>BSQW01000002.1:43076102-45614435 GCA_030161315.1 Eutrema japonicum | reverse complement strand
TTTTCTCTCAGATTTTGTTAACCGATTGGTAGAATATGTATTCTACATTCAGTAGAATCAAGATAAAATGATAGAATTTCTATTATACAACAAAGTAGAATATAGAAAAAAATGGTAGAACTTCTATTCTACAAAAAGTAGAATATAGAGAAAATGATAGAATAAATACAACATTGTAGATAACGGATTCTATAGGGACAATAGAATGCAAAAAAATAGTAGAATACATATTCTATATTTGGTAGATTTTAGAGCAAATACTAGAAACCAAATTCTACAATTAGTAGAACATGAAAATAAATATTTTAAAAAAAATTTGTTTTTCCTAAGATACATTACACAATATATATTATTTACCTTATATGAATTTTCGGAATTTTTAAAGTAAGTATAAATATTTATTTGGCATTTTTTATATTTAATAAATGGTATTTTAGTCTAAAATGCCAAATTTACAATTATCCCATTATTTATTACTCTCTCAAATTAAGCATCCTCCTTTAATCTTTATAAATAAATCGTTGACAACAAAAAGATTACTAGAAAATTGGAATACAAGAAACCAATTTTCAAATAGGAATATAAGAAACTTTTTAACCAAAAAAAACCGTTGTGTATATACCTAATTCGTATTCTAAATGTCTGACTAACGGAAGAATATAAATTTAATGAACGTTCTGGTAATCTATATAAATGTTGACAAAACAAAAAAAAATTGAAATTTAAAACAACGTTGTGTTTGTGTATATACATAACTAGTACACTAAATTGACAAAAAATTATATGGTCTGAGTAACAAAATAATTTATTTATACATTAAAATTATTGTTATTTTTTTCGGATGATGCACTACACGGCTCCACTTAATATATCATTTAATTTGATTTTAAGATTCTGAAACTTTTCTTTCTTTTTTTTAACGCTGAGATCTTTATTTTATTATTAGAATTTTGAAACATATAAATTCGGCGGAACATAAATTTTTTCTGGAGACAAAAGCCAACAGAAAATAACATTTATCTCGAGTCAAAAACTAGTAGAAAAAGACAAAAACCTTATGAAAAAACCAAAACCATAGAACCAAGTAAGCCTATGAAACTAAGTCCATCGATGAAAAGTATAAACCGCTACAGAAAATGTAAAAAACCTAGCGAAACTCAACTTCAAAAATGATCGAAGACAAGAGATTACTAAAAAAGATGAACACCTAACTACTACCCAGAAAATTAAAACCCTAAAAAAAGATATTTTTTGTAAAATTCCGATGAAACAACGACAAGGATAGAGACGCTACTCAATTACGAAAACGATAATGAAAGTAGCTATGTCACACTGTCAACAAATCTGAAGATTTGTACATCTGAAGCATGCCTCTTCGTAAATCAAACTAGTAATTCAATTTTTAAAACCTAAACGATTACTCTGAAACAATGGATCTAAATTCAAAATACTAAAAGAGATTGTAAACCATAAGAACAAACACCACAAACCAGGATCATTGATGTATTTCCGTTTTAGTTTTGTCGATTCTGAAACTTTTAAATAACATTAATCAATATTTTTGCCAGAAAATTTAGAAAGATTTGTCTTTAACAACAGAAGAAGAAGAAAAATTAAGAGCGGATCAGTATTTTTGTCATGAAACAAATCATTGTCATCGTTATTAATATAATTGTCTTGAATGGGGATAACAATTAATCAATGAGGATAACAACTAATCATTTGATTTGGGAATAATAAACATATAAAAAAGGAAAAATTAAGAAGAGGATATTAAAGCGTGTCTGACGCAAGGAGGCAAATCTCTCTGTCATGACTCACGTTTATTGCTAAACCCCTCCCCCCACATTTGCATTGTTTTTCTTCCCAAATTAAATACTTTTGTTTCTTAACAGATTACACATACATACATCTGTTTGAATAAATATTCCCAGTATTTTGCACAAATGTAACCATACCTTTGGCCCAGGTTCGTTAAAACTAAAGTAATATTTTTTTCCTTACAAGTTCATATATAAAACCCGTGTTTCAAAAAAAAAAAAAAAGTTCATATATAAATTATTTTATTCTGTGGTTTAAATCCTATTGTGAGAAAATCTTTCAGAAATTTTCGAGTACATTGCATTGCACGCCGAAAAGACTAGTAAATTTTTTGTTGTATACACGCAAACAGAAAAAAGTCTTGTCAAATATTGCAATCCAAAAAATTAGGTGGCATTGAGTAACAAAATTACTAACCCGATCGAACTGACATACCTGCGTTTGAAAAATATCTTATTTTGCAATAATTTAAGTTTTTTGATATACAAAAATTATGCTTTTTTATTCTTACTAACATGGATGATATATGAAAATGCGTTTCAATGTAACATTTTATGAATTTGAGAGTTTTGATAAATTGATGAGAGTAAGAATACAAAAGTGTTTAGAAGAATTATTATTAGACTCTCATAAGAATAAAGTTATAAAATGCATAAATTTATATAGCGGTAGAAATAATATATATTTTCTAAATTAAGATAAACATAAATGTAAATAATATATTTAGAGATAAAAGTAAGTTTCATAAATTAAGATATTAGTAAATATCTATATTCTTCATGTTTTCCATAATCTCGATATGGTCGATCTCATCGATCTCCCAATATCATCCCGCAAGCTCAGACGTGGTAACACGTGTGAGATTGGACAAATCTTCAAAATATCGGTGTTATACCCGACCGTCGGGTCAAATCGGCTACAACATCCAGCCGTTGGGTAACGACGTTTATACCCGGTCGAAAGGTCAAATCGGCTACAACACCCAGCCATTGGGCAACGACGTTTATACCCTGTCGTAGTAGCTCGCGATTGCGAGATCGGAAAACAACTCGCGAGGGCGAGAAGTCAAATCAAAAGAAGATGTTAAATTCCGCAAGGGTGAGAAAAATATCATCAAAACCATCAAACATGAACGAACCAAAATCAAAGGTTCATGCTCATAAACCATCGCCATACGTATAACATATGGGATCATGAAATCATAAAGATAAACAACATCTTGGTAACTTGTTCTCCAAGACACTAGCAATCATGCTAGTAATAGAAATCAAAGTGGCCAACTACATACCAAATAAATGACACGATTAATCAAAATAAAATACGTTCCACTTTTTTTTTTCATAATTGCGGAAGCAAACGAAACCTTAACCCATATGAATTGGATCAAGGCTCTGATACCATGATAAATTGATGAAAGTAAGAACACAAAAGTGTTTAGTAGAATTATTATTAGACTCTCATAAGAATAAAGTTACAAGATGCATAAACTTATATATCGGTATAAGTAATCTATATTTCCTAAATTAAGATAAACATAAATGTAAATAATATATTTAGAGATAAATGTAAGTTTCCTAAATTAAGATATTGATAAATATCCATATTTTTCATGTTTTCCATAATCTCGATATGATCGATCTTATCGATCTCCCGATAAGTTTTTGAACCCACTCTCTAAATATCAAGAAGATGGACGGATTACTAATAACTTCTTGATATGGGATAAAATCATAAAATATACTACATTTTAAGAAAAAAGATATAATGTTATTTAGACGAATTGTCTTTCTTCTACTTACAAACTGATTGACAAGTGTAATCCAAAACCTAATTTAATGCTTTTCGAAAAAAAATCAACTTAATCAAAATATTATTTTCCAAAAATGAGGAAAAGTATAAAGAACATGTTATATGTTTCACAAAACACCAAATATTGAAAAAAATCAATTAACGAAAGAGAGAAATCGCGAGCGAAAAATTGTGGATGAAAAATAGCCACAATACTAAAAGCCTAAGGTGAGGAGAGGAGGTCAAGAAAAAAAACACCATCACATGCATCTTCTCTTTTTCCTATTCTTTTCCTATTTTCTTGTTCCTTCTTCTTTAAAAACTATTTTCTTTTCTTTTTTGTTCAAACTTTAAAAACTCATTAGTTTTTTTGTTTCATTATGTTAAATTTTGTTTGATAGCTATTTGTTCTATCTATTGGTTATATTGCCACCAATCATTGCCTTCCACATTATTACATCAAACTCCTCCATTCCATCGCCAATTTTGTTCTTTTTATAACTAAAAATCTACAAATCAAATAAATCCACGTCATAACTTAAATTTACGCCGCTCACCATCATAAATAGGTATGTAAAAAGTTTCAATTTTAGTCTCTGTGTAAAATATATATACTCTTAAAATATCTAATATCACAATAAAAATAGATATTTTTGTTCGCCGTAAAAAAAAAAAGAAAATATATTTTTGTTTCATTGATTATGTTTTTGATAAACCATCACAAGTCTATCATAAAAAGAAGAAAGTTTCTATGAAAAAAGAAACAAAACTAGAACGATAAAATGATATTTTCAATTTAGCGTTTTTTTCTAATTCTCTTTATATACGGTAGTTTGTCAATTTATTTTAAATACTTATATAACTTGAATTGTTTAGAGACTTAGGTTTTGAGGCGATCACGAAATCATGAGAGAGGGTTGATTGATACTCAAATTTGCTGAGTATTCCAATATCCCTTGAAACTCAATTCAGTTTGTAATTGTTTTGCTATTTATAATAATACGAGAATAATTCAAGATAAAAAATACATGGATGCAATTCATAGAATTTGTATCTTCACTCTTAACAGTTTCCAACCTAAAAATGCATTAATTTTAGTATATGAAACTGATTTTTTCATGAGTATTTGACGGGCAATCATAATTGGCATTTGGCCAATGTGAATTTAAACGTACATATAATATTGGGGGAAAAAAAGAAATATAAATTATGGTATTTAATTCGAAAAAGACAAGAAAAATAAACAAATAAAATATAGAAAACAATTGCATTATGAATGGCCTCTCCCAAATGTTTATATATAGAGATCCCTCCAATTACTCTGAATTATTATCAAAATACGAAAGAGTCCGACTTGTTTCTCCGACGATTCGATAAGAAGAATTTCAAAGAGAACCCAAAATAAAAATAAAAAAATCGTTCCTTTAGTGGTTTTTTTAAATTCTTGTTGAATGTCGTCTGAACAAGGAAATGGATCGAATCCTTCGACGTCGCCGGAGGTAGAAGGGGCTGAAACAATCCCTTTTGACCGGAGATTGCAAAGGGCTCAAAGAGGGCAAAGGGTTTTCGCTCCGAAGCTATTGGATGCTCTCCGTCGATCACGGAGAAGTTCCGAATCTCCGGTGAGCCATCATAGCCGGAGATGGAGAGCCACGGCGGCGCAGAAGGTTTATTCCTTAAAGCTTTACGACGCTCTCCGGCGATCGCGGCGGAGCACAACAGTCCGGGACACGGCCGACAAAGTGCTCGCGGCTACGGCTCGTGGTACGACTCGGTGGAGCCGAGCCATTTTGGTGAGTCGACTCGGGACGAGTCTGAGCCGTCACAGGAATACAAAGCCGGCGTCGCCGGTTAGAGGAGGTGGTGGCAGGAGGAGGAAGTTGTCGGCGGTGGGAAATCGGGTCCGGGTTTTGGGTGGGTTGGTGCCGGGTTGCCGGAGAACGGCGTTACCGGAGCTTTTGGACGAGACGGCGGATTACATAGCAGCGTTGGAAATGCAAGTCCGAGCCATGACGGCTCTATCGAAGATTCTGGCTGAGTTTCAGCCGTCCGATAAACTCGGATCGGCTTTATAGCCGAGTGTATAAGCCGATGGTGTGTAATGCTATTTGTTTTGATTAATTCTTTTACGATTTTATTATGTTTTATTGTGTTTAATGAATTGTTTGCTGGAAAAAAAATGTCAACAAATTATCACGAGTTGGACGAAAACAGAATGCGTTTTTCTGTTGTTCGAAGTGTATTGGTGTCATTTCAGAAGTTTTGAGTTGTAAATATTTTCTTTAAAATGAACTTATTTCGAGAAATATTAGGGCATCATATGTGTTTTAAATATTGACATAAAAGTTATTCTCGGAAAATTTAACTTTTAAACCCAACCATTTGTCTCAATGCTTATCTTTATAAAAATAAAATAAAATTAGGGTTATTCTCGGAAATATATTTTTGCTAATGTTAATGACAATTTTGTATGTTAAAGGTAAACCCGTAAATAAACATTTTCCCATCGTATATTTTGAATTCGAGAATGAAAACTCAATAACTCAAAAATGTAGGTTCGACCAGTTAAAAAATTCACATTAAATTTAGTATCAAAATGTCGAGATATTTCATAATTTTTGTCAGGATCATAGAATTTTGTTATACAGTGTGTAATTTGGAAATTTAGCCAAATGATATCCACGCACACAATTTGCATTAGAGCAAAATCAAATATGGAGAAAACAAATAATCGATTTAATAATTTATTAGTGAGTTAAGTTTATTTATGGAAATCATTTTCAAATTTACTTTTTGATGTATATTTCTTACTATATAGCACATATATATCTATGTAATAATTTATTTTCCAAAATTTTATATACTGATTTTGTAATCTCAATTTGATAACAATGAAATTGTTTTGCCGTAAACAAAAAGTATACAAATATTTTCAAAATTTTCAAGAGCTCGTATATTTTTCTCTAAAATTGCATCTAGTATATATATATATATATATATATATATATATATATATGTCCGACTTCTAAATCGGAGTTTAAAATCAATATTCACGTAACTCTTTTCAATATATTTATTTAAGAAAATTTAATTCGATATTTATAAGCTATATGCCAAAAAGTTGAAAATAAAATAAAATAAAATAATAAATATATACGAGAAGGCATGTGCATGAAGACCCTACGGTCCGACTCTTTTGCTCAAAGTGCGTCGCATGTGAGACCTCTTTATCTGAATTTAATTTCTTCTCGAACAGTTTCTTTTTTTAATTCTCTTTTGTAAGAAAATTAAATTTTATAAAAAATGATAATAAGTTAACACGACTTTCGTGTGTCCTACATTTAAACAACTTTGTGAAACAAAATGAGTGCATATATCATACTTTGTCCTTACATATATGATAGCTGGATTATCATATGTTTTAACTAAATTTATACATGATGGATTATATTTACGTCGAAGCCAATAAGTTTATTGTCTGACGTGGTTAGTTCAGCTGATTGGAGAAGATTATTTCAATCTTGATGATATGAATTTAAGTATAATATTTGATAGTTTAAAAGAACATGATTTACGTTTTGTGAAACAACCACATAAATCATCAACCGGTAATGTTAGATATGTAGGACTCTAGGCGGCTATACTAATTTTTCAACTTTCATTAGATCGTGTTGGTCATGGTAGTGGATTTTGTGACAAGATGGGTTTAATGACAAATATTTCTTTCTATTTAGAAGAAAACTTAGTTTTAAAGCACGCTTCAGGTGTATTTTCTGCGACATCTTTTAAATTCAGTGTATTTATGTTTAACCTTTTTTGGGTATAATTGTTTTCTTTCTAAACGTACATGCAATCAAAATTGAATCACGAACTTTACCAACTTATACAATCAATAGACGACTAACACCTGGTTTGGGTTTAGAATCGGTTTGTTTGTCCACTTAGTAATAATAGTGGACAATGTGATATCTTTCGCTAAATGCCAAAACAAGAATGTGATATTTTTAGTAATGCTATGAATGCTAATTAATTAACACGAGGTTAAATAGTAACAGTTGCTTTTAGCTACGTCCAAGAATTTAATTTAGTCAAGTGGTTGATCATTCATGATGCAAGAGATCGAGTCTTATCCATTTGTTTCCATGTTAACCACTGAAAAACGCTTTTAATGGACAAGAAAAAAAATGCGACTTTATACACTCTTCAAAATTATTTTCGATACGGTGTTATATAAAATATCTAATATTATAGGATCTCGAATAACGATCCAATGTATTAGCCTATTAGGTCAATACAAAATAAAATAGCACTCTAAGTGATGCTAGATCGACATGTTAGAAAAAGATGATGTGGTAATATGTTTATGCGAGTTAGAATACAATTTTATGTCTAAAGAATTGACGTTAAACCATCGTAAGAATATTATCAATTGTTTACTCCAAATTTAATACATAAAAAAAAAAGGTTTTATAGCTAAATAACCAGAAATTTAATATATCACGGATTACAAAAACAAATGAAAGATGAAAGATTTTGCCATTAAGGAGGTGACACGTTTGAAGAGTAAAGCATCAAGAAGAAAAAAGAGATGACAACGAAAACGGATGGAGACGTGAGAGAGAAGGTGGCATAATAATTGGGGTCAAGTGTGAGATGTCTTCTTTGATTCCTTCAAGGCTCAAGGACCACCCAACGCCACTTTCTCACCTCCTCTTCCTTTGTTTATAATTATCCTCGTGCTTCCATAACATTCTAAATAAAGTTTAGCCGGCTTCCATAATCCGAGATGCTACGATACATGCAACTCTGTTGAAAACGCAAAAACCAAAGTACTTGCTTGCATTGCATATTGCTGTTGATATACCTCTCGATCGGTGAATCTTAGGGATGTTAACTGGGTCAGGTTCGGTCTCAATCTCCAAAAAATATTTGTGGACTTAGTTCGGTCTGGTCCAAAGAAATTTGGATTGCTAAAATATCAAATCGGATCCAAAAATTGATTTTTATTCTCGATTATTAAAAAGCTTCATATATTCATATGTTTTTTATATATATTTTGATAGTCTTAATTTAAAGTTTGTTTTCCAAGTCATATATTATATGGACTTATAACTAACTATGTTTAATATGGATAAAACTCGCATACAAATTAAAAACAATATTACCAACAAAAAAACTAACGAAAAATAATCGCCCTACATGCAGATTTCATTTATTACAAAATTGATAAACGAAAAAAAAAAAGTTATGGTTCCACAAGGCAGATGATAGGACTCGACCGAAAACCTTGAGTGCAAAAAAGTGGTTTTAATTCTGTGCTTTTTTTAACATCGGGCTTTACCCTTCATTAACCATCTTTATCGATGGCTAATTTTGTAACCACAAAGCTCAAGAAAATCATTGAAATGTTGCCATATTTGGGATCCCTTTTGTAATAACAACTATCAAATATTAATACAAAAAATGGCCCCTACGTTATGGAGGAGTGGTCATTTTCTTATAACATCGGCGAATTAAGTGTCATTCTCAGTGTATACACGTTGACCCTTAAAAATCGACCCATCAGAACTTGTGGACATGATCTGATTTTTGTCTCTTTGTCAAAACTTAACGTTGGACCCCAGACGCAGCCGACATACCCGATGACGGCTTTTGCCTTTTGGGTTTTAGAGTCAATGTTTTTCAGCTAAGACAATATACCAGCTTCTCTACAGTCAAAATTGTTGACTGATCAAATTCTTGAATCCAATAATGGTCACATACCTACATGCAGCTAAAAGTCATCACTTTGATGGGGAGATTTTTTCAAATATTCATCATGACTTTGTCGTACCTCCAAAAACCGCGATTATAGAGTTCACGAGTGATAGCTTTCACTCATTTTCTATATACAAATAGTTAGGAGGCCAAGAAGCCACTTTCAACCCGATAAATGGAAACTCAAAGGTGACTTCCATACATATGGAGAAAAAGTTACTACACCTATAGGTTCCTCAAGAGAATGGAAACAAATAGGTTCCTCAAGAGAATGGACATTTGTTTCGAAAGAATGCAGACAACAGTTGCATGAACTACGAAATTATGGAAGGGATTTCAATGAACTGCCACAACCACTAAACTAACATTACTACTACTGTCCAGATTGTCCACTACTGAAGTGAGTTTGAGAAGGATCCTTTAGGCTACAGCTCATTTCAGTAGTAAAGCCCAGTATGAGAGACTCACAGTTCAACATAGTGCCTCGATCAGGTCTTGATAGCGTCAACTCTAGGTTTCCATAGCCCTAGCCTGTATTTCTGGCCATACTTGAGTATGAGTTTCCTCTGCAAAATCAAAATTCAGAACTGTGAAATCCATGAGGTATTAAAATAGGGGAGCTGAATAACTGAGCCAACATATACAATAATAAGATGGCGTTATTCCATAAAAAGATGTCCGGAAATTTACATATGGAAATGATTCTTGCATTACAGCGAGACTTCACAATAACAAGCTCAAGTTATCTCAAAAGATCAGGAAATAAAATATAGGTATATCTCGACGAGTTTCTTTCGCCCATCACTCCAAAGTAGAAAATTTTAAGAGCCCAACCCTTTTTCCCCTTTTCCATTTGATTGGAATACTTATTAAACTTGTGCAAAGGAACAAATCAAATTGTAATGACGGTTTAGATAGTTTAACCAAAAAACGGCCAAATGAATGAATATTCGAGACTTGGTACGTACATGTTTGGTAGGGATGCCAAGCTTCTTGAGTCTGAGGGTACGCGTGACAAGCAGCTTATGAAGATCACCGATCTCAGTTTCAATTTTGGCAATGTGAGTCTCAGCTCCTCCGCCAATACCGCCAAGGAACTCTGGAATCCCAACCTTCACTGCAACACCATAAACAAGAATCAAACCCAAATCCCAATCAGATTGACTATTAAAAGATCCAGGGATATTCCACAAAATCCACAACTCTTGCAAATTGTATGACAACAATGACCATGATCCGCAAATTCGACCACTAATTTTGGCTAGCTACGAAAATGAATCCGACCAATTTAGCCTAGTTAATTCAGGTAATGCTAAGATTTAAACAATCCAAACGTTTTCTCCTGACATATAACCCTCCCTGGATGAAGAAGAATCAAATCCAAACCGCACGAATAATAACTACATACCGAAATAAGTGGCTGGTTTGGAGTAGAATCTAGGGAGGCCGAGAGCCGAACACGAGTTCGTTGTCCGAATAGCTGCTCTCGCGCTCTGAATCAATCGTGTCCACGCCATCATCACTTCCCTCGCCTGAGCGAAACCTGGATGTTAGGGTTTCTTCTCTCAAGGTAAGGAGGCTGCTTCGTACGGCGTCGTTCTAGTGGGAAGAATTAATATTATCTCAATTTATTATGGGTTTATTAATGGGCCTAGCCCATTAACCCACTATTTTGGGGTCTTCTGAATAAAATCTATTGTATCTGACCATTACCATCATGAGAGGTAAACTTGTTTCGACAAAAAGTCCTGTCTGGGAATCAGTTGAAGATTGAGTCAACAGACAAAACTGAATCCACACAGAAATTTAATCGAACACTTTGATTGGTAGAAAGAGAATGGTGGGTGAATCTGTGTTCGAGTTTATTTTTGAGGGAAAAGAAACAAATATGGAACAGGCTGCTTAGCTTCCTCGTAGCAGTGCACAGTAGATTGGTAAGTGAACTCTTTACTATTTGTGGGGTTACATAAGGTGCGAATCAGTTAACAAGGCCGATGTCTTATTATTAAGTGGTTTGAGTCTAGTGATTGTTTAGCTTTTGGAAAATTCTTACTATTTTTGGAACTTTATATCTGAAGCTTCTTTATGGACAAAACCAACGATTAAATAAGAATCTGAGACTTTGCTGCGGCCCTAGAGCAACTCTTCCGGCCTGATTTGGTGAGAGCGCAGACGCAAGTCTCTAGAAGCTCAAGATCTTCTTCCCAGAACAAGGAGGATGCCATTTCAGGATTCTGCAGTAGCTGCTTTGAAGTTAAGAAACCAGCAATTGTCCATGTCTGGTAAAGCCGGGACTTTTTTCCTATGAACTTCCCGTCTCTTGTATCGTAGTACTCAGGCCACCGGTCAGCTTGGAGCCTCGTCTCAGCCAAGGTAACTGCTTTCTCTGCTAATTCTGGTCTACCCATCTTGATGCATGCCAATGTGAACTGACAAAAATTCACATACAGAATTTATGTATACATTTCCTAGCAAATTTACGCAGTTTTCTAAGAATCCATGCTTACTTGCCAGAGAAGTGTTGGCCATGACCCGCCATTATGGTAAGACCAAGGCCTACAGAAAAAGAACATATATATAGAGATGAAGAGTCCATCATTCAAGATCGTAGATATGGATAAAATGGGAAGAGAGAATTAGAAGTCACGTGTTCTTTGGGTCACTCCCGGTGATTATATGCCACTCTGAAGATTCCAAAGCCGGGTAGCATATCTTAAGTGGCATATGCCCAATGAGATCATCCCATTTCTCTTCAATCAAATTCAATATAGCTTGGTTCTGTCTTGGTGTTCCTAACGAAGATATGATTGACCAGAGGTTTCCCAGGGTGAAGAACCTGAAGTCCATGTGAGCAGGCTGGAGGTTTCCTACAAGAAATCCAGATCTTGGACTTTCAGGAATCCAGTCCATTAACCACGGAGAAACCTGTTCCGGATAGATGTTGAACTTGTTGGTGGCATCCGTAGAGTACTCCTCTGTTTTATATCTGTAAATCTCGTTGATTTTGCTTTTGTCAACCCAATAGTTTTCTCTTATGTGGAATGATATTGCGCTGAGCCTGTTGTTAATGGTCTTGATTAGGTTCTTGGAGCTCTCATTTACAGTTAGCATCTCACGAGAAGACCGTAGAGCGGAATAGAACAAAGCCTGTGTCATCGTTAGTATTTTTGAGAAATAAAAAAATCAACGACAAAACTTATTCTTTTTGGGAATTATTATTATTATTATTATTACTTGGATCTCAAGAGGGTGACCGTGGATACCCATACGCCGGTCTATCATGCAAGAGCCATCAGTGACCAATAATGTGGGAAACATATCAAACCCATCAGCTAAGCACAGGTTTGCAATCATCTTAATCCCTGTTTGCACATCCACCCTCTCTTGCAGCGAGTAATCCCCTGTGATTTTCCCGTATGCTCTCAACAGGATTATCCACCATAAACCTGATATTTTTCTATTTAGACCAAGATCAACAATGTAATCTTTTTATTAACTTGTTTATGCAGATTGAAGAAGCAACAAAGTACTGACCAGAATCTACGGGAGCAACACGACCTATTGCTGATTCTCCAAAATCGGGATCCAGAACCTCTTCGAACTTGTCCTCTTCAAGCGGTAAAGTTCTTACTTTGAAACTCGCAGGCATTAATCCTTGTCCTGGACTATAACAATCAACTGTTTTTTCCCAACTCTGGAACACACAACAACAACACTAAATAAATTCACCTTTCATTTGCATGCAAACGAAATCTAAGCTGCATTTATACCTGCAACTGCAACGTGTGTAGAAGGAAGTTTCGAACAATTTCGCTTTCCCCCTTCATCAAAAAAGCCAGAGCCGAAGGTACAAAATCCCTAATAAAGACCTGATCGTAGTTTAATGGTGTTGTATCGGTTGGATCATTAGCAGCCATCGTTCCTACAGGCGAATCACAATATGTCACTACTGATTGCCTCAGCAATCTCCAAGCTTCCTCCTCGATTTCGTTTCTTTTAACACCCTCGAAACTATCTCTATCTATGCTTTCTTTGTCATCTCCATTCATCAGGTTCTCATGTCCTTCTAACCTTTCGACAGTTGGAGGTTTCACGTTTATGCCGTTCTTGGCGATTCTTTGATCCAGATTCGTGTCCTTTGTGCAGGTCGTGGAAGCAGAGATGCTTCTTGCCTCAGAAACAACCTGAGCTGTAACAGAGCTTGGCCTGTCGGTACAAAACGGCACAGCATTTGCGGGTTTGCTGTTGCTGATTCTATTTGAATCTGGATTGTTTATGAAGCTCGAAAATAGACAAGGATGCGATTGAAACAACGCAGTGTCTCTAGATGGAGATAATCTTGTAAGCACACGGAAAATGCATTTTGAGGGTCGCATCGTTGAGTTTCCAAGAAAAGCGATGGCATTCATCATCAGAATCCAACATCCAGATTTGCAAAAGACAAGTTTGAAAAAGAAGAAGAAAAGATAACTTTGTGGTGTCCTTCTTTATATATCTGAAAATTGTGAATTGGGAGATCTGTATTAGGAAGAGAATGTTTTGTGGATGTTGGAACTAGTTTGCGGCTAATTTGATCGCATCACGGTTTCTATTAATACACCGAACCTCCTCATTTTCGAAAATTCCTCTTTGGCTTGTTTCTGCTTAATTTTGCTTTTAATTCAATAAAAAGTATATATTTAGCTTGTCTCCAATTTTGTCTTGGTTTTTAGTCCGAACCAAAAAAAAACCGAACCTAAAGGAGTTTCCCTTTCCACCTACTCTCTTGTCTCTTTCCCCCATCCACACATGTCCCTTAATCATAGCTTAGCTCTGCCAAATCCAATAATAATACACTAATAATGGGATAAACTAACTTACAACATATATATAACTTAAATCAGATGCTATTAGTATTTGGATATACACCCATCGAGATCAAATTCAGATACATATCGTTGTCTAATTGATAATAGCTTTGGATTTATATTATTTTGTACGGATTAAGTGGCGAGCTCGTGGGTTTGTGTTTGCCGAGGATTTTGGAGGGAAAGTTTGATTTTTTTTTTTTTTAATTTTTTTTGAACTTCAAAGTCCCTTTCTTTATTTTCTCTCTCTCTCTCGAATTCATTTATTATTCTGATTTCATTTGCTATTCCTTCTCTTTGCTTTCTCTCTCCTCTGCTCTGGTGCAGATATCAGAAAATGAGAAATTGTTTGATTCGTGCCAAAACCAGAGAGATCTGATATCCTCTGAAAAACCCAGAAGACTCCGTTTCTTTTAAAACTTCAAGTCACAGCTCATGTAAACTCACGATCTTTTATTATTATTATTAGAATTTTAAATTGTTAAAAGACTCTTCATTTAATTTCTGAAATAATTGTCAACTGCCATGTTCACATGCAGCAAAAAAAAAAACTAAAATTTTCTATCTTCTTACTTCCTTTCAGAGTTCTGAGATTTGTGATTCAGTGCATGCAAGAGCTGAACAAGTCATCAAGGCGTAGCCATTATCTGATAAATTAATCGGATTTCAGATGTCTTGTTCTGAGAAAACGACGGTGGATCCACTTCTGAGAGATTTGGACGAGAAGAAAGAGAGCTTCCGGCGGAACGTGGTGTGTCTGGCGTCGGAGCTGAAGCAAGTGAGAGGCCGTTTGGTTTCTCAAGAACAATCCTTTCTTAAGGAAACCCAAACTAGAAAAGTAAGTCCTTTTAATTATTTATTCTTCTGATTGATTCCTCCTTTTGTTGGTGGGGTCAAACCTTATTTGCTTGCTGGATTTCTGAGTTTTAAAATAACTGAATCAGATAAAAATGATTTGGCTTCTTTTTGTTGTCTGTTCAGGAAGCAGAGAAAAGGGGGAAGAACCTGGAAATGGAGATGTGTAAATTGCAGAAGAGATTGGAAGAAAGGAATTGTCTGCTTGAAGCTTCTGCATCTGCTGCTCAAAAGGTTTATTCTCACATACCAATTCTGACTCTCTTTCTTGTTATGATCCTATCAGTAAGACTATATCATGTTACTAGTTACAAGGTTTCATTTTTGTAGGCTCTAAAATCCTAGGTAGATCAAGAAGACAGCTTGTCTTTAGATGATATATATATAGCAGTTAAATTTCAGTTATTGACTAAAATTGGTATTGTGTTTAAAAATGTTGAGACTGAATAAGCTGTGATTCATTGAGGTATTAGCGATCTAAGCTTGATTTTTATAAGACATACTTTCTGGTAGAAATGCATTGTTCATCACAAACTCGTTTCCATTTAATGATATACTCTTGGTTATAGTTATACTTTCTGATTTTATAATCTTGTTTTGAGAGGGCAGTTTATCAAAGAATTGGAGGAATTCAGATCACAGCTCAATGCAACCAAGCAAACCGCAGATGCAAGTGCTGATTCTGTTCAATCTACACAGATCCAGTGCTCAATGCTGAAGAAACAACTTGACGATAAAACACGCTCTCTCCAAGAACACGAAGACCGTGTGACTCAGCTCGGGCATCAGCTCGATAATCTACAGAGAGATCTGAGTCTTAGAGAGTGCTCAGAAAAGCAGCTAAAGGAGGAGCTTACTAGAATTGAGCGCGAGATAACGGAGGCCATTGCAAAGGCTGGGATAGGTAGCATGGACTGCACGCTCCAGAAGCTTCTAAAAGATGTCTCTCCAATGAATTTCGAGAGGATGAGTAGGCTAGTTGAGGTGAAAGATGAAGAGATTACAAAACTGAAAGATGAGGTAAGGTTAATGTCAGGTCACTGGAAACATAAGACTAAGGAACTTGAATCTCAGGTAAATCCATCATTTTACTCTGTTTGTTTGACTCAGTGAAAGATTCAATCTTTTGAAGATTTGGAAACAGCTGTTTGAATTCTCAATGAAAGTTCCAATCTTTTGATGAAAAACAGCTGGAGAAACACAGAAGGACGGATCAAGATTTGAAGAAGAAGGTACTGAAACTAGAGTTCTGTCTTCAAGAAACTAGAAGCCAGACAAGAAAGCTGCAGAGGGTAAGTATAAGTCCGTAACTCTGACATTCGTGTAGCTTCTTGTTTGGATTAAAAAGGGTTCTTATGAAAGTCTTTTTTTTGTTGTTGTTGTGGCATGAATGGAACACAGAAAGGGGAAAAGAGGGACATGGAGATCAAAGAGATAAGAGATTTGATGTCGG
Organism: Eutrema japonicum; assembly: GCA_030161315.1. Lineage (NCBI taxonomy): Eukaryota > Viridiplantae > Streptophyta > Magnoliopsida > Brassicales > Brassicaceae > Eutrema > Eutrema japonicum. The sequence continues at coordinate 45,597,914 of BSQW01000002.1, read as the reverse complement.
AGAAACAACAACGTAATGAAGAATCTTGGGAGAAACAGAAGTTTTGGGACAATTCAGGGTTCAAGATCGTTGTTTCAATGTCGATGTTGATGTTAGTAGTAGTCTCCAAGAGATGACTCTTTTTTTTTTTTTTTTTATTCTCTCTTGTGTAAAATGTAGTTCTTCGCTCTTGCAGATAGTTGAGGAAAATTCAAGTCATATGTATAAAGTTTTAAATGGTCTACGATTAATGCAATGAAGACTAAAGTTAACACAAGTTGGTCCCGTAGCTCAGTTGGTTAGAGCGTTGGTCTTATGAGCCGAAGGTCGCGGGTTCGAACCCCGCCGGGACCATACTTTCCGCCTAAACATTTGACTTCATAATGTTTTTTTTTCCAAGCCCAATTCAAACATGTTAACGTTTTCTTCTCGGGTAGATATGTTTCGCATTCTATAAATGTCGTCGCTGATAAATTTGAATTTGTTTTTCTGCTGTTATATCTTTCTTGCCTCTCCGACACGTTCGACACGTGGCCCCAGTTCAGCCTGTAGACTCTTTGGAATATTCCGATAAATCCATATGTGTATGCATGTATGTATATAATCCGGAAATACCCAAATTACCCCTACTTTGTCGCTTTCTCACCGACCCCACCTCCCAGCTTTGTCCAAATTTTCAAAATGTCCCCATCCTTTTTAATTATTATTATTCGGTTCTTCGATTACTTTAAGAACTAATTTTATAAAAACTATATTATAGTTGGCTGGAAATGTGATCATATTTATGGCTGTTGGTTGTTGAACTAGATACTCATAATTTTTTAGCAGACAATTGTATGACATTTAGGAACTAATTATTGGACCTCTGTATAAGAATGAAAATCATAAATAAATAAATAAATATATGCATGAAATCAGACTATGTAATCAGACCATGTTGGTGAAGTATTCGTATCTAATCGGCACAACTTGATTAATAAAATGGATAATTGAAAAAAAATAAAAAATATATATATATATGCATGAAATTAAATAGTGCAATTTAGTCCATTTAGTCCATTTAGCTTAGCAACTTTGACATTAGGAGTTTGACTCCTTTTTAAAAAGTTGGAATAAAAATGGTTCTCAGAATGGAGCTGCTAAAAAGAATTAATTATAAAAATTTATATATAATATAATCAATTGTGTATGTTCCACTGATTATATACAAAATTGAATTAGTGAGATATAAATCTTGATTTTTTTTGTTTAAAAAAACAATATTACTGTGAGATTATTATTTTTGTTAATTTTTTCCCAAAAAAAAACAAAAAAACGTTTTAGTTGGTTGCATTAATATAAAAGTACAGGTATTAAGAGTGGGGGCAAAAGTTTTGAATGGTCAAAACTCAGAAAGAAGAAAAACCAAACCCAATGTACTTTCAAACTCCAATTCACTAACTCCGAAGACTCTCTTATTGTTTTTTTTTGGATTTCATTTTACGATATATGACTGTCACCAGCGCATTATAGCATTCACCCCCCTTATCAAAAAGCCCAGCCACAGAGCTTCATTTTATTATTACAAAATTATTATTCATCAGACCAAACTTAAAAAAGGAAAAGAGAGAGAGAGAGAGAGAGAGAGAGAGAGAGAGAGAGAGAGAGAGATTCATCAAACCATCTCCCTCCTTCCTATGGATTTACTCATATCTTGATTCTTCCTCCAATTTCTCCGTTTTCTTCGATCCCAAATTTCTGGGTTTCCCCGGTAAGTTTCTAAATCTTTTTTTTTTCCTTCGTTATTTGCTTCTCATCTTAAATTCTGGGTCTTTAAAGTTTCCCAATTTCTAGTTTTCAATCCCCAAAAAACTTGTAGCTTCATCTCAGATTTTATGGGATATAGATCGGTAGAGATTTACTAATTGGCCAAGATGAATTGGATTTCGATTGTTTGCGGTTTACATTTCTTAATTTTTGTTGTTTGAGTTGAAATTTGCAAACTTTTTGCTATGTTTTTTTTTCCTTATTTGGGTTCTATACCTTCTTTTGTTTTTCTTGTTGTCTTTTGATTTTGTAGGTGATAGTTGTTTCCACTGTCTCGATAAAATCCAAACTTTGCATGTTGATAGCTTCCAGATGTGTCTTGAGATTAACTTTGCTGAGTTATGCTCTTCTCTGTCTTGTGATTTAGTTGTTACTTCATTGAAATTAACGACCAAGCAACTGTGAATTGCATATATGGTTTACTAATCATGTGCTGACGATCACTTTACTAATTGGTTATTTGCTGCAGGGTTGAGTTTTTGATCTGATCGAGATTTGAAGAGTGAAAAGAAGAATCGTTCTTTCACAAATTCTTCTGTATTTTTATTTTATATCCCGGAATGGCCTCGGTGGGCATAGAGCCTAGTGCCGCTGTTAGAGATTCTACTGGAAACGCTACTGATGTTGATAGATTACCTGAAGAGATGAATGACATGAAAATTCAAGATGATAAAGTATGTTTTTTTTTAGGGTTTCGGTGCTGTTTCAGATCGTGTGTTTTCGTAGTTTCAATGATTTTGTTTTTGTTAACTGACTTTATTGATGATCACCAGGAAATGGAAGCTACAATCGTAAATGGCAATGTGACAGAGACTGGCCATATAATAGTAACTACTATAGGCGGAAGAAATGGCCAACCGAAACAGGTTTGTGTTGCGCAAAACCGATCGTTCTTGATCCTTAATTAGTTGATTCGATTGGATTTTAGATTGCTAAGTTAATTTCCTTGGATGTTAATTTGCAGACAATCAGTTACATGGCAGAGCGAGTTGTTGGGCATGGCTCCTTTGGCGTTGTGTTTCAAGTGAGTTTTAGTTTTTGTTCTTCCTCGAGTCGCTTATCTATGAAACTATGTGTCTACTCCACTCACCACATCATTTTTCATTCTTTCAGGCGAAATGTTTAGAAACAGGAGAAACTGTTGCGATAAAGAAAGTTTTGCAAGATCGGAGGTACAAGAACCGTGAGCTTCAAACAATGAGGCTACTTGACCATCCAAATGTGGTGTCTTTAAAACACTGCTTCTTTTCAACAACCGAAAAAGACGAGCTTTACCTCAACTTGGTCCTTGAATACGTTCCAGAAACAGTACACCGCGTTATCAAACACTACAACAAACTTAACCAACGAATGCCTCTCGTTTACGTGAAACTTTACACGTATCAGGTAGGTATCAATTTCCGAGAATTGCCAATTATAATTTTATATCTCTTATTGGAGATTTTTTTTGAGTCTTCTATATGTTTGGCAGATTTTTAGGTCCTTATCCTACATTCACCGTTGCATCGGCGTGTGCCATCGCGACATAAAACCTCAAAACTTGTTGGTAAATCCACACACTCATCAAGTGAAGCTATGCGATTTCGGAAGTGCGAAAGTATTGGTGAGTTTGATGAATCTCTCTCTTTAGGGGGGGAGGGAAGCATTTTGAAGCCGCCAAATTCAACCATTTATTGATCAATGCTGATTCTTGAAACAGGTAAAAGGAGAGCCAAACATTTCATACATTTGTTCGAGGTATTACAGAGCACCTGAGCTTATATTTGGAGCAACCGAGTATACTACAGCCATTGATGTCTGGTCTGCAGGATGTGTTCTCGCTGAGCTTCTTCTTGGGCAGGTAAAATTTTTTGTCAAATCTCAAATCAAAACATCTTTGCTCTGTTTCAAATCGTAATTCCGTGGTTGACCTATGTGTTCTTTTGTTCATGCCAGCCATTGTTCCCGGGTGAGAGCGGTGTTGATCAACTTGTGGAGATTATAAAGGTACTACCTTTGTACCGATTTCACTCTAATAAGAGTTACCGGTATTATAACTGATTCAAAGTATAATGATATACTATGCTGTATTTATGACTTGTGTAGGTTTTGGGAACACCAACAAGGGAAGAAATCAAATGCATGAACCCCAATTACACAGAGTTCAAATTTCCTCAGATTAAAGCTCATCCGTGGCATAAGGTAATTTGGATTTAAACATCAAGTTCAGTGTCTTCTTTAACTAGCCGCTGACCGAAACAATTTTCATCAATCCAGATTTTCCACAAGCGAATGCCTCCAGAAGCCGTCGATTTGGTCTCAAGGCTTCTTCAATACTCTCCCAATCTCCGTTGCGCTGCTGTGAGTATTTGCAACTTCTCTTACTTTTGTTCATTCTGCAAAATCTCTCGTCTCTTTGGCTGATTTTGTTGAAATGTGATCTCGCCAATTAGCTCGATGCATTGGTCCACCCGTTCTTTGACGAGCTTAGAGATCCGAATGCACGATTACCCAATGGACGTTTCCTTCCACCGCTCTTCAACTTTAAGCCTCATGGTACTTCCGCATTCTTCCTTATCTTCAAATTGTCAAAATTTGGCCTGAAGAAAAAAAGTCAATTTGCAGATATTGAGTTGCTAAAGCTTGAATTTTTTTTGGTTTTTGCATCATAAGAAAAGTGACCTAAACGCAAGTTTTTTTCTTATAATGTCTTGTGTGAAAGCAGAGCTTAAAGGTGTGCCTGTGGAGATGGTGGCTAAGTTAGTACCCGAACATGCGAGGAAGCAGTGTCCGTGGCTTGGTTTGTGATTGATCTGCTGTTACCTGCAAACACGAAAACTAGAGCAAGCAGTCTGAGAAATTCATGCTCTTCTCTCGTCTTCTCTGTATTATCACTATTATTAAATCTCAATCTGATGATTTTGTAACCCTTTGTTTGTTTTATTAGTAGAGAAAGAGTGAATCATTGTGGGGGTTATGATTATGTAAAAGTCAACAAAGATTCTTATTTTTTTTTTAAGAGAGTTTGGTGTTTTCTTTGTCATTCTCATACATAAAGTGAAAACTGAAGTGAATAAAGGTCGGTAATTTAAGAGAAGCATAAATCGGATGTTTCTCTTTTAACAACTTAGTAAGACATAAAATTTCAACAATTATATTCCACCTTATACGAGTCATATGATCATTGTAGTACCAAACTATTCAAGAGACAAAATCCGCATGAATATATAGTTAAACTTCCTTCAAGCCTGAAGACAGAAACTTTAGTGTCAATTGTGAGTTGAACACAAAAGCAAAAAGGAGTGATGGTCAGAAGAACATTGATTGCATGAGAAAGTCTATGAAGAAATGTGAAAAGAAAATAACTTCCAAGCTCGAAAGAGATCCAAAATATTTTATTATACCACCGTTAGATCGAACGACGATTGTATCGCAATGGTTTTAGGCGGGAAAGCATTTAGTTGATGGGATTTTCAAGAAGAAAAAACTAGGCCAATAGTTTTTCTTGAAACTGAATGAATAGAACCAACAAAATCACACCCTTTTTTTACACTACATGACGACAAACTAATAAGAGAATTATTATGAGTAACAAATAGATTCATTCTTATGTGTGTGTCTTCCCTATTCTTATACTTGAGACAAGTGAGAGAACTTGAGCAAGAATTTTTTATCGATTTAATTTAAAATCCCATAAGGAAGTAATAAGCCTCCTTTCTTACAGATTGAACATTTCAAAAAGTTGATGGAAGTTAAAAAGTAAAAACTTTAGACAAAAGTTAATAAAAAACAAGTGGAGCGCAATTAAAAAAAATATAGAGAAAAAAAAACTAGCATTCAAGAAGATAATCTTTACAAGTTGACTTGTTGTGACCAAGTCCCTTGCACCTACTACATTGCAGCTGCCGCTTCATCACCTCTTCCGCCGGTGTTTTCTTCTTTGGCGGCCTCCCCGGTGGTCGCCGTGTTGGTGGCGGCGTTACCGTCACCGCCGAACCCCCAGAGCTCTCTCTACACATCTCCCCTTCTAATAACGGAGCCGGATTTATCGATATCGAGTATGTCAGCCTGTAGTTCTCAACACTGAAATATCTAGAACAGAAGTCGTAAGGGCTACGTCCATTACAGCTGATAACTGCGACTGCATGGTGACACGGTACGCCCGTTAACTGCCAAACTTTGCAGCTACAGTCCCACTGCGCCATGTTCACGACCTCGTAAGTCTCTCCACGGACTTGAAACAAATTGTTATCCGGGGATGGCGCTACGTGAAGGGTTTGCGCTTTTACGCACTCTTTCTCTAGCTTTATTTCCATGGAAGGAGTCAATCTTCCAATAGCCTCCGCAGCGTTAATCCGTCTCACGTGGATCAATCCCATGATTTTCCCGCGGATCACATCGACCATTTGAGTTATCGGTAGATCGTTGGCATCGGAAGCCCAGCTGAAGAATGGTTCACCTGAGTTTGAAGTCATGTGGTTGTACCGGGAACCAGGAAAGTAAGCGTTGGCCCAGTGATCGGGCTGGCTATTTTGCACGATCCAATTGTAAGCGTCCAGCGAGAGACCTTTGATGTTCTCCACATGTCTCTCGAATGAATCCGCTCTTGGGGCATAAGCTGCCGAGTAAAAGTCATCGACGATTAACCGCTTGATCTCATGAGAGAACGGTCCTTTCAAGTCTCTGATGAGCTCGTCGGTCAAATACCTCAAGCAATACCCATGAAACGAGTTAGCAAACACTTTCGGGATCGATTCCTGCAGATTCTTCTGTCGATCCGCAACGAAAGTGATCGGGCAAGATTCATGCAGATCCTTCTGTTGATCCGCATCAAAAGTTATCGGGGATGGCGTGGTGAGAGCAGATCTCAGCTGAAGCAAGAACCATTCCCAGTTATCCTCCGACTCCGCATCGACCACCGCGAAAGCCAGAGGAAACACTTCGTCATCCCCATCCACAGAAGTTGCGGCTAATAAAGTCCCCTGATACTTTGATTTCAACGGCATACTATCAAGAAACACGAGCGGTCGACATGCCTCGAGAAAACCATAAACCGAGGCATGAAAAGAAACGAAAACACGGTGAAAACTTGAATCTTCCTTTGTCGTGAATGTAGCGAGGCTGCCCGGATTCGTTTCCATTATCTTCTCGCAGAATAACGGAAGCTGCCTGTAACCGTCCTTGTATGATCCTTGAAGCTGTTCTCTTGCGATTTCTTTTCCGCGCCAAGCTTGAAAGTAGTTCAGCTGAATCCCATACTCTTCCTTGATGTCGCTGACAATATCTTTCGGTTTATAGTTAGGAAAAACTTTCAGCTTCTCCTTTATAATGCTAGCAACCCAGCTCCTACTCGTCTGAAGACCGTTTATGCCACCCGCACCCTCACAAGTATGCGACGGATTCATTTTCTTGATACAGATCAGCTGAGTGGTTGATAGCCTCGATGCATGGATCCTCCAGGGACAACCTTCGGCTTTACATTTAACCGTCACTCGGTGGCTATCGTTCTTTTTGTAGCGGAATCCAAACTGATTTGCAATCGCGTACTTCCGCAGCGCTTCACGAAACTCACCTACGTTTTTAAACCTCTGTCCAACACCTGTAATTGTATTCTGCCATTGCTGTGTTCTTGCCTTTGTGAGAATATCTCCTTTCGGATTCGGGACTTCAAGAATTGATGACATCATATCAGGTGGATTAGTAACAATCTGTGCATCTGCAACTCGGTTCACGACTTGCTCCATAGTTACAACAGGAGGAGCTGAGACAGAGACTGAGAGGGGAAGATCTTCTGCTCCCGTTGTGTCATCTATCATGTCGTCCAGAGGAACTGGAGGAATCGCTTCAGACAACGTCGTTCTGCTAGATCTAGAAGAAAAAAGGAACTCTTAAAAAAACCGAGAGAATCCAGTAAAGATAAGGCGATGATGATAATTCATCTAATGGCTTCGTTTACCTGCTAGCCGGCATGTTTGAAATGTCGGGAGCAGCTTCTTCGGGTATGAGATAGACATCGGCGGTGTTTGAGTTCTCGTGAAATTTGATCATTCGTTTCAAATCTTTATCGTTAGAGATCGAGATGAGAGTCTTCTTGTTATCAGGGAGAAAGTATTTGAGACAAACTGTCCTGACGTCGCAATTGAACATCTCCCCAATTTCTGAGATAAAGTCTTTGAATTTCATCTGTTGATCCACGTCTATGGCGTGAGCATCACCGCCTTTATAAGTTAGCGCTCCGCCTTTCTCTGTCTGAAATTCCCCACCAGACATACATATTGATATGACCCGTTTCCCTGACATGCCCTGCAACAAGCAGAACAAGAAATCAAGCCACAAACCAAATTATCAAACCTCTAATAAACCCAATGCAATTGCATGGTTCCTAAAGCTTTTGGATGACACAAATCGTAATTAGACAGAGAGGACGAAGAAGAAATCAAACTCTGTAACACCTAAACATAACGAAAGCAAGCAATCTAAGCTCTCAATTTCTGATTTAACGGCTTTCGCTGAGTGAATCGATGCAAAACAATGTCATCTCCATGGTGAAGGCACATTCAGAGCCAAAAGATTGAAAATTCCAGATTCTAACTCAACCAATTTGGGTCAAGAAACTTGAATCCACAACTCATGGAAACCACAATCTTCATCAAACTGCAATGAAGAAACAGTCGGATTGAACTCAAATAGGAGGAAAATTCAGGGGAAAAGAGGCAAAGCTTTCAACTTTATGGTGCAATCCAAATTCCACAAAACCTAATCCTCGTAAACCCAATACTAACTAACGATAACAGACGTTGAATAGCTCAGGGGGAATCACAGGCCGCAAAAGATTCAAAATTGGGAATCGGGGTAACCCTAGAAGTCTAGAACCAATCTTGTTTTTAACTTGTAAGAATGAGCAATTGAATTACCTCAAATTTGCGGAGAACCAAGAAACCCTAATCCGATATTGAAGTTTTATGATCGAATTCTCGGAAATAGCACGAGAAACAGCCTGACGACCCTCGCGGTTTTTTTTATTATTTCTTTTTCTTTTTTTCTTGTAAATAATTTAAGTGTAGTTGAGATATCCAAATTGTAAAACTTACGGCAAATTTTTTAATTTTTTAATTTTTTTTATTATGAAACGGAAGAAAATGGAAAATGAAAAATGAAAAAGTGGGAACAAAACTGATGAATGATACCAAAAGTATACCAAAAAAAAAAACTAAATTGGTTTAATGGTTTTTTCTTCTCAATTCCAATGTCGAATATGACGCCACGTCAGAGGTTCGAGTGATTGAATAAACTGTTACTAGAGCATATAACAAAATATGTAAATTAACCAGAAACATTAATTCCGTCGGTTTTATTCAATTCAATAAAACAAAAGTTCAGTTCATACATATTAGTCATGACGTCACGACCTTCTCGGTCAGCAAACCACCCATCCATGCTCAGCGTGTTGTTTCTTCCTTCAGATTATAAACTACATGTCGTTTTTCAGGCTGCCTCTTACATGAACAGCGTGGCGAATCACTTTCTTCATTCGAAACATCGTGCATCTAATAACGTATATCAAAAAAGAAAAACGCCAGAATCAGGCCAGAGAGCGATATGCTATTTTTTTTTTATAAACCCTATCGGTTGATTCGGTCAGCTCCGATAGGAATGCACTGAGTTATTACAAAGTGGATTTCTCCCGCGAGTTCAACGGTTCAATGGACACCATGAGCTTCGAGCTACTATTCTTGTCAACGGGCAATGAGATCCATGAGACACCATATGGACTACCACACTGTATGTCCCGAGTTTGAAATGCCTTCTGACTAATGCCATGGATAGTCAGATCGCCTGTTACTGGACTACTAGGTAAACTGTCTGGGTTTTTAGATCCAGACCAAAACTTCCACATGCGAATATATTTTTGTTTTAGGAGAGATTCGAACCCAAATTACGCAGAAAGCAAATATCTTTAAGTCTTCCTCTACCACCCAACCATAGACGTGCGGGCAAAGCGATATGTTATGATCTTATGGAATATGGATTCCTTTTTTTATATATATATTTGGGTGTATAATCTATGCTATGGATTCGTTTCGTTTAAGACAAAAACATTACTAATTAATCATTGTAATTGATTACAGCTAATACTAATAGATAATCGTAAACTAATGCGACGAACCAATAATAAGAACAAAGTAAATAAATAGAAATGATTCTACAACAAAGTGAAGCTTTATCAATCTGTTGGCTATCGCTCGAGTACTTCTTCTCATGATTAATTTGGTTCACGTGATGAAAAAGAATAGCTGAGTGGAGAATTTTTACTCGTCAACATAAGTAGTTAACTTTTATATTTTAATCGAATCTATAAATTATTCACGTGTTTGTGCTCTTAATTATAAGATTTGATTTGATTTATTTAGTTTATTACTAGTTACCATCATTAACACCAGTGGCCACTCAGATTCTTTCGAGTTTGAGCTAAAGTCTTTCGAGTTCGAGCTAAAGCGTGTGGCCTGTACTGTAGTCTATATATCTACATAACAACGTACGTAGTTATATTATATAAAAAAACAACAACATAGTTATAATTTGAAACTAATATCTCATGCCTTCTCTGATTTTTTTTACCCTATTCAAGGGAGTATAATTTAATTGTTACTACAAAAAAAATGAAAGGTAAAAATCATCAGAAACTAGATTATGTCAACTGTGGTAACTCTTTTGATATACTAAAATCAAAAAAAAAAAAAAACCTTTTAATATATTTGAGTTGGCCTTTTTTAAAAAAATGTTAATAATATCATGTTAATAAAAACTGTGATCGTCAATATTTTAATGACAAATCACAACAGTAGATCTCCTATTTTCAAAAGTTCATCAATAGATTCATTAGCGTTATATAGCCATGCATGTAGCTTAAGTAAAAATAAACTTTAGTCCTATCAGTCTCATTCTTTACAAATAATGCTAATTATTTTAGTTATCTTCAGGAATACTTGTCAGTAGTGGTTACTTGCAAGACCCGTAGACCTGACCAACTTCCAATTTACAAAAAAATTGTTCTGTTTTAATATGCTGGTCAAACTGGGATCTGAATTCTGGTGGAGGTGGATTACTTAGCTCTGGTTACAGCTATCTAATAATTGCAGTTTATAGGTGAAAGATTACCAAAGAAGATTAGGATATTTTTTGTATGAAAAGACGCCTAATAGATTTTAGTTAGTGATTATATTATACATATCTAACTTGTAGCTGTTGGATATTATATTCCACAAGAAGCAATAGAAGAACTCTTTGTTCTTATTAAAATATTGATTGAGTCTTTATATTCTCCAACAGATTATTTTTCACTTATCTTTTTTACTGTATGCTCTTCTTATCTTTCCACTTTTCTTTGTTTAATTTTATATATATTGATTGATAATAATAATACAGCATCCCCACCGAATTATAGACTTTTTCTATACTTATTAGTCTATATATATAGTATTTCATTTTGTCGTAACATATGCAATCACTGTAGTCATCCCTATGCTAATGTGAAATCGATTATTAGTTTAGGTCCCCCACTTACGTTCAAGATAGTATATATTATTACAAAGCACAAACCTAACTTTATTTTCCACGAGACTATAGAAAAGCCATGTGTGTTAATTACGTAATAGAAATTGTTATTGGAGTTTGGATAAAAGTTAATAAACAATTCTTCAAATGTGCTTACAACCGTAAATAGGAAATTCAAGAGTTACATGATATATCATATATAATATAAGCAAAGTGAGTTTTAGCTTTCGAGCTCTCTCATTCATTCTAGGGGTGGTTAATTATCCTCTTATCCCTCACCAAAAAGACTTCAATACCCTTTTGATCGGTCTAAATTAAGTTTTCGGTCTAAATTAAGTTTATAAAATAATTACATTCTACCGATTTGTCTACCGGTCTAAATTAAGTTTATAAAATAATTACATTCTACCGATTTGTCTACCGGTACATCCTTTTTACATTCGAAATGGAGATTATCCTCTTATCCCTCACCAAAAAGACTTCAATACCCTTTTGATCGGTCTAAATTAAGTTTTCGGTCTAAATTAAGTTTATAAAATAATTACATTCTACCGATTTGTCTACCGGTACATCCTTTTTACATTCGAAATGGAGCTCTCTCATTCACTCTAAACCGTAAAAATCGGTTAATCCTTTTTATATCGGTTTGATTTAAGTTTTTTGTCGTACCGATTATCAATTTTGGGGTTTCAGTTTTCGGATAACCCTACGTAATATCGGAATAGATATTCTCTGGCCGTTTTTTTATTTATTTAGTTGGGTTGCGATTTCTTTTTGTGATTTTCTTGCGATCCTCTTTTGCGATTTTCGGAAATTGGGTTGCGATTTTCTTTTGCGATTTTCGGAAAACCCTAATTTTTTTACTTGATATATATCCCACGTTTATAATTTTTGTGAAACTCATTCATTGCCATCGTGTCTTTGATCCGACTAGATTTTTCTGTTAGTACGTGAAACACCTGTGTCTTTAATTCAATCATTCTCTGTTTTGTATTATTTAAAATCACGAACTCAAGAGAAGGTGGAAGAAAAAGGTAATAACTCGATCGAAGAATATAAACAACACACTAACATAATATTTTCTTAGGTTGTATTACGTTTTTGTTTGATCTGTATTATTTAATTTGCTCTGAATTTCTTTACTGCTTAAATACTACTTAAACATAGGTTCGCAGGGATATGACTAGATGGAAGATGAAGAGCAGCACATGGAGGTATTTGTTTTTCTTTTTATCGAAGCACACGAAGGTATTTGTTTCTATGTCAATTTCTTATTACTTTCTCGCTATTCTTGGTTCGTCGTTTCTTTCGGTTTCTTCTTGTTTGCAAAAAGTTAATCTTGATTTTGAGTTTTTTTTTTTTTTTGACTAATTTGATATTTTTCAGGCTGATGAGTGAATATAAAGTAGACTCGATCAAGGATGGTATGCAAGAGTTCTTTGTAGAATTCAATGGAACCAAATACAGTAAGAATCATCAATTTTACTATCCGTATTTTGATTCACTAAGTCTCCAATTTCGTTAATTTTTCCTCTTAATCAAAGACTGATTTTCTTGCTTTTTAGTTCTGATTCTAATTTTGCTGCCAATGAATGATGATGGGGTTTTATAATTATTGATGATTTTGATATGATAGCAGCTACATAGGATAGAAATGTTGATATCTTTTGAACATTTTTTTCCTCTTTTTCTTGGTATTTCTCTGCAGATCCTAGGAACTGATCATTGGACTTTCGGTTTCAGGGCTTGATGATTTCCGCAAAAATTCTAATGGTGTTGACGGTAATAGCTGGCTTGACTGGTTCTTACTTTTTGTTATCATTGCTTCTCTTTCTTGATTTATTCATGTAATACTTAAAATATGTCCATATGCTTAGGACTTGAGGAGGGGTGCACCTTATATGGGACACGATGGTGGTAATTAAGTCCTTATGGACTAAATCTTCCTTCTTTATAGAAGTTTTAATCCTTTTGTATCATAATTTAGGGGCTTGGCCAAATATCTGCTCTACTGATTCTGTTCGAATAACAAGAAAGTTGAAGTGGGAGGGTTTATTGGGTGCAAAGAAGATTCTTTAGCCGTTCTGTACAACGCATAAAGGGTTTCTTTGCAGTGTATGTTGGTGATGACCAGATCCGGAAGAAGATATATATATATAGTTCATGTCTCAAATTAGAGCTAGCCTTCGTTTCAAGCTCTGCTCAGTAAATCCGGAAAGAAGAGTTTGGGTTCTATCGTCTGATGGGTAGCTGGCAAAACGATCCCTTGTCCTGAAGATACCTTCATCAATGTGACTTATGTGCTAAGGAAAGATGATCTAAAAAGAAGAAAGAATTAATATTAGTTAGCCCAAGTTAGAGATACAGTTTATTCAATGTAAATAGGTCAACCTTTTTCCTCTTTCTTTATGAGAAAAGAGTTGTTCAAGAATTAATGGTGTCAATGATGTTTCCCACCGCATCAGTTGTATTGGCAGTCGAGTGCGAGTTGATTTATATAGTTAGACTTGTGTTAGTACCGTGTTTTGGTTTTGGGAGTTTTAAGGTTTTATGATCATGTATTAGGATTAATCAAATCTATACTTTCTTTAAAAATCTAGGTCATCATGAGAAGGAGCCGGAGAGGACCATGTAGGCCGCAACTGAAGTGTAAGAGGATGGTTGTGTTCCTTCATAGGATGTGATTAGTAAGGACGTGTCTTCTACACATCTTTAGATCTATAAACATACAAAATTTAGGAAAGACACACATCTTTGGACCTATAAACACACAAAATTTAGGAAAGAAAGTTAGATTTATTTGGTTTTATGTAAGCACGTGCCAAATATTATAACAAGGAAACACAAAGCAAAGAGACCATATGATTGTTCTATTTAAATGTATATAGATTCTATAGCATCACTCCAGTCTATTAATCTAAAAACGGTTATTGAGTGTAAATGGCTCATGATTTTGAGTTTTTTTTTTTTTTGACTAATTTGATATTTTTCAGGCTGATGAGTGAATATAAAGTAGACTCGATCAAGGATGGTATGCAAGAGTTCTTTGTAGAATTCAATGGAACCAAATACAGTAAGAATCATCGATTTTACTATCCGTATTTTGATTCACTAAGTCTCCAATTTCGTTAATTTTTCCTCTTAATCAAAGACTGATTTTCTTGCTTTTTAGTTCTGATTCTAATTTTGCTGCCAATGAATGATGATGGGGTTTTATAATTATTGATGATTTTGATATGATAGCAGCTACATAGGATAGAAATGTTGATATCTTTTGAACATTTTTTTCCTCTTTTTCTTGGTATTTCTCTGCAGATCCTAGGAACTGATCATTGGACTTTCGGTTTCAGGGCTTGATGATTTCCGCAAAAATTCTAATGGTGTTGACGGTAATAGCTGGCTTGACTGGTTCTTACTTTTTGTTATCATTGCTTCTCTTTCTTGATTTATTCATGTAATACTTAAAATATGTCCATATGCTTAGGACTTGAGGAGGGGTGCACCTTATATGGGACACGATGGTGGTAATTAAGTCCTTATGGACTAAATCTTCCTTCTTTATAGAAGTTTTAATCCTTTTGTATCATAATTTAGGGGCTTGGCCAAATATCTGCTCTACTGATTCTGTTCGAATAACAAGAAAGTTGAAGTGGGAGGGTTTATTGGGTGCAAAGAAGATTCTTTAGCCGTTCTGTACAACGCATAAAGGGTTTCTTTGCAGTGTATGTTGGTGATGACCAGATCCGGAAGAAGATATATATATATAGTTCATGTCTCAAATTAGAGCTAGCCTTCGTTTCAAGCTCTGCTCAGTAAATCCGGAAAGAAGAGTTTGGGTTCTATCGTCTGATGGGTAGCTGGCAAAACGATCCCTTGTCCTGAAGATACCTTCATCAATGTGACTTATGTGCTAAGGAAAGATGATCTAAAAAGAAGAAAGAATTAATATTAGTTAGCCCAAGTTAGAGATACAGTTTATTCAATGTAAATAGGTCAACCTTTTTCCTCTTTCTTTATGAGAAAAGAGTTGTTCAAGAATTAATGGTGTCAATGATGTTTCCCACCGCATCAGTTGTATTGGCAGTCGAGTGCGAGTTGATTTATATAGTTAGACTTGTGTTAGTACCGTGTTTTGGTTTTGGGAGTTTTAAGGTTTTATGATCATGTATTAGGATTAATCAAATCTATACTTTCTTTAAAAATCTAGGTCATCATGAGAAGGAGCCGGAGAGGACCATGTAGGCCGCAACTGAAGTGTAAGAGGATGGTTGTGTTCCTTCATAGGATGTGATTAGTAAGGACGTGTCTTCTACACATCTTTAGATCTATAAACATACAAAATTTAGGAAAGACACACATCTTTGGACCTATAAACACACAAAATTTAGGAAAGAAAGTTAGATTTATTTGGTTTTATGTAAGCACGTGCCAAATATTATAACAAGGAAACACAAAGCAAAGAGACCATATGATTGTTCTATTTAAATGTATATAGATTCTATAGCATCACTCCAGTCTATTAATCTAAAAACGGTTATTGAGTGTAAATGGCTCATGATTTTGAGTTTTTTTTTTTTTGACTAATTTGATATTTTTCAGGCTGATGAGTGAATATAAAGTAGACTCGATCAAGGATGGTATGCAAGAGTTCTTTGTAGAATTCAATGGAACCAAATACAGTAAGAATCATCGATTTTACTATCCGTATTTTGATTCACTAAGTCTCCAATTTCGTTAATTTTTCCTCTTAATCAAAGACTGATTTTCTTGCTTTTTAGTTCTGATTCTAATTTTGCTGCCAATGAATGATGATGGGGTTTTATAATTATTGATGATTTTGATATGATAGCAGCTACATAGGATAGAAATGTTGATATCTTTTGAACATTTTTTTCCTCTTTTTCTTGGTATTTCTCTGCAGATCCTAGGAACTGATCATTGGACTTTCGGTTTCAGGGCTTGATGATTTCCGCAAAAATTCTAATGGTGTTGACGGTAATAGCTGGCTTGACTGGTTCTTACTTTTTGTTATCATTGCTTCTCTTTCTTGATTTATTCATGTAATACTTAAAATATGTCCATATGCTTAGGACTTGAGGAGGGGTGCACCTTATATGGGACACGATGGTGGTAATTAAGTCCTTATGGACTAAATCTTCCTTCTTTATAGAAGTTTTAATCCTTTTGTATCATAATTTAGGGGCTTGGCCAAATATCTGCTCTACTGATTCTGTTCGAATAACAAGAAAGTTGAAGTGGGAGGGTTTATTGGGTGCAAAGAAGATTCTTTAGCCGTTCTGTACAACGCATAAAGGGTTTCTTTGCAGTGTATGTTGGTGATGACCAGATCCGGAAGAAGATATATATATATAGTTCATGTCTCAAATTAGAGCTAGCCTTCGTTTCAAGCTCTGCTCAGTAAATCCGGAAAGAAGAGTTTGGGTTCTATCGTCTGATGGGTAGCTGGCAAAACGATCCCTTGTCCTGAAGATACCTTCATCAATGTGACTTATGTGCTAAGGAAAGATGATCTAAAAAGAAGAAAGAATTAATATTAGTTAGCCCAAGTTAGAGATACAGTTTATTCAATGTAAATAGGTCAACCTTTTTCCTCTTTCTTTATGAGAAAAGAGTTGTTCAAGAATTAATGGTGTCAATGATGTTTCCCACCGCATCAGTTGTATTGGCAGTCGAGTGCGAGTTGATTTATATAGTTAGACTTGTGTTAGTACCGTGTTTTGGTTTTGGGAGTTTTAAGGTTTTATGATCATGTATTAGGATTAATCAAATCTATACTTTCTTTAAAAATCTAGGTCATCATGAGAAGGAGCCGGAGAGGACCATGTAGGCCGCAACTGAAGTGTAAGAGGATGGTTGTGTTCCTTCATAGGATGTGATTAGTAAGGACGTGTCTTCTACACATCTTTAGATCTATAAACATACAAAATTTAGGAAAGACACACATCTTTGGACCTATAAACACACAAAATTTAGGAAAGAAAGTTAGATTTATTTGGTTTTATGTAAGCACGTGCCAAATATTATAACAAGGAAACACAAAGCAAAGAGACCATATGATTGTTCTATTTAAATGTATATAGATTCTATAGCATCACTCCAGTCTATTAATCTAAAAACGGTTATTGAGTGTAAATGGCTCATGATTTTTATAAACCCAAATTAAATGTTTAGCTGAAGGAGACAAGACTAAACATATCTATTGTAGAATTTATCTTTCATGAAGGATACAAAAAAAAAACATACTGGAGATTCTCGAGAAAGAACTAAGCGAGATCTAACTTAAGAATCGAGAGAGAGATAGATAGATAGAGAGAGAGAGAGAGAGAGATAGAGAGAGAGATAACGTAAGGCTTTTATGGATATGTAATTGATCGATATTCTATCCCCGTTAGTTCGTGTCTTCTGTGTTCTTAAATTTTTTTCTTAATCTGGTAAATAAAGAAGTTAAAGCCTTCAGCGATGTAGTTTTTTTTTTGATAAAGATGGTCTTACTTTTTACCTTTGTATGTATTTCCATTTTTCTTTATTTTATTCTAATGTAAACTTCTTACGTCTGTATGTATTTCTATTTTATTCTTTAATCGGTAGACTCACTATTATGCGGTTTGGCACATCATCGATCATGACTTCATAACATATCTATTTTATTTGCTTGGGTTTGTAATATTAACTATTATGTTTTGTGTTAATAAGGAAAGTACTTGAAATAACAGAATATTTAGAAAAACAAACATTGCTCGAGGAAAAAAATGGCAACGGACCACAAAACATATTGATGTATTTAGAGATATTGAATTAGACAATACTAAATTGATTCCAAACCTTGTGTTAAAACATTGTAACAGTTAATAAGATGTTGTTGACTCTATTGTTCAAAATCTGCAAATCATTGATAGCTCCAGAATCTTCGCGGTAGTGGTTCAGTGCTGGGTTTGATCCAATGTTTATAATGTTTTAAGGATCCGACAAAAAAAAAATTACAAATAATTTTAAAGATTTTGCTCATATCAAGTTGCAACCGTAAGCAAAGAAAATTATTCCAAAGGACAAATAGCTTCATCCATTAATTTTTAGGAGTTAAAACAAAGATGAGCAACCTACTAGCGAATACAATGAAATTTAAAAGATAAAAAAAAAGAAGAAGAGAAAATTACCTATCATAACCGAAAATATTGATAAATAATTAATATAACTTTTCTTAAATTTTATTAATTAAATAAAATATTTTTATCATAATATTTTTAATACTACATAATTGCTATTTTATAAAAGTGATTCTAAATTGATTGTTAACTAACTTTAAATTAGTTATTTACTTACCATTATGTTTAATAAAACTGAAAATCATAGTCAAAATTGTTTAAGATTTTTAATTAAAAATCATAGTCAATTTTACACTGAATACTACATATCCTATAACCTTTTATCCTAAATCGACAACCAGAAGAAAAAAATATAAACGACTTTGAGTGTAATTTTTTACCGATGACTTTTTGTTGATTCTATCATTTATCAATAATCCTCTTTCTTACAGTTCTGTAAACAATTATGATTGATCCATTCTTTCGTCGACACCCCTATTGCGTGTGACCCTGTCTATAATCTTTTTCTATGGAACATGGTCACTGGATACGTGTGGAGTGAACAATCGGAGCTAGAGATCACGAGAAGGATCTACGACAAAAGCGGAGGAAGAGACGGCGTTGATTGGCTTCAGGTTCGTAAGGGCATGAAAGTCAAAGAGGTGCATGAAAGTCAAAGAGGCGGAGGAAACGGCGGTTGATATAGCCATAAGGATGTTGAGCATTATCAGTGAAGGTGGAGATAATAGTGAGACTGATTCTGGTTGTGAATGGAACCGTTAGCTTTTGGTTACGTTGCGAATTTGTCATCATTTTCACGTGAAAAAAGTTTAATTTGAGAAGAACAAGAATGGAAATGCAGATCATTCTATGTGGAGAAACTATGATGACCTGAACGAGTTCTTCTGGTCAGAACATTCACTGTCTTATGTCTCTTTGCTACCATGTCTTTGTTATTTAAAAGACAGGAACACCACTAATAAGATTTGTTAAGTTTTCCACCAGTTTTTTTAATGCTTCGAAAAGGCTGGACAATGCGTCTAGATCATGATTTTTTTTTTTGTAGAATCGTTAGACACCAACAAACTAGAGATGGCGACTGGCGAGGAATGCTTAGATTTCGCAAGCAGACAAAGAAAGCGTATGAAGAAATGGAGGATGACGAAGAACTTGGAGGTACATATTCTGTTTTTATCGTCTATGTATTGCCATTGGGTATATATTGTATTTTTCTTACAGTGTAACTGTGTAATTATAGTCTCAGAGTTGAGCCAGGTCTTAGTTATAGTTGTAGATTAGTAGTTATTGAGATGAAGATCCTACTTACTATTTTATAGACTTGATAAAGATGATAATAAATCCATAAGCACAAAAACTTAACTTAAGTTATGTTCGTACTCATAACATTTAAAGTTGCCCGACTTTGTTTTGATCATTTCATCGCATTTGTAATTGTGTAATGGCAAATGGGAGCAACGAGGTGTCGTATTTGAAAATGTGTATATTGTAAATGTGTTTCATCAGCTTTTGATTTTGATTGAAAATGACAAAAAAAAATCCAAAAATAAATCGAAAAAGATGAGGAAGAAGACGAAGACAAATTGATATCAATTAAATCTGGAAGAAAAATAAAGACATGGATAACACAAAATAATGAAGAAGCATAAGGATAAGAAGATGAAAAAGTTGAAGAAGAAGAACGAAACCGGAAGAACATGAATAAGTCATCGGAAAAGTTAGAGAAGACGAAAAAGAAGAAAACCGGAAGATGAAGAAAACGAAGTAGTAAAAGAGGAAAACCCGAAGATTATGTAGAAGAAGTTGAAAAAGGTGAAGATGATGAAAGCGATGAAGAAAAACAAAAATAATAAGAATTCAAATAAGACAAAGAATATGAAGAACAAGAGGAAGAAGAGGAGGAGTTAAAAAAAGTGGAAAAGAAGTCGGAGAATACGAATATGGTGAAAAAGAAGTTAAAGACGATAAAAAAGAAGAAGAGAAATATGAGGAGGAATATAAGAAGAGGAAGCATACGAGATAAGTAAGAATAATAGAAAAAATGAAAAAATAGAAGAAATAAGACGAAGAAAAACCAAAAGAAAAAGAAGAAGCAGATTTCGGAGAAGACAAAGTCGATAAAGGAGTAGAAGTAGAAGTCGAAGACAAGATGTAGAAGGAAAAGATGAGGAAGATGAAAGAAGAAGAAGAGGAGGAAGAAAAAGACGAAGCTGATTAAGAAGAACTCAGAAAATACAAAGACACATATGTTTAAGATAAGGAATGACTGGAAGATGACAAAGTATAAGAAGCTGAAGATGGGGAAGGAGGCTAAGAAAACTTTGAGGAATAAGAAACCAAAGAAGACAAATGCGATGAATTAGGAGAAGGAAGAAGAAGAGGAATGCGAATAAAAAACGGAAGAAAAAGAATAAGAAGAAGTCAAAGATTATGAAAAAGAAGAAGCCCAAAATGATTAAAAAATAAGGAAAATGTCAGGAAGAAGAAAAACCATAATATAAAGAAGAAGAAAATAAAGCTGAAGAAGTAGAAGACAAAGAAAAACCGGAGTAATAGGATGCCGAGAAGATGAAGACGATAAGCAGAAGAAGAAGACTGAGATGATGAAAAAGAAGAACACAAAGATGATGAAGAAACATAGTTTAGGAAGAGTTCCAACGAGGGAGGAAGAAAATCGTTCGTAATTACAATGTGTGTGTCAAAGAAACATTATTCATTATATTATCGAGCTTTGTGAATTTCGTTTCCTCGGTTTTTCGACCACTTATGAGAAACACTACACAATTATATATAAAGGAGGACAAGGATTGAGTGTGTGTGAAAAAAAAGGTTTTAGATAAGCGAGAATTTCATTGATGTTGCATGAACATTTTCGAGTCTTATTAATGACGTTGCAGAAAACACTTCATTTCGAATCGATAAGGATATCATGAGAGAAATGAGTCTTCGAACCCCTGAATACATTTGTCCTATTGTCTCAATCGTATGATATATTCGATTTTGCACGAGTTTAAATATTAACTTCCAAATTGATAAATGGAGCAAATCGATTGTTACTATACTAAACTTAAAAGGACTTTTGATTTACATGGGAAGAGGCCATTGTTAAATTTTCTCTCAAAGGATGAAAGGATTCTCTATGACACTACTTATATAACAGAGTATTTCCGTCTTTTTGTCCGTAGAGGTTTTTGTTAGCATTTTGGGTTCTTATCATTCGACAAACAAAATAATTTTCATGGAATGTCTTTGGATTTCACTTTTCATGACTGATGATTGTTACGTTATTACATCTTCCTTTTTTTATTATATTTTCCCTTCGTTTCAAGAGGAGGTTTCATGTTAGAACGGTCGGATAATATGTGTCCGTGTTATCTATGTGGTTTTACTTCATAAGATTTTTTGAAACTGATCGTTTGTGTAAAGATAGCCAAGCCCATAAAGTATGTGAAAATATACGTCCAAAAAATACAAAAATTCCAAAAAAATAATTAGAAGAAGAAAAATACGAGGAAGACGAAAAATCGAAAGTCAAATAAAAGAAAGAAGAAGAAGTAGAAGATGTGGAAGAATAAGAAGCTACAGAATACAAAGACGATAGAAGAAAACGGAGAAGATGAGGCATAAGAAAAATCAGAAGAATAAAACAAAAAATCCAGAAAAAGAAAACGAAGAAAAACCGAATGAAAAAAAAAGTCAAAGAAGACGAAGACGATAAAGAAGAAGAAGTAGGAGTTGAATACGATGGAGGATAAGAAGAAAAAAACGAAGAATATGAAAAACTAAAAGATAAAGAAGAGGTAGAAGAAAAGACGAAGCCAATGAAGACAATGAAGAAAAGAAAAATAGTCGGAGAAGACGAAGATGGTGAACAAAGAAGAATGAAATGACGAATTTGGAGAAGAAAAAAAAATAATAAATAAAAATACGTGGAAGAAAAAAAAGAATAAAGAAAGAGAAGAAAACCAGAAGATGAATAATACAAAGTAGACGAATGTAAAGATGAGAAAGAGACGAAGAAAAATCATAAGAAGAAGAGTTTTGATAAGACAAAGAAGACCAAGGAGGAATAAGAAGCAGAGAATGAAGAAGGCTAATAAAAATCGAAAAAGAAGAAGAAGAACTGAGAGAATACAAAGATGATGAAGAAGAAGTCAAAGAAGTAGGAAAATATGAGGAAGAAAAAAACCAAAAGAGGAAGAAAAAGAAGACACAATAGAATAGTAAGAAGAAGTAGAAGTCGAAGACGATGATGAAGTTGAAAGAAAAGGGTGAGGAATAAGAAAATCAAAAGATATATAAGAGGAAGAAGAAGAAGTAGAAGTCAAAGACGATGAAGAAGAATAAGAAAAAGATGAGAAAATGACAAAAGCTTTAAAATTGGAGAATGAAGAGGAAGACGAATAATAACCGAAAAAAAAGAATAAGGAAAATACGAAGAAGAACAAAACCAAAAGATAAGGAATAGGAAGAAGAGTAGAACAAAGCTGAAGAGGAAGAAAAAGAAGACAAATCATTAGATGGAGAAGAAATAGAAGTTGAAGACGATGAAGAAGAGGAATAAGAAAATCGAAAGACAAATAAGAGGAAGAAGAAGACAATGAAGAAGAAGAAGCCGAAGACAGTGCAAAAGAAGAAGGAAAGGACGAGGAAGAAGAAAATCCGAAAGTTGAATAGGAGGGAGAAGAGAAGGACGAAGTCGTGAAGAAGAAGAAGGAAAAGACGAGAGCGAGAAGACCGAAGAAAAGAAAAATAAAAATCAGAATATGAAAAATTAGGACAAGACAAAAATGTTGAAGAATAAGAAGGGGAAGAGGATGATGAATTTGGAGAAGAAAAACCATATATAATCTTTGAGAATAAGTCACATTGACAATCTTATGGTGATATTAATTAGATATTATCTTTGGACACCTCGGAAGATTATCAACTTAAAAGTGATAACAACATTAAAAAGCTTACACCGAAATTCTAGAAGATAAATTGCGGAAAAGACTTTATTTTGAATAAATAGTGACACTTAAGATCTGCGGAATACCAACATGGTTAGAGAGCTGGGAGCGATAAGATACATATATATGCCGCTCTTCATGTTGTATGCGTTGCTGCTTCAGCGGTTGTGGCATATACTTGGTACAAACGGTTGTAATGAAGAAATTTGAATCCTACGATCATTGTGTATTGTGTTTCAATTAGACATTGTGACTTTGATTCAGATTTCAACCTATATTTCCCCTTAGTTTCAAGAGGAGGGTTCAGGTTAGAACGGTCGGATAATATGTGTCCATGTTAGCCAAGCCCATAAAGAATGTGAAAATATATACCAAAAAAATTCCAAAAAAATAATTAGAAGAAGGAAAATACGAGGAAGACGAAAAATTGAAAGTCAAATAAAAGGAAGAAGAAGTAGAAGATGTAGAAGAATAAGAAGCAGGAGAATACAAAGACGATAGAAGAAAATGGAGAAGATGAGGCATAAAAAAAATCAAAAGAATAAAACGAAGAAAATGAAGAAAACCGAAAAAAAAAGAGAAGACAACTAAGACGAAGACGATAAAGAAGAAGAAGTAGCAGTTGAAAACGATGGAGGATAAGAAGGAAAAGACGAATATTATGAAAAACTAAAAGATAAAGAAGAGGGAGAAGAAAAAGACGAAGTCAATGAAGACAATGAAGAAAAGAAAAATAGTCGGAGAAGACGAAGATGGTGAACAAAGAAGAATGAAATGACGAATTTGGAGAAGGGAGAAAAGTAATCAGAAGAAGAAGTCAGAAAAGCCGGAGAAGAAAACCAATACATAGTAGACGAATAGGAAGTCGAAGAGAACAAAGAAGACGAAGGTGATGAAGAAGGAGAAAAAGAAGAAGAAGAAGAAAGAGAATAATATAACCCGGAAGAAGAAGAAGATGAAGACATAATAGAAGAGGAACAAGAAATTGAAGTCGAAGACGATGATGAAGATGAAAGAAAATGGTGAGGAATAAGAAAATCGAAAGATGTATAAGAGGAAGAAGAAGTAGAAGTCGAAGACAATGAGGAAGAACAAGGAAAAGATGTGGAAAACATGAGTGACAAAGAAAAAACGGAAGAAGAAAACAAAAACAAAATGAAAGAAAACGAAGAAAAAGACGTGAGAGAAGAAAGAGAGATAAAGGTGGAAGACGATGATGAAGAATATTAAAAAAAGACGATAAAGAAGAAAAACCAAAGGATAAATAAGAGGGAAACAAATGACGAAGAACGATTATGTGAAGACGAATAACTCGCGTTTGTCTTAATTCAATTGGTTTGTGGGTTTCATACACTTATTTAATATTGGTTTGTGAGTTTTTAGTTTTGTATAGTGTTTACTTTTTTGGATTAACTTTATTTTGATCATGTATATCTCAAGTGGTAGTTCTAAATTTCTTCGGTTTATAACATAAAGTTTTGTATTACGTTTTTGAGACCCCTCGGTCCGCGCAAGGCGCGGGCTACCTACCTAGTACATACTGAATCTAAATTTTGACCGATTAGGTTTTAACAGATAGAGTCAATCAAATCATATATACAAAGCCGACAAATATATTGTAGTTTTCATCGTTGGTCATTTCGGAATTCGAACACATTTACATAGAACAATATACCTACCCACAATGATTTAGTTTAATTACCTTTATGGAATGAAATAATTTGCAATACGTACACGAGATCCTAATATCAGTATAAATTTACATATAACTATGGTACATTATTTACCCCATAAATTTAATACGTACACGAGATCCTAATATCTTTTCTCTCACACTTTTCACACTTTCCTCAACCTCTTTTTCTTTTATAATATTCTTTTTGAATATTCTTTAACCAAGAGGTTGTAGTAGGGTGGTTTCCATTCGGGGTGAGTTTCGGACCTGTTGGTCCAGGTCGGGGATCGAATCTTCCCGGATCACACTAATTCTTGGTCAAGTGGAGCATCATAAATGGGTTGTGTCACTCCCACTCAGGAGATTAGTCTGGACCCATTAAAGGCATGAGATTACTTCCCAATTTAATAATATATATATATATTCTTTTTGAAACCAAATCTTTATAATTTATTATTGTTTTTAGTTAAACTGGAATTTTCTTTTATTACTCGGGGACATCCGATAAAAGAAAAAAAGAGGTTGAGGAAAGTGTGAGAGAAAAGACCAAACAAAACAGAGAACTTGGATGCCTAACCAATGCTTTTTGTTTTTGGGGTCAATTGAAACCCACACATTACATGGATTATGTTACCATAGTCCATGTGTCACCATCCCCTGCCGTTCGATCTCCCGATTAATATGATTTGTTGCACGCCTTATATAAAACTTATATTTTGAATTTATCTAATGAAACAATTATACTTTTGAGAAATGGACATCGTTTCTTGAATCGAAATAAACCCCCCCCCCCCTCCCAAAAAAAAAAATGCACAAGATTGAGGAAGATTTCGTGATAAAACATTTATAAAATCCCAAGTTCTTGATATACTTTTGAGCAAGAGATTTATTTTTTTGTTTTTTTTATACCTTTCGGCCTTCGGAAGTAATCTTAAGCCCAAAAGCCCAGACTAATTTCCCGGATGGGAGTGACACAACCCATTTATAATGCCCTATTTGGCCAAGTGTTTGTCCTGATAATTTCGCTCCCGTGGGGAATCGATCCCTGGCCTAGACCAACAGAACCGACACTCACCGCAAAAAGAGAACCATCCGACCATCAACAACTTGATTTTTTTGAGCAAGAGATGCATAATTTAGTTCGACCTGCACCAAAATCTAAAGCGAACCGAACTTTATTTTGTCATATCAAACTTTTTATATATCTTTGAAAGACATACCACTCACGAGAATTGAAATACACCAAAGAAAAGATCAATGGAATTTATTATATAAAAAAAAATCTCTTGCATATTTTGTAAAAAATACATCCAAACTAGAGCTGAAACTATATCGAACTAAAATCCTCCGATTTCATTTCTAAAAAAATTGGAAAAAAGCCTCAGTACTAGACTTTAAGAAATGATATAATCTCAACGATAGATATATATATATATATATAAAATATATATATATATATATCAAAAATATATATATATAATCTCAATTTTGGTGAGTCATATTCCTTATAAATACATGCGCAAACCCACATCTCCACTTAAGGCACCAACACATCAAAAACACTTCTAATTAAAAACCTCTCTCTCCTCTTTCGTGTCTCTTTCAAGAGAACAAATACTAATGGGAGGAAACAGGTCACACAGTAGCAATAGGTTCTCTCTCTTCAGCTTCTTTAAAACACGAAGATCTCACAGAGTGGAAGTAGACGCCGACGTCGTTTACACTCGCAAAGCAATGGCTAGTGACGAAGACAAACGCTATTGGGTGGCTGAACCAGGCATCGACCGCAAAGCTTCTGCCTTTATCGCCAAGTTTCATGCGACTCGTGTCTCTGAGTCCGAGCGCCAAACTCTCTCTCCTTACCAATCCGAGAAGGCATGATGATAATTGATGATGATAATGAATATGATGATCAAGGGCTGATTTGATTCTATGTAAATTGTTTTTAATTTATTTGATGTGTCCTTATAATGACAGTTTATTGATTGTGTCTTAATTGTAGTTAAGAATCGATCTTTCTAATTTACGATTGTCTTCTTCTAGCTTCTCATTCTTTTTTCCTTCCCTTCATCGTCTAGCTAGTTAAATAATTCAACTTAAATCATTTGGATAATAAACCAATTCAAAATAACCAGTTTCGACTTTGTATAGTTCTTGTTTTTCGTAAAATCGTCATAATTATTTAAAGATGAAGAGAGAATAAAGACTATTAAATTCTCATAAATTCAACGAAGTTTGGTTAACTTTAAGAGTAATAATTTTCCACACAAAAAAACTTTTAAGAGTAAGAAAGCTTGTTCGATAGAAATCCAATACCACCAACATTCGTACATTTCATTTTTACCAGATTGATATAAAAAAAATGGAATAACAAGATTTGATGATATTGAGATTAAGTAGAGATTAATGGACCATGTGTCTTAATATTTAGGGAATGTGTGAAGATTGTCTCACATCAGAAATGGGAAGGGACAATATTGAGTAATATATATATAAGGGATTTGGATCAATCCACTCATTACCAATTGGTTTTGAGTTGGAAGCTTAAGAAACTTAACATGGTATCAGAGCCTAAACACACATTTCCCGTAATTCGGCCCAGAAGAAGGCCCGACTGTCCCGACCCGAGGATTGATGGTCTGTCGAAATTAATGGCTAGGAGAGCCATTATCTTGAGGGGAGGTATTGGGATTAGGTAGAGATTAATGGGCCATGTACCTTAATCTCTATGGAATGTGTGAAGATTGTCCCACATCAGAAGTGGTGATACGATCATGGACACGCCTAAAGACTTGACGTGCACACCCGAAGGACCAATGACGAGGTCAAGGATCCGCAAGCTCATCAAGGACACTCGCGGATCACTTTTGGACGATTGGAGCAAGGAAGAAGAGCCACCACCGAACACCATTTTCAATATGGTCCGTGCCCATCTTGGTGATTGAGGTTCGGCCCAATGGTATAGGTTTAAGTACTCTTTTTCCTTGACTTGGGTTTGTCCCATTGGGTTTACCAAGTTAAGGTTTTAATGAGGCTTAGGCTTATATCAACCTTTTGGGCAATCTCCACCATGATGTTACGCACACCATCATCACCATCATCTTTCAATTCCGCAAGTTTGTTTTCCGTGGGATTTTCCGAGGGATTATTTCCGAGGGATTTTTCCGCGGAACTTCCCGGGGGAATTCTTCATTTCCGCGGAAGACTAGTTAAAGTAGCCGAGGGGTCATTCAAACTTCTAGTCAAAGTCAATGGTCTTAGCCTTCACATTTAATTTGACTTTGTAATTTCCCATGCATTGTAATTTGTGTTTTCTTCTTCACCCCTTCACATTCTTTCTCTATAAAAGCAATGTAATCTCATTGAGAATAAATCATCAAATTTTATAAAAACCTTTTAGAGATTTCTCTCCTTTGTTCCTTTGTGAACTTTTCGATTATTTTGGTGGTTAGCCAAGAAAATCATTTCGATCCTTGGGTGGTTAGCTCATTGGTCACTTCCGATTCTTAAGGTGGTTAGCTTTAAGTTCGATCCGATTCCGAGGTGGTTAGCCGAAGAGTCACAAACGTTCCTTAGGTGGTTAGCCTTCGGTTCGGGTTTACCGAGTACCGTTCATAGCTCTCGACGCAGCCATTCACTTCCCCCGCCTTGCTCGTTCAAGGATTATCCCCATTTCAATTCCGCTTCAATACCGACAAGAGTGTGCGTTTTTGGGAAGATCGGAACCGAGATCATATCAAGGAACCGAGTGCGTATCAAGTGGTATCAGAGCCACGCTCTTGATTACCCCGGTATTTTCTAATCTTTTTCACTCTTTTTAATTTCTTTTCTTTCTATCTTTTGTATTAAACAGATTTAAAAAAAAAAAAAAAAAAAATCGTAGATAAAAAAAAAAAAAAAAAAAAAACGAAAAGACATATTCAAAAAAAAAAAAAAAAAAAATCATATCGGTTCGTAATTCTTCACTATCTATCTAAATTTTTTGTTTGACGATTTGGTTTTTAAAGCTACCATCGATTTGTTTCGATTTTAGTCCCTTAAAAACCGAGGAGAACTTCTAGTGTGTTGTGAGGATATTACGAGAGTTGTGTGAACAAAATTGAGAGAAACACTTGTGAGAATATTTTACTAACGTGTTTGCTCATTTTTGCGAGGTACAATGGCTGAGGAAAGTGATACTAATACTTCTTGGACGAGGAGGGAAAGAGATGCCGCGATGAATCGCAAGGTGGATGCCATCACTCTCATGATGAACGAGATGAGAAATCAATTGGCCACTCTTAACGTTCGGACACCGGTGAGACAAGAAGGAAACAACGGCGCAAACTTAGCCGAGAGTCACGGATCCGATCATAGCCGAAGGAATCCCCGTGTTCCGCCAAGGCATAGACGAGCCAACAATCAAAACCGGCAACAAAACCCACAAGGCGATAACGGCGAGAATGGCGACAATCCGTTTCACGATCAATCCGAGGGATCCAATGGGAACATACCACAACCGACCAGGAGGAGAAATGATAATGATCTCGGTGGGTTGAAGCTTCGTATTCCACCGTTCTACGGAACGAACGATCCCGACGCGTTTCTAGAGTGGGAAAAGAAGATTGATCTAGTCTTCGGTTGTCAAGACTTTTCCGAGCAAAAAAAGGTTAGGTTGGCCGCGACGGAATTTCATAATTATGCTATTGATTGGTGGGATAGTGTTGTGACAAGCAGGAGACGCCAAGGAGTTAATCCCGTTGAAACGTGGGATGAGATGGCGAGATTGATGAGAGTTCGTTTCGTGCCGGTACACTATCACCGCGAGCTACACCACAAGTTACGAAGATTGTCCCAAGGTAGTAAGGGTGTAGAAGATTACTTCCAAGAGATGGAGAAGCTCATGCTCAATGCCGATGTAGATGAGCCCGGTGATGCAACAATGGCCCGATTCTTAACCGGTATGAATCGTGAATTGCAAGATCGGATGGAAATGCAATCTTACGATACCGTGGAGGAATTGTTGCATAAGGCAATCTTAGTGGAGCAACAACTCAAGAGAAAGAGTGTCACACGGTCACCTTTCGTGTCTAGACCGAATTACACCGAAGGAGATAAATCCAACTACCCGCCCCGGACCGATTCAAAACCAAAGCCGGACTTCAAGCCTAGCTCATCCGGAAATGAATACAAGGGTAAGACTGAAACTACTCATGTCCGTAACCGTGACATTGAATGTTTCAAATGTAGGGGAAATGGTCACTATGCCAGCAAATGTCCAAACCAACGTGCTATGATGTTGTTGGACAACGGTGAGATCGTCACCGAAGACAAACTAGAATCTGAATCCGCACCTATCTATGACGAGGAAGAGGAACAAGCAGAAAAAGGAGAACTCTTAGTCATAAGAAGGACTTTGGTGATAGAGGACAAAACCGAAGAGGAAGATCAACGTGAGAACTTATTCCATTCAAGATGCTTAGTGAAAGATAAAGCGTGTAGTCTCATCATCGATGGAGGGAGCTGTGCCAACATTGCTAGCACAACCATGGTGGAGAAGCTGAATCTCGAAACGCTAAAGCATCCACGTCCATACCATCTTCAATGGTTGAACAACCAACGAAACTTGAAGGTAACCAAACAAGTAAGGGTTCCTTTGTCAATTGGGAGATATACGGATGAAATTCTTTGCGATGTGTTGCCAATGGAAGCTGGTCATATTCTTCTTGGGAGACCATGGCAATATGATCGAAGGGTTATGCATGATGGTTCATCCAACAAATATTCTTTTGAGGTCGGCGGAAGAAAAATCACTCTCGCTCCTATGACGCCACAAGAGATCCGCCAAGATGAATTGCAAAGGAAGGAAAAACACGTTTTGAGTGAACTCCCAAACACCCAGCACCCAAAAGAGAGCCTGAGAAAAACCAAGCAAAAGACCTTTGAGAGCAAACCCGTGAGAAATTCAAATTTTCTTGTGAGAAAAGGTGATGTGCGAGACTTGCTACCTAAACTATCTTTGTTTATGATTAAGAAAACTCCTATGAGTTTTACTCACCCCACACCGGTGCTACCGAGTGAAACTAATTCTCTTTTGCAGGGCTTTAAGGACGCAACTTCAGAAGGCAAGCGGATCGAACGTTTCCATGAACCGCAACTTTTGCCACTACTAAAGGACGAAGCAAACGGACGAATTTCCACTGAGGGAAATGATTTTCATCGACCAAATGGACCTTTGGAAGAAGGTAGTCGAAGCAGAATTCAACTTGGACAAACGGACTTCGTACCTCCTTTGAAAAATCCACCCGATAACCCTTTTATGGTCGATATGAAACTTATTGATCCAAACGACCAAACCAAGGCTGGGAAAGATTGGAAATTGCTTCTTAGCTTTCAAACCGTAGCCGAGGATGGCCGAATCAAGCTTAGAGAACGAACTAAAGTTAATGGGAACCTGAAATCTGAACATCACAGATGTTATGACTTGAATGATTCAAAGCAGAACTCACTTCAAATCCCCGTCCAGATCTCGACATGCTTGCAAGGTAAGAACGCCTTAACTTTGAGCTTTAAGAATTTTAACTTTCTCTTTTTGCGTGCAGATTGTCCGGATTTGAGGACAAATCATTTCCAACTGGGGGAGGATGATACGATCATGGACACGCCTAAAGACTTGACGTGCACACCCGAAGGACCAATGACGAGGTCAAGGATCCGTAAGCTCATCAAGGACACTCGCGGATCACTTTTGGACGATTGGAGCAAGGAAGAAGAGCCACCACCGAAAACCATTTTCAATATGGTCCGTGCCCATCTTGGTGATTGAGGTTCGGCCCAATGGTATAGGTTTAAGTACTCTTTTTCCTTGACTTGGGTTTGTCCCATTGGGTTTACCAAGTTAAGGTTTTAATGAGGCTTAGGCTTATATAAACCTTTTGGCCAATCTCCACCATGATGTTACGCACACCATCATCACCATCATCTTTCAATTCCGCAAGTTTGTTTTCCGTGGGATTTTCCGAGGGATTATTTCCGAGGGATTATTTCCGAGGGATTTTTCCGCGGAACTTCCCGGGGGAATTCTTCATTTCCGCGGAAGACTAGTTAAAGTAGCCGAGGGGTCATTCAAACTTCTAGTCAAAGTCAATGGTCTTAGCCTTCACATTTAATTTGACTTTGTAATTTCCCATGCATTGTAATTTGTGTTTTCTTCTTCACCCCTTCACATTCTTTCTCTATAAAAGCAATGTAATCTCATTGAGAATAAATCATCAAATTTTATAAAAACCTTTTAGAGATTTCTCTCCTTTGTTCCTTTGTGAACTTTTCGATTATTTTGGTGGTTAGCCAAGAAAATCATTTCGATCCTTGGGTGGTTAGCTCATTGGTCACTTCCGATTCTTAAGGTGGTTAGCTTTAAGTTCGATCCGATTCCGAGGTGGTTAGCCGAAGAGTCACAAACGTTCCTTAGGTGGTTAGCCTTCGGTTCGGGTTTACCGAGTGCCGTTCATAGCTCTCGACGCAGCCATTCACTTCCCCCGCCTTGCTCGTTCAAGGATTATCCCCATTTCAATTCCGCTTCAATACCGACAAGAGTGTGCGTTTTTGGGAAGATCGGAACCGAGATCATATCAAGGAACCGAGTGCGTATCAAGTGGGAAAGAACATTGAGTAATATATAAGGGACTTGGGTCAATCCACTCAATACCAATTGGTTTTGAGTTGGAAGCCTAGGAAACTTAACATATGAAGCTCCAAAACACCCAAATTTAGGATGTAGTTTGTTATGAATCTCACATTGACTATAAGTTAAAACATAATCTAATAGATAAGTAACTTAGACCAAGTCATTCATTCAATTTGGAAAACCATGAATTTTGACATAGCAAGGTTTTCAGCTAAACCAATCCAACTTTAAGTATGAGTATTAATCATAGTATTTTTTTAACAGAGAAAATCGACCATATATTGAGATACATTTTAAAATATAATAAGAAGAAAAAAAGAAGATTTGAAGCCAGTTGTAGAATCAAGAACTTTATATGATTGATATTATTTGCATGAAGGGGAGGTCCTTGTTTAGTTCTTCCCCTCACATAACGCTGCGGTAGTCTTTGTACAAAAGGTACATTTTAAGAGTACTTTGATTCCTCCCCTTCTCTTTTCTTTCGCTTTGAGCCTTTTCTTGGTTCATACACTCTTACTTTTACTGCCAATTATTAACCAAAATATTCTCTTTAATTTTATTAAATGGTTGTAAGTCTAGTGATTTTGTAGTGGTACCTACATAAACTTATTATTTGTGAGTGTGTCAGTCTAGAAGATTCGATCTCTACACACACAAACAAAAAAAACTTACAATACAACAAAAAATTAAGACTAACAACGCAGCTTAACTTTAATTAATGTATACATTTATAAAATTTTAGTTCATAATTTTCTAGGAGTGTAGTAAACGAAGATAAAATAAAAAGTGTGTATCATATATACTAGCCTCAAATTACAAAAAGAGATATTCTTAATTAGTTCAATTTAACGACAAAATAAAAAATAAAGTCCGAATTATGAAAAGGTCATTGGAGTACTATATATGTAGAATCTTTGAAAGAATCATTAATGGCCAGTACTCATTAATTGACTAATTTGAGTAATGCGTACCACCTATTTGCACCCAACAAGCATCTTCACTCCCAAATTTGTTCAACCTAAGGATCAATTCGCACCCCAAACTCATATAATTACAAGGGACAAAAAAATAAATAGAAACTAATATTTCTAATGTAAAGAAGAAAACAAACTTCGATTACAGTAACATTCCAAGAGCCGACCGTAAAAATGAAAAATACATTAAGACTTAATTTCACATATGTGCAAAGAATTCATCATGTTTTTTTTACCCCCTAATTAATTTGAAGGCTTCTTCTTTACTAATTAAAATTATTCGAAACTTTATATAAAAAGCTGCAATGCAAAACTGACATTTTATAAAATTAAATACTAAAACAACACTTACTATGAAAGAGAGAGAGAGAGAGAATTACACTCTCGGCAAACAAAACAAAACAAAACAGCATAACAAAACACACATTATAATTAACTAGGGAACTCTATAAATTGCATGAAATTCAAAGACAATACATATCAAACCAAAGACTTGTTACCGATAATCAATATTTATCAGAACAAACGTTGTCGATGGATATGATTTATGGTTGCTGGTGGTAGTAACGGTTGTTGTCATCTATCATAGGAAAACACATTTGCTCCGGATGGTTCATCATCTGATTAACCAACCAAAATTCTTCTTGCTGATTCGGATTGTAAATCCCATCTTGACTCACATGAGTTGGATGTCCAAGCTGATGCTGATACTGATTATGATTAAGATTTAAATTTCGATGGTGGTCGCAAACACCTACCGGATTCATCATTTGATAGTAAACTTGTTGGTCATTGGGGGCTGGAAGAAAATTATTTCCAAAATTATTATTATTAACCTGCTCTGGTCTCTGATTTGAAGAGATAATGGGCCTCAAAGCCCATAACTCATTCGCTAGTTGAGGAGGGTTGAAAACATCGGGATCTGGAAAAGACGAGGACCCCACTTCAGTTATAGCTGCTGGTGCCATGACATTAGCAGCTGAAGAAGATTCTCCATACTCAAGATGCGACTGATTTTGGTTTTGATTCCTATGGTGGTAAAGCTCCTTAAGATATTGATCAATATACATGCATAAATCCTCACGAGTTCTATCAGCCAGCCTAAGCTTGTCTCCTTTCCCACCAAGAAACTGGAACATGGCCTCCTTCATCATCCTCTCCTTGTTATCTTTGATCTTCTTGTTGTTGCTCTCCAGGGTCTTTGTGATGCTTTGTATGAGAAAACATTCATGGTCCACCATTTTCTTCTCTTGTTCCACCTCTGGCTGCATCACGAACTTCTCCACTACGTCCTTCACTCCCGAGTTCGATGGCCACACCTCCGGGCTTGAGCTGAACGCACTGTAGATAACCGCACATGCTTGGATACCACAGAGAACGGAGAGCTCGTTGATTTTTTTAACAAACCCTTTCTTCCTCTTATTGAATGTTGCTTTCCTCATTGAATCATTGGTGATGTAAGCTAGGTTTAGCTTCTTCCTCGTCATAATGATGACCACAATAATACTTTTTTTTTGTGTGTGTGTATTGTTATGTCTTGTGTTTTTTTGTATGTTGCCAACATTTCAGGAATTTGTTTATATAGAATTGTGAATGGTCCAAATGATATTATGTCATCTAGTTGGCAGAAATATTGCTAGTAATTTCATGAAAATCCGTAATTAATCATATATATATATATATGAAATAGTGCTTAATTATATATGCCATGTGGTATATAATCAGTAACGACAATTTATTGGTGAAATTTGTTGTTCTCGCTGTAAGATATCTCGATCAAATAACATAGAGAGGCTAGGAATATTTTTTCATCACTAAGGTTGTATCCCCTTGTAAAATCCGGATATTACCTTCTTAATGGCTATAAATGTGTAATTTGAAAACAATAAAAAGAAATGTTATTTATTTTATGAAGATACATTGTATTTAAATTTGGTGAATTGCTGGCAATGTAAGTATGTATACCAAAAAGTATGCCAATTATAGACATCATCATCTAAATTATCTTGAATAACAGATAATATGTACGTACATTCACTCAAATCATGAACCTTTTTTGGGCATTAGGATTAAATGACTTCTTTTGAAAAACATCTATCATACATTGCATCTTCGAATTTATGTAGAAAACATCTATCATACATGGCATCTTCTGAATTCATCTATTTTCTGATGTGACATAAAATGTTTTTTAGGTATTCAATTAATTTTACAGCTTGTCAAGTTTTTTCTTAGTTAATAGGTATTTGGTTCGTCGTGCTAGTAGTGTTCAACTAATTCTAAAGATAAATGGATCTTGCGGTAAAATGTTTTCATCAAGCCCATCAGGCCATCATATAAACGATGAGGCCGAGTCCGAAGATGAAATTAATACTCCAATTTTTTTTTTGTCGGCAACTCATCTATTATCTATATACAAATATAACTGATTAAAAAAAATAGTTAGTAACTGATAATAAATATTATAAATTAAACAGTTATATAATCCGCAATTAATATGTTAAATCTCAACGGTCATATTTCATAATTAAAATTTAAACAAAAATTTAAATTCAATTAGCGTGAAACTCTTTTAGTATAATATAAAAGTCGTTTGTTAACTAGAGAAATTTAATTCTATTGAATTAAAAAGATAACGCAAATTTGGCGGGAAACACATATCAAACGAACAAATGACATACAATACAAAAAGAGTATCACAAATCTATATAACATTAAAAATCATAATCATTATGATAATAAAATAAAACCACACCCATAATAAAAACGACAACAACTTTTTTTTTGCAAAACAACAACAAAAACAAAAAACACTTGAGATTTTTATTTATTTTTGGTTGCTTATCAGAATGTGAACATCAACTACCGAAACCTTAACGGAACCATATATTATTGGTAAGATTTGAACTGGTAACGGGGATGATATTGCTTGAACTGACGGTGGTTGGAGCGGTGGAAGAATCGTCGGGAATTTGCTGTTGTTGGTGGTGTTGATGGTGGTGGATCTGATGGTGATAGTGGTGGTTGCGGTTATGGTGATTATCATCCATGAACGGAAAATCCATATGCTTAGCCGCATAACTCATTTGCTCAGGATGGTTCATCATCATCTCCACAAACCATTGTTGTTGGTTATGATTTTGATTTTGATTCAGATTCAGATTTGTAGTTTGCTCATAGAATCCAACATGTGAAGCCGTCGGATGACGAAACTGTTGTTGCTGCTGATGATGATGTTGTTGAATAGAGTTCAAGAAATTTGCGGCTGCGGTAGATGAGGAGGAAGAACCCACCTCATGAATCGTAGCGGGTGGAGCGGTTGTAGCCGTCGCAACCACCAACGATCCAATCCCTTCAGTAGAAGGAGCCGCATTCACAACATCATTGGAAGGTTCGCTGATCTCCATACCAGCGTTCCCCAAAATCTCGATCCTGCGATTAATATCTTTAAGATATTGTTCAATCATATAACCTAAATCATTAAGATCCATAATATTCAGATGAAACAACCCCATGTTTCCGACCAAACATTGGAACATGACTTCAGTCATTTCCATCTCTCTATTGTCCTTCTTTTGTCTCTTCAAATGCTCGGATGCTTTGGCAATCCTTTGTCTGAGAAAGGTCTCTTGGTCCACCATTTTCTTGTGTTGGTCCATCTCCGGCAATGTCCGGAAATCCGAAACTACCCTTTGCACACCGGAATTCGATGGCCACACCTCGGGATTAGTGTCATAAGGACTGTAGACGATGGCACATGCAGTGATACCACAGAGAGTCGAGAGCTCGTTCACCTTTTTCATCAAACCTTTCTTTCTTTTTTTGAAAGTTGCTTTCCTCGACGAGTCATTTGCAATGAAAGCAAGTTTCACCTTCTTCCTTGTCATGATGGAATTTTTTTTGTTTGTTTGTTTATTTTGTGTGTGATGTGTATTAAATTCTTGGATATATTGTGTTATATAGTGATGGAAGGGTAAGAAGATTTCTCTCTTTTAATTAGAGATACTATTATTTTATTTATAGCTAGTCAAAAATATATTAAATATTAATTACAACCAATAAAGTTGTGAATCTATTTAATATTTTTTATATCTTACTCACTTAGGCTATAAGGTATATAAACTGAATCGTATTAATAAAAATGATACGGTTATTTGAAAACAAATAATTGTGAATATTTGAGATAATTTCTAAGATTTGGTTCAATAAATAGGTCAAAGTTTCTTTTCAACACATTTCTAGGATTATTTTTCCTTATTGGAGACTTTGAACATGGATTATTTTGACTTGTAAAATAACCACAAACTAGAGCATTGTAGAGATAATTCTCTAAAAGTCATAGTTATAAATCTCTTCCTTATGTATCTATATATTATACCTAGGTTAAAAACTTACAATACACATTTGATAACAAAACAAAACTTACAATACCCATTGTGAAGTATAGATTTTTCATAACTTAACATTTGGAGTATGAAGACATAAAAATAGTTGATATTTCTTAAACCATAAAAATGTAATTTAGGGTGGGCAAGTTGAAAATAAATTAAAAAAAAAAAGATGAAAAGACTATTTTGTAACCAGTTTGTGTTGTCATTGTAAGATTATATGATCATACTTGGTAATAAATCTGACTATGTTGAAAATCAAAAGCTTTAGGAAACATATATATAGTTTTCAAAATTAAATAAAATAACCAACTGATTCTATATGTATTAAATCTATTGCATTGTTAAATTAGTTTTTCTTTTTAATTTATAATTAATGAACCATTGTTTTGTTTATAAAAAATTATAATATTAAAATATTATTAAAAATATTTGTGTATATTTCATATGTTTAATTAGAATCCAACTAGATAACAATAAATACAAAACATATAATTTTAAAAAAATTTTTTTATCAGTTTATAAATAAATAATTTTAAATTTTAATACAAAATAATAGTTGAAAACATGTTACTAGATCAAGATTTGCAGCATTGTCTCTTTTAGTAGTACCAAAGAGTTAGTAGGGAAAAATGCATTTAGTAAGGAGATATTGGTTGATCTTGAATTATGAACCTAATATTGCATATTTAAATAAAGATATATAGATTTGGTCAATTAATTATAAAATACATGTATTTATGTATTGCTAATAAAAAAATAAAATGTAATAAAATCTATTCTTTTTTGGTCAACAGTAAAATCTATTCAGATATTATAACTTTTTGGGCAATACCATAGTTTTATTATTCAATAATAATTTCTAGAAAATCTTGAATTATGGACATAATATTGCATTTTTAAAGGTATATTAAAAAATATATTTGGTGAATTGATAAATAGATACATGTATTTATGTATTGCTACTAAGAAATACGATGCAATAAAATCTTCTAGCATTTATTTTTACCATTCAATAATAATATTTGTAAATATAAAGTTCTATATGTTGTCAAATATATTTCAATAATGAATATCTTGAAAAATAAAATAAAAACATTACAAACACAAATTTTTAGTCATTACCTAAATTTTCCACTGATCAACATATATATATATATATATATATATATCAAATTAAAATTAATTATTGATAAATCATGATTAAACACGAAATTATTGTATTTTGAAATAGATAATCCAAGCTTAACCATCTAATTTAAAATTATTTAATTTATAGTTTTAATTTGTCTAATTCACGATTTTGCTTCGTAATTATATTTTGGAATAACATATAAATTTTTTTCATGTTTACAATTATCATAAATAATATAACATTTTATTCGGTTTCCAATCAATATTTTATATTTTTGCTTCAGAATTCGTTTTTAGAGTCCAACCTTTGAACAAACCAGAAAAAAATTCCAGCTTATCTGGTTATTTAAATGGGGGTCGTTAAATCCAATACATAATTTTGAACTGAACTTAAATATACCAAAAATATATATTTAAAAACCAAAATCAATGGTAGTTCAAGTTATTGCTTAAATCTTTCTATATACTTATAGAAAATTAGGCTCGGTCTTGAGTTGAAGCGGAAAAATATTGCTTTGACCCTCAGAATTTTAAGAAACCTTGTGAACCCTTTATCTAGTTAAGATCTGGTTCAAATGGTGGTATAGTGTGTTAGTTTGGAGTTTGTATCTGGTTGTTTGCTACAACAATATTCTTGTATTACTTTTATCAAGGAATAAAAGCATTCATCTAGTATGAGTTCTTTAAAAGGGAAAAATAATATTGTATGACTATATAGTTTTTCTATCGATATTATATGTTTTTAAAATAAAATAATTATGTTTTTAATTTAAACCAATGTATTATTAGTAAATTTAAACTGAATATGTAGTAAAATGTATATATGGTTGTAAATTGTACTATAAACATTATATGTTCCGATATCAATTAACTTTAACATACCGATGATATTTGTAAATTGTTTTCAAACTCTTTGGAAATACGATGCTCTAGACTAAACTTCATGTTCTTGCATTGATTCACTACTAGAAACTTGCAATGCCATCCGATTTTGTTAGGTACATCCGTACATGCAAGGTGTGTCATTTTACTTCTATCTGATATCATTACCACCAAAAAAAATCCATCACAAAATATCACTCACCATGAAGTGACCCACCATCTCTAAAGTTACAGTGGATGGAACTTTCTCACAATAGTGAGTGGGAATAGTCTTTAAGTTTAAGTTTAAGTTTAAATCTTCTTTACAGTAAACTTAGATGCCGCACACCAAACTCTAAGTTTAAATCTTCTTTCAAAAAATGGTTGTTTAAAACAAAAATTGGTTGTTATTTTTAATGGTTTTCTATGAGTAAAGACTTGTATACATAATCCCGATTAAGAGCATTGGAGTAGAAAATATGAAGTATTTAATTTGCATTAAGAAAAACAAAAAATCGAGTATATGAATATGTGGATGATAACTTGCGCATTTGATTCTTGAAGATCTAAACAAATATTTTTGCAACAAAAGAAAAAAAATCTAAACAAGTGGTCATGACGTTCCTAACAAAATTATATCTAAACAATAGATATATGATCAGTTAATCAAAACAATATTTAATTAAGAAATTACTTAAATCAATCTTTGGTGAACATGATATGGTGTTAAAAAAAAAATGCCCAGAATTGAATTCAGTTATGAAAACATTCAGCACACCAAACACTATTTGTAAAGTTTGAATTCGTCAAGATATCGACCCTACGATTTATAATACTCCAAAGATATTGGGCAATTAAAAATTTTAAAATGTTAAGATAAATTTAGACTAAAAATCGGTGTCATGTCTTAGACATAACATCCTTCATGTTAATCTATTTACTCTTTCTCCTTAGTATGTTTCTCTTTTTTACCTAAAAAAACTTTTTGATGCAATACTTCTTGTTTGGCATAAAGACGTGAGTTCATTGACTTGTAAAAAAAGAAAGAAAAGTTTAATGAATGTCAACTTTCTTAATTAACTCTTTCTTCCTATTCTTAAAAGTATTTTTGCCCGTTAAATTATTGGAGACGTAATGTAAGTAAGATTTACCTTCGTCAAAGTCTTGACGACAATAATGTGTTTTTCTTTCTCTCTGTTTTTTTTTTTTTTTTGTCGGCTACCCATCTATTACATTAAATGTGGCTAGAAGGGATGTTCCGTATAGCATCCACAACTGGCTCGGTATGACTTATGTGGGAAAATAAAAAACCTCGTGTTCGAGCCCCTTTTACAAGAGTATCGGCACGGACATTTAACACTCGAGGGATAAGAGATAAACTAAAGTTTTCGAAAGATCCTCTAAGCAGATAGAACGAGTCTAGTTCTGACATAAACACTGGCCAATCCGATGGGTTTTCTATCATGCTTACCAAGTCCGTGCAATCAGTCTCAAAGTGCATCGAAAAGGACTGTCTTTCTCTTAGACATGACATAGCCCAGAAAAGACAGTCCAGCTCAGCATGTAAGGCCGAAAGGCTTATGCGGCATCCTTGTTGTCCGAAAAACTCGTAACCCCTATTGTCCTTAAAACACCATCCTACCCCACTAACCGGTCCATGATCGATCCATGAGGCATCTATCTGACAAGTCGGGATACGGAGGTCCAAAGAAAGAGCCCTCGTGACTAAACTTTCTCGTGTTGTTACTACCTCCTCTTCATCTTCTTTTTGATTCGCAATTCTCCAACTTTCCGCTTCCAGGGTCGCGTGCTGAAGAGTGTCTTCCGGAGAAATCTCTTTCTCGTTGAAGACCTTGTCGTTTCTCGCTTTCCAAATGTACCATAAAATCCAAGGATAAGTATCCTTTTGTGGTCCTGGAAGACCCAACTTTTCTGCTTTCCAAAAAAGGAAGCTCATATTTTGGTAAATAGACGCACTCGGGAAGAGGCCCGGAAGGGATGGAAAGTCCGATAACGTCCAGGCTTGTAGAGCCGGGGGACATTCAAATAAGAGATGATTAATCGATTCTTCAGGGGCCCCACACCTTGGACAGCTCCTGTCAGTACCCAAATGTCTATAAGTGAGGTTATGACAAGTTGGAATACATCCAGAAAGTGCTTGCCACATAAAGTGTTTGATCTTTCTAGCCGTACGAACTTTCCACACCTGGTTCTGAAGAGCAGTAATGTTCGGTTCTCTTACAACTAGGTCGTCTCGGAGGATAGTTTCCCTCCTAAGTAGATCGTATCCGGATTTTACTGTATATACGCCTGATTTTGTATGATTCCATGCGTATCCATCCAGGGTACGATTACGACTATGTCTCAACCCCATGATTAGCTGGATATCCTCGGGTTGGAAATGATCTCTCAAGAGAGGAACGTTCCACTCTTTCGTATCCTGTCGAATGAAAGAGTGAACCAGGAGATGTGGATCCCTACATCCGACCTGAGCAGAAGCTATCGCCTTTAAAAACGAGTGAAAATGGCAAAACTAGGTGAGAGAAAAAAATGGCTAGGGTTGATGTTGCAGACGCAGAGAAATGAGAAAGGAGAAATAAGATACATAAATGACTGATTTAACCTTCATTAAAGATGATGCCAAAAAATAAGACAAAAATATACACTCTAGGCATCGAACTTGTTAAGATATTCCCTCAGACAGAGTGCACAACCAACTGAGTTATCAACATAAATGATAAAATCTTAAAACATAAAATATTTAACCACTAATTATAATAATTTTAAAATAAAATAAAAATAATATTTAAAAAATCTCAAAACTAATCCCCGATTTCTTTTTTAGACGATAAGCTCGACCCAACCGTCCAATTAGCGTCTAACGCAATTTTAAACATTGGTTAAGATCATTTTACTAGTTGGTATAATGAACGTAGAAAAAACGATAACGTCTCAATATTGGAGGCAACTATTGCATTTAGAGAGAGACTATCTACATAAGGTTTTGTATCTAGTGTATGCAAGTATAATACATGCATGTATGGATTGTTAAAGAGATCCATTATCTTTGAAGAATTGATAATGTTTAAATCTTTTCAAATATTTTCCTCGTTCTTTTTAACATTAGCATTTCAAGTATATTTCATTAGTTAACTTAGGAAATAATATAGTAAGATTTTATTCTTCATTTTTCTATAGTAAGATTTGTTTTTGATAAGAACGAATTTTTTTCTTTCTAAATATAGTGATGTATTTTTTGGGTGGGTGCGGGGGGGGGATATATATATGGTGATAATATGCATGTATGACAGGTTGTTAAGATATTCATTACCTTTGAATAATTGATAATGCGTAAATCTTTTCAAAATATACTTCCTTTTTGGACTTGCATTTGATATGCATGTCTTTAACATAAAATAATATTCTATTTGTGTTTTATAAAATAAGTTTTTCTTAAGACTATTTTTTTTTTCTAAATGAATTTAAAATCTATAACTAGAGCATAAATTCTAAGTGGCTACACATGTATCGAATGAGCATCATATCAAAATTTTATTAGTTTGTTGTGAATTCAAGAATGAGCTAGGATATAATTTATGTTCGATACAGTTTTACTTTTAGCTAGAGGACCTCATAAACCGGAAGGAACAAAAAAAGGTTCTCTTTAGATTTCTATTTCTATTTTGTTAAGATTTCATTTATATAAAACAGCTAGTTAATATAATTTTTTGTGATGACAAAAATACTAATTAGCTAAATCAAGTGCACTTGATCAGAGTTTTTGAAAACTAGACTAATTATGCATGATTTTAACCATTTTAAAAGTTACATGATATCATATATTTTAGTAATAATCACAAAACTATACACCGAAGCCAAATTTATTGGCTATAAGAAAAATAATTGTTTTAAGATATTGAGAGGCTGGTTTCATGATCTAGTGTTAAACAAAAAAAATGTGTTTCAAAAAAAAAAAAAAGTCTCATGATGTCATCATAACTTTATCTTTCTGTGTGGTTTATGGGCATTCCATTTAAAACTTTAAAGGAAATTTAAAGGAATTAAATATTACAGCAAGCCCAAACAAAGTCGAGTTATTAAATCTAAGGGAAAATTAACTGAGCCAAATGAATAAACCCATCAGATGGGTTAATTTGCAGAAACGGTTTGATGTTGAATTGAACCAGAAGATCATCGAGAGAAGAGCAGAGGCGATTAAATTAAGGCACTTTGAAACCAAAGTTGCAGACGCGAATCGCTGGTAACTAAAGCTTTGGTAAGATCAAGAATGGAATCTGCAGAAAGCTTTGTCATGGAATCTGCAGATTTCTTTCAGTTAAAAATTGCATAAATAGTGGCCTGCATGCCCAGTTTGTGAGCCAATTAGATGCAAAAATCCAGTTTTTCATTAGTGGAAGGCAAATAAAATAGATAGATTCTCTAGTCTCTTAAGTTTGATTATAGGTACTACTTCATTTTTACTCTTTTGTGTGTGTGTTTAATGTATAACAAACAGGGTTTGTGAAACTGAGTGAAGAGCTTTTGTTTATTCAAGAGGAAGCCATGAAAGTCGAGATCTTGCGTATCCTTTTTCTTTAC
This sequence comes from Eutrema japonicum, assembly GCA_030161315.1. Taxonomy (NCBI): domain Eukaryota; kingdom Viridiplantae; phylum Streptophyta; class Magnoliopsida; order Brassicales; family Brassicaceae; genus Eutrema; species Eutrema japonicum. The sequence continues at coordinate 45,553,225 of BSQW01000002.1, read as the reverse complement.
TTCATCTTCTCTGTTTTCTGTGGATCAAAAGTTACTAAGATCATCTAATATAAATAGTTGTAAACATCCAAGGTTACGGAGTTAGATCACTTTTTTGCATCTTCTACTGGATTTTTCATTCATTTGTGGTTAAAATCTCTTAATTGCTGCTGATGACTTACTAATAGGTTATTTTGTGTGGATTGATCGGCGTAACTAGTGCTTATAGATTAGCTCAAGATGCCTGCAATTTTAGATTTGGTTGCACAAGTAAAAATAGAAAAAAGAAATTGTTGCTCTTAACTTTCCTTTGCTACTTATATACCCCAAAAAACACAGAGTAAGCTCCTTATCTGTCTCTCTAGCTTATGAATTATCTTTCTCTCTCTTATACAATCTTAGCTCCAACACATGAGCTCTTACAATGCGGAGTGGCATTTTGTATTGTTTCTTCTGGGAACAGATGGCATGCAGCTGCTTCATGGACATGGGATGCTCAAGACGAAACATGTGGGATATGTCGGATGGCTTTTGATGGTTGTTGTCCTGATTGCAAACTTCCTGGGGATGATTGCCCTCTAAGTATGTCTTCACTTTATATTTGTTACTCTTTCTCATGCTGGCTGAAACATTGTAAAGCTGGTTTATTTGCTTGCTGTAATAAGTAGACAAAAGTGCGACCGTTTTGTTTTGGTGTTAGGGCAGTTTGTGGAGCTTGCAACCACGCGTTTCATCTGCACTGTATATTGAAATGGGTAAATTCGCAGACGAGCCAAGCTCATTGCCCGATGTGCCGAAGAGAATGGCATTTCAAGGAGTAAGCAAAGCAAAAATGGAGGCTTTGGGATGATCTCTTGGAGAGTTGTAATTGGACCAATAGTGTGTTGAGTAGTTGAGTTATGATCATTGCTCAAAAGGAAGAGAGAACTTTGGGAATGTGGTTGGACAAATTCAAAGATCAAGCAACTGTATACATTCATGATGTTGTTTTATGATTTGATTCTTTATAAGTTGTGCATTTGTTTATTAAAACGAGAAAAACAAATTATTATATATTTGAAATTAGAAGATGCATCAAAATTGCGTTGTTGTTCCTCGTGGGTATCGCAAACGGTGCCAAGTAATGGGGGGGGGGGCAATTTATTGGTGATGAAATGATGCGTGTGACCATATAACGTAAGGTTTAGATTTAATGGTGGTCCTATGATCCACCAAGCCCACACAATTTCCAATTTCTGGTAAATATCGAATAAGCAAGTTCCAATTAAAAAAACATAAATATCGAATAAGCGAGTTCGTCACATAAAAACAAGGATCTCTTCTTTATATCAACATAAATTTAATAAAAACGCAAACACGACAATGATGATTAATTACTGGAAACGTAAAAACCCTGATGAAAGAAACGATGAATCAGTCACACAAAAGGGAGGAGGACACGACGAAACAGCTGTTCCTACATAATAGCAACAAATGTAAAGTTATGATTTTGTCATATAATTCTTGTACTATTATACGTGTATATATATATATATGCAAATGAAATGAAATGAAATAAAATAAAATGAAAACCCTCAAAAACATTTAAACGCTTGATATTTATCTGATGTCAAAAAAGAAGAAAAAAGATAGATATCTTATCTCTATCAGTGCTGTACATCTTATCTATTCTTTTTCGAAAATACTATTATAGTGAATACTATTAACAATATATTTGCTTAATTTAGATTAACAATTTATTAAACAGGATATTATTTATAATTTGAAATGATAATTTTTAAAACATAATTTTGTTATAACTATTTGTTTTTTTGTGTGTTAAAAGATAGCTATATTTTTTTTTAAGATAGGGAAAGATAGCTATTTGTTTTGAACAGATTATCCGAATTAAGATGGTCTATAATGTACGTATGTTCACCAAACATATACGTAAACTTCCCAATGAAATATCTTAATACTAGAACAAAACTAAATCAAAAGATGACTTCCTTAAATCTCGTTCCATGGCATCAACACATGTATGTGTATGTACATATTGGGAAAGAGAAAGCTTACAAGGAGATGAAGAGAGGATAAGATGATAAATCATTTGGTGAGGACATAAAGAGCGTAGAGGATCCCAGGAAGATACCCAAGCAGCGTCAAAACCAAACATATCCAAAACTCAACCTGCAACAACATATAAAAAATTCCAAATTTTTTTTTTAATCTTTGTGGATATATATGTGAACAACAACAAAAAAACTCTATAATGAGTAGATATAAAATTAAATTATAGATTCGTTTTTATCAGTGAGAAGATCAGAGAAAATTACCTTGCAGCCAAATCTGAGAAAGACACCAAGAGGAGGCAAGAGGATAGCGAGAAGAATATCGATGAAAGTAGCTGTTCCCATTTTTAAGCTCTTTGAAGTTTCTGAAAATATTATTTAAAGCTTCAAAGTGTGTGTGTGTGTTTCTTCTTTACTCTCTCCTTTCATGTATATCTCACATTATATAGACCAACTTTTAAGAAATTTATGAGCCACGTAGTGCTTACCTTTTTTATTTTATTTGTTTTCCTTTTCCCTTAAGCTAAATGAGGATTTGTTTTTATTTTTATCTTACCAAGGCGAAAGATATTTGGGTAGATAATAGTTTCCTAATATTTTATTTTTAAAGTAACAAGAGTTTTAAAAACCTAAAGAATAGTTCCGCTTTGCGCGTCACTCTTTCTTTGCGCGTCACATAACCACGTAGTGCATTTTTAAAGGTTATATATTTTATTTTAGATTCATAGTTTCTAAACCATAAAATTTAAAATTTATATTTTTTAAAAAATATTGTTTTCCCATTAAAAAAGTTGTTTGTGGCACATAATTATACATGTAAAAACTATATAAAAATTAGAAAATATATAGGGTTTGTTAAATTAATTTATTAAACTCTAGTTATTTTTTTTCATTTTTATTAACTATTTTTAAAATAGATGGGAATTAAACTTTAAAAAAAGAAGAATAAGTAGAATGTGCTTCTTCTTTTTTACTATGAAATGTGTTGTTTATAAAATGTGTTTTTTCTCGATTCGGATCACTATTTTCGTTGTATCAGGGCTGATCAACTTAATATTATATCGACCAAAAAATGAATGTTTCACGAAAAAAAGTAAAATTTAACAACAACAAATTGAAAGAAGGAGAATAATATATGTATGAGTGTGTGTTTATCCTATAATGCTTTGGCAACATGTTAATGCTACATATGTAAATTACTTACAATTTTGGTTTAAACAAAATATTTAGAAGACCATAGGTCCATAACATATAGTTAGTAGTTTTTTTATTGTTATCGTTTATGGGTCATTATCCAAATTTATATTCAAATAATGCATACTATTGACACACACACAACCAAAAAAAGTGAAAACACTAACCAGTAATGAAAGTAAAAATACCATCAAGTACAAATTAAATAATAACTATCAAGGAAGAAAGAAAATTTACCAAGACAAGCCACATGTTCCAAAAATAAGAAGTATTCAACAAAATAAATATAGAAATTGAAAACGACATAACCAAGGATGGTGAAAATACGCTTTTGATGCAACTCACCAGCTAGCCGAAAATTGATGACATTATAAGCTAGACTTGCCTGATCATTTTAAAATATTCATCCATTGCAAATTTGCAATTTATATCGATTGTAAAACTTGGCTCTCAAAGCATAATGTGCGACACTAATTTAGACGCATCCAATAATCCGAGTCAATTGGTTTATTCGTTTGCCTGTCGCAAGAGGCTGCGGCTGCGGCCAGCGGTCAAAAATTGTTTGTTTACTTGACGCAGCCTCCTGTGACCAAACGCAGCGTCTGGTCGCAGCGACCTGCGATCGCAATTTTTGGACGCTAGATTTCTCCAGCGTTGCATTGCGATTAGAGCTGCGTCTACGATTAGAGAGGCCAACCACGCGGCAGGTAAACGAACAGGTCAGCGACCAGTCGCAGCATCCAGCCACGCGACAACCAAACAAACAATATCAACCGCGTCTGATCGCAGCGTTTGGCCGCAAGCCGCAGCCGCCTGCGGCAGGCAAACGAACAGACCCAATATTATTAATCGCATACTCGATTCAATCGCTTCAGGTCGATTACTTTAATAACAAAACGTATATATGTATCAAATGGGGTTAGACCATCTCCAATGTATTATTCTATTTTTTACTCTAAAATAGAGTAACTCTAAAATAGAGTTGAGTTTTGCTTCAATGTATTACTCTATTTTTCATTCTAAAAAAGAATATTCTATGATATATTCTATTTCTATTTTATTATAAATATCATTTATTTGTAAGAAATTACAATTTAACCTCACTTATTTTTTTTTATTTCAAAAACTTCCATAAATTATAATTTTATTTAAATTAAACATTTATTACATAAGAAAAATTACATTACATCATATAAAAATAATGAAACATATATGACTTTGGTTTAAATATCACCATTATTTTATTTTCCCATAAATGATCAATTAATGCATTTCGAAGAAAAAATGAGCTTCTCTATCTTTGATTTTTCTAAATCGACCAAGAAATTCTTCGAACCGAATATCATCATCCTCTGCTATTTGGACCTCTAGAGGTGGAACTTCTCTTCCAACTTCAATTGGTGCATCGAGATCACGCTCATCCTCGATTATCATATTATGTAAAATTATACAAAATAGAGTAATTTACCAAGACAAGCCACATGTTCCAAAAATAAGAAGTATTCAACAAAATAAATATAGAAATTGAAAACGACATAACCAAGGATGGTGAAAATACGCTTTTGATGCAACTCACCAGCTTGCCGAAAATTGATGAAATTATAAGCTAGACTTGCCTGATCATTTCAAAATATTCATCCATTGCAAATTTACAATTTATATCGAATGTAAAACTTGGCTCTCAAAGCATAATGTGCCACACTAATTTAGACGCATCCAATAATCCGAGTCAATAGGTTTGTTCGTTTGCCTGCCGTAGAAGGCTGCGGCTGCGGCCAGCGGTCAAAAGTTATTTGTTTATTTGACGCAGCCTCCTGCGGCCAAACGCAGCGTCTGGTCGCAGCGACCTGCGATCACAATTTTTGGACGCTGGATTTCTCCAACGTTGCATTGCGATTAGAGCTGCGTCTGCGATTAGAGAGGCCAACCACGCGGCAGGTAAACGAACAGGTCAGCGACCAGTCGCAGCATCCAGCCGCGCGACAGCCAAACAAACAATATTAACCGCGTCTGATCGCAGCGTTTGGCCGCAAGCCGCAGCCGCCTACGGCAGGCAAACGAACAGACCCAATATTATTAATCGCATACTCGATTCAATCGCTTCAGGTCGATTACTTTAATAACAAAACGTATATATGTATCCAATGGGGTTAGACCATATCCATTGTATTATTCTATTTTTTACTCTAAAATAGAGTAACTCTGAAATAGAGTTGAGTTTTGCTTCAATGTATTACTCTATTTTTCATTCTAAAAAAGAATATTCTATGATATATTCTATTTCTATTTTATTATAAATATCATTTATTTGTAAGAAATTACAATTTAACCTCACTTATTTTTTTTATTTCAAAAACTTCCATAAATTATAATTTTATTTAAATTAAACATTTATTACATAAGAAAAATTACATTACATCATATAAAAATAATAAAACATATATGACTTTGGTTTAAACATCACCATTATTGTATTTTCCCATAAATGATCAATTAATGCATTTCGAAGAAAAAATGAGCTTCTCTATCTTTGATTTTTCTAAATCGACCAAGAAATTCTTCGAACCGAATATCATCATCCTCTGCTATTTGGACCTCTAGAGGTGGAACTTCTCTTCCAACTTCAATTGGTGCATCAAGATCACGCTCATCCTCGATTATCATATTATGTAAAATTATACATGTAGTCATTATATCATGTAGCACATTTTTTTTATAGAAACGTACTGGTCCTTTAACTTTAAAAAATATTATAATAAAGTAATTTAAATGTAAAATTGATTTTCTTGTATTTAAATATTATTATTATTTGTTTAAGTTATAATTACAAAGATATAAAAATTAAAGGACTATTTTATAAATAAAAAAGTTTAACTTTAAAATAGAGTGAGAAATAGAATAGGGTTGAAAATGATTTTATTCTAAAATAGAATTTAAAGTGGAAAATAGAATAGGATTGGAGATACCCTTACTAACAACCGGTGGGGATGAATGATGATTGTGTTGTATTTATCATGGACCTCGTGAGTTTAGCATATGGTGCAAAAATGTTTGTGCTGAGATGAGACATGTGACAATGAAGTTATATAAAACTGGGTTTAAAATTTTAATGGTGGTCCAAATCCAAACCTACTTCATTTCCAACATTTTACCAATGGTTATAACACGAAATAGACAAGTTTTTTTTTTTTTGTTGGTAAACACGAAATAGACAAGTTCCTCACATAAACCAACGATTCCTTTTTCATATCGGCATAAATTATAGTATAATAATACAAATACAACAATGATAATCAATTACTCATAACACGAAATAAATGATGAATCAGTCCCAATGAGAGAACACAATGAAGCAGCTGTTCCTCCTACACAATAACAACAAAAGTAAAATTATACTTTGGTCAGAAAATTTCTTACCTTAATAAAAATGCATATCGAAAATGAACATTATCTAAAAATATTAGTTCTAACTCTTTTTTTTATCGGTACTAAAACATATTAAAGAAATACTTTAAAATAGCACAAAAATTATTATTATTTCCAAATCTAGCATACTAAATTTAAAATTTCGAAAATACCACAAATAATTATGTAAAAATACATATTTACACAAAATAAAATTAAAACATTATATTTGGATTCAATATTTCCTATTTAAGGTTTAGTTTTTCTCCATTAAAATTTTTTTTGAGTTATTCTAATATTAAACTTGTGTTATAATTGTCAATTTTAACTAGTAGTGCTAAGTTTGGAACAAAAGTTTAAAAATGTGCTATTTTGAACAATTACCCAACTAATTATCGATAGTTTGTGAAAATGTTACATTTAAAGTGAATAATAATAACAGTCTCTCGCTAATTTCTTATAAGGGTTAGGGTAGTCTTTATAACTTATAGAAAATGTGGTTCACCTAACATAATTAATTAAGTCAACTAAATCAAAGATGATTCATCTTCACAAAAATCTCGTTCTATAAGCATCACATGTACGCATGTATGTTTTATTAATATATATTGAGGGGGAGAGATCGTAGAGAAAGCTTACAAGGAGACACAGAGGAAAGAACAGAGAAGAGAGGAATAATCAATCCTTGGTGATGGCATATAGAGCGTAAATGATCCCGGGAAGATAACCCAACAGCGTCAAAATCAAACATATCCAAAACTCAATCTGTAAAAAAAACAACATTATCAGGAAAATGTTTTTTTTTAAAAACAACAGAAATTGTCAAAAAAATTGTATAAGATTTTTAAAAAATCAGAGTAGTAGTCACATTGAAGATAAATTGTACCTTGCAACCAAATTTGAGAAAGACGCCGAGAGGAGGCAAGAGGATAGCCAGAATGATTTCTACGAAAGTGGCTGTACTCATTTTGAAGCTCTTCGAAGTCTTAAGAAAAAGAATTAAGCTTAAACACTAAATTATACTATAATATAACTTCTCTTGATGATTTTGGACTCTTAATTTACTCTCCTTGTAATGTCTTGCTATATATATATAGACTCTTTACTTTAGAAATATTTTTTTAGCCAAGCCACGTGGTGCTTGCTTACTCTGTATTTTGTCACTTTTCTCTTTGGGGGTAAAGATCTACCTTACAACTTCCTTCAAACAAATTAAGTATATAATCTCTCTCAAATTAATAATTTAATTATTTATTGAAATCTATAGTATCTAAAAAAACTGTTTCTTTATTATACTTTTAGTTTTACTATATGTTTGAATCAAACCAAATGATCAAAAACAGTATAATATTCATTAATAAATAAATTAAAATTTCCTAAAAATGTTAGGAAATGAGTCACATTATATACATAAGATTACTGTGTCATGTGGTAACATAAAATTATATCCTCAGATCTACCAATGTGGCATCCACCCTCCCTCCCCCCCCCCAAAAAAAGAGAAAATTACTTTCAAAAACCCATTTTCAAACTATAATTAGTTTTGGTTTATCTCAAATGAGTAAATGCACATTTTTGTCTATTTTATGGTATGTATTGACATTTATGCCCTTTTACCAAGAGATAATAAGTTTTTCCGTATTTTCTCTCTATTTTATTATTATTTTTTATCTCATATAATATTTATTTTTGTCAACAAGTTATAATTTTCTCCTATAAGATAAGGATAGCCAGAATGATTTCTCCGTAACTCATTTTGAAGCTCTTCGAAGTCTTAAGAAAAAGAATTATGCTTAAACACTAAATTATACTATAATATAACTTCTCTTGATGATTTTGGACTCTTAATTTACTCTCCTTGTAATGTCTTGCTATATATATATATAGACTCTTTACTTTAGAAATATTTTTTGAGCCAAGCCACGTGGTGCTTGCTTACTCTGTATTTTGTCACTTTTCTCTAGGCTTTTCCTTTTCTCTTTGGGGGTAAAGATGTATCTAACAACTTCCTTCAAACAAATTAAGTATATAATCTCTCTCAAATTAATTATTTAATTATTTATTGAAATTTAAAGTTAACAAATTAAGTATTTTTATTTTTATTGTTTTGATGGCTACTAGATGCGATAGTTTTACTCTATGTTTGAATCAAACCAAATGATCAAAAACAGTATAATATTTATTAGTAAATAAATCAAAATTTCCTAAAAATGTTAGGAAATGAGTCACACATTATATACATGAGACTACTGTGTCATGTGATAACAGATCTATCAATCCGGCAACCCAGAAAAATCATTTTATAGGAAAAATAATACTATCATTTAAATCGAAGGTGATGTGGCAGTAATTAAATGGCCATGGATATAGATGGCGTGCACGAAAGATAACAAATTTAATTGAAAAGAAAAAAATGCTAGTTGAAATATGGTCTTTCGTTTAGGTTATCCAGCTTGGTGATAGCATCAGGTTAATTTAGCGTTTATATGCTTTTTATTCTGTCTTGAATGAAATAGGTATGCTTGTTCTCACTACAAGAAAACAGGTGGAAATCCGACGGAAATTCCGACGGCAATAATTCCGTCGGAAATTTCCGACGACTTTCCGACGGATTTCCGACTAACTTCTCATCCGTCGGAAATATTAACCCGTCGGAAATCCGTCGGAAATTCCGACGGATTTCCGACGACAATAATCCGTCGGACACTTTTCGACAGATTTCCGACGACTTTTTGACGCATTCTGATGTTGCCGACATACTGCCGACGGATTTCCGACGACGTTCATCCGTCGGAAATTTCCGACGGATTTCCGACAGATGCCGACAGATGCCGACATGGTTGCCGACATGGTTGCCGACATCGATAATATCTACTTTATATCCGTCGGAAATCCGTCGGAAATCCGTCGGAAAATGGACAAAATTTTCCTTATAAAAACGTTTCCACCCTTCATTTATAATCACAACAAAAAAAAATCTCTGTTATCTAATTCCATACGAAAATGTCTTCTTCAAATCCTTATAATTATTTTCGATCATGGATGGACAAGCTTCATCAAATTCCGGACACGGGCCTAGTTACGGAGGAATTCAAAAAAGGTCTACAGGAATTCATGGCATTTGCGGGTATGCAGAAGAAAGCAAAAAAAACCGGTAAAATCTATTGCCCTTGTACCATTTGTGGGAATCGTAGATTTATCGTGATAGATGAAGTATGGTCACATTTGTATTGTCATGGGTTTATGTCGGATTACAAGATTTGGTATTATCATGGAGAAAATGATACAATGGTGGATAATTATGCTAGTACTAGTGAACATTATATTGGGGATAACACTAGCTTAGAAGAACCCGCAATGGAAGAACAAAGTACTGTAGGTCATGTTCAGATGGTGAACGATGCATTTCGTGAAAATATACCATCGGTTGCTGAGTATGGAGATAGGGGAGAAGAACCTAATTTAGAAGCTCGGAGATTCTTTGATATGTTAGACGCTGCTAAACATCTGTTATATGATGGGTGTAGAGGTGAACATTCCCCTTTATCAACTGCAACAAGGATGATGGGTATAAAGACGGATTTCAATTTGAGTGAGGAGTGCGTGGATGCAATCGCTGATTTTGTGAAAGAAATTTTGCCAGAAGATAATCTTGCACCGGCATCATACTATGAGATACAGAAACTTGTTCAAGGTCTAGGACTGTCGTATCAGATGATAGATGTATGCATAGACAACTGTATGCTCTACTGGAGAGAGGACGCAGATCGTACGACATGTCGTTTTTGTTGCAAACCTCGGTATAAGGAAACAGGTGGAAGAGTGCCAGTGCCATATAAACGGATGTGGTATTTACCGTTAATAGAGAGATTGAAGAGGTTATATCAGTCAGAGCGCACAGCAGGAGCAATGAGATGGCATGCAGAGCATACAACAGATGGACAAATCGCCCATCCGTCAGATGCAGGAGCATGAAAACATTTTCAATCCATTTATCCCAGCTTTGCGTTTGAGGCAAGGAACGTATACCTTGGATTATGTATCCGAGGGATTGATTTTTCAGCCGATGCAACTGAATTCGTCGGAAATTCGTCGGAAATTTCCGACGGTTTTCCGACGGATTGAGTTGAATCCGTCGGAAATCCGTCGGAAAGTTCCGACGGATTTCCGACGGATTCAGTTGCATCGGCTGAAAAATCAATCCCTCGGATATAACCCAGATTCAACTCAATCCGTCGGAAATTTCCGACGGATATTTAAAAATCTTGTTTAGGGTATAGGGTATAGGTTTTTTTTGTGGCAAAAGTTTACAAACACTTGTATGATGTATATAAAATAGGTTAACCTTGTATATACATCAAGAAAATGTGTTATATAGATTTTAAAAATTTTGATGGAAGTGTTTGTATAAGTTATAGTATAAGATATAGTTGATTTATGTGAAACGATATGTTTTGATGTTGTATAATTTTTAAACTAATGCAAACTCTTTAATATTGATGAACTTAATATATTTATTGAATGAAACATGTAAATAACATGTCCCTAAATCATATAAAGAAACCCTAAACCCTAAACCCCAAATATACCCTAAATCCGTCGGAAATCCGTCGGAAATTTCCGACGGATTTCCGACGGATATGAAAAAATAGAAACGTGCTTGTTGACTGACCAATCGACAAACATGCAAGGAATATACCTTATCCGTCGGTATAATATTTGTTAATATATTTGTTAATATATTTGTTAAGTAATAAAAACGTTTTCATAATATTTGTATATATTAAAATTGTTTATAAAATTTTTTTTAGTGATAAAAACGTTTTTATAATATGTGTATATATTAAAATCAATTATAATATTTAAGTTGATGTTAAAATTTTTTTTAATTTGAAAAACGTTTTTATAATATGTGTATATATTAAAATCTTTTATAACTAATAAAAACGTTTTTAAAATATTTCTATATATTTAAGTTGATGTTAAAATATTTTTTTAATAATAAAAACCTTTTTCAAATATTATTTTAGAAATAAAATTGTTTTAAATATTTTTTTTAGTAATAAAACGCTTTCTAAATATTTTTATATATTAAAACTGATTTTAAAATATTTTAGCAAATTTTGAAATTTTTTGAAATATTTGAATTTTTAGTAAACTTTGAATTTTTCGGAAAATTTGAATTTACAGAAAATTTGAATTTTTCCTAAATTTTTTTCCGGAAATTTCAAAAAATTTTGTAACTTTTGAATTTATTGTTAATTTACTAACAATTTTACCATTTTCCGCAGGGATCACGACGAAGTTCTTCAGTTGGGAGGCGGCAACCAAGGACGCCGTTCTCGGGGTTTTCGGTGTACGCCTCCTCCGGGACCAACGAGCTCGGGAACTCACATCCCTGATTCCCAGCAATCCGCTGCTCGGAGCCACCTTGAGATCGAGGAGCTAGTCCGGCAGCCTAACCGGGGCCATTGCATTCGACTCGACCCGAAGTTTGAGGACGGCACTTGGTAAGAAAATTTGTGTACATTATTTCAATTTATTTAGATTTTTAAACTTAACATATTTATATATTTTCATAATGTTTTCAGGTTTAAGCTGTCGACTCAGATCACCAAGTCGATATTACGGATGCTCCACAACATGTTGGACAAACCGTACAAGAAGTATTCGGACATGCCTGCCGAGGAGAAAGACGTGTGGCACCGGACTTTCGCGGTACGTTCTTTATTGATATATTATTTATTTTGAATTTCATTTTGTCAATTTTTCTTTTTGATATGTAACAAATTTTTTAAAAAAATTGTAGCAAGAGTTCACGTGGGACACTCATCATACGTGCGAAGTCATTGACACATTCGACAAGTATGGCGCAAACTCGTACTCGAAGCACATGTACGAGTGGAAACAGAAGTGGAAGCAGAACAAAGACAAGCCGAAGGACCTTGACGACGACGTCTGGAAAGGCTTCTGTGAGTACTGGAGTAGGCCTGCGACAAAAAAGACCTCCGAGCAACAGTCGAAGAACCGAAATAGCCAACGAGGCGGGAAAGGGGTCTACATCCACAACGCGGGCGCAAAGACCATCGAACGGGAAGCGATGGAAATGGTAAGTTTAATTTAAAATTTTTATTGTTAATTCTGTTTTTTATATTTATTTAACTTAACAAATTTTCGCAGGCGAGAGCATCTGGTTCCGAACCCGATTATCTTCAACTCATCGAGAATAGACACACCAACAAGAAAACCGGTCAGATACAGGACTTGGGGATGCGGGATGTTGTCGAGAAGAGCAAGAAGACGAAGCTGGACCGTGAACTATCATCGCAGCTCACTATCGAAGGATCGTCGTCCTCGAACTCTTTGTCCCGGGAAGAGATAAACCAGATTGTACTTGAGGTAAGTTTTAATTTCATTTCGTTTTTTTTTTTCGTTATTTATTTATTATCGGTTTTAATTATTCGCAGCAAACCCGGCAAGTGAAAGGTCGATTCGCTGGGTTAGGCACCCTTCCGACCCAGGAACCTTCTTCCTCGTTTCCTCGTTATCCTTCGGAGTACCGGGTAGAAATCGAGAGGCTCACCCAAACGGTGAAAGACCGTGACCAGCAGGTTGAAGAGCTACGGACGGAGCAACAGACTACCACCAAGAAGCTCTCCTGCTTGGAGAAGATGATGGAAAAATGCTTCCCGCATATGTTTCGGGATAATAATCCCGACGACGGAGATTCTCCAACCGTCTAAATATTTGCTTTTAATGCTTTTTTTTAAAACAATTTATTTTAATGTGTAATGACTTTTTTTAATTTTGTTTAATGAATTTATATATTTATTATTTCTATTTTTAATTTATATTTCAAATTTCTATAATTTTAATATATAAATTTCCAAAAAATAAATAATTAAATAAAATTCAAAATACCAATTCCGTCGGAAAACCGTCGGAATAAGTTCCTGTAACATCCCGATTTCTTGTATATGCGGAGAGGCTTATAAGAATTGATTTGGCTACCTATGACACCAAAGTGCACTTAGCTTTTCCGATCACTTGCCCGAAAGAACTCTAGAGTTAAGCGTGCTTGAGCTGGAGTAGTTTAAGGATGTGTGACATTCCGGGAAGTTATTCGCGGTATCGTGTGAGTGAGGACAAAACACGGGGAAAGATCACGTGGTGATTGCAGGGTCAGTAAACAAGTATTACAAGCCTCACGGATTAACGCACCGGCCGTCGGACAAGGGTGGGGCCCACGGGCCGAGATAAGGCATGGGGCCCACGGGCCGAGAGAAGGCATGGGGCCCACGGGCCGAGAGAAGGCATGGGGCCCACAGGTATGGGTGGTCGGGGCGTTATAGTTACCGTCGTAAATCCTTCGGAACCTATTTCCGACGAAGAACCGACGGACTTCCGAGACAACTTCCGATCAAATTATCCGTCGTAACTCCGTCGAAAATAGTTACCGTCGGAAATCCGTCGGAAATATCTTCTGACGGATTTACGACGGACTTCCGACAAATTCATTCGATAATCATCCGTCGGAAATTCTGTCGGTAATATATCCGTCGGAAATCCGTCGGAAATTTATGACGGATTTCCGATGGCATTTACGACTGAATACCCTTCGGAAATGCTGTCGGTAATCTATCCGTCGGAAATCCGTCGGAAATTTCCGACGGATTTCCGACGGCATTTACGACTGAATATCCGTCGGAGTATCCGTCGGAAATCCGTCGAATATCCGTCGGAACGGACGCGGTCGGAAATCCGTCGGAAATGTCTGACGGCTTTCCGACGGCAACAAGCCGTCGGAAATTTCCGACGGATTCCGACGGATACCATATTTCCGACGAACTGTAACCGACAGCTTAAATCCGTCGGAAATACCCCTGTTTTCTTGTAGTGTCTTGTAATCAAACTAAGCTAATGTCATGTCACATATTAATTTACATTTTCGAAATTTTGGTATATGGATATGGGTAAAATGGAATTTTTTTTTTTTTTTTTATAAACTAGAGTATCCAAAAGTTTACTAGGTCCAAGATTAATTTCCAGCGGTCCAACAACCGGGATACACGATAACAATTTGCTGATTTAAACGTGGAAGGGTGGCCAAAAAAATTCGAACCCAGGATACGAGCTCTTAATTTGTAAAATGGAATTTTTAAGTAGAGATATTATTTATTTGTATTTATCTTTTGGTGGCGAAGTCTCGTTTTACAAGGCATTCATATAATGAAGATTCAAGATTAAAACCAAGAAACAAAAATTGTAAGGGATATATATATATATATATATATATATATATATATATATATATATATATATGTTTCTACGAATTCTTTTATTTGCTGAAAAAATAAATTAAAAACAAACAATTGTTTTAAGATTAGGACCAAATGAAAATCTTAGATTTGACTAAACTTCATGGTTGTTGTAAGAAAGTTAAGTGGCTTAACACAGAAGGGACACGTAGCACAACCCATTTTACGTATATTCAAACCAAGATATTACTAAAACCATATTGTTGTCGGAATAAGAATGTGGGCCGGGACAGTCTCCGCCGTGGAGGTCGGCGAGAGGTATGGCTCTATTTAACTCTCACACCTTCGGCTTCTGCTGACACATGGAAACAGTCACATGCCTTCGGAAAGGTCTGTCAACGCACTATCCGGCCGTCATCTCACGTGTCAAGTCCAATGCTCCATAAACAAAGGCCATGGACATGCTTCGGTGTGTTATTCATTTCTCAGTTTGTATTCACTGTATCGTATTCGTATCAATATATGCATGGCTTGCTGGATATTATATTATTATATATATGCAAGATCTCATATTATTAGTATTAGATAAGAATTTAAACTTATATAGGTCGGTCGATCTGCGTTCTAATAACCGGTAATTACGTATCCTTATCCAAAACTAAAAACTATAACTTTGAATGGCAAAATTGTGGTTGTTGAATGTTGACGTTCGCACCTTTTTGGTTTGCGTGTCGTTTTATTTTTCCGTAAATAGTTTCGAATGTAATGGTCCATAATTTTTAAGGATTAGTGCATTTTTCCTACATTAACTGCATTATTCTTATTGTTCGGACTGCCCCAATCATACGCATCCTTACTTGTTTTGGCTTCATTTCAACGTCCGTTTTTCTAGAGAAAACTAGTGTAACGTTATTCAGAGTAACAAATCAACAATTAAATATATTAGTGACAGCAAAGCTTAGCTGTCATGAATAATCTTTGTAGCAAAGCAAGAAAAAGTTGTAAAATAAAATCCGAAGTGACTTAGTGTGGATCATTCTACTCTGGCTTCGTCTGTCAGCATAATAGCATATGTTCTTTCTTCCTAAAGTTGCTTTCTTGGCACTCAACACTCCATCAAATGACAATTATTAATTCAATATTCTATTTTTTAATTAATTATAAAATATTATGGCCGACACCAACGCATAATCGTGGCATCCAATTGACACCACAAATAAAATACTATATTAGATTTACTTTATATATGATGTCCTAATCAAAGTGGTTTTTTTTTTTGGTTGGGAACACATCCTAATCAAAGTGTTTCTGCCTTTTTTCTTGTTATAAGATAAGTGATAATAAGTGATAATATCTATATTATTAAAATTTCATGCACAAGCAACACAATAGCAGATAAATTAGCATAAGATGTTTGAGTCTATCCATCAGATTTTATTTATATAAATTCGATACCTCTGATTTAGTTCACCGAATAGGGTTAGGTATCAAGGCTGTTGACAAAAAAAAATATATACTATTAAAATAAAAATATTTTTAGAATTTGAATCTAAACAATTTGTATTTTTAAAAATAAATTAAATTTGTTGTTAAACATATATTAAACATATTATCAAATATTTATTAAACATTTATTAAATTTATTATAAATTTAAAAATTAAAAATTAAAAATATTTAAATTAATAACACTTAAATTTATTTTATTTTTAATTTCACAATTTATATATTACAAAATATAATTTAAAAAAAAATTATCTGACACAGATTCAAATGTTTAGAATCTTGCTTTTAAAACTATTTGTTATTTAGCTAAAAAAAAACATATTTGTTCTTATCCTTTTGAATTTGTCGATTCCTCTTATGCAAACTTGACTTTAATATCTCAAAATTTCCAAATATCTGTTTTCCTTGTTTTGGTGTGGTGGTGTTCAAATTCGCTGGTATTGATTTTTTCTTCGATAGAAAAAGACAAGAACAAAGAAATGGTTTTGACAATAAAACTCATTGCAAGAAGAAGAAAATAAAAGAAAAATCTCTTATTTTATCCCCAAAAATACGATTCTGCCGACATTGGTCTTAAGGATTTAGTTTCTCATCTTGATCCACTCTTTACATATTTTCAATAAATATTGTTTGGGACTCAATCTAGGCCCATTACGGGCCCATTTTCAAAAGATCGCTTAAACGGGGTTATTGCTTTTCTACGATAATTACGGAACGTGAAACTGAGACGACGCAGATTTTCCCTCAAACAAAGAAACCTCATGGAAACATCTTTACACACGCCAATTCGGCCGCCATAGACGTCGAGTTCCACCTCTGCAAACTTCATCAGCCTTTCCATGTTGACCCGAAACCTTCTTCATGTTACTTAAAGATCCATGCCCGAATCGTTTTTTTTCTCCTCAATCGATAAAAGTTTGCTGCTTTTCTCCTCAGATGCAAAATGGCGTCAATGATTTCCTCTGTTTCAGTTGAAAACATGTGATCAATCGTTCTGTATTTGATTGTAACGCTTTGATCAATAAAGTTGTATTGTGCGGAGAAGGTGTTTGACGAAATTCCATATAGAAAACTCATAAAAGACACGCTTATTCATGAATGATGAATTACGTCCATGACAATAATCTTGAAGATGTTTTTCAACACACATCCATAACACTAACACAAAGCCAAATCTTTGTAGGTTTACAGATATAAGTTGTAACCTCACAAATCCATAAAACAAAGAAAAAGAATGTTCTGTTTTTTTTTTTTTTTTTTCCACACGAAGCAAAACCAACAAAACAAATTAAAATACCTGAAATACTTTCAAGGAACCCATGACTCTTTTTTATCACTTGACTTTGATTTCTTCTTTGGCTTCTTCAGTTGAGGTAGTCTTAGAGCTTGGAGATTTTCCAATGATTGCTTTCTTTGCCTTAACAAGAGATTGCTTCACCTTTGACATAATGCTGTTTGAATGCTTTTGCTTGACAGCAACTTCTTTGGTTGTGACTTCTGGTTCTTGTTTCGGCTCACCGTTCTCTTTAACAACAGGTGTATTTTCTACAACCTCTGCTATTTTCTCTGTAATTGATTCCTCTTGTTTGTTTGCGTCAGTTTCCTTCTCTCTTGATTCTGTCTCAGTTTCTTTCAATGTCTCTTCGCCCTTGTCATCTGCAGCTGCTGTTTCAGTATCTTTCTTGATGTTCTTATCTTCTGTAGATAGTTTAGTTACGACATCTCTGGCTTCACTCACATTCTCTTTTTCATATTTTGATGGTTCTTCCATTACATGCTTCTCTTCAGTAATGACCTTCTCAATGACACCAGCAGGAGAAGAAACGTCTCCTTCAGTCTCCGTTTTCGAGTTTGTATCTGAATCTTGGTTTGTCGGTACAACTTTCTCAAGGCACAAAGCAGAAACAGATTCAGAAGTTTTTTCATCCTTTGATGGTTCATCCACTACATGTTTCTCCTCAGTAATGGCCTTCTCAACGACTTCCGCAGGAGAAGAAACGTCTCCTTCAGTCTCCTTTTTGGCGCCAGTGTCTGAATCTTGGTTTGTCGGTACGATTTCCCCAGGGCACAAAACAGAACCAGATTCAGAAGCTTTTTCATCCTTGGAGTTGATGCCCGAGTCTTCGGTCTCAACAATTTTCTCCTCCAACTTTCCCTCAAGCTTAATCTCAACCTTAGCTTGTTCTGTTGTTTCAGGTGTTTCCTCTGCCTTTACTACTTCAACTTCTGGTGCCAATTCCTTTGCTTTCTCAGGCTGAGTCTCAACTTTTTCAGAAGCCTCTGGCTCTGGCTCGACTTCAAGAACCTCAACGTCTTTGATTTTTTCTTCGGCAGTCTCTGCAGATACATCTTTAACAGATTGAACATCAACTGGTTCCACCTGTTTGTCTCCAGTTTCATCTGTTGATTCAGAAACATCAACCACCTTCGTCTCCTCCTTATCCTTGTTGTCTTCTTCAACAACACTCTCCACGGTTCGCTTCTCTTCTGCTTTCTCCGTATCAATAGCTTTAACATCAACCTCTTTCACAAGGGCTGGTTCTTTTATTTCCACTTGTTCAGCTATCTTCTTCTCACAATTTTCATCTTTACCTTTTTCTCCTGCTTTCTCCTCACCAACAGCTTCAACATTAACCTCTTCAACATCCTCTTTCACAAGGTTTGGTTCTTTAAGCTCCTCTTGTTCAGCTACCTTCTCACCATTTTCATCTTTCCCTTTCTCTGTAGATTCCTCTGCTTTCACAACTGCTACAACCTCCTCCACAACTGCAGGTGATTCTTTCTCCGGTTCACCACCATGAGTTTGATCAATTTGCTCCTCTTTCGTAACCGTCAGGTTTGAATCTGAAACCTGTATATCTTTCACCACATCCGCAGTTTCCGACAAAACAATCTCTTTCTCCATCAACTTAGCCTCTTCGTTCACCTTGTTCTCCAATGGCTGCATCAAGTAAAAGTAAAACCCTCTTTATAATTCTATATTAAAAACCTTCCTTCTTATATATAGAAAACTCATTAAGTATTGCTTTGTTTATTCTGGAACAGTAATCATACTTAGAAACGTAAGAAGAGTTTTCTAGAAAATGATAGACAAAGATAGTTTCTTTCAACATCCATGTGCTATAATCTACAACTTTATAAAAAAAGATCATTTTTTTCGCCTTCCAATAATTGCGTTGAGCATTCCAAAACCAAATCTTATCTCCTTAACTGTATGCTAACGTTCACAATTGCAGGTATCAAGAGACTTTTGATATACTGTCTATATGTATGTGCATACACAAAACATACATATATTGGGAGAGCATATATGTGTGTGTTAACACATACAAGTATATTCGATTATGCCTCAGTAAAAGTAAGCATATGGATCTTACGAGAATCAAAACAGGATGCAGAAATCTATCTATCTATCATCCTTAAAAGCATCACACAGAAGGTACGTATACATTACATACAGACATAGATGAGTATAAACATATGTAATAAGATTCTCTGAAACAGAGGGAGAATATCTGAGCTAGCTTACCTTTTCAGATATAGTTGCAGCAGTTGCGGTCTGAGAATCAGAAGCCATGAAAGAAGATTGAGAAGGAAAAAAAAGTAATGGACAGGGTTCAACTTCAAAAATTTCAGATTATTATTTGCAGAGTTGTTGAAGAAATTAGCTTAAAAAGGAAGTGATAGGCGGAAAAAAGCACTCACACATATACACACACAAAGTGGGGAACACTGGATAGCTGTCTCTCACCCTAAAACCAGGGTGTCAAGTGTCAACACACTCTGTATATTCTCTACTCTTTTCACTTTCTTTATCCTCACTATCTTATTGTTCCATTATCTGCATTTGTTGGACATTTATGCAAAAAATAATAGTTAGGCTAATTCTGTGGGACCAAAATGTTGACATTTCTGATAAATTGATCAACTACTTGCAGTGCAAAGAGAGAAAAAAAACAAAACAAGAATCACCTCTCTGTGATTACATTTAAACTCTTATGAGTAAACTTTGTTTTGGGTTTTATTAATGGTTTTCTCAGAGCAGCACAATCAATCATACATTTCTCCAATGAGGCATTGGTAATCTTATGAATACAAGGCCTCTCCATTTGAAAGAAGCTTTCTTTCTAAGGTATGTATATAAGAATTAAGAACAGAATCATTCAATCATCTGAACACCAAGTTGTGGCAGCTCTTATCACACGGGTATGGGCAATCAACTAACTTCACTTCCGCTCTATCGAAATACCAATCTCCCACGGCTATTGCTACTGCCTACATTCCATATACAACGTCAAGAACTGAAAACAGCATTTGCTTGTGTGTGTTACTTTGTTTGTGTGGGAAAGATTTGAGCTTTTACCTTTTTCCTGATGACGGGAGAATCATCGGCGAACCAAGTATCTTGCCTCTCGGTTTGGCAGTGAGCGAAGCAGGAATTGATGAACAATCCATTCTGTCTAGACATTGAGAAGCCCCTCACTACTCTCAGCATCTGATCCCTGAATCCTGTTCTCGACAAAAAAAAAAGATTAAACAATTAGAGTGATGCGATGCTTTAAAATGTGAAGTCCACAAGCTTTATGATGTATAGAACAACCTTGCAAGAACCGCATTTGTGCAGGGGTACATTTTTCATGGTTTAGTCTACAGTCATGCCAAAATCCACTAGGATCCGCTGATGTTGGAGCTATACTGCTTTGAATCTGATTAGAACCCATTATAAAGACTAGTTGTGTGAGCATAACCATCAAAGCACAATAGCTTCTTCTTATTCCCGTGAAGTAATGTCGGGTTTTCGAAGAGAGAAAAAGAGAGCATTACCTGCCATGTATCATATGCTGCGTTGACAATAAAGAGCGGAGTTTTCATCTGACCGATCAGATTTTGTGGGAAGAAACACTGTACAGAAAAGATAGAGTTATCAAAATACAAGACTTTGTTTTGGAACAGCATCAGGGTGAGAAAAAGAAGGAAGGATTACCGAGGTTGGATCGAGATGGTTTGTGCATATACGAGGCAGGTTGTTCTTCACACTCTGTAAATGGTAAAATCCCAGATATGGTCAAGAAGATTTCTAAAGTTTCTTATTGCTCTTCAAATGTAAAGTAAAGAAGTCCCACCTGAAATTCTACTACACCATTGTACAAGTTCCTGATTGTGCGGCCACCAGAAACATCAGCTCTATAATTAACAGAAACAACAAACCAGTCAATAACAGTTACTAAATCAAGGGAAAAGGAAATAGCTTTTACACAGACTTTAAGTTGGGAAAAATAAACTAACGTGTCCAAGAACAAGCCTGCATCACTCAAGCACTTGACTTTGGTGGATCCAGGGAACAAGTTCCTAAACTCATCGCAGCGTAAAATTGCTGCTAAACCACCAGCAGAGCATCCAGAGAGAAGTGCCTGACAGAATATAGATAGTTAACACCACTCATGCCTTTTATCCTGAGGTGTAAACTAAGAGAAGGTTAAGTGTCAAACCTGGTTGGCATATCTCATTCCGTTCGCCTTCAAATCATCTATCGCGGCTCTCCAGATACGCTCTCCTCTAAACTGAAGCTGTGCAGCCTGAAAAAAGTTTATGATAAATTTGCATTAGTTCACAGATGTTACACAAAGCCAAAAGCTGCTCAAAACTACATAACTAAGGCTAATAATAGTCTAGACGATGAAAAATTACAGAGTTCCAAAGGCCTTGAAACTAGCAAGTTGTTCCAAAGCACATCAATGGGTCGCTCAAGAACTCTATTAGCTCAATAGAGTATTGATTCGAACCTGATTCTGACCATCCCCACTGAAAGACGCGCCATCGCAGTAACGAAGCTTAACTCTATTCCAGTTGAAGAAGTCTGCAAAAGACAAACACATGACAATGAGGATCACTGATTCTCAAAATTACATCACATTACTGACATTGAACAAAACTTAAACAAAGATTGAGACGAAACCGGGGTTTTCTTGAGCTTTATCACTCAATATTCCTGTAAACTGAAGCTGTTTCTCCATATAGTTAGAGGATCCACGTCGAGTCTTCTTCCGGTATACACAGGTCCTGACGTTGTTGCACCATCCTCCTCCCTGTTTCACATTTTTCAGTTGCAAGACATTAAACATTAACAATGAAGAAGACTTGTAAAGAGTAGCTTCCATAGAAAACAAGTCATTCACTAAACCTCCAATTGAATGAGCCAGCTATTAGCTCCAGATCCATGTCCACGGTGCAAGTGATATCCAGGCAATGTTCCATCCAAACAAACTGTGTGTGAACAAATACACAAACAAACATGTAAAGTCACAAACAGATCTAAATTCAAACACTCTTTCTGTTTTTTTTTTTTTTTCTAGTGACACATCACAACATAAGATACACTGCTTCTAACTCTGTTCATCTGAGCATAACTTACTATAAACTACATGAATCTTGTTGATATTTACATTTTTAAGCAATAAAACAGGAAAAATGAAAGGAATCGTGAAGAATAGATAACAAGAAACGTAAAAAACAAGTTAAATCTGGAAGGGGACAACAGATAAAGAAGCTGAGAAGAATGTAGTTGAAGTGAATAAATGAGGAAACAACAAAAAGCAAAAGCAACCATTTTTGTACCCTTTCTTTTTGACATCTGAAAAAAAAAGTAAAAAAAGAGAGACATAGAGAGATCTAATGACAGAAGCAGAGAGAGAGAGAGAGTACCAGCTCCAGAATCAGCTCCTCTGATAAGGGTGAGACCAACTAATAAAGGGTTCAAACTGGAGCTATATTTGGAGAATCCAAACTCTAATTCCTCAATGCGATCTATTTCAGTCACATTGAAATCTAAATACTCGTTTGCTTGAGTTCCCAGTGTCATCCCCGCCACAATAAACCCTACCAACAAAAGTTTCTCCATTCTCTCACTGGAAGAGAAGAGTGAAAGCAAAAAAAAAAAAAGGAAAGAGGAGAAATAAACGAAGAAGAATGAGAGTAGTGTGGAAGGAATTCTTTGCAAGGTTACATAACCAGAAAACCGAAAAAAAAAAAAAAAAAAAAATCGAAAAGAGTTTTAATTTTGATTTAGATTTAAATTAAGTCACTCTCTCTTTATTAGATGACAAAGACAGAAACCATCTTTTATGTTTCCTAGATCTTCGTTCACACTTAAAAACGCTCAGCACTAAAGATAAAAGAGAGGCAACAACGACAAAAACAGATATAATTAGTTTGATGTTATGCTTAAAAGCAGCACATGGAGAAAATGGGTCCATACGATGTGATCTCTATTGGCTCTAGCCTGTTATTATTTTAATTATTGTATCATCTTTAAAATCAGTTTGTAATTTAAAATGATGCCTTTTATTCTGAAAAATGAATAAAGAAAAATATTCTATTAAAAAAAAATCCAAAGAAATCATCTCATGAAAGAATTACATAGAGGTAATCCCAATTTCAGAATCAAAAAACACTTTCAACCATTGTGGATAGTCCGTTGCGACGTATGATTGACGACGATTCTCTCTCATCACACTTTGAGCAATGAAAAATGCTCCTCTACTAGCTTTTCTTTTCTCATGATCCAGCCTCCAATCCGCTAGACCATACAATTAGGGCTGTCAATTTGAGTGTTTATCTGCGGGTCTCGTGGGTTTTGACCCCCCGAGGGGTGGGTACAGGTCGAGAATTTTCAAAATACCAAAAAGCGGGGCGGGTGCGGGTCGGATGTTTTCAAATGCAGAGCGGGTGCGGGTTTGTATTTTTTTTCCGCGGGTCTCGCGGGTTACCCGTAATTTAAAAAAAAAATATATATATTTACTAAATACTATTAAAATGTTGAAATATTTTGTAATATATATATATATAAATATTTTTTGTTAACTGATTTGTTTTGTAATATATAAAAATTAATTAATTATTTTGTTTATTTTTATAGAAAATTGTGTATTTATGTTTTTTTCATGTGAAATTTATTTTATTAAATCTATTTATTTTATTGAATTTTTTTTTTAAAATATTTGCGGATTACCCACGGATTCAACCGGGGTGGGTGCAGGTCGAACAATTTTTGTTAATAAATCAAACGAGACAAGTCGATGCGGATCGGAAAAAACAAGTAATCCACGCGAAGGGAATCTAGCGACGGATTGGATCCGCTTGACAGCTCTACATACAATGCCTTTAGGAGTTCTACAGATTGAAATTTGAATGAAGGCCAAGCAAGTGGATGGATGACAGCACTTACTAATTCTTTGGCTTTACCCGCAACTAGATGATGTATTAAGCTGATAATT
Source organism: Eutrema japonicum (assembly GCA_030161315.1). Lineage (NCBI taxonomy): Eukaryota > Viridiplantae > Streptophyta > Magnoliopsida > Brassicales > Brassicaceae > Eutrema > Eutrema japonicum. The sequence goes on along the minus strand of BSQW01000002.1, from coordinate 45,528,561 downwards.
ATTTCAAGAACTAATTGGTTTCTAGAAGAAAAAAAATATGGATAGTAGTGTACCCTTTTCACATTTCTTCAGTTACTATTTTTTTTTTAAAGTCTACTTGATTCATCTTCTTTTCCTAAAAGGGACATCATTTGGAACTACAATTAAATTTTATCACAAAGATGAAACTATACAGTTACTAAATTATTTCGTTCAGTTTTGTTAAAAACCTAAAATACAGGAATTTTTTTTTCATTTAAACTAGATGAAAATTATGATATCGATATAAAAATTATTTTAAAAAAAAATAAACTCTAAGCTGGTAAAAAAGCATGCGGTTTCAATAATTATACTCCTCACAAATAAGTATCTCTGGCCTCTCTCTCTCTCTGCTTAAAAAAAAAAAAATCATTTTACTTTGAACTGTCGTTGACGTAATGACTTGCATAACGAACCATTATGAATTATGATCTCTCCCAACTTGGCTTTCCACTTTGGGCAGAAGCATGTGCGAAAGAAACAAGTGCTGATGGTATAATGAGAAGTTGGGGAAAGCCATCATATATATACCTACTCTACGAGGGATCGCACAAAACAATTTGATACCTACGAGTGATGATCGCTGTCCGTCGTCTTATGTAAGGTCTACGACACCATAGTCCATATATATGCTTTGATTAATTAATTTAATCCAATTTATATAAGACATTCTTTTCTTGAAACACGATATACCGTAATTGTTTTTATTTATTGTAACGCAATGATGCCACTTACACAAATATCTTAGCCTGTTTAAAAGTAGTTTTAAAAAAAGGTTTTACTAATTTAAGTAGTATTCATTGTCGCTTATGTAGTTCATGTCGATGGATTCCGTTAAAGTTTCCTCATCTTTTCAATAGTATATCTTTAATTTCACAAATCTGATGACGGTTTCTCTTCCAATTCGGTTGATGAAATCGCTTTTCAATATGTCTCTGTCTCGTTGGTCATTTCTTGGCGAGGATGTCGCTATCCTAGCTGATCCGGCTCAATATTATTAGGGGTCTTAGGGCAAAAAAAAAATTTTGACCATTATTTTTTTTTTTTACGTGTTATACTAAAAAAAAATTTTAAAAAAATTTGTGTAATGTTTTTGTATAATTATTTTATAAAAAATACATATAAAATAATTTTATGGGTCTTTTTCGATCTAAATTTTATTATTTTATATGTTTTTCTAATAAAAAAATATATAAAAAAAAAATCGGGACCCTTAATTATTAGGACACGGGATTGGGCCCTGGGGCGGTCGCACCCATTGTCCCCTATGTTAAGCCGGGCCTGTATCCCAGTCATGGATTCGTCCTATAGAGTGGCTGATGGGACTTCGGGAGCGGATACGCCATATATAGTGGTTTGTCGATGTTTGGAATAAAGCGAGTAAAGTTTGACTACGAAAGTATTATCAAATTCACGTTTTTTTTTAATATAAGGCGCATAAATATATTTATGTAATAACTTGTATTCCCGTTTTGTCGACTTTGTAATCTCGATTGAAAATTAATGAAATTATTTGTCCGAAAAAGGTAGACGAGCAAAACAGTAAGGAAAATATCTTCTTACAACTATAGCCGTTAGTGTTTCTTAAATCTCACCCCTTGATTTCCTATTTGTTGTGTCCTAATCTCAACCATAATATATCAATTCACTGATTTTCGTAATTAATGTTAATTTGGTCGAAAACTGAACAGGTACGTTTAATTGGAATACTTATGAAACCTACTCATAATAACTTAATTAACGTCTAAGCTATTAGACTTCTTTAATATTTCTTGTTAAGATTCGTGAATTTCTAATTCAAAATTAATTGGCAATGAGTGTATGGACTCATATCCTTTTAAACTTCCAATGTGGAATCCTAACATTTTTGGATTATAAAATTATTCTTATGCGATTTAATTTCCTATATACACAGAAAAAATAAAAACAGTTTAAGACAAAAAAAAAAAAAAAAGCTGACTAGGACCGACTAAAAGGGTATATATGCAAATAGATATTTGTAGATAAGTGTATATCCGATAAAGAGAATTTCAAAGTTCTCAAAACTTGAATAGGATTAGGTTTCTGATAATTACATGAGAAAGATAAAATTAAAATCGAGGAGGAGAGGAATATACGCGTTATGTAATCCTCGAAGGAAAATGAATAATTATTATTGGCGGTGAACCAAAACATATATATATATATAAACACCTTAAGGGCATGATTAATATATAAACATCTTAAGACCCAAATGGGTTTCTTAACCATTTGTTTAATATTAAAGTGGGTTAAGAAATTTGGGTAAAAGACTCTCATTTTTTGGTTGTCCAATGCTATAACCCCATAGAAGAAAAAAAAAACATCTTTGGACAGAAGGATATTAGAGAAACCTGTAAGCACGATCCCACAATTAAATCAGGACGAATGAAGTTGTAGTTCATTCCTAGTTCGTATCTGTAGGTCAAAACTGAAATAAGAAAGAAGAGTATTGTAATTTGTGATTTGATCAGAAACTTGTTCTTCAAAATGAACACTCGAGTTGGTAGACAAATATACCAGCACCCATAGCTTGAGTCATGTTTTGGCTATATTCATCAGATTTCTCTTCCTTCTTTGAAACACCACTCATCTCCGAGCTGGATTTTGAAACTGATACCACCTACAGTCGTCAAAGCATTTTTCCACAAGTTTCAAATATTGCAAGCAAGAATGATAAATCAAAACATTATTAAACTACTAATTTTCATATGTAAAGCAAATCGAGATTTAGGATCATTGGCTTTGATCGGTAGCTGCAAAAGAGTTTTCCAAAAGTTAGAAGATATAAAAAGAAAATTGGTTTTTTGTTTTGTTTTTGGAATCAATAGTTGGTACCAGCATCATCTTCAAAGAAGACGAAGAAGGATCTCTTTGATTGCCCCCAAAGCCCAACAAAGGTGAGACTGAGGATTTGAAATTAGAAAGAAGAAAAAAAGGAATCAAAGAACCAAAATGAACAACAAGAAAGTGAAAGCAAGAAGAGACCTACCTGAGAAGATTCTGAAGACAATTCATCTTATAAACAGAGGAAGAAAATGAAGCTTGCTCACTGAGTCCCAAGTTGGACGATTAAAGAAGATATGTGGTTTAGTATATAATTTCATCAATTCCGGTCCAAAATCATTGTTGAGAATCACGACAAAGATATGACAATATAACAATTCAAATCATATAAGACCCAACAATTCAAATAGGGTTTATAACAATTCAAATCATATAAGACCCTTTTGCCGAGACCATAGAACGTGTTCTGATTCAGACCCAACAATCATGAACTTGCAACCACATGAGAAGAAGAAAAACTAATCTGATCACAAGAAATGAAAACCCCTAATCAGATTGGGGCTAAAATCTGACCTCTTCCGGAGAACAAGCCGCTGGATTCGAACTGGAGCTCATCGAGATAAGCAGATGGACGAAAAAACTTTGCCCGTTGAACGAGAGAGAGAGAGGGGCGGAGGAGACAAACCGAATCGGCGGCCGGAAGACGGAGGTTGACGACGGAGAGAGCGATGAGAAGTGACGAGAGAGAAGAAGGAAAGACATCGCACAGTTTTCTCTTTTCAACACCTCTGTCCAATGAAAATTAGTCACGTGGCAGCTAAGAACCGTATCTTACGGTTCTAAAATAAGAGACGTATCTTAACTATTTTCATCTCTTCTGATTAAATAAATTACCAAATAATAATAAGAGACTTAGTAAGAGACCACGATAATAAGGGCATCATTATCGGGGGTCTTTATAAGGGGATCTTAGCTTTTTGGGATAAAAATTAAATCAAAATTAATTAAAAAGTTAAGAACCGTTTCTTATTTAGGAGACTTAAGAAACGGTTCTTAGTTGCCACGTGTCTATTATTGATTGCATCTCTTCCTTTCTCTCTCGCGGTGATTCTTCTCGCTCTCTCCGTCGAAAACTCCCAACCTCCACATTGCAGGAGGATGTAGTGCCTCGGTCAAGCTTTGGGACACTGCAAGCTGGAGATTAGTCTCAACTCTATCAATCTCACGTCCAGAAGCACCAAAACCTTCTGATAAAACCAGCAGCAAAAAATTTGTTCTCTCAGTGGCATGGTCTCCTAATGGGAAACGGCTTGCTTGTGGTTCAATGGATGGCACGATCTGTGTCTTTGATGTTGAACACTCAAAGCTTCTTCACCAGCTAAAAGGCCACAACATGCCTGTAAGGTCCTCAGTCCACCGGCCATGGCTCTTGCGTGGAATCCTAGTAAGCGTGATTCAGCCTTTGTAAAATTTGAGGGTGGAAAAGTACTTGGCTATGAATCTAGGTCAGGCATTATGGAAGCTCGTATTAGTGATGATAGTGTATGTTTTCCAACTCTTTTTGTGCCTGTTAATAATGATCTCAAACATGTAATGTTGTTGACTTGTGAAGAAATGTTTTGACATAAGTTTGCAAACTCTAAATGTTAATCTAAACAAAATTATAATTTTTTTTAAGAATCCCATTAAAGACTCTACCATTGGAACATACAAAATTAAAAATTCTTAGAAAAGGTTTTTAACTTAAAATTTATGATTAAATATTCATAAGAATCCCATAAAAGATTATACCAATAATGATGCTCTAATGGCCTAAATCCCCTATGTTTCTCACCAAACAAACTCAAAAACTTGAACAATCTCTTTCAAACTCGTGTTCCTTCGCTCTTCTTGATTTCCTCGTCCCAAACATGGATATATTTCAACAGTAGAAATAATTTAAAAATAGAATTTTGTCGCTTTCGAAAAAATAGATCTATTACACAAACCTAAAAATTAGTTTATGTATATATATATTTAAAAAATAGATATAATGAAGAAAGAGAGGAGTCGAGTTGAAGAAATGCAACAAAAATACGGGAAAACAAAACAAGTGTGCGTGGGAGAACGAGAAAGCACGGTCTTGGTCTCATGCACATCACCACATGTTGATCTTTCGTCGTGGTCGTCCACTTGCTTTTGTTTCTACTTTTTATATAATGGTCCTTCACTCTATTTTTTGTTTATGTAAGAACCCCAATCTTTCATTGTATCCCATTTTGCGGATTTGCTCAAAAAGTTTAGTAATGGGCTCAACGAAGTTTGGGCCTGCGTGATGTCTTTATCAAGCGTCTATGATAGCACATTACCATGCATCTGTTTTACAGCTTGTGGCAATGAACATTCAGAAACAAAATCAAAATCTTCCTTGGTTTCTCTAATTCAATCTGACCAGAAAACGTTTAGCATACCGCTTTAAATATGATATGATATGGAAGTCTTACTTGTTGCTGGAAATGATCTTATAGCACGTCCATGTCACATGACTAACCTCTATATTCTACTTCACATGCTTATGGAAATTCATCAAAATTTGGTGTTTATGAGCTTGAGACTAGCATCAAAGGAGCTAATAATTCAAAACAGGGGAGGGAGAGAAACAACAAAGAACCATATCCGATAAATAAAAAAAAAGACTTGACATGAAAGGCTATGGTAAAAGTAGCGGTGACTAATTAAGGTAAGAAACACATGACTCAAACAATGGTGCAGCCGCTTCCACTTTCATAGGTAGTAACAGACACAACATCGCAACTCGCACAGTAAGGATGCATAGGCTTGCATTTGCATTCAGGCTTTGGTTGTTCAGGTGCTGGTGCTGGTGGAGGCTTTGGCGGCTCAGGAGGTTTTGGTGGTGGTCCAACGCTGATGATTACAGGTTTCTGTTTAATCTTCTTCAGCCGTTTTGCAACGCAGACCGGATCCATTGTGCCCACCACGGTAAGTATGCTTTTCTCCTCATCTAATGAAATATGATTCACACCTGCATCAAATATCTCATGTTCAATAGAATATTCTAGACCACAGATTGCTTCAAGAAATTATTTTTTTGTTTTCCTCATTACCTTCTATTTCTGTGACTGCTTCCATGATTGCGCTATTGCATTTCCCACAGTTTATATCCACCTTGATCTCAACTTTCTGCTCAAAACCATATAGAAAGAACAACAAAAATGGAATCATTCGATATCGGGTTTGAGAAAACTAGTACTCAGAATGTTTACCTTAACAGTCATGATGGATTAGCCAAGAAAGAGAAATGAATTAGTGGAATTTTGGAGGATGGAGAAAGAAGAGAAGAAGTTATTTAGAAACATGTGAAGACAAGAGATGACAGATATTGGAATAATGTTGAAGCAGTTGAGGTTGTCTTTGATCAGTATTGGTAATTAAATATTCAAAGAGATTTCAGTATCTACGTGCTTAGATGCATGTTTATATAATTAAATAGAGTATTTTGGGAATTTGCTTAGTTGGTATTCAGCCATCATCTTATGGACTCTACTTGGGACATTATTGAAGAGAAAATTTTTTGAATCCTGCAAATTTATGAATATATTTAGTCCCATATTCTATTATAATTTGTACTTACTTGACCCCAAATAATTTTTATATTATATATCTTATGACCATGCAAATGTATGATAGAGAAATTCGATTTCGGTTCACCTCTAGCCGGTTTAAGGTTTTGGTTAATTTGAGTAGAAATTGAACCATACCTTCCCGGTTTGGTTATCACTTAGAAGGGCTTGTTTGGTTTCAATTGAATCAAATAAACCACCACATGAGTTATTCTGACCTATAAACAACTAAAATCATTGTCCCTTCTTTTAATCATTTCGAGATTGGTGATTATTATTTTAATCATTTCAAGGTAATTTTTTGTTTTTATGCTGAGTGTCATCCTATAACCATAGGCTAATTAATGTCTCCAAACCCCCTTTTAATCACCAAATATTAACCAACGATCAAAACACATAGCTAAACCTAATTATGGCAACAACAACAAAAATTAAAATTAACAAGCCTATGTCCCCTCCATATTTATCTCTTCTCCATTGGTTTCTTCATTGGTTAGATCTTCTTTACATAGACATATAAATTGAGAAACAAGGTCAAAGGATTTTTTCAAATTCATCAAAAACATTTCTCAACGACAACCAATTAATGGCAACTTCCATGACCCATCTTTTTGTTACCATCTTGATTGTGGCCGCCCACACGGCCTTCGCCGAAACAAATATGCTTCAAGATTTTTGTGTTGCTGACCTCAAGGGTATCACATTTCTCTCTTTTGATATAACATTTATATTCTGAAAACAAAAAAAAGCAGATTCATATATGCCACATTTCTGAATAATGAAAAGGATAACTATACAAGGAGATGACACAAAAATCGTCCATTTGATATGTCTCATTTTAGAGTTTTTTTTTTTTAAATAGTTAGATATGTGTCAATATTTTTGTCGTTTATAAAGTTTGATCATGTTCTTATAATAGGTGCGAAAGTCAACGGATACCCTTGCAAAGACCCAGCACAAGTAACACCAGAGGACTTCTACTTCATAGGCTTAGCCAATGCTGCAGCCACCACCAACACCACAATGGGCTCAGCCGTTACAGGAGCCAACGTTGAGAAAATCCCTGGACTCAACACTATGGGTGTCTCCATCTCTCGGATCGACTACGCACCAGGCGGACTCAACCCGCCGCATCTTCACCCCCGAGCTTCCGAAGCCATATTCGTCCTCGAAGGACGTCTCTTCGTCGGCTTCTTGACCAGCTCAGGAAAACTCATCTCCAAATACGTCAACAAAGGAGATGTCTTTGTATTCCCCAGAGCGCTCCTCCATTTCCAGAACAACCCTAACAATGCTCCTGCTTCCGTGATCGCTGCTTTCGATAGTCAGTTTCCCGGGACTCAAGTTGTTGGACCGTCTCTGTTTGGTGCTAACCCGCCGATTCCTGATGACTTGCTTGCCAAGGCGTTCCATGTTAGACCACAGGATATTCAGAAGGTTAAGGCCAAATTCCCACCCAAGAAATGAACATAGGTTTCACATCATACCCATTAATGCAATAATGATATACAAATAATGAAACATAAAACAATTGTAAACTTCTAAGAAAAAGCTTGAAACTTCTTCTTTTTTTCTTTTCTTTTCTTGATGTAGATACTCTTTAATTATTTTTGTCCGGTGATTACAATGAGCCAGTTTTCAACAAGTAGACTTCTCATAACCAATCTCTGGAGCCAATATTTCATTGAACATTACTAGGAACAAATCATGCAATGCCAATGCAGATCAGTTCTTAGAGCATACCCTTACTGCAAGAATATCGGGGATCCTCTGTTTTGCTTTCAGAGCAGTAGATTCACTCACTGGCTGAGATAGAGGGTAAAGCATGCCTTGAATAAGGATAAAAAGGCATGCTACAACTCTGAAACATCAACCATAAAAAAAACTATCCAAGATCCTTCTTCATAGAAGTATATTCAATTTACATGAAAAAAAAAAAACATATTTCACTTTAAAGAGAAAAATATATATCTAATTTAGTCATTGTTACAGTCTTACATATTTCTGCATGCCAAATATGAAATTTCACCAGGGCAGATTCTTTACGGTCAAACTTGATGATAATATTGACTTATTGGCGAGTCTTTTGGAAAAAAAAAAGTATGTGTGTGTGTGTGTAAAGCATTATAGAAATGTTACAACTTACATGTTGAAGCTAAAATTTTGAACTCAAGAAGTTCTTTCTCGTATCGCTCTTCTACCTCCGGTTAACTCCATCTTTGGTCTCTTCTAAGTCGCAATCTATCAAATTATGTACCAAAAAACACTGTTGATGACATTAGACCATCTCCATCGGTGAGGGTGTCTAACAAAAAAAAAAATTTACTTTTTAAAAATTAAATAAGTAAATTAAAAAAAGGACCAATACTAATCTGCCACATAAGCTATTGGGTGTCTCAGGTTTTGGTGGGAGTGTCTCGTACGAGACACCCTTGTGTCTCTCTCTCTTCTGCTTTTTTAATTTTTTTTAATTTTTTTAATGTTTAGACACCCAATTTTGTTAACCGATGGAGATGGTCTTATTTCTCTCTACCTATTTGGTTCACATACTACTTATCAATTGAAAAGACCCGAATCAAAATATCGTGTCTTCGCAGTACAAATATCTCAAAATCTCGGTGTAATTTTCTCTCTACATCTTCCTTAATTTGTAAATATTAGAGATTAAGTAAAGATTATTGGATCATATGCTTTAATCTTTAGGAAGTGTGTGCGAAATATCTTACGTCGGAAGTTAGGAGGGACTTTGAATCGTATATAAGAGATTTGCACCAATCTACTCATTGCCAATTGATTTTAAATTAAAAGTTCAAGAAACTTCACATGGTATCAGAGCCATAGCCACATACGTAAGGCTTTGTTCCATCCTTGACCACTTCTTTTTTAATTTTCTTCTTGACCTATTCTAATTCAAAACCAAAACCAATTGGCAATTAGTGGATTGGCCCAAATTTTTTGGATTCAAAGTCCCTCCCAATTTTCGATGTGAGATATTTTGCATACACTTCCTAGAGTCTTGATCTCTAGTTAATCCCTAATAGTAAGTTGTAACTATCTCCTCATATATCTTCTCTCCCTCTTCACACTATCGCAAAAATGGCCTTTCACAAATTCTCCATAAATGAGGACCTTTCCTTTATATACTAGAAAGTTAGTTTCTTCATAACATTTGCAACAAAAGAAATGAGTTTTTTTTTCTACACAATATGTTTCGTAATATCTTTTAAGACTTTGTTTTGTTGTCTGACCAAGTCTTATATGTTACTTTATTCTTATCTTTATATTTTTTTTAAAAGGAAAAAAAGAGCTATCACAAATCATCACATTCTGTTTGCTAAGTTTGAATCTTCAGTAAAGTTCATGTGTCCTATATACCAACTTTACTCGACCAAAAAATAAAACCAACTTTACTCGTATTCACCAAGAGTGATCAGTCTACCACTTGCTCTGAACTATGAAAATGAACAAATATTGAACTCTTTTTATTATTATTATTATTATTATCCTCCAAATCGAAAACATTTTAATTTACAAGAACATCGTATGTATAATGTATGTAACGTAAATATGTAATCACTTTTACGTTTCTAAGTTTCATTCCTTTTTGATTAACCAGAATCAGATTTGTTCTCTCTAACGGAACCCACCTCTTGAATTCAGCAGAACAGGGAAACCCCAATGAGAAGAAAAAACAAGATTAGGATATAAACCTTCCCTGTTAATCTTATTTGTGATGCGCACATAAATGTTAAAGATCCTTCTAGGAAAAGCTAATGCCTTAAGAACCAGCTTCCTTGATCGGTTTAGCCTAAACCCTTTTGCTCGAATCTCGTTCTTCTTCCCCAAGTTCTGCCTTTTAACCGACCTTGATGTTGTTGTTGTCAAATTCTCATGATGATCAGTTAGCTTCTTGTAACGACACGATTGTCTCCACCGATACTTGCCTACAATCTGCAGCATCTCTGGTTATATTAAAGATAGAGTTGTCTTAGAGAAATACAGAGTCAGTGTCCAATGGAGGTGAAAAGCAAAACAGAGAGATTGAAAGAAGGAGAATAAAAACAGAGCATGAATAGAAGAAAAGGAAGAGCTTTTCTTTGCCTCAAATGGTATAGAAATAAGGAAACACTATAATGATGATGAAGAAAAGTAGCTTAAGTCATGTGTTTTTAAAAGGGTATAGAGAGTGAGAAAGATTCTTAAAGCACATGGTTTTATTCTATATTTTCATTTAAAACCCAAAAATCTGCTGAAATGGGCAGCTCTTGTTTAACCACATAAGCAGATGCTCTGTATATGGACCTACGCGGTTTTAAGGGCTGTGACTATGATGCTACAAAAAGAATACAAACCCTTTTTTGGTGTGATGTGTGAATTTATTACAGATGGCCAAATGAAAACTCGAGATGGGTTTTTTTTGTTTTTTTTGAATTGTTTCAAACTGGTTTTTTTTTGTGAAAATGGGAAAGAAAAATCATGTTCCACTTTAGTTTCATTTGAAAAGCTATAATAGAATCCGACAAGTTAGATAAAACATAAGATTGTCTAAGTTTATATGAATTTTAGTATTTTCTTTGTTGAATGATTTTTTTCTATAATTTATATCATTACATATATTTATATATATATATATATATATATTTGGGGTTAAAATCATCACTGCATATTAATTATTAAGTATGCAAGTTTTGACGTTTGGTTATGTGGAACAATGGAGAATTCCGGTTTCGTCTAATCGAAAATGTATTCCGATAAAGGGAATGGAATCGAGATAAAACAGAGTGTAAAGATTTTTTAATAAGCATTTACTTTAGCTAAAAAGGAAAATCAAGGGAAAATATGTCCAATGATTGGAATTTGGAAGTCTCTAATTCATGAATTGTTTATTGTTTTTGGACAAATGTGGTGACATTAACAAGAAGAGAGAGAGAATAATAATGAGTACTCCGTAAGAAAGAGACAAAGGTCCAAAAATACACGTAATCGACAAAATGATTGGATTGGTGACGAGGAATAAGTAGTTATTTTATTTCTAATATATTTCAACCGAACAATGTATCCGGTTAAGCTACCCTGTTTCAGTTTGTTATCAACTTTGGTTCAAATTTGATTTTATGGGTTTCCTAACGAAAACATAAATTAAATTTACCACTCTTTTACCCCCGAGTCTTATTTTAGTTTTCTAACTAAAACAATTCAAGATAATTTGTTTTTGTTGCTTCAACTCAATGCAATTGGTTCAATTTGTTGAAATAAAACAATGCAATTCAAAGTTTAGCTCATTTTTCCGGTTTAAGATAAATGGCCAAGCGCGTAAGAGACACGTGCTTCAGATGCGCGTGGACTTTTCAGTTCGTACGTATATATGGCAGAGCGCATTGCATGTTATATGGACCCACATTTAGGCCCATTAGAGGCCCAACTAGTATTTAAAAAAAAAAAAACAAATTGAACTTAATTGGTAAGACAAGGACTCACGTATCACTGACTTGTCGGGGAAAGAGACACGAGAAAAGACGAACCTGACTCGCTTACGTTATTGCGTTATGTGACTAATGACTAGTAATACATTAATAAAAATACGAGCATGAAATGAATCGACGCTAAATTCACGCTTCCTGCATGATCTTTCGTATCCTAAAGTCTCTTTCCAATCTAAAAACAAAATCTTGATAACTAGATGATCTTTTCCAAAATCTCTGAATAATATCGAAAACTTGATCACAATCCGTATCCAGTATCCATAACATGATCATTTAGTTATTATTAACAACATAATTAAAGAAGATGAATCTTAATTTAAGCAAGCAGCGAACTATGCACACACAAACGAAGGAACAGGAAGAGAGCTTAGTAGCTAGAAGCAGTAGGAGGAGGGTTTGTTTGGGTGAAGGAGACGAAAGAAGCGTCTATGGCGGTAGACGAACGCCGTTTTGAGACGCGACCAAACGACGCGTTTCAGTCTTCGAGCGGATTTCAACCTCATCCAAACAACTTTCTTCACCACTCTCCTCACAGATGTCTTAATCTTCTCCGTTAAGCTCTCTTTCCTCGAGAATTTGTAGCTCTTAAGGAACAGCTGTCTCTTCTCCACATATCCTCCTCCATAGCCATAGCCATAGTAACCGTTATTGCTCTGCCAAACGCTGCTGCTGTTTCTGTTCATCGGAATCTTTGGGATTTTAAGTTTTTTTGTGTGTAGAGAATGGAATTAAAGAAACGGTCGATTGAGATTCCTTGCAGCAGATTCCGATGTCGGCTAATTTGGTTAGCTTGTAAACACTCAGCCGCCGCCAAAACCGCCGTCGCAAAACGCCAACAACGAATAGGTTTTCGTTGGATATACCTCAATCTTGTTTCAAGTGCTTCACGTTGTTGCTTTAAATATTGTGTTGGCTTTTGCTCTCACGTACTACGACTCTGCTTTTAATGACGTCTCTCTCTCTCTCTCTCTTTTTTTTTTACTAAAATAAAAAGTCCTCTCGTCAAATCAAATACACTTTTATATGTTGGTGTGACTTTAATCTAACTTTCCAACAAGTAAAAATTCAATAAAAAAGATCAAAGTTCACGTTCTGCTTTTACTAAAAATAAATTATATAAAGTATGTATATTCATTAAACTATTTACATATGACGGGTTTGTGTAAATTTTAAAATAATGGACTTGCAATATAATCTTAATTATGATCTTGTAGAATCAGAAAATTGATTAAAGAAAAAACTGTGGAATGACAACAATGATATTGACATTTTTTCAACGATGAATGTCTTTTGGTTTATTCGTATGCTTAGGTGTATCGATATTTTAAATTTAATAAATGGTTTTTAAATAAGCGTGATAAAAAAGAAAATTTAGGTATAAACTAATAATTAATAAAATGTTAGCATAAAAATCAACTCAAACAAAAAAGTTGATATATTATTCGCGGTCTGAAAGGAACATAGAAAGAGATGGCCTAACAGCTCCAAACTCCATACAAACTAAATACAAATTGCTCCAAACTTTATCTAACTCTTTCTAACTCCACACCAAATGATTCACAACTCTTGAGATTGTATAACCAAAATTCCATAATCATTTTCTATCTACAAACCAAAGATAGTGAACCAAGAAAGAATAAGAAACAGCCTGTGTGCAAAGAGGATAATAAAATAAATACCAGTGGAAGACTCATAAGAGCAACAAGGGATTACACATACAAGAGTAGAAACACTTATATATCTCCATCTCCAACTAACATTTTCCTGCTTAACAACACACTTTGAGAGACTCCTGAATCTAACACTTTTGTTACGGTTAATGGTGGATTCTACATTATCTTCCTCACTATCTAGATCCTGCACTTACATTTGCAGAAGGTACCTTGCTTGGGTAGCTCGATATATCGATGTCAATGAGCGACATGTCATACATTGTGGAAGCCGAATCCGAGGCATCCACCAACAAGGAAGATTTCATGGTCTCACGGCGTGCAGGATCAGTAGTTACACCGGAAGTTTTCGGTGTGCTTGTTCCCGAGGACGACTGACTGGAGACCGAAACACCATCTATCTTGTTTCCAAACAGGTGTTTGTTTTTTCTAACAGCATCCATTTCCTGACCAGTTGGCACAAATGTTCGTACTCGGTACTTCCTTGCCCCTTCCTCACCACCGTCATTATGATTATAGAGCACATAATCATGATACGCAGGGGCAAACTGTAAGGAATCAAACTCATCATCGCACCAAAGGGACACATATTAATCATTTCAATACATTTGTTTTACAACGAATCAGTTACCTGGTGAACAGTATCATGGTAGAAATCATTTAGTTGAACAGCATGTGCCAGACTTCCTGAGAAACTGCGAGCTCCTCCAACATTGGCACCTGCATATTCCTTGTATGGAAATGCATAAAAATGGGCAGCTGCAGCAATAAGCATCTCCACACAGATTATAAAATTTTGGAAGAGAGCTGCTTCTTCTTCATCCTTTATAAATCCAGATTTAGCAAAAAGGAAAACTAGAACACCCTGTAACACAAAAAGGTTCGACAGCCAGAAGAAATGTGTTAAAATTTTGTGGAGAATAGCAAAAGGCAGAAATGAATGCCAAAACAAGGTTTAGTGATAGCGAGAGAATAAGAGACATTACCTGCCAATAGGTTAGAAAGACTACAGACTTTATAATCACAAACTTTGGGACTGGATTGGATGGAGTTAAAATATAGTCTTTGATGTTGAACACTCAAAGCTTCTTCACCAGCTAAAAGGCCACAACATGCCTGTAAGGTCCTCAGTCCACCGGCCATGGCTCTTGCGTGGAATCCTAGTAAGCGTGATTCAGCCTTTGTAAAATTTGAGGGTGGAAAAGTACTTGGCTATGAATCTAGGTCAGGCATTATGGAAGCTCGTATTAGTGATGATAGTGTATGTTTTCCAACTCTTTTTGTGCCTGTTAATAATGATCTCAAACATGTAATGTTGTTGACTTGTGAAGAAATGTTTTGACATAAGTTTGCAAACTCTAAATGTTAATCTAAACAAAATTATAATTTTTTTTAAGAATCCCATTAAAGACTCTACCATTGGAACATACAAAATTAAAAATTCTTAGAAAAGGTTTTTAACTTAAAATTTATGATTAAATATTCATAAGAATCCCATAAAAGATTATACCAATAATGATGCTCTAATGGCCTAAATCCCCTATGTTTCTCACCAAACAAACTCAAAAACTTGAACAATCTCTTTCAAACTCGTGTTCCTTCGCTCTTCTTGATTTCCTCGTCCCAAACATGGATATATTTCAACAGTAGAAATAATTTAAAAATAGAATTTTGTCGCTTTCGAAAAAATAGATCTATTACACAAACCTAAAAATTAGTTTATGTATATATATATTTAAAAAATAGATATAATGAAGAAAGAGAGGAGTCGAGTTGAAGAAATGCAACAAAAATACGGGAAAACAAAACAAGTGTGCGTGGGAGAACGAGAAAGCACGGTCTTGGTCTCATGCACATCACCACATGTTGATCTTTCGTCGTGGTCGTCCACTTGCTTTTGTTTCTACTTTTTATATAATGGTCCTTCACTCTATTTTTTGTTTATGTAAGAACCCCAATCTTTCATTGTATCCCATTTTGCGGATTTGCTCAAAAAGTTTAGTAATGGGCTCAACGAAGTTTGGGCCTGCGTGATGTCTTTATCAAGCGTCTATGATAGCACATTACCATGCATCTGTTTTACAGCTTGTGGCAATGAACATTCAGAAACAAAATCAAAATCTTCCTTGGTTTCTCTAATTCAATCTGACCAGAAAACGTTTAGCATACCGCTTTAAATATGATATGATATGGAAGTCTTACTTGTTGCTGGAAATGATCTTATAGCACGTCCATGTCACATGACTAACCTCTATATTCTACTTCACATGCTTATGGAAATTCATCAAAATTTGGTGTTTATGAGCTTGAGACTAGCATCAAAGGAGCTAATAATTCAAAACAGGGGAGGGAGAGAAACAACAAAGAACCATATCCGATAAATAAAAAAAAAGACTTGACATGAAAGGCTATGGTAAAAGTAGCGGTGACTAATTAAGGTAAGAAACACATGACTCAAACAATGGTGCAGCCGCTTCCACTTTCATAGGTAGTAACAGACACAACATCGCAACTCGCACAGTAAGGATGCATAGGCTTGCATTTGCATTCAGGCTTTGGTTGTTCAGGTGCTGGTGCTGGTGGAGGCTTTGGCGGCTCAGGAGGTTTTGGTGGTGGTCCAACGCTGATGATTACAGGTTTCTGTTTAATCTTCTTCAGCCGTTTTGCAACGCAGACCGGATCCATTGTGCCCACCACGGTAAGTATGCTTTTCTCCTCATCTAATGAAATATGATTCACACCTGCATCAAATATCTCATGTTCAATAGAATATTCTAGACCACAGATTGCTTCAAGAAATTATTTTTTTGTTTTCCTCATTACCTTCTATTTCTGTGACTGCTTCCATGATTGCGCTATTGCATTTCCCACAGTTTATATCCACCTTGATCTCAACTTTCTGCTCAAAACCATATAGAAAGAACAACAAAAATGGAATCATTCGATATCGGGTTTGAGAAAACTAGTACTCAGAATGTTTACCTTAACAGTCATGATGGATTAGCCAAGAAAGAGAAATGAATTAGTGGAATTTTGGAGGATGGAGAAAGAAGAGAAGAAGTTATTTAGAAACATGTGAAGACAAGAGATGACAGATATTGGAATAATGTTGAAGCAGTTGAGGTTGTCTTTGATCAGTATTGGTAATTAAATATTCAAAGAGATTTCAGTATCTACGTGCTTAGATGCATGTTTATATAATTAAATAGAGTATTTTGGGAATTTGCTTAGTTGGTATTCAGCCATCATCTTATGGACTCTACTTGGGACATTATTGAAGAGAAAATTTTTTGAATCCTGCAAATTTATGAATATATTTAGTCCCATATTCTATTATAATTTGTACTTACTTGACCCCAAATAATTTTTATATTATATATCTTATGACCATGCAAATGTATGATAGAGAAATTCGATTTCGGTTCACCTCTAGCCGGTTTAAGGTTTTGGTTAATTTGAGTAGAAATTGAACCATACCTTCCCGGTTTGGTTATCACTTAGAAGGGCTTGTTTGGTTTCAATTGAATCAAATAAACCACCACATGAGTTATTCTGACCTATAAACAACTAAAATCATTGTCCCTTCTTTTAATCATTTCGAGATTGGTGATTATTATTTTAATCATTTCAAGGTAATTTTTTGTTTTTATGCTGAGTGTCATCCTATAACCATAGGCTAATTAATGTCTCCAAACCCCCTTTTAATCACCAAATATTAACCAACGATCAAAACACATAGCTAAACCTAATTATGGCAACAACAACAAAAATTAAAATTAACAAGCCTATGTCCCCTCCATATTTATCTCTTCTCCATTGGTTTCTTCATTGGTTAGATCTTCTTTACATAGACATATAAATTGAGAAACAAGGTCAAAGGATTTTTTCAAATTCATCAAAAACATTTCTCAACGACAACCAATTAATGGCAACTTCCATGACCCATCTTTTTGTTACCATCTTGATTGTGGCCGCCCACACGGCCTTCGCCGAAACAAATATGCTTCAAGATTTTTGTGTTGCTGACCTCAAGGGTATCACATTTCTCTCTTTTGATATAACATTTATATTCTGAAAACAAAAAAAAGCAGATTCATATATGCCACATTTCTGAATAATGAAAAGGATAACTATACAAGGAGATGACACAAAAATCGTCCATTTGATATGTCTCATTTTAGAGTTTTTTTTTTTTAAATAGTTAGATATGTGTCAATATTTTTGTCGTTTATAAAGTTTGATCATGTTCTTATAATAGGTGCGAAAGTCAACGGATACCCTTGCAAAGACCCAGCACAAGTAACACCAGAGGACTTCTACTTCATAGGCTTAGCCAATGCTGCAGCCACCACCAACACCACAATGGGCTCAGCCGTTACAGGAGCCAACGTTGAGAAAATCCCTGGACTCAACACTATGGGTGTCTCCATCTCTCGGATCGACTACGCACCAGGCGGACTCAACCCGCCGCATCTTCACCCCCGAGCTTCCGAAGCCATATTCGTCCTCGAAGGACGTCTCTTCGTCGGCTTCTTGACCAGCTCAGGAAAACTCATCTCCAAATACGTCAACAAAGGAGATGTCTTTGTATTCCCCAGAGCGCTCCTCCATTTCCAGAACAACCCTAACAATGCTCCTGCTTCCGTGATCGCTGCTTTCGATAGTCAGTTTCCCGGGACTCAAGTTGTTGGACCGTCTCTGTTTGGTGCTAACCCGCCGATTCCTGATGACTTGCTTGCCAAGGCGTTCCATGTTAGACCACAGGATATTCAGAAGGTTAAGGCCAAATTCCCACCCAAGAAATGAACATAGGTTTCACATCATACCCATTAATGCAATAATGATATACAAATAATGAAACATAAAACAATTGTAAACTTCTAAGAAAAAGCTTGAAACTTCTTCTTTTTTTCTTTTCTTTTCTTGATGTAGATACTCTTTAATTATTTTTGTCCGGTGATTACAATGAGCCAGTTTTCAACAAGTAGACTTCTCATAACCAATCTCTGGAGCCAATATTTCATTGAACATTACTAGGAACAAATCATGCAATGCCAATGCAGATCAGTTCTTAGAGCATACCCTTACTGCAAGAATATCGGGGATCCTCTGTTTTGCTTTCAGAGCAGTAGATTCACTCACTGGCTGAGATAGAGGGTAAAGCATGCCTTGAATAAGGATAAAAAGGCATGCTACAACTCTGAAACATCAACCATAAAAAAAACTATCCAAGATCCTTC
The DNA here is from genome assembly GCA_030161315.1 of Eutrema japonicum. Lineage (NCBI taxonomy): Eukaryota > Viridiplantae > Streptophyta > Magnoliopsida > Brassicales > Brassicaceae > Eutrema > Eutrema japonicum. The sequence continues at coordinate 45,509,725 of BSQW01000002.1, read as the reverse complement.
TTCATAGAAGTATATTCAATTTACATGAAAAAAAAAAAACATATTTCACTTTAAAGAGAAAAATATATATCTAATTTAGTCATTGTTACAGTCTTACATATTTCTGCATGCCAAATATGAAATTTCACCAGGGCAGATTCTTTACGGTCAAACTTGATGATAATATTGACTTATTGGCGAGTCTTTTGGAAAAAAAAAAGTATGTGTGTGTGTGTGTAAAGCATTATAGAAATGTTACAACTTACATGTTGAAGCTAAAATTTTGAACTCAAGAAGTTCTTTCTCGTATCGCTCTTCTACCTCCGGTTAACTCCATCTTTGGTCTCTTCTAAGTCGCAATCTATCAAATTATGTACCAAAAAACACTGTTGATGACATTAGACCATCTCCATCGGTGAGGGTGTCTAACAAAAAAAAAAATTTACTTTTTAAAAATTAAATAAGTAAATTAAAAAAAGGACCAATACTAATCTGCCACATAAGCTATTGGGTGTCTCAGGTTTTGGTGGGAGTGTCTCGTACGAGACACCCTTGTGTCTCTCTCTCTTCTGCTTTTTTAATTTTTTTTAATTTTTTTAATGTTTAGACACCCAATTTTGTTAACCGATGGAGATGGTCTTATTTCTCTCTACCTATTTGGTTCACATACTACTTATCAATTGAAAAGACCCGAATCAAAATATCGTGTCTTCGCAGTACAAATATCTCAAAATCTCGGTGTAATTTTCTCTCTACATCTTCCTTAATTTGTAAATATTAGAGATTAAGTAAAGATTATTGGATCATATGCTTTAATCTTTAGGAAGTGTGTGCGAAATATCTTACGTCGGAAGTTAGGAGGGACTTTGAATCGTATATAAGAGATTTGCACCAATCTACTCATTGCCAATTGATTTTAAATTAAAAGTTCAAGAAACTTCACATGGTATCAGAGCCATAGCCACATACGTAAGGCTTTGTTCCATCCTTGACCACTTCTTTTTTAATTTTCTTCTTGACCTATTCTAATTCAAAACCAAAACCAATTGGCAATTAGTGGATTGGCCCAAATTTTTTGGATTCAAAGTCCCTCCCAATTTTCGATGTGAGATATTTTGCATACACTTCCTAGAGTCTTGATCTCTAGTTAATCCCTAATAGTAAGTTGTAACTATCTCCTCATATATCTTCTCTCCCTCTTCACACTATCGCAAAAATGGCCTTTCACAAATTCTCCATAAATGAGGACCTTTCCTTTATATACTAGAAAGTTAGTTTCTTCATAACATTTGCAACAAAAGAAATGAGTTTTTTTTTCTACACAATATGTTTCGTAATATCTTTTAAGACTTTGTTTTGTTGTCTGACCAAGTCTTATATGTTACTTTATTCTTATCTTTATATTTTTTTTAAAAGGAAAAAAAGAGCTATCACAAATCATCACATTCTGTTTGCTAAGTTTGAATCTTCAGTAAAGTTCATGTGTCCTATATACCAACTTTACTCGACCAAAAAATAAAACCAACTTTACTCGTATTCACCAAGAGTGATCAGTCTACCACTTGCTCTGAACTATGAAAATGAACAAATATTGAACTCTTTTTATTATTATTATTATTATTATCCTCCAAATCGAAAACATTTTAATTTACAAGAACATCGTATGTATAATGTATGTAACGTAAATATGTAATCACTTTTACGTTTCTAAGTTTCATTCCTTTTTGATTAACCAGAATCAGATTTGTTCTCTCTAACGGAACCCACCTCTTGAATTCAGCAGAACAGGGAAACCCCAATGAGAAGAAAAAACAAGATTAGGATATAAACCTTCCCTGTTAATCTTATTTGTGATGCGCACATAAATGTTAAAGATCCTTCTAGGAAAAGCTAATGCCTTAAGAACCAGCTTCCTTGATCGGTTTAGCCTAAACCCTTTTGCTCGAATCTCGTTCTTCTTCCCCAAGTTCTGCCTTTTAACCGACCTTGATGTTGTTGTTGTCAAATTCTCATGATGATCAGTTAGCTTCTTGTAACGACACGATTGTCTCCACCGATACTTGCCTACAATCTGCAGCATCTCTGGTTATATTAAAGATAGAGTTGTCTTAGAGAAATACAGAGTCAGTGTCCAATGGAGGTGAAAAGCAAAACAGAGAGATTGAAAGAAGGAGAATAAAAACAGAGCATGAATAGAAGAAAAGGAAGAGCTTTTCTTTGCCTCAAATGGTATAGAAATAAGGAAACACTATAATGATGATGAAGAAAAGTAGCTTAAGTCATGTGTTTTTAAAAGGGTATAGAGAGTGAGAAAGATTCTTAAAGCACATGGTTTTATTCTATATTTTCATTTAAAACCCAAAAATCTGCTGAAATGGGCAGCTCTTGTTTAACCACATAAGCAGATGCTCTGTATATGGACCTACGCGGTTTTAAGGGCTGTGACTATGATGCTACAAAAAGAATACAAACCCTTTTTTGGTGTGATGTGTGAATTTATTACAGATGGCCAAATGAAAACTCGAGATGGGTTTTTTTTGTTTTTTTTGAATTGTTTCAAACTGGTTTTTTTTTGTGAAAATGGGAAAGAAAAATCATGTTCCACTTTAGTTTCATTTGAAAAGCTATAATAGAATCCGACAAGTTAGATAAAACATAAGATTGTCTAAGTTTATATGAATTTTAGTATTTTCTTTGTTGAATGATTTTTTTCTATAATTTATATCATTACATATATTTATATATATATATATATATATATTTGGGGTTAAAATCATCACTGCATATTAATTATTAAGTATGCAAGTTTTGACGTTTGGTTATGTGGAACAATGGAGAATTCCGGTTTCGTCTAATCGAAAATGTATTCCGATAAAGGGAATGGAATCGAGATAAAACAGAGTGTAAAGATTTTTTAATAAGCATTTACTTTAGCTAAAAAGGAAAATCAAGGGAAAATATGTCCAATGATTGGAATTTGGAAGTCTCTAATTCATGAATTGTTTATTGTTTTTGGACAAATGTGGTGACATTAACAAGAAGAGAGAGAGAATAATAATGAGTACTCCGTAAGAAAGAGACAAAGGTCCAAAAATACACGTAATCGACAAAATGATTGGATTGGTGACGAGGAATAAGTAGTTATTTTATTTCTAATATATTTCAACCGAACAATGTATCCGGTTAAGCTACCCTGTTTCAGTTTGTTATCAACTTTGGTTCAAATTTGATTTTATGGGTTTCCTAACGAAAACATAAATTAAATTTACCACTCTTTTACCCCCGAGTCTTATTTTAGTTTTCTAACTAAAACAATTCAAGATAATTTGTTTTTGTTGCTTCAACTCAATGCAATTGGTTCAATTTGTTGAAATAAAACAATGCAATTCAAAGTTTAGCTCATTTTTCCGGTTTAAGATAAATGGCCAAGCGCGTAAGAGACACGTGCTTCAGATGCGCGTGGACTTTTCAGTTCGTACGTATATATGGCAGAGCGCATTGCATGTTATATGGACCCACATTTAGGCCCATTAGAGGCCCAACTAGTATTTAAAAAAAAAAAAACAAATTGAACTTAATTGGTAAGACAAGGACTCACGTATCACTGACTTGTCGGGGAAAGAGACACGAGAAAAGACGAACCTGACTCGCTTACGTTATTGCGTTATGTGACTAATGACTAGTAATACATTAATAAAAATACGAGCATGAAATGAATCGACGCTAAATTCACGCTTCCTGCATGATCTTTCGTATCCTAAAGTCTCTTTCCAATCTAAAAACAAAATCTTGATAACTAGATGATCTTTTCCAAAATCTCTGAATAATATCGAAAACTTGATCACAATCCGTATCCAGTATCCATAACATGATCATTTAGTTATTATTAACAACATAATTAAAGAAGATGAATCTTAATTTAAGCAAGCAGCGAACTATGCACACACAAACGAAGGAACAGGAAGAGAGCTTAGTAGCTAGAAGCAGTAGGAGGAGGGTTTGTTTGGGTGAAGGAGACGAAAGAAGCGTCTATGGCGGTAGACGAACGCCGTTTTGAGACGCGACCAAACGACGCGTTTCAGTCTTCGAGCGGATTTCAACCTCATCCAAACAACTTTCTTCACCACTCTCCTCACAGATGTCTTAATCTTCTCCGTTAAGCTCTCTTTCCTCGAGAATTTGTAGCTCTTAAGGAACAGCTGTCTCTTCTCCACATATCCTCCTCCATAGCCATAGCCATAGTAACCGTTATTGCTCTGCCAAACGCTGCTGCTGTTTCTGTTCATCGGAATCTTTGGGATTTTAAGTTTTTTTGTGTGTAGAGAATGGAATTAAAGAAACGGTCGATTGAGATTCCTTGCAGCAGATTCCGATGTCGGCTAATTTGGTTAGCTTGTAAACACTCAGCCGCCGCCAAAACCGCCGTCGCAAAACGCCAACAACGAATAGGTTTTCGTTGGATATACCTCAATCTTGTTTCAAGTGCTTCACGTTGTTGCTTTAAATATTGTGTTGGCTTTTGCTCTCACGTACTACGACTCTGCTTTTAATGACGTCTCTCTCTCTCTCTCTCTTTTTTTTTTACTAAAATAAAAAGTCCTCTCGTCAAATCAAATACACTTTTATATGTTGGTGTGACTTTAATCTAACTTTCCAACAAGTAAAAATTCAATAAAAAAGATCAAAGTTCACGTTCTGCTTTTACTAAAAATAAATTATATAAAGTATGTATATTCATTAAACTATTTACATATGACGGGTTTGTGTAAATTTTAAAATAATGGACTTGCAATATAATCTTAATTATGATCTTGTAGAATCAGAAAATTGATTAAAGAAAAAACTGTGGAATGACAACAATGATATTGACATTTTTTCAACGATGAATGTCTTTTGGTTTATTCGTATGCTTAGGTGTATCGATATTTTAAATTTAATAAATGGTTTTTAAATAAGCGTGATAAAAAAGAAAATTTAGGTATAAACTAATAATTAATAAAATGTTAGCATAAAAATCAACTCAAACAAAAAAGTTGATATATTATTCGCGGTCTGAAAGGAACATAGAAAGAGATGGCCTAACAGCTCCAAACTCCATACAAACTAAATACAAATTGCTCCAAACTTTATCTAACTCTTTCTAACTCCACACCAAATGATTCACAACTCTTGAGATTGTATAACCAAAATTCCATAATCATTTTCTATCTACAAACCAAAGATAGTGAACCAAGAAAGAATAAGAAACAGCCTGTGTGCAAAGAGGATAATAAAATAAATACCAGTGGAAGACTCATAAGAGCAACAAGGGATTACACATACAAGAGTAGAAACACTTATATATCTCCATCTCCAACTAACATTTTCCTGCTTAACAACACACTTTGAGAGACTCCTGAATCTAACACTTTTGTTACGGTTAATGGTGGATTCTACATTATCTTCCTCACTATCTAGATCCTGCACTTACATTTGCAGAAGGTACCTTGCTTGGGTAGCTCGATATATCGATGTCAATGAGCGACATGTCATACATTGTGGAAGCCGAATCCGAGGCATCCACCAACAAGGAAGATTTCATGGTCTCACGGCGTGCAGGATCAGTAGTTACACCGGAAGTTTTCGGTGTGCTTGTTCCCGAGGACGACTGACTGGAGACCGAAACACCATCTATCTTGTTTCCAAACAGGTGTTTGTTTTTTCTAACAGCATCCATTTCCTGACCAGTTGGCACAAATGTTCGTACTCGGTACTTCCTTGCCCCTTCCTCACCACCGTCATTATGATTATAGAGCACATAATCATGATACGCAGGGGCAAACTGTAAGGAATCAAACTCATCATCGCACCAAAGGGACACATATTAATCATTTCAATACATTTGTTTTACAACGAATCAGTTACCTGGTGAACAGTATCATGGTAGAAATCATTTAGTTGAACAGCATGTGCCAGACTTCCTGAGAAACTGCGAGCTCCTCCAACATTGGCACCTGCATATTCCTTGTATGGAAATGCATAAAAATGGGCAGCTGCAGCAATAAGCATCTCCACACAGATTATAAAATTTTGGAAGAGAGCTGCTTCTTCTTCATCCTTTATAAATCCAGATTTAGCAAAAAGGAAAACTAGAACACCCTGTAACACAAAAAGGTTCGACAGCCAGAAGAAATGTGTTAAAATTTTGTGGAGAATAGCAAAAGGCAGAAATGAATGCCAAAACAAGGTTTAGTGATAGCGAGAGAATAAGAGACATTACCTGCCAATAGGTTAGAAAGACTACAGACTTTATAATCACAAACTTTGGGACTGGATTGAATGGCTGAAGCAGATCTTTGCAAGCCACATAAAAGAGGACCAGCGCGTACAAAGCCACTGTGTATGATATTGTATAGATGATGGTAAGATAGAGATAAGATTGATCAGGGCTAAAATTTCCATCCTTGTATTTCCCTTTTGCATAAAGCACAAGAGTGACAGCAACTAGGATTGGCTTTAGAATTACGAATTGCAGACAACCTTGCTTGCACCGCCGAATAAAACGCCTTCAACATAAGAAAATCGGATATGAGCTAATACACGTTAGCTAAGACAGTCGTCACAGAACTCAGAAACAAGATTCAAACAGAAATCATCATCATGATATAAGTGGACTAAAAAAATCTAATGCTTCTGATAAACCACAAAGTTCACACAACCAAATGATTAACAAAAACCCTACTCATCCATACAGATCCTCAGCATGGTTTTATCAAGATTTTAAGAAGTCTACAGATATTGCATGAAATTGATATTGTGAAATATCAAAGGAGACGTCAAAGAAATATGCCACCAATATAAGAACATAGAATGTAGGTTCATTTTGGAAACTAACCCGTCTAATGGTAGTGGTGGAAAGCAACATGTCATGAGATGCCATGATGGCTTCAGAGAGCGACCAGTTAAACTTATAACTACCGAACCTGGGCCTCCAACCCATGCCAAACACAGCGATAGAAAATTATAAATCACCCAAGCTTCGTAACTGAGACAGAAAAAGATCACAAAGCCTTAGAAATATGAACCATCGGATCTGCATTTGCTGAAACCAAAAGATAAAACTGAGGTCCTAAGGTTTGTCTTGTCATCTATTTTCGAGAGTTAATGAGAAGTTGAGAACTAAGTATAGTAACTCGAGGAAGCACATTTCATGGTAATTGAAAATTCAGAAACACTCACACTTCTCGGATGGAGTTAAAATATATGGAGGTTTTGGGCAACACGAGAGACAAGAATGACATCAAGGCATAGACCTGTTGTACGAAAAATAATCAAGAACATGTTAGCCGGAGAGAATTCAACATGAAATTGGAAATCACAGATTGAAGATAGACAAACCAAAGAAAGCTCTTGGAAAAGCTAATATACTAACCGGGACCATGAAGACAATGCGCACAATATATCTCTGATAAATGGGTTCTGTATAATTCAAGAGGTGCTTGTAGATATGGAATAAGGCCAAAGCAATGGCTCCGACAGTGCATAGGAAAGCCACGATAATGAGGTAAATGGGTAGCAAATCCGCCATTCTGCAACCAAAAAAAAAAAAAACAATTGGTAAGTACACAAACTCGTCAAACTCTAAACATGGCAAATGCAAAAGGAGCTAACCTGTACAAAAGCTAAGAAAGATCTGGAAAAGAAGTAATCGATTGCCCCGGGAGGCTGGTGGAGCAAGGATTAAACGGGAGCAGGAACAAGAGGAGAGAAAACCCTAAATCCGAGGCCAATTTCACGATTCAAAAGCACCTAAACCTCGATAAGCTTTCAGCAACTGGGTTGTTGAATCGAAGCAGTGAATAAAAAGGGCCCCTGGGATTTTGGAAAGAGTGATTCAAACGCAATCAACAAGAGCGTACCTTCAAGGCGAAAGAAGAATCGTATACGCAATAAGAAAGCGAAACAGAGGGATTCCGATCAAACTGAAATCGGGGAAAACCTCAGATTTTTCTGATCGGGGTTTTACGCTAATCCTGATCGGAAAGAGAGAACTTCGGGGATACGAAATTCAAAATTCTCAGTGGATAAAAAACAAGCAGAGTCGAGAAGATGAAGAAAATGCGGAGATTAGGGAATACTTTAATCTTTGATTATCTTAAAATCAGCCAAGAGGTCCTAACAATACAATACAGCCTGAGTAGTTCAAACCCTAAAATTAATTTATTTTTTCGTTAAGAAAATTCAATGATTTTACTTCCACTGCAAGTTTATACCAAATTCAATGATTATTTTGTTTTCCTTTAGTTCCACTTTTATGTCGCCGTTACAGATTATACTCTTAACTTAACAAATTAACTATGCCTGAAATTGAATGTAAGGTTTTCTTAATTATATAAAGTCATCAGCTAATTTTATTTTTACCCATAAATTTAGAGATAAAACAGATGAATAGTCACATGTCTATATAGTCGGAGAGGAATACATATATGGTTTTATACAAAAATGAGGCTTATTCATTCTTAAAATAATTAAATTTGACGGTAATAAGTAAGTTTTGCAAAGAAGCAGTATATAGTAAAATTTTGGCATAAAAGCTACAACCAAAATTGTATTTATTTAATACTACAGTCAAGTCATAATAGGTCACCACCAATCAGAAAAAACACTAATGGGCCTGAGCCGGAAAAAGTCCAGTCAGATTCTCCAATATCACTTGTAACTTGGAAAATAGGGGCGAAACAAAGAAGTAGAGTTTGAAAGCCTTTCTCAAACACTCTCTCCGGCGATCACCGGCAAAAGGCGTCGGTGATCGGAGTTCCAACACTTTACCAGGTTAGGACTTCAAAATCCCCAACGAAGAAGAGGATATCTTGCTTAGTTTTGTCTGTAGTTAAGCCCAGGCCCAGCTCGAAGAATTTATGAACTCTCTCATATAATTATTTTTTCTAAAAAGTTATGGACTCGATATCTATGATTTGAAAATTGGGCCCTATTTGATAAAATTTTAAAATTTTGAGCCTTAAAATACAAAAAAATAATAATAATCAAAATTTAGGACCATTTGCATTTGCACCTTGAGCACATGCCCACGACCTGGATAAGCCTTTCTTTTGCCCTTTATTTGTCAGAAAATTTTCCTTTAGACCAAACGCAATATCTAGGGAAATGGGGTGTTATTAGATCTAAGACCATTCACAATGGAGATGTTGAATTAAAAATTCAACAGTTGAAGCCTCCCAATGGAGTGTTGAAAATTTTAAAGAATCCTAGGTGGATTAAATTGCGTTGAAAATTTTCAATTAGTTGAATTTGGGAAGCATGAGACACGTGGCATAATTTAATTAGAGAAGCAAATATTTTGGTGACGTGAATGAGAGAGGATGAGAGATGATTGGTTGAGATATATATATATCTATATTTTTTTTACATCTTCATTATTTGATTCAATTATTGCATATTAATTTATATTAAAAAAAAAAATATATATATATATATATACTAAAATTCACCATTTTTCATACTCTATAAATAAAGACTTCTTTCATTAGATTTGGACACCGAAAAAAACCCATCTTCTTGACAATAATTTTCTATTTACCTCTCATAAACTCTCGTTTTTATCTTTTTCAGTCTTCTCTGAGAAAATGGATCCAAACAATAACCCTTCTAACACCCAAAATTCTTCTAATTACCCTTTTAACTACCCAAATCCCAACAATTATCCATTTCAAAATCAATCTTCCAACCCACCCCGTAATATGCCAATTTTCGTAATTTTTTTTGTTTTAATAATGACTTTCACTATTTTTGTTTTTATTACTTGCATTTTTTTAATTAAGAATATAAAAAGCAATAAAAAAATATAAAATTATTTAAGTCTTATTTACGGTAATTTAATTATAAACGGTATATGTTACTAATAATAACTAATCAGAAAAACTAAAGCATAAAAGAAAATAAAATATGGTAGGGTAGGGTGTTGAATCTTATTAAACAAACCATTGTAGTGTATAAAATATTAGTGTGTGTTGAATTATTAGGTGGAAGAAATAGAAAAAGATGTGGAAGAAAGAGAAGATGATGTGGAGGGTGTTGATAGTTGAAACCATTGTACATAGTCTAATAGGTAAGGAATTATCAAAGGCAAAATGACATGTCATCGGAGGAAGGCAAAATTTGTCTACCATGAAATTCTGACACAATGATGACATGCCAAGTTATAATTCGTTAGCTGTTTTTTCTTTTCTTCTTTTCTTTTTTTTCTTTTTTTTCCCATTTTTCTTAAATGCTATTTTTATCCAATAATTGATCACAATAAAAAAAAATTTACACAATTATTTTTATTTTTGAACATCTAAAAATAGAGCTTATGTTTATAACATTTGGACACTAAAAAAAATCTCACGTTTTAACACTCTTTTTATTTCTTCTCCTACATTATCACTCTCTTTGGTGTTTTTTTTTTAATTTTCAACATCCGTATGGATCCATCTCGTAATTACAATTTCCTACCAAATTACGGTTTTCCAAACCCTCAAAATCTAAACATACAACCACCAAATCCAAATACACAACTCCCAGAAAATCCTATGAATTCGGGAATGCATCCAAATTTTCAAATGCCATATATGATGCCACCAAATTTTGGCATGCAATACCCACCAAATTATTTTTTGTGATTATAAATATATTAATAGGTAATAGTATTTATAAAATGTATAACATATATAAAATAATAAAAATAAAATAAATAAATATAAAATGAATTATATATGATGGAGTGATGTGGAGGAAAGAGAAAATCCTATGAATCCTCAAAATCCAAACATACAACCACCAAATCCAAATACACAACTCCCAGAAAATCCTATGAATTCGGGAATGCATCCAAATTTTCAAATGCCATATATGATGCCACCAAATTTTGGCATGCAATACCCACCAAATTATTTTGTGTGATTATAAATATATTAATAGTAATAGTATTTATAAAATGTATAACATATATAAAATAAAAAAATGAAATAAATAAATATAAAATGAATTATATATGATGGAGTAATGTGGAGAAAAGAGAAAATGAGTGGGAGGAAATAGAAAATGATTTGCCTTCCTATTGTGGAGTTTGGTGTGAACTAAAAAATTGAAATGATGTGGAAGGAGAATAAGTGATGTGGAGGGAATATAGGATGAGAAATTTGCATTCCTACTGGAGATTGTCTTAACCAATCTGCTTCTTCTTCCTTAGTCACATGTGATTAGCCATTTATTTATCATAGTTTTCATGCATTTTTTTGTTGGTCTAAGAGTATTCATGTAATTAGCCTTTTACTCATATGTTAGTTAGACTATCCACATTGCAGACATCAATTTGATATCTTCCGCTTTTTTTTTTTTTTTTAATTGTTTTTTTATTGTCGCGACGAATCACGTCGTGACACGTCATCATCTTTTGCCAAGACATTGTGTCTTGCGTGTCTTGCGGAAGACACAGATCCTCCGCTGTGGATGGTCTTATATTTTAGCGAGTATGAGAGAAAGTATACTTGTATATATATTGTATACAGTGGACAATTATATCAATTAACGGAGAAACAATTATATTGTCTTGTATTTTCTATATCAGAGCCTTGACCTCCAGCTCAACCGTTTCTTCGTCATTTTTTCTTGTGCAAATTCTTCGATTCTTTGGCGATTTCTCTTCGATTTTTGGCAAACCTTCCGATTAATCGCGTTCTTTCTCTTCGATTCTCAGGAAAAAATGTGGTTAGAGCATCACCATTCTTCTGGTTTAAAATTTGACTACATCAATGTTGATATACATGTTGTGTCTTCACAAAAGAATGAGAAAAAACGTATTTTATATACATAGAATGGTTCCATGCTTCCATACATAAAAAAACGTATTTTATACACATCTTTACCGTCTTAATTGTTTTATTTTAGTTTTCACACACTATATTACATATTTGAACCACATCACAATTTATTCATATTTTGATACATTTCCCCGTCAATCCTTTAACCTTATTAATATTTAGAAGAAAACCTTGCTTCGAGAAACCTAACCACGTTCACATCCAGCTGAAACGCTTTAGCTAAAATCTCCGGCATAATCAAAGGCTTCGAACCAAAGACCGCGTCTGCGATTGTGATCGTACCGGGGTTTTGGCTTCCAAGACCAGCAAACGCAACCGCGTTCGTCCTCCCAACGTTCACTTGAAAATGTATCATTCCGATGGGAAACACAAACACGTCTCCGGGATAAAGAACCTTTGAGAACAATCTGTTGTTGTCTTGGTTCGATGACACAAACCCGACTAAGAGCGTTCCTTCAACAAGGACGAGGATCTCGGTGGCTCGTGGGTGCGTGTGTGGCGGGTTTTGACCCCCCGGGGCAAAGTCAATCCGTACAAGAGAGACTCCGAGGGTGTTGAGTCCTGGGATTTTGTCGACGTTCACGTTGGTAACGTTGGAGCCGACGCGGTTCATGGTGACTCCGGCCATGTTTAGTCCGGACGTAAAAAAATCCTCGGCCTTCACGTATTTTGGGTCTTTGCAGAATTTTCCGTTCACGGAAACTGAAATTAAAAAGCTATTAAAACGTAATATATTAACTGTCGCATAATTGATGTTTTGTATGTACGTTGGTTATTGGATATTTGATAATACTAGTTTTGTTGCTGTTGTGACTAATTTGTATGAAACTGTAAACATATGTAAAAAATTTACAGTCTATCAATTTTGGGATCTACAATCGTAGCTGTAAAATTTTGATGTGGTGAAGGAAAAAGAAAGTAGAATAGTGAAAATTGATCAGTAACTCGGCCAGCAAGACGATGTATGTTTCAAGAGCCATGATCATTCATTTTTCTAGTTTTAATTTTTTGTTAATATATATATACAGAGTAATAATATATCATAATTAGTACGATATTAAGGGATAAATAAAGATTACCGCCATTAGCATCATCGACGGCAACACAAAAGTCTTGAAGAGGACTTGGGTCGTAACAAGATACAAATGAAGATGCAAAAGCCAACAAGATGACTTTGGCTACAAGGTAGCGATGAAACCCTTCCATTTTTTGTATGTTTTTGTATTTCCTATGTATTTCTCTTCTCTCTATATTTGTGGTAATGATTTGAGATATATTGCACAAGAATGATGCGCTATATATAGCACAATAGGAAGAAAAAAAATTGTTGATAATGGGTACGTATTTTATGAAATGAAGAGTCGTACGAAATTTTAGTGGTTATATCTCATTGGTGAGTCTACTATTTTCAATTTAAAAGATTAATCACGCGAATGGCCAAAAATTAGATTTTAATTTGGGAAATAACCTTAGGCAAACTTTATAAATGTAAATAACTTAAATATTGAGCTAAGTGAGAAGATGCAAATGGCTTAGGATGGTAGGTACGAAGTTACATGCATATTCAAAAATGTCTTCTTAAATAATATTATATAGATGTATTCAAAAAAATTATAAAAAAAAATAAACCATAGGAAACTTTTGTAGGAAATATGACGAGATTTCATTTTTCAAGAAAGATAAAATTGTATTTGAGATTGGACGACCAATGGTTTTGTAGTTTTTTTCTTTCAAAAATGAGGTATATAAAGAGTAGCAAGAACTTTAATGTTCAAGATTTAGAGTTTAGTTTTGGTTTAGAGAAAATTATTTATAGATTTTTTATAATAAAGTTTGAATTTTAAATGTGATATATATAAATAGAGTACATTAGTAGCTCATCGTTGCCTTAATGGAAAAACTTGCCTGATGCTGATGACATTCACGAATTGGAGTTTCAAAAAGGAGGCGATCGAGAGGGGTAAATGTTTTTTTTTGGTTAAAGAGGGGTAAATGTTTGACATGTATTGCTAATTATTGTCTGAGTGCTCTATCCATATTTCTTACAAGTCAATAATGATCTGAATGTTTGTTTGAGCTCTATAATATTAACTATTGGATTACACGACATCTTGAAGTTTGAAACTTCAATATTCGTTCTAATTTAAATCTAATCAATTAGTACAAAATACATAGAATGGAAGTGATTAGCTACGTATACATGATGAGGAGAGTGACCAAAAGATTCTTGGTAAGTTGGAAGATAAAACATATATTAGTGCTGAGCCACTTAATCAAGTGCCCTAACCACTACAATGCACGGTTAAAACAAATAATTATTTGAAAATACAATTATAATCACGTGCATAGCAAGTTGCCAATTATAAATTGGGGATTGAGCTCGTGAGATGGTGGCAACACTTTCACTTATCTCAAATATTATTATATTTTTTTGGAGAAAATTCCATGGCAATAAAAATAATCCACGAGATCATATCTACATTCGTTTTGCTCTCCTTTTCTCAAGGAGGCTGCTGGGCTTTTAAATTGGTCTTATGGGGTTATGGGCTTATGGGCTTATGGGCTTATGGGCTTAAATCAGATTTGAGTTGCCGGGCTTTTACAAACCTGAAAGAAAAACCAAGGAGACTGAGACTGAGACTGTGAGAGAGCCGCGAAGCAAAGCAAATAGCATCGACCACCATTTTCCAGTCCTTCACTTATTTTTATTGAGTTTCCGCTTTTCGAATTTGCTCCGTCGCCGTCGCTGAGCTTCTCCTCCGATTCTCCGTCTACGCTTAGATCGCAGATATGAACGCCCCGGTTCTCGTTCTCAGTGAGTACCTTCCTCTTCCACAGATCTCGTCTCTTTGAATCTGTATTGGTTTTTTTTTCACTCTTTACTTCCCTGTTCCAACTTGTTAATGCTACTGCTTCGTGAAATGTTCAGAGGATTCGTTGAAGCGTGAATCTGGAACAAAGGTTCACCATGGTAATATTCAGGCTTCCAAGGTAATATTTGCTTCTCTCTCTCTCTCTCTTTGCTTTCTCTGCTACGAATCATGGTTTCACCATGGTTCTGGGTTCAATTTTACAGGCTGTGGCTGATATCATCCGCACCACATTGGGTCCTCGCTCTATGTTAAAGATGCTTCTTGATGCTGGTGGAGGTAGATTTCTCCGTTTTGCATCTTCTTAATTAGTGTTTCTACTCTCTATACATCTTCTAAGAGACGAAGATTAGCTAGGGTTTATGCCTTTTGAAAGATTCAGTCTCCACAGATTCGTAATCCAATGTACTCTCTCTTTGTCAAAGCTATTGTTCATCGCTTTTTGAGTTAGCTATACATAAACCCTAAATAATTGTGGGCTTAGCTTTTTAGGGGGTGGGGGATTTTTTGCGTGTATTATTTCTCTTTTTCTATGATTATGGGTTGTTTTATCTGCTAAACTCTTTGTTTCTGGCTCTTTACAGGAATTGTTGTTACCAATGATGGAAATGCTATTTTGCGTGAACTAGATGTTGCTCACCCTGCAGCTAAGGTTTTACTTCTTCCTTATCTTGAACGTTCTTGTTGTCTTCTCATTGCTCTTTTTTTTTCTCTGATATATTTTTCTTCTCTCTCTGCGCTGATTGCAGTCCATGATTGAGTTGAGCCGCGCACAGGACGAAGAAGTCGGTGATGGGACTACATCTGTTATTGTTCTTGGTATGTACATGATATTTGATGGTTCTTTTGTTGAAATTTTTCTTTGCCACTAGGATTGCTTTGAATAGTGTAGCTCTGCTGTGATGTTTTATTGTGAATTTTGCACTTAAGTGTAATGCCTGTTTTCTGAAATCAACATGTATTCTGCTATTTTACTCTCATTGATTTCCTCCTCTTTTTTCAACAGCTGGTGAAATGTTACATGTTGCGGAAGCATTTATTGAAAAGAGTTACCATCCCACAGTCATATGCCGAGGTATACTTGACTATGATTTGTTACCATTCCACAGTGTTGTAGTTTTTTACTTGTTTTCATTTGAACAATGTTTTCTTCTCTGCAGCTTATAATAAGGCTCTCGAGGATGCTATCGCTGTTCTTGACAAGATTGCCATGACAATCGATGTCAATGACCGTAAGTTCACTTCTACCTTTGTTTTTGATATTTTTCAGCCAAGGTAGAGGGATTTTTCTTTCCTGGTCTTGGGCTAATTCCCTCATGTTTTACTGATACAAGAATGTTTATCTTGCAGGTGCAACAGTACTAGGATTAGTCAAGAGCTGCATAGGAACAAAATTCACTAGCCAGTTTGGAGATCTAATTGCTGTGAGTACTTTAATTACTGAAGATCTTTCCTTATGCGTCACATCGCTGGCTTTTACCATATGTGGTTTTTTCTAGACTACATGATAAGCCACTGTAAATTTATCAGACACAAACACATTTCCACATCTGCACATTTAGAAGCTACATCTTTTAAGTTCTTACAAGTGACACATTATTTAGCCTGTTTTTCTGGCTGTGTGAATGGATTGTCACAAAGTATTTTGCTCAAGTTCTTACACGACTTTATGTGGCTCTTTTAGGATTTGGCTATTGACGCCACCACTACTGTTGGTGTTGATCTTGGACAAGGATTGAGGGAGGTGGATATTAAAAAGTACATTAAGGTTGAGAAGGTTCCTGGTGGCCAGTTAGAGGACTCCAAGGTTCTCAAAGGAGTCATGTTTAACAAAGATGTAGTTGCTCCTGGTAAAATGAAGCGAAAGATTGTCAACCCACGAATTATTCTTCTTGACTGCCCCCTTGAGTACAAGAAAGGTGAAAACCAAACCAATGCTGAGTTGGTTAGAGAAGAGGATTGGGAAGTTCTGCTGAAACTGGAAGAGGAGTACATCGAGAACATCTGCGTGCAAATACTGAAGTTCAAACCCGATTTGGTAATTACAGAGAAGGGACTTAGCGACTTGGCCTGTCACTATTTCAGTAAAGCCGGGGTTAGTGCAATCCGAAGGTTGAGAAAGACGGACAACAACAGAATCGCAAAGGCATGTGGAGCTGTGATTGTGAACAGGCCTGACGAACTTCAAGAGTCTGATGTTGGTACAGGCGCTGGCTTGTTTGAGGTCAAGAAAATAGGAGACGATTTCTTTGCCTTCATTGTTGATTGCAAAGAACCCAAAGCATGTACCGTACTCTTAAGAGGACCTAGTAAAGATCTTCTCAACGAAGTGGAAAGAAATCTTCAGGTGCGTGAATGATATTTAGTAACTTACTAAACATAAAATTATCTCAAGTCATTATCATTAATGTGTGATACTTTCTTCCTACAGGATGCCATGTCTGTTTCAAGAAACATCATCAAGAACCCAAAGCTTGTTCCTGGCGGTGGGGCCACAGAATTAACCGTTTCTGCTACTTTAAAACAGAAGAGTGCAACAATTGAAGGAATCGAAAAGGTTGGCTATGGTTATAACCGTTTTGCCTATAGTTGAGATCTTTTCAAAGTCGAATGGGGCCTCTAATTCTGATTGTTATTGAAACAGTGGCCTTATGAAGCAGCTGCTATAGCTTTTGAGGCTATTCCGCGTACGTTAGCTCAGAACTGTGGAGTTAACGTGATCAGAACTATGACAGCATTGCAAGGAAAGGTATATTTCGTCTACCATTGTTTTTAATATCTGACATTTTCTGATACCAAAACTCTCTCTCATTGAATGAATATTTTCTGTGTGTGTTTTAGCACGCAAATGGTGAGAATGCCTGGACTGGAATCGATGGAAACACTGGTGCAATAGCTGACATGAAAGAGAGCAAGGTAAGAGATAAAAAGCTTTGCATTCTGGTGAATCAATTGTTTCTTGAGACTTTTTATTAACACTTTGAACTTTGTGATTAGATATGGGATGCTTACAATGTGAAGGCGCAAACGTTTAAGACAGCGATTGAAGCGTCGTGTATGCTTCTGAGAATTGATGATATAGTGAGTGGTATCAAGAAAAAGCAAGCTCCTGGAGCTGGACCTTCAAAGCCTACCATTGAGACAGAAGGAGACGCCGACAACGAGCAAATACTTCCCGACTAGAAATATTGCTCTCATCAACATAATCTTCTTCTTTATTTTTTGTTTTTGCTATTTTAGTTTGAAATGTTTGTGAAACTTGACACTCCCTTCAATATCTTAGATTTTGCATTTTGACTCTTGAGGGGAATCTTTTGTTATCTTGACGCTGATTATAGCTTTGGTTTATGAAATTTATTGTCTCCTAAACCGGATTGCTTGTTTGGTTTGGTTTCCCCTGCGTTTGGTTCAGCGATTCAAAACAGATCATCCTTTTTTGTTTCCTTTAATACTATGATGAAGAAATATTTAAACTATATAAGTAAATTATAAAATGTGAGGAAAATTTCCATGGAGTTTAATTGATAATACCTAACTTGAATCAACAAGTTGGTCTTATTACACTATTTGTTCCCACGAAGCAAAAGAAGTAACGAAAGAATTAAGAACATCAACAAACAAACAAAAAAGGAAATGAAATAGAAACAGAAACAGAAAAAAACACTAAAATTAACAGAGACTTGTGATTTCAAGCAGTTCTCTTCTCCACGTCATGATGTTCATCCTCCGCAAGCATATACCTTTTCCAGAACCAATGTGGCTTCCACACTCTCTC
This sequence comes from Eutrema japonicum, assembly GCA_030161315.1. Taxonomy (NCBI): domain Eukaryota; kingdom Viridiplantae; phylum Streptophyta; class Magnoliopsida; order Brassicales; family Brassicaceae; genus Eutrema; species Eutrema japonicum. Next base: position 45,491,243 of record BSQW01000002.1, on the reverse strand, counting down.
TCTCATGTCATCAATGGCGACTCCTTTCGTCTCCGGTATGAAGAACATCGCAAACAGTCCCATCACAATGATCCAAGCGCTGAAGAAGAAGAATATTCCCGATCTCATCCCGCAAAGCATCGATAGGAAAGCCTGTGCTATCACGAACGTGAAGAACATGTTACACGAGACCGCAACAGCGAATCCTGCGCTACGAGTCTCTAGAGGAAACGTCTCGCTAGGGATTAGCCATCCTAAAGGTCCCCACGACCAGGCGAATCCCATCACGTAAACGCACACAAATATCACCACAACTAAGGCTTGTGGCCTCCCGAGTGTTCCCGTTGTGCCCAGGTCCTTGGCTAGGATGATTCCAATGATCAACTGTTCGAAGAAATTGTTAGTTTTGGAGCAAGAACCTTACTTCAAGTTACTTGGGAAACAAGATACAAAGGGATGGAGATTTTAAGGACCTGGCAAATGAGCATGTGAACGGAAGATTGGAGAAGAAGGAATCTCCGGCCAGTTTTGTCGACGAGGTAAATCCCGACGAACGTGCTGAGAACGTTGATCGTTCCCGTGACAACCGCAGAGAGAAGAGCTGCGTCGCTTCCGAACCCAACGGTCTGGAACAAGACAGGTGCGTAGAACATAATGGCATTGATACCGGTAAATTGCTGGAAAAGCTGGAGAAGCATTCCGATGATGAACGGTGGGCGACTCGCGGGCTTCAACAGCTTCCTGTAAGGGTCCTTGACTTGACTCGCGATGTCGCAGGCATTGACGATAGTTTCATACTCGGCATTGATATCCTCAACTCCTCTGATCTTCCTTAGGGCTTCTTTGCCTTCTTCGTTCTTGTTGCGCTCGATGAGGCTCGTGGGAGTCTCGCAGATGATCAGTGAACCGAAGAGGAGGATAACGGCGGGAATTCCGGCTCCACCGAGAGCAATCCGCCATCCGTTAGGGTGAACCGTGGCGGTGAAGTAGTTGACAATGTTGGCAATTAGGATTCCAATTGTGACCATGAGTTGGAATACAATGTTGAGACCTCCCCTGAGCTGTGCCGGAGCAATCTCCGATAGGAAAAGCGGCACTGCCTGCAAATGTTTAGGTACATACAATAAGGTTAGGTCATTTCTAGAGACTTGCATGTGAGAGAAAAGCATTATACCTGATTGCCAAAGCCAACGCCGAAGCCAAGCAAGATTCTTCCAATGATCAACATGACGAGGTTAACGGCTCCTGCGGTTAAGCCGACACCGATCAGGAAGAAGATAGAAGCGAACTGCATCGTGGGCTTCCTTCCGAGTTTAGAACAGGTGGCGGAAGCGAAGAAGCTGGCCACGAGCGCGGCTAGGTAAAGAGACGATGTAAATAGTTGCAAGTTCTGGTTATCGTATTTGCAGTAATTGTTCTCGTGAACGTGCTTCTTCCTCTCCCACACCGCGGGGAAAAATTCCTTCAAGAAATCGTCCATCGCCGTCACTCCACCTTTTTGAATCACAGGTCAATAACATTAGCTAAAAGAAAACCAAGAACAGGAGGTAACTTGAGACACTGTTTTTTTTTTAGTTTTCTTGAAATGCAAGTATTGAAAACTTGTACAGAGAAAGAGAATAAACCGGAAATTCCGATGTCGTAACCGAAGATCAAACCGCCGAAAGCGGCAATCATAACGCAGACGAAGACATAAACAGTCATCTTGGCTTCGAAAACGGGAGCATTCCCATTAGACGATACAACAACAGCCATGTTTAATTAGTCTCGATCAGACACCACCACTCAAACTTAGTATATATATATATATATGTGTGTGTGTGTGTGTGTAAGCTAAAGATGAAACATGAAGGAAGCTGAAGAAGGAGACAGAGACCCTGCTCGAAATGACAGACCCTGTTGGATAGAAGATGAAGGAGATCACAGATATATAAGAGATGATAAGAGTCACAGACCAAACTGAGATCCAGACTTGTCTAAAAATAAGAACGTGTTTCAAAATAGCAGAGGCGAGATCTACGGTTATTGTATGGCCCCGTAAATCGGATCATATATAATCTTGTTTTCTCTTTCCCATTATTTTTGGATCCAACAGATTAGGGATGTCTAGCCCGGTTAAACAAGCCGATCCAGCCAAAAACCGTAAATAAAAGTTTGACCGGATCTAAATTTGGTTTATTCGGTTTTACCGAAAATATTCAGCAATTTGTTCGTGTATTTTTTATAAACCCGAGTCCTGACAAACCAAACCAAACTAATGAACTATATTATTCCTTTAGATTGGTTCTTGCATTACCGAAACCAAAAAAACTCGAGAACCGAGAACCAGGACTGTTAGTTGCGTGTGTATCTGGCTTAATCTCCAAATCGCAATCAATTTGGATGCGTTGTTTACAGCTTAAAATGATAAGAAAACAAATCACTTACAGATGTAAATATATATGTTTATTTGGATATGATTGTAGATAGAAAGATTATCACTTAGGGGGGATATCTTGCTATCATTGTAACTTAGTTAAAGATCGTACAAATAATCCTATTTACAGACAACTAGACGAATGTTTTGCCTTTTTATTACACAGGGAAAACATTTAATATAAATGTAGCACCTTTATTACTAGCATTCAATAAATATTTAGCAAGAAAAAAGAATACAATTTGGGATGAACATTTAAAAAGCTTTTGCGTAGGCTTTTTTATTAACCACTCGATTACACGAATCACAAAGCTTTATTGGCGGTGGGATCAGAAGCAGCAAGCTCCTTGTACATGTTTGTTATTGCTTCTGCGAAATACTCCTTTGCTTGTGGTCTCTTAATCTGCAAAATTCAATCAAATCCTTGTGCCTCAATTCATTTTCACAAGCCATTTATAGGAGTTGTAATAGCTAGTTTGAATGAAGAATAATCATATTCGACCAACTTATTCATCGTAAATGGCTCAAATGAATTTACCTTGAATGTCGGAGTTAGCAGACCGTTTTCCAGCGTAAATGGCTCCAGCACCAATGTCACAGCCTTTGCAAACTCAAACCCTCTCAACTGCATCAAATGTTTTTTTTTATATTAGTCAGTTCTTTGAGAATATTAACTAAGATGAAATATATTAAATAAAAGAATGTTTCTTTGCCTGAGCTTCTCTTCCAACAGTGTCCATGTCAGATAGTACTGCTGCTTTCACTCTCGGGTTATTGCACAATTCTCTCAGATCTCCATTCTGCATTTAGCATAGAGGTATAACAATGTTATGTTTCTAGTGTTACATTGCGAGTATTTGGTGAAGAAAGTTATATCACCACCTTAATGCCTTCTGAAGCAGCCCAGCTTTTAAGCACATCTGGATCAACCGATACAACAGCCACCAACGATGAATTAAAGCTGTCACCTGAAAAATGGAAACATGTGAGATGGGGAAAGAATCAAGCATATTCTAAACAAAACAATTTACAAAATTTGTTTTTCTCTACCATGTATGAAGCATTGCCCCACAAATTTGCATTTGGCATACACGTTTTCAATTTTCTCTGGAGCTATATACTCCCCTTGCGCCAATTTGAAGATGTTCTTCTTCCTATTCAAAGAATGAGGAAAGTTTACTAAGATGATTCTCGGTTCACAAGATACCAACAAGTCCCCAAAAAATAACCCATCTTTCAAGACTAGAGGCTTATTCTTTGTGAGCCAACGTATTTGACTTTACTAGTGAAACAGTGGATAGCATTCAAGCGAAAACCTGTCAATAATTTTTAGACGTCCTCCCGGCAACCACAGACCTATATCTCCAGTGTGAAGCCATCCATCTTCATCTATCACCTCTCTCCTGAAAATAATACGTTTTACTGAAAGGATTAAACTTGTGGTACACTTTGGTTAGTGAAAAAGGAATTTGCAATGCAATTGGTGTTCTTACGTTTGAACTTCATCTTTGTAATAGCCTCTAAAAATGATAGGACCCCTAACACATATTTCGCCGCGGGGATGGGGCTGATCCGCTGATGTATAGTTCATTTCCGGGACATCCACAAGCTTTACTTCTGAGAAAGGAATGCATATTAAATCTCATAGCGATATAACTTGTATATTAGTTCCAAATTACTCTACTTATCGCAGAGTCAGTAAAAATCTCACCACAAGCTGGATTAGGAGAGCCAACATGTCCAGTGAGGTTATCACCTTCGTCCATTCCACTTATAACACAAGATGTTTCAGTCATTCCATATCCCTCTGATACCCTTCCTCCAAAGCATCTGGAGTAGTCATATCGCAAAATTAAATCAAAATTTAAAAGAAAAATCACAAGCTAATGTCGAACAAAGTTAAATGAAACCAAAGCCAGTATAATTATGCATGAGCTATGGAGAGAGAGAGATTGTTGGGGACTGAAAAGTGTTCACTCTTGAGGATGAAGTCTATTGTATAATATGACAGAACACAATCTTCTAAAAGCGATAAACCTACATTTTCAAAAAATCCATCACTTCAGGCGACAGAGGTGAAGCCCCAGACGTCATAAAACGAACTCGTCCTCCAAGTCTGTCCTTTATCTTATTAAATACCAGCCTGTCCCATATGGGAGACGCACTTTTTCCTGTAACAAAAGTACCCATACAAAGGAAATCAAGCCCAAAACTGTATAAACAAAATCTATTTATCAACTCTTAGAACCCAACAGTAATCAAAATCCCAAGCTGTGTCGGAAATTACAACATAAAGCTACAGAAGCACATAGATAGTTTTCAATGTAAATAAGCTTTTTATGCGCAAATAGAGTTAATGTGCATTACAGGACCTACCATTCAAGAGAGCCTGCTTTTTTGCATTATAGGCAGCATTGAAGAGCCTCTCTTTCAGCCCACCAGAGGTTTTTACTGCATTAGTGATACTGGCAACAACAATTTTACAATTAGCTGGGTGAATCACCAAAAGCAGCAGAGAGTGCATATTAACAAACCGAAACCATTATTACCCAGCATATATTCTATTGTATAATCGAGGGACGCTGCTGAATACAGTAGGTCTCAGAGCAGCCAAATCATCCAGTAGTTTCATATTGTCCTGCAGAAATTTTCGCAAGTGGTTGGTCAAATCAAATCAACAGAAAAGGATTTGAGGGTGGGGGCATGGAGAGGACTATAAGCAAAGACCAGATCACAGGTACACAGGTCTATCGTAGTTTCTTAATGCAAACCAGTGGATGTTTAAAAAAAAAGAATGGAGCTAGGAATGGAATAAAAATAAAGTTTCCAGACGTTCTGCCTTCACATTTAGAAACCAACTTATGCCAAATAATTGGCTAAAAGGAGAAAGTTCAGTTTCCAACCCCTTGGTAGAATCCAACAGCAACTCCAAAGTACACTGATAGGATCTGATTTGCTCGTTCATAAATATGTGCCAGTGGAAGATACGAAATGTAACTGGAAGTAGAAGAGATTATGAAAAAATTAGTTACCAATAATTTCACTGAAACAAAGACCACTTAAGAATGGGAATTTTAAGAAAAGAGATACATGCAGTAATAGATACAAAGGAGAACATTAAAAATATTTTACTATTAGTAGAAAGAAGCAAACACTTACACATCTGAAGAGAAAAATTTCACACTAAAACTGGAGCCAGCAACATTTGCAATCAAGTTTGCATGAGTTAATACGACCCCCTTTAACATATTACATCCAGAAGAAGAGCAGGCCAGGGAGGAATGAGACATAGAGGATAACATAAAAAACTTAATTTAGATGAAATAGACTGCATAAATATGAAATAAAGAACAGTACTATCCCAGATTTGAAGACCAATAAAATTCCAAGTAAGCAAAACCTTGGGGGTCCCAGTTGTTCCGCTTGTATAGCATATGGTTGCAACATCATCAGGTTTTGGAGGAAAAAATCGCTGAGGGTTACTGCGACCCTGAAACAAATTTGTGTGGTCAGAGAACTATGAAACCAACATGTACAACAACTGCATGACATGTGATGCTATCACTGAGAAAGATAGAGGGTAACTATATTATCTCAATGAGAAAACTATGATGAAGATATATGGGAAATGTGTACGCAGTTATAGGTAAAAGTATAATGATGTCGATGTACACTTGTGCATTTATGACTACTAGGTGTCAGTATGGAACACGGGTTGTTAAGAATCAGAACATGATTCAATTTGTAAACTCTTAATTGATAGAATGTCATTAATCCTGCTTATCTCTAGAGAACTGATATTGCATTAGAAGTTCCAGAGCAGATAACAGAGAATAATGTACAGTACCTGATTCAGTAACACCGAATATGATACAACTTTCACTCCTGCTGATGGGGGAAGCGAAGGCAAAGATTCATTCAACCCTCCAACAACCTACTCGGTACATGAGAAGTATCATAAACAGAGAGAGAGAACATTAATTTGAAAACTGTTGTCATAATACTCAAACCGTAATCAATAACAAGAATTTGAGGTTTCTTCATACCACCACCAGGCGTACACTTGGCATTTCAGACAAGCAGCTAAGTAACTGCAAGCGCCAGCATAACCCAAACAGGAGAGCAAGGAAAGAGACGTCAGAATAAACGACTATTCAGCAACATACACTAAGCATTTGAGCAAGGGGTGAAAATGTTTTTTTTATCTAACGAAACGTACAGGTAAGCTTTTGAAAAGAGAAGGAAATTCAAGCAACAGATTGATGAACTTACGGAATTTAACGTCTCTGGCACACAAAATATGGCTTGCACAGTTGCATGATTGACAATAAATTTTACAGCATCAGGACCTTCCGCAAAACAAAAAAAAAAATTACATAATTAGAACATCCCAAAGAAACGTGCAACAGAAATACAACGCCGTAACGAGATACTTACCAAGAGTATCATACAAAGGAACAGACACATAAGAGTAAGAAGAACAGGCATGATCAACAATGAGCCACTCTGGGCGGTTGATAAAGTAAATTCCAACAGAAGATCCCTGGTAGAAGAAAAATAGAGATTGCGTCAGCTGAAACTTCAAGCGGGCAGGAGAGTTAGAATCAAATCATTTACCATGGGGATTCCGTGATGAACTAAACCAGAACCTAGAGCAGTTCTTGCAGTACCAACTTCTCCATATGTCATCCATTTGTAGCTAAAAGAGTAAAACAGAGTCACGTAAGAACAGCTTAAAAGAAACTACAGCTGCAGAAACCATAAAAGAAAGCATATACATAATCATAAAGTTAGCAGCTCACTCTCCAACTGTTCCGTCGACCCGAACCCGAGTTCCTAGATACTTGTAATCCCTAAAATCATGAACAGCATGCCTACATATTCCGAGAACCGTAGTAATCAAAGAGTTGACTAAAATTGATGTAGAAGACGAAGCATAATAAGGGGGTTTCATACTCAAAGTTGTCATGGAGAGTGGCGATGTCAGGATGATCCGGGAATCTGCTAACGAGATTGAACGGAGATCGAGCAGATCTAACAAATTGAAATCGAACAGAACAAAGATTGAGGGAGAAAGAGAGGAAGGTTTAACAAACGGAAGGAAGAGAAACAGAGAAGCGGAGGCTAGAGAACCTGTAGACATTCCAATTGCCAGTACTCAATTTCTCGGGAAGCACAACACTATAGCCGTTATCTGATTGTGATGATCGGAAAACAAAAACAAAGGAATCAAAAAACGGAAGCTACTACTACATCAGAGAGAGAGAGAGATGAATACAGACCAAGACAGAACTCGCCGGCGGTGGGATTGGAGCGGAGGAGAGGGGAAGAGCGAGAAGACGTGACGAGATGGGAGTGGATAGCGTTTATGCGGCGGCGTGCGGCGGAGGAAGAATCCATTTTTCCGATTCGCAATCTGAAAGGAGAATGATCCGAAGATTATGACTATGATAAGGGGGCACACTTTTCTAACTCAGCCGATGTCGCTATCCGTTGATTTCGTGAACTTACATAACTTCTAAAATAATTGCAAAAAACAAAATATAATAAAAATAAAGATAATTCTCAAAAATACCATTAAATAAGTTTTCGTTCTAAAAATACCATCATTAGTTGTTTTTTCTTTCCAAAACTATCACAAACATTAGTTTTTTCCACAAAATTAAAACTAAACTTTTAACATTCAAACTAAATCATAAATTCAAAATAGTTAACCTAAACCCAAATATTTAACTTATAAATTCTTAAAACTCATTTTTTAATATTTGTAATATTCGTGAAAAAAACCCATTTATTGGTAGTTTTGGAGAAGAAAAAAATCTAGTAATACTACGTTTGGAACAAAAACTCATTTTAGTGGAATTTCTCTAAAAATAACATCTGAATACAAATTTAAGATACCAATATATAGTCCATTACATTTCTAGTCCTATATATCACATTGAAGATTCTGACAACAAAATTTTAATCTTATAATCAGCTGTTTTAAAAAAATTCTATCAGGATAATATGATTATCATCCAAAGTTTTTTTTTTTTTTGATAATTTAGGTTGTCCGATCGACATCATAGGGAATCGAACCCAGGTTTTCCGTTGGTGGAACAATCTTACCTCCCCACTACCACTCGACCACGGCCATGTGAGCAATTATCATCCAAAGTTTCAATCAAAAGAATATCAAACGTAGAAAATCTATTGGTCTAGTTTTTTTTTGTTTTATGACGGCATTCTATTGGTCTCGTAGTTAAGACTCGATTTATAGAAAATACAATTCTTTGCAGATTGAAGACAATTTTTTTGGAGGTTTCTCTAATGTGTAAAGCTCTAACAATTTGTGTTAAGAAATTATGGGCTATTTGATCATTTCGGGAATTCACTAGTCATCTCACGTAAAAGTCAAAATGTCTATTTGTTTAGTTTTCCCCTTTTCAAATCCAAATATAATATATATAGTTTCATTCATTTTAATCATAACCAACTCTTCGAATTCATGTGGATACAACTTAACCAAATTACATCAAGATTCAAAATTCAAATGGAGTTGAAAATAAAATTTAAAAAAAAAAAAGAGAACAATAAAGCATAGAATCTTTATGATTACAGGAAACTGGAATGAATCTGCCCTATTAAGCCTATGTTTACCTGAGAGAAAAAAACATCAAGATTTTACAGCTTAGCGTCAAGCTCACAAACTTGATTCTCCACTTGCATTGAAGGAAAGCCAAGAAGGAGTTTGCAATGCGATAATGTATTCAAATGTATCTTAAAGATCCCCAAGACAGTAATTTTTCCTGGCATATTTGCCTTGGTCTCTATCACAATTTTCCCTTGCAATATATCTTGCAAAATATCACCTAAATTCGCAACAAATTTATCGATCTGAAGCACAAGAGGGCAAGGCAAAAGCGCTGAGCCTTTGGCAGGGAGTGTGCTCGAAGGAAGAGTGAGATTTCCAACTAGTTTATCCCTGTAATAAACCAAGTTTTCGACCGTCTTGTATTCGAAATCGGCAAGGTTAGGGTTCTTGAGCAGCATCTGGAGTGTAAGAGTGAAATTTAGCTGGACCTCATACGGCGGTGTTACATTTGTGGATACGCCTTCGACAGTCGAAGACACGGTCTGTAATATCGGATGTTTTGGTTTGAACACGGTTTGCGCAAGGATCAAAGTGATCATGAAGGTGATGAAGAGGATGGAAATTATTCCGGAAACTATGTAGCAAATGCGTCGCTTGGTCATGATTATATAGTTTTGTTTTTGTATGTAAAATGTGTTACAGAGCTTAATTATAGGCTATTTCTCTTACAGGGTTTCTTAGAAAGATGGATTTATTTAAGAAGAAGAAAACATTGAGCTGTGACAACTGATTACAATCTGTATATTCATTTTTATGGCAGTAATTAGGCGGAGGTTTTTTTTATTGTTGTTATTTGATCAAATGTTACTGTTAGAGTCAAACTAAGTTAATTTGGCAGATTTTATTTCTTTAGCTTAATTTCTATTCCTTTGAAACATACCACCCTGTCGTTTGACTTATTGATTTGTCAAGATTTCTTGCTTTTATTGAATCCATAGTTTATAGATCCAAAACAGTTTAATACTGATTAATATTGGGTTCAAGTGTTAACTATTTTTTTATTTAATTTGTGAAAATATGTGTCTATGTACTGAATAATCTGTGGGAACAAACAATTTGCATATTTTTACTAAAGATAAAAAAAGGTGATTTGGTTTGCGGATTTTTTCTTAACCAATAACAGTTTACCAGTGGGGTTTTTTTTAAGCTATCTTGTGGCTTCTTTCTGTCAAAAACATTTCAACAGTTATATAGGTTATACCATTTTTTTGTTTTTGGGGGTAACATTATAGGTTATATAACTTATAGCCACTATAACCGATTTGAAATGAAAAAAACAATCTTTTAAAAATTTGTTTTGTTTTCGTTTGCCCTTAACCAAATAATACATAAATGTTCTTAGACACCTATTTAAAAATATTTCCTCTTATATTTTTTTGTTTTATTTTAGTAAATTTGCATAATTTTATGGAATGAAGATGAAACATGGCAGATTTATTGTTATTTACGTTCCTCGCTTCCTTATTTGAGCTGAGACTAGTGGGCCAGTAATTGATCTTTAAAGGCCCATTTTATTTCGGACATTAAACTGTAGATGCATAATCTTTTGGATACTGATTTCATCTCTCTTTTGGACCTTCTATGCATAAACTTTTTTGTGAAGAAATACTGATTTCATAAATTTTTATTCTTCTAATTAAAGAGATAATTGAGATATAATCATATAAGTGACATATCAATGAATGAGAATGTGGAAACAGGACAACATATTTGAACCAATCAGGTTACAGAAGTTCTGAAATGAAAGCTAAGAAAAGCCTTGTCCCCAAAATTAGAAAATGGGCTGAACTCAAAACTAAGAAGAATAGTGGAAGAGAAGATTTAGCAAGAGAGAAGCAAATGCAAATAAATGAGGGAATTGAAAAAGAAAGTACGTATGATTTAAATATGGGGTTGTTGAAGCCTTGAAGGTGTATGGGAATTTATGGAATTATTTCATCCCAATTTTCTAGTTTAAAAATAACAGTATAAATGAACAAACCAAACAATTAAGCAAATTGCTTATGAGAGAAAAAGAGAACAAAAGGTTAATGAACAGACACACGAGAGTTTAGTGTAAACATACTTGTGTAATTATTAATGAGTGAATGGAAGAAAAAAAACATGAGCTTTGTAAAACAAGTTTAGTGGCAAAATATTGTTTTAGGACCGATCGAGTGAATCCATTAATAAACTAAACGTGTAATAAAAGATTATCTATACAAAGTGACCAAAGAGTAAGTTGTTGCCAAACCTCAAAGAAGTTGTTATACTCTACTCTACTCTACTAAGTTGTTGCCAAACCTCAAAGAAGTTGTGTTTTTAAAGTACTCCCCAACAATTCATTTTCATTTTGCATGAATTGTGTTTAGACATAAATATATTTACAGTGTACCAGAAAAATGAAAAAAAAAGAATATTAAAAAAAAATATGAATGGGTAAACGACCTATTTTTTTCAGAATTATCACATAATAACATATTCATACAATACAATTTCGTTGTATTTCCTCACAAAATAAAAATTCAAAACCTATTTTCACACTAAATAAAAGTTCGAAATTTCAGAGAGAAAAATAGATCTAATTAATAGTCATACTCTTCGGTGAGTGCAAATGTAAAAAAAGTCTTTCGAGTTAAGAGATCTATATATTTTCTTTAGTATATATACGATAAAATAATAAGACTAGAGTAGAACCAAAACGTTGACAGAAAAACGAGTGGTCCAACACCAAGGAATCCGCAGCTCAACGTGCTTCCAAGTATTTACTTGGGTTTATGTATTTATTATATCATACATTTAGATTATTATTGTCTGTTTGTCTCTCCAGTCTCCATACACAATATAGTTTGCTTGTTAGTGGTGTATATTATGATAATATACTTTGTGGGAAAAAAAATCATCTATAAGATAAACGCTAATAATTATTTTTAAGGCAAATGTTATTAAGTGTAAATGTTGTCTGCTGGTATTTTTTGGACTCTGGTTTTAAATGATACTCCTTCTGTTCTGAATTAAGTGATGTTTTAATAGTATGCACATAAATTAAATAAACAATTAATTTTTATTTTTTTCTATACTAAAACCTCATTTATTATTCATCTGTACTAATGAACAAATAGTTTATAAAATGTAATTGGTCAAAAATAATAAAAAATCATTTAATTTTGCATTGGTAAATGAGAACATCACTTAATTGTGGAAAAAAAAACTCTCTAAAACATCAGTTAATTCAGAACGGATGGAGTAGTTTTTTTAAGAAATGGGAATTAATGTATCTTTCTAACCAAACAATTTTGGATTGAGGTTTTTTTTTTCTTTTTTCTAATCGTCTAAAATATCATTAATTACAAATTATGAGAACAAATACATTCACGATTTTTACAACGAACAATTCTACCGGCCTACAATGATCCACGATTAACGGTTTATTTGCACCATAGATCACGACGAGTGGATATGCTTGCATATCGTTGGAAATCTTATGAAAATTTGTCTCCTATAATTTTCATTATCTATTAATCAAACTTCTTATCTCTAAGTGTAGAAACATTAATGAACACTTGGTTAACCACCGAAACCGAAAGAGCTTCCATCGGGATTGAGGTTTTTAAAGCATGTAATATGATCTTTTTCAAACACATCTTAAACTTCCGACCTCACGAGTAACAACGATGTAATTATGTTTGTGTTGCTGTTGTGAAATTCATTCATCAATCTTATAGAGAAATATGTTTTGGTTTTTCCATATATAGTTTTTTTTTTGTAAAAAAATATTTCATAGTTAGTAATCGGTTTTTATTAGTATTTTTCTTTTGACATAATCGTTTTTTTTTAACGAACCTGAAACTAATATTATTTCACGATTATTTTTCTCGGACGGCATCATTTGCTTTCTTTTGCATTGATAAGTTGCTATCATATTTAACGTTTTTGTTCATATATGATTTTTTGTAGCTAGATAATGATCCGACGGCATCATTTGCTTTCTTTTAGCATTGATAAGTAATTTCTCTACTTTTATTTGTTTTATAGCATATATGTTTTATATTCTAATGCAATATTTATTCTCATTTCTTTTTGTTTTACGTCATGTATAGAATTCACAAGATTAAAGAAAACAATAGTATAAACAAACAAGCTATATTATACTGTATGTATGTAATTTTTTAGCAAAAAAAAAAACGATATGTGTGTAATAAATCACATGCAAACGACGCAAGGGTCATGTGCCGACATGTGTTAACTATTCATTACTCTTCTTCATGCACTCTCTCGTTAATTCCCAACTCCCATTGACTGATCCATCGTTTTCTCTATCAGAAAAAAGTTTTTTTGTTTCCCTTTTAAATTCAATCTCGAACGATGCAAGATTATAATTATATAACTGCACAGTTGCATGGCTCATCTCTATTCTTAATCTCCAATAGTCATAAAACCACAACTCTAATTACATGTCTGTAATTTGTCTGCTTGTGTCTCCCCCTAACGTGTCCATGTGGTCGTCTTCCTCATTAGTACTATTCTAAACTCAATTAACTTAATTTAATTGTATTCATTACTCACTACTCTGGTTCTCCAATTTCAGAAGTCTCTCTCTCTCTCCTTTTCATTTATTTATTTATATCTCCATCATCCATTACTCTCACAAAGTCCACCACTAGCTCGAACTCTTCTCTTAAATTTACAGACACACGTCTATAGCACGATTTGCTCACAAATTCTGAATTCCACCGAAGATTATAAGTAGATATCAATCACTTACTCGAATCGATCAAATCTCCATCGAGAGAGAGAGAGTAGAAGATATGGTTTCAGAGGCGGTTTTAAAGACGGAATCACCACCGTTGACTGGACCTCGTATTTCTTTCTCAGCTGATTTATCCGACGGTGGAGACTTCATCTGCATCACCCCCGTAATGTGTAAAGAATTAGAGAAAGACGTGGTCAAAGGGTCAGTGAAAGTCGCCGACTTTGAGTTCTTGTCGGAAAATGTGAGTCCACAGAGAATGCTTACCGCCGACGAACTCTTCTCCGAAGGAAAGTTGCTTCCTTTCTGGCAGGTAAAGCATTCAGAGAAGCTTAAAAACGTTACCTTGAAGACGAACGAGGAAGAAGTAGAAGAAGAGAATCGTAAAGTGGAAGTGACGATGAAGAACAAAGATCAGGAGAATCATAATAACAGAGTGAGTTGGTTTATAGACGAAGATCCATCTCCTCGTCCTCCGAAATGCACAGTGCTTTGGAAAGAGCTTTTGCGCTTGAAGAAACAGAGGAATTCGTCGTCTTCTTCGTCGGTGAGGACCGTGTCGTCGTTGTCTCCATCGTCTTCCACGTCATCATCGAGCTCGCTTGAGGATGCGGCTGCGAAGAGAGAGGAGAGAGAGAAAGAAGGGAAGAGAGGTAAGAAAGGATTAGAGAAGACGAGATCGGCGAGTATGAGGATTAGGCCGATGATTCATGTCCCTATTTGCACTCCTTCTAAATCCTCTGTTCCTTTGCCTCCTCTGTTTCCTCTTGGGCTTAAGAAAAACAGAGTAGAGAGACGCACTTGAAAAGTTCGAATCTATCTTTCGATTGACACAAATTATTGGTTGATTTGTTCAGATTCTCGAGTGTTTTTGATGTGGTCTGTAACTCTAATGCATGTGATTTTGCGTTGTTTCAGATGTATTTTTTGTTAATCTTTATGAGTTGAGATCTAATGTGTAACAGTGTTAAGTGTCAAGAAATTCGAGTAAGATCCGAACCTCTGTTCTTTATCTCCATTTTTTTCGTTCTTTCTGGATCCAAAAGTATTTAATTATCAAAAGACAAAGACGTGATTTAGATTTGTTGCATGTCGAGATGTGAAATGTGTGAGAGAAAGAGTTAATGTCAAAAACAAAAATGATGAGACAGAGGATAGAAAGAGCAAAGTAATCTGTTTGTTAGTTAACGATGAGAAAGTGAATGATGAAAGACTGATGGGCACATGCAAGATTCAGATGTTTTCTAAAATTTACTGTTCTCTGCACCAATTGATTCTGCTTCACCATTTCGGAACTGGGCTCCACTTTTACAGACTACAGCTCTCGTTATTCACATTTATTTTGTACTGTTGTTAGATATTTGATCAAGAAATATCTAATTCCAGGTGAATATACCTCAATGGACCATAAGAAATGGATCTCAATAGGACCAACTTTTAATTAGAGCAAAACACACATAAACTCCATTTATCACAAGATTCATAATAAAACAATGATGTATTTTTCATTACACAACATATATGCAATCAGTATCCCCCCCAGAGTGTTAAAAGAATGAAGCATTAAGATATGTTAAGTAAATTGTACACGTGACGCTTCTAATTTACACACAAGCTCTACAAAACTATAACACAAACTCAAATCATTGCCGTCTTCTTCTTAAAAGGCCCGAATCAACGTGGCGGTTGAGTCAAAAAGGGATTACCAGAAGTCCTGAAGTATAAAGTATTAGCCAACTCAAGATGAGACATAGTCAGATTTGTATGGTGAAAACCACTCTGGTAATTTTGTAGCTTACCTTAGCTCAAGTCCTGGCTTCTGAAGAAGATTGCTAGGGATTTGGCCAGTTAGGTTATTGTTTTGCAAGAACCTAATTATCCACAAAACATACATAACTAAGTCAGAAATTCATGCCCATAGCAACAAAACCGAGACATATAGGTTCAATTTTTTTCTCAATTTATAGTTATGGTGGTATAGTGCACTGTTTAATATGGCCTTTGAATCTTAAAAAGTAAAGTTAAAAGACAAAAGAGGGGATGCCAAAAAGAAAGGGCTAACTGTTGTATTACTGAATGAATATAAGGTATTATGCCTTTTCCATCCACAAGGCAAGAATCTTGAGCAGAAGAAGCAGACAATATGCAACTTATTCTAGAGAAGCATTTAAACCAATAATCAAAGGACCGTATATGAGAATGGAAACTTACAGCTCTCGCAAGTGTGGCACTCCACCGAAAAATGGAGGAATAGTTCCACTGAAACGGTTGTCTTCTAAGTGCCTATAGGGAAAAGGAATATTATTAGCTTATGAGTCTCTGTTCAATTGCCTGCCTATTGTCATTTACAGGAACAAATGTGCAGCACAAGTAGTGAAATAAAAGTATTATCTGCTTACACTGATTCCAGCAATTTGAGTGAACTGAAGTCAGGTATACTTCCCGAGAGAGAATTGTTTCCCAGCCAGCTGTTCAAAACACACGAATATCAATTGATGTTTTTGACGTTCGGGCGTGTAACTAACTGTTCACTGGTCAAGGTTCTTACATAGAGGACAATGCTGTTAATTTGGCAACTTCAGGTGCTAGCGAACCTGAAAGACCCATACTAGTCAAGTTCCTGGGAACAACAGTGGATTAGAAAAGTGTCAGTAAATCTCAAACTGATTCATCAAATAACACAGACGACACAATTTGTCAAAGTTCCAACTCACAAAGCTACTATGCGAATTCGGGGGCCTTCAGAGCAGGTAACTCCAGACCACGAGTAATTTTTAGGCATACAAGGATCCCCGTTCCAATCAACTGGTGCGTTCTGGAAACTGCTTTTAATAGCATTCAAAGCAGTTACTGCAGAAGGAAGAAACACAAGTCAGCATGTTAGCAGCAGTTAATTGCATATCAAACTACCATTAAAAAACAAAAATCAACCATTGAGCGTTGTTAACAGTCCTACCATCTCGAACAAGAGTTTTCCCACCAAGAGATATCAACTCAAACATTTCACCACCATTGATAAGAGGGGCAAGGTTTGAACCACTTCTAGGACTTAGAGTTAACGTTGTGAGACCTTCAAGAGGCCACCTGCTTGCAAAGATAACTGCACCAGCCGGAGTGACAGACAGCTCTTTATAGTATGCTATACCATTCACAGAAACATCGAAGACTCTGGATCCATCTCCCAATGAATCAGAATCATGGGCAAAGTATAGCGCAATATAATAAGTGGACTTTGTTAGGGGCATTGGGGGCCAATTGAACTCCAAAGGTTGAACCTGAGTAGCTCGTAGATCTGTGTTGAACATCCTCGAAGGCGGAAGGTTCCAGAAACCAGAAACTTGTAGTTTCCGATTGTTTGGTACTGTCGAGTTTAGCGAGTAAGGCTCCCAAAACCTATCAAACTGATCATCTGGAAACCTGAAAGCAACATATATTTGAATGCTTACATGTTGATAAACAAATGGTGAAATGTTTTATCAATCACAAGCGAAAACCATCCCTGGTATTGACCACGTTTCAAAAGATTCAACATTTAGACTATCAATTGATTTGGAGAAGATTCAACATTTAGACTATCAACATTTAGACTAACAAACATTACTCTTCAAGTGCTTCCAATTTTTTTTTCTTAGTTTCTATTAGCATCCAAAGTACCATTCTCTGGGAAATTAGTCGAAGCCTAGAAGTAGTGAACTTACCTGATGATTGGTCCGCTGTATCCAAAAGCATGCCTAGCAACAAGACTTAGCCCGAAAACGCCGAAGTCAGTGGAATTGTAAAGAGTACCATCAAGCCTGACGACCTCCAATGCTGAGATAAATGGATCGGAAGTGGTATAAGAATTGGAAGCAATGCAGACGCTTATGGATTTTCCCTGCGCCAGAAAAACCCCTTCGTAATAAGAGGCGAGACCGTCGGCGTAATCGGCGGTGGTATTGACGACCCCCCAGAACGTCCCGTCGACAATCTGGTCGAACACCGGCGGCGGAGTGCCTCTACCGTTAACTCCTCCGTAGAAATAAGTCGTCCTGATCATGTACTTCCAGCCACGGGAAACGCTAATCACGTAGCAAAACTTGCGACGAGTGCCGTCGAGGTTAAGCGGGAAGGATCTGACGGTAAATAAGATTTTGTGGCGCATTTTATCGGAGACGTTCCTGGGTGATCCGCTGGAGACGAAATTCTCGTCGGATTGCCATCTCCGACCGTGGATTACAGATGAGGCGGAGGCGCCGCAATCGATTAGAATCGCTAAATTAAAGAAATCAGAAAAATCAGGAATCGGAAATTGGAAGGAAATTACAGATACGAATACGCAATGGAACAAAGAGAATGAGAAAAAATGGTGGGAATACCTGAGGGAGGAGAGGTCTGTGAGAGAGAGGAAGAGATGAGAGAGAACACGGCGAGGAGGATGAGGCGGAGATGGGACATGGCGGTGGTTGAGAGGCAGTTAGCATAAAAGAGAGAGGGAGAAAAAGAAAAGGGGTTTTAGGTTGGAAGAAGGAGGGGTTGACCCTCCAGATCCAGAGATTAGGTATGAGAACAAAAAATAGAGAATTAGAGGAAGGAGACGAAGATGTTCATAATTTGGGATTTTGCCTCTTCCTTTTTTTTTGGTTTTCTTCGGAAAATAATTATTATCTTATTCCGTTATTTCTGATAATTAAACCGGCGGTAAACACTATTTCTCATCCAGTACTCCCGGTTCGAAAAGCCCTTTTTTAATATGTTGTTGTTGTTGAAGAACTAACATATATCTCTTCAATCTCGAGTTACACCTTTTTTTTTTAATTCAGCCGCAACCCCAATTTAGATCAAATTTGCTCTAATATCATGCTAAATATCATGGTTTTCCAATTCAAAACTAATTAACAGTAAACATATTTTTTATATGACTTAGGTTCTTCTTATTCCAAATGTGAATTTTCTTAACATTCTTAGCTTAACTAAAATATCTTAAACTTCAAATTATATAGAGGCATTTTATAATAGTTTCCCTCACTTTTCTTTGCTTCTTCATTGCAAATTTGCATTAAAGCTTTGGATGCAAAGCGTGCTCGTGCCTCGTAAGATTTCATTTCATGTGCTCGCATTAATAAAATAGAACATTTGGTATCTCTTTGCATTCTCATACACGTCTACTTTGTGGCCGACCACAACGGTCCAAAAAGTCTTTAAAATGTTATTTATATTTTAGATATATAGTTATATTATAAAACACACTTAATGCAATTTGAGATGTTGTTAGGTTAAGCACTTAAGCAGAGCTAGCTGTAGAATGGTGGTGATGCTAAGACAATGATAATTTTAAACATAAACGTTTTTGTTATAATTTTTTTTTTAAAACATAATCGTTAACTATGATAACCAGAGTCCAATCCAAAATAATTCTAGTTATCAACTAGTGATATGATATCTAGTAATCAACCTCCTCTCTCACTTTCTCTTTCTCTACCACGCTTATATTGTATTTCTAAAAACTAGATTAAGTGTATGCTTCATCTCCTCTCTCTCCTTTTTTTTTACAAAACTGTATGACTATTACCAGAGTCCAATCCAAATCCAATCAATTTTTTTTTTTTTAAACATAATCGTTAACTATGATAACCAGAGTCCAATCCAAAATAATTATAGTTATCAACTAGTGATATGATATCTAGTAATCAACCTCCTCTCTCACTTTCTCTTTCTCTACTAAGCTTATATTGTATTTCTAAAAACTAGATTAAGCGTATGTTTCATCTCCTCTCTCTCTTTTTTTTTACAAAACTACATAACCATTGCAAAACGAGTTAATGAAACAGATTAGTCTAACTAATTTAAAAACTCTATCTATAATAATTAGTTAGATATATTATAAAATTCAAAAAATCAAAACAATTTTTCATAACTTTTAAAACACAGTTTAAGAAAAACCCCGCACGGATTTTAATATACTTTAAAAAAAGAAGCTTTACGGCTAGATTTTATGAAAATAAGCTTTGAACAGTTAGTTGTTATATAGTTATGGTTAATCCCACGAAATATAATTGAAAAAAAATCATATATGATTGATTATTTATTAGTGTCAAAATGAGTTCAAATTAACATAAACTGAACCAACCTATGGATCTTACTGTGTTGGACATTTGGGTTCAAATTAACATAATCATTCACTCATTGTAAGTATTTGCTAAATTAAAAAAAAAAAGTAAAAATGAACTATTTGCTAAATTAATCCACGATTACGGGCCTCCTAGGCCTGCGGTGATTGTATGGCCCATATTAACCCAGCCCAAAAATTAGTTTTGCCATACTTCTCCGAGAAAAAGTCATATATGTCCAGCGATAACAAAACATATAACAAAATTGATCAATCTCGAGATTAGGTGGAATTAAAAAACCTCCAAGATTAACAGGTCGACACATAACCAATCAGATACTGAAGAAGAAAACCTATGTGTTATAAATTCAGATGAATATATCGAATGAAATTTAAGCGAAACTAAGAGAGAAAACAAATCGAACGGAGCCAAATACCTTTTTCTTAGTATTATTATTATTTGTTTTATTCGAATAGTGTTTATTATTATTTAACTTTGAATAATCTCACCAACCAAAGACTCAAACCAATACAAGTAGAACTATGAATTAGGGAATATTCCTTTTCTCTTAAGTATTAATAAATGACTTTGAACAACACTAGGCATATCCATAAATGAAAAATGAAACGGAAGAAAAAAATTCGAGTTCGTGAAATACAAAATCAAGCTTACAAAAATTTAAATCTAGGAAACAGTCATGGGAGGTGTTCATTCATAATCATAGGAAATTACAAAATCCGAGAATATTTCTCCAAGGATATATCAACCTAAATTCGAGATTTTATCCTCGAGAAAAAAAAATGAAAACAGGAGATGAGCATGAGAAGTACAATCAAATGGACTCTATCAATCATGATTAAGCTCGATAAGACCCAGTAAGAATAGCAAACAAAAATTAATAAGAACAATCAAAAGAGTTATATAAGAACGATTGGAATCATGTTTTGATTAAGAAATGAGTTTTACGCTTACATCAGGGAGTTTTGCTCTCTTTGATTATAATTTTCTTATGTTTCTATGCAATTAGTTTTTTTTTTTTAGGTGAGAGAGAGACTGAGAAACTAAGGTTTTCTTCTTTTAGGTTTATAAATGCAAATTTGCATGTGTTTCTTTAAAGCAAATTTGGTCCATTAGATGAGATTAGTGATTTGGTCCATTAGATTAGATTTGTTTTTGTGTTAACCAATCAAAACTTTTTCTTAGTATTATTATTATTTGTTTTATTCGAATAGTGTTTATTATTATTTAACTTTGAATAATCTCACCAACCAAAGACTCAAACCAATACAAGTAGAAGTCTGTCTACTAACTCGGCCTTATTTCATAATTCAAATAACACATTTCTTGTTTTGCCATAATCATCAACTGCAAGATTTTACTATCACAACTCGAAAACAAACCACCATTCCTTTGGAAAACAAGACACCAAAAGAGCATTTGGTTTCCACAAATTAAAGACAAAAAAGGTTTGTGGTTTTAGTTTTGACCGACATACAAACTGTCGTCAACACAAAAACAAGACTCCAGTAAAAAAAATTATAACCCTCCAAACTTGAAAAACAACACAAAAGTAGAGTCACGACCGGTGTGTACCGGTCATTCAAAAAAATAGCCCTGGACATTAGAACCAAACACTTTCTCAGACTCTGTACTATTAAACCGACCACCCAGTATAGCCCTCTCAGACCAGATCAGGGCTGTATAATCCCAGTAATGAAACTAGACTCTGACTGACTCTGACGTTTCACCATTTTCAAGCTGCCCTTCCAATTCCATTCCTGTGGGTTTGTGTTTCAGATCTAAATGTCAGATTTTGCAGGTTTTCATGAATAGAGCTTGTTAGATGTTTTATGGTTTTTGCTCCTTCTTACCTTCACCATTGATGTTAATTTCGGCTTTCACTTTTATAAAAGTATTAACATGAAAGCCGAAATTAGCAACCGGAGTTTCAACTGTTTTGCACTTAACGATTTCAATTGACTTCTCTAGGTCTTTTCTAATCTCTTAATTAAAATTAATACCACCATTTCATAATATTAACAATTGTCCTCAGTTTTTTTTGGTTAACTACAACTTCTATAATTAACCTCAAAGTCAGATAATCACATATGATTTGTTTTCCGATGAGATCATTCACATATGAAATAACTCAATAAGTATGAAATCACAGAATGATTTACAAATTGTTTTAATTAGATACACATTTTATAAAAGTGAAGTCACGAAATAATTTTCATATTTATGCAGGCTACTAATGAGAATCCAAAGGTTACATGAATAGTATTTTTTTCGTCTGCAGTACAAGGTCCTAATCTGTTAAAGAAATACAGATGAAAATTAATAAAGAGACAATAATTAAAGAGAGAGCGTGGAAATTGGTTGCCACTTTTGGTCAAAGGTTTCCATTTTGGGATCTTCCAAAAGTGGATACAAAAATACTTATTAGTTACTCACTCTCTTTTTCAAAAAATGTCATTTTAACACATTTCACATATATTAAAAAAAAAATTCACATATATATACATATAACCCTCGCAATGAACTCGGACTTATGTTCTCTAGTAGTAGGTAAAACAGGTTCTTCCTAATCTAACACCACTATAGCAAGAGAACCTTGGTGTTCAAAGTTATTCAAACATTGATTATTTTAAGATCATCATTGATGCGCTTGTTATAGATCTTTTTCCAATGTAAAGAAAGTTACTGACCAATTATTGATGTGCGTGTTGTGGATCTTTTTTCTTTGGAAAAATCGCATTTTAAACCTTCAGGGTTGAAAAACGTACCACTTTAAATTTTCATAATTTTGCATTACCACTTTAAACCATCAAAGTAAGGAAACTAACAAATTAAACCTTCAATGTGGCAACTTTGTTCGCGCCGCCAAAAATGTGACTGAAACAGTTCAGTTTCCGGTAAATTTTTTTTTTTTTTTTAACAGCTTAAATACCTAAAACGGTTTAGAAATCCAACGTTTATAAATAATAAATAACTTAAAACGTAAAATACCGTTTTCCTGTCAAAAACGTAAAATCTCAGTTTCCCGCCAAAAACGACACATCACGTTTTTCCGTAAAAAACGTAAAATCCTGTTTTCCCGTAAAAAATGTAAAATCATGTTTTCCGGCCAAAAACATAAAATCACGTTTTCCCGCCAAAAACGACAAATTTCGTTTTTCCGTAAAAAACTGTAAAATCTTGTTTTCCCGTCAAAAACGTAAAATCACGTTTTCCCGCCAAAATGACAAATCCCGTTTTTACCGTAAAGAACGTAAAATCTTGTTTTCCCGTAAAAAACGTAAAATCCTGTTTTTTACGGAAAAGATGATTAGTCATTTTTGGCGGAACAACGTGATTTTACGTTTTTGGCAGAAAACATGATTTTACGTTATTTACGGGAAAACATGATTTTACGTTTTTGGCAGGAAAATAGGATTTTACGTTTTTGACGGGAAAATGATTTTATGTTTTTGACGGGAAAACGTGATTTTACGTTTTCAGCGGGAAAATGAGATTTGACGTTTTTTTGATGGGAAAACAGGATTTTACGTTTTTGACAGGAAAACGAGATTTTACGTTTTAAGTTATTTATTATTTATTATTTATAAACGTTGTATTTCTGAACCGTTCTAGGTATTTAAGTTGTTAAAAAAAAAAAACTTTTTGCCGGAAACTGAACAGTTCCAGTCACATTTTTGGCGGCGCGAACAAAGTTGCCACATTGAAGGCTTAATGTGTTAGTTTCCTTACTTTGATGGTTTAAAGTGGTAGTGCAAAATTCTGAAGGTTTAAAGTGCTACCTTTTTCAACCATGAGGGTTTAAAATGCGATTTTCCCTTTTTTTTTGTAAAAGTATTCTTAGAATTTAATAAACATTATAAAACTAGTCTGGACGCTTGTAGTCAAATGGTAGGAGACGGGTCTTGGGTGTCACCGCGCTCCGGATTCGATCATTCTGCTATGAAAAACTAAAACACATTTGTTTCAGACACTCACACAGATATGAGCTCATACATTTAGGGCCCATTTGCAAATCCGAGAGGGGGAGTCTATTTGTTGATAACTCTCTCCCCAGTAGATTAGTCGGGCTTTGGCACGGATTTATCCTTGATCAATTACCAAAAAAAAACATTATAAAACTAAACATTATAACATGGGTCAATTCTATCTGGAGAGAGCTACGTGCATGAATACAGACGTGTCCACTAAATCACAAGTCGTGGGTAACTCTCTCCCTAGTAGATTAGTCGGGCTTTGGCACGGATTTATCGCTGAGTTACCAAAAAAAAACATTATAAAACTAAACATTATAACATGGGTCAATTTTATCTGGAGATAGACGTGCATGAATACGGACGTGTCATCACAAGTGGTTGAAGTTTGGTACTTATATTTCCATTTTGGGATGCTCCAAAAGAATCATAAATAATGTCTTTATCTATTTATATATAGTACTTTCGAGTTTCGAGTAACACTACAAGAAAACAGTCGATTTGCAATGGAATTTGCGATGGATATTATCCCTCGCAAATTTGCGACGGATTTGCGACGGAGTTGCGACGGATTTGCGAGTGACTAACTAGTCGTCGCAAATCCGTCGCTATTTTGCGAGGGAAAAAGTCGTCGCAAATTGCGACGATTTTGCAACAAATTTGCGACGAACGTGCGAGGGAATATCTAGAGTCGCAAATCCCTCGCAAATTTGCGAGGGCCAAACGGGCGTCGCAAATGCGTTGCAAAATTGCGACGAATTTGCGAGGGATTAGCGAGGACCACAGTGGTCGTCGCAACTCCGTCGCAAAATTGCGACGGAAAATGTCCCTCGCAAAATTGCGACGGATTTGCTACGGATTTTTGCAAGGGATTTGCGATGGAAGCAGTTAGGTGGAGTTAGGTGAGATAGGTGGAACACATTTAAAAGAAAAATTAATTTCCATCGCAAAGTTGTTGCAAATCCCTTGCAAATCCTTTTCCGTAGCAAATCCATTGCAAATTTGCGACGGATTTGCTACGGAATTTTGCAAGGGATTTGCGATGGAACCAGTTAGGTTGAGTTAGGCGGGGTAGGTTGCGATGGATCCACAAAACAGAGAAGTTGAAGACATCGTGGATGATTCAAGCGAAGATGCAGCCGCATCTGACGAGTTCGAGGAGAACGATAGCGGAGAAAACAATGATGAGCATAGTGAACACTCTAATATGTCTGAAAATGAATCTGAAAACGATTCGGAATAATGTGTTAAATGTACTATAATGTAATTTTTAAAATAAAAATATGTATATGTTGTAAATCCGTAAAAAAAATAAAAACTTTATTATGATAATAATACATATACCATAAACCATAAATCTTATAAAAATAAAACATTATTATGTACTATTAAACGTATACCCTAAACCCTAAACATTATAAAATAAAACTGACGAATTTTCAACGAATTTGCGATGGATCCGTCGCAAATCCGTTGCAAATAAAGGCCCCATCGCAAATCCGTTGCAAATTTGCAATGGAATTGCGATGGATCCGTCGCAAATCCGTTGCAAATAAAGGATCCATCGCAAATCCGTTGCAAATTTGCAATGGAATTGCTAGGGATTCATTCCTTATTTCCGGAGAGGATAAAAACGTGATAAGCGTCTAACGGTTTTAAAAGTGAATCTCAAAAAATTATATTTCTAAAGTTATTTAATGATGTGCATTCATAAATTGTCAAATTTGGAAATGTCCCCGTATGATATATAAAACGTCATATATCCGTATATGTTGTTTATGAATATATATATATATATATATATATATATATATAAGTTCAACATTCCTCGTACCCTCAAATTCATTATATTTGTGAAAAAATATGCTTATGATCATGACTCTTATGAGATTATAAAAATAAAACATTATTATGTACTATTAAACGTATACCCTAAACCCTAAACATTATAAAATAAAAATCACGAATTTGCAACGGATTTGCGATGGATCCGTCGCAAATCCGTTGCAAATAAAGGCCCCATCGCAAATCCGTTGCAAATTTGCAATGGAATTGCGATGGATCCGTCGCAAATCCGTTGCAAATAAAGGATCCATCGCAAATCCGTTGCAAATTTGAAATGGAATTGCTAGGGATTCATTCCTTATTTCCGGAGAGGATAAAAACGTGATAAGCGTCTAACGGTTTTAAAAGTGAATCTCAAAAAATTATATTTCTAAAGTTATTTAATGATGTGCATTCATAAATTGTGAAAATTTGGAAAGGTCCCCGTATGATATATAAAACGTCATATATCCGTATATGTTGTTTATGAATATATATATATATATATAAGTTCAACATTCCTCGTACCCTCAAATTCATTATATTTGTGAAAAAATATGCTTATGATCATGACTCTTATGAGATTATAAAAATAAAACATTATTATGTACTATTAAACGTATACCCTAAACCCTAAACATTATAAAATAAAAATCACGAATTTGCAACGGATTTGCGATGGATCCGTCGCAAATCCGTTGCAAATAAAGGCCCCATCGCAAATCCGTTGCAAATTTGCAATGGAATTGCGATGGATCCGTCGCAAATCCGTTGCAAATAAAGGATCCATCGCAAATCCGTTGCAAATTTGAAATGGAATTGCTAGGGATTCATTCCTTATTTCCGGAGAGGATAAAAACGTGATAAGCGTCTAACGGTTTTAAAAGTGAATCTCAAAAAATTATATTTCTAAAGTTATTTAATGATGTGCATTCATAAATTGTGAAAATTTGGAAAGGTCCCCGTATGATATATAAAACGTCATATATCCGTATATGTTGTTTATGAATATATATATATATATAAGTTCAACATTCCTCGTACCCTCAAATTCATTATATTTGTGAAAAAATATGCTTATGATCATGACTCTTATGAGATTATAAAAATAAAACATTATTATGTACTATTAAACGTATACCCTAAACCCTAAACATTATAAAATAAAAATCACGAATTTGCAACGGATTTGCGATGGATCCGTCGCAAATCCGTTGCAAATAAAGGCCCCATCGCAAATCCGTTGCAAATTTGCAATGGAATTGCGATGGATCCGTCGCAAATCCGTTGCAAATAAAGGATCCATCGCAAATCCGTTGCAAATTTGCAATGGAATTGCTAGGGATTCATTCCTTATTTCCGGAGAGGATAAAAACGTGATAAGCGTCTAACGGTTTTAAAAGTGAATCTCAAAAAATTATATTTCTAAAGTTATTTAATGATGTGCATTCATAAATTGTGAAAATTTGGAAATGTCCCCGTATGATATATAAAACGTCATATATCCGTATATGTTGTTTATGAATATATATATATATATATATATATATATATATATAAGTTCAACATTCCTCGTACCCTCAAATTCATTATATTTGTGAAAAAAGATGCTTATGATCATGACTCTTATGAGATTATAAACCGTAAACTTTATTATGTACTATTAAACGTATACCCTAAACCCTAAACATTATAAAATAAAAATCACGAATTTGCAACGGATTTGCGATGGATCCGTCGCAAATCCGTTGCAAATAAGTGATCCATCGCAAATCCGTTGCAAAATGTTTTTGGGAAATTTGGTACGAAAATTGAATTTTTTCAGCACATTTTGGGCCAAAATTTAACCGCGAATGTTGCGTTGGATTTGCGATGGATCCGTCGCAAATCCGTTGCAATTTTTGGATCCATCGCAAATCCATTGCAAATCCATCGCTTATTAGTTTATAAACCGACTGTTTATCTTCTTCTTCCTTTCTCCCTTCTCAATCCCCTCAATCTCAATCTCCCGTCGATTCCGGCGATCCCACTCCTCCTCCTCCGGCGATCGGTTCCTCTTCCTCCGGCGATCGGTTCCTCTTCCTCCGGCGATCGGTTTCTCTTCCCTTCCTCTCTACTCTCCTCCGCGACCTCCTCCCTTCACCTCGCGAGCTCTTTCTTCTCCTCCTCCGCCGGCGAGCACTCCTCTCCCTCCGGCGACCTCCTCTCCCTCCGGCGACCTCCTCTCCCTCCGGCGAGTCCCCTCCCTCCGGCGAGTCCCCTCCTTTCCCCTCTCCCTCCGGCGACCTCTTCTTCTCCTGGGCGAAGGTAAGTTGCTTTTTTTAATTTCATTTTTTATTTCAAAAATATATGTTGTTATCTTAAAAAAAAAAAATATTGGATTTGTGAACTTTGTTAGATTTGTTAGATTTGTGAACTTTGTTAGATTTGTGAAAAAAAAAATTAGATTTGTTAGATTTGGATTTGTATTTAATTTAGATTTTTAGATTTTTAGAATTGTTAGATTTTGTTAGATTATTTAGTTTCTTAGATTTGTTAGATTATTTAGTTTTTTAGTTTTTTAGATTTGTTAAAAAATTATATTTATTATATTTGTATTTATTAGGATGAATTTAGATTGTTAGATTTAGATATGTTATATATTAGGTTGTTAAATTTGTATTTTAATTAGTATGAATTTAGATTAGATAATTTTATAATTATTATGACATTATATAAAATTATTAGTTTGATTGTAATTTTTTTGTATTTATAATGTTTGTTTTTTTGTCTTTTGTAGGTTGCTCCCCGCAAAAAAGGAAGAATTTACGGTGTCGGTTCGCTTCAACCGCAAATTGAAGCTTCTTCTACATCGGCTTCGCGTCCATCCCAGGACGATTTACACCGGATCATAACGAGTCAGGCCGAGATGCTATCGAGTCAGGCCGAGATGCTAACGAATCAGGCCGAGAAGATTAATTCCTATGATGCTTTCATGGATTACTTTGCTGAGAAGGATCCGGCTTTTGCAAGACTTCGCGAAGCACGTAACCCTTCGGGATCGGGATCCAGAACCGGTACCGAAACCGGAACCGGAACCGGAACCGGAACCAGTCCTTTGTAAACATTTTATTTTGTTTTTTTTAAAACAATTATGCACTTTTTGTAATAACTAAATTATATAATTATATTTTTAAATTTAATATATTAATTATTTTAATTATTATTCAATTTTTAAATTAAATTCTTATTTTTTTTTTTAATTTACAAAATTCAATTTTCCTTGCAAATCCATTGCAATTTTGCGAGGGATTCGCGAGGGAAAGTTGCCTTCGCAAATTTGCGAGGGAATTATCTCGTCGCAAATTTGCGACGGATTTGCGAGGGAAAGTTGCCTTTGCAAATTTGCGAGGGAATTATCTCGTCGCAAATTTGCGACGGATTTGCGAGGGAAAGTATCCGTTGCAAATTTGCGAGGGAGTATTTATCATCGCAAATTTGCGACGGGTTTGCGACGGATATTTGCCGTTGCAAATTTGCGAGGGAAAATGGTTCGTCGCAAATTTGCGATGGATTTGCGAGGGAAACTGTTTTGCGACGACTGATTTGCGACGGAAGGCGTGTCGTCGCAATTCCGTCGCAAAACGTGATTTGCGACGGATTTGCTATGGATTTGTCCATCGCAAATCTGTTGTTTTCTTGTAGTGTAACGTAAACGAAAGTCTAGCTAGTTGCAGAAAACATTCTTATTTTGTCTTTTACTCCACTGATAAAATAACTAAAACACCACTAATAAATTATATATATATTGTTATATATACAGTTGCAATGTTAAAGTTTAAATTTCTATTTCATCAATGATTATACTATTAAATTATAAATATATTCTTAAAGTTTTACATTTTTAGTTCAAAAAAAGTTTTACGTTTTTTCTTATTAATGAAATCTCATATGTTGAAACTCAAACTAATTCCTAGAATATGCTTTTTCCATATGTGCGTGAATTTTGCTGTTGTAAATAAGAAGATGCGCCAGCAAAAATTGTTTTCTGTCCCAGATCTACAAGATGAATATTGCCACTAGATTACCATCACTTACAGTTTTTAGAGTATAACCAATCAGTTGTTTACTCTTCTTTTTGTTTAATAACAGAATGCATGATATTTTAACTTAATTAAGAGTTGATAATAACAAGAAGTTCGAGGAGGAGATGCACCAACAATGTCAACATCTATGGCCCCTCTCATTCTCTTTTGCAATAATATACCATTTACATGTCACTTTCGAATCCTAAATTAAGCTCTTTAAATTCATCACTCTTCAGTTTTCCTCCAAAGGAAGCTTAACATCTTAATAGTATTCTTGCGTGCCACAAGACAAATTATATATGATAAATCTCAATATATATCTCAACTTTTCATTTTGTTGTTGATGGGTATGTGTTCACTTTCTTGAAAGAATGATGCATGCATACAGTCATGTGAATAAAGTTTAAATGAGTAGGGACGAATTGAGATCTTCCATTTATGTGGGATCAAAATTAGTTGCATGATTACAAATTATTTGCCTTGATTTACTTATTAATTGGATAGCTAACGGTAGTTGATTGCCTTAATTTTATTTCATTACGATGGTAAATAAAACCTTATAAGTTCTACGTACTAGATGTTGTCTCACATTATATATATATATATATATATATATATATTTTTTTTTTACAATCTGAAAAATAAATAATGTATTTGAAAATGAAAATAAAAACACTACAAAATAAATAAAGGGAAAAAACTATTTAACATACATGGAAAAAATTTGTGGGAGAGAAATAAAGTATGAATAGAGACGTGATTGTCCATTGCCGAATCACTAATGGTGGAACATTGGTTCGCATGTTTTTCTGTTTGAGGATATTCCAAAAAGTTTTAGAATATGTAATATCTTTATCTATAAATAGTACTTCTAGACTTCTGAGTTAAAAAAAAAAACGAAAGCTCTGTCTCGAAAAACGTTTTTATTTTGATATTCATAAAGAAGTGAACCCACTGGTATGAGCATTCTTTACCTACACACTCTCGACGTTGGCTTTTCTTAATGTTGGGGTTGATATATAAACTATACCAACCTGCTATTTGAGATTTCATCTATATCAAAATCAGCCACTCAATTAGTGTTTATTAAGGGTCCAATTGCAAGAATCCTACCTCTCAACTTGGTTTCGGTATATTGAAATCTCCTAATCAACAATTCTCACGTGTGTTGTTCTAATTGCTCATTTTGCCCTATTTGTTTGGGGATTTTACTGTTTCTTGTAATCTCAAAATGGTCTCCCGGCCCCTTTGTTAGGGTGACCGAACTCAAATTTATCAATGGACAATTATTATTAATAATAATAAAAAAAATGTTGGGGTTCTTCCATGCACATGAAGATCAGCATTTAAAGCTCCTTTCTTTTCAATTTTCATCTTATGTGAATATGTATGTAGTTATATTAATGTATGGTTTCTTAGTAAGTTCGTTTCGAAACGAATCATGTATTTGTTTATTTATTCATAATTATTTGAATTCAGTTGTGGGTTTATTCTGTTATATTTTTAATTTTTTTATGAATTGGGTCAGTTTGTTTCTTCTCTCTTAAGGTGTTTTTCCTTTTTCTTGTTAAAAAGAAACTTTGGCTAATAATGAAAACAATTGACATTAATAAGAAATAACGTGATCTGTAAGGTTTTTGAAAATTAAAGTAAGAAACTCGGGAAAATAAATGAGGAAATGCACCAACAACGTCCTCTTTTTTTCAATAATACACAATTTGCGTCACTAAACTGGACTCGTAAATCTTAATACTTAATATATATATATATATATATCGATGCCATCATCTCTTGGGTAATTAAGAAGGGCGTCTCGTACTTCTAAACTCAGTAATATTTGCTAGCTAATTCTGTAAGCAGTGGAAAGAAAGGAATAGTCGTCGGCTGCACCTTAAAATTTCCAAACCCGCAGCTCAAGTCATCGATCCGTCAAAGACAAGAGCTCCTCCGAAGCAAACTAGCTAGTCTAGACCAACTGGCTCCAAGCTCCGGTGATTCCTTCCTCCCTACTTGCTTTGTTGGATACATACAATTTTAACAACTACGTACCATTAAATATCTCTCTTTTATGACTTGCCTTTGTGGTCTTTCCCCTTACTCTTTCTTTTTCTTTATGCTCGCTAAACCACCTGCCTGTGGTTTTTCTGGTTCAGGTTATAATAACTGCTCAGGTTGTACGTTCGTTCCAAATTGTCCCCAGTTTGGGGAATCTATCTACAAAAAAAGTAAGTATTAATTTTTTTTTTTTAAAGATAAAGGCTAGCTTATATAGTAATATATAAATCACACTGAGAACAACAAAATGAGCTAGTGGTGTTAGAATGACAATTTTGAATGATGCATAATTTTGTGTGATAGGGTGATATGGCTTTCCTGCTGCTCGTAGTTCTGAGTCAACTCGTAACATTCGGAGACTCAATCCCAATTCTTGTTTCGACCATCTATGTAAGTACTTGATTCTTTTTCGATTTATTATAATAATTTTTTATAATAAAATTTAGGATATACATTAGTCAATTTTAATTTTTTTTAGCAAACGCATATAAAACGGTTCACATGCATCTCAAAAAATAAAAAAATGACATACATAATTTTTAATTATATTATAATATAACTAATTAATAATTTTCTTTTATGATTACGTGACAATTTATGTTTATTGTTTAATATATAACAGAGCCCTGACGGGGATATCATTGACTGCATAGACCGAACAACTCAACCGGCATTCAGTCACCCGCTCCTAAAAAATCATAAGTTTCAGGTTTTTATTTGTTTATTTTTACATTTTTTTTTTGAATAATCATTTTCTTAAAATCTAGTTTTAAACATGTGTTAAGAAAAAGAAAAAACAAATAATATATATGTTTATGAAAAAATAATACAGGAATCACCAACCAATTTTTCAAATGGGGTAAACAATAAAGATGAAGTGAATTGGCAAATTTGGCACGGTAACGGAACGAAATGTCCCGAGGGGACAATTCCGATTCGGAGGGTGATTTCTCCTAAAGATGAGACTACATATTCTGATGATGCGGACAGAGTCACCAAAGGTCACGAGGCAAGTATCTGAATTCGATTTGTCAAAATATTTACCAATTGTGAACCGAACCGAAGTTCATCAATCCAAATTTGAACCAAAATTTAATTTGACCCTAACAGTACAACAAAATTATAAACTGAACTATTGGAACCAAACCTGAATATTTTCGACCAAATCAAGTTAGCAAAAAATTCATTTAAATTTAAGATTACTGGTTAAACGTATAGGAACAAAAAAATATGCTCATAGTCATAGCTACAGATCGTAACCGAAAATACAAGATAATACTAGAATCATAAACCGAGAGGTTGGGCAGAATCATGGGCCAGGCCCACGTTGAGAGAGCGCCGGGAGAAGTAGTGAAGTGCCCACATACAATATTACCATTTCATTATTCAAAAACAGAACAACAACAAAATATCAATTATTTCAATAATAATAACTATGGTATATTGTTGTTGGGAATATAGTATGCTATCGGATATATGAACAGCACACCGCATATCTATGGGACAAAAGCCACTATGAGTGTGTGGCACCCGAAAATAGAGGAAGATTCTGGCGAGTTTAGTCTGGGCCAGATTTGGCTAGTCTCCGGTTCATACAACGGCAGTGATCTCAACAGCATCGAGGCTGGCTGGCAGGTAAGTGAATCAAAACATTTTTTTTTGTTTTTTTGTCGACATGAACTACAAAAGATTTCTACTAATTATTCGTTATCAAATCTTTTATTTTAATCAAAAATTTATGTATGCATAATGAGATAATTATAAATTTGACTACTTTTGTTATTTAGGTTTTTCCCGAGCAATATTTGGATTCCCAACCGAGACTCTTTATTTTCTGGACGGTATGTACATATGTGATTTTGTACGTAGTTTATTTTCAATTTGACATATTTGATTCGAAATATTACTAATTATGTGCATATGTTTGCAGAGGGATGCATACAATCTCACACACTGTTACAATCTCAGATGTCCTGGTTTTGTACAAACCAGCAGTGTAATCGCCATTGAAGGAGCCATCTCTCCCACGTCGACCATTGGAGGCAATCATACCGATTTGACTATTCAGATATGGAAGGTAATTAGCATATTTATTTTGTTTTATTTCATATTATAAATTAGTGATAGTAGAATTCAATGTAGAACTCCTCCAACTCCTATGACTCCAAGAACACCTGAAAATGGCTCATACAAGCCAAAAAGAATGCAAAGACAACCTAGGACATCTAAAATGCAATGAGACTCAAGTTGGACCTAAATGCATGAAAATATCCCAAAACTATACAAATTGGAACTAAAAACCTATGAAATTAAACCTTAAAAACATGTAAAATATGGTGTTATCAATTAGTCATTCAACATTTTTTCGAACTGACTGAACCAAACTACTTGAACTATATGAAGTTGCATGCCTAACATAAATTATTCTTTAATATTAGTAATATATAATTAAACACAAATGTAGGATCCAAAGCTCGGAGTTTGGTGGTTGGCTGTTGGCCTCAACAATGGCAGCATCCTCGAGCCAGTCGGGTATTGGCCAACGGAAATTTTCACCCGCCTAACTGAGTTTGCCGAGAAGGTTCAGTGGGGCGGTGAAATCACGAACAAAAATTTGGGCGGCCGGCACACGATAACACATATGGGGTCTGGTTATTTTCCAAACAGCGGTTTTGGAAAAGCCGCCTACATGCGCGATTTGAAAATCGCGGTGAACCAAAGTTCTTTCCAACCACTATATGATCTTCGGGTAGTAGCAACGAACCCCGAGTTTTACAAGGCCAAGAAATCGAGCGAAACATGCTTTTACTATGGGGGACCAGAGCAAGGAAGAGCTGTTCGTTTTAGATTCGAATCGGTTGTTCTATATTTCACTTTCGGCCTTTTAGTGGTCTTTTAGTTTGTTTTTTTCTTTCTTGAATTTGTTTGTTGTATCTCGGCAATGTCTTGTTTGTAATTTGATAATGATAACCAATGTGTACCTCAAAACTAGTATATAATTGTTTAGATTCAGCTTTTAATTAAATACATTTTTCCTTTAAATTTTATATTTTTGATTCGGTTAAATGTGGAAAATCAGCTTATATGGATTGAACTACTTTCTTCTTTCTGAAAAAATTAGACGCCAAGTATATTGTTATCATAAACGACTATACTTGAAAACACAGGAGTGACATGACATGGGGAAAATGTTGCATCATGATTCATGACATGGCTGATTTGCAAGATCTCGAAATTGTTGAAAATCGGAACTAAAGCAAATCCATAACTAAAGCACTTTCTGTTCCATTCCATCTACTCCAAACCATCTTATGCACAACATTAGCTTAACTCCTCGAATGATATAGGTCACATGAAAAGCATTTTACTGATATAACATGAAGAAACGAACCCACGCTTGAACAGAAACGAATCCATGAAGAAGAGATAAACACAGAAAGACAAAAATAGAACACATAGATTTTACAAGATTTATAATAGATGCAGAGAAGTAAAAAAAGAATATGTATTCGAACTAATTATTTTTATTTCATCGCATTTCTTACAAATAAGTAACACGAGAGACATATTAAGTCCAATAGCTTAGAGAACATAAATGCCAATCGTTAAGTTGTCTGGCAACAACATTTCAAAGGCTCTCCACGAGAACGAGAAGCACATACTGCACTTGCGTATTGAGCCACTTTACAGTCATTAAGACATTCAAACAATCCGTATGTACTCGTACACAAATTATTGCAGTGGTCATATGAAATTTTTGCTATCTCTTCATCTGCAGTACAAATCCGCATAAAATTTAATTATAATCAATACATTTATTATACAAATGTATGTGTCCATATAGGCATATACAGTTATATAACATGTTCATAATAATATAATTTTTAAGAAACCCTTGAATGCATATCTATATACTGTATATGACTAATTTTTTCGACGTCTATGTACATGACTATATATATATATATATATATATATATATATATATATAAAGACATTACTCATTACCAAATTTACATGTTTTTTTTTTTGATTAGCACCCGAGGTATCCGAGGCCCGAGAGCACCCGACTAATCTCCTGGTGGACCGTGAGGCCGTCTAATTACACCCTACGTGGCCAAGTGTTAATGTGACAATTTCGCATCCGGGGAAAATCGAACTCTGGTTTGAACCGACATAGTCGAAACTCACCTCGGATGGGAACTGCCCCACTACAACCACTTGGTTCCAAATTTATATGTTTAGCTATTGCTTTTAATTAAAACGATCAACGCTACTTAAAAAATAACTAAAGTGAAACATAAACATACCTGAGGCCCAAACATTATAACTGGACAACGAAATTGTTAATATTACTACGAGTAAACAAGTCACAAGAGTTTTTGCAATAGTCATAGCAACTGTTTTATATGAATTCGAAATAAAGATGTTCTGGATCCTAAAGAGAGAGGCTATATATATAAATTTTGAACTGTAGAAAATCTTATCTATTAATTGATTTTCCATATTTGTAGTAAAGAAACTTTTTTTGGCATTAAAAATCTTTGAATATTTTGCTTGTATAGTGTGGACACTTTGAATTTGGTCAAAGAGGATTTATTGCATATATTATCATTATGGTCAACCAATATCTTACTGTTAAATGAAATATTTTATGGCAAAATTCATTGTTGGAAAAGTGTGTAATTATAATTAGGTAGTATATGGTATACAATTTGTTTTGTGTCACATCATCATCAATTAAAAAAGTTGCGAATTTGTTTTATGAAAAAATCACATTTTTAATTTTTAATGTATAAATCAATAACATTTTAAACCTTGAGACATTTTCATTCTCATTTTAAATTATCAAATCAAAAAAATTAAATTCTCATTTCAAACCGTCAAACTATCTTCCGAGTTTACATCATCATAAAATTTAATAGAAATATTCACTTTTTATATGTTGTGGGTTAGTTTTTATTTGTTTTAATAAATAAAATTAATTTTAATTTTAATTTTAATTATTATTATTATATTATTTATTACAAATAATAAATCTAAAAAACGTATTTTAGATTTCTGTAACTCCTACCGGTGCATCTAATTAGCCGCCTCAGGAAACAAAAAAAAGTATTCCGTTAGGCCTCGCCTGAGTTGTGAGAGGTCATCTAGAGTTTAATTTGTGTTTCCGTTTGTTTATCTTCTGCCTGCCTCGATGGTTCGGCTGGTGAAAAAGAAGACCTTTGGAGCAGCGGCGAGATTCGCGGTGTGGGTCTGAGCTGTGATGCGGCGGCGAATTTTGCAGGGTTAGGCGTTTACGTTTGCGGATCTTGCAAGGTTCAGTGGCTTTGGTCTGGATTTTCGATTTTTGAGGTTGCGCTTTCTGTTTCTCGCCGAAGGTTTTGGCTATTGCAAGTTGTGGAGGCTGATTCGTTTGTGCTTCTTCTGTCTGAATTCCTGCTCCTTCGGTTTTGCTTATCGTAGGTCTTTGTTGTTGTTTATGGGGTTTAATCGTTGATTTTAGTCTTTGATAGGTCAGGGTTGGTTTGATTGGTTAGGTTCTCGTTCGACGGTTTCTGAAACAGCGGGGTTGTATCATCCGGTATTGTTTGCTTCAGAACGGGTTATTTGATTATTGGTTCATAGTCATTGCCATTGAACATACATTCTGTTTGATTTCATTGGACTTTCATACGAATACACAGGAAAGTATGACATTCTTACCTCCGATAACTCTGTACCAATCCTACAATTCGGCGATTCTATTCAATCCTAAAGCAAGAAAGTGTTTCCGCAGTTAAGACTTCACATCTCCTTGTCAATGATATCGCGCATCATCTGTAATGGAATTAGCCCTTCTGTCCTGATTGCATCTTTGCTTGGGTCAGGACTGATGAAGAACAATGTAGGTAAGCCCCGAACCTGCATCACAAGATATGGTTATTTGTAATGCAACACATTGATACGCCGAGGGGAGATTGATGAAAAACAGAAGCTGAAAGTTAAGAATTACCTGCATGTCGCGTGCAAACTCGTACTCATCATCTGTATCAACTTTCACAATCATTGCATTGCTCTCATACTCTACTGCAAGCTGTTTCACAAAGAACAAAATTACCTTAACACAATTCTAACGAGATTTGCAGAGTAAAAGCGAGTAGATAGAGACAATCAAGAAGCATATATGTTGAGTCTCCCCAATCCCATAGTTGAGATAATTTCTTTTCAAAATGGAAACATGCCAACTTCACGACAAGGTATCTTCACCATAAGGAATGGGGTGAAACACAGATAAGATTGGAACCGGTAAATCACCTTTTTCTATTCAATTCACCCAAGTACTACACCGTAGAAGAGACTTGATTGACGAGAGAGAGGTTTAAAAACTCTCTACCATTACCCACCCCAAGACCTTAAACAAATCTAGAATGTCCCCAATGCATTCTCATTGCTCCTCTTTAAACCTGCGCTCTCGACTAACCGTAAGATCTGTTGCTAAGCTGGAACAGCTACAATTCAATGCTCAACCCCCAGGCTAGTTACAATAGTCATGCACTAGACTTGGCAAAAAAAAAAAAAAACTTACATCACATTTCAAGATTCAAGTAAATATATTCACAAACTAGTGGTTCTAAGAGTCAAACGCTTGTTAATAATATAAGCATACTAGGAGGCTAAGCAAATAAAATGGAGAATATGTAAAAAGGTGAGCGATGGTACCATTTCGAGTTCCTGGGCCATCAAGATACAAGGACCACACCATGTTGCATAAAAATCGACAA
This sequence comes from Eutrema japonicum, assembly GCA_030161315.1. Classification (NCBI taxonomy): domain Eukaryota; kingdom Viridiplantae; phylum Streptophyta; class Magnoliopsida; order Brassicales; family Brassicaceae; genus Eutrema; species Eutrema japonicum. Next base: position 45,452,694 of record BSQW01000002.1, on the reverse strand, counting down.
TCAGTGGCACCTTCCTCTCTCCTTTCACCAGCTCTTGAAGTTCTTGAGCTGACAATTTCCTCTGTCAAACCATCAAGAAAGGAAAAACATCATTCCTGCGAGCAGTGAGGCTCTCCGCTTGATGTTCTCAAGAGTCATCAATAAGATTCAAATGAAGCAATCTTATTTATGAAGCATTTAGCAGTGCATTGGTCGAATATTTGAGGAATACAAGCACACACACATTATCCTTATATAACTACATCGATGATGACCAGATCCTGGGAAAAAATGTCATATCAATTCCCCAGGAAATCTAAAAGGAATATCGAAATCGTTAAACGAAATTAAACATGACAAGAGAGAGAGAGAGAAGGCGAGAAATTGGCCATACCACAAGATAATCTTCTCTAACAAACTTTCCGCGAAGCGGAGCGCAGAGAAGCTTCCGCGGACGTGTCAATGGAGGCGAGAAGGGTGAGCTTCGGGCGGTGGAGGAGGAGAACGGCGAGGATACCGGTCGGATTTTTCTCCGGGCAAATAGAGACGACGGAGCATGGAGGAAAGATAGTATCGGCGATAAGGGGCCGTTGAAGGGTGGAAGTGTTGTGGATTGAACAAGAGCCATTTTGGGAATCAAGAGTGAGAAAATGATTTCAGTTTTTATAGCTTTTAAGAGCATGATTATTGCAGGTTTTTATCATGGTTTCTTAACATTTTTTATTATTAAATTAAATGTACAGTATCAATTTATCTAAGAACCGTTTCTTAAATTGGAACCTTAAGAACCGTTTCTTAAGGTCCAGGTGGCATCAGCTAGTTGGAGAAAATTAGGAAAGAAAAAAAAAATTCTCTCTTCTCTCTTCATCGCTCTGCCGAGCGAATCCGACGTAGATGTCGGAGCTTCCACCTGCCGATTCAGAATCGAATCTCTCTGGGCTCATGTAAGCACAAGTGCCGATGTAAGAATTGCACGAATCTAACGATCGGGCTAAGATTTTCCTGATTTTCAAGCTCCTCGACGAAGACGAGGTTAGGTTTCTTCTAATCTCACTCGTATTTAAGAAACCCTGCATCCTTTCAATTCAATTTTGTCTGATTGATGTCTTGCTCGGGTGTCTGGAGCCTCGTCGTGATTTTGATTCCGGAGAATTTGTTGTGTAGTTAGGATGAATCGATGCATTCGGGATACAACATTAGATCAATCTTGAATTGTTTGCAGGTTGCTCTAGCACAAATGGAATACCAATTACAGGGTATTATTAATTAGATGAGCCTTACGGATCGTGTGGTACAAGGAAAGCAACACAGATTTTGGGAAAATGACGCCAAGATCCTCATCTCTGAAACCATTCCATGTTCGGTGGATGGGCAGTTCAGGGATTTTAGCATTTGGTACAAGGAGGAAATGCGTCTTATCATTGGATCCAATGGCGGTTTGTTATGTTTGGTCCGTAAGAGACACTCTAAACAAACCAAAGTCAACGACTTTGAGATGGAGAGAGAGATATTCATCACTTTTGCTGCTTGTCTTCTTCCACCTTCTCATCACGGTGGCTTCCAAATACACTCAGATCAACACTATTTTTTTTTATTAATAAACCAAAAGATTCATACTCGTAAACGCAACGTCGTGCTATATAATAGTGTCAGTATTTGGCGTTAAGAGTTAAATCTCTGTCTAATGAACACCAATTTTGCTACCGTTATTAATTCTGTTACCCGATCTTAAAATGGGAAATGTGATTCTTTTCGATTAACAATTGTGTGAATCAATTGAACTCAATCCCCAAGAGCAGAAACTCGTGAGACCCATCTGAGTTGCGGAAACGTACTTCTTCTACTTCCTCTGTTTCTATATGGAGACTCCAGGTCAGTTAAATCTGTTGGAATAGCAGAGCTGCAGTCCCTTTTTTAGGAGATGGCACATACTATGTGACATGTTTAACTAGTACTATGTGACATGTTTAATGTAATTATAATTCGTTTTAGTTTGTGTTATACTTGTGTTTCAATCGAACTCCCTCGGCTGTGTAAAACACTTGTCTCCTGCATCATGTCTTGGTTATGGTATTGTGTATACTTTCACTATCTGCTTCCACTTCTCTCTCATACATGCTTGTTGACATCTAAAAGAAGTTAATTTTGTTTTAGACTTTATATGACTCTTTAATTTGTTGAATATAGATCAAAAAGAAGGTAATTATGAAATGTATATATATATAAAACAAGTTAAAGTATGATATATACATCTATGTAATGGAAATTTAAATGAAGTATTTGACACACTTAAAATATGGTTACAATATGAAAGGCATAATCAAATATAAGGATGGATACAAAAAAAAAAGCAATTTTTTTTTTGTATCCAGAGCTCCATTAAGAGTTCTACCAATAAAACAGCAAAAACAGAAATTTTTTAACACAGTTTCTTAATTTCAAATTTATATTAAAATAATACTTAAAAAACCCATTTGGTTTGTAGCAATAATGATGCTCTAAGAGCAGAGGTTTTAAACAGGGTTCTTAAGGAGTATTTGCTCAAAATTTAAATGAAAAATGATAAATAAGCTCATACGTGTCACAATTAGATTGGTTTCAAATTTTTAGTTTTTTTAATTATTTTTTTTTGTTCTCATTCGACTCTCTCTCTCTCATTTTTCTTTCTCTCCTATAGAACCTAGACGAAGCCTCGGGAAGTAAAGAGGAGAGAGAAAATGTTCACGCGAGTTCATGAGGTGCGGCTCTGGTGAGGATTTCTCCGTATACTTTCTCCGCCATCTCCATCGGCGTCTCCGTTCTCGACGCTGCCTGGTGATAAAATCCTTTCTTATTCCTATTTTTCTCCCAATTTTGATTCGCAAAACCATTGGTTTTACGGAGATTTTTGCTCTCTGTATCTGATTTAGAGAAATTTACATCACGGGAAGTAGTTTGATTGGTGCCGCCATAGAAGCTCCTCGTATTACTTCGAAGAATCTCATCAGGTATGTCCACGATTCAAGGCCTTGCAAATTTCAGGAAAATTGTGAATCAAATCAGCTGCTTCAATGGCGTCGTTGCTTGATTCCGTCACCGTTACCCGCGTGTTTTCTCTGCCTATCGCGGCCTCGATTTCATCTGCTTCCGCGGTTCCGTCGATTTCTACCGCCCGGTTTCTCCAGTTCAGTGGTTTGAAGGCTTCCCGGAGTTTGGTGACTCAGTCGGTGCCGAATCGAAGATCCCGATTCGCTCGCGGTGGAAGAATCGCATGTGAGGCTCAGGACACCACTGCCGCCGTCGAAGGTATACACTTCTTCTTCTCGGATTCCCTTTTATGGATTTCTGTGTAATATTATGCTGATTGTGCGTGAAATGATCATAGTCTGGTATAAAGTCATGGTGAATCTGTAACTGTTAGGTTATCAAGTTTTCCAATTTAGTAAGGAAGGAGCATCAAATACAAATTGTGTGTGATTTATAATTCAACTCCCTGAAACTTGCAAGGCCTTGAATCGTGGACATACCTGGTTTAGAAAGAAATGCGTTCTGAAGAGATGAATCAAATCAGTTATTCCATCTCTATGAAGATTCTGTGTATTTCCTCGAGTTTGTTGATTTTGCTATGCCAATCTCGGGATATGCCGCAGAAATGAAGCTGGTAAAGTACGTTCTAGAGAATTCAGCAATCCTCAAGAAGCTCACTGTAATTGTGAACTATGATTCAATAGATAATGACATCTTCAAAGAACTTCTCAAAATCCCAAGATGCTCTACAACGTGTCAAGTGGTCGTCATCTGATTGGTAAAGCTTAGAGAGAACATGTGAAGATTTGTCTTTTTGATTAAATCAGTTTGATGTAGGAATCTCTCTTGCCACACAAGAAATGCAGCTTTAGGCTCTTTCATATGTTTTGTAATCTTTGGTGTAAATGGAGATAGTACTGTTTTAAGGTACTTTTGCAAAAAAATATGATGATGTTTGTTTACTCTTTCGTATGTTCCTTAAACATCTATGTGTCAATGTGTGTGTGTGTGTGTGTGTGTGTGTAAACGAGCTTTTGACTTTCTATATCTTTGGCAAAAGAACATTCTATATCCAGAAAAAAATTGAAGAAAGGCAAGAAAAACAGAAGATTACCAATAATGACTCAACCAAGATGAGCATGATTCGCAATTTTCTCGTTGGTTTTTTCTCTAACATTCTCTCATACTTTTGATATCAGGTCATCTTTCAATTCAAGAGATTGGAATCTCGGTTTCATTTTTGTTACCTATCCCAATTGAGCGCTAGCTTTACTAACTCCAGTCTGAAAATGTTGCCAACAATTCTCAAGAGCTGCCCAAAACTAAAATCTCTCATTTTGGTGATGATTATAATTTTAAAAAAAATCTTTATTTATTTTTAAGAATCCCACTTGGGGTTCTACCATTGGAAGAGCATAGAATTAAAAACATGGAATGAAGTTCTTAATTTAAAAAAATTCAAAATTATTATTAAAAATAATGATAAGAACCCAAATGGGGTTCTACCTTTGGAGATGGTCTAAGACCATCTCCATTGCACGTTATTAGGAGTGTCTTCCACATTTAATATAATAAAATTTAAGAAACCACAGTCTCTGGGTGTCTCTGCGAAGACACTTATCTTCCTACAAATCGCCACGTGTCGCAGTCTGATTGGCCAAGACAAAAAATATTAATAAATATAATATTATATAAACTAAAAAAAAAAAAAAAAAATTCAGAAGACACCCAATTAGGTGTCACCGATGGTGATGCTCTAAGGTTTTTCAGTCTTGAGGGGGTTTTAGACGATAAGGCAATAAATGAGTTAAATTTGATATGTTTATTTATTTCGGCAATAATCATTGCCTGTCTGTAGAACTATGAATTAGGGAATAATCCTTTTCTCTGAAGTATTAATAAATGACTTTGAACAACACTAGGCATATCCACAAATGAAAAATGAAACGGAAGACAAAAGGTCGAGTTCGTGAAATACAAAATCAAGCTTACAATAAAATTTAAATCTAGGAAATAGTCATGGGAGGTGTTCATTCATAATCATAGGAAATTACGAAATCCGAGAATATTTCTCCAAGGATATATCAACCTAAATCCGAGATTTTATCCTCGAGAAAAAAAAAATGAAAACAGGAGATGAGCATGAGAAGTACAATCAAATGGACTCTATCAATCATGATTAAGCTCGATAAGACCCACCAAGAATAGCAAACAAAAATTAATAAAAACAATCAAAAGAGTTATATAAGAACGATTGGAATCATGTTTTTATTAAGAGAGGAGTTTTACGCTTACATCAGGGAGTTTTGTTCTCTTTGATTATAATTTTCTTATGCTTCTATGCATTTAGTTTTTTTTTTTTGGTGAGAGAGAGACTGAGAAACTAGGGTTTTCTTATTTTAGGTATATAAATGCAAATTTGCATGTGTTTATTTAAAACAAATTTGGTCCATTAGATGAGATTAGTGATTTGGTCCATTAGATTAGATTTGTTTTTGTGTTAACCAATCAAAAAAATTTCTTAGTATTATTATTATTTGTTTTATTCGAATAGTGTTTATTATTATTTAACTTTGAATAATCTCACCAACCAAAGACTCAAACCAATACAAGTAGAACTATGAATTAGGGAATATTCCTTTTCTCTAAAGTATTAATAAATGACTTTGAACAACACTTGGCATATCCACAAATGAAAAATGAAACAGAAGAAAAAAAGTCGAGTTCGTGAAATACAAAATCAAGCTTACAATAAAATTTAAATCTAGGAAATAGTTATGGGAGGTGTTCATTCATAATCATAGGAAATTACGAAATCCTAGAATATTTCTCCAAAGATATATCAACCTAAATCCGAGATTTTATCCTCGAGAAAAAAAAAATGAAAACAGGAGATGAGCATGAGAAATACAATCAAATGGACTCTATCAATCATGATTAAGCTCGATAAGACCCACCAGGAATAGCAAACAAAAATTAATAAGAACAATCAAAAGAGTTATATAAGAACGATTGGAATCATGTTTTGATTAAGAGAGGAGTTTTACGCTTACATCAGGGAGTTTTGCTCTCTTTGATTATAATTTTCTTATGCTTCTATGCATTTAGCTTTTTTTTTTGGGTGAGAGAGAGACTGAAAAACTAAGGTTTTCTTCTTTTAGGTATATAAATGCAAATTTGAATGTGTTTCTTTAAAGCAAATTTGGGCCATTAGATGAGATTAGTGATTTGGTCCATTAGATTATATTTGTTTTTGTGTTAACCAATCAAAACTTATCTTTTAGTCAAACAAAATATTGTTTTATTCCTGTTTTTGGATAGCTTATAAATACAGAGTTGACTATAATTAAAATACAAATCAAAATCAGTAAATCAAATAAAGCAAATTTTTATTTGTTTCCTTAGAATATATGTTGAGTTTACCTAAAAAATTTTAGATTGTTTAGGTGAAACTAAAATATGATAATTTTTTTTTTGCAGTTTTTCTATTAAACGAACCAAGATGCGAAGACCATGTAAAAAAAAGAAGCTTTACGGCTAGATTTTATGAAAATAAGCTTTGAACAGTTAGTTGTTATATAGTTATGGTTAATCCCACGAAATATAATTGAAAAAAATCATATATGATTGATTATTTATTAGTGTCAAAATGAGTTCAAATTAACATAAACTGAACCAACCTATGGATCTTACTGTGTTGGACATTTGGGTTCAAATTAACATAATCATTCACTCATTGTAAGTATTTGCTAAATTAAAAAAAAATTAAAAATGAACTATTTGCTAAATTAATCCACGATTACGGGCCTCCCAGGCCTGCGGTAAATATTAGTTTTGCCATACTTCTCCGAGAAAACGGCCAGCCCCAACCCAGTATTAGTTCTCGAATAATTTTGGTGTGCTCACTCTTAAATACTAATTTTTTGTTTACCAAAACATACATTAACCAAAAATTATGTTTGAAACCTATTGTGGGTGTTATTTTTATTTGTTTTATTTGTTTTTTCAAAACCCATCAAAACTACGTCGTTTTGATTTACGATGCTAATTCGGATTCTCCGTTAATAGTTTAACAGGGTTGACTAACGGAATTCAGGTTACTGTTTATTTATTTTTTGCCGACTAACAATTTCATTGATATTAAATTGAGATTACAAAGCCAATATACAGAATTTTCAGAAAGCAAATTATTACATAAGCATATATATTCGCCATACATTGAGAAAGATACATTAGAAAAATTGAATTTGACGATGCTTTCCGTAGATAAGTCTTACTCGCTAACGAATCATTAAATCCATTATTTTCCTTCCACGTATTTGATATTCCTATCATACAAACTGTGTGCGTGGATAACATGTTTTGACTGAATCTCCAAATTGCACACCGTATGAAAAAACCCGATGTTTCCGACAGTAGTCTTGAAATATCGACATTATGATACCAATTATTTCGTATCAATGTCATTCTAAAAACAGAGACTTTGATTTTCTCTCGATACAATCCCAAATGAACATTAATCCATCTTGTTTTTTACCCTCTTCGTTGACTCTAAACCCGCCAATTCTTGGATTGAAAATCTATATTATATACCCAAACCATAAGATGGTGGGTAATGAAAATCGCTGAAAAAGCTGATTCAATCTTGGACCAAATTGGATAATTTGATTCAAAGAATAAATCCAACCAATCTCAAAAAAACGCCGGCAGCACCATCCTAATGGACTCCGGAAAGAGACTCCAAGGAGGAGAGGAAGGGTGGTTACTATTAACCAACATAAAGACATGAAGAAGGAAGGGAATGACGAATATTGCATTTGTCATGTATCTTGTTCTTTCCTTGCCACGCAGATCTTCAAGACGCAACCGGTGAGACAGAAGACGAAGAGGATAATAGAAACAATGCAAGCGAGGTAGAACGATGCGTCCGTTGACAAGGCATGGGTCCGTGCTTTGAGTTCGTGCTTTGAGTCCGGTGAGAATGAAAATTCCAGAATCGATGACCATTCTGAACCATATCAGATCCGACCGTGTCAACAATTTCTTTATCTCACAATTATAAAACGCATTCATCACGTGAATTTCCATCGAGTCGAGGGAACGAGACATCATTCTATTCATGAAACGATCTATGATTATTTATTTCTAAATCTAGGAATTAAAAACAGAGCTGGCGTCGGTAGGAAAAAAACACAGATGAAATTTGTTTTGTGACAGTCGCACTTAAGAGTCGCCTTGGGAGAGAAGAAGCGGTTTCTAAAAAGTAAGACTCTTGTTGGTTTATGGAATCATGGTCACTGTATATGTATGAATATTCCAATTTTTAGGAATGTGAATATGAATTAATACACCAAGATTATCTGAAATGATACATGAATTATCCGTTTTCCATCCGCAACTTATCGCGTGTGAGTGTTCACGCGCTAAAACTTCTTTAGGAATAAAGTCGAGGATTTAGGAGAAAAGACGCGCGTGGGCGCCACCTGTACGCAGAAAATTTATTAAATTAGAAAACGGGGACGTCCAATGTATCTGTCTCACACTTTCCCGTTTTTGTTGGACTTTTTTCCACTCTTCTTTTATTTTTTCTATTTGTTGGTCTTGTCTCAATCAATCTCACAATGGTTTGTTCAATGCATCTTCTTCTTTTTTTTGTTTTTAATTGTCTTACGAGTTTTTTTGTCCCATCATATTAAACCAAAGTCAGTTTGTTTCCTTTTTAAAAGAAAGATGTATTTGGTTAATTAGTTCATCTTTTCTGCGTACTGTTTGGCCAAAAAATTTCATAAATTTATGGATTTTTGTCCTTGTATAATATTGTTTCGCTACTACTCGCAGTTTTTGATTCATGAATTTTATTGTATTTTTAACTTATATATGTGGCATGTGCTTAATATTATGCATTTTTTTTGGGGGGACGAATGCTTAATATTATACATATTTAATTTCATTGAGAGAAGGCGCATTTTTCCATAAAAATGAGTAAAAATTTAGAAACATTGCATTTGAACATTGAGAAATTGATAAGTAATCAAAGTCCATATGTATTTTGAAATATCCGAGACCGAATAATATAATTGAACGTACCACTTGAGATTGGACTCTAATGGACCTTTGAAGAATGGAGTCACTAAATACATCCAATTATGTCCCGACATGTCAGCAATTATTCCCACGTGTGGATTGAGTTTTTCCCTCTATAGTCCACGTCATCCACCGCACGTGCCACGACTCTCTCTCCGTGACGCTTTTTTCTCCCAGTTTCACTGTCGTCGTCTCTTTTTCCATGAAAGCTTCCTTAAACTAGAGATCTCTGCGACAGATAGATAGAGAGAGAGAGAGAGAGAGCTTTCTATTTCTTCAAAAGCTACGGTCCCTCGTTTTGTGACCTTTCAAGGTTTGTGATGTCTTCTTCTTCCTTCTTCTTCAATTCGATCCTTCTCGCTTTCCGCCGCATTATTATGTTCGAATCTGTAGAAGTTCTGTATTTTTGTAGTGTCCATGGGAATCTCTTTATCTTAAGGTGAAACGTTAATGGAGGATTGATTTAACTGCTTTAGCATTTCTTCTGATCGATCTGTGTGGTGACTTTCTCAGATCGGCCTCGGCTTTTATCGTGGCATCGATTAGTGAGGAATAAATTTCATCTGTAGATTTATTTCTGGTTCGGTTTTGTATGATTCCGTAGCTGGATCGATTTAGTCCGTCGTGTTTCCAAATCCGTCTGATTGCTTATCAGCAGATTTCTGAAAGATCAACAGACTCTTCTTCTGTTAGGTGACTCTAGTCCAAATCTCTCGAACGTTACTCGTGATTTAGATGCTAAGTCAAAAACCTCTGACTGGAGTTAACTGAGTGATGTTTCTTGGGCTATTTTTGACCAGGTCAAGCGAGGTCCGAGCTCCAACAATGGAGTCGTGTGATTGTTTTGAGACACATGCGAATCAGGATGATCTCTTAGTGAAATATCAATACATCTCGGATGCGCTGATTGCTCTTGCCTACTTCTCGATCCCACTCGAGCTTATATATTTCGTGCAGAAGTCTGCCTTCTTCCCTTACAAATGGGTGCTCATGCAGTTTGGAGCCTTCATCATTCTCTGTGGAGCCACCCATTTCATTAACTTATGGATGTTTTTCATGCACTCCAAAGCCGTTGCGATCGTGATGACTATCGCCAAAGTCTCCTGCGCAATTGTGTCGTGTGCAACTGCATTGATGTTGGTTCACATCATCCCTGATCTTTTGAGTGTCAAGAACCGGGAATTGTTTCTCAAGAAGAAAGCCGACGAGCTAGACAGAGAAATGGGTCTCATTCTAACCCAAGAGGAGACTGGAAGGCATGTAAGGATGCTTACTCATGAAATCAGAAGCACGCTTGATAGACACACTATTCTAAGAACCACTCTCGTCGAGCTCGGTAAAACTCTTTGCCTGGAGGAATGCGCGTTGTGGATGCCGTCACAGAGTGGTCTATATCTGCAGCTTTCTCATACTTTGAGCCACAAAATACAAGTTGGAAGCAGTGTGCCGATAAATCTGCCAATAATTAACGAACTCTTCAATAGCGCTCAAGCAATGCACATACCTCATACATGTCCCTTGGCTAAGATTGGGCCTCCAGTTGGGAGATATGCGCCTCCCGAGGTTGTTTCTGTCCGTGTACCTCTTCTACATCTCTCAAACTTTCAAGGCAGTGACTGGTCTGATCTCTCTGGCAAAGGATACGCTATCATGGTCCTGATTCTCCCCACAGATGGTGCAAGAAAATGGAGAGACCATGAGTTAGAACTTGTCGAAGTCGTGGCCGATCAGGTCCATCTCTTCACTTGCATACGTTTGGTTGTGTTTCAACCTTTTGATTTTGTAATTTGTCCCTTTATTTATTCAGGTGGCTGTGGCTCTCTCACACGCTGCAATTCTGGAGGAATCTATGCACGCTCGTGACCAGCTTATGGAGCAGAATTTTGCATTAGACAAGGCTCGTCAAGAGGCAGAGATGGCAGTACATGCTCGGAATGATTTCCTAGCTGTCATGAACCACGAGATGAGGACACCGATGCATGCCATCATCTCTCTGTCTTCTCTTCTTCTTGAGACTGAGCTATCTCCAGAGCAGAGAGTGATGATCGAGACAATACTTAAAAGTAGCAATCTTGTGGCCACACTCATCAGCGACGTTCTGGATTTATCGAGATTGGAAGATGGGAGTTTACTCTTGGAAAGTGAACCATTCAGTCTCCAGGCTATCTTTGAAGAGGTAACTAAAATCTTAAAGATTGAGCAGTGAAGTTTGTAAAATATAACGGGGGGCTGTGAATCTGCAGGTTATCTCTCTGATAAAGCCAATCGCATCGGTGAAAAAACTATCGACGAATCTGATTCTATCTGCTGACTTACCGGCTTATGCTATCGGTGATGAGAAACGTCTGATGCAAACTATTCTCAACATCATGGGAAACGCTGTGAAATTCACCAAGGAAGGCTACGTCTCCATAATAGCTTCTATCATGAAACCCGAGTCCTTACGAGAATTACCATCTCCAGAATTCTATCCAGTTCCAAGTGACAATCACTTCTACCTATGCGTGCAGGTTAGTCCCGATCTAAATATAATATTAAACCAAAACAAAAATATATATATAGCTCATTAGTTCGTACTGTAGTAAATGTTATGAGCTTGGTTCAGGTGAAGGACACAGGGTGTGGTATTCACACGCAAGACATTCCTTTTCTCTTCACCAAATTTGTACAGCCTCGGACTGGAACTCAGAGGAACCATTCCGGTGCAGGACTCGGTCTAGCTCTCTGTAAACGGTAACGATCCCAAAGTTTAAGTACATATATGAATTGTAAGCATATGGTGTCACAAAATAGCTAAAGGGTGAGTTTTTGTTGGTGGGGTGTCTCTGGTTAGGTTCGTTGGGCTAATGGGAGGATACATATGGATAGAAAGCGAAGGCCTAGAGAAAGGCTGCACAGCTTCATTCATCATCAGGCTCGGTATCTGCAACGGTCCGAGCAGTAGCAGCGGTTCAATGGTGCTACGTCTCGCAGCCAAATCGCAAACCAGACCGTGGAACTGGTGATACATTACCATTTTTTTTAACTACACAGCAGCAAGAGATACGAGAATGTGGGGTTATATACATAGCCGGAAGGTCTTATCTTTAACTTGCTGGATTTTTTTTTGATGTAATTTGTAAATAAAAATACATATATATATATATATATATATTTGTTTACCTTTATTGCAGTCGACAATTAGCTTGTATTCAGAGGCTAAAACCTCTTTAACTTTCTGCATAATATCAAAAAATCTCCTACTTTTCTGGAGCTTAGAAAGATCATCGTAGTAGTTAAGGGTACTACTATTAAGAATAATCTTGTCTTCTTCTTCTTTCTCCTTCTGAGCATCATTTATCTCGGTTTCATTGTCAGATAACTCATTAAGGTCTGCGAGCAAAGAGTCTTCAAGAGTTGCCATATCGAACGCAGAATCTCACTGTTTCAGAAAAACCTTGACAGTTGGGGGATTGATTACAAGGGTTTTATGAATTACGTACCATATATATAGAGAGAGGAAAGAGTCCTAATCCGATTCGAATATAAAGGAAAATTGGAAAAGAGAACCATATGGAAATCTTCCTTTTCAATTCGAAAATAGGAAAAAATAATTATATTTGAGTAAAGTGTAAAATAAAGTGTTTGAAATTAACGTAACCACAATAATTTAACATATAAAACATAAAAACTAAAACGAAAGAAGGTTGCTGTAAAAATAACGCAAACGCAATTGAGAAAGAAAAAGAAAAAACAAACTGGCCATGGGTTTTTGATGTGGTTTTGCTGCTATTTTACTACTTTACGTAAAATGCAGCCCATATGCATAAAATTTATTTTGGCAAATGTAAATTTAGAGTGGCTCAAAAAATGAAATGGTCTCTTAGTTCTTCTGAACAAAAAATATTACAAATGTTTTCTTTTTTGATGAAAATGGGTTTCAATCCCGAATCTAGAATCGTCCTATATAAGAAAATAGGGAACTTAGTAATAATAATACCTTGAAAAAAGGAAAAAAGAAAAAAAGAAAAACTAAACTTAAATCTATTACATGTTAGAATGGCATTAAGTTACATTGGCAAGAAGAACATCTAAACACTTCTAAAACACACACAGGCACGTAGTAGAAGAGACCAAACTCAACTCAGATCTCACCTTATCTTTCTCAGTTTCTTCTACTTCCATTGGAACTTTGAGCTCTAGAGTCAGATGAAGAACACGTAAAAGAGTATCTCGACCTTTTCTTCTTATGAGTATTCCATTTTAATATTGCCTTTTCATCATTCTCTTCTTCACCTTCTTCTTCTTCTTCTTCTTCTTCTTCTTCTTCTTCTTCAGACTTCTCCACTCTCTGTTTCCCACTCATCTCTTTTTCTCTTTCTTCTTCTGCTTCCTCTTCTTCCTCCTCCTCGCTCGTCCCATCACTCACCATTTGGATAGGTTCTATTGCTTTTTTACTCGGTGTTTTTGTCTTGCTTACGTTCTCCTCTCTCCTCTGTTTAATAGAGATTTTTGACAGGTCTTCACCGCTCTCCACGGCTTTCATCCACTGTACCTCGCTTAGTGAGTCGCTATAAACTATTTCTTTACGTTTTCGCTTACCTGTGACACTCCCAAAATGGTATTTTGCGCTGTTCGACTTGTCATCTTGGTTCTGTGTAGTGTAAGCCCACTCAGGGACTTCCTGCTCTTGCATCAGGCGGGCTCTGTAATTCTCCTTCCTCCGTCTCTCCTCATCCATTCTCTCAAACATCCAGAATTCATCCTCACTACGAGCCGCAAGCCGGTTTATTTCTCTCTCACTAGGGACATCAGTCCCGAGTGAGCTTGTTCCTTTGCGCATGATCTCCTCAAGCATCTCTCTTCTGTCTTGTGCTGTTATTATAATAATCACAAAACCCACATCAAGAGATTACCATTTCAATATATGTATCACATATTTGTTTCCGAGAGACTTACCAGTGGAAGTTGTGTTGAAAAGTCCAGCTTGTATGACTTTAGCATCAATGCCCATCTTTTGCTTTGCACGCTCCAATATTACTTCTTCAATGGAGCCAACGCTAACTAAAACAAACACTCTGACTTCCTTCTTCTGCCCTATGCGATGGGCTCGATCCTCGGCCTGTTGGTCCATTTGTGGGTTCCAATCACTGTCAAAGATAATAACAGTGTCTGCAGTTTGCAAGTTCAAACCGAGACCTCCGGCACGCGTGCTCAGAAGAAACATGAAGTAGGGAGAGTCTGGCTCGTTGAATTGCTTCAATAATAGCCCTCTTTGATCTGTCTTTGTGGTACCATCCAGCCTGAGGTACTTGAAATCATTAAGTGTCAGATAAATCTCGAGAACATCAATGAGACGGGTCATTTGGGAGAAGAGAAGAATTCTATGTCCAGCCTTGTGCAGTTTTGGAAGGAGACGATCAAGGAGCTCAAATTTCCCTGAAGCTCTCACAATCTCTGGTTTCTTCCACATGTTGTAGTCTCCTCCAACAAATAGATAGGGATGGTTACAACACTTTCGTAACTGCATCGTTAGATTTTGCAGACTCTTTGATTTCCCAGATCCTGCACATGACGATTACGTTTGCATTAAATCAGCTTCACTTTCTGATTCATTTTCTTTACCTCAAAGTCCGAGTGCAAATTTTTGGAGAGATTATAAATTAAGCTACAAACCTGTTTGAAGGCCAACCCTGCCCATGTCTGTAACTTGTTTGTAATACACTTTCTGCCACGCTGACATATCACACTTCAGTATGACCTGTGTCTTTCCAGGAAGGAATTTCTCTACTTCGTCCTTTTTCCTTCTCAGTATAAACGGCCTTATAACCTGCAAGTGACAGAGTGAATTACATTGAAACACCGCATACAAAATTTTGGTAAGATTATGAAGGAAAAATAGCTGCAGAACCCACATGATGCAGACGGTGGATAATCAACAGCTCCTCTTCATCCGTAAGACTGACATTACCACGATCAGCAAAAGGAGCATTAAACCATTCCTCGAAGTTCTGAACTGAGTTAAAGATGTGAGGAAGGAGAAAGTTAAGCAATGACCATAGTTCTTGAAGGCTATTCTGTATGGGTGTCCCGGTTAACAGAAGTCTGCGTTTTATACGATAGCTGCATCCAGGATTAGATTTTGTTAGAAAATATACTCAAATTCCTCAGCATTCTTGAGGAGATAAATTGGAGTAGCTATAAACATAATAGTCAGCTAACATCATTCACTTCAGACAAATTAATATAGAGATGTACCCTGTTAATAGAGTCTTTGCGAGAGCAGATTCATGGTTCTTCAGCCGATGTCCTTCATCAACAATCATGTAGTACCAGTCAATCTTCTTCAAAAATGCTTTATCTCTCATGATAAGATCATAGTGCGTTATCAACACGTTAAATTTTCCTTCGCCTGAAATTTTTTCCCTTATCGCTTTTCTTTCCTCTAAACGTCCATCATAAAGAAAAGCTGCAATGCTGTCAAAGAATAGAATGGCTAATTTTCAGACATAACATTCATACCAGTGCAAATGCCCAGCACCAAGAGAAAGATTGTTTGAAACATACCTTGGTACCCATGTTGCAAATTCGTTTACCCAGTTTGGTAGCACAGCTTTGGGAGCGACTATCAGATAAGGCCCAGGCACACCTTTATTCTCCAGAAGATAGGCAATCAGAGAAATTGTTTGAATAGTTTTTCCCAAACCCATCTCATCCGCTAAAATTCCATTAAGGTTATTGTTGAATAGAGAAACCATCCATTGGAGCCCTTCTAATTGGTAGGATCGTAGTTCCCCACCTTGTAGAAGAGAGGGCTGCTCTGACACCTGTTAAAAGTATTTATGGCTACTTAAATCCATTGGTCTCTGAGATAACAGTTGTTTAAACAATTAACCGTACTGCTACTAAATGTACTATTGAGATCAACATTACCTTCTCTTGTATTGAATGGATAGCTGAGTTATACTGCCTCTGTCCTTCTAGTAAATCATTAGAGTCATCATTATTGTCAGACTCAGCGATATCAAGATCCTGGTCAGGAAGCAAATCCTGCAATGGTTCACTTCTTGGAGCATCAAGTTCAGACAAGTCAGATTCTGAGTCTTTCAGTAGATCAATGCCTTCTGGAAGTTTAGCATCTTTCTGTCGCTGAACAGCAGCTCCCAAATTAGCAAGGAGTTTGTTAGTCTCCTCTAGAAGAGTGGTTAGTCTTTCATTCTTACTCTCCTTTACTAGTTTCATGTACGCCTCTTGATCATCGGATTTAAGGGCCATTAGCCTCAATTTTTCAGCACGGGTAGCACGTTGTCTTTGTCTCCCATGCCATGCCTGTTAAATAGTGTAGAAACAAGATATCTTTTAAAAGTTTGTACGTTGATAATATTTAAAAAATACTTCATAATATATATGTAACTGGTATCATACCTGCACACCATCATTCCTTTGTCTACGGCGCTTTTGAGTTGCCTGAATTTGCAACTGGAATTCACGAACTGCATTGAGTACTTCTGCAAAGAATTTTCTCTTGGCGGTTTCAATAAGATTCTTCTCCTCTTCTTCTAAGCGTGATAACCTCTGAAAAAGACTTTGAACACATCAGTGATGCAAAGCAAGAAGTTTGAAAGCTATAAATAAATACACTTCATTTCACTTCTATAAAATCTATCTCTAAACGAGTGCCAACAAAGCAGAATCTAGTAATATATTTTTGCACATGTCTATTTGTACTGCTAAGATATGTGAGCCATAGTTAAAAAAGGGGTAATATGCCCATCATTTATGACACTCCATTGGAAGACTTCATCATCAAGGGTTAATATAAAGTGGTCCAAAATAGCTAGTTGAAGAAAAGGTAATGACCTCAGCATCGCGCTTCTTTCTGAACTGATCATCAGCTTCCATAGCAAAAGGATCTCCAACACCATAAAATGGACGAGGCAACCGCATCATGCCCCAGTCAAATAGTTGGCTACTGACATCAGCACAGTTCAGACGTAGCCAGAATTCCGAGCTCACCTCTGTTCGAACCTTGGATTGCAATTCTTGTAGCTGCGACTCACAAAGATACAGTGTCAGTGTCAAAGATATCATAATTCAAACAGTGTGAGATAACAACAAAGATCACTGAGAACATCTGGCAGCGATGAAACCTTTAGCGCATAAAGCTCAAGTAAGCATTTTCCTTGTAAGTCTTCACCTCTAGTGGAAGGTAATTCTGTTAATAAACAACACAAGACAGACACCAACAGCATCAGCCGGTACATTCCTCTTGAACAATAATAAATGGTTTAATTGAAGATTTCTAGCAACCAAATTAACAATGAGTTTATTGTCCAAAAAAGAATCGAATTAGGAGGATAAGAATCGAATTATAAACCTTCAAGTTCAGATAAGCGGCGTTGGATGTGATTGTTATTCCGATTATCCAGTAATTCTGTCAGCCGAGAGCCTGATTCACAGTTTGGTCTCTGCTTCAAAAGAGCGTCCTCGAACTCGCCCATCAAATCACCTCCAAAGGGAGTGAAATGATTCCCCTGCAAAACAAAGACCTTAATGGACAAAAACAAAGCCACTGAAAACATGTAATTTTCCCGGAGAAAGCTTAGAACCAACAAACCCCAAGCTAATGATGCTCCAGAAACAAATCACAGGACCACAAAATCAAAAAAGAGAGGGGTAAAACACAAAACCTAGCGCGAGAAAGAGAGAGAGAGAGAGAATCGAATGGCTTACAGGCGGCGAAGGAGGAGGAGGAGAGACGTCGGAGGGAGAGAGAGAAGAAGAGGCGCCATGGTAGATTGAAGAAACGGCGGCGAAGAGGTGAGGAGGCAAAGGAAGGTCGCGAGAGATGTAATTGAGAGCGCAGATCAGAGACTTGGTCGTCTCCACTGGATCCTCTTGAGAATTGCCGCTGCTCTCTTCTAGCTGCTGAGCCACCATGGCGGGAACTTGTATCTTGTATCCGCCTTCGATTTCAACTATCCAAATTGATTTTTTTTTTTTTTTGTTGTGTTGTTTTTTTTTTCTTTTCAGTTTTCTCAAATCGATCTCTCTCTCTCTCTTTGCCTTTACACACACCCGAGCGGCCGAGACAAAGATGAGACGCAGATCAATTGGAATCTGGTTTACGAATTAGGACTCCGTAACCCAAACACCCCCTTCCTTTCTTGTTATATTTACATAATTACCCCGCCTTCTTCTTAATGGGCCCTATCTAAGGCCCATTTACTAGCTTCGGCTATTCGTTATCTGCGTCCTGACAATTTGTATATCTATTGGGCTTCTGAATGAGTTTTTGGTTTGACACAAATAAACTAAATATCGTCTGCTATTAATAATATAGAGCCATCGATAAATGTATCAAAGTTGTATGACTCCAACAATTTTTTTTTTTTTTGATAAACCATATCGACTATCCGGTCGGTCCCAGGTAGAAACGCATCGAAGTGCTATAAATTGAACTACAAAGACCCCAAAAGGCTGCCTGCATATCGGCTATCCGGTCGGTTTTAGGTAGGTATGTCCTAGGTAGGAACGCACCGAAGTGCTATAGATTGAACTACATATATTCCGAAAGATTATCACACCCCAAGTTTGGTATGCCTTCCGACTAAGTGTTAAGGATAGCCAGACCACATGCATTTCTAGACTATCATGTAAATCGATTGGACCCAACTGACAAATTTTGGCATGAAGTTTTTGAAAAAACAAAAAAAAATGTAAAAATGCGAAGAAGTATTGGAAATTGTTAAAGCTAACAACAGTAATCACATTTGTATTGATTGTGTATTTGTCTCGTTCCGATCAAATGGAGCGTACCGTTCGGGTTGGTCACAATCATCTGGACCACGTTAAACCAAAAAATTGAAATTCTTATTGAAGCACGTGTTGACGCACGTGCAAACCCCTTTTTGTTTGTTTGTTTCTGTACCGGTTCCCAGAAAGAGGTAATAAGACACAACACCGACAATATAGATGAGTGATCTCCATTCGAATTTCTAAAAATTCCGTAATTTCAAAATCTTACTATTATATACTGAAGGAACCAGAATTCGCACAGATCGTAGATCGGCGAATTCAGTTTAGAGTTTAGGAGAATTATTTTTATTAGATTTATAGCTGTGCCGTTGAAGGCTGCCTACGTACCCTTCAAATAGGGATCAAGCCAAAACGTAGTTCTTGTTACAAAGGATGTGATGGGATTTTGAGATATTAAGAATGAGGCGATGGCCTCCTTATTTATAAGTCTTGAAGTCATTAGCTCTTCCTTTTCCTTCTTGACTTTGTATTGGCAATTATCCTTTTTCCTTGAAGCTGATAAGGATAATCTCCTTTCTTTCCGGGATTTGCCTTTATCCAAATAAAGGAAATCTTCTCTTTATTAATTAAAGGAAATTTCCCTTTAATTACGTAGATCGGTTTCGATGGGCCTTGAAGTTGATTGTTGGGCTGATTTCTATTCAAACCGGGTTAAACCGGGGGAGTGCTAAATCCCCCTCTAACAATTAGTCCCCCCCTCAGTTCGGCGAAGGAGTGTTCGAGTTCGGCGGATTTCTTTAGCCCGATTGGAATTGAAATCAGCATCTGGTCGAATTTCCTTTTAGACGTTGTTCGTCTTTGTTCCTGCAAAAATTACTAAAGACGAGAGATTGAGCTCGAGACTGAGCTCGGCGTTTGTTAGTTAGGCGCGAGGTCGGTCTCGGCTTTTCCAAGTTCGGTTTCGATAGTTCGTGCGGGACTGTGAGGTCGGCGAGCTGTGATTGCGAGCTGCCCAATTGTTTAGATCGGTGAATTACGATTACGAGTTGCCATACTGCGGGGTCAGCGAGCTGTGCGGTCGGAGAACTGCGATCGTGAGTTTGGCGAGCAGGGGGTTGGCGAGCTGTGGCCGTGAGTTAGGTGGGGCTGCGAGATCGGCGAACTGTGACTGCATGATGAGTAAGTTGCGACAGAGCTACCTAACTGTTAGACCGACGAGTTGCGACCGCTAGCTACCTTACTGTCGGATCGTCGAGCTACGACCACGAGCTGCTTTACTGCGAAGTAGGCGATATGTTCGATTGAGAGGTAGACGAACTGCTTGAGTTCGCCTTGATGATACGAACTGTACGAGTTCGGCGAACTGACTGAGTTCGGCTTGATGATACGAACTGTACGTGTTCGGCGAACTGACTGAGTTCGGCTTAGAGAGACGGACCCTGTGATTGAATTTGAATAGAAAATATATTCAAATAATAAATATATTTTTTGATAAGAGGTACCTGAATTTTAGGGAGTTCGGTGGACGAGGTATGATCGGTAAGTTTTTTTTTTTTTTTTTTCGGGTCTCGGACTTGATTTGATCGGAGCTTGCATCGTCCGGTCATTGCCCCAGGTGGAAATTATGAGGAGCTTGGTTGATGTATGGTGGGCCAGAATCTGGGCCTGCTCGGCGTGTTCTTACGAGTTCGGCGTGTTCTTACGAGTTCGGTGAGTGATCTCATGTTCGGCACGTCTCCAAGCTCGGTAGTTCGGCACGTCTCCAAGCTCGGCAGTTTGGCACGTCTCCATGCTCGGTACGTCCTTTGCTGTGATCGTGTGGTTCGTCTCGGTGAGCTCGTGATCTCCTCTGATTCACTGCCGAAGGATGGTCGTGAGGAAGGAGGAGATTGCAGTTCGGTGATTGGGCTTAATATCGTATCAGCATATGGGCCAAAAATCGATGCAAGCCCAATACAAAGAAAATCTGATTTTCTTCTCGCGTGGGCTTGGATCGTTGCAGGTCGGCGTCGGATATGCGTGAATCCAGTGATGGCGGCGATGGCCGAGCTCCGGAGAGCTTGAGCGATGGCGGATTGCGATGGAGTTCGGCGTTGGATACGCGCGATGGATCGAGACGGAGTTTGGCGTTGGGTATGCACGAATCCGGAGGCGGCGGCGATGGCGGAGCTCCGGGAGGCTCGACGTGGTGCCAGATTGCTGACGGAGTTCGTGGTTTTTCAGGTCGGAGAAGATGAGCGGTTTTCGCAACAGAGATAGCTTCTCGGGAAAACGGAGATGGCGTCCGAGCTTCTTTTTTTTTTTTTTTTTTTTTTTTTTTTTTTTTTTTTTTTTTGATCGACGAACCGAGATGATTAGGGGTTTTCGAAAAAATAATTCTCCATAAACACCATATTTTTCTTGGTCCATCCTTCTAGCGCCAATTGAAGGAACCAGAATTCGCACAGATCGTAGATCGGCGAATTCAGTTTAGAGTTTAGGAGAATTATTTTTATTAGATTTATAGCTGTGCCGTTGAAGGCTGCCTACGTACCCTTCAAATAGGGATCAAGCCAAAACGTAGTTCTTGTTACAAAGGATGTGATGGGATTTTGAGATATTAAGAATGAGGCGATGGCCTCCTTATTTATAAGTCTTGAAGTCATTAGCTCTTCCTTTTCCTTCTTGACTTTGTATTGGCAATTATCCTTTTTCCTTGAAGCTGATAAGGATAATCTCCTTTCTTTCCGGGATTTGCCTTTATCCAAATAAAGGAAATCTTCTCTTTATTAATTAAAGGAAATTTCCCTTTAATTACGTAGATCGGTTTCGATGGGCCTTGAAGTTGATTGTTGGGCTGATTTCTATTCAAACCGGGTTAAACCGGGGGAGTGCTAAATCCCCCTCTAACATATACTACTAGTAATGTTTTGTGTTCGTCTCGGAAATAGTAATTTGATTGCTATTGGGAGATGTTGTTCCCTAGAGATTCCTTGTCCCGTTTCCTTCCGTTTGTGAATCACAACTTGTTGATATGGACACATTCATGCGTGTATGTAGATGTTGCATCATATCTTTAAAATTGGATGATTCTATAAAGATCCTTGTTCTAGTAATGGAATAGATCGATGTAAGTATCATGACTGTGTGTTGTGTGTTCGTTTGAATCACTATTCTTATCCAAACTAGCTAACACTTCAAAAAAAAAATATAAAGCCTTTTTTGCATATATATTGACATCTACTTTGTGAAAGTTATAAGTTTGCTTGGATGATATGTGAGTGAGATAATAGTTATGGATGAGAATGATATTTTTCATGTGGATGTCAACTAAAGCAAAGGAGACAAACAATAACTCTCTATGTGGCCAATACATAAAATTCTATATATATTCTTTGTCTACCTAAATATATATATATATATATGAACTCTGAATTAACCAATCGTTCATATACATGTGTAAGCATTGCTTATATATATAAACTCAATTTAAAAATTAATTCATGGTCAGAATTTTAAAGTTTATGGGAGTGGCTCATAAAGGTTCCACTAACATAGACAAAAAGTTGGTTTTTGCTTATGCAAATCAT
Organism: Eutrema japonicum; assembly: GCA_030161315.1. Taxonomy (NCBI): domain Eukaryota; kingdom Viridiplantae; phylum Streptophyta; class Magnoliopsida; order Brassicales; family Brassicaceae; genus Eutrema; species Eutrema japonicum. The sequence goes on along the minus strand of BSQW01000002.1, from coordinate 45,430,318 downwards.
TTTCAGCCATGAGATCAATGTACACTTTGATTTACCATCATGTGTTCATATTCGGTATAGCGTTCAAGTAATTTTGGGATGATCAAATTTGTTCAAAACATTTTTTTGTTTATTTTTATTGGCAAATCCTTTTCGAATAAGTACGAAATCCAAAACCATATTATCCGAAAGAAGGTGGATCTTTGTAAAGCGCTAAAAAAACGCTTTTAAATATGCCAACACATCTAGATAAAAGATGCACGGTCTCGTTTTACATAATAACCACACTATTGCCTATTGTTACATACTCCAAAACGTAAGGCTTAAGTTTCTGTCTCCACTAAATTTCAAGTGGTATGACGTATTCTTTGCCTTTAGATCCTCCATTAGTTGAAACAAATAACTAATATTGATGGATAACGATTCGAGTTTCACTCTGTTTTTTTTTTTTGTCTACATCATGGGGCTTGTGTGACATGACGAGTCAAATTATTTTCGTATATAAAATTCTCATACTTTAATTTTGCTTGTGTCGCCTGTCGGTATTCACTTAATAATTGTAAAACTTAATTAATATACTAAAAGCATCTTTATGTAATAGGACACAAATCAAAAAGTAAAGCATGATCGTTTGGAGCGGCCAAAGGTTGGCTATGCTACTTTCTAATTCATTTCTTATGCGTTGGTTCGAAATTTAAGACCACATGTGGTGATCAAAGACTCAATATATATATATATATATATATATATATATATATATATATATATATATATATATATATATGTAGATTGATATTTGTCGACAGATTACGTCTGCATGTCAGCTCCTTTTTCCACCTTTTTCATTAAATTATGTCATAACTTTTTTACTCTCATGCTTACGTTATAGAATCCTCCATTTTAAATTATTTCCTATTGTTCATTCCAATAGTGTATCAAACTAAATGATAAATCGTTTTATTTTGTTATTCCTTCATGAGAGGAGTGTTGAGTTGTGGACCGTAAATTTTTTGAACTTACTGTGTTATTCGACGACCGGGCTTGCACATTAATCTCACACACTTTTGTTGTCAAATCATCTTTGCATCTGCTTGGTAATGCGAATACATAAATTCTGATTCACATATTTAGTGCACTGAGTAATGCGTGATCAACCAAGATGTGGTAGTGGGGTGGTTCCCTTTCGTCGGAAGAGTCGCCATGCTGGTCCAAATCAGAAATCGATTCTCCGCGGGAGCGAAATTATCAACACAATTTTCTTGGTCACATGAGGTGTAAATGGACGGCCTCGCACCTCTCGGAAGATTAGTTTGAACTCTTTAAAGGCATGAGATTACTCCCGAGTCCTCGCAAGGAATTAAAAAACAGTAATGCGTGATCATCAACTTGGAACATATTGTACATTGTTACTAATACTAGTCAGCTGAGAGCATCTCCAACAAACCCTTATTCCCTTATATTATAAGGTTTTTCCAACTCCAACAAACCCTTATTCCCTTAGAGGTTTCACTATTCAAAACCTTAAAACTATTTTATATTTTCAAATTTAGTCCATAGAATTATAATTGTCACAAATAATTGTACTATATTTAGTTTAAGATAGTTTAAGTACCCTAAAATAAAATTCACAAATTATTAATATTGAAGATGTATTACATTACATTAAAAAAACAAATTTTACACAAAATGAATACATTAACAAAAATTAAAGCAAGCTTAAGTAAACTTAACAAAAATTAAAGCAAATCCAATACAAATTACAAGAACATAAATCAAAGCAAATTAAAGATAAATTACATGAAGACAAGCTAAAGCAAATTAAAAACAAATTACATGAAGACAAATTAAAGCAAATTACACAAACACATAAATATTACATATATTACAAGTCGGACCAAAATACTAGTATTCCGATAAATCCCAAGGTCCAAAGAAACAATTGTTTGCAGCAAGACAAGAAGCATGTCGAAAAGACGTTGAACGTGTGTTTGGAGTCCTACAATCTAAGTTCGTTATCGTAGCAGGATCATCACGTTTTTGGAAGAAAGAAGACTTGCATTATATAATGACAGCGTGCATTATAATGCATAACATGATAATCGAAGATGAACGTGATATCAACGCACCGATTAGAGATGCAAGATCAGCACCAAAGATAACTGTTGAATTGGCGGTAAATGAAAATGCTCGATTTCATCAAAAAAAATGAGATCTACTTGTCATATATAATACATATCTAAGGTATCTTCGTACCAAACCACCTATGCATGGTCTCTCATCGAATTTTGTGAGAAAATATAAACTATATATCTACTTGTGTTCTTGTCTGCTATACACCTCGAAAAGTTTTGGTCTGCTAGCTAATTAAAGCGATCATAGATTATACAACACACATCTAGCATAACATATTATTATGCTCACAATTCATCGATGGTGCCTAGCTAGCTTATATTTGCATACACATTGTTTTTATTCACACAGAGTATACAAACTGAGAAAGCTTTTCCATTACAGGAAACCCAGAATCTCGAAAATCTCTCCCACTCTCTTCAAATTTAGGAACGGCTCACACTTTCTAGCTAGCCTATCTTTCTCGCAAGTTATACGGTTAAAAAGAGGTTAGGGCCCAATTGCTCTGACAAGTTAAATTTGCTATGTTTACTAAAAGAAATACAACGTTTTAGTATTTTGATCAAGCAACATTCAAAAATTTCAAATGCAAACAGGAAGAAAAAAATCGGTTTACAAGTTTTATAAATATTTACTTTTACAGTTTTATCTTTTAATTAGGATTATGTTTGAGAATTTTCTAGGTTTTTTTTTAAAACTTAGACTTTTATTCAGGTTTTTGATTGATTTTTTTTTAATATATTGTTTTTAGAATAGTATTTTCTATTTATTTATTTTCTCTTCAATAGATCTATATATTGCGATCTCAATGATTTCAAAAGGACTTGGCGACTTAGACACTCTTACACTAAACGAGTTCATCGCGTTATCGTTGTAATTTCTGCTAAATAAAAAAAAAAGAAAAATGTAAGTAATTAACAAATGCAAGCACAGTTGCTATTGAGCATCTTTGGTTATATCATCATTTCACATGGATTAGAGTTAAGGAAAAGCGAGCTAGTAAGTAATCAGTGACTTTAGGGCATTAATATGCAAGTGTTGTTTTGTCCCTTTCTTTTTCAGAAAGAAAAGGGTTTAAATTAGGGGTTTTTCGTACATCACACAGCGTAAGCATCTGAAAAACACTAAAGACATAAGAGCGAAAGTGATAGTGGGGAATCAATTGCTGATTCACGAGTCTAAAACTTTGTGTCTTCATAAGCTACTCCGTACGATTTATAGGGGTAACATGGGTTGGACTTGGAGAGGGTAAAAGCAACTTAGTGTTGGCTAGCCAAAGAGAAAAGCGACAAAGTTTGGTGTTAATCCAACCTTAAATCGCATAAAAAAAAAAAAATTAATCCAACCTGGAATACTATTTATAACCACAACGTCCTGAATTTAAGAGAGAATATTCCAAAGTAGAAACCTAGGTGGATTCGTCTTCTTTCATAAGCGGAAAGTTATGAATATAAATTTAGACCTATAATACTTGCAGATCTAAGATGTGTGTGTGTGTGTTTTTTTTTTTTATAAAAGATCCAAGATGTGTTTCAAGTTCAATCTTTAGAAGAAAAAAACCCAATAAAAAAAGAAGATATACACACTATTTATAGTGATTAACTTTTAATATAAGAGTTACAAGTATTTTCTGTCGCTACGAACTTCATTATAGTTAAAATATGAGAGTTTTTATATTTTTTACTTCTCTTTTTTCGTTCTCCATCAAACAAAAAAATAATATATGAAAATAAACGAACGAATACGTACATTTTTTAAAGTTAAAATGAACATACATGAAATAATTAAAATATCATTTATGAACGCCTTCGATTGTCAAGAGTCGGGCCGCAATTGGCCGATGTGGGTCGAATCAGAGAAGATCCGTTCGATTTAAGGTAAATCAGCATGCAGAGTTAATCGGTTTAAGTTCGGTTTATGATGGATTTAAAGGGATGCGGAATTTACCTCCAACAATAACCCACTTAAGTTTTTGAATTTTTGTTTGTTAATATAGTAATGTAATTTATGGCCATTTTATAGTATTTTAGGTCATAACAAGCGGGCGGAAAATGGGTTCTGGTCACATTCAAATACAGTGTTGTTGGGTGAGCGTGTTTTTAACACATTTTTTTATTGATTTTTTATGATGCATGCATATTTTCAGTTTTCAGGTCACGAACATTCCTCTCTAGATGTTCACAGTTCACGCCTGCATAGATGCCCGTAATCTTATATGAATTTTATTTTTGTGGTCAATGAAAGAGATTTCAACATTGTTGGACTTTTGTTATCATGTTGGTAATTAAGTTGGGTTTGAGAATCGACCGGCACACGAATCTTTTTTCTTTTGATTAAACAGGCACACTAATCTTGTTTATTACGAAGAAGAAACAAAGTGTCATTTTCATTATCATCATGGGGAAAGATTTGTTCATTGTCGGGTTCTTTTAAATTTTGGAAGGTACATAGACAGAAAGGATAAACAATATTGTAAATTTTTAGTATACTAACCAAAAAGGTTTAATCCGCTAAAGGTCATTAATTTTTTTTTTTTTATAATTCGGAAGTGATTTGGGTTTTTACCACCGACTAATCTTTTCAGGATGAGTGTAGTCGTCAAATAGTCAATTCACCTGGTTTTTAAATGGATCTAAAGCATGACACAATTTTCACTGGTCAAATGGGAGTGATAATTAGATAATTTTGCGCTTTCGGGGAATCGATCACTAGCCTAAACTAACATGATAACTCATCCGCAAGTAAGAACCACTAGCACATTACCACTTGGTTAAAAAAAAGTTTAATAATTTCTACAGAATCTCAATTGGAATCGAAATAATCTTTTAACATTTTTGTTTTCTAGTCTATGGTCCAAATAGATCTTCTTAATTATATCAAAGATACCCATAACTAAGCTGAAAACAAATTTTATGTACATTGCTTCGGACTATCTTTAATCTAGGTTTTATTCGGTTATAGTTTAGGACTTCAAAAGTAACAAAACTGAAAGAAACAAAAAATAGCCTAGTTCGATTTATGCTCCTTTCTTTTCAAATTAAATCTTGTTTTAGATTATTTGTATATTAAAATAAGTGTTTTTATGATTTCAATATAACTTTTAGTAAAAATAAAAATATTAAATACTATGAAATTTCAATAGTCAATCAAATGCATAATAAAACATTTAGCTATTTTCTTAATTTTCCTAAAAATGTCAAAACGACACTCTGTTTAGAACGGATGGAGTATATAATTTTAGTTTTAGTTTTTCAATTTTTTTATTAACATTTCACTTTAATATAAAAAAAGTTCTAAGCATTTGAATTAATTGGTTTGGTGTTTGGATTAGTTTTTTTCCGGATATTTGGATTGAAAAACACAAACCATATTTTGTGATTTTACTACATTCATAGGAAACTCTCCTTGGCTTCTTTCTTTTTGTGGGTAGCCTCTTTCTGGCAAAATCACATGCACGCGGATCGATACTTCCTCGCCTCTGACTCGATCATATCTTTTGTTTTTTTGCTATTTAAGTGAAAAACTATGATTGACTAAGCTTCCTTCATTTCTAAAATTGTTTTCCTTTTACTAAATAAAAATAAAGTTTCCCTTTATCAAAATAATATAGACACAAATGTTTTTGTTTTTTGTTTTTTGATAACGATGTAGACACAAATGTTTTCAAGGTATTATTATATTAGTATTATATTACACAAATGGAACTGTGCGCACATATTATTAATGTATATATTCTCCTCATCCTACATTAATGTGGCATAAATAAATAGTATTCATTTTATTCAAGTGGTAGTGTGGAAAAGCTCTTTTATCACCATCTCTCTCTCTATACACTATACTAAACAATTATTTCTCGTTTTTTTTCTTTATTATAGATATTTTTTAAAAGGTAACTTTTCGGCACTACAAATGAACACCCTCTCCCTCTCCTTATCCCTCAAATTCACTTCCAAAGCCTCTCTCATCTCCTCTCCTACTTCTCTCTCTCTCTCTCTCTGCTTCCTTGTTTCCACATAACAACAAAATCTCTTACAAGAATCTTTTTTCCAAAACTCTAAGCCATGGCAACTGTTGTATATCAAGGGTTTCAGTCTTATTTTGAGTCTCAACACTTTGAGCCAAGAGCTCTAAGACTCAGGCTCTCTTCTCCTAACAATCCTCACTTATCCACACCTCTCATAGACTCATCCATCACTCCACAAGACAACACTAATGCAGCCTCCTTGTCCTCTTCAGGTCCTAACTCGGACTCTAACTCGGGAAGTTGGAGCTTCCTTGATTCCGTCTCAAACTCGAGCTCTGATGATAAAGAGAAGAAGACATTATTACCACCATACGTTCATTCTCCATCTTCGCGTAGAACTCTCAGCGATGAGAGCCTTGCATTGTGCACTGAAAGCCTCGGTAGCGAGACCGGCTCTGATGTCATCAACGATCAAGATTTGTTCTCAGTTTCATCCGAATTACAAAGCATGGAAACTAGAACGTCGACGACGACATCAAGATCATCACGACAAGGTAGGAAGAGGAATGCGATGGATTCACTTCCACCTCCTTTGACAAGTTTGAGAGGTTTTGGTTGCATTCAAGTCAAGTCACACCGTGAAAATGGGAGATTGGTAATGACGGCCGCGAAACCTCCCCCGCGCAATCGGTGTTTACAGGACCGAAGTAATGGCTGCGTCCGACTCGCGATCTTGATTGATTCTGATGAACGCATAGAAACAGAGACCAAAGAAGAAGAAACAATCGAGATAGAGAGAGATAACGAAGAAGAGATTGATCCAGAATACGAGGAAAAAGAAGAAGAAGTTGAAGAAGAAGAAATCCAAGTGATGGGTATTGAAAAAATACAAAGATCAAAAAGATGTCATGAAGTGGATCAAGAAAACAGAGGATTTCGAAATTGGGAATCTTTCTGTGTTGCCACTTCCTAATAAAAGAATCTGTTTCTAATCTCTCTGTAATCACAGTTTCACACCCCTTTTTTTTCCAGCATTGTGTTTTCGTTTTTGTATAAATAACAACCCTTTTTATATATATCACTCTCTATGGTTAAAGATGAATTAAATCCTGGATTACATAAAAGACTTCCGAGAAAGACCTTTTTGTCAACGACCTTGATCATCAGTTTAATACTTAAATATTTTAGTTTGTGTTTACCTGTCAAAATATTATGGTTGCATTAAAAAACAATTAATGTTTTATAAACTAATTTCCCCGCATGTGTAAAACTACAATAAAACCCAAACATTAGTAGTTAGTTACTTTAATTTGACATAATCTCATAAAATGAAACTGAACTTAGTTAAAGAAAATCGATAGAGAAGAAATGGCAATTTGGTTGTGGAGTGGTGAATAGTTTAGTTAAACTGGTTAGGTATGATTCGATAAAATGTCCGAAGGAAGTGGCAGACTGAAATTTTGGGCAGGACGATTATACCACGAAGATGCCCTCATCATGGGAACACACATCACTTCTCTCTGTCTATTCTTGTTTTTCCACGTCTTTTTTCTTCTTCTTAAATTGAATTATTGATCATATCTTTAAAGATTTCGAATAGGTATTTATATAGTTGGACATTATAAAGCTAAAAGAGGCTCCACTCCATTTTTCTATCATTTTCGGACAGGGATTTTTCTTATTTCTTTCCACATTTTCTAAAAATCCGATGAAGTATTCATTTTCATCATACCAATTGTAGAAGTCTTAAATGTGGAATGTCATATGAAAAAAGGATAGATAACATTGGACATATCTTCATTTTATTTTATTTTGTATTTTTTTTGTATTTTGAGGTCTAACTGTGTAGTTGTTGACCTCAACAAATGAGAACTACCCTTGTTACACAAATAAAAATAAAAATGATGAGAACATGTTTTCTTATCATGTATAAAATTATGAGAAAGAGTGAACAGTGGTTTGTATAATTGTTTACAAAAATTCATTACTTTATAATTTAATGAGAATTTAAAAAATATTTATATGCTTGTGAAGATTTTAAAAATTACCCTCTCATAATTTTTGTTTGTGAAGATCTTTTTTTTTATAAGGTATATATATGTAGACTAAAAGATATAAAAATTTGTTTTTAAAGTCGTAACATAGTGTTTGAAAGAATTCTTATACGAATATAGAAGATAAGAAGAATACTGTAAAATAGAAAAGGGGCTAAAATGTGTGATTTAAAAAAAGGGACTAAAATGCCCCAAAAAAAAAAAAAAGGGAAGAGAAGGGACTATTGTTCCGTACAATATGATGACGTCACATATATTACTAAATGCTCTCCGAGTGTCCGCCTCTGATTGCATCAAAGTCTCTCTTAGCCCCACAGTACACAGAAGAAAAAGGCTTTTGGTTGAACATTTGTTTAATTTTTTTTTTTTGGTCATCTAGATTTTTATTAAAAATTTAGAATTTACAAGAACACAAACCCCCAAACGAGAATAACATATATGGAAGTCTATATATGACTTTTACGTAATATTGGCCAAAATTTTAATTTCTTGATTTGTACCCATAGACCATACCTAATGGCAAATGTCAGTAATGTGAATATGTAGAACCACAAAAGTATTTGATTGAAGTCTTCTACTTCTTTTTATTTGTCTTCGACCCCTTTTTCCACTTTACAATGGAAAGAATAATGTTAGACCCATTTCCACCAACATAATTAACCCAATAACTAATTTCGTGAATTATTAATTTATTATTTTATGCTTTAACCCAATAACTAATTTCGTCTTTTTTTTAATCTAATTTGAGTGGGGTTTGAATTTGATGTATACGTGCGATCCTTTTCACGTTTCTTTTTCTGCAAAGCAGTTTGCATGGGATCTGCGTCTATCCATTTACGCAATGTATTTTATATTTAAACTTGGTATAGAATGAAAAAAAATTATAAGTCAGCATTTTTTTTAAAAAAACCCATTAAAATCAAAATACGCGAACGATAAAATATCAAATCGATACATACTCTAATCCATTAGAAAATGAAAATTTATCAAATGTAAAAATATAATTTTGTATATTACGCTAATTCAATAAACGGAATGCTAATTGACTAATCAGTAAAATCGACTGTAACAAAAAAACTCCTAATTATTTAGATAAATATGGTCTGTCAGAATAAAGCATAAATTACTCAAAAGTTTACATCCACGTTTTGATATATAAACGCAAAAGTCATGAATAAAGCTTACGTTCATGCCATGTCCAATTCCCACCCTTTTAAATCGATCTAATCCATTAGCCCTAATCAACTTGGTCTATGATTCATGACGCAATCCTTTATTTGCTGTGTAACTAAATTAGGTCAGACTTTATAATATATAACATATATATATATATATAAAGAGATGCAGCAATGTGGAAATTAGAGGAGAACCTAAATGACATCACGAAAAGTAGAATTGGGTATTTTCTTGGTGGCTAAGAAGAGCAAAAGGATTGGTGAGTGATATAAGAATATGGACGGACTTACAAGTGTATATATATATGCCCATTACTTTTCATTGAACAGACCAATTTGCCCTTCTAAACTTTTATTTCCTTTCTAATTGAACAATGAAATTATTATTTTTTGGTCTTCTTTTAGTAATAGTGGGATGCCTTTTGAATTTTTTTTTATGTTGTGTCACTCTCTTTGACCGGTTAATTAAGTTAGTAAATTAACTAATTAGTTCATTAGGTGTACACCATTAAAGGTAAGATGTGCGCTTCTTTTTCGATTAGGAGTACAAACTGGTCAAAATAACTATTTGATTGCATACTTAAGCAGTGTGGCAATCTCTTCATTTACATAATATAACATTCGAACACAAATCCGATGATACTGAAATTAACTCTATAATATCTCAATAACCAGTAAAGCTAATTAAATGTGGATTATATTCATCCATATTGTTTATATTTTTAGCTGGGAGAAACGAATGTTTGGTATCTAAATATTTAATTAATTGATAGCTTATAGTATCACATTTTTAAAAATTATTTAAAACTGAAATTGAAACCTTTTCACATCACATTGAGTATTACAGATATTTTCATCAAACATTTGTATATTTTGAATTTTCGGGGTAGCCCCGGCCCCGTGTCGTAGTGCAACATGGCGACAACCAAATCGTAGCAACTCGACTCTTGTCCTAACTTAGTTGTTTTGTATATGAATTTAAAACGTGTGCATGGTTTAATGACGTTCATCTTCGTTTAATACATAAATACATATAATATATTATAATGATTAGGAAGAAACATAAATTGAAATTTTGAACCAACGAGGTCCCCCACAAGAAGTCGGGAGATTATGATTCTTGGACACGAATATAAAAAGTGTTTTTTAAAGAAAGGAAAAAAGGCATTCATCACAAATCACAACGCATATAGCCTTTTTTAATAAAAAAAAATCCATATAGTTTTGTGAAATTATTTTGGATAATGCACTGCAAAATTCGTAGGACCCAATCAGATTTCAAGAATTTGAGTTGTGTCTATATGTCCACGTGAACTAATAACATTTGTTAGTTTCTAAGAATACTTCATATTTGTTTGTTAAAAAAGAAAAGAATACTTCATATTATTTGCATAAATACGAACCAATTTCAGCCTTTTTTCTTTCTGCCAATCTAAGAATACCTCATATTATTTGCGTTTTTTTCCGTGTTCGAATTTTGAACGAGAAACTTGGTTTCCTATATATATTTATTACAGAGAAATTGTAAAAACACAGCAAAGAAAAACAAAAATAAAAGTGACGAAGAAAATGAGTATCTCGCTCTCTATATCTCTCAAATCATTAGATAGGGACTTGTCGAGAACGTACACAAAACGCAAAAATTCACATGTCCTTTTTTTCCTTTTATTTGGGGATGTATATAAGTGTATATCTACAAATGGTCAAGACTTCACTCAAAATTATACGGTCCAAACACTGAAAAAAGAGGAAAGCACAAAATCTTAATGCTGATTTTTAATAGATATGGAAGAGAAAATCAAGAAATTTAAAAGCAAGAAGATCTTCATGTTTCTCTTCTTCTTCTTTTTTGAATTTCGCTCAGCTTTTTTTTTTTTTGACAGCCCAACTTCCAACCAAATACTATGCAGTTCGTTCAACCAAAATTTTGAATCAAACACTTTGTTTTATTTTCTTCTTATTTTTTGGTGAGTGATTGACTGATCGATCGATCACGTAAAAGAGAAGAGAGGCAAACAATAGACATGTTACATCGGAGAGGCCTTTATGTTTTTTTTTTTGTTAAAAAGAAGAGGCCATTTAATTTGTATGTGTGATTCTTTCATTTTAAGTAATTATTTGTATAATTATGTTAAATAATGATAGTTCTCTGATAATATTTTTAATTAACGTTTTCAAATAAAGAAATTAATTAACATGAAATAACTATATATATAAGCTGAGTTGATTCATTTTGTTTAATGTATTCTTATCTTATTGATTTCAAGATCTTAAGAGCATCTGCAGCCGTCTCAAATTTTTTTTTTTTAAATTAAGTAATAAAATTAAAAAAAAGAAGTTTGGACCAGTACCCTCGCGCTACGTCAGCGCGAGGGTGTCTCAGTTTTTGTTTAGAGTGTCTCATACCAGACACAGTCTTTCTCTCCTCTCTTTCTTTCTTTTTCAATTTTTTTAATAGAGGGTGTCTCAGAGACACCCTCGATGCAGATGCTCTAAGTTGCAACGTTTGTATTAGACCTGAGCATAAAACCCGGACCCGCTAGACCCAACCCGAACCGACCCAAAAAATTGGGTTCGGGTCGGTTTTGGTTTTGCCCTAAAACCCGAACGGTTTTTGTCTAAATTTATTTCGGTTCTCGGGTCGGTTCGGGTAAAACCTGAGACCCGATCGGGTACCCGAAAAATATAATTTATATATATATTCGGGTATTTTCGGGTTATTCGGGTTATTTCGGGTTATTCATGTTATTTCATATTATTCGGGTATATTTAATTCGGGTTTTTTTTGGTAATTCGAGTTATTTCGGGTTATTTGGGTACATTTACTTCAGGTTATTTCAGGTTATTTCGGGTAATTCGGGTTATTTCGGGTAATTAGGGTCCAAAACCGACCCGAACCGACCCGATTTTTTTTTTCGGTTCCATACCGAGTTTCATTTCAAATCCTAAAACCGATCCGAACTCGACAAGACCCGAATCGAACCGAACCAAATTTTTGTCGGGTCCTATTCGGTTCCTATCTTCTCCGACTTCAGGTACCCGAGAACTGAGAACCCGACCCGAACCCAACCCGTAGATCCGAATGCCGAGGCTTAGTATGTATACTTGTTTACACATAAAAGGTTTTTTTTTTTTTTCAAAAAATTCGCAGATATATATAAGTCAGTCAATATCATGATTCATGAAGTTTGACAAGTAAAGGAATTTGCCCTGATGAAATTTCATATTTTTCTCTCAAAAGTGAGACATTTGTTTTACTGCATATAAATTGAATATACTTCTATAGTCTCCGACACATTTCCTCATATTCTTGGGTCCAAAGTTTCATGCAGCATTCCTACAAATTCCCTTTTTCAAATTTCAATACATAACTTTTGAAAGTAATTTGGAATTATTAAAAAAAAAAAAAAACTTTTGAAAGTAATTTGTTTTAACCCAACTACTTTTAGATTGATCATATGACTAAAAACTAAAAAGTCTTGAAACTAAAAACTAAAAACTAAAAACTATTGTACAATCGAAGAACATCACACAATTCACAAATAAGTCAGATTTTAATACTCTTAGATGGTTTTAAGTCAGATTTTTAAAAAAAAATATATATAACAATTGCAATACTATGAATCGTTTAAGAACTATCTACATATATGAAATATTATAATAGTGATGAAAATCACCCCACCAAAAAAAGAAAGAAAACAGAGTAATTTGGGGATAATTTAAGAAAGAAACATACAATTCTTCTCTATCCTTTATGGGCTGATAATGGAGACTTCCCTCCTGCACCAGCGTGTCGCATATTCTCTGCACAGAGAGTTTTACAATGAGTTTTTTTTTATAAAAAAATAAGCTTTTTAAAATTCAACACTTTTACTAAAAATGTTTAGGCTCGAAGAAAAACACTTGCCTCGATGCCTCTCAAGCTCTTCATAGAGTTCTTCTTCCCATTTCCGTCGAATCTCTGAAAAACTGAGGATGGATTCAAAGAAGGAAACATCAAGACCAAAGAAAAACTCAATTTCCAGGCTTTATAAACCAGTGTAACTTCAGAACGAGCTAACTCACCATCGGCTATTAGTTACTGCCTTCTTGGTTGACTCGTTCACTTGCGTTCGTTCAGTTCCTGGCTGCATCACTCTGCTTGTGTTCAGAGTACGCTTTGAGCTTTTGACTGGGCTGGGCATGGCATCACTGATAGCTGAGAGTCGTCTGCTCGGAAGTCGTTTAGGTGACTTGCTTATACTTGCTAGTTTTGGTAAATTGTAGCTATTGGTGTCTCCAAGTGCACCTTGGGCTGTTCCTGGATTCATCGCATTGTGGAATTCTTTGAGCAGAGGGGTCTGCAATCTTTTCAAATCTTGAGCCTTGACAACAGATAAACCGACAATAAAACAAGTGATCAAGATTCATATATCATCACAAAACCTCACTTGGTAGCAGAGATGCATTTGAAATCCTAGGTAGACCAGAGCAAATGATTAAGTTTAAGGAGCATCGAAATTGGAAAGAAAATATGGGGTTGAGAATTTCGCTTTCGCTATGTGCATGCCTTCAACATTAACCAAGTTTAGGGCTCCTTAGTGGCTTAAAAGTTTAAAAATTTCCGATTTAGCAGGTCTCTTCAGCCTAAGTAAAGCAAATGAATCTGAGAAAACATGAATCATGCATAGTATTATTATCTGATTTCTCACCCAGCTGCTATATAAAGGTCTTACCTTCTCATCCAAAAATGATTTTATTTTCAACTCTGTGGCTTTATAATCTTCCTCTGCAACGGAAGAGCTACCAGCAAATGTTAAGCTGGTTTCCTCATCACATGGAACCCCAGATTTGACTTCAGCAGCTTGGTATGAAAGCAAGTTAGATTTACTTCTCATCACTTCAGGGGTTTCGTCAAACTTGCATGACCAGTTATCCGTGGAATCACACATGGGATTAAAACTCTGTTAAAGTTAAAAGGTTTCTTCCCACTGTCAGTATAACTGCAATCAACAGACATATTTGAAGATTTGGAGGATATATTTATCACCTTGTTTAAATCTGTGGATTGTGACAAAACATTGTTACTAACTGATGCAATGTTGCAGAGATCATCCATATCGGTCTGACAAAGGTCATCAGAGTCGCCATCTCGCCAACAGAATCCTGAGTTATTCGACTTCTCTGGGTGTATAATGGAACTCCTTAAGCTTCCCAGTTCACAGACATCCTTCAAGCCTGAACAGGTTGACCTCCGCATCAAAGAGTTTATTCTGGACCAATAGAGAAAGTGAAACCAGAATCAAGAGATCAAAATCACGGATAACAAAAAAGCTGAAACTAGAGCTGCAAAGAGAAACTTACGAACTCCTAACATTTATTCCTTGTGTGGCTATTGAGTTTCCGCATTCCTGATATATCCGAAAGAATGTCAGAAGGTTGAAGAACCAGAACAAAGTTTACTGTCATTATGTACTAACCGTAAGAGAACTACGGGAAGCTGGATAAGATTCTTTGTGCTCTCCAGTGACAAAGGAGTGCTGCAGATGTTAAGCAGATGTCAGCAGTAAAAGGCTAAAAGCAACAAACAAACTTTGCGTTGTGCCTTGAGAGTAAGGACCACTTTCACAACTATTAGAAATGTAGAAGATATGAGATTCACAACACCTGAAGCAATTCGGATGCAGAGAGTCTCAAGCGTGGCTCCCTGCAAAATATAATAGCTCTTATAAATAGGACAATTGACATAAACGCTCACTTGAAGTGGAAAGGTGGAACAGGCGCTTTCTCTAGATAAAGACAGAAACGAACTGGGAGAAGAAAAAAGACTTATGACTTACTTGTGTAAGCATTTCAGTAGAAAGTCTTTAGCCTCTGGTGAAAGGTCTTCTGGAATTGGTGGATGAGCTTTTGTTCTACCAATATGAAGACAGCGGCAAACTGGAAAAAATAACTTCTTAGTTTTCTAAATTAAAAGACAGCAGCGTATGCATCAACGATATTGGAAAGTGTCTTTCACCCAGTAGATATGTCTACCTGCTGATACTGCTCGCTCCAGGGAGGCTTCCCTGTAGCCATCTCGATCACAGTGCATCCAACACTCCATATATCAGCAGAGCTTCAGATTTAGGAAGAAGGTCAGAAGATGAAGTTGCAATACACAGGGAAAAATAGATGAGAACCCATTCCCACTACCCAGAACATTTTTAACCTATCATCTTACAAAAAGTTAGAAGCTAAAAAAAAGTAGGAGATGTGGGAGAAGAAGATAACTTATAGGGTATTCTAGAAACACTTACAAGCTATGACCTGTCTGGAGAATGACTTCAGGAGCCATCCAATACGGCGTTCCCTTCATAGATTTGGCACCATTTACAGTAGCCTGGAAGCATAAAAATCACAACTTTTAGAGTAGTGAAAGAGAGAGGCAACATATTGAAATATGATTGAAGAGAAAGCGCAATCATACTAGCTCTACAACTTTCTTGGAAGCACCAAAATCCGCGAGTCTGATGCAACCTTTGTTATCGACCAATATATTTGCCCCCTAGAGGTATGTGGAAAGAGTAAAGACAGGAGTTTTGAGCAACAACAGGCACATCATATGTTGGAAAGAGGAAAGTACCTTGATATCTCGATGCATGATCCCATTGTTGTGAAGATACTCCAGACCAAGCAAAAGTTGCTTTGTGTACATTATTATTACCTATTCAGAAAGGTTCAGCACAACATTTTATCTCCTGTGAAGCTCAAACACAAAGTTTAGCATATTCCAGGTATAGTCAGGACTTACAGGCTCAGGAAAAGATCCAAACTTCTCCAACAGAGATGATATTGAACCACCGGGAACAAATTCCATCAAGATATTCAACGAATCACTCTCTCTTACAGTACCCAAATATCTCTAGAAAAACAAAAATATCGAGATAATAAGGGGACTGCATGCGGAACACAAACAATATATATAACTGAATGGATGTCTACTCACAACAATGTTTGGATGCGAAAGATTCTTGAGAAGTCGTACTTCTTCCTCAAGCTCTCGGATGTGACCCTAAACCAAGGATTCAAGAGTAAGGAAACAGAAAAATTGTTACCAAAAATGGGAACAGATTTATCTAAAATTGGAAATTTAACACAAGAAAATTGGAAATACTGACTAGCACAGTGATGAAACTTACCTGAGTCTTCTCCTTTGAAGCACTGTTTGGAGCGATTAAAACCTAACATCATATAGAAAGAGAAAAACGATCACGAATCAGCAAAATAACTCATAAAAAATGCAATTGACGGATGATTAATATTAAAATCGACCTGTTTAATCGCAAGAAGCTCGCCGGAATCGAGGTTCATTCCCATGTAAACCCTCCCAAAAGCACCGCAACCGATTAATTCCCCTTTCCTCCACCGAATCGACGGCGCTTCTTCTTTTCTGGGAGCAGGAAGACCCGGAGGTGGCTTGGTGAAGAGGCCGATGCGAGAGCTACGGATGCTGGAGTTAATCTTCCCGACGAATCCGCTGAGACCTCCTCCGCCGCTACCATCGTCTCCGGCCAAAGACGACCGGAAAACCAAGGATCGGCGAACCGACCCGAGAATATCCTGCATTTTGGTGTTGGAAGTGGTTCGTTACGGCGAATGTGTAGAGATCAGTGAAGATTACTCATCGTGATGTGTGGTGGATGAAGGAAATTTCGAGGAGGGAAAGAGAAACTCGATCTGTTTTTCAAAATTAAAGGCAAGTTTTTGTGATTTTTCATTGAAATTGAAATATTATTACCCTTCATTGATGGGCCTTATATATTGGGCCCTTTAGTGTACATTAATATTTATTGAACTGGTTGAAGCCCGCACGTGTCAAATACCCATGTGATGTGTCGGTCGTTGAATCATCTCTTGTCACCAAACTCACCGACACTCTTATCACATGCAACATGCTTAACTTTAAAAGTTATTACTACACATATGAGATATTTTGTTTTAACTATGATAAGCAGAAACTATTCTTGATATAATGAAACTCAGAATATCTCAATAGAGGAAGAAACAAAAGGACAAGATCAAAACTAGCAGATAATTAACGAGGCCAATACTAAAGGTGAAGCCATTAGAATCCTCCTTTGGTGCTGTGGAATAGCTTCCTTCTGGTGTGTTGGTAGTGAGAACCACAACGATCCAATCATCTTCTTTACCAATGCCCATTCCTGTAAACTTAGAATCGTTCAAACTCATCGAGTACTGTGACTTGGTGAAGTTTGTGAGGACGAGGTTCGAGTCTAAACTGTTAGAGGGGGGATTAGCACCCCCTGGTTTAACTCGGTTCGAACCGAGATCGGTTCAATCAAGACCGATCTACGATGGTTCGGATCAAAGACAAGTCGGCCCGAAACGTTGGGCCGAGTTCGGAATCTCGCTGAAAGCCCATCTCGGCTACCGATCTAGGCCCATCACAAGCCCGGTCCGTTACAACAGATGAAACCGGAATATTTCCCTTTTTCCACCGATCTCGGAAAAGGAAATATTCTCTTTGGTCGACTCCTCGAGATATCAGGAACTTATCCTTATCTCGGAGAGAAAACCGGAAGATTTCCTTTTCCGAATCGAACTCGGAAAAGGAAATCTTCCTTTCAACCGCCTCAAGACACTATAAATAAAGGAGGAGGCTCATTCATTCAAGATCATCCACAACTTCCGCAAAGACAGAGAATAGAAGAGAGCTCGTTACCGATCTCGAATCCTTTTGTCTTTACCTTCTTACTTAAACTCTGTTGTAACGCCGACTCAGATCAATAAACGAGATTCCGATTAAAAGTACTGTTTTACCCCTTTTTGTGTGATTTACGGATCAACAATTGGCGCCGACTGTGGGGAATATTTAGAACAGTACTTTCGGATATCGTTAAATTGAGTTCGGCGATGGCTCTTCCAGTCAACAATGCCCTTAACACCGAACGTGAATGAGGGGAGAAGCCGCGAGCAGCACCACCTCCGTCCGTGACCTCCTACGCCGACCACAGTCAGCAATCTGGGACCACGTCGAGCTTCCCGGAGCTCCGCCATGGCCGCCGCCATTAACGCCGCACCTGCGACGAACCAACACCGACCTACGACGTGAAGACGAAAACCAGATCTTCTTCCTTTTGGGCTTGAGCAGATTCTCGGCCCACCTGATATCAGTCTATCTTAGATTAAGCCATCCCCTGGCCCAAAGTATTGAGAATATCGAAAGCCCAACCCCGACCAGATTCGTTAAAGAAAAAAAAAAAAAAAAAAAAAAAGAGGAACGAGCTCATCAGCTCATCAACCGAACTCACGCGAGAACGAGCTCACTCATGAGTCATGACCATGAAAGAGAGGCCGAACATAATAACGAGCTCACTTACCGAGCATAAAGATCATCGTGACTTGAGAAGAAGATGTGACGTGCATGGCAAGCAACAAGTATTACGTGAGACATAAACGACGACGTCACTTACTCTCCTCACGAGCCATGCACGTCGCCACCGAACACAAACATGCCGACCATGACGTCATCACATCTCTCTGAATACGCCGAACATGCCGATCACGAGGCCACGACGAACTCACCAACTTGTCGAACTCGCCAATACACCGAGGATGACCGAGCATGATGAGCTCACGACGAGAAACCAATTCACTGGACATGAACTCACTAAACACACGACGAGAAGTAACATGCATGATGAATAGCTTGCATGCAAAGCGACGTGCATAACGACGACCAACGAACACGATCACAACACGCCGAGCTCATGATCACGAGCCCGTTCAAGGTCATGCCGAACATGGGACCACGCCGAACTTGCGGTACGCATTGAACATACCGAACGCGCCGAGAAACACATGCCGAGCATGAAGACATGCCGATTTTATCCTAACAACCATACCTAGCATGACGTACCGTGCATGCCAAGCTCACTTGAAGACGTGCCGAGCTCAATCTCGCAGTTAACCGACGTCAAACAATGATCGGCGCGATGCCTTGTTCGCAGTCAGGCATCGCGCCGACCTTACTCACGGTAAAAAATCGCGCCCACCTTGCTCGCAGTCAGGCATCGCGCCGACCTTGTTCGCAGTCAGGCATCGCGCCCACCTTGCTCGCAGTCAGGCATCGCGCCCACCTTGCTCGCAGTCAGGCATCACGCCGACCTTGTTCGCAGTCAGGCATCGCGCCCACCTTGCTCGCAGTCAGGCATCGCGCCGACCTCGTTCGCGGTCAGGCATCGCGCCCACCTTGTTCGCAGTCAGGCATCGCGCCCACCTTGCTCGCAGTCAGGCATCGCGCCGACCTCGTTCGCGGTCAGGCATCGCGCCCACCTTGTTCGCAGTCAGGCATCGCGCCCACCTTGCTCGCAGTCAGGCATCGCGCCGACTTTGTTCGCAGTCAGGCATCGCGCCCACCTTGTTCGCAGTCAGGCATCGCGCCCACCTTGCTCGCAGTCAGGCATCGCGCCGACTTTGTTCGCAGTCAGGCATCGCGCCCACCTTTCTCGCAGTCAGGCATCGCGCCGACCTTGTTCGCAGTCAGGCATCGCGCCGACCTTGTTCGCCGAACTCAAAAAGCCGAACGCGCACAGTTCGCAAAAAAAAAAAAAAAAAAAAAAAAAAAAAAAGACGCTCTTCTACCTAGCTACGCTCTCGCTATCAAGCTTCTCCTCTATCAAGTGACAATACACTCGGATTCGATCTGGGAAATAGTAAGCCGAATTCTCAACATTCGCAAATTATAAGCCGGATGACGCAATTCCCAGATTGTCTGAGCCAAATAAGTCGAGTCTGTCTCGCACACTCAGATCCAATATGGGAACTAAGCCGATCAATCGACGATCGCCGACCTAGAAGCAGGTCGTAAGATCGAGTTCATTCTCTACACCCCGGCTAAGACCGTATTATGTACGGCACCAATTGTGTGCACAATGAACTCGAGAGGATGTGTAACACGACCTCGGAATTAACAGTCAAGAAACGACTAAGTAAGATGAAGCTTCCACAGCTCGCAAAGCCATCTTATTATGAACTACGAATGGCTTGATCCTTCTTTCGAAGGTACGTAGGCAGCCCTCACAAGGCGCAGCTATAACATTAATAAAATTTTACCAAGGCATTCTACCGAACTCCAATAGTTCGTACCTTCAAAGCCAAACTTTATGTTTGCCGAACTCCAACAGTTCGTATTTTCTAAGCCAAACTTTATGTTTGCCGAACTCCAACAATTCGTATTTTCTAAGTCAAACTTTTTGTTTGCCGAACTCCAACAGTTCGTATTTTCTAAAGTCAAACTTTTTGTTTGCCGAACTCCAACAGTTCGTATTTTCTAAGTCAAACTTTTTGTTTGCCGAACTCCAACAGTTCGTATTTTCTAAGCCAAACTTTTAGTTTGCCGAACTCCAACAGTTCGTATTTTACAAGTCAAACTTTTAGTTTGCCGAACTCCAACAGTTCGTATTTTCTAAGTCAAACTTTTAGTTTGCCGAACTCCAACAGTTCGTATTTTCTAAGTCAAACTTTCAGTTTGCCGAACTCCAACAGTTCGTATTTTCTAAGTCAAACTTTCAGTTTGCCGAACTCCAACAGTTCGTATCTTCTAAGTCAAACTTTCAGTTTGCCGAACTCCAACAGTTCGTATCTTCTAAGTCAAACTTTCAGTTTGCCGAACTCCAACAGTTCGTATCCTCTAAGTCAAACTTTTTGTTTGCCGAACTCCAACAGTTCGTATTTTCTAAGTCAAACTTTTTGTTTGCCGAACTCCAACAGTTCGTATTTTCTAAGCCAAACTTTTTGTTTGCCGAACTCCAACAGTTCGTATTTTACAAGTCAAACTTTTAGTTTGCCGAACTCCAACAGTTCGTATTTTCTAAGTCAAACTTTTAGTTTGCCGAACTCCAACAGTTCGTATTTTCTAAGTCAAACTTTTAGTTTGCCGAACTCCAACAGTTCGTATTTTACAAGTCAAACTTTCAGTTTGCCGAACTCCAACAGTTCGTATCTTCTAAGTCAAACTTTTAGTTTGCCGAACTCCAACAGTTCGTATTTTCTAAGTCAAACTTTTTGTTTGCCGAACTCCAACAGTTCGTATCTTCTAAGTCAAACTTTTAGTTTGCCGAACTCCAACAGTTCGTATTTTACAAGTCAAACTTTTAGTTTGCCGAACTCCAACAGTTCGTATTTTCTAAGTCAAACTTTTAGTTTGCCGAACTCCAACAGTTCGTATTTTACAAGTCAAACTTTTAGTTTGCCGAACTCCAACAGTTCATATTTTCTAAGTCAAACTTTTAGTTTGCCGAACTCCAACAGTTCGTATTTTCTAAGTCAAACTTTTAGTTTGCCGAACTCCAACAGTTCGTATTTTCTAAGTCAAACTTTCAGTTTGCCGAACTCCAACAGTTCGTATCTTCTAAGTCAAACTTTTTGTTTGCCGAACTCCAACAGTTCGTATCCTCTAAGTCAAACTTTTTGTTTGCCGAACTCCAACAGTTCGTATTTTCTATGCCAAACTTTTAGTTTGCCGAACTCCAACAGTTCGTATTTTACAAGTCAAACTTTTTGTTTGCCGAACTCCAACAGTTCGTATTTTCTAAGTCAAACTTTTAGTTTGCCGAACTCCAACAGTTCGTATTTTCTAAGTCAAACTTTTAGTTTGCCGAACTCCAACAGTTCGTATTTTCTAAGTCAAACTTTCAGTTTGCCGAACTCCAACAGTTCGTATTTTACAAGTCAAACTTTTAGTTTGCCGAACTCCAACAGTTCGTATCTTCTAAGCCAAACTTTTAGTTTGCCGAACTACAACAGTTCGTATTTTCTAAAGTCAAACTTTACGTTTGCCGAACTTCAACAGTTCGCATTTTCAACCACCAACGGTTCCCATATCAACGTCCTGGCCAGACGATCTGATAAAGCCGAGCTTAGCTCGCACGCATCCTCATGGTGCAATGGATAATACACTTTCCACATTCAAAGCCGAGATCAGTCTCGCACCAAATTCTCAGATTATCCGAGCTAAATAAGCCAAGTCCGTCTCGCACACTCGGATTCAATGTGAGAAACCTAGAGCATATTAAGATGGGCTGTTCACGTACTCTTAAAACTAAACTCTAGGGTCAAGCCGAACGACCTTCCTCGCAAATCTAAGCCGACTTCTCAACAGTCGCAAAACTGGTAAGCCGATTTCTCAACAGTCGCAAAAACAAGTAAGCCGATTTCTCAACAATCGCAAAAGCAGTAAGCCGATCTACGATAGGGATTGCCGACCTCGAACAGGTTCAGTCGAATTTATCCTCTTCACCCGGCTAAGACCGTACAGTTTACGGCACCACTGTGTACGATAAATTCGAGAGGTTCGTATAATGTACGACTTCAAAAGACTAGTCAAACCGCGAGAATTCCGATCTTCATTCTCGAAAGAAATTCACCGGACTCAGAATCTACCGCACTCGAGACGGATTTTGATTGAACCAACCTCAATTCTAACCGAGCTAAAGAATACTCCTCAAAATTCGCCGAACTCATAAACTCCCTCGCCGAACTGAGGGGGGGACTAATTGTTAGAGGGGGGATTAACACCCCCTGGTTTAACTCGGTTCGAACCGAGATCGGTTCAATCAAGACCGATCTACGATGGTTCGGATCAAAGACAAGTCGGCCCGAAACGTTGGGCCGAGCTCGGAATCTCGCTGAAAGCCCATCTCGGCTACCGATCTAGGCCCATCACAAGCCCGGTCCGTTACAACAGATGAAACCGGAATATTTCCCTTTTCCCACCGATCTCGGAAAAGGAAATATTCTCTTTGGTCGACTCCTCGAGATATCAGGAACTTATCCTTATCTCGGAGAGAAAACCGGAAGATTTCCTTTTCCGAATCGAACTCGGAAAAGGAAATCTTCCTTTCAACCGCCTCAAGACACTATAAATAAAGGAGGAGGCTCATTCATTCAAGATCATCCACAACTTCCGCAGAGACAGAGAATACAAGAGAGCTCATTACCGATCTCAAGTCTTTTGTCTTTGCCTTCTTACTTAAACTCTGTTGTAACCGCCGACTCAGATCAATAAACGAGATTCCGATTAAAAGTACTGTTTTACCCCATTTGTGTGATTTACGGATCAACATAAACGAGGAACACATGCGGGCATAATCGAGCCGTCTCTTGTGTCGGAGACGTTTAAGTGGCATTTGGCTAGAATCTGAGGGTAGTCTGAGAACTGTGGCTCGGTTCCAGGTACTGTGGCTGAGCCAGTGTCGTTGGTGCATGGTTTGTTCTTGAATTGGTCAGCGATTTCGTCGGCTAGACATTCTGCGTTTTCGTTCTTGTTCAAGGTTGTTAGATTCTGTGATGTTCTGTAGCTGTTGATGCCTGTGAAAAGAATGTCTTCTTCATCTGCAAGTTAAAAGATCTAATTAATAATTTGTATGAGCATATTCATAATCTTTAATCAAAGTAAATTTGTGTTCTTGTTTTGCTATCAAGATTAAGGAGAGTGATTGAGAAACTATCAAATGGTTTTAGTGATTGAGATCTAACGAAGAACTTTTAAATGAAGAGAACAAACAGATCCTAAGAGATTTCAGACCAGATCTAAAGATCCTAAGTAAATACAGCGAATCTATCAAGAACAGAGATTTACTTCAACAAGAAAAGGGAATGGAAAAGAGAGAAAGAGAGGAAGTTACCGGTGTCGCTAAGCACAGGGCGATTGAGGAAGACAAGGATGACGGAGAGAAGGAGAAGAAGTGGAAGCTTGTTAATCGCCATTGAAACGAGCGAGAGGCTGAAATGCCAGAAATTGAAAAAAAGTAGGCCGCAATACCATAACTCTAATAATTAATATCAATTTGATTTTTTTTTAATAAGAAAAATCGTGGATAATACTAACTTCTCCCTAGTTATCTTAAAATTTACAGTAAAACCAGGGTTATATCCACAGATTTTAGGCATACCCGATAACCCGACCCAACTCGATTTAATTTAGGTTTAATTATGGTTTTATTCCAAAACCCGATTTATTAGTAGCAAAACCCGATTTGCGATTTATCAATCGCCGATTTCGTCGAAACCTTCTATCTCCCCAGGCGCTCCCCCCATAACTTCCGATTCAAAATTTCCGGCGATGGCTAAGGTGAGAATATCCGGTATCGAGTATGAGTCAACTGAAGTCGGAGAAGCATCGAATCACACACCGATTGAAGACGAAGCCCCCGAAACAACGAATCAAGCACCCGAAACAACCAATCTTACCAATCTCCGTGCACCCACACTCGGAGGCAGAGAAGCACCGGCGGAAGACGAAGCCCGCGAAACAACCAATCGCAGTGCACCCACGACGGAACCCGAGAAAGAAGCAGACGAAGAGGTTGAAATGAGAGAAGATTCAACGGGCGATTCAACGGACACGGCTAGTGATGGTGATGGCGAAAAAGAGAAAGAAGCGCAAGAGAAAGAAGCGCAAGAGAAAGAAGCGCAAGATAAAGAAGCTCCAGAGGAGGAAGAACCGCAAGAGGTATGTATACTTCAGATTCCCAATATGCTAAAGTTCATTACAGGCTAGGCTAGTAGAAGAAAGTATGGGAAAAGTTTTCGTTTGTATTTCAGGATGACGATGATAGCCAACCAATGCAGCCTGAAAAGCTTTACTTCGGTCCAACCGAGTATAGCAAGCCCTGTACGATACAATCGAGGTGTGCTGTGTCGCATGTTGTCAATGTCATAGGCCAGCTTCCGGAAGAGCTGAAATGGTTCAGAGCCCATCCTCAGTTTAAGCACATTTTCCACATGTTCAAGGAGCCAAACCACATGAGTCAAGGGTTATGGATGCTTCTCCTTCACACAGTCTCTACCGAGAAGATGAATGAGGCCTGGTTTGTGGTGAATGGAGTCCCCATTCGGTATTCT
This sequence comes from Eutrema japonicum, assembly GCA_030161315.1. Lineage (NCBI taxonomy): Eukaryota > Viridiplantae > Streptophyta > Magnoliopsida > Brassicales > Brassicaceae > Eutrema > Eutrema japonicum. The sequence continues at coordinate 45,405,128 of BSQW01000002.1, read as the reverse complement.
TTGAAGGAGCATGCACTTCTTAGTGGTCTTGACTGCCATGAGTATCCGAATGACTATAAGAAGTTGGGTAGTTTGAATTTTGTTAATAAGCACTTTGGAAGGGATGATAGAATCAAGATCGCAGAGGTGGAAGCTGAGCTAAAATCAATGAAGCAGAGCTCCGTAGAGAGGAAGAAGATGGCAGTGTTGTTTTTCTTATGCAAAGTATTGAAAGCGAAGTCCAAGGCTGATGGCAACATAGACCCCTTCCTGCTTAGAGTTGTTGGTGATTTGAATATGTGCAAGACGTTTCCATGGGGGCGTTACACATTTGATGAGACTATGAAGGAGATCCGGCGTGTGGTTAATAAGTTTGATGGCTGCGTGAAAGGAAAAGGAGAAAAATCTAGCTTTTCTGGTTTCATTCTTCCTCTACAGGTAAGTATGAGTTATATGTTTTGAATTCTTAAATTTATGATTTTTAACTTTGTTTGATATTGTGAATTTTATGTGTAGATTCTTGCATTTGAGTGTATTCCTAGTCTTGGAAGGAAATTTAGAGAAGCTGTACCTGCTGAGCCTGACTGTCCAAGGATGTGCAAGCATAAATTCATTGATGTTTGCATGAAAGGTATACCTTTGGATGATATAAATGAAGCGATTGGCAATAGTGCTGAGGTATAATTTTTTTTGCATATTGTTATGAGTTTGATATGAAAGATTGGTTTAGTATCAGAGTAGTAAGTTGTATTTGTTGATATTGACAGGACATTTGTAGCATCTTGGAGCCTGACGAATATGAAGAAGATCTTATGGCGCGAATCACGGATCCTGGTTTAGATGATGGTATCGGATTTATTGATGTAGAGGTTGAGGGTTGGACGAAGCATCTAACCGTGAAGAAGAAGAAGATATGTTGGAGACATTTGTATGAGTTAGACATTGGTGCTCGGTTTCAAGGCCCTACAGAGGAAACTCCACAAGCTGAGCGTACATCTTTGTTGGAGTTGCAGGCGTCGATGGAGAATGGCTTCAAAGAGATCATGGAGAAGCTTTCTGGCATGGATGCAAGAGTGAAATCTCTTGAAGACTTAGTACTTCCGCCAGGCGACTCACCACCCGTCTCACCAACCGTCTCAGCATCAACACCAGCATCAACACCAGCACCAGCACCAGCACCAGCACCAGCACCAGCACCAGCACCAGCACCAGCACCAGCACCAGCACCAACACCAGCACCAGCACCAGCACCAGCACCAGCACCAGCACCAGCACCAGCACCAGCACCAGCACCAGCACCAGCACCAGCACCAGCACCAGCACCAGCACCAGCACCAGCACCAGCACCAGCACCAGCACCATCACCAGCACCAGCACCAGCACCAGCCTCATTCTTCGAACCCTTCCCATCATTCTTTGAACCCTGCCTATCAGCCTTAATCCAACCTGGTGACCCACCACGTAAGAAGAGGATCAAGATGACAGCTAAGAGGACTCTTCTCCCAGTACCCATCTTTGATTTACCTGATCCACCAGCTAAGAGGCGGCGACAACCATCGAGGCATGTTGTGTCCCCTTTTACAGAAGGGAAGAAAGAGCCGAAGGGGAAAGGGAAAGAATAACAAGGAAGTAGAAAATGTGTTTAGGTTTTTTTGGAACTGGTATAGACCTTTGTCTGTGTTATAATTGTTGGATTTAGTTTTTGAACTAGTATGAACTTATGGTATTACTCGTCTTTATTTAAGGTTATATTTTAGTTGTGGTAATGGGACAACATTGTACAAGTTAAGGTTATATTTCAGTTGTGGTAATGAGACAACAGGGACAACATTGTACAAGTTAAGGTAGTTGTGGTAATGAGACAACAGGGACAACATTGTACAAGTTAAGGTTATATTTCAGTTATGGTAATGGGACAACATGGTACAATTGAGTGTTTTCTAGAATTTTAGTAAACATATGAATTATAACAAACCGAATATTCATAACAATACAACACATAGGACCCTTTTAAACATAATGAAAATAAAGGATCTTGCCGTAATGCAATTAAGAAAATAATGCAACAGACTTTTAGTTAAGAAAATAAAAAACCGCAGCAAACACAAGGAAAAATGCAATTATCACATATCCATCACCTCGGTTGGCAAGCAATTCCTTCATCCTTGAAATCTCTCTTTCCATCCCAGCCAGGAGCTCTCTCATTTGCATAATTTCTGCACCATGGGTCTCAAACGAGGCAGTTTCGTGAAGGCAGTTTCGCAAAACTCCCATGTTGTGCATGCTTTGCATCCCTTCATTGACCTTATTAATTTGAGTTTTCAGACTTGATAGTTCTTCTGTGACAGCATGATCCCACCATTTCCATATGTGGTCATGATTAGGATGATTTCTCTTGTACAATGAAGAAATCATTCAGCTACATTGAAACAAAACCCTAAATTCTATACTTCGGCTAAATCACAAACTCAGTCTTTGTTCTTACCTCATGCGGCCAATCTGGACAGGTGTACATTAGCCTTCCTCGAGTAGCTTCAGCAGTCGATTCCCTGATAACAAGAGAGACGCCACACCAACACGTTCCTCGCATACCCCAATCTCCATCAGCTCGGTAGTATGAACTGTCACAGGAGTGTCGGGAAGAAGAAGAGCCCGAGCTGTAACTCGGCATCTTGTTGATTTTCGATTTGGGGGAAATTAGGCGGAAACCCTAGTTTTCGATTTGGGGGAAATTAGGCGGAAGGGTTGATGACAGTTTCGATTTTATAGGGAGCAGGACAGAATAAAAAACATAAAATATCATAATTTTTAATTCATTTAAAAATATTTTTAATTTTTAACTCATCCAGCGCCGCAAATTTAAATGCACACGTGCTCCACGCCGCCTAAATAAAAAAAAATACTACATAGTTGTACCATCGTGTCCAATTGTCCGCAATTGCTCATAGTTGTCCTTATAGATTTTCCAGTTGTCCTGAGACATAAAATAATATTCTGTAGTTGTCCTCCTGATTTTTCATTTATGTAGGTCATGTAGAAACGGCTAACAATAAAATTTTAGCAAAATCATATAATTTGCATTTTCTCCATCATGAAATGGTAACATTATCAAAGACTACCATGTATCATATGGAGTATTTCATGTGAAACCAATATTATGTGTTAGAAACACAATATGCCTTTTGTATTTTTTAATTGTTAATTTTTTTAAAATTGTTATGTGTTAGAAACACTTATGTGTATAAGTGTTAGTTGTAAATATTTTATAAATACGTAAATATTTTGTAAAAATATTTTTATAAAATTATCTTGAACAATTACAAAATAGATTTAACAAAGAAACCCTAAACTGAAATAATAGATCCAACAAATTTCAACATAAAATTATCTTGAACAATTACAAATTAGATCCAACAAAGAAATCCTAAACTGAAATAGAGAAATCCAACAAAGGAACAAACAAACACACCCTAAATTTCCCTTGTGTTTACTGGCTCAAACCAATATCCCAGATGTATTCCTTTGTTGGCCTTGTTACTCGGTTTAGGGCGCGCTTCTCCGGTGGAGGGAAAGCGCTTAACTCGCTTTCTTCCTACTTTTTTGGTGTAGTCTGGCGGTAAAACAACTAAGTCTCCGATTTCCTGAGGAATAATCCAAGTAGACCGATGCGGCACCATATAAATAGTTCTGTAATAAGCCAACGCCCACGTCTCAATCAAGTAATATGTTGAGCACAAATCATGGATGTGTATTTCCCTTATTCTTTGTGGCGTCCGCATCAGTGCAATGTCTGCGGCTATTGCATGGACACACGGAATCTTGTCTATATCAAAACATCTGCAGCTACAACTTTTACTTAACAAATTGACCAGATAGCTCTTCCCATCAGTTCCAATCACGTTGTATTCAAGCTCACAATGATTTAGCTCAGTGACAACTAAGCCCGTTGCAAGTGCACATAGCCTATGCAGCTCGTTCTCCACCAGGGGCACCAATTTCTTCGTGTATGATGCACCAACAGTGTCTTTCCTATGCATGTTGAACCATTCAGACACTTTTTCAAGATACGCATCAATCAAAGGCAATAAGGAGTACTTCCTTGCCTTCTTGAAGACACTGTTCATAGATTCACACGAATTGCTTGTGTCCAAGTTGTACTTGTCTCCTTTAAAGTAGCACCTTGCCCATTTTTCAAGCGGAACACCTTCATCTAGATACTCTGCAGCTCCTGGAAACCACCGCCTAAAATCAGAGTATGCACTTAAGAACTCACCTTCTGTGTACTTGTGAGCGCATTCTATGAATTTGGCTGAACACAAATCTTTACAACCATTCGCAGCTTTACTTCTCACGTTACGAGACAAATGCCAAATGCAATGTCCATGATGAGACTGTGGGTACACCTCCTTGACTGCCTTCATGATGCTTGAATGTCTGTCACTCATAAAAACCAGTTCATGATCATCAGGTATAACAGTTTTGAGCGTTTCAAAAAACCACTTCCAACTAGCATCTTTTTCCCTATCAATTACACCCATTGCAATGGGGTAATGGTGATGATTCGGATCCTGAGCTGTGGCAAATACTAGCATTCCACCGTAAACATTCTTAAGAAAAGTTGCATCCACAACTATGACTTTCCGCATTGCTCTAAATCCTTCAATACTAGCGCCCAAAGCGACGAATAGATACTTGAACCTATTTCTGGCATCCACTTTCACGCTTGTTACTGTACCAGGATTCACCATCTGCAACACGTACAGATAACAATACAATCTTCGATAACTTTCTTCGGGACTGCCCCTCACTTCACTAATAGCTAACTTTATCCCTCTCAACGCAGTAGAGTAGGACACACTCACGTGAGCTTCATTTTGAACAACACTCATCAGAGATTTAGCCGCGGGGGTGTCGACCTGACCTGGAAAGGAACCACGCAAAACATCTGCTACTACTTGTGGTGTGCCTTTTCTTTTACTCTGACTTGTGCTGGCAACGACCCGGGAGCATGTATGCATGTTTCTATACACTCTCATACTGAAATAAGTAGAATCCTTCATTCTTACAGCATGTATATACCATGAACAGCCTTGTTCAGCTTGACGGCATCTTAATATGATTCGCCCCGGATCCGACTTTACAGTTTTTACCTCAAAACATCCCTTATGTGAAGCTCTGTCAACCAAAACTCGCAAAGCTTCCTTTGAACGAAATTCTTGACCTTTCTCAAAACCAGCGCCATCATCCCATTCTAGAACAAACGGAGGCCGTGGAGGCTCAACATGATCATGTTCATGTGCATGTTCATCTGCATGTTCATGCATACCATCCAAACCGTCCTCCCCATTCTCATCCACCCGGTTCTGTTGTTGTTTCTCTGCTTCTTCCGGGCTGTAAATAGTCATCCGGTTCTCAACAGGCACATTATCCACTCTAGGAAGCTCCTCACATAGCTCGTCACTCTTATCTCTTTCCAAATCTTCCATTAGCTCCACATTCAAAATAGATCGAAGTCCCTCTTTATCCACAGTTGTTAGATAAACATAAACATCATCATCATCGACAATACATGACTCCCTATGAGGCTTAGCTACCAACGGAATGTAGCTCAATTTCAGCTTCCTTGTACTGTCGTTTACCCCAATCTTCTTGCATATACCATCTACAAGCACCGAATAGGTTAACTCGTCCAAAGTTAAGGTCCTAAACGATATAGCATAAATGGAATTTCTTGAATTCCATTTAAACTCCTCTCCTTCCTGTGAATAATATCCTCCATACTCAAAATGTATGTTTGTACGGCTACTCATCCTCTCCTGGAAATACAAACAAAGAAATTTAGTCAATTGCTAATTGTCAACTCTTTCTCAGTTATAGCATTTGTCCCAGTTGTCCCACATTTGTTTGCTAATACCATTAGTCCCAGTTGTCCCCCATCGCACAGATTCACTACACATCAGCTCGATTCAGCTCGATTCAACAACAACAATCGAGAAATTACAAATTCAATGACTAGTCGACCCATATAATTAACTTAAATATCCAATGTGCATACTCAAACCAACAAATTTCACAAATCGAATCCCTAATTTTGGAAATCCCCAAATCAAAGAAAACTTACCTTATTCAACAATGGAGGATGAGAGAAGAGATATGACGAAAACCACAATTGCAGAGAAGGATGACGCGATGGCGGCTACGATCCGGCGGCGAAAAGGAGCGGTGGCTCGAAGCTCGCTTCAAGGACGATGCGGTGGCTGGGTGGCGGGTGGCCGGTTTTTTGTTTTTTTGGTTCTCGAAAATTAAACCATAAAATGATAAAACCATTTCTCTAAAAATAAAAAAATTCCAACCATTTTCAAATCATAAAATCAATAATGCCACAAACACAATTCATTAAGGACAAAATAGGGATTACACATGTTTTATGGCACATAGACTACATTATGGCACACAAGATTTTGCTTTTCCATTTTATGGCATTTTGGCCATTAATCCCATTGAAACTGATTCGAGAACTCTCTGATGATGGTTTTTATTTATTGATCAAAGAGAGTGAGAAAATTGGTTAGCTTTCGCTCTTGAGAGAGAGACTTGTTCTTTATTCTGCTGTGCTTTTCTTGTCCGCTCGATTTTGATTTTGACGTTGCAACTTGCGTCGACCATTTAAGGCCAAATTAACTAATTCGCTAAAGGCTCCTATCACCATATACGGCGTCGTTCTGTATTTTTTTTGTTTTCACTGAAATTATTTTATTATATCAAACGATGTTACAACGCCGGAAACTTAGTCCGAAAACTTTTACGGGAAATATAGGCAAGGGGCTTCAAAGTGATAATTCTGATACGCTAAGCTTACCTGAATCTGAAACTGAGGTATATTGTTTTTGAAACCTTTGTAATTCTTGTAATTTCGTCGGCTTATTCATTTGATTCTTACAACTTAACAGGAAAAGCTGTCTGAGGCATCTCTATTCAAGGTATCTCTCTTTTCATTACCGTCATATCTCTATCGATTGTGAATATTTGTAGCTCATAATATGTTAATGTTTTCACCTGACTCAGTATGCACAAGCAATCCCCTCCACAAGGCTTTGAAAAAGAAGACGAAGAAGAAGCTCTCGTGATGAAGAGAAAAGCCAGCACCTAAAGCCACCGCTTATTCTATCTCTTGATTTTCTCTTTCTCTTGCATTTTTCAAGTTGTAACTATTTTCTCTATCTCAAGCCAGCAATGCTTTCTGACTTGAACCTTTTACGCTATATATATGATTTGAGATTATGACAAATATGTGTGTTTCTAACTCTCCCCAATTATATTTTATAGAGATCTTCGATCTAGGTAAATCAATGTGATTAAATCTGAAACTGTCGATCAGAAAACTCAGGTCTAGAATAAGTAAATAGATTTCTAGAAATGCAAGGAAACCAATTTCAGTGAGAGAAAACCAGAATTTGGCAGCACTTTTTGGCTTGAAAACCAGAATTTGGCACCAGAATCTTGACAAGATGGATGCAGAGGATAACTTTGATTTGTTATTACAAAACATCTACTGTAAGTGCCATCCAAGATGTGATCAAACACAATACCCAAAAAAACAAATCAAACACGGAAGAAAAATACAAGTGTCAAAGTCACTTACTCCATAACTGCGACTCCACCTACAGCTTTGATCTTTGCTATGATTTCATTAGCTTCTTCCTTTGTCAAACCCTGTTTAAGCACGATCGGCACTTTCTCCACAAGCTCTTTCGCTTCCTTGAGACCCAAACTCGTGAATGTTCTCACTTCTTTTATCACTTTGATCTTGGCAGCTGCATCAAACTTCTCCAGCTTCACATCGAAAGCCGTCTTCTCCTTCTTCTCCTCTGCTTTTCCAGTTCCAGCATCTTGTTTTGCTCCCATACTCATGCCTTCGGTTGAAATCATATGTTGTTTTGGAAGCCTCAGGTGTTCATTGAGTGCAGGACCGATTTGTTTTCGTTCTTCTGGAGACAATGCAGCTATCCGCTCAGCTAGCTCCACGATTTTGTTTGAAGGTTGGGGTCTAGGACCGTACGGGTCATAAACTGATGGATACTTGTATTTCTTGGGTTTAGCTTTCGCTACAGAATCTTGCTGCAAGAAACGCACTTGCACAGACCAGTTTACTCTGGGTTGACATTGGCGAGAATGAACGTTCCTGACAAGCGATATAAGCTTCATGACTCTATTACTCTGCTACCATACAAAACATCAACCCAAGATCATTTCAAGTGACCAAAAAGAGTTTTCTCTGTCTCCAGATCTTCACAGGACAGCGACAGTAAAAACTCTCCTGTGTTACAGCAAGAGGATAATTTTAGCTTGCGGGTTGTTATTGATCAATGCAGAGAGTTCAAAAATCACAGAATGAGACTGGTTATGCTTACATGGTGATCAATATATGCGTGAAGATTTGGCCTATCTACAGCGATGAAATTAGTGCATAATAATTTCAAGAACACATATCAGTTTAGTCTCAATACGGTTTCTTTGCAGATCAAATCCATTATCTCATTTGTCACAGGATCAGTGGAGCAAAATGAAGAATGCAAAGAGTACGATTTCAGAAGCAAGCAGAGATTCAAAAGACCAACTTCCAGCGTCAATCGACAAACCCCAAAACTAATTTCAAGTCTTATCAGATCCGATAGTCTAATGTGAAGGTTCTTACAATCTTAGTGATCCGCTCCGATTACAGAGAAGCAAACCCCAAAGATCAAAAGCTAGCAAGTTCGTAACTTTGAGTCCAAAATCAGACAATGGGATCCATAAAACACAGACCTATGATGTGAGAATTATATGAGAAAGACAGAAATGTCTTACCTCCGGCGTTGCGGTTGGAGCGGAGGTGATGATGCAGGTGAAGACGGGAGAGGAGCCACGAGAGGGTTTAGGGTGAACTTTCCTTTCTTTGGGCTCAAAATTATATTTCGGAATATGGGCTTAGCCCAATAGAAACCAAAATTCTCTTGAAATCAAAAATCAGCAAAGGAAATGATTTCTTCTTTCTTGGGAAATTTGTAATACTAACAAATCAGAATTTGGCAGCACAAACAATATCATTCACTTGCGAAACACAAGTTGAAATCAGAAACTTTGCTTGTTGTTATTACCAAACATCTACTACTCTAAAGTGCCAAGATGTGAATCTTACAACACCAACAAGAAGAGCCAAATTAATTAGAAAAAACAGTTAATATGACTGCAAAGACTCCATTACAGCGACAGCTTGCTTGGATCTTGGCAATGATTTCGTTAGCTTCTTCCTTTGTGACACCTGATCTTGGGACGTTCTCCAGAACTTCAACCGATGGTGCCAGACCAATGTCCGACAATGATCTCACTTCTTCTGTCGATTTGACCCATGCAACTTCTCTAAGCACAATTCTTCTGGGTCAAACTTCACACGCTATTGCTGGACTCAGGTCAATAATCCAAGTAAATTCTTTAGTTTTCTAGCATGAACGCGATTGATAAGCACTTATAGTGAGGGACAAAACTCAGAACTTGGCACTTGGCAGCAGATACCCACCACATAGACATTAAACACAAATTGAAATTTGAAAACCGAGTAAGTGTTATTAAAAACTCTTCATTGAGTTGTTATTAGAAACCAATAGAGAAGAAGTAAAGTTGTTATTTTCAGTGTGATCTTCTGAACATGTTCGGATCAAACTTATTTTCAGTTGCAACTTAGAGGAAACAACAGACGCAAAATGACTTGTTAGATCTGTCCTAAAATGACTTCTGCCCCTGACACCTTGAAGTCAGACGGTGCTTCTTCCACGTTCACTGCCTTAACCTTACCGTCTTCTACATAAGCTGACCATCTGCACACCAACATCACAAACCAAGCAATCTGTAAAATCAATGGTTCAGGGATATGAGTTTTCTACAATTGGACTTTGCAGTGGTTTACCTCTCAGACCGAGGCCCGAGCAATGCAGCAGAGAGATCCTTGTCTAGCCCCAAGCTTTTATGGAATTTCCCATCAAAATCTCCGTAAAACTCAATCTAATATTATTAACAAGTTGCAAAATCAAGTTTTCCGAAGCAATAGCCAGATCAGGGTGCTGTCGAAGAACAAAGCTAAGAACCAAAATAAAAAATAAAATCTAAGAACTTACTGCATCTTTGGCATCAAGCTTCTCTGCCCAACCATTTATAGCAAATGGATCATTAACAGAGACACAGATGACGGAATCAATGCCTTTGGCCTTGAACTTATCAATGTGGCTCTTGTAGCTAGGCACATGCTGCTGTGAACAAACTCCCGTGTAAGCCCCCTGGAACACAGATAACGAATAGTCCGCCACAACATCAGAACTCAAAAGCCTGATCAAGACATGAGACAGATGAAAAAGATAGAAATCTTCTTACAGGGAGACCAAAGATGACGACTTTCTTCCCCTGCAACAAATACCAACAATCCGTTATGTCAGAAATTGAAATTTACCCTCGAATCGAAATTTCCATGAAAAAACAGAGAGATTCGAAACCTTGAAGATATCTGTCAATGGTGTGGTGGAGAATTTGGAGGAAACGCCTTCGTCCCAGCTGCGAGCTTTCTGGAGGGAAACGCCGGGCGCCGCCGAGGTTATGTCGGTGCCCTCCGAGAGCTTTGAGAAACTCCTCGATGAAACCCCTATCCGGGCACTATTTGCGGCCGATCTCAGAGCCGATAAATTTCTTAGCTTGAAAATAGACATCGCCATCGCTGAAAATGAAAATGATCCACCTCTGAGTGTAGTCGAACAACGTTTGTGGCGTTTGTGGCGTTTCCGCTTCTCTTCTCAAAGACCTTTTCGAATAAACTTCTTGCCGTTTTGTAACAAACGAGCCAAACTGCGCGCAGTTAAAGGCCACTGGAAACAGGGTACGCACTTTTGTTTTGATTCCAAAAATAAAAAATAAAAAAAAATCACAGTTTTATCTTACTTCTTTCGAAACCATCAAATTGTGAAAAACATTCACTTCTTGACAAAGGATTAAAACAATAAAATAAATTCAAATGAGTTCGGCCTGTTCGTTTGTGAATCTGGGTGTCGCGTCTAGAAAATGCATCTAGACTCAGTATTTGGACGCAGCAGCCAGACGTAGTTCGTTTATGTATTTAGTTTTTGCATCTAGAAATTGTCTCTAGATGCAGTTTTGTTTGTTTGTATGTTTGTATGTTTGCATATTTTATTTGGATGCATTTTAAAATTAAATGACCAAAAAGGACATGTTATATATTTATAACAATTTATTTAATCTAAAGTATATTTACAACTAAATAATTATCAAATTAATATTTAAATAATTTATAAAAGTCGATTTAATGAAATAATTATATTTTAAAAATATCTTTTTAAAAATTTAAAATAACAATAAATAAATAAATATTTTTTTTCAAAAAATAGCTTTTTGCGGTTTTGGCGGAAAACCGTTATTATACGGTTTGGGCGGGAAACCACTATTTTACGGTTTTGGTGGGAAACCGTTATTTGCGATTTTACTAGGAAACCGCTATTTTGCGGTTTTTGCGGGAAACCACTATTTAACGGTTTTGGCGGAAAACCGTTATTTTACGGTTTTGGCGGGAAACCGCTATTTTACGGTTTTGGCGAGAACCCGTTATTTGCGATTTGGACAGGAAACCGCTATTTTGCGGTTTTGGCGGAAAACCACTATTTAACTGTTTTGGCGGGAAACCACTATTTAATTGTTTTGGCGGGAAACCGTTATTTGCGGTTTTGGCGGAAAACTACTATTTGACGGTTTTGACGGGAAACCGTTATTTTACGGTTTTGGCGGGAAACCGCTATTTTGCGGTTTTGGCGGGAAACAGTTATTTGCGGTTTTGGCGGAAAACAACTTTTTGCGGTTTCGGCGAAAAACCACTATTTGGCGGTTTTGGCGGGAAATATTTTTTTTTGCGGTTTTGGCAGAAAACCGCTATTTTGCAGTTTTAGTGGAAATATCTATTTTACAGTTTTGACGGGAAACCGTTATTTTGCGGTTTTGGCGGTAAACCGCTTTTTGCGGTTTTGCTATTTTACGGGTTTGGCGGGAAACTTGTTTTTGCGGTTTTGGCGGAAAATCGCTATTTTGAAGTTTTTATGGAAAAACTATATTTTGCGATTTTGGTGGGAAACTGTTTTTTGTGGTTTTGGCAGAAAACCGCTATTTTGAAGTTTTTACGAAAAAACTCTATTTTGCGGTTTTGGTGGAAACCCGCTTATTTGAAGTTTTTATGAGAAAACTCTATTTTACGGTTTTGACAGGAAACGCTATTTTGTAGTTTTAATAGAATTTTGCGATTCCGTTATTGATGACGTAATTTTTTTTTTCTTGAAAATAATAAAATTTAAATAATTTAGATTTTATTTTTTGGTGGGATAAATATTTTAAGTTTTGATTGTACATGAAGATATTTTATACTTTTGTACTTTTGGATGCACTTAGTTTCAAGTGCATCCAAAATATCCAGTTATTTTGGATGCATTTCATTTTGCATCCAATTTTTTATAAAAACGAACTGCATCTAGATGCAGTTGTTGGATGAACAAAAGAACAAACCCTTCTTCAATTTATCTTAAAAAAAAAAAAGAGCTTGTTCAAAGACCGGCATGAATCTTGACTAGTTACTACAAAACAATCATCAACGTCGATAATTTGAATTGGATAACCGAACCAGTCAGCGTGGTAGCGGACTGAGAGACCCCAATTTGAGAAGGAGTGTTTCTTCAGCTTCTGACAAAAAACTTCAAGGAACATTCTTGAGCTATGAAATGTCAGGGAACAAGTTCACACCTCTAGCTCTCTGAAATTACAAGCAAAATTAATATGGCACAATTAATAAACCTGTCAAACCATGAAGAATTACTATTGTGAATAGCTTGATGGTATTAGTTACTTGCCATTTATTTTGGTTTTGCTCCACTTTTCTATGGTCTTATACCAATCCCATTGGAAGAAGAGAGCGGTTAATCTTATAGGCCCCACGGTTATAACTTCAAGGAAAGCAAGCCAAAATGATCTCTGAGGGGACATGCCAGTTGTCGCGAGAGACAGTAAGAATCCTTCAAAGTTGCATGAGACAGTGAACTTTCCTGCTTTGATGCCATCCATAGCTATTCTGGCTACTTCTTCTGTTTTCATTGAACCTGAGGACGCAGCTATTATGGCAGTGACCTCAGGTCTGCTCTTCTGTTCTGAGAGAGCAAAACAAGGAAAATCAAATAAACTCTTATCATGATCTACAACTTCATAATATGTGAACCAAGGAACTCAGAACATTAGCCAATAGTGTTTTCACTTCATTGTCAGATGCTATTGGAAGACAAATACATCGCCTTCTGCATCCCCTAATCTCTTCGAAACAGTACTATGTGAGCACAGTTACTCATAAACTTGTTTCTAAGCGCTATCATAGTCAGTACTTAAACACAGCACTCTACATTTTGTCCTAGCCGGCAATCTCATAATAAAGAAGAAAATGAAATACTATGTGTTTGATAGAGTATACAATTATTTAGACAAGATAAGGGCACATCTTTGATCTCATAAAGATCACTAATAGTTTCATGTCTCCCAACCATATAGTACAGCCTTATGTAGTCTGTCTGCGAATCATTTTTATGCATTTACTTGCTTTATCCGGTTTTAGTATAAGGAAACTCATTAATGGCAGTACCTAATCCTAGCTATACTTACATACTTTATGCATCCACAATGAAACTAAGAAACTCAGAGTATTGGATTTACCTTCCTCAAACCCGGGTGTATCAGTATCTGGAGGAAAAATAAGAGTGACATGAATATCATCAGCAATAACTTCTTGTTGCAGTGATTGTGCTAAACCTTGAAGCCCAAACTTGCTCGCTGAATACGCAGCATAACCATAGATACCCACCTGGAAAATGGAAAAAAAATACATCCTTCATCAAGCTATCTGTGAAACTACATTACTCAAAGATTCACATGATTGCAATTACACAAAGCTCATTCAACGATTCCATGAAGTAAATCCAATATTTTGAAATAAAAACTGAAAATTGTGAATGTCTTACTCTCTACTTTGTTCTCAGCTTGCAATTAACTATAATCTCCAGAAGAAACTTAAAGTTTCAGGAGGTGGGAGACGAACCTGACCGGCCTGAGATGAGACGAGAGCGATGGAGGCAGGTCCACGACCTTTCCTTGCTTTCATGGCGGGCAAAGCGGCCTTAATGACATTGAAGCTTCCCACGAGATTGACGTCAATCGTGAACTTGACATCCTCCGGACTATGCTTATCCAGCTCCTTCGCCGTAAACACGCCTTGATTCACAATCAACACATCGATCGGCCCCGATTCGTCTATCGCCTTCGACACGGCGTCGTAATTGCGAACGTCGGCGGAAAACGTGGCGACTTCCACACCAGTGGCGAGCTTGATGGATTGTTTGGCCTCCTCGAGCTTTCCGGCGGATCGGGCGAGGATGGAGACGCGAGCACCCTCGGAAGCGGCGCGTTGGGCGAGAGCAAGACCTATGCCGCTAGATCCGCCGGTGATGAAGACGTGACGTGACTTTATGGGGATTCGGATGGGACGAGGGCGTACGATTAAGGCCAAGATAACGAGAAGCGAGAGTGGGATAAGGGGAATGACGAAGAGAAGGAAGAAAGCAGAAATTGCCGCCATGGATCTCGTCACAAGCTCGGCGATGTGACGCACCCTTCGCTCAATAGAGAAAACCACCGATCCAAAAACTCGGTTAAGGATTTCTATCTGAACCGGCCGTTGGATATTTAATTAATATATATGTCTCTTTGAGAAAAAAAAAAAAAAAAAAACTAATTTCACAAGAGTGTGTGATACGTGACTACGTGTTTCAAAAAGGTTGAGTTTATACTCTGCAACTTGTAAGAAACAGATTTTGAGTTAATAATAATACTTTCACATATTGATGCTTTGGCATTCAAAACTAATAATTTTCGAAATTTACAGCTTGTTGACAGAAATATACAGCTCTGCTACATATAAATTGTGACTTTTCCCCCCTTAAAAAGTATTACATACATAATAATTAATTCTATGTATGTATGTTTAATAAAAAGAAATTTAATATAATAAAATGGAAAAAAAGAGAGTGATGGGCATGTAATGTAGGCATGTGGGTGTGAGTCTGTTCTTTTTCCTCTTTGGATCTGACTTTTGTCTTTTCAAACATTGTTGTCAACATTACTGTAACTCTGTAAGTGTGAGGTCAAAAAGAGATTGATTGGTTCTGGACCTGACATGGAAGATTTTCCAATCTCACATGAGACTTGTCCTGATCCCTCGATTAATTCCTCCATTGATCATTGAGGACTAGTTTCATGGGGTTTGGTTTTCACTTAAATTAGAGAAAGTGGTATGTTAAGAGTCATGAGTGAGTTAATCTCTGTAGGCAGTTGCATAGATCACACCAAATCCCTTTAGATTGATGGTTCCCTCTTCATTCTTATTATATGCTGATTTTACAAACGTAAAATTTATAAATACAAATAATCAATTATATATAATATGAATTAATGACACAAATCCATGTCTTGAATCTTGATTGAGACTAAGTGAAGAGAGATGCTGCATCTCTGTAGGTTCTTCTTGGGTTAGCAGAAGCGTGAAGGGTGATGCTTTCTTGGTTGTTGTTGAAAGTCGTGGAGTTGTTGTTGTTCTCATAAACATGATGAGGAAACTGTTGCTTGGGGATGAGGGAACCGAATCTCCCTTGCTTCTTATGATGAGGATGATGATTTTGTTTCCTTCTTGGCTGAGAACATCTTGGGATGAACACTCCTGTCCCTTTGCTCTCTCTACTTAGGTTGTAATTCTGCTCATGGTACATCACATATGGTGTTGCTGATGTTTGGTAGTTTTCTCTGAACAAACCCTGTTTTTGATTTCAAAGATCAACATCACAGATATACACTAATCAAGAGAGAGAGAGAAGGGATGATTTGGACAAACCTGGAAAGAGACAGAAGAGCAAAGTGAGATAGGGTTTTGTAATTCATCTTCATCTGTGATTAAGAGATTGATTTGCTTGCTTATGTCTGCAAATAAGACATCATCATCAAGCTCAAGCTCCATAGCCACTTCCATAGCCATATTTCTATCTTTCAACTCTCTCAATTAGCCTTTTGTTGTCGGTCGAAAGAAGTGTTTTTTGAAGAAAAAAATGGTTGTAAGTGGAGTTGTGAGGGGGAATGTTCAAAGGGTGGCATAAATAGGCAAGAGATTGGAGTTTAAGAGAGAGAGGTGAGAGAGAGAAGTGCATGTGGGAGAGTGGGGCTAAAGTTAAGATAGAAGAAATATATAATGTAATTTTAATCTGGCATATGTAAGGTCCCACACACAAATGGATCATGAAGAAAGGTTTGTGCAATGATGTTATACCTACTACTTGCAAATCCTAAAGATATTAAATCAAAAAGCTCACAACTCACAACTCACAACAAGAACAAAACACCCATATATATCTCAATTTTTATTTTATTTTAATTTCACATAATAAAATTATCATATCTGATCCACAATACCCATCCCTCTCACTCTAGTCTCTCCCTAAATCAAAATTCCTTTTCTTGTATGGCAAAAAGTTTATAGTTCCAATAATCTCCACTTAAGATGGAACTCCTAACTACCTTATCCAATGACTTTCTTTTCTAAGTCAATACTTTCAGATACAAAAATATATAGGACAATTCTTCAAAATATCATTAAAATAAGTTTTTGTTCCAAACATAACATCATTAAACGTTTTTTTTTTCTAAAACAACCACAAACATTGATTTTTTCCACAAATACCAAAAAATCAAAACTAAACTTTTAATACTAAAAAATAAACACTAAAAACTAAACTCTAAACCCAAATATTTAAATTATAAACTCTTAAAACTAATTTTTAGTGTTTGTGGTATTTATGGAAAAAATCATCTATTGATAGTTTTTGGGGGAAAAAACTAATGATGATTTGGAACAAAAACTCATTTTAGTGGTATTTTAAGAAATTCCTCAAATATATTATATGATTGGTAATAACATTCGAATACATATATGCTATTTTCTAAAGTATTCATTTGAATTAGTTCAAGAAAAATAAAATAAAAATCAGTTTTGATAAGTAAATTTTGTAACTATTATAATATGATTAATTTTATTTAGTTTTCGAATTTTTTTCATAAAATAACATAACACATCATCGAAAAAAATAGATAATTTTTTTTGCAAGCATTATAAACTTCTATATTTGTTTTTGGAACACACCATCTAAGAACCTTGAGATTGCATGGTTGCTCCACACATTATTTTCAAACTTTAGCAAAAACAAAAAGTAATATTGCAGCCATTTGCATTTACATCCATAAAAAAACGCGAACACATGTCCACACGATGGGTGACCTATGCATATACCAAACTATATGGAACCGTGGGGTCACATTTGATATATATTTTTAACTAT
Organism: Eutrema japonicum; assembly: GCA_030161315.1. Taxonomy (NCBI): domain Eukaryota; kingdom Viridiplantae; phylum Streptophyta; class Magnoliopsida; order Brassicales; family Brassicaceae; genus Eutrema; species Eutrema japonicum. Next base: position 45,387,654 of record BSQW01000002.1, on the reverse strand, counting down.
TTATCGACATTCAACATGTTAGGAGAATAAAGTTGGAACCTTTATTTAGTTTTTGAAGGAAATACGTTGATTGTTCGTTGTTAGCCTCGTGAAGTGTTCAAACCTCTCTTCAACGAATATGACCGACCTAATCGAAACATGTCGGTTGTCAAACTGTTAATTTGTATAAGTTTTCTTCTGTCTATATAATACTGATAATTTAAATGACTCTAAGAAAACATAGTTATAGAATATAGTACTATATCATAATGTTATCAGGCTTTGAATAGTTTGTGAATTGGATCAATGTAGTTTGGTTATTTAAATTAGTACCGAGGAAATTCACCGGTGAGTTGCATCTGATGTGGACATTAGGAATATGGATTTTTTTTTGAGATAGGGAGAAAGAAGAAAACAAAGAAGAATCTATCTCCATAATTTGATTTGGTTGGAGTTTTGTACGTAGATACTCTTAATTTAATGGAACTGGGGTCACACACCGGTCAAGTTGGAACTACGGTTGGTTATTCCATAGATAATGGAGTAGACAAAGCATAAAGAAAACCGAATCAAGTTGGTCACACCCCAGTTCCATCTATATATTGGTTACGATTGGTTATGAATCTATCTCCATAATTTGATTTGGTTGGAGTTTTGTAAATTCGAACTACGATTCCAAGTCAAGATTTTATAAGTTTTCTCTACTCCTTTCTTTATATATATCACTCAATTTTTTTATTTTATCATAGTATATATTGCAAATAGTTTTCTTCTATGGTTAGAATTCTAGAATCTAGACTAATCTCTTCGATTTACAAAATCTGTAACAATTAAGGGTCTGAATGGTTATTCCATAGATAATGGAGTAGACAAAGCATAAAGAAAACCGCTAGTGTGTTTTTTGTATTTGTTCTTTTTATATGCTATGGTCACTCATTCGGATGGACTCTGGAGTAACCATTCGTATTTTAAAATCATAGATAAATGACTTCATTTAACAAGTTGAACTACGATTGTTTGATTGTATATATCTTAAACCTATAATATTGTATAAAAGAGAAACTTATCCGAATTTGGATATCATGTGTTTTCGTCATTTACACCCACAGAAATCTAAAAAAGGGCAAATAACAGAACACCACAAAGTTTTGTATAGGTAAGCTACTCTACCCTACACCTTACACTTCCACAGACAAGGCTCGGAAAAAAACAAACCCAAGCCGGTTTAAACCGAAGTAAACCAAATTTCAGATCCAACTAAGATTATCTCTAAGTCTCTAACTATCTCCATGATCCACAAATGACCAAAGAAAGAATAAGATAAGAGTCAAGTATCTGAGAAGAGAATCACTGAGAGAATTACAATCACATATTCACTCACAAGCTTCTTGCTAAGGCTCATGTCATATCACGATCACCGACTTGGGTTTTCTTTAGCTTCACCGACTTGTCTTTTGTGTGAATAATTATTCGATTCACTTAAAGAGCCTCTTTGTGATTATTATTATTGTAATATTAAATTATTCGGGAAAACAAACATAAAACTTATCCATAAAAAGACTTTGATGTAAGATTATGTAGAACACATGGTGTTTTTAGGGTCCGATAGATATTGGAACTTTTCTTAATCCATACTTTGTTGGGATCCTAAATTCATTTATGTTTCTTCTAGCTTGATAATTATTTGAATATGCATGGTGGCGACTCAAATGCGGAGACAGACATGGAATGTACTCTTTTTTCATGCAAGTCCAGCGCTAGAATGCCTTGAAACTGCTCTAGAAAGGTAATCACAGTTATATCAAACATAAGTGTGTGAATGGCTCCAAATTTCTCTAGAAAGTAGGTCAGTTCAAGTATAAGCGAATTTACTTTGAATTTCTCTCTCTGTCTTTTGTGAGTTCCTCCAAATTTAACCAAGTCAAGCAATATAAGCAGAATCTCTCCATATTAACTTTCTTGTTCCTCAACCCAAACTCTTGGTCATTTTAGATGAGTTGAATTTCTCCTAAAGTATTGTTTGTCTTATAGCCATGATCATGTCCATATTAAATTTTTCTTTTTGGTGTCTCTATGATACGATCAGATTATTAAAAATCACTTAATATATATATATATCCTCTGGAATTACTAAGAATATGCAAACAAAAAATGTATATATCTATATGTATATATATGTATATATCTATCCTCTGGAATTATATGTATATATATCTAGCCTCCTAAAGTATATATATGTATATATCTATCCTCTGGAATTACTAAGAATCTGCAAAAAAAAAAATTTGTGCTAAGAATGTTAATATCATTAATGAAAATGAAATGTTTAAGTGTTATAAATTGTGTTAACAACTTAAAAAAACCTAAAAAACTTGGTCTCATGACAAAAAAAACTAAAAAATATGGAAGCAAATATATTCGGTACTTGTTGACACCTAAGTTTTGAAGCTCCTAATATCACTAAGCAGTGATAAAGAGCTTGAGATCCCGATGAGAAGATTCCAATAAACAGATTTTGATCACTTGTTTTCGTTTTTCTTCTCTGTAAGGGTTTTATTGACCCCTTTTGAAACATAACTCTATGACCCGAGAAATCTGTGCAGTTGATTCAGGTTTGTATTGTTTTTATGGAGGATATATATTGAAAGAAAGATTCATCTCCACTAACTTTATTCATGTTACCTTTGTCTATACTAAAATTTTGATGTTTCCAAATATTATTCCAGAATTTGAATTATTGAAGCAAGAAGATTGTGTCCGTCTCTATCAACTGAGGCGCCATACATCTACAAATGACCACTCATTCAATAAGGCAAAACATTGTTTACTTAATATGTTCATTTTGCTTTTAAAACATTTTTCATGTGTTTCACTGCAAGGTAACAAGATATCTCTTCTCAATGAGACCATGGATTCTCTCTATACACACACTAAAACTCTTTTTGATGATCATTACCATGGTGGTTCAATGAATCTATGTGTCATAGGAGGAGATAATATCCCCGATTTGATAGTTATTTTTGCTATGTGCTAAATTCAATTTTAAAGATAATTTTGCATTTCGTGATTATTGTATTTTGATATTTTTGTTATTAATCTTGCAGATTTTCTCTCTGACCTTGAAAATTTGGTGAGAAAATATTTTCGTAATGTTAAGAAAAAACCAAAAAGTATCCATGCAATCAACCCACCAAAACTCATTTGGGATGCTAGTATATCATATGTGCTAGAATGTGTTGAAGGTATATATGATTTTGTGTTGGCTTGGATGTTTTTTCCTCTATCTGAAAACTGCCATCTGAAAAAGCTAGAAGTGTATCCACTCGAACTATTAAGTGAGCGGATAACTGTCGTTTATTTACATTTTCATTGTCTCTCACTAACACACTACATAGAAGAACAAATTCCACCGAAATTAATAGAAGAATTGAGTAATATTTTTATAATTGATCTGTCTCTGAAATTTCCTACAAAAAAAACAGTTCATTCCAACTTTTTTCAAGCCAAGAGTCCATAAGACCACTGCTGATCATAAATGTATTGTGGACAAGTCACTGATAAAGATGTGGCACCAAAGTTTATCATATGCATTCTTGTGCATAAATTGTACATCACTTAATTTTTTTGTCAATTTGTTTTAAATTGTCTGCAGCTTTGCAATATCCCCCATATTTAATTTTTTATGAGATTTGCGTTCTGTATTTTTATGACAACCAATGGAAAACTAAAAAACAATATGAACACTTGGATATTATAGTATCAAAGAGCAGAAGGCAAGAGATCTTAACAGCATGGATATTAAAGAACAATCTGAACACTTGGTGCTTCCAATGTTATATAAAGGGTCCTATGGCGTGGGTAAAAAGTTGAAAAACCTGAAACATATTTCTTTTGTTCATCTCAAAAGGTTCATTCGCGATCTGTGTTCCTAAATCCTATGTAATTGGAGACATTCTGGCATGAAGTATTCTTTACTTTGTTGTTATATAATTAACTGAGAAGTTGACTAAAAAAGTTTGTTAATTTCTCTGTGCAGATATTTATTGAAGGATTTTGTTATGGTGATATGCTAGAAAAGGAAGCATATGAAATTTCAAAGATTTTCGAAAGTATGTCTGAAGAGTCAATCTTTCCACAAGTGAGAAACATTAAGCAGATATTGCGTGTTCCTCATCGTTTTGAAATGTGGGATCATTCCCACCTTAGAAGAGATGCCGTTTTTGTTCACTTCGTTTGAACCGTTCTAATTTTGGTTATAGTGATTTGAAAAAAAATATAATAATTTATAAAATAAGACTTATTTTCCTAAATGATTCCTTATTAAATAATAATGGTTTCCTAAGTAAAATTTTAAAATTGCAAACTTGGGGATACAATATAATTGTTACAATTCTGGAAAAAAAAAGTTATTTGATCTAGCTTCTCAATAACCAACACATATGCACGTCACTCTTTATGTCGGCACGTAAAAGTAATACCTTTTTTGGTCAACAAATAGAACTGGCCAGACTTCAGAAGATGAGTATCCATATTTGTTCTTCTTGTAATCGGCTTACATCTTAAATGTTTAAAACCAAAATCCAGCGTTATCTTTGAAATCTAGTCTTTAAAATGCTAACTTCCAATTCAAAATCCTTCCTCTTTCTTCTTTCTTTGCATATGTATTCACAAAAATTAATTTAAAAAGCTAATGTATTCTTACCAGCAAAAGAGTATCAAAATGTTTGTAGAAACTAAAGCTAATGGAGTGTGTCGCCCATGGTCAGCCATGATTGCTCTTACCAATTGAAAAGCCAGCGTCTTCTTTGATAAGGCCCAAACAGTCAAACACTAATATATTCATTATCATCTCTCTTTTTCTTGTCTTTATAATACTATTTGCCTTCTTTTCCCATAAAAAGTAATCCATAAATCACACACTAATCCGCTTTAACCGCGAGGAAATAATATCAATATCAATCGAGTCCTGGGTATGAGGTAACTCAATCTATATGAAACTTTGAATATCATTTGATATTTTTATCTTTACACCAGAGATTAAGATTATCAGCCTAATTACATATCCCCTCCCAGTTAATCTAATCAAAAAATCGCAAACCCTTTTTTGATCTTTGAACTCAGCATCTTCAAAGAAACAAACGCCAACTGCAGAAGAAACAAGAGCTTGTCGTTGTTTCCTTGTTCTGTCCAGCGTCACAACATTGTGACATTCCCTGTAGTATTTGCTTCTTCAACTCTTCCAGAAGAGTAAGAAGCTTCTTGTTTCATAAACAACGCATAGAGGAGCTCGTTCCATGTGTCAGGAACACCGGGAAGGCACCAGTGGCTACAGTCTTGGCGATGCAGCGGTGCAGGACCAAGCGGACCGAGATAGTAGAGCGATGGGTGACCGTCTTTTCTTTGAGCAGCCATTGACGTTATGTTCAACACTTTCATTTTAACAGTCTCTGATCTGTTGGAGTAATGTGCCAATACATCTCCAAGGACCTTTAACTGTTCCCATGTCTCTGATGAAACCAATGATGTTCCAATCTCAGGCAATGTCTCCATGTGACATGTTCCTCCTGTTCTCCAATCTCCTCCCCTGTTTCAAACAACGACCCAGCCAAATTGAAACTAAATATGCACAACATTCTACAGATCATAAGACCCAATCTGACAAACCAATTTGATCAGTTACAGACCTGAAATGCACAGGGGCGAATGTGCGAAAGAAGACTTGAGTTTTGTTTGAATCGACCTCGCTTTGTATCCATTTCACAACGGTATTCATAGCTAGCTTATACGCATCATCTACATTCATCTTCCATTTCACTTCTTCCCCTTCTTGAAAGTAGCATCCCCTGTTAGTAACAACATTCAAGATTTGGTCACTGGAGCAAAAATCAGACAACTGACTAATGAGACATCAAACTCGGGTTTACGGGGAAATATACTAACGTTCTAATAGTTTTCCCGTAGTTCCACCAATGTCCGGTATTGAACACCAAAACGTCTGCATCTCTCCATTTGCTAGAAGTCCAATCCATAGTCTCCAGTTTCAAAGTTGTCTTAACCTTCTCGGGTGACCCAGTCGGTGGCCTGCTTTGGGGAACCAAAAATGGAGATCTGTAGTATTCCACAGTGCAATTGTACTCCTCAAATTTAAACACCAAGAACCCTTTATGCTTTGTGATAGGACTTCCATTCACTTCATAAACCAAGCTCTCGTTCTTGACTGCAGAAGATAGTAGACAAAGCAGAGACTCCCACTGGTTTCTTCCTATCGAGTCTCCAACAAACACTAGCCGCTTGTCCCGTAGTTTCTCTAGCATCAGTTTAGCATCAAATCTGATTCATTTTTCCATTACTCAAAACATTAAAAGAGTTTGACAATAAGTTGTTTCAGAATTGACTCTTTCATGACAGAATTCATGTTATTTGGCACGCAATCTTTCAAGATTCTCACGGGTTAATAAAATACAAAAGCCTTTCTAGAAAAAGAGCACACACGAGATAAAGGAATAGCTGTTTTGATGTAAATGTGAAATGGAAGAAGAAGGGACCATATAAAAGATCAAATCAGAAGAAGAAGAGAACAAAAAGGCACTGGCTTTAATTACAAAAGATGATGACTGGTTCACGAGATAAAAACAGAGCTGACCCCAGACTGTGCTTATCTTAAGCCGTAACTTGCGGACACAACTGGAGAAGAGACCATAGAAAACGACATCAAAGCTTAAAGCAACAAAAACTCAAAGAAGCTCTTAACTTCTCTTCTTCATAGAGAAAATATTTGATAAAATCTCAATCCAAAGCTCTTAACTTTTTCTAAGATTCAATAACCTCTATTCAAAATCTACTTTCGCGATTTGATTCGTAGTCACGGATTAGCAATCAATGAGAAGCAGAAACTGTGAAAGAAGAGAGAAAACATCAAGTTTGGTCCTGGAAAAAGAAAGAAAGTAGAAAAGTTTGGTTTTACCTGGGCAAATTACAGTGTCTAGGTTGCCATCGCCACTGAGTATAGAACAAATCAGACCTTCCATACTCACTACACCTAAACCCTTCATCGAGAAATCTACAATCTTTGGATTGATACAATGGATAAGACTCGTCCCAAACCCAATCTCCATCGAACACATCACAATCATTTCCACTCTCTTCCAGAAACCCAACTCTCTTGGAACTACGACTACTGTTGTTGTTGTCAAGCTTGAGCCAAACGAATCTCTCTGATTTATCAGAAAGGCCATAGCTTTTAGCCACGCTTCTGTAATCAAAGTAGAAAAAGCTCCAGACCAAACACACCCCAACCAAGAAAAACCCCAACACTCCTAGAGACGGCTCGAACATGAGCCTCGACCTCTTGAATCTCTTCAAAGCTTCACAGATTGGCTTCGCTCCTCCATTTTCTTCAACTTGTGAGTTCTTAGACATCTGAGGGGGTTTTCTAAATTCGAATAAAGCAGGTTTTGAGAATTCAAGAAATCAGGAAAGAGAAGAGGGACATCATGGCGAATGAAACAGAAGCATGTTGAGGATTGCTAATGGAGAAGAGAAGTGTGGCTGCTTTGCTTGGTAGGTCAGTTTCGTCTTCTTTTTTAAAAACAAAATTATGAAGAATGATGCGAAAAACATGTGTCAAGGAAACGAGGAAACACTCATGGATGGATGTTTTGTTGCGCTTTTTTGTTGGAAATTCATATTTTTTTCAGAAAAGAGAAGACAAAGAGACCAAAAGAGGGGATTAATATTGGCAACAATAACACTGGTTCGAATCCAAACAAGAGGAAATAAAAAGAAAACTCTCAACTTTCTGTTGTTGTCTTTTTGTGTTCACATTCAGAGGGAGAGAGAAAGATGAGTGGCTATTGGATGAGAATCGTGGGTTTTGAAATATGGGTCCTCTTTATTTTTTTTGGGAAGAAATAAAATCGTAAACAATAATTCTTCATTCTACCAAGATTAATTACTTTTCAATTAAAAACTGAAAAAAATCTGTGCTTATTTGGGAACTTTAGATTTTCCAAAAACTTGAAAGTGAATGTTCATAACTAATTAAGAAGTCAACAGCTAATATTATCCAGAAGCAGTAACAAATTAACCACAGTTTGTATTAAATTGCCAGAACAAATATTCATACGATGCATAGAAAGAAAGAAAAAAAAAATTATGTGATAAGAAAGAAAAATACAAACAATATTACTTACTTCGAACAAGCAGCGTTTAATTGTTTGGTTAGGATAAAACCGCTTTAGTTAGATGTACAGTACCGCTTCAGTTACGTCTTTTGATACACGCCAATATGGCGCGTGAGAAAACCTCACGTCGTTGTGAGTGTGCAGGCGAAGCGTGGAAAACTGAAACGGTGTGAAGGCGCGTGGATGAAACAGTATGATTGGTCATAATGGTGGGGCCATCGGCCGTGTGCGCTTTTACTAGTGGAGTTTTAAGGGTGTTAAAATTAAATTTTTTTGGGAATCCTTTCATTATTAAAATTAAAACGATTAGTGGGGTTAATGTAATCTTCTATAATTGTAATTCTTTGTTGGGAATAATGTTTTATGAAGTAACAATCGATTCCTTGCTTTAACAGATGGATTGTTCTATAATGGAACAAATATATCATATCCCATAGGATCCAAGTATTAGTAAAAAAGATAAGTAAGATCTAGTTGTGAGACCAGATAAATTGGTACCAGATAAATGGGAAAAAGCTGTATTTGTTATGGGATTTGGTACCTGATAAATGGTAGAGATTTTTTGATAAAATCATAGTTTATGTTAGATGTGATTAATCCAGAATATGGTTTATTTTTATTATGATTCGAACCTGGTTTTAGTTTCCAGATGACAACCAAAACAAAAAACCATTTTGATCGATTTGATTTTTTTATTCGACTTGAATTGGATTTTTTATATATCATATGTATATCATTTTTTTATTGGTTTGGCTTATCCAATTAAACATCCAACACGTTTTTGTTTTTTAGTAATCAAAAGATAACTATGTTAGTATGTTGTGAAAGTTAATAGAATGGAACACACAGTACACAAATTATTTAGTCGAGCATTCAAGCATTTGATAAGGCATAAGTTAAGAAAATGGTCTTTAACAAACAAACAAAAAATTAAGTTAAGAAAATGGGTCCAGGGCTTTGTGGTCGGATGGTAAAGAGACGGACTTTGGATGCTACCACGCTTCAAATTTGATCTATTTGCTGCACCAAACTACAACATATTATTTATGAATATTCATACAGATATGAATTCTTGTTTTCGATCCATTTGAAAATCTAAAAAGGAATATCCATGAATTGTTCTCCTCTTAAAGAACTAGTTTAGACATCTCCATAGACATAATATCTACCTTTGAGTATCAAAAAAAAATGGTGTTATTATATTATGGATATGTGTATGCTCGTATAATCCAAAGGTTCATGACAACAAAGATATTGAAAAAAACAAAAAACAAAAAACAAAAAAACTACGTAAGTAACCCTACTGCTTTGACGTTTGACAACCAACGGTCTCATACTTTTTGCCAAATAATTTTTTTTATTTTATTTCCGGCACTTTGTGCCAAAGAAAGTTTTTTTAAGACAAATGTGAACAAAATTATGAAAAGATAACCTTTTTATAATAACGTGGATAAGCATTTGCAAGGTGAATTAATGTAGCAAATAGAGGTAGTTGAAAGAAGGAGAGTAACAATTACTCCATCCGTTTTAAAAAAGATGTCATTCTAACTCTTTTTTTATTATTACATAAAGAGTATCATTTTATATTTTTAATGTAAATTTTTTATTAAAAAATTAATTTTAACCCTAGAGTTTTAATGTATTAATTAGAAAGAGAATTTTTTTAGTGTATTAATAAAGGGTAAAATATAATTTTTATTAATTTTCTTAATTTATGTGAAAATTGTCAGAATGACACTTTTTTTTAAACAGAGGGAGTAACAAATAGAGGTTGATAGGTGTGAGTAGGGGATACATATTCAAAACTGGGTATTTTAGGCATTCGGTCCACATGCAAGTTACAGAGAAAAAAGTCGGGGTCATAGATGTATGGGGGAAACCGTAACCGGAAATCTTGAACCAAATCAAACCGAAATGTTTAAAACGAACGTGAACCAATATTTGCTACAACTCCAGTGATATTCTTATTTTAAAACCCAAACACTGAAACCGAATTAAAACCAATTTTTGTGTAAGAGTAAAATATAAAACCTTATTAAAAAATTATATATACACATTTAAAAGTAGATGTAATCATATTTCATAAATGTAATAGATTAAATTCTTTCTTTTTTTGTCAAACAGATTAAATTCTATATTTTTTTTTTCGGTAAACAATTTTATTAATATCAAAATAGGGTTACAAAGTCAATAAACAAAACTTCCGGAAAACAAATTATTACATATACAGATATATGCGTCATATGTTAAGAATGACATAACATGAAAAGTGAATTTGACGATACTTTCCGAAGTAAAGACTTATTCGCTAACGGATACTTAAATCCGTTATTTTCCTTCTTCGTATTCTTTCTTTTTTGTATGCGAATTGTGTATTTGGCTAGCAACTTTTGGCTAAACCTCGTAATTACACACAACATGATAAAACCCAATGTTTCCGTTGTTTGAAGTTCTGTTTCCACAATTAGATACCTAAGATTCCGTATCCAAGTCCTTCTATCAGGGTTTAGCTTTGACTTTGTCCGCCCGTATAGCAGTGCATATTCGTGTTTTGGCCTCTGTATTCTCTTTGCACTGATACAATCCTGAAAATATATACCTTCTTCCATGACTAAGGTTTCTTTTTTATTACTGAAATTCCACGGATCCATACATGGAAATTTCTGAAAAGCCTTCTCCTCCATAGTGGTTGCCATAGTGAATGTTTCCAACGCAAACAAAGGCCACTAGAAAATGAGTCCAACGGAAGGAGGCCTCGGAAAAACACCGGCAAAAAACAATAATGATTTGTTGAAAGGCACCACCATTCATTGATAATCAATGTCTCCTCTATACGAAAGTTTTTTAAAAGTTCATACCGACCAATTCCGGAGTCGCTCAAACTGGAAAATCTAGACATTTGGCTTGAAAATATATAAAGATGTTGTTTCCTTAGATTCGAAAGAACACCAAAACCCGTGAACATGTCCGAACTTGGTGCTTGAGCACATACATCCATCTTTATCGTTATCAATTTGTCGTAAACACCATACATGATGTCTTGCAATCGGCATCGAACATTATCACTCATGATTAACGGTAATTGGAAAACGAAATAGAAGAAGATTGGAAAAGCGTGAAAATAAGAGGAAATCCAAGGCGGTTTAGGAATTGGAGATTTAACAAAAAGGAATAATTTCCAACAACCGCCAGAGATTTCTCTCAATGGACTGAAACAGGCAGAATTGATCCAGAGGAATCGGAGATCATACGCCGGACAAACACCCTTCCAAGAGAAGAGAAAACAGATTTGGGAAAAGCATAGAGAATTGTCTCTTTCGAAAAAAGAGAAAACCATTAGTATTTATTCAAATCTAAGAACTAAAATCAGAGAAAGAAAAAGTACGACCGACGCCGGAATCGACGTCAGTCGAAAAAAGCGCAGAAAACGGAGGTTGTGACGATGGCAGGAAAGGGGATCTCACGATGAGAGAGGCTTCCTTTTTATATAATCATTCTAAATCAACATTATATCAAACCGAACCTAAACTAAGTCAAATCACCAATAGTTTTATTTTGTTTGGTTTATAAATTTTAATAAAACGGATAAATCGTTAATCAACAAACTAAACTGAAACGAAACATAAACCGATTATTCACCCCTCATTAACCGGTTATTTTTTCCTTTTTATACATATAATTTGGTATATCCAACCAAACTATTAAGAATGTTGTATACACTCATTTTTGCTATACCCAACCTACAATTATTAAAATGTTACTATTTTAGGGGTGTATAACTAATATAGTTATATTTTAATGAGGAAAATACAAGAAATTAAAAGGTGTAGGTACCAATAGTATTAATGTAATAATCAAGAGCGTTAAGCATCAAATTCTTCTCCTCTTGTTAGTCCTATCCTTATCATCTTCGTCACCTTTGGATCTTTGGTGTCACTAAATCATGAAATTATTTTATTATACAATAGCTCCAAAATAGAGTAGAATAGGCTTAATTTCATTTCTGTAGATCAGATCGAAATTATACAAGACACCAGAAAAGCCAAAACCTGTTTTGGTTTACCACAATTAAACCGGAACTACATAAAATTGTTTATTTGAATCTGACTTTGTTGCTATTTCGAAAATATAACATAAACGAAACGGACCAAACGGAAAAAGATATAACAAAAGCAAAAACAAAAATAAACGTTCTTTAAAACATAACAAGTTAAGAACACATTTCTTTCAGAAATCCTAAGTTAATTCAATGTTTAGATTAAGTTTTTATTTTTGTACATATATTTTTTCTTAAACGAAAAATATAAACCAACACCAATACCAAACACTGGATTTGGGCCATTATATGTGTACTTATATAGTTTTGATAATTCATAAATGATTGATTCTCCAAATGAGATGAAATCTTCTAATGATATTATCTTTCATACTCGTAGTGCATGTATTCTCTCATTTTCCAAAAATTTCCCCTTTCATAATATGAACGATTGATTGTTTTAAACTTTTACTCAAGTTATTGTAGTCTATTTAAACCCAAAAAAAAGAAGTTATTCTAGTCTAGGTGGGAGTCTCACCGTATCCAATAATTTTTTCTTCTGATGGAACAATTTCTCGAAATCACCATCTAAATTTAATATATGTAGTTGGAAATTAGTTATAGTCTACCTAAAAACACATGGTTTAAAGTTCTAAAATCAGACTCAGACATATCATGAATTAATGAGATTTTACTTTTGTTCTTAAAATAGAAATTCTGAAATAGAATTAATTACAATGTAGCAACCTAAAACATACTATTCATGGACTATTCACTCACTCAGTCAATAAAATTGAACAGTTTAACTACATATGCAATAACTCACGTACAAACAAATAAAAATGCATATATACACGAATACGGATCATTGTTAAGAATTATCAGTTTAAAGAGTAGTCGATAGTAGAGAATATGGAGATGAAGAAGCTTCTTAAAGTTGTGTTCTTCTTGGTCACTTACTTAATTTGCTCCATTGCCATGGCTAGTCATCATGACCATGGTTGTGAAGATGTTGCAGAGAAGACAATGAGAACGAGTGTGGTCGGAGAAGCTTCAAGAGATGAGTTTGGGAACTGCAATGAGAAGAAGAAGAAGAAGGTGAAATTTTTGTCGAGTCGTAGGTTAGCTTCTGGTCCAAGTCGCAGAGGTTGCGGCCACTAAATTTTTAGTTGGGGTAATAAGATTATAAAATATTTATATTATTTGTCTAGTTTATGTATCTTGGTGATTAACGTTTCTGTAAAGTAGTATGGGTATTGTAATAGGTTCTTATATATAACCTAATGAAAGGATTGGGTGTTTCATGTTAAATTACCTTTTATTTTCTTGAATATTTTAAGCTATTTGTGTTCATCAAGATATATTTAGCATCATGTTACATTAGTTATTGATTTTCCGATCCATTACACAAATCAATAATTATTATTGTACCCTCTTTAATTATTATCCTTTGGTGTCAAACACGAATGCAGCCCCTCCCCCGAACAACCCTTTCTATGCAATTTTTTTGTTTCTCAAATATCTCATTTTTTTTTGTTTTTTTTGGACTTTCAATATTTGTTGCTATTTTACCAAAATGCGACTACGCTAGTTTATATAAAGTCTTGCTTTTTTATTTTTTTGCTTGGTGTGGTCTGGTCTAGTCTTGCTTTCATATATCAGTTTTAATAAATACAAACATTCTTAAATATATTGTATATTTTAGAATGAGAAAAATATTACACGGTACTCCATATGAATTTAAAAAAATCATAAATTAATAAATTTATTTTGATAATGATAAGCAAAACAAGTAACAAAAAAATATGTATATTTAAGCAGAACTTTCTCACAATCATAAGAACATAAATGTATTATTTGTAAAATATGAATATCCATGCAACAGAGAATTTATTAATAGAGGCCTAATGGGAGTTGACAAAATAAAACAATAGAGGCCCAATGGGCTACGTTAAACGTAGAGTAAAAAGTGTTTATTTGTAGAGTAAGGTTAGCTTATTAGTAGGCTTTGAGGGAGATTAGCGTAAAAGCGAGGAGACTGAAGGGGAATGTGGAGAAGGGCAAGGCCTGGTTTTGAGGCTAATTGTTCTGTACGTCAAAACTCCGATGATGGCTCCGATCACCGGAGCCGTCATGTAAACCCATATGTCCTCAAAATCCCATGCCACCACCGCCGGTCCTAGTGATCGAGCTGGGTTCATCGATCCTCCTGAAACCGGTCTAACCATGCCGTATTCCCCATAAAACGTTAATTAGCACAATAGCCTTGATTGTTTTGTGTTTGCGTTTAATAGATTTTTTTTACATATATAAATTATGAACGCAAACGTCAAACGCGACACTAACTAAATATAAACGAATGCAAGCACAAACACAAACAATTTATGTTATATATTGGCGATATTATTAAAGTTAAGTACCCGGTAATAAGCACTCCAAGGGAAATGACTGTTCCAATCACGAACCCCGTCAAATTACCCAACTGTACAAAAAGAACATATAGCATTTACGTATACGTATTCGATGGGAGATGTTTGGATTATAAGCATGTACATTTCTTCAATTAGCAATCTTTTTTTCTAGAGATTTTATTTAATACAAATTACTTGAATTGTTATAATTAAGAACATCGATCGATCGGGTCGGGTCACTTACATTTTGATGATGAGGACCACAATGCAACGCGGAGGCGAGAAATACGACGATGCTCGTAGCTACAAGCTCAACGCAAAACGCAGAAAGGCAGCTTAACGCAGGTTTTGTTGTCATTAGGCCTGCGGTTACTCCGTAGACTGACACCCCAACTAACGTTGCAGCCGTTGCCCCTAGCGTTTGCGCCGTTATATATAACGGAACCTGACAACAACAAGGAAAACAAAAAATAAGTTTGATTCTTCTTTCAAAAAAGGAAAACAACACTATATTTAACATGTAAACGCAAACGTAAATCAAAACAAACATTCAATCTACAATATTCTTAGTAATGTGGATAAATTGTGTACCTGAGACCAGGGGAATCCGCCAAAGACGGCAAAAGCAATGGTTATGGAAGGGTTGAGATGTGCGCCGGAGATGTGTCCGATGGAGTAAACTACGACCACCACCGATAATCCAGCCGTCGCGGCGTACTCCATCAATCCTACGCGGCCGCCGGATAATTGTGTACTGCTTATGACCCCACACACACTGAACATTAGGATGAATGTCCCCACCAATTCCGCCATTACCTACACATATATTAGCATTTTCTTTACACTAAATGAGTTGTTTTATAAGTAATGAATGTTTAGAATGAATGCTTTATAAGTAAATGAGTTTTTGATTTGTTATATAGTCAATTTGTTATGAGAGACTAGACCTTTTTGTTCAATGGGTGCGATTTAGAGAATCATATATATTTTATGAAAGCAAATAATCTAATTACATCAAAGCAATTCTCGGGAATTTTGCTAAATCATTTTTATACTATACAAAGAGGGTATATGAAGCTTACAATGCGTAGGGGATTGAGATCTATATCATAAGGGAGACAACGGAACAGCCTTTGTGTCGAGGGATGATCTCCATCTCTCAACGTAGATGGAGTTGAGCCAGCTTCTTGGTCAACTACTCTTGACCTTGCTTCACCATTCATCTTAATTCCCTCAAGATGGTGATTGAGAATCAAGGACAGTCAGAAGGTGATCGATCGGCTCTATAAATGTTCTGATATATGGACAAAACAAAAGAGAGATCGATAGCTAGAGAGAAAAACACAAAGAAGATGGAGAGGGTATATGCATTAACAAAAAAGAATGAAAATTGCTACTTTCCTTTGGTTGAGCAGTTTGAAAGGAGAGGAGGGTGTTCAACACTTTTCTTGTGTGCCTTTTTACTTCTTCTCTACCAATATTTCTTAATTTGTTTAATTTGCTGTTTTGTAAGTCATTCATTTTTCGTATCAAGTTCATATCATGTGTAAAGATTGACTCTTGAACCCCCCTTTTTTTTTTAGTTTCCTTGAATTAACCTACTTTATAATATTAAATCTGCCCACATATAGACTACCATGTCACCGAAACCAAACCAAATCCGAACCAAGCTAAAATTAATTTACTCTATAATATTTGTTAATTAGTTATAACATCCGGTCTTTGTTTTTTAGATTTTATTTATTAGCAAATATTGGTTGCGGTGTACCTATTTGTATATATTGGAATTGTAAAATTAATGTTGCTAAATTCATTTATATTTATGGTCACCTATTTTAATATTTATTTAGTGTACAATTTACAAAGAGAAAATACAAAAAAAAAAATAATAATGCTAAATAAAATCATGGAAAGAGAGATTGAAAACAAAGTATTAATGGGTGTTTAAAGACATCGATGTGAACTAAGTATCAATCAACGACTCCATTGATCAAACAAATGGAGCTAAATATTTATTTCATTGACGGACGTGCGGTAAAAGCAAAAAACTTAACAAGTAGAAAAAGAATGCACCAGCCGGGCATCGAACCCGGGTCTGTACCGTGGCAGGGTACTATTCTACCACTAGACCACTGGTGCTGGTTGGTAGAGACAGCATAATTAAGAATTAAATAATATGATTTGCCTTCTTTCTCACAATCTGCTGGATTGTGGAATAATCGTCTTTTGAAAAAAGCGAGAAAATCTCTTCGGAGTTGGAGAAGCTAATTCCCAGAAGCTACGCGAAGGAGGAGGCAACGATCTCAGCGATATCGGAGAGGTTTCTTCTCTATCGTTCTAATTAGGTTGTCGAATATATCTATCTAAAAGTATCTTTTTGCAGGGACTGTTCATAGGTTCAGTAGCTGAAGCGAATAATAAGTATATTTCGATGAGTGTTTTAGCTTCATGGACCAAGCTATTCAATCTGGAGGTGCTGTTTTGGTCCACTGCTTCTCTAGGAGGTCACTTTCTTTCTCTCATCATTGAAATTATGAGATTGAACCCATAGCTAATAACCACAGATTACATATTAGTAAGGAGATTTCTCGAGCCTGTAATTTGAATTGTTTTTACTTCTCTTTCAAGTGTGACTATTGTGGTGGCTTATCTGATGAAAAAGCATGGCATGAGCTTCTCTATTGCTATGCAGCTCGTAACGAGTAGACGACCTCAAGCATTGCCTAATTTTGGTTTCATTTCTCAGTTGCAGCTATTTGAAAAATCCATCAAAGGTAAATCATTGTTTTCTTTCTTACTGTGGTATACAAAGAGAAGAATCCTTATATGTTTTCTTCTTGTGTGAAAACCCCCTAGGATCTAGATAAAGATTACAAAATATGCATATTCAATTTACCGTGTTAGATGTGAGGAAAGATTACAAAAAAAATCGACAAATTCTCAGTCACGAGTATTATGATCCAAAGGGTGAAATGTCAGCATCTGTTTGCAAGAGGCTATAGATCTTCCTTATAATCCAACACTTTTCTCTCTTCTGTTACACAGTACAAGGTGAGGATCCAGCTGATAAGAAGATAGAGTCGTGAACTCTCAAGATATTCCGATCATGAGCCCCATGATGACCAACAAAACAAAACTTATTGGTTTCGTGCTGTCAATGATTTATCTTGTGAACTCTTTGCCATGTCCATTAGACAATTGAAATAAATGAAAACGCAGAAATTACATTTGCTATGTTGGTTTGCTTTGGTTTTCTTTGGTTTTCGTTTTCTCATATACCTCTCTTAACCCAAACCAGATTGAATTGGTTTGCTTTGGTCTTCGTTTTCGGCCCTTACATTGCATATAAACGCCATTAGATTGTGATAGAGTCGGTCATGAAATTTGAAAGACTAAGAAGCAAGAAAATAATTGGTTCGTGCATAAATTTTGCACATTCGATTTTGATCAAATCGTCACACTTTCTTAACCAATTTATAAAAAAATATCAGTCCTCTACAAAATTATTCAAGGCCACATCTGGATTGTCATAATATATTAGAAATTGAAAGAAAGAAAAAAACAGATTTTCTCAAGATTAGCTGTCGTACCTTAGTTGTTAGTTTTAATTTGTCAAAAAGAATTCATACATTCACTTCTCATTCGGATAATAAGATATAACAGTAATTTATATATTTGTGTATGTGCAAATCGATATCTTGATCGAGCGTGAGCTTTCTTATTGGAAAATATATTTTTTGGTTTTTTTATTTTCTTATTGCCTTGTCGATCAGTATTATATAACGTGATAGACCATGAACAAATTGAATAGCGATGTTCAATTAAATGGGGCATGCACCTTTGCATGCCTTATACACGTATATTGTAGCATAACATTGGCGGCTACACACATTTGTCACCAACATTTTCTTTCCAACAGCTTCCACAATTTTGGGACTTGAGAGATAAAAAAATGTCATTACGTCTTCCCATTTAATTTAACAATAAGCTAATCATGCGTGCACTTTGTGTAGTGTATGTGTTATTCCACTGGATTTGTTGCATAGAGCAATCTAACAACTTGTTTTTTTTTTCCTTCTTAGGTTAATACCATATTAAAATGAAGTTTGGATTGGGACATTAATTGTTAAGTTTACAAAACAGAGCCGAAATTTCAAGAATATCTCTTTTATAATAAATAATAAAAATAAGAATACTACTTTTTGGGAGGAATCTTAATGAGCCGTCCAGGTAGTGTATTTAGCTGGTTTACAAAATAGCTGGATAGATGGATCTAAAGTGTATTTAGTAAAACATGTGAAATCGCATAATCATTCCATCACATTCCGCAATTTCACTTATATCCGATTACCAATCATACTCTTTAGTGTAAATATTCCCCAAGGTGCATGTGTCTAGAGAGTGACTATTTAAAAATAAGTTCTACCAAATTAGACTTTGGCGTTCATAGATTGCCTCGTGTAAAAAGAATGCTTTAAAAAAAAACTTGAGTACTAAAAATGAATTGAATCTACAATTGTTGGCGTTCATGGATCAGTACTGGATATAAAAATCAGATTTTTGGGACTCGATCGTGTTTGATGCAATGTTCTTAAACTTAAGTTCCCACGTGAACGTACGTGATCATATAATTGGTTCAACGCCTTTCTCAACTCTATAAAATTTTAGTACTCATGTTCTTTGGACTCGTTCGTGTACTGATTTCTCCGACGATGTTCCTTCTCTTCTGCGAGATGAAGTATGTTTTTGTGTTATGTGTCTGTAAAACCTTTTTGGTTTGCTATCTTTAAACCTTCCTAAGATCCTATTTGTATTCCGTTTTTACGTATATATATATAAGCGTTCTTAAAAAGACCAAAAAGAAAAATCAATTTTTTTGTTTGGTAAAAAAAACGCGGTAATTAAGAACTAAGAAGAAGCGCAAGGGTAGGAACTAGCAGTAAAAGAAGGTGGTGCAAAGGCATGCACTCTAAATGAAAATACGATATAACATCATAAAAGACGTCACGCAGTGAATGTAAATGTAAATGTATCCAACTTCACAAACGTGACGTATCTTTGTATATGCATACCTTTCTCTACTTTGTACTTATACATATTGATAGTAATAAGAGAGAGAATAGTAAGAGAGAGAAAATTAATAAGAGACAAAAAAAATGTCACGAGACAGCGACATAGTGCATTTATGAACCCTTGAAAAAAAAAGATAAACCCTAATTGTTGCGGCTGTATAAATACCACATTGTTTTAAAGAATGTGTCGAAAGAAGTGAAAGAGATCATCTTCTTCTTTATAGATAGGAACCGTAGAAGTGAGAATATTAATCAAAGATCATGTCTCACATCGCTGTTGAAAGGAATCGAAGAAGGCAAATGAACGAGCATCTTAAATCACTTCGTTCTTTGACTCCTTGTTTCTATATCAAAAGGGTAACTTTTATGTTAATTATCTCTTCTTCCCTAGTTCCCTTCATACTCAATTCTATTTAAGTTTATCGAAGAGATTGGGGGTTTTTTTTTTCTTGGGTTTCTTGATCCGCGATTTCTTTGTTGAAGTAATTTCAAAGGGTCTAATTCGAGATTCATTGAATTTTGACTTTTCCGGATAATTGAACCTTATCGAATAGTTTCTTTTTCAAGACCCAAAGAAAGATTTGTGTGGAAACAAAAGGTTTTAGATACGTAATGGGATCATGCATGGTAATCTTTCTAATTAATATTGGATACTCCAAACTTACTAATTTTGGGAAAATATGTTGTGCTTTTTTGTGATTGTCTCTTGTATTATATATATATATATATATATATATGTGTTATATGATACACAATATATATTTTTATTTGCTAACTTCTTACAACAAATTACTCGCATGCACCAATCTATTCATAAATATGGTCTTGTTTTCGATGATTGATCGGTATTAGGGAGATCAAGCTTCGATAATCGGAGGAGTGATAGAGTTCATCAAAGAGCTGCAGCAATTGGTGCAAGTTCTCGAGTCCAAGAAACGTCGAAAGACACTAAACCGACCTTCTTTTCCTTATGATCATCAAACACTCGAGCCATCCATATTAGCCGCCGCAGCCACCACCAGAGTGCCGTTTAGTCGAATCGAAAATGTAATGACCACAAGCACTTTCAAGGAAGTAGGAGCATGTTGCAACTCCCCTCATGCTAACGTCGAAGCCAAGATCTCAGGCTCTAACGTTATATTGAGAGTTGTCTCTAGGCGAATTGCGGGACAGCTCGTGAGGATCATATCCGTCTTGGAGAAACTATCTTTTCAGGTTCTTCATCTCAACATTAGCAGCATGGAGGAGACTGTCTTGTACTTCTTCGTTGTTAAGGTACATATTTTACATCGACATATAAAACTACGTTAGTTAATTCAATCACTAGAATAACCAATTAAACTCACTATATATCATAAGACAATAGCTTGAAATTAGGGTATAAACCTATATATATATATTGAGAGTCGACCTCTCATAGACTGATTGAACGCCAATTATGCTAACCGAAAACCATACCTTGCTTCGATTTAGTTACTTGTAACCAAATTAAGATTGTTCAACTTTGAATAATGTTTCTTTACACTAAAATATAATCCAATATTAGTGGTTACTAATAAGCTTTAATGTATATATATGGATCAAAGAACATTAATATGAATGCTTTTTTAAATATAAATATAGGTTACAATAATTAAATTTACATATGCAGATAGGACTTGAGTGTCACTTAAGCTTGGAGGAGCTAACCCTTGAAGTTCAGAAAAGCTTTGTGCCTGAAGTCATCGTCTCGACCAACTAAAACTAAAAGTATACATGTACTAGCGTGTATCGTTACATGAGCATACTTGATACTCTGCTAGAAAATAAGCTCCTATAAACTTAATTATTGTTTAACGTGCATGGTATCGATCTTATCACTTATGTTTTACTTCAGAACTCGATCAAAGCTGTAATTTTCCATAATAAATTATCACAAATTATGCTCTAACTAGTTTAATACTTCAGCATCATCATCTGCATGTATGTGTATATATATAGTCATATTTATAAAGAAAGTATAACTAGAGTATTGGAGTCTAATCATTAGATTGAATTACTTTTTCTTGGAGTAAATTGTATTCCCTTAATTTAGACATTTCTTGACGATGTCTCACCTTCCGGGGGTTCGGTCTATGGCTTCTAAATAGCTTTATCAGATCGAACTTATAGATTTCAGAAACTAGAATAATAATTTGGATTTTCAAGTTTTTCAAACCAGATATTTGGATTTTGGAATACAAATTAACTCTGGAGTTATACATTATGGATTTCAAATTTCTAAATATATATTATGCCGAGTCTAGACTGTTTCGGATTTTGTAGGTCGTCGAACCAAAAGATAACACACACTTATGCAAATTATGAATTGTATGAGCGTTAAAAAACTAAAACAAACAGGATATGTGTCTTCTGCATTTATGGCTGAAGCTTGTGCCATGCGCGCGGCCTTATTGCGAGTCTTCTCGAATTGTCAAGCTCTCGTAAGGCTACTAGTAGTCTCGGATAAGCTCCACGGTATCCTCCAGACATCCGTTAGTAGCATCAAACTTTCCATTGATCTCTTTTCATTTAATTTTATTCCTCGTTTAGCCAAATTGATATTAGCATGGAAAACACTAAGGAAGATCAAGAAGATGCTATGCTTGTACCAGTTGGACTAAGATGATCAAGGACGCACTTTACGGGCTAGGAGAACATTCAAAAATTCATCCAAGATGTTATCTATCAAGTCGAGCCCGTTTTGAGCATGTTGCAAATCCAAGAAGAACCCAAAATCATCACCTCATTTCCTTGCCTATTAAAGTGACGAAAATGAAGATCAAAAGTTCATTTATGTACCTCTACATGCATGGATTGCATTAATTTCACATTTCCCTAGGTTATGTGCATGTAGAGTAGGTTTTATTAATTATTTAGCTTTCTTTTCAAGTTTTTCTTTTCTATTTAAACTCATGTAATCTCTTTTGAGAGACTCAGATTTTAATCATTATTTTTGAAAACTTTTTAGTTTAGTTCTTTGTGAGCTATGTCGATCTACTTAGTGTGATATCAAGGAAAATCGATGGGTAATATCAAAGGGTTTTCCATCACCTTTTGTGCGACCATTCTACCGATCTCCGTTGAAGAGGTGTCCATAGTGAGTTTGTTTTCGAAAAGATTTTCGAGAGTGATTCTCACACCTTTTTAGCTGCTCCACGTTTCTAAGGCCGAGATCTTCACCACTTTGTTCTTAATTCACTCGTGAATTAACCTCAAGAATTATCTAAATTCGAATATACCGCTCATTTGAGAGATCTTGCGGTCAACGGCGTATTACAAATTCTTTGGCAGATGCACTTAAAAAGAGAGCCCTTATGCCTCTTGCTAACTCTGTTCCTGTTACTTAGGCTATAAATATGCATTTCTTGACCCCAAAAACAAACAAACAAACAGAATATATTCGGCTCTTCGCCTTAGATTTTAGAAAATGGAATCGTGAGTAAAGACGAAAAACAAACACAGAATAGTATGTTGATATGTTAAATATTAGAAATAAAAGATATGGATATCTTTCTTTCATGTAAATGCACGTGAGCCCCTTTAATATCTAAATAAAATTCAGAGCATACAAACTATGTTCAGATACATTATATATGTCTTATATTTAAAGTAGATTAATTACTAATGTAATTGATCTATGAGAAAGTATGGTATATAATGTTTCTCTCTCTCATTACAAATGATTTAATACCCTCTCTAACATTGTAAAACTACGAAATAAACAATTTTTTTTTATGTAACATCTTTTATTTGATAATTATTACCGAGAAGAAAATTATTACCCAGATTAAGTTTTTATTTATTTTAGTTTACATCAAACGATTTGTTGTATCCAAATTAAACATCGTTATTAAGGATTTTTTTTTTTTAAATGACCAAATGAGTGATAGAAATAGATTTATTGAGGAAGTAATAGATGTTAAATCATATTTTTTTAATCAAGGAAATCTTTTTTATTAAACAATATGTATTTGTGAAATAGTAAAATGGCAGGTGGCCTTATTTCAAGGGACATGTCGATAATGTTCTTTGGCAATATATTCTACAATATATACACTAGTTTTATCCTTTATCCTTTTTCCCTCTTTTTTTTGTTTTCTTCTTCATTTTTTTCCTTCCCTTCTTCTTCCCACTTCCTCCCCTTTGAGCAACCGTGCAAACACTTCATCTTTCCTTCCAGCAACATGCAGTTCAAACACTGCATCTCTACCACCAATCGATTTCTTCTCTAATTTTCTTATTTCTCTCTACCAATAACCAAATAGTACTATACTATTTACATAGAATCCATAGTATAGTATTTGGTTTTATCCCCTTCTTCCTCAGTTCGTTCCCCTTCCAGCAGCAGTGCAAACACTACATCTCCATTTCCAGCAGCAGTGCAAGTACCGCATCTCTACGTTCAAATGATTTCTCCCCTAGTTTTTCTTTTTTATCTCCCAACAGTTAACCAAATACTACTATACTATTTACATAAAATCAATAGAATGCTAAGTTATTCACTTTCTTTTTAGAGACAATAGTCCAAAACATTTCTTTTTGGTTAGTCACCTAAATCTATTTCAATATGACTATATTCTTAATTTTATGGCACAATATGGTTAGTTAGCTAATTCACACTAAAAAAAGTCAACTCTTTTTTTATATAAAAAGAACTTTCAATTGTTAGGCGAAAAGAAAAATAATATTTTTCCAAGCTCCGAAAATACAGTTGATCATATAATTATTTTGATTTCAATGTCTTTTTCACATATTTTCTTAACTTTTAAAACATATTTTCATCATAAGAAAAATATATACTGCAAGATTTTTGTTTGTCATCTATATCCAGCAAGATATATTGGGTCAGATCAATGGTTTTATATATTCTCAATATACGTGTTGTACTGTTTTTTTGTCGGCATATGTGTATCGTTTTTTTTTATGTAAGATAAAAGGAAATTTTAGTAAAAAGAACAAAAAAATATAAAATGAAATTGTTACGTATTAAGAAGAATCTAGGGTTTTATCAAAAAAAAAAAAAAAGAAGAATCTAGGTGAATCCAAAAAAAATTCTGCATTAGTAAACGCAAAAGCATAGAGAAGATGATGAGGCATATGCAGTTCTGAACAATTCTACTGACGCTACACTTAGGTGTCACATAGCCTTCATTTAATCCCTTCAACTGTTCTCTGGCCCCATCATCATCAATAATCATCATCCTCATCACCATGACCATGCCATGCATGTTTATGATATCTTTCTTCATCTATTATTTTTTGTCTTGTAAGAAAATTTGAATGGTTAAGAGATCAAAGACCATAAATCGACATCATATGGGCATATCCAATAGTAACACTAACTAATACCGCATGATTGTAATTGATTTGGTTGTGCGCAATAATGATCGATTACCAGATACCAAACCGTCCAATAGTGTACAGAGAATAGCAACGGTTACGTCGGACGTGAATTGATCATTAGAGATTGATGACCAATTTTATGTACTAGGAAGACTATATGTTACGTGATCACGACCCAATTTTTGTTTTACGATTTATTTATAAGTTGTTGTTATATTCAGATTATTATTTATCTTGTTTGTCTTCCTTTTAGACTTTTTTTTTAATTAAAAAAAACACTTTTGAATTTAAATGCAACCAATATGCTGACTTTTTTTTTTTTTTTTTGTAATATCAATATGCTGACTTTTGCTCATCATTTTTTGACCTTAAACCAGTGACAGACAAAAAAGAAAGAAAAAGCAAACTTTTTACCTTAATTAAGAGTATATATAATTCATAACTAACAATAACAAAAAAAAAAAAATTAAAGCAAGATCCATAAATAGTGGAGGGAAATGATATTAATATAACTGTCCGTGGGACACAACTCCAATTCCATTAAGACTCCGTATCCTCTTTTTATACGATTTTGTCAACTAGACAAATAAGTTATTTATACCAAAAATATGAATATTCATATCTAATCATGATTTGGTATCTCCCGAATTTGGTCATAGCAATTCCGTATATTCATAAATAGTGTATAGATTAGCAAATAAAAAGTCACATGAAAGGAGAAAAACCACTTCAATATCATATAGACGAAAGTACGTCCAAAATTATATTATAATTCTATTATTATCACAAATTGGGGGTGGAAAACAACCTAACATAACTTAGGATTTGATCCGTGGAAGGAAGAAAAAATAAAAGAAAGGATACACAAGTTTTATTTAGGTTTATACCAAATCTCTCACATAATATCGCAGCTTGATGATGTGTTTTCGTCACTAAAAACATGAGAGTACTGATCATTCCCATGATGAGGATGCGAGTACGGCGGATATTGGTGCGGGTGCGGTGGCATGTAGTTAACTGCCGGTGGCCGCGCGTACATCATTGGTTGGAACCGTTCGCTTCCCATAGCTCGTTGCTGATTCATAACCGCTGCTAAATATTGTTGTTGTTGCATTTGCATCGGATCTTGCCCGCCTCCTTGGAAATAACCCCGTGGTGCACCGCCTGGACCGGTCGCTGATAATCCCTGAACCGCCGGAATATTCCCCATCGGACCGCCCATGCCCATTGGATTTGGACCACCCATAGGCATGCTCATGTTTTGGCCTCCCATGGGACGAAAACCGAGCGGTAGTCCTCCAGACATGGGCCCACCCCCGCCGTTACCCTTCTTTCCGCCGCCGTTTTTACCATCTTGTGGATGTCCACCACCACCGCTTTTACCTCCGCTCTTGCCTCCGCCTTGGTTTTGATTCCCACCACCGGTGCCACCAGGAGCCCCTTTATCGCCGTTTTGAGCGTTCATCATCTTATGTTGAGCGTTAGGCATCATCATGTTGTGCTTCATCTTATTTGAAAGAGGAGGGAGATCATCAAACTCATCATCATCAAAGTCGTCGTCATCCTCCTCATTGAATTCGTCATCACTAAAATCATCATTATCATCCTCAGGGACATCGAACTTTACTCCTTTCTGGTTTTGATTCTTGTTCGCAGGAACAGAGCCTTTTAAATCCTTAAACTGAGGAGGAAGCTTCAGATCTTGAAACCCTTTCATCTTCTGAATCTGCTGAATTTGTTGTGGACTCAATTGCTGAGCAATCTTTGGCGCATTACTGTTACCTACGCCGCCTCCGCCACCGCCACCGCCTCCACCGTTCTTCTGACCTTTCTTGTTGTTATTATTGTTTCCGCCGCCACCGCCACCGCCTTTACCATTGTCAATCTGCAGTCCCTTCAAATGATTCGGATTGTTGTTACCCTTTGGAGCTCCCCAGATTTCAGCATGTTTACCAGATTTGGCGAGCTTCTTGATGAGAACTGAAGGATCTACGCTCCCAGAAACGGTCACTTTCCCTTGGTCTGCATCAATCTTGGTAGTAAAAACACCTGAGTTTTTGGTTTCGGACAAAACACAAAATGAGTTTCAAGACTTTTGGTTGAAAAATCTTTGATTCAAGATTATTTTTAATAAAGAGTCAAAAGGGACTTTGAGTTTGATTATTTTTCTCTACCTTCAATTTTCTGTAAGATTTTCTTGACTTTCTGCTTACAACCATCACAATGTATGTTCACTTTAAGAACACAAGTCTACAAAATGAAAGTACATTGATTTAAGTCAAGATAATACAATTTAAAAATGAGAAGGAATCTCAGGGAAATGGTGAACAAACCTGGATCTTCATGAACTCTTCTTTACTCATTTTTCCTTAACAAGATGGTGGAAAAAAGGAAGATTGGAAACTCAAATCTCTTTCTCTCTCTTTATTACCAGATCTGAGATCACTCTCCTCTGTTACTTCAATCTAGACAACCAAAAAAACCAAGAAAAAGTTTTCTTTTAAACACACATTCAAAGAGACAAGCAAGAGAAAACATCACATATATATATATATATATATATATATATGTATGTGATATCTGAGAAAGATACCTTCTTTCTTCAAAACAACAAAGTAACAAAGAGGCGGAGAGAATAAAAAACAGAGAAAATGGAGAATGAGAAACGTACTTGAAAGAAGGAAGAGAGTTTCAGACTTTACATTAAGATGGTGAACATTAACTTCTCC
Source organism: Eutrema japonicum (assembly GCA_030161315.1). Taxonomy (NCBI): domain Eukaryota; kingdom Viridiplantae; phylum Streptophyta; class Magnoliopsida; order Brassicales; family Brassicaceae; genus Eutrema; species Eutrema japonicum. Next base: position 45,359,880 of record BSQW01000002.1, on the reverse strand, counting down.
ACTTCATATTTTTCAGAGTGAGAGAGAGAAGAGCAAAGTCGCTACAATTTATCAGAAGAAAGGAGTCAACTTATTTTGTTTTGAAAAAAATCGAATTTTGTTTTGTCAAATTAAGTTTATAATCACGTTTTCGGCCAGATCTCAATAGGTTTCCCCTTCTTTTTTTTTACAGTATTTTCCAATTATATTTGAATATAATACTCATTTTGTTCCAAGATATATCTTTTTACTTTGTAGACACTTTTCTTCAACGTATCATCATCGCTCGTCGTTGTTAAAGCCTAACATAACATGAAACACAAACTTTCTTGGCATCTTTTCTTTCCTTTTGGCTTTTAAATAATTCTTTAAGAAGTTCACTTTTTTCATATAGATGAGCATTTCAAGTGAGCTAAAATTGATTGGTGAAAGACACAGTCTCATTTATTTATTTAATCAAGCATGCCTAATTCTATAAATTATAATCAAATCTGACCAAATAATAGAAATTTAAAAGTTAGAATCTCCAACACTTGTTTGATATTGGTCAAAAAAAAAAAAAAAAAAAAAAAAAAAAAAAAAAACACTTGTTTGATAGGATTGTTGTCCAATTATTGTTGGTAGAGAATTAAACCATAAGAAGAAGAATTTACACATGTTAATTAATTGACTTTTGTCGTTGAAGTTTTGCCTAATCTAATAGGCTGTTGGTCACATGAGTGTCTCTGCAAATGGAATGGCTCTTCTTCTTCTTCTTCTTCTTCACAAAATGACATTAATTATTCAAGCTTTTGTCCGATTCTCTTATCGTGTTACCATCTTTTCCTTTGGATTCGTTTTCACTGTCATATTTTGGACTATAAAAAAGGTAACAATTCAATTTAGTCAATTAAATGATATTTTTAGTGTTGAATGTCGCTGTACGAAACTATTCTTTAACTCTAGAAAATTCTTAATGCGTTATAAATTGAATATGTTTTGTCTTAACTAGCATAAAAAATACAATGAGTTCAACGACAAAAAAAACAAATAAAAAATATATCAAAGTAAATAGTTCTATAAACATTAATGATTCTTCATTTCAAACCAACTAACTGTCAGTAAATATAATTATCTTCTACTTCAGTTTAAACTTGCGACCAACAATAACAGATCAAATGAAGACTTTTCTCATCTCAAAAGAATGAACAGGCTACTTTTTTTTTTCAAAAAGGACCTTTCTTTTCTTTTCTTTTAAACATAACTTTAGTGGGAAACATTATTTTTCCTTTTTCCTTTTTCCTCCAGCAGCTTTTCTTCAATGGATGGATGTTTTAAATTTATAGCCTAATAGGCAAAAAGGAGAAAAGGTTCTTCTTCCTCAACTTCAGCTATGTTTTTACCTCTCTTCTTTTGAAACTCTTCATGTTCAGATAACAAAGAAAAAGGGGTTAAAATATAACAAAGAGATGAAGGTATAGAATTATAGCTAAGTAACTCTGCAGATTTGAGTATCTAGATTTTGTTTCTGTTTATACCATGAAACGTGCACATACTCTTTTGAACCGAATCGAGCCCCGTAAAACCAAAATCATTTTGATCGGATCCTTGTGCTTAAGCAAATAACAAAAGCATTCAATTACACACATAAAGTGGATTGTTGAGAGTGTTGGGACATTAGCTATACATATACTGATGCTTATATCTTCTGAATAAACAGCTTTAGAACAAACAAATCTATATGCGGTATGAAGTTACACAACAAAGATCGGAAATACAGATTCATATATGGAGGATTTCGAATAAAAAAGAAGAAATAATCAAGAATAATGTTTTAAGTAAAAGAAGAAACCTTTTTTTTTATTAGTGTTGTTCATCACTACTGTTCACGTTGATCTCTAAGAGCTCTTCAATGGGTTGTCGGCAAATTGGACATTTGTTGGACTGAAGCCTCAATTCTTTTGCACAGTCGCTACACATGCACTGCAAAGACGGCCATAAGACATTATTGGACGTTAGAATAAAGTAACTAAATTTTTTCCTCTTGAAACCGATTGTGTAGATGAGATCCAAAGAGACACATTGTAGGTTGGGTTTGATCGAAAACAAGAAGTGCCCATCAAATCAATTACATATATTTGAAAGTTCAAATGAAATAATTTGCCTTTCATTGTTTGGAATTTCGCTAAAGATTGTAAAATTCCCAACAGTTTTGATCGAATCAAATGCATTAGTGTTGGTATTATCAATTATCAATGGGGTTTGCAAGATGAAATGCAAAATTATGAAACCAAAAGCAAAAGATTGAGAAAGCTTTACCAAATGTCTGCAAGGCAGCACGGCCGTGTCCTTAGCCTCAGTCATGCAGATCACACATTCTTTACCTGAACCACTGTCCTCTAAGCCCGAGGCTGCACCTTGAGTGGCCGAGCCATACAACTCACGGAGTTCATATCGCACTCCTTCGATCCAAAGAATCTGCTTCACGACTTTCACTTTGAAAGATCCATCGTTATCCTTCTCAAGTACCGCTTGTGTGACTTGCTTATGAATTGATGATTGCTCTGAGATCGAATTTGGAGAGATTACCGTCTCAGCTGATATTACAAGCGGGTACACGTCTTCTTCTAAAGGTTTTGACAGATCGTCAAGAGCGAAGAAGCTCAAATCGGTTCCTGTCCCAGAAGGCTGTAAGAACCTCTGTCCAGGACCTTTCTGAATAGGGAATCTTGTCGGTGAATAAACCTCTGGAAACTGCGGGACAAACGTGCAGTTTGGTTCCTCCTTTGCAAAGAAGGTAATAGTGAAACTGAAATGAGAATACAATGAGAGTCGTTCTATATAATCTTAACATTGATCAAAACAAATCATATATTAAGGTTAATCCAATTCTGAAGAAAGATTGGGTTATTAGTTTAAGTATCTCTCAGCGTTTCTGATCTAAATTTGATTTCAAGGCTAACACAATGCATTCTTGATCAAGCCTTGGGTTCAATATACACAAACCCATCAAGCAAATCATGTAAAGCTTGAGCCTTTTCAATCGGAAAGAGTGATTCCAGAAGGCTAACACAAGCTTATTCCCATTTATAAAGATCTTTCCTTTCCTAGTTCCCTCAACCTTAATTTCCCAATTTCTTCCCAATTATGGCTCTAAGCATCAGAAAGACAGAAACATCAAGACTTTGTACTCTAAACCCTAGAAATTCAATCACATTTCACGCAATTGTAATTTGGATGAAACCCCTAATTACAAAAGGGTTTCAAGCCAGATCGGGTGAATATGTTACCTGCCGTGGAAAAGGGCATCGAAGACGAAGGAAACTAGATGGTGACCAGGGACTAGATCGTCCACTTCGAGCCTCACTGTATCTCTGTGCACATTGACATCGTTCCTCACCTTCTTCGCGTTCTGTTGCTTCACGAACGGCGGTGGAAGCGGTTGCGTTTGCGGCTGATGCGGACCGCAGACTCCCGGCCTCATGGTTGGGCCCCACCAATTGGGCTGTGCGGAGGTGAAAAACTGAGGATGCTGAGGGTAATAATGGTAATGATGACCGTAGGAACAAGAGTTGATCTGTGGCGGTAGAGGCGGAGACATATGGTAAGTGGAATAGCTGTAGTCATAATGCGGTGGAAATGGCGGCGGAGGAGGAGGATCGAGGTAATAGTAAGGCGGCGGAGGATGGTGGTGGAGGTGGCGGCGGTTGTTGTCTCGTCTTCTGTTGGTGCTAAAGGAGATTCCCATTGGTGAGAGTGAAAAGGGAAGAAAGAGACAAGACAGAAAGCAGAACAGAAGAAGCAGACTGAAGAAGAAGAAGATTTGAAAGACAAAGTCAGATGTGTTGTTGAAGATTCGGTGATGCTTTTTGACCTTTTTCATCTTTTTCTTCTTTTTACTTTTTACTTTTTACTTTTTACTTTTTACTTTTTACTTTTTACTTTTTACTTTTTAAACCGAGCATCAAAAACATGTCTTTTGGGTTTGATTTTGAGTTTCGGTTTATTGTTTGGTTTTAGTTTAGGGAAACTATAAGTCAAATTAAAACCAAAATGTAGTTTGGTTTGCGTTACGGTTGACAATCTTCATATCATAATTTTATATTTTTATTATTTTAAAAATCTTACTACGTAATGTTAAGACTTAAGACAATCCATTATCATTTATCTATTTTTTGTTTTGGTCTTCTACTCCTTAGCTACAGTAAAGTTGTAAACAAAGAGAGTTTTTGTGGGAGCTGATAATGTATATAATGTGTGTGTGTCATTGAGTAATAGCCGTTCTAAGTTTTATGTTAATTGGTTTTTTTTTGTTAACAGTGCTACTAATTGTTAAGATCCCACAACAGAAAATTAAATAGACCAACACTAGTATATAAATGATATGATTCAATCTACTTAATTATTGTCAATTAGTTTTGAGTTTAAAACACATAAAACTTAACATTGATGTATTGAAAAAGTTGCGTATCAAGCAAATTTTAAGAGGTGTGAACGTAAAAAAGTATTGTTGATGTCATTATATGCATCTCGGTGGATAAGAAGAATAGAGTGATTACTTAATTTGCTGTATGTTTTGTTAGAGATTCTGGAATTGGCATAACACAGCAAAATCGAGTTCGGGTTATCTTCTACTCCTATATTCCAAGTACCAAATTGGTCCCTTGTCTCAACCAAGAGCCGGAAGTCAGTACAACAATATGTGTGGGATGGAGAAACCATTACTTATTGGTTTAAATCAATGTCTTTAAAACCATTTTTCCAATTAAATTTAGAGATAAAACTTACAAATGATTGTTGAAGATTCGGTATGGGGAAACCATTACGGAATAGACTAATCCTATTATCCTACCTCCATCATTCCTAGAGGAACAGAATAACCTTACATCTTAAGGACAAACGTTTTTCCGATCTAAAATATACTCTTTAAATTTTATTATTATACTCTAAATAATTATGTTTCACATACTATATTTAAAATATAAAAATTAAGACCATCAGCAGCCGAGACATATGTCTCTCCAAAAGGTGATGATGTGTCGCGACGTGATTCGTCGCGACATAAAAAAAACAATTTAAAAAAAAAAAAAAAGCGGAAGACTCAATGATTGAGTCTGCAATGGGGATGCTCTAAGAGTGATCTTTTTAATAATGTATAAAATAAATGGTTAGGTTTTCAGTTTTCTTCATAACTTTTGACTTTGTAAATTTCCCACCTAATCTCACTTACCGTCCATTATTAACTGATGCTCCTCAAAAGTCAAATCTATAACTATGCAGAGTATAGAGAGACATGTGTTTCCCAAGTCTCATGCGGAATATCGATTTTTTGAACTTTATATGAGGATATTAATATCAACAGTCATCATGCATAGAAGCTCCACTGATTTTTTCTCGAGTTTTAACCGAAAGTTTATTGCATCAAATACTGGACAGTGGATAGTATATGACACAGTTGAATTAATTTATTAGTGCTCTTCCAAAGTGGGGAGGATATGAGGAAGATCATTATTTTGCCTGCCATCAAAGCACCTCACTGGGTTTTGTTGCCTTTCTCCAACGAAAAAAACACAACACATTATTGATCATCGAGAAATGTGTAAAGATAAGATATCTCTAATATTTGATTTCAACACTATTTAGGAAAATAATATTAAAAGAAACTTCTAAAAACGGATTACGAACCATTCATGGATCATTCGTGTACAAATTTCAATACTATTAACCAAGTTGTGTTAACTTAATAATGTTATCTTGTGATTGTTTTTCTTGTTCACTATATATAATACTCAAGTAGTACAAATTTCGGAGAAGTAGATCTAGTAACCCCTTATGGTAAAAGATCAACTGGTGATCACATTGTTTCATCCAAAATCAAGAAGAGTCAATATTGGAGATGGAGTTACAAATAGATAGATACATGAATCATTTATCGCAATGAAACACATATTTATATTTATAGCTAGTACTCATAATTATTCAGATCATGGACTAACCAATAATGATAACTTTCACAAGGAGAAAATTAAGAGAATCGAAGCATGATAAAGAAAGAGAATCAACATAAAGCAGAAGCTCTGTCTCTCTTCTCAACAGAGACACAACCTCTGTGTAAATCTTTAAAAACCCTGATCTCCGAGTAATCCCTCAGATCCTCGAGACTCACGTATTGTTGCTTCACCATCTTCGACAAGTCCGTACCGGTCTCGTGCACCCATACGTACGGTAGACACGTGTCGTCGTAGTACAACCATCTACGTCCTTCCTGGTCAGGCACATATGCTCGGTGGATGTTAATGTGCCTTAGCTTCTTGGAACGGCCGGGCTTGAGAGTGTGGACCCGTTTTAGGATTGACCCGACTCGAATCTGGAGCTCCACGGGACGGTCGGAGAGGTTCCAGAAGCGGGTGGAGGAGGTGGCGATGGAGCACGGGAGTAAGTGGGTCCGGTCGCCGCAACGGCCGTAGCATTGTCGGAGGAAGAGGAGGAGAAGGCTGAGCCTTGGGAGCTTGTCTTTGATAGACTCTATCATCTCTTTTGTGAACTTCATTTTTGATGTTTTTATCATATCCATTTTTATTTCTCTCTTTCTTCTTTTATGGCTCACAAGAGTGGGATATTGGAATTTTGTATTGTGTCTACTTATGTGTGCCAAATAATAAATGCAAGAGGAATATCATCATTACTTAATATTATGAATTACCATTTTCGGTTCACTAGTGAGTGTACACCGAACCAAACCTAAACGGCTAAACCTAATTAAAGCAAAACTCTTAGACAAATTTATGTTGAACAAGTCGAATTTAAATACTAAATTTAGTTTGACAGATCGAACCAAATAAACTTAAATTCTTGAAATATATATTAAGTAAATATTAGACTGAATAAAATCTACACTTTTGAGTTATTATTTCATCTAAACCAAAATTGAACCAAACCACCAAAGAAAATCCGAATCAAATTGAACAAATTAACGATTCCAATTTTCATCATATATTTTCTACGCCAAATAAAACAAAAGAATCAAACAACTAAAAAATATGCTTCACATATTAAGCCATAAAACCTAAGAATACTTATCACAAATATTTGGAAATCGATTATATTCATGTGGTGATAGAAAATGTAAAATTGGTGTGGGTCGCCAACAAGCCAAGAATCAAGGACGCCGACAAATACTTCGTTATTTCACTTTAACAAGTTGATATACCTCGCTTCATCCTTGCAAAAGAAAACATTAGGCTTGAATGATATATATATAAACGTTTTCATGTTTTAAAAACAGATTTCACTAAGTATATATCATTTACAGTAAAATATACAAAATGATAAAAAACTTAATATAAATTATTTTTAAATTCGTTTCGTACGTTTTAGTTTTATAGCTAGATTACACAAAATTTTATTAATCTACTAAATAATAATAATTTTTTGTTATTCAACTGTTTTACAATTTCGTTTTAGTTTATTCAGCTTATAAATTTTCTCATTGCAGTGATTCCGATGTTTCATAATTGAGCTATCACGCTATTTCGGTTAGGGGTGGGCATTTCGGTTTAATTTCGGGTTCGGTTCGGGTTCGGTTCGGTTCGGTTTATTCGGGTTGAATAAAACTCTAGCCGAACTCAACCGAAATAAGTTTGGTTCGGTTTGTGTTTAGTTCGGTTTGGTTTAGTTCGGTTCGGTTGTACTTTGGTTTGGTTTTAGTTCGGTTTTTAAAAAATTAACTTATAAAAACAAGAATTCTAACCAAATGTAAACAAAACGAATTCATAAAAAAATCATTCCCTAAAAGTCTAAAACCACTTAGTTCGGTTTATAATTTTTATGGTGAAGAACCGAAGATTCCACCGTATGTATTATTATTTTAATATTATTAATTAATTAATTAACAAAAACACATTGGTTTATCGGTTCGGTTCGGTTTAAAACCGAACCAAACCGAACCGTTCGGGTTGAGAAAAACTTCAACCAAATGGTTGGGTATTAACTCTGGTTTGGTTTGGATCGGTTTGAGTTCGGTTTGGTTTGGTTGGTTCGGTTCGGTTAAAATGCCCACCCCTAATTTCGGTATTCATATATATATATGTAAATCTCAATTTTGTGTTCATATTAACACACACATTTTGCTTGAACTTTCATAACCATTATGAAGTAAGAGCATCATTATCGGTGACCCCTACACACGGGGTCATCCGGATTTTTTTTTTTTTTTTTAATTTTTTTTTAATTTTTTTTAAAAAAAAAAAATAATAATAATAATTTTTTAATGTCGCGACGAATGAGGAAGCGACACGTCATCACAAATCGGATGACACGGCGCGCGCGGGTGTCACCGCAGAGACACACAGACACCCGGTTCATCCACGTGTCGCTTCCTCATTTGTCCAAAAAAAAAAAAAAAAAAGAATTTTAAAAAATCGGATGACCCCGTTTGTAGGGGTCACCGATAATGATGCTCTAAGGATCTCCGTTTTGGTTTCCAGTAATCTCTTTTTTGATTCTAACTAGATAAAACCGACCGACTACAGTCTACATTGTTTCATCATGCGTGTGCATTTCCCACTTTTTCCCTCAAATATATTTCAAATTGTAAACGGAATTTACAAAAGAAATTTGATTAAAGTTTTTGTGATTTCATTTGAAGAAAACACATAATTCAAGGATCAAATTGAGCAAATAATCCGTATGAGTCCAATCTAAGCTAAAACTCATTGCTGAAATTTCTAGTTCAAACAAGCAATAGGAACCGTTAAAGCTTCAGAAAATGAAAACAGAGAATGAGACATAGTTAAGTGAAGCTACCTGCAGCGATGAACAGTAACCCGTTATCCGGTGGATCTTCAAGAACTCCACAGGGCTGTGATTTTCTCAGTTGTTTCTCCTCTTTGGCGCGCCGAATCAACTCCTTCATCGGGGTCGGATAAGGCTTCCTCTCCGATTTATCCTTTCGAGGCTTGGGTACGTCAGCGTAGAGAGGATCGTCATCATCAGCAACTGTTGAGGAGGGAAAGTCGAGATTTGTTTGGGATTTAATGGAAGAAGATGAAAAATGGGATTTGCTGATTACGAAGACGAAGCTTTCTTTTCTGCATTTTTTGTTTTAAACCCTCAATCTATTAATTATGTTTGTTAGGGCCCAATAAACTTCTTCTTTTAGAGCCAAAAACTTTGTATTTACATGTCCACTGGAACATTCTCTCAACCTTAGGAAGATTCTATGGAACAAGAAGATGGTCGATTGGAAATTTCATCCAACACTGACATTCAAGTGGAAGCTACTATTTGAATTGTAAAAGAGCTTATCAATTGACGAATAATTTGAATTGTTTTGTTTTGAGATGCATAGTTCTTATTTCTTTCATTCGCCATCTTCAAGATATGCAAACACATGCCTGGAGAAGATTCACTGTCGGTAAATTTGGAGTCAGCGCTTGGAAGAGCTGCAGCCAGATACAATTCAGCTCAATACCTAAACTGTCATCTTCTGATTGAGCTCATTCAGATTAACGTTCTTAAAGAAGATTTAAACCACAATGAACAACCATTTCATGACGACCTGAAAGAACAAGTTCCTTGTGCGCGCTACAAAATTTATATACTGCTGTTTTGTCAGGGGAAATAAAAACTGAGGGAATCTTGAGCGACTTACTTGCTTCTCTAGAAGAGGTTCTTTCCATGGTTCGTGTGGAGAAGATAAGCTTCTAAGGATGGTATTATTATTTCTTTGTCAATAAGCTTAATTGAAATAAAAAAACTTGCTTGATTAAGCAGGAATTTCAAAAAGATAATATCCCCTACCTGAAACACTAGTTTTTGGCTGTGTGCAAGCAATAACATGGATTTGTTCCACCCATCCGGCTTCTTTAAAATACGGCAAGATAAATTAGAAGATTCAGCTAGAAGAAATAAACATAAGGGAAGGCACAAAACAAGAAGATTCAGCTAGAATCTCCTATCAAACTTTGAGGACTTGTTTACAAACCTTGGATTAATGAAAAAACCGTACGTAGTGTGAGTGTCTACGTGATCCAGAATCTATTGTTGAGAAAGTTTGAACCTGAAACAATGGAAACAAACATATTCCATGTTTGGTTAGATTCAATTCTATAAACAATTCAAATTTCAATTATAACTTATATTGTTTTGTTTGTCAAATTGATAAGAAACCGATTAATTTGCATTAAGTGTGAAAACAAATTGAACATAGGCAATCTCTTACGATCAAATGACAGGAACCATGTCCGGTTAAGTTTAACGCCAACGCAAATCAATCGAGTTTCTTTAATCAATAAGACTAATACAAAGAATGAATACAAATAACAAAATAGAGAGAAAAGAAGACGTATCTCTGCGTTTGATGCAACTAATATGCTCTGTCTCCACTCGAATCTATTCTGGAAAAAGTTTGGAACTGAAACAATAAAAACAACGGCAGATTCCATGTTTGGTTAGATACAAGTCTGTGAACGATTCAAGTTTCAATTATAATTTATATTGTTTTGTTTGCCAAATTGATTAGAAACCGATTAATTTGCATTAGGTGTGAAAACAAATTGAACATAGGCAATCTCTTACGATCAAATGAATTCAAATGACAGGAACCCTGTCCGGTTAGTTTTACAGCTACGCAAATCAGTCGAGTTTCTTTGATCAATAAGACAAATAGAGAGTAGTTTGATGAATGAATACAAAATATAAAATAGAGAGAATAGAAGACTTATCTTTGCACTTGATCCAACTAATATGCTCTCTCTCCACTTGGATCTAATTTGGAGAAAGTTTGGACCTGAAAAAATGAAAACAACGCCACATATTCCAGCTTATGTAAGAAAAACGTATAGAAACTGATACATGGCAATTATGCCCAAGAAATATTCGCCCTAATGAGTGAGTATATTAAAGTGATGGACAAATACATACTTGTTGTTGTATCTCGTGGAGGATAAAGTAAAATCTTCAGGAGGACTAAAAGTGGTTAGGTAAACTGGCCCTGAGTGACCCAGTAATAATGTATAACTTCTTCATATGCCATTTGGTCCTACTACGGTTTGATTATTTGCATCATTTTCACCCTGCAAAGCACCTGCAACCAGTGTCAGCCTATAATTTATCCTTGAAAACACTAACAAGAATCATGAAAACACACAGAAAAGAAAATCATGATTACTTTCACTCATGGAAAACACTGTTGTAGTTATCAATGCTATTGCTTCGTGGCTTGCCTGGTCTTGATCGTATGTTGGTACCCATTGGAAATGGTTCCTGCAAATAATAACAACAAAGAAGAGAATATGAAACAAATGAATCTCTCATTGAGCATCATCAGAACTTTCACCAGAACTTTGATATTATGAGATCACAAGAACCCATTTGAATACGTGCAAAACCAAAGGGAGAGCGGATTTGAGCCACTAGCAAGGAATGAGATAACAGGAACCAAACAAGATTATGTTATCAGATGTGTTAATAATATTTACCTGATCACCAGCATTTGGACCATCCGTGTGAAAGAGGATAGGCCAGTAACGTTTGTCTTCGTTCATTAAGCTTGAATTCTGGAAATGGGCAATAAGAGCTATTTTTCCTTGGATCCGAGCATATGTAAGAGTTGCCACCTTCTCGCTGTTGAACTTTTCCCACTTTTTGCCATTAAACGCCTGTGAGTGTTTTTAGAGCTTTAACCAATACTTTTCCAAAAAAAAAGCCAAAAGATATATGAAAAAAGCAGCAACAGAAGACTGTACCTTATAAAATGGGACAATCTTTTCAGGTTCGATAAGGTTGATGAAAGCATATCCCGCATTGCATTTGTTCTGAAATGATAAGGTAAAATTAGATTAAAAAATAAATCAGTATTGCAAATTACAAAAGCTCAGTTTCTGCATAAGACTTTCTTATATAAAAAGGTAGGACGCCTGCTTGCCTTGAAGTCAATTGGCAAAAAAAGGAAATCATATGTTCCTTTACAGTGCTCGTCAATGGCAGATAGAAGCATCTTAGAAGTATACCTAAACCACACCAGCATTAAGAAAAAGAAAGAAAAAAAGAGAGTCAAAGATGAAACAGAATACATCAAACAATATGTTAACTAAAGATATAAACAAGGAATAAAAGAGACCCACTGAGTTCACTTACTTATTAGGAATGTTTTTATTCATCAATGTATGACATTAAGAAAACACTAACAAGAATCATGAAAACACACCTTGGAAATTGATATGCTCGTTAATAATACCAAGCACTCTGTCCTATGTATGTAGATACTGTCATATACACCGGTTTTGTAAGACAAACTCTGGCATTGCATAAGCTGATTAAGCTTTTCCGCAACAGTGCGATCTGTCAATTAGTTTTGAGTTAGTAAATAAAACAAAACCTTAAAGAAATTGTGATATGAATAAAAAAAAAAGGAAAGGAAAAATAACTTACATGAAGTTTTGCTTTTCCCAATCGTTTCCGGAGATGAATGCGTGCAAGCAATTTAATGCTTCCTGGTGAGTGGTGAGTAGATTTAGGACCAAAGGTATCCGATATCTTCTATGGCACCATCTGGTTTTGTCACGAATTTCTTTGACAGAGGTTGTAAATCCTGGCTTCACGAAAGTCCTTGAGCGTTGTTGTGTCAAACAGACTACCAAAGTAGAGAAGCTCAATGAAACGAAACTTCTCAACTCGGTAAAAAAAAAAGAAATTTACCCATCTCACCACCCAAAACCCGAAACGAAACATCTCATCTCCTCCGATCTGCGCACATTGATTTAGATTTAAAACCAGAGAACAAATAGGTAAATGGCTGAAAAATCTGAAATCGAGCTGCTCTCTTGAGCAAGGAGCCCTAAGAACATATATCATTTCCTATAAATTTCGGAAATCTTTGATTAGCTCCGCCAAAACAAAGTGCGATATCCGTTTCATTTCCAGTAGCCAAGAAAATCCGGAAAAAAAAAAACAAATTCCACCAAATCAAAACAAGAAAAAGAGTCGGATCAATTAATGGAAATCGGAAAGTACTTGTCCCAGTTGATCTCCGTCTGTTCAAAAGATGCGACCCGAGAACTCGGCGGCGTGTTCATGACTCTCGGATGCGGCGAGACTGAACCCTAAGACAATCATTCGCCCTCGGAAACGGCGTGTCCCAGTTGATCTCCGTTTCTCATCCCCGTCGCTAATTAATTCATTTTCTCCTGTTGGGTTCTCATGAAGATGGAGAAACTCTTCCTTCGATTCAAAATTTGTATAACCAATTTTTAAATTAGTAAACCAGAGCAGAAGAGAAAAGGAGAAGCCTAAAATCCTGCCGTTGGAGAAAAATGTGAAAGAGAGAGATCTCTATTGATTTTCTAATGATTTTCTAATTTGGCTTTACCGTTGAGCATTTGATTTACTTAAGTAGTCCGAGAACAGACTAATTTTTATAACAAAATTTGTATCTCACATGTAACAAACATTTATAAACAACAAATAAACTCACTCTCACGCATAAAGAGAAAAAACAACTTTATATTATTTGTAAATGAAAACAAACCAAAATATAAATGTTGGGATCAGTACTAAAAAAATATGTTTTACATCATTTAAATTATATCAAAAAATCAAATGATATTGTTTAGTAACATCAGTTATGATAATTGATTTTATTTTTGATTACTTTAACATCATATCAATCAAAATTGATACAAATTTTTTATTAATTTTCATCACTTTAATAAGAATAATACAAAAATATGGATGCATATCGAATAAATAATTGATATATTTATTATTTTTGTTGGCATTATCTCAAAAAATGATACAAAACTTACATCACTAAAAAATGGATGCTAGTAATATTTTTATTAATTTCTTTAAAATTATTCATGTGATTTAACTTCGATTATTAAAACTGATGTTATTTAATTTTAATTTGTATCGATTAAAACATTTGATACCAATAGAACCAATTTATATCAATAGAACTTAATAAATTGGCTCTTGAGTCCTATGAACTGCCCTCTCACAGCACAAAACCTTATAACAGAACTACTCAGATTAACCTGCACGGTTATCTGTCTGGTTCATTTAATAAGTGAAGGAAATGATAGCATAGCACATGAGAATCAAATAGTTGCATTGTTTCAGATTTTCAATGCCTCCAGATGAATCTCGCGACAATACAATTATGTAGAAACAAAAAATTAGGAAAATTTATTAATAACTAGGTGAGTATCCGCGCTTAGATATAACAAAATTAATTTTTATTGTTTTTAGATATATCCACAATTTCAAATAGTGAAGTTGGATAATTCCTTATAACTTTTAACATGAAACTGTATTTTAATGGGCATTTGACATCACATAGACAACATTACTTAATTAATAATTGTTCTCTCAGATATACAATAATATAAATTTGCATGGACACTGTCAATTAAAAAAGCATTGTTATAACTTATAAGTCAAAAATGTATTATTTGTTGTCTTTCTCATTTATTACCAAGGGAAACGTGAGAACATACATCTATCTCATTGAATATACTTGAAACTACTATAAAATGTAATGGAATGTTGGCATCCAACGATCAAGCGTTCCTTACATCAATTTACCCATCTTCTAAGTTTTGCATACTTTCGTGTAAAAATCTCTTTCCTTATAACGAACCGATCGAGATTCGTGATAACGTCACCGTTCAGCCCATCTTTCACAGTCATTGTCTCAAACGCTGATGAATGTCCATGAATAACTGATTACCATCTAAGACTACTGAGAGAATATAACATACATATTATCCTCCACCGTTGATAACATTAAATATAACAGACACAAATCTTCTTCTTTTTTCTCTTAAACAATTTGTTTATCTCTTCTCCTTCCTCCTCTTTTCCCTTTTCTTCTTCTTCAGATCTAATTCCATTATTTTCAGATTTCGCTGCCGTCAACAACATCTTCTCCTCCGCTCCCTGGCATTCCTCCGCACTCGACGACGCAAGAGGTTATGTGCTCACTGCTCCTGTCCTCGCCGCTCCTTCCTCCGCTTCTTCTTCTCCACGTCGCTTCCTTCCTTCTCTTCTTCTCCTCTTCCTCATCTTCTTCAGATCTAACTCTTTTTTTTCCTATCCAGTTCTGATGCTCACCGATGCTTCTATGCTCATCGCTCCCGTCCTCGTCGATCCGTTCTCACCACCAATTCGGATGGGTTTTCCAGCGGCGACGTCGCGGAGAAAGCCACGAAACACGCTTTTAGTCATTTATTTTCTTTTTTTCATTTTGTGTAATTAATTAATTTAATAAATTAATTATTATTTTTAGAATTAGTAGGGGGCTGACGTGTCGACGCTGGAGAGCTCCCTTCACTCTTTAGTTAGACTTTGAATTTATTCAAGCAACTTTGAATCATAATTTATCATCTTTGCTAATTTGATAGACTTAAGCAACGAATTTATTTTATTGCTTAATATAGCTAGTTGCTTAGAATTATTTTTCTATAAGATCTAGATAATGATTGTGAAATTATGATTGATTGATGGTTAATATCACGTATTTCATGGTATGTTTGGGGATCTTTTAAATTGCATAACATAACGTGTAAATTTTATGCCTTTAGTATTAGTATGCAATTATTATGATTAATTAAATCTTAGTAGTCACGTGATCAAATAAAGACAAATCAAGTTATTAAAGTTAATATAAAAATTGAATCACTTTTTATTTTTTAAAAATGGAAAAAAATAATAACCAACAAGGTAGGACATGTGTGACGCTGGAGAGTTCCTTTTCTTTTTTTATAAGGTAGATAATAGGCTTTACAATGAAAAAGAGTATTCATCTGACCCAAATTGCAATGATTAATTCCTGCATTATTTTCCTTGAACAGTGGCTCATTCTTTTTCTTTCTTTTTCCTTTTTCCTATTTCCTATTGAATATTGCTTTCAAAATCCTTGGAGAATCTTAAACGTAAGAAAGATTTTCTTGTTTACACTCAGTTTTTATATTTCATACAAACCAATAAACCAAACACTTTTGACGCTTTTGCAAATTTTATTTTACATAAACTTCTAAGTCAGCTTTAATGACTATATATATTGTTGTCTTGAATCTTGATAATGATATCGTTGTCTTGATGATAATCAATTTTAAGGAGCATATGTTCCAAACATTCACGAATGCAAGCATTATATTTGGTCGAATAAGCTATTTAAATAAATAACATGAATATAGACAATGTAGATAAGATCCTTGTTCTAAAAAGCGGCCGCTAGCCGTCTAGGCGCTAGGCGGCCAAACACCTTGCAGATAAGTGTCTAGGCGGTGGAGCTAGGGGTCAACGTTTTTTTTTCAAAAAGTCAACCATTTTTAACGATTTTTTCAAAAAAAATCTTAGACTTTCTTCAAAAAATCAATTTTTTTTTTTTTTGGTGACGGACATATGGTCTGTTACAAAGTTTTGAAAATACATCTAAAAATACAACACACATGCTAATTTGATCATTGAAGAAGATGATGAAGATTTTTCTCTCCTTGTACATTTTTTTGTCTCTCAATATCAAGACAAATCTATTTTTTGCATCATATGTTTATACTTCTTTTTTGTTTTTGGAATTTAGATGTGAATTTGAACTTAATTTCCTAATGTTTTGTTATTTTGATGATAAAAAAACTTATTTTATACTTGTTTTGATTCATACACTCATAACTTATATACATATAAACTTTAAAATTTAAAAAAAAATGTTCAAAATTAATCGCTGATTAATCGGTGATTAATCACCGTTTTTCGGCCTAGACGCAAATCGGTGCCGGACCGCCCGCCTAGTGCCTAGCGCTTTTTCGAACATTGGATAAGATTACCATCCCCCGTAACCAAAAATTAACCAAGTATTGATCCAGTTAGATCAGTATTATATATAAGAGGGACAAGAGGAGCGCTTTATTTATGTAAATAGAATTCTATTTTCAGCAGGTTTGGTTAGCACGTAAGATTTAAACCTTGATCAAATCCTTAGAAGATCAAATCCGAAGAAACCTGATTTCTCAATTGCTAGTGCAACTGATTGAAATTTGAAACGGTGGATAATCCTTCATTTTATAAAAGTTTTTTCCATTTGATTAAATTATCAATCTACATATTAGTTCTCTTTTGGTAACTCTTACAATCCTTAATTCCTAGAAATTCTACTTACAAGTCCAGTCCATGTATAAGAATTAAGAACTAAGAACAGAGGAATGAAACAGAGACAAGCTACTTCCATCCTCAAAAAGTCACTTTATAGTTGAACAATGTTTGAAACTTGTTCCACCGATTGGCAATTTCCGCTAAAAAAAATTCGTAACTCTTATTATCAGGAAATTGTTATAGTACACATTTGTTGCTCCAATCTCTCGCTATTATACAATAGAAACTCAAGCTAGAGTTGAGTTTTTCCAAGTAATATTTCATCTATACTCCCCCAAAAATGAAAAAGTATGTCTACACATAAATAAAGAATCCGTGAACTCCTAAATCAAACTTTATCATCTCTATCTCACACACAATGCATTTAGCAACACGTGAACGAGCATCAAATCCACAAAGTACTGATGTCCGATCTCACCGTCCCTCCACCGCATTTTCGCCGGAGTTCTTCCATAATGAACTCCGTCGTTGCACTTGTTATCATAATGCCATGGATACGTCATATCGAAATTATCCACCACGCCTGTGACCAATCCTGCATCCCTCATTTTCTCGAGAAACACGCCGTTGAACGCCTCCATTTTGCTCGGGTTAAACGCTAGCATTCTCGCATAACCGCCCGTTGCGATTGTGTTCCTGAAAATCACTTCAGGCGGCTCCAATCCCCTGCTTTTGACCTCGTCAAAAACTTCTCTCCAAAACGCAGCTGCGGTTTCAGCGCCTTTCTCAAAGGCTCTAAGACTAGACCAGTGAATCCCGTCGTGTAGACCCGAGTTCACAACCATAGCATCAGGAACACGGTTTTCAGAGAAGTATTTCCTGAGCAATTCTCTAAAGTCCCGGTCTTTAAGTGAATCCAGGCCTTGATAGTTTTGTGTCTCGTTCCAATGACCGTTGAAGATACTCGTGATCCTAACCGTCTCCGATGAGTTCTTCGGATTTGAGAACTTCAAATCGAATCTTCTCGGGACAGCGGGGATTTCCGGATGACCCAAGACGAAATTCAGCATGTTTCTGATCGAATCGACATGATTCGAATCTCCCCAGAAGAAAATCCATTTGTTTTTCAAGCAATTCCAAGCCGAATCGCCGGAGAACAGCTTGAAAGAGCAATGGCTGGAGTAAACCCAACCATTGCTCTCTATTGCTCCGACCGCCCCATCGCACCATGGTTTCCGACAAGGAAAATCCGCGGCAAGGCAGCGGTAACGCCCGTCATTGCTGATCTGGCACTCGTCGTTCTTCCCGAGCCTGGTCCATCGTCCCGACCAGACGTCTCGAGTGAAATCGGATCTTTTACATGATCGGAGCTCCGGCAGAGCAATGTCAGGCTTCTTGACGAAACGCAATCGGATGTTTCGAAGCTTACGGTCGAAGCCTAAACGTGCGGTACTGAACTTCAGGCCTTGGTAATGGCGGAAGAGCAAAATCACGGTGAGATTGAATTCTCCGGCGAACTCATGATGAACCTGTAACGACATTGAGTAAGTTCCATTGCCGAAATCTTTCACCGGCGGCCTAGATTTCCAACTCTCGCCGGATAAATCAGTTTCGAAATAGTCCCCGCCAATGCAAACGGGTTGTTTAGATTCGTCTAGGGCTTGGAATTTAAATTCGTGGATCTCGCCGGCGGTTAGCTCTACCGAATCAACCCCGTCGACACCGGGAACGGAAATCTCGACGGTCTTCGCCTCCCTGCACGGTGCTCCTCCTGGAGCCAACCAATTTCTCATCAGATTCGCCGTGAAATTCTTCTCCAATTCGGCGGCAATCCACCCGAATTGGACCCGGGTCGAGTTTGAAGTGAGATTCGTCTTCTTCGGATCCAGAATTCGTGGACCCGTCGTCGTGTTGAGGGTGAGGTTTTGTCGGTGGGGTTTCAGGGATTCTAAATGAGGCATCGGTGACGGTGAAGAGGAAGGAGACGGAGAAAAATTGACTCGAACGGAGTATGCATTGAATCTCCATGGCTCGACGAAGCTTTGGATCGAGCAACCATCAATGCTCCAGACGACCAACATGAGGAAGAAGACGAGTGCTGTAAGAGCACCGAGCCGCCATTGAAGCAGAGGACTCGGCCGTAGAATCAACAGTTGGCTCGGCACCGGAGATAGAATCGCTCCTTTCTCCGGCATCTGAAGATCCGACAGATACAAAAACCCAGAAAGGAGGATTCAAGTGAGAAAAATCACACAAAAAAAAAAAATCAATTATACGACAAGCCAATTTCCAAGACGAGTTTTTTTGTTTAGTAAAGCATACGCTTTTAGATTGTCTTCTCTACCGAGAAAACATTAAAAGTATAAAAACCCCAACTTTAAATAGGATAAATTAAACTTACTTTAAGAACTTGAATGATGGATAATATCTCGTCCGAACTCGTAGAAGATGACGATGAATGATTCACACAATGCACAAGTTTCGTTCTTTCAACAGAAAAAAAACAAAAACTTTCCTTCTAGGTTTTGCAGTTTTAATTCCAAGATTAACCCAAAACTTAAAATCCTCCCAATTTCCGGAAAAGAGAACTTAAGGGAGGATTAAAAGTCTTAAATTTTCAACTAAACGAACCAAACATCATATAGTATAATAAAATATTAAGAAGGGAGAAGGGGAGAAAAAGACAATTTAAAGTATGGACGATTATAACCCTGTTGTACCACTGGATTTTACCATGACCCCAGGCCGATGACCGCGCTGAATAATGGAGCAGCGACATGTGGGCAGAAGTCGCGTTAGGGGTGTTTTTATCAATTCAGTTAAAACATTTAATTCGTCGGCGTCACATGCCTTTGTTTTGTGTTATCGCCGCTCCAATTTCTCTGCAGGAGATATCTAAATAATCAAATACTAAATCTTTTTATTTGGGAATACACAAAAAATACTAGATTTGTTTTGTCAACATAAACAAAAATTGGATCATAAACAAGAGGACGTTGGGTGGCTGGCTACTTGAAAAGGAAATCTATTGCTACCCCCAAAAAAAAAAAAAGTAAAAAATATTCAATATTCAGATATTTTGGCTAAAAGAGATTGAAGCAAGATAATAATTATCAGAATGGGAAAAACCGTTAGTATAACTAACAATTTTAGATACGACAATTATAAGACGTCTTTCTTTTTTTATTCTTATCGTAGATTAGTATTAGTCTATTTTCAATACCACTTTAGCTTAATAAAAGTGTCTATTTTATTTTCTGATATTGATTCAAGATAATTTACCATTCTTTAGTTTATAAAAAAAACTTTAATAATGTGTGAAATATAAACCATAAGGTGGATAAAACATGTCGTCTTGGGGTAATTTCAATCCCAAAGGAAACAAAATCATTTCATAACCTTTAAAATTTGCCATAGCATTCAAGGGTAATTTCACATACATTCTAAAAACATTCAGGAGGTTTGGGTTGATGTAGAAAAATTGCACACGTAATCTTGAAATTAACATAGTAATATTGCTGATTCAAAAACATTGTAACATCGAAAACCAAAAAAAAAAAGATGGTGAATATTGATTAAGCGTTTTGTCACTGAATATACCAAAACTGAATTACGACCTTTTATCGACAATCTTTAACTAGTGTTTCGGTTTGTTATGATTAAAATATAAGCCAAGAAACTCTTTTAATGAAGATCACTATTAATCTTAGTCGTCAATCTTATTCTCTTTTTCTTTCGGTCTCTTGTTTGTAAAATTTCAACGAGTGAAGATCTCCAATGTAGAGATCCTAATATCATCTTATTTACAAGAGTTACACCAAAATTACGGTGTGTCTTTTGATCTCTCTGAATCACTAAGAATCTCTTGAATTCTCATGATTCAAATTCAAGATCTTCAGAGATATATCCCTAATAACCCTAATCTTTCTGAAGAAGAAAAGGGTGGCTAAGAAGCTCTGAAGCTGTCAATCTCTCGGTCGGTTTCTTGCGTAAACAGCAATCGATGAAACTCTTCAACTCGACGGAGCATTCCTCGGGGGCTTTCGGTGGCTCTCCAAAGCACAAGGCGCACATTATCGTGGCCCAATCTGGTTTCTGTCCTTGAGGAAGAAGCGGGAGGTAACCCACCAAGATCTCAAGCATCGTAAGCCCAAAACTCCATATATCTCCGGCGTAAACGTTTGATTTGTCTTCCTCTGCATCATCAGCTCCACTGTCGAATCTCTCGGGGCTCATGTAGGCGCACGTGCCGGTGAACGAGTTGCACTTGTCTAAGGACTTGACCATGATCTTGCTCACTCCAAAGTCTGCGATTTTGACCTCTTCTTTCGAGTTACGTAGCAGGTTCGCTGGCTTGATGTCTCTATGAACGATCTTGAGCTCGTGCAAGTAATTTAACCCTTTCAAAACTTGACGAGCGATCAAAGCAAGTTGATCCTCTCTGACGACGTCGCCGCGTAGAGACTCGAGCGTGCCGAGATCCATGTATTCCATCAGAATAGATACTTCTCCGGAAGGTTTCTGGAAGATGTCGTGACACTTTACGACGTAAGGAGAGTCGACAAGGCGGAGGATTTCGATCTCTCGGAGGAGCTGACGGCGAGAAGCCGAATCCATGTATCCTTGGACTTTCTTCAACGCGTAGATCTCTGAGGTTGTTTTATGGCTAACTTTGTAGACGGTTCCGCCGTTTCCGCTGCCGAGAATATTGATTCTCTCCAAATCAGAAGCAGAGACGTCGCTTGAGCAGGAAGTAACTGTAGTGGAGGCTGTAGCAGCGGCAGCGATTGGGAAGCAGCAGGGGAAGGAAGTGGTAGAAGCTTGTGGAAGAGAGAGCTTAAGTTTAAGGACTCGATTATTTCTAACCAGAGCCATAATATCGTGTTGTTGTTGAAGAGGATTGATCTTTTTTGAGGGTGGAGGCTCTTACGTAATTAACTTATATATACACAAATATTTTATCAACAAAAAGAAATACGCCAATTTTATTTCCTTTTTTTCTCCTTAAAATCTTTTATTTTTGTAATTAAGATGACATATCCATTTTTTTTTTCTATTCCAGTAGATTATAAGACACATTTTTTATGATGTTATAATTATTTTAATTTTGAAAGAAAAACAAAATTTTGGACAAGAATAGACAAAAATAAGAAAAACACTAAAAAAAAAGTAAGGAAAATCAAAATAGAAGTGAACAGTTGTGGTCCAGTTGGTAAAAGAATGTCTATTTGGACTTCCGCCACCTGGATTAGATTTGGGTTTACAAAATTGGATTACACATGTTTTCTTTCATTTTATTGTAAAAAATCTAATGAGGCTTTACAAAATTGGGTTAAACAGTTTCTTTACACCAAAACCGTGGCCGCAAACAAAAAGATCCAAATACATTAGACACAAAAGCTAGCTACTTTGATAAAATCTGAACTATGAGCAACTTTTTTAAAATAAATAAATTAAACGGATATACTGTATTTCATAATTTCACATGTTTTTTTTCTTACAAAACAAATATGTCAATACTAAAGCTTTTTGTTGCAGAGAGCTCTAAGTTTATTAAAAAGGAAGATGATACTTATGATTGCTCATCCTCAAGCATTTTCAAAGCCCACTCAGCTAACCAATGAACCGTTCTGCCATGGCGGCTCACTCCAACCGTGCCCGAGAAAACATCGAAGTTCTCGAGCTCAGCTGTAGTTTCCAGAACCTTCTCGAGCTCTCTCTCCATACCCAACTCTCTGAGCATGCCAACGTTCTCCACATTATCTTCCATCATCCATATCGCCAGCTCGATCACAAACCTCCTGATTCTTGGAACCTTGATTGATGGCTTGTCATGCTTTTTCAGAATCGAAACCAGTGAGCTCGCCAGTTCTTGCTTCCTGATCCCTGATTCCGTCAGAGCTACGCTTGCTTCTTCTGAACTCATGAATTTGAACACTTGTGTTGCTAACCCTAGCATCACTTCCTGTAATTTGTTGTCTCCTGATGTAATTGACTTCAACACCTGCAAGAAAACGAAACAAGTTTTAAATCTTTTGAGGGTTTATCATCGCATTTATACCCACATTAACACACTCACCGTAGGAACTGCTGCGTTAATGAATCTCAGGTCAAGAAAGCATTCATGTCCAGAATATATGCACAAGTTTCTCAACACTCTCCCTGCATTGACACGGACCAAAGGAACTTCTAGTGCATCCACGAGTCTTTTCAAGACTCCCAGCTTTAGAATGTGGATGCAGTTGCTTCTGCTCTCAAAAGCAAGCATAGCTATCGCCTCCCCTGCAGCGATTCTGACCCGGCTCTCATTCCCATCCTCATATGTTTTGCTTTTCAAGAAAATCTTGAACAGATCTTTCAAGACACCTCCAGTCACACCAATTCTTTCCCGTGCATCTGTATCAAGAGCGAGGAAGCTCAGGATCTCAATCCCGAGCTTCTGCAGTTTCGGGTATCTCAGTCCATGACGCAGTACATCTCTCAAGTTGCTGATTGAGAAAACGATTTCCGAGATCTCTCCCCTGAGACATTTCCCAGTGTTCCCGCTTGTGCTTACTAACATTTTCACTAGCTGCAGGGACCTTTTCACTGTTAGGACTCGTGACAGAACGATATCTGCGTTCTCATCCTTCAAGAGTGCTGCATCTGTGTGCATGAAATCAATAATCTTTGGAAGAAGCCCTCTTGTGTTGCCGATTTTTCCACAGTTGTCATGATCTCTGGATAATTTCTTTAAAATCAAGAGGCCCAAATTGTTGAACCTCCAGATATCGTATTGTAGATGATGGTCGTGGAAGATTTTCTTCTCTCCAATCTCGTTGGGAGCTTCACCTAAAGATCTTGTGTTCTGTAACAGTGATGAAATTGATTCCATCGCACCAGAGATTCCAGCAACTCTGAGAGAGTTCTGTTTTTTGCCAGCTAGTTTCGATAGTATCTCAGCAGAGGATCTCCTAATCTCTTCTTCTTGCAGAACTTTCCAGTTCAGCATCTCCACCAACCTGGACAAGAAAAGTAATTAAAAAATCCAATATTTAGATGAAAATGTATGAATATGATTAGGTATCTAACACAATAAGTTTATGGCAAGAATGAGATAAGCTTTGTCTGTTTCCAAACTGCAATCTCAATATGATAAAGTTCTCTGCAAAATTTGGCATTTTGACTTTGTAAAGAACAAACCTTTCAATGACGGGTAAGTTAATTCCGATCTTCTGAAGCATATCCTCAGCGTACCGGTCACTTACCGCAAACTGCCTGAGAATCCTTGCTCCGATAAGCTGTTCATCGGAGCAGTTCGAGCCCAGTAGATCCATAGCAAAGCTGACCATATCCATCCTCACACCGTCAAAGATACTCCCATTGACAGACTTTGAGTAAGCGTCATAGAAGAATCTCTTGATGGAGACCATCCCAGTAACCCCAAAACCACACTCTCTAGTCACATTCTCAAGCAAGCTACACACACTGACCTGCCACTCCCAGTAAGCTTTCTCCGCAAGAAACAGCAACGCCTCGGCAAGCGCAAGCGAGTAGAAGATACTAAGAGAGGACTGTCTGTTCCTTTTGTCCATCTCTCCGTCCTGAGCGTCTCCGTAGTTGTGCCTGACGAGCTTGTACGAAGACAGAGCCACACAGGCGGTTGCTGAGAGGAGCTGGAGCCAGTACAAAAGCCGGCTCACGTAGCTGGAGATGTAAAGCCATCTCGCGTAAGGAAGAAGAGGAACCTCTGAGTTCTTCCATGTCCGAGTGGTTCGACGATCGAAGGTCTCTTGTCGGCCGACGATGCAATCCCTCTCTCTCAATCGGCTGCATAGAAACACAATCATTACTCAAATAAAATGTAACCCTTTATGGAATCGATTCAAAATCGAATTAGCAAAAACCTGATTCGTTTCAGATTTCTGAGAAGTGAAATCGAGCTTGACTGGAGCGCGCGGAAGCTACTGATTCCGACGCCTGCTACCGTCCACGTGGCCTGGTGCTGCCACTCGAGCTCGTGGCTTCTGCTGAAGATTCGAGTGCCTTCGATGAGGAGAATGATGGTGATGAACCAGAAATCGGATTTTTCGAGGGTGGTCGCGAATCCGCCGAGCAGAACCACGGTGGCCCAGATGAAACCTAGGGTCCCGAGGCAAGTAGCGATTTTCTCGAGAATCGCAAGGCGGAGAGCGAAAAGTGTGAGCTTTTGCTCCGGCGCTGGGGATGATGATCTGTGGAACGCGATCGCGGAGGAGACAGACGCAGCGTCTGCGGTCTCGCCGCTGTCACCTTTCTCGACGCTATTTCTGAACTCCAATACGGTGTCGCTTGAGCCTCGTGCTTCCTCCAAGTTTTGGAGTTCCAAGATCTGTTTGTTTATAATTACAGTTTGTTTTTCCACTAATTTTTTATATAAAAAATGATATTATACTATTTATTTTCAAAATGTTGATTACATAGAGAGAGGCATGTTTGTTTAACCACTGAATTACACACTTTAGGTTATATACGACTTAAAATGAAATATTTTTATATATATATTTGCTGCAATTTGCGAATCGTATAGCTACTTAAATGAAATTGATAATTGGAAGATAGAGAGGAGGTCAATAATGAAAATTGAAACACCATATACATTTTTAGAGCAAATCGAGTCATGTTATCTCAAATATACAATGATCAAATCTATGTGATACCTTAAAATGTGTAATCGAACCTAAACTGATTAATTGTCTCATCTGATATTTTTGAAATAGATTGTACATCCAAAAAAAAATGAATTGAAAAGAACTCAGATTACTAGAAAATCCAAAGAGAAGAGAAAAGAGCATGAAGAACAAAAACTTGTATATGGAAAATAAAACCTGCAAACGGATGCTCCTATCATCCTCTCCAAATTTCTCGGAATCCATTAAACCTTGCTAGAATTTTCCTGTTCGTTATATGTTTGTTTGTCAAGTTTAGGAGTTGTTAATGATTGATACAAATGTGAAAAAAGGCATATGATTATTTATATTGCATATAGTTTGTGTTGTGTGTGTGAGATTATTAGATAAGGAAGAAGAAAGGCAAAGATTGGAGAGGAAGAAAGTGTAACTTAGAATTGCTGTTTATTTGTCTGTCACTTGCCCGATAAATTAATGAAAAAAGGTTTTTCTAAGCTTCTTTTATCCAATCATCATTACATGAGGAAGACGAGCTTCTTCTTTGTACACACACATATTGTTTTTTTCTTCTTCTTCTAATCTCTTGGCTTGCTGAAAAAACAAGAGAGGAAATTGTCATTAACTTTATGAAGTATGTTGCTTGACTTATCTTTTATCAAAGCCGGCGCTAAACCTTTTTACTGTTGCAAACAAACCAAACAACCTTAAATTGATTGGTCCTAAACAAGCAAACAAAAAACTACCCCGAATTTGTAAAATATTAATCCGAATTAGGGATTTGCAAGAACTTGCTTATTGAAAACATACATCAATCTGTTTTAAGAGCGTAGCCCACAATGTAATGTTCAATATTTTATTTATGTTCAGATAAGTAATGAATGATTGGAAAATTAGGAGTTGACGTGGATTATATTATGGTGGCAAGTCTAAATTCCAGCACAACCCTTTCTGTCTCAACCTAAAAGTCTTTAAACTGGGTCATCCTCACCACTTCAATTTATGAAATTATACGTTTTCTTAATACATAAAACAATTTTTTTTTGTAGAGGAAGATCTGTTCACTTTTTTTTCCTTGGAAAATTTTCCGAATTAAAAAGACCATAAACATGTTCCCGAGTTCTTGGAACTCAGCCGCCATCTTGTAAAGTTACTAATTAAACTATTCTCAACAACATTATGTAAAGGATTGATCAAATTGTGAGGATGATAGATAACAGAATCCAAAAGTGTTAAAAGATATGATTAATCATAATGATCACTGAGCAGGATTCACCTGAATTTTCGTTTCCCTTGGATCGAATTGCGCATACCGGAACCAAAATAGTTTGGTCCGCAATAACAGTGTCTGGAGACAATGATACCTGCACGAAAGCATCGAGAAAACGTTAACTGTACAGAAAAAAAAAAACATGTTATGCATTTAACAGTGTCTTTCACAGACTAACTTTTCAGACATTCTGAATTTCTTGCAAACCTAAGACCATCTCCATCGGAGGTTTATGAGGGGTTCAGCGTGAGTATCTTAGCGAAAAAAAAAAAAAAAAAGGAAAAACTGATCAAATGTTTAGGACCGATCCTTAAATAAGGATTTTAAGGATCGGTTCTTAATGGCACGTGTAAGGTTGTAATTGGGGAAGGAAAAGACGGGATAAAATTTTGTTCTTTGTTTTTTGGCCGATGTCGACATTTTTCTCTCCTTCTTCGATTGTATCGGCGACGGCGAAAGCGAAATCGATTTGGGTATTGTGTTCTGAGCGGAGTTGTAGCCGATGATGCCGATTCGTCGTCATATTCTTCGTCATCGAACCTCATCGAACCTCCCTGTAAGATTTCTACTAATCGAATCCGTCTTCCTCGCGTGGTTTCTTCTTCAACGCGTCTTCATCTGTCCATATGTGGTGTTGTCAATAATGGGATATTGTAAATATGTGTGTGTTTATGTAAATATGTGTGTGTTTATGTAAATATGTGTGTGTTTATGTATGTGTTTATGTAAATATGTGTGTGTTTATGTAAATATGTGTGTGTAAATATGTACATCGTGATCATTTGGTGGTTGTTACTTTTGTTAAAACTTGCTGGTTTCTTGTGTTTAGGAGCATCGTGTTAAAACTGCGTGTGGTGTTGTGTCTGTCATTGTCTATGGAGACCGAGAAAAGCTAGCATTGATTACTTATCCCGATCTGGCCCTTAACCGTAAGTCTAAAGAATCTCACCTAAATTACAGGATCCTAAAGCCAGCATTGGTTTTTTTAGAACCCTTAATGAGGTTCAACCATTGGAGCCCAAAAAAATTAAGAACTCTTTAAGAGTTCTAAACTTTAAATTATTCACAAATTAATTATAAAATATTCTTAAGAACTTTTGTTAGAGGTTCACTTATGGTTGATGCCCTAAGAACGTCAACACATGAGAGCTGCACAAGGTCTTTTAGTTCTTGGGAAGATACTTCCAATGATTTCAAGAATTCAATAACATTTTGGAGCATGCCGGATCTACTAATTTAGGTCTGCGACAAAAGCAGATCACTGTAAACACCTTAATCAATCTACTGAAAAATCTCCCTATCTCAAAGCAAACACATTATCCCCTGGTAAAATGGAGATCTTTGAAGCAAGCAAAAGTAGTACCTAAATCCTGACAACCCTTTGATGAACTTTGGATTTCTCGGCGTCGATGATAGATTCCACGCGGTTAACCGCATCGTCAAGCCTCCCTTTGGCATTGACCACAACGTAATCGAATTTCTTTAGATGCCTAAGCTCTTCTCTCGCTGTGGCGACCCTAACAAGCAGCTCCTCCTGACTCTCCGTCTTCCGATCAATCAACCTCTCCACCATGGCAAGCTCGCTCTCCGCCACGAGGAATAAAAACACGGCGGAGCTACCAAGTATCCTCCTCAGCGTCTGAGCTCCTTGAATGTCCACTCTAAGAACAACGTCTTCCCCTTTCGCCATGAATTCCTGAATGTGCTTCTTTGGGATCCCCTTGTATTCGCCGTAAACGAGTGCGTATTCCAGAAGCTCCTCCTTCTCCACCATTGACAAGAAGTGTTCCCTCGAGACGAAAAAATAGTCTTTCCCGTCGACTTCACCGAGTCTCATCGGGCGGCTAGTGGCGGTAACGACGAAATGCAGACCTTGACGAACCTCTCGAAGCTTGTTGATCACCGCGTCTTTGCCGACTCCGCTCGGACCGCTGATAACGATGACGATCTGATTCGGCGGCGGGATGATGGGATCGACACTGAAACAGGAACCCATTTGAAATTCGAGGGAGCGAAGGGTTTCGAGTTTGGTCGGAGACGGGATTGGGGACGAATTCGGGTTATCGGGCGTCTGGGTATCAGACATTTTCAAAGAGGAATAAGAGAGATGACGGAGGTATTGAGGAAAATAGCGGGATTTGGGGAAGATGATGGAGCGAGAGAAAGAAGAAGAGAGCCTGTGAAACATCTGATGATTAAAGGACAACTCTTTGGCGATGAATTCTCTGAGCCTCTATCCTCCTCTCTTACCACCACCATATCTAGGGCTTTTGCTCCGTCAAATACAATAGATTTAATATAAAAATTTCATTTTTTTTCTTTCCCGACTTCATTTATATTCACTACCTACCAAAAATGTTGTGGTAAGTTAAACCGATAATCAAGTGCTCTTCTCTCGCATCTCTCTCTCTTCCTCTCGTCTCGTTTCGTCGTCGTCGTCGTCGTCGTCGTCGTCACGATCCACGACGATTCAGCTCCGAGTACCGGCGATTATCGGTTTTAGTTCTGATTCCTCCGTTTCTCTTCTCGTCTTCCCGGAATTCTCCCCCTATTTCGAGACCCTGATTTCGCCATTCAATCCCGGCTTCGTTCGAAATTCCAAGACTTGAGTCGCGCAGGGATACTTGATCCGGGCAAGAAGATCGAAGAAATATTCAATTTCTTACAAAGTCGGTGATTCTTGGATCTCGTCTTTGTTGATGGACGCAATTAGGGTTTGCGCGGAGGTTCCTGGATCTTCGAAAGCCACTGGTCCGTCTCTCACGGAGTCGACCTCTCGCACGGAAACCATCAATGGCTCCCACGAATTCAAGATCAGCGGCTACTCTCTGGCGAAAGGGATGGGGATAGGCAAATACGTCCCCTCAGATACGTTCATGGTCGGTGGCTACTCCTGGGCTATCTACTTCTACCCAGATGGAAAGAGCCCAGAGGATAATTCGGTGTACGTGTCTCTGTTCATAGCCCTCGCGAGCGAAGGAGCTGATGTTAGGGCTTTGTTTGAGCTGACCCTCGTGGATCAGAGCGGCAATGAAAGGCACAAGGTCCATAGCCATTTCGGTAGATCTCTAGAAAGCGGACCCTATACTCTTAAGTACCGAGGAAGTATGTGGTGAGTAAATTATATCCCTTTCTGGAAAATTTTCGAGTTATGAGTGAATTCAAGAAATGCTAGCCTAGTCTCTACCTTGTACTGATGAGTTTAGATGGTGACATGTTTCTGTTCTTTCAATGCTGTTAATTAGTTTATTGATGTTTGCTTAATTCAGGGGATACAAACGGTTTTTCAAGAGGTCTCTTCTGGAGTCATCGGACTATCTCAAGGACAACTGCCTCTTGGTCCGGTGCTGTGTCGGTGTGGTGAAGTCACGCACAGAGGGACCGAGGAGTTACAATATCTTGGTGCCGGTTTCTGACTTGGGTCAGCAGTTCGGAAATGTTTTGGAAAGTGGGAAAGGAGCTGATGTTACTTTCCAAGTTGATGGAGAAACATTTCCTGCTCACAAATTGGTTCTTGCAGCTCGCTCTCCAGTTTTCAGGGCACAGCTTTTTGGCCCGTTGAAAAACCAAAATACCAAATACATAAACATAGAAGACATGGAAGCCCCCATTTTCAAGGTCTTCCATTTACCTCTTTTTCTGGTTTATTTTTTTTTTTGTTCCTTGGAATGTCTTTGTAGAATTCTAAATTTGTAGCTTTACAATTTGAGGCTGTTAGTTTCAGTCTCAGGTGTTATAAGGTCATTATAGGAAGAGATAGCTTTGGTTCCTTGCCTTTTCTCGGGTGAGTGATTGTCGTGTGATACAGGATTTTCTGTTTACTAGTGTACAATCCGGGACCTTCTCCTGGGGCGCTGCTCTTGTTCTCAAATATTACTCACCCGGGATAAGGTTTAATCTTTCTGCTTCTCTTATGATTGCATGAATGTCCGTTTGCTTTTTCATTGCTGCACTGTCATCATTTCTCGCATGCAGTACATACATGAAGATGTTCTGTTATAGGTGGTTATGTCAAAAAAATTTCCCTCTGTAATGCTATGTTTATGCATTTCCCTTGGACATACTTAACTGCAGAAGCTTCAAATTCTAGTAATGCTAAGTACGACCCTTTTTCTGCTTTGCATTGCAGGTTTTGTTTGTTAATATTGGTCTTTAGTCGATGTGCGAGTTTCAGATCCTGAAACCTGAAAATTTAAGGTTGAAGTGTTTGCTGATTCAAAATCCCTTTTCCTTTTTGCGCTTTGTTTGCAGATGTTACTCTATTTTATCTACTGGGACGAATTGCCTGATATGCAAGACTTAATGGGCACAGACTTGAAATGGGCATCAACTCTTGTGGCTCAGCATCTGCTTGCGGCTGCAGACCGTTATGCTCTTGAGCGGCTTAGAACAATATGTGAGTCAAAACTCTGTGAAGGAATCAGCATAAACACGGTTGCAACCACCTTGGCTCTGGCAGAGCAGCATCATTGTTTCCAGCTGAAAGCTGAATGCCTCAAATTCATAGCTTTGCCAGCTAACCTGAAAGGTAAAAAAGAAGATGATTCCATTTAGCTTGAATCACTTTTTGATCAAATCATCTTTGAAATCTGAAAACACCCTTTGTGTGTAAATTTTGTAATTTTTTTAGCTGTGATGGAGACGGATGGGTTTGATTATCTGAAGGAAAGCTGCCCATACTTACTAAGTGAGCTACTGGAATATGTGGCTAGGCTGAGTGAGCATTCTTTAACATCATTGGGGCATCGAAAGGAGTTATATGCTGATGGTACTGACTTGAATGGGAGACGAGTGAAGCAGCGGTTACATTAAGTAACTAACTCTGAGGGAGAGAGACCGATGTTGGTGACATTTGGTAAACAGAATTGTAGAAGAGTTCAGATTTGTGCATTTGTCATTGTAAAAGGATTAGTGATTGATTTGTGTTTGTCCAGCAAGTAGAGTGAAATGTTGTTTTTTTTTTTGGGGCCCCAAAGATTCTATGACCAAAACCGCTTCTCTCAAGGAAAAGTTTCATGCGACTAAAGTAATGAATCTAGGACTTGGGTTGGTTTTAAAATGTTTGATACAAAAAGTCACTAAGCTAAGTCACGGACAATAAAGCAAGCAACTGGAGTCTGATTATCGTACAAAACAAAAGAAAGATTCACCTAGTCTCATCTGAGCCTTCATTATAAGAAAGAACGACAAGGAACAAAGATCTTCATTATCATAACCTTTTTGATACTAAATTATTCGCAATTAGATTGTCCCTTCTTTAGTTTGCCGTGGTATGTAATTTAGTTCAATAAAAATTTAATTTCAAACTGTAATATTGGAACATTTCTAAAGGTAAAAGAAATTTAGGAAAAAAACCGTAAGCGAAGATGTACGGATTTCTCTAGTTTCCAAGATGAACTCTGCAAACATTGAATGTGATAAATATATATAATGATAGATTGAAGAGTTCCTATCGACCTGATCAGCGACTGTCTACACGTCCCTTTAGAGCCAAGCTCGCTTGTGATCTGCAGATGATAAAAGGCGTAAACTGAATCAGAATGCAATGTGAAGAAATCAATGAGTTGAAAAGTCTCTAAGAATGCGTAAATATGGTTATAGATCAGATGAGAGATATGAAACAAAGAGATCAAACAATACAAATCACAAAATCTACTGATGAGTAGTAACCAACCAACGACCTTAGTTATAGTAGACGTTTCTATAATATTAACCTACTCAAGGTTGTTGCCAATTGACTACGTAGCACCATGTATTGTGCTTTATAAAAAAGCATGTATATTTAGTCTCCAATTTTCTGGATGTTACTACTATACCCGGAGTAGAAGTCAAGTGAGCCAGAAATGTAAATCGAAAATCGTGTTGTAGTCACAGCATATCAAAGTAGAATCTCAAATCGTTGCTAAATCAAGAATCCTCTATAAACACGAAATCCAGATTCTGAAACAAAACAAAATTGGAAAGGAAAGCCAACCACCAGCAGAATATGAAAAATAACAGTTGCAGAAAAGATGGAGTTTCCCATTGATAATCAACTAGACAGACGGGAGCTGCTATTCCTTGCCTCTTAGGTTTTATTATGGTAAGCCTAAACCGTGGAATCACCATTTCGAACATCATGAGACAAGACAATGTAGTCTAGATTCTAACTAGAACAATCTAACGCATAATTCATGACCAAATTCCCCCACTTTTCTTCAAATCTTCTGACTCAGCCATACTGAAAACTCTAGTTATATAAGATGCGTATGTGCCATGATAATGGCCGTGCGCATATTACAATCGATTAAAAATGGATATAGGTGATAGAGACCACCAGATGATTAACACAACACCAAACATCATCATGTTCATTTGATTCCCTTTCATTTCTCACTTAGAAGATGCAATGTGGTCGAGTTCACAGCGGATCTTATCAGCAAAACCGCAAAAATAGTCTTTTACCAAGAGACTCACAATTTATCAGTGGCTAATAGAGAGGGATCACACTGTCTGTTATCAATCAGAAGCAAGAATCAAAAGGATCAAATTTGAAACCGGAATCAGTACTCATTCATGAGTAATGGTTATACAAAGAAACAAGAGAATTGGCGAAAGCAAGTTCGAGGATTTGAGTTCAGGTTGACTTACTTTTTATGACGCCGGCCTCGCTTAGGTCCCCAGCCTTGGAGCTTCGCGACGGGGCAGCCGCATTTAGATCGGAAAAGTAATACGGCACGGCCATTAGGCGGAGCCATCCTTCTGAGCTCAGCCCTCAAACACTCGTAATCGGGATTGCTCTCGCTGCCTCCTTTCCACGGCAAGCGATCGATCTCTTTAGTAGCTCCCGATTTAACGCACTCCTCAGTCTGTAATTGCAAATCAAACTCCATCGCCTTCTTCAAGCCCTTGCATTTCGCGTTCTGGCATCTCCTCGATCTCGGCCCGCAACATAGGTCGAGGAACGCAACGGACGCGGCGAAGAATACGGCGAAGGCGAAGAAGTAGGATGCCGGAGGGATTCCAGATAGATCATCGTCGTCGGAGAAGATCAAGGGGATGAGAGAGGAGAGGGAAGGGAAGTGAGAGGAGAGGAGAGAGAAGGAGTGGAATAGATAGGAGAAGTAGGAGGAGAGGAGGAAAGCGCCGGAGAAGAGGACGAGGATGAGGATGAGAAGGTCGAGAGTCGCGGAGGGGGAGTGCTTGCAGAGGTGGAGAGATGAGGAGGAGGAGCTTTGATTGGCGGCGGATCTAGAGGCGGCGTGTGAAGGGGGCATGCTGGTGGAATCTTCGTCGGAGAGGAGGAGATTGAGCATGTTAGGAGGAGGACGACGGTGGCTCCTTTACATATAA
Organism: Eutrema japonicum; assembly: GCA_030161315.1. Taxonomy (NCBI): domain Eukaryota; kingdom Viridiplantae; phylum Streptophyta; class Magnoliopsida; order Brassicales; family Brassicaceae; genus Eutrema; species Eutrema japonicum. The sequence continues at coordinate 45,325,581 of BSQW01000002.1, read as the reverse complement.
TAAGCCTCTATGTATCTATATATTTGGTAATAATCCCCAAAATATTATTAAAAAAAAAACAAAAACGTAACCGGGAGAGAGATTGATTTGATTTCTCATAAGTGAACTAAGGAATAAAATAAGATAACTAGATTTACTTTTAAATATATACATATTTATATTACAAAATCATTAAAATGAGTACAAAATTAACTGTAATATAATAAAAGACATATACAAATTATTTATTAAAAATATGATAAAAAGATATAAACGGATTTTTTTTTAATTAATGTTAGATAAAAAGTAATTTAAATAATAGTGTAATCTAATAGTAAAGATAAGATTATGGAAAAGTTTACTAAAAATAAAAAGATGGTTCATTTTAAAATAATTAGAAAGTGAGATCAAGATTGAACATATATATATATTGAGACAAATTTCTTCCACTGGATGATTAGTCTACTAAACTTAACCAAATTGAAATGGTTGAAAAATGAAAAGTGTCCATATTATAATTAACCGAAAGCTTTTCCTCACCCTTTTTCCATAAATTTAATTCCCTTTTTTTGTCACAGTTAATATACACTTAATACAAGTGGTTTAACGATGTTCATGATTTATACTTATATTCACGGTATCATCCGAATTCAGGAAATATGCAATAAATGTTATGTCTTTGTTGATTTGCTTTCAAATTTTCAAGAATGGCAGCATATGAGCTTTCTTTTCATTGTCAACCAAAAGATTGAGGAAAGCTTTATAAAGTTGGTCTAATTATTGTCCTTTTCATTGACAGGATAGGAAAATCTCAGAGCAAATGAGAAACTTTCTATGCGCAAAGTAATGGATGTTAATAATAGCTGTAGCCATACAAAGAAGAAGAAGAACAAAAAACATGGTTTCTATGGTTGCATGAATGATTCTGTGTCTTTTAAGGATTATTCCAAGGAGAAGGCACAAGGAAGAATCACAAGGAAGAATCAAGAATAAATCATTTAAACTTACTAAGACTAACAAGTAACCATGATAACAACAAGGAAATGCTGCTTAACGTGGATGGGTTTTATTTATTTAATGATTGATTAGTTCAAATTTTTAAACAACGAAACTCTGTGATTGGATTATTGTCAAAACTTTTCTTCTTCCACGACTTCTTTTCCATATCCGGCCGTCACGAGCCATAGCAGTTGTCAGGATCATCTATACTATTTACATATTAAACTATGGGGAAATTGTCAAAAAAAAATCATCAATTTTTTTTTATTTCAAACATCAATTTTTTTTTATTTCAACGAGTTTGGAAATCCAACCGAAACCTCTATTGGAATTTGCTGAGGAAGAAAGAGAGAAATCTAGGAATTAATTTAGGGGAAAAAGAGAAAAAAACGAGAGAGAATAAATTGATTTTGGGGATGAGAGAAATTGATTTGAAGATTTTTTTGTTTGCAAATTAGGGTTTAGAGAAATCAAAAATTGATTTGGGGATTTTAGGTGTAAATTGAAAAGATGTCGTTCTGTTAAGTAACTTAAATATCTGACTAATTTGGTTCAGTCAACAAAAGTATGTGATTTAAATAAAAATTCAACATAAATTGATGATTTAACTTGTCCATGCAAAAGTTCATGATTTGAATGACCAAAATTTAAAAGCTGATGATTTTTTTGATAATTTTCCGATTCAACTAATTATAAAAGTATCATCTATATTTTCAAGCCGATGATTACTTACATATTCAACTAATACAATAAACATAATATTTATTTTTTTACCTACACGTAGAAACGATAACACAACTTAAAACCAAAAATTAAAAATAATCTCTATACTATTATTTAAGAAGACATTTTAAGAAAGAAACTTTTTTTTGTAAGTTATTACATGAAATGCCATTACAAATAACAAAGAATAATTGAAATAGGAAATGATATAATAGTCTTTTAAAATTATTGATTAGAATATGGAAAGTATATATTTTGCATTAAAAATGTTATTTATTATTAAATTTCTTAATTATTTTTAATATTATATATTTTAAAATAATAATCAATTCATATATATTCAAAGATAAAAAAATATATTCAAAATCTTGCTATATTTTTCACTATAATTTATTATATTGTATTTGAATATATATCAAAACAAAATTTGAAAAATATTTTACTAATTTTATAAAAAGTTAGACACAAGAAAACTATTTTTTAAAAAAGTTCTTATGTTAACCACAAAAACTAGAATCATTTAACGGTGCATATTAAAGTTATGTTTTCAATATTATAAATTTTTGCGGGTTATCCCGAATAATATTTTAGTTAACTGTAAAACGAATTAAATAGACAAATAATTAGAAATTGACAGCTTTATCTATAATCATTAATTAGTTATATTGTAAAAATCAGAAAATCAATTTTTTTAAATTTCAAAACAATTTCTTTAAAAAAAATTAATCCGCGCTATAATTAGCGCGGGTTAAATGCTAGTTACATATTAATATAAAAACAATCATTGCCACAACACTTCTAACATTCAAGGTCTTTTAGTTCAGGTTTTAATTACAAGTCTAGAACGTGACAAGAGCTACATCCATTACCATTACAAGACCATACCCACTTTTAAAGTGGCTATTCATAAACATATACATACATTCACCAGACTATGATACCGATATGCCCCTTTAGTAGAACTCCCGATCCGGAAGGATGAGCGGTGCGATGAGTGTCCAGATGTAGAGTCCGGCCGTGACCCAACCGGTGCATATTTTGACCCAAACCGAGGTCCATCCCACATCGATTAGAGACGCACTCTCCGATGAGTCAGTCCAACCCGAGAGAAGCATTGCCGCGTACATGCTAGCTAGCGCAAAGATTATATGGAAGAAAGAGTATGAGTAACTCACAGGCCGTGCCTCCCCTTCACCATTTTTCTTCTTCCCATCCTCTGGGTCTTCTAACAATGCCTCCTTCCCTCCTGCGAACAACGTTTCCAGCAAAAAAGAAGAAACAAAAAATCTGAGTCTAGTTCAGACTTCCTATTCACAAAACAGACAAACTTAATGCCCAGGCGTATTGAAGAGTTTGGAGAAGTACCTGATCTGGGAGAAGACGGTGGTGAGAGGAATGTGGTGGAAGAGCCAGCTCGGAGGGCGGAGTAGAGAACCGAGAGAACTGTAGTGAGCATTCCGAGTATTAGAGTACTAGCGGTCACTGCCTTGGATCTGTTAAGTCCATTGCACACGTAGTCATGTGGTTCGCTAGAGAGACCCGTGTAACAGACATAAGCAGAGTAAACCGATATAACCGATGCTGGTAAAAGGCTGCCATTCACCGCAGGATGTAAAGCAACAATGGCAAAAACAAAGGCAAGGATCATCGTCATGACGATGAAGAAAACATTTAGTCCACAATCATGACCAGATGGGTTGAACCACATGAACAGGATTCCTGAGAAGGCGTATGTGGCAAGGTAACACACAACAGATATGACAGGCAGAGCGACGTACCTATATAAAGAACCCATTACATCAGAAAATTTCCAAAACAAAAGAAGCCAAAAACAGAGTAATGACACAAACACAGGGAAGATGCATGGAAAAGATGTTGAGCATACCACTTCTTTTCATCCTTCTCGACCCAAGAAGGCAAGAATCATTCCAGTTATGTGTGGCATCTAACAACAAGACCACTTGAACCAACAGAAATGCTCCAGCACCAAATTTTGATAAAGTTCCTGAAAGAATGTATAATCACTGAGATTAACCGCATATATGGCCTTGTTCTATATATAGAAGCAAAAGCGCATCAAGTGATAAATTTCACTTTGAAAGAGATGAAATTTGTACAATTTTACTTCTCAATCGTTTAGCAGATAGAAACAGCAAAGATACTTCTTTGTGGTATTTTTGCAGCTATACCAAAGAATAGTATATAATCACACAAGTATTGTCAATTTCCCCGAGTTAAGCTCATAAACTAAAATCTTGTGAGATAGCAACCATATGTGTGAAATTATGAGGAAAAAAAACTTACCATAGATTGAAACGATAACATCTGGAACAAAAAACATGAGGACAAGAAGCAAAAACCAGACGATCATCTTCACGGGCCATCCGCCGTGATGCCACGAGTCACGCATGTCGTTCTGGTCCTTGACACCAATCATGATCAAAGCATATATGGCAAAGAAGAGAAAATTCCCAAAGCTCACGCGAAGAACAGCTTGCTGCTGATACCATTCTTTGGTATATGTGTCGGAAGTGTTTATCCCTGTTTGTAAAGCAAAAACCAAAACAGAGATTATGCGATGATTCCTTTTCCAATGCTCCAAATGATTTATGAAGTTGTAGTGGAATTATCAATCTGTTGCAGCTACAAATGACAAAATTTCTACTAAATCAAAAAGCTATAGGAGAAAGGGAGAACGTTCTAGCAAATCCCATCATCGCCCAAATCTATCGCATCCGGCACCGAATGAAATTCAATTGACAAGAAGAGAGAAAACCCAATTTGGTTTCAATTCCCAATCATCAAACCTCTCTCGCTAAAAGGAACCTAATATTTACAAACCCACTGAAACATCTGACATGAACATAGATAAAGCAAGACGGATCAGCGAACGTACAGGAGAATTTCTCGAGGAGGGGAGCACCGGTCTCGCGAAGAATCCAAGAGACGACAAGGGAGGCACCGAAGAGACCACAATAAGCGATCCTCGCCGATTTCCTCGAAATCCCGGAAGCCACCGACGAGCACAACCCACAAGTCGCCGACGCACAGCACGAAGCTAAGCACGACATAGTTTCAGAGGATTCTGCGTGTTTTGACTATCTGCTTCTGTGTTTCCAAGGAAGAAGAGATGTAGATTTTCGAGAAATTACAAAATCTGTGCCTAACAAATGAAAGTTATCATTTAAACCCTTTTGCCCCTTAAACCGTGTGGTTATTAATATAAATAAGTCTACTACACATGATCAAAATTCAAAGAGTACAAAGACTGAGTTACTCGGGTTGAGAATCGTGTTCCAAAAAGGCCGAAACCTAGTTAAGGGCTGAAAATACAAGAGAATTGTTGTCCAGGACCAGAGAGACAAGTTCCAAATTAAACATACCAATAGTTAAGGTAAGACGGATCTAGTCATTAGAGAGATACATACAAGCTTCCGAAACAATATTATACTGCCAAGGTATATATATACATTTACATGTGAATATTTGAGTATATAAATCTTGTCTCCATGAAAAATTCTCATCAACATTCTTTCTAACTTGTGCTACCAGGTCATCTTTCAATACAAGAGATTAGAACTTCGGATTCAGTTTTGCTACCTATCCTAATTGAGCGCTAGGTTTGTTTAACTCCGATCTGAAAATGTTACCAACAATTCTTAAGATGTGTCCAAAACTAGAATCCCTCCTCATATTGGTTATGAATAGCTTTAACCCACCTTCTAATATTGTTTCAGAAGCTTGTATGTACCTCTCTACTCGATTTGTTTTTTGTTTTTATTCGCAGGGATTGGTTCACTATCTCTCTACTCTGTGTTTGGTATCGTGGCTTAAGTTTGTTGAACTGGAAAATATGTTCTTTGGATGTGAAGTAGAAACACAGCTAGCAAGATCACTTCCTGAAGAATTCAACAACCCTGGAGAGATTGTCTTTTAGGCTTCCTGATGGTTATCTGAGAAAAGTCATCCTCAAAGAACTCCTTGCAATACCCAGACGCTCTAGGACTTGTGAAGCGCTGTGATTCTAGTAAAAGAAAACATTGTAGAACAACTGAACATATTTTTTGGATAAATATATATTATGATTTTGATGATAACATATATAAAGTAATGGAAATCTGTCGTTGGTGACTGCTGAGCTTTGGATTAACTAAAGACTCCGCCAAGCAGGTCTGATATAATATTGGATTTGTGCAACTTAACCAAGAGGTTGTAGTGAGAGTGGTTCCCATCCGGAGAAGATTCGATCATGTTGGTCCAAGCCAAGGATCGAGTCTCCCCGAGTGCGGATTTATCAAATTAATTCTTGATCACGTGGGGTGTAACTGGGCAGTTTCACGTCCGCTCGGAAAATTAGTCTGGGTCTGGCCCGTCAATAGGAGGTAACCTAGAAACCTTGTTTGTTTGTTACGCAATCACCCGGTTTTACTATTTAACCGCGAAGTTTGGATTAAAATCGGTTTTAGACAACCGATATAAACCTGTATCATAAGCAAAACACCTACCAGATAAGAAATATATGCATTTCCTCTCTAAGAAGAATGGAGGCGACCAAGAGGGAAAGGCGGAGAGAAGATGACGACGACGGCAAAGAAGAGACCAAGGCATCGGAATCGCTCGTCCTTCCTCCAGAGCTTATCAGAGAAATTCTTATTCGATTGCCGGCCAAATCGATCGGGCGATTCAGGTGCGTGTCAAAGCTGTTTTGCTCTCTGTCGTCGGATCCGGGGTTCGCAAAGACCCACCTCAATCTGACCATTCGAAACGATTCCGTACACCGGAAGCTAATCGTGTCCTCGCATAACCTTTACGCGTTGGACTTGGATTCCATCGGTGGCGGATGCGAACGAATTAGAGATTTGGTTGCTTTGGAGCTCAGTTATCCGCTTAAAGACGACCCGAGTACTTTCGATGAGATGATTAGGGATTACGTGAGAGAGCATCTGCACGGTGGTGGATCTGAGGTGGACGACGATGATCGCCGGGTGATGCTTAAGCTGGATGCGAAATCTTATCGAAGAAATTGGGTTGAGATCGTCGGATCTTCCAACGGTTTAGTGTGTATTTCTCCAGGTGAAGGCGCTATTTTCTTGTATAACCCAACCACCGGAGAATCCAAGAGATTACCTGAAATCATGCCTCCCAAATCCAAAGAATATGGAGAACAATTCCAAACTTATGTAGAACAATTCCAAACTTATGGATTTGGCTTCGATGATCTCACCGATGATTACAAAGTAGTGAAGCTTATCGCTGATAGCGACGATGTTCTCCACGCTAGTGTCTACTCTTTCAAGGCAGGCTCGTGGAGATGGATCCGTGATTTGAATTATGAACACAACGATGGCTTCAATTCCGGTGTGCATCTCAACGGTGCGATCCACTGGGTGCTCACTCTTGAAGATGGTAACCACAACCAGAGACTCGTCTTAGCATTTGATCTTAGAACCGAGGAGTTTCGAGAGATGCCATTGCCTGATGAAGCTGAGGATTGTCCTCATAGGTTCAAGAACTTTGTGGTCGGTAATCTCTGTGGACGTCTCTGTGTGGTCAATAGTTGCTACGAGGTGCACGACGACATATGGGTGATGAATCACTACGGCGAAGCAACTTCGTGGACAAGAATCCGGATCAGCTTGTTGTATAGGTCGATGAAACCGCTGTGTTCGACTAACAACAGCGAGGAGGTGCTTCTGGAGCTTGATGGAGACATGGTGTTGTACAATTTCGAGACCGATGCATCGAGGAATCTGGGAATCCGCGGGGTTAAGCTCAGTGACGGTTTCGAGGCAAATACGTACGTAGAGAGCCTCATATCACCAAACACATATGGTGTAGAGAGCTGAAAGACAGCGTTTGGTTATTTGAGGCTGGACACATATGGTTCAGACTATTATTAATATGTTCTTAAGCATAATTTTACACGTAAATGATTGAAAAAATTGTCTTCTTTGTAAATAATCTTAATGAACAGAACCATACCCAAAAACTAAAGCAATGTTTGTGCTTGAAACATTCGTCTCCTACAACTAAAATAAAATGATTAGCGAGAATAGAAAATAACTTAATGATAATATTACATTACATCCTTCTTTGTTTCTACTATTTTTATATAAGCTTTCCAAGCTGCCGAAAACATTCTAATTCCATAGATCCGCCAAAATGTCCGAACCTTCCAAAAACTCTAATTTTATGGAAACAACATCAAACAAAGCAACAAGAGAAGAGACGAGTCGTCGTTCCCACCGGATACGACTCTGCCATCTCCACCACCATCTTTTGCGGTGACTGAAGTTAACAAAAGAGTTAGGATTTACATCGGCGGCTGCCATGAACAAGGCTTCATCTTCCTCAAACGGAGAGGACAAAAATACCCCAACAGGCTACAACAACAAACAAACAAAACCCCTTGCTTTTAATCTGTAACAGAGGAAGGACAAGGCTCGTTTATAAACTGAATCTAATGGCAAAACGAGCTTTTTAGACAGGAATGCAATTAATGATACAGTTATTCACAAGATGGAGAGATTGAAGCCGATGAGGCACACAACCTAGTAAGGACAAGAGCAGAAAAACAACCTCGCTACCACACACGCTTTTGAAGATTTAGATATATTCGAATATAAAACTCGAGAAACAGAGAGAATAATCAGGACAAATGACCTTACTTGGTTTGCTTATCGCTGCCAACACAGTTTCTTCCCACCCTCACGCATGATCTCATATGCAAGCTTATACTTCTCCAGAGACGATGTCCCAAACTCTATATACTTTGAAGCTGCTTCTCTCAAGCTCCAGATCATCAGGGCCTTGAGGTCCTGGGAAGTCACACCTGATTCTACATCGCGCACAAATCCAAACTCCGCGTTCTTGGTCCAACGGTGTAGTATATACCGAGATGGGAGTTCTCGAATGTCTAAGAGGTTGAACACTTTCAATATATGTCTACAGAGAATTCCTTCGTACTCAAACATTTGACAACTGCAGCTCGCATTGAGATTCGATGCACTGAAAGTCACTGCATGCTTCTCGTTCTCGTTCCCACATTTCCTCACCAGAAATCTGCTGATGGCTCCTTCCTCATAGGTCTTTAAACCGAGGTAATTATAAGACTGGGCAAGCTCACTCTGGAATATTCTGAAGATGGTGAGAGTGAACAGCCTTCTGCACTGCTCTTCAACCGGTTCTTTTGTCTGCAGAAACGGCTGCAAGTTATAAGAATTGAAATCCTCTTTTCTTTCCTCTTCACGGCGCTGCTCGAGTCCTTGCTCATACCGCGAGATGAACTCCCTGAGAGACGTTAGAGAATTCAGAGAAGTGCCGTAAAACGGTTCAAATGTGCCGTTAACAGGGATTCCACCAAAGAAACTGGCTCTAAGATACGCCGGTACCCAATTCTCGCGCTTTTCATATATTTCTCTGAGCCACATGTTATCCCTAAGGCCGTATTTGTTGACAAGAGCACTCCACATGGTGTCAAACTCGACTGTTGTCTGCGTCTGGTATAAACACTTCTCGTACTCGTACTTAAATTCATTGGGAAACGACCTGAGATTTTCACGTTCCTTGGACCTTATTTGCCATGCTGAGAACCGGTGATGAGTCCCTGGAAATACTTGAGCCACAGCTTTCTGGATAGGCAAGTCTTGATCAGCTACAATAGACCTCGGACGACGACCTGACATAGCACGGAGCCATGTCTGAAACAACCACGAGAAAGCCTCTTTAGATTCATCAGCAACTAAGGCACCCCCGAGAAGCACGGGTTGCCTATGGTGATTAAAACCAATAAACATAGCAAACGGAACAGAGTAATCTCCTTTTCTATATGAAGTATCGAAAACAACAGCATCACCAAACTGACTGCAGGCGAATCTTGACCGGCTATCTGCCCAGAAAATGCTCATGCAGCTTCCATTGCTATCAAGTTCGACGGCGTAAAAGAATCCCATGTCTTCTGCCTGCTTTGACTGAAAATAGTCGAGAAGCACTGGATACCATTCCTTACCTATGGTGTTTTCTCGGGTTTTATTGATGTGATTGCTAATGTCGTTTAGCTCGATAAGATCAACTGAATCCAACCCTCCTGTCACATCCTCTGTTATTTTTTTCATACCGGCATTCTTCTTTCCAGGTTCAAGGTCGTGATTATGATCTTTATTGAGACGGTCAACTATCCAACCTCCGGAGTCTTGTCTTTTGATCCTCATATAAGCCCCACAGCCCATTCTCGAAGGATGCTGAAACCCTTCTTTTGAACAAACAAATCTTCTGGATGTGATCGATCCATCCACTTTTGACCGAAACAATTGACCGATCCGAACCCTAAAACCTACAACTTCTGCATACGCTTGATAAAACTGGCACGCTTCATTAGCTGAGCCGAACTCCAACCCTGCATACGGTTCAATAGCCTTGGGCTGCGTTTGCCCATCACTCTCTTCAGCTCCTTTGAAGCGCTTAAAAGAGATCACCCCAGAAGGGCATGACCGTCCTTTATCAGCCTCGTCAACAACTTTCATCTTGGGTCGATGTGGAACCGATATGGCTAGCTTCGTAGGAGCCGGTGCTCTCTGTTGTACCGAGGGACGGGGGGTAGTCTCCTCGACATGACCTCCAAGCTCGTGGTTGTGCTCCTTCTGAATCTGGTCAAGAACCCATTTCCCAGTATCTCGTCGCTGCACTCGGATAAACGCAGGACATCCGGTTCTTGAATTTAACTGAAAACCTTCCTTTGAGCAAACAAACCTCCTTGATGAAACCGTACCATCGGTCCTCGACCTATACAATTGACCTGTCCTAACCTTGAAACCCGTCCGCGTAGCATAAGAGTTGTAGAATTCACGCGCTTCCTCTGCAGTATCAAACTCTAGTCCAACATATGGTTCAACTCCAGAGTCTCCTTCGTCTTCACCAATGCCGTTGTTATTCATAATCCGTACCATTCCTAATGGGTAAGCTTTCACAACCATGTTGTTCCCACAATTCAAGCTGGTAGGCTCAGTATCTGCACTGCATCAAATCAAACAAGGCAAAAGGGAAAGTACACGGAAGTTATCTACGATCTAACTGTCATATCCGACCAATTATTAGTCCTAGTGACATGAGTTCCCTGTAATAGAGAGTACTACAGAAAATTTAGCAATGAGAGAAAATAAATGTTCAACACAGAATCGAAACAGATTGTTACTATTTTTTTGTTGGACGATTATGTGTTTCCACAAGCATAGATCTCTAGTTATCCTCCATTCTTTCTTTCTACAACCAAAAAAAATGCTAAAATGGAATTTTTTTTGGAAATCTCCTAATAAAGAAACAATGAGAAAAGAGAATCAGACAAGAAGTGAAGTGCAGCTAGATCAAAACAAACATCTAACCGAATTAAAGCCAACACCAGAATGAGAAATGAAATTCGAGGGAAACAAAAAGAAACCTAATCCAAACACAAATCAGCAACGAGATTTTCCTTGGAAGATTACCTCTCCATGTCCATAGAAGCAACCAGAGACCACCGAATCAGAGCGAAAGCACCCAAAAAATCCTCTCTTAATCCGACGGAGGTTGCGAGAGACAGCTCGAAACGCTTCAGGTTGTGTGCCGATTAGACTTCACTTTGGAGTCTCGATTCTCGACCGTTGCCATTGTCCTTGTAAAGGTGATTGATTGAGGGTAAGAACACACAATTTAGGGATTGCAACGAAGAAGATAGACAGAGAGAGAGAGAGAGAGAGAGAGAGAGAAGAAGCAAGCAAAGCCCCCTTTTTTTATCCGTCAATTGACCAAATTTAAGATTTGATGTAATAAACTAATTTTTGACATTATTTATTAACTTTATAAGGGAAACTAGAATGTAATCCGCCCGCACGTGTTAATTTTTTTTTTATATATTTTGTTTTTGATAGTTTAATATTTTATGATTGTTTGTTACATATATTATTTTAGATATTGTTTTTTCTTATAAAAATAGAAGGTGTTTGTATTTTTTATCTTTTACGTTTTTGTCAATTTATGCAAATTTTTTTTAAAGTTTGTTATTTTGTGTTTTTATAGTAAAAAATATTATGAATCTCTAATAATGCATTTTTTATTTTAATTTATATCAATTAGAGTGTATTAATTATATGTTAATTGTTGTCGCAAAGTTCATCTTTGAAATAGTGAAATTAAAGTGTAATGAAGACACGAAAGAGATAAAAATATACTAAAGAAGTTGTTTTGTTTTAGAGTTATTGCGGAAGGAGGTTGAGAGTTCGGTTCTGAAACATATGTGGCGAATGTTGGGTTTATCCTTACTTAGAATTAGATATTGTGTTTTGGGATGGAGCTAGTTGCACCGAATTTTAAGTCCGTGGATCTTGTCTTCCTCGAGTAAAATTGTGTTTTTTCGTTTTATATTTTTTTAAATTTATTTTTAGTATTATTTCTAATATTGTTGATGTACGATTCTAATCCTCATTATTGTGTAAAATATGTTTCTAATTCTTAAGTCTTTTTGTTTCCAATTTTTAAGTAATAAGTATTCAATTGTAGATAAATATGATAATATAACATACATATCCAAGTATTGATTTATTCTGATTTTTCACATATTTGTCATTTGTATCTTGTGTCCAGACCCGACTCTAGGCAAGTGCCGAAGGTGCAAATGCACAGTGACCACCTAATTTTTGCAAAATTTTGTCATGTTTTAAGGTTATATTTGTAAATATTTAAGGGTTCTTTATAAAAACAAATTGTTTATATGCCTAAAATTAGAATTTTTGTTTTAATATGCACAGGGTCCACTTTATTAGTGAGCCGGTCCTGCTTGTGTCATGTAGTAGCCGAGTAATTTTGCTGCATCTTCATAGAGAAGATTTCTATGATTTCATTCAGATTGCTGTTTTGGTGTGAATTTTTTTCCTCGATGTTTATTTAATAATTTTATTAGATTCTAAGTTTATTTTTTGTGGTGTTTAATTTGTATTTGTATTTAGTTGTAATTTTTTGTGTCTATAAAAATGTGAGAGTTGAAATAAATTATCATATTTTGATATTTAAGGTTATTTTGAGGATGTTTTTTATAAATTAAATATTAAAAATGTGGTAGATATCAATAGATTTTAATTTTTATTGAAACTAATTATCAGTATGCTTTTTGTTTTGTATGTATAAATAAAATTTATTCATTAATGATCTTAGTTATGTAATTAAAACCAATTGTTAAAAAATAATAATTAAAATGATGTTAAAAAATGACCAATATAAAGAACATTTTTATGATTTCATTCGGATTACTGTTTTGGTGTGAATTTTTTTTCCTCGATGTTTATTTAATAATTTTATTAGATTCTAAGTTTTGTTTTATCTGGTGTTTAATTTGTATTTGTATTTAGTTGTAATTTTGTTGTGCCTATCAAAATGTGAGAGTTGAAATAAATTATCATATTTTGATATTTAAGCTTATTTTGAGGGTGTTTTTTATAAATTAAATATTAAAAATGTGGTAGATATCAATAGATTTTAATTTTTGTTGAAACTAATTATCAGTATAGTTTTTGTTTTATATGTATAAATAAAATTTATTCATTAATGATCTTAGTTATGTAATTAAAATGAATTGTTAAAAAAAATGTTAAAAAATGATCAATTAAAATTTGATATGTAGATGCTGATGTGGCAGCATGAGAAGAGAGTAAATGTTTTTTTATATATATAGAATCATGATTTAATTCATTCTTATTTGCAATATGTGTTTATTAATACTTAACTATATTGTTTGCGCAAAACAATATTTGGATGCATCGTTCACTTCGTAAAATTATGATAAAAATAGTTAATCGTTAACCTTAAAATGGCGAAATATTAAATCAATTTCTTTGTCGTCAGATAAATTTTTATTTAATTTTCTAACTATTTGCAATCGGCACAATAAATCCCCAACTATCTGTCTGCATAGAATAATTCTTCAACTCGTGGTTGACTTCACAAAACTGTGATAAAAATAGTCAACAGTTAACTTCAAAAAAATTCGATTTTCAACATCATTCAAACCTTTTTCATTAGATACGTCAAATATACAACTCATAGTTTTGTTAATTTTCTCAATCTGCTTGATTGTAAAGGATTATCATTGATTGGTACTTGGAGAAGTTCAATGTGCGGTATATAGATTCATTTATTGTTCATGGTGATTATATTACTTAATAGATCATACACGATGAGTTATGGAGTTATACTCATACCTTAGATGATTTCAGTTAGACTCATATCTTTAATGATCTAAGTTAAACTCTCATATATGGATATCGGAATATGCATTTTTATTAGTGTAACGAATTAGCATTGTATTTAAAAAATGTTTGACCGATGGTGAAGATCAAAACTTTTTGAGGTTAATAATTGACTATTTTTTTCATGATTTTGTAAAATCAACTATGAGTTGATGAATTATTTTACGCAGACAGATAGTTGGAAAATTAATTTGCTGATTGTAAATTGTTAAAAAATTAAATGAGAATTTGCCTAACGACAGAAAAATAGATTTAACGTTTTGCCGTTTCAAAGTTAATAGTTAGTTATTTTTATCACGATTTTGCGAATAAGAAATTATTGTACGCAAACGATAGTTAGAGATTAAAATCATTGATTGCAAATGGTTGAGAAATTAAACGAGCATTTTCTCAACTTTAAAACAATATTAGTACATGGACTCCACTCCAACTCATTTTTTATTCTTTATAAAGTTAACATTTTTTAAGAGAAAAAAGAAAAACATTTTTGGGGGAAAAAAAAAACCGGAAGATGAACGAATCAGAGAATCTGTAGATAGTGATTCGCCATGGAGTAGAACTCATCTCCGTATCTTCTTAGCTTCTTTACATATCATACTCGCCGGAACCATCGAAATTAATCGGCGGTGGAATCTTATCGTCGGAAATTGCCGCCATACCAAATAGAGCGGCTATGGGAGAGACTTGGTTGAACAGATCCCTTTTGGATTAAGAATCTTGGTTTAACTGATCTTTCAGTAAACCAAAACTTCCACTAAACCAAATTGAATTTTATAAACTAAAAGAAAGTGCCACCGCAAAGAGAAGGTTTACATCAGTGAAGAACAGAGAGCCATAAATAATTCGATTTTTTGTTCTGAGGAGAAGCAGAGTAAGCTCGAATGAATCTCTTACAATTGCTCCTCGGAGAAATTTGAATTAAAAAAGAATGAATCTAATCCTCCATTTCTATGGGTTGGTTCAAAGAGAGGGAGAAAAAAATGATGATACCATCTCTTGTGATGAACACTAGTGAGCTGAATCTTTTGCATTAAGAAAAAGAAGATTAGTTGTGTCTTTTTGCTACACTTGTTTGGATTTCGAAATGAAAAATGTGGCTCTCTTTGATCGCTAAAAAACGGATCTTCTCCTATATGATTTATGCGTCTACTCTTCTAATGAATGTCTTGATGAACGGTAGAGATCATAAGGAGCCCAGAGATGATCAACGATACAAGGCTTCCTTGAATCTAGTCTCAACCATGGCTTCCCTTTGCCGCTCCAATGAAGAAGACTAATGGGACCCGGATGCAACGTTCTGCATCGTCCTTCGAAGTTGTCCCCTCCGAGACCGTGCTGGTTCCACCTGTGGTTAACCGCTTTGATATCACCGGCGAATATAAGCAAAAACGGAGGCAGAGATCCCAAATGGTAAATCCTCTTGTTCTTCTGAACCGTCATCCACTCTTGTAGCTTGTGTGTATACAAGCCTTTCCTCCATTTGTCAACATCCACAACCATCACCCCTGTGTTGAAATAACACGGGCGTTTTCCTTGAAGCACTTTGACCAGCACCGGGTCTGACCAGAATGCTCTTGTGAAATAATGGGTGAAGTTGGCGTGGCAGTACTCGGGAGCAGCCACGACTTTACCTTCCATCTCCACATGCCACAGCTTCTCTATGTCGTCTACCACGACCAGGTCCGAGTCCAAGTAGATGATCCTGTCCACGCTACTAGGAATGATGTCCGCCAGGTAGATTCTCGCGTAGTTGAGCGGCTGGTCGAGGGCTTCCCTGATCGATTTCGAGATTTTGCTGCGGACGAGGTTTGGATCGAACTGATAAATCTTGAAGTTGAGGTAAGGAAATGTGGATTTGATGCTGGAGAAGAGGTCGTTTTCGAAATGAGGAAGGGAGAGGAAATGAAAAGAGAGGTTTTCAGGGCAGGTAGAATGTTGCAGGAGAGACAAAACGGCGGCCATTGTTCCACGGAGGTAGTTTGTGTCAAGAGTCATGGCGATATGAATCATCTGATCAGCCTCACATTGATCACCGTTTCTGAAAGCCGGGGCTTCCCTGAAAACAGGGAGACTTGGAGCAGAGGGCTTATGAAGAATGACTCCAACACGAACCGCCATTGTGGTCGTTGTGACCAAGAGGAGGTTAATAAAGGACAGGAGGCCTAGGAGTTGTGTATAGGAGCGGCTCCTTGAGGCCATCCTGAACCTAATTCTCAGGTAAACTCTTTTATTTTATTATTTTTTTACTTTTTATTTTTTATAAAATGTTAAAAAAGATGAAAAGTTAATAGAGCCATTGTTAGGGAAGGGCTAGAATAAAGGGTCTGATGAGAGGCTTGTTTTATTAGCAGTCCAAATGTGAGGAAGAGATTGAAGTTCGGACTGTTTCCCACACAATCTTTCTTTTGTCTCAAACAAAAATCCCATTTCTCCTAAGAAATAGGAATAAGACAAGCCTGTTTGTTGTCCAAATTAAGAAACCGGAGAGATTTTTAGATTTTGTTTCTTCTTCCCTAGATTCTTAGAAACTGGTATATGTTTTTTTTGTTTAAAACAAAATATTGCTTATTTTTAGGATGACGATATTTTGACAAAAGTAGTCAAGTTAGAATAACAACTTTCTCCTATAAATGTATTGCATCGTTTTCAATCATGTAATTTGCAACAACAAAAAAAAACAAATATTCTTATGTAAATCCACCTCAAAATAGAGCTAAAATGTCTCTACCATCTTGTGATAACATCGTACCATCT
Source organism: Eutrema japonicum (assembly GCA_030161315.1). Lineage (NCBI taxonomy): Eukaryota > Viridiplantae > Streptophyta > Magnoliopsida > Brassicales > Brassicaceae > Eutrema > Eutrema japonicum. Next base: position 45,308,854 of record BSQW01000002.1, on the reverse strand, counting down.
CAATTAGTTAAGAAAGTGTGTGATACTCACTGCACATTTCAAGAAGAAAAAGTGATGCAGCGAGATCCAAATATTTTTATTATTATATTTTATTTAATTAATTAAGATTATTCTAGATTTTATAGTTAGGGTTTTATAATTTATTATAAATAAGCCGTTTAGGCCTTCTATTGTATTCAGTTGATGATTTGATTAATAAAGAGATTTTAAAGAGGTTTTGATAAACCACTGTGAAGAGTATTCACAAACCCTAGTTTCCGGGTATTCTTAGAATCAACGGATCTAGTTATATCCATAGAAGCTTCCGCTTCATCATTTGGTATCAGAGCTGCGTTCTTTGATTTCTTATTCAGAGACCGATTCTGGATGTCATGGTGAGTGACAGCATCTATACTTCCGAGGACGAAAGTCATTTTGTCGAGAGATAATACCATGAGATTTACAAAGAGATCTATGGCGATCCGATCTACGACACCTATGAAGACGATGTCCTCGTTATCAATTTTGTCTTTGAAGAAAATATGAGGCGTGCAAAATCCGTGTGCAATCAGATCGACTCTGATGCCGATTTCGTGCAGAATCCGGTTCGTGCGAAAATTGTGCAGAATCAGTTTTTCTGGAAAAACTCTGCAGAATCCGTTTCGTGCGAAAATTGTGCAGAATCAGATTTATGGAAAAGCTCTGCAGTATTGGGTTCGTGCAAAATCCGGGTGGAAAGATTTTTTGACAGAATACGTGCGAGATCTTGTGCATATCCAAATTAATGGATTTAAGAAGATCTATGTGATGTTAAGAATGTTGTTGAAGATTCGAGGGCGAATCTTTCTTGGCCGACGGGACCTGATGCAGCGAAGAATTGAAGATTCGAGGACGAATCTTTTTTGGCTGGCGAGACTGATGCAGCGAGATATTTGGAATATTTCTAAATATCTTCATTATTATATTTTATTTAATTAATTAAGATTATTCTAGATTTCATAGTTTTAGGGTTTTATGATTTATTATAAATAAGCCGTTTAGGCATTCTATTGTATTCAGTTGATGATTTGATTAATAAAGAGATTTTAAAGAGGTTTTGATAAAAGAGTATTCACAAACCCTAGTTTTCAGGTATTCTTAGAATCAACGGATCTAGTTCTATCCATAGAAGGTTCCGCTTCATCAAAAAGTGTGTGTTACTCCAATCTTCACGCATGCCACCGAGATAGTCGCATGCATGCCTAATTATCCATATATCTGTTGAAAGTCTTTCCATAACTACAAGTGCTTCAACTACTAATAGCTTGTTGGCTTTTCCAAAAACGACAAAGAGATGCACGACTGATTAATGTGGCAAATTCTTTAAGCTCTTACTTTTGCAAAGAAGAAACTTTGAATTCGAAATCGACTCAATCTGCTAAAAGATTAAGTTTCTTAATTCTGTGAGGTTGGTCTAAATTAATAGCTTATCCATTAAATACCTATACATACAAAATAACGTACATATATATATTAAATCACGGGGAATATATAATGGTCGAGAAAATACCGTTTTACTAGTTCCCGGTTAAATTCAAACAAATGCATTTTGTAATCCCATTTTTTTCTGTCGTGTACTTTTATAATTTATTTATGTGATAGGAGATATGGCATTAAGACTAGAGAATTTGTTACTTATCAACAAAAAAAATAAATACATAGAGTCAGAGCCGTGTCCAAAGATTTTAATGTCGTAAGCGAAGTAAAATTATAATTTTATGTATCATATTATAAGCAAATAATTTATAAAATAATTTTGGGTACAAATTAAAAAAAAAATATAAATTAATAAGAGGTCAAAAAAATAATTGATCGAAAAGAGATAATTTATTTCAAGTAAAAATTAGGAAAATAAATTATGTAACTTTGAAGACTAAATCTTATCTATTTAAAATTCAACAAGGATCATTTAAAGAGGTGGATGGGGTCATCAAACCTCTTTGGTGGAATTTAAGTGGGTGCAATGCAAATAAGCAAACTAACGTTATGTATATTACAAGAGGTTAAACATGAATATTAAAAATGTTAGGGGTATCACTTGACCTCGTATCATTAGGCATGGGTCCGCCATTTGCATATCTATTTGGACATTCATATAAAATAAATAACAAAAAAACTATTTCAAATACAGTCTCACTAGTATAAAATGTTAACAATAGAACAAATTCAATATTAAAATGTTTTAAAATGTCTTTTTAATGAAGAAAAACTAAACTTTAAATGAAAAGTAGAGAACTCAGACACAATGATTTAAGTACAAATAATAATGCAAAAATATATTTACTATGAAATTTAGAAATCAAATATATGACCATATAATTATCACAAACCCACTACTCTTAAAAAAAATCAATGCTAATTTACTTTAGATTTACATGAGTTTTAGACAACTTCGTAAGTTGGCTTGAGCACGGCAACTTTACACCATTTAGATCTTTTTGAATCTTTGTGATAATATTACCGAAAACTAAACAAACAGTTTCTTCTTCTTTTTTTTTTTTTCATCTGAATAAGCGATTAGATTATGAGTTTACAAAATCATAATGTAATAGATCAGAGATAACTCTGGGTACATAATTATGATATATAATCTTGATTTTCTGGTATATGACTCTTAGCCATAAAATCCGCCACCTTATTGACATCTCTTTTCATCCAAGTGAACTCTGTTCCGGCAAACATTTCTCTCCAGACACGAACTTCCCGTATCCAGTTATGAACTGTAAAGTTCAATTTCCTACCAAAGATCAAATCAACTGCGGATTTATTATCACCTTCAAAAATTAGCTTTCTATATCCCTTACTCCAGCATTGTTGCATCGCAAAAATCAGGGCTTGAATCTCACTTTCCAATACATTTGAAGGAGTTTTGCCACGTGCTTGACCAGCTCCACAAAAATTTCCCCTCTCATCTCTTACTACCCATCCTGCTTTTGAATTTAAATTACTCTGGACGAACGAAGCATCATAGTTACACTTAAACCATCCATTTGTAGGCCTGATCCATCGAGAGGTACCTGATGTTGATCGATTAATAGTGATATTACCATGGTCTTGTTCTTCCAATTGTTCTTCAGTGTTCATCCATTCTGTTGCATCTGCTCGGGCATATCCTAAATTTTTACCCCATGGAATGTGCGCATGTTGAAAAATCAATGAGTTACGACTTCTCCAGAGTCTCCATAGTATCCATAGTGGGAATTGTCTTGTGTGCTTAAATCTGGCTGATAGGTTGAATCGTAATACATCTTGAATCTTCTCTTCTAGATTAGCAGATAAATCAAATAATATAGGATTAGGAAGACCCGCAGCCCTCCAGGTAGCTTGGGCATAATCGCAATCAAAGAAAGGATGTTTGGTCGTTTCTTCATCCTTGAAATAGCGTTTGCATCTTAAATTTTGATTTATATGTCTTCTCCTTAATGTTTCTCCTGTAGCTAGGAACCCCGAAATCATTTTCCATAAGAACTGCTTTATCTTAGGTGCCGTTCTTAGCTTCCATACTGCATTTTTGAGACTTAGATTACCAGGTGGAGGCTCAATCTGTTGCAAATCTGCCCTATGTGTTGATAACCAGTATCCCGACTTAACGGAATATAATCCATCTTCATTGTAGTGTCATCCGAGAAGATCTCTACTTGTCATAGAACTAACTTTGATTCTCAAAATTATCTCTATATCTTCTACTGCAATTATTTCTCGGATTTTATCTTCATTCCAGCCATTTCCTTGTGCATTCAGTAGCTCACTAACCTTGACAACATCAGTTGGTATTCCGTTTGTCTGAGCCGGTCTAGGAGGGTGTGTGGGTAACCATGGATCCTTCCATATATCAATCAACTTTCCATCTCCTATGATGTATCTTAGTCCCTTTATCAGTAGATCTCTCCCCTGAATCAGAGACTTCCAACCAAAGGAGATCTTTTTCCTTATAGTTGCGTTTAATACATTCCCCTCTGCAAAGTACCTTCCTCGTAGTACCTTTGACATTAGACATTCAGGGTTATGAAGGATTCTCCATACTTATTTTCCAAGAAGGGCCAGGTTAAAATGTTCAAGGTCGCGGAATCCCATACCTTCTTCTTTCTTTGGTAAACTCATTCTTTTCCAAGAAAGCCAATGCATACCTTTTTGTCCACCTCCTGAGCTCCACCAAAATTTGGCTAGGAGGGTATTAATATCGTCACATATTTCTTTAGGTACCTTGAAGACATTCATGGAGAAGATGGGCATTGCTAAAGCTACTGATTTAAGGAGAATCTCCTTACCACCTTGAGATAAGAATTGTTTATTCCAACCTTGAGTTCTATCTTTTACTTTCTCTGTTATGAATCGAAACATCTCAGCTTTCTTCGATCCAAACTGTTCTGGTAATCCAAGATATTTATTTCCCCCTCCTTCATTGTGAATCCCTAAAATATTTCTCATTCTCGTTTTTGTTGTAGCTTGAACTTTGGCACAAAAATAGATAGATGATTTTCGAAGATTGACTGCTTGACCCGACACACTTTCATATTGGCTCAGGATTTGTTGAATTGCACGGCAGGATTTTGCATTAGCAAGAGTGAAGAAAAGCGAATCATCTGCAAAGAGTAGATGACTAACTGCAGGTCCTCTGTTACTGACTTTGATTCCTTGTAATTTTCTGTTTCTAGTTGCTTTTGTCAGCATATGGGATAGGACCTCAGCACACAATATGAAAAGATAAGGTGAAAGAGGGTCACCTTGTCTTATACCTCTTTCTGGTTTAATAGACCCATAAGTAGATCCGTTTATTAGGACTGAGAAGCTTACTGAGGAGACACATCTCATGATCCATTGAATCCATTTGGGAGCAAACCCCATACTTTCCATCGTTCTCTCAAGGAATTTCCATTCAAGTCGATCATAGGCTTTTGTAATATTAGTCTTGAGTGCCATATATGAATTAGCTTGCCTCTTTCTGGATTTCAAACTGTGAAAAACCTCATGTGCAATAATGATGTTATCTGTAATCATTCTCCCCGGTATAAACGCAGCTTGATTGTCAGAAATAAGTCCAGACAAGTGTTTCTTCAGGCGATTGACTAAGATCTTTGAAATGATTTTGTAAGCTACATTACAAAGAGCAATTGGCCTGAAATCAGACATAGTGGTCGGAGGTTGTACCTTTGGTATAAGACATATATTCGTGTGGTTGTGGATAGGATCCAAAACTCCTGTTGCAAAAAAATTGGATACCTCTTGAATAACATCATCTTTAATATCCTCCCAAAATTTCTGGTAAAAATCTCTTGTAAATCCATCTAATCCCAGAGCTTTATGTGGACCAATATCAAAAACAGCCTTATGAATCTCAGCTTCAGTTACTACTCGAGTCAGGTCCTGATTGATGTCGTCTGTAACCTTTTTCTGAAAGTCTGAGAAAACGTCATTCATCAACTGCTCATCAATTGGTGATGAAGAATAATAAAATCTTAAAATACTGTTCTGCTACTCCTCCAATAGCTTTAGATCCTCCGAAAATAATATTTTATCTAGTAAAATTATAGTTGGAGTTAAAAACAAGAAGAAGTAAATTTATAAGTGATGGCCCAAAAAGTACGTGTGGCCCATCAGGCCTTTCTTTAACCGAAACGATATTTTCGTGTCGGGTCGAGAAAATGTTGAGATACCCGACCCGTTACAGAGGGAAAATTAAACTAAACGAGAAAAGTATGGATTTTCTCGGGAAAAACAAAAATATTCATCGATTTTCTCAAAACAAATTGTGTGTTTTGGGAACTCGTGCGCGGCTGTGCAGAGGCCAAACCCATCCGTCGGATCGACCAAATTCATCTCTTTTCTCTCTCCTTTTATTCTTTCTTTCGAACAAATTCCTCTGCTTCGCTTTTAGGGTTTCTCGAATTTTGACGCTTTCTCTTAAAAGGGTTGACGGAATAAACCTTTAAGGAAAAGGTAGAGGAAGACACGAAGGAAAGGAAAGAGGTTGAAGAAGAAGGAGACGCAACAAGAAAAGAAACGAAATTCCTCTTTCTTAACCTTTTTTTTTTCTTCCTCTTCCTCTTCCTCGATTTCTTCTTCTCGGATTATTCTGAACCATTTAAATAATTCTCCGTTTGTTGGGCCAACAAAGATTCTTGCTTTGGGTGTGAATCTCGTCTTTCCCTTTGTTCGTTTCCTTGAACCCCTTTTTTTTTTTGATTTTGCCGCGTTTAACATGACATCTGCAAAACCCTACACTTTTGCCGACGCCATTGTTGAATCTGACGAATACCCTTTTATTCGTTTTCCTGGAGATTGCTTTTTCTAGCCGAACCAGACCCCCTGTTTGAGGAATTTCGTTTTTTTTTTTGTTTTTTCTGTTTTCTGCGTTATCGTAGATGGGTTGTGTTCAATGCAAATGTTGTCGCCGATATCCTTCTTCATCATCAGAAGGAGATTCTCGGGGACATGGAGACGCCAGGGAGTTTAAGGGAAAAGATGGCGTCGCTCAGAAACCCCTCGGATCAATTCAGGTTCCTTCTCCAAATTTCGAAATGGTTTACTCTGTGCTATCTCAACGAGGCTATTATCCAGATTCACCTGATAAGGAAAACCAAGACACTTACTGCATCAAAACCGAGCTCCAAGGTAACCCAAATGTTCATTTCTTCGGCGTTTTTGACGGCCACGGTGTATTCGGTACGCAGTGCTCGAATTTCGTTAAGGATAGGGTCGTGGAAATGTTGTCTGAAGATCTGACTCTGCTTGACGATCCAGAGAAAGCTTATAAATCTGCTTTTCTGAGGGTGAATGAGGAGTTACACGATAGCGAAATCGATGATTCGATGAGTGGTACTACTGCCATTACGGTTCTTGTTGTTGGGGATAAGATTTATGTTGCCAATGTAGGGGATTCGAGGGCGGTACTCGCTGTTAAAGACAGGAACCGGATTCTAGCAGAGGATTTGTCTTACGATCAAACGCCTTTTAGGAAAGATGAATGCGAGAGGGTGAAAGCGTGTGGAGCTAGAGTTCTGAGCGTGGATCAGGTGGAAGGATTGAAAGATCCGAATATACAAACATGGGCAAGCGAAGAGAGCGAAGGAGGAGACCCGCCGAGACTTTGGGTACAGAACGGGATGTATCCGGGAACAGCATTCACAAGGAGTGTCGGAGATAGTACAGCTGAGAGCATTGGAGTAACTGCAGAACCAGAAGTGTCGATGGTTCATCTTTCACCGAACCATTTGTTCTTTGTTGTTGCAAGCGATGGGATCTTCGAGTTTCTTCCAAGCCAAGCTGTTGTTGATATGGTAAGAGAAGCATAACTCTTTTTAAAGATCTCAAATGTGTTATCATCTATAGAATCATGTTTTTTGGGTTCCGAATCTGATTGAGAGAAATTGCGTGTTTGCAGGTGGGGAGATACGCTGATCCGCGCGATGGATGCGCAGCAGCTGCAGCGCAATCATACAAACTGTGGTTGGAGCATGAGAATAGGACAGATGATATCACAATTATCATTGTACAGATAAAGAACCTGTGTAATGAATGATGCATATGATTCAGATTCCTATTTGCCCCTTTGTTTGTTTATGTCACAGATTCATCTATATAGCAAGTAAAAAGTAATGCTCTCTCTCATTTCGTGTATGAGCTTCTTTTACAAGCGTTACCTGTTGCATAGGAGAAGCTCTTGACACAAAACGAGTCTTAATGTTAGCGTAAAACAAAAGTTAATTTTATGTTGGTGGGTGAGTTATTAATTGGAACCTATAAGTCTTGTAATCATAGTAGTTGCGACCAAAAAAAATGTAAATAGCACGACTTTAATAGTTGAAAGATGAGTAGCTTAGTCACAACTCTCACAGATCTCTACAGTTTATCGGGTTTCCTCAAGTAATAGTATGCAAATTAAATCATCATTGATTAATTAATTATATAATAGCAGCGTCTTTGGGTCAATATCCTCTAAACTCGACTAAGCTGATATGCAAAAACAACAACAAAAAGGTGCAATTCAAAAGTAAATGCAGAGTTTCTCGGCTATGCTATTCTGTACCAAGTTACATCTCTCCAACAATTCATCTAATCTCTCACTCTCTCTCTCCGCTGCTTCTTTACCTTTACTCCTCCATGATCTCTCGGTTTCATCAGCTAACTCATCATCCTCACTTATTATCATATCAATCCTTCTAGACGCTTCTCTACTATCCTCCAACATCGACTCATCTATGTCTCTATGATCTTCGCTAGGCCTTTCTGTCTCAACCGATTCGACAACTCTCTGGGCTTTGTGATTACATGGACGAGACGACTTCAAGGGGCTGCAGCTAATTTGGATCATTTCGTGAAGCAATGGAAGATTTGGACGAGAATATGGGTATGATGCATCTTCAGACAAGAATTTATCGGCATAGCTTGAAGCTGACATGGTGAGATCGGAATTCAGTACGTAAGCCGAGGAAGACGACGAATCGAGCAATCCCATTATCCGCCAGTTGAAGATCCTCTGGAAGATCCCGATCCATTTCGGGATGATATGGTAGTAGCTTGAGTTATGGAGTTCGAGTCTAGTGTTTCTTTGTAGCATCACTCCTGTTTCTTTGGTGGCTAATGAGACTCCCATAAGTCTGCTTGTCTGTGTTAAGTACTCAACTAAGCATCCCTCGAGCCGTTGCGTATGGTTTTCTACCTCAGCACCAGAAGCACATCCTAGGGTTAACCATGTCAAATCATCTTCAAAATATGGAAGCTTACAGTTCTCTAGCACAGAATTGAGTGGTTCGATGCTCTCTGCACTACTCCAGTCCAGGTTGGGTAGATACCGCTTCACCATTGAATGCTCTTTTCTGTTATCCTCGAGCAACATTGTCTCAGGGCCAGGCCAATCGATCGGATTTGCTTCAGCAGCAGAAGTGATGTTTCTTTGTGAGGTTTCCAATGCGTCGTTGAAGGCTGATATGCAGATGTTAGGACCAACTTCCTGATCTGGCATCTGCTTAAGCAACTCCAGTGAAAAACTGAAATGGGTCAGAACAAGTTCCCGCGGTTTAACATGATGAAGATTTGGTTGCAGAGGTGAATTGCCCGCAAGCCATTTAAGCCCGTCCCTTAGCCGTGAATCGCTGAAAAAATGAACTTCCTGTCCCTTCTGGGACTTATTAGCAATAGAAACGATGGTGAAGCTTGCTATCTTTGATTTGTCAATATCATGGAGGCCTATCTCAGAGACCAGATTGGTATTAGGATCCATGCTTTCCCCATTGCATGAGCTGATTACTACGAGAAGGGGAAGGAGTGAGCCGTTGGGTACTGATTCAAGAATGTGGTTAAGCTGTTCTCTCTGGAGATTCAGAGGGAGGCCTTTAGATGCAAGGAAAATAACTGCACTCGCACCACGTATTGTTTCACACAGATCATTATCAGCTTCCACATCCCTAACTACTGAGAGACAGCATTTGAAATCTGAGGCAGACCCACTTGCAGCCCATTTGTTCCATACCGACACACCGGGAGCTGAAAACAGCAGATTATCATCGGAGACACTATGTTCTGCGTGAGGGATAAGCTTTGATAATAACCATCGACTGGCTGCTGAATGTGTATCCTCACTTGATGTGTTTACTGATTCAATCTGAGTACATAAGATGACCTTCCAGCATATGCATTTTGAGTCTGGATTCCTTCCGACTAGTATATCAGCTACCACATCTGAAATATTCAGCCTTGACCATGATTTTTCATGTTCTTCAAATCTCCTCCTCATGGCTTGATCAATGTCAAACTCACCACATGCCCTCGATTGCTGTGTATGAAGAGAAAACCGATATTAGACTATCAACCTCAATAGTACATGCCTTCAAAGACTTGTATTGCTTCCTTGACAAAAAGACCAATGATCAGCACATGTTATGGGGAAGAAACCCGAAACTTACATTGGTTTTGCTAAATCGGATAGGAGTACCCAAGGATAGTGAATCCAATGCAGCAGCTGCAGCTAACTGTCGATGCTCCCGCAATTCACTTTGACGTGAAGACCACCGCTTCCATAATCTGCCAAGATTAGAAAAGAAAAGTTAAAAAACAAAATATTCTAAACCAATTATCAATTTGCATGAGGAGCTGGTAGACCTTATGATCAACTTGAGTTTTGCCTTCGCCACTTCCTCGTCATACTGATTTTCGATGACCCCATTCCCATCCTCGTCTTCCTGTTCAATGTCATAGAAGTCCTTTTCCAAGGTACTAATAATTGCAGCTTCAGGTCCTGATTCTTCCAAAGCATATATGTTGTCTATACTCGTCGGAGACTCTGCAATGGTAGTTACATGCACACTCTCCATTGGCATAGACTTCGGACTTTGTTGCAAAGTTGGTCCAGGCACAAGATTCATTTGCATATGCCCAGTCAATGGAAATTTAATTTTCCCAGGAGATATACTACTGTGGCCGTCACTAGGCTGTTTCTTCAAATTTGAGGATTCAGCTTGATGAAATCCAGGAGAACCCAAAGGAGAATAGAACTTCAGGGGAGAATGAAATCCACCAGCCGGTGTAAGGTCATTTTGTTTCTGTTGATCCACTGCTGGATTTACAACAGATGTCCACACTGGATTTATAACAAATGTCCTCGCTGGCTTGTCCTCCTCCGGTAAGAGGGAAGTCTTGGAGTCGGTCATTTCTTTATCAACTAGATGCACTGATGTTTGTTTCTTAGGACTTTGAGCAGGCGGCCTTTCCTGTTTATGGGCGGTAATATGTGGTTGATATCCTTTAGTTGCTTCCGTCGGCATGGAAGACAACGGAGAGGGAGCAGAAACATCTTCCTCTATCGAAGGAGCAGAAACATCTTCCACTATGGTTCTTGACTTTTTCATGTGAACCAGTTTTGAGCATTTTGTTTTATAATCCTTGTCAGCATGGAGAAAAAGGTCATCCTTTACCATGTATGGTTCTTCAAACACCTTTATTGAAAATCCATGGTACTCCAACAGGGCTTCTATGTCCTCTTCCTGAATTCCATCACAGGAAGAAAAATGTAAGACCTCTAGCAATTTCTGTGACGACAGACCAAGAAAGGGATACACCAAGTAACAAAGTAATGGAGAATTACCTCCATCCCTATCCACTTTGACATATCTGAAACTGGGAGACCCTGATTATTTTGGAGACCCGAGTGCAGAGAAGCAAGTGCCTGAGTTCTTAGCTGATGAAATAGGATAAAGGTTAGATTTCGATGAAATAACCACACACCAATATGGTAAGAATGAAAGCTTTTAAACCTACACCACAAATAAGCCCTTACCTTCGAAAAATGAGCATGCATTAAACATGCTTGAAGATAGCTTGCTTTTCGTGCGAGGCGAAAGAAGGCGATGAAGTTGCCAGTTCTGCAAGCTCTGTTATTGCACGACTGGTTTCAATACTTAGATCAAGTTAACAAACTAACAGTCAAGTAAAAATTCAAGGAACAACCTGGCTACATTGCGGGCAAAGAGAACTTCTGAAGTTTGCCTTATTTCTGGAGTCATGTTTGCAAGATCAAGAGAAAGTTCCGAAGGTTCAACCTAGCAGAAAAATTGATTATACCATTAAGAACTTAACACAAAAATCTAACCTGTAAATTTCAACCAGAAGGACTCACCTTATAGCCCGGATGCTTGTCGAGTTTGAGAAGAGCATAGTAGCCACGGAACTCTTTTTCCGTAGGAATAACTATTCCTTTCTTCCTGTGATCATCATACATTTGAAACAACTCAACAGATGTCTTGTTCATCTGCTCAATATTCAGATGTGCATCAAACCCCTCTGAAAAGCCCTCTCCTTTGGTATATTCACATAATTCATGCATTGCAATGATGTGAAGTCTTATCTGTAACAAGGAAATCAATCATCCATAGTAAGGAACACACATCCAAAACGGAATATTGCTTATCATTGTGTTTCATGGAATTTATAAGATCAGAAAACACAAACCATTTGCTCCAGCAGAGTAATAGCTTCTCGGTTGAAAATATGTTGCATTCTTAGATCCATTCGAATAGCTCTCATCCTATCCCATAAGAAATTGTACATGCCAAGAAAGTTTTCATTGTAAGGCCGGTCTAGCAAACACAGCAAATATTCCATTGTATTCTGCAGGACAGGCATTGGTCGTATCAAAATTGCTTCTCGCTCCGCCGTCCTGGTATACTAATAAAAGGCAGATATATAAGTAGTCATCATAGTGAATGGGTAGTCTAGTATATGTCATCTAAGAAAGAATCTGACGCTTAATTGATATGAAAAACGTAAACTTACTTTCTTCACAGCAAGGGATTTGCTCGTCTGGTTCCTATCTCCATCCACACGCTCATAATGGTCCAAGTCACCCTTCCTTTCACGATCCCCCCGTTCTGACTCTGGGAAGGTGAATAAAAAATCCTTCAATCTATTTTCTCTACTATCACATTACTCACTAGAACAAGACATCAGTTATGGGCAAAATCAATATTGTTCGCAACCCAATTCTTTTCTAATCACATAAAACAAACCAAAGACTATACACTCAATTGTTGTTTTATAAGCATGTCTCAGGCTTATGCTTACCAGGACACATGTCAGGGCATAATCCAATGATAAGAGAGGGCTGCTCCGAGCTTTCATAATCAGACAAGGCATCTCCCTTTAGGGCATCCCTACTTGATTCCAGTGAATCGAATGTTTGTTTGTTGTCCAGAGGCTTCACAGTATTATTTACAGATGATTTAGTAAGTTGAGTATCAACAGGTCTGGCTGAAATAGGCTCCAGTTCACCTTTGAAGCGGGCCAGTCTCTTTGCCCTGGCTTGCTCTTCTCTGCACAAAATGCACACAGTACAGAAAACTTAAGAGCTGGTCCACATATGAATATAAAGAGCCAGTATTGTGTGGTTAATTTACCCTTCAGTACAATCTTGAGAATGAAAAGAGTTTCTCTGGATATCTTCTTCCACTGGATATAAAGGCGGAGATCTCGTCCTTTTAGTTGCAGGTGAATTGCTTATCTTACTCGCACTATTAAAATTATTTACAGAGGAGGGCTGCCCAGGATATTGAGAATCTGAGCTTCTTGAAAGCAAAAATGAGTGTGTGCCTGACGCAGGAGGAGATGCTGAAAACCTATCATACAAACAGCACACTTAACTAAGAGCAAGTTTAAGGCACATCCAGCCAGATAGAGAAAAGCAGATTGTTTGCAAGAGCACTAAAGATAAAGCTACAAGAGAAATAAGCATGGATTTACCAACGACCTTACTTGAACATTATCTGTTCTAAAGGCTCGTACGTGGCTATCTAGATTTCGAAGGCCCCTGAACTTGTTCCATTAAACTCATCATGTTTTTTAAACCAAAAAAAGAAAAAAGCATGGATTTACCAGGCTCTTAGCAGACAGTTTTCAATCGAAATAATTTAAATTTAAGGTAAATACGCTCATACTCTGATTTGCTAAGGATAAAGTTTATTAGGATTGTATTCTAAATCGTGATTTCCCCTGCCATTCATAAGTACACGTAGGACAGGGGGAGACAGAAAGAAAATAATAAGCTTATGAAATATGGCGAAATATGGTGAGTTTCATGCTCTCTACCTTCGAAAATCATGTTGAGAAAACACAGGGTCGTCTCGGAGAGATTTATCGGAAGGTGCTATAGCCGAAGACTTTATTTTTGTAGCTTCCTGAATTTCAGCTGCTTCATGTGCATAAGGAAATGAAAGGCTTGGGGTTTGTTCTTGATGAATCAACCGATTGGGATTGCTCTTCGACCTCACCGGATTATTCTCCGAAGAAGACGGAGAGCGCCTACAAAAACATGAGAAAAGGTTCCAGGACGCAAGTTTCAAAAATCAGTGAGAGACAGACTAATAATCAAGGAGGAAAGACACATGCATGGTTCAACTTACCATAACACATGTGAGACATTTCATGACTTTTGTTTTACCAACAGCAAAAAAGAGAGGGAGAGACCAAACATTTATGACACTGACAAGAAGATAAAACGCTTACATCCAAGTTTGGCTAGAAGGCTGCTGGAAATCATCTAGCAAGCTCCCATCCTCAAAACCAGATACAGGTGATTGATTTTTTCGAGAAAACCCCAAACTCCGATCAGGAAGAAGATCTGACCGACTGCAACAAAAATTGAGGATCTTTTAGATTTAAATTTAGTTACATCAAAAACCATGATCTAACTAAACATCACAGCCATGCGTATGACAGCTCATTTTCTAGCACCAAGACCACACAACAAACTTTTGAAATCTGAAAGAGAACAGTACATGACGAAAACACAGAAGGTGTACACACTCCCGCAAACAGAAAAGTGTTAAGAAAGGCAAGGATAAGATAGTGCTACAGAACAGACAGAATGTTTATTGCCGAACGAGTCTGCTGTCATAAATGGCCTTCATCTAAAGGAAATGGCATACCTTTTCCTTTTTGAATCTTGTGATCGACCAATCTCAACAGCATCAGTTCCACTTCTGGAAAGAGTGTGTGATGTACTAGCTGGAGACGTGGTGGCTACACTATGTTCACCATGATCCTTCAAGAAATTCCTTGATTCATCATGCCCAAATTGAGGATTTAAAGTAGGCCTGCAAGGAAAAATGAAGCAGGTGGAATTCAGGTAACTCATCAAAGAACAATCCAGCAGCTTGCTTACTAAAGTCTATAAGCCAAATCCGGTGACAGTGATCTCTTTGGAGTTTCAAAGCCGCTGCCATAGTAAGCCCTTATGTATTAGGCATTCAGATGGGCAGAGAAACTTATAGCACTCCGCCACACCCTGCTCTCTTCGTGTGATTAATACTGCTGCCAAGCTGTCGAATATGACACTCTTCTAAGTGGAAAATATCACACGTAGACTTTTACCTCTGAACTTCAGGAAAGTGGTAAGGTCTCACAGAGGGGCTTGGACGTGGAAAAGCTTCCGAACCCCATGGTATTCCATTGACAGGTCCTGGGCTCCTGAAAAAACATAGCATTGAAGTGTTCCTATAATTTTTTTAGTATCAAAATTTGTGCAACCCTCAGAAAATTCAAGCAGAACTTTTACCCCCAAAAAAAAAAAAAAACAAAGGCAAAGAAATAGACGATTTAATTAATCCCATCACCAGCTGTTTCGGCTCAGACCTTTTTCCAAAGATCCTGTATGTACAGGCATATAAGGAGTGAGAAAAGAAAAGAGAGCCATAAAGGTAAGTTTGTCTAACCTTTGAATTCCACCAGGTCGGTAAGGTTGTCCTGAGGGATTTTGAAAAGCCGAATGCGGTGGTGTTCGATTCATTGGACTACTGCAAGCAAAAACCATAATTAGGCTATAATCTAAACGAAGAAACCTAACATCATCATCAACAGGCAGATAAAACTGAAAGAGCACAGGAAGAAGATTAAGCCACAGAATTAAGAATGTCTAACCTTTGAACCCAACCTGGTCGGAAAGGTTTCCCTATAAAGGGTGGAGGGTTTTGAGAAGCCGAAGGAGGGGGTGCTCGCTGAATTGGAGGACCACTACAAGCAAAAGTTCCGATACGCAGGTTAAGGACATAGAAAGTTAACAAACTTGATAAAAAAAAGACCACAAGAAGTAGCACAACAGCTCGCCCTAAGGTGGCTCACAAACAGCCTAACATTCTCGCATTGAAAGAAATGGGAGCTGTAGAGCTAAGTTGATCTAACCTTTGAATTCCACCAGGTCCAATAGCAGGTCCAAGAGATTGTCCTGCGTAGGCTGAACGGTTTTGAGACGCCGGTGGTTGAATTGGAGGATCACTACAAGTAAATCCCCAATTCGCAGGGTTAGAATATAGAGAAAAGAATAAAACCAAAGTGAAGCTAATCCTAAGGAAGGTCAAGAAAAACACACAATTACATTCGCAATAAGCAACTGAGCTTTAAAAACCCGAAGCTTAGAGCTGCCTAAGTGATATAGAGCAGAATCGCATAGAAAATTCAAAATACTTCGCATAATAGATCCATAGCGTGAAATCAACCTCAAAAAATGGAATGAAAGCAGGATCATGGCATAGAGAAATCAACAGAATCGAAAAGCACACCTGGTGGGAATGGGATGCGTAGGAGCAGAAGTGCCGAACGTTGTAAACGGCGATGGCTTGGAGCTCATCGCCGGCCCTACATCTTTTCCGAAAGGCTTAAACGCCATCTCCTCAAAGTTTTCCCTCTTTACCTGCTTCTTCAACTTTTTCGTCGCCGGCAAAATCAAAACCAGACCAAATCGAGTTTTCTCTTCCTCTCCGGCGAGAGCGGTTTCGAATTTAACCGCAGGAGATATTATATTGGGCTTTAATATGAATTGGGCCTTTGTCTATTATTTAATGGGCTTTGTCATGGTAAAGCAGCCAAGAAATTAATTATTGTTATGAACGTTCCGGATTTGCAAAACGACGTGCGCATGTCGTCGCCATCTCCTTAGGTAGATAGAGCATTAGCTTTTCATGACCGTTGACATTTTCCAGAGAAGAAGAAATAAAAAATTTCCCTCTTTATTTTCCTGGGAAAAGTTCATTATTCCCAGTTCTCTCGATCTCTCTACGTTTTCCTGGATCGAAGCGAGTGCGATGCTAATGTCAATGTCTCGCCGGGGATTGTTGTTGTTCGTCGCCGTCTTCCTCGTCTCTCTTCACTCTTCCACTTCTCTGATTAGTTCTCCCAGTTCTATCATCAACCCTTCTAAAGTCAAACAGGTTTCTTCAAAACCCAGGTTTGATTACTGACTGACAAGCGACGCGAAATCCTCAAGTAATTTTGAACATCAACTTTGTGTATTCCACTTTTTATTGTTGTTTCTTCAGGGCATTTGTGTATGAAGGTTTTCTGACGGACCTGGAATGTGATCATCTCATCTCCCTTGTGAGTGCATATTATAACACAAATTTGAGCTCAATTTGGAAAGTTTTTTCCCCCTTGAATGTGCTAATTTCAGTTTCTGATTTTAATTTTTTTCAAAAAAGGCGAAAGAAAATCTGCAGAGATCTGCGGTTGCCGATAACGATAATGGCGAGAGCCAAGTCAGTGACGTTCGGACCAGCTCCGGCACGTTTATCTCCAAAGGAAAGGTGAGATTTTCTTCTTTTTCGCTTCCATTTCTTTACTTCGCCGTTAAACTTAGAGCCCCAATTGGGATCTCACTGAATTTCTTCGATTGGCATTGGTTCTGATTCGAATATATGAAAATTCACTGAAAGAGCTCTGAATCTCAGATGTGGATCCTGTTAATAACGGATCTGATAAGTCAAAACCTTCGTGTGTCTGATGAATCTATCCAAATACGTTGACGTTGATCCTTCCGGATCTTGGTAGAGTGACCCAAAACTGTATTGATTTGTGATTGATACTAAAAGGTTTCAGGGCTAGTAAGTCAACAGAACTACTTGTGCGTATGTATGATAATCAATCAATCATGGATGATGGTTGGTACTTGGTGATTTTTGTACTACAATCTTCATGTAAAGCTTTCTTTGCTTAATCACAGGATCCTATTGTTTCCGGTATAGAGGACAAGCTCTCCACATGGACATTCCTCCCAAAAGGTAACAAGACTTTCTGAATGGTTTCAGAAGATTAAGTAAAGAGGAACCTCAGCTCTTCTCGAGTTTCTTGAAAGGTATTTCAGAAGATATTGTTGTTTCTAAGTAGTCCTTACACTCTCTGGTGACAGAAAACGGGGAAGATCTTCAGGTATTGAGATATGAGCACGGCCAGAAATATGACGCTCACTTTGACTACTTTCACGACAAAGTCAACATCGCCCGTGGTGGACACCGCATAGCAACGGTTCTCATGTATCTATCCAATGTTACAAAGGGTGGAGAAACTGTTTTCCCTGATGCAGTGGTTTGTATTACATATCTATACAAGGCTACTCTTCTATAAATGGGAACATTTTTTTCCCTACTCTGATGAAAGTTTCTGCACAGGAATCTTCTCGCCGCAAGCTTTCTGAAAACAAAGACGACCTTTCTGATTGTGCAAAGAAAGGAATTGCTGGTGAGCTACAGAAGTTTTGTCTGTAGAATTCCTATCTCTAAGAATGTTTTTGATTTCTGGGTTAATGTTCTTTAGTGAAACCGAAGAAAGGAGATGCACTCTTGTTCTTCAACCTCCACCAAGACGCAATCCCAGATCCCTTGAGCCTTCACGGAGGTTGTCCTGTGATTGAAGGAGAGAAATGGTCAGCAACTAAGTGGATCCACGTGGACTCATTCGACAAGATATTGACACATGACGGTAACTGTACGGATATAAACGAGAGCTGTGAAAGATGGGCAGTGCTTGGGGAATGCGCAAAGAACCCAGAATATATGGTGGGAACTGCAGAGCTCCCTGGAAATTGCAGGCGTAGCTGTAAAGCTTGTTAAAGAGTAAAATTCTCTTTTTCTCTGTACCATTAAGTACTTTTTATCTTGATTAAGCTTCGTTTTCTCGGTTTCCTGTTTCTGATGAATTGTTGTTTGTTGATGAAAGTCTCTTGTTCTTGAATCAGTTAGGTTTTTCCTATTTCAATTATGTTTTCTGTCTTTCTTTAAGGTCAAGTTATGAGCAGAGCTATTAGTATTACCCTTGTTCTAAAAAGCGGCTGCCTAGGCGCTAGGCGGCCAGACACCTTGCAGATTAGTGTCTAGGCGGTGTAGCTAGGCGGTTAACGTTTTTTTTTCAAAAAGTCAACGATTTTTAACGATATTTTTCGAAAAAATTGTTGACTTTATTCAAAAAGTCAATTTTTTTTTTTTGTGGTGATGGACATATGGTTTGTTACAAAGTTTTGGAAATACATCTAGAAGTACAACACACATGCTAATTTGATCATTGAAGAAGATGATGAAGATTTTTCTCTCCTTGTACCTTTTTTTTGTTTTTCAATATCAAGACAAATCTATTTTTTGCATCATATGTTTGTACTTCTTTTTTGTTTTTGGAATTTAGATGTGAATTTGAACTTAATTTCCTAATGTTTTGTTACTTTGATAATAAAAAAAACTTATTTTATACTTGTTTTGATTCATACATTCATAACTTATATACATATAAACTTTAAAATTTAAAAAAAAATGTTCAAAATTAATCGCTGATTAATCGGTGATTAATCACCGCTTTTTGGCCTAGGCGCAAATCGGTGTCCGACCGCCCGCCTAGCGCCTTTTCGAACCATTTTCGGATTTTCCATAGAACAAAAACGAGTTATTTCAGAATCTAGTACGTGTTTGAAACGGTCATACCATTATAATACAAGTTTAATTCATAATAATTCATCAAATCTTACGAGAGAAAATGATTAATAGGTGAATTTGAGATCATTGACAAATTAACTAACTCAGCTTAGAAATTACAATTTCATCGCAATACATTTGTATTGTTTGCAAAGACAATCTGTTATGATATGAAATGAAAATTTTGATTGATCTTAATATTCGTCGATCTCTAGAGATCTAGGGCTTACGACGCAGACATGGATTCCAAAATTATAACGCAGAAGGTAATTCGATGATAGAGATATCTGAGGAGAATCATCAATCTATGGCGGATGATATCGAAGACGAGGGCGGCGATGGGGAGGAAAGCAACGTGTCCAGCCGCGAGGAGGACCAAGAATGGGACGTGGATAGTTTCGAGGACGGATACGTATACAAACCCAAGAAGAAGCTGGATAGCTCAAAAAATGCGTCGATACAGACTTGAGATGTACAAGAGCAATGTATTTTTTTGTTTCTTGTTCTTGAAGGGGTTGAGTCTCACATGTGTGTCTATTGTGAGGGCTATTATGAGTTCAATCCCCGGAAACAAATTGTACACCACCTTCATGGCCAGATGGAGATCTTGTTGAGTATCAAGCTAAAACTCAGAAAAGGGTCACGCAAAGACAAAGCTCACGTCATCTTTTGCAGGCCAGCTCCAAAACCTAAGGGTAGGTACTCTCTCTCTACTTTAATTTGTTTTTGGTAGGGAACGAGTGTGACATATGTGAATCGATTGTGAGGGGTATTCTGACTAGGGTGATCACCGGATACAAGTTGTACATCACTCACTTTCATGGCTAGAGAGTCTCCTGGTGGAGTATCAAGCTAAGACGGAGAGGAGGGTAGGTTTGGCAAAGAAGAAGCCATCATGTCATATTGTGCAGGCCAACTCCAAAGCCTAGCTAACTTATGTTTCTGTGCTTAGGTTAGATAGTATTCATTGATACATTGGAGAGCATGTGTTTAGGTTGTATAATTCAGGACCCATGTGCTTGACTCATCAACCTGATTTTGACATCCATTTTCCAGCTGCTTAATTTGGATTCCTAGAAGTAGATTTTGTTTTGTGTAACTCAAATGGCCTGGTTCTTGTGGTGATTGGTTTTTCTTGTGAGTTGTGATGAACAAGGTAGCTAAGTTTGGGTCAACATTGGGCTGTCATCATAAAACGCTGCGTTTGGGTCAACATTGGGCTCATCTTAAAAAGGCCCATTTTGTTTGATCCCGTCTTAGGGTTTTTCACCCGTGTCATCCTCGTCGGCGTTTGGTTATCTCTGTGCAAGTGTTCACCGTCAGTCTCTCCTTCGCCGGACTCCGTCGTCGCTTTCTATTTTCCAGGTATTCGATATCTTCGATTTCGACTCATCTCGATCTGTTTCGTGATAATTTCACCTCTTCGGAAGGATTCTTATAGTGTTCGAAAATTTCTGCACCGGAGATCTCTGAAATTCTAAGCATTGGATCTCAAAAAAGGAACTGTTACCCATATGATTTAGGCTAAACATATTCATTTTTAAGTTTTGGGCATTTTCAAATTATAGCTTCAATCGGAGGAAACATACAAAAATCAGAACTTTACTTATACTTTTTTCCCCCTCTGTTTCATTTGGTGTTACTGATACTGATTCTCATACTTTGTTGGAGGTGGGCCTAGCACCCCCAATTAGTTAGGCCCATCTTAGGAAAGGCTGTTCCTCGGTGCGGTCACCGGACTTAATATCACCGACCTGCAAGACCTGAAAGCAACGTACCCCGGGCCCGCGCTGTCCGCCGCGCTGGGCTCCGCAGCCGACCTGAAAGCAACGTACCCCGGGCCCGCGCTGATGCCCCGCCAGAGCAGGAAGCGTCAGGAGAGTAGGCGCGTGGGAGTTGGTAAGGCAGTACCCTACCCGCGTAGGGACGTGCCTTCGACCCGACGTCCCACCAACCCTGCAGAGCTGACAAGGGCAGGAGGGAGCAGGTGGAGCAGAGTTGGTAAAACAGTGCATTGCCCTGCAACACGCTACGCCGAGCTCATCATGACCTCTCTCCTCGAAAGCCGGGACACGCCTCCTAGGCCACCTTACCCGCAAAAGAGGCCGTAGACGACACGTGGCCCGAGATCTCGGGGAGCAGGAAGCCGACCCCGACTATATATACCCCTCATATGTCATTAATGAGGGGGACTCTGATTTTGACTCTCTCACCTACCATAAGTTACCCGACCTCTCTGTCTTTGTAACGAGATAACGCTTTAGAACGCCGAACTGGACGTCCTTCGAAACCAGTTCGTAATTCAAAAGCGTTTACTTTTCTTTCATCAATAACACGAAACACGGCCCCCGGCCTGCTCATATTTCTCCCGACCTGTCTTAATCGTGGTTAAATTGCTCTATTAACGAAAATCTCACCTCCCGTCTCCTAATCATTCTTTAAACACACTTAGTGATCTGTGGGATCAACAATTGGCGCTAGAAGGAGGGAGGAGATTCTTCTATACGCAAGGAGCAGTTCAACCACCACCGCAACCGCAGCAACGATGGCAATTCCGCCCCCAAGAGTGTTGTCAGACCACGAGACCCCGGCCCAAACAACGGCCCAGGCCCCGACAACGGCCCCGCGAACGACTCAAACGACGGCGACCATCCCGTCGTCGGCCCAAGCGGCTGCCAACCAGACGACTCCCCGAGAGCAGTTCTTCAGGGCCCCGCCCCCGGCTTCGGCACCTGCTCATCCCGACGGCTCCGCCGCTCACAACGCGCCCCGAGCATCGGAGGATCAGCCCACGCTGTCCGCCGTGATGCAAACCTTGCTCGCCCGAATAGACGAGCTGACGCGAGCCACCGACCAACGGTTCGCCACGCTAGGGGCCTCCCGTGACCGGTCGGACAACACCGGGTCCCCCGACGTCCATCCCCGAGAACCGGTCTCTCGGGAAGAAACCCCCCGCTTCCGGACAAGCCGACCGAGCGACGCGCCGTCTGGATCCGAAGGGCCGGACGGACGTTTCGTCCCGGCCGTAGGAAGCCACCCGGGCGACGAAGCCCACCATTTCCGATCCAGCGCGGAGCGCTCAAGAGACGCGGAGTTCGAGGCTATGAAGGAGACCATCCGTGCGATGTCCTCCAAAATCCACCAAGCCACCAGCGCGGCCCCGGAAATCGATCGCGTCCTCAGAGAGACGCAGAACACGCCGTTCACCCGCCGGATCGCCTCCGTCCCACTCCAGCACCTCGGAAAGCTCAAGCTACAGCCCTACGCGGGCACCACCGACCCGGCCCAGTATCTTACGGCGTTCACCATCGCCATGGGCCGCGCCCACTTCTCACCAGACGAGCGCGAAGCCGCTCACTGCCAGCTTTTCGTGGAGAACCTCACCGGCCCGGCCCTCACGTGGTTCTCTCGGCTAAAGACGCACTCCATCGACAGCTTCAGGGACCTGTCGACCACCTTCCTCGAGCACTACTCCATCTACATCCGGCAGTCCGCATCCAGCGCGGACCTTTGGGCAATGAACCAAGGAGCGAAGGAGTCGCTCAGATCCTTCATAGAACGCTTCAAGGCCACGGCCTCCCAAAGCAACGTGACCGACGAGTCAGCACTCCCCGCTCTGAGAAAAGGACTGCGGGCCGATTCGGCCTTCAAGGACGATATGAAGCTCAACAGGCCGCGCTCGCTGGAAGACGCCTTGCACCGCGCTGGACTCTTCGTCGAGCTCGAGGAAGAGAAGGCGGCCGAATCAAGAAACAGTGCCTCTCACAAGGCCCCGGCCCCAAAGGAGCGGCCCCAGGAAAGGTATCAGGAGCCTCGTCAACATTACGACGACGAGTACCAACGCAGCAAGGGAAAGCAGGCCGCTGCATTCCTTGTCAACGGACCGCCCTCCGGCCTCCGTCTGCACGATCCCGTACTTCCCCCCAACCCCGCGCCAGGATTGCCTTGGAACAAATACGTACGGGATCCCCGCCCGCAGGATCGGCGTCCCGACGAGCCGAGCGATAGGGAACACCGACCAGAGGAACCTTACGACAGGACGGCCTTCTGCGACTTCCACCGGCGAAAGGGGCACCCGACCTCGCACTGCCGCGCGCTCCAAGAGTTCCTGCTGAAACAATTTCAGCGGGGAGAAATCAGCGTCCCAGAGCGGCTGCGACCGCATGCCCGGGACGGCGATCACAATCAACCCCGCGACAACCAAGGTCGCGAGGATAACCGGGCTAGGCCCTACCACCGCGCCCAGAACGACGACCGGCGGCGACGATCTCCTTCGCGATACCGGGAAACAGGTAGATCGCCTCCCCCGGCCCGCACTCTGATAGGGATGATCATGGGAGGCCTCCTCTCGTGTAACGACTCAGTGCGGTCCATCAAGCGTCACGAGAGGAGGACCGAAGCATCCCTGAAGTGGCGCTCCGGGCCGGAGATCGACGCCCAGGACACGAGCAAGAGGGGGATATGTTTCACTGAGGCCGATGCGGCCGGGGTCCACCAGCCCCACAACGACCCCCTCGTCGTACAAGTCCGCGTAGCCGACTGCGACGTTAACAGAGTCCTCGTCGATACGGGCAGCTCGGTCGACCTCATCTTCAAGGATACCCTCGCCAGGATGAACCTGAACGGGGTCGAGATCAAGCCGCACTCCATCCCGCTAACCGGCTTCGCCAGGGACACCGTCAACGGGATCGGCACCATCGAATTGCCGGTCTACGTAGGTCGGGTGACGAAAATCGTCAAGTTCGTGGTCTTCGACACCACCCCGATCTACAACATCATCCTTGGAACCCCCTGGCTGCACTCGATGAAGGCGGTCACGTCGACGTACCATCAGTGCCTCAAGTTCCCCAACCAGGCCGGCACATACACTCTTAGGAGTAACCAGAGGGTCTCCCGCGCCTGCTTCGCCATCGAGCACAAGCTGCGCCGCGCCGCGCCGGCCTGCTTGGCCATCAATGCGCTTCAGCCCGGCGAGCTCGGCGCCCAGGACCTCCCCGGGCGGGACCTTGTCACCCAGGTCAACATCGACCCACGCGACCCCGCCCGCTGCGTCGCCATCGGCACCGACCTCGACGAGAGCATCAAGCAAGAACTGGTCGAGTTCCTAGGGCAGAACGTCTCCACCTTCGCCTGGTCAACTGGCGGCATGCCCGGCATTGACCCGAACACGTGCAGCCACGAGCTCAACGTGGATCCAACCTGCAGGCCGGTCAAGCAGAAGCGGCGGAAGCTTGGCCCGGAGCGCGCCCAAGCGGTCAATGATGAGGTAGAGAGGCTCACCGCGGCCGGCTCGATCACCGAGGTGAGATACCCGGACTGGTTAGCCAACCCAGTGGTAGTCAAGAAGAAAAGCGGAAAATGGAGGGTCTGCGTGGATTTCACCGACCTCAATAAGGCGTGCCCTAAGGACAGCTTCCCCCTCCCCCGAATCGACCAGGTCGTCGAGGCCACCGCGGGAAACGAGCTACTCTCCTTCATGGATGCCTTCTCGGGGTATAACCAAATCCCCATGCACCCCGATGATCAGGAGAAGACCGCGTTCATCACGGACCGAGGCATTTACTGTTACAAGGTAATGCCCTTCGGACTAAAAAACGCCGGGGCCACCTACCAACGGCTCGTCAACCGGATGTTCGCCGACCAAATAGGCCGCACTATGGAGGTATACATAGATGACATGCTGGTGAAGTCTCTGGTGGCAACCGACCACGTCACTCACCTCCGGTCCTGCTTCCGAACGCTGAACGAATACAATATGAAGCTGAACCCGGCCAAGTGTTCCTTCGGCGTCACGTCGGGCGAGTTCCTCGGGTACATCATCACCCAGCGCGGGATCGAGGCCGACCCCAAGCAGATCCGAGCTATCATCGAGCTCAAATCCCCGGAGAGCACGCGTCAAGTACAACGACTCACCGGGAGAATCGCCGCACTAAATCGATTCATCTCCCGTTCTACCGACAAGTGTCTCCCGTTCTACCAACTGCTCCGGGCTAACAAGCGGTTTGAGTGGGACGACAAATGCGAGGACGCCCTCCGACAGCTGAAGGAGTACATATCCACTCCCCCCGTCCTGTCCAAGCCAGAAGAAGGCGAAATCCTCTACCTCTACGTCGCCATCTCCACGTCAGCAGTCAGCGGCGTGCTAGTGCGGGAAGACCGGGGTGACCAAAAACCCATCTCCTACATCAGCAAGTCGCTCGACGACGCGGATAGCAGGTACCCGACTCTGGAGAAGCTCGCCCTGGCAGTGGTCGTCGCAGCTAGGAAGCTCCGGCCTTGCTTTCAATCCCACGCGATTGCCGTCCTAAGCACCTACCCCCTCAGAAACGTCCTCCACAGCCCGAGCCGATCAGGCCGGATAATGAAGTGGGCCGTTGAGCTGAGCGAATATGAAATCGAGTACCGAGGTCGGACCGCGATCAAATCTCAGGCCCTGGCCGATTTCATAGTCGAGTTGACACCCGAGCTGACAGTCAGCGAAGTGCCCGAAGTGTGGACTCTGCATGTCGACGGATCGGCCTCCAAACATGGGTCCGGCGTCGGCATACGCCTCGAATCCCCGACCAAGGAGATCCTCGAGCAGTCTTTCCGCCTGGCCTTCCCGGCATCAAACAACGAGGCCGAGTACGAAGCTCTGATCGCCGGTCTGCGCCTAGCAAAGGAGGTCGGTGCGAAGAAGATCCGGGCTTACTGCGACTCCCAGCTCGTCGCCAATCAGTTCAGCGGGGAGTACGAGACCAAGAACGATCGCATGGATGCCTACCTCACGGTGACCCATGGCTTGGCCGCAGACTTTGCCGAGTTCACCCTGACAAAGATCCCCCGAGGCGATAACACTTCCGCAGATGCCCTCGCCGCGCTAGCATCTACCTCGGCCCCGGCCCAACGACGAGTGATCCCGGTCGATAGCATCGATTTCCCCAGCATCGAGCTGCCAAAGGGGGCCTACTTGATCAACCCCCAGGCCGCGGACGAAGGAGCACCACCTCCCGAAGTTCTACCACCACCCCCGGTCGAGCCCGAACTGCCAGACTGGCGAGTCGACCTACTGCTATACATCGCAGACGGCATTCGCCCCCCAGACCGATGGGCCGCCCGGCGGCTAAGAAAGAAGTGTGCCCAATATACGATGCTGGACGGCAATCTGTTCCGATGGAGCGCTTCGGGAACCCTGCTCGCCTGCCTCCACGGGCAGGAAACCATCGACGTGATGAAGGAAATGCACGCAGGCGCCGACGGAAACCATTCCGGTGGCCGGGCTCTCGCCCTGAGAATACGGAACCAAGGCCACTACTGGCCGACAATGCTCCAGGACTGCGAAAAATTCGCAGCCCGGTGCGAGAAGTGCCAGCGCCACGGTCCCCTTATTCACTGTCCAACCGAGCTCCTCGCCACTGCGGTGGCACCCTACCCCTTCATGCGATGGGCCATGGACATAGTCGGGCCCCTTCCCCGATCTCGCCAAAAGCGCTTCCTCTTAGTCATGACCGACTACTTCACCAAATGGGTCGAAGCCGAATCATACGCCAAGATCAAGGCAGAGGACGTCCGAAAATTCGTCTGGAAGTTCATCATCTGCCGGCACGGGCTCCCGTACGAGATCGTCACCGACAACGGTGCCCAGTTCACATCGGCCATCTTCGAAGACTTCTGCGCGAAGTGGAAAATCAGACTAAGTAAGTCCACTCCGAGGTACCCCCAGGGGAACGGACAAGCCGAGGCCACCAAGAAGACCATCCTCGACGGCCTGAAAAAGCGACTAAATAACAAGAAAGGGTCCTGGGCCGACGAGCTCGATGGAGTCCTTTGGTCCCACCGCACAACACCCTAGACATCGACTGACCGAACACCGTTCAACCTCTCCCACGGCATGGAAGCAATGGCCCCATCCGAAGTCGGGCTCCCCACTCCTCGCCGCGCTATGCTCACCCAGCAACCCGCACTGAACAACGCCATCCTACTCAGCGAGCTGGATTTCCTTGAAGAGCAGCGGGACCATTCCCTACTCCGAATCCAGAACTACCAGCAGCTCGCCTCCAAATATTACAACAAGAAGGTTCGAGGCCGGTTCTTCGCCGAGGGCGACCTGGTCCTCCGCAAGGTCTTCGAAAACACCGCCGAGTTAAACGCAGGCAAGCTCGGTGTCCCTACCTTATCTCCAAGGTCGTAAAACCAGGCGTCTACGAGCTAGTCACGATGAACGGCGGCGCCATCCCGCGCTCATGGAACTCGATCAACCTCAAACGCTTCTACTATTAAGCCCCCGGGCTCCATTCCGCTCTCCGCTTTTGTAAACAATCGAACTACGACTGGCTTGATCCCTTATACTAAAGGGTACGTAGGCAACCCCTAACCAGGGTTCAGCTATCAACCTAATAAAACCTTTTTTACAAAGGAAGACGTTCGCACAAAAAAAAAAAAAAAAAAAAAAAAAAAAAAAAAAAAAAACAAGCCGAGCTCCAAACGCTCGCACTACAAAAAAAAAAAAAACAAGCCGAGCTCCAAACGCTCGCACTACAAAAAAAAAAAAGAAGCCGAGCTCCAAACGCTCGCACTACAAAAAAAAAAAAAAAGAAGCCGAGCTCCAAACGCTCGAACTACAAAAAAAAAAAAAAGAGAAGGCCGAGCTCCAAACGCTCGAACTACAAAAAAAAGGGGACCGAGCTCCGGTGCTCGCTCTCCCCGGCACACAAGTTATAAGTGCCAAAGCCGGGCCCCAGGGCCCGCACCTCTACTAGACACACAAGCATTAAGTGTCTCTAAAGCCGGGCTCGCTACCCGCACCAAAAAAACAAGGTACACAAGCAATAAGTGCCTTAAGCCGAGATTACCTCGCACCCAATACAAGAGCACGGTCCACGACCTGCTTACTTGACAGAGTACGGTCTACGACCTACTCTACCAATCAAAAAAGCCTCGAAATGGCACTTGTACAAAAAAAAAAAAAAAAAAAAAAGGGGGCCAACGGCCTCGATATTATTAAAAAGGGCCCACGGCCTAGTCATTACAACAGCCTCGAAATGGCACTTGTACAAAAAAAAAAGGGGCCAACGGCCTCGATATTATTAAAAAGGGCCCACGGCCTAGTCATTACAACAGCCTCGAAACGGCACTTACAAAGAAAAAAGAAAGGGCCAACGGCCTTGTCATCATTAAAAGGGCCCACGACCTAGTCATTGCATAAACGGCCTACGGCCCAGTCTCTACAAAAAGAAAACAAAAAGGAAAAAGTTTACAAGGCCGCATCGGCCGGTCTGTCTTCACTCCCGTCAGCACGGGTACCATCTAAATCAGCCGGGGCCACCATCCTCGCGTTGGTCCCGTACTCACCAAGGAAGGGCTGCCCAGACCCCTCTTCCCCAACCACGGCTCCACCGGGTGGCACGTCGGTTCCGGTCTCACCGGACGGCGCTTCCGTACCGGCCTCAACGGCAGACAGGACCGAGGGATCTGCTTGCACAATCCCAGCAGCTTCGGGGACTCCCTCGTCAGCAGACGGGATCGAGGGATCTGCTTGGACGGTCTCAGCGACCGCAAGAACGTCCTCAGCAGCCAGCGGAGCCTCCAAGGTCAGATCCACCGCGGGGGTGCTAGAGGAAGCGACAGGTATAATGTGCTCAAGCAGAACGCCGTGAGCACGGTCCAGAGGGATTTCCAGATCCTCCGGGGTCAAATCCGGAAAGTCCATCCCGTCCAGTACGGCACCGAATGCCGCCTCGTCCTCGTCCAGCTTCTGATACCGGTAGAACGGTACCGACACCCCGTCCTCTGCTTTCATCCTCTTGAGGCAGGCCTTTACGCCGGTCACCTGGCTGTACAGAAGATGAGGCTCTAAGGCCCGGCGGCGCCCGTCCAGGTGGGCGCGGATCTTCTCCATCTTCGCGGACCACTTCCGGTTCCGCGCTTCCCACCGGGCTGACACCCGATCGCTCTCCGCAGCCACGGCCACCTTGGCCCGGCCTATGGCGGATTCCAGCCCCTTCACCCTGGAGCGGAGTGTCTCCCGCTCCCCTTTCAGGAGCCCGTTCTCCTCCTCGAGCCCCGACGCCCGATCCCACCCAGCTGCAGCACGGTCCCTTTCGGCCTCTAGTGCAGACTGCAGACTGGCCACCTCGACCGCCCGGGCTCTTAACCGCACCGCCTCCTCTTCCAGCGCCGCAGATCGGGCCTTCTCATCTCTCAGCTCCTTCTCGATCCCGTGGAGACGGGTAGAC
The DNA here is from genome assembly GCA_030161315.1 of Eutrema japonicum. Classification (NCBI taxonomy): domain Eukaryota; kingdom Viridiplantae; phylum Streptophyta; class Magnoliopsida; order Brassicales; family Brassicaceae; genus Eutrema; species Eutrema japonicum. The sequence continues at coordinate 45,279,408 of BSQW01000002.1, read as the reverse complement.
TGGATCTGCGAGCTGGACTCCCGGCACTCCCGGAGGAAGTTAATCGAGGCGGCCTGCTCGGCGAGCCTCTTCTCATAGGCCTCCGCCAGAAAGGCACTAAGGGCCATCGTCTGCATTAAACAAGTTGTTAACAAAGACGCGCAACAAGTCTAGCTAAAAGCAGTTAGACCAGAGCAGGAGCTTACCCGAGCTGCGGATCGCGCCACCTGACGGAAGGTGTCGGACTCCGCCATCTCCAGCGGGACGAAGTGCGGGTACCTCCGCCCGAACATCATGGCCTGCGCCAGCTCGGCGCACTCGTCCGGATCGACGATTACCTGGTTGCTTCCATCCTCGTGGGTAAAGGAGAAGCTGTAGTCCCGAGGCCCATCGTCGGAACCTCCCGAGGCGCCGCCCACTTCGGCGCTGCGACCCTCGGCCTCCTGCACAGCAGCAGGATCCTCCGCGACGACGGTCGTCTCGCCGACCCCATCGCCCCCTTGAGCCCGGGTCTCATCGACCCCCCCTGCCGGCACGACGGCCAAAGGCACCTCGGGCTCCGGCCCGGGCAGTGTAGGCCGGATGACCTCCTGACCCCCGGAAGAGGACTCTCCCGTCCTCCTCTTCTTTCTGCCGGTCTCCCCACCGGCAGCCCGGTCTTCCCTCCTCTTCGAGGGAGTCGCCGCGGAGGAATCCCCCGCAACCCGTGGTGCCGGGTCTCGCCTGACCGGCACCTCGGGTATCGGCGGCGGCGGTGCAACAAACGAGTCCGCGTACTGCGGATTGGCAAACCTCGCTCTACCTGCGAAGGAAGAACTGTTAATTCGGCAAAAAAAAAAAAAAAAACAAACAAAAAAAAAAAAAAAAAAAAAAAAAAAAAAAACCACATCCGGTCATTGCAGCTTCGATTCTCGCAGCGGTGAAGGACTTCCACTCTCTCCGACGCACTGTCCTGAGCACGGCAAGTAGACCTGCGTAGTCCGGTAACTTGAATCTGGAGGAGTGAGGGCCTGAAGAGCAAGACCAAACAAAAAAAAAAAAATCATCAGTCAGACAACCAAAGAGGAGAAGTCAGCTCGACCTGCAAATCCCTACCCGGGGAAAAATTCCAATCCCGGGTGTATCTCGCCAACGGATCGAGCCCAGCCACGGCGGTAGCCCGGACGTAGAAGTAGCTGCGAGACCAGTCCTCGACCTTCGACAGCTTGCTCGCCCTAGACCCCGAGCTGGGTGCCTCCAGAACGTTCGCCGCGGGCTTGAAAGCGGCATAGAAGGTCCCAGGAATCCCGGGGTTTGCCTTCTGCTGGGTGAACGCCTCGAACATAGGCAACGTCACCTCCACGTCGCATTCGTGCCCTAAGGTCAGCAGCACGATCATCCCCTGGACCGTGGACTGGCAGACCTGCGAGAAGGCCAAGCCCCGCGCCCGGCAATACTGGACGAACAGCTCGGGGAGAGGAAGGCGCAAGCCGCACTTCTGGAAGAACGACTCGTACAAGCAGACGAAGCCCGGCCGAGGAGTCCACGGGCGCTCCTCCGCTCTGGGTACCCTGAGCTCAACGCCGGCGGAAAAACCACACAGATTCCCCAGGAGGGTCACCGACTCCGCTGTGCTCCAGGTCGGTGACCCTCCCTGCTCGTAGGGGACCAGGGGGGACCTCACCCTGGCCACTCGAGCTCCGCCTCCACGGCCGCCCTGACGGCCACCACGGTCGCCCAGATGCCCGGTTCTACCCTCAGCTTGGCCAACACCGCGACCGCCAGAGGATCTAACCACCGTCTTCGGCCGGAGATGGGTCCCCGGGAGCAACGGGGCGGCCCCCGAAGTCGAGGGGGCCAACTGTTCCCCACTGTCTGCCCCTCGTCGCGGAGAAGAGGCATGTTCGGAATCACCGGAGGAGGAACTCGGAGAATCATTACCGCCACCACGGGACGCCGATTCTTCGCTCGACTCAACTCTGATACCGTCTAACATCGGAGCCATTGCACGGAGAGGAGGAAATCGAAAAGACAGGAAGAAAGTAGGAAGAGAAGGAGGAAATCGGAGAAAGGAGGTTACCTTAAGAGTATGCGCAGAAGGTTTTAACAGTAGGAGGAAGAAGGTTTAAATAGAGGAAGGGGGACAGTGAAGCGACGCCTGGACGCGTGTCAAAAGAAGCACGGCTGCCCAAAAAACCTAATGATGACGGCTCCTCGATCTCCCACGTCAAAAAACAGGGGGCGCCTCGATAACCACGAAGCGTCTGTCACACGCCGCGCGTGGGCATCTCGCGCGAAAAACGAGGCAACCTTTCGATTCCCCGCGTGGCAGATACGCGCCAACCTCCTACAGATTTTTCGGAAAAGGCACAGTTGAGCACGGAAAAACCGTCCTAAGATGCGCCGAACTAACATTAGATCAACTTCGGCATGCTCACTTCGCCTCGCGACACCGAACTGGGGGAGGGCCTATTGTTGGAGGTGGGCCTAGCACCCCCAATTAGTTAGGCCCATCTTAGGAAAGGCCGTTCCTCGGTGCGGTCACCGGACTTAATATCACCGACCTGCAAGACCTGAAAGCAACGTACCCCGGGCCCGCGCTGTCCGCCGCGCTGGGCTCCGCAGCCGACCTGAAAGCAACGTACCCCGGGCCCGCGCTGATGCCCCGCCAGAGCAGGAAGCGTCAGGAGAGTAGGCGCGTGGGAGTTGGTAAGGCAGTACCCTACCCGCGTAGGGACGTGCCTTCGACCCGACGTCCCACCAACCCTGCAGAGCTGACAAGGGCAGGAGGGAGCAGGTGGAGCAGAGTTGGTAAAACAGTGCATTGCCCTGCAACACGCTACGCCGAGCTCATCATGACCTCTCTCCTCGAAAGCCGGGACACGCCTCCTAGGCCACCTTACCCGCAAAAGAGGCCGTAGACGACACGTGGCCCGAGATCTCGGGGAGCAGGAAGCCGACCCCGACTATATATACCCCTCATATGTCATTAATGAGGGGGACTCTGATTTTGACTCTCTCACCTACCATAAGTTACCCGACCTCTCTGTCTTTGTAACGAGATAACGCTTTAGAACGCCGAACTGGACGTCCTTCGGAACCAGTTCGTAATTCAAAAGCGTTTACTTTTCTTTCATCAATAACACGAAACACGGCCCCCGGCCTGCTCATATTTCTCCCGACCTGTCTTAATCGTGGTTAAATTGCTCTATTAACGAAAATCTCACCTCCCGTCTCCTAATCATTCTTTAAACACACTTAGTGATCCGTGGGATCATCATACTTGGTTGTGTGTTTTGAAGATGGGTGACAAGAGGAAGAAGACGTTCATGTTCATCCGTCTAGTCTCAGCAGCTGGAACTGGATTCTTCTATGTCAAGAGGAAGAGTAGCAAGGGACTTGTTGAGAAGCTTGAGTTCCGCAAGTACGATCCTCGTGTCAATCGTCATGTCCTCTTTACATAGAAGAAAATGAAGTGAAACAAAACTAGCTTTTGCTTGATTGATTGTATTTGTGATCAAACCCTTTATTCAATTTGATTTCCGAACATGTGTATTGTGAGAGCCTATATTCGAATCACTCATGTTTTCAATTGCTTCCTATAATAACCATCACTCAATGTCATTGAAGAGAAAGATACCTCAAACTGATCTTAAGCAATAGCTAGAGTGCGAGTTGATAGTTTCTTTCTTATGGTTGCCTAAATGATGAACCAGCCTAACGATTGGAGATCTTTGAGTTTTTTTCTACAATCTTTAATTGATCATCATCTGAATTGTTTGGCGTAATAAGGCAAATCACAAACGGGCTATTTAGGTAGCCTAAATCCGTAATCGACCTACCGTTTATATGTGACCTGGAGATGAGTCTTGGAAGTCAAATCTTATTAAATTCCATTTAGGATGATTCAATGAACACTTCTCTTGTGTTGGTGGTTATATGATGATGATGATGATGTTTTAAGCATATGACGATTTGACCAGTCTCTACTCTCTCTTTTGGTTGTGATGGGATAGGAGTAGGACACGATGTTCCCATCCTACGACTTGGACCATACAAACAAAAATTAAACCGAACCAGTTGTAAATTTATCAAACTCTTAATCATCATAATAACCAAACACCACGGTTGGACGATGTGAGTAGAATCCTTAATTATCTTTTGCTTTAGTGATAATTGCTTGATACTACTAGAGTTTAAATGTCCACTAGTATTGAAGAAAGCCTCCAATTTTAACTTTCTGCCATAAAATTGTAGAAAATTAAATAGCTAACAAAAAAATATGAATCATTTCTCTTATACATTAATGGTTCGATTCTCTCACACTAGAGGTTGCTCACAACTTGTCTTAATCCCACACCTCTCAATTGATTACTATCCTGATTTATGAATGGATTAACTAGTTAAGACATCATTTTCATCAGATATTTCATCGTTCTTTCGGCCTAACGTCTCATATGTACATACGTTTGTGTTGATCCGAATTTAAAATTACATAAATACTTGTGTGTTGTGGGTCCATAGACGTCAAAACACACTTGGTCTTGTTTCATGTTGCAGAAGAGACAGTAGGTCAACATGACCTGTGAGTTTTCTTTTCTTAGAAGCATCTTGTGGGTTCTACTACTACTAGGATGGTGATGACCGTCGACACAATTATAATGATCGAGAATTTTATGGATTGATTAGAGGAGATGTGCATCGCATTTAGCTATCACTAAACTTATTTATTATTAAATTTATATTAATAAAATATTTTGAAATAGATACGATATGTTAAAATTAGCGCTGAAACAAACGTCTATTAGTTCTTACAGAAAACAAAACATAAAACTTGTTTTTTAACAAGCGCAAAATAGTAAGTTGTAATTAATTTCAGAAATATTGTTCTGTCATCCATCGTTGTTCGATGCTAGTTACAAAAATGTAAATCTGATTAAGCAAAAGTTGTAATTTTGAGTAGAGATTTTTAAAGGATGTGTCAAGTCTTGTGGCAACTGGTAAGAAATACTTTAGTGTTTGAAACTTAAAAACAAATTCAATATTTTAAACCATAAATCTACTTATCTACACAACCCAACAAACTGGATTATATTTTCTTTGGAGTGTATAATTGCAGCATGTGGTATAAAGTTCATCAACTTAAATTTAAAGATGATATGTTTTTCTTCTTTCAAAAGTAGCCTTTTCTTCTTACCTTCAAGTGTTTTTGGAAATGTGTTCTTTTTTTAATTCATTTTATTTTTAGTTAAAAAAAAATATTAAATCCCATACTAAAGAGTGATTTTAAAAGGGTTTGCCAAATATTGTGTTAACAAATGTTTTAATGTTCTTCATCTATAATTTTTTCGAAACATATTGTGGTAACAAATGTTTTAAGGGTTTTCTGCAAAAAACAAATCATCACCTTTATTATTTTTGCAAGAATACCTTTGACCTAAAAAAAATACAAGTCAATCCCTCCACCTCCAAAATCACCCGCAAAACAGTTCAAACCCATATCGATGACGTGACAATTTATGATTGTGAAAAAACAGACAGGAATTAAAACGCAGAGTTTCAGTCGTGTTAAAACGGCATGATGTTTTGATTTGTGTTGTTGTTTTTTAAAGTATAAAACGGCATGATGTTTCGATCTGTGTTATTGCAATTTTGTTTTTCAAATCGGTTTCTTCTTCCTCTGTTCTTCTGGGTTTCAATTTTTAGGGTTCTTCTGGAATTATAACTGAAATTTCGGATGCAAATCTAGTCTGTTGTCGATGAAATTTCGGATGCAAATTTTGATGGAATAATTATTAAAAGTAACAATCCGGTATGTTGTCGTTGTTGCAGCTCCGATGGTCTGGAAAACAATTAACTTTGCTTAGATATAAACCGTGGGCTTATCCTCTTGTTTGTTTACTCCAATTGCATTTAAAAGTCAATCTCTCCATCTGGCCATAGAACACGTTTATCAATGACGTAATCACAATATCAATTTCTTAATGCAAAGTCTCAATTTTTTAGACTGTTCACACCAAAAAAAAATGAAGATGAAGCTTCTCATTACGGTTTGATTTGAGCAGATATCAAAAACTCGAAAAACCCACAACAATAGATACTTTCTTGTGTCACAATTGATTAAATGCCGGCTCGCCACCAAACCGGTTCCGATCAGACCCGACAGCGAAATCAGATCATGGATTAAGCTACGGCTCCAGATCCGGCGTACGAGAGGAGAAGAAGACGGAGAAGATGAACGACTCCGGGACGGAATTCGCCGGAAATCGGGCGCATTAGAAGATAACAGTTGATGTTGAAGCAATCGCCATTGTTGAGATTTTGTTTCTTCCCCAATTTGAAGTTATGGTTTAATTTCTTCCATTTTAAATCGAAAAAAGCTCCACGAAGAAGAAGAAAAGGAGAGAGGAGGAGAGATTTTTTTAGTTTTTTTTCATTTTTTTAAACTTTATTGATTTTAATATAATTATTAAAATATTTAAAACAGCATGAAGTTTGCATTTTTTTTAGATGAAGGATATTATTGCAAAAACAATAAAAGTGATGATTTTTTTTGCAGAAAACCCATGTTTTAATGTTCTTCATCTAACACAACGCACCAAAGTTTTTTTTAAGTGTATAATTGTAGCATGTGGTATATTACGTGGGAGATTAGAGTAGTTTATACAAGAAATTCGGGTGAGGAATGAAAGACGCAATTTTTATAATATCATCGTGACTTGATGAGATTTTATGATTTTTATACTAGTATGTGGTATATTGTGTAGATGCAAGTACACACATAAAGCCACTTATAAAGTTCATCAACCTACATTTAAAGATGCATGATACTCCTCAACCTGAAGTAGTTAGAAAAATCTTCAATGCGTAAGAATGAAGGAGAATGATTTCCCTTGAAAGCGACATGAACATGAGGTTCGAAAACTCGTAACGTTGAATTTTCCTCGTCATCTTCGTCGAAATCAACGACAAGAATATGATTCGTTTTTCTAATGTCTGATATTTAATTATTTAGAATAAACGATCTATTTCCCCACGAACTATGGTCATATTCCTCCAAATCTCCACCGAACTATGACATTTGTATATCTCTCCACAAAATGAAAATTAAATATCTAAATCCCTCCGAAAAAAAGTTTGAGGTTTAAATCCCCACATATATCGGTTTCCACGGTTTGTGAGCTAAACCCAAACTTAAACCATTAAACCCCTAAACCAAACCGAAAAACCCGATCCAAAACCTATGCAACCCGATCCGACTTAAAATCCAACCCGTATCTTCATAAACTAAAAATCTTTTCTATTTGTAAGAAAGAATTGAGTCTTGGATTTATCGAAGGAGAAAACAAAATCTTTTTTTTTGAACATTGGATAAATTGAAATCTAAATGGAGGAGTTTAGTGAATTCGTTATAATCATGAAAATATTTAGTAGAACTGGAACACTGCAATACACTTGAAAATCTACTAGTTTAGATCGAGAGTAATCAAAAGAACAAAAGAAGCAAAAAATCTCTCCCAAACTACGAATCAGAAACACTCAACAAGAAGCAATCATGGAGATCAAACACACAAGAAATTTGATACACCCAAAATCGAAACCCAAACAACCCATTTCTTCCTCTTCTTCAATTCATCTGATTTCGCATAGAACATTTTGTTGGTTCCTCCACTCACAACCGTGATTTTGTTTATCGTATATACAAACATCTTTGTGGATTTTTGATCTGACGGAGACGAAATCCACAAGAAAATCCCGTTGGATTTTATGGCTACTGCGGCAATATTCTTATCTCTGCAGCGAAGGAGATCGCCATCACTAGATGCTTTTTTGGCTCCCATTGACCTCTCCGACGTCGCTCTTGTTCAAATCCTAGCTTCGATTTCGACGGAGACCGTCTCTTGTTTCAGCGGTGTACGATTCTCGTTCCAACGCAGGAACGCTCGTTCCCTGATTCGTAAGATTGAGATCTTCGTCGTATTGATCGAATTCCTCGTTGCATAAGGTTGGGGCTCAAGAATTTGGGGATTTTAAGAAATTGGGAATTTTCGTTTTTTTCTAGGGTTCTTAGAATTTGGGGATTTTCGATTTGGGGATTTATGATTTATGGTTTGGAATTTTCGAGTTTTTTGGGGTTTTTTGTTTTCTCGGGTATGGGTAAGTAAATCGGGTCTAATTTATGGTTTAATAAACTTACTCGAGTCGTAATCGGTTAAGAATCGGGTTTTAAATGGTTAACTATAATTATATAAAATAAACCGTCTTAAACCGAGTTGTATGGAGATTTAAGCCTCAAATTTTTTTTTAGGGAGATTTAGATCTTTTACTTTCATTTCATGTGAAAATATATAGAGATCATAGTTCGGTGGAGATATGAAAAAATATGGTCATAGTTCATGAAAAAATAGATCGTTTATCCAATTATTTACTTCATGTTTATGAGAAAATTAAAGAACAGTAATAAACGAGTGTCAGTGGCAAAGTATTTACTACTATTATACTCCTAGTAATAGTATAAAGTAGAAGCCTTTTCGTATAATGTCAGTCGTGGATTCAATGAATATAAAAAGAGAAACCACAATTATTTCATCGAATAGATTTGTTTATCTTCTCTCTCTCTCTCTCACAGCTTTGATTTCGTATTGATATAATTTTTTGATTATCGGTTTGGTTTTGGTTCGATCATGATGCAAGATTCGGCAGCTCAACAACCCGAAATTGCTATAATCGTGGGCGATTCTTCACCTTCATCTTCTTCTCCTCATTCTTCTTCTCAGGTACATATTTCCAAAAAAAAAAGAAACAAAAATCTTATCTTTGTCTCTTCTTTTAAATTATTCTGGGTTTGTAGATTACAAGGTAAATCTGAAAGCTTTTGTCTAATCTCTTAATTTTCACCTTGGTTTATTTGAAGAATCGCTAGAAAAAGGTTTTCTTTGTTGTTAATTTTGTCTTTCTGATTGCTCCGGTTGGACTATCAATGGAATTTGCCTGTAAATTTCTAGGGTTTATATGGCTAGACGTTATATATTTGGGATCTTTTCTCTTCCTCTGTTCGTCTCGAATCTGGATTTGATCTATCTGATTCACTTAGTAGCAATAGAATCTCCTTTTGATTTGTTTATGATAATTAAAAAAAAATGAGCCACTTGGGATTGTTTTATACATAGAATAAGTTTTCAGCTTTTCGGTGGAAAAAAAAAAGTGAAATGAGAAGTACAAATCTATTGTTTCGATCTTGCAGTTAAAATTGGGGATATCTTTAGTTACTACAAAGCATATTAGAATGTTTCCTCAAAGTTTGGATATGGAGAAAGATTGTTTATATGAGCCTGAGGTCTAGTTTGCATATGTGCACCATTGCAAAGTTAGTATTTTTGAACGAGTCAGATGACGAAACCAAGCTTATGGCTCTACTAATTCAAGTATCAATGATATAGAGATCTGAAGTTCTTAACAATGTCACTAATTCGTATTGAAAATGCTGGATTTCTCTTTTATGTGAAAAATGTTGTAATTTTGTTAGTGTTATTGTGCATGCGGAAGGCCTGAACTTTGACATGTATTACTTATAGGGTGATCATCAGGTAAAAGAAAAATCTACTGAAGATGTGCCGAGCGCAACCCACTTGGATCTTTCAATACAAATACCCCCAAGACCAATTCCATTTGTTGGTGGCCCTAACCCAAAGAGTTCACTGAAGTCCACAAGTTCATTCAAAAGTAGCAGTACATCGTCACCAAGAGGAATCTTGCGGAATTTAAGCTTGAAAAAGAAAGTTGTAGCTCAACCTGAAAGCGAGAGAAGCTCTCTACTATCTCCCGGTCTCATGGAAACAACAAAAAAAACCAATACTGCAGGTTCAGAAACTTCGCCTTATTGGAAAAGATGCTTGTCGCTTCCATCTAGACATGCCGCAAAATTGTCTCCTGTGGTATCTGCACAGGTTTCAGTTGGTCTGCCTGGTGAACCGCCCAATGTGAGTTATTTGCTACCTTACAATTATAATGTGTAAAAAGTTAAATTTACTTGAGGAATTTATTTTCTTGCCCAAAATATAGCTGAAAAGAATTAGAAAAATAAAGATTGTACTTTGTTGCAGAAAGATTATATTTATCCACCAGTTCCAAGGTCCTTGTCCATGCCTGGAAGAAACAAAGTGATTGTGCGATCCATTTCTTTTGACAACCACAAAGCTCGTGTTTCATCTGTAACAAGTGCAGGTATATGTTTCTTACAGATGTTAACATCAAATATTTTCCTAAGTTTATCATCTTAATGTTGAGTTTAGGCAGGCGCTAAAGCATTTTATGCTGATTTCTTGAGTGGAGCCTTTTTATCAGCTGCTTTTGTATTTCAATTGAATCAAAAGATACAGACTTGTGAAAAAACTTGAGGTCTGCATAATAATATGAGAAATAGATTGATTCATGTGCAGTGTTTTTGCCTTTTTGGTGTAAAGCATATCAACTTTTAATCAATGAAAGGGAAACTGCATGTTTGTATGGCTGATTTAACAATTCTTTTTGAGAATTGAAAGAAATGTAGAGCTTATTGGTGCAGTCATATGCTTTCTGTAGCATACTGATTATGATCATTGTTTCGTTTTTTTTTTATTGTGTTTGGTGATTCTTCCTTTCTTGGCAGATCAAATCTCTCCCGTTCCTACGGAAGAAACCGATGAAGAAATTCCAGAAGAAGAAGCGGTGTGCAGGATCTGTCTGGACGTGTGCGAAGAAGGCAATACTCTGAAAATGGAGTGCAGCTGCAAAGGTGATCTCAGACTTGTTCATGAAGCGTGTGCCATTAAGTGGTTTAGTACAAAGGGGACAAGAACCTGTGACGTCTGTAGACAAGAAGTCCAGAACTTACCAGTTACATTGCTTCGTGTGCCTACAACTAATCAACCAAACAACAGGCGTGAACGCAGTCAACATAATATGCAGTCACAAACCGCCAGGTAACCTCAAGATTCTTCTTTTTTCACCATTTTTTTTATGAAATAACACAACTGAGAATTGAATGGTTTGGTGCAGTGCTTGGCAAGAGTTTGTGGTGCTAGTTCTAATCAGCACAGTTTGTTACTTCTTCTTCCTCGAGCAATTACTGGTAGCCACCGATACAAATTATTTGTTTTGTTGCAAAAAAAGATATTGGCAAGGTTGTTAAATGTTTCTTTTGTAGATTCGGGACATGAACACGCAAGCTATCTACATAGCAGCGCCATTTTCATTAACGTTGGGCATCTTAGCATCCGTTTTTGCCATTGTCCTCGGTAAACACAACCACCCTGCCTCAGAGACCTCCAAAGTCTCGCTCATTCCTTTGTTCGCCAACAGAAAAATTTAAACTTTGCTATTACAATCTGACTCTGCAGCTATCAGAGAATACATATGGACATATGCAGCACTTGAGTTTGCGCTTGTGGGCATGTTGGTTCATCTATTATATACTACAGTAAGAAAGACTCAGATAATCGATTTCCTGCATATCACTATTGATAAATGGAAATCAAAACATTTTCTCAATCTCTCTGTTTCAGGTTAGACTACCGGCGATCCATTCTATACTTTTTGCAGGGATTCTGGGTTTTGGGATAGCAGTGTGCCTAAACTCGTTGTACCTTCATTATTTCGCTTGGCGTGTACGGGTTGCAGAAAACTCAAGTCCAGTATGAAATATCTTTTTCTTTGGTTTCTCTCTTCTTCGTTGAGTTTGTATCATGGAAGAAGAAGAAGAAATTGTTGTTCATCTGATCCAGCAGTGAAATGTAATGTGTAAATATATCCACTCTTCTTCGAAAATGTTACTCAAGTTCCTTTTTTTGTGCCCCTTATAGTCTTTTATTTTCGGGGACGATGATAATTTGTAAAAGAGAAATTCGTGCATAAGAGTTTCTTAATAAAAAAAAATGCTCTACAACGCTTTGCTGTTTTCGACTTTTTGTCGTTTTCTGAAGGTATAAAACGGTAGGTGTTCATGTTGACTTCATTAAAAAGAGGGGCATTCCGAGAATCGAATCGGGACCTCTCGCACCCAAAGCGAGAATCATACCACTAGACCAAATGCCCTCATGTCTAAAAGAGAGTGTCTTTACTTAAATCTATAAAGTTTCATAACATCAACCATCTTCCTTGTGAAACTGGTGCTATTTTACAAGTGAAAAAAAGGATAACACAAGTATACTATGCGCCAAAAAGTGTTTTCACCAACTATTCCACAGTTTCTTACTGTGGCAACAATGGAGTCTTTTGCATACGCTGATTAAGCTACAAGTCTGAGTACACTAATAAAGAGAAAACGTAAGGGCTAGACAAATAACAAAACCAATCTCCACCAGAATCATGACTCGAGCAACACAGAGGTATTGAGCTCAACAAAAGGCCTATGGGGAGCTCCGGTTTCTCTTTGTCAGTAAACCTGTACGCCCGTACAAAATAAACCGGCTCCACGAATCATGATTTGCGCAAGTCATGGACACAACCAGCCTCTCACTGAGATAATATCAACAAGCAGATCCTGAAGGTGGAGATTGATGGTCTTGGTCTTGAGCTGTTTCTTCTCCTGATATGTTTTGAGAGCAAGGGACTGGTAAAGCAGCTGGATCAAGCTCATACCAACCTTCGGATACGCCTCTCCCTTCTGTTCCCTTCAGTCTGAATGACGGAATTCTATGTGAGAATCTACCGAACTCATGAGGTGGAATTTCACAAGCGTCTGATCCATCCTTTGGCATTGGACAGAAAACACATCTAAAGCCTTTCACTTTAGACAAGAACGCAACTGATATCGTGGTTTGCTCTGCATGTTTAGACAGGATCTCAACAAACTCATACTCACGAGGAGAATCTGAGTCAGAGGACGAGTCGATGTTCCAGTTCTTGAAAAGAGCCCACGTTTCTCCTTCCCTCGGGAATACATTAAAGCGCCGGCCATTGCGTCTTGTTTTTCTGTGAACCAAATGAGAGAAAATGTCACACTCATTTGTCTTCTCCTCTCCCCCAAGTTCGAAGTTACCAACAGAGACAGGCAAATTTCGTGTTTCATTCTCTTCATCTTTTTCTGCCTCTAACCATACGTACTTAAGCAAGAAGTCTGGAGTTGTAACTTTTTTTATGAGAGCATAAAATCTAGGCATTCCCTCTCCTTCATCATATAAAGCCCAGATCTGGCCAACTTGAAAACACCTTTTTTCTTTCTCCTTATCGAAGTCATTGAAATCAGGATCATCACACTTGATAATATTTGGTTTTGCTGCACTCCCTGAACTTAGATCTTCCTCCGGGTCACTGTCACCACCAGAGCTTTCCACCTGGTCTTCTTTTATTTTCTCCTTCGGGTTTATGCCATTCGGCAAGGTTTCAGTAGAGTGATGATCCTCATGTGTTTGCTTTTCGTCTTCTGGCTCTTCTTCCCTTTCAGCATCTATATTTTTCCCGGACCCTTCCCCATTTTCGTTGGCCAAGTCTACATCTTCGTCGCTCAAATTATCATCATAGGAAACCTGCCGCTTGCTACGAACTGACCTCCGAGGCTGCTGTCCTTCATTGGACCCCAAATCTGGTGCTGCCATGGTATCATCATTTACAACATCTTCTGACTCGCTGCTACTAAAACTGTCAGAGCTTTCACTAGATTCAACCATATTATTTCTCTTCCTTTTTCCATTATTGTTTCCTGCAGTAGAACCGGACGTAGGGAAACTCGCCTTTTTAGAGGAAACAGTGGCAGGATTATCTGGACGCTTCTGCGGTTCATTACAAGCCTTTTGGCCTGGAAACTTGTTCTGTTGTGGGAAAGAAGTAGTATGACATGAGCTTTTGGCGAGTGGTACACTCCGGAAAGGGGTTTCAAAAGCAGTGAACTGTTTCGAGCAAGTCGGACAAGTCATTTCTCTCTTAATAAGTTCCCTAAGATATTCATAATTCGTACCGCAGAAGGGACACGATGTCCAAAAGGTTGGACGGTGACTGAAGGCGGCTGGTTGGGTTCGAGCTGTCTGTTGGGGATGCCTATTCTCGGGTCTAACCTCATTGAAGGCATTCCTCATATTAACGCTTGCCCGCTGTGTGTGATAATTTGGCACCTGTTGGGTTTTATATGCTGGTGCTGGTGCAGGCTTTCTCCAAGCCTTGCGTTTAATGTCATGGAGCATCCTTTTATCTTTATCCAAAAGTATCCTCTGTGCTTCACCAATCAATTTAAAAGCAGACTCAGCACCCGGGAGCTTGTTTTTATCGGGATGGAGAAGAAGCGCAAGCCTTCTGTACTGTTTCTTGATGATAATATCATTAGCATTCAGGTCAACCTGGAGTATCCCGTACCAATCCATCTCATTCCCGAACAGCTTCTCAGTTGCAGCGCAGTGCACATCACACACCATTGTCATATGAGATAGGTTCTCCAGGCTGGGATCCATTTTGTGAGCCTTCAGAGCAAGCTTACGAGCAGCAGTGAAATCTGTCCTTTTCATCAAATCCTCCGCTAAATCTTTGGCTCTAAGAGCCTCGTCACTGTTGATATTCATTATCAATCCACCACAAGTAACGTAAAACGCCCAGTCCAAGAAAGGAATAATAAAATCAGCTTGTCCTATTCCACCTCTGCTTGGATCCTGACACAGATATAGGTAAAGCTTCTGTCAGTTAAATGAGAAACTCTAAACTGCTAATTAGATATGATTAGGTCTTCCTCTGCATTCAAAAGTTGTACACAGGTTAAAAAAGGTATAGCTTTTGGACCCTAAACAGAACGTAATCAGAAAAAAAAAAACGTTCATTTTGTGACATGCGAAGATTGAGAACCAACAACAAAAAAAAGGTCCAAATTGAGAATTTCGGAAACCAAAAACCCTAAGACATGTGTCGACGTTCTCCACAATACCCTTTTAGTCAGATGTGATTAAAGCAAAAGAAGAATAATTAAGGAACCCAACAAAGCAGTTAACGAAGCCATACGGAGAAAGGAAATTCGAACAACTGAGACAATAACCCGACGGCGAATTTCGAGTAGAACTCTCCGGATTAAAATCTATACACGATCCGAAGAACAACGAAAAGGATGTAACTTTGTTGAAAAAGTGAGAGAAATTTTGAAGAGCTTACCGGAGGAGGGCAGCAGTCGAACGGCGGACTCCGGCTAAGTTGATGTAAAACTAAAAAAAAGCCAATCTAACGAAAATTAATGTTGCTTTAGGATTTTCTAGTAAATTTGATTAACTTTGGGGTTATATGAAAGATTGGCATATTCTGAATTAATTGCATATCAACCCTTCAATTTTAATTAGAATTAAGACTTTGAAATTACAGTCAGATTTCTGAAACGACGCGAACATTGTTTTTTTTTTTTTTTTTTTTTTTTTGGAATTGCGATTCAAGAAGGTAATAAAAGGGAGAAAACACATACAAATTTGAAGTAGAGTGTAATAAGAGAGCAATAAAAGATACGTTGAGAGTCAGATTCAGCAAAGTATGAATGATCAGAAGAAGAGATTCCGAATCAACAAAAATGGAAAACATGAAATCAAAAAAAAAAGATAGAAGGAAACTTACTTTTACTGAGGAGACGAGACGTCGGAGAGAAATAAGATCTGGCGGAAATGAAAACTTGTTTGTGAGATTTTAATCTTCTTTTTTCGCGTGGGAAAATCCTCATTTGCCAATTTGTTTTGGCGGGAACCAAATCGTGCGATTGGAAAAAATCTCGAAATCCGATGCATACTTCAATTTCTTTTCGATTTTGACCATCTTCAATGTATTTTTCTATTTTTAACTCTAAAATAAAGTAATTCTAAAATAGAGATAAATTTTTCTCCGATGTATAAAGAAATAAATTCAGAAAGTGGTCAAAATAGTTAAGTTTTTTTTTTCTTATGGACTAAATGCGGATTGGTCTAGTCCGGATCGGATTGGAGTTGGGATTTGATCATTTTTCAACTGTTTAGAACCAAAAGTATTTTTTTTTTAAAAATCTCAGTGTTTGGTGAAGAGGTTGCTTTCAAATAGCTTGCTTCGGGAAAAAAAAAGTTTTGTTGGGGATTTTTCGTTGTTCTGTCGGCTTATGTATTTCGGCTTGTGTATTCTTCTTTGTTAGATTTCGTTTTAGTTTGTTTCTCTTATTTGGGTTTGTGTTTCCTTTGGTTTTTTAGAGATTTTAAGTTGTTCCGCAAGACTTTTGTATACCATCTTGTATTTCATATTTGTAATATTAATAATGAAAAATCAGATGACCAAAAAAAAAAACTCGAGTCAGACGAAAAACTTTTATCGTTTATATATAAACTCAACAAGCTTTATCGTTTATATATAAATACACAAAGAGGAACAGCTATGGCCTCAAAAAGGGCATTCTCAGAAAATTCAAATGGCATTTCTAAAGTTTTATTGATTTGAGTTTCCATGGATGAAGAGGATACGCATACACATACACACAAGCGGAGGTCTCAGTACTTCGACATGATTTGCCAGTAGAGTTCCTTTGGAGCTGCACAACAATGGAACATATTAGCCGAGGTGAGTGGTAAAGTCAGCTTCTTTTGTTAAGTTTTATGGAAGCGTCTTGTTCGGTATGAGTCACTTACCTGGCAAACCAGTGAAAATTTTAAATTGCTCGTAAGCCTGTCTCACAAACATCTCTGAGCCCGAGACAGTTATGGCTCCGCATTCTTCTGCTTCCCGTAACAATCGGGTGATTCTAGGAGTATAGACCGCATCAAAGACCAGCGCGTAGTGCTTCAACGCATGCTGGGGAAACAAAGAGAAGCTAGGTTACTAATTTGTGTTCTAGATTAAAGATTTTTAAGAGAGTTTGCAGGCGAGAGGACTGGTTTTTGCTCTTTACATAACAAAAAAAAAAGAATTAAAGAGCTACTTCATTACCGACAGAAACAAAAAGGAAACGGTGTTACCTTGGAAATGGGAGTCTCATCAACATTTGGTTGCATACCCATTGACGTGGTGTTGGCCAGAACCATGCCATCTTCTGGGTGAAAGGTATCTAAATCTGTGAGAGATAACGCCCTGCCTCCGATTGCTTCCGCGAGTTCTAATGCTCGTTCTTTAGGAACAAAAAAAATAATATCATCAGTTACTACAACCAACAGGACAGCAAAAAAAAAGGGATGGGGAGATGAAGAGTAGTGTCAAGGCCGAGCATGGCCGGTAAAGGTGCTCATAAAGCGAAAAGTTGCCAATTTAGGACATGTATTTTACCATAAGTTCGATTAGCAATTAAAACTTTGGCCCCTTTTTCTTTAGCACCATAAGCAAGTGCCTTGCCTGCTCCACCAGCACCAATAACCACCACTGTTTTACCGGCTAATGGCGAAGAAGAAGGTACATTGCTTGGATCACCTGAGCCTGAAAAAAGCAATGGAACAGGCTCCATGACTAAAACTGAAACTTCTCCACGAGGAGCAACAACCGATGAAAGCCAGTAAACATAGAACTTACTTCTTAGGCCATCCTCAATAGCAGAAATGGAACCAATACAATCTGTGTTGTAACCCAACAACTTTCCGTCGCTTTTTCTCCTCAGTATAGTGTTCACAGCTCCTATAGACTGTAAGATATAACATTAAGCATTCAGGGTGAAGCCGTGGAGCAGGATGTCAATTTAATCTATCTGATGGTGATTGGGATTACTATCAAAAAATTCTGGTGTTTATTAGCAGATCATACCTTTGCCAATGGATGAACCTCATCACAACATTGCAATGCAGCTTCTTTGTGAGGAATTGTACAGCTGCAGGTAAAACAGAATTACATCATTCACCCAAAAATTCTTTTATTGCCACTGAAACTAAACATAAAAGTGAAATGTGGATGATTCTGTTCATTACTTTGGAATTTCATACTCTGGAGATAAACTTATCTGTCACCATGATAGCTTACCTGAATCCAGCGAAATCAGAGGATGAGTATGCTTGGAGAAAGCTTGGAAGATTATCAACTAACAAGTGGACATATACTCCATTAAAATCAGCTGATTTGAAAGCTTGATTGTGAACAATAGGTGATTTGCTATGACTGACAGGCTTGCCAATAATTCCATACACCTTAGTGTCAGGACCAATTCTTCTAAAGTTGTAAAGATCCAACAGATCCTTGATTGTTGGTTGACCAGGCGCTGAAACTTTTCCAGATTCTAAGGTGCCAAAGGTCAAATATCCACCAAATTTCGAACAAAGAATCCGAGACATTAGACCTCTTTCGCCCATAACAAGTCCAATTGTGGGAGCCTGCAATTTGAGTGAGAAAAAATCAGACGGTTACAGCAGAGAATCACATTCATAAGTCAGCAAACTTGTGAGTGGACTTAATGCCGGCACGAAAGGCACTTACTTGAGCATTTGAGGTTATATGGAACATGCGAGCAACATCTGTGATGTCCACAGCAGTAGTAGCAATTTTTACTATGTCGGCTCCAGCCTGTTGTATTCTTACAGCAAGGTCACTGAGATCCTCAACAGAGGGGGTATTCTGATAGTTGTGCGATGAAACAATGACTCTAAAATTTTCAGGCTTCTTCCCCTTAATCGATTTGATGAACTCACTTGCAACCTTGAACATACAAATATGAAGTAGGAGAAACTAAATTAGCATAAAAACACCTTCTGAATATTACCAAAAATCTTCAGTTTTTATGACGGTAACCTGAAGCTCAACATCAATGTAATCCGCTCCCAATTCCATGGCCAAACGTAGCACATCCAGCCGCTTATTTTCATCACCTTCATACTGACCACCTTCCCATTTTGGTCTAGAGAAGAGTCATATACAAACAATAACATTACTAATACTGCAGCACAAGAATAACTTGAGAGAATAAGAAGGCTGAATCATTAATTGAAAGCTCGACACAAGAGGGCTTAAAAAAGTCTCAAGCTTGAACACACAAACCTGTAGGTGAATAGAGTGGGCAGAGGAGATTTTTCTATAATGGTTTTTAGATCCTCAAGAGGGTTGAAATCCTTGAGACTATCTAATCGAATTTCCACCAAATCTGCACCCAATTCTTGGGCTTTGCACGTTTCAGTGACCATCTTGTGTATTGAATCCGCCATCACTGGAGCACAGATCAAGCTCGGATTCTTCACAATTTCTTGACTTCCGATCTCCACTTCCATGGAATTTGAAGCCACCTAAGGTCACAAAACAGGATCAAGTCCTTTAGCTTCGTCTTTTTTTTAGCTGTGGTTTCAAATCCAACTACTACTCAGAACTAAAAAAAAAAAAATCTGAAACATCAAAATCTTCATCCAAAAGATGGCCGAAAACGGAACAGAAAACCGAATGAAAATCAAACCAAGGAAATAATGACTAACATAGACATTGCTTGGTTCCATGCTTCGACGACGCCGGCGATCGGAAAATACTACCGGGACCGGCACAGTCGTGGTTTGCAGGGAAGAGAATTCGGCGGAGAAGAAATTCGATTTGAAGCGGAGAGGGAAATCGACGGGCGGAAAACGGAGATTCGCGACGGAGGTTGGTGATGGCCGTGGGTTGGAGAGTAGATGAGGAGGAGGGTAGGTGAGACGAGCATTTGTTGAAGAAGAAGCCATTGAGACGGACCTTGCGGCCTTTTTCACACTTTTGCAAAAACTTTAGATTCCAAATTTTTTGGTTTTCATTTTTATACACTAAACCAAAATGGTAGGTGGCTTTGGATAGCGGAAAAACAAAAATACTTCTTTTATTTGTTTCTTTTTATAAAACTTTTATTTCATTTTTTCTATTTTCTATTGACAAAATGTTTTCGAATAAGAAGAGAAAAAATGTTGGAAATGTCAAAAAAACAAAAAAAAAGGAGAGTGATATTACAAAATTAGTCAAACAAAGAGGTTTAGCATGTTCTTGTATCTCTAACTCACATCATTACAGAACCATAATATCATTGTTGGTAGTGGGCTGGGTTTAGTAGGCCCATAATAAGCCTGTTTAATGGACATTATGATGTGTTGGGCTCGTTTTGCTCTCTTTTTTCTCCACGCATATTATTACATCACATTTTCAAATTTTGTATGTAATCAATTGACTGTATTATTCATATTTGTTTATGTTTTTAATATCATTATTATGATCATAATGTCCTAGTCAGAGCTTAGACGATTCTTATGCGGTTTAGGCGTTTACAAAATAAATTAATATATTATATATATATTTTTATAGAATGCATCATATAACATACTATAGCTAATTCATAAATTAATTAATTTTAAATATTATAAATCTTAAACTAGCTAATAATTAAAATCAGAAATACAGCTTTATATATATAATAATAATGCCTTTCACAAAAATAATCATACACTTTACATTTTACCAATTACCACACACAAAAAAAAAAATTATAACTGGGCTTTGTATTCGATGCATGATATATATAACTGGAGTTTTTAATTCGGTCCAGACTAAGATTAGGTCCAAGTGTTTTCCGATTTCAGTTTTGTTTGATTTCATATATATACATTTTCCAATTGGATTTGGTTCAATTTATTTATCGAAATCAGATAACACTATTTAAAACTTAAAAGTAAACAAAACCTTAAGCAAACTCACAGATATATCATTGAAACCTAAACCGAAAAGATAACTTTTGCACGTCCAACAGACAGTCTTAATCACTCGTACGAAGTAGGATTTATAATTATTTTGATTAGTTTGGTTAGATTTTTGTTACGTAATTCACCCTTCTAAATGAATCCTCTATATATCTAGGAAGATACAAATAACATACGAAGTTTTTTTTTGGTAAAATTTATAACATACGAAGTTAGGATTTATAATACCGAGTATCAAATAACATACGAAGTTAGGATTTATAATACCGAGTATCAAATAAATTAAGTCATAATCTTAAGAAAAAAAGTCTATTTCATTTGGATTTCGAAATTCTATGAAATATTTATTCGAAACTGAATATAATCATATGTGCAATATACACTCATCATCAGCTTCTACTATAAAGTTAAATCTCGATCTACGCTCTTCAACATTGTCAACAAAAGAAAATTATTTTTCCACCGAACACATCCTTTTAATAAAAGTGAGATAATTTCATTTTAATCAAATGTTAGTTGTTTACTATTAAAGCTAAAAGTTTCTTTATAGAGAGACAGTATCATCACAACACAAAATGCACTTTGATCAGTAGAGAGAAAGAGAAAGAGATAGAGACAACACCCAAAAAAAAAAGCTAGCTTTGATTTGTTCATCATTACAGTAACAAAACAAAAAAAATGGCTTCATCTATATTCATTACACTCATCACCTTCATCTCTCTTTCTTCACTTTCTCTCTCTTTGCCGACGACAAATACAATCCCATCTTCTCCAACAATCTCTCCCTTTGAACAACAGATCTCGCCGGAAATCGCTCCTCTCCTTCCTTCACCCGCCGTCTCCTCCACTCAAACCATTCCTTCTTCTAATTCAACCCTTCCCGATTACGAAAACGTTCCTGACCCTGCCTTTGCTCCCTCCGCTTCTCCGCCGGCTTCTTCACTTGCTACTCCGTCTTCTCAAGCTCCCGGAGTTCTCCTCTCCGTCGTATTCGCCGCCGTCTCTTGTTTCTCGCTCCGGCTTCTTGCCGTTTCAGCTTTGTAGTTACTTTATGTTATTTACCCACGTACGCATTTGTTTCCATGAGTATAATCGTCCCAACAACAAACAAAAAAAAAACATTTTATTTCTCGAATAAACATTTTTTGTTATTCATCTCACAAACATTTTTTGTTATTCATCTCGCCTTTTTCCTCTCTTAGTATTGTGAATCTCTTGTTAATAATCTAGGCTTCAGTCGGTAAGTAATAACCACACAATATATGCATAAACTTAAGAACTCCGGATTAAAGATCTAATCTCTTGCATTATTGACATATTCAAAAGTACACGTTCCAAAGAGAGATATTTGTATCCGAGAATATTTAATTATACCAAGAATAATGTAATATTATCTCGGCTCAATTTATTTTGAAACATGATGTCACAATGTAAGAATAATGTAGGTTTCATTTTATATATACTTTCTATGGTTTTTAACAAACATGACTTTAGATAGTAAAGACACAAACAATTTGACTACCCTAAATCTTAGGAAAAAACATTTAAACGAACATATACTAGAAATTCTACTGTAATTTAGTGATTTTTTCATAAAAACTCGTAAAGTCTACCAATGTATAACATCTTTATATATTCTTCAAAGTTTATATATTACTTAATTAGGAGTTATGAGTTTCTATGTTTATGAGGACTTCATTCATTTGTTCGTTTCTGCACTTGCTTTTTGTTTTTGTTTTCTTTTGCTAAAGGGCCTTTTGAAAAAGTCGAATTCACATTACGAATTAAAGTGTCATATATATATATACTTTACAGTTTATTGTTCTTTTTCGTATTATCAAACTTTACAGTTTACTATTTATTATATATATTGTTTTTGATAAACTGGATTATCAAAAGGCTTACTAGACCAAGACTAATTTTCAGCGGTCCAATAACCAAAGTACACGACAGCAATTTGTTGATTTAAACGTGGAAATGTGGCCATAAAGATTTATCATATGAATCCAAATAATAACACTCGAGTCATGAACTACTAATTTTGCCATATATATTGGTCTAGCTAGCTAGTACAATATTGATTTCTGATTATACTAATAATCCAGATATACAAAAACGTATATGTAAAAAACAGAATTATGATTATTTTGTTTTGGTTTAAATAATTAAGACGTGTTAATGAATTTGAAAGGAAGCAATGTATTATTTTGTGAATTAGCATCTTTAACTAATTATATGGCATAATTCGTAAAAAAAAAAAAGCCAGAAGGTTAGAGGCGCATGCATGTGAGTTGCTGCATATGCTACGTCATAGTCAAAAGCAAAGGTGCCTTCTTCTCTTGTCCATAAATGTATACATATATAGTTGAAAAATAATATATAAAGAACATTAATTTCTTTATTCTCTAATCATGTGTTTAGGGTTTTATGCGTGACAGATTGTATATATCATTATAAGGTTGAGAACCACTCACTTTGTTCTTAGTGTGAACAAAATGTAATTAGCGAGAAACATACAAATAAGATAAAATTGCAAAACCCGAACTTGTGAGAACACTTATATATCAGTCCCGGTTTACATGGAGAATTACAATATTTACAAACCAAAAAAACCAAAACCTAAAATATGGACTGGCTCTATAAAATCACACCACAAACCAAAAATGATTTCATATAGCCAAAACCAATATATCAAAACTCGAATAAAAAAATGAAGCCGCCCCATGATGTGCTAAAAACGCAAAAAAACAAAAAAAACTTGGTTCTTTGTTTATATATTTATTTACATTATACGGGACGAACAATGATTTCAATCGGTGAACCTATAAATATGGACAAAACGCCTTAACCGCCAAAAATTCCTCTAGTAATAATAAATGGTTTGAGATTGAGTGTTTATTGGGGCAAGACTAACATACATAACAGTCGTGTAAATTTTGCAAACTTCCAATTATAAAAATGCCACCGAAACGAACCCAAACTGACGATAATGACAACTGGACTTTTGTAGATAATGCACATAGTCCATTACTTTAACGAACCGGCTCTTTTGATAACTTCCATTGAATTTTTCTTGTATATATCTCAATTCAATGTGGCAATAAGTCACACTTATTTACACGAGAAGAATCACAATTTTACAACAAAACATATCTAAACCAAGAACTCAAACCCCAAAAAGTTGGACCGGCTCTAAAAGATCACACCACAAGCACCAAAATCAAACCACATCAAAAAAATGCTCCCATATAGCAAAACTAAATGCAAAAAATGAGAGGGCCGGTCCATGTTATGTCCAAAAACAAGTCAGAGATGTGTCACCAATTAAGGCTCGGTGTATATTTCCTTGTTTTCTTCTACTTCTTCACTCCACTGCCGAACATTAGCCTCAATTGGTGAACCTGGAACTATCGGCGAAACGCCTCGGCCGCCAAATATGCGACGCATAACTGCATTATCGAATGTCCTCCAATAATGATGAATGGCTCGGGATGGGGTATTCCAAAACATTCCGAAGCTGATCGGATGATCAATGTTGTAATCTGAATGGCCTTGGCTGCTCGCTAGCGTCTCATAGTTTTGGATGTAGCTACCGTTGCTATTGATGAGCTGCTCGTGGAAAGAAGATATCGGTGTGGTGGACCTTTTTGTTGGAGGAGGCTGCAACTGTTTCACTAACGGTTTGGTTAGCAATCCAAACACCTGCAAACAAAATTATATCATTAAACCGGGTTTCGTGTGTGAAAAAGAATATTGGTTTCGTGTGTGAAATTTTCAATTAGTGAAAAAGAATAGTATATTCGGTTTCGTGTGATATGGTTTCGGTTGGCATTTGTTTTTTTAAAAGATTTTTCTTAAATGAACTTAGAGAAATTTAATTCTTCTGCGGTTATGGTTTGTTCCGGTATATTTTGACTAAACCGGATTGCATCCCTAGCCGAAAATATATATCAGGACGCAAACCCCTAAAGCGTTTAAAAACGTACCACAGTACTGAAAAGAACAACAGTGATGGTGCTGGTGATCATGATAGCGTTTCCAAGAATCTTGGTGTGTCCTGAAGTCGTGAACTATGATGTAACGAAGAAGAGGTTAAATGGAGGAAACCGCTAAAGCGTTTATCTCTGTTTTTTTGTAGTTCACAGATCAAACGTACCTGATTATAAGCAAGAGCCATTGACACTGCCCCACGCATCAGACCAGACCACCAAATGGTTACTTGTTTCTTCCAATCGATTTTCTCATCCGGCGAAGACTTTGTCAAATTCGACAAGAACGAAAGAGGGAACACGAAAGCGGCGCGACCCAGAAGAATAAGCCCAAGGAGTATCGAGATAATCTCACTCCAATCGACTGGCCAGGACTGTCCAAAATTTATTAAAACAAGTTCATGAAAATGAAACAAACAAAATTGTAACTTCATCAATGTTTTTGTTATACTAAATACATAAATTTCACCTGTTGCGCACAACGTCCCATTTTTCTATATCGAGAGCGTCCATTCCAACGTACAGAAAGATAAAGATCTCAGCGAGAAATGACAACGCAGCAAAAGTGTGTCTACACCGAGAAAAATTACCATATTTAGTCAATCAAAATCACCAAATTAATAATTTCTCTAATTATTGGGAGAAGAAGGAAACTTACTTTGTAGTGACCTTTGATTTATCTGTAACATTGTGCCATGTGTAGTGAGACATAACAATCCCACAGAAGAACACAGTCAAGATAGAGCTTAAATGGAATAGCTGCAACGGGAAAAATGTTTCATGTTTTGATTTTTTCTTGTCTAGGTAAAACTGTAACAAAATGTTTCGTATTTTGTCTTTTTACCTCTGCCAACATATATGATAAGTAAGCCAATAACATCATAAGTGCAACTTCACGATCAGTAGAGTGCCTGATTTTACCCACACAAAAAAAAGAGATTAACTAAAGAAAACAACTAACAAAGGTATAATCGCGTCGTACATCGCATTTTATTTATCGATAAATACCTTCCGAAATAGAGCTTCTTGATAATGAAAGCACTGAGCAATCCAGCCTGAAAGAAAAAAATGAGTGAAAACATTTTCAGGTTTATTCCAATTTCTAGCAATTGAATTTGAGGGGCAGAGAGAAGCTTACTGCAACACCAAGTGCTGTGCTTAAGATGGAAAGATAAAAAAAGTTCCCGGCAAACTCCAAAGCTATGGCTGAATTGATGTGTGTGAGGTCGAATCTTTATAATCTTAGTAGATGCATATATGCCTTGGTTTTGTCTCCTGTCGGTGGATATAAAGATCTACACATATATACAAAATTAAATAGCATTTATTGAGATTTTGTTTTTCTCTCGCTAATGCCTGGTGTAGCCAAACCCAAATGACGGCAAGAATTATGTTTCATATTCATACGCACTCCAAAACTAAATAATAATGTATACATAATTCAAACTTTTGTGTATATTTTTGGTAGATAGTTAAATGAATAAACACTTTTAGATATCAATAATATAATAAACATAGAAAATACCTTAAAATAGCACAAATTTTACTTCTTATTTCAAAAATTCAAATATTATGTCTAGGTTCATTATTTTCTGTTTATGGTTTAGTTTTTTTTTCATTAGAAAAATATTTTGATTTATTTTAATATTAAATTTGTGTTATTATTGTTAATTAGTAGTGCTAAATTTGGGACAAAAGTTTTAAAATGTGCTAATTTGGACAATAAAGAATATTCAAGCACAAGCTTCACGCATTAGTTAGAGCTAAAAATGAATATGAACAATTTAAAAAGACATAATAATTAATTGGTATTATAGAGTCCAATCCTTACATTACTTACGAGTCACATACCGGACCAAACCTAGAAAACGGATTTGATGCGAACAAACCAACAACAACAAAAACCCGCCGAATTCAGTCAGAAAAACTATATCAGAGACAATTAAAGCTGATTCCCCTAAGAAACCTAAATCAGAGGTAAACCTGAGTAAACCGCAGGAACTAAGTGTTCGGTTTAGTCAGGTACAAAGCAAACCGGATCATCCTAAACCACTCTGCTTCACTTCTTAATCTTCTTCCTTTTCTTCAGCTTCCGAAACAGAGTTGGTTGGTTGTTGATGGTTAGCTAGTTGCGTCTTGCCTTTTCCAGATCTGGAAGATCTGGACAAATACAACGTCTTATGTAAGATCAATTATAACAAAAACGGTCCGGAGAATAGATGCCACTAAAACTTTTCGTCTGATCAATCTTCACTTAGTCTCTCCTTGCAGGTAAGAAGATTAAGGTTGTTGAAACTTACAGAGCAATCCATCATCATCGCTGCTATCACAATCTTGATCATCAAACTGTGGAAATAAAGAGGGAAAATAATCAATCAGAATGGCTTGGCTAAACAACAATCGAAAGAAACAAAAAATTATGAGAAAGCGCTTACTGCACTCTCATCATCGGAGGCTGTTTCGGCTGAAAAGAAGAAAAAAAGAGTCTAGTTAGAAACAATTTATCTTGAGATTTTTTCCACTGTCTTTTTCAAACGAGGTTAGACAAAACTAAGATCTATCGTATGCAAAATTGGTGTAAAAACTACTTAATCAAGCAGGTTGGGCGAGGGAACAAGTAAATATATATGAAGATTTGGGATTATGCCCTAGATATTGAGCTGAAAAGCGAGATCTTTGGCCTGAAGAATAACTTTGTATGACTTACAGTTGACCTCCTCATCCTCCTCATCACACCATTTATTCCAGTCGATTTTAATGTAAGGTGCAGGTTTGTCTTCTGACTTCAGAATTCGTGGCCACCAGCTTCTCTCTTCTTTCTGAATTGAAAATATGATGTTCCTTAGCCCAACATTCTTCTTATACTCCTGCACCATACATAACATAGGACACTTGTAAAAAGAAGTATGTGTAGATATTAAAAAGAAAAGAATCTCTACACCTAGAGAGCATATCTAAAACGTTTCTGAAACCTGTCTTCCAAACATCAGGTCTAACTATCAAAGGTGGGCACATTTTTACATATCGGTTAAAAATCAAAGCAGTGATAGCCTGCTAGTTCTTGTCATTTAAAGGGAGAAATGACACTTACCGGCACAATCTTCCCATATAGCTCCAAGCTGAATTCAAAGAGCTTGCCTTGAGCACCAAGAGCAGAGAAACTAAATAGGCCCTGAGGCTCACATTTGGCTGAAATGTCCTTCGCATCAGGTAAGGCGACGGTTAGGTAAACCTTATCAGAACGTTGAGCCCAAAGAACCTCCGGTTTATGACTGCGTACAAGACAAAGCAACAGTTGTAATTATACTGTGTTGCCACCCAAATATACAAGAAACCCGTCCAAAGGCATACCCAAAAGAAAAGATAACATGAAATTTCATATGGCGAGTTTCTACTTTCTAGTACAAATATTTTATTTGAGAAGTAAAACTAAAATCAAGGTTTTTATATATATAAATTATAGGCATGAATGGTAAAGGCAGACATAAACATGTTAAGGCACATTATTTGAAAAGGATTGATACAGAGGGACTGTTTCTTCGGAAATCATTGTCAAAAAAGGTCTAAGATCTGTGCAATAACTCTCTTATCATCACAAAGAACACCATTCTCCATATATGACGATCAAAAAGATCCGAGCTTTTTCTTCCGGGAGCGTAGCTCTTAAACACTAAAAGAACATTGAAGTATCTTCTAATGAAAAACCCATTAGTAAACTAAGTAAAAGATAGTGGCTTTATATGTAGATCACAAATCACGCCAAAACTTATTTGTGTGGATTAAGCGAACGTACACCAAATCGAATCAGGATTATCGTTGGGTTTAAAAGTCCATCAGTAAATCTCAAAAACCCTAGAAATCGAACAGATACCTCATGTTCGGCAGCCAAGATAAATTGGATAGACGGTGCCGGAAGTGTGAACGGAAGATGGAAGAACGGCGATGGGGTTCAAGAGAAAGAGTGAGCTTGAAACGATCTTAGAGCATCATTATCGGTGACCCCTACACACGGGGTCATCCGATTTTTTTTAATTTTTTTTAATTTTTTTTTTTTGGACAAATGAGGAAGCGACATGTGGATGAACTGGGTGTCTGTGTGTCTCTGCGGTGACACCCGCGCGCGCCGTGTCATCCGATTTGTGATGACGTGTCGCTTCCTGATTCGTCGCGGTATTAAAATTTTTTTTTTTTTTTTTTTTTTTAAAAAAATTAAAAAAAAAAATTAAAAAAAATCGGATGACCCCGTGTGTAGGGATCACCGATAATGATGCTCTTAGGTAATAAAAGACTCTGGAGTCAACAAGGTAAAGGTCACAAATCTACATTATAGTTTTTGAGTATTTCATCTAGACCCATAACTTACGTTATTTTTATCTTTAGTCCTTGGGGTTTCTTAGCTGTTTCCATATGATCTCAAAGACGTCATTCAACAAGAAGACAAATTATTATGCCAGTTTCTCTCGTTCAATTAATTTCTATTAGAATTTAGAAGATAAAATATCAACAAAAAAATTATTATAAATATTTAATTTTAACTAAAAGATATCAAATAACAAAAAAAAACAGAGATTTATAGACCAAAAATGACTATATTATAAAATATGATTTGAGAGATCTTACCATTTTTACTTTCAATAATAATAATAATTAATTAAAGAAACACTAAAGATTTCGACCCAAAAAAACAAAAAAAACTAGAGATATGTTTTATTTACTATGCTATTAATTAACTAATTAGTAATTACTAATGGACATATTTAGATTATACATTTACTTGTAATTACGTCGATACATATCTCCCCCCCCCCCCACCACCAAATCCAAATTAAATGACTAATCAAAGGATACAATTTTTTTTGTCTATAAATACAAATTTCCAAACTAAAAAAAAAACATCATTTCACAAACGATCGAAACCGTCTATGGATTCCTCAAAAAACAACTGTTTCATTTTCGTGTTATTACTCTCATTTATAATTTTCCTTAAAACATCGACATCTTTTGAAAATCGTTCGTCCACATATGGATTATTGCCGTTTGCACCTAAACATGTTGTGATTACTAACAAAATTAACACAAAGGCAACATTGATCTTACATTGTAAAACCGAAGAAACGGATTTAGGGATAAGAGCGGTCCAATTCGAAGATAGTTTTGATTTCAGGTTTCGTGTCAACATCCTTAAAAACAACAAGGTATATTTGCAATTTCAACTGGCCCGGACATAGTGCAACGTTTGCTATTTTCAGGGTAGACAGAGATGATACCTCAGGAAGTAAAATTGGGGTGTGCAGAGAATGCATTTGGTTCATTTATGAGCCAGGCCCTTGTCGTGCTAGAGGTGATGGAGGCGGTCTTACTTGTTTTGATTGGGATGCTTAATGGCTTTATAATATTTATCATTGCATATTTATCTTTTCTTTGTATCCTTGATTTATAATCGTAATAAAATAAATTCATAGCTTATAGTTTTTGAGTATTTCATATAGATCCATAACTTATAGAGAAATCACGAATTATCCAAAAAAAAGCCAAAATGTTTCTACTAACACCTCCACTTGGCCACGACACGACTAGATATTTCATATTACCATTTGGCATTTTGCGATAATAACTTTAGCTACCAACTAAAGTAAAACAAGAGCAAAATTGGAGAAATATGGATAAATGAAATGAAAAGACAACAAGTGTCATAGTTTGTAAGAAATCATAAATCAATATATAATGACACATGCTATTTTCAACATTTGCACACCAAACGTGATGAGTTTTGATATGGTGTACATAACGTCTAGTGTGGTCGCTGTGCTGTATTCAAATGTAGAATTAAGTTTTGCAAAGGAGTGTTCATCTGATGGCATTCACTTCAAGGGATTGTCAATAAAATGACCAATTTTAAAATTTAGTTGTAAACAAATTATAGTCACCACTATAGTTGACCCCCAAAAAAAAAAGTTGACCAAAATATCGTCACCGACTTCAAAAAGAAAACGTTTTCCCAAAATATTATATACCAAGGCATATATGCATCTACTAAGATATGGTGTACATAACAATTTCATCATTATATGTCTCGATTTATTTATTCATCATGTTACATGATTCATGTATTCATCTTCATTAACCTTCATTACATGATTCATGTATTCATCTTCATTAACCTTTGAAATTTCTTTCATCTTCATTAACCTTTGAAATTTCTTTTACCTTCATTATTTAGTTTTAAAAAAAAAAAAAAAATTTGGAAAATCTTATTTCGCTAGAAATATGTAATTTGTAACCGGATGGAGAATTGTGAGTCTATGACATAATTTATCCTGAAACCCTAAAAATAGGTAGTTACGTTCATGACTTGAGGAAGAAAAAAAACTTTAAAGTCAAAAAGCTATAAATAAAAATAAAACATAATAACTGGCAAATATAAAAGCTGCGGGATTGTGTTCATTTCTCCCACGATGCATTGTCTTCTGACTTGTAGATTTATTTGTTTAAACTTCATTCTTAACATTCAAATGAAGTATTTTATCCTCCAAACGTTTTGCAATATATAAAGCTCAGTTGCATTAATATTTCTAAGAAACTTCTTTTACTTTCTTCTTGTATTTCTACATCGTAATTTTTTCGTGTACAACTCAAACATAGCTATTATCGATTTTGGACCAATATTGTGGCATGCCGACAATATACCAAATACAAAATATTATATATGAATCATTTCTCAAGTAATTTAAAAATTAATATATCTTTATACATGATATATAAAAAGTCATTTGTTTGATCAAATGTTACTGGACCAAGTCGATGGAAATTGAAACATTGCAAGCTCATAGCAGTGGGCCAAACCTGTTCATTTGGCAATTTGAATGCCTCTTGGTCTATGCTTTTTTTGTTTGTGTCCGATTATATTTTCCCTTTCTTTAGTATTTTTTTAGGAGTCTCGTTAATTTAAGATGCCACACATGCATTATGGATATATATATATACAGTATATATAATTTTAATAATTTTTTTGCCGATATATATAACTTTATTATAAAAAACCAGATTTTCCAACTGGAAAAATTTACATCAAAAAAACTGTTTCAATTTTCAAAGTATAATTAGTGAACCGTAAAGGCATCTCCAACCCTACCCAATTTTCTGCTCTAAATGCTATTTTACAGTAAAATCATCTCCAATTCTATTCCATTTTTAACTGTAAAATGAGAAAATACTATTTTTTCCTCCAAATATAGAGTAACTCCATTTTCAACTCCAAAATGTAGTTGAACTTTTTTTATTTATAATTTAGTCCTAAACTATTTTAATTTGTCTACAGCTTGTTCCGAATTTGGAGAACGTAAAATATTAATACTTTTTTGAAGACACGTAGATCCATTTCAAAGATTCTGATTTCTCAAACTTGATTTAGTTATCATAATCAAGATCTTATCTACATCTAGACAAAATCCATAATGTATATTACAAATCTAAACCAAATAATCTTTAAAATAACTGACTTTAACTCAAAATTAACCCAGAACTATATAAACAACACGTTGGCCAATATTCGCTCATTTTCTTATGATGCCAATCACAGATAAATTCTATAATATTGAAGAAAAATAGATAATGTTGCAAAAACTTAGAAATTCATTGAACTTTTTTATTTATAATTGCTTATCGTTCAAAAATGGACGACGTAAATTAATCACCACCTAAACTATTTCGACTCTGAAACGTTGGGATATAATATATATATTATTTTGTTTTGCTAAAGAAACGTTAGGATAGTTGTAACCATAATGTATATTGATATTTAGTATCTTGTTGAATTTTATAAGCAAATAAATTTAAAGATAAACTAGTAACGATATTTTAGCTAAAGAAAAAAAATCTTTGGGATATTAATCTACATTTCATATCGAAATATTAAAGAATAATTATATTTTGAGATATTTTGGAAGTATAATCTAAACCTTTAAGATATTTTTAGAGAATAATTATCTTTTAGAGAATTAATCTAAATTTCATATCGAAATCTAAAAGAAAAAAAATAATGAGTTTATTTGTAAATTTTATAAATAAAGTGTATTTTTAGTAATTAATAATAAAATAGAAAATAAAGAATATACTAAAAATATTCTTTTTGGAGTAAAAAATGAAGGAATATATAGGAGAAAAAATCCAACTCTATATTATAATTACTCCATTTTAGAAATAAAAATGAGGGAGTACATTGGAGATGCTATGACATGGAATCTATCTAAATCTACAATATTGAAAACGAAGGATTCTTAGTTATTTTGTTTTTCGATTGAAGGGACATGGAGAAAGAAAAGGTATCGAAAAGAAGTAACGAATGATGATGGTGTAGACACATTAATAGCTTCCACATTATGGTCGCCCAAAAGTATATTTTCGTTGGAACATGAATGGCGAAAAACAGTAGAATGCTAGTACATACTATTAAAGGGTTTGAAATTTCATACGTCGAATAGTAACAGTAAATGCCAAGATTATCAAATTAAAACAAGTATTGAAATTTTAATAGAATATTGAAATTTCATACGTCGAATAGTAATAGACGCTTATTCTGAATTTGTGTATTTTCTTAATATTTATTGACAAATTCGTGGAATTTGAAAGATAAAAATGGATTTATCTAACTTATTATTATTATTTTTTTTTTTTTGTAACTTAGGGTAAATCTCAGGTCTATGGAAGGGCCCGACTGATCTCTGAGGGAAAGGCAACCCACAGATAGGCCAATTCCTAGGTTTTCAAATGGCCCGTAAGTAATGGGTCCATATCCGTGTGTATGTCAAAGAGAATTATGATTTAGTTTCACGCAGTAGAAAGATCGAACCCAGGATGTGGTGGCAACCCAGTCCCGTCCCAACCACTCGACCACAAAGCCTTGGACTATCTAACTTATTATTACTAGATAGTTGACAAAAAAAATGGTAGTAGATCATAAAACTAGGCGAAAGATATATGAAAAATATCTTTTTTGTTTGTCAGGTTTATAATTTTTTGGTTTTATGATCATTAATTTCAAATTCGTCAGGTTTATAATTTTTTTGTTTGTTTCTTTTTCAGCCCGGTTTATTTTTTTATTTTTGTTCAGCCCGGTTTATCATGCTTAGTAGTTATATCATTTACATTTTTGTCGTTAGTGTCATTTTTTACATTATCATCTTCCCAAAAAAGTCACTGAAAATTACAAATTCTCTAAGAAGAAAGCCTCCATTATTGTCCGAATCTTCTTCGCGTCTCTCAACAACAACACAACATCTCCTAACTTCTTCACCTCAACTTCTCCCATGAAATTCCTCAATCCCAGATCATATTTCCATGATCAATAGCATCTCTTAAACCCTTTAGATCTCACCGGAATCGCATGACGATCCGAAGTCTGATCCAGGAAATGCGGTCCAGGCCGCACCGTGTGGTCCACGACGCAGCCTCCACCGCTCCTCGTTCGGACCCTTTCCGATGGTCGGAGCTCCCGGAGGAGCTGCTGAGAGAAATCCTGATTAGGGTTGAGTCGGCGGACGGCGGCGATTGGCCGTCTCGGCGAAACGTGGTGGCTTGCGCCGGCGTCTGCCGTGTCTGGCGGCTGCTCATGAAGGAGATCGTAGCTGCTCCTGAACTCTCCTCTAAATTGACTTTCCCAATCTCTCTCAAGCAGGTCCTTTCTCTGTAAACGTCAATATCTATTTTAAGTTTATGTGATGGAATTAAAACCTTAAAAGTTAGTTTCTTTATCTATATGTAGAAAGAAAAAGTTACCCTTTTTAACTGATCCCTTCCAGAATTCAAGAGAACATGGGCAAAAATATGAAATTCCGCAGCGTTTGTATTTGCGTTTTGTGCTAAACGCAGAGTGGCTCCTAAACTGTGATGCTCGTTGTGCGTAGGATTGATTACATGATCTCGTTTGATTTTTTTGTTTAGTGTTCTTCTTATGCTGAAACTTAAAGCTTGTTAGTCCTTTTGATGATTGATAGACACTTTATTGGTTGCTATAGAGGAACCATATTGAACACTGCGAAATGTTTGAGTCGGTAGATTGGTTTTGTTATTCAATTGATGTCGTTGTTAACAAAAAACAAAAAAAAGCTGAAGGATTGGTGCTGTTGAATACATTCTATGCAGCCTGGCCCAAGGGATTCTCTGATTCAGTGCTTCATAAAACGTAACCGAAACACGCAATCTTATCATCTCTATCTCGGGTTAACCAACTGTAAGCCATCTCTGTTCTTCTACCTGGTTGAAATCTGAATTGCGAGAAAGATGATTATTTGTTTCCGAGCTCTATAAATGTTGGTAAAAATCCCTTTTGCTAATCTTTCTGGCAGCTTTGACGGATAATGGGAAGTTTCTTCTTGCTGCTTGTAAGCTGAAGCGCGCAACTTGCACTGATTACATCATCTCTTTGCGCTCAGACGATATGTCAAGGAGAAGCAATGCATATCTCGGCAGAGTGAGGTATGCGTGTAACAATATATCCTTGTTTAGATTATTAAGATTACGGTCATTACCTTCTAGAGTGTGCACCCACGTGAAAATTAATCTGTTTGATATGCACTGCAGTTATGATCTAACACACGATAGTTTGACAATTTTGTTAATGGTTTATAGTTATAACTTGTCTGAGAGATTACAAAAAGAGTTTAAGCTTCATGAGTTGATCGATAGTCTCGGGTTATGAGCTTTAGATTATGAAACTGATAAATTTTGACAGATGTGGAGTTTTGAGTTTGAACAGAATGTATGCATCTTTATCTAAACTCTCTTGTTGTTATTGCAAGATCAAACTTCCTTGGAACAAAATTCACGGTCTTCGAAGGTAATCTGATGCCACAGACCAGAGCAGCGAAGATGCTGAAGAGCCGTTCTTCTAATCTCATGAAAGTTTCACCTAGAGTTCCTCAGGGAAGTTACCCCGTCGCTCACATTTCATACGAGTTAAACGTCTTAGGCTCCCGGTAAATTATCTTCACATTCAAAAAAGAAAGCCGTGTAAGTCTTTTGATCATTGTGGTCTTTACAATCTCTTGATGATATAATGACAGGGGACCAAGAAGAATGCGTTGCATAATGGATACAGTACCTATGAGTGTCTTGGAGCCCCAAGGAGCAGCTTCAACACCCATAAGCTCCTTTTCCACTCGGTCATCACCCTTCTTTAGGTCTCACTCAAAACCGATACTCAGCAACAGCGCATCTTGCAGCGACTCAGGCAACAACTTGAGAGACCCACCATTGGTCCTGAGCAATAAGACTCCACGATGGCACGAGCAGCTACGTTGCTGGTGCTTAAATTTCCATGGTCGAGTCACAGTGGCTTCGGTTAAGAACTTTCAGCTTGTGGCGGTCAGCGATTGTGAAACAGAGCAGCCATCTGAGAGGATTATACTCCAGTTTGGCAAAGTCGGGAAGGACATGTTCACCATGGATTATGGATATCCAATTTCTGCATTTCAAGCGTTTGCGATTTGCCTGAGCAGTTTTGAGACCAGAATCGCATGTGAATGATGAAGAGCCAAACCTTAAACACCTCCTTGTACTTATTGTTGTTGTCCATAAATGGTAAAATATTCGTGAAAAAATCTCAGGATCGCTGATAGCTTTGTCTGGATTCTTCACCACCATCCGGATCTGTCTGTTGTTTCTTTTCTTTTTGTATTCGACGCAAAGAAGAAACTTATCAGAAATATGAGAAGGTTAGATTCTTGTCTGGATAGTGGATACTATAAATGAAAGAACTTTACTATATAAATTTCCACAAAATAATTTACTCTGGAACAGAAGATTTGTAACCTCTCTCTCTCTGGATTTACTTCACAGGAAAGACCAAACAGTTTACGCCTTTGTGGGTAACATTTTCATTGCCCCGAGACCAAAGACCAGTAACAAATAAATAAAACTAGTTTTGATCATTGATTTGAGACCAAGATCAATAACTTGTAAAGATTAGTTAAACAAAACATCTTCATCAGAAAGAGCTTACAGATCTACACAAAGGTTTTTCATGGTCAACCTTAAAAAACACAACCCCATAAGAGCCAACAATCTGAGACAGCTCTTTTCTACTTCATCTACTCGTTTCATTTACAAAAACAGAAAGAGCTTACAGGGCTAGTTCATAGTTTTGTTTTCTTTAGATTTATTACCATGGAGCCGACACAGTTTTTTGAAACTCAAGCTCCATATCCTCTATCTCTCGGACAACCATTGCGGCACTTGATTTCATTTCAAGTGTCCTTTTGTCAGCGGCTTCCTTCATGTCTTTCGCAACTGCATCTTGTCTCTGCAGCTCAAGAATTTTGCGTTTCAACTCAGCCATTTCTTCTTCTAACTTGCGACTTCCACTCTCTTCCTCTTCAATCTTTTTCTCAAAGCATGTTCTTTCTTCCGCTTTCTTTGCTCGCGCATCTTTGAGAAACAACACTTTGCTGATCCGTGACTGAGGGGCTGCTACGTCGAAACCATGCTTCTCTAGATCGGCTAAGGAAACACTCAAATTATTGACCTTGCTCATGGAATCGTCGAGTTTCAGATCTTTGACTTCGTCTAGTAACCCGTAGAAGGTCACCATCATGCCAACCGCTGACCACTCACGGATATCGTCTTTAGCTTCAAGCAGTGGGCTGAAGTGAGGGCGTTGTGGAACTGATTTGAAGCCTTCCGTCGATTCATATGTCTTCCAATACGGCGACTTCTTTGCAAAAGGCATATCCATTAGTACGTCGTTTTGTTGTCTTTCCTCCACATCAGTGGCAGCAGCAGAATTATTCACCACGTTCGGGCTTTGATCAGATAGCTCTGGATAGATCGATGCAGAAAGAACAAGAAAAAAGAGAGATCATTTTAGCATATACCACCAGAATTTTTTTTAAGGATGCATCTAAGCTACTTTGGAAAGAAATTGCTTTAGTATTATGAAAAGATAGCCGAACTAATATGGCTGATGCTGATTTAGACATACCAATTTCATTCAGGGCTGAGCGTTGTTCTTGTTCTCTTTTTCTTTTTCTACTCTCAGCTTCGCTATTCTCCTCCTCCTCAGGCATCTGCATAAAGAGTGTAAAACCATCATGGAGGCTAAGATGATAAGCGCTATCTAGTGAAAGAGAGAACAAGTATGTTTCTAACAAAAAACTAAACTTTACCTTCTGTCGAGTGGAATCATTTCCCAAGCCGTTCTTATTTTTTATTGGCTCAAGTGTCTTCTCAGAGGATGTATTTCCTTCAGTTTCAGTCTCTGTTTGATTCAGCAGTGTTGCAGTTATGACTGGGGATGGGGTTACAAGTGAAACAGATTCTTTTGCTGGAAAACATTGAGATTATAGATCAAAGTTCATGATGCAGGAATTAAACTCAAACTCAGCGAGCTAAAGAAGATAACAATTACCTATTGATGTTACTTGTGGGGTTATGACTGGAGGAGTTTTATCATTCATAACAGCATCAGCTCTCTTCTTTATCAAATCTCCAGTGGTCTATTTTCAGGTAACAAAATTTATAAGACAACATCAAAGACATGATGAAAAGGAAACAAAATTATCGAGTGTCTAACTCAAAGCCACAGTTTTATCTTTGGTGAGTGTCTCGCCACTAACATCTGGATTCATGGATCTTCCCATATGCTTTTCTGCCAATTTAGGGGTCATTGGCTTAGCACCAGAACAAGAGCGCATTGGGTTCTTGTTTAGGACGTTGAAAGGTGTTTCTTTTACGGGCTTTTGCTGAAAATGGAAAGAACATAACAGCTTCAATTCAGACCAATAAACGAATGTTGACAGAATGTTGATTGAAATTAGTGAAATCGATACCTTTAGTCCGTTACGCCAAACCCCATCTTCCCACACCTTGAAAGGTCTAAGATCGGAGTGTTTAAATACACATTCCTCCTTTGTAGCGTCTAAAAAAACCATGTAGCGGTTTTGAGAAAGAATTCCCCTCACATGCCCTTGAAGCCATCCAGAATTACGAAACGCCTCTACACATTCCACCAAATAATATTGTTCAACTGAAGAAGGAGGCGGAGTGGGTCTAACACGGCGCGGATCAATAGTCATGGTTTCTGTTGCCTCTTCACCATTGCAGCTCAAGCGTTGATTCAAGTCCTTGACAATGAATTTCTTCTGGTCATCTTCTTCAGTCTCTGTAACTATCATTACAGGGAACCACGCAACTTCCATATCATCTTTGACAGAGCTGATTTCCACCATTGTCCCGGAGCAGAACATGGACGACTTATCCATTTTCTTCAAGGAGAACAAACAGAGAAGTTAAAAGGTCTACCTTAAGATTCAAAACCAATGCTAAAAAACCTTTAACATTTTTAACTATAGATGCAACAAAAACAAAGAAAGCAAAAGCAAAAACGGATTTAAAAAAGGACCTTTAACAGTTTAACCATTGCATGCAACAAAACAAATCAGAGACGACAAAGCTTCAACCTTTTTGCAAAAAGCAGCAAAATTTAAGAAACCATTTCAAGCAAAGTTAACCCGATTGAAGAAAGGACCACTTGGATTAAAATCACAGCCTCGTACCTCGATTTCTGGTATGACCCATTTCCAACCGGTCCAGTGAAGATTAGCCCGCAACTGGTTTCTCTCGAACTCGAGTATGTCCGGTGGTGAATCGAAGTAAACCAAATACTTCTCATCCTCTAGATTCTTCTTCAAAACAACACCAGTCCACCACCCATCTTTGTGATCTGCGTCGACAAGCGTTCATTCCTCCAAAACGACGCTGTTCTGTAGATAATCCGGCGGAATTGACCGAATGAATCTCTGTTCGACGAACTCGATGAGAGGAGACGAGCCGTCGTCGCTTAGCAAAGTCACGTAGCGAATACGAAGCTTCTTTCGACCGCTCGGAACCAAGCCCCTTCGAAACCTTCCTCTTCAGACCTCACTTCTACCTCGCAATCTTTTATCATCATTTTGCGGTTCCTTACTCACACTATTCAGACAAAGAGAACCCTAGAAACCAAAAATAGAAAAAAGCCCGCCTTTCTTCTTCATCTGTAAAAAACCCTAAAATCAATCGGAAAACCCCAACTTCAAGTCTGAGAGTGAAAAACAGCCAATTTACAGTGGGATCACTCGACTCTGGAGTAAAAATCAATTTTAGTTATTTCTTTTTCGTTTGTCTTGGCGCGATTAATATTACAAAAAAAAAAAATTATAATAATAATTGTGATAAGTAACTATAGCTTTATTGGGCCTAAAAATTAGGCCCACGATGAATGGCCTCTTACACCACTTGTAATCATGGCATCTGCTAACACTGTGAATCACAGTCTGTGATTAAACGTATTTATCTTACTACGATCAACAAAAACATAATTCAATTAGCATTTAGCATTAAGATCAGATTGATGATGCCCACTATTTGTGCCACACTCGACGACCAAAAATTATGATCAGATTCAACTAACACCGTTTAGTTTAAAAAAAAATAAAAAAAATACTAACACCGTTTAGGTATTGTGTTTTGTTTGATTTTAACAAATATACGATCAGATTCAACTAACACCATTAAGTTACAATAACGGGCTTATTTGACTCAAAAAAACATTTGACTCTGATTTTGATACGCTTTTGTTCTTTCACAAAATGAAGTTAAGATACTTAAGATATTAGGGGACTCGACAAATTGTCACTTAAGATAGGTATCTAATCGTTTGCTTGATTTCAGCAGTTATAAGAGGAATTCATATATATAACTAACGAGATTAGAAACAAAGAATGGCTTATGCTCACAAGTCACAACAACACCGTCACCATGAGATAGGTATATAGATATACATAGCATAACGATACAAACCAAATCCGACACAAATATACACAGACACACACAAAGTCACAAACACGCGCGTATGAACAAAGCACACGTTACGAGATAGGATTTGTCATCTTGGTTTAGTATTTTTTTCATGTAGATCTCTTGGAAAAAGAGAAAATGGATAAAACTAGGAGCAGAAGAGAAGCAAAGAGAGATAAGGCAAGCGAAGTTGCGATGTAACGACAAAACTTGTCGTAGACATTACAAATCTTGTTCCACCCAATTTCTTCGTTTCCTTTCAACGCTATGTACGCAACTCCTCCAGCCGTTCCTGTCGCAGACGCCAAAATCCCCAACATCACCTGTTCATGTATATATTCCGGAAAATATATTTAGATAATCGTAACCTGGTGTGGAAATTTCAAAGTTACTTGTAAAACAAGTTACCATGTCAAAGGAGGTTAGGTAAATCGAGAACTGTGCAGCGAACTCAGGTTTCAAGAGTAGAGAGATTGAAACAAGTGTTGAGATTAAGGCGTAGAAACTAGCAACCACAAGAGCCACCACGAAGTATCTGCATATATATATAGTCAAAACAATAACATTAAAGTTAAAACTAAAAACATATAATACGAAGTCTTGATTATGATGATCAAATATTGAGTTTAGTTTAAAGAGACGGACATGAAAGCGGGCGAGTCATTGAACTCGGCGGAGACAGGAACAGGAGACGGAGCTCCAGGGAGCTGAGTCATCTCGGTCTGGTCGCTGGTCACCATAACTATAAGAGCAGTTAGTGTGGCGGAGAAAAGCAGAACTCTTAATGTGACGTCTATTTTCCGGCAATCTAGGAAACCAGCGGCTGAAGATGGTGGTGGTGGTTCAGCTGAAGCCGGAAGCGGTTTGGATTTACCGGTTTCTGGGTCGGGATTTTCAGTAGATGCCATCAAAAGGTTTGGATTTTATTATGTTGTGTATGCAGATGGAGGTTTTAATTTGAGGTTCAGTTGGACTGAGGTGAGTTATAAAATTGGCTGCTACACTACAATATACGTGTGTATATATAGTCCCGGTGATGAGCCCTCACGCGAAGAAAAAAGTATGTAATATACATATATGGGCATGAATTGCGAATAAAAAGTTTATTTTTCCATTGCATTTTTTGTTTACGTTTATAAACTTACATATATAATTTTTGATGATTAAACTAAGATAATGTGGTTTGTTCGAAAGTAAGTTAACATATGAATGTAACACACATTTAAACGGCCAAACAAAAAATCAAGTTTTTCGACAATATATAAACCAGCATATAACAGCATCATTATTGGGAACCCAAAAAATAAAATAAAAAAATATGAACAGTGTAAGAACCGATTTTTAAATAAGAGTTTTAAAAGCACCTTCAATGGAAGTTTCTTATGTGAGTATCTAATAAAAAAAAATTTAAAATAATATATACTAATTTTTAATTAGAAGAGTCTTTAAAAATGTTTAGAACCCCACCCCATAGTCTCTTAAATAAGAGACTTAAGAGACTATCTTCACCTTTTTTTAGAGACTCTCTTAATTAAATAATATTATTTATTTCTTTAGTATTTATTTTTTGATTAGAGACTCTCTCTAATAAACTCCCATTGGAGATGCTCTAAGAACCGGTTCTTAAGAGGTTTTTACACTGTTCTTAGCCATGTGTCAACTCTTAATTCGCCGGATTTGTTTTTTGCCAGATTTTTTTTTCCGGTTTTTTTTTTTTACTTTTTCTTAACTTTAATTTTAAAAAAAAGTTAAGAATTTTTAAAAAAAAAATTCTTAGCTTCAACTTTAAAATTATAAATTTTTTTTACATATTAATGAATTAGAATCGTTCGGTAGGTGAACAAGAAGCGATTCATATACAATATCAGAAAAAACCCAAATTAAGCGTTCTTTTGCATTTTTTAAAAAAAATCTATGTTTAAAATGTTATGTTTTTATGTCAATTATGTTTAATTAAAAAATAAACTCTATTTAAAATAAAATAAATTATTAAATTTTTTTTTAAGAACCATTAATAAAGTTCTACCAATAAAACAGCAAAAACAAAAGTTTATTAACAGAGTTTTTAACTTCAAATTTATAATTAAATATTACTTAAAAAACCTAAATGAGTTTCTCCCAATAATGATGTTCTAATACAGTTAAATGATTTGTATCACAATTTGTTTTTTGCATCTCTATATATTTTGATTAAATAGAAATATCGTATGTATTTATATGTATGCAATTGTGGATAATGCAGATATATGAATGTTAGGCCAACCCCTGAAAAGGTTGGTGAGGAAATTGGGAGTTGATAATCAATATGATTAAAAGACATTAACAAGCAAAGAAAATTGGGGAGTGGTTAGAGTTAAACAATCATTTGCATAAACACAGGTAATTTTATATGTGCTCTTAGGTACCACTTTGCTTTCTACTTGCGGCTGTAAATTATGTAAATGGTATCTTATCTTATGTAGTTATCTTAATAATTGAACTGCAAGAAACAAAAGACTAGTACCATTACCAATCTCTCAAATATATTATCATGTTATAACATGGAGAAAAAACTGTTTCAGATGTACATCTAGTCAAAACAGAACATATTTTTGGCCTAACAATAATAAAATATGAATCTTTATCATGGTTATTTTTGTCTTTCGTATCTTAATAACACCTAACATGATTCAAACAAAATATACAAATGTTTTACCAAAGAAAACAAAATATACAAATGGTAACAATTCGGGCTTCAGCTATCAGAAATGTAAATTTGGTTATGTTTCTTGCAATTCAGTAGCATAACCAAAACACTGAATTGCAAGAAACAAGTGTCCAGTAGCATTACCAATACTCAAGTATATTATCATGTTTTAACGTGAAAAAAAACAGCTGCTTCAGATAACAGCTAGCTAGCTAGACGAAACAGAACAGTTTTGTCTTAACAAAAGCACCAAACTTTATCTTGATACCACATAGAGACGCAAGTCAAAGGACAAGAGAACAAAAAGTCAGACCTAACAATGAATCTCTATCATGGTTTCTTTTTGTTCTTCCTTATTTTAATAACATGTTATAGTATATATATCCAACTAATTCAAAGTAGAGATAGCTTTGACAATTTGAGGGCGATGATCAAAAAAAATATACAAAAAGATTCGAAGTATACTGGACTTATTATGTAAAGAACCTTCGGAAATGGTAGCAATTCGAGAATCGAGATGTTAGTAAGAGGAAACTAGTAATCATGCCAATACACGGGGAAAGAAAAGGTCGTGTGACTGAGTTGGGCGAGCATAGCAACACTTGCAAGTTTGAGAAACGATTACTACATAGACCATGAGAAATGATCCCATCTCGTTGAATGGAGCTGTGAGTAATATGAACTTAGGTAACATACTAGAAGTTGGAAGAAAGGACGCACATTTGGATTTGGTTGCTTGAAGAGACAAAGTCCATTGTCATTCTGATGCGTTGCCTGGGTAAAAGAATAAGTGGATGGAACAAAGTAAAGAGGTAGCTTTAACAATTTGGGGGCGATGATCAAACAAAAAATTCGAAGGAGTTATTATTATAGATATGTAAAGAACGTTGCCCAAACAT
Organism: Eutrema japonicum; assembly: GCA_030161315.1. Classification (NCBI taxonomy): domain Eukaryota; kingdom Viridiplantae; phylum Streptophyta; class Magnoliopsida; order Brassicales; family Brassicaceae; genus Eutrema; species Eutrema japonicum. The sequence goes on along the minus strand of BSQW01000002.1, from coordinate 45,235,484 downwards.
CTTCAGAAATGCTAACAATTTGGGCTTGAATATAGGCCTTATGGGTCCAATAGGCCCAATTAATACCAAACGAAGTCCAAAGCGGGAATTATTCCAAAACTCTCTTCTCAGGTGGCGGGTAAATCTTATTTAACGAAGCGTTTAGGTACATCGTAGCCGTCGATTTCATTTAATCAACGGTCATTAATAAGTGAATAACCCTGAAGCTTCGGTCGTTTTCGGGGTCTGCACTTTCACAATTGTATCTAAATTTTCACTTTTTTTTATTTTGGTTTGTTTCGTACTTTCCCCAAAGCGAATCCTCGATCTCAAGGCGAGCTCGGATTCGCAGCTTACATGGCGATAATTTCGAATTCCGATGACGCTTACTCGTCGGAGGAGAATGAAGAGTCGGTTAAGAACAATGGAGAAGAAGAAGACGAGGAGGAGCTAGAGGCTGTCGCTCGCTCTTCTGACTCCGATGAGGAGGCCGTGCCCGACGAATCCCCTATCTCCGACGAAGAGGCCGCCCCTATGGAAGATGATTACGAGGTAGGTGCACCCCGATTTCGTTTCGCTTTCTTAGTGTCACTGCGTCTTATTGTTCTTGAATTTCCGTTGGGTGTATCGGTTTTGGGGCTCGCTAAGTGCGAGATTTAACTTTTTGGTGTGTGTTGCTTCGTTAGTTACTTTCAGTCTACTAATTGGGCTTCGTTTCTGTTTGCTGTGAAAGTTTTTTGCTGAACGAAAGTTCATTGAATGCTTGCATGGTCGCTCATTGTGGTAATATGGGATATGCAGGACGAAGAAGATGATGAAAAAGCTGAAATCAGCAAACGTGAGAAAGCCAGACTTAAAGAGATGCAGAAGTTGAAGAAGCAGAAGATTCAAGAGATGCTGGACTCACAAAATGCTTCTATAGATGCGGATATGGTGCGTTGTTTTAAGTAATAATTTCTCAGGTTTGGAGCTGCTTTACTTTTTGTATTCCTAGGAAACTGAAGAATCTAAACTATTCTATGTATTTAGAACAATAAGGGAAAAGGGAGACTGAAGTATCTTCTGCAGCAAACTGAGTTATTTGCACACTTTGCCAAAGGTGATCCATCTTCTTCTCAGAAGAAGGCAAAAGGAAGGTGTGTTGGATGCAATTGATTCCTTAATTATTGGTTTCTCCATTGTTTCTGGTCTCAAAATAAATATGGTGTGCACAGCCCTGGTTTACTGGGTTTTAACTTTTTACCTTCAGGGGTCGTCATGCTTCCAAAGTAACTGAAGAGGAGGAAGATGAAGAGTATTTAAAGGAAGAAGAGGATGGCTTAACTGGATCTGGAAACACGAGGTTGCTCACACAGCCCTCTTGTAAGTATCTGTATTTTTCTCTTTTGTCTGGAAGTATTGCATATTGATCATTTGTTTGAGAGCAAAAGGTGCAATATGATTGACATCTCCTTCCATTTCTGTAACATATAACTATTGTTCTGACCTCACAGGTAGTATAGTGTAAATTTTCTGTGAAAGCTTAGGATTCACCTTTTTCTTCCCAACTTACAGGTATTCAAGGGAAGTTAAGAGATTACCAATTAGCTGGTTTAAACTGGCTCATTCGGCTGTATGAAAATGGCATAAATGGAATTCTTGCTGATGAAATGGTAAACAATGGCTCCCTCAAGGGTACAAGCAAAACAAGTTCACTATTTTCTATGATGCTAATCATTAAACCTTTTTTGTCCTGTGGTCTAGGGTCTGGGAAAGACGCTTCAAACAATTTCTTTGTTGGCCTACCTTCATGAATACAGAGGAATCAATGGTCCTCATATGGTAGTTGCTCCAAAATCAACCCTTGGTAATTGGATGAACGAAATTCGCCGGTTTTGTCCTGTCTTGCGTGCTGTAAAATTCCTTGGTAATCCTGAGGAAAGGGTAAGTCACGAGCTGTATGTCATCTCAGAGTTCATGTAAATGTTTACCCTGGGATTCTGAGACATCTGCTAAATAATGCAGAGACATATTCGTGATGACCTGCTAGTTGCTGGAAAATTTGATATTTGCGTCACAAGCTTTGAGATGGCCATCAAAGAGAAGACAGCATTGCGTCGCTTTAGCTGGCGTTATATTATCATCGATGAAGCGCATCGAATCAAGAACGAAAATTCACTCCTTTCTAAAACCATGAGAATTTTTAGCACCAATTATCGGCTTCTTATCACGGGAACCCCCCTTCAGGTGTTTGCTCTATCTTATTCTTGAATATTTGGACACTGAAGTTTTCTTGTTAAGTTGCTTCTAATTGTATTTTCAAACAAGCTTTCTTGTACGAGTTTGTTTGTACTCTTAATTTTGCTTTTCTATTCCTCTTACCTCATTTTTTCTTCGTATTTGCAGAATAATCTCCATGAACTGTGGGCTCTTCTCAATTTTCTTCTGCCTGAGATTTTTAGTTCAGCAGAGACTTTTGATGAATGGTTTCAAATTTCTGGTGAGAATGACCAGCAGGAAGTTGTTCAACAACTTCACAAGGTATGTATGTACTTATTACTTCTATCAAGTTTATCCTGTCTTAATTGTTAGGCTAATCGCTTTCCTGTACTTTTTTAGGTCCTTCGACCATTTCTTCTTCGAAGACTTAAATCAGACGTTGAGAAAGGTTTGCCTCCAAAGAAGGAGACGATACTTAAAGTTGGCATGTCTCAGATGCAAAAACAATATTACAAGGCGTTACTGCAAAAGGATCTTGAAGCTGTTAATGCTGGTGGAGAACGCAAACGTCTGCTAAACATTGCAATGCAACTGCGTAAATGCTGTAATCACCCATATCTCTTCCAGGGTGCAGAGCCTGGTCCCCCATATACCACAGGAGATCACCTTATAACAAATGCTGGTAAGACTATTATTCAAACGAAATCCTTCATTTTTATTCGTAAATGTTTTTTTAAAGCATCTTTATATTGTTATTTACTTATTTTAGGTAAGATGGTTCTCTTGGATAAATTGCTTCCTAAGTTGAAGGAACGTGATTCGAGGGTTCTGATATTTTCTCAGGTAATCGCTGGTACAGAACAGCTGGAGATCATTGTTTCTTACCGTTCATCTTCTCTGTTTCCTTTCTCTATTTGAAGTCTGAACGTTGTTATTTTCTTTGCTCATATTATGTCAGATGACAAGACTTTTGGATATTCTTGAGGATTATTTAATGTATCGTGGTTATCTATATTGCCGTATTGATGGAAATACTGGTGGTGATGAACGAGATGCCTCCATAGAAGCCTACAACAAGCCAGGAAGTGAGAAATTTGTTTTCTTGTTATCTACTAGAGCTGGAGGGCTTGGTATCAATCTTGCTACTGCAGATGTTGTGATTCTTTATGATAGTGACTGGTAAGTCTCTATCATGTCCATTGTAGTTTGTGAGTATTCTCTTCACTTTTGACGAGTCTGGCGGATTTTGTTAGGAACCCACAAGTCGACTTGCAAGCTCAGGATCGTGCCCATAGGATTGGTCAAAAGAAAGAAGTTCAAGTGTTTCGATTCTGCACTGAGGTTGATATTCTCCCCTTGTATGTCAATTAAGAACCGACTATGAGAGTTTGAATAGAATTAATTATGTATTGGCTGTTTACAGTCTGCTATTGAGGAGAAAGTGATTGAGAGAGCTTACAAGAAGTTGGCGCTTGATACTCTGGTAATTCAACAAGGGCGATTGGCAGAGCAGAAAAGTAAGTTTCTTATACCGAGATTGCAACATGCATTGGTTCATCTTGTACAGAATTAATATTTATCTTTACTAAGCAGCTGTCAATAAGGATGAGTTGCTTCAAATGGTAAGGTATGGTGCTGAGATGGTGTTCAGTTCTAAAGATAGCACAATCACAGACGAGGATATTGATAGAATCATCGCGAAAGGAGAAGAGGCAACAGCTGAACTTGATGCGAAGATGAAGAAATTCACAGAAGATGCAATACGGTTTAAAATGGATGACAGTAAGGGTTTTCATGGACCTTTTTTCCCCTTCTCTGTTGTTTTAATAGTGTAATATTTGGATAATCTTGTCTGATTTGTTGCAGGTGCTGACTTCTATGATTTTGATGATGACGATAAGGTATATTTCTTTGCATAGTTTAAGCTTTCATGTCATACCCTAGTTATGATCTACATTACTGAAAATCAAATTTACTGATATTTTTATTAAATTATGTTTTATAGGATGAGAACAAGCTTGATTTTAAAAAGATTGTTAGCGACAACTGGAATGATCCACCAAAGCGGGAGAGGAAGCGCAAGTAAATGTTCCTTTGGCCTATACATTGTCCAGTCCTACTTTGCCTGTCTTCATAAACTTTATCTAACAGAGAAATCCCTTTTGCTTTATCTACTATACCTTCAGCTACTCTGAATCTGAATACTTTAAGCAAACATTGCGGCAAGGTGCTCCAGCTAAACCTAAAGAGCCTAGAATTCCGCGCATGCCCCAGTTGTGAGTATCTCAATAAACTCTACTCTGCATCGGTGAACTGCCTTTTCTCTGTCTTAATGGTATTTTACCCTAGGAACCTAATTTTTTGTCTATCCTGCAGGCACGATTTCCAGTTTTTTAACATTCAGAGATTGACCGAGTTGTATGAAAAGGAAGTACGCTATCTCATGGTAGGGTTCTTTAAATGAAATAGTTGTCACTGGTTTGTTGTGCTCGAGAGTGAGTTTTCGGCTAATAAAAGCAACTTGCTTCTTTTTCAGCAAACACATCAGAAAAATCAGTTGAAAGACACAATTGATGTTGAAGAACCAGAAGGTGAAGCTCAGTTTCTCAGTTTGTGCCCACTATGCTAGCATTTTTACCAGCGAACCTATTACTGATTAAGAAATTTATGTTCGAAGGTGGAGATCCCTTAACTGCTGAAGAAGTAGAAGAAAAGGAGGGTTTATTGGAGGAGGCAAGTGACAACGTTTGATGATAAAGGGATCTTAGACATTTTATTTCGCTGGGCCTTATTTAATTGTTTGTTATTGTTAATCTGCAGGGTTTCTCAGCATGGAGCAGAAGAGATTTCAATAGTTTCCTTAGGGCTTGTGAGAAGTATGGCCGCAATGACATCAAAAGCATTGCATCTGAGATGGAAGGTAAAACAGAGGAAGAAGTTGAAAGATACGCCAAAGTATTCAAAGAGCGATACAAGGAGCTGAACGGTATGTAACACAACACCTTTAGATGCTAAGTAAAGTAATTCGGAGCTTATGCCCTCATTTCGCCCTCTAAATTTTCAGACTATGATAGAATCATTAAGAACATAGAGAGGGGAGAGGCAAGAATCTCTAGGAAAGATGAAATCATGAAAGCCATAGGGAAGAAACTGGATCGCTACAGAAACCCTTGGCTGGAACTGAAGATTCAATATGGTCAGAACAAAGGGAAGCTGTACAATGAAGAGTGCGACCGTTTCATGGTCTGTCTTTGATCTTTTGCTCTTTATGTTTCAATATTCTATTATGAAGCTTGATTGTAGGTTGGTTTAAAACAGATCTGCATGATCCACAAACTTGGGTATGGGAACTGGGATGAGCTAAAGGCAGCATTCAGGACATCGCCTTTGTTCAGGTTTGACTGGTTTGTGAAATCCCGCACGAGTCAGGAACTCGCAAGAAGATGTGACACTCTGATTCGACTGATTGAGAAAGAGAACCAAGAGGTTGATGAGAGAGAGAGGCAAGCCCGTAAAGAGAAGAAGCTCGCAAAAGTAAGAGTTAAAACATATGTAGTTGTAGTGTCTTTCGATTTGATTCCTTTGGATGCTTATTGTTTTCTCAAATCTTTGAAGAGTGCAACACCATCAAAGCGAGCTTTAGGAAGGCAACCAAGTGAGAGTCCTTCATCGTTGAAGAAGCGTAAGCATCTGAGATGATGATTATCTGAGGCTCTGTTTATGCATTTTCCAGAGTATTAGTTTGCTAAGGTTTTTGTTGTTAAATATATGACTAAGCTAATTTTAAATATAGCAAGCGAATTTCAATCCAGTTTGGTGAATGTTGTCTTTGTTGACTTGGATCTTAATGGTATAAATTAAAAATAATTTTGTTTTATCGAAAATTTGTCCTTCTATGCTTGTGTATACATGTTTATAAACAAACCAACAAGAGAAAAGGAACAAAAAGTTTGAGACCACTGGAGTCTGGAGGAGAACTTTTGGCCAAAGTTTTAATAAGTTTCTGAGGGACACGACCACAACATAATTTGCATACTTTTCTCTCTTTTTTTGTCCACATTTGCATTATCAGCTGAATCTTTTCTGGCAAGAAGATCCATAGCGTTGTTCGTGTAATGAGTAATGATATTGTCACGGATACCAAATTTCAAGAAAAAAGGAAGAGAAAACGTGAATCGTAGATTCGTTTCTGCTTCTTTATTCGTTCGTGTTGCTGCTCCAGATTCAAGAAAACGAATGGACGAATAAAAAAACAGGGGATTTTGAGGAATCGAATGTCGTGTGAATAAGGCGGCCATTTATTAGTAGTAATCGTTGTTCAGGAAAGGAAAACAAAAAAACAAGAGAGAGAGAAAGAGAGTGATGGCCGTATGAGAGAGAATATATTATATATGGACAAATGGTAAATGACAGAAGCTTTGGTCTCTCTGCTTCTATCAAATCTCAGACCCCAAAAATAATCTTCTTTTCTCTTTTCTTAATGTTGCTTAGTTCATGAAGAATTGAGGATATTTTCCTCCTTTTTTTTTTTTTTTTTTCTTTAACTTGAAGAAGTCTTCGCTTCTATGCTGCCACTGACGCTAGCTGAGTCACCACTGGCCTCAGCTGGCTCTTCACGGCTCAAACCACTGACAATAGGAGAAGAAACTGCAGCAGTCACAGCCTCTGTGGTGGGTTCATTGCTCGAGCTTATTGGAGCTAATGCGCCGCTGAGTGAGGATGATCCGATTGGGTATGGAGCCACGGGCATATCGGTTAGCGAAGATGCAGACGGGCTGTAGCTAAGTGAAGAGCCCATTGAGTGATCAAACTTACACGCCGGTCCAAACTTGCAGATTCCGTGTTGCGCAAAGTGAGTGCATTGCGCTACGCCCTGCGTCAAAATATATTGAAATGTTGTCTCATACCAACACTAGCAAACAAAATTATCATATCTGATCGAGCTTGTGTCCACAGAAAAAGAAAAAGACTTACGGGACGAAGTGGAAGGCCAATGGAGCTGAGGAGAACACCGGTTTTAGGTTGAACTGCATCCAGAGGATGATGGTATCTGCACGAAGATCCGAATTTACAGTCTCCGGTTCTCATGAAGTATTGGCACTCAGGTTGATCAGGTCGCTGAGGAAAAGATTGTTCTTTTGAGGTAATCGAGGAAGCCCCAGATTGGTATGTTCCATTATAAGCAGTCGCTGAAGGAGATAACGGCGCGATTCCATAAACAGAGCTCGATCCAATAGACGGTTGAGTTCCAGGCGAAGGCATTGCACTTAAAGAAGCCTACAAAATAAACCGATTGATTCTTTAAGCAAAAAAGGTAGCAAATGAAGAATTAAAAAAAAAAACGAATTGAAGGCGTTTGATATAGAATACCTGGTAAGGATTCCAACCAGGGTATGGAACCATTCCGGGAGGCAGAACCATTGGAGGACCGTAATGGCTTTGAAGATATGAACCAGGTAAAAGAGAAGGCCTTGCCAAAACTAACCCATATTGTTGAGACGAAGGCACGGATTGAGATTGAAGTGTTGGATAGATAGTCTGTAGTTGCGGCTGTGGCTGCTGCTGCTGCTGAGGTGGACCCTGTACAGCGAGTGGCACGGGATGGTCGAATCTACAGGTCAAACCAAATTTACACTGACCGGTTCTCATGTAATAAGAGCACTCTTTCTCTCCCTGCAATCAAATTCAGAGGAGCTTTAAGAGATCAAACAAGAAACAATGTGTGGAAGATTGATAAACCAATACCATTCGAGGGATTAGAACACAAACCGGGCGTAATGGGTATCCCAAATAACTTAGCGAGACAGGCGTAACGGAACCACCTCCTTGCCTAGGATGATGATACTTGCAAGAAGCACCGAATTTACATGTTCCCGTTCGCATAAAATGCTGAGCAACAAAAAAAAAACAGTCTAAAAGTTGACAGATTTCTTTTTGTAAACAAAAGCAGACAAATTGTCTCAAATTCCGGAACATATAGTTTAACAACATTCATCATCAAAAACCTGACAAACCGGATGTCCCATCCTCTCCGGTAAAGCTCCATCTCCTCCTCTCACAAATCCAATAACCTAAACATCAAATCAAGAGCTTACAAAAACCAATAAATTTCTCAAGCAATTTAGAGTTTTTTTTTATATATAAAAAAATGTTAAATTCAACAATGCCCAAGAACTAAATCACTGAATCAACGATCTGATCATCTGAAACCGAGGAATTGAAGATCGTGAATAAGGAGAATCAAAATTGGGAGTTTTTACCGCTCCTCGGTCTCGTGGGTGATTAAACCGACATCTCGACCCGTAGCCGCAAACGCCGGTTCGCAAGTAATAGATACAATCGGGCTCGTCGGGTCGCTCCGGGTAAGATTCACCTCCTCCTCCTCCAGCTCCGCCGCCGCTCAACCCTAACCGCCACATCGAAGCTACAGAACAGGCATTTGGAACAAAATCTTTTAATCTGACAACGCTAATCGCAGATAAAGCGGGAAATCGATAACGTTACCTTCGACTCCGGTTTCGCCTCTCCATTCAAGCGATGGATCCGATCGCGACCCTTCTTCACCGGCGAGACCGTACCGCTCCATTTATACCTTAACCTCTGCAGAGGGAGACAAATCCCCCTCACACGAAAGAAGAAGTCTTTTTTTTGTTGCTTTTGTCGGAATGTCGAAAGCTCCGATCGAAGAATAGTGTTGTTGGAAATCTAAGTGGAAACAAAAAAGAAGAAAAACGCAGATCGTGGTTTCGCTTCCACACCACACCACTCTCACTCGCTTGATCCCTAGCTTCAAAGCTGAAACCTTTTTGAACTAAACAAAAAAATTATATTATAATTTTCGGCTTCGATTTTCTTTTTATTCGTAACAAGTTTTATTTGTTTTTCTTTTTGGAAGTGATGGGAGGTTTTGATCTTTCTTTATGCGTGCTCGCCTTTTTCGTGGGTGTTTTGCCGGTGGTGGTTAATATACGCGCCAAACATATAATTAGTGACTTCTCTTTATTTTATTGGTTTTTCCTTCTCTTTTTTAACATTTATTTAGGATAAAATATCGTTTTTCAAAAATTCAGGTAGAAACCCCAAAAATTAAAAAGATCTTTTTTTTTAATTATAAACTTACAATTACAATGCATAAACTCAGGTAAAATATTATTTTTAGATAAGCTTATCTCCAGTCACCAGGCTGCCGTATTGGGTAGTACTTTTAAACCATCTACAGATCTTGACCTATTTTATTTGTTGTTTATTTGTACATTCATATCTAGGAAAGGGACGTTGATTAGATTTTAGTCTGGATATATACAGTACTAGATTGTAGAAAGTTTTGTATGGCCAAGTTTGTTCCCTGTTTAATTAAATGGTATATATATATATATATATTACAAGAAATTGCAACTTTCTTACATCACTCGTGATTGTCTACAGGTTACAATCTTTAGTAAATAATGCTAGCGCTAGACCATCCGCAATCCAATACCTGTGTCTTCCGCAAGACATAATGTCTTTTCAAAAAATGATGACCTGTTGTGACGTGATTCGTCGCGACAATAAAAAATTAATTAAAAAAAAAAAAAAACCGAAAACACAAAATATGTGTCTCTTATATCACAGTGGCAAGTTAGAATCATAATTATTTTAGCAAAATCCAGAACATTTTGATATGATGCTATTTGACAATGAAATTGCTTTTCGTATTTTATAATTATTTGTATTTACAATGTTAATTTTTGGTTGTGCGGATTTTGGTTTAAACGTCTATTAAAATGCTCGATTAATCGCTCAGAAAGAAAAATGATCAATTGTATTAGTTGCTCGATTTAGACAATTTAATCCATAATTTTAAAAAAATTGAAAAACAAAAAATATATGTATTAGAAAGACGCCTATAATCCGGTTAAAAGAACTGCCGTTACTTCTTATCTCGAGAGTTTGATTCTCTATCCTTTTAATGAGTAAACGAAACCGTTTATACGTGTCCCAACACACAAAACAATATATATTAAACTATTGAGATATTTATACATATTTAGAGGGTAATTATTTTTTTTTGAATATTTTTTGTGATATATTTTTGTAATATTAAGATGTAGAAAACAAGTAATTTAAGTTTTGATTGACCCTCTTTGGTTCTCTAAAATGAATTAATAATTGTGGCTTAAAAGTTTATAGTTTAATCTCATAAAAGGAAGCAGAGCAGAGATTGTATTAAGATATTAAGATGTAGAAGAGATTATTTATTCTACCTTTATTTTTATCACGACACGTCCATGGAGAAATTGGATTTATGGGTCTAACACAAGGGCCACAACAAAAAAGAAAAACAATTGATTTAAAAAAGCCATGAATATACTTGTCTTAATTGTTCAAGAAAAATAAAACATAATGTCCATCACAGTCGCAGAATAGTATTGTTTTTTTTTTTTTTTTTTTTGTAAACGAATAGTATTGTTTGTTTCCATCCACTAATATCCATTTTCTATAAATTCACATGTATATATACTAATTTCTGAGATGCAGTTGTTAGCCAGTGATTTTGACTGATGATATAAAGCTAAGACAATAGATGACCAATCAAAAACCTCTTCTTACAGTTTTTTTTGGTTACCGGTCAGTATTACAAACTTTTCATTTTAGGTTACGAGTTTTCTATGGTATTTACAAATTAATGCCATAAATTGATAATATTTTGTGCGATAAAATTTTGTTAAAAAATAAAGAATACAATAGTTTTATCTGTAAATGATTAAAAAAACAGGTACTGTAAGTTAATAGTATTTTAACGTTATTGAAAGTTTTAACGCTTTCAATTTTTTTTGTATGCGTATCATTTTTGCACATACCATGTTAATCTTTCTATATTGTTGCAAATTTATCGAAAATTTCCAAAGGAAAAGTTAAAGAAGAATATTGATGTAGGAAAATTTGCAGATACTATTTTACAAAAAAGAATAAAAAATCAGATACTAATAGTCGTATATATATATTTCTATATATTTTCTTTTTTTGCGCTAAAGTATAGCTAGATATTATTTTCCAGAAAAAAAAACAAAAAAACTTTCGTTTTCCCATTTTCTATTAATTTGGAACTATTATAGCGTCTGACGTTCAGTTGCTAAGATAGGCGCGTGAAATAATCTAGAAGTTAAAATGGCGAGCAATAAAAACGATGACTTTACATAAAAGAAGTCAAATTGGTTTGGTCATGAAATGACCAATCCAACGGCAACAAAAAGCATTAAGCTGATGATCAACGGTCCAGATCTACTCCAAAGTCACTGTCCATTGAACTACTGACCAAACGAACCCCTTGAGTGTAGTAGTAGGTAAAAGAAACCCATTCTCTTCACAAAGTTAGAAATTCAATTAATACGTAGGATTTTTGTTCAACTCCATGATGGAATCAAATTTAGTATTTATCACTCCACTGATGGAATCAATTTGGTTGTATATATATAAGAATTTGAATTTGTATGATTGTAAAGAACCTTTCCAAGGTTTTCAGTATATTTATCGATGCCACCGATGGAATCAATTTGGATATGTTGCATATTTGAAATTATAAAAAAAAATATCAAAGATTTTGATGTTAAGCTTTTTGGGTTTCTAACTCAAGACTAATTGACAATAAGTAGATTGGCCCAAGTCCCTTATATATTACTCAATGTCAATTCTTACTTTTGATGTGGGATAATCTTCACATACTTTCTAGAGATTAAGGCCCATGGCCCAATAATATATATATAATCCAAATACTTTCTCTCGAGATAATGGCTCTTCTAGCCATTAATCTCGACAGACCATCAATCTTCGGGTCGGGGCGGTCGGACCTTTTTCTAGACCAGATTACAGACAGTGTGTGTTCGGATTCTGATACCATGTTAAGTTTTATGGGTTTCCTGTCGAGATTAATGGCTAAACGAGCTATTATCTCGAGGGGAGATATTGATATTAAATAGAGATTAATGGGCCATATGTCTTAATCTCTAGGGAATGTGTGAAGATTGTCTCATATCGAATGTGGGAAGAGACATTGAGTAATATATAAGAGACTTGGGCAGCCCACTCATTACCAATTGGTTTTGAATTGGAAGTCCATGAAACTTAACATTTGCACACTAAAAATACATTTCATATCAAATACGAATAACCAAAATTCAAATTGAACTTTAGCTATAGACCAAATTTGAGATACGTAGCAAACTATGAGTATCAATTTCCTGTCACCTCGTCGTGAGAAATAAAAGCTTTTCCGTTTGTAGAGTCTGAAAAGTGAAGATTAGTCAGCCTAATGAATGAGCACTAAAAGCATTTCGCAAAGGAAGTTTAGAGAAATCTATTATATAAAGACTGAGTGAGTACGAAAAAAAAAAAAAAAAGAAGAAGATGAAGAATCGGATAAGTCGTTTGGCTTCTTCGACTCCTCGATCCAAAATAAAAAAGTTCAATATGAATTTAATTTACTTCCAAAGCTCTTTTCAATGTAAATTTATGTTCTTCCTTATTAATTGTTCGTTCTGCACAACCAAATTTCCAAACCATTCGCTCTCTCCTCACATCTCATAATATCTCATCAGATACTCTTATTCTTCATCTGTTGTTGCTTCCACTTGGGTTGTCGTGATTCTCGACACGCAAGATATCTGGTCGTTCGTTCGACATATTGATCGGATGTGATGGCCATATCATATGTAACTCGAATTGGAACCGTCTGAAGAGAAAGTTGACAAAACATGAAAAAGGGTCGGGACCGTCTGAGCGGAGATATTTCAGATTATTTTGATTGGTGTTCCGTTCATGAAGAAGAAAGGTTTGCGTGAGGTTCTTTTGTGCATCTGGATTGAGCTCTACCAGTGTAACGAGATGAACAAGGTTCGGTTTCAAGTAACGCCTATTATTTGTTTGATGAAATTCCTTAGAGAGTTTTAAATCAGCCTCTAGCTGAAGCTCTGCTTAATTGTTTTCACAGTATTGACATTTTTACTGCAAATTGAGCCAAATGCTTGTCACTAACGTTCTAACTATTGATTTTTAAGGACTCTAAATTATTCTCCTATGCCTCTAAATTATATTTCTAAATCACTGTTACACTGACTGTATGATTAGAGAATTCAGAAGATTGTGAAATGAGTAAGTCCGAAAAACCAAGAGCTGCGGAAGCAATTAACTATGTATTTTCTATTTTAATGCATTACAGCGAGTTGACCAGCAGATTGGTCTGTGGAATCAAACAAACTTTCATACTCTGTATTGCGACTTGCGAGTAATGAGTATTAAATTTTATTATAAAGTTACATATATATATATCTCCCATGAAACTCTTCTGGTATCAGTCACCAGAGTTTACATCACTTCTGGTATTTTACAACTCATAGTTCTTTTGTTCATCAATCATTATAAGTAAAGAAAATATCTACATGTATATTGTAAGTATATGACTGTCCTCTTAATTTTGTAGGGAAATGGTCGTTTATATTGCAAACACATTAATTTTTATACTCGAATATTTTGCTAAGAAAAAACAACTATAATTTCTCTATCCGTTCACCAGCACAACTCTTGCTATATTGCAGTTAAGGTTTTAGTCGATTGATAGAACTACATTGCATTTGTTTCTCTTGTGAATTGCAGTGATGTTATTATCGCTGAAGGGTGAATTGCAAGGGTGAGTTTTGAAACACTTAATGAAGTACTTTTGTGTGTCTTTTTTGGAGATTCGTTTTGTTATCTTGATGTCTTCAGCTGTTTTGCAGTTTCTATTCTTCACTGGTGGGATTGTTTTCCTAACTTTGGTCGTTAATGGATCCACTACCCAATTACTTTTGATATATTCTTTACATCGACACTTTAACAGCCACCCATGATTTTAATCCTATATCCTCTTATACTGCTACTTTTCCAGTTTAAGATGCAAATATTTTGGTAAATGGTGGAACCTTTGATCATCTGTGTTTGTGATCATACATGCACATGAGACTGCACCCTTCCACCGGTGTGGCTATATTATCTTAGCTCTGTATTTCTACCAAACAGTAATAGGTAGTTAGATGGGATTCAACCTGATTCGGAATCCATCACTGATCCTTGAAATGTACATTCCCGAATTATTTGTAATTATTGCTATAATGATTATATTTTCTTCTCTGATTTGTGTTTTTCTTTCCGCAGAATCGAATATTGGAGTATATAAAGTGTGAAATGATGAACACCGCGTTAAAAGCTTTTGAAAATCTAGGAGATGACGAGAAGTTTGGATCTATTGACTGGCAAACAAGTATAAGACATATTTCTAGAAATTTACCATGACTATCGTTCGTTAATGTAGATCGATCGCTTCCCGACTCATATCTCATAGTTAAAGGGAAGTTAGTTCATGAGTATACTTCTGTAGTAATGTTGGTAAACCAAGGGATCCGAGGTTTGAAGCAAGTTTGAAATGTTTTGCCTAATCTGAGAGAGGAGAAGAATTTAAATCAACAAAGGTTTTCATGGATTCTTGCTCATTCGTAAGGATGGCTGGATTCTTTGTCCTAGAGACTTACCGAAGCAGTTTCAAACGAGTTAGAGAATGTCACAATTCTTTGCTCATTGGTTCGTGTCACCGGGTCAGGGTGTACTGATCATCCATGTGATTTATCATTCCAAGTTAAGTGAAAATAGTTAAACTACTTACCACTTCACATTACATACAGAGCACTTCATCATCTACAAAATTACAAAATATAATCCCTTATTAAATAAAAAGTTATCAGAAAAAAGCTTGGGTTTTCAAGTGGATGTGAAAATCTCTTTCGGAGAAAAAAAAGCTTGGGGTTCACAAAAGAGTTGTGAGAATCTCTTCTAAAACTTACATTTGAGTCCAAAATTTCATATATTTTTTTTAATATGGAATTTCTAATATCAAGTTAAAAATACCAAAAAAAAGCAAACTAAATAATGAAACTAGATTAAAAAGCTAAAATATATCAAAAAAACCCGCGCGTAAGTCTCACAAGGAGGTGATACATCAGCTCTCCCCTTTGTGACACCTCAGCTTTCAAAAAAATATTTTCAAAATTTTAAAGAATTAAGGGGGAGAAGATGAAGAAAATACGACATCGAGAAAAATCTCTTCGTAAACAAGCAAACGAGCTTCGTAAACAACCAAACGATTTATCAGTTAAATCCTTGAACACTTAAATCATTGAATTCAGTGATAAACATACACTTCTCGAAATAATTCTCCAAAAAAAGTGTGATTCATCTCCCTTTTTTTTTGGTAAAATTTCTAAGATGATTCATCTCCCTTATAACCAACTAATGTATCTCTTCTTATATACAAGTTATCTAAGTTAGATTACGTAACCAAAAAAAAGAAAGGGAGCAGCCGTAAGAGGCCGGGAGAGAGAGGAGGAGAAATAAGATAGAAAGAAAGAAGAAGAGAGAAGAGAGGAGGAAGAATAGAAAGAAAGGAGAGAAGGGAGAGAGAGAGGAGGAGGAGGAGATTAATGACAAAGAGAAAGAGAGGAAGCAGAGATAGCACATAAACAAGAGGAAGGAGAACAAGTGTCCGCAAATCAGAATCGGAGGCTGAGACGTCGCGGAAAAGAAATGGACCATC
This sequence comes from Eutrema japonicum, assembly GCA_030161315.1. Taxonomy (NCBI): domain Eukaryota; kingdom Viridiplantae; phylum Streptophyta; class Magnoliopsida; order Brassicales; family Brassicaceae; genus Eutrema; species Eutrema japonicum. The sequence continues at coordinate 45,219,709 of BSQW01000002.1, read as the reverse complement.
ACCACAGCAAAGGAAAAGAGTTGAGAAAGGTATATCTGTTTGTGGAAGTAAGGAAATTAGGAAGCAAAGCAGATCGGAGCAGATCAGAGTGACTATAAAATACGATGTCAATTACTAACTCAATAGAGAATCATAGATGACCTGTAAAAGCTCTCGATCTCTTTATTTCAGTGGACATCAAAAAATTGTATTGGTTTGTTTTTGTATTGTTTGCTTGATCGGGTAGAGTATAATTTACTAAAGTTCACTTGGCGAGGGGTAGAGTAAATGGATGCTTTATGACACCAAGTAGAAAATTATTCTATTAGTCGCATTGTGATTATGTTTAGTACATAATAGCTGATCAATAAGTAGCAGTGAGTTCATTTGTTTTTTCATAATGTAAAGTTTATGTTTGTGGATAAGTATGACAATTTGTTTAGCTAAATGATGGTTAAAATAATAATAAAAAATATACTAAAACATTTTAGTACATTTTCCATCTAAATGTTTATGACCTGCTAAATGGAACTAAATGTATTTTACTATGTTCAAAAAAAAGAAAGATTGTTGAAATTTTGGCACCAACCATGTAGGAAGCTAAGTGGAACAGAGGAAGGAGTGAGTAGTGAATTATTGTCGCTTAAAGAGTCTATTTGAGTGTGTTAGTGTGTGTACGGTGTTTAGAGGGATTGGATTAGGATTGTGTTTTGGTGATTTCAATTGCAACTGTTATCGTTTAATTAGGTTTCTGCGAAAAATTCAAATCCAAAATAGCAAAAGAGTTTTCAAAGTGGGTTTAGAGATTAACGAATATCCTAATGTTACAACGATGATTTATAACGATATGAAACAAAGAACATCTATATGATTGTGGTTAAGAGAGAGCTAGGAAGTTTTCATAGGAGTTGATCAGAGAAAAGTGAGAACAACATAATATAGTCTAAAATACATCCGTATGCGCGGGTATAGATTTTTAGAACAACTTAATATTTAAAAAGATAATACATAAATTTCTCTGTTTTCAATTATGTATAATGGGGATAATCAATAGATTTGGTCACGCTATTAAAAAAGTCACTAATTTGTGAGATAAAAAAACGCATTACAAAAAAACCGCGGTTATTCATCTAGTAATAATAAAAATGTAGAAGGTTTTGACTTGGACAGGAATGAGCCACATGTGACCAGCTTTTGGAGATTGTGTAATTCCCCAAAGGATCTTTTGGACCATAACATCCCCTCCGTTTCTTCATCTACCAAATGTCGGCGAGCAAATTTACCCATTTTTAATATTATATTTCAATACACTTAATTTTCTATCTTTTAAATTTACAATTAATTACAGTATTTGGCACGATAACATCCTTGTCTTATTTGTTGCATGACGTTTTGATTATATATAATACCGTTGGGAGTATTTAAAAAAAAAAATTTCTAAAGGAAACTATACAAGTACTTTAAATTTTACTATTTTAGTAATAACAGAAATTCATCTAGAGATAGATAATGACAACATTTATAAGCACTTGTGAAGCTTTTGAATCATGCGACTTCAAAATTCAACTTTAGACAAGCATATAAAATCCCACAAGACATTTGTTCTAACAACACAAACAACTTCATCCACAGTTTTGTTTATTCTACAAACTTTAACCGACAGGAATACACAGAACACATTGACTCATAAAGATTGTAGAATCATTGTGTGGGGGAAACAACAAAAAGAAAGAGATATCATATATAACCTTTATTCTTTTTGTTTTCGTTTTTCTCATATTTGTGAAGCTTGAGAGTTTTGTAGCCAATCTTGATCAGAGGATACCTTAGAAATATGAAAAAGGTCCAAGGAACAAGTCAACAACACATATATTCGAAATTTTTATTCCTTATCCAGAGACAGCACCCAAGTGGACAGATACCTCAACATCTTCGAATTGAGGCTCTTCGACGTGTTGAATTGCTCTTTCTCGACTCCAAAATCCCTGAAACACACATAGCTTTACTACCTCAAGATTATGCTTTGATTCCTTCTTATCAGAAACATACGGAAAACCAATATACATGCATCCTCTAATAGCACACATATAAGCAAGTGTCCCAAATTCCAAACCAACAAACCCCAAATTATCGTTCGAATTACCAATTACAACTCATGATCAGTAAAGTAGAATAGTACTCTAAAGAAATGTGTCTCCACCGTTTTAGGACGGCCAATTTGAGAAGATTGTGATTAACGGAAAAAATAACCCATTAAGGGTATTTAACGAAAATATTGTTTCTCGACATAAAGATAAATTAAACTAAAATTCGCTTGCGGACCCAAAAAAAAAAAAAAAAAAAAAAAATATATATATATATCTTTTTTTTTCAAAAAGGCCCGTTTTTTCGTTTGACAAAAGGCCCGTCTTCTATTCAAAAGGCCCAATCCGGTCCAAATAACAAAGAAATGCACAATTTCGTTCTTTGGTCATGCCCAAAAAAAAAAAATTACAAAAGTCACGAAGCTATATTTTCTTAATTGCAACAGTAGTTACCCTAATTATATTTTCTTTCTTAGCTTATTCCGCTGTATTTTCTATCTTATTCTTCCGCAAGTATTTCCAATATCATGTTTTTTCTTTTGGGATTTGAGTAATATTTGCTTTTTAGGGATATGTGCCACCAAAAATCAGATTATACTTACAAAAATATGACTTAGTGAATTTGCTTTGACAATCTATGGAAGATAATCTACAAAAAGTGGTTCAAGTTATGTCTTTGGACGAGGATAAATCTATCACACACACATTCAACTATAAATTATGTAAATTTTGAAGAGATTTTGCTAAATTTTCTGCGTGATTCGATTTTTTTTAGATGTTTAAGTCATGCCATAGTCTGTATTGATGTGCGTGGAAATGTATTCACTATTATATATCCGTTTAATGCATTTTGATATGTGTAAATATTGGTTAAATTTTTAAAATAAAGTATTTTCAGTGCTGTTTTTTTTTTGGCGGAATCATAATTAAGATTTGTTCCTACTGGCTACTTAAGAATTAGTGGTTGAAATGAATATTACATTTTAGCTTATAAGCTTAATTTATTTCAATAAAGTAATAGAGAGGAATCACGTGTCAAATATCAAAACGGTTGATGATTGAAGTATTTTTCATGCCACACGTACCTAAGATTTAACAGCTTGCATTAAGAATTAAAGATTCATTTTTATTAAACCAAAAAGATTTCATTATTCATATTTTTTTCTTTGATATAAAAGATATCCTTTAGGGTTAGGCATTCATTTTTTCAACATATAAAAGACATCCTTTAGAGTTAGGCATTCGATTTAAAATAGATTCGATTTGTGAAAAAATTACGAAAGTCGAACAAAAATCTTTTTTGTTGGTTTGGTTTTAGACTTTTAGTTTAGTTAACGTTTGAGTTTGGTTGGATTGTAAAACGTTATAATATCAAGATTCAAGAGATGGATCAGATAGTCAAAGACAATTCGTGTAGGTGAAATTAAATGTAGATTTATGAGATGCTGCAAATGCATCGTATGCATATATTTCCACTACTTTGACCTTTTTCCTTCATTTCATCTTACTTTCAAAAGTTTTTTACATTGTTAGCTCTAGACCCGTGGACAAAAAATATATATATTAAGTTTTGGTAAATTTTTATTATATTAATAAAAACTAATCGCAAAACAAAAAAAACGGTTTTTTTTTGTTTAATTAAATAGAAGCCTCAACTTTTTTGTTTTTGAGTTTGGAGCCCTCTAAATCTAGGCGGCCGAGACTCGGCGGACCATATTTTAGAACAATTTGTTTGTTATCCTTTCTTAATCTAAGTCCATATAGCAAATACATATATCTAACTAACATTGGGAGGCAATTATTTCGGCATGGGTCAATTAATCTATTATATAGTATGGTGTCTGTAAGACTGTAACATTGAGGAATATCCGGATCTATATAATTGAAAAAAGAGTACAAAAATTCCAAAACCTAATGGATGCTTTTATGCCCACAAAAAAGAGATGATTTTATCCAAGAAAAAATAATTTAAATAACCTTCAAAAGTTTTGAAATTATTATAACAATGCAAATCTTTCAAAATTACTAGAATGTTTTTTTTTTTGGAAACAAATTACAAAATAGTTTTGTTTTAATAGTATAGATTGTTTTTTGATAATTTTTGTTTTTGGTGATAAAGAAAATTCCAGTGTGTAAATTTCATTTGTTGTGGAAAGGGAACGTCATTAATAATTAATGGGTTAAAATACTCACAAAACGGTTATTTGTTGTTGTTGTTGTCAACCACATACTAAAAAGGTTTGAAGTTTATAATTAGAACATGATCATATCTTACCAAAGGATTCGGAAGTATATATAAAGCATTTTTAGAAAAAATTGACTATAAAGGGATATACACAAAATATATTCTAAAGTTTGCGGTTCAGCTCAAAACATTATCGTATATAACCAACCACACATAATCAAAGTCGTAAGGGACACATTTAACGCGCCGACATTGAAATTTCTTAGGCCTCATTTTACCATATCTCCCCAAACTAACGTGCTTGCACGAAACTATGATTCTTTTTTTTTTGTGAGGGAAGAACAAAAACAAAAAAAAAGGTTTCGTGTGAATCATCATCACATTGTCTTATTATTTGCCTTTGGGTCAACATGATATACAAAGTCAAATATTTTCGAAGCTTTTTCTGTACAGGGTCAGCTAACAACAACAATAGCTGACATTAATTATTCACAAACATACAAATGAAAGAAATGGATTATTCAGAAAAGAGTTTTCCGATGATTAAGCAACGAATGTTGTTGTTAGCCGAATGTTTTCTCGGTGCTGTAAGTCATGTACAAGAACCCATCTCCTTCCTTGAAAGTATTGTACAACGAGTCCATGCGACTAGCTGCAGAATCAAGAGAAGAGTTAATGGATAGAAGAATAAAGGAAATTAAGGCTTTTGACATGGATGCTCTTTGCTTAATTACCCGTTTGAGGAAGTGTGTTGTGTACAAAAACAAAGAGAGCTTTGGATGGATCTAACTGTAGCCTGTTGCTTAGCATGTGAATGAAATGTCCAACGGTCATGTCTCGTGGGACCAAGTATCTGAAAATATGACCAAACAGATCATTGGTGGATCTATTCAGTTTGTCGGCAACAGCTATATTGAAGTAACAACTTACTTGTTCTTCTCCATGTCAGGGAGGTCTGCGTTTGAATATTTCTCAATGATCACCTGTTAATGATGAATGGATAGTCAAATACAAAACCATCAATCAAATACTTATAGATGATGATGACAATAGTTCTCTTTTTTCATGATTCCATGTCAGATCCCTAATCTGGCATTTACAATTAAGAAAGAGCAAATCTCTAACATTGACCAGAGTGATCGGATCAGCACAAAAGCAGTCGAATTTCATCAACCAATAGCAACAGAAATTGTTAGATTGAACCCAGAAATTAGAGCAATTCAAGATAATTGCGAAAGAAATCAACGATGAAATCAACTCACGGGAACTCTATCTGGATATTTCGCAATGATGTTCCTCGACTCCTTCAATCGCTCATCTGCAACCCCAAAATCAAGACCGATCAAAACCCGCACATTTCGTTTCTCGCTGGAAAATCCAAAGAATGAAGAAAAGAGATTAACCGGACGAGAATTGATCCTTGAAAGACTTGACAACGATACCCATTGTAGATTCCGATCGAAGCTGATGATTGTTTTTGCAGAGCAGAATGTGTTCAATTTTTCCTTTGGCTTTGATTGTTTGAGAAGAAACACGGTAAGAGAGAGAGATTTTTATAGAAGAAGCCAAGGCTAGTCAAATTGGACTCATCCAACTTCCTGGGCACGTCAGGCTTTATTTATGGGCCCAATATTTGGCCCATCAAATAACACCCAACACTACCAGAATGTTTACGATTCAACCAACATAAATAAAGCTTTTATTATACACATGGCTGGCTTAAGCTAGCTGCAAGAAGAACAATCAAGTCAAGTGTATTACAAACTCTTTATTCTACTGTTTCAATGGAAAGATCTCTCTCCTTGCAGAACAATCATCCGGGGAGATTCTCCTCCTCTTTTGTAGCTCCAGCGCGATCCATAACCTCTTGCCTCTCTTCTTCCAAGTAATAGATCTTATCATTCATTCCTTCCTTTCTATACGCCTCCACCATTATCTCAAACGTTCTTGAATCGCATACACATTCTCTCTCCTTCATTCTTTTGTACACTCTTTCCATCTCTATCAGATCATCGGCTTTTGCACACGCTGATATAACCGCGTTGTAAAAGGATGTATTCTCCGGTATCTCAAACTTTGCAGCCAACTGTACACTGCTTATCACCTTGTGGAAAAGACCAGCATTGGCGTATCCGTTTATGAGACAGCAAAACGTCTTTGTGTCTGCTTTCATACCTTCAGTTCGCATCTGATCAAACGTATACTCCATGTTCTTTGCATCACCAACATCCGCAAACGCCTCGATGATGTTGTTGTAAGTCGATGTTGTCCATGGAAACTCAAGCTTCCGCATGTATTCCATCACGGACGACATCTTATCATACATTCTCTTCTTCCCATAAGCACCGATCAAGATATTGAAACTTCGAGTCTCTGGCTCAATCCCAAAGTTCCTGAACTTTTCGTACCAGCTCTCCATCATGTCTATCTTTCCCATGTTGCCAAACACGCTAAGGATGATATTCATAGTCCACACATCAGGTTTGCAAGAAGTACTCACCAGCATATCAGACAAAACTTTCTCCATCTGATCAAACCTTCCGACCCTACCAAACCCACTTAAAACTATGTTCTGGGTCACAGTGTTTGGAGTTATCAAACGTTCGTCCATTTCTTTGTATAACGAGTCCACCAGGTCAAATAGAGAAGCGTCCACACACGCCTTGAGCAGAGTGCTGTATGTGAAAACATCAGGTTGGCATTGAGGCAAGCTTTTCATTCGGTCAAGAATCGAAAAAGCCTCGTCGATGAGATTGTTGCGACAGTAAGCCGCGAGAAGAGCAGTGTAGAGCTCAGCAGTGGGTTCAAGTCCTTCTTCAAGCATTTCGTCGAACAGCTTCTGTGCACGGCTGGGTTGTCCAGATTTCCCCAGAAGAACAAGCAGCTTCATGTAAGTTCCTTCCTTTGGTTGGTAAAATGGTTGCTCCCTCAACATACCAAAAACCTAAGCTCACCCAAAAAAAAAAAAAAAAATACCCAATTGCAATTTCAGCTAAATTAAAGTTTCAAAATTCCACTGAATTGGGATTGAGAAGAGAGAAATTGAAATACCTCGAGAGCATGTAACCACTGCTTTTTGGCGATGAGATCGGACAAGGTTTCAGTGACGGTGCAAACCCATCCGTTAGCTTTGCTTCTCCTGTCCAATTTCTTCTTCACATTCTTCATCGGGGTTCGTCTGGGATTAACCGGCTCCGTGATTCCAGGAAATTCGCCTTCCTTCCAAAGCCTCTTCTTCGTAGCACCTCCCGGAGAAGGTTTTGAAGCAGCCAGGACGCATCGTACGAAGCTCACATATCTCTGACGAAATCTACGCTTTCCTTCAGGAATTCCAGACGAACATAGCGAAGAAGAAAACGAGAGAGACATTGACGCCATCGTCTTCTTCGGGTGTCACTCTGTTGCGGATAAAACACTCATTTCGGTTGGATATGGTAAAAACCGGTTACAGATAACCGAACCGGGAACCCTTATTTAACTGCAAAAACTGCAAAATTATCAAACTAAACCGGAGTAATAAAGTAGCAAGCGCTTTGACCAGAAATGAGAAAACCAAACAATAACTTGCAATATATATCGATTGTAAACTCGCAATTTTATAGAACTCCATTGTCACAAACATCATCCCCACCGGTTGTTAGTAACCCCATCTGATACATATATACGTTTTGTTATTAAAGTAATCGAGCATGCGATTAATAATATTGACTCGGATTATTGGATGTATACCGAATGATGCGTCTAAATTAGTGTCGCACATTGTGCTTTGAGAGAAAAGTTTTTTTTTAATTGTTTTGAGAGCCAAGTTTATAATCGATTTATATTGCAAATTTACAATCGATATATATTGTTTAAAAATTTCAAAACAACCTTAAAAAATTCAAAACAACCTTATCTTATAGGAGAAAATTATAACTTGTTGACAAAAATAAATATTATATGAGATAATAAATAATAATAAAATAGAGAGAAAATGCGGAAAAACTTATTATCTCTTGGTAAAAGGGCATAAATGTCAATACATACCATAAAAATAGACCAAAATGTGCATTTACTCATTTGAGATAAACCAAAACTAATTATTTCTGTAATTATAGTTTGAAAATGGGTTTTTGAAAGTAATTTTCTCTTTTTTTTTGGGGGGGGGGGGGGGGGGGGGGGGGTGGATGCCACATTGGTAGATCTGAGGATATAATTTTATGTTACCACATGACACAGTAATCTTATGTATATAATGTGACTCATTTCCTAACATTTTTAGGAAATTTTATTTATTTATTAATGAATATTATACTGTTTTTGATCATTTGGTTTGATTCAAACATATAGTAAAACTAAAAGTATAATAAAGAAACAGTTTTTTTAGATACTATAGATTTCAATAAATAATTAAATTATTAATTTGAGAGAGATTATATACTTAATTTGTTTGAAGGAAGTTGTAAGGTAGATCTTTACCCCCAAAGAGAAAAGGGACAAAATACAGAGTAAGCACTACGTGGCTTGGCTCAAAAAATATTTCTAAAGTAAAGAGTCTATATATATAGCAAGACATTACAAGGAGAGTAAATTAAGAGTCCAAAATCATCAAGAGAAGTTATATTATAGTATAATTTAGTGTTTAAGCTTAATTCTTTTTCTTAAGACTTCGAAGAGCTTCAAAATGAGTTACGGAGAAATCATTCTGGCTATCCTCTTGCCTCCACTCGCCGTCTTTCTCAAATATAGTTGCAATGTACAATTTATCTTCTGTGTGACTACTACTATGATTTCTTACAAATCTTATAATTACTCTCTCTTTTTTTAACAATTTATGTTGTTTGAAAAAAATATTTTCTTGATAAATTTTTTTTTTTTTGCAGACCGAGTTTTGGGTATGTTTGGTTTTGACGCTGTTGGGTTATCTTCCCGGGATCATTTACGCTCTAATTGCCATCAAAATAAGTAATAGTTATTAAGTGTTGAATAAGTTATGTAATAATGAGAGTGTTAAATAAGTTGTAAAATATCTTATGAAATATTTCGTGAAATATTCCTTAGGATTTGCACTATAAATAAGAAAGTTTGGGTGAAACATAAACTAAGCGAAGGGAGTAAGAGAAGTTTGAGAGTCTTTGTAATCTTTGAGTGTTCTTAATAATAAAAGCTCCCCTTTTTAAAAATACTTTTCTAAATATTTATTTGATCCTGATAAACTTTATTCGTGATTATAATTGTTATTTTCAACATATTTTTCAACAAAACCTTTTCATTCAAATAAAAAAAAATCATAACATCTCTTGTAATTGATCTTAGTGACAAAGGAATGTATCCAGAGATACATAAACCCACATAACCACATCAGATTAAATGCGAATTTGAGGAGGGTAAGAGTGGCCACTCTATTAGTGAGTAAACTTTCTCGTAAAAAAAATCGTCAAAATTCCCCTTTGTTGTTTTATGGTATTGTATTTTTGCTTTTTAATGTATTTTTTATGTATGTTGAATTTTATATAAATAAAGATAGTTGAAAAAAAAAAAAAAAACCACACAAATTTCCACAATAGAAAATGACAACTCATCCAAAATTAAATAATTATGTATAAGGAATGTACCTAAATTTGCTTATTGTACCACTACAACCATCCCAAAGCAAAATAAATTAATAAATATGATTTCACTTGCATGATGATCTAATAAAAGGCCCAGAATCATTTCCCATTTTTTTGGCTTTCTGAAATTAACATTTTCTCAGATATTAAAAACAAAATTTCATAGTAACAGACAAATGATAAGCTTAGGAATCTGTTGATGACGATTTACGAATATGAATTAGAAGAGACTGCTTATTACACAGACTTTCCTAAATTAGAAAGTCTTTGTTCTACTCCTCCGGTAGCGAATCGTGGACTCAGCGGAGCTCTTCCGGCGGGAGACCTTGGACTAATCTCTCCTCCTCCTCGGAAATCACTTAAGCTCCGTATGTACACTTTCTCCGACACTCTTGGATTCTGAAAACTCACCACTCGTCTCATCAACTCCACTCCTCCCGCCGGCGAACCTCCCGCCGATCCACTTCCTCCGCCACCACCAAGCTTTATGCTGCTCACCCTCCTTATCTCTCCTCTGCTTCTTGTGAACATTCCGTCCATCACTTCTCCACTGTCCGCGAATGACGTCGCACGGCTCACTTCCCCTTCCTGCACAGAGACGAACATCTTATTTTCGAAACTTTTTTAAAGACGAAGAAGAAGAAGAAGAAGAGAGTTTCTTACCGGTTTGAGATTGAAAGATAAGAGAGCAGGTGCTTCTTCATACTCTGAAGCGTCCAAGTCTTGAAGATGAGCTCCTTTGAAGTAATTAGGCAACACGTATTGTCTAACCGGAACAAGAAACATGATCATCAACGGGAACAGAACTCCGGCCACCGGAACCCACGTGATCCCAAAGCAGACCAGCAAGTAAGCCGCTTGAAACAAAGTGAACATCGCCATCGTCTTAAAGGGTACCGTTTCAACAAAAACTGCATGATTATCCTCAAGAACTCTGAAAAACAAAAAAGACCAAAATTCACAGAGATTCTGTTAATGCAGCAAAACAAGATATACTCTGATTGAGGAAGAATGGTTGATCTTTTACTTGAATCTCCTGCTTGGGGCGGTGAAGAGAAGTAAGATCCTTTCCCAGAATTGATTCCCTGGGAGGCTTTCGATAGCCATGTAACCGAAGTAACCCCAAAGAACCGAACTTGGGATTCTTTTGATTAGAGGCATTGCTGCAACACATCCAGCCACCATCATAGCTTGAAGAAAGTTGCTTACTCTTTGTTCTTTTACTTCTACTGGCAACATATTCTCAACCTCAGTCTCTACATCGAACACTGTTTCATCGACCAGTGTGTCTGCGTTTCCTAAGCCTAAAGCCTTTTGCATTTGTGACTGTTTGAGTCCCTGAATCTGATATGCCCGGTGCTCGATTCAGGGATGAGCTAAAAGTCTAATTATAAATTGATATAGATGATTGATCCGCACATACCCGAGAAGGCCCTTGGTGTATCAGAGGGCTCTGCATTTGTTGGTAAGCTTCTTCCATGCTTCCATAGACTTGTCCTATAGTTGCATTGTTTCTGATGCATTTGCGCGCAGCTGCCACAAGTTTGTTTCGAAGTAGCTGCGAATCAACCGGTTTTAAATGCCTTTTGACAAATGCAATTGGAGGCCTACATAAATACAGTGAGATAATCATCAGACCTGGTGTTTCAGCGTTGCTAAGCTTCTTGTGTGCATTGGAGATTGTGGGATGACACCATTCGATGGAGGAATCCCGAGGAGACCGCATAGGATTGTCTACAGAAGAATGTTCATATTCTCTGACCGTCAATAAGCTGTAAATAATTCAAGTAAACTGAGACAGCGCAAAATAACAATCGTTTTACCAAGAGGCCTAGAAGAAACAGATCATAATGATAAGAAGAAGGTTTTCTCAGATTGAAATCTTCCTGCTGTGCGAGCTGCGAAGCTACACTATGGTCAAAGTAGTAAAGAACCGCAATCATTGACGCTGGAACAAACGCTAAGAGAATGTAAAGCACAGGCACATCCACCATCTCCTGCAGTTTATTCATCATGCACTATGATAAATAAACATAATGCGTTAATAGTAGAGAGAGAGTAATAAGTAGAGAGGAAGTGATTAGTGCCTTAATGACAGTCCAATTCTGATATGCACCGGGAGACCATGGATTAGGACTAACGAGACGTCTTGGTATTCCTTGAGGAACACTTTTCCAAGGAATGTATGATATACAAGTCCACACAACCACCATCACTGGAACACCGTAATCTACTATAAACCCGCGTAACCATTCTGCAATTACAAGGACACCAACAATCCTGACGTTCTTGCTAGGAAAAATAAATGACTTTAGACAGATTTTTGGGTTTTGATTCACGATTAGAATGAACACTAAGGTTCCTTACCAGCACCAAATCTCCAGGACCTTGCTTTTCGGCTTTTCAGTGCGGTAAACAGAAGTCCAAAAGACAAAACCAAACCAAACATTCCATTTGCAAACACCCAAGCAGGTTGGAACTCAGTTGATCTCGGATTTGTTCTTCCGGGGACACCAAACTCATCCACAATGCCCTGAAAAGTAGAGTTTTCAACATAGAGGATCAAGCTTTCGATGCAAATGCTAGTTTAAAGTTGTGATTTTAATTGAGTAAAGGAAGCTCTTTTACTTACTTTAATGGCTTCTTGCATGAAAAGCATGGCGATTAGGATACCAAACAGTTCCCCGGCAATTCGAGTGAATCGATTGATAAAGGAGCAAGCGCCTAATACAGCTAACAAGAACAACAACAGCCCCGTCCACAAGCAAACCCTTTAAAAGAAATCATCCATGAAAAAAAAAGAAGAAGACAATGTCTCTCTCATAAAGTTTTGAGAGTTTCTTGAAAGGAATTGAGTTATTATGCAAAGAGAATGATTTGAGTTTACCATCCGGTCCAGGCGAGAAAGAGATTAGAGCCCAAATCCGGTCTACTTTTGGCGAAGTTGAACATGAAGGTGTACATTATAACAGTAGGCTCTGCAACACCAAGAATCAACAAAGGCTGGCCTCCAATAATGGAGTGAATCACTCCACACAATGCAGTTGAAACTAAGGTTTGAACAGCTGTGATCTTCCCATCTTGCCGAGTTGCAAAAGAAACAAAACACACACAAGTTTACAGTTTTGGGTTACTCTCATTAAAATCAAAGATAGTATAAATATGAATAAGGGAGCAAAAGTGTCATTCTGATGTACCAGTATCTCTTTCCAATTGTTCTCCAAAGGTAATCACCGGAATCGCGGATGCAAAGAATATGTAAGTTGTTGGTGCCAGAATCCTAAATTTTGCATAAATAAAGTTCACATCAAAGCCTCAAGCATTAACAGAGCAAAAGAGAAAAGAAATGAGTTTACCTGAATCCAGCTCTGAGACCACTGATCCAATCTTGCTTATAGCATTTGAGTCTCCCTTTGACATCATTCTTTATACCCTGAAACGGGACAAAGCTCTCTGCCTCGTCCATTTAGATTTGGTGACTTCAAATTTTTCCAACTTGACAGTGTCCTACAAGTTTACAAATAGAACCAAAGATTATGAAGACAAAACACTATTAACCAAGATTAGAGTTCTAAATCCAACTGATTCAGATTTCGTACTTTTCTATGTAGCTGAAACTGGTTTTACTTGTAGCAAAAAGTCACTAGAACCAAAAAAAGAAGAAGAAGGAGCTATTTGTAATGGCTAATGGAATGGAATATTCAATTTACTAAGAAACTCAGATCCAAATATGAATATTTGCATGAAGCTAAAAGAGAAGAGAACCCAAAGAAATGTCCTCGTAGCGCTAATTGCGGAGGGAGTCTTTAAAAGAAGTACAGTAGATTTGATGTGGCAACAAAGGAAAAAACTTTACAACAGATTTTTGACGGAAATCTCAAAGAAAAAATCAAAAGCTGGCGAGAATCGAAAAAAAGGAATAACATGGGATCTAAGCTTGGATTCAAGAATGACTCAGAAAAAGAAAAAAGAAAAAACACTTACCAGAGACAAAACAGCTCAAAATTGCCCAAAAGAAGACAGATTTCTGAGGCAGAGAAGAAGAATAAGAAGCAAATGAGCAGCTTTGGTTCTCTGCTCTTGACCTCCTCACAAGAGCCGTGAGAGATTTTTTTATCAGTTAAACTGCTGCAGATTAAAAATGTTGTGGAGAAAGAAAGAAAGAAAGAAAAAAGAGTACTGTAAAGTTGAGTTTTTTTTATAATAAAAAGTTGAATTAAGAAAAAGAAAAAAAAGTGACTGTGATGTTGAGTTCTTATGCGAGGAGGAAAGAGAGAGATGTCTGTCTCTGTGTCTCTGTGTCTCTGTGTCTCTGTGTCTCTGTGTCTCTGTCTCGGGTTTCAGACAATGCTCGTGATTGGTTACTACTTTTGTACTCTGGCATTTACAATGTCTCTTTTTTTTTTTTTTTTACTCTTTACCAATTTTGATTTTCAGTCATACATTTCCTCGGATATAAGATTTAATAGGTCAAACATTTTTTTTTCTCTCGACGAATTTTCCCAATAAATATATCCTTTTTATTATTGCCATCATTTTTTATTCCACAAGAATTTACGATCATAATGAACGGTTCCACTTACATCACGCTAGATATTTATTTCAAAAATTTATCTTCATTAATCTACATAAATTGTATTTTCTAAGAACCGAACCTCGAACCTCTTGTGTAGAATCATTAATGAACCATTTGGTCGCATCATTTTTTTAGATAACAAACAATGTAACATACCGTCTAATAGTTTAGATGGCCTGTTTTTACAAATGTTTAAATTATTTTGGTTTAAATCCGACCAAAATGGGTTCCAATCTCAAACACACAAAAATCGTAGCCTCTTATCTTTTAGAGAAGGCAATTTTTTGGTAGAAAAATTCTAGTTGGATCGCGCAACTACCATAAAGATTGTCACGACCCATGTTCAAAAACGCGGACGCTTTGGCGATTAATCGCCCGTTTGACGCTGATCGGAGGTCAACCGCCGCGATTTTGTCCAAATCGGACACATTAATCGGAAAACCGATTAACAGCGACTAATCGGCCGCCTAATGATATCAGCCCGATTTTTTATGATCCCAAATTAATGGCAAAGATTATTAAATATCAGGCTCAATTACTTGAAGCCCATAATAAAATTAGGTGATTGAGTGAGTTAAATCGAGACTTATATTTATAAGACAACCTCTGCTTCTAATTTGTTCAAGATTTCTGATGTGAGACAATCAGTTACTTAAAAAAAAAAAATCGTGGGCTTTGCTGGGTTTTACCAAGTTTGGTCCGAAATAAATTTTAGATTTGGGCTTTGTGGGGTCCAAAATAAATGTAGGCTTTACATATTTTTATTTGTTTTTTTTTTTCAGCTAAACATTTTTTATTTATTTGTTTTATTTATCATATATTACTCTTTATATGACATTTAAGTTAAAAACAAATCTCTTATAACAAATTTAATCTTTGAAAATATATAAATACTAAAAATAATAAAAAAAACTTACAAAATTAATCCCCGATTTTGCATCTAGGCGCTACTCAGACCTCGGCCGCCCGACTAGCGCCTAACGAAATTTCGAACATAGGTCACGACTCTTGGACAACTAACTCAAAACTTATATAGGTTGGGATGGGTTGGGTTAACCAAATTGGCCACCCCTACTTCCTCTAATTAAGTCCAGGATCGGCTTTCGGTAAATGCGGACCATTTGTGTAATATGAATTTGATATAGCGAAAATGTTATCTGTTTAGGTTAATGTTTAATTTAATATTACGGGCTTCAAAAATACACAGACGAACAACATCAAAATGTTCATAACATCTCCACTCAACTTTAGCTAGACGCTGAAATGTGACTTATTAAATATTCAAAATTAAAATAAATAAATTTCGCGAAAATGTTTCGATTAAGGTTAATTAATGCATTATTTAATATTACGGTCTTCAAAAGTACACAGAGCAACCATGTTCTCATCATCAAGCCATCGACTATATCAAATCCGTTAGAGATTCTGACATCAAATAAATCTCAAACTACAAGGAAGAAAGTAAATGATGCATTTCTTTACGATATTACCTTCCCACGTCATGCATAATAAGAAAAATGATGATGCATTCTTTACGATAATAGTTACATTCCCACGTACGTAATGCATGATAAGAAAAATTGATGATGCGTTCTTTACGATATTACTTTACCACGTTATGCATGATAAGAAAAATTGATGATGCATTCTTTACGATATTACATTCCCACGTGATGCATAATAAGAAAAATAAGCCGATTGGGTAAGCCTCTGATCCCTCTTGGTCTCTCTCCCATATATTCTATAACTTCTCCTGAGGTCCGACCAGCGCCGGGAAAGCGGAGACGCGTGAGACCCGGCGACACAATGGCATCATTTACTCCATGTTCCAAGATTCACGACGCAATTGCATCGGTTTACGTAATGACATGGTTTTCATTAATGAAATTGAAGATGTTTCAATATATATATATATATAGATCTCCTCAAACTTCAATTCCTCCAAACTTCGCCGGAGAAATGGCATCGGTTTACTCCACCCTAACCTACTGGCTCGTCGACCATCCCAACATCGCCAATTTCACGTGGACCAAAGGTGAAACCCTTGGCTCCACCGTCTTCTTTGTCTCCGTCGTAGTCTCCGTTTACCTCTCCGCCACATTCTTCCTCCGATCCGCCATCCATTCACTCCCCTCACTCTCTCCCCGCATTCTCAAACCAATCACTGCCGTCCACAGCTTTACCCTCTTCCTTCTCTCCCTAGTCATGGCCGTCGGTTGCACTCTCTCCCTCACCTCGTCTCACGCTCCCTCGGGTCTGACGGCGCGTTTGCTATATGCCGTCTGTTTCCCCGTCGACGTGAAACCTAAAGGACCGCTTTTCTTCTGGGCTCAAGTCTTCTACCTCTCGAAGATCCTCGAGTTCGGAGATACCATCCTCATATTACTCGGCAAATCAATCCACCGGCTCTCGTTCCTCCACGTGTACCACCACGCGACGGTTGTGGTCATGTGCTACCTCTGGCTCCGAACCCGGCAATCGATATTTCCGGCTGGGCTCGTGATGAATTCGACGGTCCACGTCATCATGTACGGTTACTACTTCCTCTGCGCCGTCGGATCGAGGCCGAAGTGGAAGAAGTTGGTGACGGATTGTCAGATTGTGCAGTTTCTTTTCGGCTTCGGAATATCCGGTTGGATGATCCGAGAGCATTTTCTCGGGTCGGGTTGCTCCGGGTTTTGGGCATGTTGTTTCAACGGTGTGTTTAATGCTTCTCTCTTGGCTCTCTTCTTCAACTTCCATTTCAAGAACTATGCGAAAAAGACAAGACTAGAGATGTGGGCAAAAAAGCGAATTATTGATTATTATTTTCCAAAAGAAATGATTAAATTGTCTTGAATTGTTTTATATTCTGTACTTTCCATCTCTTGATGTGTTGTTACTCGAAAATGTTGGGATTGTTTGAAATTGTTTTTTATTATGAATAAGCTGATGAAACATGTATATTAAAATGTCACATAAATCATGAAATGGCTTCAATATCGTCTGATTCTTAGATTGAATACATCTTTCTATGATATATACGGCATTCGCCAACCAGCGTTTCTTTAAGAGTTGAACACTCACATATTAGTCTATAAATACACCAAGTTGATTTGTGCAGTCCATCCCTTGCGTAAGGCATGACAAGCATATGATTCAAGCCACATCTTAATATCATAATTTAAAAGGCTACATTATTTGAGATTTGTTGTTGGTGTAGTAGTTTATTGTTCTATATCATTTAGTAGAGTGTCAAGATGGTGAATTTTTTTTTTTATTATTATGTCTTATTTAATTATATGCAGAGCAAAATAACCTATATAATAAAAAATCAGGCCATATTTGACAAATTTGCTTTAAACCACCCAATTAGAAGGATCGGCACTGAATTTGTGACTAGTTAAATACTCTTAATTAATGTTCGTTTTAAATAACCTATATAATGAAAATAACCTATATAATGAAAAATTTGGCCATACTAATTTAATACTACTTTTAAATATGCTGTATCTGCCATTTTACTCTCTTACTCTACCTTTTGTTTTCTCAAGTTGAATCTCTTCTCTGGCTTCAAGAGAATATAGATTTTGAATGTTACGTTTCCTCGGATAGAACAAAAACTAAATTTTATTCATTGACTAAATAATACGTAATTTCGAAAAAAAAAAGAAGACTAAATAATACGTACTTGTTTTTTTTGTTAATAAAATAAGATTTTGGGAAACTATAAAAGATATGATTCCTTGGGACCCACTTGCGAACCCGATTGGGTAACTTCTCTCTCTCTCAACCGTATCCTTTTTTTTGTTGACTAAAAAGTCTCAACCGTATCTTTAAACTTCAATTCCTCCAAACTTCGCCGACGAAACACTCTTCAATCCGCCGCCAGAAAGCAGAGGCGCGTGAGATTCACGCAATGGCATCGGTTTACTCCACCCTCACCTACTGGCTCGTGAACCATCCCAACATCGCCAATTTCACGTGGACCGAAGGTGAAACCCCTGGCTCCACCTTCTTCTTCGTCTCCGTCGTTGTCTCTGTTTACCTCTCCGCCACATTCCTCCTCCGATCCGCCATCGATTCGATCCCTTCACTCGGTCCCATAATCCTCAAACCAATCACGGCCGTTCACAGCCTAATCCTCTGCCTCCTCTCCATAATCATGGCACTCGGTTGCACTCTCTCAATGACCTCATCTCAAGCGCCATCAGATCCGACGGCGCGTTTCCTACACGCGATATGTTTCCCCGTCGACGTGAAACCTAACGGACCGCTTTTCTTCTGGGCTCAAGTCTTCTACCTCTCGAAGATCCTCGAGTTCGGAGACACAATCCTCATCATACTCGGCAAATCAATCCAACGGCTCTCGTTCCTCCACGTGTACCACCACGCGACGGTTGTGGTCATGTGCTACCTCTGGCTCCGAACCCGCCAATCGATGTTTCCGGTTGCGCTCGTGACGAACTCGACGGTCCACGTCATCATGTACGGTTACTACTTCCTCTGCGCCGTCGGATCGAGGCCGAAGTGGAAGAGGTTGGTGACGGATTGTCAGATTGTGCAGTTTCTTTTCAGCTTCGGAATTTCCGGTTGGATGCTCCGAGAACATTTATTCGGGTCGGGTTGCTCCGGGATTTGGGGATGGTGTTTCAACGCTGCGTTTAATGCTTCTCTTTTGGCTCTCTTCTTCAACTTCCATTCCAAGAACTATGCGAAAATGATAAGAACAGAGCGGCGCAAAAAAGGCGCTTAGATTAGTTTCCACCACAAAAAAGAGTAAGATTGTCTTGAATTGTTGGTTATTCTGGAATTTTGGTCTCCTGATGTGTTCTGTTTGCTGGAAAATGTTGGGATTAAAGTTTGAAATTGTTTCTTGAATAAGATGACAAAATGTATCAAAATGTCACATAAATCATGAGAATACATGCAAGAAAATAAGTTAAACAGCATTCACCAGCCAAAGTTTCTTTAAGAGTTGAACACTGATATTAGTTTATAAATTACACCAAGTTTGTGACTAATCATATATTATTAATTTAAGCTCTTTATATGCTGTATCTGTCTATCTACAATCACACTTTTGTCCACCATTCTTTTTGTAGTCCATAATTTTTTGAAGCCAGTAGTTGTTGGTGTTACATAAACGATAAAATTCTCAAAATACATTACAAACTAATTCTCCATGATACAACAAGAAAATGACGATAAAAAAAAATTAAAGATACATCAGCTGTCTGATTTTGATGGATCCATTCAATAGCCAAAACTTTTGGGATGAATTGTGATTTCTTCGTTTTTGAGGTTTTAAAAATCGTTCTCTGTTTCGAGTCTTGACTTTTAGGGTTCATCAACCACTGGTCGTACTAAAGCCGCTTCTACCTCTGTCTCGACAACCCCATTCCCTTGTCTCTCAGACAATGGCGTAGGGACCACGGTTTCAAGAGCCGCCGCTGCTACAATGTCAGCTGGTGGTTTAATATCAAACCCAGACACACGTGGTGCCCTATCCCGTCTTTCATAAACCGGGCTAGGACTACGGCTATAGCTTCTGCTCCGGTTATGACTACCAAGCTCACGGCTATGCCTAGGGCTACGGCTCCTTGAGCGTGACCAGCTCCTGCTACGGCTACGACTATAGCTCCGACTCCGGCTCCGGCTATAGCTCGGGCGTCTTGGCCGAACCAAGTCAGGACTTCTGCTACGGCTCCTACCTCTTCTGTTATCAAACCGACCACCACCACGACCAAAGCCTCTACCACCACCACCACGACCAAAGCCTCGGCCATCACTATTATTATTGCCAAACCGACCAAATCCGCCTCTACCCACATTCATATGACTAGCATCAGGACCAGGAAAACCCCGACCCCGATTCCCGCCACGTCCGAATGAGTCATCTCTCATTCCAAATCCGCCACTTCGGCCACCAAACCCACCATCACGCCCACCAAACCCACCTGCAGAATCCCAACGGCTACCACCACCGCCAGAGTCAAAACGGTTTACCATACCTCTTCGGTCCTGGCTAAAACCTTGACCACCACCACCACCACGCATTGCAATGTCTCTCACCTGAGGCGGTACTTGCTGGTTTGCTCCTTCCAGAACTTTGATCAGATCAGGCGCGTACTTCCAATCTTGCTCTGTAAAGAAAGTGAATGCAACTCCAGTTGCACCAGCTCGACCAGTTCTCCCAATACGGTGGACATAGTCTTCAACACCGGTTGGAAAATCGTAGTTGATTACAACTCTGTAGTAGTATCACACAATCAAAGGTAAGGAAGGAATCTTGATAACAAACAAGCAAAGAGATATATACCAAGAATTATTATAACAAACCTTATGTCTTTTATATCCAGTCCCCGGGCAGCAACGTCAGTAGCTATCAACACACACGACTTCCCACTTCGGAACTGGTTAAGTACCCAATCTCTCTCACCTTGAGACTTATCTCCATGGATTACAACAGCGCCAAAATTACGTCCGACACTGCGTGCAAGATGGTCACAAAGCCTCTTCGTGGAACAGAATATTATAACTTTTGAACCTCGTTCTTGCGACCTCAGGATTTGCTCCAAGCGTCTCTCTTTCTCCATTTGTGGGACAACTTCAACATACTGCGTTAATAAGCATGGATTTAGTTCAGTAACCTCATCACCAACTTATGTGGAAGGATGTTTAAGAGTGATAAAAAGTGGTTTAGATGATAGTCACCTGTGTTATCGCCTTGTTTGCAGCCAACTCATCTACCCTGCCTATGTTAACTTGGACAGGCTTCACAAGAAGATCACTAGCAATTTTTCTTACTTCTTTTGGCCAAGTTGCTGTGTACATAAGAGTCTGTCTCCGAGGAGGTATTTCATTCACAATCTTACGAATTTGGGGTTCAAAACCCATGTCAAGCATCCGATCTGCCTCATCAAGCACAAGAAGGGAAACCTGCTGGAAATCAATCTGCTTCATCTCCAGTATATCATTTAGACGCCCAGGAGTTGCCACCACAATATCAGCTCCTCGTTCCAACTCTTTCAATTGAGGACCCTTTGGAGCTCCACCATACAAACACTGAACAAAAATATAGATTAGTATTCAAACTAAAACGTTCAGGGTAAGCTCTATTTGCACTGAAAGTGATTCAAAAATAAAACTCACAGTGCACGAGATCCTGGAAGACCGGCCGAACCTAAGGGCTTCGTCTTGTATTTGTGTGGCTAGCTCTCGAGTGGGAGCTAAAATCAAAACTGTGGGGCCTTTGCGGGGGTCATTACGACAGTGCCTTAGAAGAATGAAGGCAGGGATCAAGTATCCCAATGTTTTACCAGAACCAGTTTTCGCAATGGCAACTATATCCCTGCTCTGCAGAGCAATTGGCCATGTTTGAGCCTGGATCGGTGTTGGTGATGGAAATCCAGCAGAAAGCAACTGAAAAACAAAGTTAAAAACATTAACACACCATATGTATGAAGAACCTATGCCACTGATAAAGTTCATGATAAAACTGACCTCTCGAAGTATTTCAGGTGGGAGACCACTAGATTCGAATGTGATGAATGGTGCTGGAATGTTCTCACCCTGCATAACAAAGATAGATTTTTTAAGGCGGTATACAGATTAGAGTAGATGAGAAAGTGCAAGGTTTAACACTATTCTCAAATGCTATTACTTAGTCCAGTTGAAGTTCGTCCAATCCCACATTCTCAGTAGAGTTTTATGGACAAACATTCACTGAAACAACAATTGCAAAATATTACAGCACATTACAGCTTAATCAACATAACTGACCAATTAAGCAAATCAATCCAAGAAACGTGAGCTTACAGTTGTTGTGACTTCATGTTGTTTTCGGTAGATTTCAACAGGCGAGAGATGGGGAACATCAGGAGGTGTGACAAAATGAGGCCTCCCTACGGTTGGAAAAGCTGGACCAGTGTGTCCATATGTTCCATGCCCTGTTTGCCCCGTGGCGGGATCAGCATTTGCAGATGTACCGCCACCTATCCTTATATCCTGCATAGAATTTTAAAAATGGTTCTTTCCATGAGAAATGACTGTGAGACAGATATATTTCACAAGATCGATAGGATAAGTGATCATCTGTAACCTTAGGCATTGCGGCAGGATGAAGTGGTTGTGTGCCCCTCACCGGCCCTTCCATTCTTGCGTTAACGTACGAGTCATTCCCAGGTCTAGATTGTAGATTATTCTCATAAGTATTATTTGATCGGAAAGGGGAAGCGTGAGACTTCTGGTGCAACACCTGGTCCATGTGATTTGGAGGCCTAGGTCCAAGCTGCTGGTGAACCAGATTAGCCCCTGGCGGTTGAAATTGTGTGACTGTAGAAGGAGCTTGCATGTTTGCTTGAGGTCCATTGTATTGCTGAGCTAGAGCCAAGTTTGCATTTGTTCTTTGTGATGCTGCCTTAGCTTCAAAGGGGATATTATGAGACGGCGAGCCTTCAGCATTGTGCAAATGGGGTTGAGAAAACCCCGTTTTCTTACCCCCATGGAACTCACCCCCCTCCCTCTTAAGCGCCATTGAGTTGTACTCTTGCTGGCTCGGAAATTGCTGAGCCTGGGGACCAACCTGAGGTGTCTGATGTGAATTTTGAAGCCCGTGTGGTTGCATGTAAGGCCGATAACCCATGTATTGTTGTTGTGAATGTGCATACTGATGGCTCAGCTGCTGAGGCATCTGTGAATGCTGGTTCTGCACTACTTGCTGCTGCTGCGGTGGCGTTGGCTGATAAGTCTGTAGAGAAGGATGCCCATGTGGCTGCTGCACCATTGATTGGCTCTGTTGTTGGGGAAACTGTTGACCTGATTGTTGAGGCATTTGCTGGCCCGGATGCTGTTGCTGCATCATTTGGGGCCTTACATGTTGAGATGGGAATTGCTGTGGTTGCTGTTGTAAACTATGCGGCTGAGACGCATGACCAACTGGTTTTGCTTGTTCGAGCTGAGCTTGGTGGCCTTGTCCTGCAGAAGGTATAAGAATCTGAGCAAGCTTCGGTGTTGTGGAGGAGTGCGGAGGAGCGCCAGCAGGTAACGGTGGAGGCGGTGCAGAAGGTCTTTCATATTGAGTGATATTCGTTTCAGGATTCCAGTAATACAGAATGCCGGTGCTTCCATCAATAAGCCCCTTCCATGGTTGGGGAAGAGTTGGATCCTCTGGGGCATATCTTGGACCAGCAGAAGCTGGAGCTGCTTCTGTCGTGGACATAGGCAAAGGCTCTGAAAGCAGAGAAATTCTCATGTTACCATACAACAGCTATGACATAAAGATATCATCTAACTGAGACCCAATTCGACCTAAAGCTTTCACACTATAAAAGGCTAAACGCCACATGATTCATCAACGAGATAGTCAAGCTAGGCTCACGCGCACAAACCATTTAATATCAGTTAACATCATCTACTTCCACGAGACCATAACACATTCATGCCGAGAAATCCAACAATCACAATCTCAAACGCAAACTAGAGAAATTATCCGAAATCAAGCGAATTAAGTAATTGAGAAATAGTTTTTAAGGTGAAGAAACCCCGAAGATGATTTAGGGTTTGAGATAAAGACACTTACATCGACGATAAAACACAAACGGCGCCGCCTGTGCGACCCAAAGAGTATAAATTTTTACGGTGTGAAACCAGAGGTGCACGAAGAACGTCGCTGCGAGCTAGAGACTAGAGCAGAGTCAGGGGCTGGGTTCGGCGTATTGATGGAGAAGTGAGGCTGGGGTTCACGAAAGAGAAGCAAGTGTGACGAAGAGAGGCCACACGACGTCGTAATAGAGAATCCTTAATACGACGTCGTTTTCATCGTTTTCTTGTTGAAACGAAATCTTTAACGACGTCGTTTGTCATCTCTCTCACTGCTCTTCTACATAATTTTGGGTAAATCCTCACTTTCGGTCACAAGACCAAATTCGCTAAAAAGTTTCCACGCAAGTTGTTGGTGCTTCAAAACTAAACCGATCCAGAAATAATTGAACCAGTGACGAATATCAAATAACCGATCCAAATCTAGGACAATAACTGTTTTATCAAATATATCTTATTATATATAGACCGATAACGTTTTGCTTACTTTCGGATACAAGGTTTTGAATCGAATCAAATCAAATCAGAGGAGATTAAATCACTTAGAAAAATCTCCATATCTGAGTTTAGAATCAAGAAAGCATAAATGAGAGAAATAATGTCTGTACATTAAAGAAACTGGAATAGCATAGTGAATTGAGTAAAGTAGATCACTCCTCTACCATTAATATATCAAAGCTTTCTTCACTAGCCTGACTTGGAGATTCTCTCAGGGCAAAGGCTCTTGTGAATCTCCAAGGCGAGACAAGTGCAAGTAAGCATCAGTCCCTGCACATATCAACAATACACATAAATCAAAACTGTTTTTTTTCTCAAGAATGATCTTAAATTGAAAAGCTGATATTGAATATTTCAGGTTAAAAGACTTTTATGGATATGATCTGAAAATATGAAATGGAACAAGTATTAACTCACCATATCCTTCCATGGATATGATCTGCAAATCTCCACCAAAATATCGAGCATACAAGCGACTAATTGGCAGACCATAACCATAACCAGCCATAGTCACGGGAACATCAGCTGTTCCTAAATCCACTTCTTCCTCAAGAGGGTTTCTTGCGGTACTGTAGAGATACGTGAATATCTTGGGGAGACCGCTCCTTGGTATACCTCCACCTTCATCTGAGACCTATTAGATTAACCCACAACAATTATTGGCTCAAAACCGGTGCAGCAAAAAAAATTAAAGGCCGCCCAGCACAAAGAAGAGGGAAACAACAACCTTTATTGTAACATCTTCGATTCCATCAGCAACTATGATGCGGATTGGTGGAGCAACTCTATCAGAGTCAACATATCGCTCTTGAACAGCACGTAGAGAGTTCTTGACTAACTCATATACCATAAGATGCAAATGGGTTGGAACATACCTATGAAAAGGAGTAGAAAAAGACATTGTTCGCCACGTCAAAACAAAAGCTATGGAATGAATTTCAAAAAAGAAAGAAGAAAAGGTCAACTTGAAACTCACGGGAAGGTGAAACTGGGATCCCCGTATATGTTTATTTCTGGAGCAGAACCATACTCTCGGAAACAAATTGATCGAGCATCTTCACTGGCATTCCTTGCTACCTCCATAGGAGACATCTTGGTGTGTATGTAACCCACAATATGAAGTGGCGGATTTGGATTATGCAACTCAACATGCTGCCCTGAGGATTTCATTATAACCACAAAAAGTATTAACACAACAACAGCAAACGAAAACTTTTCAGTAAAGGACAAGAGAGAGATCCAAATACCAAGTCTTACCAATAAGCATACGTATCCCTATTCGCGACAAGTAGAAGCGATCAAGAAACTGATGAATCTCATCAAGATTTTCATAGACAATCCTGGAATTCATTCCTTTCTTCAGCTGATTAACACCCAGAGCCATCATGGGAACCACGTTGTTGTGCCTTACTTTGACGGCCTTAATCATCTGAGTGAATTCTTTCTCATCACCCGTATCCTTGATATCAGGAAATGCTCTCATGTCTCTGAATGATTCCACATACCAATCCCTTACCTACAACAAAACAGCAAAGTTGGCATGAAAATGCGAGAATGATACGACATAAGACATCATTCCAGAGAAGCTATGTAAGAGTATTTGAATTGCCAAATTTGATGTCATTCCAAAGACTGCATACAAAACTGTTCTAAGGATTCCCTTTCAGTGTAGCACAAGCATCAAAAAGCCTTTGACAACGGTAGAAAAATAAAATAATCTAATCTTATATCTACTTTTCCATAAAATCAACAATATCCCCATTTTCATACAACAATCTCTCGAGAACCAACACGTAGGTTTAACGATCAAACACCACAATTCCAGAAAAAAATCCGCAAGACCAATTCGAGTTGAAGATTTAAATCACCAGAAATTCGAATTCCAGAAACATTGACACAAGATCGAATAATCACAACAACGAAAGCGGATACCGGAAACCGAGAATTTCGGAAAAGTACCTTCAAGACGGCAGGTTTCTCAGAGAGGCCGTAAGGGAGGGTCTCGAGTTCGATCGCTCTCCTGGCGATCCGAATCGGAAGCTCCTTGTGAAGAAACTGTGCCGAAATCAAAAGGTTTCTCTCAGTGGGTGTGGAACCAAACTCCATCATGTATCGAAGGCTCACACCCGTCTGCTTCATGCAACCCCATTTGTGAACATCCTCGATCAAGCTCTTCGGAAACATCTCGCAGGCCTTCTTCACAGCCATTAACCAAAGAAACAAACCCTAACGTCGTCGTCGCCTCCGGTCGCTCTCCACCGTTATCATCGACTGGACGGAACCGCGCAGATGAAACATAGAGGATTGGCTTCGGCTATATCTATATGGATAAACTAGTGATATGGCCCGCACCAAAGTATATATGTCTTTAAGATCATCGACCATAGAATCTAAAAATCATTTACAAAACATAGAATCTCAAAATCATTTACAAAACAAATAGATGTCTTTAAGATAATGAATCTACTTACCAATTCGGTGGAGGAATAAAAAAAATAAAAAGACATTACAAATGTTAACAAATTAGGCGCAAAAAAAAAAAAACACAAAAATATAATTTCTGTAAGTTATGTCATTTGATGTCTCGATAGACGTAGGTTGAGATACAATGTCTAAGAGTACAAATGTTAACATGATCTTACAGACATCTATTAAAAAATCGCTAAACCAAAATATGCTTTCTAACAAAAAAATAAACACGAAAAATTTACGATCAATTATTGCGAAACTCATATGAAGACACATAAGAAATTAACTAAAGATGTATTGTATTAGGATTTAGTTACTCATAATTAATCAATTACGAACATGTGAGCAATGGAGGCTCCTTCACTGGGTATAAGGTATAAGATTAAAGGCAATCAATATCACCCCTTTTATTTGAATTAATTTGTAAAAACGTCTTATATTTTTTATTTTGTTAAGGTCCAAAACAAATATATTTGAAAATATATTTGAAAATTAAACAATGATATCGATAAAAAGAATCAAACCAGAAGAATGTGCACGAATAGATTTGAAGCCTCAAGTCGCGTTACATCAAACAAAATCATTACTAAAACAGTAGTGTAAGAAAATAATCAAAAGACAAAGGACCGATGTGCTCCTGTTAGGCATGTCAATTTGAGTCCAAACCCGTGGGCCCCGCCCCAATAGACAAAGGACCGATTTTTTTTCCCATGATTATCGTATATATGATATACTTCAATATTTTCTATATTTACCTTTACTGATTTTTATTTTTAAATGGAAATTCTTTTCAAAACCCGAGCGTCTTCGTGAGGCTATATATACCCCTACAATACCCGTCTCTTTTATACCAAATCCCCGATAAAGTCAAACCCAACCACTTTTTTCTTTGTATTTCGTTATTTGTTCTTTGGCTTTCATTTGATGTGTTTTTAATAACCGAAACATTTTTGTTTTTGTTTTTTTGGAACATTATAAGGAGTTCATTACGAAATAAAATATTGGGAGTGTTATAACATATTCAACCGCCCGATTCCTCAGAAAGAAAACCGATATCTAAAAACCTACAAAATATCTCGAAATCAGTATTTAAAAAACAATTATACAAAAGAGTGGATTAAACCAACTTGTTTATTGATTAATACCTTCAAATCACGTATTGTTGCCGGGTTTAAAAAAAATTCTAAAATTATACATTATCCACAACTTGTTTATCGATTATCATAATTAGTAATCCAACAATGAAAATCCGAATTGACCTATAGATGAAGATGAAGTAAAAAAATGTTATCCATTAGGATGCACATATCCGAATATGTGATAAGGATGAACCCGGTGAACCTTTTTATAAACGATATCCTTCACCACTTTTATTCCATAAGTCCTCCATAACACTATCAAAGACATGCGCCAATCATAACCCTCATGTTTGAGCATTTCGTAGCCTTAATCTTGCGCAAACATCTTTTAATAAGGATGTGATTGGCTCATGTTTATGAGGTGGTACCGGAACAACTATTATTAATATCCACCTAGAGAGCATAATTAATAGCTATCTAATATGGATCATTTGGCCTCAGTTAGACGCTAGCTTCTTTTCGAGCCCACATGCTATAAGGAACCATCAGTCAAGATAGATGAGAAGGTGATGGTGATGACGATATTGGCGGTGATACAAACATTAAAACGACCGCCCAAAAATGAGTACTTTCGCCAAATGTATTTATTGCCAAATCATACTCCTAGCGATTCAAGTTTTCTCCAAGGTCAACAACTTTTTATTGAATATTTTACTCGTTACCACAACTGCTTAAGGTACACCTAAAGTGCTTACAAAAAAATCCAAGTCTTTGTGAGCTCACCCACAGACTCTGTTTTGCATGCATTGTATGTTTTAAAAAACTATGCTTTTAAGGAGCTAGAAATATGAAAATATCTTTTAAACACTACTATAAGGTCGTAGTTGACTTGAGGTTAAAACTTTGTTAAGAATTCGCATGGATAAGTTAATGCAAGATACTTTGTTTACCTACTTTTAACTAAAAGGAGGCTGTTTATTTTGTTACATGTTGATACATAAGTCTAAATTACATGTTTATGATCATGTAAATTTGTTAAGAATCCTCCTGATACCGCGAGATTTAAACTTTGTTAAGAATCATCATGATCATGTAAATTACCTGTTTACATGCTTTCTTTGGATGATCATTAAAAATATTTTTTGCTAATGTGCCAAAACATTCAGTTATATCATAGAGTTATTATTTTACGCTAACTTGGTAGATAGATAACCGTAACCATAGCAAAACCAACCAGAATTCTCATATCCATGTTTTCCCAAATGAACAAAGCAAAATAAAAAAATAAAAAAAAACAAAACAAAAACAAACGACAAACCAAACTAAATTGGTTTTCGAAAACTTCTATGTATACAACATTAATGGTTTTCTTTTGTAACTTTATATTTTTGTCCGTGATGAGGATTTTCAAACCACTCCTCAAAGTAACCCTGGAAACGGCAACATAAAGATGTCCATGAGAGAAGACATGCCTTGGTAAAAACAAACTCACCCTTTCTAGAGTTTGTCATGGCTTTTATTTATAGTCATTACAAATGCAAGTGATATAAGGAATTGTCGATGTCGCATTCTAAAAGGGAACCATGTATCCATATGAGAAACGAACATTCTAGGTATCAAGACCCTATCATCGAGACCTTTGTTAAACTTTCCTGTAATAACCCTAGGTTCAATAACATGATTAGCCATCTGAGTAACTATCAATCGTGTTCAATAGCACAATATACCTTTTGGATCAATGTTTCTGAGCAACATAATAAGAGCACCTACCTTCAATGCCAACTTATGGTTAGGAAACCCAGAAGTCTTGACACTGTTTAGGAACTTTTGCGTGTAAACCATGTCATATGTAGTACTTCTGTAAGGAGTCTCGATACTATCAGAACATAGATAAAAAAATTTATCACTTACCGAATGAACAAACATGGTTACGGTTAATGCAACACATAAACATATATAAATACTAATGACACAATAGAAGACATGAAACAAAACACTATTACTTGGTAACTGCGGTAGCATATAATTAATCATTAATCATCTCAATATAGCCTTCTCCTTGAAGAACTTAGGATCAGTTCTCGTGGCAAACTAATCTCCGTAGATCTCTCTCACAATTGATCTAACAGGATCATCGCAATCCATTATCAACAAATCTTCATGAATCTTGATTTCAGACTTACCACTATTAGACTCGCTCAAAGTGGCCTTACCGTCTTCGATGTCCAGAATCCACACCAAAAAAGATTTTAGATCTTCGGCATCACGATCACTAAGCCCCACGTGAAGCCTCATGTTTCTTGTAAGCATGAAAACCTTACAACCCTTCCAAAGCACTGATGAATTAAGAGCATCTAAAACCGTCTCCACCCTAGATCTATCCGGGATAACTGGCAATATTTGTCTAAAATCTCTACCAAATACGATAACCTTACATTCGAATGGCTTATCACACTTTAGCACAACACGCACGCTTCCAACGTTTCAAAACAATGCTTACTCATCATCGGAACATAAGTGCTGAAGTATATATTTTCTTGTGGCCCAGTACGATGAACCCTAATGATCAGTCCTTATAAACTTCTATAAGAGTATATAGTGAGAAGGAAGCATAAACAATCAGTTTTGTTTCCCCACAAGTCTTTATTGCTCTGTTGTAAGCAGAATCGCCTCTATTTAATATAATTGGAGAGTTATAACGGTTTGGTGAAGTATTGGTTGCCCGAGATCCGGCTATACCCAAGAGTGTTTCCATCAAAGCTTATATTCAAACTCGGTTCTTGATTCAAACCAAGACCAAAGTTAGTTAAAAAAAACGATTTTGATCAGTGATACTGACATGACGTGTATAGCTGCGAAAACAAAAAATGCACGTCATCACTTCGCATCAATTTCGAGCCAAAGAGGAAAATTAAGAAACAAAGGATTGTTTGACTACTGTGTCTTATTGCTAAACATATTTTAACAAACAAACTAAACCATACATAGAGAGAAAAAGCATAATAAAAGAAGGAAAGAAAGAGCAAACCAAGAATATAGAGAACATAATAAATGTGTGGTAATGTCTGAGACGATTGCATTATGTTAACGATTAACTCCCACTATTGTAATTATGGTTAGATGGCAGAGACGATTACGTTAACGGTTAACTCCCATTATTGTAATTATGGTTAGCTCGATGAACATAAAATGTGTTTTTGGCTTACAGTAGGGTAAAGCCACTTGTAATGAACATTCCACCAATCGAATAAAACTTGTCTTGCTTCTCTCGAATTGTAGCTTTCTTTTATTCTTCTTCTTTTAAAAATCTAGTTTTAAAGAACTGATATGGATT
Source organism: Eutrema japonicum (assembly GCA_030161315.1). Lineage (NCBI taxonomy): Eukaryota > Viridiplantae > Streptophyta > Magnoliopsida > Brassicales > Brassicaceae > Eutrema > Eutrema japonicum. Next base: position 45,188,332 of record BSQW01000002.1, on the reverse strand, counting down.
CTGTGAAACAACATGTCCTTGAGATCACGGTCTTAGCATCTTTGTTTCCCATCTTGTGATATCTCATCACATTCACTCAACTACTCGTGAGATGAAATTGCATCTTCCGCACCTTGTGAGGGTATAAACTAAATTTTTAAAAGTTGATATATTAGTTTATTTATAGATGGATAATCCGGTTTATAATTTGGCTTTGTTTTGGACATTTTAGTATTAAACATAATATCATTTTAAAAAAAATGTTTTAAAGTTTAAACAACAAAATACCCATACATAATATAAATATTATTTCATCTGTCTTTAATAAGTGATGTTTTAAGGTTGTTTTTTGTTCTAAAATAAGTGATGTTTTCAGTTTTCAATACAAAATTAAATAACTTTTTATTGTTTTTGACGATTCCGAATTCGGAGCAGGATTCGGAGTTTCGCCAGCGCTTTCGTGCAACGTAATGGAACCATTGGCACAAAGATGCAAATCTTTTAACCAAACTAAAAAAAAATCATGCTACTTCGTGTATATACACAAACAAAACTCTCTAAAATAATATACACATTGAAATCAAAAGAAAATTCGAAGCCAAAGAGAAAACCACAAACCATCCTAAACCGAAAAAAAAGCAAACAAATCTTCATCTTTTGAATATGATGTTAATTTAATTATATTGCAGACCTTGCTCCAAGTTATTTGGATCATCATAAGTTCAAAAGATAATAGGTGTTGAATTACTCTTCATAACGTGTCGATTAACATAAGGACCAGTTTGTGAATCCTCATGATCGTGTTTTGCTTCTTTTATTAGTATCAAACCAGCTCAGATTCAAAAATGGTATAATTTAAAGCTGATACATAATGAAACATTGTATAGCAAAGGAATGTTGCTTACATCCATAGAAAATTTGAACCAAATCTCTATTTTTACCTTATAAAGTTATGAATCCTCAAAATCTTTTTTTCTTAAAGACTAAGAAGAAGCTTCATTTTCACGTAACCAAATTTATTATGGAGACTCACTGATAAGGCACAAACTACGTGCGACATTATTATCAAATCTGATGTGGAAACTGCTCAATCACCTCCAGGAACATAGCCTATTGGTATGGTCTCAATCATCTCTCTCAAAGACAAAACCAAATAATTTATTGCCTCAAACTTTTCCTCAAACCTCAAACGCCACCGACTCAGTCATCGGACTCATATGGTCACCAACAGGGGCGGAGCTACTTGGGCTATAGTGGGGTCAACTGACCCCTATGATTTTTGTTTTTGTTTTTATGTTATATCCTCAAATAAATTTAACTGACCCCACTTTTTTAAAAAAGTTTGACCCCATCAAAAAATAATTCACTACAAAAAAAGTATGTATTACATCACTTAAATTGTATCACAAAAATAAATGATATACTTTTGAATCATTTATTAGTAATTGATATAAAAAATGTAGTTTAACATCAATTGATAACTGATTTTACTATTAATTAATTTAACATCGATTCAATCCTAAATGATACAAAATATTATTAATTTGGATCACTTTATGAGAAGTGATACAAAAATATGAATGCACATCAATTAGATAATCGATGCATTTACAATTTTTTGTTAACATCATTTTAAAAAATGATACAAATATTACATCAATAAAAAAATGATGCTAATAAATTTTGATGTTTGTCCCACATCGAGAACTAAGGAAGGAAGTGAGAAGTTTTGTTTCTTATAAATAAGTACAATATTGACGTATTATCTTAGATAAAAATAAATAAATTATTTGTGAAATAAATTATAATATAATATTAAAATAATTTATAAAAGTTAGTAATAATTTTAAATTATCAAATTATTACACATATTTTAAAGTTGATAATTATAATGTAATATTACCATCATTTATATTAGTTGATGCAAATCTTTAACATCATTTTTTGCAACCGACACAAATTAACATTGATTACAATAATCGATGCAAATATTTATATCAATTGTTTAAACTGATGGAAATATTTATATCAGCTGCTTAAACTGATGTAAAATATTTTCACAAATGATGTAAATATTTGCATCACCACTTTCAGAGTCACTTATTTAAGTGATGTAAAATTTTTTTACATCATTTATAACTAATGCAAATCTGTAAAATAAATGATGTGAAACACACTTTTTTGTAGTGGATTTAGTAGTAAAAAGCCTAATTTATTTGTTTAGTTGAGCTCACGTTTAGTTTGAGACTCAATTAAAATGCAATTATGAATGATTTATTTCTTATACATAAATTAAATAAAAATATTATCTATTATATATCTATTTTTGCCCAACACAAAAGAAAAAAAATCATAAAACTGAAAATTTTATCTTTGTTTCTTTTTAAGTTTTTCGATGAACAAAAACAAAAACCTAAACTATCAGTTTTCTGTTGAATTTCAAGTTAATATTTTTTTGTCTTTTTATATTTTACTTTCACATGTTTAGATTATACTCTAATCTTTTTGTTAACTTAATGATTATATAAATTAAATTCATTGAAAAATCTAGGGTTTATATTTATAAACGGTAAATTCAAATATCGCTTCATTGATCGATTTTTAATGATTATCTCGTTTATTTTATCTAACAAATATTATTTAAAGATGTAACATATGAAACGGTGATTAAACCAAATTTAAGTTATGAGTAAACGTAAAATATATTTGTAGATAATTGTTTTAGTATATATATTTTTTGCTCCCGGTAAAAAAAGTTCTTCCTCCGCCACTGGTCACCAATACCATCGACGATCACCCTCACCGCCAGTAATATCACCGCCATGATCACCTATACCATATCCTCATCTATATATGACTCATCATCACAACCAAAAGGGTCATCCTATCATCACCACAAGTATCACCCTCTCCACCATTAATTACCATCACCTCTGATCTTTAAAAAAGAATTTAAAAACTAAAAAGCGTGAATTTGAAAAGAAAAAAAAAAGAATACACAAAAAGAAAAAATAAAAAAAGGAAACGAATATATAAAAAAACCATATACAAAAAATCTAACAAATGAATTTATATATCACCATTAATATCCGACACGCTCCGGCAAACCATCCACACCAACCCGATCGAACGTCCCATTCAATTTTGGTTGACGGTTTTGAATACAACAAACCGAAACCAAAAATTTGAAACATGATGGTGTTGCACCGAATCTTTGACGTAATACACATGCTACGATCATTGACTCCATATACTCCCTTTAGAATGGGGGAAAACACCAGACAAAACAAACACACAATAAAAAAACATGTTGTAAAATTAAAATAAAATATCATTCTACACAGTTCTATAAACAAACCTTCTTCACCCGACACTCGTCGACGAACCACCCACTCATTCGATCGAAAATCCCAAAGAAACTTAAGTGAAAGTTTTGAATACAAAAAGCTGTCACTAAAGAACCTGCAACTCGCCAAATCAGCAGCGAATCTCCAAGATAAAACCCACGAGCTGAATGCTGCATAGCATGACATCCAATTTTATTTTATTTTAAATAACAAAAACACTTATTTTTACCCCCCAAAAAAAAAACACTTATGAGCAATTTCCACGATAAACACGAAAACAGATAAGAAATGAATTCCACAAAAATAGACAAAATCTATGAAGTGTGTCTTTGTCCTCACGAAAGACATAGGGAACATTATATGAACGCAACGGATTGCAAGCGGTACGATCGATACCTCCATGGCAACAAAACTCATTGGTGCCCGATATAGGCCGATACAACCAAATAGGAAGAGACTCACACGAATTCGCGAGCATATCAAGATGAACAACGGAAGCAAATTGAGCTGAAAAAGATAGAAAAAACTGTAAGAACCTAACCAACCAAGAAAAAAATCAAAAGGCGAGGAATATTATAAATAGCAACAAATAAAAAAATAATCAATCCAAATGTCAAACCCAAAAGAAATCTAGACAAAACACAGGAACATATAATCCATATCATTATTAAAGCGTCACTGTGAAACAGGTTGCCCTGTCCAAAGGCCACAAAAGATGTATTAGAACCGAAAAAAATATAGAGAACATGTAACTAAACAAAATACGCAAGCAATGCTGGGATGCAAAATTACAGGGTTGTAAGAACGACTCCACCCACGCACCATGTTCATCAATGGAGAGTCCAAGTTCACGAGCTGATGAACACACAAAAGAATCATTAGAAAGGTAAAGAGAGAGCACCATATTGCAAAATTAGGTAAAATAAAATTACATTAATTTTTGGATGCATAAAAAGACTTAAGATGAGTCGTATTTATATAATATCATGATATGCATTAGGGTTTTATTTTTAACGATAATCACTATAATTTGCCATATTGTTTTTCAACTAACCAACAGCCGCGATATTAACAAATTTTATTCATATCTAACTTTTTGGATATGAACATGATTTACCTTAATCATTATCGATAGTATGAATAACTGGGCTCTGGTTTTTTAAAAAGAAGAGAACTGGTTCCAATTGAGCCAAACACAGAATAACGCATCGAACCGGGTTTAGGAGATTAAAAATTTGAACCAAGAAATATTATATTCTCCTTATCTGGGTGCCATTTAAATTGTATAATTTCTAATTTAGATAAGTCCATGGTTGTCATTATCATTAGCATTATATTAACAGAATATATTTACTTACAATTATCGAATATAACATACGATATTTGGTTTTTTTTTTTTTCAACAAAACACAAACCGGTTAACCATCGGTTTTTTATCTTTCTTGATTAGCATCATTGGTTAATTGCCTGGATTAACATCAAAGGGCAACGACTATAAGTGACAAACACGATGCATAACCAAATAAACGTTATTTGGTTTACTACTGCTCATTGGTTAATCGTCTGGATTGGTCTAGACGCATATTTAGATTATTTCGGTTTATTACATATTATTTAGATTTTTTTTTGTTCTACAAATTTGAGTGTCGATTACTATCCGACTGGGTTGGTATGGGACCTAACAATTAGTTTGGTATGAAAAATCATTCATATATACTGATTAGAAGACGGATCGAGCCCCCGATTTTGTTAAACCCTAATAATAACAAAAAAGTGGTCAACCGATAAATCAAGATTAAGACATGAAATTTGGAATAAATCAAGCGATTAAGCTAAACCGAAGGTCGCTTTGATTTAAGTGATGATGACATGTCATCAGATAGTAACAAATGAAATTATGACAAATAATCAAAAAAAAATTGAATGACGGAGGATTATTCTGAGGCCGCTACGTAAGATTATGACTTCACAAATAATAGTATGATTTAATTAATTATCATCATCTTTACTTAAAAGTTGCATTGTTTTGCCCGCTAATTTGATGGATTAGGATTTTTGCTATTACGAGTGTTTTTTTAGTGTTAACCTTTTTCACATTTAAGTTTTTATTTCAATATCAAATAATTATATTTTTAAGAAAAGGCAATGACACGTACAATTTAAAATATATATATTATTTTGAAAATTTGTCGGAAATATATATATATATATATATATATATATATATATATCTAATTACTTTGTGAAATCATTTTTTCCTGGAAAAAAATAAATATCAAAAGTGTAATTTTAAATATACATTGTTTATTATATAATAAAACAAACTATAGGTTGTTTTTTTAAAACTTCTATATATTATATTATGATGAACAAACATAATCCAAGTGTAAAATGTTTGTTATTACATAAGGTACTAATGGATAATAGGTATATGAAAAAATTTCACGAATCGCCTCTTTAATTAAACTATACGTTAATTTTTTTTTTTTTAAAGATGTTTGTTTTTCTATTATCATGTTTACATGGCATTCCATGTTATATCAAACAATTAACATGATCAAATTAAATAAAAGTGAATTGTTGTTAAATTGATATTTTAATCTAAATGTTTTTGAAATTTTTTACTAGATTTAGTGTAAGAATACCGCATACGTGCTAAACCGGGCTAATTCTAGTTAGGCTCGTCATCCAAAAAGTTTCATAGATTGGTTAAAGATTAGATTTTGGGGGTTTTGAAGCGCATCACTCGCAGTATAGTACATTACTATTAGAAAAATAAAAATTAATTTTAGATTTTCTACTAAGTTATAGTTTTTTGTAGTTTATATAAAATAATCTAAAGATTTGTAATATTACGCGTAGTATGGTACATTACTATTAAAAAAAAATAGAAATTAATCATAGGTTTTCTACTAAGATATGTTATTGGAGTTTATATAAAAGAATCTAAGGGATTGTAATATTTATTTACAAATTTAATAATAATAAAAATCAAACACAAATGATATTTGTTTCAATTTTAATTCTCTTATAAAGTATCTCCTTTTTCCGCTTTTATAACATGAATGAATAAGTTCAATTTAACCAACCCAGTTTTAAACCAAAAAGCTGATAAAAACAACAACAAAAAATGTTTAGAACCTTAAATAGTTAAATTAGAGGTTAGAACGATAACAGATGGGGAAAATGTACAAAAAGATGTGCATCTAAAATCCAACTTTAAACTTTAAAGAGGACCTCCACAATCCACATGACTAAATCCAACATGTATATAAACAACGTGTCGTTCAATCCATTTGTAGATGAATGGTGTGTCGTCTTTTATCATAAAAACTATATGGTTTGCATTGGAAAAAAATTTGCCGAGAGTTGCAGGGCTTAGATGATCATATCCAGATTATCTTATGTAGAGAAGATGCACATGCCCAAAAGGCTTCTGACCCATTCTTCTCTTATAAGCCCAACATTTCATTACATTTTATATATGGGTTTTAAATCAAGGTAGTAATACATCAAGCAGGATCGGCCCTCAAATTTTGAGGGTTCAAAACTAATTTTAAAGTTTTTGTTTTTTGGAGATCAAAAAAAATTTTAAAAATATTTGAGGGCTAAAAAATGAAAAAATTGGTGCCAAAAAAAAAAATGGGGACCAGATGCCAATGTTTCATCACGCATGGCTCAGAACCAGCCCTCACATCAACGTAACTAATACAAATCACTCAATTACATTTTTTGATCTAATCTCTTTCTTTTAATATAATATTAATTTTATATCGTTTATATTTATACATAAACCATAAATTAAGCTTTTATATCTCAGCGTTTTGTTTGATTTTAAGGGTTTTGGTTCCTATAAACCTAAAATAATTGTAACAAATCAAATTGTGGACTAAATTGTCTACTCCTAATGGTAGTAATCTAGCCAAACCTAGAGGTGGTATGCCTTGAATCTTATGCGTACTTACATGTTTAGCATATTTAAATAATGTTGTACATATAAATTATTATCTATTCCAACGGGAAGCGAATTCGTGTTCCTCTAAATGCCTACGTTTTCTTAAAGTATCTTCTTGATTCTTCTCCAAATTTAGTGATGAAAGTTTATTTTTACAATATTTCACCATACTACTGCTACGAAAAATGTAAATTTTCTGGGGCTAAATTATTAATTCAATAAAATTAATAGAGGAAAACATAATTAGTTCATCCCATGTACATCCACAGTTTTGTAGGCAACAAAGTGTTGGGCAAAAACTCATAAGCACGCCTCGACGTAGAGAATAGTCGCAATTTGAAAGTGTTGTTTACTCATTTTGGAACAACAAAAGAGTTTGGTGTTTGATTTCAAATAGCTTACCGACTTCATCGAATCTCAATGGCTAGTCTTCTTTCTAGAGCAGCGACGTTTAATGTTTCATTGACCACATTTTATTACTATATTCATATTTTGTAACTTCTCCATATGTATGTGTTTATCTTTGACTTGTTCACTCCATTTTCTATTATTGTTTTCCCCCGGTCCGGTACGAGGTTCTTTTTTCCGAATTTCATACTATTAATTTTGGAATCCAATCCATCACATGTGAATTCCACATCAAAGAAGTAATAAAAACCAATTAACTACAATAGTTTTGTTTTTAGTTATATTCATCTCTATGACTAAAGAACACATAAGATAATACACACAACTTCTCTGATCTTTGCCACTTAGCTTTAAAGAAAATAATTAAGACCCGGTTTTATATTATGGGCCTTGCATAGGAGCAACTTAATCATCCATGCAAAATTGGTTTCAACTTCTACAACAAATGTGTTATGATCCGCCTCTGAATTAAAAGTGGGTTCTCACTGATTTTTTTTTTCTTTTTCTACGGTATAAACTATTCTTTGACTAATAACTTGTTGGCTCTATAACTACTAGATGGACATCGAACATTTTATATTAATCTACGGAATTGAATATGTGACTTCACATTAAACATATGAAAACGAGTAAACGAGCACGTAATTAGGACCTAGAAAATCGTAGAAAATCTCATATTCAACTACGTTCATGACTTTATTTTAATCATCATGAAAGAGAAAGTGATTTAGTTAGAGAAATCACTTACTTATGGCAATTAAATAATGTAAAAAGTACATCATATCATTTTTATGAGCTTTGAGCAAAGCTTCCGTTGTTGACTTGTCAACAAAGACAATAGACTAGTCCAAAACGCACGAGTGGGTTGTGACTAACTCGAAGGGCTCTTTGACTCATTTGACCGGAGGACACGTCAAATGAATTAATATTTTATATCAAATCGGGTTTTTTGTGATTAAAGTATATTAAATCGAGTTAAGAGTCAAAATTTAACAAGCAAATTTGATATTTGAGTTCTCTTAAAGATTCGATATGGATATTATTCATTAAATAATGTACCTAGAAGGTTCAATCCGATATGGATATTGTCGAGTCTCAGTTATCCCACGTGTGCGTTTATGTTCATTAGCTCTATATGCCGTAAGACTTCTAAGATCATCCACATTGTACAAATTATGTGGGTGTTTTTCTATTATTTTATAATAAAATATAGAATTAATAGTTAAGATATTCTTTTTTTGTGTCTTTCCAAAGACACATTGTCTTCCCAAAATCACCACGTGTCGCAGCGTAATAAATATAATATTATTTAAACTAAATAAAAATAAAAAAATTGGGAAGACACCCATTTGATGTATCACCGATGGTGATGCTCAGATGTCGAAATTTGAGCTATATGGTGGGCTTACGTACTTATAAATTACTATATGGAAATGGTTTGATATTTACCATTTCTAATTAATTTCTTAGATAAACCAATTTTCTGATCTTAAAGTCATACTAATTATACAATATATATATAATGAATGGAAAATGAAAGCACAATTCACAAATTGCTAATTACGACTTGATAATTTATTATATATAATTTTATCAAATAACATATCGTATTGATGTTTTCACACTTTCATCATCATTGTTTAAAAAGCCATCTTATAGAGTTTTTCTTTTGTCGATAGCCATCCTATATAAGATATCCTTTTAAATGGGGCAAAATTATGTATAATGAAAAAACGAAAGAATGAAAGCAATTTTAAATGACAAAAGAAGGTTTAACGACAAAAATGTTTGTCTTTAAACAAACATCATGTTTCTTTTGCGAAGCATAGAGAGAAAGGATGAGAAAAAAAGTAATAATAATTAACAAAGCACTTGTGTTCTCCACTTTGGAGGAAACCAAATTGCTTATAATATAAGTTTGAAGCTTCTTAAAATCCTAAATAATACTTTATGTTCCCTATTAGCTTGGTTTTCTTTCATACTATATATAACTTCACATATTTGCTTTCACATTTAGCATTCCATCTAAAGCTTCCAACAATAAATTTCACAAATACATGTTTTACGTAATGCATACCATTGATACCAACTCTTTATTATACCATCCCATACCATATCCTCAACAAATAAAATGAGCAATATATATTGTTCCGATCATCTCTATTTGTGGATGGTTTGATGTTCAGGAAATTATAACATATGTCAATTAACAATGGCAATCACGAAGATGTAAATTATATACAATCGTAGACGTACATATACGTACATATAATATAAGAACAATAACTTGCATGTCAAACAGTTTTATTTATTGGGGAATGATTCTTAAATATAACGATTGACTATGCAGATACATATACATGCATGCAAATTTTCCACCCTCATATATACATGTATTATATAACAGTTATTAACAAATCAAGAGTCCTAACATTTTTTATATATATAACTTCTTTTTACATACACTACCACTATTTAATTTTTAGAGTATATATATTACAAAAACGTTTTGCTCAAACCATTTATTTGATGTTATTTTGTCGGTTATAATAAAGGAACCATTATTAAACCAAGAGTCCAAGACTCTTTTCATTTTTGGTGTATTATTTCCGAAGCTCTTAAAAGTTAAAAGATTGAAATTTAGTACGATGACTCTTTTTCACGTGGGCTTGGCTAATTAAGCTTGTATTATAAGAACTACATATAGTATATATGTCATTTATATTTTCAGCATAAAAATGTTTAACAATTTTAATTATGTTCTTAAACAGGTTTATATCTAGTTTTAATAACCTGGCGTAAAAAAAGATCCAGTTTTAATAACCTCTATATATAGTCCAATAATTTCATATGAATTTCTCCAAAATTAAAAAAAAAAAAGTGTTGCAAATCAAGAAAACCCTCTTAAACTAAGGGTCTAGCTTGAAATCAACTGGAACGTTTTGGAAAATTTACAATTTATGTTGATTGGAAATCATGGGAATTCAAAACATGTTTCTCTCTCTTGGTTCAACATGAAGAACCTTCTTTCTCTTGGAGATCTATTTCTAGATAAAGACTTATTCCCTTCCTATTTCAAAGCAAGTTTAATAAAAGCTTCCACATTTTAATAATCTGTCATCGATGCTTCATTAGATATATTCTCAAACTTCCTTTGAGATTTGGTCTCTAACATTATGAGTTTTATCATCACTTGGTCATTCTTCTTTGTATGTTATTTACAATTGTTTTTACACTAATTAATTTTGTCCAATTTTGTGAATTCTCTGTGCTCCTAAATATGTAGAATTTTTTCTATATGCTAATTTATTGTTACTAATAAAACATACAAAATTGGAAGGTAATGTAGAGCAACCGGATTTGAAATATATCGGAATGTGAATCGGTGGATAGTGGTGTATTTTGAATAAAAATAATAAAATGTCATAAAATGAAAAGTACGTAGTTGTTCAAACTTCAAAGTGAGTAATAATATAATTGTCAAATCGTTTATTTAGTCCGCTTCAAATCAATTGATAATGGAATTTTACTTGATTTGCAGTGTCGTTTTTTTCAACACAATTAATTGTTTATTCCAAATTAAGTGTCGTTACTTTTTTTTTTCTTTTCAAAAGTGTCGTTAATTAAACTTCTTATTTTGCGGCCTTTTATCCACTTGAGTCATTCATACCCTTATAACTTATAAGCGTGACTAGCGGAGATTTTTCATTTATCAAGACAGAATTGTATAGCTCAAAAACAGGAAACTTAACTATTTATAGGATTTGAAGTTCGATTCTTTGTCTTACATATGATACAAAAGCAACGCACGTGCTGTACATGTACTCATGATGATACAGAAACAAGTTAAGTAGAGAGATAGAGTTTATTTGGGGTTCAATTAAAAGATCAATAAGGTAATGATGTCATGCAAATATCAAATATGTTGCGATGAAAATAAGTGATTGTTGAGTAATTGAGTCTATATGATTTGATATATTATAATATTCTGAATTGTACTAAAATCGATGGTGCATAGAAAGAACGTCAAATCCATTTGACTATCTATAGTATCTAGATATATGGTCAATGTCTATCTTTTTGTTAAGAACCACCCCGAAAAAACTGTAGAATGAAACGTGTTTTAGCCTAGAAAATGTATATGCTATGTGATTTGTTAGAGAGCTATTTTTTAGTAAACTGGAATTAACATTTGGACCGAAATCCATATGTTTTTCTGTTGGGGTTTCGTGAGATCCTCTTCCAAATGAAAATCGAACCATGTCATATATAATATAATATAATATATTATTGAGTTGTATTTTGATACAAGATTATAAGACACATATATATAGTATTTAACATTGACATATTGATAACACCAAATAATGTAAATTTTCCTAATCTTTATCAATAAGATATCTACGAAAATATTCTCCGGTTGGGTTCACGGGCTTCATTTCATAACCGGACTCTTATGGCCCACAACACTTGGTTCGCATCTTGCTCCCCAAGATATCTCCAATACTCCCCCGCACGACAAAGGTGGGATGCGAAACACGAAATCCGCAATCATAAAGCAAAACACCTTTGTTGTGGACACTTGTCGAGGACGGACAAAACATGTCAACTGACTCCTCCGGATTAAACTTCAATCTTCAAAAAAAATAGGGATGGAACTTTAGCTCGTCTTCGGTTTTGAAAAAAGGGAATAATAACATCCCGTGGGTACAAATCCTACAACTCCATAAATAATCGTCATTGTCTCGGACAGTCCATAAATCGGACTAGAAAAAAAATGACCTAAAAACATGAGCGTTCCAAATAAAAATTCCTAAAGCCATAACCAACTCCTCCATAACATAAAAAGCCAAAATATATAAACTTTGAGAATAAATCTCAGAAAATTAAAAAAAACCAATAACCCGTTAAAACCCCAAATCCTTAGAAAAAAAAACAAATCGATCTCCCAAATCCAATGCTCTTAAAAAGAAAACTAACGTGACTAACATGAACCCCAAATAAAGAAAATTAAGGAAAGTTCACGTCGAGCACACGATCTAACCAACGTCATCTCCATCATCGTTGTCAGCACCGTATTCACCATCTTCAACGCCGAGGGTCACCATCGTATTATTGATCTCCTCTTAATCACAAGACTTTTATTGCAGAAATTTTTAACTTCGATCCACAAGGATCGCCCTCTCTGATACCATGTCAAATATAATAAAATATAATATATTATTGAGTTGTATTTTGATACAAAATCATAAGACACATATATATAGTGTTTAATGATACATGATATTTTCGTGTCAATTATCCCAAGTATACTCATGTCATTGTAGTACTTGAGATGTCAATCCATAAGGGGTTAAGATTGAGGCACTAAGAATGCAAGAAACTTCTTAAGCTAGAGCAAACATTGTTTTTGGTTTTTAAATTTATAAGAAAGGAAACAAATGCAAGAAGGAAAACAAAACACAAGACTAAAATGTTGGATTATGAACTAAGCTATCAATGAGATGGGTAACAATCAAACAATGAATCATTTAGAAGCATTAATCACTATCTTAGAACATGGAATTCTCAAATATGACTAATCCATTTCCATGGCACTAATCACCTTGTTAATTATCTAATCAAGAACAAATTTCCATTTGTGATTAAATAATTAACAAGCATTAAGAAACAATTCCAATTAGTTCACTAAACACCCTAAACATCAACTTCCGTTGGCTAGGATATGCATAGCTCACAAAAGGTTCGGATCAAGCAATTCATTTAAACTCGGGTCATGAGTGAAATGCCTAAGATCTAGAAACGAATGAACATACCTAATCTAGTACTAACACCGCTTACTCGAATCTATCCCTAATGCATGGGATGAGACCAAAAATCTAACTAATCTAAGGTGTAGTACTAGGTTTCGGTTTATCATGACAAATCTAGCGTTACGAACCAACCTAAGTGAAAGACTCATCCAAGATCATCTTAAATAACCATTATCTAACCATCAAGACAATTGACTAATGATGCCTAAACATTCAATGCACATTCATTCTTATGACATGGATCACACAAGTAGATTAGTTCACTTCCATGATACTAATCCATTTACAAAATCATCTAGTTATCAAGAACTTCCGTTCGAAACTAAATGATCCATAATCATTAAGCATTAGTCCATACAAGTCAACAATTCACCTTAATCATCAATTTCCATTGGCTAAGAATTGAATTGCATGCTTAGAAGTTTTCTAGACATTTCATCGAACACCTTCCGGGCGAGAAATGTCTTAAGTTCTAGAAATGAGTTGTCAATTCGATTCTAGCATTAAGATCCCTCCTAACATGAGAACAAATGATTATCTAAGCCTAAACATCAACAATCAACCATCAACCATCCAAATCAAACATTATCTAAAATCCAACAAAAAGTCAACTCACAAGAACATGAAGAACACAAGAGAAAAAGACATAGAAATGAAGAACAAGAATCAAATAAGCATAATATAAAGATAGAGTGAAGAAATCTTCTCTAGAATGGCATTTGTATGAAGAACAATCCCAAAACATCAAGAAGAGAGAGTTGGGGACGAGCCCCACTCTTAGAAGAAGAAAACTTTTCAATAAAATTAGGTTTTTTGGCTTTTAATAGAGTTTGGGTCGAGTTTTTTTTGGGTTTCAGATGATTCACAGCGGTCAGCTCATACCGCTGCATGACCGCTGTGATTCTCTGTTTTTTTTCGACGGATGAACCCGCAGCGGTCACTGTAGACCGCTGCGGTACACCGCTGCGAGCTCCACTGAGTTCCTTCGCGCGCCAGACTGGACCGTCGTCACGGAAATTGGCATAACTTCTGATCGCACCGTTGGAATTGCCTCAAACCACTTCCAAATGAAAGCTAATCCATTGATATATCTCGTGTTAAAATTTGAGCTCAATCCATCGGTGGAAAGTCCTTCATCCAATGCCAAACTTATGACGTCTCAACCTGATCCTGCATCTCTGTATTCTGCAATGACTTTTTTGTGTGGCTATCTTCACTCCTCCAACTCCTATGACTCCAAGAACACCTGAAAATGGCTCATACAAGCCAAAAAGAATGCAAAGACAACCTAGGACATCTAAAATGCAATGAGACTCAAGTTGGACCTAAATGCATGAAAATATCCCAAAACTATACAAATTGGAACTAAAAACCTATGAAATTAAACCTTAAAAACATGTAAAATATGGTGTTATCATTTAACATTGACATATTGATAACACCAAATACTGTAAATCTTTCTAATCCTTATCAATAAGATATTTATGAGAATATTCTCCGGTTGGGTTCACGGGCTTCATTTCATAACCGGACTCTTAGCCCACAACACTTGGTTCGCATCTTGCTCCCCAAGATATCTCAATTTATCATTGTATCAGAGACTTGATCCAATTCCTATGGGTTAAGGTTTCGTTTGCTTCCGTGATTATGAAAAAACAAAAAAAAAAATCCTATCTTTTTTTGACCTTGTTTTCTTCGCTCTATGTTTGTTGGAATTTTCTTACAAATTTGCTTTGCTTAGTTGGAATTAATTTTTTTTTTATCGATTAAAAAAAAAAAAAAAGGTGAGACGTGAATCTCTTGGGATTGTTTTGTTGATTCGAGCAGTGATTGCTCACGATTGATTTTGTCTTCACTAGCAAATTTGCTAGTTTCTTGGAGAAAAGTTTGTTCGTCTCTTTTATGGATACTTATTATATGGAAAAGTGACGAATGTTGATGACCACAACGTGGTTATGGATTATGAACATGAACCGATGGGCTCGTTCAATTTTTGGTGATGAAGATGATTTTTCGCCTTCGCGAGTCTCATGTTTTTTTTTATATGACTTCTCGCCCTCGCGAGTTGTGTTTCGATTTCGCAATCGCGAATTACTACGGTGTTCATGATAGATTTTTCAGTGAACCAATTTGACCCTACGACCGAGAATAAATGTCGTTGATGACCCAACATCTAGGTGTTGTAGCCGATTTGACCATACAACCGGGTATAAACGTCGTTAATGACCCAACGGCTAGGTATTGTAGCCGATTTGACCCGACGGCAGGGTATAACACCGTGATCTGACCCGACGGCCGGGTATAATGCCACGATCTGACCCGACAGCCGGATATAACGCCGATATTTTGAAGATTTGTCCAATCTCACACGTGTTACCACGTTTGAGCTTGCATGAGGGTATTGGGAGATCGATGAGATCGACCATATCGAGATTATGGAAAACATGAAGAATAGAAAACATGAAGAATATGAATATTTACCAATATCTTAGTTTAGGAAATTTACCTTTATCTCTAAATATATTATTTACATTTATGTTTATCTTAATTTAGGAAATATAGATTACTTCTACCGCTATATAAGTTTATGCATCTTGTAACATTATTTTTATGAGAGTCTAATAATAATTCTTCCTATACACTTTGTGTCCTTACTCTCATCAATTTAACATGGTATCAGAGCCCGATCCATACAGTCCAACCCGTTCCATTATCGACTCGACCCAAAATTGGTCTATCGATTCATGTCCGAACATATCGAGATTGATAGGCAAAGAGCCATTATCTGGAGGGGGCGTATTAGGGAATATAATCCCATATCGGAAGTTGGAAAGGATCCTAAATAATATATAAGCGACATGGGCCAATCCACTCATTGCCAATTGGTTTTGAATTGAAATTCCATTCAACTTAACAAACCAAAAATCTTTAACCAAGAATATGAACAAAGAAGAAAAAACTAGTTATGATGAATTGTTCATCATCAAATACTATGAATTTTTAGAATATCAAACAATTCATAGTGTAAAGATATAGTTTATTCGACAAAAATGAGCCGAGATACATATGATCAGAACTTACGAACAAAAGCGTTCGTAAATTATACTACTATAACTAGTTTAGTCCTATCAATTTTGCAGTTTCAGTAATATCTGATTTTACTTTTATTTGTTGGCGTATGTTTTCAAAAAATATACATGAAAAATAAATAAATAAGTAATGGAACTCAAAGGGGATGTCATTGTTCAGGGAGGACTGTTTAAAGGGCCATTGAATCTAGACTTGAAACTACTTTCGCATGTCTCTCTCAGACATTTTATAAAGCTCAGAGAAGCTAGTGAAAAAACACTACGAATCTATACATTTATCGAATTCTACAACATATATTCCATTTTGATTTTTATTTCTAATTCATTAAAAGTTTATTGATCAACAAAAAAAAAGAATGTTATCTACAAAGAGGACATGATAAAACAAGAGAGCAAGCGAAAAAAATAGAAACAAAAGAAATTAACAAATCCTTCTGACTTCAAACCATCGAAAGAGACCCTTGAATTTAGAGGAAGCACGGTAATACAGAGAAACTATTATGTTTTGGACATCTCTTCAAAAGCTTATTTGTATCTGGTGTAACTTAATCAAAACATATTTTGTATTTTAATACTTTCCAAATTTTGAAAAAATAAGTAAGATGTTTGTGATTTTGTTTGTTATTGGTCCGTATACTATACACCGTTGATTCGTGCTACGATTGGAAAGTCAATGTGTGTACAATACAAAAAATGTTACTTATTTTTCTAATTTTTGTAAAATACACAAATTTTTTTTTTTTAATAAAGTAACCGTACATACAAAATTCTCTCTTTAAAACATTATATTTCAAAAAGAAAAACTAAAACATTCAGAGTTTTCAAATCCAAAAGAATCCATATGATTGATTGAAAGCACTGCATAATATACTAGTTCCAAGACCACACATAACACTTAAATTCAGGACCAAAACAGGCAATTAAAATGCTAATTTCTCTACTAAATGTTTCGATTAGCTGGAGTTATTTGTATTTTTTGATTCAAAGCAAAAACCATCTAAAAGCACTTTTAATAATAATTTAATTTGTATCTTTTATATTTGTCAACAGATCAAACACCTAAAACGATTCGGAAATCCAAACTAGTTTCTCTATACAGTTTTGGAACAATATCAATATCATCATCACTGTCGTCATTTTCATATGCATTTTCAAGTGTAATCATTTTCATATTAATCTTATCTTATAAACCATTTTTATGCGTTGTTATATTACTTTAAATTAGATAAGTTATGTATGTCATGGGTAAAACTATATGCGAATGTGGTCCTGAAAACACATGCCCTCGCATTAACCAACACACGTCAGCATATTCAAGATTTGGAACTTTGGACTGACCAAAACTTATTTTATAAAGATTTAGTTAAACTTTGATGGCCTGTTGGTTCGTGTGTTCTGTTTCACAAAATCACCAAAATGGTTTTCGTTTTTAGAGTTTTTATTAATTAATATTACAGCTCAAGAAAAATTATGGTGATGCGCAAAATCAAATAATGAATCTTGTGAGCTTCATGAATAGATTGAAGCTCACAAATAAAATCAACGGAATTGAAGAACACAATATAAATTACAACGTGTGAAAATTAACAGACAAAAACGATTAGAATATGTATTATGCATAGAAGTTCTATGCATAGAACTAGGGATGTTAAATCAAGGGTTTCAGCCCAGCTCAACCTTAAATGTTATAAACCCAATTTTGTGTGAACTTTAACCTTTTTATAACCCTGTAATTTATACAAAAATGGACTAAACCAGAATTAGTCCAACCCTTAAATGATTTTTTTTATACATGGTCCAAATTAACCATGTGAGTTTGAATCCATATTAACATCCATACATAGAACCAATACATTTGGTTGCCACTATTGTTACTAGTATAGATTTGAGAATTTTAAATCTTGATGCCATAATACATAAATTATATCACTTTTTAAATATAAATAATATGACTTTTCACTATTTTGTTCTTATTTTGTTTAGTTAAATAAGTTTTTCCACTCTTTTTCTAAATATGCAGTTTGATCTGTTCAAATCGTTTCGGTTTTATTGAAATACTTAAATCTTTATTGTATAGAAAAAGCATTTTCCTTACTAATATTCAATTTCTTGGACTTGTTTGCGACATTCTTGACCATATAACATGTTAAATTGCGGCGAAATTAAAATCAATAAAAAAGTTTAATATTATTATATAAGACAAATACATGTATACATGGATGTATGCGAGCGTATGTGTGTGGTTCTAGCTGGTTCCTTTGGATTTGTGCCTACTAATGATGCCCATAAATATTCTTTTGGCACATTGTTTATTGTTTCACAATTTGGCCTAATCACATAACTTATGAAAACCAAGTACACATTATTACCTCTTTTATTTAATTATTTTATCATTAATCAGATTATGATATCGACCAACCAATCATAATTAGAGTTCAAGACTTACAAGTCTTGGAAGCAAAAGATTTATCTCAGATTGTTCAAAAAAAAAAAAGATTTATCTCAGGTGTACGTGGCCACGTGTCTGATATGCTCAATGTATTATTGGCTACGATAATTCTTTTATAAAATACTATTATTATTTAGACTTTAAAAGGTTCTTTACAGTTTCCCGTCTCGACTTATCCCAAATCGGGGACCGAGAAAAAACAAAAATTGAGCTTTGATGTACTTTTTCAAACCTATCTAGAGTTCTATTTTATTTTTTGGTGCAACTATCTAGAGTTCAATGGGCACAATAACAATAATAATAATAATAATAATAATAATAATAATATAGATTTATATGCTAATGAAAGTAAAGATAGACGGAAGTTTTTACATAGGGTTTTAAATTTATTATTATAAGTTTTTAACTAGTACCAGTCTAAACATATCAAAGATCTAAAGAATGATGATTCTATTAAGTATAAACAATTTACATTTAAACACAAACACACGAAAAAAACTTGAAAAATGATCAATTCTTAGATAATTTATAGTATAACAAAAATTTATTGAATTGACATTCAATATATAATTAGTTATTGTTATTATGACTGATTATGAATATTAAAAGTTTAAGAATTTAAATTTATAAAAATAATAACCAAAATATTATGTAGTTGATATATATTATTTAGAATTATTTGACAGTCTAAGTTTAGATATTCATAGTATATTCCAAACTTTTGCAACTTGCAAAAATGGCTGTAAGTTGAAAAACTAATGTTTTAAGGGATTTTCAGTTATTTTAAAATCATTTTCAATTAATTAAGGAGGTGTTATTCAATGATGGATTTTATTAAAACATGTAAAAAGTTTTTATCTATAAAATATGGAAATAATGTATTCGATAAATGTTTTAACAAAAAGTTTTATTAAAACATTTAAAAAAGTTTCATATATTTTGTTTTATTAAAACATTTTAAAAAGTTTCATATATTTTGAATACTAGAATTACAAAAAAAAGGAAGATGTAGAATAGTTTTGATGTGTAAAAAAAAAATCTTCTCTTTATGAAGTTTTAAAGACTAATTTTTAATATAAGGATGTGTTTTTCGTTTTTGAACAACAGGATGTGGTTTCCTAAAAGAATGACATGTGTCATGTCTGGAGGAGCTAAAGAAAAATAAATTCTATTATATTTTGTGGTTTATAATCGTGAGTGAGTACCAAGTCAGTTACACTTCACTCACTTTATAGTGACAACACGTGATGTCCGTGCCATCTAAAAATTATCTTTTAGTTGCAAAAATGTTTAGATGTCTTCTTGTCAATATATAAGTCATCAAATGCTGAATCCGCATATATGTAGATATTCTTATTTGTTTTTCTGTGGTAATGAAGAATATCAGAATTTACAAATAGCATTATCTAAGTAAGCGATCGTGTATCTCAGTATCTATATCTTATTTTACAATGCAGTCAATCCAGAATAGGTTATTTCAATCAGTGTAGTTTAGTTGGATCAGAGTTTGGATTTTTAGTTACCTTTGAAAAGAGGAATTTTTACACACTGGTCAATCCCTTCCTCGTTCATCTATTCTTCAAAACATTTTTAGAGTGGTTAGAAACAAATCTATTGCTCTAGAGAATCATATATGGTTCAAATTAAGCATGATGAAGCTTTGTTATTCTGTTGGTTATTGATTCTATCCTCTTCTGTTTCTATGGTTGTTTGTTCCAATTGCTAGCTGTTGTAGCTTGTCCTCCTTTCATGTTTTTTTAAAATTATGTTGGTTACTATGTGGTTGTAATGGTTCTTGTCTGATTTCTTTGTAAAACGTTCTATATTTATGGAAAACCCGTTAACCAAAAAATTACTATTATGTCTTAAGAGGATGATAAGCAAAATGAGTTGATATATTGCCAAGTTGACAAGTTGATGCATTATTAATTAGTTGGGCGTCGTTTCGTAGTAGGATTAAATTTTGCATTTAAGTGCACAAAAAAGTGTAGTGAATGATATTTAATTATTAATTACAGCAATTAGTGTAGTTGCTTTGAGCGTGGGGTATTTTTAGAGAGTGGTCCTGTATTTATTAATTTTCGATCAATTTGTGTATTACGTGATAATACGTTTGTTGGAATAAGTCATGCTACAGTAAAGGGGAAAAATAATTGATGTAAAAAAAAACAAAAAAATCACTCAAACATATCGGGTTTCGTTAACCATTTTATACTAGGAGTATCAAATAAAACGAACAAATATTAATCGCCCGGAGCACCAAAATAGCTTGGTTCGAACTTAAAAATCTCGAACTTTAATTTCTTGATAAACTTGTGTAGCTTAACTAGGTCTTATAAAAACTTGTATTTATCTGCTTTACCGATGAGATTATTAACCGAATACTCATATATATTTTGGTAATAAACAGACAGTCATAGTTCTAACCACATATTGTATTATCAAACGAATTACAGACATCAGTCTCCTAGTTGACACACATCATATGGATGACAATGATAAGAGCGTGATCAGTAATAAGAATATTATATTACCTTATTTTTTTCGTTTAATAATATTTTTTAAATTGGATGTAAATATATATGGCTATATATCAAATAAAATATAGAGAAATATATTAAAATACCACAAAATTTATTAATTTTTCCAAAACTAGCACCCTAAATTTAAAATTACAAAAATAGCACAAATAATTATGTAAAATTATTTGTTTATCCAAAATAAATTTAAAATAAAATTAAACATTATGTTTGGGTTCAATATTTTTAATTTAGGATTTAGTTTTTTCCCATTAAAAAATAATTTTATGTCATTTAAATATTAAATTTGTGCTATTATTGTCAAAATTTATGCTATTATTATCATTTTCAACTAATGATGCTTAATTTGGAATAAAATTTTAAAAGTGTGTTATTTTGATCAATTGCCCTAAAATATATAGACAATACGGAGTGTATTTTGTTTTAAAGATTATCAATTTACAAAAATATTGCGAATTGATCATCCAAAAGATTATGATTATGTTATAGAGTTCGTAGTGTTATCTGCTTAAGTAAAAATATTTGGGAAAATCTATATTTTCCAATAAAAAAAAAAATCTAACACTTCGACTCTACAAGAAATTAACAAGCCAATAATCTGTCCTCATATATAGCGATAGTGTATCGGCCTCTAAAAACATCAACTAATTCTAAAAACTAGCGACGAATATATTATTCATTATTGATTAGAGCTCCTCGACAAAAAATAGAAGAAAAAAATTTCATGATCTTAGAGAGACGGACAACATCTTGCTCCATGATCTTGACTGTTAGAGAGACGGATTCTGCATAATTGAGTTGCTGATTCTTTTTCCTATCTTGACTGTTTTCAAATATCAAAAAGTTAATTAATATTTATAGGGCTTAATGGTGTATATATTTTTATAGGGCTTAAAGATATATATATATATATATATATATATATATATATATTTATAGGGCTTAAATAATGATGTTAAAAAACATAAAAAGCAAGTTAAACGTGATTTCTTTTCATGAATAGAGAGAGTATATGCTGCAAATAAAAATCACGTGATTTTTTTTTCTTGTTCAATTTGTGTGTGTGTGTGTGTATATATATGATAGAGTGAAGGAACTTTGTATATTTTAATTTACTTATACATTATCTAGGGTATATTCTAGATCATGTGGGCAGGCGGATTTATGTATGTTATGCATGTATATATGTCATCATTTCTATTTAATTTTAGGAAATTCGAGTAGTCATCGATCGTATTGAAATCGTGGATGAAGGCTTGAGAGCTTTCAAGTACTTGCGTGAGATTATACCAAAGTTCACTATTATATTGAAAGTTTTTTTTTTGTCAAACCACTTTATACTGAAGTTATACATATCAACTAGTCCTTTTTCATATTTACAGACTTTGAAAGAAAAAATCGACAGGCCGTATGACACGTAGACATTTCTACTTCTGATATATACTTACACATTATAACCAAATTAAGATTATATACAAGATATAAAATTATATAGTTACTATAACAGTATAACGGTAGAAGTGATTGGTTATCTGTTACATTCACTGGTTTTAAATCTCTTCACCTCGCATATCTAAGATTTGGAACTCTGGTTTTATTTATTTATAAACATTATATATATATATATATATATATATATATATAAATCCTAAAATGATTTACTAATAAATCACTTAGAACAACATGTGGTTAGTGTAACTAATTAGAAAGGAAATGTCTAATCCGGAGTTGTATTTGAATTCCAACAAGATATACAACTCAAAATCTAAAACTCGATCCTATACATTAATTTGTCAACAATAAAATATATATTCTTTCCGTTTTTGACATAGATATTTAGACTATGTTTTTTTATATAAATAATGATAGATGTTTTGTAATTAAGTATGCACATTTTATAAAAAATTAAGTATGCATATATATATATATATATAATATTTTCAAATACACTTTTATGTAATTATTATTGTTTAGTTATATATTTTTTTAAAATTATAAATGATTGATAAGAAATCTAGCTGATATTTACATAAATTTGTTTAAAATAGTGATCTTTAAGAAAAAGAATAGAGTATATAACTACTATAAACTCTGGAACTTGTCTAAACTTCAGTTCAAATAATTTTGATGACCGTGAAACAAAATATGTCATGCCTGTTGGGTAAATGAATTTGGACCTTTTTTGTGGTCAGAAATGAACAGGAAGAAGAAATAAGGGGGAAGTGGAGAAATGAAAAAGGAAAAAAAGAAGAAGCTGTAGAGCAAATATAGTATTTATTATTGACAACTTGTTTGAAATAATGAGAAACCCATAAAAGGAAATAAAAACACAAATTAATTATCTTCTTCGGGTCAACTTTAAAAACTCAGTGCTTAATTAAGTAGTTAACTCTTTACATTATGATTCCTTCCGGAGTTAATTAACCTGGACGGCATCTTTCCCTGCTTCTAGACTTCTACTTCTAGTATTATTAATCGAAGACGAGAGCGTGTTTTTGCACCAAATCAAGTAACTAAACACTTGTTCGGAGCATGTACTTCTTAAATAATGTTTTTTTTATTGACAGTTTTATTCTATAGAGTCTTACTGTTCATTTTATCAACGTAGCACAATATTTACGAGTCTACGACAGTTAGTTTTATTATATTTGTATGAAATTTTTGGTTATTTAATTATTTTTAAATTTTTTTATAAAGTTTTTAACATTTTTTAACTTAATTGGGAAATTAACATTTTTTATATTATACATGAGTTGTTTTTTTAGTTGTATCCAATAGAGTATCACGTGAATCAACCGTGAACAGTACACAGATCAATAGAAAATATGGATAAAATTATTATTTGACACAAAAAGACAAAAAAAGATAAAAACTTAAATAAAGTTTGAAAAAGTAATTGTGGATGAAATTATTTTTATTTGTATCAAGCAATAATAATTAAAAAAGCTACTCCTACTAACTACTATCACCGCAAATAAGAAAATAACACGTTTACTATTATTTATTTTTCTAAAGCTGGCGTAACAAAATGAACACCAGGAAATCAAAAAATAAAAAAGGAACACCAAGATACTATCGCTAAAAACTTTTTTTTTATTATATGAAATTTGATGTTTTATGTGTGTTTCGTATACATTAATAAAAATTAAAAATATTGAAGACTTATACTAAATATTTTAATATATATAGTTCTTAGTTGATATTTTAAATATTGTGAAATTATAACTCATTCATAATTATTCGTAGATATATTTAAGAAATATATCATATATTCAAAGAGAATTTAAAAATTCAGTTAAAAAACACAAAATAAAATAAAAATAGAGTTTGTGATATCAGTGTAATGTGACTTATCATTTCCATACTTAATTTTTGTAATCGCAAATTTTGGTAATAAATAGCGATTTAGTTCAACTAAGTTTAATAATTTGTAGACTTATTTGTAAAAACAGACATTTTTTTGAAATTTTATTTCGTTCTTATCCGGGTAAAATGATAATTTTACCCCTTCCTTTGATTGGTATGTATATTGTACATAACGTGTGATCGCCGTACTGTACATGGTAAAATCGGAAAAAAATACGTGTATATAATATTCAAAGTGCTAAGAATCTAAATATTTATCAAAAATTCTAAAAAAATTAAGAAACTTAAAAAGTGTGCTAATTTTAACAAAATCCTCATAGTTTGTAGTATTGTAGACATGTTGAAATCAGAATTCAAATTTGGAAATGTGCGTATGTGAATCACAAAAATAGAAGCGGTTTAAGTTGTTTTGTGTGTGTGTGTGCGAGTAGCAGTGTAATTTTATAAAGAAATGTTTTGCTATGAATAAATGTAATTTTGGTTGATTAGTCGTATGCCTTAATGCAATAAAACTATATTTTTAATATATAATTAAAAAGGGCTTCACTCTTCACTCATGATTTTTTTTAATATGTGAAATCCGTCGTTAACAAACTAATTCATAATATATATCTAATGGTAGAAGTAGGATCGAACTTGAAATCTCACCTTTCGTAAGAGAATATTTGTTCAGCCAAGTGGACTACTCGTATTCGGTAGTTTCCCTTTTTCTACATCATGAATTTTAAAACTTAAAAAAAAAAAAATCGAAGTTAAACAAAAAAATGGTTTACAAACAGAATTGAGGAGTACATATTT
Organism: Eutrema japonicum; assembly: GCA_030161315.1. Classification (NCBI taxonomy): domain Eukaryota; kingdom Viridiplantae; phylum Streptophyta; class Magnoliopsida; order Brassicales; family Brassicaceae; genus Eutrema; species Eutrema japonicum. Next base: position 45,162,588 of record BSQW01000002.1, on the reverse strand, counting down.
AAGCTAATAAATAATTAAATCAATAAACACACAGTTCCTATATTACGGCTTATCTATTCCCTTCTTCGCACATGTTTCAAATAATTTTAAAAAGAAAAGAAAAATTGAAATCTATCATCTTTTCTCTTCTATAAAACCCACAACTTCTCTTTTTCTTGTGCATTCAAAACTCATCCTTTCTCTATCTACACATAACTCCAAAATATCAATCTCTCTCTCTCTTTCTCTCTCTTCATAAAACCACATAGAAAAAAGTAGATCGCCTCAAGAATATCTTTGTGGGTCTCTTCTGTGTGCATCAATGGATGAGAAAGGAAGAAGCTTGAAGAACAACAACATGGAAGACGAAATGGACCTGAAGAGAGGTCCGTGGACCGCTGAAGAAGATTTTAAGCTCATCGATTACATTGCTACTCACGGAGAAGGTCGATGGAATTCTCTTTCTCGTTGCGCTGGTATGATTCACTTCACACACATATATATGTGTCTATGTGCATCTTTTTGGCTAAAAGAGCCAAAGGACAAGTCGCATAACATAATTGATTTTTCACTTTATGTTCAATCCTTTTCATGTTTCAATCAACATGTGTGATTGTGTTTTTTCTTTTTTTTCTTTTAAATTGCCCACTTTTACTATTTTTAAAGAGAGCTTTTTTTTTTGAATTTTCGATAATGGTTTGTTTACCTTATATGCATAGATGAAAAGACCCTTCATAGGTATTAATCAAAAAGTGCATACGTCTCATGTTTCTTTGTTTTTCTCTTCTTCATTCTATTTTTAAATATAATTTCATCGAATAAATAAAGTACAATTGATGATTTGAGTGAGATCTTTTCGCAATGGATTCGATTATCAACCATCTCAGTTTTGAATAAAATATCAAATTTTGGTTATCAAAAAGGATGAAAGAAAAAAGAACTAATGCGAATTAATTATCATCTTCTATATGGGAAGAGCACTAACTCAATGGAAGAAAGCTTGCTGAAGAAAAAGACCTTTTAGGACAATTCGCATTTTGCATCATAGTACGGTCCATTTTAATTTTGTTGGGGAACTTGATATAACTTTACCAAATATATATGACACGTTTGTATAAATGAGTTTATTCCGTATGAAATTATCACACTATATATACGTATACATGACCGACCGGTAAATTAATTATCATATATACTTTTACCAATGAAACAGGACTCCAACGCACCGGTAAAAGCTGTAGGCTACGGTGGTTAAACTATCTCCGCCCTGACGTCCGCCGTGGAAACATTACCCTCGAAGAACAACTCATGATCCTCGAACTTCATTCCCGTTGGGGCAATCGGTACGTATGTTCCAAATTTTAAATAATATAACACGTAATATTGGTTTGTATCGTTTCACGAGCTATATTTCTTTTACATCACAAAAACTATCGTTTGATAAAAAAAATCACACAAATTACTAAAGTTGTAATTTCTAATAAATTAGCCAATTATTAATATAACATCGTTTTCCAAATAAAAAAAAATATATAATATGTTCTTTATTCTTAACATATTATATTTAAAAGGATAAAATCTGAATTTTACATATTTTTTTGCATCCGAATATAATATGATACTTTTCGTGAAACCAAAAAAACGACATTAATTATCTTAAAACGGAGAAAATATCAACTTACGTGGCGTTGTATATGTTGATGGATAAAAAAATTATATATCATAAATCCTAATGAATAGTAATGTAATAGCTAGACGACAAGAGAATAATATTTAACTATCAATTTATAATCTGTTTAAAAACAGTTAATTTAACATGTATTTTTTTTTTTTTGTTACGAACAGATGGTCAAAAATCGCACAATACTTACCGGGAAGAACAGACAACGAGATCAAGAACTACTGGAGAACGCGAGTGCAAAAACATGCAAAGCAGCTTAAATGCGATGTAAACAGCCAACAATTCAAAGACACAATGAAGTATTTGTGGATGCCTCGGCTTGTTGAGAGGATCCAATCCGCTTCGGCCTCGGCCTCAGCCTCAGCCTCAGCAGCAGCCGTAGCCACAACTACCACCACGACAGGATCAGCCGCCACATCATCTTGCATCACAACCTCTAACAATCAATTCATGACGACGTATGATTACAACAACAGCATGGGACAACAATTTGGTGTAATGAGCAACAACGATTATATTACGCCGGAAAATTCCAGCGTGGCAGTGTCTCCCGTTTCAGACTTGACCGAGTACTATAGCGCTCCACACCCGAACCCGGAATACTATTCGGGTCAAGTGGGGAATAGTTATTATCCGGATCAGAACTTGGTGGGTCCACAAATGTTACCGGAGAATTATTTCGATTACTGTGGATTATTAGACGAAGATTTACCGGCTATGCACGAGAGTAACCTTAACTGGTTTGAAAATATTAATGGAGCTGCTTCTACTTCGGACAGTTTATGGAACGTTGGAGAAAGTGATGAAGACTTCTGGTTTTCACAGCAGCAACAACAGTTCAACAATAATGGCAACTTCTGAATATAGATAATAAAAAAACAATTAGAATCGTTAAGTACTTAATTAAACACGAAGTTTACGTGTGAAAGGAATTTGTTTAAGGGAATAATTAAAGAAAATGAATGTGTTTACGATATTATATTAGGATGTATGATCAGCTTTTTTATTCCAAGCTTGATCGTATATCATGACGTTTTAACAAGTCGCTGAATTTGATTGGTTTTGTTTTTCTTTCTGTTGGGATTGTAATGATATTTTTGTAGATAATTCATATATTTGGATGGTAATAATTTATGATGAATTTGAAGAAAACCAATTATTCGCCGTTGGGAGTAATAATACTATAAACATAAATAACTGAAGTTGTTTTCACACGATTGAGTGATTTCCTCAATGGAAGCATAATATAAATCATTGTTCGTTTAAATATTAATATTTCGACGACGAAGCTCATAATTGGTTCCACCATGTTTAATATTTAACCTATGATATGACACAAAACGAACAAAACAAACACATCAGAACATAATTTTTAAAAAATATTAAATAAAAATGACTTTAGTACTATCTATAAAATGAATATTCCAAGTAATATTGCTTTTTATGAACTATGTCTATAGGGCATGTATATGGGAAATAAAAGAACTAGTGTGTGTGAAAGCCTTTATTTGGGTTCAAAAGAAGACATATAAAAACTGAATGTTTTATCCTCAAAACCACGTGGCAAAACCTCACTGGCTCTGATTTAGGCTTTGAGTTTAATATGGGCATTAAGGGGTTATTATTCGTTGAAAAGTTAATTGTTTGTTAAAATATATGCTAAGTGATGATAACCCACCACTAAATATGTCCAAAAGCCTTAATAGATTATTGGAAACCGCATATTATTGTACGGACCGTTACACCATTATCCAGACAAAACCATGTGCTTACTCTGCAACGCGTCAGCATGCAACACCATGTCTTCTATAGCCATGAATCCCTTGCCTCCTCTGTTCTCACTCCTCAGGTCTGTTGAGAACTCAGTTTAGAAGAAAAAATGGGTAAAGCTGTCTTAAAAGCTTATAATACAGTTGTTATTGAAAATATATATAATGGAATGTATGTATAATTAGTTTTATGTAGGATACAACAATAACCACTCAAACAGTATTGGTAAACAGAAGGAAAAAAAGTCTCTCCATATCAAAAATAATAGTATTCTTTTGTTGAATGGAAATATTATCAAAAATTGTTTAATGATTGAATTACCCACCTTTACAATCACTGCTAAAAATAGTAAGAGAAAATTGTAGAGGTGAAAGTTGTACAATAATTTAAATTATTGCGTTGAAGATAACACATCAAATAATATTAAACAAATTTTCTTTTTATTAAAACATTTTATAGAAAACAGAACGAATATAAAATTTAAAGATATATCACGTCAAATTTTTTTGGTAACGGAATAGATTCTAGACCGAAACTCATATTAATTACTGATACTTATAAAAAAAAAATTAGGTATTTTTACCTTGACACATTTATAATAGTAAAAAAAGAAAAAAAAATAACGACTTTCGTAGATGGTGAAACTCGATCCTTAGTTTTAACATACATGGCACGTTTTCTATCCACACGCTCTTGGTTTGATCATATCATTTATACTGGTAAATAATTACACCCTTTCTAGATAGTTTTTCTTTTATGTTAAAAATAAATGAATCTAGCTAGGTAAATAAGATTGATAGGAATCAAGATCACAGGTTAAGGGAATGTCTATGTGGGCTTCCCCCACCTGGGTTCGAGTCACCTTGGCCACAGTGGATTTAACATGGCTTCCTCTGGTCTATGGGGATTAGTCGGATGTGTAACAAACCCCGGATTACCTCATATTAATCCAAAAAAAAAAAAAAAAAAGATCACATGTTAATGATATATCATCTAATTATCAATGAACTTTGACAATTGGCTGCATTAATGTTTGATTAGATATCGTATTTTTGTAAGCTTTAATTTCCATTTTTTTTTGCAGTCCACACATTATACATTAATTGTCAGCCGTCCAAACAAAACAAAAAACTGTAGTTGAAGTCGTTTTCTTTCTATATACACCAACTTGATCCTTTTAAGCAATAATATGGCTTTCCTCATTTTTTCTCCCATTGAGTATAATATCTTGTAAAGTAAAATATAAACTACACACACGTATTAAGATATATATGTTGCACATCTTATGGATTTGGCACGTGACAGAGAAGAGAAAAGGCACGTGATTAAATAGTGAAGAGAAAAGGCGGCGACGGCGGCTGAGAGAATGAAAAATCGTAGGCGGTGTGGCCAGCAAGAAAGCCGACGCCTAAAAGCCATCCCAAGACTCAGAGAGTGGTCCCAAAATCGGAAGATCTCTTTCCTCACCAATATCTTTATCAAACTTTATTCATAATCGATCACTCCAAGATTGAGATATTTGATGCTCCAAGAATTATTCTGATCATTATCTTACAAAAGTTATAAGTAATATAACGGAAAATCACTTGTAATTAATTACCGTATATTGTATTGTACACATAATATTGTAACATCTGAGGACATAACTCAAATCCATTTAACACTACGTTCATATTACCCGTTTGTTTTCAGTCGAAAATCCATAAAACTCATATGTAAATACTCGTGGTTCTGTTCCATAACAAATTTATGATTTTCAAAAACAGTGGAGTGGAGGATATAGCACACACACCAACTTTGAGTATGGTGGATTAAGACGAATTAATTTACGATACGTCGAAAAATCAATTCATAAGTTCTCCATTCATCTGTGGATCGTATAATATATAAGTGGTCTCAGACTAAAAAAATAAACTATTACTTTTCATAAGACAAAATTATCTAGCTTTACTTCTATCTCATTCTAATTATTGTGGAGACTTTTGTTCTGGTCGCTATTGCGAACTTTATGGTAAATATATTTGAAATACTTGACATTAAATTCCATAGTATTTATGTAAAAATGCTACACAGAATATAAAAAATTAACGGTGTGAGATGGATTCTTTTTAATTCACATGTGGAAATGTAATTTCTTTTACTGAAAAAAACTTCTCAACCAAGTTGTTAGTGGTCATGTGGTTCCATTATTGTGGTGAGTATCGGTCCTCTAAATTTAGGTCATAAATTAATTTTCTGTAGAAGTGGAATTACCAGGACACCTATTTGGTCAGGTGGAGCATTATAAGTGAGATGTGTTACTCCCAGCCAATAAATTAATCTCAACCTGTTTGGACTTAGTATTATTCCTGAAGGTCGAAAATCATCGAAAAAAAAAAAAAAAAAAAAAAAAAAAAACCTCCATTCAAACTTGTGTTGAGATTTTTTATTCAGATGAGACAGGACCCAAAAAAACAGAAAGCAGATTCAGATACATGGGATGGGACTTACCCGTGCGCCACGTGGTAATCGATGATTAGATAGGGTGGATAACATTCCATTGCTGGGGAAGACGAGCACAAATAAGGACCGACTCAATCGTCTTTTGAATGGTCAAGGGTCAACGCGTCCAGAGACTTATGTCGGCGTCAACGTGGCTTTAATCTGGATCCCACATTTATACATTAACAAAACCATATCTAATCCGAAACCAGCGAAATACATTGTATTTGGAGAATTCTCTCTTTGTTGGTGTTTTCCTCACTTTTTCTACATAGATAATATGTTTATGAGAGTGTTTTTTTAGTATGACAATAATATCCTATACGAATGATGGACTTACATATATACTGACGTATAGGATCTGAGTCATCTGACTATATATAGAGTGTGGGAAAGATGTATTGTGGTTTAATTATTTAAACGACATTCATTCATATATATACCGATATTAATATCAAACTAGTTTTTTTGTTTGTTGTGGGGATCATGTAAATCTCAGTTTTATTCAGTCCAAACAGCATGAACGTTAGTTCCAAGTTTGTATTTTGAGAAAAAGTTATCTTATTTTTTCTATGATTTTCTCTTTAAAAACTATTGGAAATTATAGTGTTAGATATATAAGACTTCCATGTTTATGGACTTGTGATCAATATTATCCAAATTTGCTTCATCTCTTTATTGTATCTTGCTTTGTTTCTTCTCTATTTCAGGTTTGATTTATATAAATATTTTCTTATTGATGAATAAATTAGATATTTCTCACACAAAAAAAATCATCCAAATTTGTATAACTGTATGCATATATTGGTCCACTAATTGGTTACATTTTTGATCAATCATCCAATCAACATATATTCTACTAAAACATATATAATGAGTATATGTTTTGTGATAACTACAAACACATATATAATTTGTTTTTTGTCATTAATATTGTTGTTGTCATTTATATATTTCCATAAGGTATAATACTAATACTAACCACTAGTATATTACAAACTCCACTTTTACGAATGAGTGATTATGAAATCGTTTTAAAACAGATTTACCTTCAATTGCTTTAATGCGTTTGCTCATTCTTTTTTCTTTTTATGGGCATATACCATTTTTAGCCACAACAGTCCTAAGAGCATGATTATCAGTGGTTATTATGAGTAAATATACTGAGTTATTATAGATTAAATCTATTTAAATAAATAAAAATGGACTTAAAACCATATTACCGTATCTAAAATTGGACTCTATATTATCAGTAAATATACTGATTTTGCTTGCTCCTGATGATATGCTCAATTTAATACCCTAAGATACTAAAGCAGTTGTTGTAGTAAGTGTAGGGGTCGAACCACAAAGACTCACAGAGATCACACAATAAATTATGAAGTGTCGAATTACGCTAAGCCAGATAGATGTAATTAAAAACAGTGCAGAAATTAAACGAGATGTAAATCAATTGGGAAATATAGGCTCAGGGTTTTTCTCAGGAAATCAGTGAATGCAGACTAACTAACTAACAGGATTCAGATTTAGCGCAGTTCTTGAACTCAAATCACTAAAATATAGCTAACCAACTCTCGTTGCGAAAACTATCTAAATCTAAATCCTAGGAATTCCAAATCTCTTTGCGAATCCTAAAGTCTAAATCAGCTTTAACAACAGGTTTGATATGTTCACAAATCAATTAAACCAAATCTCTTTGCGAATAATCAATTTGCTCACCTAGGTTCTATCAGGTAATTAATTGCACTCTCGTACCTAATCAATTATCCTAAGATTTATATTCTAGGTAGCTAATCTAGAACAAGATATGAACACAACCTAAGCGAAGAACTATAATTCAGATGGTGAATCCTAAAAGATATTTAACCTAGCATTCAAAGAAAACCCTTATGAGAAAACCCTAAACCTAAGGTGGATCTACTCAGACATGGAGAATGAAACAATCAACATGTTTGAATAAATCATCAATAGAATAGAAAGAAGGGTTTAGAGATCTGATCTCGGACGAAGGGAGATTCAGACTTGTCTCTCTAAAACCAAAGTAAAATCAAACACAGAAAATAAAAGCATAAAAAGGCATAGCCTAAACAGGTGGCTGAAAACTCCTATTTATAACCTAAAACACGATCTAGGGTCTTCTTGTAATTATTAAAGACTTCTGGGCACTTTTGCAATTCCTCAAGTCTTGGAAAACTCGCGGGTTGTGTCTTGCTGCGCTGAGTGTCGATCGATACCAAGGGGTATCGATCGATGCTCGACGTGAATTCAGGTTCTCAGCGACACGATCTTTAGCTCTGCTACAAACTGCTCCAGAAAGCTCCAATATGCTCCAAACGTACCTAAACCTGTAAAAGACTCTAAAAGACTCCAAAATACTATAAAGACTCTATAAAAAGGACTTATATCATGGCTTAAATAGGGTAAAAACCATGATATATCACCTGATTGGTCGAAATGAATAAAGAAAAGGAAAAAATAATATGATTCTCTCTCTCTCTCTCAACATCTCCACAACTCTATATTTACTACCTATAATCACATAAAACATCAACAAAATAAATTGGGGTTCTAAAATACAATAAATATTATAAAATTCATATATTACCCCAACATATTACCCACCCATAATCATGCTCTAACACTAGCCAAAAAAACCATACTAACACGTGATAAGAAATAAAAAAAGCAATTAGATTATCGCTTTATTAGAGCATCTCCAACCCCACTCCATTTTCCACTCCAAAATGGAGTTTCTCCATATTCTACTCCATATTCTACTCCATTATGTAGTTGAACTTTTTTAATTGTAAATTGATCCTTTAAATATTAAATATTTAAATTTTATACTTTTTATTAATTTAACAATATATTTGTCGTACATATTATCAACTATCAACATATATACATGTGACACTATATACTAATATTTAAATGCATAAAATATTTTTGACTATCATAATTATTTAAAGACTAAAATTTTTATTTAAAAAAATTGCAAAGTAAAATAAACTTAAAAATACATAACAAATGCTGAATTTAAAGATAAGCAACATAAGAAAAATTGTCCTACCGCTTGGGCTGGACAATATGCATGTCGTAGTGGCTCACCTACCATAATTCTTGAAGTTGTGGCAGATAACGATCTTTGGATATTGCATGCATATTTTGGAATGCCAGACACTAATAATGACATCAATGTGTTGGAGAATATAATATGGGTTATTATCTGACTGATGGTATATATCCAAAATGGTCTACCATTGTGCAAACGATTCACGAGCCAAGAAGTCCAAAAAACAATTTTTTTGCTACACAACAAGAAGCATGAAGAAAAGATGTAGAACGCGCATTCGGAGTTTTCCAATCTCGGTTTGCTATTGTGAAAGGACCGGTTCGTTTTTGGAAAAAAAATATGTTGCATGACATAATGACTACATGTGTGATTTGATGATAATCGAGGATGAACGTGATCTCGAAGCACCAATTGGAGTTGGAAGAAAAGCTCCACCTACAGAGGTCCAAATAGTAGATGATGATAATATCTTATTTCAATAGTTTTTTGGTCGATTTAGAACAACCAAAGATAAAGAAGTTCATTTTTCACTTCGAAATGCACTAATTGATCATTTGTGGGGAAAAATTTAGTGTCGGTGATGTTTAATGATATTATATAATTTTATTTATTTAATAAGTATTAAATTTTATTAAACTTATAATTTATAAAAGTTTTGCAAAAATGGGTTAATTTGTAACTTTTAGAAATAAAATGCATTATTAATAAAATACAAAAAAATATATTTAGAATATTCTTTTTTGGAGTAAAAATGGAGTTATACATTGGAGCAAAACACAATTCCATTTTGGAGTTGCTCTATTTTAGAATAAAAAATAAAGATATTGATTGGAGATAGTCTTAAAGAATCTATAACAATGGATCGAGACGCAAACCCAACATTAAGCACATTAACGAATAACGACTACCCAAATCATGTAACTGATACAACACATGAATTATCTTTTAATTTATTTATTGATATTTCATATTATTACCAATCTAGGAAAAATATTGGTTTATGGGTTTCGACTTTCCGTGGTACCTTTGGACATAAAAAGATGTTTATGTTTTTGTCTGTCCCGTCGTAAGGTGGTTGATACCTGCCTTTTGAAATCTGCCATACCTTAGCAACCACTTGTTTGTTTGTATGTCTTTTGTGGTTATCTTTTAATCATTTTTTTGAATTATAATTTTAAAATTTTCGTATACAACAAGTTAAAGATAATTTCATAATTTTGCATTATATTAGTTATATATGAAAGGATTGTAGGGTTTGTGAGCTTTGATCATGAGGGTTAGTGTAATTTTAGAGATAATCTTCCATGGTATTAGGGCATATTTGGTTGTACATACGACTATCCGTTTGTGTTTACATATATATAATTCATTTGATCTTCATACTTTAAAATTATTTTTAAACAGGTTCAATTAATGTGTATAAATAATGGATTAAATAATTCAAAATTTCAAAAAGTAATGTGTGATATATATATATATATATATATATATATATATATAAACATTCATGTACATTAGATCACTTGTGTGTGTTTAAACTTTCTATATTTCCTGATTGCATATTTAGTGTCAGGTTGCGATTCTTGGAACTTACTAGTTATCTAAATTACTAACTTATAAAAGAGACCCTTCCTATCCATAAGATCACTATTTTTGTTTTTGTTTTTAATATAAATATTCTTAAAGCAACAATATGGGATTGTAGATAAGACCGTATTAGCTAATATTAACAAGACAAACTGAAGCACGTTATATAATGACATGCTGCTATCTCTTTCTTGGTTATTCAAAAGCAAACGTTTAGTATTAAACCCACATGCTTTCAATTCTCGTGTTTAGGCATCTAATATGAACACTAAGATAATTATATAGTTCCTATAATTTTGAAAATTTAAACTTCTCCATTTTTTTTTCTTCACCAAGTAATACAAATAAGTCCAAACAATTTGTAAAATGTATATATATATAGGTTTTCGAAAAAGCAGTCTAATTATGTATAGGTTGAAAAAATGGGCTTATATAGATTTCAATTCTTGCATTTTTTCTTCAATGGAAAAAGCATCAGAAACCCATATAAGTGGTTGAACAACCGATGAAGATTAAAGTGGGCCTCAGTTATGTGGTCCAATGGGCAAATATAATTCGTGCCGTGAAGCCCTTTTATGCGGTTGAATATATTGAGCGCGTGGAAAGTTTGATTTATGTGAGTACAAAGCAAGGATCTTTGTTTGTGTACACGCCAGACGAAAGCAAACCGAAATTGACAAAATATAAATTTCAGAGATTCTTCTATTTTCCTAATAGAAACTTAGAAATCTAGCAGGGTACTTCCGTAAATAGCATTGCATCAGGGGGACAAAGACAATAAGGTTTTCTCCACATTTATTTAACGAGAAATGTTGTGGCCCATCTGATCCATTACATAAAATTTGGAATGTCATTTTTACCCCCTTTTCAAAACAATTAATTCTAAACAAAAGAGACACGTAAGCGAGGCTATTTTCGTAAATATATTTTATGTGGGAAAGTTGCACTTGCGTCGCATTTTCGCCACGGAGCTTTTTTCTTTCTTTTCTTTTAAAAGTAAACCTTTTGAATGAAGAAGTCTTTCAGATTCCATCATCTTCACCCAAATCTTTCTTCATTCATTTTTTGTCCTCTAAAATCCCATTCATTCTTCTTCATCATCTTCTCTTCCCTGTAAGTATATTCCGATCTAAGTATTTTTTTCCAAATTCTTCTCGAGCTGGGTAAGCTTTATTGCTGGTGGTGGTATAGTTTGATTTTTCAATCGTGGTTCTTGGAGAATGATGAACAGCAGGAGCTGTATCTGTGTCTCTGCGATGAAACCATCTTGTAGATTTCTCATTAGTTTTATAAGTTCCTCGCTCTTCGGGTTTTCTCCCCCGAGCTCGGGCAAATCGATCAATTCCTCCAACTTACTGTGTAGAAAGATCGATTCCAGAAGTATTAGATCTGGTATTCAATGCAGGCGGATTGTTCTGGATCGGAAGCCTTTTTGTGATACCGATTCCATTAGTTGGGGAGGAGGATCTAGGGTATGTAGTTTAGGAAGAGGAAGAGGAAGAGGAAGGGGTGTTTTAGTGATTCCCCGTGTAGCTTCCGATTTTAGGAACCACTCGACTTCTTCGTTGGGTTCCCATGTAAATAATGATAAGAGATTCGAGAGTATCTTCGTGAAGCCACTGGTTTTCAAGGAACTCGATAAAACTGAAGAGATACAGAAAACGGAAAGTGGTAAAGGAGGAGAAGATGCTAAATTTGGAAATGTAGGTGTAAGAAGCGAAACAGAACAGGTTTTGAGTCAGAGCGAGGCTGAGAAAGAGGCGTGGAAGCTGCTTCGTGGTGCCGTGGTGAATTATTGCGGGTTTCCCGTAGGGACGGTAGCCGCTAATGATCCAGGGGATAAGCAGACGTTGAACTATGATCAGGTGTTTATTCGTGATTTTGTTCCTTCGGCGTATGCCTTCTTGCTTGATGGGGAAGGGGAGATTGTAAGAAACTTTCTCCTTCATACGTTGCAGCTGCAGGTAACATTTTCTTGAAATGATCTTCTTGAGATGTCTTTGATTGATTTTGCCCAATGCAGTCGGTTTTAGGCAGTCTCTCTATAAAAAAATTAGAGCTTTTGGTCGATATTGCTGTTAATTTTCTTCGAAACCGTTTCAGTTATCTGGTCTTTTATACCGCATTAACTAGTATGCTATGCAAATTTCCGGATTTGATAGAAATGATATCTGGCTGGATTCTTTGAATTTCAAAATGGTTTTGCTTTTCTTGGTTGCACGCTCATTATTTGCCATTGGAATTTGATTTCTCATTCTAGGGGAAGTTTTGCGGATTTTGTGAAAACGGGAAATTTGTCTAGTTTGTTTACTGAAATTTCTCATACAAGATTTAAAGAAATCTCTCCCATGTACGTTGCAGTTCCAGGTATGTCTTCTTGTGTTTTAATTTGTTCTGACCCAAAAAGTTTGATTGTTTTTGTCATAAATTAGTTGTTAAAATTATTGATACTGTGATATTCTTGAAGATCTCCCCAGTTTCGTTTACTTGTTCTAAAGATTTGCCTCTCCTTGCCTGCTATGTTAGTTTCTGGTTTTTAGAAAAGTGTTTTGATTTGTTCAGATCGCCCAAATTTTTTTCAGCGTACTTGATAAAATTAGATTTAATCAGTGCTTTTAAGATTTGTTTTATATCAAATATCGCTTTGATGAAGCTCGAAGCATTAGAAATATTGAGTTATGACACTGTGATCTTCTTTTAGACGCATCTGATATCCGTTTACGTAGTCTAAAGATTTGCATTTCCTTGCCTGCTTTATAGTTTCTGGTTCTTAGATAAGTGCTTTCCTTTGATTCCAATGGCTTAAACATTCTTTTGGTTGCTAATTGTAAGGTATTTGATATACTAATCTACGCCGAAGTTTCTTAATTGAGCTTTCTGTTGCATGTTTTTTAGAGCTGGGAGAAAACAGTCGACTGTCATAGCCCTGGCCCAGGGCTAATGCCCGCGAGTTTTAAAGTGAAGTCTGTGCCACTTGAGGGAAATGATGGCTCGTTTGAGGAGTTTTTGGATGCGGACTTTGGCGAATCAGCTATTGGACGTGTTAGCCCTGTTGACTCTGGTAACTCCTTATGCTCTTTTTTTTTTTAATTTTCACTTCTATAGTTTTCAATTCCTTTTAGTTGAATAAATTATATAGCCACTTATCTTGGAGAAACAAACACCCTCGACAATCCACTACTAAATCACATTCTGTTTTAAAAGTTGTGAACTTTTCACTTTAGCAGTGCAATGGTAATGTAATTGGAGATTTCTTACCGAGGTTGTAATTTTTTGCTAAGGCTTGTGGTGGATCATATTGCTGAGAGCTTATGGAAAGCTCACGGGCGATTACACGTTGCAAGAGAGAATCGATGTTCAAACTGGGATCAAGTTGATCCTTAAGCTATGTTTAGCTGATGGTTTTGACATGTTCCCGACTCTTCTTGTGACTGACGGATCGTGTATGATTGATCGAAGAATGGGTATTCATGGGCATCCACTTGAAATCCAAGTAAAGTGAAAAAAAATATTTTTGCATGGGGATTTGGTAGCTAAGGCTTTGCTTTGCTTTTTGAAATTGATAACTAACGGTCACGATTGTTTTTTCAGGCATTATTCTACTCGGCTCTCCGCTGTGCTAGAGAGATGCTTAACGTGAATGATGGAACCAAAAACTTAGTTGCTGCCGTCAACAACCGGCTAAGTGCTTTATCGTTCCATATCAGAGAGTATTATTGGGTCGATATCAAGAAAATAAATGAGATTTATCGTTACAACACTGAGGAGTATTCAGCAGATGCAACCAACAAGTTTAACATATATCCAGATCAGATCCCTTCTTGGCTTGTTGACTGGATCCCTAATCAAGGCGGTTACTTCATAGGAAATCTCCAGCCTGCCCACATGGATTTCAGATTCTTCACACTTGGAAACCTCTGGGCCGTTATTTCGTCTCTGGGAAACCAAGAACAGAACGAAGGAGTCATGACCTTGATCGAAGAGAAATGGGATGATATAGTTGCAAACATGCCTCTCAAGATCTGTTTTCCGGCTCTAGAGCAAGACGAATGGCGAATAATCACTGGCTCTGATCCAAAGAACACGTGAGTCCCTCTAAAATCTTTTTTTTCTTCCCGTTTTGTATGAATTTTGCAGATCTTTGATTTCACACTTGTCATTGCAGGCCTTGGTCATATCACAATGGCGGATCCTGGCCAACTCTCCTCTGGCAGGTACAAACAAGCAAACATATATCATCTCTTAAGCATCTGTTTTTTTATTCAGATTCAAGAATCCCTGAAACATTTTTAATGCCTGGATTTTGTTAGTTCACATTGGCTTGTATCAAGATGGGGAAGCTAGAACTGGCGAAGAAAGCAGTTGCTGTAGCAGAGAAAAGGCTCAAGGAAGATGAGTGGCCTGAGTATTATGACACGAGAAGCGGGAGATTCGTGGGGAAGCAATCAAGGCTTTACCAGACTTGGACTATCGCAGGTTTCTTGGCTTCTAAGAAACTCATAGAACAACCTGAGAAAGCCTCACTCTTGTTCTGGCAAGAGGACTATCAGCTGCTCGAGACTTGTGTCTGTGGTCTCAGTAAAAGCAGCGGAAGGAAGAAGAACAAATGTTCGCGTTTCACACCTCCAAGATCTTAGTTAGCTCTCTCCTTTTGTCTTAAGAAACCCCTATTTCTTCATGAACATGTATTGCCGGGATTTAGAAAATTTATTATTTTACAGAGATATTAATTAATAAATAAATTGTTATTTTTTATAGAGGAGAGAGGTATTGTCTTTTAGTCATAATCTTCGAAAATTGTTCTTCAAATGATGCTATACTAAAGAAATTAGATGAGTTTAATTGTTAAAATGACATGCATGAAACTTAAGATTATGATTTAAAATCTCAGAATGTGTGTTATTAGCTCCATGTAAAAATAATACATGCTAAAACTTCAAATTTTTAAAAAAATTGTGGCTACTAATATTGATGATGAAGTTGAAGACAATACTACGATATTTTAGAAAGTACTTTGGAAGTACTTACGAATAAGAAAACAATTATCACGTTTAGAAATTTTCACAATTTTTGGACGCATATCAAGAAAACAACAATATGAATTTTTGATCTAATAAAAAAATAGAGATAAATTTTAAGAAAAAAACACATAACACTAGATTCATATTTTAGTAAATCGTCTTAGACATATATGCATAAATTTAAATAATTATTAATTTATGATATGATTGAGATCATATATTTACATAGAAGTTTCTTAAAAAATTATTATCTTATTATCCTATCAAATTTTGCTAATTTTTATACTGGTCCAACTCGAGATCAGAAAAAATATTATTTTATGGTGTTTATTAATTTATCGAATATTAATTTATAGAGATTTTAAAGTTTTTGGATGGAGAAAAATTATATTCAGTAATCTGAACTAATTTTTTTATTGGTTTTTCACTTTGATAATTAGACATGCTAGACTTTGTCGGTCAATCAAAAATGGATATTTTAAGGGAAAGGGAATTAAAGTAGATTTTTTTTCTTTTTAGGAAATTATCATGTGAAACTGCCAAAAGAGTGAGACGTGAGAAAAATATATTTGAAGCCAAAAGGAACTTGAGGTGGCTGAGGAAAAAGATGAGAAAATCTATTTCGACCACTCACAAAAATACACATAGCATTGAGACAAAAGCCTTTGGGCTCGGACAACAATCATAAACTTAACTACAAGCAGAGATTCAAGAAATTGTTTATAAAAATAGAAAAATGCAATAATTTTACGTCAAAAGAAACAATCGACACACATATCAAATTGGAACTCGAAGGTATTACAATAATCAAATTGGAGATTGATTTTAAAAATTGGAGAATGCTAGTGTTCATATCAACTTTCAATATCTAAATGACTAAATTATTAGTTAACAATACTAGATGAATACCCGCGTATACACACATGTTTCTTTTATTAAAATATATATTTGGTGTGCCAAATTAGTTAATAGTAACAAATTTTAATCATTCCCGTTACATGGAGTTGTATACGCAGATTTCTTTATTAAAATATATATATGGTATGACATATTAGTTAATAGTAACATATTTTAATCATTCATGTTACATAGAATTGAATTTTGGTAAGAAAGTATTGTTTTCTCTGAATATTAAGTTGCTTAGTACTATCCAAATCCCTATGATCACTCATTTATTTGTCTTTTCACAAACTTGTCGTTGATATACCGTTTAATTTTAAGTCTATTGGTTTATAGAACTGAAAACATATGTGAGAACTACTACAATATCAAATGAGAATTGAGAATAATTTACTACACTCATCCGCTATCATCAAAATTTTATTTATCAAAATTATAGTGTTTTCTTTTTGTCAAGCTCTAGTTAGTCTCGCCGTGAATTCTCATATATGAACAAAAGGGTAAAATTTTTAATATGTTTCTCGGGCAAACTGATTTTTGATACATGTATGCAGAAGTTAAATTTATTTATAATATTATTGTTCTCTCGATTTCTCCGTTGGTCTCCTTTATCATAAAGATGTAACTCTCGCTCTTTCATAAGAACGGTTATGTTTTGATTTGTATATAAATTCTTTTGCCATCTTAAGTTTACAATTCTCGCAATCCTACCTCCTTTCACCCCTCTAGTTGGAACAACAAACCCTTCTTCAAAATATGTTTAAAATTTTCGTAAATTAAGTAGCACCGCAAATCAACCAGTCCCATTTACGATTTTGAATTTAGAAAAATGGTTTGAAAAACAGATAGATTTCTCTGAGTTAAATTAATAATTCTCAAACCAATTAAAAAAATTATTTGAACTGAATTCTATTGAAAAGCTACCTGATTTATCGGAAATAAGAAATATAAATGTCATTTGACAATTATAAAGTTATTTTTTATCTTCATCTTTCTTCAATTTGATTCTTATGCCTTCGGTTCTTAATTTTTTCTGTTTTTGGTATTCATTTCTTTAATTTTAGCTTTATGGTCAAATTAGAACAAATAATATCCCACAAATCCACTATATTTTAATAAGTTTTCAAAGTCTCACAAAAAAATTATCAAAAAATATTTATCAATCATAACCCGATCAATCCACTCTATCTAATTTATCAACCAAATTAAACTTGCTTATCTCTGTCATTATCATTAAATCCTACATTGTCGTCTATATAGCTTATGTAATTTTTTTTTTGTTTTAACAAAGTTTATGTAAGTTAAATTTAAATGTTATGAAAATTTAATTTAATTTTTTTTTTGGTTGAAATATTATATTAATTGATCAACAAAATGAATTTGTACAAAAGTTCAAAGATATGGTGACTATGCAAAAATTTAAGTTCTGTTAACAAAACAAAAAAAAACAACTTCAGATTTTAAATTTTTTAAAAAATATGTCAAACTTAAAATGTTTATTTTTTTATTAATTTTGAAAGTTGATGTGTTATGGAGATGAGTGATGATGTGTCATTCCCTTACTAAAAAGAAAACTTCAAACCGATAATACGACATCGTATTAGGACGCATAGAGACGTACACGGACTTTGGAGCTAAGCCACCCACACGAAGACGATAAGGTTGCGAGCGAAGGATCACCACCAACCACTTCACGTCACGCTGTTTCGATGGGCCCTTAATGGGCTATTCTTTCATAAACCCGTTTTATTATTATCTTTGTGCGCGCGCCGGTAGGAACTAGAAAGTGCCTGCCGGTCATCATCATCGGCGATAATGAACATAGTCACTCTGCTCGTTAAGGTCGCCGGTCTCTTGGCCACGATCACCGTCGGAGCCAACGCATTCTCCTACTCTCGTTTCCGTCGCCGGAACCTCGCGAAGATCCGCTCTCCAATCGACGAATCCAAAGAAGTTCTCGCCGATTTCAATTCCCACGGTACGACTGCGAATCGTATTACTGTTGAACGTGTTCTTTCTTCTGGTTTATGTGGTTGAGCCTTGACTTTTTTTGTTGTTGCACTGAGTGTGAGGTTCATTTCTGCAACTTTGTTTTTTCTTTTGGAATCGAATTTCCCATTTCTGCACTCTTTCGAATTCAAAATCATCAGAAGCAATTTATTCTACAAATCTTTATCAGTTTTAATGTAGAATTTGAATCCGAATGGCTGTTAACATTATCTGGGTGTGGAAATCGCTATTCGTTTCAGAACACAAGGAGGGGAAATTCTTCTTTGGGTTGGCTACTGCACCTGCTCATGCGGAGGACGATCTCAATGATGCTTGGCTCCAGTTTGCAAAAGAAACACCATGTTCAGCAGCTGATGCAGTGCCAGGTTCAGAGGCTGCTGATAAAAAGGCAAAGAGGAAGAAGGTTAAGCTTGCTGTGGGTGCTATAACGAAAGGGATGGAGAAGATCACACATGTAAAAGAAGACGAGACTGCTGCCGATAATCCACCTACTAAAAATGTAGCTGCGTGGCATAACGCTCCTCACGCGTGAGCCTTCATATATGTGCTTTTTTTCTTATCTATATATTATCAACCTAGCTGTGTCTTAAGAGCTGAAACTGAGATTTTCTCAATTTGTTTTCAGGGAGGACAGACTTAAATTTTGGTCAGATCCTGACAAAGAAGTGAAGCTAGCAAAAGATACTGGCGTTACTGTCTTTAGGATGGGAATCGATTGGTCTAGGATCATGCCACAAGAGCCTACCAAAGGGATTAAGGAAGCAGTGAGTCAAGGAAGGATAAACATTGTGTCTGAATATGCTTCTTGTAGATAAAGCGTCCTTACCATTGTGCTTTGTAGGTTAACTATGAGGCCCTCGAACACTATAAATGGATACTTAATAGAGTTCGTTCAAATGGGATGAAGGTGATGCTAACGCTGTTTCATCATTCATTGCCACCATGGGCTGCTGATTATGGTGGCTGGAAAATAGAGAAGACAGTCGACTACTTTATGGACTTCATCAGGTGACTGTATTTTCAAATGAGCTTTTTGGAGATTATGTAGGTCTTGATCATCTTTCTATAACATGCCAGGCTTGTTGTGGATTCCATGTTCGATTTGGTAGACTCTTGGGTAACATTTAATGAGCCCCATGTCTTCACCATGCTTACCTACATGTGCGGATCTTGGCCTGGCAACAACCCTGATTTTCTGGAGGTAGCTACATCTACTCTACCAATGGGTGTATTCCATCGAGCCTTACATTGGATGGCTGTTGCTCACTCAAAGGCCTATGACTACATCCACGGGAAAATGTTAGTTTTTCTCCTTTTTCCTACAAACTATCATATGGATTTCTCTCTCTATCACATCTTAATAGCTTCCAACTCTTATTTGGCAGTTCCTTGAGAAAACCTTTGGTGGGGGTTGCGCACCACGTCTCCTTTATGCGACCATATGGTCTCTTTGATATTGGGGCCGTTACTATTAGTAATTCCCTCACTATGTATCCATATATTGATAGCATTTGTGAGAAGTTGGATTTCATAGGCATCAACTACTACGGACAGGTAAGAGAGCTAAGAGTAAAAATGCTTTTAGGTCAATAATATTACTTTCTCTCGAATAAGTATATTGGAATCTGACTCCGGGAAATCAGGAAGCAGTGTGTGGTGTTGGACTAAAGCTTGTAGAGACGGATGAGTACAGTGAATCTGGAAGAGGAGTATATCCTGATGGTCTCTACCGTGTGTTGTTGATGTTCCACGAGAGATACAAACACCTGAAAGTTCCTTTCATCGTCACAGAAAATGGCGTATCTGATGAAACAGATGTGATTCGGCGGCCTTACCTGATCGAGCATCTCCTTGCCCTTTATGCTGCAATGCTCAAGGTTTCCTCCTTGGAACTCTCTGAATCACACAAACGTTATTTCATGCTTAACTATTGGTATTTTGGTTGCGTTGTTTTGATGGGCTAGCGCCGCCTATTTTGAGCCAGGCCTGTTATGACCTTAATCTAAGCCTCAAAATCAAAATCCAGCACATGACTGGCTTATTCTCAAAACGGGTCATCCGTTATAGGGGCCGAGCAGGCTTTGGGTCCACCATAACAACCCTAGGTGTTGGAATATCTCTCACCGTGTTTGTGGCTTTCACGACAGGGTGTTCCGGTGCTCGGTTACATATTCTGGACTATCTCCGACAACTGGGAATGGGCTGATGGATATGGTCCAAAATTTGGACTTGTTGCGGTTGACCGTTCCAAAAATCTTGCCCGAACACTTCGGCCATCGTACCATCTCTTTTCCAAGGTTTATAATTATAACCCTTGTGGTTACCACAACACCTGAGATCATCCGATCGTTTTTCTCCTGAAATGGCTTGTGTTTTTTTCCCCCAGATAGTGAAAAGCGGAAAAATCACTCGTAAAGATCGGTCTCTTGCATGGAACGAACTCCAAAAAGCTGCCAAAACAGGAAAACTACGGCCATTCTACCGAGCCGTTGATAATCATGGTCTAATGTACGCAGGTTGGTTACAACTTCCACCTTTAAGTTTTTTTTTTTTACCTTTTCCAACTTTTACTTTATAATCTTACTTCCAAGGCTTTGTTTGTTTAAAAGATGGTCTCGACAAGCCTCAATGGAGACCGTTTGTTGATCGTGACTGGCGGTTTGGTCACTACCAAGTGGATGGTCTTCAAGACCCGCTGAGTCGCGTGGCTCGAACCCTTCTCATATGGCCGCTTATCATGAAAAAGAAGATAAGAAAAGTTAAGATCAAGCACACCGATGATTCTGGGCTCATTTTACATCCCGCTTATGCCTCGCCCTTTGACTAGAGGAAGAGAGTATAAATCGAGGAAACATTTCTCATTTCCCTGTACGATTTGCCAAACCTTTGGCGCAAATAGAGACAATTCTCCGTTTTGTTGCTTATGTAATAACTTTGTTTTTCGAAAGTTTTGTATACTAATCTCAATTAGAAATCAATGAAATTGTTTGTCTTAAAAAAACAAAAATAAAAGGCAAATCGGCACGATATTCTACCGTATAGCCTCTGGATGAGGCGCTGTTTTCGACTACGCGTCCTGACTTCGATCGTTGTAGGTCTTAGCGTGAGAATTGAGCCATTTGCTTGGACAATGAATCGCAAGCTTAACCGACCTAATGTCCGGTTTAGAGGTAAAAAGAATCTATACTCAAGTTGGAAACGGCAAGTATTGACATAGCTATGAAAGAAAAACGACACGAGTTTCTGGTACATAGCTTTAGGATGAGGTTGGCTAGGCCCATTGTAATCCCGTCAGTGTTTTTTTTTACACATGAACAAAAATTCAGACTTGAACTCCACGCTACTCTCAGAGCTATGTCAATACAAAGCAGAAAAACGCCTCGCAGTGTGGTCTGCACATTAAATAAAGAAACAGCAGGATGTTGTATTACATAAATTTGGAACGAGGTGTTGTTTTGGTGTTTTCCTTTTCTGGCGTTGACCACTCTTGACCATCTTGTACCACCACAATATAAGAGTGCTCATCTCTCTCACTAATCTTTGATTCAGTCAAGAGATCAAGTCCTCATCAATTTCTCTCGTTCGTCCATCTTTTTCGTTTGCACATTTTTTTGTTTTTGTAATACTCGAATTTCAAAGACGAGTTCCAACATTTATACTTAAGATGATGAGCGATGGATTTTGGCGCGGCGGCGAACGCGTTGAGGTTGAACGAGTCGTTTCCGGCGCGGCGGCTTACTTTCCGGCGAATGTGATTAGTGCGCCGTCTTTGAGAAAGAAACTCGTCTGGGTGGAGCATGAAGCCCTAATGGTTGGAGGTTCCGTACGTATGAAGGAGTACGTGATTCCCACGCGCCTCCGTCCATCTCCGCCGCGCGAACTCAACCGAAGCTTCAAGGCTGGAGATGAGGTTGACGTCTTCAGAGACAGCGAAGGTTGCTGGGTTAGAGGCAACGTGACTGCCATTCTTGGGGATTCGAGGTACATTGTGGAGTTTAGTGGGGAAAATCGCCCAGAAACAGAGGTTGATCACTTCAATCTGAGGCTACATCGCGAATGGGAAGATGGAACTTGGGTGCCATCTCCTTTTCAACAGGTAAATCCGTTAATTCTCTGCCTCTAATTTAAATTGAATCTAGGGTTTCAGGCAAAGTTTTTGGTGTGGTTGTCTGATTTTGCAAATGTTCAGTTGTTATTTCTGGAAAGTCTTTGACAGCCTGTGACGCAGATGAGGGTTTCTAGATACATTCTTTCTTTAACATTTTGATGGCTATGTTCTGAGAATTTGGTATGGGATTGGAGAATGTTAAAGGTTTCACGACTTATTTCTAAGATTCTTAATTTAGAAGCTTTTCTTATTGTATGTTCGCCAAAAATCAGGCGCAGTGACTTTATATGTTGAGCTATTGAGTTGGAAGATTTGTTGAGATTTGGCTTAATGTACTCACAATTCTTTGATTACAGGGCAATGTATTGGAATCGACGACCAAAAGTATCAAACTTAAGATAAAATTCAGAAAAAGAGCTCAATATGAGAAGGGTGCTATTGTGGAAGTCAGAAGTGAAGAAGAAGCTTACACGGGTTCTTGGTATTGTGCACGTATACTTGGTTTATTAGGTGATGATAAGTACATTGTTGAACACTTGAGATTTTCAAGAGATGGCGATGAGTCTATCCCTCTGAGAGATTTGGTAGAAGCCCAGAACATAAGACCAGTTCCTCCTTCAGAACTCTCGCCTGTTGCACGCTATGAACCAGGGGATGAAGTTGATGCTTGGTTCAACAAACGGTGGTGGATTGGTAGGGTTTCCAAAGTGCTCAAACGAGGTTCTACGTATTTAGTTTATTTCATCTCCACGGGTGAAGAACCGATAGTCCTACATTTCAATTTGAGGCCCCGCAAAGACTGGATCAATGGACAATGGATTAGTCCTTACAAGGTATGGCTGCATACAATGTCTTGCTATTAACTAATCTTGTTATTGATTTGTTGAATACAGTTGTTTACGCTGTTATAGTTACTCATTTACAGTTTGTGTGTTCCTTTTTATGTATAGGAAGAATGCTTCAAACCTCCATGGAAGAAGCTGAAATCTTGTGAGAGAGCAGAGAAGGTGTTTAACAACGGAATGATGGTGGAAGTTAGAAGCGATGAACAAGGTTATGAAGGCTCATGGTACTCTGCGAAGATCATAAGCTACTTAGGGGAAGACAGATACACAGTGGAGTATCAAACACTGAGAACGGAGGATGAAAGAGAGTTGTTAAAAGAAGAAGCAAGAGGTTCAGATATAAGACCTAATCCTCCTCAACTTATTCAAAGGTCGTGTCGATATGAATTGTATGAAGATGTGGATGCTTGGTTTAACGATGGATGGTGGTCTGGTCGAGTCTATAAGACAAACAGCAACTACACTCGATATGGTGTCTACTTCAAAACGACTGATGAGAGATTGGAGTTTGCTTACACTGATCTAAGGCCTTGCCAAGTTTGGAGAAAAGGGAAATGGTGTCGTGCTTAAGAATGAGAAGAAGATGACTAATAGTAGGTGGTGATGAAGAGGATAATTAACGTGACTTGATTATTGATTTGTAGTTAAAATTGTTTATATGACATATTTGATGTTGGTGATGTGTTTAATTTTATGAATGAATATATGTTTACTTGTCCAAACTCCAATGTTTAAGTTCCTTTTTGTTTTTGTTTTTCTGTGTGTTTGTTTGGAGAAACCATTTTTATATAACTACCGTTAAATGAGTTTAGAACTCATTTTGTTAATGTTGACCAATGGAATGCAAAGAGTATCTTAGGACAAGAAAAGAAATAGAGAATCGAGAGATTCAGATTTTAACCAGGCAGACTAACGAATGGACGGACTGTTTTGTTACATTTTAAAAGCTTGGGGTGGTTTTAAAACCTAATAATAGGTCATGCTTTAAAACGTCATTTCATTAAAACTGAGGGGGTTTCCTTCTTTATTTTTTCGCCGATAGGTTTATAAGACATTAAAAAAAAAGAATCGTTAAACCCTAAACCCACATTGATTTGTTTTTTGTTCTTCTACGCCGCGCTTTTCTCTCTCCCTCAAACTCATCTTCGATTTTCCTCTCAGGCACAAGCTTGCTCTCATAGCGAGCATGAGTTCTTCGATAGCGTCGCAGTTACAGGCCATCAAGTCTGTTGTACAAGCCGATACAGAGCCTTCGAAGAGACCCTACACGCGCCCTTCGATCCTCTTCAGTCCCAAAGAAGCAGCAGATTTCGATATCGAGTCAATTTACGAACTCGGGCTCAAAGGTCTGCTCTGGGTTTTGATTTATTCTCTTCTACTAGTATGTAATTTCCAGTGAACAAGCGCAGTGATGATTCTTATTTTGCTTTTTTGTTGTTGTTAATTCAGGTCTCGAAGTGCTTGGAAACAAAGATGAGAGGTTTAAAAATTTCATGAACGATTTGTATAGTCATAAAAGTAGAGAAGTTGATAGGGAATTACTGGGTAAAGAAGAAAATGCTCGGATTGATGCATCAATCAGCTCGTTTCTACGGTTACTCTCCGGTTATCTCCAGTTTCGAGCTTCCTTGGAGACGCTAGAGTATCTCATACGAAGATACAAGTAAGTGTTTCCTTATTACTATCTCTTTTGGACTTGCCTATGTATCTGTTCATCAAATTGTCCTAACTACTGGATTTTTTCAGGATTCATATATACAATTTAGAAGATGTGGTTTTATGTGCTTTGCCATACCACGACACACATGCATTTGTCCGTATCGTTCAGCTGCTTTCGACTGGGTGAGCCTGATTCTTTCATTCACTTCACTTCTGAAGTTGAAGACGCTTAATTTTTCAAATAGTTTTGTAAACATTGGCTTTCATCTCATTTGGATTACAGCAATACCAAGTGGAAATTTCTGGATGGTGTGAAAAATTCAGGTGCTCCACCTCCTAGATCGGTTATTGTTCAGCAGTGTATACGTGATATGCAGGTTTTGGAGTCCTTGTGTGACTATGTAAGTAGCTGTTATTTATTTTCCCTAAAGTGGTTCTTAATCGCTATATTAAGCTGAACAATTAATTTCTTGGTTGTTGTAGGCATCTCGGACTAAGAAGTATCAGCCTTCAAGACCCGTGGTTAGCTTCTCAACAGCTGTTGTCGTCGAGGTTCTAGGTTCTGTTGCAACGGTTGACGGTGATTTGGTAAAGCAGATTTTACCATTTGTCGACTCTGGTCTTCAATCTGCTGTGAAAGGATGTTTAGATCAGCAGGTTTGTGAAGCGAAATTTGGCAAATATTGTCATTTTATTGATTTTGTTTCAGTTCGTATGATTTTTAAGACATGTTTATTTTTTTCTAGGCTGGTGCGTTAATGGTTGTTGGCATGTTGGTTAACAGAGCCATGCTAAATGATAATCTTATCAAACGCTTTATGAGGTCAATCATCGACATTGCTCGTGAACATGCCAAAGAATCCTCTGATCCTCATTGGCTTCGATTGTCATTTATGGCATTGATTAATTTTGTTCAGGTACAAGAACTTTCGGTTCTCATAAACCTCGTAATTTTGATATCACAAATTTATAAACTTCTAACTGTGAGATGAAACATATTTTCTATTGCTTAATGAGAATTCTGCTACAACTGGTCGGTGTTGGTCTTTTTGAACTAATTGTTTTTTGCTTGATCAACCACAGTTTCAATCTGTGGACTTGATCCCAAAGAAAACTTTGGACCTTTTAAAGGAAATAAGGTAGTCACATATGAACCGTACTCCTTCTTTGGCTTAATTTAATTGTAACTATTATTATTTTTCCAACGAGGGCTTTAATTTTGTGTAGGGATATTTCTGGGGTTCTTTTGGGATTGTCCAAAGAGTTCAACATCAAGAAATTCTTGGCCGTGTTACTGGACTCTCTTCTTCTTTACAGGTGTGTATTTGACACTGTTTGTCATTTTCCAAGCGGATGTATCTATATTGTTAGTAATCATATTTTGACTTACTGTCATCTGTATCTGTTTGCAGTTCGTCGGATGATCAGTGTCGTGAAACATTAGTTTCGATAATTGATAATGTTTCAGTAAACAACTTGGTTGATCATATGATCTCCAAGGTTTTCTCTATGTGTATGACACAATATCAGAAGAACAGTGATTTTACATCTTCTGCATCTGGTTAGTGGATGTCAACTACCGTGTCTTCGAGTTTATTCTCTTTCGCAGCTCTCTTTATAACTGCCTTGGTTTGTAATTTGATTGTAGGGAGCTGGGCCAAGAAAATTCTGGTTGTTGTTAGAAATAAGTATCCTGTTGAATTACGTGCAGCGGTTCAAAAATTTCTGGAGGTCTGTGGTCCAAGTCTCGATGACTTATTTTATCCCTTTGTCAGTTATGTCCCTTCTGAAACATCAAATTTTTGCTGCAGGATACTAAAGTTCAGTCGAAGAAAGAGGATTTGAAGTTAGAGATTGTTTCTTGTATGCTGGATGGGAATGCAGACATGTCCCAGCCGTTCTTGGATTCAAAATTGTGGTTCCGGCTCCACCATCCCAAGGTACTATAAACTCTTATCTTAGTTATGTGATTTTTATTTTCCCTTTTTGTGCAAGACTGAGGGCTTGTTATGAATCGTAGGCTGCTGTACGTTGTGCTGCACTCTCTAGTCTTAACAGTGTTCTCAAGGCTGATAGATCTAAGGCAGAGGTATGTGTGGGGGGTACTCAATCCAAATATTATGACTCCTTGCTACACACTTCTTGGCATCTGACTAATCTTTAATTTCGTTGGCACTCTTCATCCAGAACCTTGTCACAATTCAGGATGCTATACTGCGCCAGCTTTGGGATGATGATCTGGCTGTTGTTCAGGCTGCCCTGTCTCTTGATCAGTTGCCGAATATAGTAACCTCTTCTAGTCTTCTGGATGCTTTGCTTCATGTGGTGAAACGGTGTGTTGGGATTCTCTTATCAGGTGATTGAAGATGCTCTGTTCTTTTCTTAACATGGTTCAGTGTTTTTGTCTAGAGCTTTAGTAGCATATCAATAATAAAGAGTGCTGATCTTCAATATGTCATCTGATACATTATTTCCGCTAGCAGTAATACTTTGATTAAATTCTAATGTGCTAACATCAGTCAGACATGTTTTTTAGGCTGTACTGTCTTTGTGATATTAAATTTCTTGTCCCCTGCTGGTCCACCATTTAATTTATAGGAACTTGAACTGCTCAGTCCATTTTCTTCTTCGGGTCACTTCCCTTTAGTGTTATGCATATTTTTAACTACTGAATGGGTTTTGGGAAATGCCTCGAGGAAAACTCTGTGTAGTGTTCTCATCCAGTTTCTTTTAATATATAGTTTAATGAAATATATATAATTGCTGCAAGAGAGCAAATTTCTAAGATGTGCAATCAATTTATTTGGAATCAACAATTTTTGTTGCAGGAGTATCACATAATGTGCAACTCGCAGCTGATGTTGTTGCTTTGTCCCTTAAAATTGCCGTCTCAAGCTTCTGTAATCAAGCAGATTCTATTGAGAAAGTCACCTCTGCAATGTTCCCATTTCTCTTGATTCAGCCAAGGGTTCTTTCTCTTTCTCTTTATGTTATACAGTTATGGCCAAAGTCTATATTACCTTTGCTAATTGTTGTCACCATGTCTGTGAATAGACTTGGAATTTAAACCTACATGTGCTGAAATTGGGGAAGGATGTTAATTGGCCACTTTTCAAGAATCTGGTTGCTGATGATGGAATGGTAAATATGAGTTTACAATTTGCATATGCTTCATACCCCAAAATGCAATCACGAATCATTTTGTGGTTGTTGAATATTATTACCATGTCATCTAAGAAACTCCTTTTGCAGAAAAAGCTCCCAGATATCATGTCTGGAAACACATCCTCAATAAGCATGGATATTATCAATAATTTGGGGGAGGCACTTTCCTTGGATCCTGATGAGCGTAGGATTGAGCTAATTGAGAGTGCTTGTAGCTTTAA
Organism: Eutrema japonicum; assembly: GCA_030161315.1. Classification (NCBI taxonomy): domain Eukaryota; kingdom Viridiplantae; phylum Streptophyta; class Magnoliopsida; order Brassicales; family Brassicaceae; genus Eutrema; species Eutrema japonicum. The sequence goes on along the minus strand of BSQW01000002.1, from coordinate 45,134,088 downwards.
GCTCTCTGAAGTATTGGAATCATGTAGCAATATCAAATTGACAGAACAGGAACGCAACAAGTTGCAGGTTCGTCATTACTTTCCTGTTTTTCATGAAAAACAAAAAAACTTCCAGTCCTTGTATATTGACTATTACTCTTGTCTAGTGTCGGCGTACGTGAGGGGCAGTTATATTTGATATATTATTGTTCTTTGTTTCTAAGATTTGATCTTATCTCATATCAGAAAGGACTGTTGATCCGTGAAAGTGTGTCAGAATTGAACATGGATATCGTTAACAAGCTGGTGGAAGCGTTTATGATGCACCCTGGTAACGTTATTCAGTGGCTTACTGTCAGTTGCCAAGATGCACCCTTGTCAAAGACGCTGTTTTTTATGTTGTTGATGCAGTCATTGCACAAGATAAATTCTTCATCTGGTAAGATTCTGTTCATAGTTTATGCGTTAACTATATATGATCATGTGTTTTCTATTTCGAAGTACAGTAAAACATTTGTCTCATGTGATAAGTTATCAAGATGTTATGTTGATGGCTGTGTTTTCCTTTGATTTAGACCCTAGTCAATTTTTGGACCTTTTCGAACTGTGCTTTCCTGCTTTGAAGACCGAGTGGGAAGAACTTGAGGTTGCAGTTGATGTTTCTTTGAAAGAGGTATAGTTTCCTACTGGCTGATGTAGATTGATGTATTTGTGTAATTTACGATTGTTTCTTATATTATCTTGTTATTTTTTTGATGCATTTGTGTATTACTTGCAGCTGTCGAATAGCAACTGCCAAGAACTCTTATATCAACTTTTTGACACGTCTGATTTTACTGCACTGAATTCAAAGCTTTTGATCTGCTTGTTTTGGAAGTTGATCGAATCATTCATTAAACTTGAACCGGCACATGTCTCTTCGGTGGGTGATACTCAACTTGATCTGTTTACTATTTGGTTACATTGAAATTCTTGCTGCCCAACATATAGCAATGCTCACAACTACATGCAACTTCTCCTTCGTTCAGGTTTCTAGCAGAAGGTTTTGTAGCGGACTTGAGGACTTGTTTTTCTTTTTTGCAACAACTCGATCACGTCATGTTTTCAAGGAACACCTTCACTACCGTGTGAGGGAAGCCAAAGTCTGTCCCGTTTTGTTTCTCACCCAACTTATATCACGAGAAGGTTTGCATGGAAATTTACATTTTCTCTAGTTATAAACCACATGAGCATCTCTTTCTTTTCAGATGAATTCGTTTGTTTAGTCTCTTCTAGCATTCTGAGAGGTTTAGTTTTTATTTTTGATATTTCTCTCCAGTTTTATGCTGTTGGGTACTGAAAGGGCTCATGGAATCTTGTTGCTGATAACTCTTTCGGTTTTATTCCATCTCCTGTTTTCTTATTCTGTTCTCTTCTTCTTGCAGATGTTCCTCCTATGGTCCAAATTGATAGTCTCAAATGCTTTCTTTATCTTTGCTCCAACGGGAATAGTGAATGGTCGATTCAAATATTCTCTAGCTTTCCTATCCTTTTGGTTCCCATGTCAAGTGATAATCAGGTGACACCTGAAGTTTTGTGTTTTCTTTATTGTATTACTCTTTTCATCATCTTCCTTTTCTTAAACCCGTTTTGGTGCTTTCATTATGTAGGACCTTAAAGTAGCTGCCATAAACTGCATTGAGGCGGTCTTCAACCTACGGTGTCGTGCCGACTCTAGTAAAAAAAATGGTAATTTTAGTTTGGCATCGGGTGTTTATGTTTTATCCTAACATTTGTTTTAATCCTCCTTCTGAAACTTAAATCCAGGGAGTGCTGCAATCTGTAGTAGTTCTTTTGATGAACTGTTGGGAATGATTGTTCAACAAAGGAGGCTTATATTGTCGGACAATAAGTTTCTTCCATCCTACTTGACATCGTTGCTCAGTTCAACCCGTAATGACTTACTAGTGCCAGTTGACCTGCAAAAAAGGTACTTAGCTGAGTTGTAAACTTTTTTACTTCAAAACAGTTGTCTAATGACACATGGGTATATCAATTCATTTACTCTGTTCTCAAACTCCCTCAATGTCGTCTTTTCTTGATTATCAATTTCAGGTTTGATCAACCCACAAAAGAAAACATTCTTTCCTTCATTTTATTGTGTGCACAAGAACTTCCTGCTTATGGAAAGGTGTGTTGCCCTCTTCTATCTGTTTTCAGCTTCATTTCCTTTCCTTTAGAAGGTAAAGTATCCTTATGGTTTGTGACACTATTTTTACCAAGTATTGAAAGTCTTACCCATTTTCTTCTACAGCTAAGAATCCTATCATTGCTAAAAGGTCTGGGCATCATGCTTCTCCATGATGAAAATGTTAAGTCATTTTCTCAACTTCTAGATAAACGTAGTCAATACTACTTGAAACTGGACAAAGATTCACAGCCAATATCAGACACTGAGGTCGCTTTATTGTGCCTTTTTCTGGAGGTAAATTCACTTTATCTTGATTCTTGACCTAGGAAAAGTTTACTTATCACTGCCTTGCACTACTGTTTAATATTAATATTGCTTTTCTCGGCCTCTGTCAGTGCTCCATGATGCGTTCAGCGTCGTTTAAAGGGCAGTCTCTTGATGATCATATACTGAACGCGTTGAAAGTAAGAATGGTTCTTTGTCCAATATTTTCCTTGCTTGTTTGGATATTTTTTCGTTCCATTCACAGATGTTTACTTTTGCAGATGGATTGCGTGGCATCAGAACATCCTGCTGTTATCTCTCCATGTCTTACTATTTTGGAGAAAATAAGCAATCAATTTTATGCTGAACTGAAAATCGAGGTTCAGGTCAGTCTTGGAATATAAAATAAATATCCGCTTCTATAGCTGGGTACTCTTCATATATATAATCGCGATGTTACAAGGATCGTTTCAGAATCTCTTGATTGTTCTTTCTGGATCAGATTCGTTTCTTCCACAAGCTGGTGTCTATGTTTCGAAGTACAAATGGCAGAATACAACATGGTGCCAAAGAAGCTGTCTTACGCCTGAAGGTATGTTCACTTTCAGTTTATTTCTTGGATTCTTCCTTGCCTTACTTTTTTTTACTGTCTTTTTAATACATTATGTAAAACTTCTTTTCTTTATCCAGTTAAAATAACTTTTACGGAAGAAGAGATACTTTATTCCTTCAAAAAGTTTCTGCTTGTTGTATTTTGCTTTATTTACATGGTACCCTCAATGCTATTGCAGATTTCTTGTTCAACGGTGGTCCATGTCCTTGATCATATCACTCAGCAGGATAATCTTGTTATAGATTCTTTGAGCAAGAAAAAGAAACAGAAAAAAGATTTGAAGTCATGTCTAGAAGAAGATGTAAATGGTGTGGAACTTCTAAGAGGAGAAAAGGCTCTCTGTTTCATTGCCTCATTACTTGACATGCTACTTCTAAAGAAAGATCTAACTCACAGGTGTCTTATGCTTATATTTTCATGTCCATTGTAAATTTGGCAATTGGAGACATTTTTGTTGCCCAACTGATTTCTGAATAACTTATTATTTGCTTAGGGAGTCCCTTGTAGGACCTTTGTTTAAGCTCCTAGGAAGATCTAAGTCTAATGAATGGGTGCAAATTGCTTCTTCCGCTGAGGAAACCTCAGTCCAACCTCCCCAGGATGTTACCTCTATTTCTTCCATCCAACAGACAGTGCTCTTAATCCTGAAAGATATTTTTGATTCTCTGAATATGAATCCTTTGAAGGTATGCTCTAGAATATTTTTTGGGTTGATTAACAATATTCTTGCTTGTTTTCTTCTCTTAATTCACTTCTGATGCAGGCTGACATAGCAAATGAAATCAATGTCAAAGTGCTGGTTGAGTTTGCTAATTCATCAAATGATGGAGTCACACGGAACTATATCTTCTCCCTCTTCACTTCACTTGTTAAAATTGTCCCAGATAGAGTTTTGGACCATATTATCAGCATACTTACACTTGTTGGTGAATCAACGGTGACACAGGTTTGTTAGTCTATAACTTCTAAGTCATGTATCAATCTCATTGTTTCCCTTAGACTCTTCATCTCCCTTAACTGATGATTCTTTATTTTTTATTTGTAGATTGATAGCCACTCGAAGTCTATCTTTGAGGGGTTTATATCATCGGTCATTCCATTTTGGCTCTCTAAGACTAAGAGTGAGGAGAAGTTGCTGCAGGTAATCTTTCCGTGATGTTTCGTTTTCCTTACTACAGTACTTTAGATGTAAAATCAATTGGGGATTAATATATCTTATTTTAAATTTGTTTTTTCAGATTTTTGTGAACGTGTTGCCTGATATTGTTGAGCATAGAAGGCGTTCGATTGTAGCTTACCTGCTGGGGTAATGTGTAGATGATAAAATCAAATTGGGATTTTGTGTTTTCTCTCTGAAAATACTGAATGACGTTCCTTTATTTCTGCAGAGTTATAGGTGAACAAAATGGCTTGCCTTCTTTGCTTGTCCTCTTATTCCAGTCCTTGATTTCAAGGAAAGACTCAGCTTGGCTTGGTAATGCCCAGAATTCGGAAAGTCTTACTTCCGTTGTTAAGAGAGAGTGGGAGTATGCTTTTGCCGTGGAAATATGCGAACAATATTCTTCTTCGACATGGCTCTCAGCTCTGGTCATGCTTCTTCAAACTATCAGCAAAGACAGTTCTAGTAAAGAATGTTTCTTTCAGATGCGGCTTGTCTTAGAATTTACATTCCAGAAGTTGCAAGACCCAGAATTTGCATTTACAGTGTCACTTGAACCAAGAAATAATGTTTCAGATGGCATTCAGGTAAAGCCTCTTCCAATTTTTGGTTTTATTCAAATTGTTGTTACTAAACCTCTGTTTATCCCTATGCTTGTTGTTTCTTGGAATATGGCAAATTGTTGTTACTAAATGTACTTTCTCTGTTTGTGTGCTTTCTTCAATGCCTATTTCTTAGAAAGTACGTTTTGTTAATTTTTCAGCAAGAACTACAGGAGCTTATGAAGGCTTGTATGTTTCTCCTGCAAGCTGTTGATTCCACAAACCAGAAAGATGTGACTTCTGCAGTTAGAAAGGAAATCAGAATGCGTATACATGATGTCTTGATGACTGTTACAGGAGCCATGGATCTGTCTATATATTTCAGAGTTGTTACTAGCTTGCTTCAGCAGCAGGCGGATCGTAATGGGACGAAAAAGGTATACGCTATTACCATTTATTATTTTTTCGTACCAGAGCAATAAGATAGAAATTTTAATAGTAGTTTCGTGGCTATGGTAATTGAACATATTTTCTAGCGGATGTTCTTTCTTCTGTTTGCCTGGAAGTAGCATTGCCACGTGAATTCCCTTGGGAAAGCACATATCCTTTGAAACCTTGACTACCTTGGTCTTAATCGGGTTTTATGCTCATCGGCTTAATGGTGTTCTTTGATGCTAACGTTGTTATTATTTGTGAATGCAGGTGCTTGGGCTTATAAGTGAGAGAGCTAAGGACACCTCTTCTTCTAAACTGAAAAACAAGAGGAGGCTCCCCAATCAAAAAAGAAGAAATCCTTGGCTTAATTTAGATGACGCTGCTGTTGAATCTTTTGGGAAGATGTGTGAGGAGATTGTCCATCTAATTGATGAGACAGATGATGAGTCAGGTTTTCCAGCTAAACGAGCTGCCATTTCTACACTGGAAGTTTTGGCTAGCAGGTTTCCCTCTGGTCATCCAATCTTCAGCAAGTGCCTTGCATCTGTTGCAGAAGGCATCAGCTCAAAGAATTTGGGAGTATCTTCAAACTGTCTTCGTACAACTGGTGCATTGATCAATGTTCTTGGACCAAAGGCGCTCGTTGAACTTCCACGCATAATGAAAAATTTGGTGAAACAATCGCATGAAGTATCTTCTGCATCGAAGAGAGGTGGAAACGCAACAGTCGAAGAACAGTTGCTTATGCTGTCTGTTCTAGTCACTTTGGAAGCAGTGATAGATAAACTTGGAGGTTTCCTAAATCCTCATCTTGGGGATCTTATTAGACTCATGGTGGTGCATCCTGAATATGTTTCCGACTTCGACAAGAATCTCAAGTCCAAAGCAAATGCCATTAGGAGACTCCTTACTGATAACATACCAGTGAGTTATTCACATACTTATATGAATCTGATTTTTTCTGCTTGTAGTAGTGTTCTTATTAATAACCCTTATTCCAGGTTCGACTCACTCTGCAACCTCTTCTACGAATATACGATGAGGCTGTTAGTTCTGGGAATGCAAGTTTGGTGATTGCTTTTGATATGCTAGAAAATCTGGTTGTGAAAATGGATAGATCATCTATTGTTTGCAACCATGCAAAGATTTTTGACCAATGCTTAGTTGCCCTTGATATTCGACGTCAAAATCCAGCAGCAATCCAGAACGTTGATGATGCTGAGAGAAGCGTAACTAATGCAATTGTTGCTCTCACAAAGAAGCTAACGGAGTCTGAGTTCAAACCCCTCTTTATCAAGAGTATTGATTGGTCAGAGACAGATATTGTAGACGGATCAGGAAGTGAAAACAAGAGCATTGACCGAGCTATATCTTTCTATGGTCTGGTGAATAAACTCTGTGAGAGTCACAGGTGAGTGAACAATCATGTTTAGGAAGCTGTGATGCCCTTTACATATGCTTCTGGAATATTGGAAATTAACTTGAATTTATCTTATTGTGGAACGCAGGTCCATCTTTGTACCATATTTCAAATTCGTGCTTGATGGTATTGTATCGCATCTCACCAGTGCCGAAGCATCAGTTTCAACCAGGAAGAAAAAGAAAGCCAAAATTCAGGAAGCATATGACACTATACCCCTAAAAAGCTGGCATCTTAGGGCATTGGTGCTTTCTTCTTTGAAGCACTGCTTTCTGCATGATACTGGAAGCTTAAAGTTTCTCGACACAAATAACTTCCAGGTCATCTATCTACAACCTTTTATGTTTTCTTGGATCAAACATCTTATCCTTTTTCTTGGAGTAATAGATTTTGATTCAAACTGTTTTCTTCTCCACAGGTGCTACTGAAGCCTATAGTCTCACAGCTTGTTGTTGAACCACCATCTTCTTTAAAGGAGCATCCACATGTACCATCCGTAGAAGAGGTTAATGACTTATTGGTTTCCTGCATCGGTCAAATGGCAGTAGCCTCTGGCTCCGACCTCCTCTGGAAGCCGTTGAACCACGAGGTAACAACATAATCTTTAAAAACCTGTTAAAAAATTCCCACAGCTCTCGATACACTTTAGATCTGTTGTTGACTTCAACTGTCACATCCTGTCAGGTGCTAATGCAAACAAGGAGTGAGAACGTACGTTCGAGGACATTGAGTTTGAGGAGTGTAAAACAGATGCTGGACAATCTGAAAGAAGAGTATCTTGTGTTGCTCGCTGAAACCATTCCATTCTTGGGTGAACTACTGGAAGACGTGGAGCCGTCTGTTAAATCTTTGGCTCAAGATATCATCACACAGATGGAAGAGATGGGCGGTGAAAGTCTGGCGCAATACCTCTGAAACTCTGGTTGCTATAAAACCTTGGATTCCCAATTTTGATGTCTTTTTTTGTTTGTGTTGGTAAATAACTAAATATGAAATATTAATTTCTGAAATTCTAGGGTTTATGATTATGAGTAACAGTTTGAGATCCCTTAGTGATGACTTGAAAATATATCTGTTTCTGTGATCATTTATGATTTTATATATTTGCATAAGTTTTGGCGTTTTTCTTCTCCATTTGGGAAATTAATGTGCAAGAAAGAAATTCTTATCAAACTTGTTAATTAGTGTAGCCTTCACAACTTATATATTTGAGTAGAAAAAAATGGAGATGAAATATCTTCATTGTATACGAAAATGCTGGGAATTCCGGCTAGCCGAATCGAACCGGACGACTTTTCGGTTAGTTCGGTTTTTAAAAATCATACCGAAATTAACCGAAAAATTTACGGTTCGGTTATCGGTTAGTTCCGATATTTTAAAATATATAATTAACCGACATTTTCGGTTATTTGTTAACTCTCGGTTCAAATAAGTAGTAATTCGGTTAGATCGGTTTGGTTCGGTTTTTCGGATATAATTATCCATCTGTTATTGGGCCTGAGGAAAATAGGGCTTGAACCAAAACAGCATTGGGCCTCACCAAAACAAAAGTGGGCCTATGACTAAATAAACGTGGGCCTGAACCAAAACAAAAGTGGGCCAAAGCCGAAATAAAATTGGCCTTAGCCGAAACAAAAGTGGGCTTTAACCAAAACAAAAGTGGGTCTGAGCCGAAACAAAAGTGAGCCTGAGCCGAAACAAAAGTGAAACTTCGCCGTGTCTTCTGTAACACATCTTCGCCGTGTCTTCTGTAAAATATCTTCGCCGTTTGCCTCGCCGCCGAGATCGAACGAGGACGGCGATGCTGTTTTTGGAAGTAGATTCGTAGTATCGAAGAAAAATCGAAGAAGAAGAAACTTAGAAGAATAGGAGGAAGAAGAGGATTTAGCCACAAAAAAAAAAATATATCGAAGGGGGGAATAGATTTATGGTTTTTTTCGGCTAACTGTCGAACCGAACCAATAACCGAATACAATTAAAAATGTTGCCGATGGGTTCTACTCTAAGAACCGAAATTCCCAAATCTCGGCTCGGCTCGGCTCGGATCGGCTCGGATCGGCTCGGCTCGGCTCGGCTCGGAAATCCGGTTCGGTTATATTTCCCAGGCGCAGACGAAACTGTAAAACACTGAAACATGCCTTGGTGAACTATATGTTATGACAAAAAGCGTCCCGTAATAAAAATAAATAAAATGGGTATGGTTTCTTTGATCAATCTTCAATTTCAACACCACCATCGTTTTCCTCTTCCGTTGGGTTCTCTGGTGAGGTTTCTTCTTTAAATAATTCTTCACTCCCAATGAATTGTTCATACAGCTACCAAATCCAAGATGATATGTTACGTAAAATTATCAATATCATAACTAATTGAGATATGAAAACAGAGTTTGGTGACTAACCTTCACGGCTGATTCCACAATCTCATTATAGTTCAAATTTCCATCTGGACTAGACGCGAAACTGATATTACCTCCAAATTCACCCTGATCCAAATCAAAATTTGGTTTAGTGAAATTACATTACCAAGGTCGAAATGTGTAAGTCATGAAGCGATAATGTTCCTAATCACATGCCACACCTTCACCAGCTCTTGCACGTACAGTGCTCTCCAGAGTACAACAGGTTTTGTTTCAGCGGTGTCATTCTCAACTACTGAATCGCTTTGAAGATTCTCAGGAACCTGTGGTCTAATGAGCGTACTCATGGCTGATAACAGTGCTGTTTTCCCTCGATCATCGTTGTCACACAAAGTTGAAAGATATAAAACATGCCTGCAGCAGCAAAGATATGACTCAGGGAACAATTGTGGAGAAGCAAATGGAAAGAAACGTAAGGAAAATGCGATGGGTCATCTTTGGCTCAGCTACAACTCACATGTCAGCAGGACAAACCGCTAAACCACTACCAAGCTGCAGAACCCGAATCGCAGTTAGCTGTTCAGGGAACAAAGCTAAGAGAAAAAACCATTAAGAGTAGAACTTACAATACGCAAATGAAGATATACCTAAACAACTAACTAGCGGGTCTTCAAACTCTGTCTTACATTTGGGTGGATATACAACAAGAGCGTTGGATATATCAGCTTTCACAGAACCTCTAATGATACATATTCCTCTTGCTATTTTCCCCTTACTGCTTATCGCCTTTGGGACAAGAACCCGAAGAGTTTCCTGCTGCTGATCTGTCAATGACGACAGTGACTCCAATCCCACAGTAATACATGGATCCAGAATCAACTTTTGGCTGAATATCTCTTGACCCGAAGCTAGTCTAACCCCTTTGTAACCCCCAGTTTCCTGCAAAAAAAAGTTAGCATAATCAAGTAAGAATCAGTTGTCAAGCAAAACCAATGAAACAAATCTTTGGTAGCAACAGTCGACTCACTTGCCTTGTCTAGAAGCAGAGCAGTAATAGGCATCCGGAGAACCTGCACATACATATAAAGACCAGATAAGTAACAAATTCCACAGCAACTCAGTGCACAATGCAACAAATTGCTCGAAGCGTACATAGATGCATCCTTTAACAGCAGCCCGGCGACAAAAGGCTTGTGGGAGTTCCCCTTGTCCATAAATTGGGTATATTAACGCCCCAAGTGCATTAGAAAATCTAAAGTAGAGAATAAATGGGTTAAAAGCTGAATTACACCGAGTATAACCAATGTGAACGACGATCAGAAATTTGAAAGAGCCAAGAAAGACAGAATGATGTGAACGACGATCAGAAATTTGAAAGAGCCAAGAAAGAGAGAATGATGAGTGACCTGCCCATAGATGTAATGTATAGAGCCAATCGATCTATGCCATCTCTGGTCTTGAGTAAATCTCCACAAGTTTCCGTATTGTCTTGATCATAATCTAGCATCGCAATGGCATACAAGATGATCCTACACAGAAGAACCAAACCCTTGTTGTCAGCATTTCAAAGGTATTTTCTTAAGAAACAAAAGCTGCTAAGAAGTGATTAAGCAGACAAATATGCAATAGAGCTGCGACTAACGGAGGAGGCTATACGATTTGATTTTGGGTGGCAAACGCATCTTCGCCAAAAAGTCCACAAATGGACTCTCCATGTCTTCCTCCGATATACTGACTGTCGTCTCATCGCTTTTGGTTAACGAAGCCAAGTGTGCCTGAACAAGCTTGAAGAATTTCATCAGCCGATTCTTCTCCAACAGAGTCAAGCGCTTGTCCTTGAATATCGCAGCTCTCGAATCCAGCACATTTCGTAGCTCTCCGCTCGAATCCCCGACGAAGCTCGCGTCGATGCTCTTGAACTCAACGTAATTGTTGGATCCTGATTTCAGCATGAGATTAATGGATTCATCGGCACAGAAGATAACCCTGGGACCGCACAAGTCAACGTTAAATCTTCTGGAGTGTTCTTCGAGGATCTCCGGTTCGAAGCTCGAAATCTCGACGGAAGAATACAAGGATCGGTTAACGAGATCCACGGAGAGAAAATCATGATCGTCAGACGGCGGAGGAGGAGATGAATGCGGCGGAGGAGAAACGGAGTTTGAATGAAGGAAAGAAGTGAGATCGGGAAGAGAAAGAGAGGCGAAGTGAGAGCCGTAAAAGGGGTTAGGGTCGAGGTGGAGTACAGAACTACCGGAGGAGGAAGCAGCGGCGGCGAAGATGGACTCGGAAACTCCGGTGCCGACGACAATGAGATCGTAGTTAGAAGGATCAAGCGGCGGGTAAGGAGGGAGGTCGCACATGGTGGTGGCTCGATTCGAGGGGTTGAATAAATCGGAAGATGGTGTGAGACTAAACGATTTACTCGGAAGAAAGAAAAAAACAAATATTAAAACTCCTAAAGAAATCTATCTTCTAAAAAATATATTATATCTTTGTGTAATCTTATTGCATTGACCATTTTATTATCTCTGTGTAAGAATTAAAATAAATAAATTTTATTATTTGATGTTTACATCATTTACTGCCTTAATATTCACGCTCTTCCTCAGATGGTTGTCGTCTTTTTGGATAAGCTTAGGATGGAGATGAGACATGCTCTTCCTCAGATGGTTGTTGTCTTTTTGGCATCTATATGTGTTGTTCATACGACACAAACATTCAGGGGCTGCCACTGGAATTTGTTTCTTTGTTTATAGTTTAGAGGACGAGGGCGACAAGGTGGACTTGGACACTTGCTCCGCCGCTCCTGTTCTTGTCTGATAAGTTAAGTTACGACTGACTACACATTCAATCTGGTTTTATGTTTGCTTCTCTTTCTTTCTTTTTGGCCTTTTAGTTGAGGTTAATCTGTAGTTTGCAGCTATAATAAAATCTCACTCTTATTATGGATTTCCTTTTTAACTTTAACTTGGTCTAAACAAACCTTTCCTTCATGAATCACAGGCTAGATGCGACTTTTTACTATCAACTGATTTTGGAGAATTGGCAAATATAATATAGTAACAAAACCTAACATCATCGTGAACAAAACTTAGATAAACTAAGAAAGAACACCTTGACCTTGTTCATAAATAAATACAGACATATAACATTATAGCAACATTGTATGAATCTACTTCTGATTTCTTCTATCTTCGTATATCTACCACATCGCGTACTTCATTTAACTCCTCTGCAAATTGATATCAATTAATATCCACTCTGGTCCGGTTCAAACGTGCTTCACACCTGGTTGTTTCCCATGAAATAATAAACGTGAAATGGTTCAATCAAAATATCAGAGAATGACATTCGCGATATACTTTGTTTTCTTCCATACAAAAAAAAAAGAGAGATTTTTTTTTAACTAACCAGTTTTTGGGGTATTTTGATCAGAACAAACGAGAAGAAGTAGAGACAAGTGCAGATTATGAGTGCCGAGATCGTGTTGTAGACAAGGCGCTTGTCGTCCTTGGTTGGTATGAAGGCTGTTTTCAAAGTGTTGGTAAGCTCGAAGAGCCTATAAGAGATCTGAAACAGAGCAACAAAACACCAATCAGTTTCTTTCTTTCTTTTTGGCATTCAAATTGTTTTGTGATCTGTTGTAACAGAGTTTGCTTACAGCAACGTAAATCGAAGTTGTGAGCATGAAGTTCAACAACGGGTAATCCGGGATAAGAGATAGTAGTAATTTTGGTTGGCCATCAGGAACGCCAGATCTGAGAGTTCGTTAGAAAATTTCTTGGTTCAATGGCTCAGGACATATATTAAGAGCCTACTGTATTGGCATTCTCAACCATTAATTTCCAACTTAAGATACAACTGAGAACATTGAAACGAAGAAGCTTGACATACCTGAGCCATATATGAAACTGTGAGATATATGTCTCCAACGTTATCTTCCCAAGCCACCTGAAAGTTCATGAACCAAAATAAAATTTCTGGAGAAATGGAAATACGAGGACAAATATATCTATTGACTAAAATATTTTACTTACGCCAGAAGTGTCAAACTGTAGCCGCGGAAAGACTGGGTGATGTTCCGGAGACAGATATAAACACTGAAACAAATGCAAAGTGAGGTACGCAAGTTAGGACTGGTTCTTTGAAGAGCTGTTGTATTTGTATACAGCTTTGCAAGTATAGTGGAATACGTTATTGGAATCCAAGAGGTGTAAGGATGATATTTGTTGTATGTTAGCTTGTCCATCTTGTATATGTACTCGTACCAAAAATATCCCACCTACAAGTTTCATAATAACAAAGATAGATTAGCTGAAAGAATAATATGTAAGGCTTCTTTCACCTGAAAGAAAGTGAAATGATGACTTGTTATACCGTTAGTGCTATAAGTGCCACAGTTGTTTTGATAGCCATCCTGAACTTCATCTCAGCTTCCTCCAGCTTATCCATCCAACTTTCAACCTATAAGATACATAACCAAGCAAATAAAGGATGAATTTTTTAGGTGTTTACCATTACGCTACCCATTTGTGAAGAGAATTGGTGTGAAGTTCTGGTGTAAGTATTCGGAACTTACAGTTGGGTGGTAGTATGCATATAGCATCCCGATTATCCATATGTACCGATCAAGGCCCGAGCGGAAATGCCACTCATGCAAAAGGGGAAGCTGTGGCTTTGCGGGATCGTTGTAACCTGCAATTGTTGTTTTTTGCTTGTTAAAACAGTTATCTCATGAGCAGGTTTATTTATCATGGGAAGTAACTAACCCATTAGGAGCGTAAATGGACTCCAAATCCATTCAAAAACACCAGGAATTTCCCAAACGATGATAACCACAAAGAATGAGGCAAGAAATTTGGCGGCCATGACAGAACCCATCTCATTATACTTGTTCATGATACCAAGTGCTCCGTAGACCATCAGAGTAAACAGAGTGTGCATTGGGCAGATGTAATATAGCATGTAACTGTTGTTGAGAACAATGCAGGAGAATATGACCAGGAAATTTAGCCGCCACATCATCTGTTGAACAAGAGTATGTTAGAATTTTAAGTAGGTGATGGGTAGACATCAGAAAAAAGCAGGGAGGACATAGCTGTTACCTGTGCAAACCTTGCAAGGCTAAAGTCCTTGCGAATGTAATAATAAGAAAAGTTCCCAAATCCAGTCATCCATACATAGCAAGCAATGAAAACACGTATCGCATTATAGTACTCTGCAGCAGCAAAGTAGTGGTACATCAAAAAGAGGACCTACAACACCAGGAAAAGAAAACAATGATGAGGTAACAGCAAATTAAAAGGCAAATTAAGCAATGAAGACAAGATGCTTCTTTGAAAACTGAAACAATCTTCCATTAACAGACATGTACCAAATTGAAGGGCAAGCCACTAGCATAAAAGATAAATGACAAACCTGCATCCAGCCTTTCCACTCCTCGGTTTGATGTCTATTCAAGTACATGATGGCTTTTCCGTTGAATGCTGACTTATCATTATGTATCGTGAAAGAAGTTATTGCTGAAACGATGATGAGAAGGAAGTAAAGGAACAGAAAGAGATCCCGGTTGTAATTCTGTATCAAAAACAAAAAACAACGTAAGGCAGTCAGACACGTAGAAGCATGTATGGGTGAACCGACACAAGCAGCATGACATATCAAATTATGTATAGTCCCCTCTGTAACTATATAAACCTTTCCAGAACCTAATAAGCAGATTTCAAATAAGATATCATCATCACCTTCTTCGATGAATTGAAGACATCCGTGCGGTCACATATGTAAAAGTATCCCATAAGTAGTGCGAACTCAATTCTGCAAACAAACCAAAATAATTTAGATAAACTGAGCGTATTCAAGAGAATGTACCTTTGAACATACAATACAATACTCACATTGCTCTCAACGTCAGCCTATTCTCAACCAAGAACGACTCATCCAAGAGGGCGAACCTGCGTAGAACCCGGCATAAGCATAAGACAAAAAAACGGCAGAGGTAAGTGGTTGCTTCTGAAGAACTAATGGAACCTGATGAGAGGAGAATGTGTGGACGAGCCCTTGGCCCTGGGAGATGCTGATTGAAGACCACCTCCATCTTCTATTAAAAGGGCTTTGTCATCTTCTTTGACAAAATCTTTCGCAATTTCCACCAAGTTGACGTCAGAGTGCCTACTAACATAGACAGCAAACAAAAAAAGTGAAAAATCAATACGAAATCAAAGCGAATCATCATCACTAGAAAAACGAACGTACGCTTTGGCGGAGATCGAATGTTTAGCATAGTGCAGATACTCGGAGTATAGCCAAGCCGCGATCACCGGCACAATCCCGAGCACCACCGACATCTGAAATTCCCAGGAAAACAAACAAATCACTCTCGTTTCACTAGAAAACGAACAAGAACTCAATATAACATCCTAAGTTGTCAAAAAAAGTATAGAAAAGCTAAATCGAGCAAGATCTAATTCAGACGAATGAAAGCAACAAAAATCGCTCGCAAGACGTACTAGCCCAGGTGTAACGGGGCTTGAAATCGCCATTTCCGATCAGAGAAAGAACGACCAAGGGCGATAATCAGACGGATTCAAACTCCAAAGCAGTCGTTAGTTTCCAAATTTGAACTTTGTCAAGCCGCTTCGCTCCTGAACCAGATCTGGTAGATCTCGCGAAACAATCAATGACCTATGATTGGATCAAGAATAGATCCTAGTTCTCTCGCTCGTCCACTTCTATTGTTACAAATCAACCTCTCAGATAAGCTTCACCGGCACGAGTGAACTGTGTAATGCGAAAGAGTTTGAGCGGTTAGTAGCTCTCTATACATGATACATACATTAATCATTTTATATATTCTCTCAAACAAACCAAACAAAAAATTACTAACCGACAAAATTTTATAAAGAGTTTTTAACCAAACGAAATAAGAATATGAAAATAACATTTTGGTTTTTTATGCTCTTCTATCAAATCGTGGGCCATTAATGGAAAAACGAATCTTGCATAGATACAAAAAAAGGTTGTTAATGTGTTGTGAAATTTTTAGCAACGAAAAGAACGTGTTACTAGATCGGTGTTGTAAATCGAACAAGCCAAAAGATAATGAAGAGACAATCTAATATTATTTGTTTTAATCTTGGATGGATTGTACATTTTGATTCGTCTTTTCCTTTTCATTTTCATTTAAAATATAAGAAACAGATATCTGTGGATGTAATTTTGAGTAGCATTTATGAAAATCTTACGTATTATTTCCTCCGTTCAGTAATAAGCGATGTTTTAAAAAAAAATTTTGTTTTCAAAAAAAAAAGTGATGTTGTCATAAATCAATGCAAAATTAAATAATTTTTAATTATTTTATATCTTTTGTATTTTATAGATTGTTTTTTTATTAGTTGAATTGTGTTTAAATGTACAATAAATAATGTTTTTAATATAAAAAAAAAAAATCTTAAATATCACTTAATATAGAACAGAGAAAGTACCACATTTTGTGTGACATGTAAACTTTCAAACCTTATCTCATCGAAATTTTTTAAAGATTCAATAAGTGGGATGGTTTTGGATCCACAATGCACAACCAATCGTGAAATGTAATTTCCGTTAGTAATTAGCAATTACACTGCTTTTTTTGTCTCATCTAAACCAAAATGGCAAAAAAACTAATAATTTTGAGGTGTGTATATTTATATTGTTTGTCAACGACGAGTTTTTTTAGATTTGAATTGTCGGCAGATATTATTAAGTAAGAAGTTTGTTAACATGTTTCATTTTCCCCGAAAAAAATAAAGTTTGTTAACATGCAATCATGTTGGACTAATTAATTAAGAGAATTAGATTAATAGGGGCATTTCCAATAGCAATCTCATTTTTCATTTTTGAGGATGGCTAAACCTCAAATAAATCTCAAATTTTAAGGTGGTTATTAAATTATATATGAAATAAATCAAATTTATAAAGATATATTTGGATGATTTTATAAGACGTAAAATTAAAAGGAATATTTGGAATACCTCAAATTTTGCTGGGAAAAATGATGTTTCAGACATGAAATCTGTGGAGACAAGCTTTCTAAAGAATCTCAACAGCGAAAAGCTTCCAAAGACCAGTTGATAGAATCCAGTATTCTGTTGTGCAAGCGTCTTAGTTGCCTAAGAATGGAGAGTGTGATGATAACAAGAAGAAGACCTTGTTGGAGAATCAGGGAAGAGAAAGCAATCCAAGTATATACCGGTTTACTCACGTACGGTATTTACCCGGTTATGTGGTTGGGTATGAGAAGATGAGTAACATGGAGGCTGAGACTACGGAGGTTAAGTGTTAGTGATGTTGGTTTATCTACGTTTTGCTCACGATGATGTTAGATTTTATTGCTATTTGCTATTGCCAATTTTCAGAAATCATTTGATGATAAAAAAAAAGTTGCATCATCTAGCTTGTGTAAGTCAAGGAAATTCAAAAATAATTAAGACAATTTTGCCTATTTTTCTCGGAAAGGACGTGTTAGAGTACCACATCAGGAGATTGAGAGATTTATGGACAATATATAAGTGTGTGTGTGTCAAATATTATAGAATAGAATATGTTATTGAGTTGTGTTTTGATACAAGATCATAAGACACATATATATAGTGTTTAACATTGACATATTGATAATGTAAATATTACTAATCCTTATCAATAGGATATCTATGAGAATATTCTCCGGTTGGATTCACGGGTTTCACTTCATAACCGAACTCTTATGGTCCACAACACTTGGTTCGCATCTTGCTCCCCAAGATATCTCTAATACTCCCCCGCACGACAAAGGTGGTACGCGAAACGCAAAATCTGCAATCACAAAACGGAACACCTATGTCGTGGACATCTTGTCGAGGACGGACAAAACATGTCAACTGACTCATCCGGATTAAACTTCAATCTTCAAAAATATAGGGATGGAACTCTCGTCTTTGGTCTTGAAAAAGGGAATAATAACATCCCGTGGGTGCATCCTGCAACTTCACAAATAATTGTCATAATCTCGGACAGTCCATAAATCGGACTAAAAATGATCTAAAAACATGAACGCTCCAAAAAGAAATCCCTATAATAGTGAAACAATTACCAAACTCCCCTGTAATATAAGAAACTAAAAATTTGAGAAATTTTTAAAAAGAATTAATCTAAAAAAATAGAAAGAAAGAAAACTTGTGAAAAACCTGATCCCCTAAAATTAATAACTCTTAGATCTATCGATAATGCTTGTGCTAAACCAACCATAAATAAAGGCAAACTTTAATTTAGAATAAAATAAAAACCCATGTAACCAAAACAAAACCAAAACCCCATTAACTTTTTAATTAAAACTTGACGTGGAGACAAACCCCACTTTCCTTTGCTTCGTATCATCATCCGGATCGTCTCCACCATCCTCTTCGTCTTGGCCTTCAATGATCATTGAAGAATTTAAAGAACCAGAATCGAAAGCTCTGATACCATGTCAAATATTATAGAATAGAATATGTTATTGAGTTGTGTTTTGATACAAGATCATAAGACACATATATATAGTGTTTAACATTGACATATTGATAATGTAAATATTACTAATCCTTATCAATAGGATATCTATGAGAATATTCTCCGGTTGGATTCACGGGTTTCACTTCATAACCGAACTCTTATGGTCCACAACACTTGGTTCGCATCTTGCTCCCCAAGATATCTCTAATACTCCCCCGCACGACAAAGGTGGTACGCGAAACGCAAAATCTGCAATCACAAAACGGAACACCTATGTCGTGGACATCTTGTCGAGGACAGACAAAACATGTCAACTGACTCATCCGGATTAAACTTCAATCTTCAAAAAAATAGGGATGGAACTCTCGTCTTTGGTCTTGAAAAAGGGAATAATAACATCCCGTGGGTGCATCCTGCAACTTCACAAATAATTGTCATAATCTCGGACAGTCCATAAATCGGACTAAAAATGATCTAAAAACATGAACGCTCCAAAAAGAAATCCCTATAATAGTGAAACAATTACCAAACTCCCCTGTAATATAAGAAACTAAAAATTTGAGAAATTTTTAAAAAGAATTAATCTAAAAAAATAGAAAGAAAGAAAACTTGTGAAAAACCTGATCCCCTAAAATTAATAACTCTTAGATCTATCGATAATGCTTGTGCTAAACCAACCATAAATAAAGGCAAACTTTAATTTAGAATAAAAGAAAAACCCATGTAACAAAAACAAAACCAAAACCCCATTAACTTTTTAATTAAAACTTGACGTGGAGACAAACCCCACTTTCCTTTGCTTCGTATCATCATCCGGATCGTCTCCACCATCCTCTTCGTCTTGGCCTTCAATGATCATTGAAGAATTTAAAGAACCAGAATCGAAAGCTCTGATACCATGTCAAATATTATAGAATAGAATATGTTATTGAGTTGTGTTTTGATACAAGATCATAAGACACATATATATAGTGTTTAACATTGACATATTGATAATGTAAATATTACTAATCCTTATCAATAGGATATCTATGAGAATATTCTCCGGTTGGATTCACGGGTTTCACTTCATAACCGAACTCTTATGGTCCACAACACTTGGTTCGCATCTTGCTCCCCAAGATATCTCTAATAGTGTGCAATCCTCCACTCTTGAGCTAGCTTTTGGGTGTGAGTTAGGCCCATACTTACTAATAGGGCGAAATTATGATTTTGATTGTCATCCTTTTTTTTGTATGTGTGTGTTTTTCCGTCTTCTTGATTTAAAAACCCTAATCCCTAATCTATGGCCGCAAGGAATCAAAACAAACATCAAAGTCATTGCAAACCCATTTTATGGAAAACAAACCAATACTAACACTGTAACACATTAACTATTGAAATGAAACGCAGGAAAACAAAATAAGCATAAAAACTCTTGGCAGATCATATATTTGAAAACAAAGTAAGCATAGAAACTCTTGGCATCCTCCTTCAAACATCCTCAACGTCTTAATTCTAACGTGGTTGGAGAGAGATCTGATGAGGAGGATGCTATTGGAGCTCACCCCTTTTAACGTGGTTGGGGGAGAGACCTCAAGAAACTAGGCTTGTAAGCATTGTTGGGGAGAGATTTGATGAGGCTGCAGGCTACTGGGGAAACTATTACTATTACTATTACTACTACTGTGGTGAGCGTAGATTATAGTCCTCATATATGAAATTGCGAGACATATGTCTCCACTTTTAGGCGCTAATCGAGCTTTCGAATAAGGTTTAGCGCCTAACAAATTTATCGGAAATTATTGAGAGATTAATTTGTTTTATAGGGTTTTTTAATGTTAGATTTAATCATGCACCAAATTGGAACTCAAGTGTTTAAATGTGTTATAAGCCAAACAATAGCTTAAATCTTGATGGCTTAATTAGTTGGTTATAATCTGGACTAGAAAAAGGCAATAAGCGCCGGATTCCATTCCTCGACTCGTGAATATTGTTTATTTTTCTCATTTACATTAATAAAAACAAAACAAAATTGTAATTCTGATACTTCACTCGATTTTAGCTTTCCAGAATGCTTAATCTATGGCTGTAATTAACAATGAATCAATAAGCCTCAGTTCAAGATTAAAATCAAGAAACAAGTAACTTATATAAAAACACATAAACTCTTAAAACAAACATTACAAACCAAAACCAGAATCTATCGCCCCCAGAAGAAACAAAATAAAATAAAATCAAGATCTCTTCAAACAAGTTAAACATCCTCATTCTCGGCTCTAACTTCAGTAGTAGTAGTTACACGTTAGTAAGCATAATATCTTGAGACTGAGATACTATGTTAGAGCTTTTTCAATTGGAATTGTATTTGAAACATACATACAAAAAAACAGCACAAACGTATGAAAATATGGACCTAAGAATGGTCGATATTGTGGTCACTGTGGTAGTTGTGGTTTCAAATCGGTCAAAGATCATGAGAGTTGTTGTCAAATATACAAAACTCATCATGAATCTCAAACAGTTTGGTCAGAGGAACAAAATACAAATAACCATATAAAAAGGTTGTAGTAGCAAACCCATCCAAATCCTCGTCACCCCATTCTTTATCTATTTGAAAACTGTGCATTAGTCGTTCGAATGTTGAATGCCTTTTTGAAAAAAAAATTATACTCATCATTAAATAATGCATCCTCGTTGACACTCTACTTATTATTTATAATATTGTTATTGGTCAAATTCAATAACGTGTTCCTTAATTTCTCCTCTGAATAAACACCTAGGATTTTTACTTTGAAAAAAAAATCTACTAAAACATTGTTAATTCAGAACGGAGGGAGTATCATACAACAATTTGTTGTAAAACTTTATTTGTGTATATCTCTATTAATTTAATGTTATTAATTATAGAAATAAAGTTATCAAATAAATATATGACACGTGTCAAAGCTTGGTGGGGCCAAAGCTATTGTGCGCTGGATTTAGGCAATTTTAGTCGTTTAAAGTTCAAAACAAAAGGCAAAAGCGGAGAGACTAGAGAAACAGCGGAATCACCAAATCTTTTTCTTGGGAAACGAAGCAAGAAAATCCAAACATTCCTGAAAACGAGAAGAGGAGGCGGGATAATCAAAGGTTAGTCCTTTTTCCCGGCAAAATCTTCTCTCTTTCTGAGTTTTCGTTGTGCATGTCGGATTCTGCCAAAAACGTCAATGTCGTCACTGCCTTCGATCATCGCAGCGCTTTATCCGATTCTTTTCCATAATCGCGTTTTCTCTGATAAACCCTTTCTTCGCTTGTTCCTCACATTACGGCTCTCTTATCAGGTTTTCCTCCTCCAATGCCTGAAATGGAAGAAGAAAGCTTAATTTCGCTTCGTCAGGTAAATTAGGTTTTACTGATTCCAACACTGAGTAATTTCCCTTCAATGACTTAAGACCAGATTTCAATTTTTTTCCAAATTTCGTAGCTTATGGCTAACGAAGGACTCATTCCATCTCTTGAAGATGAGAGGAAACGAAGAACTGTTCTTAATGAGCTACAAAGGGTACATTCAACCTCGCATATTTTAATGATCTATTTTGTTGGATCAATTATGTTTCTTGAATTAGACAGACAGTGATGTCTCTCTGTTTAATGAACAGATAGTGGTGAAATGGATTAAGATTGTTGCCTGGAAACGCCGTCTTCCCCAACATCAGATTGATGCCACCAACGCAACCATAATAGCTTATGGATCTTATGGTCTTGGGGTGATTTTCTTTTAAAATCTGTCTTTCTTTCTTTTTTTCAATTCTTAATACATTGTTTTAGTAATGGATCTGCAATGAATTGACTTTTTTTTGCTCCTCAACAATTATAACTTTCCTGTTGATTAGAATAGTCGATTTATCTTACAGTATCATTGTTATGTGCATCATGTTATGAGATCTTAAACATAAAATGTAAGATGCAACGTTGAAGAATATGTAATGGTGAATGAATCTATTGCTCTTTTTAGCTAACTATTATTGTCTCTCTTGTCATCCAGGTTCATGGTTCTGAATCAGACATTGACGCTTTGTGCATTGGTCCTTACTTTGCCTCTATGGCTGTGAGTTCGCCTGTTTTGTTGAATTATCTGAATTACTTTTTTTTCTCCGTTAATGTAAGATTGTTCTCGCATTGGCACAGGAGGATTTTTTCATTGACTTGTGTGACATGTTGAAAAGAAGAACAGAAGTTTCCGAGGTTCATTGTGTTAAAGATGCCAAAGTTCCTCTCATCCGTCTTAAGTTTGATGGGATCTTGGTTGATCTTCCATATGCTCAGCTTAGAGTATCATCCATTCCGAATGTTCGTTCTCAGGACTTTCTAAATTCTAGTAACTTTAAATACTAAATGATCTCTAGATTATCTTGTTCAAAATTTAACTGCGAGCACTTTAGGATGTAGATATGCTTAATCCCATCTTTTTGAGGGATATTGATGAGACAAGTTGGAAAAGCTTGTCTGGAGTTTGCGCAAATAAATGCATCCTTCAAATAGTGCCTTCCATAGAGGTAATAGTGATACAACAGTAACTTGATTCTTTCCTCAATTTCTCAGCATTATTGCTACACACCATGTACGATAGTTAACTTCTGTTTATTGGATATCTTCTTCCTGTTTTAGCTATTCCAATCATTGCTGCGATGTGTCAAATTATGGGCAAAGCGGCGAGGTGTGTACGGTAACGTAAGTGCTAAATGCATATCATTGCTCATAATTAGGTTATCAATGACTGCAGAAGCTTGATTTTTTTTGATTTTTACTTGTTTTAGTTGAATGGATTCCTAGGGGGAATTCATATGGCTATTCTCGCTGCATTTGTTTGTGGATATGACCCGAATGCTACATTGAGTTCCCTTCTGGCAAGTTTCTTCAACACATTTGCGTATTGGCAATGGCCCACACCGGTGGAGCTGCTAAGAAATGCTTATCCGGCTACTGGTTCTCCTCCAGGCTTAATGCCCATCCAATTGCCGTGCGGTGCACATCAATACTGCAACTCCAACATAACAAGGAGCACATTTTACAAGATAATAGCAGAGTTTCTCCGAGGGCATAATTTGACAAAGGTGAGGGTCTTACTTTCTCAATGTTCCATCTAACCAAGCCGTGGTTGCTGTAGAGTTAATTCCTGATCGGCTATGGTTTTTGGTCTTTGGAACCATCTATGTTGCATGCTAAACTCCAAAACAATGTTTTTGGTCGATCACACACCCTTACAATTGTGAATTGCAGGGTTACTTGAATCCCAACTTCAGTTGGAGGAAATTGTTTGAGCCTTACCCATATGCAAACACGTACACTTGGTTCGCCAAGATACACCTCTCGGCTGCTAATCAGGAAGATCTCAGTGATTGGGTTGGTTGGGTTAAGTCACGTTTCCGCTGTCTTCTGATCAAAGTAGGCACTTTTATCTTAACATTTAGACCCCAAAAAAAAAAAAAAAGTAGGCACTTTTATCTTTGGTTTAACTCTTTCAATATGAAATTCTACAAACACTCCGCTCTCTGGTCTGTCATTTGCTTTATTCCACATGTTACTGAAAATGTCTCATCTCATCTTTAATGCAGATAGAGGAAGTCTTTGGAATTTGCGATCCAAACCCAACAGAGTATGTCGAAACCTATGCAAACCAGCCATGCATTGTATTTTACTGGGGATTACAGCTCAGAACCATAAATGTTTCGAACATAGAATCCGTGGAGACTGACTTTCTGAAGAACCTCAACAGCGGAAGCTTCCAAGGACCAGTTGGTAGAATCAAGATATCGGTTGTGCAAGCATCTCAGCTGCCTAAGAATGGTGAGTTTGATAGCAGCAACAGAAGCAAGAAGATGACAACGGCTTTTTGGAGAATTAGGGAAGATAAGCAATGCAAGAATACACTGGTTTACTCACGGCATTTGCCCGGTTATGTGGTCGGGTATGAGAAGATGAACAACAGGGAGGCTGAGAGTACGGAGAAGATGAACAACAGGGAGGCTGAGAAGATGAATAAATGGAATTGGTAGGTTGTGATAGTGTGATGGTTCTGCTTCTTGTAAACTCTTTTTGTCAGTTTTGGAGTTTTAGGCCGGTTAATTGTGTGCCAATGATTGATTGATGATACCTGTGAGGTGTTTGCAGGACGAAACTAGATTGACTTTTAACTTTCTGATTTGTAAATGTCTCTTGACCAATCCGTATTGTTTGCAAAACAAGAAGAGTTTCTCAATTATTTTGCAAAATAATGTATATAACGTGCATTATTAAATAAATAGTTGAATAAATGGAATTTTGTAGTAAGATCAACATTAAACTTAAATTGTTTTTCTAGTTATAAAACTCTAAAAAAAAAAAGGTTGTGAAAACGAAAAAACATGCTTAGAAGTTGAAGATGGCAGCACCGCTTGAGGGCTTGGAGGCAAAAAGGTAAAGCTCCATATCTTCTTCCTTTACAACTCCTTTCTCTACCCTCTTTTTGTAGTATTTATCCTGAAACACCACAATTTCAATTTCTTTAACATCAGTGCCCACTCAAAATGATTATAATAACATTAGAGTCCAAAACCATATGATGTATTTTATTACCTTGACCGCAGCTATGAACTGCGAAACGCCAGACTCCTTAACCAAGGCCACGGCGCAACCACCCCATCCAGCTCCGGTCAGTCTTGCTCCAAGTGCTCCATTTTCCCTGCAAACTGTAACGAGTTCTTCTAGCTCGGGGCAACTGCACGATTTCATCAAATTCATAATCAAAATCCTTTTCACATCAATTAGTTTCACACTAATTCTTGATCTTAAATTTATGCACCTGCACTCGTATAAGACACTGCAACTGTAATGGCTTTCGTTCATGAGATCACCAAGTTTCTTTAACCTCTCTTCATCACTGCGCAGTTAATTTTTTAAGGTCTCAAGGTTTCCGACGACCTTGTACAAGATTTATTCAGAAGTTCCATGATGAAAAGCGATCTCACCTCAGATTTGAATTGACAGTGTCCTTGAAACCATGGACTCTCCGGGCTTCGGAATAAACGTGTGCAGCTCTCTGTTGATGATCGTAAGCAGAGTCTTATTGTTCAGACTTTGAGAAAAAAGAAAACAATATTCCAAAAGTTGTACTTTTAAATTTACCTGATGCAATTTGAAATGCGTTGCAGCATTAAGTACAGCTAAAGATGTTGGATCGTTGTTCAAGATTGATGGTAATTTCTCCTCGACAATTTTCTCAATCTCCTCAGCGGTATATGGTTCTTCTTTCAGATATTCCTGCAGCATAGACAAGAATACATAAATCTCAATATCTGTTATACATCGATTGAATAAATAGAGCTAAATAAACATCAAGCATTCTGTTTTGGAAGAGATTGATTGGATGAGTACCTTAACAGCTAGAAGAGGATCAGACGAGCCACGATCCCCAGCAAATGACACACATAATCCCTCCACATCAGAAAGAGTCTTAACTTTTGATATTGCTTCTTTTGGTACCATTCCGAGCTTAATGCCAAGTATGATCTACAATTCCACATGGTAGAGAATCATGTGAAGTTTAGCAAACAAAGTTAAAATATTGTAGTGGAAAAGTTATGCAATGACTTACTGAAGCAAGTCGACATTCAACGACCCTGTTATTGTAATTCTTAGCAGCCGTGACCGCCTTTTGAGATTCTGCAAGAGAATGTGCAATTACAAAACTCCCACCATCAGGGAGTTTCACATCAGTTGCGCGAACTGGGTTGAAGTCAATAAGCTCAGCAAATCCACTTTTAGCCATAATAGAGATCGCCTGTTGCAATAATTAAAATTGATCAATCAGAAACAGAGATGATTCTGGATGCAGGTACAGATGACATTTGAGAAAATTTCTGACCTGGTCCATCCCACCAGATTGTGTTCCAATGTGTTGTTCACATTCACATGTAAGTTGTGCAAGTTCTTTCTGAAAGCAACGGAAACAGAGAGAAGAACTTGGCCAACTCAATAATCAACAAGAGAGCTATGAAAGTTCCATTCATCAAGCACAACTGAGTAATACCTTTTCAAAGTTCTCACCAAAGACGGCCATAATAGCAATTGTTGATGAGCAGACAAACGCAGCAGAGCTTGACAACCCAGAACCTAAGTAAAAAAAAAACTGTCAAGTTAAAAAGTGAAATGAAATCATGATGCATGTATTGGGAGCTATACCTGTAGGAACAATTCCATCAACAATCACATCAAGTCCAACTGGTGAACCAAGATTCACGCCTTTAGACTTTGCATACTCATAAAAACCTTTGTATCTGTAAAAATCGAAAATCATAAGGCACCTCAAAATAAAATAAAAGGGGGATCTCTTAGTTTTCTTGACACCACTAAACCCTTACGCGCATATGAAGTAATGACCCCATTTGTGATTGTGCAGGTCAATTTCCTGCAAAATTGATACAAACGGTAAGGCTGTAGAACTCTTATCATGAGCAAACAATTACAACAAAACGAAAGGGATGATCATGGATAAAAGTCGTTATCCATGGACAAGGAGAAGATATTAACCTGGTCAGGATCAGCAGGATAAGTACACATGTTGTACTTTTCATTAACATTTGCAATCCGAAGCTGATTATGATCTTCACATTTCCGGATTGCTATAATGGTGTCCTGACGAATAGCCATTGGCAGCACTGAGTATCCCTCATAGTCAATATGCTCTCCGATCAGATTCACTCTTCCTGCACAAAACCAATAGCTTTCAGCTTCTGTTTCACAATCAATCCGACAATTACCAAAACTAGATAACTTGATCCAAACTCGTGATCTTGTGTATTCGATTTCCACGGTTTTTCCATAATCATATCCAAACATATAAAACCGAAATTATTACCAGGAGAACGAGCGAAGACTTGGGGAGTAGAACCAAAGACTTGGTTGAATTTGGCCTTCAGAACATCGAATCGTGTCTTGGCTTCTTCGAGCTGAGATCCTTCGCCATAGACAGGATCAAGGGACGAGAAGATCGGGACCGCAATTTCTTCATGTTTCGCCATTCTTTTGTTTCTCAAACGAATTCACAAGCACTCTCACGTTCACAGTTGTCACGAAATGGATATTATTTTATATTATATCCACCGATCCAATTTATTGGTTAGATCTGTTAAGGAAGATCGCTTACATTTTTTCGAATATCTTTGAAAAAATCTTTGTGAATATCCCCTTATCTTTACTTATCCAAAGCTTTGGATAATTACACTAATTCTTGTTCAATTTTCTTTAGTTTTAACTTTCAAAAGGGCTTATCCATGTCAAATGTAACAAAAACAAAACAAGAGGGCTTATTTTATTTTATGCTACAAAACAAACTTAATCTAGTAACACATTAAAACTCAAAAGTATAATTGATGTTATAATATGTTGATGATATATTATACAAATCTGTGATGTTATTATTGATTAAAAAAGTTTTATAAAATTTGTAACACTCTAGAACTAGAGAAAAAGTAAACCATATAATTTTAACATAGTTTAAAATACCTTATAGAAAAAAAACAAATCATGATTAAAGAGTTATTTTTGTAACACTCTAAAAATACAGAAAATAACTAATTTACGGTTGTTCCATGATTGAAAAGTTCAGTGTTTGACGGATTTGTCCTAAAAATTATAAGACTTTTTTTTTACTCAATTTTCTACAGAAAACTGATTAGTCTGGAGTTTCTACTAACAACAACAAAAAAGTGTAGAAGAGATTAATAAACGTTAGGGGTGATTATGAAGAAAAACAGATTGAGATTGAGATCATATCTACAAAAAAATTCATAAGCAAAAACGTCTGTTACCCTAATTAATTAATTTTATTCCTCACATCATCTCCCAAAGAAGTGATCTCTACACGCGTGGCGATTCTTCTTCACTCAAAAGCTTCTTCAACCTCAACCTCGTCTGCAAATCATTACATAAACTCTGCAACGACCCTCAAGTCCTAGAACGCGTTTGCTTCGACGACGAAATCATAATCCCCATGGATGATCCAATAGCCCCGAGAGATACAGAGAGGACAGAAACGCCGAAGCATTGACTGGTGAAGGAACTGCGAATTACTTAGACCGAGACGCATTGTTATGAAGATAAAGCGATCGAATGTCTAGCAAAAGCTGCGTCCAAAGGACACGCACTCGCGACATATCTCTATATATGAATCCATCTCTCTTATGTTATACGTTATGTGTCTTCTCGGTTGGTCCGGAAGAAAATCTAGATTTTATGTTGATTTTTTTACTAGCTAGATATAAAACTGTTTTGAGAAATACCAAAATCAGAGATATTCGTTGGTCATATGCAACTTTTATATAAAAAGTATAAAAACAAATAACAAAAATGAAGAGGAAGAAGATATATATTCTCAATATTTTTGAAAGGACTGAAAAAGAACGCATATTCCCACAAATCTATGCACATTGGATTATAGTAAGCAGGAGCCAGGAAGGACTTATTCACGTACGTAGTTTAGATCTAACATATCAAAAGAGTTTTCCTGCAAGATCATAAGAGAAAGGCTAAAAAGGAAAAAAAAAGGACAAGGCATGGCCACTCCCATGTGCTTCTTCATACTTTTTAGGTCACTTTTGTATATTTTTAATATTTTTGCTTTAGTCATTTCCTTCTTCTTGTCGCTTAGTCATACTCCAGTGTTCTTCCTATATAGTAATATATACCCCAAAAAAGAAGTAAAGATATTCTAAATGATTAAATCTACTACTTTATTAGTTTATTAAAATTCCTACTAATTATTCTTTTAGCACAAAAAAAAAATCGTATGCTAAGCCAAATGAGTTTTTGAAAGGGAAGCGGGGAAATCATATCTACACTATTGCTTAGTCAATTTTTGTTTCGCGACTAAAAATTATAAAGGATATACATGCAGAATCTAAGTGTTTGGAAAAAGATAACGAATTAGCTACCGTTTGTGTTATATGGTATCATAGGGGTGTCAATTAGGACCAAAGTCCGAGGGCCGGTCCGGCCCGATCCTGAAAAACAGCGGGTTCGTGCCTAGAAATATAAACCCGAAAAAAATCGGGCCTTTTGGGCTAGTGTGTTTTTCGGGCTTAGCCCGACCGGGCTCGGACTAGTCCGAAAAACCCAAAACTTTACATTTTAATTAGTTAGAGATTTTATTTAAATATTTATCTTTCTAAAAATAATAATTTGACATATTTTCTATACATTTTGTGATTCATGTACCATTATCATTCATCCGTATTTACTTTATATCTTTAAAATCATTATCTATAAACTTTCAATGACATTTCTATATGATTTATATATGTCAAAATTTAATTTTTTTTTTTTTATATATACCTCTTGATGGTGATGAGGATTTAGAATACGATGATGGAGATTCTAATCTAACTTTACTACCTAAATTTGAAGTGTTTTGATTTTATGTTTTATTTGGTAATACAATTTATTTGAATTTTTTTGTTTTTTTTGTCAAACTTGTGCTTTTAAATTTAATTGGATTTGATATAATACATTTCAATTTAGATTTATTTTGATAAATATTTTGTTTTAATTATTCATCTGAAAATTGTGAATTTTTATGTTTGTAAAGAAAAGAACGAAAAAGCCCCAAAGCCCTGTCCGGGCCAAGCCGAGCTCAAATATATGCGAGTTTTACGGGTTTCGGACCGGACCGAGCCAGACTAACTCGATTGACTTAAATATATGCGGGTTTTAAGATTTTCTTTTAAAAAAAAACGGAATTAGTAGTTTATCAATTTCTGCTAAAAACATCACTATAATCGTGTCATAGCCAAATATTAAATTTGGAAATATAGGAGCCATAGACGATAAGGGAAACAAAAAAACCAAACAAACTTGTAGTGCATAGGATAACAATACAAGGGAAGGGGGGCAATAAAGTGACTAGATGATTTAAGTGACACTTCTATCTCATCATTCAGTGCATCAATCATTCTCTAATGCATCATCGCATAATCAAAATCACTTTAACCCATTATTAGTTGTAGAGAACAAAACTGAGCACCTGCTGATTTTACCTTCGCTAACCACAAATTTAAGGAAATTTCTGTATTTTCTCGACTTTATTTGCAGTACAAATCTATTCATTGCACATATATACTCTATTCTTTCCATATTAATTATCGTTCTAGATTATTTTACGTAGATTAAGAAAATAATTCAATTTTTTGTTTTAACACTCATTAATGTATTATATACTATGATTACACGAATTAATAAGTTAAAAAGGTAGAAATAAAAGTAGAAATATTATCAAATATTTGCATTGAAATTCTAAAACGACAAACATAATTTAAGTTCTAAAACGACAATTAATATGAAATAAAGGGAGTAGTAATGATATAGTACGTATACCATAATGGAGGAATTAAAGTAGACAAAAGGTTCCATATTAATTGGTTTAAGTCTAATCCAATGGTATCATATATCTTAAAGACCCATTTCCACCAACTTCAATACCGTAGATATCAATTAATTAAAGCTAAATAATCCACTACGGTCTGAATCGTAATGGAAAAGATTTATCAAATCACATAGACTACAAAGAGATCAATTTTGTTCACGAATTTTATTTAAAAAATAATCAGAAGATTTTTAATTGATTGGATTTCGTTTGAGGATCGTAGGTTAATGGGGGGGGGGGGGGGGGTGTTAACTCATTTAAATTTTTTGCTTTACTTATAGCGAAGAAGAATCAGCAGTTGGTGAAGAGTACTTACAGATTATACTCAAACCGAATCTTCTATTTACATATATTATATATATATATATATATGAAGAATACACAGAGACAGAGATGGCAGAATCAAAGGGACGGAGGAGCTGAGCCTGAGCCTGTGCCTGTGCCTGTGCCGGAGCTGGAGAGAAGCTCCGCTAGAGAGTTCATGACTCTGACTTGCATCTCCAGAGCCTGGATGTAATCAGTTGCTTCTTCTAGAATCACCGGTACAGATTCTTTCCCGCAACCCGGAACTAACCGGCCTAGAACACGAACTTTCCGGTTTACAGACGGTAAACTCTTCTTATTCAATCTCACCACCGAGACTCTCCGTTTCCTCGATCTGCTGCTACTTCCCGTCGTTATCACCGCCGGGATCTCCCTCGGCCTTGGCCGTTTCTGTTTCCGAAATTTCAGTTTGATCCGGTTAGCCAGGATCGCTCTGCTCCAGAGCGTCCTTCCGCGAGCGGAAACGGCGAGAACGCGATCGGCGGCTTCGCGGACGGCTTTTCCCCGCTTCTGAGCCGTTGGAGATGATGTCGCGGCGGATGAAGAGCTGAGACGGACCTGTTGCAGCGCCTGGATCAGCTTGGCCGAATAGATCCGTTGTTGCTTCTCCGATCTCCATCGCGCGTGGCTCTCACCGTATCCGGTAGAGACAGAAGCTGCGTTTCCCCGAGACGATGCGCCAGAGAGTCGCTTCTTCTTTCGAAGAAGATCTGTCGAACTTGGGTTTATATGCGTCGGCGGCTCAGTATCTGAGATCATAGACGCCATAACTAGATAGTTGTTTCTGATCTCCTCAGATTTACTTTCGTATTCAAAAACCAAAGAATCTGAATTTCTGTGAAAGTCGATTCTGAAATTAGAAATTGTAGAGAGAATATTGCAAGGGAAGGGGACGAAGAGGACGTTATATATAACGGAAGAGAGGCATACGCGAGCCTCACCAAACGCCGTCGTTTTACTAATTGTTTTTCTTTTTATTATTTATTTATGTTTTAGCCAGATATGAAAGTGGCATTTGTAATGCAATACACGATTCGTGAATACCACCAAGAGAAAAAAATTATTAAATTTTCAATACAAGACTAATGAAAATGATAAAACCATAATTAAGTGGCTCTAACCCATATGGTTATGCAATGTTTTGTATACTTTAATGTTTTGTATACTTAAAAGTTTTTTATACTCTGTATTACACTAGAAAGAAAGTAATATATAAAGGTTTTTATACTCTGAATTTTCACTCATTATCCATAATCTAAAGACAGACAATGGTCACATAACATTGTCAATATTTGACAAAAATACTCTCAAAAAATATTTGACAAAATACCGTTGCCAATTTTTTTTTCTTCACAAAAACATTTATCAAAATAAAACGAGAGAAATTATTTTCGTTTATAAGCATACCGTTATTATACATAAATACATAATCATCACGACAAAAAGGGGTCGTAAATGCTTAGGAAACAAGATGGATGTAATTCACGGGAAGGAAAAAAAACGAAGTTGAATTGAATGGAGCTATAGAAATGCTACGAAGAATATTCTAGTGTGGATAGGGCATCCATAATGATCGTTTCCCATTATGTTTTGGGTTTTAATTAGGAGTTGAATGAGCTTAGTTATATCCAAAGATGTTTAAGAAGAAATATAACCTTTTTGGGGTAAATTAAGAGAGAAAAAACCTTATATGCGTCATAAAGGCTGATTCTTTGGTGTCATCGAGGAGGAAGGTAAATTCAAATAAGACGATGACGTGTAATACAACTATTGGAGGAATCTGTTTATGGCTTTTAGTGGTCGTTTAATTGACTGACAAGGCAAAAGAGAGGGGCCAAAAACTCAAAATTTTGGATTTTGTATTCAGTGCAATGATTTCGTAAATGTTAAAATAGCATTTAAATTCTACTTTATACATAAAGTAAAAATACCAAAACGAAATGCATGTGCGATGTAGGGTTAGTGGCATTGCCTCTCTTCAAGGCTTTTTTTTCCTTTTTCCTGTAAAAACCATTGAAATTTCATTTTATATTAAAAAAGTCTTGTGTGTGCACTTGTTTGTTTTTTGTTTTTTTTTTTTTTTATGATTCAAAGGTAAATCCTAAATCCATGGAGAGGTCTAGACTAATTCATTGGGGATGTACCATTAATGGGCTAAACGTACATCCGAGTTTACAAATGGGACCTAGAGATTAGGCTCATATCCCATTTTAACCATAAGTGTGGTGGTCCAATGGTACTGAACTCATGAAAATGAGTTGATTGAATTGTGTATATGTATAAATAAATAGTAGATTAATGAGTTTGTTGGGTGGGTTTATGGGTGTGGCATTTGGTCCACATATCATGCATAAAAGGGAGCCTCTCAACTCCTCCATTTAGTAAAATTACAGCTAGAAGTGTTAATTCTGGTTTTATTTTATTTCTCTTTTTTCTGTAAAATACAAAACAAAACTAAAACTATTTTTTTACAAGAATTTCCTACTGTTTGAAAATTTTATTCAGTTTTTGTTTGTTTTATGGCTTATTCAGTTTTGGTTTGTAGTAGTAACTTGGTTATATGTCAAAAATAAAAACTTTGTTTCTGTTTGGCATAAAAGTACGATTATAGCATAAATTACTGTATTAAGTAATTTTTAGGTGTAGAATGTGAGGGTGAAAATGACGTCAAAAACGGCCTACATACTTTATTTATTATGACTTGAGGTTAATTTTTGTATAAGTAATGTGTGGCATATTCTCTGTACCTTAGAAAGTTTTAAGCTACAATGATTTGCTGCACATGACAAATTAGTACGAAAAATAAAACAACACATTATATATCCAGTTATCCACTAAAGGCAAAGGGCCACTTACTTACTATCAAACAGTTTTTAGATACTCCAATTTTAAAAATACTATACAATCCAACGGTAATTTCGAATTTACAACAATAGTGTTATAGAGTGTGTTCTATGTAGTATGTAATTTCCACGTAACTAATCTAATATGTTTTTTTTGTCTATCTTTTTAATTTTTATATATCAATGAAAAAGTTTATAAAAAAAGGAAAATTAAACTATTAAGTATGATGAAGGTGGCACAGAGATTGCCTCCCTAATTCTAGACACCAAAAAACCATTACCATCTTAAGTGAATGGCAATGGGTGGAGATGGACTATTTTTAAAAGGAGAAAAAAAAAGTGATGTATTGATGAGATAACGGATAAGTCTCAGTTATTGTTTTCAACAAAGATCCTATTTTAACCACTAGACAATACTAAATCGCCAATATCAATGAGTAATGTCTTTAATTTTAATATCAACTAAACCCTGTTCAGAGAAAAATACAGAATACTTACCTGTAGAATTGTTTCCATATGTATATTAATATTTTCCAACTTAACATGCTTCGCTTCTGAAGTAGTTGAGTTTTGGTCCCTGCTTAAATAGCACAAATATGATTATTGTTAGATTACGTAGACTAAATTATAAGCATTTTGAAGCCTAACTCTTAAGTTGTTGTTACCACTGTTTTACCAACAACACTGAGCAAACGTGACAGGTACTTGAGAACCAATGACAAATCATTTTGGTGACTCCAAAAGCTGAAATTTTAATCTATAATTTGTCAAGATTTAATACCGGGTTTTGATTGATACATATGAAAAAAAACAAATATATTTCCTAGTAGGGAACTCGAATTTCATAGCAAGACTCAGTTTCTCACAAAGAATCACTATTCAACCGAATGAACTATACACATATGCTCTTTATCAAAAAAAAAAAAAAAAAAAAAAAAAAACTATACACATATGCTACTAAAAGTAAGGAGAAAAACAAATGATACCGACCCTTGCTTATAATACAACAAAATATGGCCATTCATGATTTGATCAATGTTAAGACACAAGGACAAGTTCAATTTTTTGAGAAAAAAAGTAATGCATCTCCAATAATTGGTGCTCACTAATTCAAATCACTGAGCCAGGTTTTCCTTTAATCAAACAGAAACTTTACTTAAAAAGTAAACCCACAAGAGCTGCTTTAGTTTATTTTTTTATGGTGTTTAGTGGCCTACTACTATAATCCCCAGTAGTAAAACCAAACACAGTCTGGATTATTCTGTCATTCACTTTTTTAAATACAGGACTAGTTTCCAAATCCTAATACTTGTATCATCATCCGTTATCCATAATAATGGAAAAGAAACCTAATCTAACACCTACAAAAGTTTATCCCTAATATTATCAAAGACCAAATCAAGTAACTACCCTAAAAGCTTCACAGGCTGGAGTTTCCACAGGATTTGTCTGGCTTATTATACTTAAAAGAAAGGAAAAACTTGCATAAGAACGGAAACAGAGGCTAGCACATGTGTTGGTAAGATCTAAAACCTATCATTTTGAGAAGCACAGAAAACAAGCATGCTAAATATATGAAACAAAGCAACTAGGTGGGGTTGCATTGCATTGTATCAAACAGAGCAACGAATGGAGAACATCAAAGTAGATTAGGACCTAGAGACTTAAATGCCACAGAACTGTGATCCAGAGAAGAGTTTTCATTTAGATTACAAGATCAAATGTCATATCAATTGTCCCAATAAAGTGTAAGGGATCATTTATTGGCTAGGAATGAGACTAACCAGCAGCTTAATAGGACAACTTGCAGACTCACTCTCAACCTACCAATGTATCTTCTGAGACAACTTTGTTTGGGCCTAGCATGTGATAGAGTTTTAACTTCCTATCATATGGCCTAGGATGTTTGAAACTCTACCACATAAGAATTCTCTGAGACATCTGTACTACTTTTGCTAGAGGATGTGTTTCAATTATTCAAAGAGAACTGTGAATTCTTTATATTAAAAAAAAAAAAATCCAGACCTGTTCTTTCCTTTGGTAGAAACATCCCACTATTTGATTGAGATATGTTACAGTGATGAAGTTCTAGAGATTCTAGTAGCCAACTCAAAATAAACAGTTGGTGCTCATAAACAGAGATGCAACTTGAAATGACAGGTGAATATGAAAAGCAGGATAGATGAGCTGTTATAAGCAAATCAGTATGCAACCTCAATCCTATGCAACATTGGTATCATGTTATCAAAAGGAAACCAGTATCGATGCAGTAAAGGTAAGAAATCTCGAGTGAGTAACCTTACCATTCGTATAATCCATGGACAGTGATTTGAATCCTTCATGTTGGAAGTGGTCCATAGTAAGCAACTCCCTCTCCTGAGCTGACGGAGACCACAATCGCAGCTAAGATAGCCCAAAGGATGAAAGACAAAAGCACAATGCGGAATTTCGCAGTAACAACTCCATCGATCCAGTTGCTTTCTTCAGAACTCTCAACTGAATGTATCAGTTTCTTCAGCTCACTGATCTCCGCGCGCAAGGATTGCACAGAAGCAGGCAAGTCCGCAATTGACTGGATCCGATCAGTAGAATAAGCGTCAATGTGAAACTCCTTATTAGTAACGGTTGAAACTGGAGATTCATCAGTCGGGAGACAAATCTCTGGCGTTGATAACAGGTCTAGGCTCGATCCTTGCAAAAAACTCTGAAGAGAACAGCATAATTCGAAAAATCAGACAGTATCAAAGCACATAATCGCCGCGATTGAGCTCGAATTTTTCTTATCCGTTTTCAATCAAACATCAAATCGATTAAATTGCAAAAATAAATATCTGATCTGAACGGATCCGGACGTTTGCAAAGCAACAGAACTGAAAACTTCGATGGAAATGAAACCTAGTAAAAACGCGAGAGACGCATACCTCGGCTTCGGAATCAGAAATCGCGCCAGAAATCTGAGAGATCGGAGTAAAATCCATTGGATCTTTCATGCTTTCCACTGATAAGTCGGAAAAGGTTGCGCTCTGTCTCTTCTCCGCAAACTTCAGTCCAGAGAAGGAAATGTGATTGGAATCTTAGTGGTACGGTGGATGAAGAAGAAACAATGGCGATTTAAGGATTGATGCGATCGAATTACCTTTCGATTCTTCAGCTCAGAGTCCTTGAGTCTCTTAGTTCCAGGATCAAATGACCGCGCAAAGTTTTTCCTGGGAATTTGAATTTCCTTCATCCCTCCAACGTTTTCAAATTTGAAATTCGTGAGTTTTTCGCAACTGTGAATGAATGAATATATTGTGAACGAAAGATATTTGTATTTTGTAGTACGCTATTTCCATGGGCTAAGAGCCAATCACTGTTTATTTAAGGCCCAACCCAATATATATTGTTTTCGCTTACCAAGATCGACCTACTAAACCGACAAAACCATCAACCGAATCAGAGTTGTTTCAAGTAAACCGGTTCAGTAGTGAAATTGGATCGGTTTTGGTATTGTTTAGCCGGTTATGTGTGGTTAACAAAACACAGCAATTGGAGAGTTACTTTCTGTTGAAAAGCCGATAACTTTTTGCCTTTAGGGTTTCAAAGGTTGAAGCTGGAAACACTCGAGCCTCAAAATCTGTGTGCCGAAGACTTCATTCACCGAAACTCAAGAGAAGAAAAGAGTGAGAAGCAATGGAGGGAGCAGAAGAAGCTGGGGCGGAGATAACAATTGATTCAAAGGATTTACAGCAACAAAGCAAAGCTTTCGACAAGCTTACCGACCGCGTCGAGGATCGCCAGCTCGATTCTTCTCGTGTTCAATCGGTTTGTTTCTTCTGCATATATTGATTATTTTGTTTTCCGGATTAGTAATTCCTGAAATTTGGAAATCTTAAATTTGTAGCTCAGTTAGTAAACTAATTGGCTTACAAGGTCAATATTATGTTTCAGGCTATGGCTTCGATTGCTGCTTCTAGGGAGGCTGATCTAAATGCTAAGAGATTGAGGTCAAAATCGTTAGCTTTTTTTGTGTTGTAAATTCTGGAAGAGGAGATTCTTAAGCAATCATTAAGGAAACCTACTCGTTTGCTTCCAATACTAATTCAGAATTAAGTTGATTACTGCATTACGCTTGTATTTGAGACTGTAGCTAATGTCTATGTAGTCGGTGAAACAACTATTCACTCGAAGTAACAGATTGAATAGGATCTCTTTGATTCTTCACATCTAGATAGTATTGACGCCAGATATTAATAGTTTTTTCCAAGATAAAATACAGTGAGGATGCTCAAATGAAACAAGTGGCAGTTAATAGTAATATGTGATTTACGGGTCAATATCAGATAGGACTAGACTTTTCACTTGTGTGTCGTATTTGATTGACAAGTTGCTGGAACTGTATGCAGGGAGAAGGAACTGGCTTCTGTTAAGATCAATGCTGCAGATGTTGAGATTATTGTAAACGAACTCGAGGTTAGCTTTTTTCTTTCATTTTTTTTTAATATAATTTTTCCATTCATTCTCATGGCTCTGTAGAAAAAGTTGTGAAGCTTGTCATCATTGTAAACGAGCAGATGGAAAAGAATGTGGTGGAGAGAACTCTAAGGGAGCACAAAGGCGATGCGGTTGCTGCAACTAGGGAATTGCTTTCGCGATATCCTCTATGACCAGCTTTTACTTGTGTGTGTGTGGTTGAGAGTAAGTATCCAAATACTTGAAACTGTCTCAGGATCACTTGCATTGCTGAACCAATCTCTTTGAGAAGCCCTGAAAATAGAGATACAATCGATTCTGGGGCGGTTTTTTATATTTCTATCTGAAGTTTGAAGTTTCAATCTTAATATCAAGATTCCTTTTTTCGCTGGTCAACACTTTTTTCTTTCTTATTTGCTTGGTGTCGGAACTGCAATAAACTCTGGGAAAGCAATACAGAACAATTGAAATTAGTCCCTGTTTCGGATAATTACTAGAAAAAAGCATAAATGCCCCAAACCCCAATAAATGTCTGCTCCAAAAGAAAGTAAAAATCCCCTAATGAATGATGTCGCAATATTCACTCCCTTCTTTTTTTTCCTCCCTGTACAAGAATCACCAAATGGTTCTGTACCACGCTTCATCACATACATATATTATATAATATGCATATAAACATAACACCTACCCAACGAATACATATTCAAGCACGTGACATTTTGCAATCAACTTCACATCAAATCCCTTTCACTCACTTGCTTTAAGCCTCCGCGATAGAAAGATAGCAGAAACCAATCACCACAATTACACTAACCAACCTGAGCCATACGTTTCTTTTGGCAATTTGAGTAATGACCCAAACACATAACACGTAACACATCTGCTTTGTAGACCAGTCCAAAAATTCCAGTGGCTGTCTCTGCTCATCAGTCTCCTCCACGTTGTAATTACACCCACCCACTCTTACTGCTCAAAAACAGGCCAATTCTCTATCTTTTCTTTGTTTTCATGAATGTTTTTGAGTCTTCAAAGCGGCGCCATGAAGAACAAAAGGGTAAGCTTTTGTTTAGTTGTCCTTGAGGAGAGAGTTGTCAAGTAAGGCAGCACGAGTAGCTTGGAACTGTATTGTATACTTTCTCTGCAGGTCTCTTAGTTTCTCCATTAGTTCTTGGAATGTGGGTCTCAGCTTCGTATCGCTACAGTTTTGTACAAACCAAAATAGAAACACGGATTAGCTGTGAAATATGTTCTAAGAACCGTAATAATTAAAGATTATATATTCTTCTTCTAGCAAGGATTATGCGGCATGTTAATTTACCTGTGCCAACAGCTCTCCATTAATGAGATCCAAAGAGGATCAATGTCCTTTGGAATTTCCAGCCTCTGGTTCATGAACCCCACAGCTCCAATCACCTGTAGATATTTCAAATAAACATCTCTTCATATCCGACACGTGCATGTGTATATATGCATGAGGAATGCAGCAAGACTGAAAAATGGAAGTTTTCGGCAAGCAGAATGGTCGCGCAATGGAAACAGGACATCAAATTCGTAGAGATGTTGCAAAAATATCCCTTTACAAATGGCTAGATTGTATATAATAACACATATCACTTGTATCTATACACATTACTGTAAGTATAATGGCATTTATGGTTCTTGGTTCCCACCTGGCCACCTGGCCACCTACCTAAGGAGTACAATTTTATGGTTCTTACCTTCCTAATTAGTACAATTTATTTGTTAAGTTGACGGAAATGAGATGGATTTTATCAACGGTTCACCCTGAAACTAATCTTTTGACATAGAAATTCTTGTTATTTTTTAGCTTAATTAATAGAATAGTTTGGAAGTCAAATTTGCCCAAATTTGAATTCTACGACCAATTGTCATTTGGACACTTTCTTTTCATCGTTTGATCTATAAAAAGCATGATACCTGCATAGAGTTGAGAGTTTCCCATGGAATCTTCTCTGTGGCAAGCTCCCATAGTACTACTCCAAAGCTGTAAATATCAGACCTATTTCAATGAATAAGAAGAGCTAGTTAGCGTTCAAGCTAGAAGAAAAATTAATCAAGGGAACTTAACCAAACAAAACACTAGAGTATACTTCTCATCAGCAGACTCATTTCGAAGAACTTCTGGTGCCATCCATTGAGGCTGCAGAACAGGTAAAAATCAAATCAAAGATCAGTGTGAGAGGTTGGCTATAAGAGAGGATTTGAATCAATAAGAGCCTATGTTAAGTACCGTTCCCTTCCCAGACTTGGTGGATAGGTATGTTTCATGCTTGATACGTGAAAGACCAAAGTCAGCTACCTGTTAGAGATGTCCCGGTAAGTTGACGATATTTTAGTTCCATTTTGGAGATCTGAGTCTCACTTTTCCAGTTCATTCACTTACGACAATAATTTTTATCTAAAGCTTCGTTTTAGAAAGCTATATAATCACACTATGAAGATGGAAAGTTACTATTCATCTAGATTACAGGAAACCAAATGTATCTCAAGATCAATATCTTACCTTAACGGTCCAGTTCCTATCAACCAGCAGATTTGACGACTTCAGATCACGATGGATGATTGGTGGACTACAACAGTGAAGATAATTCATTCCGCGAGCCTGTGGGAAGAATTATGAATATGCTGGATGAGATGTACGGTGACTGAGTCAAATGGAAGGAGGGGGAAGAAAGATCACAAGACAAATACAAAGAGGTAATCAAATAGAGCAGCTCATACTTGGAAATTGTCTGCGTGCAAACATCAATTATCATAGAAATGGAAACATCACAACTCAAATGAATGTATAACTAATACTCACAATGTCCAAGGCCATATTGATACGCCGCCTCCAATCCAGTTTTGACGTGCTCCTCTGTAGTAGACGGAAGAGACTTCCACTGCAAATAGTAATTCGAATTATTAGGGGCATGGATCAAAGCTATGGCTTGAAGGCTCAAAAACTCAAAGAAGGTGAGACTAGTAACCAAAAGAGATGAGACCAAACCGTGGAAGGAACTCTGACACTATACAGAGGCGTGGAGGTGAAGTCACAGCTCCCATAAACAGCAGGACGTTAGGATGTCTAAGTCTTTTCATCAACAACACCTTCGCAATAAAACAAGACCCAACATAAATAATTAAGAATT
Organism: Eutrema japonicum; assembly: GCA_030161315.1. NCBI lineage: Eukaryota > Viridiplantae > Streptophyta > Magnoliopsida > Brassicales > Brassicaceae > Eutrema > Eutrema japonicum. The sequence goes on along the minus strand of BSQW01000002.1, from coordinate 45,092,451 downwards.
TGGTAGCTGTTTTCAGAAATGATTTATTCTTCAGTGAGACACAGTTTGTAAGTGAATGTGCTCTAGTACAGAAAATTGTTGTAGTTGAAGAATCAATGTGACTATTATGATAGGAAGACAGAGGTTACATGTTGGTTCTACTAAAAACCAATAAAAATGTCAAATGTCTTTTGCCAAAACTACATTCGGAGCAATCATTATTGACGACGGACTAAAAATAATACCTCTTGTCTAAAAGATTGTATAACCTCTTCTGAATATTCTTGTTTGGAGAACACCTTTACAGCTACATCCTGCGGTAATATTACCAGCTCTCAATAAGACAAATCTTTGCAAATTTTTTTTATCATGGAAGCGTGTATAAATCAACAAATGTATATTCTACAATATCACCAGAAGCCAAAAACTTACAGATCCAAACCAGAGACCGTGATAGACAGTTCCACATGAACCTGTAAAATATAAATTTGCAAGTTAGCAGTATGGAGACAGAATATCACCTAAAAAATATGAAGGTATAAAGAATAAATGTGTCTGGCAAACGAGATAATCTGTTTAAGAGAATAAATTACCTTGTCCGATTTGTTCTCCAATTGTCAAATCATCCCATAAAATTTCATATTCCAAGCAATCACTATCAGTATCAACCTTGTTCATAACACTGCTGCTGGTACTTCCGCAGCTACTAGCGCTGCTTGTGCTGTTCGCATTTATAGAGGAAGACCACAAACTACCTCCCTCATTATTGGTAGGCTTATTACTTTCAAAGGCATGGCTTTCAGGCTTAACACCATAAGAGGGATTAATCTGGAGAGACTTTTCTTTCTCTTGTTGATTCTGTACCCAAGGCCATACAGAATGAGTAGGCCTTCCTTTTGAACCTTCCTGTTCGTTCCCTTTCCATGGCCATGACAAACCTTTCTTTACCATCCATTCTTCAGCTTTTGAGGTGAGAACCTTACAGATTGCGGGCTTTCCATCACTCTCATCACTGGAATCTTTGAAAGGTTTCTTTTCATCGTTACATGTGAATACACCAAAAGGAGATTGGATAAAATCCCCTCTTGGTGTGCTGGCACCACTTGATGCTGCATCATCCCTGTGGTCAGCGAGAGTAGCACCGAAGACACCATAATCTGAATGATGACTATCCCCACTTCCACCCTCAGAAAGTGTGGCACTACTGTCACATGCTCGCATTTTCGACCTGACCTTGTTGCTCACCTTGGATGCCTGCAAATTTAGCACTGGTCAAAATATGCAGCATCAAAATAAAAGGTGAGAATATGCAACCTACAATTGAACTAACCAAATCTGTTATCTTTGAGGCAATGGCAACTTGTATAGGCTGATCAGAATCAAGGCCAAGTTTCGATATAACAGCTCCTTTGGATTCCAAACCAAGTTTAGAGGCAAAACTATTCCTTGCAGGGATAGAGCTCGTTTCACCTTCTTGCGCCTTTAATTTAGCCAAAGAGATTCTCGGGTTCAGATACGGTGCCGTGTTACTTGTGATACAAATGATCCCTATGAGAGTACCGTCATCATCATAGAAGGGGGAACACGTAGTGACAGCTGAAAATCTCTCCCCTGATTTGCTCTTGACAGGAAACTCGCCTGTCCAGCTCTCTCCACGAACACAACGTCGAGCAATATTCATTGCAAAGGTAGTATTCCGATCATCTGAAATAACATTAATTGGGTTCTCCCCAAGTGCTTCTGCAGCAGAGTACCCATAAAGCTTTTCCGCCATGGCATTCCTGAAACAATCATGTCTTCGAATTGGAATCTGAAGACATAATATATACTAAAGAAAATACTAGTAATGAACAACGCAAAACTATGATGCAAACTGTCTATCCATGAAATCACATCTTACTCCCTAATTAACGAATCCAGAATCTGCATCTGAACAATATAGGACGCCATAAACCTGCATTCACTACTCACCAAAAGATAATCCGCATATTTAGATCGAAGGCATGAACAGCTTGTGCCATCGACTGCAAGATATTCAAATACTGTTTATCCGTGAACTTCCCGGCCGATGGTCCTCCGCCACCTCCTCCAGCTCCCAAATTCACCGAACCCTGAATACGGCTCTCCTTGCGCAACGGCGAAGCGTGACGAAACGAGGCGGCGCCGCTCTTCCTCCAAGCTGGAGCTCCCTCGCCGATGTTTCTCCTCGCCGGCCGATGGGGCGACACCGAATGCGATCTCTGCCTAATCTCCGTCGAAACCCTGAGCCTCGACATCTCCTGCTTCAGATGCTCTTGACTTTCCTCCAGCTCTAGTATCTTCTTCAGCAGCTGTTCCGCAGGTGGAGTCTCCATTGCGCTCGGAAAAAACCGAAACCCTACCAGAACACGGAAAACAACAATTCCTCCGAAAACGGAGATCAAATCTGAAGCTAAGCGAGTCGAATCGGGGATCGTACGAGTTGAATCGGACCTTGAAGAAGCTGTTAAACCATGGTCAAAATTCTTCCTCGAAATAGGGAATGATTTGACTATGGAGGATAGATTGACTGTCTCTCGCTCCCTAAGCGAAAGATACAAAAAGTTTCTCTCTCTCTAGAACACAAAAAAATGGAATTGAAGAATTGTTCTATTATAGGTCCCAAGGCAGTCAACAATAATGGAAACTTTCCTCGCTTATCTTTGCTTCTTCTTTTGATTCGCTTTTCTGCTTGTACGTTTTTTTCATTTTATTTTTCTTGTTCATTTGTTTAATTTCATTTTTACTACTTTCGCTCATTTTCTTCTCTTTGTTTGTTTGATTTTTGTATTTTCCTTTGCCACTTAATTTTTACTGATATTTTTCGCGGTTTATTTAGCTTTTCTTTATACATAAATTTCTTGCTGTTCCTTGTATTTAATTTGGATAGATTCTGAAATGTACAAAATCTGGAGAGAAAAAAAGATCCTGGATAGATTGTAAATGTTGATTCATTTTAAATTAAGTATTTTTCTTTTCATTGTTCCATATAAGCTATATTTTTTTATTTTTGTTTTAAACTATATTCTAAAAGGAAAATTTAGAATAGAACAAAATAGATGGATACAGGTTGATTTGTTCCTATGTTGTGTCCTAATTATGAATAATTATGTAATATACGATAAAAACAAATAACTATCATGAAAATAAAGAAAATTAATATGTAAATTCGATGAACTAATACGTCGTTAATGTTCATATTTTATTTTATACGCAACCTCTAATTAAGATGTATATGCGGACACAATTTAGGGCATTTATCTATGCATAACTTAAAAAGTATCACTATTTTATTTTATTTTTTGCTCAACAACATATATGTTTGCAAGGAAGCTTAGATTCGTTGTGGGAGTAAATCTTCATAAATGGACAAATAATAAGAAGCATGTGTTGAAAAGCAAATATTTCATGTGGTGATCTTGACAACACTTCTTGTCTGCTTTTGCTATATATAAGACGAAGTGGTTTTTATTAATTAGCACCCAACAACACGTTAATTAACTCGTTATTTTTATTAAGCACTAGATCAAATGTTCGTTATGGCACCTAACTCATGATAATATGATTATATATATATGAGTGAACATGTTTCTCGATCTGATTATATAGTTTTAAAAAAAACTCATCGCGGTAGATTATTTGATTATAACTAAATATCGGATAATCTCTCGTTCGTACATGCATATCTAAAATCAAATTCTGAAATCATGATTGTAATAGCAGAGTCAAATCCTTAAAAATGCTTATAATATGTGATAATGTAAATTTAAATCTCTATAATATTATTTAAAAAGACATTTTTAAAAGTGAACTTTGTTTTATAAGTTATTACATGAAATGTCAACAAATAACAAAGAATAATTGAAATAGGAAAATATATAATAGTTTTTTAAAATTATTGATTAAAATATGGAAAGTAAATATTTTGCATTAAAAATATTTTTTATTTTTATTTTTCATTATTTTTAATAATATATATTTTAAAATAAGAATCAATTCATATATATTAAAAAAAAAACTATTCAAAATCTTGCTATATTTTTCACTATAATTTATTATATTTTATTTGAATATATATCAAAACAAAAGTTGAAAAATATTTTACTAATTTTATAAAAAATTAGACACAAGAAAACTATATTTTTTAAGACCATCTTCAATGTATTACTCTATTTTTTACTCTAAAATAGAGTAACTCTAAAATAGAGTTGGGTTTTGCTCCAATGTATTACTCTATTTTTCACTCTAAAAAGGAATATTCTATGGTATATTATATTTCTATTTTATTATAAATATCATTTATTTGTAAGAAATTACAATTTAACCCCACTTATTATTTTTCTTTCAAAAAATTCCATAAATTATGATTTTATTTAAATTAAACATTTATTACATAAGAAAAATTACATTACATCATATAAAAATAATAAAACATATCGGACTTTGGTTTAAACATCACCATTACTGTATTTTTTCCATAAATGATCAATTAATGCATTTCGAAAAAAAAATAAGCTTTGATTTTTCTAAATCGACCAAGAAATTCTTCGAACCGAATATCATCATCCTCTGCTATTTGGACCTCTGGAGGTGGAACTTCTCTTCCAACTTCAATTGGTGCATCGAGATCACGCTCATCCTCGATTATCATATTATGTAAAATTATACATGTAGTCATTATATCATGTAACACATTTTTTTCAAAAAACGTATTGTCCTTTAACTTTAAAAAATATTGTAATAAAGTAATTTAAATGTAAAATTGATTTTCTTGTATTTAAATATTATTAGTACTATTTGTTTCAGTTATAATTACAAAAATATAAAAATTAAAGGACCATTCTATAAATAAAAAAGTTCAACACTAAAATAGAGTGAGAAATAGAGTTACTCTAAAAATAGAGTAAAAATAGAGTTATTCTATTTTAGAGTGAGAAATAGAGTGGGTTGGAGAGGATTTTACTCTAAAATAGAGTTTAGAGTGAGAAATAGAGTAAGGTTGGAGATGCCCTAAGAATTCGTAGACTAACCACAAAAACTAGAGTCATTTAACGGTGCATATTAGAGTTATGTTTTTAAGATTATAAGTTTTTGCGGATTAGCCCAAATAATATGTTAGTTCAATGCAAAACATGTTAAATAGATAAATTACTACAAATTTATAGTTATATATATAATTATTAGTTAACTATATTGTAAAATTCAGATAAAAGCAATTTTCTTAAATTTCAAAATAATTTTTTTTAAAAAAATTACTAGCGCGGGTTAAATCCTAACAAATTTTGCTTTGTAAAAATACTTGAAAAAAGCTGTTTAGTGATCTGCTAGCTGCATGTGTGTTACCTCGATCGTCTTGTAATATATTCAATTTCAGGACTCGTGATTTGAAAAGAAAAAAAAAACTCGTCATTTGGAAGACTCAATTTCTGTCTTATTACATTATCTTCATGTCTACGGACATACGGTATGATCGGATGAGAATTGTTTTTTAGAGAGAGTAAAGTGTTCAACAATAAGTGTAATCGAGTCAGAATTTGAATGAATGATATCAAAACTGTGATAAAATTAGAGAAATTCTTTGGAATACCACTAAATGATTTTTTTCCTCCAAATATACCATCATTAGTTTTTTCCCAAAACTATCAATAAATGGCTTTTTCCACAAATACCACAAACAGTACAAAATAGTTTTAAAGGTTTATAATTTAAATGTTTGGGTTCACTATTTTAAGGTTTATGATTTATTTTAGAGGGTTTAGGATTTAGTTTTAAGGGCTAAAAGTTTAGTTTTAGTTTTGTGATATTTGTAGAAAAAAACAATATGTGTGGTAGTTTTGGAAAAAAAGATAATGATGGTATATTTGGAACGAAAACTTATTTTAGTGGTATTTCTGTAAATTTTTCATAAAATTATCTCTATATGTAAAAATCGAAAAGATAATTTCGACGCAAAAATTGAATGGTAGTGGGTATATATCATAAAAAAAAGGACATTGGTTTGGGAACGAGGAATTATATCGCGTAAATGGGAAAGAAGCCAGTGTTTAACATCTTGCGGTAAAAATTTGTTGATAAAACCAGTTTAAACCATGATCGAGAAACTTATCTGACTTTACTATTATTTTAATACAAACGTTTGACCTAAAATTCTGATCGTAGAGAGAAGAGAAAAGAGAAGGTTGGCCGGTTCTAATTTATGGGTACTCGACAATTTATTGGTTAGGCAGACAAAAACGAAAATACAATCACTAAAAGTATCATAATTATACGTAAGAAAGATGCAGTGTTAGAAGACTCACAAATATGATCCACAAGTAGAGGAACTTCTACATTCTTTTTTTGGTAAACATAACTTCTACATTCTTCTTTTCAGTTTTCTATTTTTATATGCTACCTAATTAGGATTTAACACGCGCTAATTATAGCGCGGACTAATTTTTTTAATGAAATTGTTTTGAAATTTTTAAAAAATTGCTTTTATTTGAATTTTGTAATATGCATCACTCATGATTATAAATAGAATTGTCAAACGGAATAATTTGTCTATTTAACCCGTTTTGCAGTGGACTATAATATTATTCGGGATAACCCGTAAAACATATAATCTTAAAAACATAACTCTATTAATTATTACGCACCGTTTAATGACTCTAGTTTTGTGGTTAGTTCATGAAATCTTAAAAAAAACAAAAAATCTTGTGATTTTTTATAAAATTAGTAAAATATTTTTCAATTTTTATTTTGATATAAATTCAAATAAAATATAGTGAAAAATATATCAAGATTTTGAATATATTTTTTTCTTTGAATATATATGTATTGATTATTATTTATAAATATATAGTAGATAACATCTTTAATGCAAAATAAATACTTTACATATTTTTATCACTAATTGTAAAAGATAATTATACCATTTCCTATTTCAATTATTATTTGTTATTTGTAATGACATTTCATATAATAACTTATAAAATAAAGTTTATTTTCACAAATGTCTTCTTAAATAATAAATAATATTATAGAGATAATCCGTTTTCCTTGCATGCAGGGGCGGAGGCAGGTGATGGAGATCAGGGGCAGTTGTCCACCATAAATTTTTTTTTTTTGGTGTAATTGCTTAAAGATTTTTTTTTTATCCTTCTTGGTATATTATTTTATGTACTATTGCCCCGGATGAAAATAGATTCTAAATCCGCCAGTGTTGCATGAATGTAGTTTATACGTAGTTTACGTACAAGTGGATACTGTTAGAGGGGGGATTAGCACCCCCTGGTTTAACTCGGTTCGAACCGAGATCGGTTCAATCAAGACCGGTTTACGATGGTTCGGATCGAGGATAAGTCGGCCCGAAAACATTGGGCCGAGCTCGGGATCTCGCTGAAAGCCCACCTCGGCTACCGATCTGGGCCCATCACAAGCCCAGTCCGTTACAACAGATGAAACCGGAATATTTCCTCTTTCCCGCCGATCTCGGAAATGGAAATATTCCTTGCGAATAGACCGCCGAAGAATAAGGAATATATCCTTATCTCGGAGGGGAATCCGGAATATTTCCATTCCCTAATCGAGCAAGGAAAAGGGAATATTCACATTTAGAGCCGCCTCAAGACAATATAAATAGAAGAGAAGGTTCATTCATCAACATCCTCCACAACTTCCGCAGAGACAGAGAATACAAGAGAGAGCTCATTACCGATCTCAAGTCTTTTGTCTTTGCTTTCTTACTTAAATTCTGTTGTAACGCCGACCTTGATCAATAAACGAGATTCCGACTAAAAAGTACTGTTTTACCCCTTTTGTGTGATTTACGGATCAACAATTGGCGCCGTCTGTGGGGAATATTTAGAGCAGTACTTTCGGATATCGTTAAATTGAGTTCGGCGATGGCTCTTCCAGTCAACAATGCCGTTAACACCGAACGTGAATGAGGGGAGAAGCCGCGAGCAGCACCACCTCCGTCCGTGACCTCCTACGCCGACCACAGTCAGCAATCTGGGACCACGTCGAGCTTCCCGGAGCTCCGCCATGGCCGCCGCCATTAACACCGACCTACGACGTAAAGACGAAAACCAGATCTTCTTCCTTTTGGGCTTGAGCAGATTCTCGGCCCACCTGATGTTTACTGGGCCCAAATTCTGGTCTATCTTAGATTAAGCCATCCCCTGGCCCAAAGTATTGAGAATATCGAAAACCCAACCCCGACCAGATTCGTTAAAGAAAACAAAAAAAAAAGGGGAGGAACGAGCTCATCAGCTCATCAACCGAACTCACGCGAGAACGAGCTCACTCATGAGTCATGACCATGAAAGAGAGGCCGAACATAATAACGAGCTCACTTACCGAGCATAAAAACCATCGTGACTTGAGAAGAAGATGTGACGTGCATGGCAAGCAACAAGTATTACGCGAGACATAAACGACGACGTCACTTACTCTCCTCACGAGCCATGCACCTCGCCACCGAACACAAACATGCCGACCATGACGTCATCACATCTCTCTGAATACGCCGAACATACCGATCACGGCATCATGCCGAACTCAACAAACTTGAACACGCCGAACATGCCGATCACGAGGCCACGACGAACTCACCAACTTGTCGAACTCGCCAATACACCGAGGATGACCGAGCATGATGAGCTCACGACGAGAAACCAATACACCGGACATGAACTCACTAAACACACGACGAGAAGTAACATGCATGATGAATAGCTTGCATGCAAAGCGACGTGCATAACGACGACCAACGAACACGATCACAACACGTCGAGCTCATGATCACGAGCCCGTTCAAGGTCATGCCGAACATGGGACCACGCCGAACTTGCGGTACGCATTGAACATACCGAACGCGCCGAGAAACACATGCCGAGCATGAAGACATGCCGATTTTATCCTAACAACCATGCCTAGCATGACGTAACCGTGCATGTCACCATGCCAAGCTCACTTGAAGACGTGCCGAGCTCACTCTCGCAATTAACCGACGTCAAACAATGATCGGCGCGATGCCTTGTTCGCAGTCAGGCATCGCGCCGACCTTACTCACGGTAAAAAATCGCGCCGACCTTGTTCGCAGTCAGGCATCGCGCCGACCTTGTTCGCAGTCAGGCATCGCGCCGACCTTGCTCGCGGTCAAGCATCGCGCCGACCTTGCTCGCAGTCAGGAATCGCGCCGACCTTGCTCGAAGTCAGGCATCGCGCCGACCTTGTTCGCAGTCAGGCATCGCGCCCACCTTGCTCGCAGTCAGGCATCGCGCCGACCTTGTTCGCAGTCAGGCATCGCGCCCACCTTGCTCGCAGTCAGGCATCGCGCCCACCTTGCTCGCAGTCAGGCATCGCGCCGACCTTGTTCGCAGTCAGGCATCGCGCCGACCTTGTTCGCCGAACTCAAAAAGCCGAACGCGCACAGTTCGCAAAAAAAAAAAAAAAAAAAAAAAAAAAAACAAAAAAGACGCTCTTCTACCTAGCTACGCTCTCGCTATCAAGCTTCTCCTCTATCAAGTGACAATACACTCGGATTCGATCTGGGAAATAGTAAGCCGAATTCTCAACATTCGCAAATTATAAGCCGGATGACGCAATTCCCAGATTGTCTGAGCCAAATAAGTCGAGTCTGTCTCGCACACTCAGATCCAATATGGGAACTAAGCCGATCAATCGACGATCGCCGACCTAGAAGCAGGTCGTAAGATCGAGTTCATTTTCTACACCCCGGCTAAGACCGTATTATGTACGGCACCAATTGTGTGCACAATGAACTCGAGAGGATGTGTAACGACCTCGGAATTAACAGTCAAGAAACGACTAAGTAAGATGAAGCTTCCACAGCTCGCAAAGCCATCTTATTATGAACTACGAATGGCTTGATCCTTCTTTCGAAGGTACGTAGGCAGCCCTCACAAGGCGCAGCTATAACATTAATAAAATTTTACCAAGGCATTCTACCGAACTCCAATAGTTCGTACCTTCAAAGCCAAACTTTATGTTTGCCGAACTCCAACAGTTCGTATTTTCTAAGTCAAACTTTTAGTTTGCCGAACTCCAACAGTTCGTATTTTCTAAGTCAAACTTTTAGTTTGCCGAACTCCAACAGTTCGTATTTTCTAAGTCAAACTTTACGTTTGCCGAACTCCAACAGTTCGTATTTTCTAAGTCAAACTTTTAGTTTGCCGAACTCCAACAGTTCGTATTTTACAAGTCAAACTTTTAATTTGCCGAACTCCAACAGTTCGTATTTTACAAGTCAAACTTTTAGTTTGCCGAACTCCAACAGTTCGTATCTTCTAAAGCCAAACTTTTAGTTTGCCGAACTACAACAGTTCGTATTTTCTAAAGTCAAACTTTTCGTTTGCCGAACTCCAACTGTTCGTATTTTCTAAGTCAAACTTTACGTTTGCCGAACTTCAACAGTTCGCATTTTCAACCACCAACGGTTCCCATTTCAACGTCCTGGCCAGACGATCTGATAAAGCCGAGCTTAGCTCGCACGCATCCTCATGGTGCAATGGATAATACACTTTCCACATTCAAAGCCGAGATCAGTCTCGCACCAACTTCTCAGATTATCCGAGCCAAATAAGCCAAGTCCGTCTCGCACACTCGGATTCAATGTGAGAAACCTAGAGCATATTAAGATGAGCTGTTCACGTACTCTTAAAACTAAACTCTAGGGTCAAGCCGAACGTCCTTCCTCGCAAACCTAAGCCGACTTCTCAACAGTCGCAAAACTAGTAAGCCGATTTCTCAACAGTCGCAAAAACAAGTAAGCCGATTTCTCAACAATCGCAAAAGCAGTAAGCCAATCTACGATAGGGATTGCCGACCTCGAACAGGTTCAGTCGAATTCATCCTCTTCACCCGGCTAAGACCGTACAGTTTACGGCACCACTGTGTACGATAAATTCGAGAGGTTCGTATTATGTACGACTTCAAATATATCAGAAGAAATAAAGCATAACACTCAAAATAAAAAGAAGATCGATAAAAATCAGATTCGTTAAAAAGCCCCTCGGGCAAAACGGATACCGGACTTTAAAAACCCTCCGGTCCAAGAGGTCAGGTTATAAGCCCATTCGGGCAAAGGAAAAACTAGTCATATTACAAAACAAAAAGACGATTCAGACATTTCGCTTCCGCATCGCATCAGCGCGATCAGCCGACATGGAAGCCTGATTGGATCCGAACTCGTCAAGGCCCGGTGGAACCTCATTGCCCATCGACGTCGAAACCTCTGGATGCACCGGATCACTAAAAGGCGTGACAACCAAGTCCGCCTCATCCAGCTCACAAAGGTCGATCGCGGCATATTCCTTCACCTTTTCGGCCTTAAGCTTCTCAAGCCGATCGATACGAGACGAAGGGACAACAATACCGTGCTTCTTCTTAAGGCCCTCGCAAAAATCAAGTACTCCCTGAACCTGATTGATAACGAGGAACGGTTTCTTCGCCCGCTCAACCGCCGACAAGTGGTCCTTTACCTTCTGAAGCTGGACTTGGCACTTTTCAGTGACCGCTTTTCTCCTGGAGATCTTCTGGGTACGACCGGCCCTCAATCGTGAAGTTTCCGCGAACAGCTTTATCGAGAGAGCGTCTCTTTCCAACCCCAGCTCGGCATTGGATCTCTTAAGTGCGGCAATCTCTCGAGTCAGTTGGTCCACCGCACGATCGCCCGCCTCCACTCGGTCCTCAGATATGTGCAGCTCCTTGCGAAGTCCCGCCACTTGAACCCTCGCCTCGAAAGCTTTACGGCGCGATTCTCCGAGCTCACGATCGTAAGACCCGACGATCTCGTTCGTCTGAGCAACCATCTGCAGGAATAACGAACTTTAAAAATAAGCAATCGAAAGAAAAAGGATAACAAAAAAAAAGGGAGAAAAGGATACCTCGGCAGTAGTCTGGGCCAGCTTCTTATAAGCCTCAGGTTGGCGAAGGGAACCGATCGGCGGAAGGAAGTCCGGGCCGAAACTCAAGCGCCGATATGATTCGACATAATCCCAGGAATCGGCCTCGGGATCCGACGTTCGACGCCTCTTCTGCACTGGAGAGCTGTCCGATAGGACAATCGTTTCCCCATCAGTTTGTTGGGGGTCGGTAATCCCCTCGTCGCCTTCGCCACCTTCGGCGTGTTCGGTACCGACTCCAGCAGTCGAACCAGCAGCCCGCCGAGACCCCCTTTTTGTCTTCTTCTTTCTTTTCTTCTCGGCCGGATGAGAAGTGTGCTCCCCAGCAGGAACCTCTCCTTGGCCAACCTCTTCGTTAACGGCTGGAGCTTCCGGATCTGCCTGCTCGGTTGCTGAAGGAGCGCGATCCCCAGTAGGAACTTCATCTCGGCCGACCTCTTCATCAATGGCCGTAGCCTCGGGATTCACCTGGACATCAGGCGAGGGAATGTCCACATCCACCTCGTCGCCATCCATCTCGGCTGAAAGATTGGGGATATCCTCGAACTTCATTTTTCTCCGACGAGATGGTTTTGCTGAGAGGAAGCAACGGGTAAATAAAAGAAGATCGGTATCAACGAACTGCGAAGAAAAGTCTGCCAACTTACCTTTAAGGGCTCTTTTCGCTTTTAAATCGAGCTTCTCCTGGTAAGTTTCAGGCCACCGAGCTTTCCCCGCAGCACTCAATTGCTTCGCGTGAGCAAAAGTGAATCCCGGTGTGGTGATAAGGAAGCTTGGAAGATGACGAGCTGAAGATAGGAAAGAAAGATATAAGTTAGGCAAAATAAGGTACTAAGATGAAATAAAGAACAAGTATCTACCAATAGGAGTTCTCCATAGAGTTCGGTAACTCCCTCCCGGACACTCGACGGAAGATTCATCGATCTTCACAAAGAAGTATCTGGCGCTCCAATGATTGACCTTGTTCGGTTTATTCCCAGTAACAAGATCGGCTTCCGGCTTCACATTTGCCGATAGAAACCACGGCTTTGCCTTCGATAGGTTCACTCGGAACAACCTCACAAAAACCTTCGCCGTAATGGGAATACCGCACTCTTCCCCGATAGAAAGAAGACCCATAAGGTTGATCACCGTGGCTGGCATCAACTGAGAGATCGCGACGCGCCGCCTCTTGCAGTATTTATAGACAAGCTCCGGGATGGAAAACCGAAGCCCACAACTCCTGAAATGCTCCTCGTAGACGCAAATGTAGCCATCAGGAGCATCCCACGGGCGATCAGCAGCCTTCGGGATCTCAAACAGCAAGTCATTTGGAGCATCGCACCGCTCCAAGGTGATCTGAATCGTCTCCGCGGTAGACCAAGATGGTCCGATGCTGGTTGGCCTCTCAACCATCCGCCTAGCAGCCAAAACGGGACCATCGTCTCCTTCATCAGGACGACATGCTGGAGAAACGGCACGGTTGTCCAAATCGGCCGCATCTTCGTCCTCGGCGAGCCGAGCAGCGAACTCGGCATCTGCCCGAACTTGTTCATTTAGCTCAGCAATCTCTTCTTCAGGCAGGTCCTCGTCGATGAGATGCGGAACTTCGACTGAAACTTTTGAGCTGCTCGGTCCGGCCGCGGCACGCTGAGAGTTGCGCCTAAACATCTCCCGTTCGACGTCACCCAGTCCGTCCGAGCTCGAATCAGAACTATTGACGAACAGCCCAATGTCTGGGAACTCAGATGAAGGAGCTCGGTCTTCAACAGAAGGGGAAGAAGTCCTTGAAACCATATCGATCGGAGGAGAGAAGTTGACGAAGAACAGAACGAAGAACTCGAAAATCTTCGAGCAAACCGGAGAAATCACGGCGGAGAGGATGAGCGAAGAACGGAAAACCTAAAAATTCTAGAGAGAAGGGAGAGCTCTAGAGAGAGAAGGAGAAATACCTTTTTGGAGAAAATGAGCAGAAGTGAAAAACAGAAAGAGGGTCGGGCAGTATTTATAAGGAAAAACGCAATGATGACAATTCCTCGAAATCCGCGATCGAAGAAGACAAATCGACGCGCGACTCTTCGATTTCCATAGCAAGAGAAGACGAATCGACGCGCGCCTCTTCGAATTCTGCGACAAGAGAAGACGAAACGACGCCCTCTTCTCAAGAAAAACTCACCGAATTCGAAAGTTCGGAAAATCGATTCAACCGTGAGAACCCAATCTAAAGAGGATCCGTCCTTTCAAGCCGAACTTAAGCAGTTCGCCGAACTCATACAGTTCGTATCATCAAACCGAACTTAAGCAGTTCGCCGAACTCGTACAGTTCGTATCATCAAGCCGAACTTAAGCAGTTCGCCGAACTCGTACAGTTCGTATCATCAAGCCGAACTTAAGCAGTTCGCCGAACTCGTACAGTTCGTATCATCAAAGCCGAACTTAAGCAGTTCGCCGAACTCGTACAGTTCGTATCATCAAGCCGAACTCGAAACAGAATCTGATCAGATCATACCGATCTCAGTTTTAACCGAGCTAAAGAATACTCCTCAAAAATTCGCCGAACTCATAAACTCCCTCGCCGAACTGAGGGGGGAACCAATTGTTAGAGGGGGGATTAGCACCCCCTGGTTTAACTCGGTTCGAACCGAGATCGGTTCAATCAAGACCGGTTTACGATGGTTCGGATCGAGGATAAGTCGGCCCGAAAACATTGGGCCGAGCTCGGGATCTCGCTGAAAGCCCACCTCGGCTACCGATCTGGGCCCATCACAAGCCCAGTCCGTTACAACAGATGAAACCGGAATATTTCCTCTTTCCCGCCGATCTCGGAAATGGAAATATTCCTTGCGAATAGACCGCCGAAGAATAAGGAATATATCCTTATCTCGGAGGGGAATCCGGAATATTTCCATTCCCTAATCGAGCAAGGAAAAGGGAATATTCACATTTAGAGCCGCCTCAAGACAATATAAATAGAAGAGAAGGTTCATTCATCAACATCCTCCACAACTTCCGCAGAGACAGAGAATACAAGAGAGAGCTCATTACCGATCTCAAGTCTTTTGTCTTTGCTTTCTTACTTAAATTCTGTTGTAACGCCGACCTTGATCAATAAACGAGATTCCGACTAAAAAGTACTGTTTTACCCCTTTTGTGTGATTTACGGATCAACAGATACCCACGGTGATCTGGAGATAAAAATCTTGTGTTTGTGATGTTGACATTGATCTTTTTTTTTAGCCATCAAAATTATGTTGACATTGATCTAACGACATTAACTAAATATAAAATACTTTTTTTTTGGTTAACCGTAAATATAAAATGCTGGATAATGCTTTGGTATCTGTCGTGTAATATCCGTCATTGTCATTAGTAACAGTAAAACGAACTTGTTTATTTAAGTCACTTTTTTTTTTCTTAACAAAGTTAGATTTTAAAAGGTTCAAATTCAAAGTTGTTATATATATAAAAAAACATTGAAAATATAAATAAATATCATCTTTGCCGCCCCGCCGATTCAACTCCATAAATTGCAATCGCTATCAAAGACTAAATGTATGGCGGCCAAAATATCAGCAACTAACCTTTGTAAATTGAACTAAATGTAACTAACCTTTTTGAATTGAAATCATATTTCTTTTTTCTTTCTTACTGATATCATATGCTCTTCATTTATAAATGCTTACTTGCTAGAATTGGAGGTCGCCCTGATTTTTATTTTCTTTCCAATTTTCCTCTAAGCCGCCGCTCGAGTCTTTTTTTTATTTATTGTTGTTATCTCCCCGGAGGCCGATGCTCCTCACCGCCGCCGGGGGAGGCTTCCCCCTTTTTCCTTCATTTTGTTTGTGGTTCACCCTCCCCCTGATTTTCTCGTTTTTCTAGTGGTGGGGGTTCTTCTTTAGTTTTTGGATCTCCTCTAGGGTTCCGACGGGGTGTACTCCGGCGTGTGTGGCGACGCAGTGGGTCGATCTGGTGGTGGTGTGTGGCGAAACGGCTCTACCTCGGGTTAGGCTCCAGTGCAGATGATGAAGCGGATCTCGTATGGATCTCGACAGTGGGCGATTCCAGAGTCCTCGTGGACGGGTCTCCGGCGTCAACGAAGAGGCTCCGTGGTTTTCCCTTCCTCTCTTGTGCCCAGAGTTGTGGCTCCTCCGCCGCTTCTCTAGTTTTGGTCCTGTCGGTGGTGAGTGGAAGTGGCTCCACTTGTCTTTTTTTTCACGGCAGTGTTCGACGGTTCTAGGAGTGGGTCAAAGTTGCGGATAGAGAGTGCTCCGTTAACGGCTCTGGTGGTGACTTAGTGACGATTAGAGGCGGCGGATCTGTTTTAGCAACTATTTTCATTTCCGTGGGAGATTATTCCTGTAGCTTTCGCAAGCTCGGGAATGGCGGCCGTAGGTGGCTTCTCTGGCTGCCCGAAGAGGCTCCCGTACCGTCGGTTGTGGAGTGGTTCGTTGAATCAATTACGTTTTTGTGTTTGTCCTCGGAGAAGCTGTAGGCGTTCCTTTTAGTGGGGTTTGAGGGCTGACCTCGGGTGGGAACTGCTCGTGGCAACGACGATGAGGACTCGAATTCTTTGGAATTGCAAATGCAAATGTCTGAGCTTCGTGTTCGGAATCGGTGTATCTTCGTTGAGGATCCTTTTGGTGTCCTGTGACGTGTGTTTTTCTTGCTCGTTTCGTTGTCCATTTCTTTGTTTCCGATTGTTCTTTGCTTTTGTTTGTAGTTTTCGGTCTTTCTGCTTTCTAAGTTATCTCTGTAACTTCTGTCACAAATCTTAAAAATTGGTATAAAATTTAACATTTAAACCAAAAAAAAAAAATACTTACTTGCTATTTGCTAAGGTGATATGAGTTTCCGTTTAGTGTTTGGATGATACCAATTCAAGTATTTGGTTTCTTTAGTATACTAAAAATTCAAAAACTTTCCGTGGAAGAAAAATGCTATCCATTCACAATATCTAAAATTACAGAAGAACCCTAAAAACTTGAATACCCAATTTCCGGAGTAGACCATAATTTTTCTAAGATACGTAAACTGTTGTGCACTTGGCCTTTGTTTGGATTTGGTGGCAATTTTTTTTGGTTTAATTTGGTGGCGATTTTATTGGTTTAAATTTAATTATAAGAGTACTATTGATACGTGATAGTACAACTACAGATAATACGTCAGATATTATATTGAAGTTTTAGAGAAAAATATCAATAGTACATATCATGATTCTTCATAAGAATACTAAAAACTTGGGTTTAACAAACAGAAAGTAAATGGGAAATCACAACGAAAAACACAGATAATCTTCAGAAAAAACTATAAAAAAGAGAAAACAAGAGAAAAAGCCTAACTGGAGGAGAGGGAATAAGAATAATAAAAGATGGGAAGAGGTGAATAATGATTTGATAATTACTTGGTGTACAAGACATCTTCCCACGGGTGTCGGTATAGTGGCTGTTTCAATCTCTTCTGGTCGAATGTGTGCCTGCACCAATTTGTTCACACATAATTTTGAGAATCAATTTGGTATAAGAACAAAGATGAAATGTGTCCGGTTAGGATAGTTACCCGATTAAACCGATGGATCGAGCGAGGACGAAGAGGCCGTTGAGATAACCAATCTGGACGATTTCGTCGATCTCTTGCTTAGTGAACATTCCACTTCCAGCGAGAAGGTCCAAGAAGAGAGATCCTATGGCTCCGTCGACGTTGAGTACGAGGTTGTTGGCTTTAGAAAGTGTGTATGTTTCAACTTGGACTGCGTATTCCATGTACTTCACCGAAGGGAAGTTAGACCGTGCGAATTTCTGAAGCAGCTCTACTCTTTTGTCTCTGTTGTCTCTGCTCTTTATCCTACAAAATCCCATATAGATGTAAGAAAACATATCCTATAGGAGAATGTTCTGTTTCTGCTCCTACTCAAAACTGATTTATTCTTACCGGTGACCAATTCCAGGGACACGTATTCCTTTCTTCTTCATGCCTTCCACGAATTCATAAGGCGTAAGACTCTAAGAAACGAAAAAACGTTTTTTTTTTATCAATTATATTTCAGTTTCAAGAAGTGGTTGATGCAGTTGCAGTGCGGCAGAAAAGGGTTTTTACCCTGTCACAAGCGTCCTTGAAGTACCGTGCTGCGTCATCAATGGCACCACCAAATCTTGGACCAATTGTTAATAGACCTGTTTGTTGGAAGTATTATCAATTCTTATAAGCATAGATTATTATTATAGCAATTTTCACTAGGAAGAGACCACGAATCTAGATGTTAAACTCACCTGAAACAAGACTGGAGACAAGGTCTTTTCCTGCTCTTGCTGTTACGATGGTGTTGTGAGCCCCGGAAACGCATGGACCGTGGTCAGCACACAACATTATGCATATCTGATCATAGCTTAAAGTTTCAGAAAGCAGAGTCCATCTCACTAGCTAAGAGTATTCAATATTTGTGTCAGGGGATAGATAGATGAGAAAAGATATGCAACCTCAATGAATTTGGTACAGTAACTGGGAAGACTACGTTTGAACCATAAGAGAGAAATGACATCTCCCACACCATAACCTTGTTCAATGATGGAAGACATTGGCACACCAGCATAGCATGGTTCCTCCCCTGCAGATTAAACTCAAAGATAAATTAATTTTGTTTACAACAATGTTTATTGTTTTAAGCATTATAAAATGATCTAGTTTCAGAAGAATAATACCTCTGTCATCAGAGATGGTGGAGATAATGTGCGTAGGAGCCCGGACTTTCCCACTCTTAATTGCGGAGCTAAGATCTTCGGGGATTTGTGGAGGAGTGACTTCCTTAATAGGAGACACCTTTCCTTCTTCAACCTATGAACAACGAAAAAATTGAACATAAGATCACAACAAAAAGAAATGCAACCTAAGAGCATCATTGATTGGAGACTGACCAATTTGTCGAAAGTTTCCTTGATTGCAGATTCTAGGGCTTCAAATGAAGTAGGTACAGTAGCTCCAGCGTCTTTGAGTGCTTGATTCTTGGCCTGTGCAGACTCCATCTCTCCACCACTTTTCGCTCCCTGATTCAGGTTATATCAAAGTATGGTTTATGCAGGAAGGTTGGTGTCCAGAGTTTATCCAATTCAGTTTTTGGGTGGCACTTACTGCATGACCAAATTGTACTTCGGACTTGAAGAGACGTGCACAAGTCCCGCTGACCCAAGAAACCACTGGTTTGGTGACTTTTCCCTGTTTCAAAGCTTCAACTAGAGAATATTCATCTCTTCCTCCAAGCTCTCCGAGTACAACCACCATTTTAATCTGCAATATATTATAAAGGAAAACATAATTTTGGAGTTAAAAGACAGTAGTTGAATGAGAGAAGGAAGATCAGATGCCCTATAATAGCTTCTCATATAGTTAAACAGTAGAAAAGATAGTGCCGGCTATTGTCAGATGAAATCCCAGTGAGCAACAAAATTTAAAACTCGATGATTAATATACCTGTGGGATGTTGTTAAACCGCAGGATATGGTCAGATAAAGTAGATCCCGGGAACACATCCCCACCAATAGCAATGCCTGTAGCCGACCCAGAAAATAAACTCAACTTAAGACTGTTGAGAAATGATAGACATGAGGATACCTCATTAACAGATTCTGAACATAAAATACAAACTCACCTTCATAGATCCCATCTGTCACACGAGCAATGGTATTGTACATTTCATTAGACATGCCACCCTGCAGAAAAGAGAGAAGGACAAATAAATTCTCAGATTAAGATACAAAAGAGGATGATAATGAGCTTCTGCAGAGAGCAGACTACAAAAGTGCAAAAAAATCAGCACATACAGATTTCGAGACAAAGCCAACAGATCCAGGCCTGTACAGCTTGCACTGGATGATATTGTCAATTGTTCCGGCAGTGTCACCAATTTTAAAGGCTCCAGCTTGAATACCTCCAACAGTAGCTGGTCCAATAATAACCTGTAACAACCAATCAGTAACAGAAGATTGATTCATAAAGCTCACATTAATTTCACTCTATTAGAAACATATTAAAAACAAATTCTCCATATGAACTAGTCATCCTGAGGAATCGAGCTCAGTTCAGTTTTACAAAACCACCTTATTGTTAGCACGAGCATAAGCAATCAACTTTTTAGTGTCTGACTCCGGAACACCTTCTGCTATTATGGCCACTACTTTAATAGTTGGCTGCTTCAAAGCAGCCATGGACGAAGCAGCAGCACTAATACGAATGGAAGGGGGGAAAAAGCATTACAAAGAATCACAAAGAGAGACAGTAAAAATTGCATTTTACAGAATAAAAACTACACTAACCTTCTAAAGGATGCAAAGTTGATGAATACATCTGCTGTGGGATGCGCAGCACATGCTGCTTCAATACTGCAAGAAACGGACAAGCATGTTGAATAGTCTTTTTCTCTATCGAAATGAGATCTAACTTACGCTGCATGGACAGGGATGGCGATTTCCTCTTGACCAAAAAATAGCTTTTGGAATCCCTCGGAACCGGGGTTAATGATACCAGCAACAGAAGGAGTTTCTCGTCCTGAAAAGAGTAAACATAAATTTAAGCAGGAAAAAAGAAGAAGGTGATTAAGAGCAAGACAGAGACAACGAAGCTACACTCACCACAGAGGAAATCAAAATCAAGCATCCGCTGAATGGGAAGCTGTTTATAGTTGTAGAACAAGGCTTGTGTGTTGCGTGAAAATAGCTGTCCCGTGGCCATGTTATAGGCTCGAAAGCAACTGAGAATCACAGTGTGAATAAAATATATTACATTCCAATCGAACAGGAAAATGCAAAAGTTGAAACCAATCCAAAAGATGATTGGTTCCACCAACCTAAAAGCTTTCACCTTTCCATGTTATTAATTCAAAAACTAAAAAATTTGATGAAACCATGATGGAGAACCGAATCAAAGAAGAAGCTTTTGAATCCAATTATTCCGGAGTAAACAAACACGAAGTGGGATCGACCCACAATTCCGAATCTCAAGTCAACAACTTGCATTACAAAATTCCATTTCAATTTAGATCTCAACCTCGTATAAACGAAATCACTCCACTATCGAATCATAACTTTTTGTTTGAGAAAAACGAAAAATACAGATCGGAATCGAAAGAAACACGGATCTGACTCTTGGGATGAAAACAAAGAAAAGAAGAGGAACCTGGTCACGTGCAGAGTCGAGCGAGTCAGTACCGAGCAATGTTAGGTAGAGAGTAGATTTGCTAGTAGGAAGGGAAAGGTTCGGAGAAAACCATTAAATAGAGAGAGAGAAATGGGAGGGAAACAAATGGATCAGCTCAGCTACCACAGAGAGAGATAGACTGAGAGAGATGAAGAGAGAGTGTAAAGGTGGCCCATGTTAGTTAGCTCACAGCTCCCGATCCAAAGTTGTTTTCTGCTTTTGTTGTAAATAAGTGAAAAATGAAAAGGCATAAAGAAAAATAAAATAAAAGGGACAAAAAGATATAAAGATTTTGTATGTTTACTATTTATAGTTCAAAAGTAGAATTTCCTTCTTATTATTAACATAAATATTTATTTATACATTTAAATTTTCTAATTTTCTCAATCAACCAAACTATTCCTTTAAAATTAAATTATCTATCTTCTAATATCTACCATTTTTTTGTTACAAGACTTATTCATATCTATAGTAATTTTTAGTCTAAAAAAGAAAAATATATTACTCTTTTCGTTTCATATTAGTTGTCGTTTTAGAATTTCAATGCAAATATTTGATAATATTTTCAATTTTATCTCTATTACTTTAGCTTATTAATTAGTGTAATCATAGTATATAATACATCAATAAAAAGTAAAACAGAAAATTGAATTGTTTTCTTAATCTACATAAAACAATGTAGAACGATAACTAATATGAAACAGATGGAATACTAAACAATGTTTATTTACATGAAATAGGTTTAATAAAAAAATGAAATACTCTATTTTCATTGCATTGTGTTATCTCGCATTATCCGTGGTAAACATTAAAATAAAAAAATCAATAATTATGTTATATTTTTAAAAAGAAAAATAAAAAAAAGAAGAAGGAATTGATGGTGTTAGGGTTTAAGGTGTTTTCCTCTTCCCATATGGCCAACTTTCAATGGGGGTTTATGCAACTGCTCTAACCTCTTATTCTCTCGCACTACGAAATAGACAATCTGAATTCTTCACTAATGGATTCCACTGATGACGATTTTGGTGAGTTGTACGTCGATGACAAGGTTCAGGCGAGTGCCGTTGATGTTGGATTCCAAATTTCGTGCCAAGAACCGGAGTGTGCTCCGATTTCCGGCGGTTTTGAAAGGACACTAAAGTCTGAATCGCTAGGTGAAACTAACAAAATCGGTGTGGTGGCTAAGGATTCCAGTCCGTGTGTCGGCGCTTGTGCCGTGCATCGGACCGATGCGAATGAAGAATCGGAATACAGTGACAGTGACGATGATTTGAATATAGTGCTGAAAGACGACGGTTCCAAACTGCTTCCTATTGCTTGTGCTTCGAACACCAACAATGACGAATCATCCCAAACTTGCTCGTTTCAGGAACGGAGGATCGGAAGTTGGGTAAGTGTCCGCGATTGAGTTTTAAGTTTCTAGTTTTAATCTTATTGTCCTGATGGATTCCTTTCCAGTGCACACTGCCCAATGGTGGGATAGTTAATGGTCGCATGACGATGGAAGCTTCAGCTAATAATGCCTGGATGCATCCGTCTCTAGGAGTGCCTCAATGTGGATATAATTTCTCACATACTTGGTCCAGGTTAGTGACATTTGATCCGTGCAGCCCTAGTTCTAGATAATACATGTTGAAGCTGATTGAGATGAACAATGGTAAATGTGTTTGAAGATCTTAATATGTACAGTGATGTGTGTTTCTTTCATTCTCAGGACAGCTTTTGATGCAAATTCCGATGTGTTTGAGAAGAAGCCATGGAGGGTTCCTGGTACGGATATCAATGACTTCTTTAATTTTGGGTTTAACGAGCAAAGCTGGAAAGATTATTGTAAACCGTTGGTAAGTAAACATGTTTTGATTCTTAATGTCAATAGTCATATCCTTGTGGCAAGGACGTATCTGGGTTGATCTTGATGAGTTTCTTTCCGTTTCAATTAAAGGGAAGAGCAATTGAGGTTAAAGGTGGAACTCACGACCGAATACCATCCATGGATTTGCGTGTTCCACGTGATTCAGGCCCTGACGTGGTGATACAGGTCAGAGATTTAATGATACTTGGTTTGTTGGTTTTTGTTTCCCTTATTTTTTTCATTGATGATTGAATATGTGAAACCAGATCCCAGTGACTAATGATGTTAAGGAGCTAACAAGCGTGACACCTGTGGAAGCAAGGTCTCTCAACATAACATCAAATAAAGCATCTGGAAGTGAGGAGTTTCATTCAGGTAACGGAAAGGATTTGAATTCATCTGGTGATTCAATGAAAGAAGAGGCTTCTGTGGAGTGTGAAGACGAAAACACTGGAAGTTTCAGAGGCGAGCAATCTCCTTCGAAAGAGAATTGCTACGGCAGGGAAGGAACACCTTGTGATAAGGAAATCATTGAGGAGGAGAAAGAAGATACTTGTTGGAATTCAGATGAGGCGGATTCATCCTCAGTGGAAAGGGAATCATCTCTTGGAGATCACATTCGTTTTAGCCCTACCTCTTCCTATTCTGTGGGTAAAACTGAGGAATCTGAAGATTCTGAAACAGAGTCATCAAAAGGCGGTGCTACTGATGACCAACGTGAAGTCAGTAAACCACCACCACGAACTAGATTTGCGGAACATGAAGCAAACAGTATCAAAAGTGGGGATAGGAGTGGTACAAAGCATTCTAGGCACATAAGATCTTACGAAGACCCAAACAAAAGGCAATGTGAAAGAGCTGACTATGGTGTACATAGAAGAATAAAACACGGAGTTGTTAAGGATGCATCGCCGACACCAGATCCAGATCTTGGCAAGAAAGTGTCTTCTGGACGTGGAAGTTTGTATCGTGATTCGAGCAAAAACTGGCAAAAGGGATCACTTTCTACTTTAGAAAAGTTTGAGACTGAAGGTAAAGGTTTTCCTCACTCAAATAGAGAAAAACGTCATGGTTTCTCATATTCATCTGCAGATCTTGATCGAGATAGAGAGCACAGGTTTGGTTGGCGCAACAACAAAGAATCATCACAGGGCCGGGGGTTTGATCATTCTAATGGTGACAAGTATGAGGCACGTCTTAAAGAGTATACCTCACGTTCAACCTTCAATCTTACTCAGAGAAACTCTCGATTAAGTTTTAAGGAAGAGGAGGATAGATATGGTAGGCAACATTGTGAAAGAAAATACAGCCGTGAAAGAAGTCATGGCCTAGCCTATGAAGGCAACAAAGAAAGAAATCGATATGATTGGCTAGAAGAACCTTATTATGAGGACCGTATTCCAACAACTGACATGGACTATAGGTACCGGTTTGAGTACTCTCCTGCACATGGAAGACATGGCGAGAATGATCTTCATTGTAGAAGGAGGGGTGACTACGATTATAATTTTCATCGTCATAGATACGAAGATGGAGTTCACAGGGAAGAAAGTGGAATTCCATTTGAGCTGGCTTACAGGGAGATGCATTCTTTTGCTGAAGTGGGAAGGAGAGAATTTGAAGGGTATGGAATAAATGAAGAATTCTCTGAAATAGATAGAAGAAACCATTACGCACCTGATTGGCATCTTGATAGATTTGTCTCAGAGAAAGGTGGTTATAAGTACAGAATCCAGGATGCTTGGCCCTCACCGCCTTTATCATTGAGAGATTCTTCCTGGAGAGAAGATACCAGAGGCTTGACAACAACGGAAGCATATGAAAGCCAGAATAATCAGTTGTATAAGGATGCAGCAAGAAGAGATGGTTGGACGCGGAATCTTGTTCATAACGATAATGTGAGCATACAAGATAGAGTAAGGTATGATGATGATTGGGTTCGTCGTGATAGAAGGAGATATCAGTTGGGAGATGACATTCAATGTTCAATGAGAGAAGTTGCTCATTCTGAGCATCCATCATTTACCGATGAGATGCTAGTCCGCGATATAAGGATGTCAACAAATAATCGGATGTCAACCAAACAAAGGCCTGGGTATTTCAAGAGGAGCCATATTCATGAAATTGATGGAAGACATCACAAATCCAAAAAGCTAAGAAGAAATGGGGATGCTTTCATCAATCCGGTTGACTTAACTGGTAGGCAAGGGAAGGTAAAAAATGAAGAAACCAAGTCTTCTATATTTATCAAGCCTTTCAGTTTTCCACATTGAATTAATTTTCTCCGTTTATAAACTCCACTCGCATGCATGCCTTATATCTATCTGACTGTTTTATGTGGTTGGATTTCTTGTTTGTTGTCATGATCTGATCTGTATGATTAAACATCAGTTTGTGTGAAGTGTCTTTTTTTGTGTGTGTGTGTTTCAGCTCTCTAACCAATCAAGAAGAAGATTCTCCAACGGCGGAGATCCAAATAAACCAGGTAATGTTGCGGACGGAAGGAACGAGAAAGCTGATGTGCAGAGTAAAGGTTTAAATGAAAAAGAGAAAGAGGAAGGTGAGATCATAGAAGAAGCGAGGAACGTGAAAGGGATTGAAATAGACGAGGAGCGAATACAAGAGAGCCTTAAGAAGATGGAGAAACGAAGAGAGAGGTTCAAGAAAACCGAATTCTCGAGGACGGTAGAAGCCACGTTTCAATCTCAAACCAAACCGGGAGTCAAAACCGATGATACCAATCAAGAGAGACCGGTTAGGAAGAGGCGATGGTGTGCAAGTTAGGTTGGCCATTCAAGTTAATACAATTACGCAAACCCGATCAAATTGACTTAGTTTTCTAGGGATTTTGCATGTGATTTTGTTTTAACTAGAAGATTTGACTTTGACCAATACTTTTTTATGTTTAGTATGTGAAATAAAATGATGCAGCCAAAGATCGAACCGGATATATTTTGTATTATCGTGTATGGTTATCGTGATAACCACAACACTAGAGTACAAAACCAGACCGAACTGACTTCCAAATAAAAAAAAATGCGAAAATACATTGGAAGAAAAGAAAAAGAAATAATCATCGTCGATATCTGGTGAGGTGGAATCGCAGCCGTCGGATAAGACGCGGCTGATCTGAAGCAAAAAGAGAAAAGGGGGCAGAGAGAGATAATTCAAACCAGTTTCCATCGACGAAACGATTCCTCTCGTTAAGCTCTTCTTCTTTCCAGGTTCGCTTTTTTCATCTCCAATGGAGGATCATGGTCCTTGTAATTTTTTATTTCAAGTCTTCCGATTTCTTTCCGTTTTGTTATCTGATTGGTGGGACATGATATGCTCCGTTGCTCGAAATTTATAGGCGTTTTTTTAATTTTTTCAAATTTAATCGAGAATTGGATCTGGTGTATTGCAAGTTACTGGTGAAGCTATGGACGAGAGAGGAACCCTTGTGATGCGTTGATTCTTACAACTTTGTTGGATTCCAAATTTGTTGTTTTTTTTAGTGGGAACTACTTAATCTTATGCAGTTTTGATTTTACCAACTTGAAATCGAATTATAGATATGGAACTTGCAACTGAAAGGCTTCGAATTTGGAGATTTTGTGTATGGGTTACTTGCTTTATGGATTGCCTTTGATTTATGGTTTTGCAGTTGTATCAGTCATTTGCTGCGAAAATCAGGTGTAATGGCGAGGATAAAACCCCAGGCTCTTCTTAATCAAAGCAAGAAGAAGAAGAGTCCGAGTCGCATAAGTATTTCCACTATTATTGTGTGTAACCTCGTAGTTGCTCTAGTCATACTATCGTTGGTTACAACTTATCGTCATTGGTCCCAGAGGTTTGTTTCCATCATTGAAATATTCCTTTTCATTACTTCTCTTGTCGTTGATTCTATTTCTACTATATGTTGCTTTAGCTAGAAATTGCTATCTACAAACGTAATAGGATCTTGATTTATCTCGCAGGTCAAGAAACACAATTGAACAGGAAACCCAGAGTCAGAGATTTCAGGTACTGTTTTGACAAGTTGTTTCAATGCTTGTTCTTTTGGTGGTGAACTTTCTGAGCACGTAGATTTAGAATTTAGGATATATACAGACATTATTTGGCTTTGTGTTTGTGTTTCAGGACACAAATGCTGCATCACAACAAAAGAATTACCATCTTCCTGGTTATGCCGTAAGTAAATCTCCCTGTTTGTTTGCTTAAGTTTCTTGTTTTATCCTTGCGCTTATTTCTCCTGGATATACATTTTCAATGATATCTTGCTCTTATCTCATGTAGGATATAAACACATCAAAAGGTCTTATAACTGTGGAACTCTTTAAAGAAGCTTCCCCCGAAGCTGTGGACAAGTTTCTAGATCTATGGTTAGTATCTGGATTCATTTGTTCTCTTTCAAGCTAGATAGAAAAGAAAAGTATATGAATTTGATTTAGCTAGGCCATGACTTGTTCTCAAGTAGGGGTGTTACATCTAGCTGGATAGGTTTCGAGTAACTTCAGTTTCTTCGCTGATTGATTTTGACCATCAAGTCCTGTCATACTCTTATTTGGAACATAAAACGTCACAGAAGAGAAACAGGCTGAATCACTATGTGACACTATTCTAGCTTAATTCAGTGGTAGAAGTAACACTCTGAGTGTTGTTGCAGTCAAAAAGATCACTTCAAGGGAATGCCATTTCATCGGGTTATAAAAAACTACTTGGTACAAGCTGGTCACTCCCCGAGCTCTATACCTGTAGAAGAATGGACAGCTAAAGGAAAGCTCCGTGGTCGCCTTCACACAAGGTAATTTGCTTGCTCTGCGTTTGCTTTAAGAGTAGTAAATTTCCATCATCTCTCTTTGGTTTAAGATCAAACCAAACCCGTGTGCTGTTGTTCAGCCCAAAACATGAGGCATTCATGTTGGGGACACCAAAAACCAAAGGGAACAACAAGGATTTTGAGCTTTTGATCACAACGGCACCAATCCCAGATCTGAATGATCAGCTTATAGTGTTTGGAAGAGTCCTTAAGGGAGAGGATGTAGTACAGGTTTGATTGATCCAACAAAACACACTCTCTTTACAGCTTTTATGGTTTGTTGCATGTGTTAACGGTTAAATCATATTATTACAGGAGATTGAGGAAGTGGATACGGATGAGCATTACCAACCGAAATCGCCGATAGGGATCATTAGCGTTATACTGAAAAGAGAAATATGAAATGAAAATCTCTCTTCTTTGTAAATGAGGCCCACGCCAAATTGATTTCCATGCTCACTGTTTGTATAAACCACCCTCTTTTGAGGTTTTTCTTTTCTTTTCTATTTTACTGATAATTTCTTGTTGTTTTGTAATTTTATTTGAACTTTCTCGAGGAAATAGCATCTTTTGTACGTTTCTCCTTTCAGACCATATTTTGGTTCGTACTTTCCTCCTGGTCCATATATTGGAGTCTTGGACTGCCCAGTTAAGGATGGACATTAATGCAGTGTAATGGAAGACAACAAGTAAAGTCAACAGTCTTGTTTTTGTTTTTAGGATCAATATTAAATTTTTATACGCAGTCTAAAATATTAGGCATCCTATTATATAAAAAAAGTTGAATAGTGGTTCCAACTCTTGATATCTTTTTTTTTTCCCATGCCCTTGCATCTAAAACATTGTAAAGGTTTTTACAAAAAACTTAATATCAAACAATAAAACTTTTGATAACAAACACAAACCCATTCATACTTTAAAATTTTGTATCGTAACTTGCATCATTAACAATTTGGATGAGTAGGAAATTTTGTAATAATTGGTTGTTTTTTTATTTAGTTATACTGTCTGCAACAACCCGAAAGTTACAACCAATAGATCCTCGAGAGAGGAACATACAATACAAAATGAAAGTTGGAAATATATGGGTCTAGTTATTTTGTATCCCTGATTCGCATAAATTATTACTTTTCCTTAGAAAGAAACATGAGAGAAGACGAAGCTTGCATCTGGTTAATGTTACCTTGGATCCCTTTATGCATTTTCTTCATCTTAGCTTCAAATTCCTTGAGCTGCTCAAGAGTAAGATCCTCAATAGGTTTGTTAAACCTCTCTTCTCCAGCAGATTCGAGCCGATTCTGAAGATTTTCGCCTCGTTTCTTCTCAGCTTCAGCTTCTTCGATGATGGAGTTGAGACGTTTACATATCTTCTTCTCTTGTCTAGCTCTATTACCTCTACTATAGCCTGATTTTTCACAGCTATCTGAATCTTCGGATTCGTTCTTAAAACGTTCTGCAATCAAATCAAAATTCGGTTTCCCGAAGGAGTAAGGTTTGTTTCCAGGAGAAAAGACAACAATACCAACCTCGGCGTTGCACAAAGTGGCAAGCTCACTCGCTTTCTTGAACAAACCCAATCTACGTTTCGAAAACGTAACTTGCTTTGTGTTTGTGTCTTGCACTTTCTCCATCTTAATCTTTCTCCTACCCATTTTTTTTTGTTTGTTTGTTAATGTTGATCGTAATCTATATTTGTGTATGTATATTGGAAGAAGATTGATTTTATATTATTTTCAGCTATTTCTTCATGTATTTATAGTAATGAATGTGAGGAAAGTTTTTCATTGAACCTAATCATCATATTTAAGAGTAGTTTTAGTAAGTCTTTTTTGCATAAATACATATTTAGTAAGTACATTGGTGAAAATCTTTAATTACCTTATAGGAGCATTGAATAGTTTCTATGTATTCAATCAATATCCATAGATATTTAATTATTATTAGTATTATTTTACTAGTGGACCTCTTATTAAATGGTAGTTTGAATCAATTACCTAAAGAGAAATTTAGCTAGTTGACAAAGAATACCCTTTTTCTACCAAAACAGTTTTCTTACACCCGAAAACAATTAAACTAGTTTGAAAAATAAAAAAACTTCTATATATAATTCCATTTTCAATATTAAAATAATATAATTGAGCATTATCATCCATCATATTAACTTTCACAAAAGTGATAATATTGTTTATGAATAGAAATAAAATCATATATATATTTAATTATTATCAATTAAAATAAAGTTCAGACCCGGCCTAGGGCAAAGGCCAAGTAGTAGACGGCCTAGGCCTTTTTTGTTTTTTCTCTGAATTGACCTGTCGTTGAACGGCCTAGGGATTCAATATTTTTTTCAAAACCTCAGTTATTTGACCTCTCCCTTTACTAGTTTTTTTTTTTCAGAATATTCAAAAAAAAAAAATTTCATTAACCAAAAATAGAACACATTTTTAATTTTCGATTAGGACCTCCGATAGACATGGACCGGTCCTGATAAAGTTGCGGAGGGCTTAGAAGAAGGTTTAGCCCACTAAGCTCGTCCTTTTTTTGGGTGTATTGAATTTGTCACTTTTTCCAACTCAAATTCATTTGCTAGGAAACATAAACCGAAACAAAACCAAAATAAATAACAATCTCAATCCGGTTCTACGTTTCCTTATCAGTGTTTACTTTATATTTGTCGACAATGACACTTTGTAAACTGCAAAACACCAAATGTCCTCGAGACATCAAAGATTTGAATAGACCAACTGACAGTTTCCTATATTATAAGACAACGCAAAAGTGGGTTTCAAATATCTCACAAGAAGTCACAAATCGCCCTTCCGAGCAAAAACGAGTCCTCTCTGAGACTTATATGTAAAACCCAAAAGGCTCACTAATAACAAAAAAAAATAGTAACTCAGCTGATGCATGTAAATGCTTTGTGAACATGAAAGTTATTTGTCATCGGTCTTTAGTGGCTCTTTCTAGATCTGCTCACGTGAGAGCTCTGATCGGTAAGGAACTTGAGGACATCGATTAGGGATCTTAGCCGGTCCCAGATGTTGAGTCCATATAGGGTTTCGACTAGTGCCTCCTGGAATTCAAATGCGTTTTCTGCTACAGGGTACTGTGATTTGACCATAATGAGACATGTTAACGGATATGATGATTATCAAGATTGCATTTACAATTTTTGTTATTTGTTAAGAAATAAGAAAAACTTGCCTGAATAGGTTTTGGAATCTTGGTTTTGATGAGTGGCCAAAATCTATCCTCAACCACGGATTTCACAAGACAGCAAGCTCTTAAACCTTCTACGCCAGCAAACCGTCCAAACCCACTATCCTTTACACCTCCAAACGGGAGCGACTGCAAAATTAAAAGAGAAAAAGTCTTACTCTTCTCCATGGAAATGATACTTCACCTTTTTTTATTTTCTTTCCCAAAGGTAAAGTCCAAGACTATAGTCAGTGATGAGTACCTGGCACATGTAGTTTGATGCAAAGTCATTGATTGCAGCAACGCCACACTGAATTTGGGAAGCAATTTGTTTGGCTCGGCGCTGGCTTCCAGAGAAAACAGCACAGCCAAGCGCATAACGTGAATCATTTGCCAGCTTGATGACCTCTTCATCGGTGCTGAATTGCATGATCGGCATTATTGGTCCAAAGGCCTGATTCTCACACATTTATAAAAATCTTAAGAACTCGTGTCTGCATTTTGTGTGATGCACCAACATGCAGGAACATAAGTAGGAAGTCTATGAACTCCGAACCAATGAAGGTAACAGTAAGGTTACGTACCTCTTCTTTCATTATTTTCATGTTGTGGTTTACATTGACAAGAACAGTTGGAGGGAAATACTGATCGACTGCATCTTCTCCCAGATGACCAAAGCTTCCACGGACTGCAATTTCTGCTCCTTTGTCTAAGGCGTCATTTACAAGGCTCTGTAGGTTTTCAGAGTGCTCTTGCAAACATATAGCACCCATGTCATACCTCCCACTTAGAGGAGGACCCTGATGTACGAAAAAGGATTTTAAAATAACAGGAGAAAATTTGAGAAAGAGAAGACTAACGTTGCTGGAACCAATAAAATATTGTTTTATTCAAACTTCCACAGCATCACATATTGCATGCAAATTTCAGTAAACCTCCTGTGGCTTACATATACTAGTAAATATAGGAATACGATTGAAGGGTGGTGAAAACAAGAGAACAGCTACTATGTCCATTTCAACATACTAATGAAGAGGCTGGAGTAAAGATGACAAACAAATCACAAGAAAACCTGAATTTCATGTTTGTATTAAGGATCAAAATAAATGCCATGAGAATGGTTATCCGGGTTTTTTTTGGATTTAACAGAGAACAGTGCACTTACAGCAGAAACAGACTTCACAATCTTGGTCACTTGGCTTATAAATGAAGTATAAATGTCTTTGTGAACATAAAATCTTTCAGCACCCGCACAGTTTTGCCCGCTGGACTGAAGAGTGCCCCTTACAGCCACTTGTGCAACCTACATTGAACAATGGAAGTGTTAGTTTTATCGAAGAAAAACCTCCTTTTTCCAATAATAAACAATAAGAACACAGAAGAGACCACAATAACACAGAAAGAACACTTACATGGGAGACATCTGCGTCTTCACATATGATAAATGCATCTTTTCCACCAAGCTCAAGAGTGACAGGTGTCAATGTCTCGGCTGCATTTTTCATTATCTGCAACATATTGCATGAGTACAACTCATAGTAAACAGATGAGAATGAAGAAGGAAGTCTGCAGACTGTACCATCTTGCCAACAGCTGTAGATCCAACAAATATCATTTTATCAACAGATGAGACAAGAGCTTCTCCGGTCTCCGCAAACCTGATTAGAATGTGTTATTTTGAGGAAATCAATTTGATAACAGCAAGCCAAGGAGAATTGCATATAATCTACATATACAGACCCTGTTATCACATCAACTAGATTTTCAGGTGCTCCAACCGCAGCTAAAGCTGCCTGGATAATGCGGAAGTAAAAGCATCCTGACCAGCTAGCGTGTTCCGAAACCTACAGAAAAGATTTTCCAACTATCAGAAACATATACAAAATCTCCAACAAATAATCAACTTCCTCTCAATGGGTGCACTGTCCAGGATGTCGACATCATTTAAACAGTAACATGTAAGCCAATTCAAGATGTGGAATACAGATGAATGGCATTGCCTTTAAAATATAAAATCAAAAGGGTCAGCGAATTATAGTAATAGAAAAAAGACATTGCAGTTATACCTTAATAACAATGCCATTCCCTGAGAAGACTGCTGCAAGCATAGGATTGAAAATATTGTGGAACGGATAATTCCATGGGACTATAGCTCCAATGACGCCAAGGGGATGGAACTCTACTCTTGATACTTTATGAAGCATAGCTCTTCCTGAAGACCTGCAAACAAATTAGATTTGAATTGAAATCACTTCTTTGTAAAAATCAAAGGAGAGCTATAATTAATAGTGATTTTTAAATAAGCTATGATGGAAATACCGATATTCAGGCTTTAACCATCGTTCGCCCTCCGAAAGAAGCCAAGTGATCTTCTCACAGGTAGTCATTATTTCTCCCAAGGACGCATCGACCATAGTCTTTCCAGTATCACGTGAAGAGACTCTAAATAAACACGACAATATGTTGGCATCAATAGGAAGAAAAAGGTACAGAGGAAAAGCAAAACACGTATATCAAACCACTCAGTAACACAGAAATGAATCCTTACTCGCATATAAGCTCTTGGTGTTCGATAATGTACTTGAGAAGAATCCGCAAGAACTGCCTTCTCAGCTTGAAGCTACTTTGAGCCCATGTTTTTTGAGCCTTCCTTGATAGTGTTACTCGCTCCTTAACCTGAAACAAAAATATTGTAAATCCTATCTCAGGATAAGGTGGATCACAATTGACTAAAGCAGCAACATTCTCTAAAATTATAGAAACGTATTCCCTTCACAAAAAGGGAAGAAGCTACTAACCTCAGTAGGAGACAGAGCAGGGAAATATCCCAGATATCTCATCGTGGCAGGTTCATAGCATTGAACTTTTTTGTCTGACTGTTGGCTCCTTCCTCTTGGAGGAATCTAAAGATCATGTCACAGAGAAGTTGCGATTCAGTGTGCTATTTCACAAGAACAACAGATCCAACAAATAATTAGCTATCATAATATATCAACCATAGTGAGTAAACCAAATATGGATGAAAATGAGAAATGATGCGATCGAAGAACTCACATAAATGAAGCTATTCTCCTCCGTATCTTTCCCATGAGCCAACACTAAATCAATCCAAAAACCAAATAAATCAAACATCGATAAGCTTGGTCTTCGGACAAAGGAAACTAGGAGCTGGTACAGACAGAGAGGAAGAGTTACCATCGGATGCGTCTACGTCAATGGAAGGAACGTTTGGAGGAATGAGCATAAGAAGGAATCTGCAGATCGCGTAAGCGAAGGCGAGAACGATCAGCGGCCACCAGAAGAGCATTTCGTCTACAGAGATTCTTCAACTAGGGCTTGGAAAACGCCGACGAAGGATGAATTTGGGCGTTTCCGTCAATCGGAAAAGGGAAACAGGAATGAACGAAGAGCAGATTGATTTTTTTGATTTCTGGTTTTTGACTCCACTGGAACTGTGAGAATGGATGTAATTTTTGGCAACTTTCAAGGGTAAATCCGAGAGGATAAATTAAATCCAAAATCCCAAAAAGTGTTGCGTCATCAAAACGAGCTACACGCCAAGAACGTGAACACGAAAAAAACCATCAACAACACGACACGACGTATATATACGAAATTGAAGGAGCGAAGCAGAAAAGTGCAAAAGATGTCCCCAAGATTCCATTAAAGTAAAGACAATCTACATTGCTACAACTAACACAAAATACTCTAAAACTGGGTTTCCTCAAATTAGAAACCATTGCTAAAGATATACATATATATTTTGACTTGTCTATCAACAAAAGTCCTTGTTGCTCATATCATATCCCCTCCTCTAGATTACTTCAGTCAAATTGTCCACTCTTTCTCCCACCAAATACCGTTCATTGAAGACCAATTGGTGAAGGTAGATAATGAGATCACGTGTTAGCTTGGCCATGAACCAGACAGCTATCAAGGCTAATAACGCCGGCCATATAAACCTCTCAATGGCTGAATTGACCCTTTCCGAAAATCCCAGCAATGGAAACATAGACTTGACGAGCAGGTAAGGGATCGAGAGTGTCGTTACAAGTGTATTTATGATGGAACCAATCACATCTCGAAGCAGCCACATTGAAGCAAGTCTATTGATTCCCACATTAGTTTGCTCTGCAAGAAAACTGAGTCTTTGTTGAAATCCCCTTGATGATTCTCTTACCAGAAAGGTCCAGATGCGAAGCACCACTACACCGACCAACCAATCTTGGATCAATAAATAGACCGGTGATTCTTCTAGTGGCACTCGTAATGGGATGATGGTCATAAGGTCGATAAGTAGACCAAGCAATCCCGGTATGACAGAGAACTGTTCATCAGAGTTTGCAAGTCATTGAGCAGAAAAAGAAAAAGGATTTAGAAAGTCATCATTTCATGGAAGGTTTTTCTTACCCAGATGGAGAAAAACAAGCCATTTCTTATTTGTATCAAGATATATTTGAGAAGAAAATCACTTCTTCCCGTCCAGATATGATCAAATGCAAAGCAAGTGCTGATATAGATTGCTCGCAGGATATAACATCCAATCCAAAATGCACAAAGATCTACAATCACGAGATTTGCAAAGACATGCTTAAGACTTTAGAAGCATACAGAAGAAAACGATCTAACTTAAGCAAGATAGGAAGAAACTACAACAAACCGTCATGTTTGACTCCAAATCTTAGCACGATGATAGAGATAGTGTCAGAGAATACTCTTCCAACCAAAATTGGCAAAGCCATAAAGGCTGTGCTAATGAGAAACAAACTCAAAGCAGCTAGCGTCAACAGCAATGCAATCCTCGGCAGAAACCTAAAAGTGCAACTTATCAGAACAATTCTATGATTTTATTAAAAGCTTGTTTATATCAGTTAATTACCTGTTATCTCTTTGGTCTTTAATATCGTCTTCAGCATTCTGAGATCCATGCAAAATGACCATAGCGCCTTCAGCTATTGAATACAATAGAAACCATGGATTATCATCATACGGCCTTCTTTGTTGCATCATTGGTCTCACATTCTGATCAGCACGGTGAAAGCCTTCTCCTCGAGGCACTACCAGCAAGAAATCACTTAGCTGAAGCCAAGAACTAACAGTGACAATCCAGTTGTGAACTATAGCTGGTTTGGTAAGTTTGATTAACCATTGGGGGACGGATGTCAGTAGCATGAAATAAATTGAGTATGCACCAATAAAAGGCTTTTCTTCGGTGACCCTG
This sequence comes from Eutrema japonicum, assembly GCA_030161315.1. NCBI lineage: Eukaryota > Viridiplantae > Streptophyta > Magnoliopsida > Brassicales > Brassicaceae > Eutrema > Eutrema japonicum. The sequence goes on along the minus strand of BSQW01000002.1, from coordinate 45,056,308 downwards.
CTTTGTTCAAGTTACAAGAAATTAGAAACGATATAAGGTAAGATTTAGAGGGAAGCAAACGTACTAAGCTTACCATAACTCAAGAGGGAAAAATGATGGGCTGATAAGTGTAATTGCTTTAATTGGCAAGTGAAACAAAATCACCAACAATACCCCATGAGAAGCAAACGCAAAGAAAGTGTAACCAAGATTAAGTTTGGTGATCTTGTAGTCTGGATCTGTGACATCTAGAAGATACCAAAAGGCCCGTTTATGAATGATCTGTCAAAGAAGAAGGAAATGAGGAAAAGTCTGATAAAAGAATGAGGTTCGGTTGGGATGAAACAAAAATGTAAACTATTACCTCCTGGATAAGTTCCCTGAAAGAGTCAGCAAATATCAAGCAACAGAATCCTGAAAACCAACGCATGGTCATCATGCATGGGAAGTGTGAGAGAATCTCAAATCTATGGGAAATCGTGGTTCCAAACATAGGGGAGGTACAGATTTCGAGCCAACAGCCAATTATCCAAGGCAGGACACCAATTTTAAGGTACAAGACAAAAGCATCCTTGATGAAAAATAGGTTTTTGCAGGCCTTTACTGAGAAAACCCACAAGAGACATGGCAATATCACTGTTATGAAGTAAAATCCCCGCGAAAAGCACCGGACAATGGCTGGAAATGAATTTTGACGGAGAGTGAAGAGGATTCCAGAGTAAGCAAAGGAAATTGACAGCACAGTCATGTATCCAAGAATAACAGGCGAGTTTCCGGATAAATAGCTGTCTTCAAGAGTTGCTAATACAATCCATCCAATTGAAAATGGCAGAAGATCAAAGAGGATAGACACATATACGCTGGTGGCAAGGAACTGGGGCACAACAAACAGAAGTTATTACTAAAGGTTCTCCATTGAAGTTATTTGATGAACAAACAGAAATATGGGACTTACAGCAAAGGCATCGTCATGCAGAAAGGAAAGCAGCCTCCGGATAACCCCAAATTCATGAAGTGGTGCATTTGGAGGAAAAAGTACAAGTCGGCCAGGTTGGCCCAAGAAATGGATGAGTTTATGAAAATACCAATCACAAAGGATCTTCATATATTTCCATGAGACCTGCAAAACTTCACCAATAACTCCTTGTTGGAGGCCATTCCCAATCAAATTCTCACCAGGAAATCTCCTGATATTGAGATCTCCTACGCCCATCCTTATAACAGTGATAATGGCCATGAAACACACGATCAAAATGCTGTAAATCAGGCCAGCCCACAGAGAAGCGAACTTCTGAGAGATCCAAAAACCTCTATGGAACTCAGCAACAACATCTTGGCCCCAAGGATGTAAGGAGTTGCAGGAAGTATTGAAGAGAATCACCACGATCCAAGGAAGAATCAATTTCATGTAACGTGCTACTCTCAATAACACTCCAATCAGAAACTCGCTACATGAAAGCCTCTCCGGAGCATTCTCGGAGTAAACGGGAACAAAAGAGTAGCTACGCCCACACACCTGCCGTGGAAACAGAAGGAATTTAAAATCGGAAACCACAATGTGAAATAACGTTAAACCCTAAGAGCAGCCAAGTCATAAACCACACTATGACATAACGCTAAGTCCCAAAATCCCAAATCTGTTGGAAAAGATCAATAACCTCGCATTTCTTGTGCCCGCGACGATTCAGCCAAATACGAAGACAATCTTCGTGGACATACTTGATGGACCCTCGACACAAACACGGATACCTTAACGGGTTTCCTGGTTCCTCCGATGCTCGACAAATCCGGCACAGCTCTTCTTCATCATCATCTTCTTTTTCTGTTTCTTCTGCCGGAAAACCATGGTCGCAGCTACCGACTTCTGTTATCTCCGGCGAAACATCCATTTTCGGAAATGCAAACCTCTTTTTCTAGCTACTTGAGCACTCCCTCAAGCGGCAAATGCATAATGGTTGCAAATATTAAAACACAAAAAAACAATTTAAATATAATCATAAAATAGATGTTATTAGAGATATTTAAAAATAACGTCACTACTTCAAAATTTCAACCAAATGTCAACAGTGTTTAAAGAAAAAGGAAAAAGAATTGCAATGGTGACGGTTTAAGGGAACAGAGTTTCTAGCTATAACTTAGATTTTAATGGAGTAGAAAGGTTTTAAATACATAAGTTTTACCTATTTTCTCGCAAAACGTCACATTACCCTCTTAACGAAATGGATATTACAATTCAGAAAGTTGATTCGCCATTTGCGTTCCGCCCATCCCCATTAATTTTTTTTTTTCGTTTGGTCCCTTTTTTTATCTTTCAAAAACCCAAAATTTTTTCCTCAAGAAAAGGGAAAGAATTTGAAAAAAAAAAGGAAAAGAAATGGAGTCGCATAAAACCTTCCGGCTCATCGTGATCGTCACGGTTTCTACGTTGGTCACCATCTTAACGCCTGTAGAATCCAAATGTGTGCCGCTCAGCGATTCCTTCGTCGCGAGATCTCTACTCCCTGTGTTTCCACCTTCGGATCCTCCCTCCGAGTCAGATTCTCCTTCTCCAGCACCGGCCCCGGGACCGGAGGTTACGAAACCGATCACTATTCCGGTAAATCCTCCCACGGATATTAATATAGAATCTCCCGCGGCTGAGACTCCCGCCGATTCCATTTCCCCTACGAATCCTCCGACGACAGAGATAGATATGGCCTCTCCCGCGCCGTCACCAGAGGCTCCCGCCGATTCCATTTCCCCTACGAATCCTCCGACGAATCCACCGTCTCAGGAAAATCCGGTGGCTCCTTCCCTAACAGCGGCTCCATCTGGCAAAACACTTATGAGTTCGCCTAAAAATCTTTTGAATCAGCCATTGTTATCTCCTGAAATCAAAACCATTTGCGGCAAAACCGATTTCCCTCCGCTATGCGAAGCTTCCATTAGTCCTCTATTAACGGCTCAGCTGTTGAAACCCGACGCTTCCTCCGTCCTTGTTCTCGCGATTCAAGCTTCGCTCAACGCGACCAAGGCGGCGATGGCCACCGTCGACAAAGTAGCCGCCGCCGATTGCCAGGAGCTGTACGACGACGCCCTGACGAATTTGGAAGACGCGGTTAACGCCGTCAAGTCACGTGACATTGCCACCGTTAACACCAACTTGAGCGCAGCGATGACGGATTACAGCACGTGCAACGACGGTTTTGAGGAATCAGATGAGCCTAACCCGTTGGCTGACGTGGGCGATAAGCTTACGAAGATGGTTAGTAACTGTCTCGCAATCTCTACGCTGATCAAGTGAATACGACAGCGTTTTTTAATCATGAGAATGAATTATGAAAAAAGTGTTGTTTTCTTAAATCGTTTCTTTGGGGCTTGGATGGGTTTTGAACATGATACTACTACGTCGTTTTCGAATATCCAGATATATTTATAAAAAGGTGAAGGTTTAGGCGTTATTATGCTGTAAAACAAACCTCAGAGATATCTCATGCATGTATGTATCTCTTCACTGTTGTATTGTCATGTGTGGATGTCATTTTCTCGTAAAACAAAGTGAAGTATATATGTGTATACATAAATGTATATGTGGAGACAAAGACTCGCTTTTTTTGTGGTGGTGAATGGTGATCCGTAGACAATCTGGTGAAATATTGAATCGATGTTAAGAATGTTTGGTTGCTATTGTAAGATGAATAAAACACGTGCACCATTTTACCTCAACAACGTCCTGAAAATGATAGTCTCTTAGAGGAAAAATGTTCATATGTTTTTAATTTCTTCACTGTTATTAGTCTATAGGTATTGGCAGACCCTAACATAATATGTTTCTATCGCATATCTCTATTTCGATTTTGAGAAAAAGCTTTAAAATATCTGACCTATTAAACACATGATTAATTGGTGACTGTGAAAATCTATTGTTACCATCGGGTTATTCATATAAATTTTCTCAAAATCAATTTGAGATCGAGAACCATAATTTTCTATTCTCTTCGACACATTAATTTTCTTCTCTTCGACACATGCTTTATGATAGCAGAATGTAACATTGCCTTTGCGTTTTCAACCTCAATATGTTTTCTTACAACCTCTTATGCAACAGTTATTAAGGGAAAGCCTCCACTTCAGCTAGCTTCTCCACTAAACATCACTCTGTCAGATAACACCAACATGGGCCTTTGCAATACAGAAAGTGTTCTAAGACCATACGCATTGCAGATCCGAAACCCATGTCTTCCGCTTTTTTTTTATAAAAAAAAAAAATTGAATTTTTTATGTCGCGACGAATCACGTCGCGACACGTCATCAGCTTTTTTGGGAAGACATGTGTCTTCGGGAAGACATGGGTCTCAGATGCTGATGCTCTAACAAAGCCCACCATTGAGCCCAACAAACTCCACCAACGGTCATCTTCACTTTGCGACAAACGCAGAGGATTTGCAGAGCAAAGAACAACAATGAGATGTACAATGACAAATGATCAAATCCAAATTCATAACCGATTTGATTCTCTCCCATCACTTGACTGATCCTAGGACTGACATGTGTCAGCAGATCACAATCTAGGATTTTGCACAAACTCTCTATAAATGTAAAATGCTCTGTTTTGTGAACGATAAGTGAAATAATAAAAAAAACTTCACATTTCTGAAATCTTTTTAACAGTTTTAACATTCTCTTTCGCATCAGCCAACTGCTTAGAAGATGAGGCTAAAATTTCCTAAGCATTTCTCACATGGCTTTCTATTGTTTCTACTTTCGAACACCCATCATGTTTGTCGACTTTCAATTAAGCAATTATATTCTCCAATCTTTCGATTTCCTTTAGCTAAACATCTCTAGTTAGCAAATATTGATTCCTCTTTTGGGCTTGCTTTGTTTCTGTAAGCAAAACCTTATTGTTCTCATCTAGTGCCCTCTCAAGTCCATCAAATTCACTTAGTACTGCAACCCAATCTAGTTGACAAACGGCTACTTGTTTAGTTTTCTTGTCAACACAATCATGTACCGCCTTAGAGACATGTATGCTCATCTATTGAGAATCCATCGTGATGATTGGCTGCTACTACTGAGAAACATTCATGATTGGCTGTTCCTCCTGAGAATCCATAGTGCCACAAGATCTGTCTACAATCAAAATTGAAAACACCATGAAAAAGAGAGCCAAATCTCGAAATAAACCCCACGATATACAATCTCAGTCTTAGACATTAAACGGATATGAATAAAAGCTCAATTATGGAAAAAGAGTACCATTAATTTATAATATTTTCATTTTATGGCTGCACAAGTATTGCACAAACGCCAAGTTTTTAACATATCAACTATGAATAAGCAATATGGTGAAATAAATTTGATTTTGGTTAAATGATACTCGATATATGTGAAACAATATATAATTTTTTGATAAAATTGGTTGATTATGTAATAGAGTTCTATGTTGAATCGTTTTTTTATAATTTGAAAATTTTAATAAGGGTATTGCTCATTTCTTGCGATGGGATTTGATGAGGAAAAAGTTATCAAAGCCATATATGAACATGATAATTACAGATTTTTTTTTATTAAGAAATAAAACTTTATAACTTTTGTGACATGAACTACAGACCAGAATTAGGCAATACTCATAAAATAACGAAGACTATTTACCTTTAAGACCACTTTGATTTACTCTGTTACCACCAGTGAGGTTGTTGCAAGGACTACCTCCAATAACGAGATCAAATCCACCAAACAGTTTCATCAACTTTTTAGTTTTGTTGCTAGTTAGGTTTTGGATGTCTGCAAACTCTATTATAGCTTATTTCTGGTTATTTTGCTCTCCAAAGTCTTTCAAGATGTTTTTGTTTACTTATGAGATCTCGACGGATATTTTTCATTAGGATTTGGAGACGGTGAAACACCCCTCTCCACCACCAATATCTGTGAGAGAACAATGATTCCATTTGAAAATATGGGTTTTAAGAGAAAGATGATATGTCGGGATATCCACTTAAAACAAGTTAAAACACAAACCATTATACCTCAGAAAATTGGTTGTATATGTGATATATATGCATAAAACCTATTAAAAGTTTAGATATTGTTGTACGCAGTATTTAAACGGTGATTTATGAAACCACAAACCAAAAATATTCATCATTTTTTTTGATGGATTCATATTTAATTAACGAAATAGAAGAATCAATTCCCTTTGTAAAATATTGTAATTAAAATTAAACTATGATAAATTCAATACTAAAAAAAAGGTAGGTACACCAAATCTTGTAAGTCATATAATAACAAATAACAGTCAATGATTATACATTTATCTTTATAAAAAAATTATGTGAAATCTTGAACAAATTTATTAAACTATGATAAATATTTAGTTTTCAAATACAAAAGCTAGAGTAATTGCAAATATCATTCATAGCTTCTTGTAATTGGGCCTAAATGTTAAGGGCCCAACCCAAAAGTGCCAATTTTGTTCTCGTCTAATTTGACTCCGACAAAGAAACGTCTCGCCGGCGACATGGAAGGGAAAGAAAAAGAAAAAAAAGGAAAAAAAAAAGAGAAAGAGAGAGAGAGAGAGAAGAAGGAGGGAAAATCAGAAAAATGGAGGAGATAAAGATTTGCACAAACTTCTCTTCCACATTTACCCTTTCACTTAAAGCCAATCAACATACTTGCGCTCTTTCGAGACACTCAATTCCATCTATTCTAGGGTTTGTCTCTCCTTCGTCTTTGTGCGTAAGCTCGCTTTCTCCCACTCTCTCTCCCGACGCCTAGGTGGGTTTCTCGATCTTCTGTTGTGGATAGGATACCACTCTCTACTAAGTGGTTTCTGAGAAGTTGCTATTTTTGATTGGTTTGGTGTCAATTTGAGAATGCAGTGTTCAATTTGATGATAATGGAGGCCTCTGCTTCTACTTTAGCTGGCTTTATGGATAGGAGAAGGAGAAGCTCTCTGATTCGTCGACCCCGCGATATAAAAGGGAGCTTGTATAGTTTCACTTTTATGCCACCCTCAACACAGGCTCCTAGGAATGAAGGTAACCCAGCTTTTAATAGGTCTCCAACTGAGAACACACTGAAACTCAAGCTTAAGCTTGGTGGTGTTACTCGTACAATCCAAACCAACTCAGAGGTAAAACTCTGTCTGTTTAAAAGCCTCGATTTTGTCCATCATCAATATCATTGATTGCCTTAGTTATTGTGTGACCTTGTTTCGTTTCTACTAATGTTTGAAACTAATGCAGGATAACAGACAAAAGCCCTTTCGAAATAATGTAAAAAGAAATGTACCAGAGCAGAGATGTGCTCAGAAAACTATGTATCTAGGAGAGATACATCGTTCTAGAGTAAATCCCTCTGAGACTGTGAATGGAGCATCCATGTGCGAAAAGAGCAAACGAGGTCTTAAAAAGCGTTTATTGGATCCAGAACCAGACAGTGATGATGATGAAGAAATAAGATATCTCGAAAAGTTAAAGTCTAAAAGGGTCACCAGGGACTATCATGAAGGTAAGGAGGGTGACAGAGGCAGAAGCATACACAGCAATGGCCACAACATGGAAGACCAAGAACATATCTCATCAGACAAACATTCTGTAAGTGAAAGGAAAAAGCTGAGGATTGGAACAGTTGATTCGCCTGCGGAAGGATCAACAAATGGACAAATTCCTACTACACGTACTCGGGCTCTCCAATCTGGAAAAGATCCATATTCTCCCATCGGGTCAGGTCCTCTTGAATTTCCTGATGGCTTACCGTGCCCCTCTTCTAAAAGTGAGTATTTTTCCCTTTACAACAACAAAATGATAGCTGCAAAAATGCTGATTCTGTAAACCTTGAACAATTCCAGGACAAAAACAGAAGCTTTCCGAGGTAGAGCAACAATCCAAGAAGGCCGAAGCTGCACAGAGACGGCGAATGCAGTCCGAGAAGGCTGCCCAAGAGGCCGAGGTAAAGTCATTACATTTTCTCCGGTTAATTTATAGTTGCCAACACAAGCAGAATGACGATCTAAGCTCTTCTTTCACCAGGCTGAAGCTATAAGGAAAATACTCGGGCAAGATTCAGGGAGGAAGAAAAAAGAGGAGAAGATTAAAAAGCAGCAGGAAGAGCGAGCTCAGGTACCTAAAGTGCATATGACATCTTATGCAATTTCTCTCTCTCTCTCTTTGTGTTGACTTCATCTTTCATCACCACAGGAGAGAGCTGCAAGATCAAGCACACTCGCATCAAACACTGTCAGATTAGTGATTGGTCCAAGTGGAACAACTTTGACATTTTCTGAAGACATTGGTCTTCCGGATATCTTCAAGCCGATCGCTTACAGGTAAGCAAGCATCTGAGTATACATATATATGTGGAAGGCTGTGGTTTTTGTAACTGTGTTGTTTATGTATGGATCTTTCTTCAGTTATCCTCCTCCACGAGAGAAATGTGTGGGGCCAAATTGCGAGAAAGCTTACAAGTACAGGGATTCAAAGTCGAAGCTACCACTATGCAGTCTCACTTGTTACAAGGCTATTCAAGAGAAGATGCAACAACCTTCGATTCATTGCTAATTGCTTAACAAGTTTTTGTCAAATATATATTATTATGTAACACATAATTGTTTTTTAACATGAAAAAAAAACTTGGCATCCTTTGGTCAACTAACTATTGTTCAAAAGGAAACTTGGAATCATAAGAATTGAATTGACCTTTATTATTATTATTATTTTGTTATTTTCTTATCTTCGTTACTTGAAACCAACTAATACAGAGACGAATTCGTAGGAAACCCAAATTCCAGGCTCCCTTTGAAAGTTTAATCATGTTTCATCATCTCTTGAATTGACCTTTAATTTCAGTTTACATGATAATTTTGTTTGTCATATACTAGTCTTAAGTAGATCAAAAGAAATATCGAAGTTCAAGATGAATTTTGCTAGAAAATGTTTGATTCCACTTGGTTTCAAATTCGTTTCATACTTTCATATATGGAGCACATTTGGGGTTAGCATTGTCGAAATTTATTGGGCCTCACTTTATACAAAAGATCAACCTCGATCGACAATAATACCAATGGGTTAAGGAGAGTTTATAGGCCGAAATTTAATTAAAAAAATGTGGCTGCTGGGATTCGAGCCCAGGTCTCCACGGCCACAACGTGAAATTCTCACCACTAAACTACAGCCACTTTGTTGTCAAAACTCGGCGAGAAGTTATAATATCCGTTTATCAAAAATTAAGTTTTAATAACAAAGTAGAACTTTCTGGCGTCAAAGTAGATGGAGAAGAGAGACGGTGGTGATAATAATCGACGCCATGAACGAAGGGAACCCAAGCGATGATGTGTTGGGGTTATTTATTTCATTTAAGAACTTGGAACCAAAAGAAACTCTTAGTGATATCAATCAAATCCAAACAACCCCCAGTTACAATACTTCATCTAAAACAAAAATAACACTTTGGCTGCCGACCCACCTAACAAAACGACGTCTTTTAGTACCTCTTTGGATCGAAGAGAGTGGAATTTCCACACAAAACAAAAAAAGACATTTAACGAGGATCAATTAAAGAAAGCATTAGGAGCTTGAATTTAGTAAAAAAAAAGTTAGTTGCTGATAGACCATGTCTTACAATATGCAATTGACCAAACCAGAGACCGCTAAGTTTTTCCAAAGATGAATATAAAATAAAAACCGGCTGCAAACACTATGGACCAAGACCCCGTTACCTCTCAAATTGGCGCTCGCTATACATTTCTTCCTCCGCTGGTTTCCCCAAGCTTTGTTTTGCGGTTTCTCATGTCTCCTTCTCAGTCTTGAAACTTTCAAGGTTTTTTATTTGCACCCATGAGAGTGCCTTCTGTCCACAGCCACAACTATAGAGTCCAGAGTGTTAAAATCTCAGGATCCATTTACAGCCATTTCAGGTGATGATTTCGGAGCTACTACCAGAGATTCTTCCCCATTTAGCTTTCCGTTGTCTGATGTTCCGTGTTCGGAACTGGAAACTCCATCATCCTTATGATTTTCACCATCTGAACTGCTGCTATTATTCTCTTCACTACTTCTCGAGTTCTCAGGTTCCTTTGCTACAATTGACCGTACTGCAGATCCAGTGGTGCCTGGACTTTTCTTACCCGTAAGCACTGCATGGCTCAGCGTCGAACATAGCACAGCAAATACATTTTCTCTTTTCGAATTTTTACCCAGCCGTGGTTTCTTGGACGGCTCTTGTTCTCTTTCTACGCAAGGGGATTTGCGTTTCAGCCTAAGGAGCTCGCCTTCCTCCTCCTCAGAGGCTTCTGGCTGTTTCCGAGGAGGAGGTTTATAGTCTTCATCATCCTCATCATCCTCATAGTCAACCAAACCTCCAGACCTTGGGCTACATAGTTAATAGAAGTAGCAAGCAAACCCATTAAACAAAGATATTGCAGATACCATGAATTTTCATTTTGGAACTACTATACCTCGAAGAAGCAGGGCTTGCAACCACTCCATTTGAAAGATGAGGCTTTGCTTGTTCTTTCTGTGTGTTGCTCGAAGCAGGTTTTTCCTTTTGTGTATTAGAAGCAGATGCAGAATCTTCTTCATCGCTGTCAGTACCAAAATGTGTGAGAAAAGTTCATTCAAGCAGAAAAAAAAAAATAATCATGGTTTTAACACCCATAGATAAACCTGTCTTCATTGAAATAATCTTCCTCCTCTTTATCCAATGCACGCTCGTCAACTCTTCTTCTTGGATCAACCGCATCAGCAGTGCTTTTCGGTCCAGCACTTTCTAAGCACTGAAGACACATTGTCAAACAAATATACATAAGAATTTTTCCAAAGTAAAAATCAAGATCCAGAGGCAATACCTGTTCATACTTGACCTTAAAAGCCTGGATGGAGGTCAAGCACTGAAATGGGGCCAACTGGTCCCAAAACGTATCGACTATGTATTTGAGCAACAGAGTTGCATTTCCCTACACACACACACACGGAAAAAAAAATGATCACTAATATGATAACATACGCAGCTAGATAGACAAAAAGGGAAAAAGATGAAAAAAGAACCTTGCGTATGTGCTCAAGCAGATCTAAGACTGCAGAGTTCAGCAGATTGTACCGGTTTCCATTGGCAATGAAGACATCTATAATTGGTTTCAGCATGTCGTTCTTAACAATGTAATTCTGGACATATTCATCCTGAAATAGAAATAAATTTCAGCAATTATGTCGCATTTTTTAGAACAATTTCGTCATCTGATGAGCTTCTTTGAGTCATGATAGAAAATCAAAGATAGCGTCAGTTCAGAAGAAAAGGTCAGTTGTCACAAGCAGTTTAACCCGTTACAGAAAGCCTACGATATGATACCTACCACTTACAAGAATTTGCGCAAGTAGGATAAGCTTATCTTTATCTAACTATTTCGCAAACAAAAATGAATAGCTACACCAATATGACTCAATTCTTAAGAGGGAGCAGTCGGGAACTATTTCAGATGACCAATATATATCACCTAGGGTTCAAACAAATCTACTCACATGCACAGATAGGAGAGTACGGACAAATCGTATAGCAGCAACCACTAGGTATTTTTCCTTTCTCCGTGTGAGATGCAAAACCTTTTCAGTCACATTGTTTTGGAGAAAACTGCATCTGTAGACAAGAAGAAATTGCACAACAAATGTCAAATGGGATCCAGCATGAGAATAAAACAGAAAATCACCAAAATATGTATCAATATGATTACTTTGTTCTGGATGAATCTTGCATGATGCAAAAGCACAACAGTTCACATATGTTCAATAGGACTTCAGGCTTTGTGCGAATCCTTATGGATGCACCTTCAGATGTGTTGCCTAACTTCTCAGGACATGAGGCAGTAATAACATCCACTAACTCAGGTAGATGCTTCTCGTAGAAAATATCCATGATATTCGCTCTCTGCTAAAATGGCATGCATCAAAGATATAATAGAAATCAGGATGTCTATCTACCAGATTAGAATAGAAAAATTGAAAGGACACAAAATTGCAGGGCCTTAAACACTCTAGCAGATAGCTTGAAGAACATTCAATACTACGTAAATAGTAATGACAGCATTTTAAGAAAAAACTTCTATAGTGCCCTCTGCTGATCCAAGGACAAGCAAGAATAACCAGTCCGGCTAAAAAGTTAGAGAAAGACTCTGAACTTTTTCTTGGCAAGCTTCACTATAAATGGATTTAAAAACAGTACACAAAACAGGGTGGGGGGGATACCACCCCTTTCTAATTATCAGAAATTGAGGTATTGAAAGAAAACAAGGATGCACCTGAGCTCCACCAGACAATGCATTTGCATCCAGTAAGGTTCGGATAATTTCTAGAAATTGGCAATGCATCTTATCACCAAAGTCTTCCATCATCCCCTTGAACTGTTACCAAAAAATAGGGAGAATTATAACTTGAGTCTTACAAAGAAACAAAAAATACAAACAACCTTGCAACTGAAAAACAATCCAAAGGCTTACAGAAAATTACCAGGAGACCGAGGAGGGGGGTTCCTTCTGTCCGAACAACATACGAACGTAAAAGGTTGGGGTCTTGAGTCATGAAAAGAATCAGGATATCTGTCCTGCATCCACAACAATATTTATTTTGAGTATACAGCTTGCAAATTACCACTGAGATTTCTTAATGGCACAAGAAAATAGAAACAGAGTAACCACAATGAGCTATCAGGTTTAATTAATCGTATACCCAGTTAATACGAGTTTTTGGTCTGAAATCTGCAAGACTTCCTCTATGACATGAAAAATGCCTTCATTAATAAGGTCCCTGAAAAATCATTGAAAAGACAAGCACGCCAATTAAGAATTAGATCACTAAAGACTTCTTAAAGAAGCACTTAACAAAGAAAAGGCAATAACACTAATATAATAACTGCTACAACTGTTCAACACCAATTGCATTTAGTTTCTGGTGAGTGCATACCTAAAAAGTCGCAGCTGCTGCACCACTTGGAGGCTCTTGCTTAAGCTACAAAATTCGTGCAAGAAATATACCTATTTTATAGAGAATGAAAACACATCAGTCTGACATACTCAACGGAACAGCAATAGAGATCTATTGTTTCCATCTGTTGTCCCATGTAGATCATCTGAGCATCAGGGCTAGAGAAAGGGAATCTCAATAAAATCTCTTACTCCCAAAAGATTCCAACTAAAATAACTTTTATAAATGTCATTCACTTATACAAAACAATTGAGGCTTAGAACAAAATAACAAATGCCTCGTGAAGGCAGGAAATACCAAATTTTTCTTGGATTCCATAGATGTAGAGGGTGACCTCAGCCTTGCAAATAATTCTTGAATAAAAGTGCTATCGTCCTTCAGTAATGAAACAACCTGGAGAAGACACGCTTCAGTTAAGCAAAAATATGGGGTACATGTTTTCAATGTCATAGAATTTGTATGGACAACTTACAATGGCATTGTTTGCATGGATTACTGAGTTCAAGTTTGCAACTATAGCATCATCTAGTACTCTAGCCAAAACAACATCCTGAAAAAAGCGACAGAGGGTGAGAGACCTAATACCACCGAAAAAGAGGGTAAAAGTTTTAAGAAAAATTATGGGATCCAACCTTCAAGTAACCAATTCTGTACGTTTGGTGTATCTTCGACAGGACCAAGGGATCTTTAATTGGTATAGCCTGCAACAATAAAGGGATATACTAAAGAATCTGATAACTTTTTTTTTCCAAACACCCTAGATCAATCTTGTTTCTAAAAATCAAAGAAAAAAATCCCAATGTATTCATAGTGAGCATGTTCTTTTCTTGCAAAAAATAAAATAAACTTTCTCTAATATTTCTGGTAGGCATAATCCGTTCCTGTAAAAGGAAAGCGTCTCTAAAAATCTCTAAGTCAAGTCTACTTTAACTGGTCCTGACCTACATGAAATCATAAGCATAAGGGAACATTGTGTTACCTCCTTAAAAACAACATGCTCCTTCAGAAAATTTCGGTGATGCTGAGAGTGAGGAACACCAGGGTCATCTGTAAGGAGAGTCAACATGCAGCGTCATTTATTGCTATATATGAGGCAGCGGCCAAGAAAAGAAAAAGCTTCACATTGGCTAAAATATATGTGGTCCCATATGCAAACCCTTAAGAAAATGTCTATTTGATCCAGCAAGAAACTATCCACCTAATAATCAAAGAAACATAAGCTTTTGGTGTCCATGAAAGACAAAGGATGAAACCACAAGAAGATTCCTCGACAGTGTAAGTATCTAGAAGGCCTATGATACAGATCCAACAGCTACAGGACTAAGGGATCATTTAGGTTCAACTAGTGATATCAAACTTACACTCAAGGCATCCGATAATTTCCATGATCAGCTCATCTCCAAATATTTTCTCCAAGATCTGAGAACTGTTGAGAAAAACTGCATATAGAAGACATAAGAAATGCTGGAGATCAAGAAAAGATTCTCAAAGATGTCGATGGAAGAAATGATAATGATTTGTATGTGAATACTAACTGATTCCCTTGACAATATTGAATATCATGTGAAGGCCATCAACATTTTCCAAGTCCTCGCATATTTTAAATACACCCATCAGATTCCGGAAGAAACCATGCTGCACCAAGGGAGAAGGTAGTTTAAGGAGGTTTCAAGTAAATACTCCTCAAGACATGATAAACTATATTGATTAATATAACACTATATAAAGTTAAAAGTTGACACTGAAATCACAAACTTTGAGTAACTTAAAGATGAAATAAAACAAAATAGAGCTCAAACTATATCAATGGAGATGTTCTTGCTAGAGCTTGTTTGTAAACATGAAAAAAATGTAATCTTACTGACAGAATTAAAGTAAAACTTAAGGGTGGAGTAAGATTTTCCAGAGAGAGTGCAAGCATAGATATAACACTAACTTGAATTGGCAAGGACAAAAATACAAGAATACTTAATAACTTACATCCTTCAAAATAAGTTCAGTTAGACGCATCTGATCTGTAATGCCACTCTCTGTAACAATCTGCAAGGAAGATGGAAAGATATAACAAAATCTTTAGGAAAACATAAGCCCAGGACACAAATTCAAAACATCAACGGACATTATTAGTTAACAAATCATATTGGTAGCACATACACGCTCACTAAGGGGATTAATATAATAGTGCAAAATCTGTTCCAGTTCTGGGAGTCACCAATGGATAGAAATAGAGGCGAGGACACTTAAAAATGATGCCTTCATAAATATTTACGGCTTATTTTGCACGTTTCACCACACATGAGACATCAATAAGGCATAGGGGTAGTAGAATCTTAAAACCTTCAGTATTAGGGGAAGTGTAGTAAGCTCTACAGCAGGAAGCTCCCTCAAATCACTATTCAAGCTGTGAAATGTTTCGCCTGCTCAATCACAGATGATTACATAATCAGAAGGTAAGATAAAAAAAAAACTTACAAGAAGAAGTCTGTATGCTTAGAAAACGATCAAAAGATTCAATCACCACGAAAATGCTTTAAAAACTGCATGCATTCAGTTATTCTGAAGTCCAAATGCCCAAAGAGGCTAAGAGATCACTCACGATATCCGATAACCCGGTTACCAAGTAAAACCCTCAAGTTATTTTTACAGAAAAATTGAAATGCAAACTTTGAATCAAATTAGGATACAGTAGAATAGATTAAGAATATACTAGATATAAGAAGAAAATCACGATTAGTAAGAAGAAACGTTTCAATCACCATGCAAATGTTGAAACAAATCTTCACAAAATATTCTGAAATCCAAATGCTCTCTGATGCTAAAAGGTGGTTCAACAAACCTAGCTAAGACCCTTGCATTACTATTACTAAAAAAATGAAACACACTCTAAATTCAAGTCCGTGACACAGAACAGAATATATATATAGAATCACATATATTAAATGAAGAGGCAAATCACAATAAACAAAGATCAACTAATATAAATATTCCAGAAGAAAATTCTTACTGTTCAGAGAGCTGAAATGCAAATTTCGTTGCATGGTGCAGATTTGATCCCTAAATATTACACATACCATAATTGAAGTCATGAGTATTGTGATATGTAGAAATGAAGGATGAGAAAAAGAAGATAATAGGAGAACTTTCTTAACTGACCATACATAAGAGCACCCGGCAGTCTCTTGAAAGCTCAAAGCCAATTCTGTTGAGCGCTCTGGGTCTCTCCATGAGATTATTGTGTCTGTACATTGAAACAGATACCACTCATCAACACAAAAAAAGAAAGAAAAAAAAAACAGAAACCCCAAAGATATCATAGCTAAGAAAACCACGAAGGACAAAGGCTACCTTCTTGCTTCCTGTAAATATCATCAGAGTTGATGGGATGCACAAGTAACGTTTCGTTATCTTCTTCATCAATTACACATAGACTGAGTTCTTCGGAACGCTGCACCATATAGCATTTCAATTTAGCTACAAGTCCTGAAAGTTTATTTACAGAAGAAGTGCTGCAGAATACCGGCAGCAGGAGGAATTCAGAAAGTCAATTAGAATCAAAACAGACCTCCACATAGTCGATGCTTACATGCCCAGTTCCTCGATCATCCCATTTACCATCTTCATTCAAATGATAGACCTTTACTCTCTGTTCAATTGATATAAAAGTGAGAAGGCTGAGGAATGAAAACATATCCATCCTCTCAATTCAACACAACTTATCAAACAACACACGTTTCTAGTGTTTTTCATGAATCAATCTAAGAGATTCGTTTTATATCAAAAAAAGTAAGGTATACCACATGGTGGGAAAGCTACTCCAAATTATCAGGTAAGTTACACAGTCCAAACACCAACGGAAACCACCCAACAGGGATGAGAATATCCAGAAAGTAAGAAAATCACAAGAAGTGAACCATAGAAACGAGTGAAATAACAAATCCCATCTTTGAAAACCGAGATAGCAATTGAATTTGCACAGTAATAAGCTGGGTAGCCATGAATTTCTTCAATAAATAACACAGCTAAGAAGTAGAGAGCGTCGTAGTATAAACAAACACAAGGAGGATACAAGGGTAAGTAGTCTAGAAGAAATTCTTCTAATCGAGAAACCCCCAGTTCGAATCAAGTGACCGAACAAGTAAACAAAGCAGAGCGAAAGACACACCTGCATCGAATTGGTATTAGATTGCGACTTTTCCGGTGCGCCCATCACTGCAAATCGAGCCGAGAAAGTGAAAATACTGACCGACGGTGGGAGACCGGAGCAAAGTTAGGGTTTTGGAGCAAGGAGACGAATTAGACGGCGATGATAAAGGCGGGAGATTCAGCTCTCGAAGGGGACGAAATCAAACAGAAAACCCTAACAACCATAAGGAGAATAAAAAAAACATTGACATTCTCTCTCTCTCTAGCTTTTTATTTCTTCTGCGAAAGCCTTCCCCAACCTTCGAAACGCGAAAGAGGCGAGAGGAAAGGGCAAAAAAAAAAAATTAAAGCAGCGGAAAATATTATAATTCTTCATACGTTATGGACAATATTCCATTAATACCCTCAGGAACCATCTGTTTTTACTGAAAAGCCATTAAGCGTAAGGCAATACATCCACACGCGCTCTCTTCCCGCGAGTCCGCTCGCTCTCTCTAAAAACGACAGCCTGTGACGTGGGAAAAATGACAAACGGAAACGTTTTGTCTGTACTTAAACACGTAAAAGCCAATCAAGAGGCGCCAGGTGGGAGTTCACGTCTGTGAGATTAGTGCAAGGACTGTATGTGGTCAAGTAAAACACCCACACATGGATCTATCCAAAAAGGAGAGACATGGAATCGAAACCTCGACACGAATGTATCCTTCGTGCACAGAGAAGGGGTTCTTTCGTCATCACGACTCTTTTATTTTATATTCGCCATCGACACTTCCAATAAAAACAAATATTTCGTTTACAAAAATGGGAAAATCCTAATTACTTCACCCAATTCGACGTTTTAAGACTATGGCTCGCCTAAACATTGTTACGTATTATTGATGTTAAGTTGTTAACAATGTGAAGACACACGGATTCATACACAACTCAGTTTGTAAATGGACTTCGATTATGGCCATTATTAGCCCTGGACATTCGGATATCCAGATCCGAACCGATCGGATCTTTCGGATGTTCGGATAATCGGATGTTGGATTTAAAGATCCATTCGGATATTTTGTATTTTTCGGATCGGATCGGATCGGTTTTAATCGGATTCGGATCGGTTCGGATATGGAAATCAAAATCCGATGTCAAACCGAAAAAATCGGATTCGGATTGTTCGGATGTTTCGGATTATCCTGTAACCAAAAACAACAAACCTGTATAAAAAAACCGAACAAAAAACCGAACAAAAAAACCGAAAAACCCGAATAATCCGAATCCGAAGTGATTCCATATTGATATTAGGGTTTAGGCATTTGTCGACGTTTAGAAAAGGGGCAAAATCGAAGAGTAGTCTGGGAAAATCAAGAGACATCATATCTAAGGTATATAAGGGTTCGGTTTTTTCGGATCCTGCTTCGGGTTTCGGTTATTAACCGATCCGAACCCGAATCTGAAGTTACCTAGAATAAACATCCAATCGGGTATTTTCAAAGATCTGAACCCGAACCGAACCGAATTTTTTGGATCGGTTTCGGTTTTTTTTTTCGGATCCGGATTATATGCCCAGGGCTAGCCATTTTCATACCAACAGGACTAGAGAGAACTAGGGCTGTCAATTTAAGAGTTTATAGGCGGGTTTTGACCCGCCGTGGGCGGATGCGGATCGAGAATTTTCAAAATACCAAAAAGTGGGGCGGGTGCGGGTCGAGTGTTTTTAAATGCGGGACGGATGCGGGTCGAGTAAATATTTCAACATTTTAATAGTATAAATTCTTGCCATAATATATGGAATTTAGGGAATATACCCACTAATTTAAAGAAAAAAATCTATAAATATCAGCCAATTAAATTCATTCTAAAATTAAGATATACGAATCAAATAATTTTTAAAATTAAGATATATCCTAATTAAAATCTTTCTAAAATCTTATCTTATATATATACAAATCTTTAAAGAATATAATCTTCCAATCCTAATTTGCATACCATATTCCCTATATAAATATGATTTTAAGTCATTTTCCTCTCGTATCACTCGACTTTTTACAGCAATAAACGTATAATTGTTTTGACAATTTGATTACGATTAGCAAAGTAAAAATATATACATATATTTTGTGTGAGATAAACTTTCATTATAGTTTTTTATTTAATTTTGCAGAATGAGCTTAATGCAATATTTTCATTTGTTTGGACTCTCATAAAATTTTGACACGTTGGGATCTGTTTTCTGGGCCACGATGTAGAATTCTGCCCTCACTTGAATCATGAAAGCCATGCTTAAACACTTGAGTAGGGGTGGGCATTTTAACCGAACCGAACCGAACCAACCAAACCAAACCGAACTCAAACCGATCCAAACCAAACTAGAGTTAATATCCAACCATTTGGTTGAAGTTTTTTTCAACCCGAACGGTTTGGTTTGGTTCGGTTTTAAACCGAACCGAACCGATAAACCAATGTGTTTTTGTTAATTAATTAATTAATTAATAATATTAAAATAATAATACATACGGTGGAATCTTCGGTTCTTCACCATAAAGGTTATAAACCGAACTATGTGATTTTAGACTTTTAGGGAATGATTTTTTTATGAATTCGTTTTGTTTACGTTTCGTTAGAATTCTTGTTTTTATAAGTTAATTTTTTAAAAACCGAACTAAAACCAAACCAAAGTACAACCGAACCGAACTAAACCAAACCGAACTAAATCCAAACCGAACACAAACCGAACCAAACTTATTTCGGTTGAGTTCGGCTAGTGTTTTATTCAACCCGAATAAACCGAATCGAACCGAACCCGAACCGAACTCGAAATTAAACCTAAATGCCCACCCCTACACTTGAGTACATATATTATTTTGTTTTTTGAGCTTGTTACCTTAACTTTTACACTTTTGTTTTACTTCGTTAATAATGATTATATTTGTTATTTGTATACCACATTAATTTGTTTAATTAAATTGACAAACACAATTTAAGAAGATGTGAACATTGAATTTATCAAATTTTAATAATTATAAAACCAATTTATTAATCATATATTTTAAAAGGTTTCTTAATTTTATTACCTATAAAATTAGTGAACATAATACTTTATAAAAAAATATTTAATTCCAAAACCTAAACGAACGTATAACTATTGTTTGTAAATTCTTATGAACTGAAAATATATATAACAAAACGGGTCATAGAATTGAGGTAGCTAAAATCACAAATTTTGAATCATACATGTCATACTAAAAATATATTTTTCCATACAAAATAGAAAACAATAAAACAAAAACAAATTAAAACAAATAAGATTTTATTTTTACTTTTCATATTGAACTCCCGTTCTAGAGCGGATTAGAAAAAACAAATTATATCTAAACACCAAAATATTTAAGTGTCTCATATAACAAAAACTAAATATACAAAAAAAAAATATCTAAAGACAAAAAATAAACAAAAATTATATTACAAAATTTGATTTAAAATAAAAAATAAAAATGATGTGTAGACGCACGGGTTTTGAATCTAGTAATCTCATTCAAATCTTAAAACCCACAAGCGATAAATGAACAACTCCAAGAAGAACATGTGATTTTTAAAACCATATGGAATTCAGTTTTTCATGGAAACCAGAACCTAAGAGAGCTATAGGAAATAAACCAGATTGATTTCTAAAATGTGAATCCAGATTTTCAGGTCTACATATACGAACAAATGAAAGAATTGCATCAAATCAAGTTGCTCGCAAAATAAGAGTATGAATAGATAATGTCTGATATTAAATTGGTTCCTTTGTCTACTACAAAAAATGTTCAATTTCATAAAAACCTTTAAAATGTCTCTCTCAGACGATCAAAAGATCTATTCTTCAACACCGGCATTCTCGCCGCTCTTTACGTTGTGCTTCCTTGCGTACCTCTGATTCCTCGGGAACTTAGGATCCATCTGAAATATTTCACCAAACGCAAATCAAACTTGTTGGAGGTGGGCCTAGCACCTCTATTTAGTTAGGCCCATCTTAGCAAGAGCTCTCCTCGATTCGGTCAACATAACGTCAACCTTTGACCAAAGATCATTGACCTGGAGTCCCGCGCTCGGCTCCATCCGGAAATCCCGAGCTCCCAAAAGGCGCACCCCGGGTCCGCGCTGACACCTCGCCAAAACATGGATGTCAAAAGAGAAGAAGGCACGTGGGAGTTGGTCGAACAGTGCACTATCCGAATAGAAGCATGGTCTGACCTCGACGTCCCACCAACCCTGCAGAGTAAGCGAATGAGGAAAAGACACGTGGAAGGAAGTTGGCAGAACAGTATGCTATCTTACAAAAGCATGGCGCCGAGCTCATCATTACCTCTCACCTTGAGAACCGGGACACGCTTCCTAGAGCACCTTACCCGTGAAGCAGGCTGAGGGCGACGCGTGGTCCCGGAATCCGCGGAAGCAGGAAGCTACTCTCACTATATATACCCCTCGTTATGCATTAAGGAGGTGACCGACTTTTTGGAGAAAAAACCTCATTACTCTCTAAAAAAAATAGGCCCGGTCTCTCTCTCTCTCCTTTGTAACAAGGCATCGCGATTTAGAACGCCGAACTGGATTCCCGACGGAAGCAGTTCGTAAATCTAAATCGTCCGTCTCTTTTCACCATCAATATAAAGAATACGGTCCCCGACCTGTTCGTCGTAATACCCGACCTGCTATAAATTGTGGTTGACTTGTTCTAATTAACGGAAATCTCACCTCCCACTCCATAATCAACCTTTAAACAACCTTAGTGATCCTCGGAATCAACAAAACTCTGAAACTGACTCCGTAGGTTTGATGTGTAACAAGAGATAACTTACTCATTTGGTGGAGGTGTGACGGTGCCTCCTTGGCTTCTTGAGACCGTTCTTATGCGCTTTGGCCGACCGGTTATGCGCGGTATGATTCTTCAACTTCGGCATCTATATCACAATAACACAATACCACTACTCAAAATAAAAACAGAAGCAAACCTTAGTAATGGAAGAGAGATGAGTTATGCTCAACGGCTAGAGTTTGCTTTCCGCGGTACAAGAAGCTAACATGGATTTATAGTGAAGCTTAAATGACCAAAATGCCCTAATATATCATATATGGGCCCACCAAATCTTCCCGTTACAAATTATACAAAGTCCATTAAAGGAACGCATAAGGCCCATATCAAAGTATTCGAAGGCAACGAGGATACACACGCCCGAGAACGCCGATTAATTTAAACCATGGTTCTTTCAGTCTTGCCACCACCACTTTATTAATCTATACTAGGGATTGATACCCGCGTTTCGCGCAAGCTTATTTGACATTCATGATTTATAAATTTGTTTATATACTATTTTTTAGGAAATAATTTTTTTTTTAATTTCGAATTTTAGTTTAATAGTCGGATTATGTTTATAGTTGCATTGTGTGTACGTGTATGTGTTTTATTTTTTTCTCATCATTAGTGTTTGTATATAACAACGGTTTTCTCTTAATTATGTTGTTAACTTATGTTGAAATATTGTTTTTTTATGTGTTTATACATTGTATGTGACTACCGTGTGATTCTAATTACAGTTTTATATTTATTTTTATTTAATACCATTTCAAATCTCTCATAAGTTAAATATTTAGTTGAACGTATAATATTACATTGTTGTTCCGGAATCTATAGTTCATACTGAGGTCAATTATAACCTCATCATCCCGTCTACACATTAACTAAACAAACCACATACATTTGATGATAAATGATTTAAGTACATGTACATATTTGAGTATTTAAAATTGTATTTTTATGTACGTATAGTTTTAGGTTGTTTAGAATTATACCCTATAATAGAGAATCTTTTCTAATGTTTAGGTCTTTATGCTTATATATATTTTGGCCCAAGTATTGATTTCTTCGTGAAAGACCGCTGACAAAAGATATGTGATTTTTTCCTTGTTCCCCATCTCCGAAAAACATATAATCTCTAACTTCTAAAAATCCAACTAATCCCACTCCCAGAAATGTATGCATAGAGCATGTCTATGTATGCATCTTTTATCCAAATATATATACTTTAGCAATTGTTGGTGACATACTTTATGTTATAAAAAGTGTTCGTTATACTTTAGCTAAATCGTGGAAATAGACTATATCTTTTGTTAATATGACTTAATGATATTGTGCATTTTATTACTTTTACTATATAAATATTGTAGTGATGACGTGGATAGCTAAAATTGAAATAAAATTCTCCCATTATATAATAGAGTAATTCTATACTTCGCGCGTTGCGCGAGATAACATTTTTAAACAGCTATCAATACGAATCGTTGAATATAAATATATTCATTTGAAGTTTTTAAAATCATTTATGTTAACATTTGTATAAACAACAAACTTATTTTACCAAATGATATAAAACATAGATATTGCCAAATATAACTTTTTTCTTGAAAAAACAATAAATCATTCAGATGAAAACTTCCTAAGAGGAAGAAATGGTATCGACAACCATCTTATGACATTTTATCCCAGAAAAAATTTCTTCTAGATTCAGGTCCCGTGAAGATATCTTCTTAGAAGCTTTAATGTTCACTATTAACCTAATCATACAAATGATTAAATACCAATGGGAACTTACCACCACCCCGAAATTAATGTAAATAGGCCAAGTTTAAATATCAGTAAATAAATAGTAAATGCAAATGTGTAAACATAATACTCATGACGTTACAATAGTTTTGGTAAGCATGTTTTACCCACCGAAGCAAGTGCATTGTGGCATATATATAGAAATTGTCGACCAAGTCATAAACGTTCCTATCTAATATCACTAATTACGTTGCATGGTCAAATAATTTAATATTTTTATATAAAAAACTCATTAATTTCACTTGCTAAAAAAGATTAAATTTTGTTATTATTATTTTAGTTTTGTGCATACATATTTGATATTTCTGAACTTTAGTCAATTTTTTCACACTTTTTAATGTCAATTCTTTTGTTATCTTGCACTCGTTCCCTTTCCGGCAGTTATTTCTTTTCCCTTTCTCTTCACTCACATATAAAAGATTGGAAAGTGATTTGATTTTCAACTCATTATAGAACTATTTTCTCCTTTTTATCTTCATATACTATGCTTTCTCTTATCTGTTGCATGAACTTTTTGCTGATTTGAGTGTCAAAAATTCTTACTGGCGATACACATTTGTTTTGGCGAGGATGTTCCCACCTATTGTGATGCACGTCAAATCTGCTTATTAAACATTGATTCTTGTCTTTGAACCCGTTTCTATTTACCAGACATCATATATTATTGACACACCTTGCACTCTAACCTTACTATCTTTTTTTTTTTTAAACAAAAATTCTCTCATGATATATTTGTTCATCTATATTATATTATGGTTTTAGCTACACATAATTTATGATTTTGATTTTCTTAAAATGTATAACTTGTTGCCAGAAAATGTAACTTAAAAACTCATTAAAAAGTTTAAATTTTTCTTGAAAAATAACTTATTTTGAGCAAAAACAGTTTAAATTTTGTATTTAATATTATAATTAACTTGTAATTTTTTATTATCCTAAATAATTTGTAAATATTAGAAAAATTCTTTTTGATCTATTTAATATATTTTAACGTGATAATTGTTTTCCATATTTCTTATAAAGTAATATATGCTCTATTAACTATATGTTAATATATAATTTTATATTTATCTAATCTCTATTCAAATTTTTTGATTGTGTTGTATTTTTCTCTTTTTTTTGTAAATTTTATTTTGATGAGAAATGATAATAAAAAATTAATTGAGTCATCAACTTTAGTGTAAATGTTCTTCTCTCTTTTTTTAATAAAAAATAATAATTATTACAAAATGAGAATTAATTGAATCATAAACTTTAGTTTTAGTTTTTTTTAGTTTTAATTTTATTTTCTTTTTCTTTTTTTTATTGCTAATGTGGACACTTTAAAATAAGAGAAAACTCTCTTATTATATAATAGATTTTCATTTTATTTAGGCAATCGTGACTTTAAAAGTTTTGTTTTCCAAATTATTTCCAAAGTATTATCACCAATTTAGCGATTTGAGACAATGGTTCAATTCAACGCTGTTTACAATACACAAGAAGGGCAATAGATAGTTGAAATGGTCGATCATAATTTCCATAGCAACCTGACTTAGAGAAAACAGAAAAGAATTTTATAAATCTTTAACCCTAAGAGATAAATGAACAGCTACGCGGTGATGTTAAAAGCCATTTAGAATTTTAATGTTTAGACCAATGTACTATCACCAAACCAGAACCTAGATAATCAGTAGCAGAAATGGTTGAAAGAAGACCCAGATCGTTTCGAATGTCACCCAGATAAACCCTACATATGTAGATCCAGACGGCTTTCAAATTTAAGGTATACATCAAGCACATGCACAATTGAAAGGATTGAATCAAGTCAAGAAATTCGAAATTAAGAGAATGAGAAAAGAAAATTCCTGACATAAAATTAAGGCCTCGATAAAAAGAGTACACACAGAAACCACTTGCGTAAACATAATCAAACGAAATGACAAGGGAAAAGTAAAATTGGTTCTTTTGTTTAAAAGAGTCTTAATTCATAGGAACGTTTCAGTGAAACAAAAGCTTATTCTTCAACGCCGGCATCCTCGCCGCTCTTGACATTGTGCTTCCTCGCGTACCTCTGGTTCCTCAGGAACTTAGGGTCCATCTGGAACATTTCACATAGATAGAGAAGCAAAATCAAACTCCGAAACTAAACTCAATAATTAGGTGTAATCGATACTTACTCCTTTGGTGGAGGTGTGACGGTGCCTCGTTGGCTTCTTGATTCCGTTCTTGTGGGCCTTGGCCGACTGGTTATGCGCCGTGTGATTCTTCGACTTGGCCATCTCTGTGAATCAACAATATTAAAATTTCAATCAATCCGAAACGAAACAACCGAGAAAACGAAGACAGAGATCGAGCGGATAGAAGAATCAAACCTGAGTAGGGGAAGAGAGGGGAGAGGGTTGCTTTCCGAGATACAAATACGGCCTCTGCACGGCTAGGGTTGCTTTCCGAGATGCAACAAAAACCCTAACTACATATTCAATTTATAGCGACTTTAAATGACGAAATTACCCTCATATGGGCCTTTAAAATCTGGCCCGGCCCGTTGTGAATCATAGAAGTCCATAAAATGAACCAGATATATTTTTAAAAACTTAATAACTTACTCTTGCTTCAAAATAAGTTCTGATCTGTAAAATCTGCAAGGAAGATGGAAAGATATAAGGAAATCTTTAGGAAAACATAAACCCAGGACACAAATTCAAAGCATCAACGGACATTATTAGTTAACAAAAAACTTGCACATACACGCTCACTAAGGGGATTAATATAATAGTGCAAGAAACTGTTCCAGTTCTGGGAGTCACAAATGGATAGAAATAGAGGCGAGGACACCATAATTGCAGTCATGAGTATTGTGATATGTAGAAATGAAGGATGAGAAAAAGAAGATAATAGGAGAACCTTCTTAACTGACCATACATAAGAGCACCCCAAAGCCAATTCTGTTGAGCGCTCTGGGTCTCTCCATGAGATTATTGTGTTGAAACAGATACCACTCATCAACACACAAAGTTATCATAGCTGAGAAAACCACGAAGGACATCAACACTATTTGTTCTTAACTAGAAATAAACAAAGCAATAACTATAGAAAGATCTTAGTTAACAAACAAAAAATGACAAATATTTTCGTGTAAAAATAATTAAAAATTATTATGTCTAAGAAAAAAGAGAATTAAAAGTTATAAAGTTAAATATATAAGAGTGCTTCTTTTCAGGCCTCTTTACGTTGTTGTCAACTTGTCCCTCCCAAATCTTTTTTAGGGTTTTTTTCTTTCGAGCGAGAGCCATGTCGCTGAGACCAAACGCGAGGACTGAGGTCCGCCGCAATCGGTACAAAGTTGCGGTGGATGCGGATGAGGGACGGCGGAGGAGAGAGGACAACTTGGTGGAGATCCGTAAAAGCAAGCGCGAGGAGAGTCTGATGAAGAAGAGGCGTGAGGGTATGCAAGCTCTTCAGGATTTCCCTCCATCTTCCACCTCTTCTCATTCCGCCGCCTTCGATAAGAAGGTGAATTCTGGGGTTTTGGGATAAAGCGATCGTATCTGTAGTCGGTTTCTAGTTTTTTTTTGTTTCATGTCGGCTTAGTGAGGTCTTAGGGTTTCGTTTTTGGTCCGATTGGAGAGTTTTTTATTCGGATATACTGGCCACGGTTATTGTTTTGTTTTCTGACGATTGAATTCCAAATTCTTCGTAGTTGGAGAGTTTGCCGGATATGGTCGCTGGTGTTTGGTCGGATGATCCTTCTTTGCAGCTCGAGTCCACTACTCAGTTCAGGAAGCTTCTCTCTATCGGTAATGTTTATGTTATTAAATCTCTTCGTTTCACTTTTTGAAATTATTTTGAGTGTCCCCTCCCTGTTGGTATTATATTTGCGCAGAGAGAAGTCCTCCTATCGAGGAAGTGATAGGTTCTGGTGTCGTGCCTCGGTTTGTGGAGTTTCTTAAGAAGGAGGATTACCCTCAGCTTCAGGTGAGAGAATACCGTCTCTCTCTCTCTCTCTCTCTCTTGCTATTTAATCTTCTGTGTAATCTCATGTTTATGATCTTCTACGATCCTTTCTAGTTTGAGGCAGCTTGGGCTCTAACAAACATTGCATCTGGGACATCTGATCACACAAAGGTTGTAATCGATCACAATGCTGTTCCAATCTTTGTCCAACTTCTTGCTTCTCCTAGCGACGATGTCCGTGAACAGGTACGATACTTCTGATGATTATCATATAGTATGTGAGATTATGCGATTATAGTTTTGTAAAATCCTGATCTCAACATGACGCTCTAACCTGTAGGCTGTATGGGCGTTGGGTAATGTTGCTGGTGATTCAACACAGTGCCGTGATCTTGTTCTTAGTTGTGGGGCACTGACACCGCTGCTCCATCAGCTAAATGAGCATGCCAAGCTGTCCATGCTTAGAAATGCCACATGGACCTTGTCAAACTTCTGTCGTGGCAAGCCTCAGCCTCACTTTGACCAGGTCTTCTCTTTTTCCTCCGTGTTTTGTTTCTTCGATGTATATCTCCAGTATTCTTCTTAACATATGAAGCATGATTAACAGGTGAAACCCGCTCTTCCGGCCCTTGAACGACTAATTCATTCGAATGATGAAGAAGTCTTGACAGATGCCTGTTGGGCTCTGTCATACCTCTCTGATGGAACCAATGACAAAATCCAGGCTGTCATCCAGGCCGGTGTTGTCCCAAGACTTGCTGAACTTCTCCTGTCAGTACCCTTTTTTAACTCTCTTTATTTTCTGTCCCCTTCACACATGTGTGAATATAACTTGACACCCTGCTCTTGATTTTGCAGCCATCCTTCTCCATCTGTGTTAATTCCTGCACTTCGATCTGTTGGAAATATCGTTACTGGAGATGATGATCAAACCCAGGTATGAATTCCATGTCTATTGAATTTCTCGCAATACTTAGGTTGGGGACATCGAAAAAGATAGTATACCTTTTTGCTTTCGGCGAGGGATAGCTTTGTGTATAAGCACAACAATGGACTGTGGAGAACCCTTTGGCCTTTAGGAATAGGTCCGAAGATACAACTATAACTTTTTATAACTGAACTGCTGGCAGAAACATGTTGAAGTTACCAGTTAGTGATATACCATGTATATTATCTAATCAAAGACTAGTATATGCGATGAAGTGTTGACCAATGGCATGCTGCCCCCTTGTTGTTATGTGATATTTAACCTTTGATGAAAAAATTGGGAGGGTTGAATGCTTATCATTGGACCTCCCTCTGTCCATATTAGTAGATAGGATGCAGTGCCTTTTTTGCTATATGTTACTTGTGTTTTATTTTTGCTGCAATGAATTCTTGCGTTAAAACTAACAACCAATCAACTATAATATTGTTGAAATTTGTTTTTTCATGAGTCAATCAAAGCTGACTTGTATTCCAATGAACTTCTTCTCCAGTGGGTGATCAGCAGTGGTGCTCTACCTTGTCTTGCCAACCTTCTCACTCAAAACTACAAGAAAAGCATAAAGAAGGAAGCTTGCTGGACGATTTCAAACATCACAGCAGGCAACAAAGAACAGATCCAGGTAGGCAGTTCCTACTGTTTCATCATGTGTTTTGTACCCTTGTGATTCCAGACTTCTATGATCTATTCATTAATTGTGTGCTTTTCTTTTCTTTTTTATCCAAATTTTGCAGAAAGTTGTTGAGGCTAATTTGATTCCCCCCTTGGTTAATCTGCTTCAAAATGCTGAATTTGACATTAAGAAAGAAGCTGCGTGGGCAATTTCAAATGCAACTTCAGGTGGTTCTCATGATCAAATCATGTATGTCACTGTCTTTTTTACCTTCCTCCAACCTCCAACTTTCAGTTCCTTCTCTCTTATATACACTTTGGGTTTGTTGTGTATCAATGTTTTGTTCCCGTTGGTTATGCAGATACCTGGTGGAGCAAGAATGCATAAAACCATTATGCGATCTCCTGGTAAGCCAGGATCCAAGAATCATAACAGTCTGCCTTGAAGGATTGGAAAACATATTGAAGGTGGGAGAGTCGGAGAAGAAGTTGGGTAACACAGGAGACACGAACTCTTACGCTCAGCTGATTGATGAGGCAGAAGGGCTAGAAAAGATCGAGAACCTTCAGAGCCATGACAACAATGAGATATATGAGAAGGCTGTTAAAATTCTGGAAACATACTGGCTTGAAGAGGAAGATGAAGAGACACAACAACCTCCAGGTGTTGATGGTTCTCAGACAGGGTTCCAGTTTGGAGGGAACCAAGATTCAGTCCCGTCCGGGGGATTCAACTTCAGCTGAAGGTAAGAAGGAGCAAGAACCATAAAACATCTAACAACCTCTATTCATGAAAACCTGCAAAATCTGACATTTAGATCTGAAACACAAACCCACAGGAATGGAATTGGAAGTGCAGCTTGAAAATGGTGAAACGTCAGGGTCAGTCAGTGTCTAGTTTCATTACTGGGATTATACAGCCCTGGTCTGGTCTGAGAGGGCTATACTGGGGGGTCGGTTTAAAAGTACAGAGTCTGAGAAAGTGTTTGGTTCTAATGTCCAGGGCTATTTTTTTGAATGACCGGTACACACCGGCCGTGACTCTACTTTTGTGTTGTTTTTTGTTTTGTTTGGAGGGTTATAATTTTTTTTACTGGAGTCTTGTTTCTGTGTTGACGACAGTTTGTATGTCGGTCAAAAGTAAAACCACAAACCATTTTTGTCTTTAATTTGTGGAAACCAAATGCTCTTTTGGTGTCTTGTTTTCCAAAGGAATGGTGGTTTGTTTTCGAGTTGTGATAGTCAAATCTTGCAGTTGATGATTATGGCTAAACAATCTGTTATTTGAATTATGAAATAAGGCCGAGTCGCTAGACAGACAATGATTATTGCCGAAATAAATAAATATATGTATATATATCGAATTTAACTCATTTACTAGGTGAGTATTCGCACTTTGTGCGGGATGAGATATTTATAAATGTTTTTTTGAGGTATTGATTTGAAATCATATGAGATAAAAATATTTTAATTACGTTTTAGATATACTCTACATAATAGTTGTGAGTATTAATACATCAAAATAGTGTAATATTTTAAAATTATTGAAGACGTACATAATTTGTTTGTTAGTTAAAATATAAGAAAATTGATGTGTATTTGTATTTTTGTATTGTTTGTTGGTATTTGCAATAAATAACATTTCATATTTTATATACTTTGTTTTTATTTTTAGATAAGAAATAATTGTATGTTTTTTAAAAATATTAAAATGGAAAAAACAACTCAAGGGATAGGTTTATTCGCTAGTTTTTTTGTTCCAATCAAAGTTGGTGAAAACAATGAGGCCTTCACTACAAAAAAAAAAGGGTATTGATATCACATTAGGATATCACGATTTCCATAACTGCTATTAAAGAATGTATGCTGGGGTTGAGTACTTTATTATAGCGTTTTAAACACGCTAAACCCAAAATTTCACTAAATGAGAGCAAAAAATGACTTTAGAGTCAAACACTTAGTAATTTTATTTCCAATTTTTATTGACCCCGCACACTATGCGGGCATTAATTGAATTTTATAGGTTGTTTAACTTATCTGCATTTTCCAAATGACGTAAAATCATGTTTCCCGTGAAAACGTAAAATCCCGTTTTTTCCCCAAAAACATTAAATCATGGTTTCCAGCAAAAAAATTAAAATACCCGTTTTCCCACCAAAAATGCAAATTCCTGTTTTTCCGCAAAAAAAAACTAAAAATCATGTTTTTCCTTTCAAAAACGTAAAATTCTGTTTTCCCGTCAAAAATGTAAAATAGTATTTTCCCGCAAAAACGTCAAATCCCGTTTTTCTCTCAAACACGTAAAATCATCTTTTCCTATCAAAAACGTAAAATTCAGTTTTCCAGGATAAACGTTAAATCATGTTTTCCGCCAAAAACATAAAATCCAGCTTTTCCGTCAAAAATGAAAAAAATCCCGTTTTTCCGTCAAAAACGTAAAATCCTGTTTTCCACAAAAAAAAAACTCAAAATCATGTTTTCCCGCAAAAAACGTAAAATCCCGTTTTCTCGCCAAAAACCTAAAATCTTGTTTTTCCGTGAAAAAACATAAAATCTAGATTTCTAGTCAACAAAATAAAATTTAGATTTCCCGCCAAAAACGAAAAATTCTGTTTTCCCGAGAAAAAACGTAAAATCACGTTTTCTTTCAAAATTGTAAAATCCTGTTTTTCCGTCAAAAACATAAAATCTTGTTTTTCCATAAAACACGTAAATTCCCATTTTGCATCAAAAAACATAAAATCATGTTTTCCTGCCAAATAGGTAAAATCACGTTTTCCTGCCAAAAACGTAAAATACTGTTTTTCCACCAAAAACGTAAAATTACTTTTTCCGCCAAAAACGTAAAATTCCGTTTTTCCCTTCAAAAACGTAAAATCATGTTTTTTTCGTCAAAAACATAAAATCCCGTTTTCCAGCAAAAAATGAAAAATCTTGCTTTTTCGCAAAAAACGTTAAAAACCGCTTTCCCATCAGAAACGTCAAAACCTGTTTTCCCCCAAAAACGCAAAATTGAGTTTTCTCGTCAAAAACGAAAAATCCCGTTTTTCTGTCAAAAACGTAAAATCTCTTTTTCCACAAAAACGTATAATCATGTTTTCCCTTCAAAAACGCAGAAACGTTATTTTCTTGTCAAAAAAAAAAAAAACAAGTTTACCGCAAAAACTTAAAATCCCGTATTTCCGTCAAAAACGTCAAATCCCGTATTTCCGTCAGAAACGTAAAATCTTATTTTCCAGCCAAAAACGTAAAATCTTGTTATGTGGTCAAAACTGTAAAATCCTAATATTCCGTCAAAAACAGAAAATCCCGTTTTTTCATCAAACATTTAAAATCCCGTTTTCCTGACCAAAAACGTAAAATCTCATTTTCTCGCCTAAAACGTAAAATCTTGTTCATAAAACGTAAAATCCCTTTTTCCTGACAAAAACGTAAAATCATGTTTTCCTGTTAAAAACATAAAATCCTGTTCTCAAGTCAAAAACGTAATAAACGAAAAATCTCGTTTACATGCAAAAATGTAAAATCTTGTTTTCTAACGAAAATATCAAATCATGTTTTTCTGCCAAAAACGTAAAATCTCGTTTTACCGCAAAGAAACGTAAAATCCCGCTTTTCCGTCAAATTTTTTTAAAATCCTATTTTCCTGCCCAAACACGAAAACGGAATAGAAAATTAATAACAAAATTAAATTATTTTCGTAAATATTAAATTTAATTTATTGTAATATATTCTATGTAATGATTAAATAAATACTTTTAGGGACTAAAAATGAAAAAAACTTATTTTCTGGTTATTAATTTATGATTTTCGTAAAAAAAATTAAAATTATATATAAGATCTCGGATCTTATAATTGGATCAAAAGGATCCGCATGTTTTTAAACCGGGTCACAATAAAATAAATCTAAAACAAAATAAAAAAGCATATTCCTTAGCCAATCAAAACATAACATTAATACAACTGGCATTGACATCATTTTTATGATTGGTTGAGAATCATCCATCACTTAAGAGTATTCTCAATTAATAGTAAGTAAGATTGCCTTATCGTCTAAAACACCCTCAAGACTGAAAAACCTTTATAAAAACTGAAATCATTTTCTCACTCTTGATTCCCAAAATGGCTCTAGTTCACTCCACAACACTTCCAACCTTCAACGGCCCCTTATCGCCGATACTATCTTCCCTCCATGCTCCGTCGTCTCTATTTGCCCGGAGAAAAATCCGACCGGCATCCTCGCCGTTCTCCTCCTCCACCGCCCGAAGCTCACCCTTCTCGCCTCCATTGATACGTCCGCGGAAGCTTCTCTGCGCTCCGCCTCGCGGAAAGTTTGTTAGAGAAGATTATCTTGTGGTATCGCCAATTTCTCGCCTTCTCTCTCTCTCTCTTGTCATGTTTAATTTCGTTTAACGATTTCGATATTCCTTTTAGATTTCCTGGGGAATTGATATGACATTTTTTCCCAGGATCTGGTGATCATCGATGTAGTTATATAAGGATAATGTGTGTGTGCTTGTATTCCTCAAATATTCGACCAATGCACTGCTAAATGCTTCATAAATAAGATTGCTTCATTTGAATCTTATTGATGACTCTTGAGAACATCAAGCGGGGAGCCTCACTGCTCGTAGGAATGATGTTTTTCCTTTCTTGATGGTTTGACAGAGGAAATTTTCAGCTCAAGAACTTCAAGATCTGGTGAAAGGAGAGAGGAAGGTGCCACTGATTGTCGATTTTTATGCAACATGGTGTGGTCCTTGTATCTTGATGGCCCAGGAACTCGAAATGGTATCATCATCGCTCACCTTTTTACATATTCTCCATTTTATTTGCTTAGCCTCCTAGTATGCTTATATTATTAACAAGCATTTGACTCTTAGAACCAGTAGTTTGTGAATATATTTACTTGAATCTTGAAATGTGATGTAAGTTTTCTTTTTTTTTTTCCAAGTCTAGTGCATGACTATTGTAACTAGCCTGGGGGTTGAGCATTGAATTGTAGCTGTTCCAGCTTAGCAACAGATCTTACGGTTAGTCGAGAGCGCAGGTTTAAAGAGGAGCAATGAGAATGCATTGGGGACATTCTAGATTTGTTTAAGGTCTTGGGGTGGGTAATGGTAGAGAGTTTTTAAACCTCTCTCTCGTCAATCAAGTCTCTTCTACGGTGTAGTACTTGGGTGAATTGAATAGAAAAAGGTGATTTACCGGTTCCAATCTTATCTGTGTTTCACCCCATTCCTTATGGTGAAGATACCTTGTCGTGAAGTTGGCATGTTTCCATTTTGAAAAGAAATTATCTCAACTATGGGATTGGGGAGACTCAACATATATGCTTCTTGATTGTCTCTATCTACTCGCTTTTACTCTGCAAATCTCGTTAGAATTGTGTTAAGGTAATTTTGTTCTTTGTGAAACAGCTTGCAGTAGAGTATGAGAGCAATGCAATGATTGTGAAAGTTGATACAGATGATGAGTACGAGTTTGCACGCGACATGCAGGTAATTCTTAACTTTCAGCTTCTGTTTTTCATCAATCTCCCCTCGGCGTATCAATGTGTTGCATTACAAATAACCATATCTTGTGATGCAGGTTCGGGGCTTACCTACATTGTTCTTCATCAGTCCTGACCCAAGCAAAGATGCAATCAGGACAGAAGGGCTAATTCCATTACAGATGATGCGCGATATCATTGACAAGGAGATGTGAAGTCTTAACTGCGGAAACACTTTCTTGCTTTAGGATTGAATAGAATCGCCGAATTGTAGGATTGGTACCGAGTTATCGGAGGTAAGAATGTCATACTTTCCTGTGTGTATTCGTATGAAAGTCCAATGAAATCAAACAGAATGTATGTTCAATGGCAATGACTATGAACCAATAATCAGATAACCCGTTCTGAAGCAAACAATACCGGATGATACAACCCCGCTGTTTCAGAAACCGTCGAACGAGAACCTAACCAATCAAACCAACCCTGACCTATCAAAGACTAAAATCAACGATTAAACCCCATAAACAACAACAAAGACCTACGATAAGCAAAACAGAAGGAGCAGGAATTCAGACAGAAGAAGCACAAACGAATCAGCCTCCACAACTTGCAATAGCCAAAACCTTCGGCGAGAAACAGAAAGCGCAACCTCAAAAATCGAAAATCCAGACCAAAGCCACTGAACCTTGCAAGATCCGCAAACGGAAACGCCTAACCCTGCAAAATTCGCCGCCGCATCACAGCTCAGACCCACACCGCGAATCTCGCCGCTGCTCCAACCGAACCATCGAGGCAGGCAGAAGATAAACAAACGGAAACACAATTTAAACTCTAGATGACCTCTCACAACTCCGGCGAGGCCTAACGGAATACTTTTTTTGTTTCCTGAGGCGGCTAATTAGATGCACCGGCAGGAGTTACAGAAATCTAAAATACGTTTTTAGATTTATTATTTGTAATAAATAATATAATAATAATAATTAAAATTAAAATTAATTTTATTTATTAAAACAAATAAAAACTAACCCACAACATATAAAAAGTGAACATTTCTATTAAATTTTATGATGGTGTAAACTCGGAACATAGTTTGATGGTTTGAAGTCAGAATATAATTTCTTTGATTTGATCATTTAAAATAAGAATGAAAATGTCTCAAAGTTTAAAATGTTATTGATTTATACATTGAAAATTAAAAATGTGATTTTTTCATTTGTGAAACAACTCAAAAACAAATTCGCAACTTTTTTAATTGATGATGATGTGACACAAAACAAATTGTATACCATATACTACCAAATTATAATTACACACTTTTCCAACAATGAATTTTGCCATAAAATCTTTCATTTAACAGTAAGATATTGGTTGACCATAATGATAATATATGCAATAAATCCTCTTTGACCAAATTCAAAGTGTCCACACTATACAAGCAAAATATTCAAAGATTTTTAGTGCCAAAAAAAGTTTCTTTACTACAAATATGGAAAATCAATTAATAGATAAGATTTTCTACAGTTCAAAAGTTATATATATAGCCTCTCTCTTTAGGATCCAGAAAGATTAAGAACATCTTTATTTCGAATTCATATAAAACAGTTGCTATGACTATTGCAAAAACTCTTGTGACTTGTTTACTCGTAGTAATATTAACAATTTCGTTGTCCAGTTACAATGTTTGGGCCTCAGGTATGTTTATGTTTCACTTTAGTTATTTTTTAAGTAGCGTTGATCGTTTTAATTAAAAGCAATAGCTAAACATTTAAATTTGGAACCAAGTGGTTATAGTGGGGTAGTTTCCATCCGGGGTGAGTTTCGACTATGTCGGTTCAGACCAGGGTTTGATTCTCCCCGGATGCGAAATTGTCACATTAACACTTGGCCACGTAAGGTGTAATTGGACGGCCTCACGGTCCACCAGGAGATTAGTCGGGTGCTCTCGGGCCTCGGATACCTCGGGTGCTAATCAAAAAAAAAAAAACATGTAAATTTGTTAATGAGTAATGTCTTTATATATATATATATATATAGTCATGTACATAGACGTCGAAAAAATTAGTCATACAGTATATAAATATGCATTCAAGGGTTTCTTAAAAATTATATTATTATGGACATGTTATATAACTGTATATGCCTATATGGACACACATACATTTGTATAATAAATGTATTGATTATAATTAAATTTTATGCGGATTTGTACTGCAGATGAAGAGATAGCAAAAATTTCATATGACCACTGCAATAATTTGTGTACGAGTACATACGGATGGTTTGAATGTCTTAATGACTGTAAAGTGGCTCAATACGCAGATGCAGTATGTGCTTCTCGTTCTCGTGGAGAGCCTTTGAAATGTTGTTGCCAGACAACTTAACGATTGGCATTTATGTTCTCTAAGCTATTGGACTTAATATGTCTCTCGTGTTACTTATTTGTAAGAAATGCGAAGAAATAAAAATAATTAGTTCGAATACATATTCTTTTTTTTCTTCTCTGCATCTATTATAAATCTTGTAAAATCTATGTGTTCTATTTTTGTCTTTCTGTGTTTATCTCTTCTTCATGGATTCGTTTCTGTTCAAGCGTGGGTTCGTTTCTTCATGTTATATCAGTAAAATGCTTTTCATGTGACCTATATCATTCGAGGAGTTAAGCTAATGTTGTGCATAAGATGGTTTGGAGTAGATGGAATGGAACAGAAAGTGCTTTAGTTATGGATTTGCTTTAGTTCCGATTTTCAACAATTTCGAGATCTTGCAAATCAGCCATGTCATGAATCATGATGCAACATTTTCCCCATGTCATGTCACTCCTGTGTTTTCAAGTATAGTCGTTTATGATAACAATATACTTGGCGTCTAATTTTTTCAGAAAGAAGTAAGTAGTTCAATCCATATAAGCTGATTTTCCACATTTAACCGAATCAAAAATATAAAATTTAAAGGAAAAATGTATTTAATTAAAAGCTGAATCTAAACAATTATATACTAGTTTTGAGGTACACATTGGTTATCATTATCAAATTACAAACAAGACATTGCCGAGATACGACAAACAAATTCAAGAAAAAAAAAACAAACTAAAAGACCAATAAAAGGCCGAAAGTGAAATATAGAACAACCGATTCGAATCTAAAACGAACAGCTCTTCCTTGCACTGGTCCCCCATAGTAAAAGCATGTTTCGCTCGATTTCTTGGCCTTGTAAAACTCGGGGTTCGTTGCTGCTACCCGAAGATCATATAGTGGTTGGAAAGAACTTTGGTTCAGCGCGATTTTCAAATCGCGCATGTAGGCGGCTTTTCCAAAACCGTTGTTTGGAAAATAACCAGACCCCATCTGTGTTATCGTGTGCCGGCCGCCCAAATTTTTGTTCGTGATTTCACCACCCCACTGAACCTTCTCGGCAAACTCAGTTAGGCGGGTGAAAATTTCCGTTGGCCAATACCCGACTGGCTCGAGGATGCTGCCATTGTTGAGGCCAACAGCCAACCACCAAACTCCGAGCTTTGGATCCTACATTTGTGTTTAATTATATATTACTAATATTAAAGAATAATTTATGTTAGGCATGCAACTTCATATAGTTCAAGTAGTTTGGGTCAGTCAGTCCGAAAAAATGTTGAATGACTAATTTATAATATGAAATAAAACAAAATAAATATGCTAATTACCTTCCATATCTGAAAAGTCAAAACGGTATGATTGCCTCCAATGGTCGACGTGGGAGAGATGGCTCCTTCAATGGCGATTACACTGCTGGTTTGTACAAAACCAGGACATCTGAGATTGTAACAGCGTGTGAGATTGTATGCATCCCTCTGCAAACATATGCACATAATTAGTAATATTTCGAATCAAATATGTCAAATTGAAAATAAACTACGTACAAAATCACATATGTACATACCGTCCAGAAAATAAAGAGTCTCGGTTGGGAATCCAAATATAGCTGGGGATAAACCTAAATAACAAAAGTAGTCAAATTTATAATTATCTCATTCTGCATACATAAATTTTTGATTAAAATAAAAGATTTGATAACGAATAATTAGTAGAAATCTTTTGTAGTTCATGTCGACAAAAAAACAAAAAAAAATGTTTTGATTCACTTACCTGCCAGCCAGCCTCGATGCTGTTGAGATCACTGCCGTTGTATGAACCGGCGACTAGCCAAATCTGGCCCAGACTAAACTCGCCAGAATCTTCCTCTATTTTCGGGTGCCACACACTCATAGTGGCTTTTGTCCCATAGATATGCGGTGTGCTCTTCATATATCCGATAGCATACTATATTCCCAACAACAATATACCATAGTTATTATTATTGAAATAATTGATATTTTGTTGTTGTTCTGTTTTTGAATAATGAAATGGTAATATTGTATGTGGGCACTTCACTACTTCTACCGGCGCTCTCTCAACGTGGGCCTGGCCCATGATTCTGCCCAACCTCTCGGTTTATGATTCTAGTATTATCTTGTATTTTCGGTTACGATCTGTAGCTATGACTATGAGCTTATTTTTTTGTTCCTATACGTTTAACCAGTAATCTTAAATTTAAATGAATTTTTTGCTAACTTGATTTGGTCGAAAATATTCAGGTTTGGTTCCAATAGTTCAGTTTATAATTTTGTTGTACTGTTAGGGTCAAATTAAATTTTGGTTCAAATTTGGATTGATGAACTTCGGTTCGGTTCACAATTGGTAAATATTTTGACAAATCGAATTCAGATACTTGCCTCGTGACCTTTGGTGACTCTGTCCGCATCATCAGAATATGTAGTCTCATCTTTAGGAGAAATCACCCTCCGAATCGGAATTGTCCCCTCGGGACATTTCGTTCCGTTACCGTGCCAAATTTGCCAATTCACTTCATCCTTATTGTTTACCCCATTTGGAAAATTGGTTGGTGATTCCTGTATTATTTTTTCATAAACATATATATTATTTGTTTTTTCTTTTTCTTAACACATGTTTAAAACTAGATTTTAAGAAAATGATTATTCAAAAAAAAAAATGTAAAAATAAACAAATAAAAACCTGAAACTTATGATTTTTTAGGAGCGGGTGACTGAATGCCGGTTGAGTTGTTCGGTCTATGCAGTCAATGATATCCCCGTCAGGGCTCTGTTATATATTAAACAATAAACATAAATTGTCACGTAATCATAAAAGAAAATTATTAATTAGTTATATTATAATATAATTAAAAATTATGTATGTCATTTTTATTTATTTTTTGAGATGCATGTGAACCGTTTTATATGCATTTGCTAAAAAAAAATTAAAATTGACTAATTTATATCCTAAATTTTATTATAAAAAATTATTATAATAAATCGAAAAAGAATCAAGTACTTACATAGATGGTCGAAACAAGAATTGGGATTGAGTCTCCGAATGTTACGAGTTGACTCAGAACGACGAGCAGCAGGAAAGCCATAGCACCCTATCACACAAAATTATGCATCATTCAAAATTTGTCATTCTAACACCACAAGCTCATTTTGTTGTTATCAGTGTGATTTATATATTACTATATAAGCTAGCCTTTATCTTTTTAAAAAAAAAAAAATTTAATACTTAGTTTTTTTTGTAGATAGATTCCCTAAACTGGGGACAATTTGGAACGAACGTACAACCTGAGCAGTTATTATAACCTGAACCAAAAAAACCACAGGCAGGTGGTTTAGCGAGCATAAAGAAAAAGAAAGAGTAAGGGGAAAGACCACAAAGGCAAGTCATAAAAGAGAGATATTTAATGGTACGTAGTTGTTAAAATTGTATGTATCCAACAAAGCAAGTAGAGAGGAAGGAATCACCGGAGCTTGGAGCCAGTTGGTCTAGACTAGCTAGTTTGCTTCGGAGGAGCTCTTGTCTTTGACGGATCGATGACTTGAGCTGCGGGTTTGGAAAATTTAAGGTGCAGCCGACGACTATTCCTTTCTTTCCACTGCTTACAGAATTAGCTAGCAAATATTACTGAGTTTAGAAGTACGAGACGCCCTTCTTAATTACCCAAGAGATGATGGCATCGATATATATATATATATTAAGTATTAAGATTTACGAGTCCAGTTTAGTGACGCAAATTGTGTATTATTGAAAAAAAGAGGACGTTGTTGGTGCATTTCCTCATTTATTTTCCCGAGTTTCTTACTTTAATTTTCAAAAACCTTACAGATCACGTTATTTCTTATTAATGTCAATTGTTTTCATTATTAGCCAAAGTTTCTTTTTAACAAGAAAAAGGAAAAACACCTTAAGAGAGAAGAAACAAACTGACCCAATTCATAAAAAAATTAAAAATATAACAGAATAAACCCACAACTGAATTCAAATAATTATGAATAAATAAACAAATACATGATTCGTTTCGAAACGAACTTACTAAGAAACCATACATTAATATAACTACATACATATTCACATAAGATGAAAATTGAAAAGAAAGGAGCTTTAAATGCTGATCTTCATGTGCATGGAAGAACCCCAACATTTTTTTTATTATTATTAATAATAATTGTCCATTGATAAATTTGAGTTCGGTCACCCTAACAAAGGGGCCGGGAGACCATTTTGAGATTACAAGAAACAGTAAAATCCCCAAACAAATAGGGCAAAATGAGCAATTAGAACAACACACGTGAGAATTGTTGATTAGGAGATTTCAATATACCGAAACCAAGTTGAGAGGTAGGATTCTTGCAATTGGACCCTTAATAAACACTAATTGAGTGGCTGATTTTGATATAGATGAAATCTCAAATAGCAGGTTGGTATAGTTTATATATCAACCCCAACATTAAGAAAAGCCAACGTCGAGAGTGTGTAGGTAAAGAATGCTCATACCAGTGGGTTCACTTCTTTATGAATATCAAAATAAAAACGTTTTTCGAGACAGAGCTTTCGTTTTTTTTTTTAACTCAGAAGTCTAGAAGTACTATTTATAGATAAAGATATTACATATTCTAAAACTTTTTGGAATATCCTCAAACAGAAAAACATGCGAACCAATGTTCCACCATTAGTGATTCGGCAATGGACAATCACGTCTCTATTCATACTTTATTTCTCTCCCACAAATTTTTTCCATGTATGTTAAATAGTTTTTTCCCAACATCTAGTACGTAGAACTTATAAGGTTTTATTTACCATCGTAATGAAATAAAATTAAGGCAATCAACTACCGTTAGCTATCCAATTAATAAGTAAATCAAGGCAAATAATTTGTAATCATGCAACTAATTTTGATCCCACATAAATGGAAGATCTCAATTCGTCCCTACTCATTTAAACTTTATTCACATGACTGTATGCATGCATCATTCTTTCAAGAAAGTGAACACATACCCATCAACAACAAAATGAAAAGTTGAGATATATATTGAGATTTATCATATATAATTTATCTTGTGGCACGCAAGAATACTATTAAGATGTTAAGCTTCCTTTGGAGGAAAACTGAAGAGTGATGAATTTAAAGAGCTTAATTTAGGATTCGAAAGTGACATGTAAATGGTATATTATTGCAAAAGAGAATGAGAGGGGCCATAGATGTTGACATTGTTGGTGCATCTCCTCCTCGAACTTCTTGTTATTATCAACTCTTAATTAAGTTAAAATATCATGCATTCTGTTATTAAACAAAAAGAAGAGTAAACAACTGATTGGTTATACTCTAAAAACTGTAAGTGATGGTAATCTAGTGGCAATATTCATCTTGTAGATCTGGGACAGAAAACAATTTTTGCTGGCGCATCTTCTTATTTACAACAGCAAAATTCACGCACATATGGAAAACGCATATTCTAGGAATTAGTTTGAGTTTCAACATATGAGATTTCATTAATAAGAAAAAATGTAAAACTTTAAGAATATATTTATAATTTAATAGTATAATCATTGATGAATTAGAAATTTAAACTTTAACATTGCAACTGTATATATAACAATATATATATAATTTATTAGTGGTGTTTTAGTTATTTTATCAGTGGAGTAAAAGACAAAATAAGAATGTTTTCTGCAACTAGCTAGACTTTCGTTTACGTTACTCGAAACTCGAAAGTACTATATATAAATAGATAAAGACATTATTTATGATTCTTTTGGAGCATCCCAAAATGGAAATATGAGTACCAAACTTCAACCACTTGTGATTTAGTGGACACGTCCGTATTCATGCACGTCTATCTCCAGATAAAATTGACCCATGTTATAATGTTTAGTTTTATAATGTTTTTTTTGGGTAACTCAGGGATAAATCTGTGCCAAAGCCCGACTAATCTATTAGGGAGAGAGTTACCCACGATTTGTGATTTAGTGGACACGTCTGTATTCATGCACGTCTCTCTCTCCAGATAGAATTGACCCATATTATAATGTTTAGTTTTATAATGTTTTTTTTTGGTAATTGATCAAGGATAAATCCGTGCCAAAGCCCGACTAATCTACTGGGGAGAGAGTTATCCACAAATAGACCTTCCTCCTCGGATTTGCAAATGGGCCCTAAATGCATGAGCTCATATCTGTGTGAGTGTCTGAAACAAATGTGTTTTAGTTTTTCATAGCAGAATGATCGAATCCGGAGCGCGGTGACACCCAAGACCCGCCTCCTACCATTTGACTACAAGCGTCGAGACTAGTTTTATAATGTTTATTAAATTCTAAGAATACTTTTACAAAAGAAAAAAGGGAAAATCGCATTTTAAACCCTCAGGGTTGAAAAATGTAGCACTTTAAACCTTCAGAATTTTGCACTACCACTTTAAACCATCAAAGTAAGGAAACTAACACATTAAGCCTTCAATGTGGCAACTTTGTTCGCGCCGCCAAAAATGTGACTGGAATTGTTCAGTTTCCGGCAAAAAGTTTTTTTTTTTTAACAACTTAAATACCTAGAACGGTTCAGAAATACAACGTTTATAAATAATAAATAATAAATAACTTAAAACGTAAAATCTCGTTTTCTTGTCAAAAACGTAAAATCCTGTTTTCCCATCAAAAAAACGTCAAATCTCATTTTCCCGCTGAAAACGTAAAATCACGTTTTCCCGTCAAAAACATAAAATCATTTTCCCGTCAAAAACGTAAAATCATGTTTTCCCGTAAATAACGTAAAATCATGTTTTCTGCCAAAAACGTAAAATCACGT
The DNA here is from genome assembly GCA_030161315.1 of Eutrema japonicum. Classification (NCBI taxonomy): domain Eukaryota; kingdom Viridiplantae; phylum Streptophyta; class Magnoliopsida; order Brassicales; family Brassicaceae; genus Eutrema; species Eutrema japonicum. The sequence continues at coordinate 45,012,419 of BSQW01000002.1, read as the reverse complement.
TTTTCCGCCAAAAATGACTAATCATCTTTTCCGTAAAAAACAGGATTTTACGTTTTTTACGGGAAAACAAGATTTTACGTTCTTTACGGTAAAAACGGGATTTGTCGTTTTGGCGGGAAAACAAGATTTTACGGTTTTTTACGGAAAAACGAAATTTGTCGTTTTTGGCGGGAAAACGTGATTTTATGTTTTTGGCGGGAAAACATGATTTTACATTTTTTACGGGAAAACAGGATTTTACGTTTTTTACGGAAAAACGTGATGTGTCGTTTTTGGCGGGAAACTGAGATTTTACGTTTTTGACAGGAAAACGGTATTTTACGTTTTAAGTTATTTATTATTTATAAACGTTGGATTTCTAAACCGTTCTAGGTATTTAAGCTGTTAAAAAAAAAAAAAATTACCGGAAACTGAACTATTTCAGTCACATTTTTGGCGGCGCGAACAAAGTTGCCACATTGAAGGTTTAATTTGTTAATTTCCTTACTTTGATAGTTTAAAGTGGTAGTGCAAAATTCTGAAGGTTTAAAGTGGTACGTTTTTCAACCCTGAAGGTTTAAAATGCGATTTTTTCAAAGAAAAAAGATCCACAACAAGCGCATCAATAATTGGTCAGTAACTTTCTTTACATTGGAAAAAGATCTACAACAAGCGCATCAATGATGATCTTAAAAAAATCAATGTTTGAATAACTTTGAACACCAAGGTTCTCTTGCTATAGTGGTGTTAGATTAGGAAGAACCTGTTTTACCTACTACTAGAGAACATAAGTCCGAGTTCATTGCGAGGGTTATATGTATATATGTGTGAAATTTTTTTTTAATATGTGTGAAATGTGTCAAAATGACACTTTTTGAAAAAAGAGTGAGTAACTAATAAGTATTTCTTTATCCACTTTTGGAAGATCCCAAAATGGAAACCTTTGACCAAAAGTGGCAACCAATTTCCACGCTCTCTCTTTAATTATTGTCTCTTTATTAATTTTCATCTGTATTTCTTTAACAGATTAGGACCTTGTACTGCAGACGAAAAAAATACTATTCATGTAACCTTTGGATTCTCATTAGTAGCCTGCATAAATATGAAAATTATTTCGTGACTTCACTTTTATAAAATGTGTATCTAATTAAAACAATTTGTAAATCATTCTGTGATTTCATACTTATTGAGTTATTTCATATGTGAATGATCTCATCGGAAAACAAAGCATATGTGATTATCTGACTTTGAGGTTAATTATAGAAGTTGTAGTTAACCAAAAAAAACTGAGGACAATTGTTAATATTATGAAATGGTGGTATTAATTTTAATTAAAAGATTAGAAAAGACCTAGAGAAGTCAATTGAAATCGTTAAGTGCAAAACAGTTGAAACTCCGGTTGCTAATTTCGGCTTTCATGTTAATACTTTTATAAAAGTGAAAGCCGAAATTAACATCAATGGTGAAGGTAAGAAGGAGCAAGAACCATATAACATCTAACAACCTCTATTCGTTAAAACCTGCAAAATATGACATTTAGATCTGAAACACAAACCCACAGGAATGGAATTGGAAGTGCAGCTTGAAAATGGTGAAACGTCAGAGTCAGTCAGAGTCTAGTTTCATTACTGGGATTATATAGCCTTAGTCTGGCCTGGTCTGGTCTGGTCTGAGAGCGCTATACTGGGTGGTCGGTTTAACAGTACAGAGTCTGAGAAAGTGTTTGGTTCTAAAGTCCAGGGCTATTTTATTGAATGATTGGTACACATAGGGGTGGGCACTTCGGTTTGTGGTTTGGTTTCGGTTCGGTTTTTTCAGTTTTTCGGTTTTTCGGTTTTATAAAAATTCAAACCATATAAAAACCATATATATTTTGGTTTGGTACGGTTCGGTTTTTAACGGTTTTCGGTTTATCGGTTTTATAAAAAATGAAACCATTTAAAAACCATATGCAATTTTGGTTCGGTTACGGTTTTTAGTTTGGTTCATAACTTTTGATAAGGCTCATACAATAAGCAAAAATAAAATAAATGTATAAATAATATATTAAGCTAATAAGTAGGCATACTAATAAGTGCAAAAACAAAAATAAAATTCAAAGACTAAATCCAAATCAAATTGTTCGTAAATCCAAATCATCAATAAAAATCAAGACTAAAAAAAACCTTGAAAATATATGAAAATTCAGATTCTTATCATCATCATTAGCCACGATTATTCGTCTCCTCATGTTGTTTATGAATCTCTGATCAACAAAATTAACAACAAATAAAGAAAAACAAGAAAGCTATATAAAATTAATAAATCTAAACTAAACCAAAAAACAAGAATGGATAAATGATAAATCTAAACCAAAAAAAAAAGATAAAGCTATATAAAATTAATCTAAAATATAAAAACCGAAAAAACTTTTCGGTTCTACGGTTTTAAACCAAACCAAACCGAAACCGAACTCTTAACAAGAATGAAAACCAAATGGGTTTTTAGGTTACACCATAACCAAACCATATGATTTTTTCGATTTTTTTCGGTTCGGTTTTTTCTGTTACGGTTTTTTTGCCCACCTCCGTACACACCGGTTCGGAGGTCGTGACTCTACTTTTGTGTTGTTTTTCAAGTTTGGAGGGTTATAATTTTTTTTTACTGGAGTCTTGAATCTGTGTTCACGGCAGTTTGTATGTCGATCAAAACTGAAACCACAAACCTTTTTTGTCTTTAATTTGTGGAAACCAAATGCTCTTTTAGTGTCTTGTTTTCGAGTTGCAGTATAATTATGGCAAAACAAGAAATGTGTTATTTGAATTACTGTTCCCTCTGTTCAAGTGAAGTTTTAGAGATTTTTTTTTGTTTTCAAATAAGTGATGTTCTCACCAATCAATGTAAAATTAAATAATTTTTAATTGTTTTTTACTCTTTGTATTTTGCAGATTGTTTTCTTATTAGTAGAATTGTGTTTAAATATACAATAAATGATATTTTTAGTATAAAAAAATAAAAATTAAATGAATCTTTAATTGGTGTGCAAAATCCTTAAACATCACTTAATATAGAACAGAGGGAGTATAAAATAAGGCCGAGTCAATAGACTGACAAGGATTATTGCTGAAATATATATATATATATATATATATATATATATTGAATTCAACTTATTATTTATTGTTTTATCGTCTTAAACCCCTCAAAACAGAAAAACCTTAAAAGCTATAAAACTGAAATCATTTTTCACTCTCGATTCCCAAAATAATGGTGTAAACTCGGAAAGTTTGACGGTTTGAAGTGAGAATCTAATTTCTTTGATTTGATTGTTTAAAATGAAAATGAAAATGTCTCAAGATTTAAAATGTTATTAATTTATACGTTGAAAATTAAAAATGTGATTTTCTCATTTATGAAACAACTGCAAAAACAAATTCGCAACTTTTTTAATTGATGATGATGTGGCACAAAACAAATTGTATACCATATACTACCTAATTATAATTACACACTTTTCCAACAATGAATTTTGGCATAAAATCTTTCATTTAACAATAAGATATTGGTTGACCATAATGATAATATATGCCATAAATCCTCTTTGACCAAATTCAAAGTGTCCATACTATACAAGCAAAATATTCAAAGATTTTTAGTGCCAAAAATAGTTTCTTTACTACAAATATGGAAAATCAATTAATAGATAAAAATTTCTACAGACCAAAACTTATATATATATATAGCCTCTCTCTTTAGGATACAGAAAGATTAAGAACATCTTTATTTCGAATTCATATAAAACAGTTGCTATGACTATTGCAAAAACTCTTGTGACTTGTTTACTCGTAGTAATATTAACAATTTCGTTGTCCAGTTACAATGTTTGGGCCTCAGGTATGTTTATGTTTCACTTTAGTTATTTTTTAAGTAGCGTTGATCGTTTTAATTAAAAGCAATAGCTAAACATTTAAATTTGGAACCAAGTGGTTATAGTGGGGTAGTTCTCATTTGGGGTGAGTTTCGACTATGTCGGTTCAGACCAGGGTTCGATTCTCCCCGGATGCGAAATTGTCACATTAACACTTGGCCACGTAGGGTGTAATTGGACGGCCTCACGGTCCACCAGGAGATTAGTCGGGTGCTCTCGGGCCTCGGATACCTCGGGTGCTAATCAAAAAAAAAAAAACATGTAAATTTGTTAATGAGTAATGTCTTTATATATATATACATAGTCATGTACATAAACGTCGAAAAAATTAGTCATATACAGTATATAGTAATGTATTCAAGGGTTTCTTAAAAATTATATTATTATGGACATGTTATATAACTGTATACTAGGATTTAAACCGCGGTAATTATAGCGCGGAGTAATTTAAAAAAAAAATTGTTTTGAAATTTAAGAAAATTGATTTTATCTGAATTTTACAATATAGCTTATAAATAAAGCTGTCAATTTGTAATAATTTTTCTATTTAACCCGTTTTGCATTGAATTAAAATATTATTCGGGCTAATTCGCAAAAACTTATAATTTTGAAAAATAACTCTAATATACACCGTTAAATGACTCTGGTTTTTGTGGTTAGTTTACGAACTTTAAAAAAAAATAGTTTTCGTTTGTCTAACTTTTTATAAAATTAGTAAAATATTTTTCTACTTTTGTTTTGAATATATTATTTTTTGAATATATATGAATTGTTTATTATTTTAAAATATATAGTATTAAAAATAATTAAGAAATTAAATAATAAATAACTTTTTTAATGCGAAATATATATTTTCCATATTTTAATCAATAATTTTAAAAAACTGTTATATCATGTCCTATTTCAATGATTATGTGTTATTTGTAGTGGCATTTTATGTAATAACTTACAAAACAAATTTCATTTTTAAAAAAGACTTCTTAAACTTCTAATTATAGTGTGGAGTAATTTTAAAAAAAATTGTTTTGAAATTTAAGAAAATTACTTTTATCTGAATTTTTCAATATAGCTAACTAATGATTATAAATAAAGCTGTCAATTTGTAATAATTTTTCTATTTAACCCGTTTTGCAGTGAACTAAAATATTATTCGGGCTAATTCGCAAAAACTTATAATTTTGAAAACATAACTCTAATATACACCGTTAAATGACTCTAATTTTTTATGGTAAGTCTCCGAATTTTAAAAGAAATAGTTTTCGTGTGTCTAACTTTTTATAAAATTAATAAAATATTTTTCAATTTTTCTTTTGAATATATTATTTTTTTGAATATATATGAATTGTTTATTATTTTAAAATATTTAGTATTAAAAATAATTAAGAAATTAAATAATAAATAACATCTTTAATGCGAAATATATACTTTCCATATTTTAATCAATAATTTTAATAGACTATTATATCATTTTCTATTTCAATGATTCTGTGTTATTTGTAGTGGCATTTTATGTAATAACTTACAAAACAAAATTCATTTTTAAAAACGTCTTTTTAAATAATAGTATAGAAATGCCTATATGGACACACATACATTTGTATAATAAATGTATTGATTATAATTAAATTTTATGCGGATTTGTACTGCAGATGAAGAGATAGCAAAAATTTCATATGACCACTGCAATAATTTGTGTACGAGTACATACGGATGGTTTGAATGTCTTAATGACTGTAAAGTGGCTCAATACGCAGATGCAGTATGTGCTTCTCGTTCTCGTGGAGAGCCTTTGAAATGTTGTTGCCAGACAACTTAACGATTGGCATTTATGTTCTCTAAGCTATTGGACTTAATATGTCTCTCGTGTTACTTATTTGTAAGAAATGCGAAGAAATAAAAATAATTAGTTCGAATACATATTCTTTTTTTTCTTCTCTGCATCTATTATAAATCTTGTAAAATCTATGTGTTCTATGTTTGTCTTTCTGTGTTTATCTCTTCTTCATGGATTCGTTTCTGTTCAAGCGTGGGTTCGTTTCTTCATGTTATATCAGTAAAATGCTTTTCATGTGACCTACTTATTTGTAAATTCGAGAAGCACATACTTATTTGTAAATTCGAGAAGCACATACTTATTTGTAAGAAATGCGATGAAATAAAAATAATTAGTTCGAATACATATTCTTTTTTTACTTCTCTGCATCTATTATAAATCTTGTAAAATCTATGTGTTCTATTTTTGTCTTTCTGTGTTTATCTCTTGTTCATCGATTCGTTTCTGTTCAAGCGTGGGTTCGTGTGTTTCGATTTGACTCGGTCTGTGAAGGGATTATAAGATGAATTTACAACAAATTTACAATAAATAAATATTTGTCTTAGATATATTCCGAAGATTCTGAAGAACTAAATACAGATTGTCAACAGAAGAAGGTAAAAAAAAAACAGTGGTATGGTTAAAAAGTAAAAGAGAGGTTTCAGTTCTTCGTACTTCCCGGCTGATATATCCGATGATTCTCAGTCACCCAAAACAGAGCAACACGGAGAAGAGAACAAAGAGAAGAGAACCCAATAAACGATCCGATCCAGAATCTCCCTGAGGTGGAGTGTGATAATAAAACGGAAAATAAGGAACGATCGGATTCGGCGGCGTTGGGTAATTGCCGTAAGAAGCAGGCGGATAATAGTAACTTTGTCCTCCGTCGCCGTACGGAGGCGGGTATTTACCACCACCACCGGAGCTTGAAGGAGGAGGAGGAGAGTAATAATAAGATCCACCGCCGGAGCTTGAAGGAGGAGGAGGAGAGTAATAATAAGATCCACCGCCGGAGCTTGGAGGAGATGGGACAGGGTTGCATGGATTGTCGCAAGAGGAACACATTGTGCAAGAAACAGTTTGGTCCTTTGAAGTCACAGAGAGAGACAGTGACAGTAGCAGTAGCAAAAGAGCTGGCAAATTACAGAATCTGATTGCTTCCATTGTCAGAAATTCTGTTGTCGACATATGAGCGAGAGATTAGGACTAAGATCAAGAGATAAGGAGGAGGGAAGATGAGAGAGGAAGAAGCACATTCAGATGCTCATAGTAGAAGTGTACCTCTCTTTATTAAGGAATTTCATTTTTTAGTTATTTATTTTTCTTTTATTGAAAATTATTGTTTTTATATATTTTCGAAAGTTATACGTATTTTCTACAATTTGTAGGTATATCTAGAGTCTTAGACGGTATATATACTTCTTTAGACTGTGTTACTTTTACAAGCGTCGTCAATCCACCAATAATCAGCAGTGTATATTAAAAAGAAAAAATAACTTAATTACATACTTTAAATCTAAAAATTCATTTAAGCTATATAATTATTTTAAAATTTGATTACATGCAATAATTAATCATCTAAATTATAAGCAATAAAATTAAACAACTACGAGCCACTAGGTTCATTTGAGGTAAACTCTATCTAGTATCTACCCCTTGGACAACTATCTTCGGGACCTAGTATCTATTGTTGCACTACAAAACATGTTTTCGATCAAAAGGATTACAAAAACTACTAAGAAAGTTGACTTAATATAATTTTGAAGAGTAGATTAAAAAACTGGAATTGAATCGGAATTTCATTTTGTGTTGTTTTCAGCTCCTCGTTAAAAGAATAGATAGTCGATACCGATCTAGCTGGACGTATTTTGGAATGAAGTGAAAAGTCTTGTGATACAATTATACAAAGGTAATTGCAATAGCCAATATAGGCCGCCCAATGGAAGTCGGCACCTATGTTGATGTAAAAGGTTTTTACTTTTTAGTGTACATATAAAGTTACATTGATGCAAAAAGATCTGTGTCATCATCATGTAATAACATACCCAACAAAATTTAATTGCGTTTAGGAAAAAGTTTCCCAATATTGCATAAGTGATAGAGACCAAATTTACTTTTGCCTGAAATAATTTGAACTTTGAAAACGAAAGAAAGAGAGGATCTAACATAATCACCAAGGAGACAAAACTCTATTTGTGTTGGTTGCCTAAATAAATGTTAATCTGATTCATATATAGTCTGATTAACAAAAAAAAAGCTCACATGGGCATGGTCGAATGGTAATGGAGATGTGAGATTGTTTCATCAACGGGAAATCCGGATTCGATTCTCCCTCTGCGCTGGTGTTCGAAACATTTATCACGACTATGTGTGGAAGTTGGCACTAGGCTTCAGCCAAGTTGAAAACTCGTGAAGAGACTTTGTCAGTTAGACCAACTCACTCTAAGCAATAGTCGAAAGGCGCGAAGTTTTACTGGTTTGACATGTGGTAGTCACTCCCCATCTTTTCAGTAGGATATCGACTGGGAAGATTAGGTTAAAAAAATAAATTGATTATTATTGCCACCACTTTATTTCCTTCACTACTTTTTCTCTACTTTTGTTTTGAGATGATTCATGTCGCTTTCGAGTTTTTAATTATAATAAATGAAAAATGAATAATAATTCGCACACGAATCATATATTACAATAAATCATTACATTAATCCAAGTTTTTTTTATAACTCAATATAGATTCCATCGACAATAAATTAAAATTGTTAACAGGCAAATAAACTTTAAAAAAACACCATGAACTGTAATTTTCAGCAATTTTTGTTTGTTTGTTTTGCTATAAAAAATTCCAGCAACTGATCAAGACTAACAACACACCTTAGAAATCACCGACCGAATTCGTCACAGCAGATCCTCAACTTTGCAAGGAGGGTAAAAAGTATTATAAAGTTATATATTTTATTTTTTGACAGCGGGTAAAGTATTATTATAACTACATGATTTTTCTGAATTAAATTAATAATTCTCAAACCAATTAAAAAAAATATTTAAACTGAATTCTAGTGAAAAACTACATGATTTATCAGAAATAAAAAATATTAATATCATTTGACAATTAGAAATTTGTTTTTTTTATCTTCATTTTTCTTCGATTTGATTCTTATGCCTTCGGTTCTTAATTTTTCAGTTTTCGGTCTTCATTTCTTTAATTTTAGCTTTATGGTCAAATCAAAACAAAGAATATCCCACCAATCCACTCTATTTTAATAAGTTTTCGAAATCTCACAAACAAATTATCAAAAAACATTCATCAATCATAACCCGATCAATCCACTCTATCTAATTTATCAGTCATGTTAAACTTGTTTATCTCTGTCATTATCATTAAATTCTACTTTGTCGTCTATATAGTTTATGTAATTCTTTTTTTTTAACAAAGTTTATGTAAGTTAAATTTAAATATTATGAAAATTAAATTAAATTAAATTTGTTTTGGGTTGAAATGTTATATTAATTGATCAACAAAATGAATCCAAAGATATTGTGACTAAGCAGAAATTTAATTTCTGTTAACAAAAAAAAAATTTCAAATTTTAAATTTTTTGGAAAATGTGTCAAAATTAAAATGTTTATTTTGTATTAATTTTGAAAGCTGATATGTCATGGAGAGGAGTGATGATGTGTCATCCCTTTGTGAGACTCAATTACTCTTTAATACTCCCTCCGTTTCAAAAAGAATGTCATTCTAGCATTTTTTTTTTTGTTACATAAAGAGTGTCACTTTAAATTTTCAATGCAAATTTTGGCACAAAATATCTAATTTAACCTCAGTTTTAATGAATAATTCAAAGAGTTATTATATATTTGAAGGATATAATTAAATTTTTAATATGTTTTATTAATTTGTGTGTAAAGTATTAAAATGACACTTATTATGAAACAGATGAAATAGATAACTGTAACCGTTTATTTTCTAAAATTTTATTTAGTAATAAATGTGGCAGTTTCTTTTGTCAGACATCAGACAGGACTTTGTGGTCGACCAACGCCACACGTGTGAAGCATACATACAAATTACAATACAACGAAACCCCTTTCTCCTGTTTGGCCCAATCGAAACTAAACCGCGTGAACGACTAATATTTCAAGGGGGCAACAAAAGTATAAATAAGAATAAAATTGGAGGGTAGAACAGGTAAATATTATGTTGCCTTTCTTTGTCATCTTGTTGTGTTTCTCCAAACTTGTAACAAGTCTCGCTTCCACTCTCTCTCTCCATCTCCTTCCATTTTTCTTCCTCTTCTCTCTCTCTCTCTCTCTCGCTCTCGCTCTCCCGTCCTTCTAGGGTTTCGTTGATCACATTCAATTTTTCTCCTTTCATCTCAATAATTGCTAATTTATTCAATTTTGTAAAATCTTGTAACAATCAGAGGAAATGGATTCGAATTCATGGATCAATTGTCCTTCCGTTTTCTCATCTTCTTCGAGGCGGTGTCAATCCCGATCAGGTTCGCGCCTCTTTTTGTTGTAGGAATCGCGTTTTCTTTCTTAGGCCTCGTCATGAGATTGATTGATCAGTGGAATTTTGGGGGCAGATTTGTATTTAGGTGGAGGGTACGAGGATCTCGAAGGAGAAGACGATCTGAAGGCGGAGTTTATCTGCCCGTTTTGTGCAGAAGATTTTGACATTGTCGGCCTGTGTTGTCACATTGATGAAGAGCATCCTGTCGAGGCCAAGAATGGGGTAATTAACGATCATCGACCCTTCTGTAGCGTTTGGAAATCTTGATGTTTTGTTTGCTTCTCAAAGGTCTTAAGATTAGCCTTGTCCAGATTATACAAAAATTGGTTTCTTTTTTTTAAAGTTCGAAGCTTCCTTGAAATTGAAAATGTCGGTTTTATGTTCTGCTCTTCGTGATGATGAAATGCTCTGCCCCTGTTGTTTCTTCTTATCAGATGAGCCAATTAGCAGCCTTTTGAATCCAATCTTGGAATATTTCGTTAGATTGAGTATTCGTCATTAGCTGGTAATTGGTAAATTAGTGATCTTTCATGATCCAGATGCTACTTTTTGAGCTACGTTATCCGTCGGCTCTTAAACATGGAGCTAGAGCTGATATAATGTGTTTTCCAGGTGTGTCCTGTATGCACAAAGAGGGTGGGATTGGATATCGTCGGCCACATTACGACCCAACATGCAAATTTTTTTAAGATATCCTTTCAACTTTTGATATCTTGATCTTTTCTTATTCCAGTATCTGATGCTTTGATCTGCCTATAGCTTGGTTCGATAGTACACAATCATTTGGTAGAAGTGAATGTGTTTATTCCTTGATGAAAGGTTCTACGTGCAGCGAAGGAAAAGGTTGAGAAGAGGTGGATATAGCTCTGCTTATCTCGCCTTGAAAAAAGAACTCCGGGAAGCAAACTTACAGTCTCTTCTTGGTGGATCTTCGAGTTTCACTTCTTCAACCAATATAGATTCTGATCCGTTGCTGTCGTCCTTTATGTTTAATTCTCCGTCAGCTAATGAGTCTGCAAGTAAATCTGCTACACCTGTTGCCGAAGGAACCTCAGCTACAAAAGTCTCGCAAAAGGAATGTCTCAAAATGTATATATATATATATATATAGATATCTATTGAACCTACGGTCCCAAGAAAGCTAGTATAGGGCTTCTTTCTCACTTGGTCTGTGGCTTCATCTGTGATGCAGAGACAATCGAGAAGCTCCACTTTCAAGCGAAGATCAAGAGAAGGCGAAAAAGAGTGAGTTTGTGCGAGGTTTATTGCTGTCAACCATGCTTGGAGACGAAATCTGATATCCTGTAAAGCACTGTCTTGTTGAGGAATCTGAGTTTGAAACTGTTAGAATGGTCTCAGTGTATGATGCAAAACCTTGTAAGTTGAGGGGGAGCAGAGTTAAATCCATATATATTATTGTCATTGTACCTTGGGAAACTTTATGTGTATAAACGGAAACAAATTACTTTCCTTTCATTGAGACTTTCATAGATTCAACAAATAGTCTAACTTGATGGACTCGCAAGTTTCTGTTGGTTCAAAACAAAAGTTAAATAAGTTTTGTGAAAAGACAAAAGAAAGTCGATTTTTTTTGGGAGTTTTCTCTTTTATTTATTAAATAATAATTGGATTATTTTCGTTCTGCTCTCACTCTAGACTCTACAAAGCTGATCTTGAATAATTTTATTAGAGTAATAACCATGAAACCTTTGAAGTTTCCGTTGACAAGAGAGAATATTGAATAAAACTAGGTAATTACGCGGGGGGTTATTTTTATATATTTTTCTGTTTTAGTGTCATTTATACTTTAAATTTTAGTAAAATCTATTTAAAATAACAATTATTATATAGAGCAAAATAGGTGGGTGAGAAAAGTAAACTTAACTTGATAGAAAACTAATTACAGTTTTTTTCTTCTTTTGTTAATCTTTTTTTTTTGTTAAAAACTGTAGAGAAGTAAGAACCATGGCAGCGATGAGATTAAAAAAAAAAGGAACGTTAAAAATATGACCGTTGGGGTCACACGAAACTCATAAATATATCATCGATCCAACGAAAATATCAAATCATGTTTTTCTGCCAAAAACGTAAAATCTCGTTTTACCGCAAATAAACGTAAAATCCCGCTTTTCCGTCAAATTTTTTTAAAATCCTATTTTCCTGCCCAAACACGAAAACGGGATAGAAAATTAATAACAAAATTAAATTATTTTCATAAATATTAAATTTAATTTATTGTAATATATTCTATGTAATGATTAAATAAATACTTTTAGGGACTAAAAATGAAAAAAAACTTATTTTCTGGTTATTAATTTATGATTTTCATAAAAAAAATTAAAATTATATATAAGATCTCGGATCTTATAATTGGATCAAAAGGATCCGCATGTTTTTAAACCGGGTCACAATAAAATAAATCTAAAACAAAATAAAAAAGTATATTCCTTAGCCAATCAAAACATAACATTAATACAATTGGCATTGACGTCATTTTTATGATTGGTTGAGAATCATCCATCACTTAAAGAGTATTCTCAATTAATAGTAAGTAAGATTGCCTTATCGTCTAAAATACCCTCAAGACTGAAAAACCTTTATAAAAACTGAAATCATTTTCTCACTCTTGATTCCCAAAATGGCTCTAGTTCACTCCACAACACTTCCAACCTTCAACGGCCCCTTATCGCCGATACTATCTTCCCTCCATGCTCCGTCGTCTCTATTTGCCCGGAGAAAAATCCGACCGGCATCCTCGCCGTTCTCCTCCTCCACCGCCCGAAGCTCACCCTTCTCGCCTCCATTGATACGTCCGCGGAAGCTTCTCTGCGCTCCGCCTCGCGGAAAGTTTGTTAGAGAAGATTATCTTGTGGTATCGCCAATTTCTCGCCTTCTCTCTCTCTCTCTTGTCATGTTTAATTTCGTTTAACGATTTCGATATTCCTTTTAGATTTCCTGGGGAATTGATATGACATTTTTTCCCAGGATCTGGTGATCATCGATGTAGTTATATAAGGATAATGTGTGTGTGCTTGTATTCCTCAAATATTCGACCAATGCACTGCTAAATGCTTCATAAATAAGATTGCTTCATTTGAATCTTATTGATGACTCTTGAGAACATCAAGCGGGGAGCCTCACTGCTCGTAGGAATGATGTTTTTCCTTTCTTGATGGTTTGACAGAGGAAATTTTCAGCTCAAGAACTTCAAGATCTGGTGAAAGGAGAGAGGAAGGTGCCACTGATTGTCGATTTTTATGCAACATGGTGTGGTCCTTGTATCTTGATGGCCCAGGAACTCGAAATGGTATCATCATCGCTCACCTTTTTACATATTCTCCATTTTATTTGCTTAGCCTCCTAGTATGCTTATATTATTAACAAGCATTTGACTCTTAGAACCAGTAGTTTGTGAATATATTTACTTGAATCTTGAAATGTGATGTAAGTTTTCTTTTTTTTTTTCCAAGTCTAGTGCATGACTATTGTAACTAGCCTGGGGGTTGAGCATTGAATTGTAGCTGTTCCAGCTTAGCAACAGATCTTACGGTTAGTCGAGAGCGCAGGTTTAAAGAGGAGCAATGAGAATGCATTGGGGACATTCTAGATTTGTTTAAGGTCTTGGGGTGGGTAATGGTAGAGAGTTTTTAAACCTCTCTCTCGTCAATCAAGTCTCTTCTACGGTGTAGTACTTGAGTGAATTGAATAGAAAAAGGTGATTTACCGGTTCCAATCTTATCTGTGTTTCACCCCATTCCTTATGGTGAAGATACCTTGTCGTGAAGTTGGCATGTTTCCATTTTGAAAAGAAATTATCTCAACTATGGGATTGGGGAGACTCAACATATATGCTTCTTGATTGTCTCTATCTACTCGCTTTTACTCTGCAAATCTCGTTAGAATTGTGTTAAGGTAATTTTGTTCTTTGTGAAACAGCTTGCAGTAGAGTATGAGAGCAATGCAATGATTGTGAAAGTTGATACAGATGATGAGTACGAGTTTGCACGCGACATGCAGGTAATTCTTAACTTTCAGCTTCTGTTTTTCATCAATCTCCCCTCGGCGTATCAATGTGTTGCATTACAAATAACCATATCTTGTGATGCAGGTTCGGGGCTTACCTACATTGTTCTTCATCAGTCCTGACCCAAGCAAAGATGCAATCAGGACAGAAGGGCTAATTCCATTACAGATGATGCGCGATATCATTGACAAGGAGATGTGAAGTCTTAACTGCGGAAACACTTTCTTGCTTTAGGATTGAATAGAATCGCCGAATTGTAGGATTGGTACCGAGTTATCGGAGGTAAGAATGTCATACTTTCCTGTGTGTATTCGTATGAAAGTCCAATGAAATCAAACAGAATGTATGTTCAATGGCAATGACTATGAACCAATAATCAGATAACCCGTTCTGAAGCAAACAATACCGGATGATACAACCCCGCTGTTTCAGAAACCGTCGAACGAGAACCTAACCAATCAAACCAACCCTGACCTATCAAAGACTAAAATCAACGATTAAACCCCATAAACAACAACAAAGACCTACGATAAGCAAAACCGATGGAGCAGGAATTCAGACAGAAGAAGCACAAACGAATCAGCCTCCACAACTTGCAATAGCCAAAACCTTCGGCGAGAAACAGAAAGCGCAACCTCGAAAATCGAAAATCCAGACCAAAGCCACTGAACCTTGCAAGATCCGCAAACGGAAACGCCTAACCCTGCAAAATTCGCCGCCGCATCACAGCTCAGACCCACACCGCGAATCTCGCCGCTGCTCCAAAGGTCTTCTTTTTCACCAGCCGAACCATCGAGGCAGGCAGAAGATAAACAAACGGAAACACAAATTAAACTCTAGATGACCTCTCACAACTCCGGCGAGGCCTAACGGAATACTTTTTTTGTTTCCTGAGGCGGCTAATTAGATGCACCGGCAGGAGTTACAGAAATCTAAAATACGTTTTTTAGATTTATTATTTGTAATAAATAATATAATAATAATAATTAAAATTAAAATTAATTTTATTTATTAAAACAAATAAAAACTAACCCACAACATATAAAAAGTGAACATTTCTATTAAATTTTATGATGGTGTAAACTCGGAACATAGTTTGATGGTTTGAAGTCAGAATATAATTTCTTTGATTTGATCATTTAAAATAAGAATGAAAATGTCTCAAAGTTTAAAATGTTATTGATTTATACATTGAAAATTAAAAATGTGATTTTTTCATTTGTGAAACAACTGCAAAAACAAATTCGCAACTTTTTTAATTGATGATGATGTGACACAAAACAAATTGTATACCATATACTACCAAATTATAATTACACACTTTTCCAACAATGAATTTTGCCATAAAATCTTTCATTTAACAGTAAGATATTGGTTGACCATAATGATAATATATGCAATAAATCCTCTTTGACCAAATTCAAAGTGTCCACACTATACAAGCAAAATATTCAAAGATTTTTAGTGCCAAAAAAAGTTTCTTTACTACAAATATGGAAAATCAATTAATAGATAAGATTTTCTACAGTTCAAAAGTTATATATATAGCCTCTCTCTTTAGGATCCAGAAAGATTAAGAACATCTTTATTTCGAATTCATATAAAACAGTTGCTATGACTATTGCAAAAACTCTTGTGACTTGTTTACTCGTAGTAATATTAACAATTTCGTTGTCCAGTTACAATGTTTGGGCCTCAGGTATGTTTATGTTTCACTTTAGTTATTTTTTAAGTAGCGTTGATCGTTTTAATTAAAAGCAATAGCTAAACATTTAAATTTGGAACCAAGTGGTTATAGTGGGGTAGTTTCCATCCGGGGTGAGTTTCGACTATGTCGGTTCAGACCAGGGTTTGATTCTCCCCGGATGCGAAATTGTCACATTAACACTTGGCCACGTAAGGTGTAATTGGACGGCCTCACGGTCCACCAGGAGATTAGTCGGGTGCTCTCGGGCCTCGGATACCTCGGGTGCTAATCAAAAAAAAAAAACATGTAAATTTGTTAATGAGTAATGTCTTTATATATATATATATATATAGTCATGTACATAGACGTCGAAAAAATTAGTCATACAGTATATAAATATGCATTCAAGGGTTTCTTAAAAATTATATTATTATGGACATGTTATATAACTGTATATGCCTATATGGACACACATACATTTGTATAATAAATGTATTGATTATAATTAAATTTTATGCGGATTTGTACTGCAGATGAAGAGATAGCAAAAATTTCATATGACCACTGCAATAATTTGTGTACGAGTACATACGGATGGTTTGAATGTCTTAATGACTGTAAAGTGGCTCAATACGCAGATGCAGTATGTGCTTCTCGTTCTCGTGGAGAGCCTTTGAAATGTTGTTGCCAGACAACTTAACGATTGGCATTTATGTTCTCTAAGCTATTGGACTTAATATGTCTCTCGTGTTACTTATTTGTAAGAAATGCGAAGAAATAAAAATAATTAGTTCGAATACATATTCTTTTTTTTCTTCTCTGCATCTATTATAAATCTTGTAAAATCTATGTGTTCTATTTTTGTCTTTCTGTGTTTATCTCTTCTTCATGGATTCGTTTCTGTTCAAGCGTGGGTTCGTTTCTTCATGTTATATCAGTAAAATGCTTTTCATGTGACCTATATCATTCGAGGAGTTAAGCTAATGTTGTGCATAAGATGGTTTGGAGTAGATGGAATGGAACAGAAAGTGCTTTAGTTATGGATTTGCTTTAGTTCCGATTTTCAACAATTTCGAGATCTTGCAAATCAGCCATGTCATGAATCATGATGCAACATTTTCCCCATGTCATGTCACTCCTGTGTTTTCAAGTATAGTCGTTTATGATAACAATATACTTGGCGTCTAATTTTTTCAGAAAGAAGTAAGTAGTTCAATCCATATAAGCTGATTTTCCACATTTAACCGAATCAAAAATATAAAATTTAAAGGAAAAATGTATTTAATTAAAAGCTGAATCTAAACAATTATATACTAGTTTTGAGGTACACATTGGTTATCATTATCAAATTACAAACAAGACATTGCCGAGATACGACAAACAAATTCAAGAAAAAAAAAACAAACTAAAAGACCAATAAAAGGCCGAAAGTGAAATATAGAACAACCGATTCGAATCTAAAACGAACAGCTCTTCCTTGCACTGGTCCCCCATAGTAAAAGCATGTTTCGCTCGATTTCTTGGCCTTGTAAAACTCGGGGTTCGTTGCTGCTACCCGAAGATCATATAGTGGTTGGAAAGAACTTTGGTTCAGCGCGATTTTCAAATCGCGCATGTAGGCGGCTTTTCCAAAACCGTTGTTTGGAAAATAACCAGACCCCATCTGTGTTATCGTGTGCCGGCCGCCCAAATTTTTGTTCGTGATTTCACCACCCCACTGAACCTTCTCGGCAAACTCAGTTAGGCGGGTGAAAATTTCCGTTGGCCAATACCCGACTGGCTCGAGGATGCTGCCATTGTTGAGGCCAACAGCCAACCACCAAACTCCGAGCTTTGGATCCTACATTTGTGTTTAATTATATATTACTAATATTAAAGAATAATTTATGTTAGGCATGCAACTTCATATAGTTCAAGTAGTTTGGGTCAGTCAGTCCGAAAAAATGTTGAATGACTAATTTATAATATGAAATAAAACAAAATAAATATGCTAATTACCTTCCATATCTGAAAAGTCAAAACGGTATGATTGCCTCCAATGGTCGACGTGGGAGAGATGGCTCCTTCAATGGCGATTACACTGCTGGTTTGTACAAAACCAGGACATCTGAGATTGTAACAGCGTGTGAGATTGTATGCATCCCTCTGCAAACATATGCACATAATTAGTAATATTTCGAATCAAATATGTCAAATTGAAAATAAACTACGTACAAAATCACATATGTACATACCGTCCAGAAAATAAAGAGTCTCGGTTGGGAATCCAAATATAGCTGGGGATAAACCTAAATAACAAAAGTAGTCAAATTTATAATTATCTCATTCTGCATACATAAATTTTTGATTAAAATAAAAGATTTGATAACGAATAATTAGTAGAAATCTTTTGTAGTTCATGTCGACAAAAAAACAAAAAAAAATGTTTTGATTCACTTACCTGCCAGCCAGCCTCGATGCTGTTGAGATCACTGCCGTTGTATGAACCGGCGACTAGCCAAATCTGGCCCAGACTAAACTCGCCAGAATCTTCCTCTATTTTCGGGTGCCACACACTCATAGTGGCTTTTGTCCCATAGATATGCGGTGTGCTCTTCATATATCCGATAGCATACTATATTCCCAACAACAATATACCATAGTTATTATTATTGAAATAATTGATATTTTGTTGTTGTTCTGTTTTTGAATAATGAAATGGTAATATTGTATGTGGGCACTTCACTACTTCTACCGGCGCTCTCTCAACGTGGGCCTGGCCCATGATTCTGCCCAACCTCTCGGTTTATGATTCTAGTATTATCTTGTATTTTCGGTTACGATCTGTAGCTATGACTATGAGCTTATTTTTTTGTTCCTATACGTTTAACCAGTAATCTTAAATTTAAATGAATTTTTTGCTAACTTGATTTGGTCGAAAATATTCAGGTTTGGTTCCAATAGTTCAGTTTATAATTTTGTTGTACTGTTAGGGTCAAATTAAATTTTGGTTCAAATTTGGATTGATGAACTTCGGTTCGGTTCACAATTGGTAAATATTTTGACAAATCGAATTCAGATACTTGCCTCGTGACCTTTGGTGACTCTGTCCGCATCATCAGAATATGTAGTCTCATCTTTAGGAGAAATCACCCTCCGAATCGGAATTGTCCCCTCGGGACATTTCGTTCCGTTACCGTGCCAAATTTGCCAATTCACTTCATCCTTATTGTTTACCCCATTTGGAAAATTGGTTGGTGATTCCTGTATTATTTTTTCATAAACATATATATTATTTGTTTTTTCTTTTTCTTAACACATGTTTAAAACTAGATTTTAAGAAAATGATTATTCAAAAAAAAAAATGTAAAAATAAACAAATAAAAACCTGAAACTTATGATTTTTTAGGAGCGGGTGACTGAATGCCGGTTGAGTTGTTCGGTCTATGCAGTCAATGATATCCCCGTCAGGGCTCTGTTATATATTAAACAATAAACATAAATTGTCACGTAATCATAAAAGAAAATTATTAATTAGTTATATTATAATATAATTAAAAATTATGTATGTCATTTTTATTTATTTTTTGAGATGCATGTGAACCGTTTTATATGCATTTGCTAAAAAAAAATTAAAATTGACTAATTTATATCCTAAATTTTATTATAAAAAATTATTATAATAAATCGAAAAAGAATCAAGTACTTACATAGATGGTCGAAACAAGAATTGGGATTGAGTCTCCGAATGTTACGAGTTGACTCAGAACGACGAGCAGCAGGAAAGCCATAGCACCCTATCACACAAAATTATGCATCATTCAAAATTTGTCATTCTAACACCACAAGCTCATTTTGTTGTTATCAGTGTGATTTATATATTACTATATAAGCTAGCCTTTATCTTTTTAAAAAAAAAAAAATTTAATACTTAGTTTTTTTTGTAGATAGATTCCCTAAACTGGGGACAATTTGGAACGAACGTACAACCTGAGCAGTTATTATAACCTGAACCAAAAAAACCACAGGCAGGTGGTTTAGCGAGCATAAAGAAAAAGAAAGAGTAAGGGGAAAGACCACAAAGGCAAGTCATAAAAGAGAGATATTTAATGGTACGTAGTTGTTAAAATTGTATGTATCCAACAAAGCAAGTAGAGAGGAAGGAATCACCGGAGCTTGGAGCCAGTTGGTCTAGACTAGCTAGTTTGCTTCGGAGGAGCTCTTGTCTTTGACGGATCGATGACTTGAGCTGCGGGTTTGGAAAATTTAAGGTGCAGCCGACGACTATTCCTTTCTTTCCACTGCTTACAGAATTAGCTAGCAAATATTACTGAGTTTAGAAGTACGAGACGCCCTTCTTAATTACCCAAGAGATGATGGCATCGATATATATATATATATTAAGTATTAAGATTTACGAGTCCAGTTTAGTGACGCAAATTGTGTATTATTGAAAAAAAGAGGACGTTGTTGGTGCATTTCCTCATTTATTTTCCCGAGTTTCTTACTTTAATTTTCAAAAACCTTACAGATCACGTTATTTCTTATTAATGTCAATTGTTTTCATTATTAGCCAAAGTTTCTTTTTAACAAGAAAAAGGAAAAACACCTTAAGAGAGAAGAAACAAACTGACCCAATTCATAAAAAAATTAAAAATATAACAGAATAAACCCACAACTGAATTCAAATAATTATGAATAAATAAACAAATACATGATTCGTTTCGAAACGAACTTACTAAGAAACCATACATTAATATAACTACATACATATTCACATAAGATGAAAATTGAAAAGAAAGGAGCTTTAAATGCTGATCTTCATGTGCATGGAAGAACCCCAACATTTTTTTTATTATTATTAATAATAATTGTCCATTGATAAATTTGAGTTCGGTCACCCTAACAAAGGGGCCGGGAGACCATTTTGAGATTACAAGAAACAGTAAAATCCCCAAACAAATAGGGCAAAATGAGCAATTAGAACAACACACGTGAGAATTGTTGATTAGGAGATTTCAATATACCGAAACCAAGTTGAGAGGTAGGATTCTTGCAATTGGACCCTTAATAAACACTAATTGAGTGGCTGATTTTGATATAGATGAAATCTCAAATAGCAGGTTGGTATAGTTTATATATCAACCCCAACATTAAGAAAAGCCAACGTCGAGAGTGTGTAGGTAAAGAATGCTCATACCAGTGGGTTCACTTCTTTATGAATATCAAAATAAAAACGTTTTTCGAGACAGAGCTTTCGTTTTTTTTTTTAACTCAGAAGTCTAGAAGTACTATTTATAGATAAAGATATTACATATTCTAAAACTTTTTGGAATATCCTCAAACAGAAAAACATGCGAACCAATGTTCCACCATTAGTGATTCGGCAATGGACAATCACGTCTCTATTCATACTTTATTTCTCTCCCACAAATTTTTTCCATGTATGTTAAATAGTTTTTTCCCAACATCTAGTACGTAGAACTTATAAGGTTTTATTTACCATCGTAATGAAATAAAATTAAGGCAATCAACTACCGTTAGCTATCCAATTAATAAGTAAATCAAGGCAAATAATTTGTAATCATGCAACTAATTTTGATCCCACATAAATGGAAGATCTCAATTCGTCCCTACTCATTTAAACTTTATTCACATGACTGTATGCATGCATCATTCTTTCAAGAAAGTGAACACATACCCATCAACAACAAAATGAAAAGTTGAGATATATATTGAGATTTATCATATATAATTTATCTTGTGGCACGCAAGAATACTATTAAGATGTTAAGCTTCCTTTGGAGGAAAACTGAAGAGTGATGAATTTAAAGAGCTTAATTTAGGATTCGAAAGTGACATGTAAATGGTATATTATTGCAAAAGAGAATGAGAGGGGCCATAGATGTTGACATTGTTGGTGCATCTCCTCCTCGAACTTCTTGTTATTATCAACTCTTAATTAAGTTAAAATATCATGCATTTTGTTATTAAACAAAAAGAAGAGTAAACAACTGATTGGTTATACTCTAAAAACTGTAAGTGATGGTAATCTAGTGGCAATATTCATCTTGTAGATCTGGGACAGAAAACAATTTTTGCTGGCGCATCTTCTTATTTACAACAGCAAAATTCACATATGGAAAAAGCATATTCTAGGAATTAGTTTGAGTTTCAACATATGAGATTTCATTAATAAGAAAAAATGTAAAACTTTTTTTGAACTAAAAATGTAAAACTTTAAGAATATATTTATAATTTAATAGTATAATCATTGATGAATTAGAAATTTAAACGTTAACATTGCAACTGTATATATAACAATATATATATAATTTATTAGTGGTGTTTTAGTTATTTTATCAGTGGAGTAAAAGACAAAATAAGAATGTTTTCTGTAACTAGCTAGACTTTCGTTTACGTTACTCGAAACTCGAAAGTACTATATATAAATAGATAAAGACAATATTTATGATTCTTTTGGAGCATCCCAAAATGGAAATATGAGTACCAAACTTCAACCACTTGTGATTTAGTGGACACGTCCGTATTCATGCTCGTCTTTCTCCAGATAAAATTGACCTATGTTATAATGTTTAGTTTTATAATGTTTTTTTTGGGTAACTCAGGGATAAATCTGTGCCAAAGTCCGACTAATCTATTAGGGAGAGAGTTACCCACGACTTGTGATTTAGTGGACACGTCTGTATTCATGCACGTCTCTCTCTCCGGATAGAATTGACCCATGTTATAATGTTTAGTTTTATAATGTTTTTTTTTGGTAATTGATCAAGGATAAATCCGTGCCAAAGCACGACTAATCTATTGGGGAGAGAGTTATCCACAAATAGACTCCTCCCTCTCGGATTTGCAAATGGGTCCTAAATGCATGAGTTCATATCTGTGTGAGTGTCTGAAATAAATGTGTTTTAGTTTTTCATAACAGAATGATCGAATCCGGAGCGCGGTGACACCCCAGACTCGTCCCTACCATTTGACTACAAGCGTCCAGACTAGTTTTATAATGTTTATTAAATTCTACGAACACTTTTACAAAAGAAATAAGGGAAAATCGCATTTTAAACCCTCAGGGTTGAAAAATGTACCACTTTAAACCTTCAGAATTTTGCACTACCATTTTAAACCATCAAAGTAAAGAAACTAACACATTAAACCTTCAATGTGGCAAAAATGTGAGTGGAACTGTTCAGTTTCCGGTAAAAAGTTTTTTTTTTTTAACAGCTTAAATACCTAGAACGGTTGAGAAATCCAACGTTTATAAATAATAAATAATAAATAATAAATAACTTAAAACGTAAAATCTCTTTTTCCTGTCAAAAACGTAAAATTCTGTTTTCCCATAAAAAAAACGTCAAATCTCATTATCTCGCCGAAAACGTAAAATCACGTTTTCCCGTCAAAAACATAAAATCATTTTCCCGTCAAAAACATAAAATTCCGTTTTCCCGTCAAAAACGTAAAATCCCATTTTTCTGCCAAAAACGTAAAATCATGTTTTCCCGTAAATAACGTAAAATCACGTTTTCTGCCAAAAACGTAAAATAACGTTTTTTCGCCAAAAATGACTAATCATCTTTTTCCGTAAAAAACAGGATTTTACGTTTTTACGGGAAAACAAGATTTTACGTTCTTTACGGTAAAACGGGATTTTTCGTTTTGGCGGAAAACGTGATTTTACGTTTTTGGCGGGAAAACAAGATTTTACGGTTTTTTACGAAAAAACGAAATTTGTCGTTTTTGGCGGGAAAATGGGATTTTACGTTTTTTACGGAAAAACGTGATGTGTCGTTTTTGGCGGGAAACTGAAATTTTACGTTTTTGACAGGAAAACGGTATTTTACGTTTTAAGTTATTTATTATTTACAAATGTTGTATTTCTAAACCGTTCTAGGTATTTAAGCTGTTAAAAAAAAAAAAAACTTTTTAGTGGAAACTGAACTGTTTCAGTCACATTTTTGGTGGCGCGAACAAAGTTGCCACATTGAAGGTTTAATGTGTTAGTTTCTTTACTTTGATAGTTTAAAGTGATAGTGCAAAATTATGAAGGTTTAAAATGTTACATTTTTCAACCTTGAAAGTTTAAAATGCGATTTTTCCAAAGAAAAAAGATCCACAACACGCGCATCAATAATTAGTCAGTAACTTTCTTTACATTGGAAAAAGATCTACAACACGCGCATCAATGATGATCTTAAAAAAATCAATGTTTGAATAACTTTGAACACCAAGGTGCTCTTGCTATAGTGGTGTTAGATTAGGAAGAACCTGTTTTACCTACTACTAGAGAACATAAGTCCGAGTTCATTGCGAGGGTTATATGTATATATGTGTGAATTTTTTTTTTAATATGTGTGAAATATGTCAAAATGACACTTTTTGAAAAAGAGAGTGAGTAACTAATAAGTATTTCTTTATCCACTTTTGGAAGATCCCAAAATGGAAACCTTTGACCAAAAGTGGCAACCAATTTCCACGCTCTCTCTTTAATTATTGTCTCTTTATTAATTTTCATCTGTATTTCTTTAACAGATTAGGACCTTGTACTGCAGACGAAAAAAATACTATTCATGTAACCTTTGGATTCTCATTAGTAGCCTGCATAAATATGAAAATTATTTCGTGACTTCACTTTTATAAAATGTGTATCTAATTAAAACAATTTGTAAATCATTCTGTGATTTCATACTTATTGAGTTATTTCATATGTGAATGATCTCATCGGAAAACAAATCATATGTGATTATCTGACTTTGAGGTTAATTATAGAAGTTGTAGTTAACCAAAAAAAACTGAGGACAATTATTAATATTATGAAATGGTGGTATTAATTTTAATTAAAAGATTAGAAAAGACCTAGAGAAGTCAATTGAAATCGTTAAGTGCAAAACAGTTGAAACTCCGGTTGCTAATTTCGGCTTTCATGTTAATACTTTTATAAAAGTGAAAGCCGAAATTAACATCAATGGTGAAGGTAAGAAGGAGCAAGAACCATATAACATCTAACAACCTCTATTCGTTAAAACCTGCAAAATATGACATTTAGATCTGAAACACAAACCCACAGGAATGGAATTGGAAGTGCAGCTTGAAAATGGTGAAACGTCAGAGTCAGTCAGAGTCTAGTTTCATTACTGGGATTATATAGCCCTAGTCTGGCCTGGTCTGGTCTGGTCTGAGAGCGCTATACTGGGTGGTCGGTTTAACAGTACAGAGTCTGAGAAAGTGTTTGGTTCTAAAGTCCAGGGCTATTTTTTTGAATGATTGGTACACATAGGGGTGGCCACTTCAGTTTGTGGTTTGGTTTCGGTTCGGTTTTTTTAGTTTTTCGGTTTTTCGGTTTTATAAAAATTCAAACCATATAAAAACCATATATATTTCGGTTTGGTACGGTTCGGTTTTTAACGGTTTTCGGTTTATCGGTTTTATAAAAAGTGAAACCATTTAAAAATCATATGCAATTTTGGTTCGGTTCGGTTTGGTTCGGTTACAGTTTTTAGTTTGGTTCATAACTTTTGATAAGGCTCATACAATAAGCAAAAATAAAATAAATATATAAATAATATATTAAGCTAATAAGTAGGCATACTAATAAGTGCAAAAACAAAAATAAAATTCAAAGACTAAATCCAAATCAAATTGTTCGTAAATCCAAATCATCAATAAAAATCAAGACTAAAAAAAACCTAGAAAATATATGAAAATAAGAAAATTCAGATTCTTATCATCATCATTAGCCACGATTGTTCGTCTCCTCATGTTGTTTATGAATCTCTGATCAACAAAATTAACAACAAATAAAGAAAAACAAGAAAGCTATATAAAATTAATAAATCTAAACTAAACCAAAAAACAAGAATGGATAAATGATAAATCTAAACCAAAAAAAAAATATAAAGCTATATAAAATTAATCTAAAATATAAAAACCGAAAAAACTTTTCGGTTTTACGGTTTTAAACCAAACCAAACCGAAACCGAACTCTTAACAAGAATGAAAACCAAATGAGTTTTTAGGTTACACCATAACCAAACCATATGATTTTTTTCGATTTTTTTCGGTTCGATTTTTTCGGTTACGGTTTTTTTGCCCACCCCCGTACACACCGGTTCGGAGGTCGTGACTCTACTTTTGTGTTGTTTTTCAAGTTTGGAGGGTTATAATTTTTTTTTACTGGAGTCTTGAATCTGTGTTCACGGCAGTTTGTATGTCGATCAAAACTGAAACCACAAACCTTTTTTGTCTTTAATTTGTGGAAACCAAATGCTCTTTTAGTGTCTTGTTTTCGAGTTGCAGTATAATTATGGCAAAACAAGAAATGTGTTATTTGAATTACTGTTCCCTCTGTTCAAGTGAAGTTTTAGAGATTTTTTTTTTGTTTTCAAATAAGTGATGTTCTAAATCAATGCAAAATTAAATAATTTTTAATTGTTTTTTATCCTTTGTATTTTGCAGATTGTTTTCTTATTAGTTGAATTGTGTTTAAATGTACATTAAATGATATTTTTAGTATAAAAAAATAAAAATTAAATGAATCTTTAATTAGTGTGCAAAACCCTTAAACATCACTTAATATAGAACAGAGAGAGTATAAAATAAGGCCGAGTCAATAGACTGACAAGGATTATTGCCGAAATATATATATATATATATATATATATATTGAATTCAACTTATTATTTATTGTTTTATCGTCTTAAACCCCTCAAAACAGAAAAACCTTAAAAGCTATAAAACTGAAATCATTTTTCACTCTCGATTCCCAAAATAATGGTGTAAACTCGGAAAGTTTGACGGTTTGAAGTGAGAATCTAATTTCTTTGATTTGATTGTTTAAAATGAAAATGAAAATGTCTCAAAATTTAAAATGTTATTAATTTATACGTTGAAAATAAAAAATGTGATTTTCTCATTTATGAAACAACTGCAAAAACAAATTCGCAACTTTTTTAATTGATGATGATGTGGCACAAAACAAATTGTATACCATATACTACCTAATTATAATTACACACTTTTCCAACAATGAATTTTGGCATAAAATCTTTCATTTAACATTAAGATATTGGTTGACCATAATGATAATATATGCCATAAATCCTCTTTGACCAAATTCAAAGTGTCCATACTATACAAGCAAAATATTCAAAGATTTTTAGTGCCAAAAATAGTTTCTTTACTACAAATATGGAAAATCAATTAATAGATAAAAATTTCTACAGACCAAAACTTATATATATATAGCCTCTCTCTTTAGGATCCAGAAAGATTAAGAACATCTTTATTTCGAATTCATATAAAACAGTTGCTATGACTATTGCAAAAACTCTTGTGACTTGTTTACTCGTAGTAATATTAACAATTTCGTTGTCCAGTTACAATGTTTGGGCCTCAGGTATGTTTATGTTTCACTTTAGTTATTTTTTAAGTAGCGTTGATCGTTTTAATTAAAAGCAATAGCTAAACATGTAAATTTGGAACCAAGTGGTTGTAGTGGGGTAGTTCTCATTTGGGGTGAGTTTCGACTATGTCGATCTAGACCAGGATTCGATTCCCTCTGGATGCAAAATTGTCACATTAACACTTGGCCACGTGGAGTGTAATTGGGCGGCCTCACGGTCCACCAGGAGATTAGTCGGGTGCTCTCGGGCCTCGGATACCTCGGGTGCTAATCAAAAAAAAAAAACATGTAAATTTGGTAATGAGTAATGTCTTTATATATATATACATAGTCATGTACATAAACGTCGAAAAATTAGTCATATACACTATATAGAAATGTATTCAAGGGTTTCTTAAAAATTATATTATTATGGACATGTTATATAACTGTATACTAGGATTTAAACCGCGGTAATTATAGCGCGGAGTAATTTAAAAAAAATTGTTTTGAAATTTAAGAAAATTGTTTTTATCTGAATTTTACAATATAGCTTATAAATAAAGCTGTCAATTTGTAATAATTTTTCTATTTAACCCGTTTTGCATTAAATTAAAATATTATTCGGGCTAATTCGCAAAAACTTATAATTTTGAAAAATAACTCTAATATACACCGTTAAATGACTCTGGTTTTGTGGTTAGTTTACGAACTTTAAAAAAAAATAGTTTTCGTTTGTCTAACTTTTTATAAAATTATTAAAATATTTTTCTACTTTTATTTTGAATATATTATTTTTTGAATATATATGAATTGTTTAGTATTTTAAAATATATAGTATTAAAAATAATTAAGAAATTAAATAATAAATAACTTTTTTAATGCGAAATATATATTTTCCATATTTTAATCAATAATTTAAAAAAACTATTATATCATTTCCTATTTCAATGATTATGTGTTATTTGTAGTGCCATTTTATGTAATAACTTATAAAACAAATTTCATTTTTAAAAAAGACTTCTTAAACGTCTAATTATAGTGTGGAGTAATTTAAAAAAAAATTTGTTTTGAAATTTAAGAAAATTGCTTTTATCTGAATTTTTCAATATAGCTAACTAATGATTATAAATAAAGCTGTCAATTTGTAATAATTTTTCTATTTAACCCGTTTTGCAGTGAACTAAAATATTATTCGGGCTAATTCGCAAAAACTTATAATTTTGAAAACATAACTCTAATATACACCGTTAAATGACTCTAATTTTTTATGGTTAGTCTCCGAATTTTAAAAGAAATAATTTTCGTGTGTCTAACTTTTTATAAAATTAGTAAAATATTTTTCAATTTTTCTTTTGAATATATTATTTTTTCGAATATATATGAATTGTTTATTATTTTAAAATATTTAGTATTAAAAATAATTAAGAAATTAAATAATAAATAACATCTTTAATGCGAAATATATACTTTCCATATTTTAATCAATAATTTTAATAGACTATTATATCATTTTCTATTTCAATGATTCTGTGTTATTTATAGTGGCATTTTATGTAATAACTTACAAAACAAAATTCATTTTTAAAAACGTCTTTTTAAATAATAGTATAGAAATGCCTATATGGACACACATACATTTGTATAATAAATGTATTGATTATAATTAAATTTTATGCGGATTTGTACTGCAGATGAAGAGATAGCAAAAATTTCATATGACCACTGCAATAATTTGTGTACGAGTACATACGGATGGTTTGAATGTCTTAATGACTGTAAAGTGGCTCAATACGCAGATGCAGTATGTGCTTCTCGTTCTCGTGGAGAGCCTTTGAAATGTTGTTGCCAGACAACTTAACGATTGGCATTTATGTTCTCTAAGCTATTGGACTTAATATGTCTCTCGTGTTACTTATTTGTAAGAAATGCGATGAAATAAAAAATAATTAGTTCGAATACGTATTCTTTTTTTACTTCTCTGCATCTATTATAAATCTTGAAAAGACCTAGAGAAGTCAATTGAAATCGTTAAGTGCAAAACAGTTGAAACTCCGGTTGCTAATTTCGGCTTTCATGTTAATACTTTTATAAAAGTGAAAGCCGAAATTAACATCAATGGTGAAGGTAAGAAGGAGCAAGAACCATATAACATCTAACAACCTCTATTCGTGAAAACCTGCAAAATCTGACATTTAGATCTGAAACACAAACCCACAGGAATGGAATTGGAAGTGCAGCTTGAAAATGGTGAAACGTCAGAGTCAGTCAGAGTCTAGTTTCATTACTGGGATTATATAGCCCTAGTCTGGTCTGGTCTGGTCTGGTCTGAGAGCGCTATACTGGGTGGTCGGTTTAACAGTACAGAGTCTGAGAAAGTGTTTGGTTCTAAAGTCCAGGGCTATTTTTTTGAATGATTGGTACACATAGAGGTGGGCACTTCGGTTTGTGGTTTGGTTTCGGTTCGGTTTTTTCAGTTTTTCGGTTTTTCAGTTTTATAAAAATTCAAACCATATAAAAACCATATATATTTCGGTTTGGTACGGTTCAGTTTTTAACGGTTTTCGATTTATCGGTTTTATAAAAAATGAAACCATTTAAAAACCATATGCAATTTTGGTTCGGTTCGGTTACGGTTTTTAGTTTGGTTCATAACTTTTGATAAGGGTCATACAATAAGCAAAAATAAAATAAATGTATAAATAATATATTAAGCTAATAAGTAGGCATACTAATAAGTGCAAAAACAAAAAAAAATCAAAGACTAGAATCCAAATCAAATTGTTCGTAAATCCAAATCATCAATAAAAATAAAGACTAAAAAAAACCTTGAAAATATATGAAAATAAGAAAATTCAGATTCTTATCATCATCATTAGCCACGATTGTTCGCCTCCTCATGTTGTTTATGAATCTCTGATCAACAAAATTAACAACAAATAAAGAAAAACAAGAAAGCTATATAAAATTAATAAATCTAAACTAAACCAAAAAACAAGAATGGATAAATGATAAATCTAAACCAAACCAAAAATATATAAA
This sequence comes from Eutrema japonicum, assembly GCA_030161315.1. Classification (NCBI taxonomy): domain Eukaryota; kingdom Viridiplantae; phylum Streptophyta; class Magnoliopsida; order Brassicales; family Brassicaceae; genus Eutrema; species Eutrema japonicum. The sequence continues at coordinate 44,982,074 of BSQW01000002.1, read as the reverse complement.
GCTATATAAAATTAATCTAAAATATAAAAACCGAAAAAACTTTTCGGTTTTACGGTTTTAAACCAAACTAAACCGAAACCGAACTCTTAACAAGAATGAAAACCAAATGGGTTTTTAGGTTACACCATAACCAAATCATATGATTTATTTCGATTTGGTTCGGTTCGGTTTTTTCGGTTACAGTTTTTTTGCCCACCCCCGCACACACCGGTTCGGAGGTCGTGACTCTACTTTTGTGTTGTTTTTCAAGTTTGGAGGGTTATAATTTTTTTTTACTGGAGTCTTGTTTCCGTGTTCACGACAGTTTGTATGTCGATCAAAACTGAAACCACAAACCTTTTTTGTCTTTAATTTGTGGAAACCAAATGCTCTTTTGGTGTCTTGTTTTCGAGTTGCAGTATAATTATGGCAAAACAAGAAATGTGTTATTTGAATTACTGTTCCTTCTGTTCTGTAGTAAGTGAAGTTTTAGAGATTTTTTTTTGTTTTCAAATAAGTGATGTTCTCACAAATCAATGCAAAATTAAATAATTTTTAATTGTTTTTTATTTTGCAGATTGTTTTTTTATTAGTTGAATTGTGTTTAAATGTACAATAAATGATATTTTTAGTATAAAAAAATAAAAATTAAATGAATCTTTAATTGGTGTGCAAAAACCTTAAACATCACTTAATATAGAACAGAGTGAGTATGAAATAAGGCCGAGTCAATAGACTGACAAGGATTATTGCCGAAATATATATATATATATATATCGAATTCAACTCATTATTTATTGTTTTATCGTCTTAAACCCCTCAAAACTGAAAAACTTTAAAAGCTATAAAACTGAAATCATTTTTCACTCTCGATTCCCAAAATGATGGTGTAAACTCAGAAAGTTTGACGGTTTGAAGAGAGAATTTAATTTTTTTGATTTGATTGTTTAAAATGAAAATGAAAATTTCTCAAAATTTAAAATGTTATTAATTTATACGTTGAAAATTAAAAATGTGATTTTCTCATTTGTGAAACAACTGCAAAAACAAATTCGCAACTTTTTTAATTGATGATGATGTGGCACAAAACAAATTGTATACCATATACTACCTAATTATAATTACACACTTTTCCAACAATGAATTTTGGCATAAAATCTTTCATTTAACATTAAGATATTGGTTGACCATAATGATAATATATGCAATAAATCCTCTTTGACCAAATTCAAAGTGTCCATACTATACAAGCAAAATATTCAAAGATTTTTAGTGCCAAAAATAGTTTCTTTACTACAAATATGGAAAATCAATTAATAGATAAAAATTTCTACAGACCAAAACTTATATATAGCCTCTCTCTTTAGGATCCAGAAAGATTAAGAACATCTTTATTTCGAATTCATATAAAACAGTTGCAATGACTATTGCAAAAACTCTTGTGACTTGTTTACTCGTAGTAATATTAACAATTTCGTTGTCCAGTTACAATGTTTGGGCCTCAGGTATGTTTATGTTTCACTTTAGTTATTTTTTAAGTAGCGTTGATCGTTTTAATTAAAAGCAATAGCTAAACATGTAAATTTGGAACCAAGTGGTTGTAGTGGGGTAGTTCCCATCCGGGGTGAGTTTCGACTATGTCGGTTCAGACCAGGATTCGATTCTCCCGGATGTGAAATTGTCACATTAACACTTGGCCACGTAGGGTGGAATTGGACGGCCTCACGGTCCACCTGGAGATTAGTCGGGTGCTCTCGGACCTCGGATACCTCGGGTGCTAATCAAAAAAAAAAAAAACATGTAAATTTGGTAATGAGTAATGTCTTTATATATATATATATATATATAGTCATGTACATAGACGTCGAAAAAATTAGTCATATACAGTATATAGATATGCATTGAAGGGTTTCTTAAAAATTATATTATTATGGACATGTTATATAACTGTATATGCCTATATGGACACACATACATTTGTATAATAAATGTATTGATTATAATTAAATTTTATGCGGATTTGTACTGCAGATGAAGAGATAGCAAAAATTTCATATGACCACTGCAATAATTTGTGTACGAGTACATACGGATGGTTTGAATGTCTTAATGACTGTAAAGTGGCTCAATACGCAGATGCAGTATGTGCTTCTCGTTCTCGTGGAGAGCCTTTGAAATGTTGTTGCCTGACAACTTAACGATTGGCATTTATGTTCTCTAAGCTATTGGACTTAATATGTCTCTCGTGTTACTTATTTGTAAGAAATGCGAAGAAATAAAAAATAATTAGTTCGAATACATATTCTTTTTTTACTTCTCTGCATCTATTATAAATCTTGTAAAATCTATGTGTTCTATTTTTGTCTTTCTGTGTTTATCTCTTGTTCATCGATTCGTTTCTGTTCAAGCGTGGGTTCGTGTGTTGCGATTTGACTCGGTCAGTGAAGGGATTATAAGATGAATTTACAACAAATTTATTTCTTTCTCACCCAAATTCCTCAGGTTTGTTGGCGGGTAGATTGAGGGGTAATTTCGGCATTTTGAGAGTAGATTAAAGCTAGGGTTTAGCCGGCCCAATTCAATTTATAATTGGCGTTTTGGTTTAGATCTGATTCGTGTGGTATCGGTCGGGTCGCTTCTTTGAAAAAAAAAATATCTCTGACACTCCCTCGCTACTCTCTCTGTTTCTCCTTTTTCAAATTATTTGTTTCCTGATCCTATCTATCGTAACGAGTTACCATTCTTTATGAAATTATGGGTTTGAAATTAACTAATTAAGGGAACCAACCAAATTATCAGAAACCCTTCTTTGAAGAGGGATGTTTTGTTTAGGCTTATTTGGCCTGAACCTGTTTTTAACTAACGAATTTATAGAGTGAAAGGCCATTTTTATATATAAAAAAAAGTTGGAATGCCAACTGAATAAAATTTGGGAATCAATTAATGGAATTTTGTAGAAATATTTGTTGTAGGGGTGAAAAAAAAACCGAACCGAAGTACAAATTCTCTCTATATTCATAATATACATGTTCCTCAAACCTCTTTAATCATTTTCTTCACTTTTTGATACATCTACTATCCTCTCCAAATCTTCAGAATCTAAAATGTTAATGTTATTAAAAGTTATTACTGAGAGTATAAGAAATGCCCAAAATAAACGGAGTATAAGAAATGTCTAAAATAAACGGAATTACAAGTAAAACTGAGTAGTATATTAACTATAAGCATCGTCATTTGCATAACTGATTTTATTTTCATCAGTTTACCAACAAATTTGTCAGAGCCCATATGGTAAGGAAAAGTTATAAAGGGCAGGAAAAAGCATAGAGATAAAAAAGCTACAAAGTCGAACTAAAAAGTGAAGCCCCACTTTAAAGGCCATATATAATAATCTTAACGAGCCTTAGTTAACTAGATGCAATCGACCGGTTCGGTATAGTGATTTGATCTCGGTTACTCTCTCATCAATTTATAGTTCGAAGATGAAGCGTCATGAAGATTAAAAAGAGAATTAATCCCTAGTTAACTAAAATTCATCATACCAAATTACCAATGCAATAAAGAACAAAACATGCGAACCAGTCAAACTGTGTACCGGCTTATACCGAATTTATGTTGGATCGGGCTAGGTGGGACCGTAACAAACCCATTACTAGAACTCTCGGTGGTTAGAGAGGCACCGAGATCTTTTACCTCAGCAGGATAAAAATGACTTGGAGCGAAACTGGCCGTCCAATATTTTAAGCGATGTATATCTACTAAGTTAACGACAATAACATGTTAAACAAAACAAAAACTGATATAATTGACCAAGTGCCAAGCCAATGACGTGAATGTGATTATATAATAGATAAATAAACATAATTCGTTAATTAACACATACAGCGGAACCGACGAAATAGTTCAAGTGAAACAATCGGCTTTTTATCCACACACACAAACAAAAAAGAAGCTAATCACCAAAAAAACAAAAAAAAACTAATCGACTTGTACAGAGTAACTCAAGCTCAATTTATGCAACACAAAAAAAAAATTTATTTATTAATAAATAAATATTTGTCTTAGATATATTCCGAAGATTCTGAAGAACTAAATACAGATTGTCAACAGAAGAAGGTAAAAAAAAAACAGTGGTATGGTTAAAAAGTAAAAGAGAGGTTTCAGTTCTTCGTACTTCCCGGCTGATATATCCGATGATTCTCAGTCACCCAAAACAGAGCAACACGGAGAAGAGAACAAAGAGAAGAGAACCCAATAAACGATCCGATCCAGAATCTCCCTGAGGTGGAGTGTGATAATAAAACGGAAAATAAGGAACGATCGGATTCGGCGGCGTTGGGTAATTGCCGTAAGAAGCAGGCGGATAATAGTAACTTTGTCCTCCGTCGCCGTACGGAGGCGGGTATTTACCACCACCACCGGAGCTTGAAGGAGGAGGAGGAGAGTAATAATAAGATCCACCGCCGGAGCTTGAAGGAGGAGGAGGAGAGTAATAATAAGATCCACCGCCGGAGCTTGGAGGAGATGGGACAGGGTTGCATGGATTGTCGCAAGAGGAACACATTGTGCAAGAAACAGTTTGGTCCTTTGAAGTCACAGAGAGAGACAGTGACAGTAGCAGTAGCAAAAGAGCTGGCAAATTACAGAATCTGATTGCTTCCATTGTCAGAAATTCTGTTGTCGACATATGAGCGAGAGATTAGGACTAAGATCAAGAGATAAGGAGGAGGGAAGATGAGAGAGGAAGAAGCACATTCAGATGCTCATAGTAGAAGTGTACCTCTCTTTATTAAGGAATTTCATTTTTTAGTTATTTATTTTTCTTTTATTGAAAATTATTGTTTTTATATATTTTCGAAAGTTATACGTATTTTCTACAATTTGTAGGTATATCTAGAGTCTTAGACGGTATATATACTTCTTTAGACTGTGTTACTTTTACAAGCGTCGTCAATCCACCAATAATCAGCAGTGTATATTAAAAAGAAAAAATAACTTAATTACATACTTTAAATCTAAAAATTCATTTAAGCTATATAATTATTTTAAAATTTGATTACATGCAATAATTAATCATCTAAATTATAAGCAATAAAATTAAACAACTACGAGCCACTAGGTTCATTTGAGGTAAACTCTATCTAGTATCTACCCCTTGGACAACTATCTTCGGGACCTAGTATCTATTGTTGCACTACAAAACATGTTTTCGATCAAAAGGATTACAAAAACTACTAAGAAAGTTGACTTAATATAATTTTGAAGAGTAGATTAAAAAACTGGAATTGAATCGGAATTTCATTTTGTGTTGTTTTCAGCTCCTCGTTAAAAGAATAGATAGTCGATACCGATCTAGCTGGACGTATTTTGGAATGAAGTGAAAAGTCTTGTGATACAATTATACAAAGGTAATTGCAATAGCCAATATAGGCCGCCCAATGGAAGTCGGCACCTATGTTGATGTAAAAGGTTTTTACTTTTTAGTGTACATATAAAGTTACATTGATGCAAAAAGATCTGTGTCATCATCATGTAATAACATACCCAACAAAATTTAATTGCGTTTAGGAAAAAGTTTCCCAATATTGCATAAGTGATAGAGACCAAATTTACTTTTGCCTTCCGAGTATTTCCACTTATTATTTATGTAATGTGGATGTGGGTTGAAATAATTTGAACTTTGAAAACGAAAGAAAGAGAGGATCTAACATAATCACCAAGGAGACAAAACTCTATTTGTGTTGGTTGCCTAAATAAATGTTAATCTGATTCATATATAGTCTGATTAACAAAAAAAAAGCTCACATGGGCATGGTCGAATGGTAATGGAGATGTGAGATTGTTTCATCAACGGGAAATCCGGATTCGATTCTCCCTCTGCGCTGGTGTTCGAAACATTTATCACGACTATGTGTGGAAGTTGGCACTAGGCTTCAGCCAAGTTGAAAACTCGTGAAGAGACTTTGTCAGTTAGACCAACTCACTCTAAGCAATAGTCGAAAGGCGCGAAGTTTTACTGGTTTGACATATGGTAGTCACTCCCCATCTTTTCAGTAGGATATCGACTGGGAAGATTAGGTTAAAAAAATAAATTGATTATTATTGCCACCACTTTATTTCCTTCACTACTTTTTCTCTACTTTTGTTTTGAGATGATTCATGTCGCTTTCGAGTTTTTAATTATAATAAATGAAAAATGAATAATAATTCGCACACGAATCATATATTACAATAAATCATTACATTAATCCAAGTTTTTTTTATAACTCAATATAGATTCCATCGACAATAAATTAAAATTGTTAACAGGCAAATAAACTTTAAAAAAACACCATGAACTGTAATTTTCAGCAATTTTTGTTTGTTTGTTTTGCTATAAAAAATTCCAGCAACTGATCAAGACTAACAACACACCTTAGAAATCACCGACCGAATTCGTCACAGCAGATCCTCAACTTTGCAAGGAGGGTAAAAAGTATTATAAAGTTATATATTTTATTTTTTGACAGCGGGTAAAGTATTATTATAACTACATGATTTTTCTGAATTAAATTAATAATTCTCAAACCAATTAAAAAAAATATTTAAACTGAATTCTAGTGAAAAACTACATGATTTATCAGAAATAAAAAATATTAATATCATTTGACAATTAGAAATTTGTTTTTTTTATCTTCATTTTTCTTCGATTTGATTCTTATGCCTTCGGTTCTTAATTTTTCAGTTTTCGGTCTTCATTTCTTTAATTTTAGCTTTATGGTCAAATCAAAACAAAGAATATCCCACCAATCCACTCTATTTTAATAAGTTTTCGAAATCTCACAAACAAATTATCAAAAAACATTCATCAATCATAACCCGATCAATCCACTCTATCTAATTTATCAGTCATGTTAAACTTGTTTATCTCTGTCATTATCATTAAATTCTACTTTGTCGTCTATATAGTTTATGTAATTCTTTTTTTTTAACAAAGTTTATGTAAGTTAAATTTAAATATTATGAAAATTAAATTAAATTAAATTTGTTTTGGGTTGAAATGTTATATTAATTGATCAACAAAATGAATCCAAAGATATTGTGACTAAGCAGAAATTTAATTTCTGTTAACAAAAAAAAAATTTCAAATTTTAAATTTTTTGGAAAATGTGTCAAAATTAAAATGTTTATTTTGTATTAATTTTGAAAGCTGATATGTCATGGAGAGGAGTGATGATGTGTCATCCCTTTGTGAGACTCAATTACTCTTTAATACTCCCTCCATTTCAAAAAGAATGTCATTCTAGCATTTTTTTTTTTGTTACATAAAGAGTGTCACTTTAAATTTTCAATGCAAATTTTGGCACAAAATATCTAATTTAACCTCAGTTTTAATGAATAATTCAAAGAGTTATTATATATTTGAAGGATATAATTAAATTTTTAATATGTTTTATTAATTTGTGTGTAAAGTATTAAAATGACACTTATTATGAAACAGATGAAATAGATAACTGTAACCGTTTATTTTCTAAAATTTTATTTAGTAATAAATGTGGCAGTTTCTTTTGTCAGACATCAGACAGGACTTTGTGGTCGACCAACGCCACACGTGTGAAGCATACATACAAATTACAATACAACGAAACCCCTTTCTCCTGTTTGGCCCAATCGAAACTAAACCGCGTGAACGACTAATATTTCAAGGGGGCAACAAAAGTATAAATAAGAATAAAATTGGAGGGTAGAACAGGTAAATATTATGTTGCCTTTCTTTGTCATCTTGTTGTGTTTCTCCAAACTTGTAACAAGTCTCGCTTCCACTCTCTCTCTCCATCTCCTTCCATTTTTCTTCCTCTTCTCTCTCTCTCTCTCTCTCGCTCTCGCTCTCCCGTCCTTCTAGGGTTTCGTTGATCACATTCAATTTTTCTCCTTTCATCTCAATAATTGCTAATTTATTCAATTTTGTAAAATCTTGTAACAATCAGAGGAAATGGATTCGAATTCATGGATCAATTGTCCTTCCGTTTTCTCATCTTCTTCGAGGCGGTGTCAATCCCGATCAGGTTCGCGCCTCTTTTTGTTGTAGGAATCGCGTTTTCTTTCTTAGGCCTCGTCATGAGATTGATTGATCAGTGGAATTTTGGGGGCAGATTTGTATTTAGGTGGAGGGTACGAGGATCTCGAAGGAGAAGACGATCTGAAGGCGGAGTTTATCTGCCCGTTTTGTGCAGAAGATTTTGACATTGTCGGCCTGTGTTGTCACATTGATGAAGAGCATCCTGTCGAGGCCAAGAATGGGGTAATTAACGATCATCGACCCTTCTGTAGCGTTTGGAAATCTTGATGTTTTGTTTGCTTCTCAAAGGTCTTAAGATTAGCCTTGTCCAGATTATACAAAAATTGGTTTCTTTTTTTTAAAGTTCGAAGCTTCCTTGAAATTGAAAATGTCGGTTTTATGTTCTGCTCTTCGTGATGATGAAATGCTCTGCCCCTGTTGTTTCTTCTTATCAGATGAGCCAATTAGCAGCCTTTTGAATCCAATCTTGGAATATTTCGTTAGATTGAGTATTCGTCATTAGCTGGTAATTGGTAAATTAGTGATCTTTCATGATCCAGATGCTACTTTTTGAGCTACGTTATCCGTCGGCTCTTAAACATGGAGCTAGAGCTGATATAATGTGTTTTCCAGGTGTGTCCTGTATGCACAAAGAGGGTGGGATTGGATATCGTCGGCCACATTACGACCCAACATGCAAATTTTTTTAAGATATCCTTTCAACTTTTGATATCTTGATCTTTTCTTATTCCAGTATCTGATGCTTTGATCTGCCTATAGCTTGGTTCGATAGTACACAATCATTTGGTAGAAGTGAATGTGTTTATTCCTTGATGAAAGGTTCTACGTGCAGCGAAGGAAAAGGTTGAGAAGAGGTGGATATAGCTCTGCTTATCTCGCCTTGAAAAAAGAACTCCGGGAAGCAAACTTACAGTCTCTTCTTGGTGGATCTTCGAGTTTCACTTCTTCAACCAATATAGATTCTGATCCGTTGCTGTCGTCCTTTATGTTTAATTCTCCGTCAGCTAATGAGTCTGCAAGTAAATCTGCTACACCTGTTGCCGAAGGAACCTCAGCTACAAAAGTCTCGCAAAAGGAATGTCTCAAAATGTATATATATATATATATATAGATATCTATTGAACCTACGGTCCCAAGAAAGCTAGTATAGGGCTTCTTTCTCACTTGGTCTGTGGCTTCATCTGTGATGCAGAGACAATCGAGAAGCTCCACTTTCAAGCGAAGATCAAGAGAAGGCGAAAAAGAGTGAGTTTGTGCGAGGTTTATTGCTGTCAACCATGCTTGGAGACGAAATCTGATATCCTGTAAAGCACTGTCTTGTTGAGGAATCTGAGTTTGAAACTGTTAGAATGGTCTCAGTGTATGATGCAAAACCTTGTAAGTTGAGGGGGAGCAGAGTTAAATCCATATATATTATTGTCATTGTACCTTGGGAAACTTTATGTGTATAAACGGAAACAAATTACTTTCCTTTCATTGAGACTTTCATAGATTCAACAAATAGTCTAACTTGATGGACTCGCAAGTTTCTGTTGGTTCAAAACAAAAGTTAAATAAGTTTTGTGAAAAGACAAAAGAAAGTCGAATTTTTTTGGGAGTTTTCTCTTTTATTTATTAAATAATAATTGGATTATTTTCGTTCTGCTCTCACTCTAGACTCTACAAAGCTGATCTTGAATAATTTTATTAGAGTAATAACCATGAAACCTTTGAAGTTTCCGTTGACAAGAGAGAATATTGAATAAAACTAGGTAATTACGCGGGGGGTTATTTTTATATATTTTTCTGTTTTAGTGTCATTTATACTTTAAATTTTAGTAAAATCTATTTAAAATAACAATTATTATATAGAGCAAAATAGGTGGGTGAGAAAAGTAAACTTAACTTGATAGAAAACTAATTACAGTTTTTTTCTTCTTTTGTTAATCTTTTTTTTTTTGTTAAGAACTGTAGAGAAGTAAGAACCATGGCAGCGATGAGATTAAAAAAAAAGGAACGTTAAAAATATGACCGTTGGGGTCACACGAAACTCATAAATATATCATCGATCCAACGAAAATATCAAATCATGTTTTTTTTTGCCAAGTCTAGTGCATGACTATTGTAACTAGCCTGGGGGTTGAGCATTGAATTGTAGCTGTTCCAGCTTAGCAACAGATCTTACGGTTAGTCGAGAGCGCAGGTTTAAAGAGGAGCAATGAGAATGCATTGGGGACATTCTAGATTTGTTTAAGGTCTTGGGGTGGGTAATGGTAGAGAGTTTTTAAACCTCTCTCTCGTCAATCAAGTCTCTTCTACGGTGTAGTACTTGAGTGAATTGAATAGAAAAAGGTGATTTACCGGTTCCAATCTTATCTGTGTTTCACCCCATTCCTTATGGTGAAGATACCTTGTCGTGAAGTTGGCATGTTTCCATTTTGAAAAGAAATTATCTCAACTATGGGATTGGGGAGACTCAACATATATGCTTCTTGATTGTCTCTATCTACTCGCTTTTACTCTGCAAATCTCGTTAGAATTGTGTTAAGGTAATTTTGTTCTTTGTGAAACAGCTTGCAGTAGAGTATGAGAGCAATGCAATGATTGTGAAAGTTGATACAGATGATGAGTACGAGTTTGCACGCGACATGCAGGTAATTCTTAACTTTCAGCTTCTGTTTTTCATCAATCTCCCCTCGGCGTATCAATGTGTTGCATTACAAATAACCATATCTTGTGATGCAGGTTCGGGGCTTACCTACATTGTTCTTCATCAGTCCTGACCCAAGCAAAGATGCAATCAGGACAGAAGGGCTAATTCCATTACAGATGATGCGCGATATCATTGACAAGGAGATGTGAAGTCTTAACTGCGGAAACACTTTCTTGCTTTAGGATTGAATAGAATCGCCGAATTGTAGGATTGGTACCGAGTTATCGGAGGTAAGAATGTCATACTTTCCTGTGTGTATTCGTATGAAAGTCCAATGAAATCAAACAGAATGTATGTTCAATGGCAATGACTATGAACCAATAATCAGATAACCCGTTCTGAAGCAAACAATACCGGATGATACAACCCCGCTGTTTCAGAAACCGTCGAACGAGAACCTAACCAATCAAACCAACCCTGACCTATCAAAGACTAAAATCAACGATTAAACCCCATAAACAACAACAAAGACCTACGATAAGCAAAACCGATGGAGCAGGAATTCAGACAGAAGAAGCACAAACGAATCAGCCTCCACAACTTGCAATAGCCAAAACCTTCGGCGAGAAACAGAAAGCGCAACCTCGAAAATCGAAAATCCAGACCAAAGCCACTGAACCTTGCAAGATCCGCAAACGGAAACGCCTAACCCTGCAAAATTCGCCGCCGCATCACAGCTCAGACCCACACCGCGAATCTCGCCGCTGCTCCAAAGGTCTTCTTTTTCACCAGCCGAACCATCGAGGCAGGCAGAAGATAAACAAACGGAAACACAATTTAAACTCTAGATGACCTCTCACAACTCCGGCGAGGCCTAACGGAATACTTTTTTTGTTTCCTGAGGCGGCTAATTAGATGCACCGGCAGGAGTTACAGAAATCTAAAATACGTTTTTTAGATTTATTATTTGTAATAAATAATATAATAATAATAATTAAAATTAAAATTAATTTTATTTATTAAAACAAATAAAAACTAACCCACAACATATAAAAAGTGAACATTTCTATTAAATTTTATGATGGTGTAAACTCGGAAGATAGTTTAACGGTTTGAAATGAGAATTTAATTTCTTTGATTTGATAGTTTAAAATGAAAATGAAAATGTTTCAAGGTTTAAAATGTTATTGATTTATACATTGAAAATTAAAAATGTGATTTTCTCATTTGTGAAACAACTGCAAAAACAAATTCTCAACTTTTTTAATTGATGATGATGTGACACAAAACAAATTGTATACCATATTCTACCTAATTATAATTACACACTTTTCCAACAACGAATTTTGCCATAAAATATTTCATTTAACAGTAAGATATTGGTTGACCATAATGATAATATATGCAATAAATCCTCTTTGACCAAATTCAAAGTGTCCATACTATACAAGCAAAATATTCAAAGATTTTTTGTGCCAAAAATAGTTTCTTTACTACAAATATGGAAAATCAATTAATAGATAAGATTTTCTACAGACCAAAAGTTATATATATAGCCTCTCTCTTTAGGATCCAGAAAGATTAAGAACATCTTTATTTCGAATTCATATAAAACAGTTGTTATGACTATTGCAAAAACTCTTGTGACTTGTTTACTCGTAGTAATGTTAACAATTTCGTTGTCCAGTTACAATGTTTGGGCCTCAGGTATGTTTATGTTTCAGCATCTACATTACAGACACGTACAACGTGTCTTCCGCTTTTTTTTTTTTTTTTTTAAATTGATTTTTTTATGTCGTGACGAATCACGTCGCGACACGTCATCAACTTTTGGGGAAGACATATGTCTTCCGCGAGACACAAGTCTCGGATGCTGATGGTCTTAGTTATTTTTTAAGTAGCGTTGATCGTTTTAATTAAAAACAATAGCTAAACATGTAAATTTGGAACCAAGTGGTTGTAGTGGGGTAGTTCTCATCCGGGGTGAGTTTCGACTATGTCGATTCACACCAGGGTTCGATTCCCCCCGAGTGCAAAATTGTCACATTAACACTTGACTACGTAGGGTGTAATTGGGCGACCTTACGGTCGGATACCTCGGGTGCTAATCAAAAAAAAAAACATGTAAATTTGGTAACGAGTAATGTCTTTATATATATATATATAGTCATGTACATAGACGTCGAAAAAATTAGTCATATACAGTATATAGATATGCATTCAAGGGTTTCTTAAAAATTATATTATTATGGACATGTTATATAACTGTATATGCCTATATGGACACACATACATTTGTATAATAAATGTATTGATTATAATTAAATTTTATGCGGATTTGTACTGCAGATGAAGAGATAGCAAAAATTTCATATGACCACTGCAATAATTTGTGTACGAGTACATACGGATGGTTTCAATGTTTTAATGACTGTAGAATGGCTCAATACGCAGATGCAGTATGTGCTTCTCGTTCTCGTGGAGAGCCTTTGAAATGTTGTTGCCAGACAACTTAACGATTGGCATTTATGTTCTCTAAGCTATTGGACTTAATATGTCTCTCGTGTTACTTATTTGTAAGAAATGCGAAGAAATAAAAATAATTAGTTCGAATACATATTCTTTTTTTTCTTCTCTGCATCTATTATAAATCTTGTAAAATCTATGTGTTCTATTTTTGTCTTTCTGTGTTTATCTCTTCTTCATGGATTCGTTTCTGTTCAAGCGTGGGTTCGTTTCTTCATGTTATATCAGTAAAATGCTTTTCATGTGACCTATATCATTCGAGGAGTTAAGCTAATGTTGTGCATAAGATGGTTTGGAGTAGATGGAATGGAACAGAAAGTGCTTTAGTTATGGATTTGCTTTAGTTCCGATTTTCAACAATTTCGAGATCTTGCAAATCAGCCATGTCATGAATCATGATGCAACATTTTCCCCATGTCATGTCACTCCTGTGTTTTCAAGTATAGTCGTTTATGATAACAATATACTTGGCGTCTAATTTTTTCAGAAAGAAGTAAGTAGTTCAAAGCTGATTTTCCACATTTAACCGAATCAAAAATATAAAATTTAAAGGAAAAATGTATTTAATTAAAAGCTGAATCTAAACAATTATATACTAGTTTTGAGGTACACATTGGTTATCATTATCAAATTACAAACAAGACATTGCCGAGATAAAACAAACAAATTCAAGAAAAAAAAAAAACTAAAAGACCAATAAAAGGCCGAAAGTGAAATATAGAACAACCGATTCGAATCTAAAACGAACAGCTCTTCCTTGCTCAGGTCCCCCATAGTAAAAGCATGTTTCGCTCGATTTTTTGGCCCTGTAAAACTCGGGGTTCGTTGCTCGTACCCGAAGATCATATAGTGGTTGGAAAGAACTTTGGTTCACCGCGATTTTCAAATCGCGCATGTAGGCGGCTTTTCCAAAACCGTTGTCTGGAAAATAGCCAGACCCCATCTGTGTTATCGTGTGCCGGCCGCCCAAATTTCTGTTCGTGATTTCACCGCCCCACTGAACCTTCTCGGCAAACTCAGTTAGGCGGGTGAAAATTTCCGTTGGCCAATACCCGACTGGCTCGAGGATGCTGCCATTGTTGAGGCCAACAGCCAACCACCAAACTCCGAGCTTTGGATCCTACATTTGTGTTTAATTATATATTACTAATATTAAAGAATAATTTATGTTAGGCATGCAACTTCATATAGTTCAAGTAGTTTGGTTCAGTCAGTTCGAAAAAATGTTAAATGACTAATTTATAATATGAAATAAAACAAAATAAATATGCTAATTACCTTCCATATCTGAATAGTCAAATCGGTATGATTGCCTCCAATGGTCGACGTGGGAGAGATGGCTCCTTCAATGGCGATTACACTGCTGGTTTGTACAAAACCAGGACATCTGAGATTGTAACAGTGTGTGAGATTGTATGCATCCCTCTGCAAACATATGCACATAATTAGTAATATTTCGAATGAAATATGTCAAATTGAAAATAAACTACGTACAAAATCACATATGTACACACCGTCCAGAAAATAAAGAGTCTCGGTTGGGAATCCAAATATTGCTCGGGAAAAACCTAAATAACAAAAGTAGTCAAATTTATAATTATCTCATTATGCATACATAAATTTTTGATTAAAATAAAAGATTTGATAACGAATAATTAGTAGAAATCTTTTGTAGTTCATGTCGACAAAAAAACAAAAAAAATTGTTTTGATTCACTTACCTGCCAGCCAGCCTCGATGCTGTTGAGATCACTGCCGTTGTAGGAACCGGAGACTAGCCAAATCTGGCCCAGACTAAACTCGCCAGAATCTTCCTCTATTTTCGGGTGCCACACACTCATAGTGGCTTTTGTCCCATAGATATGCGTTGGGCTGTTTATATATCCGATAGCATACTATATTCCCAACAACAATATACCATAGTTATTATTATTGAAATAATTGATATTTTGTTGTTGTTCTGTTTTTGAATAATGAAATGGTAATATTGTATGTGGGCACTTCACTACTTCTCCCGGCGCTCTCTCAACGTGGGCCTGGCCCATGATTCTGCCCAACCTCTCGGTTTATGATTCTAGTATTATCTTGTATTTTCGGTTACGATCTGTAGCTATGACTATGAGCTTATTTTTTTGTTCCTATACGTTTAACCAGTAATCTTAAATTTAAATGAATTTTTTGCTAACTTGATTCGGTCGAAAAAATTCAGGTTTGGTTCCAATAGTTCAGTTTATAATTTTGTTGTACTGATAGGGTCAAATTAAATTTGGGTTCAAATTTGGATTGATGAACTTCGGTTCGGTTAACAATTGGTAAATATTTTGACAAATCGAATTCAGATACTTGCCTCGTGACCATTGGTGACTCTGTCCGCAGCATCAGAATATGTAGTCTCATCTTTAGGAGAAATCACCCTCCGAATCGGAATTGTCCCCTCGGGACATTTCGTTCCGTTACCGTGCCAAATTTGCCAATTCACTTCATCCTTATTGTTTACCCCATTTGGAAAATTGGTTGGTGATTCCTGTATTATTTTTTCATAAACATATATATTATTTGTTTTTTCTTTTTCTTAACACATGTTTAAAACTAGATTTTAAGAAAATGATTATTCAAAAAAAAAAATGTAAAAATAAACAAATAAAAACCTGAAACTTATGATTTTTTAGGAGCGGGTGACTGAATGCCGGTTGAGTTGTTCGGTCTATGCAGTCAATGATATCCCCGTCAGGGCTCTGTTATATATTAAACAATAAACATAAATTGTCACGTAATCATAAAAGAAAATTATTAATTAGTTATATTATAATATAATTAAAAATTATGTATGTCATTTTTATTTATTTTTTGAGATGCATGTGAACCGTTTTATATGCATTTGCTAAAAAAAAATTAAAATTGACTAATTTATATCCTAAATTTTATTATAAAAAATTATTATAATAAATCGAAAAAGAATCAAGTACTTACATAGATGGTCGAAACAAGAATTGGGATTGAGTCTCCGAATGTTACGAGTTGACTCAGAACGACGAGCAGCAGGAAAGCCATAGCACCCTATCACACAAAATTATGCATCATTCAAAATTTGTCATTCTAACACCACAAGCTCATTTTGTTGTTATCAGTGTGATTTATATATTACTATATAAGCTAGCCTTTATCTTTTTTAAAAAAAAAAAATTTAATACTTAGTTTTTTTTGTAGATAGATTCCCTAAACTGGGGACAATTTGGAACGAACGTACAACCTGAGCAGTTATTATAACCTGAACCAAAAAAACCACAGGCAGGTGGTTTAGCGAGCATAAAGAAAAAGAAAGAGTAAGGGGAAAGACCACAAAGGCAAGTCATAAAAGAGAGATATTTAATGGTACGTAGTTGTTAAAATTGTATGTATCCAACAAAGCAAGTAGAGAGGAAGGAATCACCGGAGCTTGGAGCCAGTTGGTCTAGACTAGCTAGTTTGCTTCGGAGGAGCTCTTGTCTTTGACGGATCGATGACTTGAGCTGCGGGTTTGGAAAATTTAAGGTGCAGCCGACGACTATTCCTTTCTTTCCACTGCTTACAGAATTAGCTAGCAAATATTACTGAGTTTAGAAGTACGAGACGCCCTTCTTAATTACCCAAGAGATGATGGCATCGATATATATATATATATTAAGTATTAAGATTTACGAGTCCAGTTTAGTGACGCAAATTGTGTATTATTGAAAAAAAGAGGACGTTGTTGGTGCATTTCCTCATTTATTTTCCCGAGTTTCTTACTTTAATTTTCAAAAACCTTACAGAGATCACGTTATTTCTTATTAATGTCAATTGTTTTCATTATTAGCCAAAGTTTCTTTTTAACAAGAAAAAGGAAAAACACCTTAAGAGAGAAGAAACAAACTGACCCAATTCATAAAAAAATTAAAAATATAACAGAATAAACCCACAACTGAATTCAAATAATTATGAATAAATAAACAAATACATGATTCGTTTCGAAACGAACTTACTAAGAAACCATACATTAATATAACTACATACATATTCACATAAGATGAAAATTGAAAAGAAAGGAGCTTTAAATGCTGATCTTCATGTGCATGGAAGAACCCCAACATTTTTTTTATTATTATTAATAATAATTGTCCATTGATAAATTTGAGTTCGGTCACCCTAACAAAGGGGCCGGGAGACCATTTTGAGATTACAAGAAACAGTAAAATCCCCAAACAAATAGGGCAAAATGAGCAATTAGAACAACACACGTGAGAATTGTTGATTAGGAGATTTCAATATACCGACACTACAAGAATACACTCGATTTCCGACGGGTATATTGGTCGGAAACCGGTCGGAAAACGTCATTCCCGACGAATTTCCGACCAATATCGCCCGTCGGAACTATAGCGTCGGAAATCAAATATGGTCGGAAATTGGTCGGGAATTCCCGACCGATTCCCGACCAGATTATTCCCGACGATTTACCGACCAACGACCGATGCAACCATTCCCGACCAAATACCGACCAAAACCGACCGAACTAAGTTCCGACCATATTCCGACCATAATAATACCCGACGATTTACCGACAAAATTCCGATAACTTTGTTTCCGACCAAATGCCGACCAAATGCCGACGTTACTAATATCCGACCAAACTCCGACTATAATAATACCCGACGATTTACCGACAAAGGTCCGATGACCATTTTCCGACCAAATGCCGACGTGTTTCATTTCCGACCGATTTCCGACCTATCTAATTTCCGACCAAATTCCGACAAAATATTTTATTTTGTATTTTAAAAATTTTGAATATTAAAATTAAAATTAAACATTTTTCGAAAATGAAAATAAATTTATTCGAAAATTAAAATTAATATTAAACATTAAACATTAATATTAAACATTAATATATTTAAAATTAAAATAGTTTAGAAATAAATAAAAAAGTGTTTTTAAAACATTAAAAATTAACATTATTAAACATTTGCAAATCCGGATTCGGATCCGGATCACGTTCCCGGAAAATCCGGAAACTTCGCTTTCATCCACGACGACATGCTAGCGATATCTGACCTCGCCTCCGAAAGCTCATCTTGCGTGGCACCTAACCTGAATTCGGTGTCCGTTTTCGCCGCCTCCAAAGCTTCTACTTTGGACTTGAGCTCTTCATTCTGGTGGATGAGATCTTCAGAGAAAAATGAACCAGAAGAAGACCGGTCGTCCATAAACGGGATCGTACCCAAACCGCCGCGACGTCGCCCTTTTTTATCAAGGGGAAATTCCTGTATAAAATATAAATAAATTAAAACATAATAAAATTATAATGTAAAACTATAAGAAAAAAAAAACTTACGTTCAAAACGAGTTGGTTGACCGCTTCCCGCGACATCTCGAAGGAGGAGGAGGAGTCACCTTGTGACTGTTGGGTCAGCTCGATGTCGGTCTTCTGCTTCGTCACGTTCTCGTAGATCTCCCTTATGAGGGGATCTTGAATAAACCCGGTTGTCTTGTTCGTGTGGCACCTCTTCATTAAGTCTAAATGATTCGGACGCACACCTCCGGCCTCATTAGTCTATAAAAACAAATAAATTTAAATATGAATAAATAATTTAATAATTAATTAAGTAAAGAAAACAATGTAAACAATAAAATATTACCATTTGAATTTCTCGGGTCTGGAAGCTGCTCGATCCGGAGTTGTGGATGTATTGGCCCTTCCCGTTGCGATCACT
The DNA here is from genome assembly GCA_030161315.1 of Eutrema japonicum. Taxonomy (NCBI): domain Eukaryota; kingdom Viridiplantae; phylum Streptophyta; class Magnoliopsida; order Brassicales; family Brassicaceae; genus Eutrema; species Eutrema japonicum. The sequence continues at coordinate 44,963,150 of BSQW01000002.1, read as the reverse complement.
CTTTCGGTTTCCCGAATTAGTCTTCGAGACTTTCTCTGTCTCCGGTTGTTGCCAATAGGGTCCGTAGTGATTCCAAACCTCCAAATTCAAGCCTTTCGGCTTGTCTGCCCCTTTCCTCCACTTTTTCTTCCACTCGTTCATGTGTCTCTTGAACTGCGTACTCGCTTCCTTCATAAATAATTTTTCCACCGTGGCAGTATGAGAATGATGCCATGTAAACTCTTGCTACGAAAACATAAATAAAAATGCTTAGTAAAATATTAAAAAAATACTTATAAATATAAGAAAAAATATAGTAATTGACAACTTACCGCAAATTGTCTAAACCAAAGTTGCTTCTCATCATACGGGACTTCTGAAAACTTCTTGTACGGTTTGTCGAGGATCGAATGGAACATCCTCATAATAGCCTTGCTAATCCCGTTGTTCGATATACCAAACCTACAAAAAAAGATAAACTATAAACAATTTGATATTAAATATATATATATATATATATATATATATATATGAACTAAAGGTTTTTACCATGTCGATCTTCCAACGAGATGTGGATCAAGCCGGATGTGCAAGTCCCGGCCCGGTTGTTGGACTAACTCCTCGATGGTCATGATTCGAGGAGCGTGACTCTGCGACTCTGGGATATTCGATGCGGCCGGACTTGGTGGTTCTGGCCCTCGAGTCGAACCACCGGTATGTCGAGGTTGTTGCATCCTTTGAGAAGAACCACCGATGGTCAAGTTCGCGAAACCCTCGTACGCCCTGAAAAAAAAACGCAAAATTTGTTAGATATTAAACGCAAACGCAAACTATAAATAAAACGCAAACTATAATATTGATTCGCAAAAGAAAAAACGAATACTATTAAAATATTCAGAATAACGCGAAACAATGACCAAAAACCGTAACAATTACCAAAAATCCAAAATATTACGAAAAACCCGAAAAAACTATGAAAATTAGACAAAAAGTTTTTATGAAAATTTCAAAAATTCATAAAATTATAAGAAATTTATGAAAAAGAGTAATAATAAATTCATTAATTATACAAATGATTAAATTAAAAAAAATCCGAAAAATCTTAAAAATATCTTAGATTTAAAAATGTGTTATATACATGATTTCTATAACATTTAAAAAATAGATTTTTGTATTTTTAATCTAAAAATTATCTATTAAAGTTTATATTTATAACAAAAATCCAAAAATTCAAAAAATCCAATTGTGTAAAAAACCCAACAAATCCAAAAAATCTAATTAAACCAAAAAATCCAAAAAAATTATGAAAAACACTATGTGTAAACAACAAATCCAAAAACTATAATCTAACAACAAATCCTAAAAATCTAACCCACAAATCTCACAAATCTAACCACAAATCATAAGAACTAACATCCTAATCTCCAATCTAACCACAAAGCATAAGAACTATGATCCTAATCTCTAATCTAACCACAAAACTCAAACTAAACAACTAACATCCTTACATGGTGATAATTGGCTGGCGGGAGGAGAGACGGCGGCGGGAGGAGAGACGGCGGCGGGAGGAGAGACGGCGGCTCCGGCGAAGAGACGGCGGCTCCGGCGATCTACAAACGAAGAAGAAAAGAGGAAGATAAGAGGGAGAGAAGAGAAGGAAGAGGAAGAGGGAGAGAAGAGAAGGAAGAGGCACTTACCGGCGAGGAAGGAAGACGGAGGCGGTCGCGAGACGGAGACGGAGGAAGGCGGAGAGAGAATCGCAGAGAGAGAAGACAGAGATCGATGAAGAAATGAAGAAGACGATGCGGTACAGGTATTTAGATTTAGGGGTGGTCGGAATTCCGTCGGAATTCCGTCGGTTTTCAAAAAATACGAAACCGTCTCAATATTTCATTTAGCGGTTAATTTTCGCGGGTTTAATTTCATTCTGGTCGGAAATCGGTCGGTAATTCCGACAGGATTCCGACCATTCATAATACTGCGTGTCGCGGGTTGACATATATTGTTAACACTTGGCATTTTATCGAAAAAAATTACATTGGTCGGAAATTGGTCGGTAATTCCGACAGTATTCCGACCATTCATAATATTGCGTGTCTCGGGTTGATGTATATTGTTAACACTTGGCATTTTTTCGAAAAAAAATTACATTGGTCGGAATTTGGTCGGAAATTTCCAACCAATTTCCGACCAGATAGGGTATAGGGTATGAAATTCTAAAATTGAATACCGTATAAAACATCTAAATATCATAGGTATGAAAACAATATGGCAAGGTAGACATAAATAGAGTATATGACGATTTTTATGAATCGATAAGAGAACGGGTTTAACCTCTCTTAACGAAACATATAACTTATACTTACACTATTCGTTTTCTTGTAAGGTTTGGATTAGATGTTCAAGAATATTGATTCTTAAGATAAAATTTAGTATTTCATACACGGTTTAGGGTTTATAAATCCAACATAAAACTTTAGAATTTCCTTATAATTTCCGACTAATTTCCTTATAATTTCCGACTAATTTCCGACTATTTATCTATATTAGTCGGAAATTGGTCGGAAATTCCTTGATATTTCCGACCAATTTCCGACCATATAGGGTTTAGGGTTAAAAACTCTTAATTTTGAAACTGTATATTCTTTAAAAAACATGTAAACATCTTATGTCTAACATATATATGCCCCAAAATAAACATTTAATAGAGTATATGATGTTTTATAAATTGAAAGTATATTGAGTTAAACATTTCATAACGAAACATTAACCTTATACGTATACTTTTCGGTTTCTTGTAGGTTTGACAAATATTTTTCGTATATAGTCAAAAGTCTCAGCTAAATATTGTGAGTACACAAACAAGCTCATTAGCCTCTTGTTAAAAAAAAGACTCAGTTGTAGTCTATATATAACAGTTTATTTGTCAAACGTCTATATATAAGCCAATCATATCCTAAATCAAAGAATTTCAAAGAATCTGGTCGGAATTTGGTCGGAATTTCCGACCATTTTCCGACCACCAAGGAATTTTTTAGCCGGGGGAAGATTTACCCGGGACAAGTTTTAGCCGGGACAAATATAATTCAATCATTCCCGACCAATTACCGACCGCGTTTAAATGGTCGGCATTTTGGATAAACACTTGGAACAAAAGTAGGGCCACGCACCATCTCAACTAACCATGTGGGAATCGATGTCCCGGTAGTATTAATCTGATCAACCTGTACAATTTGTGGACACTCATAAACAATAAGTGTAAGTATGTAAAATTTAGTTTAATTGCGGGAAATCGAGCACTTACGTAATATTTCAACCAATCCGTGAATTCATTCTGTTTACGGACCATAAGCTCATCCTCTGTGCAATTTGGAAACCAATTCCTTATTTGCTCCATGTATATACTGTGAATAAAACAAATACATTATTCAAAATACTATCAAGGATTAATTTATGGTAATTACTAAACAAATACATTATTCAAAATCAAGTGACGTACCTCTCATATTCGAAAATGTCTACGCAGTTTGTCAGAAGATATGTATGCAAATGCCTTTGTTCCTCCTCTGTTAGTCGTCTAGACCTTCCTTTTCCACTAAGCCTTCCAATTTCTGCAAAAATATTTGGGACATAGACCGGATACAGCGGTTTTTCTCCTCCATCATCATGACGTGCAGGTCGTCTACTTTTAGTCTTCACCGAAGATGGAAAGTAGTAGCTAGCAAAGTTGGATGCTTCTTCATTCACGCTCTGTGCAACAATAGAACCCTCGACTCTTGCAAGATTTTTCACCTTCTTCTTTAGGTGGAGCATATATCGCTCAAACGGATACATCCATCGATATTGAACTGGCCCACCAAGTCTTGCTTCCCTAGGAAGATGAATAGGAAGATGTTCCATAACATCGAAAAATGCTGGTGGAAATATTTTCTCGAGGTTGCATAGTAGAGCCGGTATCTTCTCCTCCAAATTTTGGATACCGTCTGCTGTAAGTGATCTCGTGCATAAATCCCGGAAGAAAGCACCGATCCCTGCATAAATGATAAATAAAATTAGTAAAATTTAGTAAAATTTAGATATAATTTTGTAAATTATAAATGTACCTGCAATTGCTCCATGGACGTTTCTAGGAAGAAGACCGGCAAAGGCAAATGGAAGGAGGCGTTGCATGATAACGTGACAATCATGACTCTTCAACCCTGAAAACTTCCCTTCTCCAATATTAACGCAATTACGAAGGTTAGATGCGTATCCGTCTGGGAATTGAACACTATGCGTAATCCAGTCGAAGAACACCTCTTTTGAAGGCTCATCCAAACGGAAAGCGGGGCCTGAGATTTTCCGTTCGCCATTATATGGAGTTCCTTCCGAGAACAAATTTCTGGCAAATCCAATCTGGCTTTCAAATTATCTTTCGTCTTCCCTTGCACATTTAGAACAGTATTAATGATGTTGTCAAAAAAGTTTTTTTCAATGTGCATGACATCTAGATTATGGCGCAGCAGATGGTTCTTCCAATATGGCAAATCCCAAAAAATACTCCTCTTGTTCCAATTGTGGTACTCGCCACAACCATCTACGGGAAAATGACCATTACCACCACATGAAACCGTCTTCTCAGCACCAAAATCTCTCAACTGAGTGATGATGTTATTCCCATCCGGCTCAGGAGGTGGACCATCAAATACTTTTTTGTTCTTCTTAAACAATGTCGTGCTCCGACGATATGGATGATCATGCGGCAGAAATCGTCGATGACAATCGAACCAAGAAGTCTTTCGACCGTGCTTCAATTGGAACGCATCAGTGTTATCTTGACAATACGGGCACGCCAACCTTCCATGAGTCGACCATCCAGATAGCATACCAAATGCTGGAAAATCACTTATGGTCCACATAAGTACCGCACGCATAGTGAAATTCTGTTGGAGAGAAACATCGAACGCTTGAACACCATCTTTCCATAACATTTTCAACTCATAAATTAATGGCTGCAAGAAAATATCAAGGGACCTCTTAGGATGCTCCGGTCCGGGGACAAGAATCGTGAGGAACAAAAACTCTCGTTTCATGCACAAACTAGGCGGCAAATTGTAAGGTGTGACTATTACTGGCCACAATGAATATTGCCTCCCATGTTTCCCAAAAGGGTTGAATCCATCTGTAGATAACCCGAGGTATACGTTACGTGGCTCAGCCGCAAAACTAGGATACACCTCTTGAAAATGTTTCCACGCTTCTGCATCTGAAGGATGCGCAATCTCTCCATATGAGTTATGTTCTGCATGCCATCTCATAGCTCCTGCCGTGCGCTCGGATTGATATAACCTCTTCAACCTATCTGTTAACGGCAAATACCACATCCGTTTATGTGGAACTGGTACTCTTCCACCCGTTTCCTGATACCGAGGTTTCCCACAAAAACGACACTTGCGACGGTTTTCGTCCTTTCTCCAGTATATCATACAATTGTCGATGCACACATCTATCATCTGATACGGCAATCCAAGACCAGCTACAAGTTTCTGAACCTCGTAGTATGAAGCCGGTGAGAGATTATCTTCAGGTAAAAGATCTTTCACAAAATCAGCTATCGCATCCACACAATCCTCTGCCAAGTTGAAATCGGTCTTTATTGTCATCAACCTGCTTGCAGTTGATAAAGGCGATATTCCCTCTCTACATCCTTCGTATAGTGGATGCTTAGCTGCATCTAGCATATCAAAAAACTTCCGAGCTTCTAAATTAGGTTCCTCTATTCTAATACCATCTGGAACATACGATGCTACGTTTTCGCGATACGCATCATTCACCATCTGAACGTTTGCATCTACTTCCGGTGTTGATTCCTCTATTCTACCCGAATAATTAAAACCACTACAATGATGTTGCACCATTGCATCAGTTTCTCCATGCGTATACCAAATCTTATAACTCGGCATTAACCCATTCCTATAAAGATGCTTCCATACATCCCCAACAGAGACTAATCTATGATTCCGACATTTAGGACAAGGACAATACAATTTACCGTATTCCGACGTCATGCTATTGTTTGTCGCAAATGTCATGAATTCCTCAACACCTTGTGCATACTCATCCGTCAGTAAATTCGTCGCTGGATCTTGCCGTGGTCTATCCATCCACGATCGAAAATAATCTCTAGTAGTGTTTGGATTTGAAGAAGACATTTTCAGTTTTTTTTTTTTTGTTGTAAATTGTGAATGAGGGTGGTGTTGTATTTATAATTAAAATTTCCGCGGATTTCCGACCGATTTCCGACCAATTTCCGACCAATGTAAAATTCTAACGGCTATGAAACGGCTAGTGCAACGGGTAGATTAACGTATATATTTCGTCGGAATTTAGTCGGATTCCTTAGTGGTCGGAATTTGGTCGGAAATGTGATTAAATTTCCGACCACGTTCCGACTATACTAATATTCACCAACGGCTTTAAACGGTTAATTCAACGGGTATACTAACGTATATATCTCGTCGGAAAACTGTCGGAAATTGGTCTGAAATTTCCGACCATTTTCCGACGATTTTAATCGGTCTCCAATACGTCGTCGGAATTTAGTCGGATTATGTGATGGTCGGAAATCGGTCGGAAATTGGATTCAATTCCCGACCAATTTCCGACCGATATCCGACTATTATAATAACGTATACATCATCGGAAAACAGTCGGAAAATTGGTCGGAAATGCCGACTAATTTCCGACGATTCTTAGTCAGTCTCCAATACGTCGGAAATCCGTCGGTATTTCCGACCAAATTTCCGACCAACGTAAAATTGTCGGGAATTACCGACCAATTTCCGACGGGTGTGTTTTAATCGGAATATCGTCGGAATATGGTCGGAAATTCCCGACCATTTTAAATTGGTCGGAAATGTGGTCGGAAATCGTGATGTTTTCTTGTAGTGCGAAACCAAGTTGAGAGGTAGGATTCTTGCAATTGGACCCTTAATAAACACTAATTGAGTGGCTGATTTTGATATAGATGAAATCTCAAATAGCAGGTTGGTATAGTTTATATATCAACCCCAACATTAAGAAAAGCCAACGTCGAGAGTGTGTAGGTAAAGAATGCTCATACCAGTGGGTTCACTTCTTTATGAATATCAAAATAAAAACGTTTTTCGAGACAGAGCTTTCGTTTTTTTTTTTAACTCAGAAGTCTAGAAGTACTATTTATAGATAAAGATATTACATATTCTAAAACTTTTTGGAATATCCTCAAACAGAAAAACATGCGAACCAATGTTCCACCATTAGTGATTCGGCAATGGACAATCACATCTCTATTCATACTTTATTTCTCTCCCACAAATTTTTTCCATGTATGTTAAATAGTTTTTTCCCTTTATTTATTTTGTAGTGTTTTTATTTTCATTTTCAAATACATTATTTATTTTTCAGATTGTAAAAACAAAAAAAAAAATATATATAATGTGAGACAACATCTAGTACGTAGAACTTATAAGGTTTTATTTACCATCGTAATGAAATAAAATTAAGGCAATCAACTACCGTTAGCTATCCAATTAATAAGTAAATCAAGGCAAATAATTTGTAATCATGCAACTAATTTTGATCCCACATAAATGGAAGATCTCAATTCGTCCCTACTCATTTAAACTTTATTCACATGACTGTATGCATGCATCATTCTTTCAAGAAAGTGAACACATACCCATCAACAACAAAATGAAAAGTTGAGATATATATTGAGATTTATCATATATAATTTATCTTGTGGCACGCAAGAATACTATTAAGATGTTAAGCTTCCTTTGGAGGAAAACTGAAGAGTGATGAATTTAAAGAGCTTAATTTAGGATTCGAAAGTGACATGTAAATGGTATATTATTGCAAAAGAGAATGAGAGGGGCCATAGATGTGGACATTGTTGGTGCATCTCCTCCTCGAACTTCTTGTTATTATCAACTCTTAATTAAGTTAAAATTGTTGGAACTAATTTTTTGTCAAAGCCTGAGGGTTTGATAAAATTATGTTAGTGTGAAAAGAAATGAGTTAATCTCTTTCTAATGAAATGTTTTCATTAACCGAGAAATGTTTTCTCGTGTATATATGTTGGAATGGTTGTGTCTTAAATGAACAACATGAGAGAAGAAAAGCCATACGTGCGACATTCGCATCTTGGGCCTTGATTGGGCCCGTGGACTTTTTGAGGTATCGATCGATACTCCTTGGTATCGATCGATACCCAGCGGGCCGACTTAAAAAAGCGCAGCCGCCTAGGTTATTCTAGAAATATTCCTTTTCTGTCATGGAAAAACCCTAGCCTCTCTCCTATATATACAACACGATTTTCACCTAAAAAAGATGATGATTATCCTCTGACACACAATAAACACTTTCTAAAAGTTCTAGCAATCGTTTCTTCAATTCCCTACTGCTTAGAGTAAGTTTTTAATTTCGAGAGTATCGTAGAATAATGGTCGATAGATCTGAATCATGGTGTTGATGATTCAGTTAAACTTTGGTTGTATCCTGGGACTCATGGATCTATAAAACCCCGTCACACTACGGGAGATTCTTAGAGTTAAGGAAAGAGATTTATCTCGCCTCCTCAGATCTTGTATTGCTTTATCGTTTATAAATCGTCTGTTCCTTAAACTGTTTATTTACATATTACTGTGATTAAATCTTTCCTGTCTGTAGTGTAAATTTTGGTCCTACAATCTTAACTCTAAGAAGATCCAATTTTTGTTATTACTTCAATTGGATCTTTAATCACGAGTAAATAAACGTTTTCAAACGGTTTTTAAACGATTCTTCTACTGCTGATGATACTCAAACGTTGTCAAAAAGCTTTTAGCAAATTGAAACGTGTAGTAGAGGCAATCTTCATCTCTCTCTATTTTTTAAGAAGATGTTCTTCTGCTAGTGATACTCAAACGTAAATCAAACAGCTGTTTAGCAACTTGAAACGTGTAGTAGAAGCAGATCTGCTTAAACATCTTCTAAAAAACCGTCTTTAATTGCCATTAAAGAACGGTATAATCAACGAACACACATCTGTTCTTGATAGGTTCGATTCAGATCGAGGCCTTGTGAGTATCGATCGACACCCTATGGTATCGGTCGATATTGGACTAAATTGTATCGGTCGACACTTAAGTGTATCGATCGATACCATGCAAACAGTGTATCGGTCGGCACCTCAGTGTATCGATCGATACTTTGCATCGACCAAGTTGGTCTATGTCGATCGATACTGTGTATAAGACACAGGTATCGATCGACACTGGTGCTATGATCGATCTTGTGAAATTCACTTGTATCGATCGACACCCAGGGTATATCAATCGACACTAAGCGTGTATCGATCGATACCAGTTTGCTTCGAATGACACAGTATGTGCATCGAGCTTCAATCGGAACCCAGGGTGTATCGATCGACACTCAATGTGTATCGATCGACACCAAGATGCTTCGATTAACACAGTATGTGCATCGAGCATCGATCGACACCTACGGTGCATCGATCGACACCATACGGGTGCATCAATAGACATTGAATGTGTATCGATCGATACCAAGGAGTATCGATCGACACCAATGCGATTCAGTTCGATATCAGTCTTAGAATTGCGATTCTTGAGTTTATATATCGGTACTAACTGAAAGTTGTGTTCTCATTAGCTTAAAATGACAAACAACGTTGACAACAACTCTGGAACTATGGAGAAAACCAGTGACAAAGTGGATCAAACGACTACGAGTCTGATCAAAACAGTGAAAGCTCAAGCGAACTTGACAGAAGCTGACATGTGTGCCGTGGTCACTGAGGCCAATGTTGCAGAGAGCCATCCAAAGACTTGGTGGTTCGACAGTGGTGCAACCAGACACATCTGTATGGATCGCGAGATGTTCTCGACATACACAAAGAACAAGAGTGGTGATAAACTCTTGATGGGAAATTCCGCCTCGTCGACAGTTGATTGTCACGGGAAGGTTGTTCTGAAGCTCACCTCTGGACAGGAACTGGTTCTGGATCGCTCATAAGTAAGCATGGATTCTCTGTGAAGCTGGAAGGTGATAAGCTAATCCTAACGAAAAATGGGATGTATGTGGGTAAGGGTTTTGTATGTGATAATCTGTGTAAGATATCTGTTGAGGAAGTAATCTGAAAGGATAATGTAACCGAGGCATCCACCTCGTAGAATCCTAAAGATTAATGATAAGAAACCATTTGCTTATCTCGCTAAGTCTTTTAATATTTGGCATGAACGATTAGGACATGTTGATTTCAAATCTATGAGTAGATTAATGAACATGAACATGATTCCTAAATGCAAATTAAGCAAAGACAAATGTGAGGTTTGTGTCCAAGCCAAACTCACTAAAACGCCATCACCCAGCGTTCAAAGAACAACAGAACCTCTAGGTTTAATTCACACAGAGTTATGTGATTTGAAATATATTCAAACCAGAGGAGGCAATAAATATTTCATGGCATTCATAGACGATTGCACGAGATATTGATACATCTTTCTACTGCGGAGTAAAGATAAAGCCTTGGACAAAAATTTAAAGACGTGTAGTTCAATATTATGTGTCCAAAAATTTGCGAATTTTGGAATAATTAATTGAAGTTCAATTAAATATTGGAGGCTGATTTAATCGAATAATTAAATCATTGGACTTTTGAGGTATCGATCGATACTCATTGGTATCGATCGATACTCAACAGGCCTCTTGCGATTCTTGATATGAGTTCAAGAATACTAATATAATTCGATATTGTATTAAGTTTATTAAATTCTAGTAATTGAATTTAATTTTACCATTTAACTTGAGAGTTGGGTATTGGTTAGTATATTAATTTGGTTTGATTCTCTTGAACAAAATCAAATTTCAATATGACTAACAACACCGATGTGATCATTGTTAGATCTGGTGGTGTAAAAAATTAATGGAATGGCTGAAGCCAATTTAGTCGAGATAGACATGTGTAATGTCATCCTCGGAGTCAATATGGTTAAGCATAACCCAAATGAGTGGTGGTATTATACCAATGTAATAGCTCATATATGCGTTGATATGGGAATGTTTCCCTCCTACCATAAATAATGACAAGAATTTATTCATAGTGCTGAAGTTGACTTTTCAAAGAAGCTCACTCTCACTGATGTAAAGCATGTGCTAAAGATGCATAAAAATCTTATTTAGGGCACAATGCTAATTAAGCATGTATTGACAAATAATGTTGTCTATATTAAGGACAGACTGGTCCAAATTAACGTTGAGACAGTCGGACTTAAAATCAATGTAACCAATGGTGTTGACATTAAATGAGAAAGAATCATTTGCTTATGGTACAGAATCTCTTAGTATTTGATCTGAATGTTTCAGTCACATTATATTCGAATCTATGTGTAGATTGAATGAGATCCTGAAATACAAAATAAGCAAAGATGAGTGTGAGGTTTGCGTTCTAACCAAACTCACTAAAACACCACAATCGAGCGAACCTCTTGGTTTGACTTATACAAAAGGTGGTGAAAAATATTTTGTGACTTTCGTTGAGGTTTGTACGAAATATTGTTATGTCTATTTGCTAAGAAGCAAATACGAGACCTTGGAAAACTCAAGGAGTTTAAACTCGAGGTTGAAAACCAACTCGAAAGAACTATCAACATAGTTTGAAGTGATAGAGGACATGAGCATGGTATTATCCATCAAACGATTGATCCCTATTCACTGGAATCTAATGGAGTCTCATAACAAATTACCGAATTATTTGATGAACTCATTATTCCTAAAAAATCTGGGTTAGTCCAGAAATGTGGGGGGGAAGCATTGCTTACCACAAGTTATATCCTGAACTAAATACTACACAAAGTCACTGGAAATGTTCCATGCGAACTTTGGAAAAGTAATGTGTTTTTATACAAATACATGAAAGTGTGGGGGTGCCTAGCAACCACCTAATAAGCTGACAATCGGACCAAAAACGGTGGATTGTATCTTCATTGAATATGCACACAATGTAGTGCTGATTGCTTTATGGTGTATAAATGAGATATACCAGACATCCAAGTAAAGGATAAGCTCTAAGCGAGCAATTGATCTCTTGGGCTCTTACGCTTTTAGAGGTATCGATCGATACACCTTGGTATCGATCGATGCTTGACGGGCATTGGACCTTTGATCGTACAATGCTGGTACTTCTGTAAAAAAGCAGAAGAGGCTAAAGTTGAAATTAGTCGTATGCTGATTGGAATCACAGCAATATGAGATCTTGTAATCCATCAAATGGATGTAAAATCTGTCTTTCTAAACAACCATTTAGAAGAGGAGATTTACATGAAACAACCCGAGGATTATGTCACTCCTGAACAAGGAAAGAAAAATAAGTAGACTTGCAAAGTCCTTATACGAGCTTAAGTTAGCTCCTAAGCAATAGCTTGGAAAGTTTGACAACAAAGTGATGTCAAATAGCTTCAAAATCACTTAAGGTGATATACATCAAAAGTACTCCACATGGATGCGTTTTGTTATGTTTATAAGATGACACGTTCATCATGGAAGCAAGAAGGACATAATCCAACACACTAAGAAAGTGTTTAGTGGGAAGTTTGATAGACATAAGATTAGTGGATAATCTTGTCTCAAGATCCTAGAATGTTTTGAGAACTACTCAAACAAGATTGCAATAAATCCAATTGTGATAAAGTTGTATCACAAGTGATGTATGCAAGAATTATCGGAAGTCTAACGTACTTAATGAATCGTACTATATCCGATCTAGCGTATTCAAGTCGCTACATGAGTAATCCAGGTCATACTCTGTGGAAAACCATAACTAGAATGTTGAATTATCCATCGTTATATGTCGTCTCGTTTTACATCAAAGTCTGGGGGTTCAAGACATTATGTTCACCTCTTGGCCTAGTAAACCTGACAGATATTATAAGTGGATAATAGTTTTTCTTGGTGGTGCAGCAGTATCCTGGAAATCTTCCAAACAAGCACTCTTGGCCTAATTAACCAAGGAGTCAAAGTTTATAGCTTTAGATAAAGCTGCAAAGGAAGCAGAATGGCTTCGAAACTTCGTGGAAGATATCCCGATGTGGGAAAACCAGTGCCAGCATTATGTGTACACTATGAGAGTTAGTGAGCTATCTCTCAGGCACTGAGTAATCTATATAATGGCAAGTCTCGTCATATAAGAAGACGACATAAGACCATTAGACAATTGATCTCAACTGGTGTAATAACGATATATTACATCAAGTCGGCTGATAACCTAGCGGATCCGTTTACCAAAGGTTTGCCGCGAGATCAAGTTTGTTAAATCATCAAAAGGAATGGGTTTAAAGCCTATAGAAAAAGATGACGTTTGACAGATACCCAACCTATGTGACTGGAGATCCCAAGATCTAGGTTCAAAGGGAAACAAAATTAAACTGATTCGAGTTGAGCACTGTGAGACTATGTCTCTGCCCAGTTCCTAGGATGATAAAACAGTGCTACCTGTGGATAGTAAGGATAAGCGTTGGCTTTTAATGATTGCATAGCTGTGTAGATAGTGGAGTGTGACAGGACACTTTTGAAAACAAGCTAATAAAATATCACCTTGTGAAGTGTGAAATGGGGCCGTTTCTAGGAGAATGAAGGATAAGGCTATATTCTCCAAATTCACTCACGAATACCAGGAATGTTCAAGGCCAAAATGAACCCAATAGAGAACAAAGTTCTACGAGAAAATGTCGCTGTGCGATATCTGTTGTATCAGTTTACATCAAAATCCGGGTGGTTCAAGACATCATGTTCACCTCTTGGCCGAGTAAACGCAACAGATATTAAAATTGTTTGGTTCAAAGCTGAAAAACGCTACCATTCAGTGACAGTTACATTTTCGTATACTCTCGAAAGTCTGTCTACGTCTAGATGAGTCTAGTCAAGTATGTCTAGTAAAGTCTAGTCTGTACAATTTTCATATGTTCTAGAGTCATTTCTATTCATGTGGGGGATTGTTGGAACTAATTTTTTGTCAAAGCCTGAGGGTTTGATAAAATTATGTTAGTGTGAAAAGAAATGAGTTAAGCTCTTTCTAATGAAATGTTTTCATTAACCGAGAAATGTTTTCTCGTGTATATATGTTGGAATGGTTGTGTCTTAAATGAACAACATGAGAGAAGAAAAGCCATACGTGCGACGTTCGCATCTTGGGCCTTGATTGGGCCCGTGGACTTTTTGAGGTATCGATCGATACTCCTTGGTATCGATCGATACCCAGCGGGCCGACTTAAAAAAGCGCAGCCGCCTAGGTTATTCTAGAAATATTCCTTTTCTGTCATGGAAAAACCCTAGCCTCTCTCCTATATATACAACACGATTTTCACCTAAAAAAGATGATGATTATCCTCTGACACACAATAAACACTTTCTAAAAGTTCTAGCAATCGTTTCTTCAATTCCCTACTGCTTAGAGTAAGTTTTTAATTTCGAGAGTATCGTAGAATAATGGTCGATAGATCTGAATCATGGTGTTGATGATTCAGTTAAACTTTGGTTGTATCCTGGGACTCATGGATCTATAAAACCCCGTCACACTACGGGAGATTCTTAGAGTTAAGGAAAGAGATTTATCTCGCCTCCTCAGATCTTGTATTGCTTTATCGTTTATAAATCGTCTGTTCCTTAAACTGTTTATTTACATATTACTGTGATTAAATCTTTCCTGTCTGTAGTGTAAATTTTGGTCCTACAAAAATATCATGCATTTTGTTATTAAACAAAAAGAAGAGTAAACAACTGATTGGTTATACTCTAAAAACTGTAAGTGATGGTAATCTAGTGGCAATATTCATCTTGTAGATCTGGGACAGAAAACAATTTTTGCTGGCGCATCTTCTTATTTACAACAGCAAAATTCACGCACATATGGAAAAAGCATATTCTAGGAATTAGTTTGAGTTTCAACATATGAGATTTCATTAATAAGAAAAATGTAAAACTTTTTTGAACTAAAAATGTAAAACTTTAAGAATATATTTATAATTTAATAGTATAATCATTGATGAATTAGAAATTTAAACTTTAACATTGCAACTGTATATATAACAATATATATATAATTTATTAGTGGTGTTTTAGTTATTTTATCAGTGGAGTAAAAGACAAAATAAGAATGTTTTCTGTAACTAGCTAGACTTTCGTTTACGTTACTCGAAACTCGAAAGTACTATATATAAATAGATAAAGACATTATTTATGATTCTTTTGGAGCATCCCAAAATGGAAATATGAGTACCAAACTTCAACCACTTGTGATTTAGTGGACACGTCCGTATTCATGCTCGTCTTTCTCCAGATAAAATTGACCTATGTTATAATGTTTAGTTTTATAATGTTTTTTTTGGGTAACTCAAGGGATAAATCTGTGCCAAAGTCCGACTAATCTAGTAGGGAGAGAGTTACCCACGACTTGTGATTTAGTGGACACGTCTGTATTCATGCACGTCTCTCTCTCCAGATAGAATTGACCCATGTTATAATGTTTAGTTTTATAATGTTTTTTTTTGGTAATTGATCAAGGATAAATCCGTGCCAAAGCACGACTAATCTATTGGGGAGAGAGTTATCCACAAATAGACTCCTCCCCCTCGGATTTGCAAATGGGCCCTAAATGCATGAGTTCATATCTGTGTGAGTGTCTGAAATAAATGTGTTTTAGTTTTTCATAACAGAATGATCGAATCCGGAGCGCGGTGACACCCCAGACCCGTCTCCTACCATTTGACTACAAGCGTCCAGACTAGTTTTATAATGTTTATTAAATTCTACGAACACTTTTACAAAAGAAATAAGGGAAAATCGCATTTTAAACCCTCAGGGTTGAAAAAGGTACCACTTTAAACCTTCAGAATTTTGCACTACCATTTTAAACCATCAAAGTAAGAAAACTAACACATTAAACCTTCAATGTGGCAAAAATGTGACTGGAACTGTTCAGTTTCCGGTAAAAAGTTTTTTTTTTTTTTAACAGCTCAAATACCTAGAACGGTTGAGAAATCCAACGTTTATAAATAATAAATAATAAATAATAAATAACTTAAAACGTAAAATCTCTTTTTCCTGTCAAAAACGTAAAATTCTGTTTTCCCATCAAAAAAACGTCAAATCTCATTATCTCGCCGAAAACGTAAAATCACGTTTTCCCGTCAAAAACATAAAATCATTTTCCCGTCAAAAACATAAAATTCCGTTTTCCCGTCAAAAACGTAAAATCCCATTTTCCTGCCAAAAACGTAAAATCATGTTTTCCCGTAAATAACGTAAAATCACGTTTTCTGCCAAAAACGTAAAATAACGTTTTTTCGCCAAAAATGACTAATCATCTTTTTCCGTAAAAAACAGGATTTTACGTTTTTTACGGGAAAACAAGATTTTACGTTCTTTACGGTAAAACGGGATTTTTCGTTTTGGCGGAAAACGTGATTTTACGTTTTTGGCGGGAAAACAAGATTTTACGGTTTTTTACGAAAAAACGAAATTTGTCGTTTTTGGCGGGAAAACGGGATTTTACGTTTTTTACGGAAAAACGTGATGTGTTGTTTTTGGCGGGAAACTGAAATTTTACGTTTTTGACAGGAAAACGGTATTTTACGTTTTAAGTTATTTATTATTTACAAATGTTGGATTTCTAAACCGTTCTAGGTATTTAAGCTGTTAAAAAAAAAAAACTTTTTAGTGGAAACTGAACTGTTTCAGTCACATTTTTGGTGGCGCGAACAAAGTTGCCACATTGAAGGTTTAATGTGTTAGTTTATTTACTTTGATAGTTTAAAGTGATAGTGCAAAATTATGAAGGTTTAAAATGCTACATTTTTCAACCTTGAAAGTTTAAAATGCGATTTTTCCAAAGAAAAAAGATCCACAACACGCGCATCAATAATTAGTCAGTAACTTTCTTTACATTGGAAAAAGATCTACAACACGCGCATCAATGATGATCTTAAAAAAATCAATGTTTGAATAACTTTGAACACCAAGGTGCTCTTGCTATAGTGGTGTTAGATTAGGAAGAACCTGTTTTACCTACTACTAGAGAACATAAGTCCGAGTTCATTGCGAGGGTTATATGTATATATGTGTGAAATTTTTTTTTAATATGTGTGAAATATGTTAAAATGACACTTATTGAAAAAGAGAGTGAGTAACTAATAAGTATTTCTTTATCCACTTTTGGAAGATCCCAAAATGGAAACCTTTGACCAAAAGTGGCAACCAATTTCCACGCTCTCTCTTTAATTATTGTCTCTTTATTAATTTTCATCTGTATTTCTTTAACAGATTAGGACCTTGTACTGCAGACGAAAAAATACTATTCATGTAACCTTTGGATTCTCATTAGTAGCCTGCATAAATATGAAAATTATTTCGTGACTTCACTTTTATAAAATGTGTATCTAATTAAAACAATTTGTAAATCATTCTGTGATTTCATACTTATTGAGTTATTTCATATGTGAATGATCTCATCGGAAAACAAATCATATGTGATTATCTGACTTTGAGGTTAATTATAGAAGTTGTAGTTAACCAAAAAAAACTGAGGACAATTGTTAATATTATGAAATGGTGGTATTAATTTTAATTAAAAGATTAGAAAAGACCTAGAGAAGTCAATTGAAATCGTTAAGTGCAAAACAGTTGAAACTCCGGTTGCTAATTTCGGCTTTCATGTTAATACTTTTATAAAAGTGAAAGCCGAAATTAACATCAATGGTGAAGGTAAGAAGGAGCAAGAACCATATAACATCTAACAACCTCTATTCGTTAAAACCTGCAAAATATGACATTTAGATCTGAAACACAAACCCACAGGAATGGAATTGGAAGTGCAGCTTGAAAATGGTGAAACGTCAGAGTCAGTCAGAGTCTAGTTTCATTACTGGGATTATATAGCCCTAGTCTGGCCTGGTCTGGTCTGGTCTGAGAGCGCTATACTGGGTGGTCGGTTTAACAGTACAGAGTATGAGAAAGTGTTTGGTTCTAAAGTCCAGGGCTATTTTTTTGAATGATTGGTACACATAGGGGTGGGCACTTCGGTTTGTGGTTTGGTTTCGGTTCGATTTTTTTAGTTTTTCGGTTTTTCGGTTTTATAAAAATTCAAACCATATAAAAACCATATATATTTCGGTTTGGTACGGTTCGGTTTTTAACGGTTTTCGGTTTATCGGTTTTATAAAAAATGAAACCATTTAAAAACCATATGCAATTTTGGTTCGGTTCGGTTTGGTTCGGTTACGGTTTTTAGTTTGGTTCATAACTTTTGATAAGGCTCATACAATAAGCAAAAATAAAATAAATATATAAATAATATATTAAGCTAATAAGTAGGCATACTAATAAGTGCAAAAACAAAAATAAAATTCAAAGACTAAATCCAAATCAAATTGTTTGTAAATCCAAATCATCAATAAAAATCAAGACTAAAAAAAACCTAGAAAATATATGAAAATAAGAAAATTCAGATTCTTATCATCATCATTAGCCACGATTGTTCGTCTCCTCATGTTGTTTATGAATCTCTGATCAACAAAATTAACAACAAATAAAGAAAAACAAGAAAGCTATATAAAATTAATAAATCTAAACTAAACCAAAAAACAAGAATGGATAAATGATAAATCTAAACCAAAAAAAAATATAAAGCTATATAAAATTAATCTAAAATATAAAAACCGAAAAAACTTTTCGATTTTACGGTTTTAAACCAAACCAAACCGAAACCGAACTCTTAACAAGAATGAAAACCAAATGGGTTTTTAGGTTACACCATAGCCAAACCATATGATTTTTTTCGATTTTTTTCGGTTCGGTTTTTTCGGTTACGGTTTTTTTGCCCACCCCCGTACACACCGGTTCGGAGGTCGTGACTCTACTTTTGTGTTGTTTTTCAAGTTTGGAGGGTTATAATTTTTTTTTACTGGAGTCTTGAATCTGTGTTCACGGCAGTTTGTATGTCGATCAAAACTGTAACCACAAACCTTTTTTGTCTTTAATTTGTGGAAACCAAATGCTCTTTTAGTGTCTTGTTTTCGAGTTGCAGTATAATTATGGCAAAACAAGAAATGTGTTATTTGAATTACTGTTCCCTATGTTCAAGTGAAGTTTTAGAGATTTTTTTTTGTTTTCAAATAAGTGATGTTCTCACGAATCAATGCAAAATTAAATAATTTTTAATTGTTTTTTATCCTTTGTATTTTGCAGATTGTTTTCTTATTAGTTGAATTGTGTTTAAATGTACAATAAATGATATTTTTAGTATAAAAAAATAAAAATTAAATGAATCTTTAATTGGTGTGCAAAACTCTTAAACATCACTTAATATAGAACAGAGAGAGTATAAAATAAGGCCGAGTCAATAGACTGACAAGGATTATTGCCGAAATATATATATATTGAATTCAACTTATTATTTATTGTTTTATCGTCTTAAACCCCTCAAAACAGAAAAACCTTAAAAGCTATAAAACTGAAATCATTTTTCACTCTCGATTCCCAAAATAATGGTGTAAACTCGGAAAGTTTGACGGTTTGAAGTGAGAATCTAATTTCTTTGATTTGATTGTTTAAAATGAAAATGAAAATGTCTCAAGATTTAAAATGTTATTAATTTATACGTTGAAAATAAAAAATGTGATTTTCTCATTTATGAAACAACTGCAAAAACAAATTCGCAACTTTTTTAATTGATGATGATGTGGCACAAAACAAATTGTATACCATATACTACCTAATTATAATTACACACTTTTCCAACAATGAATTTTGGCATAAAATCTTTCATTTAACATTAAGATATTGGTTGACCATAATGATAATATATGCCATAAATCCTCTTTGACCAAATTCAAAGTGTCCATACTATACAAGCAAAATATTCAAAGATTTTTAGTGCCAAAAATAGTTTCTTTACTACAAATATGGAAAATCAATTAATAGATAAAAATTTCTACAGATCAAAACTTATATATATATAGCCTCTCTCTTTAGGATCCAGAAAGATTAAGAACATCTTTGTTTCGAATTCATATAAAACAGTTGCTATGACTATTGCAAAAACTCTTGTGACTTGTTTACTCGTAGTAATATTAACAATTTCGTTGTCCAGTTACAATGTTTGGGCCTCAGGTATGTTTATGTTTCACTTTAGTTATTTTTTAAGTAGCGTTGATCGTTTTAATTAAAAGCAATAGCTAAACATGTAAATTTGGAACCAAGTGGTTGTAGTGGGGTATAGTTCTCATTTGGGGTGAGTTTCGACTATGTCGATCTAGACCAGGATTCGATTCCCTCTGGATGCAAAATTGTCACATTAACACTTGGCCACGTGGAGTGTAATTGGGCGGCCTCACGGTCCACCAGGAGATTAGTCGGGTGCTCTCGGGCCTCGGATACCTCGGGTGCTAATCAAAAAAAAAAAAAACATGTAAATTTGGTAATGAGTAATGTCTTTATATATATATACATAGTCATGTACATAAACGTCGAAAAACTTAGTCATATACAGTATATAGAAATGTATTCAAGGGTTTCTTAAAAATTATATTATTATGGACATGTTATATAACTGTATACTAGGATTTAAACTGCGGTAATTATAGCGCGGAGTAATTTAAAAAAAAAATTGTTTTGAAATTTAAGAAAATTGCTTTTATCTGAATTTTACAATATAGCTTATAAATAAAGCTGTCAATTTGTAATAATTTTTCTATTTAACCCGTTTTGCATTGAATTAAAATATTATTCTGGCTAATTCGCAAAAACTTATAATTTTGAAAAATAACTCTAATATACACCGTTAAATGACTCTGGTTTTGTGGTTAGTTTACGAACTTTAAAAAAAAAATAGTTTTCGTTTGTCTAACTTTTTATAAAATTAGTAAAATATTTTTCTACTTTTGTTTTGAATATATTATTTTTTGAGTATATATGAATTGTTTATTATTTTAAAATATATAGTATTAAAAATAATTAAGAAATTAAATAATAAATAACTTTTTTAATGCGAAATATATATTTTCCATATTTTAATCAATAATTTTAAAAAACTATTATATCATTTCCTATTTCAATGATTATGTGTTATTTGTAGTGGCATTTTATGTAATAACTTACAAAACAAATTTCATTTTTTAAAAAGACTTCTTAAACGTCTAATTATAGTGTGGAGTAATTTAAAAAAAAAATTGTTTTGAAATTTAAGAAAATTGCTTTTATCTGAATTTTTCAATATAGCTAACTAATGATTATAAATAAAGCTGTCAATTTGTAATAATTTTTCTATTTAACCCGTTTTGCAGTGAATTAAAATATTATTCGGGCTAATTCGCAAAAACTTATAATTTTGAAAACATAACTCTAATATACACCGTTAAATGACTCTAATTTTTTATGGTAAGTCTCCGAATTTTAAAAGAAATAGTTTTCGTGTGTCTAACTTTTTATAAAATTAATAAAATATTTTTCAATTTTTCTTTTGAATATATTATTTTTTTGAATATATATGAATTGTTTATTATTTTAAAATATTTAGTATTAAAAATAATTAAGAAATTAAATAATAAATAACATCTTTAATGCGAAATATATATTTTCCATATTTTAATCAATAATTTTAATAGACTATTATATCATTTTCTATTTCAATGATTCTGTGTTATTTGTAGTGGCATTTTATGTAATAACTTACAAAACAAAATTCATTTTTAAAAACGTCTTTTTAAATAATAGTATAGAAATGCCTATATGGACACACATACATTTGTATAATAAATGTATTGATTATAATTAAATTTTATGCGGATTTGTACTGCAGATGAAGAGATAGCAAAAATTTCATATGACCACTGCAATAATTTGTGTACGAGTACATACGGATGGTTTGAATGTCTTAATGACTGTAAAGTGGCTCAATACGCAGATGCAGTATGTGCTTCTCGTTCTCGTGGAGAGCCTTTGAAATGTTGTTGCCAGACAACTTAACGATTGGCATTTATGTTCTCTAAGCTATTGGACTTAATATGTCTCTCGTGTTACTTATTTGTAAGAAATGCGATGAAATAAAAAATAATTAGTTCGAATACATATTCTTTTTTTACTTCTCTGCATCTATTATAAATCTTGTAAAATCTATGTGTTCTATTTTTGTCTTTCTGTGTTTATCTCTTGTTCATCGATTCGTTTCTGTTCAAGCGTGGGTTCGTGTGTTTCGATTTGACTCGGTCTGTGAAGGGATTATAAGATGAATTTACAACAAATTTACAATAAATAAATATTTGTCTTAGATATATTCCGAAGATTCTGAAGAACTAAATACAGATTGTCAACAGAAGAAGGTAAAAAAAAAACAGTGGTATGGTTAAAAAGTAAAAGAGAGGTTTCAGTTCTTCGTACTTCCCGGCTGATATATCCGATGATTCTCAGTCACCCAAAACAGAGCAACACGGAGAAGAGAACAAAGAGAAGAGAACCCAATAAACGATCCGATCCAGAATCTCCCTGAGGTGGAGTGTGATAATAAAACGGAAAATAAGGAACGATCGGATTCGGCGGCGTTGGGTAATTGCCGTAAGAAGCAGGCGGATAATAGTAACTTTGTCCTCCGTCGCCGTACGGAGGCGGGTATTTACCACCACCACCGGAGCTTGAAGGAGGAGGAGGAGAGTAATAATAAGATCCACCGCCGGAGCTTGAAGGAGGAGGAGGAGAGTAATAATAAGATCCACCGCCGGAGCTTGGAGGAGATGGGACAGGGTTGCATGGATTGTCGCAAGAGGAACACATTGTGCAAGAAACAGTTTGGTCCTTTGAAGTCACAGAGAGAGACAGTGACAGTAGCAGTAGCAAAAGAGCTGGCAAATTACAGAATCTGATTGCTTCCATTGTCAGAAATTCTGTTGTCGACATATGAGCGAGAGATTAGGACTAAGATCAAGAGATAAGGAGGAGGGAAGATGAGAGAGGAAGAAGCACATTCAGATGCTCATAGTAGAAGTGTACCTCTCTTTATTAAGGAATTTCATTTTTTAGTTATTTATTTTTCTTTTATTGAAAATTATTGTTTTTATATATTTTCGAAAGTTATACGTATTTTCTACAATTTGTAGGTATATCTAGAGTCTTAGACGGTATATATACTTCTTTAGACTGTGTTACTGATATGCTCAATTTAATACCCTAAAAAGTACTAAAGCAGTTGCTGCAGTAAATCAGGGGTCGAACACAAGAACTCAAGAATCACTCAATAGATTCTATAGATCAGAAACAAGCTAAACCAGATGATGTAATTGAAAAACAGGGTTGCAAGTAAAACGTTTGTAAATTCAATTGGGGGAATGTAGGCTTAGGGTATTTCTCAGGAAATCAATGAATGCAGCTAAGTTAGCTAACAGGATCCAGATTAAGCACTGTTCTAGAACTCAAATCACTAAAATATAATTAACCAACTCTCGTTGCGAAAACTATCTAAATCTAAATCCTAGAAATTCCAAATCTCTTTGCGAATCCTAAAGTCTAAATCAGCTTTAAAATCAGGTTTGATATGTTCACAAATCAATTAAACCAAATCTCTTTGCGAATAATCAATTTGCTCACCTAAGGTTCTATCAGGTAATTAATCGCACTCTCGTGCCTAATTAATTATCCTAAGATCTAAGTTCCAGATTCGTCAACCTAGAATTAGCTTTGAGAACAACCTAAGGCGAAGAACTAATTTAGATAGTGAATCCTAACAGATAATCAACCTAGCATTCAAAGAAATCCCTATGAGAAAACCCTAAACCTAACAGGTGATCTACTCAGACATGGATATTAAATTAATAAACATGTTGAATAAATACTCTTATATTAAATCAGAAAGAGAAACAAGGTTTTGAGATCTGATCTCGGACGAAGGGAAACCAGACTTGTCTCTCACCAAAATCTCTCTTAAACCTAAGCAAAAATAAAGCATAGCCTAAACAATGGCTGTAAAATCCTATTTATAACCTAAATCACGATTTGGGGCCTTCTTGTAATTATCAAAGTCTTCTGGGTGCTTTTTGCAATTCTTCAAACTTCATTAAGTCGCGACTTTGAAATCTGCTTCGATGGGTATCGATCGATACCAGGGGGTATCGATCGATGCTCGGTGCTCAGATCGGGCTCTTAGTCATCAGACTTCAGTCTCGCTCCAGAATGCTCCAGAAAAGCTCCAATAATTCCAATTAAGCTCCAGACGTGCTATAACCTGTGAAAGACTCTAAAAGACTCCAAAACACAAGAAAAGACTCTATAAAAGGACTTATATCATGGCCTAAATAGGGTAAAAACCATGATATATCAGTTACTTTTACAAGCGTCGTCAATCCACCAATAATCAGCAGTGTATATTAAAAAGAAAAAATAACTTAATTACATACTTTAAATCTAAAAATTCATTTAAGCTATATAATTATTTTAAAATTTGATTACATGCAATAATTAATCATCTAAATTATAAGCAATAAAATTAAACAACTACGAGCCACTAGGTTCATTTGAGGTAAACTCTATCTAGTATCTACCCCTTGGACAACTATCTTCGGGACCTAGTATCTATTGTTGCACTACAAAACATGTTTTCGATCAAAAGGATTACAAAAACTACTAAGAAAGTTGACTTAATATAATTTTGAAGAGTAGATTAAAAAACTGGAATTGAATCGGAATTTCATTTTGTGTTGTTTTCAGCTCCTCGTTAAAAGAATAGATAGTCGATACCGATCTAGCTGGACGTATTTTGGAATGAAGTGAAAAGTCTTGTGATACAATTATACAAAGGTAATTGCAATAGCCAATATAGGCCGCCCAATGGAAGTCGGCACCTATGTTGATGTAAAAGGTTTTTACTTTTTAGTGTACATATAAAGTTACATTGATGCAAAAAGATCTGTGTCATCATCATGTAATAACATACCCAACAAAATTTAATTGCGTTTAGGAAAAAGTTTCCCAATATTGCATAAGTGATAGAGACCAAATTTACTTTTGCCTTCCGAGTATTTCCACTTATTATTTATGTAATGTGGATGTGGGTTGAAATAATTTGAACTTTGAAAACGAAAGAAAGAGAGGATCTAACATAATCACCAAGGAGACAAAACTCTATTTGTGTTGGTTGCCTAAATAAATGTTAATCTGATTCATATATAGTCTGATTAACAAAAAAAAAGCTCACATGGGCATGGTCGAATGGTAATGGAGATGTGAGATTGTTTCATCAACGGGAAATCCGGATTCGATTCTCCCTCTGCGCTGGTGTTCGAAACATTTATCACGACTATGTGTGGAAGTTGGCACTAGGCTTCAGCCAAGTTGAAAACTCGTGAAGAGACTTTGTCAGTTAGACCAACTCACTCTAAGCAATAGTCGAAAGGCGCGAAGTTTTACTGGTTTGACATGTGGTAGTCACTCCCCATCTTTTCAGTAGGATATCGACTGGGAAGATTAGGTTAAAAAAATAAATTGATTATTATTGCCACCACTTTATTTCCTTCACTACTTTTTCTCTACTTTTGTTTTGAGATGATTCATGTCGCTTTCGAGTTTTTAATTATAATAAATGAAAAATGAATAATAATTCGCACACGAATCATATATTACAATAAATCATTACATTAATCCAAGTTTTTTTTATAACTCAATATAGATTCCATCGACAATAAATTAAAATTGTTAACAGGCAAATAAACTTTAAAAAAACACCATGAACTGTAATTTTCAGCAATTTTTGTTTGTTTGTTTTGCTATAAAAAATTCCAGCAACTGATCAAGACTAACAACACACCTTAGAAATCACCGACCGAATTCGTCACAGCAGATCCTCAACTTTGCAAGGAGGGTAAAAAGTATTATAAAGTTATATATTTTATTTTTTGACAGCGGGTAAAGTATTATTATAACTACATGATTTTTCTGAATTAAATTAATAATTCTCAAACCAATTAAAAAAAATATTTAAACTGAATTCTAGTGAAAAACTACATGATTTATCAGAAATAAGAAATATTAATATCATTTGACAATTAGAAATTTGTTTTTTTTATCTTCATTTTTCTTCGATTTGATTCTTATGCCTTCGGTTCTTAATTTTTCAGTTTTCGGTCTTCATTTCTTTAATTTTAGCTTTATGGTCAAATCAAAACAAAGAATATCCCACCAATCCACTCTATTTTAATAAGTTTTCGAAATCTCACAAACAAATTATCAAAAAACATTCATCAATCATAACCCGATCAATCCACTCTATCTAATTTATCAGTCATGTTAAACTTGTTTATCTCTGTCATTATCATTAAATTCTACTTTGTCGTCTATATAGTTTATGTAATTCTTTTTTTTTAACAAAGTTTATGTAAGTTAAATTTAAATATTATGAAAATTAAATTAAATTAAATTTGTTTTGGGTTGAAATGTTATATTAATTGATCAACAAAATGAATCCAAAGATATTGTGACTAAGCAGAAATTTAATTTCTGTTAACAAAAAAAAAATTTCAAATTTTAAATTTTTTGGAAAATGTGTCAAAATTAAAATGTTTATTTTGTATTAATTTTGAAAGCTGATATGTCATGGAGAGGAGTGATGATGTGTCATCCCTTTGTGAGACTCAATTACTCTTTAATACTCCCTCCGTTTCAAAAAGAATGTCATTCTAGCATTTTTTTTTTTGTTACATAAAGAGTGTCACTTTAAATTTTCAATGCAAATTTTGGCACAAAATATCTAATTTAACCTCAGTTTTAATGAATAATTCAAAGAGTTATTATATATTTGAAGGATATAATTAAATTTTTAATATGTTTTATTAATTTGTGTGTAAAGTATTAAAATGACACTTATTATGAACCAGATGAAATAGATAACTGTAACCGTTTATTTTCTAAAATTTTATTTAGTAATAAATGTGGCAGTTTCTTTTGTCAGACATCAGACAGGACTTTGTGGTCGACCAACGCCACACGTGTGAAGCATACATACAAATTACAATACAACGAAACCCCTTTCTCCTGTTTGGCCCAATCGAAACTAAACCGCGTGAACGACTAATATTTCAAGGGGGCAACAAAAGTATAAATAAGAATAAAATTGGAGGGTAGAACAGGTAAATATTATGTTGCCTTTCTTTGTCATCTTGTTGTGTTTCTCCAAACTTGTAACAAGTCTCGCTTCCACTCTCTCTCTCCATCTCCTTCCATTTTTCTTCCTCTTCTCTCTCTCTCTCTCTCTCGCTCTCGCTCTCCCGTCCTTCTAGGGTTTCGTTGATCACATTCAATTTTTCTCCTTTCATCTCAATAATTGCTAATTTATTCAATTTTGTAAAATCTTGTAACAATCAGAGGAAATGGATTCGAATTCATGGATCAATTGTCCTTCCGTTTTCTCATCTTCTTCGAGGCGGTGTCAATCCCGATCAGGTTCGCGCCTCTTTTTGTTGTAGGAATCGCGTTTTCTTTCTTAGGCCTCGTCATGAGATTGATTGATCAGTGGAATTTTGGGGGCAGATTTGTATTTAGGTGGAGGGTACGAGGATCTCGAAGGAGAAGACGATCTGAAGGCGGAGTTTATCTGCCCGTTTTGTGCAGAAGATTTTGACATTGTCGGCCTGTGTTGTCACATTGATGAAGAGCATCCTGTCGAGGCCAAGAATGGGGTAATTAACGATCATCGACCCTTCTGTAGCGTTTGGAAATCTTGATGTTTTGTTTGCTTCTCAAAGGTCTTAAGATTAGCCTTGTCCAGATTATACAAAAATTGGTTTCTTTTTTTTAAAGTTCGAAGCTTCCTTGAAATTGAAAATGTCGGTTTTATGTTCTGCTCTTCGTGATGATGAAATGCTCTGCCCCTGTTGTTTCTTCTTATCAGATGAGCCAATTAGCAGCCTTTTGAATCCAATCTTGGAATATTTCGTTAGATTGAGTATTCGTCATTAGCTGGTAATTGGTAAATTAGTGATCTTTCATGATCCAGATGCTACTTTTTGAGCTACGTTATCCGTCGGCTCTTAAACATGGAGCTAGAGCTGATATAATGTGTTTTCCAGGTGTGTCCTGTATGCACAAAGAGGGTGGGATTGGATATCGTCGGCCACATTACGACCCAACATGCAAATTTTTTTAAGATATCCTTTCAACTTTTGATATCTTGATCTTTTCTTATTCCAGTATCTGATGCTTTGATCTGCCTATAGCTTGGTTCGATAGTACACAATCATTTGGTAGAAGTGAATGTGTTTATTCCTTGATGAAAGGTTCTACGTGCAGCGAAGGAAAAGGTTGAGAAGAGGTGGATATAGCTCTGCTTATCTCGCCTTGAAAAAAGAACTCCGGGAAGCAAACTTACAGTCTCTTCTTGGTGGATCTTCGAGTTTCACTTCTTCAACCAATATAGATTCTGATCCGTTGCTGTCGTCCTTTATGTTTAATTCTCCGTCAGCTAATGAGTCTGCAAGTAAATCTGCTACACCTGTTGCCGAAGGAACCTCAGCTACAAAAGTCTCGCAAAAGGAATGTCTCAAAATGTATATATATATATATATATAGATATCTATTGAACCTACGGTCCCAAGAAAGCTAGTATAGGGCTTCTTTCTCACTTGGTCTGTGGCTTCATCTGTGATGCAGAGACAATCGAGAAGCTCCACTTTCAAGCGAAGATCAAGAGAAGGCGAAAAAGAGTGAGTTTGTGCGAGGTTTATTGCTGTCAACCATGCTTGGAGACGAAATCTGATATCCTGTAAAGCACTGTCTTGTTGAGGAATCTGAGTTTGAAACTGTTAGAATGGTCTCAGTGTATGATGCAAAACCTTGTAAGTTGAGGGGGAGCAGAGTTAAATCCATATATATTATTGTCATTGTACCTTGGGAAACTTTATGTGTATAAACGGAAACAAATTACTTTCCTTTCATTGAGACTTTCATAGATTCAACAAATAGTCTAACTTGATGGACTCGCAAGTTTCTGTTGGTTCAAAACAAAAGTTAAATAAGTTTTGTGAAAAGACAAAAGAAAGTCGAATTTTTTTGGGAGTTTTCTCTTTTATTTATTAAATAATAATTGGATTATTTTCGTTCTGCTCTCACTCTAGACTCTACAAAGCTGATCTTGAATAATTTTATTAGAGTAATAACCATGAAACCTTTGAAGTTTCCGTTGACAAGAGAGAATATTGAATAAAACTAGGTAATTACGCGGGGGGTTATTTTTATATATTTTTCTGTTTTAGTGTCATTTATACTTTAAATTTTAGTAAAATCTATTTAAAATAACAATTATTATATAGAGCAAAATAGGTGGGTGAGAAAAGTAAACTTAACTTGATAGAAAACTAATTACAGTTTTTTTCTTCTTTTGTTAATCTTTTTTTTTTTGTTAAGAACTGTAGAGAAGTAAGAACCATGGCAGCGATGAGATTAAAAAAAAAGGAACGTTAAAAATATGACAGTTGGGGTCACACGAAACTCATAAATATATCATCGATCCTGTGAATTTTGAATTTTCGGGAGAGAGAGAGAGAGAAAGATGAAGACGAATAATTTACAGAGGAAGATGCGAAGAACTCCAAGTTCGTTCAGCAACACATGAGGTAACGCCAAAACTCACCCTTGATAATTAGATAGTCTTGGATTTGGGAGATGATTTAATCTTAGAGCATTACAGAAAAAATGTAACCAAATCAGCCTTAAGTGTTGATCCGTAAATCACACAAAAAGGGGTAAAACAGTACTTTTAGTCGGAATCTCGTTTATTGATCTAAGTCGGCGTTACAACAGAGTTTAAGTAAGGTAAAGACAAAAGGATTCGAGATCGGTAACGAGCTCTCTTCTATTTTCTGTCTTTGCGGAAGTTGTGGATGATTCTGAAGAATGAGGCTCCTCCTTTATTTATAGTGTCTTTGAGGCGGTCGAAAGGAAGATTTCTCCTTTTCCGAGTTCGATTAGGAAAAGGAAATCTTCCGGTTTTCTCTCCGAGATAAGGATAAGTTCCTGATATCTCGAGGAGTTGACCAAAGAGAATATTTCCTTTTCCGAGATCGGTGGGAAAAGGGAAATATTCCGGTTTCATCTGTTGTAACGGACCGGGCTTGTGATGGGCCTAGATCGGTAGCCGAGATGGGCTTTCAGCGAGATTCCGAGCTCGGCCCAACGTTTTCGGGCCGACTTGTCTTTGATCCGAACCATCGTAGACCGGTCTTGATTGAACCGATCTCGGTTCGAACCGAGTTAAACCAGGGGGTGCTAATCCCCCCTATAACATTAAGGTTTCTAGGGTTTATGTTAATGGATCAATATTCGTATTAAGTGGATATATCTCAATGTCATTTTGCTACTATCACAAATCAAATTACTAACCATGAGATTTTAGTTGCTAGATTGATAATAAAACATTTAAATCTACCAATTGCCTATAGATTTAACCTTGAAGTGCTCGAAGTGGGAACGAGCACTTCAAGGTTCTTTTTTGTTCCTCAACGTTTTGATTTGAATCGTATGTTCCATATTTGCATTTCTTTGAATCTGATCTTAGTTTGACATCGATTTACTCTCAGAAACAAGACTACAAGATGACTCTGAGAAAGTACTGCAAGGTTTTGCTCTATCTGGATATTTGCTGGGAGAAAGAGGGCATTGATCAAGGTGGCTCATCATTTTCCTTTACTTTTACTGCATCTCAAGGAATATTTGATATTGCGCAAACCAATGTCTCTCACTCACTCTCTCTCTCTCTCCTTGATTCCTTGTGTGCAGAGACAAGTACTGCCTTGTGTAAGACAAAGTCGCAAATCTTCACTAGTAGTGTTGTAAGTTTCATGTTTTAACCTTTTGTTAAACTTTCTTGTTAATATCTTCGGTTGTGACTGAAATCTATAACCAAAAATTAATTACTAACATTTAAGTTGCTCTTGTATGCTCATATTAATATCTTGTTAGCGTTAATCTTCTAAATTGAAACCATTTAGGAGAATATTTTATATTGTTGGATTAATTAAAGAATTTTTGTGTTTTAACTGTATAATTGTGAAACCAAGTCAGACATGGACATCCTGTCAATATTCCCCCAACTCCGAAGTTTTAGTTTACTAAAAAACAGAAAGTATGATGCTTGAGAGAATTGACTATGTGTTTTTTTCTGTCTCAAGATTATTTTTGGACATGCTGTTTGTGGCTGAACTTAGCGAGGAGGAGAGTTTCATGATTCCATGAAAGTAAAATTGTTCTTGTTTGCTTATATTACTATCTTGTTACCGTTAATGTTCTAAGCTGAAACCATATGCAAGTTCTCTTACTCTTTGACTCCAAATCATTTGATTGAATTATGTTCGTAATTACCCGGGGGTTATTTTATATATTTTTATGTTTTAGAGTCATTTATATATGTAATATACTTTAAATTTTAGTAAAATAAACTATCTATTTAAAATAACATAATTATTATATAGAGCAAAATATGTGCAAAATATGTTGGTGAGAAAAGTAAACTTACCTTCATAGAAAACTAATTACAGCTTTTTTTTTGTCTTTTGTCAATCAAGTTCGAGTTTTTTTTTAAAATAAACAATTTCGTTTTAAGATAAAAAAAATCAATGAACAACCAACTATCTTTATAATTAGAAAAGAAACGATTTATAAAACAAAAACAAAGACATTTATATTTTCTAAAACACAACCAAATATAACAATTTGATAAATATAGTTTAGTTTGGCTTAATTTGGTTTTCTCTTATGATTTAAAAGTGAGTTTCAACAAACCGTTTATTTTATTATATAAATTCAAGTCACTCGTTGCATCGTAATTGTACGATAGTAATCGATAGTTAGAATCTCACATTTGATACAACCAAACCAAAGCTATTCAAATTAAAATGAACAAAAAATGAAAACGAAAGAAGGGAAATGTTTCAATTTTTCAACCTTTGATATATAATAAGTTCTTCTTCTGATCTTGTATATGATCTTCATTATTTTGTGTCATGAGAATCAACAGAGGATGTTGCAAAAATTGATGTGGTCGTTTCTTATACTCAAAATCTATGATAGAAAGATAAAATTCGCAAATGCTTTGTCTGTGCTCAAGGAAATTTGTTGTTATCCATCAGTAATAACAATATAATACTAATTTAAGTTATGGATCTTCTTCAAAATTATTGCGTATGTCAAGTAGGTACTTTGATCTCACACCTTCAATAGCAATCAAATCAAATCAAAAGAATTAAAACGACTATAACCGAGGGATAAAAAGACATAAACCAAATGTTATTTAAATATCTTTTGAGATATTTTCATAGGAGTTTTATCATAAGGATAAGGTGATCATGAAGTTAAACCAGAAATGAATAATGTCTTAAATAGCTAATAAAAATGATTAAAGATGTAAAATTAAAATTAAAAAGTAAAAATAAGTAACCGAAGCATGATAAAATTTTGTATTTCGATCCCCTCCAATAACCACTTCTCACGACTTTTCTGATGTCAAAAGATCTCTTCGGATCTGTAGGCCAAAGTGATACGTGTCTTAAGTTTAAATTTATAAAAGTAAAAATAAAAAAGATTTTGATGAAGTTAGCCGAAACTATTAGGCGGGTTATAAGAAGGAATTTGAAAATAAAAAGATGAAAAGTTAATCGTCAAACATGACGGGCTATGTGTTAAGATAAAAACAAGAAACATAAACTGTAGAAGAAAAGCTTTGTCGATGATAGCATCCGCCAACCTCTCTTCCAGATTCATGGCTTCTTTGGCGAAATCAATCAGAGGAAATGCCTCAATCTCTTACGTACAGACTCGAGCTCGTTCACGTCCGCGTAATTTTTGACACAGATAATGTAGGATCAAAAATATCGCACAATAGACATGAGAGATTTAATCACGATTATATAAATAAACAGAAGGGAACAGACGATTCATAAAACGATAAAGCAATAAAATAAATCTAATGAGACGAGATGAATCTCTTTCCTTAACTCTAAGAATCTCCCATAGTGCGACGGGTTTTAAAAGATCCATGAGTCCCATGATACAGCCAAAGTAATCTGTATCATCTACACTTGATATCATATCTATCGAACATTATACTACGATACTCTCGAATAGAAACTTACTCTAGACAGTAGGGAATTGAAAAAACTTTTGCTAGAACTTTTAGGATATGTTTTTTGTGTATCAGATGATGATTTTTAAGGTGAAAATCGGACTGTATATATAGGAGAGAGGTTAGGATTTTTCCAGACAAAAAATGAATATTCCTCAGAATATTCTAGCGGCTGCGATTTTTAAGTCGGCATGTTGAGTATCGATCGATACCAAGGGGTATCGATCGATACCAAGGGGTATCGATCGATACCTCTAAAAGTCCACGAGCCCAAACAAGGCACAATATGCGATCGACGCACGTGTGGTCTTTTCTTCTCTCTTGTTGTTCATTATTTAACTTAATGACACAACCATTCCAAAATATATACACGAGAAAACATTTCTCGGTCAATGAAAATATTTCATTAGAAAGAGTTTAACTCATTTCTTTTCACACTAACACAATTTTATCAAGCCCTCGAGCTTTGACAAAAAATTAGTTCTAACAGATATGCGAGAACACTTCAAAATACAAATCAACTTTACCCTGTAAAATTGGTAAAACATGGTGTTATACTCTTATATAGCTCGATCCTACCCGAGAAATAAGCGAGATCAACCCCTAGCTTGAAAAGAAAATCAAATCGGGGAAGAGACCATGGAGATTTCCGAACTGAAGCTCTTCATTCTTTGAACGAAGACAGATGTAATCTCTTCTTAACACACCTCCCTTAGCCCAAATTGGACATTGAGAATTAACAATTGGACCTGATTGATTAAAGTTTATGTGGTTATTTATGTAATATCATGGGCCCGGCCCATTTGAGAAAAGCTTAAATTAATTAATTTGGCTATCTATGTCATCAAAGTGCACTTACCTTTTCCGATCACTTGCCCGAAAGAACTCCAGAGTTAAGCGTGCTTGGGCTGGAGTAGTCTAAGGATGGGTGACCTTCCGGGAAGTGATTCGCGGTAGCGTGTAAGTGAGGGCAAAACACAGAAAAAGGTCACGTGATGATTGCAGGGTCAGTAAATTACTCGGTCGGGCCTACGAAAAATAACGCACCGACCGTCGGACAGGGGTGGGGCCCACGATCCCGATAGAGGGATGGGTGACTCACCGGTAGGGGCGGACGAGGCGTTACAATTTACCCAAAAAAACACTATCAAGGACATGTTCACAAAGATGACCCAAATCATGAAGCATGATATGATAAAATTATAAAACCCACTCTAAAAAATTGATGTGTATTATTTGTTTGGTTAAGATTTTAAATGAAGTGTCAACACCGAAATCACTGAAAATGGTGAGATGTCATCTTCCGAAGAGGCGCAAGAGTTTTTGTAGTATTGATTTCTAGAAAAATGAAAACTGATGACAAAATTTATTTGATTACACATGAATGAAAAAATGAACATGTACATTCTCATCTCACAATATGCGAACAACGTCAAAACAAAACCGGAATAATCAAAAGGAAAATGTATGATATGAGACAATGTGGTTTATTTGGGAAAAGAATCTGACCTTTTCTAACGTCACAAATATGAATTGATTGATGAATCCCAAGAAAATTTCTTGTGTTTTTTGGTTGTTGCAGAGTTTCGGTTTCTTTAGACTGCAGCTCTACCGTAAGCATTATCAACTCTCTTAAGCTCGGGACACGGTTCAGGTACGTATTACGGATTTTGATGATCCATAAACATATGAGCATTGCCAAGAAACAGTAGAACCCCGACAAAGAACGTAAGATTTGATACGATTACATTTTTGGAAGAAATAAACTCGGTTATACTTGAAGGAATGAGAAGTAAACCGATCCCACCAAACCAAGCCTTGACCATCTATAGTAGTACCATTATCACGTAAAATGGAGTAACCATAAAGTGCAAAAACAACAGATTATATAGCCAAAGTGACAGTGAGATCAAAGGACATATAAAACGCAGCATTGTAACCTGTTATAACAATAATTATGTAAGATCCGTACTTATTAAAATGGGCATACACCGTTCATACATTACTATTAAATTAGTAAAAAGATCCGTACATATTAAAATCTATTTTTAAAGAAAAATAAGACTCATATGTATATAGTTAAACTTAAATGTATTTTTCTATTTTCTAAACATAATTAAAAGTTTGTCTTTTCTCGACATTGAAGGAAGCACTAAATGTGGGAATGAGAAGGAGAGCATGTGGAGTGACAGGGCGGCGGCAAATGGAATGGGTCCCATACCAATGATACGTCAATTTGCCAGCCTGGCACTGGCTCTTTATATTTTGTTTATCAATCAAGAGTTAATAAAAGGGATTGATATCATCCCAGTTTTGTTTGTATAGACGTCAGCATTGTAATCCAATGCCTCAAGATTATAAATTTTTGTTAGCAACAACAAAAAGAATAAAGATTCGAATTTTGTTTTAATAACAACCATTACAGGGCCTAATTTTAGGCTAAATGGGCTTCCTTTTAGCCCATCATGTCACACTCTGGTTTTACTTGAGATACACTCGTGGAAGTCGCCGTGATTAGGACTCTAGGGTTTCATCTATAGTGGACTCTAGGGTTTCAGCCAACGCAACACGCGATCGAAGGCCTCATCAGATATTTTCGTTGCGTATCGAAGCAGTGGGCTTCCATTCTTCGCCTCCCATATTTCACGGATTTGTTCTTCACCAGATCTTCGGCTCGACCGCAGCTATTGTTCGCCTGCCATAAAGATGTTCTTCTTCTCCTCACCTCAGCCTCAGATTCTCGATGAGGACTCGTCTCTTTTAGCCGCCAATTATCAGATGAAAATTCCGTATGCCTATTCAATAGTAAGGATTTTCATAATAGATATATATGTAAGGATTATAAAGGGAAATGATGAGCATAAGGTCTCGGTGATATGTAACCCCAGCACGGGACAGTCTTAATTTGACCTTACCCAAAGTGAAAACGAGGAGGAGGATTGGAGTGAACAGCTATTTTTGGGTATGATCCGGTTGAGAACCAATACAAGGTACTGTCCATGACCTGGTTAAGACAACGAATGCAATGTGAGGAGCATCAACTTCTGACATTTGGAACTGGAGAACCGTCATGGAAAAAGATAGAATATGTTCCTTACCCTATTCTCTTCGTTCTAGATATAACCAGATATGCATCAATGGTATTATCCAGCGATCAATACGTCTTCAGAGGATTTCATAATCGTTTGCTTTGATGATGTTTATTATGATTAGGTAGAGATTAATGGGCTATGGACCTCAATCTCTAGGGAGTGTGTGAAGATTATCCCACATCGGAAGTGGGAAGGGACATTGAGTAATATATAAGGGACTTGGGCCAATCCACTCATTGCCAATTGGTTTTGAGTTGGAAGCCCAGAAAACTTAACAATGTTAGGTCGGAGAAGTTCAGATTTGTTAAAGACTCGACCACTTTCACTGCACCTCTGATAAACTATAAATTAGGTTCCCTTGATGAGTCTCAAAGTATCACTTTGGAAGATGCCGAAAAGCATGAATGGTCTGAGCATATATATACGTATATTGCCTGCTCTGTGGAAGAATGTAGTTGGAAACACAATTTTAAGATTTGTTGGAGTTACTCGGACAAATGAAATCGTGTTTACCCAGTCCTATCAATCTGTGTCTTTCTACGTTTTCTACTACAATACAAGGAATGGAAGCGTTCAAGGGTTATTACGTTGACACCTATCTGGACCATGCAGAGGATGTGAAACTTATGGAAGAGTTTTGATCATGACTTTTATAACTTTGAGATTTTTGTAACAAAGCTTGTTTGGCTCTGGGTTCTCTCATACTGCTGTCCTTATCTTCTTGGATGATTAATTTTCAGTTTTATTATATCCATTCCCTTGTGATGGAAAGATTTGCCAGTTTTTGATTATTTGTGATGGAAAGATTTGCCAATTTGAGTAGTGAAAGAATTCATTCATTGAAGCTACTAAATTCAATAGCTATGTTTCTTACTTATTTGAACTAAAAAGAAAAACGAAATAAAAGCAAAATCATCACGATGAGTGAACACAAGTGGATCTGCTTCTCATGAACACCCTCCAATCCGACAAGTTGTTGTCCAACACTCGATTTCTCGCATGTGGATAACCCCATAACCTGTAATCCGATGGATTAAAAACCGGCGACTCCTTATTGAACCGATTTTGGTTTGGTATACCAAATACCGGGGGTTCCTCGGTGGTTCGATTTCCCATGAAACCTGCACTGTTGGTCTTTAGACATCTCTCTATCACCTTGTTCTCTTCTCTGAACTTATCCCTAATGTCCCTGAGGGTTTGACAGAACCGGTTCGGTTTAGTATCGGTTCGGTTTTCTTTGGTTTTGTGTGAGACTCGGCTGCATTTCAGACAGATGTTCCTTCGTCGGTCCGTGTTGAAGCATATTCTCTTGGTTTCGTCTGAAAGACATAAATAAGCCTACATGCGTCGAAAACAACAACATAAGTATATAGCTCTAGAGTTGAATCATTGAACCGGAAAATAAACCGGATTTCTCAAGAAAACTTTTTAAAATTCCCCAAACCGGGTTATATATAGAATCATAGCATTGTGATGGGACAAATGAATGAGCTCATGGATAACACGCGGATGCTTTTATTAAGCGTACGATTCATGTCCACACACACACATTTTTTATATTTTTATAAAAATGTAGTATATATTATTATCGTCTATCTTTGAGAAAATAATAAATATTTTCATGTTTAGATTGCTAAGATTTTGTCATTAATATAATAAATAAGGTGAAAATGGCTGACCTCGTGGACGAGCTTAAAAGCAATATCTGCTTTTGGGTGATTGTTTTTATCGGGATGAACCTTCAAAGCTGAACAAAAAAATAATAACGATTTATCTTAGAGACAACAGACCAAAACTATATAGTATATGGTTATAATATAACGTATAACGTTGACAAATAATTAGTCAAAATCAAAATTAAAAAAAAAATGAAACTGAAATAAAACCGGACCTAATTTGTGATATCGTTTACGTATGAGCTTGACCTCTGCATCTTCCTGTATCTGTTTTTATCCAAATCAATCCAATGTTCACTTTTTTCTTTATTTTTTGTTTTAGTGTTTTTGAATAAAACGCAATAAAAAGTTCGTCCAATGTATTTTCATAATTATATTAAAAAAAAAAAGTGACAGAGAAAAATAGATAAATTGAGAAATAAAAAGAGAACATACACCGAGAATGAGATACCAGTCGATAAAACATGAACCGGAGATGCGATTGATATGAATGCAAGAGATTGGTGATCTTGACAGTGAACAAATCTCTGAGACCAATGCCGCTTTTGGATCCGGTCCGGATCGGATCTTACCCATTGCAACAAAAGTTTCAAGAAATTTTCCAGGAAAATTGAGGTGAAGGGAAAAAAACAATTTCTGTGGAAGGAGTGAGCAGAGAGAGAGAGAGAGAGAGAGAGAGAATGAGAATACGTTAAGAGAAGGAAGGCAGTCCTTCCGGGAGAGACATTTTAAATTGGAAGAAAGAGAAAGATAGAGACATAGTAGTATAAATTAATCCATTTATGATCAAAAATCAATATTTGTTTTTTCTTGTTCAGATAATAATTACTGGAAAAAAGAAAAAAAAGAAGTTTAACAAAATTTACTGAAAAATTCAAATTCAGCCATGTTGTAAGAGCAACCTCAATCGGTATCTCAATAATATACCCCATGGTAATAAGATATCCGCCAATAAAAAAAAGAAAAAAAATTCAAAAGAAAAGAAACTGAGACATGTGGATCTTATTTGAGATACAAAAAAAAAACTTAAGATACCCCAAATAAAAGTGATTTTTTTTATTGGTCTAGTTCTTTTTTATATAAATTTAATTATTTAATTGAAAAAAAAATTATTGTATTGGTGAGATATCTCTAAATTGAAATTGCTCTAACTAGTTTTTACTATGAATATAGTTTAAATAAATTTTCAAGAAGCGCAATTTGATAGATCCTAAACGTTGTAAATTAATCAAAACGGCTGTATCGTTATTTTCTACAGACATAAAATATTGATTACTTTGTTTACTTTGATGTCGTTAAGCACACTACCACGTTCGATGACCGAATAATTTTGTTACCATCAAAAACTGCTAGATTATTTAGGTACATTTTGGTTTTTTTTTGTGAAAGCTTTTAGATATAAACCACTTACGGATTAACGACAAATTTAGCTAATTTGAAAATCACTTTTTCCCACTTGGAAAATTCTAAAGATTTTTAAGTGTGTTATATGTTAATCTCAAAGAACAATTATGGAAACTGACTTATTAAATTAGACAGAGAAACAATGACTTAAGTAGCCTTACAAGAAACAGAGAAAATAGAACGTGCAGCAACTAATTCCTAAAAAATAGCAAACGTGATCCAAACATGATAACCACGTTTGACTGAAGCAAATAACAATCTCCTAAAGAACCGGTCAAAGACTACTTAACACTTCAACATTTCCTCCCTTAAACTAGACAGTGGGCTAGTTTAGAGTTGATTCGTCACACACTCCCAGCTTCTTTCTGAACACTTGAAACGATTCCAGCTTTAGTGGCTTGGTAAAGATATCAGCTACTTGCTCTTGTGTGCCACAAAACTTCAGCTGCACTGCTCCTTCATTCACTAGATCCCTTAAGAAATGAAAGCGAACATCGATGTGTTTGCTCTTACCATGCATCACCGGATTCTTTGACAGCTTGATAGCTGAGATGTTGTCACAGAATATAGCTGGACTCGAACCCCCAACATACCCGTTCCTATTTAGTATCCTCTTCATCCAGATTAATTGGCATGTGCTCGCTGTAGCTGCTACGAATTCTGCTTATGTTGTGCTTAACGTGACAATTGCTTGCTTCCGAGACGACCAAGCTACTGCAGCATCACTTAAAATAAAAGCATAACCCGATGTACTCTTTTTGTCCTCCACACAGCCTGCATAATCGCTATCGGTGAAACCAATGAGCTCTGTATTTCCCATCTTCTTATAAAAGATTCCATAGCCAGCCGTTCCTTGTAGGTATCTGAGAATTCTTTTAGCTACAGCAAGGTGAAGTTCAGTAGGTTTCGACATGTACCTGTTGATGAGACTCACTGCATACATCACATCCGGCCTTGTTGCAGTGAAATACATTAAGCTTCCCACCAACTGCTTATAAAGCGACTAGTCCACCTTCACACCATCATCATCTTTATGAATTTTGAACCCAGGAATGATTGGATTCAAAACCGAGTTTCTTTCATCCATCCCAAACCTCTTCAGCACCTCTTTCACATACTTTTTCTGGCTAACAAATATACCATCATCGACCTGCATCACCTCGAGACCGAGAAAGTACCTCATCTCCCCCAAATCCGACATATCAAACTCTTTCATCATCGATTCTTTGAACTCTCTCATCATTGATTCATCATTCCCAGTGTAAATCAAATCATCAACATATAAGCTAATGATGAGAGAGTTACCTTGCTTGTCGGTTTTGGTAAACAAAGTTTGCTCACTTGCATCCTTTTCAAAGTCCATCTCATGAAAATATGAATATATCATGTTGAACCAAGCTCTTGGTGCCTGCTTAAGTCCGTAAAGTGCCTTACGAAGCTTGTAGACTTTGTTTTCTGCATTCCCGATCTCATATCCCTTAGGTTGTTCAACGAAAACCTCTTCAGTTAGCTCCCCTTGCAGAAAAGCAGACTTCACATCTAGCTGATAAATTGTCCAACCTCTTTGAGCTGAAAAAGCCAGAATCATTCTGACCGTATCCATTCGAGCAACCGGAGCATACACTTCTTCATAATCGATCCCATGTTCTTGAGCATACCCTTTTGTTACGAGCCTGGCCTTGTACTTCTCAACTTCTCCAGATTGATTCAGCTTGGTTTTATAAACCCATTTGACTCCTATACTCTTAGCTCCCTGCGGTAAATCGATTAAAGCCCAAGTATCATTCTTCTCAATTGAGCTTATCTCAAAATCCATGGCTCGTTTCCAATTTTCACTTTGGACCGCTTCCTCGTAATTAACCGGATCTGTTCCAGCGAAGAAGGCAAACTGAACCAGCCCATCAACAAACAATGCGAATTGAGCTTGCTCCTCCTCCTCTTCTTCGTCTTCGTCTCCGATGACGTAATCATTCAAACGTATTGGTGCTTTTGTCTTCCTTCTTCCTGTTCCTCTTGAGTTTTCAGGAACGTCACGTGGTGTTGCAGCCACTAGAGAAGTGTGTGGAGACGGAGGAGTGGTGCTGCGAGTCTGAACTAGCTCTGTTTCTGAATGCTCTTCTGCGTTTTCTGGAGCTGTATCAGACTCATATTCTTCATCGCTTCCCCATGCTAAATCGATTCTGATCTATTCCTCATAGCTTGCATCCCAATCCCAATGCTTCTCCTCCTCAAATACGACGTCTCTGCTCACAGTCATCTTTTTGCTTATAGGATCGAAAAGTTTGTAACCCTTTGATTCGGTGCTCAGCCCAAATAGAACACATAGTCGGCTCTTATCTTCAAGTTTTGTTCTCTGCACATCATGGTTATGAGCATGAGCTTCGCATCCAAAAACTCTCAGGTGAGACACTGACGGTTTAATCCCACTCCACGCTTCCTCTGGTGTTGCATCTTTTACAGAGCATGTTGGACATCGATTCAGAATATAAAATAATGCCCAATTAACAGCTTCTGGCCAGAAAACCTTTGCAACCTTCTTCTCCACCATAATACTTCTCACCATATTCATCACGGTTCTATTTTTCCTCTCTGCAACACCGTTTTGTTGCGGTGTGTAGGTCGTCGTTAATTGCCTCTTAATGCCCTTCTCTTTGCAAAAATCATTGAATTCATTTGAAGTAAATTCCCCACCTCGATCTGTCCTCAAACACTTGATCGATAAACTAGATTCTTTCTCAACACTAACCTTGAATTGCTTGAAGGAAGTGAATGCATCTGCTTTATATACTAAGAAATATACCCATGCTTTTCTACTGAAGTCATCAATGAAGCAGATTAGGTACCTCTTTCCACCGTTAGATGTTGGAGAGATTGGACCACAGATGTCAGCGTGAATCAGCTCCAATTTTTCCGAAGCTCTCCAAGTGGCTTTCTTCGGAATGACCTTACGGTGTTGTTTTCCTTTCAAACAATCCGTGCCGACCACTTATTTCTCATCAAAGCTTGGTAAACCCTTTACCATGTCTTTGTTTTTCAAAATCTTCAGACCTGTGTAGCCAAGGTGACCGTATCTTTGATGCCAAAGCATGGATTTGTCTTGAGCATCTGTTTGGAGACACATCACCGCCTGCTTGCTCGAGCCTTTAGACTGTGAGAGTAACACAAACATTCTATTCGCATTCATCTTGCTTTGAATGATGAAGCCTTTTGAATCATGATAGATTCTGCATTCGTTGGACTTTATCAAGATCTCCAGCCGTTTCTCTTGAAGTTGCCCAATGCTAATGAGATTATTCTTCAGTTCTGGTACATAAAAAACGTCTTGCACCAGATGGCTAGCTCCTCCAATAGATAGCCGTACACTTCATGTTCCCACAACAGAAAGTTGTGTATGATTCCTAAGTCTCACGGTCCTCTTAATCCCTTCTTTCATCTCGCTGAACAGAGACACCTCACCACACATGTGGTTACTGCAGCCTGAATCAAGAAACCACACATCGTTCCCATGTTGTTTCTGCTATTCCTCAATGTAAGCCATAAGAGAAAGTTGAACTCTCTCTTCCTCTTCCTCTTTCTCTTCGGGTATCTCTTCAATGTATGCCATGAGAAGCATTTCTTCAACATCTTCTTCTGCATAATTCGATGTGCACTCATACTGAAAGTGGCCAAGTTTATGGCAGTTGTAACATTCAATTGTTGCTTTGTTGAATGTACGACGTCCTCTTCCTCGACCTCTTTCTCCGCGTGAGCCACTTGATCTTCCTCTTCCTCTGCCTCCCTGATAATCGTATGTGGATACAGCAAGAGCTTGTTCTTCTCCTCCATATTTCTTGAATTTCTGCTCGTGAACAAGGAGCGAGCTTTGCAAAGCATTAACAGAGAGATTATCAACGTCATTTGATTCCTCGATGGAACATACTATGTAGTTCCATTTATCAGTGAGAGTTCTCAAGATCTTCTCAACAATCTTGACATCTGGCATGTTCTCTCCATAGTTTCGCATATCATTTGCGATCACCATCGCTCGACTGAAGTATTCATCGATTGATTCACCTTGTTTCATCACCAGAATCTCGAAGTCTCTGCGAAGCCGATTGAGTTGTGCTCTATTCACCCGAGCATTCCATTGGCACTTCATCTTCATCGAATCCCAGAGTTGCTTCGATGTTTCCTTTTGTGTTATCGTCTTCAGAATCGTTCTGTCGATTGATTGAAACAGGTAATTCTTTGCCTTCAAGTCTTTGAGTTTCATTTCTTCTAATGTCTTCTTCTGTGCTGCTATCATCTCCACTTCAGCACCTGGTTGTGTGTACCCGGATTCCACAACCGACCAGTACTCCTTGGATCGAAGGAGATTCTCCATGACCATGCTCCAATGATCATAATCCCCATCAAATTTGGGAATTGTAGGTGCAGCGTAACCGCCGTTGTCGTTTCCTTCTGCACTCATTCTTTCTCTCTCTCTTTTGTTTCTTTTCTCTCAATTTGAAGTTAGCTCTGATACAAGATTGTTAATCTCAAAGAACAATTCTGGAAACTGACATACTCAATTAGACAGAGAAACAATGGCTTAAGTATCCTTATAGGAAACAGAGAAAATAGAACGTGCAGCAACTAGTTCCTAAGAAATAGCAAACGTGATCCAA
This sequence comes from Eutrema japonicum, assembly GCA_030161315.1. NCBI lineage: Eukaryota > Viridiplantae > Streptophyta > Magnoliopsida > Brassicales > Brassicaceae > Eutrema > Eutrema japonicum. Next base: position 44,919,190 of record BSQW01000002.1, on the reverse strand, counting down.
ACATGATAACCACGTTTGACTGAAGCAAATAACAATCTCCTAAAGAACCGGTCAAAGACTACTTAACACTTCAACATTATATACGTGGAGACGTTTTTCGATTATGGTCATGTTATAAGTTTATACATTAGGTTGCATGATATGGATATATAGTAGGTTATCATGTATTATAAAAAGGTACTTCATAACTAATCTACAACGTTTAGCAGCTGTTAAATATAGAAAAATTATAAGTGGGACATGATATGGATATATAGTAGGTTATCATGTATTATAAAAAGGTACTTCATAACTAATCTACAACGTTTAGCAGCTGTTAAATATAGAAAAATTATAAGTGGGACATGAAACTTGTGATACACAGAAGAGAAGTGAACAGCAATATACTAAAGGATGCCTTTATTTGAAATCAAATGAAATAGGTGAAACAAACAAAAGTAGGTGAAGAAAACAAGAAAATGAAGCGACTACCCAAACTTCTCTTTTCTTTTTACCCTTTACATGAAAATATCGAAGCTGCGAGGATTTTTATATTGGTTTCGCAGCACAAAATTATATGGGTTGAATCAAAAACATTGAAAGTCTAATATGTCTAATATATGTCTATATATACATTAAAAACTTAAACTGAAATTATATTATAAGTATCTCTTCTGCTTTGAAAACTGGATTGAGATTGGATTGAGTGATTTGTTTTCTGGTGTTTGATGTTTGACTATAACTTGAGACACTACAAATAGTATATGACAATGGCTTTGGACATAAGCTACGTATGTACCTAATGTTACATGCACGTTGATTTATAAGCCAAAAAGAAAAGAAAAAAAATACAAATCAATGAAATTAATAGTTAAAGTATGGGTTTACTTGTGGTTACTGCAATGAAGCCAAACAAACTTTGGAAATCTGATTAAGCACTGCTCAAAATCAGTAGTAAGTCAAAGATAGCGGTTGTAATTGGTCACCCGAAAGTAAAAATCACATGGGGATGCTAACTTCTTGACTATCAATAATTTTGTTTGCCAATTATATGTTGATATTAAGAATTTTCAACATATTACTGCAACCTAACCAAATTAATTATGTATTTATATAGTTTTTTTAAATTTTAAACGTTTAACTAAATCGAAAATAAGAAGGAGCAAGTGGGTAAGTAGTTGTCATATATCTGTTGTCATTTTATCGGTGTCAAATTCAACTCTACATGTTCTCTATGTGTAAAGGTATTTGAATATTGGACTTGTCTGTTGTGGTCTAAAATGATGAAAAAAAAATCGAAAATTTAATCTAAAAAGTTAAATTTTCTTTCGATTAAATTGTACACAATATTATCGTTCATGTGAGATAATATGAGTGATTTTATTACAGAAGACTTATATATACTCCACAGCCAAAATGTGAGCTTATATACTACGAAAAAGTTTTCAGAAAAGTTATCTAATAAATTTATGGCTAATCAATGTTTGATGAAGATTAACATATGGAAAAAAAACGATTTGAATGATTTGGAAGACAGGCATAGTAGAATCCGAACAAAAAAAGAGTCAGTGAGCACGTGAGATTGTGTTAAAATTGTCAGTGATCAATCTGAAGAAGGATTTGTTTATCCATTATGCTATAAAATCTCACTTCAATTGTTGTGTGTGTGTGTTTTAGACAAGGCATAACCAACGGGTTTGTAAGAAAATTAAAACATGTGAAATACTACTATCGAAAAGTGGTCAAGAAAGTCAAATATGTTACTTATTACTCATGATTCGATCTACTTTGATTAGTCTCTCTATTTATCCAAGATAGTTAAATTCCCTTGAGAAATATATCAAGAACACCTTCTGTTCCACATTATTGGGCTTTATATGGGCCCATATTGAGTTCTATAGCCCGCATTTTCGGGTTTTTACATTTCAGAGCTAGATTGTGGGCCCTATCAGTGTTACTCACGTTTGTTTTAAAAACACGTGGCGTATCTGTTCAACGCGCAAACCAGTTACGTGTCTAATTTATCCGCCTCCATCGGATCCGAATCAGGTTCTCGATATTATTTCCGTCATTACCAGAATTTACCGGCAAGTTGTAAAATCCCTAATCCAACAAGGTCGTGGTCGGAATTTTGGGGAAAAATCGAACAAGGTCGTCGTCGGATTCCTGGATCATGGAACTCTCTCTGATCGCCGATACAGTCGCAGTTTGCACGGCGAAGCAAGGCATAGCGTTTGGGAAATCTCTTCTCAACCGGTGGGATTTGGCCAATCACATTTCATTCGTCGATTCTACTGTTGATCAGTCTCCGGGTGGGATCGTTCAAGCATCGGCGGTTATCTTTCCCGTTGATGCAATCTCCCCTCCTCCGGTTAGATCCAGCTCTTACAAGACAATCCGCCGGATCCGCAAAAAGCGGCGAACGAAGCGTGTTTCCTTCGGCGGTGATTCGGAAGACGGAGGAGATTTTGGCCGTTTTCTATTAGAAGGCGATTTCGGTGGTAACGACGGTCCATTCGGATTTGGTGGTGGAGGCGGTGGAAACGATGGCGGCGGAAAGGGATGGAACTACTGCGGAGGTGGAAGCTGGGACGAGTCTTCGTCTTCGTCGTGGTCGGATCCAGCAATGGAATTCGTGTACGAAGTGATCTGCTGGATTGCGTTATCGAATTGCGTGCACTTCGCGTTCAAGAGGATAGTGAGGATCGTGACGGACGGTGAAAGGGAGAAGCTGAACCTGACATTGTCTCCGGTGTGCTGACAAATTCGCGGTTAGGTTGCAGTAACATGTTGAAAATTCTTCTTATTCTCAGGCCCAGAATTCCATCAAATTATCTCTCGTGTGTATATATCATTGTACATTTATAATTAATTTCGATTGCAATTCATCTTAGATAATTTACCCATTGCTATGTTTAGATAAGTTTTAGTCCTTGGAAACGAGAATGATGATGATAATTGATGATTCTCTTACAATGATGAGAGTTTTATGGCGGGCATGTAATAAAAAACTTCATTACAGATACAGATACTTGTTCATGCAAATAAAATAACTAGACAAGGGTTTATACTATATTATTAAGCACCGCCCTTGTTTAACTCTCCGGGATGAGTAGCTGTAGCTTGATTACCCATGGATGGTTGGTTCCAGTTCTGTGTTGGCTCTCTTCTCTCCACCTGCATAGTCTCACGGCGCCTATCGTACCTAGGCTTAGACCGATGTCCGGTTTGGCGCTGTTCAGTGAACCTGTACTGTGGTCTTGGTATGACCTTTCCTTCAATGTACAAGTCACCTGAACATCAGCCAAACAAAAATTCTCAAGATTCTCTCGTAATATCCCAATTATTCAGAAGAAATCCAAAATCATTACAAACCTCCATAGTCTTTGTTGGGTACATCAAGATAGGAATCTGGTAGGACCCAGAGAACACCAGGCAATCCTGAAGAATCACAACTCTGGATTAGATATTTTATATACAAGCAAGTGAATAAGTTCCAAACCTAGAGACCCATATGTTCTCATTATTGATTGATTGAGCCATTCAACAGAGTAAAACCAAAATGAAGAAGAACACTATTACGGTACAGCTACATAACTCATTTAACCAGAAAAGCTAACCTTTGACTTTGCAAGAAAGCTCTTCAGAGATCAAAGCACCAAAGCCAGTGTAGGTCGAAGTGCAAACCGAGTAAATCTTCTTCTTTGCCTCCTCCTCGCTACAAACAACACAACTCCATCAGACTCCAAATGCACAAACGAAATGAGAAACAAAATCAAATGAAAATGGGATTTTGCCTGCCGACGACGGAAGTCAAGGTTTTGACATAAGCATTGATCATCTCATCTTCGGTGGGTTTGGGATCAGTGAACTCCATGACGATGAGCCAGTGCTCGTAATCGCACCCATCAAGAAGAATCGTCTCCTTCGGCGGACGGTTGCTCCAATTCGGCGAAGGATCGTTCAGCGGAGAGTATCCTGACCCGGATGTCTTGGGCCGGGTCGCTGTGTAACACGGCCCCAGTACGGTTCGGGTAGAGGAAACCTTGTCATTAAAGGCACGGCGAATCGAGAACGAGAAGATAGTGTAGAAAACGACGAAGAATAAGTAGACGAATAGAGGGTTTTGCTTAGGAGTGTCGCTAATTTGCGCCGCGCGGTGAAAGCCATCGCCGGTGAGGGTTTCGGCTTCTGTTGCTCTTGGGCGTATCTCTCTACTTCTCTTCAGCTGCTTCGGTAAATTATATGGGCTAAGTGGGCCTTTAGTTTATGTTTTTATATGGGCCATTAAACTTCGATTAGCTTGTCTTAATTCTTGTTGTTGTAGGTTTTTTTTGTTTGTTTGTTGTCTATTCCAAACATTCTTGTCCAATTGTTGTTCATCGATATAAAAGTTGTTTCGAAAAGCCTTTTTATCAGAAAGAATAGATAAAAAGATAAGATTAACATAGTGAACATGTCGTCCCAAGTCAAAACATCTGATCAAATATGCATTTATATCCGTTGATGTGTTTTATGGTCACTGAAGTTTGACTCTTTTGCTGCCAACATAAATCACGACGATGATGATAATATTAATATCAATGGTTAGAACTTAGAAGTAAAGGAAAAAAAGATGACTAAGACGATGATTAGACGTAGAAGAAAAAAAGTCTAATCCAAATGGTTACTGGATTTATAATGATGAAAAAAATAAAAAATTGAACTAGAACTATCTCATTTCGAAATAATATTTTGTAGATAAGGTTTTTCGTTAATCCCATGTCGAAGGTATATCATCTAATTACGATTTCTTCTGAATTTATTATCTAAAATAGAATAGTATATATGTGTGCTGACTGAAACCTTGAATAGTTTAGTAAGTTTGATCAGAACTTGATTTCTTCTCTATACTTTTAAAAGATAGCTATGAATTTGATAGCAGGCTAAAAATAAATAAAAATATTATCCAAAGGGTAAGGTTTGCGACTTTCCAAAATAGTAGTGCTTGTGTATTTACGATCTTTGAGCAAAGATCCTTCTTGTTCATCGATTTACTTGAAGAGCAGAGAGACAACTAAACATGGGGAGCATCACGGGCGATCTGGTGACACGTGTCCAGTCAGCTCATCGCTTCGATCACGATGCCTTGTTTCGTTTCGCCGCCGACAACGTCTCCGGTTTTCCAACCAACCCATCCCAATTCACTGTCTCGCAGGTATTCCTTCTTACAATCTTGAGGTTTTCTCCGCCAAGAAAGAAACTTTATCAGATTTTTTGTTTTTGTCTTTACAGTTCGGACATGGGCAGTCGAATCCCACGTTTCTGATCGAGGTTGTCTCAGGGAGTTCCTTGAAACGATACGTTTTGAGGAAGAAGCCTCCTGGGAAGCTCCTGGAATCTGCTCATGCTGTTGATAGGGAGTTTCAGGTATCAATCTTCAACTCTGGAAAATCCCCTGTCTACTACTGAATTTCGAATTTTGGGTGGTGAAAATGATGATACTACTCCGATTTTTGTTACCTGGATCCATTCGATTTTTTTAGGAAGATGAAATGTTGTTATTTGTAATACCGTTTGGACTGTTTTTTTGTCACTTTGTGATGTTGCGTACAATAGATACATAATCGAATAAAGGTGGAGGCTTTTGCCTAATGCTTTTGATGATTACTATGTAGGTGCTTAGGGCTCTGGGTGAGCATACACAGGTTCCTGTTCCTAAAGTCTTCTGCTTATGCACTGACCCCACCGTGATTGGGACTGCCTTTTACATTATGGAGTTTATGGAAGGACGTATATTCATAGACCCCAAGTTACCGGTAAGACATTCTGTTATCCGAATGTAATTGTCCGCTTTTCTCGCTTCAGATGTGACTCATCATGAACCCGAAGGCCTAAAATTGTGTGTTTCATTGGCTTTGAATTAGAATATAGCACCCGGAAGAAGGAGTGGGATCTATCGTGCAACCACCCAAGCCTTAGCTTCTCTTCATTCTGCTGATGTGGATGCTATTGGTCTTGAGAAATATGGTCGGCGCGCCAATTACTGCAGAAGACAGGTTAGTGGGCATTAATTGGGGCTGGTGACTTTTGACATCACTAGTTTGTTGTTCTGCTAATGCTTATGTGCTCTTGCTAAAGATCTTTTGAATTGATTGGATATCTAAATTTCAGATAGATAGGTGGTTCAAACAATATTTGGCTTCAACAAGTGAAGGTAAACCCGAAAGGAATCCAAAGATGTTTGAGCTTGTTGATTGGTTACGCAAAAGCATACCCGCGGAAGATTCAACAGGAGCAACATCAGGCCTTGTCCACGGAGACTTCCGCATTGACAATCTCGTCTTTCATCCTTCTGAGGTTTGAAGAATTTCAAGCTCTTTTGTGTTTTTTATCCTTGGATAGTCTCGGAGACCGTACTGAAATTACCTTAACCTGCAGGATCGAGTTATTGGAATAATTGACTGGGAATTGTCCACGCTTGGAAACCAAATGTGTGATGTCGCATACAGCTGTATGGTAATAAGCTATTCTTGTTTGTTGCATTGTATTCACAAAGCGGTTTTCTTTGCTTCCTTCTCTGATATACAGTTCATGGTGTTGGCAGCATTACATTGTGAATGTTCAGCTCGATCAGGAGCACGTGAGTGAAGGTCTTGAAACTTCTGGACTTCCGGAAGGAATGCTTTCGATGCCAGAATTTCTCTTAGAATACTGTTCTGCATCGGTAAGTCCTGCAATAACATGTAAAGTTAAATTTGTTTTTCTATATAATACGCTTTCTTGAAAATGAACCGAGTCAGCTTTCCTCATAAATTGGCTATACTTTCTCAAATTTCTATTGTTGTGACATATTGGTAAATGAACTTTAGGGAAAACCATGGCCTGCTGCAAACTGGAAGTTCTACGTAGCATTCTCTATGTTTCGGGTTGCTTCAATCTACACGGGGGTGTACAACAGATGGTTAATGGTATTGGCCGGGAAATTTTATTTACTTTAAGATTCTTTGTTATGCAGTTGTAGAGCCATTAACATTGTATTGGACATGTAGGGGAATGCTTCTGCAGGTGAACGAGCCCGGAATACAGGGGCTCAAGCCAATGAGCTTGTAGAGTTTGCCTTGGGTTATATTGCGCGCGAAAATGTTCTCCCTGAGCACCCTCCATCTGGTAATCGGCCTCTTAGAGATTCAAGTTTTGTTATGAAAAAGTGTTTAGTTTACGTTTCTTAAGTAGGGATAAACAATACTTTGATCGCTTCTTTGCGTTTCTCCTTTGGGATGCAGTTAAAAGAGACGTGAGCCCGTCCTATGAAAGCCTTGTGGATGGAAGCGGGAGATTCGTTCCCAACAGAAAAGTATTGGAGTTAAGGCAAAAGTTGATCAAGTTTATGGAAACTCATATCTACCCGATGGAAAAAGAGTTCTCCAAACTTGCTCAATCAGATTTGCGATGGACCGTTCACCCGGAGGAGGAAATGTTAAAGGAGGTGGCAAAGAGAGAAGGCCTATGGAACTTATTTGTTCCTGTATGTATATTTTCTCTACAAGTCTTTAATTGTTTTTACCCTGAGTGAGAGTGCACTTATGGATTCTTGGTTCTTGCAGGTAGATAGTGCTGCTAGAGCTAAAAGAGAACTGGCAGCTATTGAGAATAAACATGATTTCTCGAGCAAGTCGTTTGATCAATTGTTTGGTGAGGGCCTCACAAACCTAGAGTATGGTTACCTTTGTGAGATCATGGGTCGTTCTGTTTGGGCTCCACAGGTGTTTAACTGTGGTGCACCTGATACTGGAAACATGGAGGTAGAAAAAGCCTGTTTTTGTTTACGGGTCCAGAATCATCTCATTGCTTATTACGTGTATTTATATCATCTGTATTATCTTGTAGGTGATACTACGGTATGGAAACAAAGAACAAATTTCTGAATGGCTTATTCCGTTGCTTGAGGGGAAAATTCGTTCTGGATTTGCTATGACTGAGCCACAAGTTGCATCTTCTGATGCAACCAATATTGAGTGCTCTATTATAAGGTAAGAGATTTTTCTATATGTTGGAATCTACTTTCATTCGAGTTCTCAACTAAAAAAGACAAAAGCATATATCTTCAATTTCTATACTGGTAATTCCTGAAGACTGAGGCTGAGTCCACATTACTCCTTATAGCTAAATCTGTTGCTTATACAGACAAGGTGATTCATATGTCATTAATGGCACAAAATGGTGGACAAGTGGAGCCATGGATCCCAGGTGCAGAGTACTTATTCTCATGGTTAGTTCTCTATTATTGCTCTCTTTCTATCTAAAAAAGTAAATCCATTCATAAATGTATTTGTTCTATTTGGCCTAGTTATTCAAACAAATTTTATCCGTGTTGTACAGGGAAAAACTGATTTCAACGCCCCAAAACATAAGCAACAGTCTATGATATTAGTGGACATGCGGACTCCAGGTATACATGTGAAGAGGCCTCTCACAGTGTTTGGTTTTGATGACGCGCCTCATGGACATGCTGAAATTTCTTTTAAAAATGTGATTGTCCCGGCGAAGAATATCCTTCTAGGAGAAGGCCGAGGATTCGAGATTGCTCAGGTAATACTACAAAAGATAGACACAGATTCAGGGCTTGCAGTAACAGAGATTGTAAGGATTGTATTTATAGGTCGCTTGCTTTGTTTGTGATATCAGGGTAGGTTAGGCCCTGGAAGATTGCACCATTGCATGAGGCTAATAGGTGCAGCAGAGCGTGGAATGGAGCTAATGGCTCAAAGAGCTCTGAGTAGGAAAACTTTTGGGAAATTCATAGCGCAGCAAGGTTCTTTTGTCTCTGATCTTGCAAAGGTAAAAGACATTGTGTGCTTTAATCACCTAAATGCTTCTTATGAGTTCGTCTTATATGAGTGGTTGTATGGATACAGTTGCGGGTAGAGCTGGAAGGAACTCGATTGTTGGTTCTAGAAGCTGCTGATCATCTCGATAAGTTTGGAAACAAAAGAGCTCGAGGAATTCTCGCAATGGCCAAGGTAACAAAGTTATATATTTGTAAATTTTGTTCCCATCAGAAATCGACGAAAGTAGATCTTGAAAAGGCAAAATCATTTGGGGTACTCAGGTTGCAGCTCCAAACATGGCGTTGAAGGTACTGGACACGGCAATGCAAGTCCATGGAGCAGCCGGTGTATCCTCGGACACAGTCTTAGCGCATCTGTGGGCCACGGCTAGAACGCTCAGGATTGCTGATGGACCTGACGAGGTTCATCTTGGGACCATTGGCAAGTTAGAATTACAGAGAGCTTCAAAGCTTTAAAATCTTTTTCAGATTTGCGAGTCTGGTCCTCAGAAAAGAATTAAAAAATCAGATATTGTTTCTTATTTTTATTTATATCAAAATAAAACTGTTCTTGGGTCTTTTACTGAATAATAATGCATCGTGACATTCAACAGCTAAAACGAACCTACCCTTTTGAGATTCTTCTCACGCCTCGTCGCAGCTGCTTTTACTCTTTTATCTCTAAATCAATTCCTCATTCAGTAAGAATCACAAAATTTCTTTAGAAAATTATCAATATTACATTTAACGTAGTTTTAACGTAGTTTTAACGTAGTTTCACTTCATCCCACAAATTCATGCCTCTCCAAAACCATACTATTCATAGGCTTATCATAAAAGCGGGAAACCAAACATTTTAGATGGAGAAAAAACCTCACAAACTTGTCTGAAAAAGAGACAATATTCCTAAAGACAGAAAATGTAACATAGCCTCATGTTCTTTCCTTAAACCCTAAAAATAGCATTGAAACTCATCTCTATATTAACCCCATCGAGATCTTTCTATCCATTTGTTCTTAGCTTTCTAAATACCAAACACCAAAAACCCCTCCCCAAATAAAAAAAAACAAAAAAATTCAGAGCTAGAACTAGAAGGGGCCTTATAGCCACAGTTACAGCCTGTAACTTACAGGCCCCGTCTGCTCCATTTCTAACATGTTATAGACACATTAGAAAGTAGAAGAAAACCAAAAAAACTACAACAAATTACCTCTTTTGAATTTTGTGAACAAAGAAAACCACAAAAACAAAAACAAAAATGGCGTTTGATGGTGACAAGAAAAAGAAATGCATCATCGCCGGTAGTGTCTCGGGTTTGCTAGTCATCATGGTTGTCTCTGTAGCTGTCGTAACATCTAAAAACTCTCCCAATGAAAATGAGATCCGGAAAAACACCAAAGCGGTAAAAGCAGTTTGTAAACCCACTGACTTCAAAGAGACCTGCGTCAACAGCTTAATGAACGCCTCTCCCAAATCCACTGAGCCTCTCGACCTCATCAAACTCGGCTTCAACGTCACTATCAAATCCATCAACGAAGCCCTCAAGAAAGCCTCTCAAGACATTAAACCCAATGCTGACGAAGACCCCGAAGCAAAGGGTGCTTTCGAGCTGTGTGAGAAGCTAATGATTGACGCTATTGATGATCTGCAAAAGTGTGTTAATCACAGGTACTCAGTTGCTCATATTGACGGCTTTGTTGAAGATCTTCGAGTTTGGCTAAGTGGCTCCATCGCATTCCAGCAAACCTGTATGGATTCCTTTGAGGAAATTAAGTCGAATCTTTTGCAAGACATGCTTAAAATCTTCAAAACATCAAGAGAGCTTAGCAGCAATAGCCTTGCCATGGTTACTGACCTCTCCACCATTCTCCCGAATTCCAACGTCTCAGGTATCTTTTCAATCAACCAAAGATATCTCCAAAATAACCATTGCCAATCATCAATCTGAATAAAAGAAAGAAAAAAGAATCGTAATGTGCTTCTTGATAACAGGACTAACCGGAGCTCTTGCAAGCTATGCCAGAAAGCTCTTGTCTACAAAAGATGGTATCCCAACATGGGTTGGAGCAGAGGCAAGACGACTCATGGCAGCACCACAAGGAGGAGGACCAGTAGTGAGGGCTAATGCCGTGGTGGCTCAAGACGGAAGTGGTCAGTTCAAGACCATCGCCGATGCTCTAAATGCTGTGCCTAAAGACAACGGACTGCCATTCGTCATCCACATCAAACAAGGTATCTACAAGGAGAAAGTAATGGTCACCAGGAAAATGCCCTACGTCACTTTCATCGGTGATGGACCAACCAAGACCAAAATCACCGGCAGCCTCAATTTCGGTCTCGGAAGAGTCAAGACGTTCCTAACAGCCTCCGTCAGTGAGTTTCGATTTTCCACTGCTTAAAAATCATCTACCAAAGAGAGATGCTTGACATTACAAATTCTGTGTTTTGTTTGCAGCAATCGAGGGCGACCACTTCACAGCTAAGAACATCGGGATCGAGAACACGGCTGGACCAGAGGGAGGACAGGCGGTGGCGTTGAGAGTCTCGGCGGATTACGCCGTGTTCTACAGCTGTCAAATCGACGGTTACCAAGACACCTTATACGTTCACTCTCACCGGCAATTCTACCGTGAATGCACAGTCTCCGGAACCGTAGATTTCATCTTCGGCGACGCGAAATGCGTCCTTCAGAACTGTAAAATCGTCGTCCGAAAACCTAAGGGAGGTCAATCGTGTATGGTCACCGCTCAGGGACGCACCGACGTCCGCGAATCGACCGGGTTGGTGCTCCACAACTGCCATATAGTGGGAGAGCCGGCGTATATCCGGGTGAAATCTGTGAACAAAGCATATCTCGGAAGGCCGTGGAAACAGTTCTCGAGGACGATCATCATGAAGACGACGATCGATGACGTCATCGATCCAGCGGGGTGGCTTCCTTGGCAGGGAGACTTTGCGCTCAAGACGCTATACTACGCCGAGCATCTGAATATTGGGCCTGGATCGAATCAGGCCCAAAGAGTTAAATGGCCCGGAATCAAGAAACTATCGCCCGAGGAGGCTCTTTTATACACTGGCGGGAGATTCTTACGTGGCGATACGTGGATCCCACAAACCCAAGTTCCGTACACCGCGAACATGTAGGAGATTCCGATTTGTAAATGGAATTTATTTTCAATAACATTCCTCGCTTTGGCAAAATAAAAATTTAATATAGGGAAGATAATAGTTTTAGGACAACGAAGAGATAATGTATGGCCTTTTTTTTATAAAGTAAAAAAAGGGGAATAAGTATAGGGAAAAGAAGGAAAATGTTGAAATTGACATAATAGACGACTCGTTGCATTGAATTGAGTGAACCCCACACTCTCCCAACGGCCATCCCCATTCTCTTCGATCCCTTCACAATCCCATTTTCCGCCATTAAAACAACTCTCTCCTTAAAACTTCACAACTCAGACGATAAACGTCGACCCACGAAGAATAATGTCCAACAACAATTCCCCAATTTTCCCCATCCCCGATTCTCGACATTTCAGCGACTTTGGCTTCGATCCCCAGTTTGACTACTTTCAGGTTTTTTTTTTACGTTTTGCTATGGTTTCTGAGGGTTTCTTTTAATGGGTTTGCTTAATTGTTTCGTTTCGAATTATCAAAATCAATTTTTTGCTCTACATTTCGCATTTGGCTCTGTTTTAGGTGAATTTGGTCCGTTTTGTTTTTGATGTTTATGGTTTCCCGTGAAAGGTTATGGAGGAAGCAAGGAAGCATAAGAGAGAAACGTCGGCAAAATCCTCAATCAACGGGATTCACTTCAAGCTCCAGAAACCCATTTCAAAAGATGACCCGACCCGATCAACAATGCACAACAAGTGGAAGAAACGGTGGTGGTGGAAGAAAGCTTTCCCCTTTTTCAAGTGGCGGAAATGGCCAATCTCCACCGTTGGCATGAACGAAGACCGGAGGTCTAGGAATTATCGCGCCGTAACCGGGTCTATGTCGTTGTCGGGTCCGATTTACGCAACGGAGAGCCGGAGCGGGTCGAGCACACCTTACCGTATGACGACGACGAGAAGACCTTCGTCGGGAACACTGACGCCGGCGAGGAAGGGTGACGTGGCGATCCCGTATTTTAGCTTACGAGAGCTTAACATGGAGCAGCAGCAACAACAGAGGATCTCTATCTCTTCTTCGCCCATTTACTTGGTCACGTAAAAAACAGTAAATTTAGAAAAACAAAACTTTTCTTTTTAATTGGGACGAAAATGTGATCTCATGTTTTTAATCTTTTGTGCAATTGGTGAAAGCTGTAAAGAGTTTCATCTATCCCACGTGAATCAGTATACTAGTTGCCTTTTAAAAAAAATATTTTTGTCGGCTTTGTATGGTTATATTATAATTATTTGAATATTTCAAGAGCGTCATGGTTGAAAACTTTGAAAGTGAATGGAACCGGTAGGAATGAAGATTCCTTTAGTCCTTCAATATGTTTTTTTTTAACAAAAGGAACGTTAGTACTTACAATTCGAACGCTGATCTTTAATTATAAGAAATTAATGCGTTTCATTCGATACACAAAATACATTTTAATTATTTACAAAATGTTCCAAGTGGAGAGTTATTCTAACATAGGTTCATTATACTCCATCCGTTTTATATTAGTTGTCGTTATAGATTGTTTTACGTAGATTAAAAAGTTAAAAGAGTAGTGATAAAAGTGAAAATATTATCAAACGTTTACACTGAAATTTTAAAACGACAACTAATATAAAACAAAATTTAAGGTATAAAACGACAACTAATATGAAACAGATGGAGTATGAGGTTAGCTAGTCTTTAATTTTGAAAAGAAAAAAGAAAACTAGTCTTTCATATGTCGTTTTGGAGGTATTTTGGTATACTTTTGTAGCGTGTTCTTTCTTTTAGTAATCTCAGAAGCAAATAGCATGTTCATGGACATAAGTTATAGAGTAGTACGCAACTCAGACGCTAAGCTTGGTCTTATTCGAACATAAAGATTCATACAATTTGTGTTTCATGTTCATTATTTCTTATTCCAATATTTTTATTAGTACAAAGGCTTCCAGAATACTCAAAGGGAGATTTATAAAGAAACATGAACACTTTTTTATTCTTGTTTTTGTTTTTTTTTGTTCTTATCTCATTTGAAGCATTAGCAACTCCGGTTTCTCAATATACTCTTTCCACTGGCAGCAAAACCGAGCTACCGTTGCTCCATCTAGAACTCTATGATCCGCAGCAATGTTAACCTGAATCAAAAACCGAATTCATAATAAGGCTTTGGTACTAACAAAAATCTTGAACCAATTAAGAAATGATGAACATTATTAAGCTTTACCATCATTATCGATGCAGGATAAACAGTTCCGTCTTCTGAGAATTTTGGAACTTTCTCGATTCTTCCAAGAGCAATGATGGCAACTTCAGGTAAGTTTAGAAGAGGGGATCCGAATTTCCCACCGATTGCACCAATGTTACTCAGAGTTATGGTTCCACCGGTTACATCCTCGGGGCTAAGTTTGTTGTTTGTTGCCAAATGTTGTAACCGCGACAGCTCTTTAGTTATCTCTAGTAGAGATAATGACTGGACATTCTTTATATTAGGGACGACAAGGCCATGTTCAGTAGCCATTGCAACTCCAATGTTATGTGAACCTGCGATAAACCAGGAATCGATACCCTTAATCCAAAGATTAGAAGCACAAAAAATCAAAATAACAATAGAAGTTCCTATTAAAAACCTTTGAGGATGATCTCAAGAGACTCCTCGTTGAAGCAACTATTCACAAAAGGATATCTGCTTAGAGCCATTGACAGCGACTTGATTAAAGTAGGAAGGAAAGTGTGTTTGATGGTGGAATCTGTATTGTTCTCTTTAAAGAATTGCTTGAGCTCCACAAGTGCATCGCAGTTTATCTCCTCAACGAAATGAAAATGCGGTACCTTTGTAGCCATAGTCATTGTCTTGACCATTGCTCGGTTGAATCCCCTGCGAATAAGGAAAACTTTCGGCATTGATTCAGATACTAGATGAGTTAATTTACCATTATAAACCAGCCACATATTGACAACAATAGGTGTACCTTAGAGGAATTGTTTTATCTTCAAAGTTAGTCGTTATAGTGGAAATGGAGTCTCCTCCTATAACATGACTCTCAGAAGAAACTGAATCTGTTACATTTCCATTCTGGCCACCAAATTTAAGAACATCCTCTTTCAAAACTCTACCATCTTTACCACTTCCAATAACGACATTGATGTCTATGCCAAGGTCTTTTGCAAGGTTACGAACAGCAGGCGTTGAAAGAGCTCCAACAAGATTGTCTGTTTTTTGCTTAGAACAGCTTGGATTTACATTTCCTGGACTATCAGAGGTTACTAGAAGAGCGTCCTGGGCGTCTTCAACCGCCAGCCTAACCAGAGTCTCTCCAACCTTGCATCAATAGATTTTGCTGCATATAAGTACTTGTAAAAGTGATGCAACTGATACCTGATCTATCAGAAGCTTTAAACACATATATATATATAACACAAAAGAGTAACATGTCAAAATCGCTGAAATACAGTTATCACATTCCAAGAAAGAAAGAAAAAAAGTATCTAATTATTCAATCTGTATGCTCTAACCTTAATAATGTCACCTGGAGCATGTGAAATCAGAGCTATTTTCCCCTTAAAACGGCTCGTTATCTCTATTGTTGCTTTATCGCTCTGAACTTCACAGAGTGGCTGAAACTCTTCAACAGGATCGCCCTGCAGACCAAAAAAAAAAAGCAAACAGCAAAATGATTCTAAATTAAACCCAAAAGAACAATCGAAAAAAAAATTGAATCTTTAAGCAGAAACAAAAACAAAACAAAACAACAGACCTCTTTCACAAACCACTTGAGAAGCTCACATTCAGCAATACCTTCCCCAGTTTGTGCCAGTGGCACATCAATCAACCCTGCATTTGAATCTATGGCCATGGCTTCGTTCGAAAACCAGCTTCTTCTTCCTCCACACCATTTCATCAACTGCCAAATTACGATAAACTTGTTTGATCTTAAAATTAACCAGAAAAATTAAACATTTCTCCCCATTTCTCAACTTAAGTCCCCTGAAAATGAAAACGTTCTTTCCTTCTAAATTTTAAGAGGTTAATGTTTGTTTTCCACTCGAAGAGCTTGTCGGAAACTGATGTCAGGGTGAAGCCAAGAAAACAATCACGCCCCAAAAAAGCTTTTAAAACAGCTCAACAAAATTAGAAAATTTGGACTGAAGAAACTTACAGAGAGAGAGTTAACAAGGAACGTCGGAGAGGTGAACGACTGAGAATGATACTCCGGCACCCGAAACGGCGGAGCGCAAACAGAAGACGAGCTGAATGGGCGGAGAAACCGATGGCTCCGCCAGATCCGCCGCGCGATCATCGTCGTTCACGGTTGGTTTTTGGTAACAACAGTATAGGGAGAAACAAAAAACAAAACAAAAGAAACAGATGAATTGGTAATTTCTCTTTCAAACAACTCGGAAGATGAAAATCTGCGCTGAATTTATATTAAGTATGGAGTAAGGATTAGTGCCAAAAAAATAAAAGACTATCGGATTAGTTTATCTATGCCCCGTCAGCAATATTTTTCAGAGCTTTTCGAGGAGGATCAATGGTACACGCGTGTTCTGAGTCATGACCCAGTGATCGTATATATCACTTGAATAAACAAAAAAAAAAGGTTTTTTTTTTAAATGTGATTTGGGTTTTTTAATATTAATTTACAAGCATGAAACTCTTGAACAAGTGCGCATTAATTTGAACTTTTTTTTTTTTTTTTTTTTTTTTTTTTGCTAATGGTTAATTTGAATATCCGAATAAAGTTGATACAAAGCACATGTGCCGTACAGTGCCTGATCTGAAACCTACTACGAACTAAAACTAATAATTACGAACCGCTGTACAAAACACGAGTAAACAATATGAAGAGATTAAGCAGAAGAGGAATAACTCCCTAAAAGCCGATGCGGAGAGAATTGTGAGCTTTGCGTTATCCGAAACCAAGTGGTAAGAAAAGTATCACCATGTTGAGCGGCTGTAAATGGAAGAGAGGAAGCTTCCCGATCCAGGCCGGTCAGATTCGCTCTAATCACTTGGTCTATGTCTCGAATTATAGATGAGAAGGGGCGGGATTCATTCCGATGAAGTCTAGCATTCCTTTGTTTCCATATGTAGTATATAGCCGCTTGTAAGTAGAGTTTGCAAACTAAGGAGATCTTGTGGTTCGTAGAAGATGTGTGCGCCCAAATGAGGATGTCCTCAAAGTTGGAGGGAGGAAACAATTGGGCATTGTTGATGAAGTAATGCCAAATTCCCTGAGAGTAATCACAAGAAAAGAACAGGTGGTTTCTATTCTCGATCTCAATCCCACAAAGCAAGCAAGTCGAAGGAACCTGGATACCCCACGAACGCAATCTGTTCCTCGTTGGAAGCCTATCCCGAATCGATACCCAAACCAAGAAAGAAAATCTGGGAATCGCCCCTGCAAACCAAACCGAATTCTTCCAAGGTACGAGAAGGAGAGGCGGGTGGAGAGCCCCCCAAGTAAGTTTAGAAGAGAACCTGGTTGGCGCTGAACCAGCAGAGGTGGACCAAAGAAACACATCCTGATGCGGAGTTAGAACCGGAGGTGAAGGAGAAAGGCAAGCTTTAAGAAGAAGAGTAATTGGGTGCCTCCCTCTTGGTAAAAGCCAACTCTGATCATCAATAGCCTGAGAAACTGTTGCAAGATAAAAGATGCCCGAGACTCTAGGACCAGCCTCACCCGTTAAGTCGATTAGCGGACCTAAAGAAGTCCAATTATCATGCCAAAACAGCGCTGTGTTTCCCGATCGAACCTGGCAAACAATAAACGGTCGAGCCAGAGGTCTAAGCTTGGTAATTCTTCTCCAAATCCAACTTCCAACACCGCTGAAATCTGTCTCCCAAAAGACTCTGTTTCTGATTAGGTGAGCCTTAACCCAAGATACCCAAAGAGAGCCAGCTTCAGCAAAGAGAAGCCAGATCAACTTTAAGCCAAAAACTTTATTCCAATCCAAAAGTCTTCTGATCCCCAAGCCTCCTTCGACCTTTGGCGTGCAAACTGAGCTCCAGGCAACCTTGGCACTTCTGGCTGAGTTTGGAGCCCCACTCCACAAGAAAGAGTTGCAGATATGTTCCAGCTCTTTAAGACACTTATTTGGTAATGGAAAAACTGCAGACCAGAAGTTGATGGTACTGTTGATTACCGATTGAATCAATTGAAGGCGGCCAGCAAAGGAGAGAAACCGGACTTTCCAAGAAGAGATGTGATTCTTGATCCTGTCTATTAAAGGCTGGTAATCGCAAGGTCTTGGCTTGTGAGGCAGAAGAGGTAAACCCAAATAGCGCACGGGTAACGATCCCTGTGCTAAGCCTAATCTGTCTGCCAAAGATCTTGAGCGCAGGAGGTTGTTCCCGTCAAGATATAAGCAAGTTTTCAGCTTGTTAAGTCCTAGACCCGAGACGGTGTGAAATTCCTGCAAGATTCTTAGGATTTCCTCAAGAGAAGCATCTGATCCATCAAAGAAAAGTAAAACATCATCTGCAAAACTTAGATGGGTGATAATGGGATCAGAGCAGAGAGGATGAAGCCTAAAAATTCTGTCACGGGCTGCCAGGTCAAGTTTTTTTGAAAGGATGTCCATAGCAATGACAAAAAGGTAGGAGGATATCGGATCACCTTGCCTTAACCCTCTTCTTCCCGGGAAATAACCTGCCAATTCTCCATTCACAGCCACAGAGTAAGAGGGGGTTGAGATACATACCCGAATCCATTTGATGAAAATCTCTGGAAGATTGAAAGCCTTTAGGATGTTGAGTATGAATGTCCAATTGAGATTATCAAAAGCCTTTGTGAGATCCACCTTTAGGCATCCTCTAGTAAGTTGCCCGTCTTTGTTAAAGTCAGCGACTAGCTCCGAAGCCAATAGAACGTTTTCGCAAAGAAGACGTCCTTTGATGAAGCCTATCTGATTTCTCTGAATAGCCTGAGGGAGAAACAGCTTAAGACGAGAGGCCAATATCCGAGAGATAACCTTATAGATGGTATTGCAGCAAGACACAGGTCGAAAGTCAGTCAATTTATCAGCGCCAGTTTCCTTGGGGATTAGAACAATGATTGTTGCATTGATTTGCTTTAGGAGAGAGCCAGAAGAGAAGAATTCCCTGACGGCCTTAATACAATCTGGTCCCACCACACACCAGGAGGAAGTATAGAACTCAGCGGGAAACCCATCAGGCCCAGGAGCTTTCGATTTGGGCAATTCAAAGAACGTATTTTTTATCTCCTCATCAAAAGGCAGCCTTGAAAGAGCAGCGTTCAGATCCTCAGAGCAGCGGAAGGGGTGAATTGCTCTGATTTCCTCCACTGTGCAAGGCGATATGGAGTTATTTGGAGTACCCAATAGCCTTACATAATAGTCAACAGCCATTTCTTTTAATCGCACCGGATTGGAGATCCTCAAATTATTAGCATCCCTCAAGTAAACTATCGAATTTTTGGCTTTATGTGAAAGAACAGACTTGTGATAAAAACTTGTATTTGCGTCTCCAAGTCTGCACCAGCGAATACGAGACCGTTGTTGGAAGAAAGACTCCTCCGCTGAAGCCAAGAAAGACCAGACATTTCTAGCATTCTGCTCCAGTGTAAACAGATTTGGTGAAGGATCTGTAAGAAGTTGGCGCTGAATCTCTTCAAGATTTTGAAAAGCCTCCTTGGTTTTTGATTGTATATTACCAAAGTTGGTCCTATTCAGTGTGCGACAACCTCCCTTTGCCTCACGGAGTTTCCGGCAAAGCACAAACATTGCAGAACAACCTGGTCCCACCACGAACAAAGAGTCTCTCCAAACATCCAAAACACTTGAAGAAAAGTGGGGATGGGTTGATAAGAAATTATAATATTTGAAGGGGGTATTTTTTCTTACCACAGATTCTGAAAGGGAGATGATGCAGGGAGCATGATCAGAATCACCAGGAGGATCAAAAATCGCCACTGAGTTAGGAAAGCTAGACAACCACTTGTTGTTGATTAGAGCACGATCCAATTTCCTAGTTATTGGATCCTCTGTCCTCCTGTTTGACCAAGTGTGAACAGTGCCTCGAGTGTTGAGATCATATAACCCACTTGACTCCACACAGTCTCTGAATTCTGTCATTCCTTGAAGAGGTAAGTCATAAGGCTGAGTAGAGTAATGCTCTGATGCTGATAATATCTGATTAAAGTCTCCCGCAAAGATCCAAGGAGCACTGACAAAGTGAGAAGAGAGTGAGACCTCAAGAATGTCGCTCCAGAGAGATCTCCTTTCGAAATGAGTGTTACGCGCATATATGAAAGTTGCCACAAAAGATTGATTGGTTGCCGGAATCGAAACTCCACAGATCATCAGCTGGTCCGTCTTTTTGAAGGTGATAACCACAATAGACGGATCCCAAACTACCCAGATTCTCCCATTTCTCGCTTCAGGGGAGTAATTATTATCTGCCCTCCAACCTGGAAGAGTGGCCGATAAAACATCAACAAAATTTTCCTGCTTAACTCGTGTTTCCAAAAAGCCTCCGAGTAAAGGTTTATTGGCGGTAATCCACCGATTTACTAAAGATTGACGACGGTAACCATTTAACCCGCGCACGTTCCAAAAAAACATCTTCATAGATGACAAAAAATGGTTAGGGGTAACTCTTGATTAGGCATAACGAGGCAGAGCGCCCCTAGAGCGACTCCGAACTCAAGCTTTATCTTTTAACGTAACACGTTTATGAGCACTGGCAAGGATCAACAGGTCTGATGATGCTTTCCCTTTCCCTTTGCCTAATTCTTTTCCTGGAACCAGAGAGTCATCGAGAGCCTTTGCCTTAGCCAAACGAAGTTTCTGTCTTGCTCTAGACTTCTTACTTCCGGATAACGTCCAGGGAACTTCCTCTGAAACTTTATCAATAGCTTCTTTCCGTTGTCGAAAAATTGTCTGAGCCGCCGCTATTACCGCTTCTTCATCGAGGAGCTGATCCGAGGTCAGAGGGGTTTGAAAAGCCGGCTTAGAAGACACTGTATCAAGCTCTAGAGGCACCTCCTTCCTACGCACAACAAAAACTGATTTGTTCACAGATGAGGAATGTTCGCAGGAACCAACCAAACTCGATTCTCCTGATGTGCGCTTAGGGGATGAAGGAGGCTCAGGAAGCAGATGGAGAGTAGGATTGGAAGCTGAAGGAGTTTCTTTTGGGATTGAGGGAAGTGCATCAGTATCAAAGGGAGCAGGAGGGGTAGAGTTTTGAGCTTCGTTGTCAGGTGAAACTGAGTCATAAGTCTCGAGATTCCCTTCTTGAGGAGGCACGACCGAGGGACAGCGTAGGAGTAGGTGCCCGAAACGGCCACAATTTGTGCATTTCGGAGGGGGTCTCGGGTATTCAACAGCAACACGAACCTCGTTCCCATCGTCATCCACAACAATGACAGAGCTCGGAAGCGATTGACTAAGCAAGATTTCAACTTTGACTTTTGTATCTCCGTCGATGAGAGGGTTTAGTCGAGATTTATCAGTGTGAAGTGGCTCCCCGATACCCGAAGCAATTGTGCTCAGCCCTGCCAGAGAATATAGTTGTGGAGGAACATCTTTGACCAGTACCCAAATCGGTATCGAAACAAGCTCTGGGAGAGTGAGAGCGGCTGTTGGAGACCAAGCAGTGACTGAGAATAAGCAGTTACCAGCTTGCCAAAAACCGACTTCAATAGCCCAATTTCTAGAGGCTTCCGACGGGATGTGAATGAGAACTCGGTTTTTTGAGAAGCTACGGATGGAAATCTTGCCTTGTCTTCCCCAGATTGGGTTTAGATCCAAGAAGATTTTCCCGTGGGGGGGAGGAGTTCCATGGAACTGAGCTATTAAGTGATCCTTCCAAGTTTCTGAAGAACGAAGAATAACATTAGCAGGAGCACGCACTATTGGAGTTCCATCTTCTGTGTAAGTGGGGTCCGCCATCTTCCTCAGATTTCTGAGCGAGGATTTGAAGCGAGAAGCCCAAGGAAGGGTGGTGTTGTGGAGAATCGGTGGGTTATCGACTTCAGCTCGAGGCGACGGAGGAGCCTCAACCGTCGGAGGAGTTGGATCTGAAACCGAAGGAGGCACCGCTCGAGGCGACGGAGGAGCCTCAACCGGGGGAGGCTCGTCATCCGGAAACTGCCACATCTGAAGGGGAAGAGAGGAAAAGGAGGGAGAAAGAGGAACATTAATTTGAACTTTAGTTATAATTACCTCTGATTGTGATCATTTAAAGGCCGAACTGGTAGTTGTATATTATGACATGTGAAGTGGTCCAGTCAATGTAGTAGTTGGTTACGTTGGGTGTAAAATAGGTAACGATTGATTTGATGTAGTGAATCCATCCTAGAGATGTTTGTATTCAAGTTCCTCATCCACTTAACCTCGTCCTCATCTTTGAAAACTCTACTGACAAATTATTACGTTCCATTGCCCATTGGTGTTATTATATAAGACGGGGCCAAAAAAAAAATGGTAAAACAAATAATAATAAACAATTAGTATAGAATAGTTAGTAAAAGTAAAAAAGGATGGTAAAACATAAAACAGTAAAAGTTTTGTACCGTTTTACTTCTGTTTTGGTGTACCATTTTGGATCTGATTAGTGACTACGTTTAAACAAGGCGGTTGTAGAAAATGTTGTTGGAAAAAAACGATTAGAGATAGTAGTTGGAGAAAGCGGTTTGATAACATATGGAGGTTCAATCACTCGTTTCAACCGCCTCGATAATTAGAAGCCATCAGAGTGGTTTGTCTCCAAAGGCTGCGTTTATATACAACCAATCAGAACCTTTATCGATTGGTGAAACAATGGTAATAAATTTTAGCAGAAAGATAAAATGGTAAGCGATGTTGAGATAGTTGTAAAAGGTAGAAAATAACGGTAAAAAATAGTGATACGAAAATATCATAATACCGTTTTAATAATGTTAATTGTTATGGTTATAGTGGTATGGTATACCATTGCAATAAGGGTTAACACTGATAGAAAGCGGACAAACAAGTTAGAGATTCGAATGCAAGGCTGCTTCGTAAATAATCGACTTCTTGCATAAATGGCCAACATTATATTTGGAACGTGAGCTAGCAACCTAATCCAAATTACAATTTTCCTCTTTTGTGTGTTTGCCAACCATAACACTTTTTTAGCTGACCAAATCCATCTTGTTGATGAAAGATATTAGGCAGAGAGAGAAGTATTTTGGGTAATGAAGACAACGGACGCGATCATCTCTCTCACGATTAGTCATATCACCTACATTATTTGATTAACTCTTTCGAAATGACATCTATCGATTTTATCTCATATACCTATGTTTAAACGTAGTCACTAATCACCGTCTTGTTTAAACGTAGTCACTAATCAGATCCAAAATGATACACCAAACACAGAAGTAAAACGGGACAAAACTTTTACTTTAAAAAAAAAATTAGCAAATAAAAAACATTTAAAAGTGAGATATTAGTTCATTTCGTTTATTTCTAGTTTAATTTTTTTTTTAAATTAAATCTTTACGAGACTGCTTACAAATCAATAGAATTAAAACAATTGGCTCAAATCAACCGTTCCTTTCAATCACCTTGATGATTGGAAACCATCAAAACGGTTCATCTCCAATCACTGTGTATTTTTTTTTGGTTATTTTTTTGTGCTACAATAGGCCGGTCCAATAACCAAATATCGCCCACATGTACATGGTAAGTAGAATCGAACTCGACACCGATAAAATAATAGTAGATGTGTGGCAAATGGTCCACTGCTTGCTCTTTCTTCTATCACTGAGTTTATATGCAACCAATCAAAACCTTTATTGATTGGTCAAACAAAATGATAAAAAAATAGTAATAAATCTTAGAGGAAAGATAAAATGGTAAGAGATAGCTATAAAAGGCAGAAAACAACTGTAAAAAATAGCGATACGAAAATATAATAATACTGTTAATAATTGTTATCGTTATCAGTCAAATTAAGACGACCAACCAAACACAAATATTTACTCTCTCCGTTTCAAAAAGAATATCATTCTAACATTTTTTTTTGTTACGTAAAATATATCACTTTAAATTTTCAATAGATTTTTAATGCAAATTTTAGCACAAAATACCTAATTTAACCTCAGTTTAATGAAGAATTCCAAGAGTTATTATATATTTGAAGGGTATAATTGAATTTTCAATATGTTTTATTAATTTGTGTGTAAAGTGTCAAAATGACACTTATTATGAAACAGATGGAGTAGTAAAATATCCGTAGAGTTGAACAGCAAATATATTTTTCTTAATACGAGATTAATTACATTTATTAGAACATTTATCCAAAAAACAAAATCACTTATCGAAAACATTATCAAAGCACAGTTGCGTAGAGGAGTGTGCCACTGTACCATTATCAGACTTCATCTTTCCATTTATATCCGTTTTTTACGTCTCTTTTTATTTTCTTAATTCCGAGTTTTTTGACTCGCAATCTCAACGAAGATCGTAGAGAGAAACCGAGCTCGAAAATGGCTTCACGAACCAAGGGGAAGACGACGATGGAAGTTGGCGACGATGGCGTTGCCGTCATAACTCTCATCAACCCTCCCGTCAATTCGCTATCATTTGACCGTACTATTCTCTTCTACCTTCTCAGATTTTATTTTTATTTTTTAAAAATCTGGAACTTCTTCGATTCACCTCTTCAGATTCTAGGTCAATTTCGGTGTTTGATTCTCGCCCAATTCTTTTCTGTCTCCGTGTGTGTTTTTAGTCTCCCCGAATCGAATTTATGATCTGATTATGTGAAATTCGGACTACTAGTTTGATCTGCATACTCTTTTGGTTTATTAGTCAAATAGCTTACGATGATGATCTCGAGAAACCTCGTTTTTGGCATCCGACTTGTATCGATTTTATTACTGACGAAGGGGGAATCCTGTGTGTCTGTTACTCTGTTTTGTATATTTCTGTACAGTGCTAGATAACCTCAAAAGTAATTACGAGGAGGCCTTGAGCAGGAATGATGTTAAAGCTATTGTTATTACGGGTATGTCTAGAGATCATTCTCTTCCACGCCAAAGACACTAACACATTTTTTAGATGATTTGGTAATGGCTTTTTTTTTTAAACTACAGGTGCAAAGGGGAAGTTCTCTGGTGGCTTTGATATATCTGGATTTGGTGAAATTCAGAAAGGGACAAGTATGTTTCAGTGTCGTGGTATCTTTGGTGATTGTATCGGCATTATGTATTGATGTAGGTAGTAATGTATACTGGTGTTATATTGATTTTCTCAGGGAAAGAGCCAAAGGTTGGATACATATCAATTGACATCATAACCGATTTGCTTGAAGGTTATCTTTCTACGTACTGACTTAATTGATTTATGCAATGGTTCTGATGATGTGTTTCTGAGGGATCGTTTTTTCTTTCTTTTTCTTTGGATTCAGCTGCAAGGAAACCGTCTGTCGCTGCCATTGATGGGCTTGCCTTGGGAGGAGGATTAGAGCTTGCCATGGTAGAGTTTATATGTTATCCACTACCTTCCGAAAAATCCTCTTGAGACTGTTGAGCCTGGTGAGTTTTTTCTTATTAGATGGATGGTGATACAGTTGTATGATTTTTTTTTTCCAGGCTTGCCATGCTAGGATATCAGCTCCTGGTGCACAGTTAGGTCTGCCCGAGCTGCAACTTGGTGTTATTCCTGGGTTTGGAGGTACATGCTCAAATTTATTGATTGTCAAGTCCTTAATGGGGGCCTTTAGTCTTTTGATTAGAGTAGGGGTCGCGGGGTTCCTCTATAGGCCTATCTCTCACTTTCTAATACAATTTGCCCGTCAGCGGTGTACGAGTTTTGACCATCATATGTGTTAAAACTCGTGGCAGGGGAAGTCAAAGCAATTATTACTCATACTGGACTGTGAGGATGCGGATATGTGTTTCATGTTTGTGTTGAATGATCAAGTCACTTTCGTTTTTATTTCCTTATTATGCTCCTTTGGATTGATGCAGGAACACAGCGTCTTCCACGTCTTGTTGGTCTTACAAAAGCCCTTGAAATTATTTTGGTACGTCAGTGCCTTGTACTTATGGTAGCGTTAGTCTGCTTGGTTGAAATGTAAAGAAATTTTCTTTTGTTGAAACATATAGACATCTAAGCCGGTTAAAGCTGAGGAAGGTCATTCGTTGGGTCTTGTTGATGCTGTCGTGCCACCTGCTGAGTTACTGAACGCTGCTCGTCGCTGGGCCCTTGACATAGCCGAGAGGAGAAAACCATGGGTTTCTAGTGTTGTAAAGACTGATAAGTTACCTCCCCTTGGAGAGGCAAGGGAGATACTGAAGTTTGCCAGGGAACAGACACGCAAGCGAGCCCCCAACCTGAAACACCCCTTAATGTGCCTTGAGGCTGTTGAAGTGGGTATTGTTTCTGGTCCTAGGGCTGGTCTACAAAAGGTATATTACTATCTTGTTGTCGTTCATCACATGTTCTTTAACGTTTCTTCCCAGACTGTTGACCCCTACGAATTTCCACCACATTGTCACTTACAGGAGGCGGAAGTTGGCTCACAAGTGGTAAACCTGGATACCACCAAAAGCTTGATCCATCTCTTCTTTTCTCAGCGAGGAACTACAAAGGTCAGTGAGTGTTTATTATGTACCACTAAACCTCTTTTTTTTATTATTTACAAAATGTTACCTATTAAAGAAAGTTCCCTCCCCCCCTCCTTTTTTTTTTAATTCCTTTCAATCTATCGTATGGACAGGTTCCTGGAGTTACTGATCGTGGGTTGGTGCCTAGGAAGATAAAAAAGGTAGCCATAATTGGGGGCGGGTTAATGGGATCTGGAATAGCCACTGCATTGATCCTCAGTAACTATCCAGTGGTTCTCAAGGAGGTAAATGAGAAGTTCCTGGAGGCAGGAATTGGCAGAGTCAAAGGTGGGGATGAATTTCTGTACATTGCGTACCAACGAGTTGCAAAAGCTTGATCTGACTAATTTCATAATTTGATCAGCTAATCTTCAGAGTCGTGTAAGGAAAGGGAGCATGTCTCAGGAAAAGTTTGAGAAAACCATGTCTCTCCTTAAGGGTTCTCTTGACTATGAAATCTTTAAGGATGTGGACATGGTCATCGAGGTAATAATGAGCATAATTGAGCTGAAGGGATTTTTAAAATGACAAGTTAAGTGAATTGACTTTGTATGATGTCTTTTTGTTGGCTTGAAACAGGCTGTCATTGAGAATTTATCTTTGAAGCAGCAAATCTTTGCTGATCTAGAGAAGTACTGTCCTCAACATTGTATCCTTGCTAGCAACACATCTACCATTAATTTGAACAAAATTGGGGAGCGGACCAAGTCCCAGGACCGGATTATCGGAGCACATTTTTTCAGGTGAATATTATCCTTTGGAGTTTGGATGAATTTCAGTGAAAATCTTATGCATAGAGTGGTTTTGCGCGCTCTGCACCCATCATGTCTATTCATTTTTCTGATGCAGTCCAGCACATGTCATGCCACTACTTGAAATAGTTCGGACCAATCATACCTCTGCCCAAGTAATTGTTGACCTGTTAGATGTTGGAAAGAAGATTAAGAAAACACCAGTCGTGGTGGGAAACTGCACAGGGTTTGCAGTGAATAGGATGTTCTTCCCATACACACAGGCAGCTATGTTCCTTGTTGAGCGTGGAACAGATCCATATCTAATCGACAGGGCAATCAGCAAGTTTGGAATGCCAATGGGTCCCTTCAGGTAGGTATATCGCATTGTAAAGATCCCTATCATTCTCATACACCTTTTTTAAACTGTACTTTTGTAACTTATATGAACGAGTAGATTGTGTGACCTGGTTGGATTTGGTGTGGCGATTGCAACCGCAACACAATTCATCGAGAACTTCCCAGAACGGACAAACAAATCAATGATTATCCCACTCATGCAAGAGGACAAGAGAGCTGGTATGGTGGAAACGAGAGCTCACTAATGTTTATTGATTTAACATTTCTTCTAAATCTTGTGGGCTTTCCTGTTGATTTCAGGTGAAGCCACTCGTAAAGGTTTCTATCTGTATGATGATAAGCGCAAGGCTAAACCCGACCCTGAATTAAAGAAATATATTGAGAAGGCAAGGAGCATATCTGGAGTAAACGTTGACCCTAAGGTATCTCTCTGTCCAAAAATCAAGTAAAGAGCTTTATTTGCATTTGAGAGGAACTCAATGTTCTTTTCTCACTCTGACTGGTTGTCTTGGCTTGCAGCTGGCGAAACTGTCGGAAAAGGAAATTATTGAAATGACGTTTTTCCCAGTAGTGAACGAGGCGTGTAGAGTTTTTGCTGAAGGTGTTACTGTCAAAGCAGCAGACCTTGACATCGCTGGCATAATGGGAATGGGGTTTCCACCTTACAGGTCAGTGTTGTCATCAAATAAATGCTGTTACTCCGAAATCCTTATAAAATTCTCTTTTGCTCATTGTGGTTTTAATCTAAATATCTTGTAAACAGAGGAGGAATCATGTTCTGGGCTGATTCCATTGGATCGAAATACATTCACTCGAAGCTAGATGAGTGGTCCAAGACTTATGGTGATTTCTTCAAGCCTTGTGCTTTCTTGGCTGAAAGGGCATCTAAAGGAGCTCCTCTGGTGAGTATTTCTTTCTCTTCTTCTTTTTCTTTTTGGCTTGTACCTTTCAGTTTTGTGCACTTGTTTATGGAGCAGTTTTTATTTTTTAAGGATTGCTATTAACATAATCTATTTAAGCTTGGCTTATATTACATGGCCCTTTGTTAATCAAATCATTATACTAGCATGACTATTTTGTCTAATCATATCCAGATTAGCCTCTTACAGTTGCTTAATTGTAAACTCAGATTTTGATTATTCCTCCATTTGTGTTGCAGAGCGCTCCCGTGGAACAAGCCAGATCGCGGTTGTAAGGTCAGCGTTTCAACGTAAACATTTCTTCGTTGCTGCGTCTACTGTGTTTTTTTATGTTCACATTTACTTGCCGAAAAGTGGGGATCGTTGGCCTCGGAAGCTTTTAAAATAAAGTCTCATCTCAGACATCAGAGAAATGAATCTGGGAGAAAGTAGAGAGTAAGTTGGAGTAGCAATAAGATTTGTTCCTATTTTATATGATACTTTGTCATACAAAGTCGTCAGATATATTTTTGTGATAAAGCTGAATGGAGTAAGTTATATGTTTTATTGATATTTGATAATGTCATGGCACTTATTTTTCTTTACTTCACCCAGGCGATATGTAACTCAATTTCTTATAAAACACAGGGCCTGTGATACTCGGTTAAAATAAGTTAGTGAAATAGTATGGAACTATGGATGACAGGTTATCATATATGTGTCAAATTTGGAAATGTAAGGGCTAAATGGGAATTTATGTGTATAAAAATAGAAACATTTTTGTAATAATTAAACATGGCAGAAATGGAAGGGGACCATAAATAGAAGAATTGGAGTAATAAGTTAAGAAAAGACACGAGTAATCAATTTTTGGACCACCTTTTGTTTTTCTCTACGTCTCTGCTTTTCGATACGTCACACTGTTACGGATGATTACACGTTAGTACCTTACAACGCATCTTCGTATCAAATCAATTGATGAAATTTTATACAAATAATAACGAGTTAATTATTTAGTTACATCTTTTACTAAAGCATTATGAATCTCTTGCCTATAATTTGGCTTAGCTTCCACATTTGGCATGAGTTTACCGCAAGTCAACTTCAGATAAAACACTCGGATATTGAAACCTAAAAGTTCAATGACATTGTTTGGAGTGGATCGGACCCGGAACTTTTAGAGCATCTCCATCTATGAATGTCTCAACATGGGTGTCTCACCCAAAAAATATTAATAATTTAATTATAAAATTAAATTTAAAATTTAAAATAAAATTCAACAAATTATATAATGACATTTGGAGATACTCTCAATATAGGTGTTTCAAATGAGACACTTTTCATACTCTCTTTTTTCTCATTTTTTTTCCTTATTTTTAATGGTGTGTGTTTCAATGAGACACTCCCATTGCACATGCTCTTACGATCCCCCTACCAGTTTAAAAAAAACTACGCGTACTCATGGACGTTAAGTCTACGTGAATATATAAGTTACGGGACCTTTGATCCAATAATCTTGGATGGTATTATGATAATCTGAATCCGACTTCCGTCGTAACATGGATGGTAAAATGCTCTCACATCAAATGCTCTCACATCATATTAAGGGCTGGACTACGATTTAACATTTCGTTATTTTATACAAATTTATTAAGTTAAATACAAAGGAGATGTCGTCAATAATAGTAGTATGATTGATTTTGTTTGCTTGGTTGGCCATAGAAAAAGGAAGCCGGTGAATTTCCTAATCAAAACAAAACTAAAAGGATAAGTGATATATTTAATACACTAACATGGGGTCCGGACTTATAAAAAAAGGACTAACATGGGAAACAACTAGGGTATTTGCATAGTTAAATGTATTTTCTGTTGTTGTCAACCATAAATGTTTATTGATGGCTTATTTAACTAGTTTTTTTTTTCTTTTTTTTTATAACCTAAGCTGTTCGATCGACATCCTATTAGAGAGATGGGGACTGACTATCACATGCCAAACCAGTAAGACTTTGCGCTTCCCGACTATTGCCTAGAGTGAGTTGGTCCAACTGACAAAGCCTCCTCATAGGTTTTCAACTGGGCCGAAACTCAGTACTAGCTTTCACACATGGTCGTGATTAATGTTTCGAACACTAGCACATAGAAGGAATCGAACTTGGATTCCCTATTGGTAGAACAATCCCACCTTCTCACTACCATTCCACCACGCCCATATGGGCTTATTTAACTAGTTGATCATAAAAACTTCATGATCATAAAAACTTCAGTGATGAGGAAAGTCGACCACCCACATGATATAATTTTCAGTTTTTTTTGTTCTTCTCAAATTGATTTATTCAAAAAGGATCTTCAGTGAAACAAAACCATGGATACGTGGACTTTTTTTATTTGGGTTCGAGTCATTTTGGTCACAATAGATTTAATTAATATGGTCTTTTTGTTTTATAGAGATTA
Source organism: Eutrema japonicum (assembly GCA_030161315.1). Classification (NCBI taxonomy): domain Eukaryota; kingdom Viridiplantae; phylum Streptophyta; class Magnoliopsida; order Brassicales; family Brassicaceae; genus Eutrema; species Eutrema japonicum. The sequence continues at coordinate 44,888,223 of BSQW01000002.1, read as the reverse complement.
GTCAAATGTGTAACAAGTCCCGTATTATTCCATATTAATAATATAAAAAAACCATGGATATAAGGAAATAGAGTAATTAAAGAAGAAGAAGAAGAAAACTAGAGTCGTCCGTCGTATGTAGCTCTAGTGATGTAGTAGGGGTGATCTTCCACAGGAAACATGACTCAAGTTTACGAGTTCGAATTTCGATTATTGAAAAGAACTAATAAAACATTATTTGGTTTTTGGCTCGAAAATTTTCTTGACTAGAACCAAAAAAGTCCATAAGTTCTCTCTAAACCTGTATGATCTTATTAGATCAAATGTTTTGTTTATTCGTCAATTATTTTTGTTGGATCAGATTCAAACTAAACTACTTTATCCTAAAATAGTTTATGATGTGTTCTTTTTGTCAGTTAATGCATTTAAATAAAACTTGTTCCGTTTTACCAGTTGTCAGCTCGATATAACCAGTTGATCGGATACACCAAATCTTCACATAAAAATGTTACAAAAAAGAAAAATAAAATTAACGCGTGTTCTTATACCATCTCCAATGTATTGCTCTATTTTTTACTCTAAAATATAGCAACTCTATTTTGGAGTTGAGTTTTACTCCAATGCCACTCTATTTTAGAGTTAAAAATAGAGTCATAAACAAAAAAAATAGAGTTGACTCTAAGACCATCTCCAATGTATTACTCTATTTTTTTACTCTAAGATAAAGTAACTCTAAAATAGAGTTGAGTTTTGTTCAAATGTATTACTCTATTTTTCACTCTAAAAAGGAATATTCTATGGTATATTATATTTCTATTTTATTCTAAATATCATTTATTTGTAAAAAATTACAATTTAATCCCACTTATTTTTTTTCTTTCAAAAACTTCCATAAATTATGATTTTATTTAAATTAAACATTTATTACATAAGAAAAATTACATTACATCATATAAAATAATAAAACATATAGGACTTTGGTTTAAACATCACCATTACTGTATTTTTCCCATAAATGATCAATTAATGCATTTCGAATAAAAAAATAAGCTTCTCTATCTTTGATTTTTTTTAAATCGACCAAGAAATTTTTCGAACCGAATATCATCATCCTCTGCTATTTGGACCTCTGGAGGTGGAACTTCTCTTCCAACTTCAATTAGTGCATCGAGATCACGCTCATCCTCGATTATCATATTATGTAAAATTATACATGTAGTCATTATATCATGTAGCACATTTTTTTCCCAAAAACGTACTGGTCTTTTCACAATAGCAAAACGCGATTGGAGAACTCTTAATGTACGTTCTACATCTTTCTTACATGCTTCTTGTTCTGTAGCAAAATATTGGAGAAAAAATTACTCTACAAATTATCTCAAATAATATGAACACATCACAAATAATATAAACACATCACAAAATATTATAATAAAATAATTTAAATATAAAATTGCTTTTCTTGTATTTAAATATTATAATTATTATTTGTTTCAGTTATAATTACAAAAATATAAAAATTAAAAGACTATTCTATAAATAAAAAAGTTTAATTCTAAAATAGAGTGAGAAATAGAGTTACTCTAAAAATAGAATAAAAAATAGAGTTACTCTATTTTAGAGTGGGAAATATAGTGGAATTGGAGAGGATTTTACTTTAAAATAGAGTTTAGAGTAGGAAATAGAGTATGGTTGGAGATACCCTAAATATAGAGCCAAATATTAAAAACTCTATTTTTGACTCTAAAATAGAGTTTAGTTGGAAATGAATTGACTCTAAAATAAAATTTGACTCTAAAATGAATTGACCTTATAATTACTGTAATTTTTACGTTAACGGTCACTTAGACAAATGAAGTTAATTAGTGTTTTCATAAAAGCTAAAAATAGTCAGAACTCCCACGTGCATTTGGGGAACTCGACGCACACTTCTCTCTCTATCTCTCTGCTCCCTCATCTCACTCACCAATAACTAATCTCTCTCTCTCTCTCTCTCATAATAAAGCTAAAAGCTGAATTTCTCCTTCATTACACACAGAAACAGAGGAACAAGAGAGGAGTCGACGATTTTTTTTGGTTTTTGTTTGTTTGTTCTCGTCTTCTTCTTTCCTGCTCGATTGCTTGTTTAATTTGTTGTAATGGTGGAGGTCAAAGATCAAGACATAGGAGAAGGGATGCAATGCATAACACATCCTTACACAAAGAACCCAGGTGGGATCTGTGCATTATGTCTCCAGGAGAAGCTCGGTAAGCTCGTCACTTCCTCTTTCCCTCTCCCTAAACCCAACCACCTCTCTTGTTCCTCTTCTCCTAAATCCTTCGCTCCTTCTTCCACCGCTTCTCTCGCTCTATCTCTCTCCTCGGGAAGCAACGCAAGGGACAACAATCTCCCGTTTCTGCTTGCTAAGAAGAAGAAGAATATGCTCGCAGCTTCTTCTTCCTCTTCTTCTTCCACCTCTTCGTCTTCTTCGGCTAATCTTATCTACAAGAGAAGCAAATCGACTGCTGCTTCTTACGGCGAGAGTTTCAGCCAGAGGAAACGAAGTGGGTTCTGGTCTTTTCTTCATCTCTACTCTTCCAAACACCAAATCGCCACCACCACCAAAAAAGTCGAAAACTTTAGCCATTCCTCCAGGCCAAGAAACCAGATCGAAAGCGAGGCATCGAAGAGAGTCGGTGGTGGAGGCATTGATGTGATTGTGGAGGAAGAAGATGAGAGTCCTAATAACAAAGTGGTTGCAGAAACGCCAACAAACGGTGTTGGTAGTGGTGGTGGTTCGTCTTTTGGGAGGAAAGTGTTGAGATCTAGATCTGTTGGTTGTGGAAGCAGAAGCTTCTCCGGCGATTTCTTCGAGAGGATCTCTAATGGGTTTGGAGATTGTGCGTTGAGAAGGATTGAGTCACAGAGAGAATCCACAAAGGTCATTAGTAATGGTGGCGGTGAAGCAGCTGCGATGAGTGAAATGGTGAAATGTGGTGGCATCTTTGGTGGGTTTATGATAATGACATCATCATCATCATCATCATCAACAACAACATCTTTATCATCAACGGTTGATCATCATCATCATAAGATGGGGAATAGGAGCTGGGGATGGGCTTTTGCAAGTCCAATGAGAGCCAAGACTACTCATAGAGGTCGTACTATAACAGAGTCTACAAATGACAAAAACACATCTCCAAATTTGGACTCAATTCCTTCGTTGGTTGCTTTGAGAACCTAAAGAGATGCATCAAGTACTTTTAATCTCTAGATCATATTTCATTCATGTGTTTAGTTAGGCTCTTGTTTTGTTTTTTTTTGGACATTGGTTTGATCTTTTGATTTCAACTAGCAATGTAATGTTACACTATTTTCTTTTTCATTTCTATGTTTGTTCATCATCATCATCATCATCATAAAAGCTTAAAACCTTTAGGAGAAATGGACTTAGGATACTTGCTGCTTTGTCTTATTCTTCTGTGATCATCTTCTTATCAATGGATTATTATTATTTAATATACATTGTCTAATTCTCCCAATATTATTTTGTCTTGTGGTGGTAAACCCACTTGAAAAAAGCAGTCAACAGGTTTTAGGGTTTTAAGTATTAAATGAGTGGAATCAAAAGGCACATGCATTATGATTCCAACACTCAATAGTTTTATCTTATTTTTTTGGAGCCCCACAAATTTTAAGTAAGACATGCAACAACAAGAAGTCAACAACATTTACAAAACTATATCATCATCATTATCATCAATGCCTCATCACCAACCAGCTAATCTAAGCCAAAATATTGAGTTTGCTGTCCGACAAAACCACAAGTTTGTAACAGGAACATCGAAATGTCAAGTCGATCAAGACATCACAAAACTGTAATGAATCAAAACAAAAAGAATCATGCTATGAGTTTATGATTACATTAATAAATTCATATTTGATAATCATAAGATATATATAACGGAAGAAGTGTTATGATATATACTAATAAATTCAGATTGATAATCATATGATATAATAATATGTGGAAGAGATGGTCGGGACAAGGACATGTAAAAGGATCCATGAGATGAAAAAGACGAACAATTCTGCAAAGAGGTAGAAGGGCGAAAAAGGCTGCCTTCTGACTTAACCCCATTCATATAAATATCATTTTTGATTTATATTGTATGATATTTATTTTCTTCGTGGGGACCCAAATTTGGACTTGTCATACATATTCCAAAAATCTGAATAAATAGATACTTCAGACGTGACCATGTGAATACGATCAATTTTCCGTTGTGAAATGTTTATGAACCATCTTTACATCAAAACGTAGGACCCATTAAGTTCTTAAACAAACTAATTACTTCTTCCATTTCACAATAATTTTGTTATCTTAAGAGTTGTTTTTGTTTTGTTACTGAAAAGAAGTAAAAAGTCATAGCACTCTGTTGAATCATGCATGAACTCAGTGTTTAGTGTGTATAGAAATTAAGGATTCTTTTGCTTTAAGTGTGTATACGAGACCTTACGTATAATTCATGGAGATCGTCATTATCTATGCACGCTGAAACCGAATCAATATGCCATATTTTTTGGGGACTAAAAGCATTATACTAGATTCTGATGCAGGTACTTGATTGTCTGACTATCACGTAACTTGTAAACATTTATTAGATGGAATGCAGCTAGCAGAGCATGCTTCATGTACATATCCATGAATAAAGAGTGACTTCAGGGCCACTGGTTTTATCTACAACGTTCTTCGAGCCATATCAAGGTTGTATTTAAATATATTCCATTCATCAAGATCATAAATACTTTGAATATCTACACACAAGTGAAATGACAGACTCATCAACTACATATATTGCTATGTGACACATGTACAAGTATCACATAAGCAGATCCACTTCACTCGTATTTACTTCTTCATGGTGATATGCAAATGAGTCTTCATGTATCATAACTTTGAGCTGATTGTTAAAAATGTAATGTTTACCTCATGCATATCCTTGTCCCTTGTAGCTATAACGGAATCCATCCCTGTTTTGTCAGCCAGATATTAGTGGTGGTCTAACTGGTTCTATAATATAACCATCTGAAAACTATTATGCCTTTAAGAACCCCCTCCTATATTATTCACCTTAATGACTCCAGCTTCTGTACCGCAAAAAACAATGTCATTAGCAGTAAGGAGGCTTGTTATCTTGCTTCCTGCTGATAACCTTCCCACTTTCTGTTGTGTCCTTCTCAACCAAACCTTATTTTTCACAAACCATAGATACAATTGTGATGATTAAGAAAACTAGAGAAAACATATACCTTATGATCATACATAATTAAGCTAAGTATGGTTTTGGCCTAGGAAGCATTTTCACTCTTGCAGAAGAAAAAAAAAGATTACCTGAAGAGTGTTTGCGGATGAACTTCGATTCAGGTAGATGAAGTCTTCAACGACACCCATCGCTACAATATTGGACCCCTTTTCCGCTGGTATTGACATTTGGGGATCATAACTCCTTCTCAAATCCTGTAAGCCCATTTATTTAAGTCACTTTCTTTATAGTTTATATCACATTGTGACACACTGTTTAATTAATTATATGTAGTTTTTAATTACCTTTATATTGGACATCTCAACATGGGTGCTTGAGCTATATAACATCTCTTTGTACACAACCACTGAATTGATGGGCTTGTTTTGAATTCTCCAGCTCCTCGTTGGTGCTCTGATCTCTTTCTCCCGTTTATTCGTGACGATTAATTCCTGAACAGCTATGTTACTTTGTGGTCTTATAAATTCAGTATCGATCATTTGGATGAAAGGCGAGAGATCTATATATGGCCATATATATACCTGTATGCTTGAATCTATGCATCCTATATAAATCTTTCCTTGTGCTGCTACGATACTCTTCACACCTTTACCTTTGAAGATACTTTGAGATATTCTTGATGAATCAAGCAGCTGTAGAAGATTATTTATTAGTTGCCTCTTGAGTGATTATTACATATGATAGTGTTATGTCTCTGCACTCTTGTGGCATAATGAGAAATATCTACCTTCATCTTGTGCCCCTTGGTTATGACAAAGATCATATTTCCGACTGCTTCCAGTTTCCTTATTGATTCTTTTGTTTTTATGACTTCAGCACATTCCAGTCTTCCTTTAACTATCTGCCATATCTATATAATAAGAGAAGGTAAAACATACATTTCACAAAACAAAAAAGATATAGCAATGAGCTGAATCATTATCATACCCTGATAGTTTTATCTGCAGATCCACTCAAGACACTCTCTCCTGTTTCAGAGACTGAAAAGCATGCTACGGCGCCTTTGTGCTCCTTGATGTTCCATAGAAGCGTGGCTAATTTCTCATTCACATTCCACACCTGATAATCTTGCATGCTCAAGGTAAGGTTTCTTTTAAACATTTGTCTTCCTATTCAATTTTTTTATATTGTAGTATGACACATACCTTGATTGAACCATCTGAGTATCCACTAAAGAGCAAGCCTTTATGGTAGATGAGGGCTGTTACAGCTCCACTGCCAGATTGATGCATCTCTATGGTTTGTGTATGAACACAAGATATCCGCTGGTCCTATCGATATATTAAATGGTCAGACATATTATATATGAGTCCAGCACTTAAACCGGACATCCAAGACTTTGACTATGATTCTATTACATGGTTGATGATGGTAGAGATTGTAATAATTTGAATTCAGGTGAAGAAAACTTACTGATTTGCTGAATAGATAATATGTTGCTTTATGCAATTCGTCTGCCATCCAAGTCACATTTGAAAGACGTCTTAAAGACTCCCTAACTCCTTCCGAGAAATTGATTAGCTTGTGGATTCCTGAGTGAACACTACACTTTAGTATAAAACTTAGAGGCACATGCTTTAGTTAGCAAATGATCAAATACATATTTTGGTTTGAACCATTATTTCCACATTGAAGTTAGGAAATTCACCTTTGCCAGAGCTAAAATTGTAGATGCATATACAAGCAAGAAGTCTCTCTTCAAGCTCCAAACCAGGGTGAAGAAATTGTGCTATCTCATCAAGTAAGACTTCACATGCTGAATATTTTAAACTATTTGGACCTTTTGAAATCTCTATACTGAGCCATGCAATGGCTATAAGGCATGCCTTTGCAACACTCTTGTTTTTACTCTTCAGACCTTCTTGTAAACCGCAAAACGTGGCTTTTCCTGTCTCAATAATTCTTCTTGCTATCTTACAACACCATCCATCTATTCCTGTATCCTGCAAAAATTTATGACGTTTTCCATAATTCACTCTTCTTGGCTTGGCTTGGCTTGTTAGTTATTATTAGAATGTTTTAAAAGTACCTGTAAGCATTCATCTGACCAGTTGATGTTTCTTATCATATTCATGTGTGACATAGAAGTTAAACCTCCTCTTTTCATTAGCCAGGCAGCAGTGTATGGTTCTCCTTTCCATGAATAAGTTCCACCGATATTCGAAAGAATGAATGTTGATAAAAGCTGCATATTTGAACCTTCACTATAGGTAACTGCATCAAGGAGAGCTCTGGTGGCCTCATTTCTGAACTTTTTGCTCTCAGGAGTGGAATCCTGTTGACAATTTCGATATAACATTGTTTCTTTAGGAATGGAATCAATAAGACATGTCGTTTCTTAATGTTTAGAACTAACCAGCTCATTCAATTGAAGCAATATATCTGCTGCAAAGAGCCTATGATCGCCCTGAAACTGTTTTATACACTGTAATAATGTATCCTTAATGTCAAAACTTCCTTCTTTCTTTATCTGCTGCAGAATCTTAATTGCTGACGACCTGAAATTACAAGTATGTCATGGTAGTCTATAAAGAAAAGTTTTTATTTGTTGAGATATGTATACCTTGGTATCTTCAGGACCTCATGAACAAATTGAAGAGCAATGAAAATTTCTTCTCTGTCTTTGCTCTGCAGGAGATGCGCAAAAGGAGCCACTCGAGTATGCTGATAGATATACTTCCTGTTAAGTCCATCGAATTGCATGCATTTTACTAAAATACTGGCCAAGGAGATGAATTCCCCTGAGTTTCCACTTTTTGCAACATCAAGAAGTCCACAAAGTACAGAAGGAGAGCTGATTGCAGCCAAGTGCAATGTGTTTGTAGCATGGTCAAAAGCAGTAACAAGAACTTCAATTATCATTAATGATGCTGCAGGCGGCGTCAAAAGAGGAGGTGAAGGTTTAAATGTGTAAGAAGAAGAAGAAGAAGTTGATGCAACAACATCCACAAGAGCTGGTAAAAGCTCAAGACTCTTTATTTCATTTGGAGATGGCTTTATCAGGTAGATGAGAATAGCTGCTTCTTGCACATTTTTTTTCAGGGCATTTGCTAAATGGCTTAAATTTAAACCCTTCCTCTTGACCTCCTCAAGAGCTGTTCTATTGACTGATATGATCTTGGTAAGCGCGGTCATTGATGCTTTTATCACAGTTTTCTCCTCGGAACTAGAAATAGCCGTAAGCAGCTGATCTAGAATGACATCTTTGAGCATGCTATATTTGACTCCTTGTTTTCTGTTCAGCATTTGATAGATCATTGTAACCTCTGAGACATACTTCTCATCGTCATTCCCTAGCAGTTCCTTTAGAAAGTTCTGAAGGTTCTCCCATAAATTAATTCTCCGAGCTCTTCTTGAATGCGTCTGAACTCCATTTCCTCGTTTTTTGGTATGAAAATTTCTCCTCATTCCTTCAAAAGTTATGGACCCTTTATCTCCAAAGGCTGAAATTTCTTCCAACTCTAGTTGCCTCAAAGAAGGGGCATCTTCTATGTGGGTATTCCAAGTTTTAATTGATTGAGCCTGAATGTCGAAGATGGAACGGTTAAAATTACCGGTAAAACTGTGAGATCTGTTGGCTAATGTGTCTTCATTATATGCTTTGGTTGCTTCCTTGTGAGCTTGTTGTTGAGAAACACAGAAGAAGTTGGCTAATGTGTCCTGATTCACAATACAGTTTGTGGAAGATGTTAATTTTTCATTTCTCTATGTTTTTCTCAGAACTTTTAAGCAATGAAAGTATTCGGTTAGCAAAATTACCGTGCCAATGTCTTCTCTAGTATTATGGAATATTGAGCTTGAAGTATCTGGCTGAGACTCGTTCAAGAATTCATTGAGGCACTTGACTCTTGTACTCTTTCCAAGCTCTGAATTGTAATCTTCCTGCAGGTTCCAATCCAAAAATGGAGAGTCTTCAAAGCTGTTTGAAGATTTTCCAATCTTCCTTGATGCTTTGATTTTATTAAAGATTTCATTAAGCTCATCCTCTTGCAAATCAATACTCTGGAGGTTCTGGTACTGCAATAACTTCTTCAACATGAAGACCAAGAATAAGTTAAAGAAGGTATAATGTTAGATTGTGCCCAAATTTAATGATTAGAAATCGCTGAGCATTTCCAAAAACATGTCATGGTCATTAATAAACCTACCTCACAGGTTTCCGATAGCTCTAGCTTCTCTGCAACTGAATGTGCATTAGCCGCATATATCTCCTGCCTGTTCATGTGTAGAGGTTAGGAACATGAGATTTGTATGGAGGAGTCAACTTCTGCTGATAATGAAATGCTTAAAAAATTTGAGGAAGCAAAGATGAAGAGAAACAGAACCATACCCATATTTCTTGGGCCTCCTTCGAAGCGGTTTCTCTGTACATTCAGTCGGCGGCTGATGAATCTCTCCGTACGACATAACCTGGTGATAAGTTGCTCTGTATTTATACTTCCTTGCAATCTCTCTGAGCTCTTCATCAGACTTAGACACACCAGGAGTGAAGAAAATGCTCTTGCAGAGTTGAGGGGCAATGTTGGTTCTTACAATCTCTGGGGAGACGAAAACCGACTGGAGAAAATGCAATGTAGTCTGCAAGGAATCACCTTGGAGATAGCTTACAATGGAGAGGTAAAAGTAAGAGAAAGCAACCAAGATTGTGTTTGGAACACCTGAAGTGGTGGTCCCTTGTTCGTCAAGCAACGCAGGCATTTGAAGCATCCTCTCTGAGTTTCTCAGACGAGACATCTTCTCTTCTGAGTAGTCGGGTTGTATAGAAGCTTCGATGCTCTCGATTCCCCAGTAGAGATTAGAGAGAGCAGAGTGTTCAGAGGAGAATTCAAACAGAGTAGTCTCTTCTTCAATGCGCAACATAGTGATGCATTTCTGCTTAAGCAGAATCCATGCTTGGGAATCTGATATTAAGCCGAGAATGTAGTCGTTGATCGAAACTACAATCGAATCAAGAAATGAATTCTCATTACAGGAGATAAAATTCGGAGGAGAAGGTGAAAGGTAAGCCATTTGCTCATTACTTTGTTGCACACAAGTTTTGAGGGTTTTATGGGATAAGATGAGAGAAGTGAAGTGAGAGATCAGAGAGAGAGAGAGAGAGAGAGCAGAGAGGTGTAAGAACAATGTCATCTCGTGAAGGAACCAGCCAAACTCTAGGAAAATACAAATAAAAAATAAAATAAAAATGATTGGTCCTATTTTGTAATCTTTTGCTGTAAAAAAGGACACAGAGAAGACAAAAGTCAAAACTGTTGCGTGTGTGTGAGGGAAACAAAGAGAAGGATTCACTTTCATTTCCGAACCCTTGTCTCATATTTGACTTTCTCAATTAATTATTATGTTTCTGTTCCAAAACAAGGTTTCCGTAGTACTCCCTCTGTTTAAGATTTTTTTTTTTGTTTTCTAACAAATTAATTTAAAACATCATTTATCATCTACCAAAACATTATTTAATCAATATTAAAACAAATTGCAGAATACAAATGATCCAAAATAAGAAAAAGCAATTAATTTTGCATTTGAAAACATCACTAAATTTAAAAGAAAAAGTTTCTGCTTCAGCATCACTTAAAAATCAAAATGAAACAGGTAGAAATAAAAAGCTATACTTATATAAAAGAGGCTACGATATGTGTAATTAAGTAAGTAGAGGAAGAGGACGGTTAGGTGGTGTTAAGTTTAGAAGTCTTAATTCAACCACATTAAGAATATATCATATAATTATTTTAGGCTATTGTTTACAATATCTTTTGCCAAATATTTTAAACTTACCCATAACAAAGCTTGGGAAAATGAATATAGAAAATCCACTAAACTACTTTTACTTAATCCTTCAACTTAATTACACCGTAAGTTTGGAGAATGTGACAAAAAAAAAGTGTGAATTTTTTCTTTCTTGTAATTTTGTTAGCTTAGTGCGGATAAGAGAAAAGATTTTGACCATCTTATTCTCACTACGTAGGTTTTAAAATTCGAGTATAGTTTGATGAACGAATTTGCTGTGTCAAAAACTCATTTTCCCAAAAAAAAAAAACTCATTTTTGTCTCTTAGTATTATGATTTGGTGGCTTTGAGGTTATAAAAAAATAACGGTAAAAATGGTTGAAAAAGTTGGGCCCAAGAAATAAAAGTTAGTTTGGGACTTGTATGTCACGGGGAACCAAAAATAGAAGAAAGGATTTGTATTTTATCATTTGTATTTCTGGAATTTGCAGAGGGATCCTCTTTTTTTCTTTATGTTCGTTCGTTTTTAACTTGAATGTTAGCTGGGCTTGTCTATTGATATTATTATTTTGGGCCGTTGTTTGTGGTCTAAACTCATCCGATTATCAGGAATTCAAAAGATAATAATAAATATCATATTTTTAAATTATGGTTCCGAACATAATATTACGAGTAATTGAAGATGTTAGTCTAATAATAACTAGTGTTATAAAAAGCGATCTAGGCCGCCTAAGCGGTGTCTAGGCGTTAAACGTCCATAAACCATGGCGATTACTTCCTAAGCACTGACATTAAACGTTATTGTTATTAAACATTTTTAGGCGGTCCTAGGCGGCTTTAAGCGGTCATATGCTGCTCTAGGTGATCCTAGGCGATTTTAGGCGGTTCATCAAAATTGTTAATCAATTAATATTTTTTTTTTGTAGTTTTTGAATTTTTAACTACAATTAATTAAATCTATAAGTTTTAATTTCATAAATACATGTTATAAAAATTTATATGTTGTTTTTATGAATTTAGTGAATATTTTTCTCTAATTTGTATTATGATTTTTTAAATGGGTGTTTTTGTCTAATACAAATTTATAATATTTTTTAATGTTTTAGATTTGATATTTATAAGATTTTTTTAGTTTTTTGTGTGTAATTTGAACTTTGAATCTATGATTTATAATATTTAAAGTTAATTATTTATGAACTAGCCATAGTATTTTATATGTAGCACTCTATAAAAATATATATAATATATTAATTTATTTTATAAACATTTAAACCGTCTAAAAATCGTCTAGATTCCGACTAAACATTTTAGGCGATACTGGTTGTATCACCGGGCGGTGCCGGTTAGTGCTTTGTTGAACACTCATAATAACTAAATTTTCGAACGTTAGTATTTATCATTGTAAATTACGTAGGAAGGAAATGTCCCTCTTCGATTTTCGAAGAAATTGTAAACGCATGGAAAATTATTTGTTTTTAAAAAAAAAGACAAACGCGTCCCTCGTTTCCCTATAATTTAAAGAAGCCACAAACCGAATATATTCTCAAATCTCCACTTTAACTGTAACAGAAGAAAAAGAAGAAAGAAGAGAAAAGTAGTCTCAGTGTGAGTGATGTATCAGGATCGGCAAGGCGTTGTAGGCGGTGGTGGATCTGCGCCACACGGGATCATACTCGCCGTCGTAGTTGCGGTGGTAGTGCTCGTCCCGTTCTTCCTCGGAGACGGCGGCGAAGCCATTACAGATGCGATCGCAGAGCTTCTAAGCCCAGTGGGACTTGTTTTACTCCCCATCGTCCTCCTCCTCACCATCCAGTTCCTCTCCTCGGAACGCGGTTCCTTCGTATCCGCCATTTTCTCCACCGGAGAACCTGAATCCATTCACCGGGTTAGCGGATCTCCCGTCGGCGTCGCTCTGCTCCTAGTCCTGATCTTGTTCTTACTCTACAACCGCTTCTCCATCTTCGGCGGGAATGATGATTCCGACGACTGATGCGGCGTCGTTTTCCAGATCTAGTTTTCTTGAAAATTTGATTTTTGCTTTTTATTATTTTATTTGACAGTTTATACAGCAGTTTCACTTTCATGTATGTACGCGAGTCACGTGACATGTGATTAATTAATATTAATATGCAAGTAATCCTATTTTACACTTACTAAATGCTAAAGTTTAGTGTAATCAAATTTATTATATAGTTAATAATTGATTCTTAAGAAAAACATAATGATTTTGATGCAATGGAGTTTCCCACATGACCACGTGAGAATCTGAGAATACTAAGAGACCTTTTTCATTTGCATTCGTATAAAATATTAATTTCGTCTCTCTTTTTCTTTCGACAGGGGAAATTCTCTAAGACAAATTTCTTTATTTTTGAAATGATAATCTAAAAGTTTATAAAAAAAAAAACAATTAATAGTGAAGTATCTAATAGAGAAAATAATATTTTTAAACAATAATTCAATTTTCACTAACACAACCACATTTGTATGTACATCTAACTTTCTCTCAACACTTTATCTACATGAAGACTTTTATAAAAAATAGTAGTACTATTCTTCAAGAGTTTTCTTGTTTTGCACATCACTCAGCTTTCAGTTGCAGAATCTCCTTCGCTGTCCTAACCCGAAAATATGCCATTTGTTCCTGTGGAAAATCACACAACAGTTTCTGTTTTAAGCTGTCTCACCCACGCAACACAGTCCCAGTTTTTAGTCTAACAAGAACATATATGAAATATTAGAGCAAGTAAACAGGAGACCAATAATCAAAATCATACTCAATATTTGCTGAGAATGCATGCTTGACTGCTGTCTCATCTTCCTTGGAAAGTTTTAGAAATGGTTCAAGTCGTACATCCTGAAAATCAATTAATGAGTCACCCAATTTCACAGAAGCAAAATGAATGATATCACGAACCAAAAACGCTTCAACTTTAGCCACGACTATAAAGATCAAGAAAAATAGCCAAACCTCTATTGTTTCCTCATCTTGAAGCAAAAAGGAACGCAAGCTTCGCAGTAAAGCGCTACACCTTTCTTTCACAACATCACCAAAGCCTCTGTCTTTCAGTTTAGAAGTCCGGTTCTCAGCACTCTGGAGAGCCTTTCTATATGCTTCAAAACCGCAGACATCGGTCACAGGGCGATTCAAGACGAGTGAACTTTTCTTATTATCTTGAGACTCATCATCCACCATCAAGCTCCCATTTTCCAGATCGACATCCTCTAAGATGGTTCATTTTCCTTCTCCGCCGTCTCGTCCACCTCCATAGCCACGTTTTCAACAACATCAGCCTCCATACTCGTGTCATCAGATATCATTTCCACATCTCCAAGCTCATCGTCAACAACAATCACTTCTCTATCCGTTCTATAGCACAAAGGCGAATCGAGTGCATTTCGTTTTAAGCTGTTATAGTTCACCGAGATAAAATCTCCCAACACATTACCAGAAACTTGTATCTGTCTTGTCCAAGCAGAGAGACCGAACTTTCGGACCGGCGAAGGAGCATGGACTTGTCTCCGCAAAGGAGTTTTCACTTCTGGGTAACGGTAGTTTCCTGGAGCCATGGCCCTTGACGAGTGCGAGAAACTGGAGTTTTCACGGCCGGCGCTGGGTTTCTGGTAACTGCTCATGCCATCCATTGGTCTGGAAAATCCCCAATTCAGGCTTCAGAATCCTATTGATTGACTTTCATCAAAACTCGGGAGCAAGCAATACACCTATATATCGCCGTTTCTGCTTCCATCGCTGCCTTTTTCGACTCGATGACGACCCGGTATACAACCGACTCGACCCGACCTGATCCGGGTCGTTATAGGTCAAACTCAAATCTGTTGACTTATTACCCTCTGGGCCAGGGGGAGGTTTCTGGGTCTTGTTCCCTTTCGGCTAAACCTATGTTTTTTCTTCTTGTTAAACCCTTTACTTCTCTCCTGGAAGCTGGGCTTCTCACTTCAGAATTCCTTAAAAACTAAAGCTTTTCTTCAGGAACAGTCGATCGTATTGAATTTGAGTTTAATCGGCTGTTGGGAACATTAAAGTCAGAGAGATGCGGATGCTATTAAGACCAGGTAATCTGTTTATGGGCATTTCAGTATCTGAAAATGATTCAATATATAAATCTGAGCTGAATTCTGGTGATTTCGTTGTAGTATTGTGGCTTAGGGATTGATGAAAATGGATTCCAAAGTATCTCTCTTTAGTGTGTTATAGTTATGAGCATTTTGTACCATAGTGGCAGAAGTTTTCCGTTTTCAGTTAACTTTCTGGCTATGTGAATAGTATAGTTCGTTCCTGATTTGCTTTATGTTCGTCTCTCACGTTTACACGGCAGGAATTATATTTCACACGGATACAAAACCTTCTCGTGTTTTCGCTCTTGGTAAGCATCTATCATCTTTGTCTGATAATGATCGTGAGAAGCCGAAAACATTTGAGGGTAACAGACAAGTTGTTAATGAAATTTGCAATGTTTTGGAGAGTGGTCCATGGGGACCTTCATCTCAGAATGCTCTATCCGCTCTAAACTTGAATCCCCAACCAGAATTGATCATTGGGGTGTTACGAAGGCTGAAAGATGTTGATCGGGCAATTGGTTATTTCCGATGGTATGAGAGAAGAACCGAGCTAGCGCATTGTCCAGAAGCCTACAACTCATTGCTCTTGGTGATGGCTCGTTGCAGAAATTTTGATGCTTTGGAACAGATTCTTGGAGAAATGAGTGTTGAAGGATTTGGCCCGTCTGTTAACACTTGTATTGAGATGGTTTCGAGCTGCGTTAAGGCGAATAAGCTTAGGGAAGGTTTTGATGTCGTCCAGATGATGAGGAAGTTCAAATTTCGACCTGCTTTTTCAGCTTACACTACTCTTATCGGTGCTTTCTCAGCAGTTAATCAGTCTGATATGATGTTGACTCTCTTTCAGCAGATGCAGGAATTAGGATATGAACCAACCGTTCATCTGTTTACGACATTGATTCGGGGCTTTGCCAAAGAGGGTCGAGTTGATTCTGCTTTATCTTTGCTTGATGAGATGAAGAGCAGCTCTCTGGACGCCGACATTGTCCTTTATAATGTATGTATAGATTGCTTCGGTAAAGTGGGCAAAGTTGATATGGCTTGGAAATTTTTTCATGAGATGGAAGCGAATGGTCTGAAGCCTGATGAAGTCACTTATACTAGCATGATAGGAGTTCTGTGCAAGGCAAACAGATTGGATGAAGCTGTAGAGATGTTTGAGCATTTGGAGAAGAATAGACGAGTCCCTTGCACTTATGCTTACAACACGATGATTATGGGTTATGGTTCGGCTGGAAAATTTGAAGAAGCATACAGTCTCCTAGAGAGACAAAGGGCAAAGGGATCTATACCGAGTGTGATCGCATACAATTGCATTCTCACATCCTTAAGGAGAATAGGAAAAGTGGACGAAGCTTTGAGAATGTTTGAGGAGATGAAAAAAGATGCTGCTCCAAACCTTTCAACCTATAATATTCTCATTGACATGCTGTGTAGAGCTGGTAAACTTGACTGTGCTTTTGAGCTACGCGATTCTATGCAGAAGGCTGGTCTGTTTCCTAATGTTAGGACTGTGAACATAATGGTTGATCGGCTCTGCAAAGCACAAAAACTTGATGAAGCTTGTGCTATATTTCAGGAGATGGATTATAAGGTTTGTACCCCAGATGAGATTACATTTTGCTCGCTCATTGATGGCTTAGGAAAGGTCGGAAGAGTTGATGACGCTTACAAAATCTACGAGAAGATGCTGGATGCTGATTGTCGCACTAACTCTATTGTCTACACATCCCTCATAAGGAACTTTTTCAACCACGGGAGAAAAGAAGATGGCCACAAGATATACAAGGAGATGATTAATCAAAAATGTTCTCCTGATTTGCAGTTTCTTAATACATACATGGATTGCATGTTTAAGGCTGGAGAACCGGAAAAGGGAAGGGCGATGTTTGAGGAAATAAAAGCCCGTCGTTTTGTCCCCGATGCTCGAAGCTACTCGATTTTAATTCATGGACTAATAAAAGCAGGATTTGCGAATGAAACTCACGAGTTGTTTTATTCCATGAAAGAGCAAGGCTGTGTCTTGGACACACGTGCTTACAATATTGTCATTGACGGTTTCTGCAAGTGTGGAAAAGTTAACAAAGCTTATCAGCTGCTGGAGGAAATGAAGGCAAAAGGTTTTGAACCAACTGTTGTTACATATGGTTCAGTCATTGACGGACTTGCGAAAATAGATCGGCTTGATGAAGCTTATATGCTCTTTGAGGAAGCAAAATCAAAGAGAATAGAGCTAAACGTGGTGATTTACAGTAGTCTTATTGACGGGTTTGGGAAAGTTGGCAGGATAGATGAAGCTTACCTTATTTTAGAAGAGCTTATGCAGAAAGGCTTAACACCTAATGTTTATACATGGAACTCATTGCTTGATGCGTTGGTCAAAGCGGAGGAAATCAACGAAGCCCTCGTATGTTTCCAGTCGATGAGAGAATTGAAATGCACGCCAAACCAAGTAACTTACGGTATCCTAATAAATGGTCTTTGTAAAGTCAGGAAATTCAATAAAGCCTTTGTCTTTTGGCAAGAGATGCAGAAACAGGGGATGAAACCCAGCACAATTTCCTACACGACTATGATTTCAGGACTTGCAAAGGCTGGGAATATTGCAGAGGCCGGTTCGCTGTTTGATCGGTTTAAGGCAAACGGTGGCGTTCCAGACTCTGCTTGTTATAATGCTATGATCGAAGGTCTAAGTAACGGAAACAGGGCAATGGATGCTTTTTCCCTTTTCGAGGAAACACGTCGAAAAGGATTAAATATCCATACCAAAACCTGCGTTGTGCTTTTGGATACTTTGCATAAGAATGATTGTCTTGAGCAAGCTGCTATTGTTGGAGCTGTTTTGAGGGAAACGGGAAAGGCACGACACGCTGCACGATCTTGGTAGGCAGTTACTCGTTTCTTGTATAGGACAACCAAAAACGTTGTGGATTATGTCTGATACCAATCAAGTGATCATTTGTAACGGTTTTGATCCACAAGAATCCCAAGTTTGTGGAGATTACAATGTTTTTTTACATAGGTAAAGAAAAATGCTCAAATCCGTGGAGTAAGGATCAATAAACACCAGATACTTTCTGCTGTTTCCCTTCTTCGTTCGATTCAGCTCTCAAGAACCACCAAAATCTTCATGGTAACTTCCCCATCCGCATTTCAGATATAATGCCACTTTATGCAGGATTTGTTTGGAGACTATTACTTGGTCTATATGTGGGTTCGGTAAGAGGCCGTATTTTTTCTGACTCGAGAGCGAGCTCCTAATGCAGTCGAAGAAACAGAAAAAGAAGATTGTGACTAAAAGTGAATTTCATAAGAAAAGGCCTCTTTTGCACAGCATCAATTTGATATTTTGTGATCAGATGCTGAGGTTATAAGCTTTCTTTTAAAATTGTTGTATTACTTTGGATGATCTGCAGCTTGTACTGTATACCTCTGAATTCATCTCACGCTCACATTTTCACTTTCTTAGTACTGTATGTTTCCATCGCTATCTTACCATTGTTGCTTGAAAACAACTAAAATCATTTTATCAAACCATATAACCCCACTCACAAGTACTGTTAAGCTTTCAATAACACAACCGCAAATTCACTTTTATTCTTTATCCCTAACCGTAGACTCGAGCAAAATGTTACATTGAATGCGGAGGTTTCAGAAAGAAAAAAAATCATGTGGGTAAATATTATAGATATCTTAATTGACTAATATAAGTTTGGGTGTGAAGAAAAAACACAAGGGTGCAGAACCTGTTACATGGAGGAATGATAAGATCTTTTCATGCTCACCATTTTACATAGAACCATATCTAAGCTCATAAGGAACCAAAATCATTTTTACCTTATCTATGTTACAAACATGATTCTCAAGTTCAAATATGACTGAGAGTCAAAGATATAATCATCTCTCACCTTCATTCACTTCTTATAGCTTTTAGAGCTGTGCACTCGTGTTCTGAGGCGGTTGTTGCAGTAACTCGCCTTCTAACTCATCGTTCTGTGTCTGTATGTCCTGGTCATAGTAAATGCATATTATATATTGGCACACATGAGAACAAAACAATCATATTTCTAGTTGCTGAATGCATTTTCACCTTGACTTGCACCAGGACCCCACATTTGTTCGTGTGGTTGTAATGGTGGTTCTTGTGCAACAGGGTATGCTTGTGGCTGAGGCATTCTATAATAAGGTTCTTTCAGATCGAATTTGCATGTCGATGATTGGAGGATTCCTCCTTGACTTGCACCAGGACCCCACATTTTAGCTGTCAAAACCCAATACTTTTGTTATCAAATCCGGATTAAAATGATGAAAGTTAGATGATGATGATTTTTTAAATGACCAAAAACTTAAGAAAAAGCAAATCGGACCTGATAGAGTTAGATCTATGGTGTAACTTTGAGCACTGTGGGCTATCAAATGAAGTCTACCAGTGATCTCTTGACCTGCCATCACATAAATGGGTTGAGAGAGAACACATCTGATTTGGTACCAATGCGTTGTAGGTGCACCAGGAGCAGTTGTGAGCCATCTTTGGACCGTGCTGTTAGAAACAGAGTAAAACCGTGTTTGGAATCTATATCTTTGATTGCAAAGATAAAAATGAAAACGAAATGGCTTGACAAAAAAAAGCAAAGGTACCTCCCTTCAAAGAGAACGTCAAACCAGCAGGCAAGTCCATGCACTCGGGTGCACATGGAAGCAGTAAACTTCAATGGGATATCAATCTCATAAAAATCTTCTTCCTGTGAAAATAAATTCGAGGGGGTAAAATGAGATTGAAAGTTATTCACCCGCACCATGAAAGATTGAATTCTTTGACGTTAAAGAACACCAAGGAACAGTTCTAAGTAGCATAATTATACCTTCATCTGAGTGAAGTCCATCATATGAAACATCGGAGGAGCCACCAACAACCTCGGATCAAATGCATCAACCACGGGCTGTACAATCCGCAGATATGACTCGATTAATTTATTTGGTTATTCTCTTACTACAAATTACTATTTGCCAGTGTGAAAACACATGTACCTGAGAAAAATAACCTTGGTGTGCTGATCCAAATAAAGGTGTCAGATCAACTCCATAATAGTTCTGTTGTTGCCAAAATAAAGCCTGCATAGAGGAGATGTAATTATTGAATCCTGAAGATCGCATACCGAAGAATTAAACTAAACAAGCAGTTTCTGTATATGTTATAGAGAACAATCTGACATATATTCCTTTGAATAACCAGTGGCATTCCGTACCTTATTTGCCATTTCAAGAAATAAGAATTCATCCGAGAAAGGTGCCATGTGAATCCTACAGTGATAAAACTACATGAGAATTAAGACATAATAATAAATAAAAAGGCAAAACCTCCTCGAAGGTTGACAATACCTTCCAACAGTGGGAAACATTTTGCCACTCGGAGACATAAAACGATCCCTAGCAATTACATACGATTCCAACATTCTCTCGTTGACCAATAGGGTGCCTGATATTATAATATAAGACATGTCAATCACTTTTTCCACATATTTTTTCTTGACCAAGGTTTGGCTTGTCTAAAGATCCGACCTTAGGGAAGGAGGCACATTCTAAAGTCTGCCTCCGAAATACCTACCCATTGGTTCAGAGATCAAAACATCTGCTTTCTCAGGCAACTCGATATCCTCGACTTTTCCCTTGATGACCTACACTTGTGCCAGCTTCGAAACATCAGAAAAATGCATATAACACAACAACATATACTAATGAGACTGAATCAGAAGTCTCACTGTGATCCGATCCGCGAACAATGGGTTTCCAGCAATCAGCTTACGTGCATATTCAGCCATTTCTGATGCTTCTACAGCATACACATGTTTGGCACCAGCCTAATTTAGGGGGAAAAAAGAGTATTAGACAAGTACAAAGGAGACAGAAGCAAAAATGCACAATACCATAAACACCTGATCACTATGACAGCCACCATCACCAAGATATAACTAAAAATAGTTCATTGGCATTTCAGTATTTTGCACTTGCGGATCACCAAATCTAGTGGGTGGACTAAGGCTGTGCGAGAAATACAGGACAGATTGGAGTCGGAGATTGAAGAGAGCGAGGACCTCTCAATATACTATTCCTCTTTGTCCATTTTCTAGCTTAAAGATACCAAAACTCTACCTATTTCTCAATCTTTAGTTGCTTGAGCATAACTTAGCTCTGTAACCTTCAGGCCTAAACTTTGCATACCTGGGCAGCAAACATTGATAAAATGCCACTCCCAGCACCCACGTCTACCACAACACGACCAGCAAAATCTGAACGATTCTCCATGACTGCAGCATAATATGTACCTGAAGACATGGATGAGATTCATAAAGAGCTATCCCGAGTCAAACAGCAGTGCGAAGAAAACAGAGGATATTCTTCTGATCGTATTTGCATTCTATAATAATAAAACAAAAAAGTGGAACAGTTCTGAGGCGACCAATACATTTAAGGCCAGATATTTTACCTGTCCTCACATAATCTTGTAGCATATTTTGCTGATGTAGAAGTTGTCCATAATAATGAAAATACATTTTGGCCGAGGACGCCTCTATCTTATCGTCAAACTTGCTTGTATTAGCTGAAATTGTTCCATTTTGCAAGGATGAACCTAGAAACGAAAGGATGAGAAGAAGACAGCAAAGGAGTAAGCACAAAAATCATGCATAGATTTCAAAATGGGCAATGATAGCGAGAAGAGTGGAAAGTGGATACACAAGTGACCACATAGAAAAACTGGTTCTTTAGAGTCAAGAACAAACTTAAATTCTCATATAACTATTCTATAAGGGGTTCCAAAATCTTTCTAAAGTAATCGCCAGAAGAAAATGAACATAAGGCAACCATGCTATAACAAAAAAAACATGTCACCTTGAACAACAACATCCTTTCTCCACTCTTCAAATGAATCACAAAAATCCTTGCTGTCCTTCTCATTCCTAAATTTTATATTGACTCCGAGGGAGAATGATTTCTGTTTCAAAAAAAAATCATGCCATCAAGTAAAGAAAAAAAGAATCTTTTTTTTCTTTCAAGAATAACTATAGAAATCGAAACTCTAGAAGAAAAGCAACGTACCTCCTCTGAACCATCAGATACACAGATGAACTGGATCGGCCCCAACTTGAATAACTGCGAAACATAAACGAAAATACAATACGATCAAATGCATGAATTCTCAGACGCAATAAGATTAGAAGAAAAAAAAACATAAGCCACACGAGCTTTACCAAAATTCAATCTTTTGAAATATTTCTTCAATTGTAAATTTGGTATGGTTGCAGATCAGTTCAAACTACAAACAGATTGCGAAGCAACAATGTGGAACAAAGTAAATAGAAGAACAAAACAGAGTTTTGTTTCTTCCAAGATTCATCTTCATGTAGCTAAGAAACGTTTCAAACGAGATGAAAACATCAAAAGTGATGAGATTCAGAAGAACAATAACAGTAGAGCAAGTGAATCGACATGTACCTGAGCCGAAGCGAGATCAAAAGAGAAACAATGGGCCGAATCCGATTGCAGAAATCGGAGCTCCGTGACTCCATCAACGGACGAAAACGTAGCTACAGCAGGAGAGGAAGAAGAAACGGAAGGGGAGGAGAGATCAGTGACCGAGTCCAGAGAGAACTCCAGCTGCTCAAGTTTTTTCAAAGGAGAGACCTCCATTGCAGTCACAAACAAGAAGCTGCGAACGTACAGAGACAGTATCTGTATGCGTTAAGGATGCTAAGAATTTTAGGGTTTTTCTGCTGAGAGCTTTCGAGCTCTGAGAGAGATAGAGCCGCCAAGAAGAGTAATGAAACGGTGGCTTTTTCGTAGTTTGCGATGAAAGTCTTGCTTTTGTAACCAAAGCCCTGGGAACAAAATCGAAAGGGAAATTTGCAAAAAATAACCATACAATATCTGTGAAAAGTGAAAACTACATTACCAAAAAATAACCATTTTTTTTTTGTAATTTGGGTTCTCAACAAACCCCAAATGTTGAATCAAAGAAAAAAACAAAAAACTAAGTGTCATGTATATGGTTCAAATGTGAGTGACATAGATGAACAAGTTCGGCGGAAAAACAAAAAACAAAAGCTCGCATGGTCTGAAAACGAACGAGATCTTTATTCTTCATCACCCTTCACTGTTCACTCACTCTCACTCACTCACTCACAAGGGAAGATCCAAAATCGTCTACTTTAACTAACCAACACATGCTAGCGCCAAATAAACTAAATAGCTTTGCAGGTTTTCTTGTTATGTCCTAGTCCCTTGCACTTGCTACACTGTAGCTGACGTTTTATCATGTCCAACGGCTCAACCCGCTTCATCTTTGGTCTTCCTGGTGTCCTCCTTGTGGGTGGAGGAGTCACGGAAACCAACCCATCGGGCGGCTCATCCAGCATCATCCTGTCCATGTTTGGGACAGGTTGAATCGACTCTGCATACATTAACCGGTGACTTTCAACCGTGAAGTATCTAGAGCAGTACTCATAAGGGTTTTTCCCTATACATTCAATCACAGCAACTGCATGGCTACAAGGTAAACCGGTTAACCGCCAGATCTTGCAGTCACAATCACACTGATCAATATCAACTATGTTGATGGAACATTCTCCTCCACCATTAACCTGGAATAAGCTACCTTCTGGCGATGAAACCTGAAGTAACTGTGCAAGTCCTATTTCTTTCTGAAGCTTCTCTTCGTTAGAAGGTGTTAGAGCTGTGACCCATTCCCGGGATTGTACCTGACGGGTATAAATAGATTGCATCATCTTTGCTCGGAATTCGTCAATCATTTGGGTAATGGGAAACTCATGTGCTTCAGACACCCAGCTGTAGAAGTCTAGCCCAAAAGTTGAGTACATCTGGTTATATCTCTCTCCTTGGAACAAAGCATTTGCCCAATGGTGTGGCTCACGTTCTATAACCCAGGCATAAGCATCAGGAGATATACTTTTTATATTCTCCAAGGCACTGTAATAACCCTCAGGTGTTGTTGCATATGCCACAGAATAGAAATCGTTGAGCATATACCGTCTTGCTTCATGAGAAAACTGCCCCTTCAAGTCCGAATTCAGTTTCTCAGCGAGCTGGCGTAGACAGTACGCGTGATGTGCATCTTCAAAGACCTGAGATATTGCATTCTTCAGACCATTCTGGAAATCTGCAACAAATGTGATTCTTCGCGGCTCAGACAATGCAGATTTGAGTTGTTCCAAAAACCAAAGCCAGTTATCCTCTGTCTCTGAATCCACAATAGCAAAAGCTACTGGAAATATGCCATCTTCGGCGTCAGAAGCTGTTGCAACGAACATAACACCTTGGTATTTTGAGTTTAAGATAGCGTTGTCAAGGAAAAGGAGAGGGCGGGAACCTTGTTTAAACCCAGATATTGAAGCATAAAACGATATGAAAAGACGATGGAAGCTCGAATCTTCTTTTGTCATGAAAGTCGCAATACTTCCAGGATTTGTCTCCTTGATCTTCTTGCAGATTAAGGGAAGATGACTATACGCCTCTTTATAAGAGCCTTGGAGCTGCTCTCTGGCAACCTCTTTTGCCCTCCATGCCTGTGAGTAATTCAATTGAATACCGTACTCTTTCTTTATGTCCTCAGCAATATCCTTGGGCTTGTAGTCTGGGAAGGCTTTCAACTTCTCTTTCAAGATGGTTCTTACCCATCCTCTAGTTGCACGGTAACCAGGTTTGATGACTGCCCTCTCACATGTGTGCCTCGGGTTCATTTTCTTGATACATATCAACTGGGTCGTTGATAGCCTCGCTGCAGTGATACGCCATGGACAGCCTTGAGCTTTGCATTTGACAGAAACTCGATGGCTGTCATTTTTCTTGTACTTGTAAGCAAACCCATGGGCGACCGAATACTTGTGCAGTGCATCTCGAAACTCAATAAAGCTATTAAACCGTTGATCAACACCCGTGATAACGTTTTCCCACTGCTGTATTGCCGTGTGATGTTTCTGATCAACCAAAACAAAATTGCACGGCAAAGGGCTTTCATCAGGCATTGCCAAATCAATCTGAAAATCATTAGTCATATCCTCATCAACAACATCTCCTGCAGCAGTAATTACTGGTACCACCCCTTCTGATGCCGTTGTCCTGCTTGACCTGTAAAAGCAATTTACACATTAGTTACTTTCTTTAACCTAACTCACACATGGTATCACAATTCACACATTAGCGACTAACTAAACCACAGACCTCATAGCTTGGACATAACCGTAATTCTAAGGATGATCAGATCAGTGGACCAAACACAAGTTCTACAAATCTAAATCTTGTCTAGAAAGTTATAACAATAGAATATAGAGCAAAGCAAAAGAAACATGTACCTACTGGCTGGCATGTTGGAGACATTTTTGGCACCGCCTTCTTCGGGTATGACGAAGATCTCAACAGTCCCTGCATCGGCAGAGAAGTTAACCATGCGTATGAAATCCTTGTCCTTGGAGATGGTAATAAGGGTCTTCTTGTTTCCAGGGAGAAAGTACTTAAGACTCATCGTCTCCAACCCAAACCCGAAATTCTCAGCCAATTCTGACTTGAAATCGTTCATTGAAGTGTTCTGATCGATGTCTATTGCAAAGGCATCGCCACCAGAATACGATAACGATCCATCTTTGATAGTCACAAACTCTCCTCCTGACTGACATATAGCTATGACTTTGTTGGTAGCCATGACCAAAACACCTATAAAAACCAAACGAGACTGTATATTACGAGAGAGAGAGAGAACCAAAAAAAACTACATCACCTATTGCATAAACACGAATCCTCAATGTACAAAAAAAAATCAAATTCAGCCACAGTACGAAATCGAAACATCTCAAAATTACGAACCCTAATTTCCCAAAAAAGAATCCGAAATTGAACAATAGATCACAGTTCCTACAGAACATGCCGGTAAAAGGAAGTCCTTGTCATCAGAAAAAAAAAGGGAAAGAAACAAAAACAAAAAGGTACGAATTGGAGAAGCTTAAATCATAGGATTCGAAACAAGACATTAGTGTACCGTTCATTACGCCAGCCTGACACAGAACGAGCAGGAACTGGGTTCTCGTTTCAGGCAAAAAAAAACCGAAATTGCTGAGCTTTTTTCTTCAGAGAGAGAGAGAGAGAGAGAGAGCTTGAAACGTTCACGTGCGGCCCTAAGAGAAAAGGGAGACGTCAATCGCAGCGTTTACGACGAGAGTACCTAGGAATAAGATTAGCGTTTCGCGTCTATATATTTAGACAACAATCGCTTCTTACTGAATCGATTTCTTGAAAACTCACCAAATCCGATTCGGTTTACATTAAAAGTCCATTAAGCCTCGGTTTAACCAAATCAATCTAATGAACTGAACTTTTCGGTTCATCCTTTGGTCCGGTTTTGAAAACATGGCCCAACTAATCACCAATACGCACCGTTTTACAGGCCTTCCCTAATCAGAATCTTGAGATTACACACAGCAGAAGAAGAAGAAGAAGAAGAAGAAGTAGAAGATGGGTTGTGCTACACCAGCGCTTCCTCCTTCACTCTTTACTAACGGGTCCCTCTCGTATCCTCAGAATATCTCCGTAAGCGCATCAAAAACAATTTCTTCCTCCGAATTTCGACTTCTCTGCTGGCTTGGACATGCCCAAGAAAGCTTTTTTGGTGATTTAATCTGAATTTGTATTCTGCAGATGACTGCATTGAACAGTTTGGTTAAGGTTAGTGACCCTGGTGGTTATAAATGGCGCCTTGTGATTGCCTACGATGGCACCAAATTTGCAGGTTCGTCTTTGTCAACTGAACAAATTTCTGTGTCTTGTATAAAACCATACAGTGTATTCTGCAGATATATATATATATATATATATATATATATATATATATATATAGAATAGTCCCAACCTCAAGCTGCGAGTGTGGTTCTTTGAGGGTTGAAATCGTATCTGGAGTAATATTTCCGAGAGAATGTTCCTTATAGCTCTTGAAATCCATTATCTTTGTTGTGTAATTGAAGCATAACGCAAGATTTTTGGGTGGTCGTAGTTTTGAAACTGTCACTGCTCCTAGTTTGGATGCCATCTATCAATCTATTGAACTGAAACGGGGGCGTTGGTTTCAGGTTGGCAATATCAGGAGTCACCACCAACGATCCAATCATTGTTGGAGAAAGCCTTAATTCAGATAACAAAGCTCGGGAGAAAAGATCTGCTTCTAGTTGGAGCAGGTCGGACTGATGCAGGAGTTCACGCTTGGGGTCAGGTTCGACTAAATTCCTCAAATCTCTCTTTCATCCGCTATTCTTTCTTGCCTAATCTTGGTTTTTTTTTTTTTCAGGTAGCTCATTTTGTCACTCCTTTCAATTATACTAGTTTGGAAAGCATTCACGCCGCTTTAAACGGTCTTCTTCCTCAAGATATCCGTGTCAGAGAGATTAGTGCAGCGGTTCCAGAGTTCCACGCTCGGTTTTCTTGCCGTGGCAAGGTTTACCGCTACCAGATATACAGCGACACTCTCATGGACCCGTTCCAGCGTCATTGGGCTTACCACTGTGCTTATAAACTGAATGCTTGTAAAATGCGGGAAGCTGCAGAACATTTTGTTGGAAAGCATGATTTCTCTGCATTTGCTAACGCTACACGGGAAGATGGTGTACCGGATCCTTTGAAAACTATATCTCGCTTCGATATCATTCAAATGGTAAAAGAATCTCAATTCTGGAAAAAGTTAGGATAAGGGTCAGACTTTGACCTTTGTTGTGTTTTGGTTGTTCAGGGATCTCTTCTGCAGCTTGAAGTTGAAGGTTCGGGCTTTATGTACAGACAAGTCAGAAACATGGTTAAGTCTATATACTCTCTTAACGATCCTTAACACCAAAAAATATTATTTTTGTCTGCTGAGTCATTCCACATTTCCAGGTAGCTTTGCTGATTCAGGTTGGAAAAGAAGCATTGGATTCAGACATTGTCCCAATGATTCTGGAAACCAAAGACAGGAGGGAGCTTGCCAAGTATACATTGCCTGCGCCGCCTCATGGTCTTTGTCTTGTGTCTGTTAACTATAAGGAAGATCATCTACAGCTTCCACCAGATTGTCCTGTAACTAGTTTTGGTAGACATCACACTATAACAAAATGTAAACTTCCCTTCTATTGAAACATTCTTCTGTTTAAGATAGAAATTGAAAGAAAAAAGCATAGTCTATTTACTTCTCTGAAAGATTACAATCTTCACAGGATCATGCTTTTAACATTTTGAGTGGATAATCCTTAGGCTATTTCTCATAGAAACGAAGCTCAACCATGAATTCTCTCTGTTTTGGGGAGTACCAAGCAACAGCCTTGGCAGAGCCCAGCACTTGAAGAGCATATTCGATAGCAAATACTGTGTTATTTATAGTCACGGGGTTAGCTCCGTTCTTCAGATCAATCTGAATTCCAGACTCGGCTCTTAAACTAAACGGTCCAACAATCTGCAACAAAATCCATAGAAGGCTTATGAATCAAGTAGCTGAAATTTACGAATCAAGTAGCTGAAACTTATGAATCAGAGCAGAATAGTCATTTCTATTACCTGTTGCTGTAGAGATACTGATACTTCAGGGCAGATTTTCTGAAATGCTTCTAAACTAGGCTGCCGAGAATTCAAAAGTTCTTGTGCGACACTAGTGGCACCGGTAAGGAACCTCAGACCATGCGGAAAGTATAATCTAGCATGGAAGCGGGTGAGATCAAAGAAGAGCTTCTGGAAGTTTCCATATTGAGCTGTGAGTGATGCGCGTCCTAAGGCATCAGCCATGAATCCGGAATTTACAGATGGAACATGAAGAGAGAACCCTCCAACACCTTCAGAATCCTTCTCAAGTTTTGATCTGATTGAATTTTCACCATATGCTGCAGTCATCACACCACCTGTGGAATTATTGAAAGTTATCAGTAACATAAGAAAGATCATCCCAATGACCAGTGCTTCCTAAGCAGATGGCTCACTTAGACATAAAACTTTCAATCAGATCATTCAGATGAAAACAAATTAACTGTCGTAAGTAACCAAAAGATCCCACAAATTCACCATTTTCATGAACTAATTTGGAGTTGCAGAATTCAGATGATCAGATTTGCACAAAAATATTAGAGAAAATACATAGACTTCTAGTCTTGACGATAAAAAATGCTACTGAAATGAGTGGAAGAAACTTATCATACCGATAATTCCAGACACTGAGACATGGGGACTACTGAGTAAGATGTCATAGGGCTTGCAGGTTTCGAGCTTTGGAGTGGTACCCCTCCAGAGATCCATGTTTGTCCTGTAAGAGACTGCGGATTTTAGAGACAAGCCAGGAAGCAGAGACGGTGGAGGCACTTCCATAGCATCAGAATTCAACTTCTTGGGCGATCCGCTGTTATGGTGTAAACATAAATGGTAACTTGGACCAGACTCAGCAGGAAGAGAAGCTAGATCAATAGCCATTGATAATGGCACATCCCAATATTCACCATGTTTATCCACAAATAGTCCAGGCCAAACCGCTTCTGCTGTCAGATTGTGAAGCGGAAACTGAAAACAATGGCATCACTAAGTAATTTATTCGCAATTCCAACCACATTGGGAAAATTGATAGAGACAACAAAGCAAACGAAGGTAAACAAAGGAATTGCCTTGTGATTGAAGACAGCTTTAGCCCTAGGATTCTTCTCAAGATCACCTCTGTAAGTATCATAGCTAAGAAGTAAAGTGTCATCTGGTGTTAGCAACAACTCAGAGCATAAACCCAACGCGTACAACGATTTATCCTTCAAATGCTTGGCAATTGTGTTTACACGAGAAGCTGCGGCAGAGGAAGACCCTCGAACAAAACCTTCACTCTTTTTTACCTCCGATACGAATCTCTGAACATCGAATTGGCCCAGAAGAGACACGAGCCTTGGGATTTACAGAAACCAAAATTATCGAGCATTTAGCGAAAGTATCAGGAAAGGGAAAGAGATTTTTGAAATTGGTGAAGTACCAGTTGTTGGAGAAAGGGAAAGTGAGGACTCTTTGAAGAGATAATCCACCACCGACTCCATCACCGTTAGCGCCGGTGGTATGACGGAAAGAGGAGAAGGAAGGGATGAGAGGTGTGGCCATGAAGCGGTGGAAGAACTCAGCCTGCTTAGGACGAGAGAGACGAGTGCCTCTGGAGAGACCTAGAGGAAGAGGGTCGTCGGAAACAGCTCGTGCGGTGGCCTCGAGTGTCACCGGAGTAGACATATCTAGCTCCCAGATGTCGCCTTCTCCGACCCATCTCAGTCTGTTCATCGCCGTCGTCCGCTAGATTTCTACAACCAGCTGACCTCGAGATGACCAAATATTCGTTAAATCTTTTATTACTCTGGATTTCTTCGGTAAACACCTTGACGTTTTTAGGTTTCATAGGACAAGTGCTTGCCGTTTTTGTTGGGCTGTTGGTCTGCTTAATTTGTGTGACTAAACGCTAAACGCAAAACGCAACGAATTCAATTGGATTATTATGTGGATAAAACGAAAAATAAAAAGAACTGATCCGTTTCAAGATGAAAAAAAAAAATCGATTTGAGATTTACATACGTACTTGTTGTAGCCAGCGATGTAATACCTAAAATAACATAATGTACAAAATATTGAGTATCAACGTAGAAAACAACAATGTGACAGATTTTCCGTAGCAATTCATTTGTCACAAAAGCTTTGAATACAAAGTTAAATATAGAAACTTTATCAATTCTGATGTTTTTTTCTTAATAATAAATGAAAAGGTTGTATCTTTTTGGTTGGTTGGTGTTTCGTGCATGGTTCCTCTAGGATTCCAAATTGGCCAGCCTTATTGTATATAAAGAGACATTGTGTTTTGAACCCTAAACCATAAGACCTCACATTCCTTCACATGCTTATCTTTAGATATATACACGCAAAATACATCTCTCTCTCCAACATCATATCTTTTCCTTTCTAAAGGATTATCATGGGAGGTTCTTGGCGTTTCTTGTTTAGCTTCTTCGGCAGCTTCAAGGCATGGTGGAGGAGAAGACAGAGATCGAACCCAGGAGGAACAGACGACGAGATTTATGGTGAAGATAGCGAAGCCAACTTCTATAATTGGTATGTCGTCGAACCAGCTATTAACCGGAAATCCACTGATTTCATCAGAAGGTTCCACGAGACTCGTGACTGATTCCATCGCCTCCTTCTTCTTCAGCTTTGAGCTTCTTTAAACGTAGTAGCTAGTTTGGAAAACTATTTGCCCTTTTTTTTCTTCCGTACCGTAGTGTGTGTTTCTATGTGATTCCAATGAATATGATCATCATTTGTCATGTCCGTCGAGTTTATTATATGTTTTTTTGTCTCTATTTCCATTATTATTGCACACACTAATGATATATCAAACCCTGGTTTATGTTTTGGCAACATAAATTAAATGATAAATCTTTGATTTGTGGAAAATAAACCAAAACAATTCAAGTTGAATGCTTCCGCATGCATTTATTGTATGTTCTTGAGCGATGTTAATTACTTAGCATAGAAAATAAAATTCTAGTGAACTATTGTAACCAAATAATATAGTGGAATTAAACCATATAGCCGATCGTATAGACCATTTAACATGCCTAGTAAAGTGATTTACCTCGCGTCTCTCATAACCGCATCAAATATTAACTGTCTTAGAAAATGAGCGTTTAAGGCGTCGAATGAGTTTAATTTTACATCCCCTGGAATGAATAAGATGTTTCCTCGGAAGGAAGAAAAAGTTATCCCTTTAAAACAGTTTAGTAAGTAATTCACATGGGGTTTGCATAAAGCTGTCAGTGAGATGATTGATTGTAATGCCTGTAGAAGTATCGAACGGCGAGAATATATCGTTCTTAATCATTATTTACATTTACTATGAATCTTGGATAATTTATGACTTCACTAGACAAAGTTGAGGGTAGGTGTCTGATCATAAGTTCGCCAAATAATCAGTCCGTTCTTATTGTTAGACGATATGCATGCACCCAACAAAAATGGAAACCAAAACTCACTTCTTTATACAAACTTTTGGAAAAGAAAAACGAATATATGTTAGAAAGATGGAGCGAATCTGATACAAAAGCAATGAGAATCAGTCAAAGAACGATGAGAAGGAGAAAAAAGATACATGTAACTCCTTTGTTTTTGTATTTTGTGTCCCAAACTTTAAGACAGCTTTAAAGCACTGCTTTGTGGTTAAGTATCCACATTCTATATATAGGCTTAGTCACTTTGTTACACTTCTAAATTCTTACCTTCTTGGAAGCTTCTCGCCTTTGTTTTCTTTTTATAATTTATATATTTTGGGAACATGTCTTACCCCTTTTACTTTAACTTTCTCTTTGTTTTTTAGTGATAATGTGCTGATTATTTTATCAAAGGAAAGTTTGTACTTCGTATACGCTTAATCACACGACCCTTTTCAATTGTATTTTCAAGTATGTATATAGTGTGTGTTGGTAAAACTCGAATATTGCTTTGTTGTAATTATTGTCAGATTCCAACCAAGAAAAGATAATTATTGGGTGAAAAAGGATATATTTTGGGTCTAATAAGTAATAACTCTAGATTTTAAAGAAAATATGAAATCTCACAATTCTATAGAACACATTTTGTATGTTTCTATATAAAGTATTTTTTTTAATCCAAATCTTTGTAATACTGAAAACAATATGAAAAAATCATAAATGATAAATTGTCACATAATCATATAGTCCAAATGTTTTCTTCATTACTTGTTTCTTGAGTACTTAAAATGATACTTTTGAATTTTGAATTTGCAAATTTTAGCTTTAATAATAGTGCCTAAAACACTTTGACCAATTTAATTTTTTTAAAATAGTAATTTCCATATCATTTAAAATTATATTACGAGATTTCACATTTTTCTTGTTTTTACTTTATTTTTAAATAAACATTTTTATTACACGGCTTGAGTTCCTTTGTTCAATTTAAATATCTATCCACATAAATTATTTTTGATTTGGTAGTAGAAGTCTAGGCCTATATATAGGACTATAGTCTTGGGGAGGAATCAAATTTCGTCAAAATGTTGCATCGCTTAATTACAAAGTTATTGAAAATTAGATAGCTCAACGCCTCCACTAGTTCCAAGATACGTACCACGCAAGCATGATATTGGGGTGCGTAATCGCAACGGCCATTGTAAAAATTATCATAATGAGAAAATCATATGATTTAATTACAAATAATGTTCATCTAGAGTATGCACATAGACTTGGCCAATTCCACCTAATGTAGATACATTCGATTACTCTCCAAAATTATGGTTTTGGACATAAAAATTAATACCTAAGAGGCTAAGATGGTCCTAGTTCAAGTAAAGGAGCAAGAACCGAATCCCAAAGTACATTAACGTACAAAAATTTCATATTTTTTTAATGTTCAGAACTCCACTTTTAATGTGCGCCCATCAAAATTTCTCTCGAAAGGGAACCACTCAACTACCCAAAGACAAAAATATATCAAATTCGTTAACTCTAACAAATGTAATAAATTAATCAATGAAGAGAAACTAAAATAACTAGTTAACTTCCATAATTTGTTTTTCTTTGCTAAAAGGCTTATTAACCTCCATAATTTAGTACCCGTAATCCCCTTCCATAATGCTTACAAGGTATATATATATATAGTAATTATTTTGCTATTCAAAAATTATATATTTCATTGAATAAAGCTGTTCAGTTTTGAACTAATACATGGATGGATAAATTTTAAAGTCCCACTTATGATTATCAATATCGTGATGCATGCTATAGATTGACATACGGTGTGTAATGTGAAGGCTGAAGATTTAACATAAAAGAATTAACTATAGCTTATAGATAAAAAAAGTAAATTTGATTTGTAATTCAAATATGATCGAGCATATCAAATTGATTTATCTTCTTCTCTTGCTCATTACTTCATGTATTGTTGTCCTTGTCCTTCTTCTTCTTCTTCTTCAATCCAGATTACTTGTGATGTGTATTTGTCATTCTCTCCATGATCAACCCCATTCTCTTGTGATGTGTTTTGATCAGCTTCTTCTTGAAGGTATATCACGATCTGGGGTGTAACCTCAATTCCATTATCGGACTGTTTTCCCGCTTCTTCGTTGTTGTCGTCGTTATGCACAACATCTGCTTCATTGATCTCACTAATGTCTTCAGTTTGAATTTCTATATGCGGTGGTGGAGAAATACGGACAGGTTGTCGAATGTTCGTCTGATGCCAATTCTGTTGCATCCCATATGTTGAAACATAAGGAGAGATCTGCACAATTGACCAATAATCGATAAAAAAAAATTAAAAGTCTTAACAGAAAAAAGCCAATTAAACAAAAATAAAAATGGAACATAGGTACTAACCATGGTGGTGCGGTAAGGATAGTGTGGAACGGTATACATGTGGTAATATTGTCCATAAGTTGGATACCTAGACGGTAGACATTACAAAACATGATTAGTTTTATTCATCATAGTAAAGTTTAACTTTAGATTTAAGCAAATCTATATAGAATTAACCAAATCTATATAGAATTTACCAGTAGGCTTGAGGAAAATGTGGATTAGTGTAGTCATGATATAGCTGATATTGATGCGGTGCCACCTGATTTATCCAACCTGCAATTTTAAAATTTATGAAGATTAAGAAGTTGTTTGTGAAAAGTATTGTTGCAAAAACCAAAAATAAAAATAAATAAATGATAATATAGAGATTGAACCGTTCTGATATTGATGTGATGGTCCAGGCTGATGTAGTAAACCTACAATGTTAAGGTTTATGAAAAAGATTAAGTTGTGAAAAAAGTAACAATAAAGAACACCTGAAAATAAAATATTAAAATTTAGAGACTAAACCGTTTTGGTTAGGCTGGCTATTCTTTGCGCGAATGTACGCCAGATTGATATTGGTTTGTCTTCCACCAATAACCGGATACGGGAGCTCACAAGCTCGAGCTGCAGCTTTAGCATCTCTAAAAGTAACCTGAAAACAAAAACTCAAACCCCGTAAATCACATAATGAAACTATAAAGCCCATGAGAAGCCCAAGTGCAAAACAAACATGAGAGACAGAACCGTCGCGTAGAACAATCGATTGGTTAACCTAATGAAACCCTAAAAGCCCAAATCATAAAATCAAACAGAACGAGCGTTTGTTTAGTGTCGAAAAACATACCATGTAGTATGAAATTGCAATTCACAAGAAACAAAACTATGCATGAAATCGGAAAAAGAAAAAGTACATACAAAGCCATAGCCTTTTGATTTCGTAATTCCTCCTTGGAAAGTTTCGCTGACGACATTAGCATCAAGAACCTCTCCAAATCCCTGGAAAAATCTTCTCAAATCATCTGTCGTTGTTTTCCAGGCTAAACCTCCCACGAAGATCTTCGTAAATTTATGATCATGATTATTGTTATTATTCTGATTCGGCTGAGACATACTTAGAAACCAAAATTTTGATTGCAGAAAGCTGGAGAAAATCGTAAGAGGCAGACAAAAGCTAAGGCAGGGTTTTTAGTCTGCAGAAGGTTTCGGAAAGAATATATATATAAGTAATGGAAATTAATTTCCAAGTGGAAAAAGGAAAAACAAAAGTCTCGATTTTTTTATTTTTTTAAATAACGAAAATTATCATCAGTCGCTCTTATCTCTCCGTTTCTTTCTCTGCTTGAGAAAGTGTAGACCAGAGACGAGACGAGACTTTTGTGAGATGTTGGTGAGAGCTCCACCGCCTTCCCTTACTTTTCCGGCTAGTAATAAAGTTTGTTATCGGAGGGAGATTGCGCGGCTGTTTCGTAACGGCGGAGGAGGAGGAGGAGGAGCGAGAGCCGGTTTCACTCGGCGACCACTCCAAACTTCAGCATCGTTTGAGGTCGTTAACGATTCCACCGATGAAGGATTCATCGTAATCAGACCGGAAGGTCAAGAGAATGAGTTCTATCCTCCGCCTCCCTCCGATTTACTCTCTTCGATTCCGTCAGGTATTTTAGTTGGTTTTGATTTTGAATTGTGTCTCCCTCCTCGTACTGTAATTGCATAACGTTAGTATTAGGAATTGTGTTCGTTGCTTTTCTTGATGGTTTGGTGTTTGATACGTCATCGAGGTGAATGCCAGATTCTACGAGAAGAAATGGTTCGCGTTCTAGAGGAGTAACTGCGAGTTTCGGAAGGCTTAAGGCCCAGAAAGTGAAAGCTCTTGTTGGAAAGGTAACGCAGAAGAAGCAGAATATGAGTCACAATGTGGAACAAGACGAGGATGATGAGGATTCTTCTGCGGATGAAGGGTTTGGCTCATCATCGATTCTGGATTTGATGAGGAAGAAGTTGTCTATGAAGGCTGTTCCTAGATCAGGAAAATCTGTAGAGCCAAAAGAGGTAAAAAGATTCAGCAAAGTGCGGGAATATAGAGAGCCAAGAGATTTAGATAGACTGGAAGGACATGATGATAATTTTGACGAGGTTTCAAATCCTCAAAAATCTACTGATAATGAGAGATCAGGGTCGCGGAGTTCATATTCAAAAGGTTCTGCTGCTAACTCCAGGGTTAGAGAAGATAGGCGTTTTGTTGCCAAAGAGTCAGATACATTTAAGGCACGTGATAGAGCTACTGATGAGGTTTCAAGTGTTCGAAAGTTCACTGATAATGAGAGAGCAGGATCACGTTTTTCATATTCAAAAGGCTCTGCTGCTAACTCCAGGGGTTGGGGTGATAGGCGTTCTGTTGTATATGCCAGAGATATGGATGATTGGAGAGAGAGAAGAGATATGGAGGATTGGAGAGAGAGAGGGAATAAAACCAAGGCTACTAGGGAGACCGGCTTTTTTAGTCGGAAAACTTTTGCAGAAATTGGATGTAGTGAGTATATGATGAAGGCGTTGAAGGAACATAAATTTGATCGTCCGGCTCATATTCAGGTGCAGAAATGATCTTTTCTCTTGATTATTCATCTAGGTGCATATGTATGAATACAATTCTTTTATCGTTTTATCACTTTTGTGTTTACGACGCAGGCTCTGGCTTTTGCGCCAGTTGTTGATGGAAAGAGTTGTATCATAGCTGACCAAAGTGGATCAGGCAAGACACTGGCATATCTTGTCCCTGTTATTCAGCGTCTCAGAGAAGAAGAACTTCAAGGACAGAGCAAATCGTCTCCTGGTTGTCCTCGTGTTATTGTTCTTGTACCGACTTCAGAGTTGGCTTCACAGGTTGATTTCTCTATAATATATGAATGCTCTTCCTAGGTTGATTCATTGTTTATTTTGTATCTTGAATGTTTTATAAGAAGAAATAATTGTTTGATGTAAATGAAATCCTTGGCAGGTTCTTGCCAACTGTAGATCGATATCAAAGTCTGGGGTCCCTTTCCGTTCCATGGTAGTGACGGGTGGCTTCAGGCAGCGAACCCAGCTAGAAAATTTAGAGCAAGGTGTCGACGTTTTGATTGCAACACCAGGGCGTTTCATGTACCTAATGAAAGAAGGAATTTTGGGGTTGTCAAATTTGAGATGGTATTAATCTTTCAACGATGCAAACTTTCACTAATTTTTGTGAGAAAATTGAAAATTAATGGGGCACAATCTTGGTAACATGTGCTTGCAGTGCCATCGTGGATGAGGTGGATATAGTCTTTGGCGACGAGGAGTTTGAGGCATCCCTGCAAAGTCTGATCAATTCTTCCCCTGTCACTGCACAATATCTATTTGTTACAGCAACCTTGCCCCTTGAGATATACAACAAACTTGTTGAAGTTTTCCCTGATTGTGAAGTCGTGATGGGCCCTCGCGTTCACCGTGTTAGCAATGCCCTCGAAGAGGTTGGTATTATATAAGTGATTGAGAAATATATAATGGGAACAACAATATTGCGGAATTTATGTTGTAAAACTTGGTGACTGCGTAGTCTTCTTTTCATCGTCCCTGAAATGATGGACTTCGAATTCGGGGATGACCAATATTGAGTTGCACTGTGCAGGTTCTTGTTGACTGCAGTGGAGATGATAATGCAGAGAAATCTCCTGAGACTGCTTTTCTGAACAAGAAAGCTGCTCTTCTTCAGATTGTCGAGGAAAACCCTGTTCCCAAAACTATCATCTTCTGCAATAAGGTGCCATGGTCCCCCACTTACTTGTTTTTGCTCGTACTTAAAATTTTGGAAATTGCAGTCTCATGTTGAAAGTTCTACCCTCTCATTTTCCAGATTGAGACATGTAGGAAAGTTGAGAATATATTTAAGCGGTTTGATAGGAATGAAAGGCAGCTGCACGTCCTACCATTTCATGCAGCACTCGCACAAGAGTCAAGGCTTACAAACCTGGAAGAATTCACCTCATCTCATCCCGAAGATAATTCACTGTTTCTGGTTTGCACGGATAGGTATTTCATTTTGGGTTACAAGTATCGCCTCGTTATGCTATATTTCCTGAACATTGAAGATTTTAAATTTGTTACCTCTTTCCAAAACATTGGCAGAGCTTCTCGTGGTATAGATTTCTCTGGTGTTGATCATGTGGTGCTCTTTGACTTTCCACGTGACCCGAGTGAATATGTTAGACGTGTTGGAAGAACAGCAAGAGGAGCTAGAGGAGAAGGAAAGGCTTTCGTCTTTGTGGTGGGGAAACAAGTATCGCTGGCACAGAGAATAATTGAGCGAAACAAGAAGGGTCACCCGGTTCATGATGTCCCAAACGCTTACGAATTCACAACCTAACTTAGGTAACTTTTCATCTTCTCCTTCACCTCATTACATTCTCCGTGTGTGGAAAATATTCACTCTGCCAGAAATTAGAAGGTAAAAATACGTAGAGAAGCCAAGTCGAAATAGATCTTTATGTTGTTAATGCCACTTAACTACCAAGATCATGGAGTTTGTACTGAACTGATGTCCCAAATCAAGATCATACGCTATCCCAACATTAGAGTAAAAAGTTTTCCGAAATCTAAATCTTTTCAAAATTGACAATGCTCTCGACTTTAGTACCTTACTAGAGTCCTTCAATGGTAAAATATAACCAAGGGTCTAATGATTCATTTCCTGCCATTTACATTATCTTCTCCTGAAATAAAACAGTGATGGTCGTCTAGCACAAGCTAAGAACACGGTGTCCCTAGGAGCACTGAAGTGCAACAGATGAAGAATGAACATTCACCTCCGATTACAAAGCTTTGGTTGTTTGTTGATACTTGTCAAATTATCATTTGGAACCCAAGATTGAGATTCGTGGGGTTAGTATTGGTTGGTGAGTTAGGCAAAGCGGATACATTGAAGAGAAAGCTGAATCTCCAAATCTTCTATGGATTCCGCCTTTGAGTGTTCAAAGTGCGAAACTGCTTTAATCATTTGTTTATTTCCATGGAAATGGTAACTTCGTTTTTTGTTGTAATGGAATGTAAGTCTCAATCAACAAACTTATAAAAGTCATTTACTTGCAAAATGTTAAAGTATGTTTTAAGTTTCATTCATGTATGCAAATTCTATTGAGAGAAATTTTTCTTTATATTTTGGTCTTTTTGAGTAACCGGAACTTTTGAATCCAAACTGTTAATGTGTGTTCTGCTTTCTCTGCTTTCTCTGCTTTTGACTGCAGTTACCGTTGCTGGTTTTAGCGGCACTGTGGGCTTGATTTGTTGATGTTGGCCCACATTTTCGTTCTTCAATTGGGCCTTGTTGTCTTGAACCTTTGTCCCGAATCAAGATGATACATAACTACACTCAGTGTCCAATATTTAAGAAGACGTTTTTAAAAATGAATTTTCATTTGTAAGTTATTACATAAAATACTATTAAAAATATCAAAGAATAATTGAATTAGGAAAATATATAATAGTATTTTAAAATTATTGATTAAAATATGGAAAGTATATATTTTGCATTAAAAATATTATTTATTATTTAATTATTTTAATATTATATATTTTAAAATAATAATGAATTCATATATATTCAAAAAAACAAAAATCTATTCAAAATCTTGCTATATTTTTCACTATAATTTATTGTATTTTATTTGAATATATATCAAAACAAAAGATGTAAAATATTTTACTAATTGTATAAAAAGTTAGACACAAGAAAACTTTTCTTTTAAAAAAAAAAAGTTAGACATAAGAACTAGAGTAATTTAACGGTGCATATTAGAGTTATGTTTTCAAGATTATAAGTTTTTACGGGTTATCCCGAATAATATTTTAGTTCACTGCAAAACGAGTTAAATAGATAAATTATTAAAAATTGACAGTTTTATCTATAATCATTAGTTAGCTATATTGTAAAATTCAGATAAAATCAATTTTCTTAAATTTTAAAACAATTTCTTTACAAAAAATGACTCCGGGTTAAATCCTTGTTAGGTTTAAAACGTTACCGAGGCGCATAGTAGTTGCTTACTCGTTAGGCCTTAACGTATAATTAAACCAATTCAATTAAAATCAACAACATATGATCATTTTGACAAACAAGTATTTCTGAAGTAACCATAAATTAGAATCTTTAAATTTACACGAGCTATACAGATGGAGCAAGCACGACAAAGGTTCATAATGGATAACAAACATGTGAGAAGCAAATAGCCTGGTGGTCTCTGTTTCTGGACCAACTTGAAATTGTAATGAAGACTAGCTTTTCAAGGGATCTGTTATCGAAGTTAAGCATAGATTCTATCAAATTCTCGAGCTAGCGTATATTATAAGGATTGTTGGGTTTCGATGTTTTCGTATTAGGATTTGTGAATCTTCTTTGAATTGCAGAATCGAAAAGATGATTCACCCTATATATATATAAGATCCAAGCGTGTGGTATTGTGGTTGTGATGATTGTAGGGTTACTCTCCATATCAACTGTATTACTTGAAGGCAGGGTACAATTACAAGAAAGGTTAAGTATTTCCCAACAATGGTATTGGTATGTCTAAACCTTTTTGTTTCGTTTTTGAGAAGCGTTGCATGTTCCCTTCCTTTCCTAGAGGGTATATATTGCCGAGTCAGATTCAACTGTTGTATACGTTTGTTCAATCAAGTGCGCAAAGACGGACAAGTGGCAGCAAAATTTAGGGCAAGGTTTGATTGCAACACTTCTCATGCACGTACCTAATGAATGAAGGGATTTTGGGGTTTGTCAAATTTGAGACGGAGGAGATTTCATTATATCGCTTCATTATCATGGGCTTGCTGAAAGAACTCGTCCCCATCACTTTTATACCAAAGCAAATGGCCACCTCAGCCCAAACCAAAAAAAAAAAAAAATTATATATATGGGTCCAATATTGTTCATTTATCGTTTCCTGTCCTACGCTTCACTTGTGACAAGGTAATGCTCAGGAGGTATTTGGTATTTACATAGTCTTGGATTTGGATTTGGAATTATGGAGAATGTGATTGATTATACTTGGATTTGTTATGATCAACAACATGAGGGTACCGTCTGTAAACTAAAATCATCTCTGAATTATTATTTTTAAGTAACAGGGACTATAACATCAATAAAAAAAAATACTAACATATTCATGAAATTGATATTATTAACCGTTAACTTGGGTTCCTGCATTTTTCAGTTAAAAGATAATTAGTGTTGCTCAAAAACAAAAATCAGATATCCATTTCACTAACAATAATAACGGATAATACTGTCAGCCCATCTCCCTGGTGAACTGGTCTACATAAGTAGTATACTATCATGTCAAGCTTTAGTACGTATTGCATGTAAAAAGTTATTGAATAATTGAAATTTAGCAGTCAATGTTCTTTATAACAGAAAAAAATATACCAGTCAATGACAAATTATACCAGTCACATTTTGAATTTGCAATATATATATGTATAAAGGAAAACACACAAAAATATCCCTAAATTTGGCAACAAAATATTTGAATGTAAGTACCAGTGAATGAAAAAATATTTTTTTTTTTTGCCAAACCGTAAATATTCAAATTAATGAAAAAGAGTTTTACAAAATTCATAAAACCCAAGAACTTGCTATCATGGCAAAAATGAAATAAAAAACATGATAGCATAATTTTTTGAGTAATCGATCATTCACTCTATCACAGCCACTTTATCATTAAGTCACCAAACTGTTTTCTAAGCCTTCTAGCCATGATTGTGTTCTTTACCTGCCTATCAATGTCCTTGAAGATCTGAGAAGGAGGTAGAATTTGGTTGTTGAATAACCTGTTGTTTCGCTGAGACCATATGTTGTAGACACAAGTATGAACCACGATCTTTCGGAGCAGAGATGGGGAGCGGTGCGACCTTCTCCTTATCCAAACCATAAGCTCAGGCCACGAGAGGAAACACAACGCTTGCTGGCCGAGTCTTTGAAGGGCTCTGATCCAAATTTCTGCACTGAAAGCACAATTTATCATCAAGTGGTCTCTTGTTTCCTCGAATCCAGAACAGAGGCAACAACTTGTGGGGATGTTTAATCCCCAAGAAGCCAGGCGAACCCTTGTAGGGAGCCTATTCAACTGAACAATCCACATTAGAAAAGATAGCTTGGGGATTGCTCCTTTGAACCAAATCAGTCTATACCAATCTCTAGTGTCCTCACGGTTTCTAATTGCGTTCTATGTCTGATTCGACGAGAAACCACTACAATTTGTGCCATTGACAGTCCATGAGAACAAATCCAACCTTGTGCTTGAGGTGGGCAGGTTTACAGTGGTTAGATGAGCGTGGAGTGCAAGCACCGCTTCACAACGTGGCGAAGCTAGCTTCCAACCTTGGGTGTCACAAGCATCGGCGACAACTGATTCAAGAGGAACACGCATCCTCCTCGTCCCATCAATTCCCATTAGTTTTATTAAGGAGCCCAGCGAAGTCCAGTTATCGAACCAAAACTTAGCAAGAAAACCGTTACCAACAGAACATTTGATAAATCTTTCGGCCAAAGGTCTCAGATGAAGCAGATTTGCTCGACGATTTTTTTGCTCGACCGTGAATGAAAATATTTGCTCGACGATTTTTTCTATTTTTTTTTTCATTAACCCATTAAAAAGAACTCGCAACAACATCCTATAGAAACAGCTATAAAACAGGTTTCGAGACAAATCGAAAATAGTATAACACAACGAAAATGAATTACAAGATTGGGTTAATGAGCTTCGTCGTGATTACTTCAATAATCTTCATCTTTCTCTTGGTTTCAGGTTAGACCGTCTATACATCTCATTTTGTCTTTTTTTTTAATAACAAAATTATGAGAAATATTAATAATTGAGTTTTTGTTTTTTCGTTATGAAATGTAGAGAAAGTAGAAGCGCAAAATAATTGGACCTTGTGAGTAGTTGTGACCTGCTTATAGATAAGAACTGTATGGCCGCTTGCATCAGAAAAAAATATCATATTGGCCAATGTGTTGGCTGGGACCATCCTGATATCTGTTGTTGCAACTAAATTATTGCATTTCTAAATGTTTTGAAAAATCATTGATAACACATTAATAAATATCTCTGCTTGCGAGCTTCTCACAATTTTTGATGACCCTTTT
This sequence comes from Eutrema japonicum, assembly GCA_030161315.1. Taxonomy (NCBI): domain Eukaryota; kingdom Viridiplantae; phylum Streptophyta; class Magnoliopsida; order Brassicales; family Brassicaceae; genus Eutrema; species Eutrema japonicum. Next base: position 44,844,609 of record BSQW01000002.1, on the reverse strand, counting down.
TTTCTTTCTTCAAAACTGAGAAACATATATAGGTTAAGATATACTATCAATCTGTCTATTGTGTCACTGATTTTTCTCTTCATATTTTTTTGGATAACATCTGATTTTTTCATCTACTATTTTCATCCATGAAATTTAAGTTTAAGAAGAAAATAGGGATGATGAGTTATTGGGTGTGGAATCATGGAGAATGTGATTTAAGCCTATATTGTATAGTGGCATTAATGCACTATTGGTAGAATGAATAGTCAAGTTTGGCCAACGATGATGTTATATATGTTATTGCTTCTCCGATTAGAACTAATTTGAACTTATTAATAAAAACATGATCGTTTGGCCAATAAACATTACACGACTCAAAAAGAGACGCTTCTTCTTTAAAGCACACTTTCATGTGCTTCTTGTCTCTTCAGTGTTTCGTTTTTAAGTTCACATGTCCCCCACCGTATTCACTTCGTTTCTCTCAATCCAATCACACAATTTTATCACTTCGCTTTCATTTAGACCACTAAATCAAGATAACGACTAAAAACAACTTTATACCAATGGAGGTGAAAAGAATATAATCATACAACTTTATATTACAATTGAGGCCGTTTAAATTAAGCCTCCACATCCAATAGGAAGTGTATATCGCAAGAACACCAAAAGGTTTTTTTTTTTTTTTTTTTAAGTGAAGAAGAAAAACGAGAGGCTGAGATGGGTAATCTTGTCGACTTGTTTCTTCAAAACCAAAAAAAAAGGTTTTTTTTATTTCTTTCTTTCTGATAGTTGATCCATTAACATCGGCCACCGGCTCTGCAGTTAAGAGCACCTGAGTAGGAGGTCATGGTGCCGACGAGTGACGATGATTTTGCCGATAAACTCGAAGCTCTGGCGTAGCCGGCTCCAGCTCCAGCACCAGAACGTGTGAAAAATGCTCCGTTTAGGAAAAGATCTCCTTCTGATCTCCAATTCCAGTGCTTCCATTTGGACTGTCCTGTGTACTCTCTCTTAGTCACCTGCCATATCCCCAATTTCACCAATTACCAATCTCATTGCAATCAATCGTGTTAGAAAGATCAATGGGGGCAGTTTGTGTTTTCACTGCTACACAATAGATAAGACCTCTTCCTCTTGGCAAAAAGAGGGAATTACACACCATCAATATGGTTCAGCATCAGCACCATTTACATAGAGTTATGTCAAAAACGAAGATAAAGAAGGATCCTTTAGAACTAAATCAGTCAAAAGAAAGATACCTCCTTGGCAAATGGGTTTGTTGGGGCAAGAAATCGATTGCCCTGACTGTTGATGGTGGGATCAGCACTACCACCAATTGCATACATTTCCCAATGCGTGTAGTCGTTGTTTACTACATGGAAATATCCATGCCTACACCTGCAAAGACCAAAGGTTTCTTATACGGTCTTAGGATCTACACAGAACTAGCAGAGCTTTGAGGTTTATGAGGATCGTTGGTACCTTGGCATTCTCTGGATTAGACCCTCACCAAAATGGTTGTAAGCAATTGTGACTTGCATCACTTTGTCCCTTGTGTAGGAATCACTGTGCCCCAACAGCATAACCTGGATAACACAACAACCGTTACTAAAACCCTAATTCCGAACTCCAATCTATGATGCTTAAAGCCATAAATCGAGAAATTGCAGACAGATAATCAATCATTTGGGTTTTACCTCATTGTGGTGGGTGAAGAAATTGTTTGAGACGGTAATGGCGGTGGAGCTCATGACGGCGTCGACGAGCCCATCGGCACAGTTGGAAAGCGAATTGTGATCGATCCAGATATGGCTCGACCCGAAAATCGAGATGGCGTCACCGTCAGCCATCGTTCGCCACCCGTAATGCGACGGAGAGCTTCTAACCATGGCGTTACCCGTGGGCTTACAGTCGTGTATGTGGATCCCATGGATGATGATGTTCGTGACGAATTGGATGGTTAAGCAAGCGCCATTGGCAATGTGAACATTGACGCCACGGCCATCGATGGTCTTGAAGCTGTTCATGATCAGCTCCTGCTTCAAGGTTATGACCATATCGCGCTTGAAGATGATCCAGAGTGGCTCGTCTTGGATCACGGCGTGACGGAGCGTCCCGGGTATCGGATTAACCGGATCGTCGTCTCCCGGGTCAGTCACGAGGTAGAAACGGCCGTCGCGGCCGCCGATAGCGTTGCGGCCAAATCCGATAGAGCAATCGGCGAGACGCTTGCGCCGGAGCTGCCATTTGCGGTCACAACGCCAGCAATCGTCGATAGGATTGCCGGTGGCGCAGGAGAAATAACCTAATCTTCTCCGCTCTGTGCTGTTGCGAATGCTCCTGTATCATCATCATCAAATGCGGAAACCAAAATTAGGGAAAAATGGAAATATTTTTTTTTTCACTGGATAAATCATCAAACATCACTACACTTTATTTAATTTTATGGTTTGAGTTTTATTGCTTAAAGTCTATTACTACCAAATCATTTGAAAAATATTTGAAGAAATGAGCTTTTTTGCCTAACAAGAAAGACATGATATAAGTATTAATTATTAGAAAGTTGGGTCAATACTTTTATTATTATTATGAAGTTAGTATCAATTCTTAAAAACTTTTTTTTTTTTTTTATGACTCAGAGGTAAATCTTAGATCCATGAAGAGGTTCAAACTAATTTCATGGGAATGTACCACCAACGGGCTAAACTTACATTCGAATTTGCAAATAGGGCCTAGACATTAGCCTCATATCCCATTTGGTCACAAAAGAGAGAGTTTATTTACAGGGAGCTTCGAACCCAAAGAGAGAGCTGTCAACTCATTCCCATGAGTCGACTCCTGAAAATTAATTTTGATACTAATAAATATTAGATGTTCATAATATCCTATTTTTTTATTATGAAGTTATAATATACTAATGAAATAACATGAAAAGTGTGGTTTATAGCTTTCACATTCTATAATTTAGCATTTATTAGCGGAATTGCTACTTTTAGGAACTCAAATATTATCGCTTAATAGTTAATACAAAAACTACCACAAATTTATCAGTAAATTAACCTTCTTTGCTTTATATTTTTAGCAAAATTATGGAAAATATAATCGATGATTTACATAGGTCAATTAATATGTTTAAGATATCTCACATAAGACTCTATATATATATTGCCGTGGAAACATAGAAACAAAGTCATCAAAGAATACAGAAATCCCACAAAAGACACAGTCAAACCCACATAAGGTAATAAAAAAAGACCCTTAAAAAAGGGTTGATTCCAGAGTTGGGTTAAATGATCTCATAGATTGGATTTTCAAAAATACTCTATATGATTATTGTTGACCAAAAGTTTTATTGTACTGAAAATCATAACAATTCAATAAATCTTCTTTATAATGTGAAAAAGCTGTTCGTACTGTTGAAACCGAAACTCGGGATATCTAAAGAAAAATCCAACTTTCAACACTTAAAAGACTCAAAAAAGAAGAGAAAACAACACATGTCATGAAGTGTACGTGTCACTTGCATGTGGCATGAGCATGTGCATGGACTGGCAAATCATTGTTCCAAAGATTAGTATTGAAACATTACACATGTTCTCAAGCCTGGACCAATGCCCTCAATTATACACAACATTTTTCGCTACCTAATATATCATATTTCTTTTTAATATTTATTTATATTGATAAAAAATGCATTATTGCCTTTAATGAAGAATCCACCAAAGGACTTACATGTGAGCACTAGGAGAATAAACAACACATGTCTTCCCAATTTATACCACCACAATTAATTAATTATCGAATGACATAAAATACACTTCCTCTGTTTTATAAAAAGTGACATTTTAACACATATTAAAAAAACTATTAAAAGTTTTATATTATTCTTTATTAATACATTAAACAGTTTTTCTTTTTCAATTAATACATTAAAACAACATGATTAAAACTGAAATTATATTCAAAATTTTGCATTGAAAATGTAAAACGACATTATTTATGAAACAAAAATAAAACCTTAAAATGACACTTTTTGTGAAACAGAAGAAGTATAATATATACTTAAATTGCATTTATGAATAAAACTTCCTTTTATAGGTGTTGATAAAAAGGGGGGGGGGGAAAGGTAGAAAACTGTGACAAGTCCGGATTCCTTTCTTTTTGTTAATTCGGATTTTCTTCATGTCAATGAGTTTTTCTATCATTAAGCAGCATTTCGATGCCACTATAAATTATTTATAAAAAAACAGCTAAATTTATAACCAACTTAAAATAGAGTTTATATTTGATGAGAAAATATATATGTACTCGAAGAAAATCATTATTTAATAATCAAGGAATAAAGAAAGAGGAGATAGTAAGAGGAATGTGGTAATTGGTTGGACCCATTTTGACTAGAATATGTAAGTGACGTGTCAAACTGTTAACAAGAACTCTTCATGTGAGCTCTGTCTGCCTTGTCATAATAAATTCTACTACGTACCTGTTTTTTCTCCATTATATAAATACTTCAATAGTATGAAAAAGTTTAATTAATTAATTTTATTTAGAAAAGCATCACGAGATCCCTGTAAGTAGGAGTTTTCTTTTTCTTTTCTTGCTGATTTATGATAGATATAGTTTAGTATATTTAAGGTTACAACAATAGATGAAAATACTTTTTTTAGTTAGATAAAAACAAATATTAGATAATTATTTATTATAGTAAAGCTAAAAACATCTATCTATATTCGTGGAATATATTTTTGTTTTTAAAGAGAAACTCACATGTCCACCATGGCAGCTACTTCCTCTGGGTTCTCAACTGCATGTTCATGCCATGTTTCATTGGACCTGGATATCATTAGATAATCAATCTTACCATTATTATTGTCTCATTTCTAACATTATATATTACCATTGTTTTTAATCTTCAGGATTGGAATAACTATACAATATATCATACTAGTGATGATCTGATCTTTGTTATCAGAATTCCCATCGAACCCGCTTTAAGTTTTAGATTTATGAGCGAAAATAGGTTTTATTTCCACCGTTGATGGAACATTTAAGCTTAATTGCTCGGTTCCATGAACCAGATCATACGTAGAACTAAGCTGCATTGAGCTACAAAATCCTCAATAATGTACAATACTGATGATAGTTAGTAATAAGTGGTACCTGGATGAATTAACGCCGATAAAGAGCGTTGTTATAAGTAATGCAGAAGCGAAGAGGATAAGTTTTGTGACAGCCATTGTTATGGCTGTGTTTCTTCTTGCTCTGTTCTGTTTCGTTGTCTCTGTCTGAGGCAGAGACTTTTCTCGAAAGAAGACTAATTAGGAAAAGGAATAGGAGAAGAAGAGTAGAAGAAAGGCTACGAGTAAGAGAAGTTAATATATAAGAAGGAGGCTGCGTTACTATTCCCATTATCTTATTGGCCTAATTTCTTGGAAAATAAAATAAAAAGAATCAATAAAGAAAATCCCTAAAAGTAGTAATACTAAAAAACTTCTGATTGCTAACTTGGAGAATGAAGATAAAATTTATTTGGAATTTCCGATTTCATTTAATCCATTCTGTTAGATTATTAACAAATCTATTTAACTGTGAAAATGCCATTCAAAGCAGTTAAGTTAAAATTTGTATGGTTTAATGAATATGCTGTTCCATTTCACATAAATTTTTTCATTTCCCATTCCGATTTTACCAATAGGGACGACCCCTTTATATCTATACATTTATATATATAGGATTAGACCAGCAAAATAGCCGACCGACAATTTGTTTTGGTTGCTAATCGAGTTCATCCAACCCGACCGACGATTTTTTGGGGGTTAATCAAGTCAACCCAACACTCGGTATGATTCCAAAGGACTCTGTAAATATTTGGTCTTACAAAAAAAAAAAGTAGGCAACCTTAGTCTAATTAATCCCGATCCATATAGTAGTTTGGATTGATACGAGTTTAATTCCAACGATTGTTAATTATATATATTAAAAATACAGATGACTGGTATATTTATAATCTATCAAGCATAACACATATTTTTTTTTCCTAAAACATACTCCCTCTGTTTCAATTTAATTGATATTTAAGGATTGATCACACAAATTAAGAAATCACATAAATTCATAATGTTTTGATTTTTTTTTCTATACAAAAACATCATTTAATATCTAATTAAAAACAATTCAACCAATGATTAAAAAGACTACAAAATACTATTGTTTAATAAAAATAAAAAGAAATTTAATTTTGCGTTAAAAGTATAAAATGAAACATTTTTTTTTGGCTAAAACATCAATTACATTGAAATAGAGGGAGTAAAATATAATTGATATAGCGGTTAAAATATATTAGAATTAAATTATAAGGTTAAAAAGGATAAGATTTCTAAAGCATTTTTTTTTGTTTATTAGAAAATGGAAACACATGTGCATAAATGTAAGTGTTTAGAGATGCCAATAATGAGTTTGGCTTGGCCAACAACGGTATCATGTCATGTGATTGGGATTCCTCATCCCTCTTTTTCTATAGCAAGTTATTGGATAATAATTTGTAAGAGACAATAAAAAGGAAAAATAAAAACTTATAATTAAAAACCATATAAAGTTATAGACAGCTAAGTGAAACTTGTACCTCTCATATTGTCCGGATAATTTTAGATCCTTAATTCAGCACATTGACTTTCCCCCATGTGACCTTTGTACCTTACGATCATTACAAAGTTAATCATTCAACTTTTTAACCCCTAATAATGTTATAATTATGCAATAATTAACTAATCATTGTTCGATAAGCGGACAATCATTTTTTTCTTTTTTAATTGAACTTGCGAGTATTTAGTAGAGAGAGAAAAAAAACAATCCGTATAATCAATCAAATTTATACGAATGACGCAAGAAAAAATAAACAAAAATAGATCACCAAATTTGGAAATTCATTTTTCTGTCGTAACAATTATACCACAACAACACGCAATCAAGCATGCTCTTACACAGATCAATTAATGACCCAAAAACAGGCAACAAACAAACACAATTTAAGAAAAATAGAGATGTGTTGTTTCTGCACACCCTTCCTTCCATATAAGTTGCAGCTCAAGGCACTGAACCAAAATGTCATATGATATTAAAAATCGAATCCATAAAGTTGCACATTTTAAGAACCTTGTTTTCATTTTTTTTGCCTTAGAACAATAAAAATTTGTTGGGAACAAAAAAACAGTCAAAAATTATATGCATCACCTAAACATTAAATTTCCAAGTACTTCACAAATGTTAAAACTTTTCCTAAGTGAGTTTGTTGTAAAACCAAAACCAAGGAACAAGAAGGGAAAACAGACATACAAGAGATAACAATGCACAAGAGAAAAGAGGAGATTCTGGGGGAGAGAGAGTTACGAACAGCCAAAGCATCTTCTGAAAGAGAGAAATCCAGATGGTTCCGGAATCTGATCTGGAAGATTCTGTTTCGTGCTCGGAAGGTGTTTAAAGAAGGCCTTCACGGCTCCAGCCACACCATCCTCGTCCTTCATCGCCTTTGCTAGCGTCTCCGCATCGCTCTTCACCTGCTCCCACTTAAATGCTCAGTTTCATTTGTAAACCCAATGGCATTGCCATGATCATAACCAGGGATGGGCATATAAACCAAGCCAAAATGCTTAGACCCAATCCGAACAAAAACGTGTCTAAAACATGATTGGTTTCAAAGAGTACTGTATTTACCTTATCGACGAGCATGAAATTTATGGCATCTTCAAGCTTATGAAGTGAGAATTCGTCAACTGGGATTGGTGCAGGACCTACTCCTCTAGCGTGCACTCGTTCTCCCCAAAAAGGTTGGTCTCCAAAGAAAGGCACGATTGTAGTTGGGCACTGTGTGTTTAAGAAAAAAGCAAAACACTTAACTACTAGAGTCCCATCTCAAGAAGCAGACTTTTTAGGTTAGACTCAAATTAAGCTTACCGCTGCTTTAAGACCTGCAGCCGTTGTTCCAGCACCACCATGATGAACCTGAAAGCAGAAGAGCAACAATTTCAGGCTACGATCCTGTTGAAAATGAGACTCCGAAAATACTAATAATCCCAGATACGCAACATGTGTGACTGGGCCTTAAAAATGCAATGAGAACACACAATGCCAAACATCACAAAAGGGACTAGAAGTTTCCAGAACCAAGTAAAGCAACAAGGTGATCAGGGACTAAACTACGAGGAGTTACAGATTATTATATACATACCACTGCCTTGCATCTCGGGAATAACCAATCATGTGGGACATTATCCAACAAGTAAACGAAGTCCTTGGGTTCTTTCACTATATGAAAACCACATCAAGCATATATTATAACAATATACCAAACAGGCAAGCATCCAATTAAGGAAACGTACGGAGTATAGAAAGGGTACACCTACAATTTCCAAGGCCACCCCAGCCTTTGTTGATGATTCCTCTCTGTTTGGTTCTTTGAAGTGCTTCCACAATGATTTCAGTCATTTTCTCTGGTTCTTGGACAGGCTTTACCACAAATAAACACAGAACGGTAGAGACATTATTTTCAGTTTCTCATAAGATAGTTAATTACACAGCAATAGATAAAAGTTTGAGCGTTAAGAGGATCCTCTAGAAATACTAATCAGGTGAAAAAACTCACGAGACTACCAAAGCCGATATAAATAGGTTTGTCACCAGCTTCTAGCCATTCCACAAGTTCTGCAGGAGGCTCATAATTTGATGCAAGATCAAGGAAGCAAAAACCCACTACATCGATTTGTGGCCCCCAGTCTGAAAAAATATAAAGTAACGATTTAAATTGCTATTCATAGAAAAGAAAAAACATTCACCAGTAAGCTCATGAGCCATACTACCTTTTGGCTTTGGGACAAGATGAGGACTCCACATATATCCATACGGAATATTCGAGCCAGAGCCTTGTGTGCCGCTTAGATATGTAACAGGCCGTAGCTTCAACTTCTTTTTCCTAAGGTCGTTTACCATGTCTCTTATACCAAGCCAGATCAATGAGTCAACGATTTGATACGAAAGCTGAAATTGCATTAAGTCAATGTTAAACGAAGAAGTCAAGTTTAATACCAAACACCAATACGAAAATATGTGAATAAACAAGTCTCACTCTGTATCCTGCTGGTTGTTTGACACGTGACAAGGGGTGTGGAAATTCACTGGTTGGTCTGGATCATTATTTAGTAGAAGAAAGATAGTGAATGATTAAGAACAAAAATAATTAAAATAAGAAAATATGCTTAAAGTAACATTCAATCGGCCAGAATCTGTTGCCAGTACAAGACTTACGTCCAAGGCATGGTGAAAAATATGTGAATCGGTATCTTCAGTGCTTCTGCCACATGGGTATGTCCTGAAATGGGGATTCCCAAGTTAGTTACCATTCGAAGTGAATCTATGATAAGTCAGGAAGCCAGAAAAACAAAACATCTCTAACATGCATTTGGTGCCAAGATCTAGGTCTGCAAACGGTTGTGTCCTCAATGGTGCACACCCCAAGCAGTGAATGACATTGCGGATGTAAGAAAGTAGCCATTAATTCAAAAGTTGCTGAAACTAACCATATGCTGGAGGATTGGCAATAATTGCATCAGCTTTAAAGGAAATCCCAGAATCTGGATCAGGTTCTTTACATGCTGGAAGTAGAGAATATATGATGTCCTTCATTTGGTTTCGTTGGATTGGAATCTCTGAAGGGCCTGATGGCAAAAATCCCTTGTTCTTAACCATATCTGTAGACAACATAGCAAGGAAACCTGTGAATTGCTAAAAACTTTCAAAGCTAAAATAAGATAGATTAACTAACAAGGATGACGAAAGAATGGGAATGTTTAGCAGATACATACAACCGGCTAGAACTTTTGGATCTCCGCCTAAAGGATAGAACTCCAATCCAGCAGTCAATACAAACTCTTTGAAATTGGCATGAGTAGCAAGTCTAACTCGATGTCCATAGTCCTGCATAAGGAAAATTAAATAAAAGGCAGTCAATAACTTTCTCCCAAACAATTTTAGGTTCAGATTCCATTCGTTTTCAAAATTTCTACATCAGTCTCATGAACAGGAAAGAAAGATAGAAGAATGAAGAGACATAGTTAATAAGGTTGTAAGATATCTAGCAACCTGAAGCCGTTTGGCTATTGCAACAAAAGGTTGAACATCTCCGCGTGTTCCAACAATTAGCATCACAATCTGCATAGGAGGAATGTACTGAAGGTCGACCCCATCAATAGACTCATCAGGGCAAACACCATTTTTGGAATCTTCACGGTCCACAACAATAGGTTGGGGGATAGCATCTGCTGGAACATCAAATTCAACTGTCCCATCATGTTTCACAGTAGCTATACGGTTCAGCAATTTAAGCTGCAAGATATGACATTTGAAAAGAAGGAGAAAAAAACTATTATGACGTGGGGGAAAAGAATTCCCAATTGTAAACTAGTTTTGTAAGAGTGAGAGTAGTAGGGATCATAAGAAAAACAGAGAATAACTAAAAATAGAAAGACAAAAATAGAGGTTGTACCTTCTTCCCCGCAGAGATTCTGTCATCGAATATCTTAGCGGCGTCTTCGGCAAGGATGTGAGTAACTTTCTGCTGCCTCTCAGTCTTTGATTTATCTAACCTAGGCTTTGATGAAGATGATGATTCAGCCCTATCACTGCTCGAAGAACCCTCCAACGGCATTGTCCATACTCGGGAAAAGCTTTTATTGCCAGCACCTGAAAAATCAAAACCAGGCAACGAATCATCCAAAAAGGGATTGGATCCAAACCCGATAGAGATGGACATACAATAAAAAAGGAATCAGCATTTAATCCAACTCTGCTTCAATTGCAGGGAGAAACTAAAAGATAAAACGATACCTGAAGATTCAGCCACAGCAATGGAGGCAACAGCAGAATCCGGATTGGTCTCCAGTTCTTCAGAGCCATTGATGACGCCACAAGTACCGCCTTCAATCTCCTCGATTTTCACGGAAGCACGGTCGGAGCTTGAAGAAGATGAGGAAGAAGAAGAAGACGAAGGAACCCTGCCAAGTTTAGCCGGCGATATTTCCGGCATCGTGTTCTCTCTCTCCCTCTCTCTATCTCCACCAGCAGAGACGATCTGGATCATCCTCTTTTATACACGGCAAATCCTCCTCCTCGAATTTGCGTAAGCGTGTTTATGAATCCCAGAAAGTGAAGGGAAAATAATTAAACGATTCTTTCCTTGGTTTTCTTGTTTTTCGAAATTAATAAAAAGAAAAGAAGAAAATGTTCGATCGTCTCGAGAGAAGCGGCACGTTCGAACAAAGTGGGTCGATGGCTGCGTGATGGTTCGCTCCGGTTAAGGCTAAGATTTCGCAATTTAACTGTCCGAGTCCGAGTGATGATGGATAGATAAATTGGCCCTAAATATTCCGTGAAACGCTGTCGTATGCTTTGACAGCGAATCTACTCCTTCTGTCATGTCGTCTTTTCCGCTTTTCCCTACCCCTGGATATTTATTTGTTTCATCATTATTAAATAAAATTTTCCAAATTAAGATACTTCCTAATTTATGTCGAAGAAAGAAAACATCTTATATAAAGGAAATTAAATAATTTTCCCCCCCATTTTTTATTTTATAATTCTCCGACTTCTAAGCTTGCTCTCTTTTAGTCTTTTTTTAAAGAAGGGCTACTTTGTAATTTTATTAATGGTTCACAGCCTAGTTGTATTCGACTGATGATTTGTTTCCTTACTTACGTATGGAGTTTTTTAATCAACAGTTTTAAAATTATATATATACTTGGAGGTTGACCCCAAAAAAAAAGTTGACAAAAAAATATATCTTATTATATAAAACAGGATCTCTCAACGTGAGTGTGACACGTAAACAAAATTATAACTCACGAGATTGTGACATATGTCGTTGTTAATTAAGATCGCGACATGTGTCAATTTAATTAAAAAAATAAAAATAAATTAAAGTAAATATTAAAAATATTAAACTAAAAAAAACCAATTTTAAAAAAAAATAGAAAACAAGAATAAGTGAGGAAAACTAACAATAAAGAAAACTGACAACAGAAAACTTATAAGTTTATACCATGACCAAACTTAAAAAATGAAAACTAGAAATATACTATAAACTTAAAAGGAAAATTATTAATATACGACCAAATTAAAAAGTTTATAATCATTTCCATTATGACAAAAGAAAACTTAAAAAAGAAAATTATTAATATACAACCACGACCAAACTCTATATAATAATCTACACATTTTTAATTTTAAAATGTGTGACTTTTAAAACTTAAAAATCACACATAATATTAATTAAAACATAAATATAAATATCTTAATTAAAAATCACACATAATATCAATTAAAAAATCACACATTTTTTTAAATGTGTGATTCATATAATTATCTTAATTAAAACAAAAATATATTTATCTTATAAATTGAAAAAATAAAATTTATTATTCCGTTTAACTAAAAAAAACCACATCATTTTTATTAAAGTGGAATATGTGTTATTATTTATTTACAAAAGATAATTATATACTTTTACACATTAAAATTAAAAATCCAATAATCGTATCCAAAGGTATTTACAGCATATGTTTCACCAAAATTCTCCTTCAAAGATTTATTTCATAATTTTTTGAAATTAATCATAATTTTTTTTAAAGTACTTGATTTCCTATATGTTTAGATTTCATATAAAAAATCCAAACATGTCAAATTTTATTTATCATATGACTTCTTATATGTTTAGATTTCATTTAAAATCTAAACATGTCAAATTTTATTTATTATATAAAACATAATGTTTCAAAGTTAGTAATTCGAATGATCGCGACACGTGTTAAGTCAAACGATCATATTTTTACAAATGTTTAAAAAATTTCCAATTATATTTTGACACGTGTTTAATAAATTTCCATATTTTAAACGTGATAAGTTAATCGATTAGATTTTACCATATGTTTAATAAATTTCCAACTATATTTTGACACGTGTTTGATAAAATTCCAATTATATTTTAACACATAATATTAACAATAAAAGTAAAATTTTAGGAATCTTAAAAAGTATCAAAAAAATAGACAAAAACTATAATCTTAAAATGTATTAGAAAAAATAGTAGTTATGTTTATATTAAGAAAATTAAACAATAACTATAATTGAAAACCAAATTTTTTTTTAAAAAAAAGGAAAAGCTATATTTCAGATTATAATAAGAAAATTAAACAATAGATAACAATCATAAAAAAAATGAACAAAAGCCAATTTTTTTAAAAAATAAATAAATAATATTTCAGTTTATAATAAGGGAATCTTATAATATAAAATTGAATGTAAAGTTACTCAAATCAATTAATAACCGATTTATAATCTTAAAATCGATTAATAAAAAAACTCAAAATTTTTAAAAATTTAATAAACGATTTATATCTTAAAAGGTAAAGTTATTAAAAATAAAAAATTAAAAAAATTATTCTAAAAGGCAAAATTAATATAAAAAAGAAAAAAACAATATTTTATTTTTTCATTTAGATTAAGGAAATTAATCATAAAAGAAAAATAATTACAATTTCTCACTTTTATATAAATTACAATTTGGTATTGTGTCAATTACACACCAAAACATTAAAAGTCCAATAAACCTATTCAAAGCTATTTTGCTGTATTTATTCACCAAATTTTTCTTTCAAGGTATATATATATTTCATCGTAAACTTTGTTTCTAAATTTATGTATTATATATTTTCACGGGTGATCTAATTTTTTTTCCTCTATTTTACGTCTTTAATTTTGTTTAACGGAGTATAAAATATTAAATTACAAACCCGCATATATGCGGGTACTTATCTAGTATATATACTTGGAGATATAATTTTAATTGTGAAGCTCATCAATGTTGGAATAGATATATATTATGAAAAAGGCTTTAATTAGTCAGTATAAATGTTTTTTTTGAATCTCACATATGATACTTTCGATGGGTGGTAAATATATTACTATATTTTTATATCTAATTACAAGATTACCACTCCGGAGGCGATCGTTTGTGGGATTATCGGATTGTAACACCGTTCACTGCCTCTTCTCCGGCCGACGTCAATTTCGGCGTCGGTTGGTTTTATTCTCTCTGTTTCTAATTTCAGTTTATAGTGGGAGAAGACGTGTGAGAGGGGGCGGTTATTGTTATGGCCAAACATTCACCATTGGTGTCACAACGGAAAGACCGACGGCCGGTGGTCGTTTCTTTTCTCCTCTCCATTCTCTTCTTCTATCGATTCTCATATTCTATGTTTCCCGTTAAATCTAACGGTTTTGTGAATCCTTTTCCCAATCGATTTTCCTCCACGAAGAGGTTCTCTCCGTCCGATGATCGGCGGTATATTACTGTCATCAGCGTCTATTGTCCGGCAAGTTCCGATGTCTTATCTCCGTTGGATACAAATTTCAGTGGATCGTTTGCTCTGGCTTTGCAAAATTTGGAACAAAACTTGACGGTTTTGTTCTGGAAACAAATTTTACTAGCCATCATTTTATGGTTCATGTATATAATCTGGACTTTCGATCCGGGAATTGAAGAATATATGATCAACGAAGATGCTGATTGGCGAAATTGGGATTTACGTTCATTTTTTGTCGATGATTTTGCTTTGCTGGGTATAGTATTATCATGGGAACAACCACCATGGAAACCACCATGGAAGGGACGAGGTTTCGGAGCGGAAGATGAAACCTCCTTGTTGTATGGCGACACTCGTACAGTCGTTGAAAATTGGCAATTTTCAGTTTTTTTTTCTATTGAAAAAATCAATAAATTGGATTCTTTTTCGAAGAATATCTTTAGTTCTTACTTGAAAATGTGTCAATGACATACAACAAGAGAAAAGATGGATCACAGCCAAAGAAAATCGCATCAGATCAAATGCGATTATGAAGAAAAGAAGGATGGACATTTTCTCAGTGAAGAAAACTCGGAAAAAAAATCGTTAAAATTCAATTTCATTGTTCTATTGCTTTGTATGTTTTTTTATGTATTATTGTTATTATGTAATTTGATTTTTATGTAAATAAAAATAGATGTTAAAAAAAAAATGATACTTTCGATGAACTCTACAGAGATAATGGCTTACATTTCAAGAATGATTGGTTAATTTTACCTATACATTTAAAACAAAAAAAATATATGTCATTCACCATTCCAGTTTTTATTTATCGTTTGTGGAAGCTTTGAACAATGATTTAATTCAATAATTTTTTAAAACGTTAGTGGTAAGGCAAAACTAGAAAAAGCTTTGAACAATCATTTAATTCAATTATTTATTAAAACGTTAGTGGCGAGGCAAAACTAGAAAAATGTTATGGATTATGAAATTGATAGCTCTTACTTAGTTTGCACACTAATTGATAAAGGTCTAAAGGTTTATAATTTAATCTCCAAAGTTCAAGCTGTAACCACAAGGTGCTGTGGTTATCACGTTAGCCTTACACGCAAAAGGTCTCCAGTTCGATCCTGGGCAGCACCATTTTTTTGCTTCTATCATTTGATTTACATAAAAAACACCTGATGACCTTTTAAAACAATAAATTACATGAATAAGCTTTTCGCACTGGCAAATCTTAGATGAAGTCATCCAAATTTTAGACTGCATCTAAACTTGTTAAACAATTTCTTTTCAAAAGAAAGAATAAAAAAGGATTAAATAAGAGTTTATTAAGACTTGAGTTGGATTGTATATGTAGATACAATCACGAGGGAGTGCAGCTAAGTTTAGCTGTTTTATACTTCTTTTTACTCCAGTCTTGCAATAAAATATTGTTTTCCTTTTAAAAGCATTAAACTTGATTTCCTCACAATTATTAAATCCCTTAAAGTTAATTTGTTTCGATTTGATTTAGTTCGGTTAGATTTTAATTTGGTTATGCCATTGCTAATAAATACAATAGTGAAATCTAAGTATATATATATATATATATATATATATATATTAAAAAACCAAAATAAGATTAATTATGGACTCCTTCATTTTTATAAAGTGTCATTTTCACACGTCAAAAAACTTAAAAATTATATTAATATACCCATGCTTAATATACGCATGATTAAATTAAAATAATTAAAATACAAAATTGTTTGCTTTGGCTAAATGACAAATTTAAAATTTAGTTTTAAAAAATCACATTAAAAATATAAAACAATAGTCTTTATGAAACAAAAAAAAATAACTCTAGGACAACATATTTTGTGATTTGGAAGGAATATATGTTAAAAAATATCCCCTTTACATAACTTTTTTTTTTTTGATTAATAAGTTTCAGATTTAATCCCAAAAAACATTTACGATTACAGGTTTAAAAGTAAAAAATAAGAACCTACTAACTGAAACAAACATTTCGCATTAAAATGTCAGATGTGGCCCTTAATTTTACAAACAAATTAAGTGGCCTAAGGCAATTGCCTTATTGGTATCGAAGGGGGCACGACTCTGCCACCACTACCCATCCTTCCACGTTCACGACCATAGCCTCTTCCTCCGCCATATCCTCCTCGACCTCCCTCATAACCATCACCTCGGCCTCCACCATACCCATCACCACGGCCTCCACCATACCCATCACCACGGCCTCCACCATACCCATCACCACGGTCTGCACCATACCCATCACCACGGCCTCCTTCATACCCATCACCTCGGCCTCCACCATATCCACCTCGGCCTCCACCATATCCATCATCTCTACCTCCACCATACCTGCCACCTCTATCGCCACCTCGACCACCTCGAAACCCGCCTCTTCTTCCGCCAAATCCCTCGTATCTGCCTCCACCATATCCCTCCTCCCTGCCTCTACCGTGTCCATCGTCTCTTCCTCCACCATACCTGTCATCTCTCCCTCCCCCATACCCTCTCCCTGCACCATATTCGCCATCTCTTCCACCACCATACCCACCATCTCTACCACCACCATACCCACCATCTCTGCCACCACCATACCCACCATCTCTGCCACCACCATACCCACCATCTCTACCACCACCATACCCACCATCTCTACCACCACCATACCCAACATCTCTACCACCACCATACCCACCATCTCTACCACTACCATACCCACCATCTCTGCCACCACCATACCCGCCTCTGCCACCCTGATATCCCGCACCTAACACAAATCCGAAAATTGTGTATTTCAATTTTCAAACAAAACGTAAAGATTGAAACCAAAAGAGGACAACACTTGATACAGAAGGGTTTATAGCTATGAACTAATCAATGTTGATCAAGGGTATAGTATCTATCATCCATACATCTTGTCATATTGCTGGCTTTTGTTAATTGACAATGTTGACTTACCATGATAGCCATAGCTCCGGCCTCGTCCACGGCCTCTGCCCCAGTTTGAATACCCGCCATCATTTTCTAATCATATCACGGAAAAGCTACGAGTCAGTTACAAACTAAACAAATAGGAACGCATGCTTACCATTAGTCTCAAGTTATGTTATTGAAAAAAGAGATATCAGTTTCTCGGAAACACTAGATTGCTATAAGATTCCCAAGATAAGGAAACGGAATGATTTTCTTCAATGGATCAATACCTTGATAATCTTCTTGATAGTTCCCTTGGTACTTTCCTTGATAACTCCCTTGGTAGTTTCCATATCCACTTCTTCCCCTGCCTCTTCCTCTGCTACGTCCTCTCCCTCGACCATACGAATCTACAATCCATATTTTCAAAAGGTGTTATAATGTAACCTGGCATTAACAGCTTTACGTTCTCAAAAAAGTCACAGGCGTCACCTTCACCATAAGCAATGTACGGAAGACGGGCTTGTCTTGCTTGTTGTGGCTGATATTGAGGCTTAGACTGATCTATCTGTGCTGGAGCTTGGTACCTGAAGACATTTATAAGCCTTTATCGTATCTATATCTAAAGAACCACTAAACGCCATAGTTATGTGATTTCACCAGATAATAGCAACTGAGATGATTCTCTTAAGTAAAAAACTATTAAAAGTAACCGAAATATATGGATTCAGGCTTTCCAAGTTCGAAGGAAAAAAGAGATGAACAAAAGTGAAACTCACCCAGGAGAATCTTTATTTAGCTCAGACAGCGACAATGTGATTGAAATCATGGAAACATGGCGCGTCAACTCCACCCTGCATCATACGGTAATTCACTTGAAGCCACCCGAAAAAAAGAAGAAGCAAGGAACAGAGTATAATGCAAGATACTCACGGTACAAGACCTTCTTCAATAGGCTCCCAGACATCAGTAATGCTCATAGAACTGATTGCAATATCTTGATGCAAACCTGGAATTTTATTCTGCAGTATGAATAACAAAATCTTAGCCACATGTATAATTAGAAAATATTCTTCCAAGTTTATCAAGTGAGCACTGACTTTGAGTATCTCAGAGATCGCCACCGTCTTGCTGATTGCCTGCCCCATTGCCTTCAACACAATATCTTTCACACCTTTCTCCTGCAAAAAAAAAGAAATAAGATCAAAAAGCCTGAAAACTGAAGGAAACCACATAAGCACATTCGAAATCTAAATGATCGAAAAGAGAAAGACGCACCAAAAACTTTACAACAGACCAGTCGAAACACAAAACTCACTGGTATTTCCAAAAAAACACTATATTCTCCACTGAACATTTCGTGAATCACAATTTTAGCGAGTGACTTGGGAGAAATGAGAACAGAGAGAGAGAGAGAGGGGGAGACGCAGTACCTGAAGAAGACTGGTGGCATAACTGAGGTAGTTTCGGATAAGGCCTTGGCTGGTGATACGGATCTCATTTTCGTTAATCGGAGAAGCTTGTTTTTGTTTCTCGACTCTCTGGTATCTGTCCATTATACCAGCGGAAGGGAAGAATCGAAAACCCTAGCTTTGAGAGAGAGAAGTGAAGGCTGTGGAGAGAAATGATAAAGAGAGAGAGAAACCCTGAGTAAACCCTAGGGATAGAGAGGAGTCGCGAGTTTCCAGATGAACATCATCGGGAAAGGCCGGGGACACCAAAGAGCCTTGCGCTGTTTGACTGGGCCCAAAACGGTCATTTGTAAAAATATATAATAATAAAAAATATTGAAGAACCGCTTCAAAACGGGTCAGCTATTTTCGGATCCGGATCCGAAATTCAGGGAGATCATTTTCTCTCTTTTTTTTTTTTTTTAACCGCCGCATTTTTTTACCCAAAAAAGTTTTCAAACGTTTCGTTTTACAAAATTTAGATTCGGATAATAATATCAAACATCCCGGCCCGCTTAAATTTGGCCCAAAAGCCTCTGCCCAAGGAGAAGATCTGTGCGCGTGCGGAAGAAGAACGGCGAGAAATCGCGCGACTTTGTGAAGCTTGTTTCATCAAGTATTTGATTGACGAGCAATTTGTTTTTTCGTGACACCGTAATTGGGAAATCTCTGTTTTCCGATTGTTGATTTTGTCCCTTTTGCACAAGTTTTGTGGCAGAAAGGTTTTTGGCAGTTGCTTGTGTGGACTTGAGATGGATCTGGAAACTGAAAATCGAATAGCTTCAATTCTTTTAAGAGAAACAGCAGAATTGAGGAGACAAGCTGAAAGAGAAGGTGTCCGAGCATATCTTGAGAAGCCTAATGTAAGGCATCGACCTAACTCAAGATTTCTCACAGCAACTGTTCTTGGTGTTCAGCAATGTATGTATGCTTTTTCTATTGACCCTTTACTTTTTCTTTTTTCATTACATATGCTCGTTTGTGGGGATGCACACTTCTTTTTCCATCAGCAAGCTAGTTTCAAGTTATTTATTTTTCTCAAACTCAATTTGATTACCTTGAAAACAAAACCTTGTTTAATCAGGTTTACGAGGGCTTGTGACTTGCGTGTCTGTCTAGTAGACAATGTAGCTTAAAAGGTTACTTGTTTACTCTTATCTCTTACATGTTCTGTTTCTTGACCGTACAGCAAACAAAGCGGTAGAAACCAATGAGATGTGGAGGGCTCGGCAGAAAGAGATTGAGCTAGAAGATGAAAGGCTCAAAAGAAAATCAAGAGGGGAAAGCAGCAGTAGCCAAATGGACCGGAGAGCTAGTCTCTCGGAAAGGAGGTTGGATAAGAGATGCAGTTCCGGTGATGACAAAAAGGTTGCTCATGCATCATCATCATCATCATCAGATGACGAAGGCTTAGGAGATGATGAGATTGAGTCTTTTCTCCAATCACGGCATGTCCTTTCCCACTCAGCATAGCAGCTTCTATTACCTTTGAGTTTGCTCATCTTCTGAATCTCTTGAAAATGACAGGATCAAACGTGGCAGAGGCTCTATCGGTCCTAGGATGGATGAAACAGGCCCTTATCTTCCCGCCGACAAGGTAGATAAGTTGCAAAGTTCTGATACAGGAGAACGGAAGGTAGTCCTGGGCCCAGAGAGACCACCTTCACTGAGACAACACTCAGATGATAACAAGCATGCTCGGACAATAAGAAAGGACTCTATGAAGAAGCCTAGTAAAAAATACAAGAAAACAGAAAAGAAGAGAAAACGGGACAGACGCTAAAGATTTTCCGCATGACAGTGACGATATATTAACAATTCATGCTAGCGGAAGTTCTTGCTCCAATTGTCCAAACAAGTTGTAGATTATATATGACCTGATTCTTATACATGACCTTTTCACAGAAACACTTGTACGCAGAAATTTGCTATACGTGATCGTTTACTGTCTTTATTCTATTGTTCGGCTTGTACGCAGAAATTTGCTATACGTGATGGTTTACTTTTCAAGTTTTCATCATATCGACACTTTTCTACGTCACTTTGCTGTTTCCTTTTGCCTCATGCATCAGGTTGCTTGATTTTCACTAAAATTGAAACATAAGAGGCTCTTATTAAGAGCACACATGTATAGATCAAGCTTCTCTAGCCAGTAGCCACTCACGATGAGAGGCTGACATAGAAAGAGCCATTATTAGTTCTGAAATGATGCTTAATGGCAGGAATGTGTTTTACCCTTGACCGGTCTACACTCCCTTCTCCACGAATCCGCTCTACTAGCTGATCAGAAACATGACTCAAATGCAGTTCTTGAAGATTCATAAGATTCTCGATTCCTTTTGGTACCGACTCTAACCCTCTGCAAGCTCTGACATAAAGTTTCTGTAGCCCAAGCATTGCGCCATCTTCTATAACAACTTCTGCCAGATGCTGCATCTGAACTATATCTAGAGTCCTCAGATTCTGAAACCCTTCAGCAAAACACAACCTAGGTCCCATGTATGCATTGTAAAAGGAAAGCCATACCAATTTAGGAAGCGCTTGGATATAGCGAATGGCGTTTTCTTGAAACTGAGATCCGCGCAAACCCAAATAGGTAAGGTTCTGAAGAGTACTGAACCAGGTTGGTACTCTTTCCAGTTTCCCTGCAAGAAAGAGTTTCTCAATGCTTGCAGTTGCTATCAGTCCATCTATCTCTAACGGTTCCTCTTCATGAATGGACGTCAGAGATAAGAATCTGAGTCTTTTAATTTTATTCAGTGACTCGCACAAGTCACTTCCATGTTCTCTTCTAATCATGACAAGACTTATTCGTCTGAGTTGAGTCATGTTCCCGAGCTTTTTTATAAGCTCAGCTTCTGCGTTGAAGCAGTCCAAGACTTGCAAATCCTTCAACTGGTAAATATTAGGAGAAACCCTTGTACCTAAAACATAGTTCCAATCGGAATCATGTCCATAGTTACAACGAAAAGTAATCAGATAGCGCAACTTCCGCAACTTTGACACCCCTGGAGGAAGTTCCTCAATCTTGGAGTGCCTAGTGTTCAATGTCTCCAAATTGATGAGTTTATGGAAGTTTCTTGGGAGTTCCTTCACTTGGGTTTTCGACAAATTCAAATACTTTAAGTTGAACAGAGTTACCAAACAATCTGGCAGCTTGCTGATGGCAGAGTCTTCAAGGTCTAAGACTCTTAAAAGGTTTAGACTTGGAGGTAGTTCAATGCTGTGTTTAGTGCAAACCAAAAGAGAGTGAAGGTTTGTTGTAAGTACGGTACCTGATCTCATCTCTCTCTGAATGCATAAATGGCGAGCGCCGTAATCCTCGGTTGTTTCTGCATCATCATCATCATCACCATCATTGTCGTTACTAGATACATCACAGAACCTCTCAGCTTTGGATATAGATAGAGCGATCTCCCTTATCACGTCATGCATCTTGAACACTCTGGGTCGTCCAAAGGGATTCCACAAGACAACTTGAAGCATGTTTCTGTAAACAAGTTCATTGAGATAATTATCAGCCACTTCCTCTGCATTCAATCCTCTGATCGGTTCCACAAACCTTTGTGCCATCCACATCCTAACGAGCCTCTTTCTTTTCATCCGATAGTTCACAGGGAAAAGAGAACAATATAAGAAACAACGTTTGAGCGGGTATGGCAAATCGTTGAAGCTAAGCAACAAAATGCTTCGAACAACCTTGAGCTCAAGATTGTTGTTCAATTCCCAATTCAAAGAATTGTAGACTTTCTTCCATTCTGATTCCAACTTCTTTGTTGACATCATGCTCCCCAAAGAAGCAATAGCTAATGGCAGGCCTTGACATCTCTCTAGTAATTTCCGTGCTGTCAGCTCCAGATTTTGCCTTGTGCATTGCTCAAGACTTCCCGAAAAGGCTTTGTTGCAGAAAAGCACCCAAGCCTCGTCTTCTTTTAAGAGCTCAATCTCGTGGTACCGGCTCCCAACGCCATATGAGAAAGAAGCCACGTTGTTGCTCCGGGTAGTTACCATAATACGACTTCCAGAGATACCATCTGGTAGAGCGATACTTATCTCCCTCCACAGACCAGTGGTCCATACATCATCAAGCACAACAAAGTACCTCTTTGACTGCAAATACTCCACAAGTTTCTCCACCAAGTCTCTGTAACTTAAGGAGTATAAATCAGCTGGAATCTGTGTTTCTGCTTCTTTGTAGAACTCCTTGATCATTGTCCTAAACACATCTTCAATCACATAGGACTTGGAGATTGTCACCCAAGCGTATGACTCGAAATGTCTCCGCACGCTTTGGGACTTAAAGATATTCGCTGAGAGTGTAGTCTTCCCTGAACCGCCCATTCCAACCACCGAGACAACTACCCGCTGAGGTTCTGGACTCAAAAGCCATCCAATGAGCTTCTCCTTGGCTGCATCAATCCCTACAAGAGTATTTTCGCTAAAGAAAAGAGATGACTCGCTGATGTTATTCACCCACTTTGCATTTGCACCACCATCATCAATAAGTGATGATAACGCTCCTTGATGGTTTTCTGAACGATAGTACCTTTTCATGGATTCAGAAATGGACTGAATCAAGATATTCACCATTCCTAGCTTCTGAGCTATCGAGTGCCTCGCCCACATATACCTAGGGAAATGAAACGCACGCCAAAGCTTTGTGCAGCTACGGTAACCGTGGATGTGATAGGCAAACTCGTCGGCAATGTCTTCCACTTGGTAAGCCAAATCTCTTGTGTTTGCCACAAAAGTTTGGGAGAGTTGAGTTGTTGTGGATCCATTTCCACCATGTTTATTATGGGTGTCCTCAAGAAAGGACTTCATGATTAGCAACTCCTTCTTCATCTTCTCAATCTCGCCATGGACTCCTGACAACAACAAGGTCTCGTTTTCTAGGAGACTAAGAATCCGTCCGATCCCAAAATCAACACTAGCTGAAGTCATCTTCTCTCTAGCTTGAGCTCACCGTCTCTCTCTCTCAGTATCTTTTTGTGAGCTTGAATTTGAGCAAAGCTCCACAAACAACAAAAAAAACATTTTAATCAGTTATCCTTCCTCATAGTCAACGTCTTTCACTCAGTCAACACGGATTCAAGCTGCTTTCACATGTGCAACTTGTGAAATTTAATTTGATATTTTTATGTTCTTTGAAATGTTTCAAGATAAATTGATAACCCAAAAATAATTGGTCAACTGTAGAAATCAAAATTGCTTATAGTGTTGCTAGTTCTACTACTTCATGAAGCAAACATATATGTTTACTCGACCAAATCATAAACGCAGAAAAAACAATACAAATAACGTTGCTTATATAAATCACTCATTCTTCAGGCAATTCAAGTCCAGCCATTGGAACTTTAGCCTCGATTTGGAATTCGTCACCTTCATCCATGGCTTTGTTCTTCGCATAATCCACTTTGAAATCGTAATCTCCGTCCATCAGATCCTCATCACCTGCTGCTTTCTTCGCTTTCTTCCTCCTCTTCTTCTCCGCTTTCTGCTTTTTCGTATTCAGCATACTTTCTTCTACGTATAGCTTCTCATTCTGCCTGCTCTTCTCTGATTTCTCCTTCGACTTTCCTGTTTCTTCCTCCTCTTCCCCTCCCATAGACTCATCATCGCTCTCAAGGCCAGGCTCTTCTTCGGTCTGAGACTTAGACCCATCCTGTGGTATTTGTGTTACATAACCAAAGTTAAACCAGACCTGGATGAAACTCAGTTTACACGCAAATGGAATCACAAGAGAATTAACCAACCTCAATCATAGTTTCATCGAAATTGAGAGGACCATTGGATGGAACTTCGACAGAGTTGAAATCATGAACCGTCTTCAAGCTCCCAATGAAAGAGGATTCACCACTGTAAACCTCATCGATGTTGAATTCCTTATCCAACTCGGTCACAATCTTTGACTCTGCGTGTTCACCATGGTCCCTCTTTGGAGGCATTGTATGGTACGGAATTTTACCTGACAACCATTCATATTAGAGACAATGATGAGTTAAACTGGTTTTGAAAATTTTAGGTTTATGAGGAACTAAAAGATGATAACCGCTCCGCACCTTCATTCCAGTCATGCAAAACAATCCTTGCAGCAGCTTCAATATCCACAAGACCACCCTTTTTAAGCTTACCCCTTATGGTGGCAACTTTATAAAGAAAATCATCAACTGATTCGAAGCTCGGGATTTTGTACAGAGTCACCAGCATTTGTGTTGAACAAAGCTTGAGGATTTCTTTCACTAAATTTGCCACAAAGCAGAAGATTTCCAGGTTAGGTCACTGAGATTTATAACCTTAACAAGGCAAAGCACAAAACGACATGCGATTCTATCATAAGAATATTTCCAATTACCTGGACTAACTGGATCATCCAACTTCTCGATTCTTTTACAATTCCGGAGAGCTATAGAAGCATCATTTCCTGAAGATTTGAGCATCACAACTCCAGGACAATCCAACAACTTCACGTTTTTGTCCAAGTGAACCTCTTGCAGAGACCTAGTCAGTCCAGGAGTGGCACCGACATTAACAACATGAGCTCTTTTCAAACTGTTGATAAGACTACTCTTCCCGACATTAGGGAGTCCGATAATACCAACTGTAATAGATTTTTTTAACTGCCAAAAGAAATCATAGGAAAATTCAATCAAAACTGGATAGTACAACTCAATGCAAGGGTGATCGCAGTAAAAATTTCTAAAACCAAACCTCATGACTTCTTGAGTAGTTTTTCAGCAATTTGATAAGAGTGTCTGCACCAAGACAGTCACTCGTCTGCAAAAGATTGCTTGGTTTTGATGCCTTAGATGATTTCCAACCCAAGTTTGATCTCTGTTCCTGGGTACTACATTTGAAGGCTACAGCTGGAAATTCTTCCCTAAGGTACTTGAGCCATTTCTCAGCAGCCTCTCGGGGAACAAGATCTAGACAAAGAGAATCCGTTACAAAAAGTAATTACACCACCCGAAGGAAACAAATAACTTTTATGTCCACAAGCAGAGACTTATGTAGAACTTACCAATCTTGTTCAGCAGCAATACAAGGTGTTTATTGGGACCAGCTTGCATCACCATCCTCTCCATGTCAGTACAACGCGTGCCAAGGGGATCACGGGCATCAAGAACCTCCAGTATGACATCAGACAGTTCAATGACTTTAACAAGCTCCTTGTAGAAAGCCCTCTCCGAGTTATCTATGAAACAATAGACATGAGTTAATGCAAAGGCAGATAGAAATCACATAAACGTGTGGAGAAGATATCAAAATAAAACAAAATAACACTCACCTCGAACATTGACAACTCTAGTTGAGTCATCTCCGCTCTTCCCCTCTCCATATCCTTCTTCCGTCTTGGTATCTTCATCATCCTCAACCAAACCAAGTTTCCTCTTTTTGGCCTACATAGATTTATGAAGAGAGATAAGAACACAAACAGCACTTGGTAATAATTATTACAAGAAAATCAATCAGCAACACATGGAAAATGATACCAATTGTCAATGTTCGAGGTGAGTGTTATTTTGTTTTATTTTGATATCTTCTCCACACGTTTATGTGATTTCTATCTGCCTTTGCATTAACTCATGTCTATTGTTTCATAGATAACTCGGAGAGGGACCTAAAATTGAAGTGATATGATCATTGGAAACCAGCAGATTGACTAAATACCGGACGAGATTATGCAACAGAATGGAGTTACAAAGTTGAAGAATGATGATACCCTTTCTTTGCGGGCGACTTTCTTCTGTTCGATCTCTTCGAGAGCACGTGCACGTCGATCTTCTAAGGCCTTGAGCTCCTGTTCCTTGAAAGGCCAGTCATTGGGGATACCTGGGTCCTTCTCTACTCTTGGTTTACGGTGAAGCCCGAGCTTCTTAGCATCCTTTGCTTTCTTCTTGTGGTGCTCCTTCACCTTTCTCAGGACCTTGTGCTTCTGCTTCAAGGTCACCCTCTTACTCTTGCTCTCTGCAAAACAGTCACACAATCAAAAAATCAATAAAGACCCAGTAAAATCCTGAGCTGATTTCAGTTCATCGACGAAGACAAATCCAGAATAGAGATTTGATTGAGGGATTTAGCTTACTTTTACTCCGTTTCACCATTTTTTTTGGTGACGCTGAGAGCGAAGCAAAAAGAAAAAGGGAACTGAGTAGGTTAGAAGAAAAGGGTTTATGGAGACGGAAGATGAAGATATCGGCGCCAATTAGGGTTTTGCTTACATGGATTTTGGATCACGACCCGACCCGACCCGGATTTTTGGTCAACTGAAAAAATAAAAAAGATGGGGTGAGAGAGGCTCGAACTCTCGACCTCAGGATTACTCAGTTAGCTATGAGACCTACGCGCTAGCCAACTGCGCCACCACCCCAATGTGCTACAACTACAATATTGCATAATATTGTATTAAACAAAATAATTGGACTTTCCTAAGTACTTCTTGTACCGGTTGCCTGAAAGTGTGATATTCCACAAGATCCCGCCGGCTCGGTGCTGGCGGTTAAACCCTTCAAAAATCTCAGATTTCTGAAATTCATTGAAAATTGAAGTCAGGATACAGAATGTCTAACAGAAGCCTCCATTTGAAGAAAATTTCATGGCTTTCTTCTCGGATTGTTTCAGGTTCGGAAATTTGATCGGCTTTTCTCGAGTCTGGGGTTTCACTAACTTAAGCGTTTTAACGACTTTGTTTTGTTTTTGGGGATGTATTTTTGTTCACTAGACAATATTCACCGGCGATTTCGGCGACCCATTACTTCTCCAGCCACTTGTTTAGCTCCTTCGTTCGATAGAGACATGAACATTGCGTCCAAGACATTGGTCGGTCAATGTTTTTCTCGCGGGTAATTCGATTGATTACTTCGAGCAATGTATTCTCTTTCGATTCTAGGTTCTAATTTGTATTGGGCAGTCTCTTTCAGGTTCGCATCAGTTAAACGAGTATCTAGAGCTTCTTCTTCTTCTTCTCCACATGTTGATTTACTCTCTTATATTAGAGCTTCACTTGATAAACTTGAAGGTACTGGTTGTTATTACTGATTCTGACATCTGGTTTGAAACATCTCTTTTTGTTGTAAACAAAGTTTGGAACTTGAACTCTTAGGTCCTTCCCATCATTGGTTGAATCGTGACATTGGAAATAAACAGCTTTTCAAGGACAAAGGAACATATGTACTTCTCGCTGGACATTTGCTAAACGCAACTAGTGATACGAGTGGTTTCTTTGACAAACTAAAATTGCTTCAGCAGAGGTTTAAGAAAGTTTTTTTTTTTTTTTTGTTAACCAAAAAATCATGGCAACTTAACGAGATTTATGGCTGAGTATTTTGTTTTTGGTGGTCTTCTAAGGTCTCCGGGTGTCTGTTTCATGGGCATTCACTTCAGTGATCAAGCTCGAATCACTGATGATCGAACTGCTTTAGCTGAGTTGATTGTGAAGGAATACCTTACTTTTCCTGTACTACTTTCTGATAGAGAATTTCCAAAGGTAAATATTGTATC
Source organism: Eutrema japonicum (assembly GCA_030161315.1). NCBI lineage: Eukaryota > Viridiplantae > Streptophyta > Magnoliopsida > Brassicales > Brassicaceae > Eutrema > Eutrema japonicum. The sequence continues at coordinate 44,816,357 of BSQW01000002.1, read as the reverse complement.
TCCAAGAAAGAGCCATTTTGCTCTAAATTACATCTTTGTATATTATTCTCTCAAGTTATATGCTTATATTCTCGATTTGAATTGAATGTTTTGCTACTTGTATTAGTCAAATGGAGAAGAAGTACGCTACATCGTGTTTAGAGATTTTAAGAATCCTTTAATCTACCAAGAGAAGGATCTGGATGTTGCTTCCGTAGCGAAAGGTATGCCTACTTTATCATCTTATTCACTACAATTGTTCTCTATCAATGCCATAGCTATTGTTCCATGTTCACCTTAAATAAAAAAGAAGGATTTTTTTATTGCTTCTCTAGGCTGCTTTTAGCTATTGAATAGTCTTCGCTTCATACCTTCAATCTTCCTCGGAATCTAAGACGGCGAAAGCATCTAATAATTCCCTTGATTTGTGTGCTTAACGTATTCTGGTTTCTTCTTCTTGCGCTTTGCTGCAGCTCTTGACAGCCTCACTCAAGATACTGAGAAATCCAAGTCTGTCAAAATCTTCACGAACACTTGGTCAAAACAGGCTGAGGCTATCAAAGAATCTCATTTCTCTTCTTTCTTGCAGGATTTGTTTCTTTACTTTCCAGGTATATATCTTTAATCTTCTTTCTTATTTTTTTTGGTCTTTTTGAGTTTTATCTGGAATTTTTCATTTTATCTTTCATGCTACTCTCTAATCTTTTGTTCACAGAACTTTGGAATAGGATTCTGAAGTTTTCATATAATAATAGTATTCTCAGTGTGTGACATTCTCCGTGACAGGTTGTATCTCTGCAGACGAAGTTGGAGATTGTCTTTTTCTTTCTGATAGTAACCATCATCGTATTATTATATTCGATAATAGTGGGAAGATTTTAGACAGTGTAAGTGAACTGAATCACATTTAGGAAAATTTAGATTATAAAGATTTCTTTGTTCAATTTCCCTTGGAAGGGCATTCTTAAGAAGAAAAAAAAAAGTTCATGTGGCGCTACTTGTTTAACAAAGCTAAACTTCAAGAGGATGTTTTTATTTCAGATTGGTTGTTTCCCAGGTTTTGAGGATGGAGAATTTGAATCTGCAAAGATGTTACGTCCTGCGGCAACTCTTTATGACGAAGAGGAGGATTGCCTTTACATTGTCGATTCTGAGGTATGACTCCTAGAAGAAATTTCAAAATTATAATCACTGATTGTCGCATTGAATGTGCTCATGTTAAGATTATTTTTCCTTTTTGTTTCCTTTTCTTTTTCCATTCTTTGAGTTAAGAATCATGCCATTAGAAGAGCAAATATAAAGACGCGGGTCCTGGAAACGGTATATCCAAGGGTTATTAAAAAGAGTGGTGGCTTATGGTCTTGGATAATGGAAAAAATGGGTCTTGGAAAAGATGATGATACAACAATTGATGCTGATGCCAAATCAGAAGAATCTGATGCTCGCTCCTTGATGTTTCCATGGCATATACTGAAGCATGATGCTGACAGTCTTTTAGTTATTAACAAAAGGTCAAAAGACTAATTTAAGTTGCTGCTTCATTACATTAGAGAAAGCTCATTTGTTGTTTCTCTTGGTACCCTCTTTTGCTTGTAACCAAATAGGTTTGTCATATTTTTCAGCTTTTCGAAGTTGTGGATAATTAATTCAGCTTCAGGAGAGATAGAAGAACTCGTGGAAGGTTACATATAAGAATCGGCATCTTCTTTTTCCGTTTAATGGTACTTGGCATGTTGACCTATTGTATCTAACAAATATTTATCAAAATCTGAAGGGTTTCCGGGGATAATGGAGATCTGTGGGAAATTGATCACGGAGAAGCTATCAGTCTTGAAACATTTGCCTTCTAGTTGGTTGCAACAGCAAACTAAGGCTATCACCTCATGCAAGGAGCAGCCAAGCGCTGCCCTTTTGTCTTCTTTCACTAAACTTGGAGACGACATGGTCATGACAGATATAGGTAAAGAAATTGACACAGCGTCGTTTACTTTGTTTCATCTCTATGCATCAACTAACTAACCCATTTTTCCTTCTACTTACGGGGATCTCTACATATGAAGCTGGTCAGAGGGTGTTGAAGCTAAATAGAGAATCCGGAGCATGCTCTAGCATACAGTTTTCAAACATCGGGATCCTTGGGTTGCCCTATTGGTTGTCCATTCCACTGGAGAGAGTTTTCAATCTGTTAGTGATTTCTGTTCACTATTATTTTCCATTAATTAAGAGCACTATTCTTGTTCCTAACTGATGTTGTGCTCTTTTGGGTTGAAACAAAACAGAGCTAACGGAGTACAGGAAGCACACCTCAGCCATACTCATCAACTCCGATTATTGCCAGGTGAGATTAGCTTAGACAAGCCCTAACGTTTTGACATTAGCTGCAGCATGAAGATGGTTTTGACATTGGGTCTAGCCCACAATCTAAATATCCGGTCTGATTCTACTACTACTTTTTTATTTTATTTTATTTGAACAGGTAAGATTAGCATACGGTTGAACATAGAGATACCTCAATGCACGGAGCTGGTTGAACCGGTACAAGAAAGCTGCATATGGCGACAGGCAAGAGGCGCAATCAGTGAAGTCTCGAGTGCTGGAAGTGCAGTGGAACCTTCTGAAAAGGTCAAGAGAATCTCACCCCCGACGTTTCCTCTGGTTTAATCCAGAAGTGGCTGAGAAGTTTTGTTTTCATGACTTGCAGGTTGGAGTCTCACAGCAATGGTATGATGAATTAGACAGCCTCGCCAAAGAAATAGCCAACCCCGAATTAGCTGATGAAGAGGAAGAGCAAGAAGAAGATAGTAACCCTTCTGAGATCGAAAGTGAAGATGATGGACGGATACACATCGATTGCACTGTCAATACAAGTCCTGGCACAAGCGAGGTAAGCCTGAAATCTTCTCTCAAGTCTCTAATACCATGGTTTAAGCATCAACTAGAGCCAAAGTTTACTACTTTCATAAAAAAATATAATTTATTTTTTCCTTTCAAATTGGGGTTTGTGCAGCTTATTGTTTATGCAGCTTTGTATTTAAGACTGACGAAGAACGAAGAGACAGAAGGTGCGAGCCAGGAAGAAGTGGCGAGAAGAATAGCAGACATTTTAAAGCCAGCAAGGAACATGACGACTATGGATGAAGATTTGTTTGTGAAACTGTTGTTGAAGTCAAAGAGAGAAATGAGAGACATTGTGTTCGTGAAGCCGATGCATGTGCGTATAAGGTTTGACACGATGGATCACCCAAAAGCGGATAACTCAAGAGACGTAATCTTGACAGACTCTTCTGCTCAGATCGATGTCTCTCTTTGACAGTTTATTTAACATGGACAGACTATGTTTCGTCCAGAGTTTTTATTGGTATTGTTTGTTCAACAACATACATTCTACCCGGTTTAGATCCGGATGGTGATACATGGAAGCACTAATACAAAGTAACCAATAGGCATGGTCGGATTTTTATTTATTTGGGGATGCCATTAGCAAATAACAATATATGAAGGTGAAAATAAATCAGTATTTCAATTTGTTTCATATATATCTTGTCTCAATCGTATTTGCAAGAGCCTCATGGAGAAGATTGTTGACTTGTAAACAAAAAGAGGCAGAGAAAATCATCATTTCCAGGTCTCCTGCTTCTAAACGTAAAGAGGCAGAGAAAACAGTAGGACTGGTCCGGAGAATTAACCTGATAGACCAGTAAATCGATGATCTGGTTCATCCCAAAATTAGTCTGAAATCTTCCATAGGTTTGGGATCACTTGAGTTATCAAAATAATAATAATAATAATGCTTGTCTTAATTTCTTCTATATCTTTTGTTCTTATTCATTTGTTCGTAATTTTAAATGAGATTTTGGGAATAAATGAATAATGTTACAATTATTCTTCTTCTTTTTTTTTGCTAAAATAATGTTACAATTATTCGCAATTTTTTATATTTTAAAATCTATCGTTCGTGCCACCATCAACATTACATCCAATACAACCTTTTGTTGCATTTAATTTATTCACTTCATGGTCTCCATGTTTCCCATTTCTTCAAACCATACAATATTAATAAGTACTTTTATATTTGTTCAAAACATATTTGGTTTTTTAAAATCCAAATTGCAGTCCATTAATTAATACTCTTATAGATAGATATGTCATATGTGATGTGAGGCACACAAACATGAGAGCAATGAGATATGGACCCCATTTCTCGTATTTATTCATTAATTAAACAGTAGTTTAATTGTCTATATTAAGAGAAATTCAGAAACCTACACCTGAAAAATCCTGTTTTCTCCCTCCAATTTTCTCGCAGACTCTTCGGATCCCGACGGTTTTGGTGTTGGTTTTTATTTATTTTTCTTGATCTGGGTTTTGTTAGATCTTGACGATAAAACATTTTAAGGTGAAGAAAGATAAACCTAAGGGTTTCTTGGGAAAGAATCAACCATTGCTTTATATCAACGATTCTAAGGTTTGCTCTGCGCGTTCTCTCAACAAACCCACAGTTCTTTTCCAGATCATTCTTTATTTATCTGAAAATATCGTTTTTTTTTTCCTTGTCAACGCAGGAGGCCTTTTATTGAACAGATTAACGATTGGAACAAAGATCCATTTTTGGTCTTAATTTGTGGTCCTCAGATTAAGACCAATTGAGACTTTCTGCATAATCCGATCCCCACGGTTTGATTATAGTCTGTGTCGTAATTAATCTTAAATCACAAGACGAAGAGATCGGAGTTTGATCTTGACAAAGGGAATTAGAGAGAAGAAATGAATTGCTTTTCATGTTTTTATTTCCATGAAAAGAAAAAAGCTCCCAAAGATTCAGATAACAGCCGCCGGAGAAATGGTGAGCTGACCGGTAAAGACAACAACAAAACACACCCTGGTAAGCTCAGAAAATCTATCTAAATTTTCAGATATTAGGGTTTTATAAGTCTAGAGATGATTCAGTAATATTTGTGGTTCTTACAGAGAATCCAAAGCCTAATAAGAATGGAAATGAGCAGAACAAGAGCCATGATGAAAACAAAGAAGTGACAAACAACATTGCTGCGCAAACATTCACCTTCAGGGAGCTTGCTACTGCGACCAAGAATTTCAGACAAGAATGTCTCATCGGTGAAGGCGGTTTCGGAAGGGTTTACAAGGGAAAACTCGAAAAATGTGGCAAGGTTACTACTAATTGATCTTTCCCTAGTTGGTCAGGTTAAAAAGATAATAGTTTGATGATGGAATAGCGAAAACACTCTTGCAGATCATCATCTCTAAACGTTAAAAATATGTTTTTCACTGTTTCTACATTTATATACAACAAATCTCTCAAGAATTTTATTTCTAATGCTTGTTTTGGTTTCAGATTGTGGCAGTGAAGCAATTGGATAGAAATGGGCTGCAAGGGAACAAAGAGTTCATCGTAGAAGTGTTGATGTTAAGTCTTTTGCATCACAAGCATCTCGTAAACCTCATTGGGTATTGTGCGGATGGAGATCAGAGACTTCTCGTCTACGAGTACATGTCTCGTGGTTCACTCGAAGATCATCTCCTCGGTAAATTTACAAAACTAAGGATCCCTATATATTGACTGGTTTATTGGATTAGTCTCAATGTTTGATTGTTGATCGCAATGGCTTACAGATCTAACACCGGACCAAGTACCGTTGGATTGGGACACAAGGATTATAATCGCGCTAGGAGCCGCGATGGGTCTTGAATATTTGCACGACAAGGCAGATCCTCCGGTGATCTACAGAGATCTCAAGGCAGCTAATATCCTTTTGGACAATGACTTCAACGCCAAGTTATCCGATTTTGGGCTGGCAAAGCTAGGTCCTGTCGGGGACAAACAACATGTGTCTTCCAGAGTTATGGGAACTTACGGTTACTGTGCTCCAGAGTATCAGAGAACCGGTCAGTTAACCATCAAATCTGATGTTTATAGCTTCGGAGTTGTGTTGCTGGAACTGATAACTGGACGAAGAGTTATTGATACGACCAGACCCAAAGCTGAACAGAATCTAGTGACTTGGGTGAGTTTTTTTTCCTTCAGATTTATATGAAACATCGTTTGACTTCAATTGCTTAAAACTTTACACATAAAAACGACCGGTACTTTGGCTTCAACTTCTTAGCAGATCCCAACTTTATATTGAAAAAAAGACTTGTGGCCTTCAATTTCAATATCTAAAGATTCTAAACTTTAACATTTTTAAAAAAAAATCTTCAATGATTTCAACTTTATAACAATTAGGACATGTACTTTGGCTTCAGTTTCTTGAAATATCTAAACTTTACATTAAAAGAGACTTGTACTTTCGCTTCAATTGCTTAAAGTGTCTCAACGTTACATAGAAACAGGCTTGTGCTTTGGCTTCAATTGCTTAAACATCAAAATTCTTGTGTATTTTAGGCACAACCGGTGTTTAAAGAACCGAGTAGATTCTCGGAGTTAGCGGATCCAAGTCTGGAGGGAGTGTTCCCGGAGAAAGCTCTTAATCAGGCCGTGGCGGTCGCGGCAATGTGTTTACAAGAAGAGGCAACGGTACGGCCACTCATAAGCGACGTCGTAACCGCTCTCGGTTTCTTGGGAACCGCTCCTGATGGCTCTATCTCTGTTCCACACTACGACGACGTTCCTCCTCCTCCTCAGCCGTCGGATGAAACTCCCGGTGAGGATTCTGTGGCGGCGGAGGAAAGGGAAAGAGCCGTGGCAGAGGCAATGGAGTGGGGAGTTGCTTCGAGAGCACATTCCCGGAACCCAAGTGCAGCACATTCCCTAAACCCAAGTGCAGCACATTCCCGGAACCCAAGTGCTTCTTGATTTTAATTTGACACATGTTTCCCTCTTCTTGATTTTAATTTTCGGTTTGGTTGTTTTTTTTTTTGGCTTTCGTTAGTGATAGAAGTTGTTACCTTTTTCTTTGTGTTGTAATGTTCTGTTTTGTTTAAATGTGTAATATTCCAGCTGGGTTTTCATAGCTCGAGAATGCATTTTTTCATGGATTCTTATTCTTGTGACTCTCCCATTTTATAATTCAAAATGATTCATAATTATAGCTTTGGTGTCCATGAAAGCTCATAAAGCAGCTAAATAGCAATTAACACATAGATCCAATAACAAATAAAATTAGTGTAAAATGCATATTAAAGATCGAACATATATATATTGGTGTTAACGTGATGTCAAAAAAATATATCTATTGGTGTCAACATCACTCAACATTTTCGCTACTTGAATCTTTTTTTGCCTCCATGCTACAGAACTAATTTTAACCTAACTAAATTGAACTTAATATAAACAAATCTTCAGAAATTCATTGACTAAAAAAGATTACCTTCCAGTTTGAGGATTTTTTTTTTCGGTTCCTATCAAAATCAAGCTGTTAATTTCTCTACAAAGCTCCAAAACTCTATTTATAGTTCCATGAAGAAAAAGACAAGCAGACTTGTAGTTGAGCAAATGCTCAGAAAACAAAGAGAAACCTAAATTAGAAATAACTTTAAAAGAAGAAGACCCCATAAATAAATACATAAAACATCAAGGAAATAAGAAGAAGAAGAAAGCGTGCAACGCAAGAGAGAAGGAATGACGCAGCATCAGTGATGCTCTCGACTTTAGTACATTTTTTTTTTTTGAATCGTCGAGTTTCCGGGCCCGTAGACCCGTACATCCCCGGAACGGGATCCAAACTATGTTAAAGTCACTCATTCGGAGGAGACCCCTTTCAACGGGAATCGAACAAACTTTAGTACATTACTAGAGTCCTTCAATGGTAATATATCCATGGGTCTAATAGAATTCATTTCTCGCTATTTACATAATCTTCTTGTAGTGATTTTCTTCTATAGTTTGCTTCCTTTCTAGGTCTATTTCCTTATTACGTTGCTAATGCTCTGTTGTTTGTTTGCGTTTGCAGGAAAACAGAGTAAACTAGATGACACAGGAATTACAAGTTCCCAAAGCCAAATCCGGCTAAGGTACGTCTTGGAGAGCTTAATGCCAGCTCTCAAGGCTTTCACTAGAAGGTAATACAGTGTACAAGAAACCAGAGGTATGATCTAGAGCTACAACCAAGAATATCAAGAAGATTAAGGAGAAAAAGATGAGTTTCCTCTTAATTCCTATTCTCTGCTCTTAGATCCTTTTCCTACGCTCTGCTTGTGTCACTCTGATTCTAGATCCTTCTTATGACGTCTCTTTTATCCATGTGCAGGTCCAGCTCAGCCTCTCTCCAAGCTCACGCAGCTTGTCCTGCGTAACAACCTTCTTTGACCAGAAGGATACACTGCACTTAGACTCTCAAGAAGACGACATCGTTCTGCTTACTTCAGCTGGAAGTTGGGCTTTACCAGCTTCTTAGGCCCAACACCTGAAGCAGCCCAGAAGACTGAATGTAGATTTACCTCTCACATTCTCCACCTCTATCTTCATTCAGACAAGACCAAAAAAAAAAAATTAACCTTCGATCTCCTTTTGTTCCGACAACTTCTTGCCGAAACCCTAGCTCCCTTTCTCGAGCTAGATTAGCTCATCTCCGAGCTAATTCTGATCTCTGATTACCCGGAGATCCCTTCTCCCATCTTCGAACTTCGCCACAGGTAACGATTTTGTGAGTATATCTGCTGGATTTACTTTCGTGTCTATTTTTCTTAACACGATATCCCCATCTGCCACCACATCTCTGATGAAATGATACCTGTAGTCTATGTGCTTAGTTCGTTCGTGAAACACACTATTCTTTGCCAAGCAGATAGCGCTTTGAGAGTCGCAAAACATCTCAACCGTCTTCTGAGGAAATCCAAGCTCACCGGTAATCCTCTTTAACCATAACGCCTCTTTAGTTGCTTCAGCTAGTGCCATATACTCAGCCTCTGTCGTTGACAGGGCTACTATTTGTTGCAGCCCAGATCTCCAGCTCACGGTGTTCCCTCCTATTTGGAATACATATCCAGTAATAGAGCGTCTTCTATCCAGGTCAGATGCATAGTCGCTATCACAGTAGCTTTTTACTTCAAATTTATCAGATTTCTTGAATGTTAGTTTGAAGTCTGACGTTCCTTTGATATACCTGAGTACCCATCTGACTGCTTCCCAATGTTGCTTGTTAGGAGAACTCATGAAGCGACTGACAAGGCCCACCGCATGAGCAATGTCTGGACGAGAGCCAACCATCGCGTACATCAAGCTCCCTACTGCACTGGAGTAAGGTATACTTCTCATCTCAAGCTCAGTCTCTGGCTTATCTTCTTGTTTTGTACTAGACAGCTTGAAATGACAGCCCATAGGTGTCTGAACTGTCTTTGAATCATCCAAACCAAAACTTCTTAAAACTTTATGAATATAAGCTTCCTGAGACAATAAAAGAATCCCTTTTGCTCTGTCTCTGATGATGTCCATACCTAGGATCCTCTTGGCAGGTCCTAGGTCTTTCATCTCAAACTCTTTACTTAAAATACCCTTAAGCCTTTGAATTTCAATCAGATCCTTTGCAACAACCAACATATCATCTACGTACAGTAGAAGATATACAAAACTGTCATCACCATAACTCTTAAAATACACGCAGCTATCATACTGACTTCTTGAATAGCCCTGTAGTTTCATAAACTGATCAAACCTTAAATTCCATTGTCTCGGAGATTGTTTTAACCCATATAATGACCTTTGAAGCAGACAAACTTTATTACCCTTGACATAACCTTTTGGTTGATCCATCAAAATCCTTTCTTCCAAATTTCCATGTAAGAAAGCTGTTTTTACATCCAGTTGTTCTAACTCATAATCAAAATTAACCACCACAGATAACATCAGCCTTATGGTTGTATGTTTCACCACAGGAGAAAATACCTCATGATAATCAATGCCTTCAATCTGAGAATAACCCTTAGCAACCAAACGTGCCTTATACCTTGGTTCTTCAACCCCTGGAATACCTGGTTTGAATTTAAAGACCCATTTGCATCCAATAGTTCTTTCACCTTCAGGCCTGTCAACCAATTTCCATGTCTGATTCTTGTCTAATGAAACCATCTCCTCATCTGTAGCTCCTTTCCACTTCCTTTTATTCTTTCCTTTCATGGCTTCCTGAAATGATCTTGGTTCTTCTTCCTCAATCAATTCTGCCACGATTAGAGCATAGGCAGCTACATCTGAATCATCAAATCTACTTGGAGGTTTAATCACTCTTCTTTCTCTGTCTCGAGCTAGCTGATAACTCCCTGGTGACTCAGTTTCTGATTCAGATTCAGATTCTTCTTCTGAATCCTCAACCACTTCAGAATCAGGAATAACTCCACATGCTTCTGAAGATTCTCCACCTTGATGTCCAGAATCAACACTTTCTTCTGTTTCAGGAAGAACCAGAGAAACTTTTCTCTTACCTTTTGGATCATCAATGTGATTGTTCTTTTCAAAGAACTTTTCAAAGTCTTTGTAAACAACATCTTCACAGAAAGTAACCTCACGACTTATGATGCACTTTCTGTCTTCACTGCTCCATATTCTGTATCCTTTAACCCCTTGAGGATACCCTACAAATACACCCTTCTTGGCTCTAGGCTTGAGCTTTCCTTGATCAACATGAAAGTAAGCCAAACAACCGAATCTTCTCATATGAGAATATTCTGGCTTTCTTCCTGTCCATACTTCTTCAGGCACTTCAAAACTTAGGGGTACAGATGGTGACCTGTTTATCATGTAGACCACAGTAGATGTAGCTTCAGCTCAAAATGGTTCTCCCAAACCTGTCTCACTCAGCAGACTTCTGACCTTCTCAAGTATAGTTCTATTTAGCCTTTCAGCCACTCCGTTTTGTTGAGGAGTGTAAGGGCAGGTTTTATGTCTTAGAATTCCATGCATCTTGCAATGATCATCAAACAACTTGTTAACATATTCTAATCCATTATCTGTCCTTAACGCCTTAAGCTTGAACCCACTCTGATTCTCAACAAATACTTTCCATTCAATGAACTTGCCAAAAGCTTCATCTTTAGTCTTTAAGAAATAGATCCATACCTTTCTTGAGAAGTCATCCACAAAGGATATGTAATACTGACACTTGGACAGACTTGGAGTAACATTTGGAGAACCCCATAAGTCTGAATGCACATATTCCAATCTCTCCTTTGAATTATGCTTTCATGTTTTAAATGACAGCTTATGAAACTTTCCCACAATGCAAAACTCACAATGTTTTAATTCAGAAACTTCTTCTGACTTGATAAACTCCTTCTTAACCAACACTTGTAAACCTTTTGCACTCATGTGACCCAACCTACTGTGCCATAGTGAGGTTTTATCAGCCTTTACTGCTGCATTTACTTTATCCACAACCGGTTTCCCATCTAAAATGTATAGGGTGTCTTTGTAGTCACCAGCCATCACTTCTCTGTCCTTTAGAAACACTTGCAATCTGAAATTCTTCGACTGAAACCAACAACCCTGAGATTCCAGCTGGCCCAGTGAGATTAGATTCCTCTTAGCAGTAGCTGAGTATCTGACTTTTGTTAAAACAACAGTTGTATTGTTGTAGTTAACAAGTTTCAGCTTCCCCATTGCAGTTATGTCGCAGTAAGTATCATTTCCCATCAAAATCCTTCCACCATCAATATCTTCTATGTCAAACATTTGATCCTTCCTGAAAGTTAAATGATAGGAACATCCAGAATCAAGAACCCAACCATCACGAGTCTGTCTTTCTGATGCAGTTAAGACCAAGGGCTCGTCATATTTAGCTTGACCCATACTTGCTTCTGCATTTGTCCTACTTGACTGACATTTCCTTGGACAGTCCTTTTTAAAATGCCCTTCAGCTCCACAAATCCAACAAGTCCTTTTGTTTTTAACTTTGGACTTGCCTTTGTCTTGCTGCTTTCCTTTAGCATTGAACCTCTTGTCAGTATTTGGTTTGTACTGAACATATAATCCTTCATTGCTAGATTTTGTCAAGTAGGATCCCTTCTGCTTCAGTTCTGTTTCCAAAGAGTAAGCTGCTGTAGTGATTTCCTGTAGAGTAATAGTATGTTTCCCTCCTCTGTACTTTAGAGTGTGTACTAGTTGAGCAAACTGTGACGGTAGACTGTTCAGCAGAATAACAGCCTTATCTTCATCACTTAACTCCACATCTAGGCATGCCAAATCTGAAACCAACTTGTTAAATGTATCCAGATTTTTGTCCAGATTCTTGCCTTCCTCCATCTTGTAGCTATAGAACCTTTGCTTAAGATAGAATCTGTTAGGTAAAGATTTATCCTGATATTGTGATTCCAGAGAATTCCACATGTCTTGAGCAGTTTTATGCTTCAAGCCAACCTTTCTCAACACCATATCCGTTAGACTCATACTTAGCAAATTTCTAACTCTGCGATCCTTCTCCAGCCTTTTGGGATCAGCTTTTACATCTTCACCTTCTTTACCCTTTCCCTTAGCGTCAGCTTCAGATGTTTCACCATCTACTTTTAACACTGAATCAAGACCAAGAATCTCCAACTGAGCCAGAACTCTATGCTTCCAGATGGTGTAGTCTCCTTCACCATCAAACTTCTCTACTTCCCATCTGCCTTGTGTAGGTTCAACCATCTTCCTTTAACCCAGATCTGACTCACAAATCACCCAGAAAGAATACCACACGGCCACACGCAGAGTATAAACACCCAACAGAGACACAGAATACCAAATAGAATGTAGATCAGGAAACCCACACCAGAAAATTAATTAAAGAGCACCTCCAGATTCAGAAACCAGGTAGAGACCTTTTACCTGCTGAATCTATGCCTTCTGATTTAAGTAGATCCGATGAATGCCACACCAGAAAATCACCTTGACCGCTCCAACTCAGAGCTCTGATACCACTTGTAGTGATTTTCTTCTATAGTTTGCTTCCTTTCTAGGTCTATTTCCTTATTACGTTGCTAATGCTCTGTTGTTTGTTTGCGTTTGCAGGAAAACAGAGTAAACTAGATGACACAGGAATTACAAGTTTCCAAAGCCAAATCCGGCTAAGGTACGTCTTGGAGAGCTTAATGCCAGCTCTCAAGGCTTTCACTAGAAGGTAATACAGTGTACAAGAAACCAGAGGTATGATCTAGAGCTACAACCAAGAATATCAAGAAGATTAAGGAGAAAAAGATGAGTTTCCTCTTAATTCCTATTCTCTGCTCTTAGATCCTTTTCCTACGCTCTGCTTGTGTCACTCTGATTCTAGATCCTTCTTATGACGTTTCTTTTATCCATGTGCAGGTCCAGCTCAGCCTCTCTCCAAGCTCACGCAGCTTGTCCTGCGTAACAACTTTCTTTGACCAGAAGGATACACTGCACTTAGACTCTCAAGAAGACGACATCGTTCTGCTTACTTCAGCTGGAAGTTGGGCTTTACCAGCTTCTTAGGCCCAACACCTGAAGCAGCCCAGAAGACTGAATGTAGATTTACCTCTCACACTTCTCCTGGAATAAAACAGTGCTCGTCTGTCTAGCTCTCTAGCACAAGCCAAAAACATGGTCTCCCTAAGAGCACAGAAGTGCAACAGATGAAGACATTCACCTTCAATTACAAAACCAACAAGAAAGTCGTAATATTTACTTTGTTTCAGCAAATTCAGGCACATGAAAGGCTTAAAATATAGGGCTACAAAGAAAGCCCACATTGTAACGAATCTCTTACTTTAAAGTCTTATAACGCTATTGGGCCAGTAAGAAAGCCCAAATGCAAGCTCAAAATTCCGCCAATCGCTCGTGCTCTCTCTCTCCTTCGATCTCAATTTCTCATATCCGTGGGTGTGAAGGTGTTCATCTTCGTCCTTTTCTTCGATCAATTGATTTGGTTAGAATCTGTCGACTCGTTTACGCTCTTTGTATCTCTGGGAGTTTTTCCGTTGCAAGAGATCTTTGATTCATGGGTGTTGAAGCATTCACTGTAAAATGTATCATTGATCTTTCCCGGTGAGATCGGTGAGCTAAAGTTCTGTTATTTGTTTCCTCGTAATTGGGATTCGAAGAGATATGTCAAGTAAGGTGTGGAGATGGGTATTAGGGTTGATATACATATTTGCTGTTGCCACGATTTGGATTGCAGCCAGTTTTGTAGTCCAGTCTGTGGTGGATGCTGGCGTCTCTCCGTTCCTGATCACTTTCATTTGTAATTCATTGTTCGTCGTTTATCTTCCCCTTTTTGAGATCGGGCGATATCTCGAAGATGCATATGGGAGTTTATTGTTTTGGAGAAATAAAAGGTCGCATTTACGGGAACTGGTCGAATCAGAGAAGGCTGTTTTGCTTGGACAAGATGTTGTTTCAGGTGTGAAATCAGATGCACCTCAAGGATCAGGGCTTGTTGCGAGAGAGGAAGGAAATGGTGAGGATGGTACTGGAATTGAATCTGGATTGGAAAATATAGAGCTTGAGATAGATGCTAGTGTCAATGTTAGTGGTGAAACCGGAGGAATCTGTAGCAAAGGATTAGATGAGAAGGGCCGTTGGACACGGATGCGAGTTGCTAAAGTTAGCCTTGTGATATGTCCGTTTTGGTTTTTGGCACAGCTCACTTTCAATCTCTCTCTCAAGTACACAACAGTTACGGTAAAAACCCCATTCTTGTTGCTCTGTTCTCAAACTACTTTTTATGCTCGACATAACAACACTTTTTTCATTTTGTGAATTGCAGTCAAATACAATCTTAAGCAGTTCATCAAGCCTTTTCACCTTTCTAGTATCACTAATATTCTTGGGAGAGAAGTTCACGTGGTTAAAACTCTTCAGCGTTCTTCTTTGTATGTCTGGGACCATAATTGTGAGTATGGGTGACTCAGAATCCAACTCAACTGCAACAGCTAAAAACCCTCTTCTGGGAGATATCCTTTCCCTTATCTCAGCGGCGCTATATGCTGTCTACATCACTCTTATACGCAAAAAGCTTCCAGATGATGATGAAAGAAGCGGCCGCTTCAGTATGGCTCAGCTCCTCGGGTTTCTAGGTCTCTTCAATTTCTTCATTTTCCTACCTGCTGCTCTCATACTCAACTTCACAAAGCGAGAACGCTTCAACGCACTAACCTTGAAACAGTTTGGTCTAGTTGTTGGCAAAGGTATGCGTTCCCCATCCCTTGTGTTGTCTCTTGGAGTTATGGTCCACAAATCTTGGTAGTTCAGAACAACAGGACTTGATAGCGCAAGTAGTAAATTAGGACTTGATGTTGGAATGCTGATTTGAACGATGTGTGTGTGTCACGTTTTCAGGTTTGTTAGATAATGTGCTTAGTGACTATCTATGGGCAAAGGCAGTACTTTTGACAACAACCACAGTGGCAACAGCTGGACTAACCATTCAGGTTCCGCTGGCAGCCATTGTAGACAGCTTATCAGGGAACAAACCAAGCTTCACCGACTACATTGGTGCTGCAGCTGTAATGGTTGGCTTTGCAGGCATCAATATTCCTTCAGAGATGTTTTGCAGATCCAAAGAGACAGCCATTGAGTTAGAACCAGGGACTTCGTTCACAGATCCTCCCCGGGCTGTGTCGGATAGCATAGGAGTAGATTCGTAAGAGACCCTAGTGTCGTAATTGTTCCAAATTCAAAAGCCATGATTCTCATATATTTTTGTTCTCGTATTTTCTTTTATTCCTCTTTTGTGGTGGTGGTTTATCTGTAAATCGTTGAACATGATATAAGAATATGGCTGGGAAAATAGTAATAAAATCGTTCAAGATTCAATCAATACAATAAAATAAACAGTTTCATCTCTGTTGTTAGACTAAGCGGCCGCATTGAGATGTCCGTACTTTTGCATGACTCTTTTTGTTGCCATAGCAGCTGCCTCGCTTGCCCGTAATGTGCCTTTTGCCATGAGAGCTGCAAACTCACGAGTAATCTCTTCCTGAATCTTGATCCTAGCCTCACCCAATGGATCCTCTTTTACCTTCTCTTTACTAGTAGCTGACGGTTGAACAACAGGTGGCAATTTTTCACTTGGGACTGAGGTTTTCACATCCTCAGACTTTGAAGCTTTATCAAATTTGAAGTGATTTTCGTTGGGGTTGTTGGATAGTTTTGGACCTTCATCTTTGCTAAAAGCACCAAAAGGCTGAGGTTGTGGCCTAAACTGTGGAGCATTAGGAACAGCGCCTGCTCTCAGAGTTGTTTCAAGGTTTTGTATCATAGGCACTGCAAATAAGGAGATAAAATCAGACCAGTTCAGAGCCGAGCAAAAGGGGAAAATTTGCAAGTTATCAGAGACTTACTTAAGAGACTACCCATTGGGCTGTTCATGACTTCATTGGGAAGTTGAAGAATGTAGTCTGGAATTCCTTTACCCACCAAAAACTGAGAGACCTCGTTGCTGAAGTTGTTGCAGTTGTGAGTAAGCAAATTGTAGGATTCGGCGGTGTAACGAGGACTGATCTCCTGCAAGTACATCTCGAATATGTCTTGAGGAATATGTGACTGACCCAACTCTACTGTTCGCACCGGTGTTCCATAGGGAGTTGTTCCAGCTGGCAAGTGCTGTATTCCTCCTCCAAAAAAGTATTCATTCCCGTAGATAACTATCCCCGTATGCCTTTGAAAGGGATACATCGCTCACATGTTATTATTATACAAGCTTGCACAACGAAGAAGAAGAAGACTCATATACGGAGAGGATACAAAGCATAACGATTTTAACAATAAGCAGGTTCATACGAAGGAAAACAGCACTCGGTTGATATCAAAAGCAGAAGCTTACACACAGCTAACTACGCTCTTAACTCTTACCGCATACATATCTAAAATGGGTTAATTGCAAACCCGAGTATCAAGTAAACGTAAGCCTTGAATCCTATGAGGTTGATGCAACACACTAGCCAGCAAAATGGCAAAGATTCAGTTTAAAATTTGGCCTAGATATTATCATGGGTTGCGCGCAATAGATTATACTTTTAAGATTTTCACAAATTGTGCAAATATGTCAAAGAGAGAGAGAGAGATAACTCACCATACACCTTCGATAACCTTTCCCAAAAGTGATGCCGAGAGCTGGCGTGCCAAGCCTCGGCTTAGGTCATAGACATTCAACGAAACCCAATGCGCTTCCTGCCACATCACATATTTCACCCATTCAACCACAACTTACAAAGAGGCAACACATTTAACTACGAACCAGAGATGAAGTAGATATCATACCTCAGCCATTTTTTCGAGTACAAAACTCTAGATATCCGTCAAACAAGTTAACTACCTGCAATTATTAGAAAACACAGAATCAAAACGCCCGCACAAGATTTACAAACGAACAGATCTAAAAAGACCACAGCCGATTCCGAAAAAAAACTACAAGACCTCCTCGAAATGGAGTTTCCGCAAACAAGATTTTGAGCTATTGCAGATCAAATCCAGAAAACAACCATAAAAGGAGTATCCGCGAATAGAAAATCCAAATCTATAAAAGATCAAATCTAGAACCACGATGCTAAATCGGGACATGTAACTGGTAAAATAGATTGCAAAAGAGAGGCAATGATCACATACGAGAACAAAATAAGGAAAATCGCCGCTCTTTCTTCTCCAGCAAGCTCGGAAAATTTTGTCGATATGCTCAAATCTGAAACTTTCTTCGAAAGCAAAATGGTTCAGAGAGGTTTATAAAGGCAAGCGATTGGAATTTCGAAGAGTCCTCTGCGACGTCGTATAACCAAAACCGTCTCTATTCTATACCCTTCTAGAAAGTACCACCCAATAAGATATTGACAGGTTTCATCTCTTAACCAGACTGTTCCGGTTCGACCGACCAGAAACCTTTGAACAGAACGTTACCGAATCATAGAAGAAGTTTCTTCGCTTTTTTCCCCAAATAATAAATACCCATAGTCTAGTTGTGAATCATAGTCAAACCTCATAAAAGTTGCTTATGCACAAAGCCAAAAAGTCTTTGGTCAAATTCAGACAGAACAACGATTTTCTTTTTCGTAAACCTCATAAAATATTAGAGACCCCATGAAAAGGATATTAAAAACCAGTTTATTTCAAAATGCTGAGTTTGGGTAATCTTAGTCCATGAATATCTAAACACTATTTTGTTTTGCTAATTTACATTCTTGGTATAGATTATATGTAGTCGCCTTCTTGATGGAATCAAGATATAATCATAAAATATACTTTAAATTTTTAACAGAAACTATCTTGTTAATAATTCTAAGGGATTAAGAGAGATTCATGAGCTGTAACTCCCAAAATAAATCCGCACAAGAAAAAATAGAAAGCAACAAAGGATAAACAAAAACGTCTAATCTTTGGGCAAATAAAAGCCTGCACTTGAGATAAGTTCTATAGAAAACAAATGAAGAAAAATCAAAAGTAGTGCTTCTTTTTACCAAAACAATACATTATGCCCAAGGAAGCAGACCGCAATGATCTTTTTAACCTTGTGATACCGTAAATGGCTTAAGAAGAAGATTTTGAGCTCACAAGTTCTTCAACGGTTGCAAAGAGGCGCATTTTGGCACCCGATTTATCTGAAAAAGGAAAAAAGAAAGAAAAGGAAAAACGCTTCATAAGATGATTTCAAGGGATCTAAGTATGCAGTGTTATGACATGGAATAAAGGTTTCTTACCATTGTGAGCTATTACGCATTTTGTTGGATTTGGCGGTGAAGTTGTAGAATCCAATCAACATAACCAGTCGAACCGCCCATCTGGTCCTCAATGAGATTTCTGAGGAGAAGAAAGCCTTCTCGGGGTTGTTCTCCTTGCCTCACTAGAAAACACATGGGATGATATGACGGATCATTCTCCCTCACTTTCTTTATCAACCTCATTAGCTTCTTTGACATCCCATTCTCTTGCTCTTGCACTGTAACCTAAGACCCACCACGAAGAAATACACATTGTGATGTTTCAGAAACTTAAAAAGCAAGGAACCAGTACCGATGCATATATAAATCATTCATATGTAAGGAAACCAACATAGAGTAAATACTAGTGCTGCACATAAATGATTGGATGTCATGCCCGTTCAACAATTCATATGTAAGGCTGCATGTGGATAACAGAGTATACCCTTGAGAGCTCTGCTGCAAAGTCAGCCCCAAGAAGATTTTTAGCAATGTCAGGTGAAAGCATCCGGCCAAACCACAAAACCAATCGAAAACCATCATCATAAATGTAAAGGCCTCTAGAATCCAAACTCTCTGCAGCCAGAGGCAATCTCCTTAAAACGTCCTTAAGGTCATCATGGTCTGCTGATGGCTGCAAAAATGTGAATTCATAAATGATTAAGAATTTTCTAAAGTGATGTCTGATAATGTACATTGAGATAGAGATGCACAAACCTTTAAGAGCCACTCGTCAACACGGAATAAATTAGGATATAAAAGCTTCAATAGCTTTTTGACAGGCAGAGCCATCATGGTTAAGCTTGCCGCACAGCGCTCATCCAGTGAAGCATCACCAGGCCCACCTTGAAGAGGAGTGGACTTACAAATTGCCAATCCGTACAATGGCAAGAACTTCAGAGACTCTGGGTATATTAATCTAGACCCCAACCGATGCTGCACCGCGTGAAGATTACGATATTCTCTGAGAGCTTTAACAATCTTTTGCTGTATTGCATTCCGTGCGTCATCCAATTTTGCGGACAGAGTTTTCTCAATTGCTGCAGGATTAAAACGGTCATTAAATAGAATCCAAAGTAACATATGATGCTACTGGGAAAAACTTGAATGTATCTTACCTAATCTAGTATATACAGAGACAATGGAACCAGTGTCTGCTTGTCTATACATCTCTCCAAGATCTGTAACCACTGGAGCAACAGATGTGTGTACCCTTATACGCCTCTCTCCGCAAGAAGCAGTATATCTTAGTTCTGTTAAGGATTACTAAAACCACATGATGCGTTGTACCAGCTGAAAATAAAACTTCAAACTCAAGTATATTTTAAATATAACATATTCAAGGATACAGTAAAGCAACTTGGAAATACACAGTCGGGGTTGTTAGCAATGTCTCTTCCAGAGTCAGCTGCATTGCATATGCTTTGTCACAATCAACAGCAGGAAGAGCAAGCAGGTCAGTAGACCTTAGCATGAAGTTCCCATGGTAGGACGAGAAACGAATTCCTGCATGCAAAAATATATAAGATCACATGTAGCATACCAACGAATTTAGCAAATCTTGAATGACGTAACAGGTAGCACAAACGAATATTGTATCATAAACTATCAAACCTTTTCCACATCTTATTCGCATAACGGATTCCCAGGCAGTTTCCCTTGTAAGGTCTCTAGCCAGCTCGTGTCTTAACTTATCTCCATGAATAGATGATTGGAAGCCTGGATAATAGTACACCTGTCCTCCAGTGTATTTTGCCAGAGTCCCTACACAAGCCAATGCATTGTACTACATAAACTAATAAAGCCTCCGTAATTAAAACAGCAATATTTAAGGGGGGGAGATGGCAGCACTAACTACCCATTGACTCCAAACCCCTGAAATAAAACATCAGTGATAACCATGACGTTCACGTACCTAAGGAGGCAATATCAGTGTACTTATCACTGAATGCATAAACATTAATTCCTATCTGGAACTTGGTACAATCGGCAGCCATTTGCTTATAGAAGGTGTCTTCAGCTACCCTTAAAGCATATTCTTTGTCAGTTCCATAGACACGAGGATCATCTCCGCGCAACTTTAACCGCCCAGCACCAAGAGAAGGTAACGAGTTCTGGAAAATTAGTAACTTGCCACCAAGTTGGTTCTGAAATAGAGAGAGAAAACAGAGTCAACTACAAACTGATACAAATTTCAGATGAGGATCCATATAGGACACTGACATGACATGAATTATGTGTTTTTCATTTTATATGGCAGCATAGTAACTAACCATAACCATGAACGCTGCTCTGAGGGCTGGACCAAAAGCCGATTCCAAATTGACATTATCTTGAAACATCAGAGGCAGACTGTCCAAAAAGGCTTCCACCACATTTCTAGATTCAGATAGATTGACAAGGAGATCATCCGGCAATGGGACAAATATATCATCTAGATCCGAAACCACCATCATTTGCGGCTGGCTCAAAGATGACTGCATTGCCAAGGTCCAAAAATAATACATGATGGAAGCTTAAGTATTTTAGAGCAAAAATTCATGGTATTCACAATCCTCTTACCTTCATGTTGTAAAAATGTAAAGTACTGTCATAAGTAATAAATCCAATTTGAGTTCTGGGATAACCAGGCAGGTTATCCAAACAAGACTTAATTGTTTGAGCAACAACCTGCCAAAAGAGCAAAAAAAAAGTCAGTGTAAGATCTAAATTTGAGGAACGCTTGCCTCGAAAAGAGAGAGCGTGTCTAATCTAGTCGAGATCCATTGATACGTACTGTATTCAGATAAAACCAGGCATGGATTAGTGCTTACTAATGCACAACAAATTACAAGGTGGAGTACTAAAATCCAACATGCTTACCTCAAGCATCCCACTTTTAGAAGCCGAAATTGAAACATCAATGAGGAAGAAGTACATTGGTGGCATCGGAGGCCGAACCATGTATTCAGTTGGAGCTATGATTTCAACACTGCCCTTTGTCAGCTCCGGCCGTTGATCCATGTCCATTCTTCGGCCAGTAGCATCCAAATGTGAGAAGTATTCACCAGGCACTGAGCAAGAAATTTGACCCATAACTATGAATATTCATCTTATAAACATATCCCCGAAAGTACTGAACATAATTTATGGAAAGTAAAAACAGGACATTCCAATGACTAGGCAAAAGTTCATATCAGATGCACAGGTATATTGACAAAGATGACATTCCACCACCAAAAACAGTTCCTTGTAGCTTTCACCAGATCCATTTACGATAATTCTATTAAGATCCCTGATAGATACCCCTTCCCCATCAAGGAGAACCACAGAAAAACCACAACATGTAGATTAAGCACAAACAGATT
This sequence comes from Eutrema japonicum, assembly GCA_030161315.1. NCBI lineage: Eukaryota > Viridiplantae > Streptophyta > Magnoliopsida > Brassicales > Brassicaceae > Eutrema > Eutrema japonicum. Next base: position 44,794,458 of record BSQW01000002.1, on the reverse strand, counting down.
AGCCAAAGACAACCGGAAAAAGAGCAAGACCATTAGACAAAAATGATCCAAACAAAAATGATGTTCTATAGCACTTTGATTAACAAACAGATCCTGAAGATGTGGAAAAAAATTACCATCATTAAGCATAGAACAAATATTACACCGCCACTTTCTTCCAGAATCTGTAAAAGTCACATAAGGATTCACATAGGTACGGCATCTTCTGCAGCGGATGATGCCAGTGGAGCCAAAATCAATAAGTGGTACTTCCTCCTGAACAGATAAATACGACAATTTCCAAATAAGGGAAAAGTTATATGTGGCTCATATGTAGCCACGTGAAGAGTTCCAGATTATCAAAACATGAAAGAATTTAGAAGACTTAATTGTTAGCTTATAGAATACTAACCCCTTCAGGAGCCTCAGCAAGGGGACAAACCACAGCTCCTAGAGGTAAATGCCACCTCGACGCCAGAGACTGGGAATTTGGTATAGCACTAGTTGTCAGCCGTAGATATCTAGAATGGCAATTCATGGGGTACATTTCAGCAAATGAATTTGGCTCCACGTCACCGTCCAATGGCCTTGGGAATGAGGTATGATCAAGTCCTGGCTCAAGCGATCCCGGAATATTTGAAAGGGATAGCGAATTGAAATCTTCAACCAAGCCTTGAACGTTACTGGGAGGAGGTGCATAGCTTGGATGCAGATTCTGCTGTGCTGCTAGATTTGGGTGCTGAGCAAAACCTCCTATCTGAGGAGGATATGACGAGACAGTAGACGGGGGACCCTGCGATGCAGACTGGAATGGCATTGGGGGAGCGTGTAACACCTGCTTGCTGGGATAGCCAGGAAAAGATGGTTGTGAACCAACCCCACCAGAATAAGACGGATTCACTGGAGGCATCGACTGTTGAAAACCAGGTCTGGCAGGCATATTAAAATCTGCAGCAGGGGGAGAAGAATTTCCTCCAGGTAGCCCGGAAGTCATGCTTTGTGGTGGAGGTCCCATTGTTACAGGCGCCATTGGTTGCTGTGGTCGAAAAGACATCGGAGGCGATAAGTGACCTGCAAGCGTTTGAGTTGGTGGTGGACCACGAGGAGGGGGGGATGGAAAACGCTGGAAAGAGCCACCAGCAGGAGGACCATATGAAGGAAAGGAATTTGATGAAGGCGGTGGAGGTCTACTCCCTGGAATATGAGAGACCAAAGGAGACTGGACAGGCCTCATCGCACCCACTGGTGGAGCCATAGGAGGACCAGAAGGTGTGAAAGGCCTAGTTGGCTGAGAAGCAGATGGTGGGAAAGGTCTAAAGCCAACCGTCTCTGATCCCCCTGGTGGCGGAGCAGATGCGAATGGAGAGGAGGTCGTTCTAGCTGGAAAACCCTGATTTTCCGTACCCATTATTGCTTACACTGAGACTGTTGTCGAAGCTATAGGCAAGCTGGAAGCAAAGGACCAGATCAACTACAAGCTAGATTCGTCGTTCACGGAAACCTCATATCCTCTGGAATAATAAACTGGTGTTGTTCCCTTTCACAGTACCGACCTGGACATATCCGCCTCTGAAAATCGCTAGTTTTCTTCAATGATTTCAAAATTGCAATGATCTTTCGTCTGTTATAAAGACGATGGCTTAGATCTCGCCAAAACTAGGCGTCCCCAATTCCCACTCTCTTGTTTCTATTAGAAACTCCCTCCTCGTTGCTGATTTTACCTTTTTCTAAAGATCAGAAAGATCTGGATCAACAACCATTCAATATCAGCTAAGAAACCTAAATTGGTAATTGGGGAGTGCGAAGACTACCTTAAGTGAGAGAAAGCTCGAGAATCTGCGCAGCACGAAACTGATTCTACAGCGATCGGCTTCAGATCGTGACCCTAAGAAGATTCGACACGTAATTGGAGAACCAAGCGCGGCGAAGGAGACGATGTCATATATTATGGGCCAATAATTGGGCTTGCGGGTTTGTATCTTTACAGCCCGTTTAACATCTCTCTATACAAATCTTTTTCATAGACAAATTGGGAAGGAACAAAAAAAAAAAAAAAGTAAATAGTAAAACGTTATAAATTTTCATTATTTCTCTGTTTTCCGGAATGAATGGATAAATAATTTATTTATGGCTTTGACAAATAATAATATTAATTTATTTATGGCATACTTGAACATCTGTCATCTGTAAGAACTGGAACCATTTCTGCATACTTTTGAAGAAACTAAGGTAATGTCACTTCCAGAATTTAGATATAAGATGTCTTATATAACAATATATGCAGAGATAATATGACTATTCTCATGGAGAAGAAGAAGTCCTGGTGTAGAACAGAACATAAAGAGCCAATCCTAAGACTAGAAGAGGAACAATAAACTGAAGGAACTTAATCAACAACAACTCAGAGTTCTTGTTATCCTGATTCGAATTAATTGTAGTACTGGTATCTTTGGCCTTGGTTGAGTGACTTGAGTCTATGTCACCCACATAAAACTCATCTAACATGGCTTTTGCAGACGAACTATGACCCACTTCCTCGAATTCATCGGTTACGTCTCTCCCTGAAAATCAAACTTGTATTATCATCACCACCATGATTACAAAGATAGATGAACTCAAGTGAATCTTTTAGCTTTTACCCTGTAACAGACAATCGTACATCATCACCACCAGGATGGTCGTTCAAGAACTTTGTCACATCATACACCTGTTTCCGTATATTCGCAATTACACAAATTCTGATACAAAACAAAAAAGGAAAAGAGAACCTTGCCGTTGATGAGGAGCCAGCAATCTTGGCGGCTACTGTGCTGAGAAAGCTCCGACAAATCTATTACTTTTCCATCTCCGGCCATCTCCAACGATAGATTTTCAAAGTTTCTGGTGTAAAATTTCAGGTAAAGAGGTCTTTTTATTTGATTCTCTGATTGTTGAGACTTGAAATCGGCTCTGTCACCAACCGCTCCGATCGTATGCGTTCCTGAATCCACGGTTGGTAGTTGTCACAATTCACGTAAGTGCAGTGTGTCATCTCTTCCTCTTTTTTTTTTTTAAGCATTTCTTCTTCTTTTCTACTTTCACACTTTGACACCAATATTTAATACTATTTCCTGAACTAACTTTTCTAATTTAGAAATAGTGTCAATAGTTTTGCATATAATCATTTAATCCCAAATTAAAGCGATCTTACACATAATTGATTAAACATTATTCAATAACATAGTCCCCCCCAAACAAATCGTCAAACCAACTCAATGTTACAATTGCGCTTGGTTAATAAAGTTACGCGCAGAAGAAAAATAGAATCACGAAACGGTTTTGAAGAAGCAATCATGATAATGGTTTAGGGTTTTAAACGAGTAAATAGCTAAATACTTTTCCGACCAAACACAAATAAAAACAACAACTCTATAAAAATAAACCAAGTAAAAATCGCATATAAGAGAACCTCGTAATATAACAGTATCAGGTCGGCGCAAAACTTTGAGGAAACATTCAAAAACAAAATACTGATAAAATTCAGTACTTGACAGGTGCAAGAACGTCCAACTGAGATCCAAGCTTCTCTTCAGCAACCTTCTCGGCCTTAGCTCTGAGTTTGTTAAGTTGCTTCTTTCGCTCATAAACCACTTTAGATCTTTCTTTTCTCTTATTCTCCAGCTCCTGCTCATATTTTATCAAACATACATTCATTAACTTATCACCTCTCCTTCTAACTTAAGTAAGTGTATTTCGATGCGTATCTAAGATTCGTATGCATATTATATCTATACTGTACACAGAACTTGTGTCCTTAACTTCTTATTCGCTTTTCTTGAGTATAAAACAAATCAATTCAGGCACAGGAATCTCCACATCAATTGAAGTGCAAACAAGAGAATCTAAGAGGTGAAGTATAATATACCTTGATGGTGTCGTAGTGATTCCACCCGACTTCAGAAGAAAGACGGCCCAACAGGCAGTATTTGTGGCCAGCCTGCAGCCTCAAGACCCTGAACAAGGAGGAAGATTCAACGGTTTAACAGATGATTACTACTACACATATATAGATATTAAACAAAACCGGAAAAACTGAGAGAATGAGAGGGTAAAAGAACAAACTTGAGGGCATCAGGAATGACCATCCTCTTGATCTTGTCATATGGAGTAGGGACACCTTCAAAGACCTTCAAGCGGTCAAGGGCAGCAGCTCCACGCTTAGTCTTATGCGGAATCATACTGAAAACGATACAGACTCTAGTAAGTTAGCCACAAGTACTTTCAAGAACAGGATATCTGAATACAGAGCAGAAACAAAGGAACAAGAATGTAAACTCATGTTCTATATCTATCACTGTGTTTAGTTAACTAATAAAGCATTAAGAAACCCAGTTGAAATGAGAAAATTTACAAGACTAAGCGGCAATCACGCTTTCTTAGCTACACTATTCACAGTACCAAATCACTAAAATCAATAGCGAAAGATTAAAACCCGCGGAAAACAGAGAGAGGAAGAGATTGATGTACGAACCCGCGAACGGTCCGCCAGAAGATCTTGGACGGAGCACGGAAGTGAATGGGCCCGTGAGACGGCTTAGTGTTCATCCGCTTGCGGAGGAACCTCATGTACTTCATCTTCTGACGGACAAGTCCGCCGGAGAGACAAATCTCCTCGCACCGGACAACCACAACCTTCTGGCCATTGAGCAGCTCCTTCGCAATAATCGACGCCAAGCGACCTAGCATGTGGTGGCGAGCATCCACCACCACGCGCTTCGCGCATATCCCTGACCCCGACACCATTTTTACCCAACTCCTGATCAGCCGCTGGTTAACTCCTCCGGGGTGATTACAAATGCAATTGAGAACACCTTTTTCGAATTAGGGTTTTGCGGTGCCTTTTTACCCCATCTGATTGGGCCGAGACCACTGGCGTTGGGTTTACGTAGTCCAATATCATGAGGCCCATCTTTCCTCACTGCAAAAGATAAATGCCAGTGTGTACTTTTGTCATTTACACTTTCGGTTTAATGATACATATATTGTAAAAAACCAAAATAATTCGTCAACAGCAGGGTTCGAACCTGCGCGGGCGAAGCCCAACAGATTTCAAGTCTGTCTCCTTAACCACTCGGACATATTGACTGTTTTGTTTACCTATAGAATATTTATAATATATAGCATTTACTATGATATCTCAGGGAAACGAAACTTTGTCACTATTAATGGATTATTCACCTGATTCCCAGCTTTATATTTGAGAGAAAGATGTGTGACTATTATTAATTCTTTGAGAACCAAACAGCTTCTTAGGAGTGCCTCCATAATTGAATCTCTATTAAACTTCACCGCTTCTAGATGAATATTTTTTGGTATAAGATTGAAAAAAAAAACAACTATGATCCGGATTATCGAAAAAACACAATATAGAGTTAAAATTCTATAACTTCGGCTTATGTGAATTATGTCTTTCTCTCTTTAAATAATTTTTAGAGGAAAAAGTATTTCAAAAGCTGAAAACAATTCATTGTAACTGTTTGTAGGCAAAATCAAGATAATGATCATGAGATTTTAAACCTTGTTTTATTAACTGAGCCACCAGTGTAAGCTCTTTCTCACTTAATTATGTATAATTATGTAAGTCAACAATGTAGAGAAAGTTAAAAACTCTACCTGGCCTCAAATCTCATCTCCATGAACATTGTCCTACATGTCAAGAAATGTGTCACGACACCCTCCATTGTTGAAAATCAAACTTCATAGGAGAGCCTCCATAGTTGAATCTCTATCAAATTTGACCGTTTTTAAATGCACAATTTTGACACAAGATACAACAAAAACAATTATGATATAGAATAATCGAAAACAACACAATAGAGAGTTAAATTCACCAATGTAGTACATACATAAAACGAAAAATATGCTCTAACTTTTTTTTCTTCTATCTAATTCAAAGTAATTAGATGATAAACTATACACTTAACCACATCATTGATCCTCAGCACAAATTTGGAATTACAATGCTCATTAGCATTATAGATTATCTTGAATCTCTTTACGTTTCACCCTTTGTTAGACTCCGTAAATAAGAATTGATTTGAATCTAAATCCAAAACCGGAACACTTGACCATAGATTTCTCCAATGTTTTGATAATAACCATGAATTGAAAGTTCATAGAGGATTCAACATAACAAATTATTCAATAAATTGTTTAATTTATCTTCCCTTGAACCTTCAGATTTCCTTAACTTCATCTTGTTTATATAGGTTTTAGGCGTGGTTTCTCTCTTAACCCCTAAACTCGCATGAATTAAAAGTCAACAAATGTTTCACCCAAAAAAAAAGTCAACATATAAATAACATCGCATTGGTAGTTCAAATATATAAGATAATTCTTGCTAAAATTGTTATTCAAAGCCGACCCCGAAATATATTTAAAGATGAAAATAAATGTTAGAGATAAATTTACAAAATTACTTAGTGAGTCCGATTTTCTTTTGTGTCTTTCCTTTGTGAGATGAAGTGTAAGAAGAAAACGAAACGTCATTAATTCGTCGGTGCATAAATCTTCTTCATAATAAAATGGCCACAAAACCATTTACGAGATATATTAATTAAAATTTCATGATGGAGAGTTGGAGACGACATCCGAAAAGCTTTTCAAGATCAATCTGCATCTTGCGACTAAGAGCAACTCCAATCGAACGCTATAACACTAAATATAACTTGAATGCTGCTCCAACTTCACGGCATATTCCACAGCAAAAAAAAAATTTAGTGTTTTATGAACAGTAACACATCATATTTGATGTGACACTGTTCATAACACTAAACATTAAAATATATATATATATATATTTTTTCATTCAATGATATAATTAAATTGGTGTTTATCATTTGATTAAACTTTGTAATTAAAAATTAAATATACTTTAAATATTCTTGTACCTTTAATTTTTAATAATATGAAATTTTAATTATAATTAATATAAATTTTAATTTGCACAAAATATCTAAATCAATAACAGAATTGGTTAAGATTAAAAAATACATTCATTTAAAACACTAGAAACATAAAAATACAAAATTAAAACCAAACAAACATAAAAACTAAAATGCAACGAGATAAATTTGTTGGCTCGACACATGCAAATCAAAGACCGGAAAGCTCATATTGAACTTCGAAATGCATTAATTGAACACTTATGGTCCGAATATACTAATTCTGAAAATTAGTACGATGTAATTTATTTTTCACTATTTTTAGTTTTATCGATTGTAATCGTATATTTAACTTATAATTAATCAGTTATAAGAATAATTAGTATTTATCAAAACTATTAAAAAAATAAAAAAAATCTTAATTTAATAATATAATAATAAAGAATATTTTTTTTAGTGTGAGATTTGGTGTTATGGTTGGAGATGAAAAACAAAGTGAAACACCAAAACACCAAATTTGGTGGTATTTTAACACCAAATTTAGTGTCAACGTTGGAGTTGCTCTAAGAAACAAAGCTTTATACCATTACGGTACAATTGTTGTCTCCTTAGTCTTGTTATAAAGCTTGATAATTAACATTGACTATCAATAAATAAATAAGTAAATAACTTTTTTGTGGAGACATCTTAATTTAGATCATACTTTCACCTTAAGACACGTTCTTCCTTACTCATTGATCTCCATTTCAAAACACTTTTGCCCACAAGCTTTCTTTCAATTTAAGGAGGCAAAAAGAAAAAAGAAAAAAGAAGTCTAGATGATAAAAAGTTAAATACAAGAATCCCAAAAATAAAATTTAGAATTTTCAATCTAAGCAAAAACGATGTTCAACACTCTTTAAATTCGATGCAAGAGGTAACATTTCCATCTTAGTGTCTAGGGAAGAAACAATTAATTTTGAATTAATTTATTGATCGGGTTCCGATGATGGAGAAAGGTTGCGGGAGACGGCGTGGAGTTAAATGTCGGCGTTAAAGAGCCGTAGTAACTCGTTAGCCGGACTAACTTTAGACGCTGTTCTTGGCGGCGAGATCGTTATACCATCATCTCCACCGTCGCCACCGCCTTTGCCGCAACAATCACTTGTACCGCACCGCACAACAACCCAAACGCTTTTCGATATCATACGCGAGGAATACCAAAAGGAAGGGCACAAGGATCGGACCACGTGGCAGATTTTCCGTGAGAAACTCCGTCTCAAACGAACCGGTTCTGCTTGGACCTCGTCTCTTCATATCCCCGCCTCGGATATTCTTGGAGCGGCGTTCCGATCACACTCCGCCGGTTTAACCAACGATACGATCAACCTCCGAGATCTAGTCTACGCAATTCCGATGTCGGATCCACCTGGTTCTACAGGACGTGCGATGTTCACCCGCGGATCCTCCATGCGGGTCGGGTCGAGTAAAAACCCGGACGATTCGGCTGACGTCAGCATTCCGGGAGATGGGCCACCGTCGAGGAGCTTCAAGCCGCAGCTATCACGGCACGATTCCGTTAAAGATCACGGCGACGGAGAAGAAGATAACAGACGGCGTCATCCGGTAGTCAAGTTCGTGGAAGAAAGGCAGATGTCTGCGAGAGAGGCTGTTGCGGCGCAGGAAGCGGCGGAAGCAGAAGCAGCGGCGGCTGCAAGCGACGATGAGGACGAAGAAGACGACGAGGAGGAGGATGATTCAGGAGAAGGAGAGGAGAATAACTCATCGGCAGCTTCTGCGCCGAAGCAAACGATGTCTCTAATGGATTTACTGGAAGAGACAGACCGGCAAATGGGATTAACAGGATCAAGATACGCCATGGACGAAGAAGACGAATACGAAGAAGATGCGAATTACGAGGAAGGAGGAGGAGGAGGAGAAGGAGAGCTTAATTGCTGCGTTTGTCAGGTGAAAGTCAAAGGCGCGACTAACACACCTTGCGGTCACACGTTTTGTAAGCTCTGCTCTAAGGAGCTTATGGCTCAGAAAGGCCATTGTCCCGTTTGCACCAGCTTCGTCCTCGAATTCCTCGAGATCTTTTAGCAACAATTTTCAAACTTATATTTATTTATTTATTTTTGGATACAATTGTGAATTTTTTTTTTTTTTTTGTTTCTTGGGAGAAACTCCATCCATTCTTGTGTAATGATGCTACATCAAAGTCCCAAAATCGTTTATTAGACCATTTCTGTTCAAACTTTGAGCTTAGCAATGGTTAACAAGGCGGTTGCGACTGGGACATCGATCAGGTTGTCTAACAATGTAAATCTGATCTCCGACTTTACTGCTCGAGTCTTGATTCCTATACCATGTCCATAGTGCCCATGTCTCGTTCTTCACCTGCGATGGTAATTAAATTAGACTAATCCTAACCTGGTTTTGATGCGTTTAGGAATCCATTACCTCTAGGATTCCATGGCCAAAGCTGCTTTCTCTCAAGGCACTATAATCAGGTTGCTGATCCCAACAGAACTTACCGCACGTGGTGAAGTTCGAAGCGCAAAATTTTCCACCCATGAACGGATCCGGTGTGGTTAATGGCTCAGGACATTTACCGGGTTCATCGGCGTGCTCAATCGCCATCTTTTCACGGTTACCTCCATCACCAATCACAATGTAAACTGGACCACACGGGTCTAGTTCGTAATTGTAAACTCTGTTCGACCGTTCATAAGCATGAACCTGGAAAAACGTTTTCACACAAAGAAAACACAGTCTCAATCATACCAAATCAAAAAGGCCAAGATAAAAAGACGGTTTTGTGTTTCGGGTCTTACATGTCCGTTGAAGACAATGTCGGTACCGTAAGAGTAAAGTAACTCCTCCATAGATTCTTTCATACATTCAGCTTCTCTGTAATGCGCTTTGTAAGAGCTATACCAAGGTGGATGCCAAGAAACTACTAGCCATGGAGTTACCGATCTATCGAATTTAGCCAAATCCTTCTTTAGCCACTCATATTGTTCCGCTGCAAAAACCGACAAACCCTTTAGAAGAGATGCACAAACATGTAAATTTAGAGGTCAGAGTCTGAGAATACTAAAAACCTGATTTTTCAAAGGCGATGTAGGCACCGAGCATTACAAAGTGAATCCCGCCAGCGTTAAAAGAATAATAGAGCGTAGAAGACGAGCCGCTTTCTTTATAAGGGAAAGCGAACCTTGAGCTATAAGCTTCAAATGTCTTGTTTTCGGCTTGCAATTCGATCTCATGATTTCCTTCAATCACCATAAATGGAACTTTAGAAGTCAGATTCTCCATAAATCTACCCCAATAATCCCAACGTGGCTGATACGTCTCATGTATAGGCGTCTCTGGGAAAGAGCAAGAATAACAATCCGAGCTAGTCCCGTTCGTTAGATACAAGTTTGCATAACTCACATCGCCGATCAATAAAACAAGATCCGGAGAATTATGAATCAAATGACTAATTGTATCTGTTGTGTTATAAGTGAGACCAAGATCACCCACAACTGCTATTCGGCCGGGGTAACTCGAGGGCCTAGAAACAGGCATTGTCCTGAAATGGTGGATCTTACTCATAGCATGTCGTGAAGGATCCCCACATCGATAGTAATAGACAGTACTTGGTTTCAACCCTGCGTTTAGAAAACCAACCCCTTATCAAGAATTGATTAACGGGCTAGGTTTTCGATTGTTTCAAACGCTAATTATGTGTTTGCGATTGGATTTATGTATTCTATTTTTTTTTTAAATAACATTTTTAAAAACTAAAACATTTTGACAAGAAACGCAAACGCAAAAGCAAACACACAATGGTGGCCCAAATGTTTAGCAAAAAACAAGAAAAGAAAAAGAAGAACCTGTAATGCGAACATGGTGTATGATTCCAGAAGTATAATTAAGGAGACCGTCGAAAGGGTAAAGTTGACTATAAACAAGTGAGTGTCCTTTGGCTTCATGACTCAGTGAGTGCCTCAAAGTACTGAATTGGACAATACTGTCGATACTTGTTGGATCTAATGGCTTCACGTTCTTGCCGATTTGGAACTCACCTTTCAAACCCAGCAATAATTTCATTAATTAAAACACATACCAAGAATCTTATCTTTAGTTCGTTATCAGATTTCATCAGAGTCACAAGATCTTAACTTTAGATAGAAGTAACTAAAAAGAGTTTGGTGATAAGATTCTTCCTCTGATGTCAGAGTTAGCATTTATTACAAAATATTTCAGTTTTTTAAGACGAAAAGATAATAAAGAATTAATGAAGAGAGAGTTGCAAATAGACGTAATTTTCAGTAGATGAAAAAGTGATCAAAATGAACCTGTGATCCAAGAGACCCAGATGGAATCATGATCGGAGGAGAGAGATAGAGAAATCTGCTCGGGCTCAAAACCAGTGACGTGGCGGCGGACGCGAGGATCGGTGTCAGGTAAATCGATTGCTTTTCCCCGGAGGGTGGTGTCTAACGGCACCGTCACCGGAACAAACGGACCGTCCAACGTCGTCGGGATATAATCGGCGGAGGAGTTTGCCGGCGAGAGAAAGCAGAAGAGCAGAAGAAGTGGAAGTCCGAGAAAGATGATAGAATCGTCATGAAACGTCATCGTTTTCTCTTTTTCACGGGGGTGTCGGCGGAGCTTTTCATAGTAGTGGGCGGCTTTCTTATGTTGTGTTGGACTTGGTGTGTTTTGGGAAAATCAAGTTTTAAGCCAACCAAATTTTAATTTCTAGGAGAATCTAATTTCGTTTTTTTATTTATTTAGGTACACATTGAACCCAACCAAATTCCTACTCGATATGTACACTATTAATTGTTTTAGTATCTCCTTGTTTAAAAAACAAAAATTATTATTTTGTAACAACAATTGAAATCTTGAAACAAAACACGTCCGAGTTTGTGATGTTACGACATGGTCCAAAACAAATTGTTTGGTTTGAGAAATCTTTTGGGAATTGAAGTGTGATGTGTTTACTTCTACTCTCTGGAAAGTGACTGTTTATACATCAATAGTCTTCAACTTTAGTGGGTTTTGAAGATGAGAATTTTCTGAAGTTTTGATCTTTATCTTATTTCACTTTAGAAGTCAGATTCTCTTAACCAATTTGTTGGTGGTTGGGTGGTTCCTTTCCTGCAGTATTATGTTTTTATTGATTCAAGATTTTAGAATAAATTAAATTAAGAGTTTAAATAATATAATTAGTAATTAATGTAGTTAGATAATGATTAGGTAAATAATTATCAAGGGTGTTTTAGTAATTTTATGTTATATAAAGACGATTAGGTATATTTTTAAAATGAAAATATATATAATTTTTTCAAGGGTCTAGTGATTGACTTCTGAAACTTATCTCTTAGGTTTACTTCACCCATCTAACTCTCTCTCCATCGACTTCACAATGAACGCGAAAGAAATCCGTACAATCATCGGAATTATTGGTTAGATCTGCTTCGTCTCTCGCTTATATGATCATAATGCTTATCTGTGTGTATAATCTTCTCTATTTAGAGCTGTTTTCACGTCTGGGTTACGTTTTGGGGGCGGACGGCTCGGAAACGTCCTCGACACGTTTTGAGAAAAGCGGGTACTTACGATAGTCGGTTGATGGGGACGGATATGTTAGAAACTAGGGACGTTTAAGCTTTATAATTGGTGTTCTAATCAAATTCGAAGAATATACTTGTTGGGAAAAAAAATAAAAGAATATACTTTCCTGTTCCACAACATAGTTTGATATACTTGTTATTTTTTTTGCTTGCAAACTAGTTTGATATTTGTTGACAATTGTTTTTCTGGCTTGATGCAGGCAATGCTATATCCTTTTTTATCTCCCTCTCACAGATGTAATCTCTTCTCTTCTTCTTTTTTATTTAGTGGTTTCAAGGATCATTTTTTCACATATTTATATAAGGATTATTATATATATATGCAGGCCAAAGGTAATACAGACTTACAAGAAGAAATCAGTGGAGCACTTTCAACAACATCTTCATGTAGTGATGGTGATGAAATGTAGTCTGTGGGTTTTGTATGGTCTCCCACTTGTTCAAAAGGATAGCATTCTCGTCACCACCAGTAATGGCGTCGGTTTCGTAATCGAAGTTATCTACAGGTGCATGCCGTTTTGGTTGTCGTTCGTCAGCTTCATCAACGTTGGAACTTGGACTGCTTATTCTTTGATTTACAAAATTGACATCTGCATCCTTGTAAGCCTTCATAGTTTTTTTATTGGTTTTCATTAAGAGATTTTATTGTTTTGTAACGTTTGTTTTTTCTTTTGGTTTGTATATGGGACAGATAATCAATGGTCTTGGAACTTTGGCGTATGCCTCACAATTAATAGCCCATGCTTATTACTACGCAAATATAATCCCGAGTGGGAACGTCCTTGTTGTGTGAAGATTGTGTTTGGAACTTTTTTGGAAAATTGGCTTTTTCAGACTTGAAGTATTCAAAAATGTTATTATTATACCTGAATTTGTCTTGGTGCTAAAACATACATTAAATTTTTAATATTTTAAATTTTATACCTAAACTTTAATATTGTGCTAAAACATACGTTAGACTAAACGGTGTTAACAAGCCATCAAGTTGTGTCTACGTGGCTGATAGGTATGAAACGACGTCGTCTAGGTCGTCAAAAATCTGATTCGAATTATCCCACAAAACGACGTCTTTTGTCTCTCTCTTTTCTTCAACCTCTCGAGCCTACTCTCGATTCACATAGAAACGAATTGGGGATTTCGAAATGTTCACCTTTTCATGGTTTTCGAGATTTTGTAATGTTATTTATCAAGTTTGAGTTTGAATTCAAGTGTGAGTTTGATTTTAAGAGATTAATATAAGGTCTATAGCCAATTTTTCAAAATCACAGACATTAACGACCCCAAACCAATTGCAAAATCACAGACTTGCAAGTAGCAAACAACTAAAACTAAAGGCAAAATAATGTCATTCCAAAAGACCTACAACTGAAGCCAAAACAATGGCTTTGAAAAACTAGAGATTCAAAACAAAAAAAACAGTCTCCATGACTCCAAAACACCACGACCGAAGTCAAAAACAATGGCTTTGAAAAACAGACTTCCATCCAAAAAAAATATACTCCAAAACATCACACTCTTCTCTACGACCACCTCATAAACACCTAAAACCCTGCAAATCCATCATAAAAGAAATATACTATAAGAAGCAAAACCAATATTTTAATACAAACAAAATACAGATTATAAACACCACCTTTAATCAAAATATTCATTTTTGTGATGGCTGGGTTTGGCTTTGGCTTAGTCCTTCCCCAGACTCAATAACATCCACATTACGTTTTGGCTTTGGCTTTGGAACGTACACAGTGACCGGACATTTTCTGATGTTATGTCCTACAGAACCACAACCTCCACAATGAACAATTCTTCCTTCTCTAGTAACCTTGATAATCTTCGGAGGAATCTCTTGTACTTCTTTCCCCTTACTCTTCTTTTTTGGAGATTCATTCTTTCCTTTTATTCTTTTCTGCTTTTTTGTGGGACCGTGAGACTCTTCTCTCGGTGGTGGCTGAATCCTTGTTTCACTGGACCTCCTCCAAAGATCAATCCCATTAACTGCCCGAATCGGACCCTTCTATTGGTTTCTCCATTTAGATGTCAAATACCAGTCGGATACATAATCTTGCGGATCAAGTTTCCTATACAAAAGCACTCGCAATACATGGCGGCAAGGAATTCCTGTCATATTCCACCGCCTACATGCACAAGTCTTTGCAATCATGTCAACCGTAAAAGAAATGTTGTTTTCCCTCACCTCATACTCGCCATTTCCACTCGGAATTACTCGACAATATTTCTGATGCTTCTCTTCTTCCTTGATAGTTAATGCCACTTTTAAGCTGTATTTTCCTTGATGCTTGAGAGCTTTCTTCTTTCTTACATCCATACAAATATAGCTTGTCGTCTTATTGTCTCCAGCATCTCTACTAGTGGAATCTCTCGGGCTTTGTTAATAGAGTTGTTGTAAGACTCAGAGAAGTTGTTAGAGACATCTTCACACACTGCCGTGCAACTGAAGAAAGCACGACTACAGTTAAGGGGATTCGTCTTCATCAGTTCTTCGTACACACCAAAGTCAAAGTTCTTGAACTGCTCAATTGCTTTGTTATACTCACCAACATTAAAACTCTTTGCCACTGCCCAAAACAACGCTTTAGGCAACTCTTTTCCTGGATATATTCTTCTCAGGTTTCCGTAGATGTGGCGTGCGCACATCCGATGTTCCACTTTAGGCAATTCTTGGTCAACAACATTTATCAAACCCTAAAAAAAATTATAAGTACAAGAAGCAAAACCAGAGTCTAATACGACCACGAGTGCCACACACAATAAATTATACCAAACATTTTATAAACAGAAACATATCTCAAGAAGAATAAAATACTTACTTTCTGCCTATCAGAGATAATAGTGAACCCATTACCATCTTCAAGTTTTAAATCATGTTTTAGCTTCTTAATAAACCAGAGCCAACTGTCTGTGTTTTCCTTTTTAACAATAGCCCAGACGATAGGAAAGAATTGGTTATTGGCATCGCGTCCTACAACTGCCAATAGTTGGCCGTCAACATTGTTTTTCAAGAAACATCCATCTAATCCAATAATTGGGCGACAATGAGCAAGCCATGTTTTCCGAAGTACTGCAAAGCACACATATAACCTGTCAAAGGTCTTTTTTTCCTCAGCATTTTTCACGGTCCCTACTTCCACATTAGACTCTGGATTAGAGCTTCAAAAAAAAAAAAATCAAAGTTAGATTAACAGAATGTTAAAAACTGAATATTCGTAATCATTTAGGGATATTTAACTTACTCAATCAAAGCCAGCCGATAGTCTTTTAATCTCGCAAACTGTTCATCGTGTTCGTCTTGAATAATATCTAAAACTTTTCTCTTAGCTTTTCTACATTGGTCATTTGAGACAACAATGTTATATTTATCCTCAAATGCATCTTGCATAGCCGAAGGCTTATAAGTAGGATCTTTCTTAATGTCATTCAAAAACAATCTAGTAATGATCCCATCCTTGATTACCTTGTTATGCCCGTCCTTCATACATGTATGTTCATCGTCGAAGGTCTTAATCATGTACCTTTTTATTGGTTTTTCATATGCGCAGTAGATTCTGAAATTACAATCACCACCAATTGAACACTTCACTTGACACTGTTCAGATCCCTACTTTGTGAACTTGACATTGTATCCTTCTTTAAGAACATAATCAATCACAGTTTCCTTGAATTCAGATATGCTTTCGAAGACTTGACCCAATCTAAGATCTCCACTTCTTTTTTTGCAGCCTACATATCGACTTCCACCATCACCATCCTCACAATCCGAATTCTGAGGAGTATCCTCGGAATTATCATGCTCTTTCTCTTCTTCCTCAGCTATAGCTTCTTCCTCAATCCTTTCATCATCACCATTATTTTTATTATGCTCTTCTTCCTCAGCTACAGGTTCTTCCACATGAATATCATAATGAACAACGGCTCTAATTTCAGCACCATCAACTTCGTTTTGATTAACAACACCAGAAACTCCATTAACGACATCTTCACGCTCCATGAAAACATCGGCTGCTTTTGTCCAAAACACATCATCACACATTCTCTGAAAATTTGTATTTCCATTACAAAGCAACTTTAGCTCCGTAAGATCCTCGAAAGAAAGTTTGTACCATATCTTTTGTCCGTGCAAAGAAATGTTCAACGCATCTATCAAGTTAGTAAACATGGCTTTCGGAGAGCTTATAAGTGTGTGAACCTCTCCTCCAACATATGTCGTCCTGTTATCCTCTGAAATTTCGAACTTTCCGTTGTAATAGACTTGAAACATTGCATCGTCAGAACTATAACAACAACAAAAAAACAGAATTTCAGAATCTGACATTTAATGAAAACACTTGTCTACGTGATATTATATTGTGTTTCATTACAATAAGTACACCCTAAATTGATCTCATCCAAGCCATACATATAAAACATTATCAATCAAACTTTAAACCCTAATCTCTACAAATATCGAATGAAAAAACCCTAATTTAGAGTTTACCTCATGTCTGCAAAGCCTGAAGGGATGATATGCAAACTCTTACACCATGTCTTCTAGCCGTTCTTATTTAGGTTTATTTTTAATAAAACGATGTAGTTTCAATTCCCAGAGCACAAAGACATCGTTTATTGGGATAATTCGAATCAGTTTTTTGACGACCTAGACGACGTCGTTTCATACTTATTAGCCACGTAGACACAACTTGACGGCTTGTTAACACCGTTTAGTCTAACGTATGTTTTAGCACAATATTAAAGTTTAGGTATGAAATTTAAAATATTAAAAATTTAATGTATGTTTTAACACCAAAAACAAATTCAGATATAATAATAACATCTTTGAATACTTCAACTCTAAAAAGCCAATTTTCCGAACTTTTTTTTAGCTTTCGCTTGGACAAAATTTAAATAATAGACTTTTTACAGTTTCTGGACATTAATTCATTACAGCAATTATTTAACTGAGGCACATATTTAACACAATTACCGCCTACATTTCTTAATAATACTAAACTTAATTAAGAAGAAGAAAAAACATTACAAAATTTATACATTAGATAAATATGAATCTTATTTTTATTTTAAAAGGATATTCTAATTAAAAGCAAAAGAAAAGAAAAAAATTTACAGGCCCAGTTCGAATATTACAAAATACAAACTTAGAAACCCAATTGAAATTACATTTGACACATAATTAGGAAGAAACCAGAACTGAACCAGAGTTGAACCATAATTGAACCAAGTAGTGGAGATAGAACCAGGTAAAGTAACCAATAATGTCGTTGGAATGGTATAGATGGATATATTGCCAACCAACAAACCAGCGGAGGCGAGGAAGAGAGTAATGATAGAAGATCTTTTGGTAAATAAATATGATTTTTTTACCATGATAATTAAATTTATATATTGGGCTAGACGTACATTAATTCATCGGTGTTAATTGGTTGCAACGTTTTCACCATTATTATGCATTTTTTTTTTTTTTTACTGCTTGTGGTCTTCATGGAATCTTTCAGTCAATACGCAGAACCCCATCGGACAACGACCCATCAATATGTATATTGTGTACCATACATATATACATGCGTGATACGTGTATATCAGCATCATCATCATGGTCACAGTGTTATTACTGTAGAATAGTTACTGTCGTTATGCTTCATTTAGGGAATCTAAATGTGACCAGGGTTTTATTACCTACCTTTCGAGCTAAGTTTCGAAATAAGTAAAAAACTTTTCCGTCGGATCCATGTTTAATATCCTCTTCAATAAATCAGTTAATAGTATAACCAAATAACGTCAAATTGAACAAGCTTTAGTAAACTTAAAAGAGGTTAGGCCTAGTAATTTTATTCAAAATATGGGTTTGTGAATAATCTGAGGTATGTACATTTCTCTATCTCACGTAATTAAAATAAAACTAGGGTTTTGAGTGATGATGCAATGAAATATGCAGAGGAAAGAGGGAACCGAAATGATTGAAAAAGGAAAGAAGAGGGAGATAAGATTCGAGTCCCCATCTCACGGCCATTTCCATATTTAGCCTTTCATGTCTCAACCTCTCCATATTTTACCAAGACACGTCTAGAGTTGTTCCCCTCTACATATACGTGATAACAACTCTCAACTTTTCTACACTTTCCTACCACATTATATTCAACTTTTCTTCTTCTTCTTTTTTTTTTTGTGACAAGAACGAGTTCTTTTTCACTAATTTCTTAGAAATATTTTTAGAAAGAATGCAATCAAAATATATATTTTTTGCATATTTTAGATTTTTTCTTAGATGGTTAGGAACTAAGATTAGAGATTGTTTGTATTGTCATTGGATATTGTTGTGTGTTCAAGTTTTTGGTGTTTGTGTGGATATTGGAAACCAAATGCGATCATCATAATGGAGAACGAACTGTGGCCTAATCTCATCATGTCTGCTGCACAACTTCTAGTAATTCTTGATCTCTGCTTCTCATTGTTTATCTGAATGTATCATTTGTGCAATGAACTCAGTTTAAATGGTTGCTTATGGAGAGTAGATAGATCCATTGATGTATTACATGTGCTGTTGTAAGCTCGTGTGCTTCTGCGGAAACATAACTTTGGTTTCTCCTCCTAAGACGGCATGCATATGTATAGTATCATCTACCTGACTCTTTGCATGGTTGACATTGTGTTTCTGTTAATCCAATTTTTCAGATTCCATTGGCATTGTTGAACGCTCGTATGTCTACAAAATCCTTTAAACGGTGGTGTAGCCCTCTCTTTCTACCCCTGGCATCGTTGTTGCTATCCAAATTCTCATTGATTGCCCCACTGGTATGTATGCTAACTTCAGGAAATCAAAATTTATGTTATCTGGTTATATTAATTTTGTTTTGCGCCTCAAATGTGACAGAGCACCCTGCAGGGTATACATTTTCAGCTGCTTCAGGCACCACCCTTTGTCATTAATTTTTCGGGAGACTTGAAATACGGTATTGATGTTTAGAGAGTTCTTGATGTTTGAAGTTATTTGCAACCCATTATGTTCCGCTACTTGGTTTCATTTTTTTTTTTTTTTTTCATTTGCTGTATTGTCTGGTTTTCTTCCAGTGGAAAACAAGTTCCATGTATCTAGTGGAGCATACGAAAGTATAAGAGATCTAAAAGCAGAACTCTCAGAAATGAAGGTCTGGATTGCATCTTCATTACATAGAGGCGAAGAAGAAGGTACAAATTGTCTTAAACTAATGTGTAGCATAACCTTATCCTCTTCGGTATTTCTTTGGATCTACAGTCGCTTCCATGATTTGATTGGTACTCTGTCATAATCTCATATGTACGGTCTTGATTCTGTTTCCTTTCATACACACTCTTAAGCAAGTGACTTTTAAGGAAGTAAGGCTTTGGAGCTGATCGACTTGTTTTATTCTTTGGTATGCAACTTCTGTTTTTAATATATATGTGGTGGATACACTAGGTTGGGTTCTTTACTTTTAATTTAATTTCCTAGTGCTGGTCCCTCTATATAACTTCTTCAACAACATGATCTGTTTCTGCTTGTTATCTTCAGGTGAACTAAGAGAATTCTACAGAGTAGCTCCAATAGCCGTCATTGGAGGTTCTTTCTTCCCGGAATTAACCGGTCACAACTTGTCCGAAGCAGCTGCCGCTGGCTGCGCTGTCATTACAGGTGCTCAGTGATAAGATTAGATAAGATGCTCGTATAGTGTAATTCACGCTCTCACTCTCTCTCTCTCCCTCTCTCTCTCTCTCTCTTTGATCTTATCATGTATGTAACCTTCTACAGTGCCGGTCCATGCCTATCAGAGGCCCTACTCAAAAATAAAAAAATGTGCATTGTTTGTTGGTTGATCAAAAAAAAAAAATTGAATATTCAGAAGAAAAAAAAAATTAGAATTCTTTTATAGTAAATGTGCCATAGTCGGTCGACTACTTGGCATCTGCCCTGGGCCGGGCCTGATCTTCTATCAGGTTGCCATGTTGGGCATTTCTCTCATATGGTGAAGGCAATGCAGCAGACGAATCCCTTATCGGTTACACAGGTCTCGACTAAACTAGAGCTCAAAGAAGCTATCGACTTGCTCCTAAGTAACCCTGAGATCTTGGAAGCACATCAGCTGAGAGCTTCTAAAGAAGTATATGAATCTCTATCAAGCTGCATTATCTCTAACATTTGGAATCTTCTCAATCTCCATATCATTAGAAGGAAATGATTTGTTAGTGTGCCTAATTGAGAACCGAATAAAACATGTATATATTTGCAGAATTTATCTTCTTCTTTCTTATTTGTTTGAATATTTTGTGTACTTTCAGGACTTTTATTCAAAACCTTTTCACATTATAACCAAATGCGTGTGTGCTTTTTAGTTATTTCCTGCAGTAGGCTACGAATGTGCGGAAAGAAATCGAAAATATGAATACCGAGTAAAAATATGTTTCAGTTGGGAAACTATGTTATCTTATATAATGTTTTACTTTCTTTCTAAAACATGTAAAGCGGGCGTTTGACTTCTAATCAAACGATTGTGGGTTCGAATCCCACCGGGCGTGTGGATATTTTGTTTAATTTTTTTTTTCTATATTTAATATCAATTATATTGTATTTCATATTTGCCATTTTATCAGTCTTCGTGTCCTATGGTTTTTTGAAGTTTCGAATTTGAAATTTAAGTAAATAATTGAAAATATCAAAAAGACGAACATTTAAGTTAAATTTGGATCTCAAAAATTAGAAGATGTAACTGAAAATATTATTTGGTACTTCAATTGCCTTTCAGGCTTTCAAATAGTTAATTATTATATATTATATATATATATATAAGTTTTGAAATATGCAATTTAAGTAAGTAATTTTTCTTTAACAAAAGAAAATAATTGAAAAATAATTATTTGGTTTGCTCATGAAGGTAAAATTGCTCTTGTCTGCTCATATTACTATTTTGTTACAGTCCATGTTCTAAATCGAAACTATTTAAGAAAATATAATATGTTGTTGGAACCAAATAAAATAAACATCATGTCTTTTAGATCGTTAGAGATGTCACAAGTTTCATTTATCTTTTCACTTTTATGCTAATTTTAACACTTAAATTTTTGATTAATTTGATAATTAGAATATTCACTTAACTCTAAAGTTTTAGTTTACTAAAAAAACAAAAGTATGATGCTTTGACTATGTGTTTTTTTTATGTCATGATATTGCTTTTGAACATAGTGCTTGTGACTAAACTAAGCCATGAGATAAGATTCATGAAGGTAAATTTGATCTTGTCCGCTCATATTATTATCTTATTAATCATAATTAACTTACATATATTTACTTCAACAACAAAGAAGAAACCATCATTAAATTCCTAACAAAAGGAGAAAAAAAAATTGAATAAGTTTTCAGGAACATTTTATTTTTTTCTTTCTTCTTCTTTTATTTATTTCTAATTTAAATAAGTTTTTGTTATCTTACTTTTCCATTTTTTGAAAAAAAACTCATTTAAAAGAAAAAAATAACCGAAAACTCTAACTCGATAAATCATTGATAATAAATAAGTTTTTTTTTTTTGGTTTTTAGATGATAGTAAGATATAATTTGCTCACTCGACCAAATGTCACCATAATATATATACGATCATTATTATTTAATGTACTTAAAATACTGTATAAGGGCTGTTTTCCTTATCTATATATGGTTTATATTTAATTTAGGGGATACCATAAATTTGAAGCTTGAGAAATAAATCATAGTTAAAGAACACGTCACACCTGACACAAGTAACGGCTGGCTAGTTTAGTAGTTAGCGGGTGGGAAGAAGAAGACATCCTAACGGTCAATTCCAGGCTGGCAGAAAAATTTACGAAACTACCCCACAATTTCTTTCTTTGGCCTTTTTGGTTTTTTCTGATACGCTCCTTTAATTTCTTTTAATAAAACATTTGTCTCTCTCTTTCTCTCCTAATAAAAATTACAACAATAATTGAACAACGACTCTCTTCTTCTCTTCTCGATTTCAACTTGAATCATTACTCTACACGAGAGAGAGGTAGAGAGAAAGGCACTCTCTGCGTATTTCAATTTCATTGAAAGGTTCGTTTTTTCTTTCTTCTTTCTCTAAACGACTCTGTTTCTTTCTCGGAAACGCTGGATTCTTTGATTTGTCATGCGATGTGTTCTTTCTCTTATTTCTTCGGCTTATTTTGTTTATTTCTTAACCCCGAATTAGGTCTTATGAGTTTTTGTTGGAAACCCTAGAGTCGATTAAGTGAGATCCCAAAATTATTTCATTTTAAGGTTTTCTTTTGATTCCTCAATCGCTGGCTCTCTTCTTGTCTCTTGGATGCGGTTCGTTCTTATTTCGCTCTGATTTCGCTTTACTCTCAGTGGAATTGTGGTGTCTTCACCCTTCTTTAAGAGATCAAAGTTTACGCTTCATTTTTTTTAAATCGATGAGCTCAATGGCCTAACTTTCAACAGTTTCTTTGGTGCAGAAATGGATCTATGACTTGCCAAATTGATATGTTGATACTGAATGGATAACTTATTTGACTCAAATATGTTGAGTCTTGAAGACCGTAAAAGGATTTGATCACATTGGCACGTCTGCCTGTTTATTTCTAGAAATTTTTCAACGGTAATTGCTTGACCTCTTTTCTCTTGGTTTTCGACGGTAGTGTTAGTTTCTTTTTGATTTCTGTGGTGAATTCGGGTGTGGAGTATGATAATGACGAATTATCTCCAACTCCTTTGTTCGTTTTTCAGTGATTTTGAGGTCAATTTGAAATCCGAGTGCAATCGTCGGATTTAGATGGCGAATGGTGACGAAACAAAATGCATTTTCCCCTTGACGAGTCTCCAGATCGGGTAACTCTTTCGCTCTTTGATCACGATTCCGTTTTTTTTTGTATTTCTTTTCGTTTCTGAATGTTATGATTTGGATATCAATGATTCTGCAGTTTATGTCTATGAATGTGGAACCTTTTCAGAACCACTTATACTTTCCTCTTCTGTGATTGCTTTTTCATTATAATCTAAGTCTTGTCTCACCCATACGTTGTTCTTCCAGACAAAAACAAGATTCGTTTTTGTTTTGACAGTTTATATCAAAGTTCTCCATTTTTTCCCATTTATTTTATATTTTGAATTTAATTTGAATGCCTGTAGAATTCGTTTCCTGAATTAGAGTTGAAGCACTTTGTTCTTGTCTAGTCTCATGATATTCTGTTCTCTGTGGATGGCAATAGGGTTTACGTATGTGATTGTTTTGAATCTCAATGTGTTGGCTTATTTTTCTCACCAAAGCTCCTTATCTCACTCTAGTTACGTGTTTATTTCAAAGGCTAATCTACATTGTCACATTTTATCTGCCTGGTGTTCTCTGCTTATCTTGTTAAGCCTTTTTTCCTTTTGTTTCAGAGACTTGCAATCATATCTTTCTGATCTCAGTATTTTCCTGGGCAATAAAAGTCTACATATTGGTGAACAACCGATCCGCTCATTTCTGGCAACTAATGGCAAAAATCCGCCCATCTATCTTTGTTTGCAGTCCAGACTCTCCCCTTTTGCACTTATTATTCTCCATGGTAATTCTCTTTCTCTCTCTCTGTATTTCTTGCTTATAAGTAGAATTGTGCCTTTGAAGTTTACCTGTTCTGAGTTGTCTTCTTTGATGGTTTTTTGAATGCTCAGACAAGTAATGAGAATCACCACCCAATGTTATCAAGCAGCTCGCCAAGGAACTGAAGAGTCTTGACGAATCCCCTCCAGGTGGCATCAAGGTTGTGGTAAATGACGAGGATTTCTCACAAATGTGTGCTGATATTGAAGGACCAGGTGCACAATTGTTTCTTTATCAACTTCATTTGTTGAATGATGATTTTCCACATTCGCTGCCTAAAGGTATGTCTAATTTATGCATGTCACTTAAATTGACGGACCACTAAGATGTTAAGCCAGAGACACACATGTAACTTTCTAACTTCCTTGGGTCGGCCATTGTAGGCTACTTCATGACAAAGATCTTCCATCCCAATGTTGCTTCTAATGGAGAGACCTGCGTTAATACGCTTAAAAAAGATTGGAACCCTAGTCTTGGACTAAGACATGTTCTCTCTGTAAGATGCTTTGACCCCTTATATTTCATTGCTTTGATCAGATTACTTAAAACTTGAGACTGAGTTTTTGTGTGTTTGTACATGTTAACAGGTTGTGAGGTGCTTACTGATCGAGCCATTTCCAGAATCAACACTAAAAACCGGAAGGTAAATTTGCTCTCATATATTATTATCTTATTATTATAGTCATTGTTTTAAATCGAAACTATTTAGGGGAATATTTTATGTTGTTGGATTAGTTAAATAATTTTTGTGTTTTAACTGTATATTGTGAAACCAAATCAGACATGTACATCCTGTCTTTTAGATCGTTAGAGGTGTCACAAGTTTATTTTGTCTTTTCACTTTTATGCTAGTTTTAACACTTAATTTTTTGATTAATTAGACAACTAGAATATTCCCCCCAACTCTGAAGTTTTAGTTTACTAAAAAACGGAAGTAGAATTTACTAAAAAAACGGAAGTATAATTCTCGAGATAATTGACTATGTGTTTTTTTTTATGTCCGATATTGCTTTTGGACATATTGCTTGTGGCTGAATTAAGCGAGGAGGGGAGACTCATGAAGGTAAATTTGCTCTTGTCTGCTCGTATTATTATATTATTTGTCCATGTTCTAAATCGAAACTATTTAGGGGAATATTTTATGTTGTTGGATTAGTTAAAGAATTTTGTGTTTTAACTGTATAATTGTGAAACCAAATCAGACATGTACATCCTGTCTTATAGATCGTTAGAGATGTCACAAGTTTTTTTTGTCTTTTCACTTTTATGCTAGTTTTAACACTTAAATTTTTGATTAATTTGACAATTAAAATATTTCCCTAACTCTGAAGTTTTAGTTTACTAAAAACGAAAGTATGATGCTTGAGATAATTGACTATGTGTTTTTTTTTTAATGTCATGATATTGCTTTTGGACGTTTGTGGCTGAACTGAGCTAGGAAGCGAGATTCATGAAGGTAAATTTGCTCTTGTATCTCATTATAGCCCATGTTCTATATCAAAATTATTTTGGGGAATATTTTATGTTGTTGGATTAGTTAATTTTTATGTGTTTTAGTTGTATCAGACATGGAGATATCCCGTCTTTTAGATCGTTATATATATATAAGTAAATAATGTTTCTTTAACAAAAGAAAATAATTGAAAATTAATTATTTGGTTTTTCAATTGCCTTTCATATTGTTAATTCTTATAGAAATATGCAATTTAAGAACCACTAGTCTATTCAAATAAAAAATATATATGGAATAAAGATTTCATTACATGTTCTTATAGTTGAATATAGTATGATATACAAAAGTTGGAAGTAGTTATAGTATTTGGAGTGGTTTTATTACTATTTTATTTCATTTTTTTATGGGCGAGCTCTATAGGTTTTAGAAAGTTTTATAAAATTTAGGTAGAAAGATTTAATGATTTATATTTTATATTCAAAATAATAGGTTCGATTGTTGTTTTTAAAGGATTTGTAGCTTTTTCCAACACGGTTAAGAATCACAAATCCTTTAAGAAGAACAATCGACCATATTATTTTGAATATGAAATGTAAAACATAAAAAATTTCTACCCAAATTTTGTAATAGTTTCTAAAAATCTTATATAGTACACACATCAAAATGAAACAAAATAGTAGTGAATCCCAAAAAAATGAAAAAAAATGAGACAATTTCGTCATCAGCGAGCTCATCGGCGAGATCTACGGGACGCCGCGAAAATTGCTCCGGCTCGTGTTACGTAAGGAGAACGATGACACCGTGGGCGGTATTTTCTGGTGATCCATTCGTAGAGAGAGCGGCGATTTTCTCGTGTCTCGACAGCCGGAGTTTTAACGGCAGAACCAACTCGCCGTTTCCGATAACGGACCCGTTGCTGCAAAAGTAGCAACCAACGGGAAGCGGCCATGTGTCTCGAACACCCCAGCCCTCAAGCCCCTCACGTCTCATTTTCCCGCCGGCGAATCGTCCGGTGAGTTTTCCCGGAAAAGAAAAGCAAAATCCAAGGAGATTTCTCCTTCCACAGCTTCCCCATCGCCCAATTTAATCGTCAGATTCGGGACCGACGGCTGGATGCGGTTACTCCGGCTGTTCCAGGCTTGTTACCGACAGCGGACCGCAAAGCTGGCCGCTCTGAACCGCCGGGTGTTTGCCGTCGAGCCGCTCGAGGAAACCCTCTGGTCAGTTTTCTTCCCATGAACCGGGTCGATTGGTTCGACCTTTTTCAATTCCGGTTTTGTGTTTACCGTTGTATTCTCTTAACCGAATCCACCCTTTTTAAGGGATGATATATAAAATACCGTTTATATTAAGGAAAGAAAAAGAACAAGAACAAGTGTTTTATTTTTTGGGTTGGTGTCTGTTTTTTTCCAACATAATAATAAGAATATTTTTTAATGATTTTTCGGTCGTGAAAATTAAATATACGTGCACTTGGAGGATATTTGTATTATAACTGTAGTATTTTAATTAGTAACACAAGTGACGTTTTGATAATATAAATTACCTATTCCAATCTTCTGTGGTGGAGAAATCTAACCATAATGTTTTGTGCCTTTGTGCTTTGTATTTTTCTGGATACTTTAATAGGTTTTGGTCTGCATTGCCAGGTCTATTAATTCATTTTTGTAGAGTGATATGGGCTTGTTGCCTTGTTGGATATTAATTAGAATGTTGTGTTATTTTCTCTTTAATTTTTGATTTTTTTCTTCTTCTCAAAATATGGTGGTACTCATCAGAGTCGTATCTAGACATACGGAATCCGTAAGCAAAATTAAAAAAAAGCGTTCCTCGTCCTAAATCTATATAAAACAAATTCAAATAATTAAAACAAATAATGACCACCATCGTCTCAAATTCATATAAAACCAATAATAACCATCATCATCCTAAATAAATAAATAAAATCTAGAGTAACAAATTTTAAAATATAAATTTTCTTCCCTTCTTTCCAACAAAATTACTAACCAAGCTTTCAAAACTCAAAGTTTCAAAACTTCAACGATGAAGAATGGGAGTTGAAAAGGTATCGTATATTTTTTTAAACAGTAACTTTACCCTAAGTTTGTATTTGTTAAATTATTTTTTACGTTAGTTTCTATTTTTAATATTAATGGGCCATTTTCGTTTAACTTAAACTACTAAAGCTAATAGCCATTCCGATTTTTTTTTAAAATTGGACGGGTCAAGGGCTAGTATGCCCTTATTGATTAGAAAAATGGCTCAGATGTTCTTGGGTAGTAAAATGATAACTTTACCCTTAATTAAAGGTTGTAAGGGTTAAATATAATTAAATCGGTAAGAGGACAACGAAAACCACGGTAGTTCAGTGGTTTTGAGCTCCACGCGCGTCACCCGCGGGCGCGCACGACCAGGGTTCGAATCCCCTCTGCGTGGTATAACCAGGTAATACTAGGGTATAACCAGAAAATACTAGGTAATACTGTTACAACTAGGATGATACTAGGAGAATAATAGGGGATACTGGTAATACCAGTAATACCAGTAATATTGAAGTAATACTAATAATACTGGTACACCTAGGGTGATACTAGGGGATACTGGTAATACCAGTACAACTAGAGTAATACTAGGGGATGTCAGTAATACTGGTACAACTGATGTTATAACTATAGCGTTTATATTTCATTAAAAAAAATAATTAAGGAGGTGATATTTAATTTAAAAAGTTTTAGGGGGTATTTTCATCGTTTCCTAAAAGTGAGGGGTTATAGGGATTAGTCGGGGACAATAGTGATTTAAAAAGTCCTCTGAAAGACATAGGAGACGATTACCCAAATTGGACCCTTCCGATAAAAAAAAAAAAAAAAAAAAAGCCCTTAAGCCAATATTTCTGAAACTTTGCCATATCCACGGGCAACTCATGTCTCAATCTTAATTAACTTTACTTGCATAGGTCGAAAATCATTCAAGTGTAACATCTAACAGATACGAATAGATTTATCGATTCTTTTCATCAATACATATTAATGTTTTTTGTGTGTGTGTGTTAAAAACACCTAATTATGTTGAATTCTTCATCTATGATTTTGATAACATCGTTTATAACATAACGTGGTAGTCAGTTTGAGTCATTTGACGTATACCAGTATCATGGATTTAGACAGATCAGCTATAAAAAAAGTTATCGCATTAGAATCATCTTCGTTAGTTCCAGTCATCAATTAGTCAACCTTTTAATTTTACCATATAGCATGCTAATTTGTTCCAATTATGGTGGGTGGGTTAACAAATTCTCTCTACATTATTTTTCCATATATTAGCTTAGTTTGTATAATAACTCCAATCTTGGTAGATACGATCCAAAACCTTGAATAAATGTTTGGTCTATTTCCTTAATTTTTTTATTCGTTCTCTCTCTCTTTTTTTTTTTCCCCCTGATTTTGGCCATTTCATTCGCTATCGCTGTTTTATCCCGGCGGCTATTACAATTTCAGCGTTTAGGCCTCAAACGCATTTCTTTTCGCCGGAGCTCAGCGACCTGCTCTGTAATGCTCGATCCCCGATAATACAAGTCAGTCACCGTCTCCGGCGTTTATCGGTGGATCCGATTATGGCCAGACTTGTTCTAACCTCGATCTCTTTGTTAATTTTGCAATCGTTTTTGGTTGCGATCTCTTTTGGGTCGAAAGAAGAATTCAGCGAGGCATTGCTGTTGAAGCCTTTGCCTGATCGAAAAGTCTTAGCTCACTTCCATTTCCAGAACCGAGCTCCTCCGTCAAACTCACATGGCCGCCATCACCATCTCTTCCCCAAAGCTATTTCTCAGTTGGTAATATAACAACCTCTTTGTTTTCCCCATAAAAATGTATCGAGCTTAGAAAATTATGGAGGAAACTTTCGTATTGGTTTGCGCTGGAAGGGAAATGTCAGGTGGGATGCGATTAGGTCGTCTCAAATTTGCATCTCTTCTTAGGTTGTGAATTGGAGGTTTAAGATCTTGGAAGATTTTATCAGTTTAGCTCTTGTGATCTTGGATGTAGACTTGGCAGCTTCGGAAGTTACCTTTGTTTGCTCATTTTCCATTCTCGTAGAGTTTAGTGTGACTTGTTTACCTGTTTTTAGTGTAGCTGTTTTGGTTTTCTGAAATCTCTGAAACATGATTTTCTTAAACAGGTTCAGAAGTTTCGGGTCAAGGAGATGGAACTATCTTTCACTCAGGGTCGTTGGAACCATGAACACTGGGGAGGATTTGACCCGCTTTCAAGCATGAACGCGAAGCCTGTTGGGGTCGAGCTCTGGGCTGTGTTTGATGTACCTCAGTCCGAGGTTGATACTTCATGGAAGAACTTAACCCACGCACTGTCAGGGCTTTTCTGTGCTTCCATCAACTTTCTAGAATCTTCCACGTCCTATGCAGCTCCTACATGGGGGTTCGGGCCAAACTCAGACAAGCTGAGGTATGGTTCACTGCCACGTGAAGCTGTTTGCACTGAGAACTTGACCCCGTGGCTAAAGCTGCTTCCGTGTAGAGACAAGGATGGAATTTCTGCGTTAATGAATAGGCCATCTGTTTACAGAGGATTTTATCATTCTCAGAGATTGCATTTATCCACGGTTGAATCTAGTCAAGAGGGATTGAGTTCTGGCATAGTGCTGGAGCAGACTCTTACTGTTGTTCTTCAGCCTGAAACTATTTCTGTTGAAACAAATATACAGCCAACTTGGTCCATTAGCTCCCTCTTCGGGAGAAAAGTTGTTGGAAGATGTGTTCTTGCAAAGTCAAGTAATGTTTATCTTCAAATGGAGAGTCTTTCTGGTCACGAATTAAAGAACATGGATACAGAAATAGAAGCACACAAACTCTGGAAGAACGCAGACTTTGAATTATCCCTTAAGCCAGACAGGATTCTTCGAGAAATCAACAGCTTCCTTTTTATCTTTGATAATGACAAATCTAGTGACACCAAGCCATTTGATCTTGGCCTTACTTGGAAGCTTCCCGCAAAGTGGTCATGCAAACAAGCTCCATTACACGTGAGTCGGTTTTTGATGGGAAGCGGGAACGAAATGGGTGCAATAGCCATCTTGTTAAAAGCGACAGAATCGCAGTCTGGCAGAGATCTCACCAGTGGACGCTGTACAATAAAAGCAAACATTTTCCAGATTTTCCCATGGTATATTAAGGTTTATTATCATACTCTTCAAATCTTTGTGGACCAACAACAGAAGACAGGCATTGAGGTCTTAAAGAAGATCAATGTCTCACCATCTACGGATAAGATGTCATCTGGCATGATGGAGATGATGCTGGAACTACCATGTGAAGTGAAATCGGCAGCCATATCCATAGAATATGATAAGGTGATATTTCGTTCTTCATACTTTCCATGTGTACTTTTCTTCACCTATCATAATCTGATCGCCAAATCAATTGATCTTGAGTGTCAGAAGACTGTTGTGTTTACTAATTTGTTTCTGAAAATTTGCTCAACAGGGTTTTCTACATATAGATGAATATCCCCCTGATGCTAATCAAGGATTTGACATTCCATCGGCTTTGATAAGCTTCCCCGATCACCATGCAAGTTTAGATTTCAAAGAAGAGCTCAGCAAATCGCCCTTGTTGTCAAAATTTAAGGTAGAGAAACGAGATACCACTCAAAAGAATTAAAAGTTTCTGCGTTTGTGCCCTATATCAAATACAATAAATTCAGTTGTCCTTTGGATTGTCGCAGGAAAAATCATTAGTGCGCTCTTACACAGAAGTCTTGCTTGCACCTTTGACAACCCCTGATTTTAGCATGCCTTATAACGTAATTACGATCACATGCACCGTTTTCGCATTGTACTTCGGATCATTGCTCAATGTTCTCCGTAGACGAATAGGTGAAGAAGAAAGGTTTCTCAAAAGCCAAGGTTAGTCACCAAAGGCTCACTTCAGATGATAAAACTTAGCTTGATTCTAACGTCAAGTTTATGTTTTTTCTGTTTTCTCAACAGGAAAGAAAACAGGTGGGCTTAAGCAGTTGTTATCAAGACTCGTAGCTAAGATTAGAGGGAGACCAATTGAAGCACCATCATCATCAACTGAGTCACCTGAAGCTCGATCTTCGGTATTTTCTAGTAAACTTCTCTTCAAAATCATATTAGTTGCAGGAGTTGCGGCAGGTTGGCAATATTTTTCCACGGACAAGTAGGCTCAGAACTTTGAAAAGACACCAGTTGTACCATATGTATCAACTAGGTAATTTTGGACCCTGTAAGATTTGCTCTTAGAGTTTGGAATTTTGCATTTCATTTTTAGTCAAATACTTGAGAGTCAAAAAAACTATTACAGCCTGCTCTATTTCTACATTGTCTTTCTCATCTTATCTTCTCACAAGAAGCAATCATATCATCTTCTCTTGTCCTCTTCAGACATCACTAATGAAGCTGCATTTCAATGGCGTTTTGCTGACTCCACTGTCTTCCTACAACATCTTTAAACCCCCATAGTACATCAAAGAAGAGACCATACATGAGTTTTAGTATATCAAAGAAGAGACGATACTGGAATTTTACCAAAGCTATCATCCATGTTGAGTTTTAGTTTCTTGAGTGAGTGCGCATCTTCAGATAATAGCTTTCTCTTGTTGCATCTAGAGACCAGAGGTTCTCCAACTGATGAAAATGATAAGCCAGATTTAAACTTAGAAGTTAGAAGTAGATATTCAAAACCACATGGTGTCACAAAGTGTTCATACCTGAACACTTATCCTTCAACTTCTTGTTTCTGATTAAACCAAGATCGTTGCAGCTTAAGTACTCATGAGGATCAGAGTATGCTCCTGAGAAATCAATCACGTATCAACAAGAAATAAATATACATTAGTTTGAATTCGAAATTTTGTTGGGAAACTAATCGAGAAAAAACAAGATTTGCTAGAAACTCACTCTTGGTACCAACTTTAGAGGGCTTGCCGTCGACGAGGAGAGCATCGGCGTCGTCTTTTCCAGTAGACAGGCCTTTAGCTGAGAAGAAAGCGAGCAAAAACTGCCACGTCACGCAAGAAGCCATAAGATCAATATCTCTGCTTATGAAGTGACCATTGAGCTTCACCGTCGACGGTTCGAGCCCAAACGCTGCGGCCATGGACCTAAAGTTCAGTTTCTGATCGTTCCAAGCAACCCAGTCAATAATCTTCGATACAGAGGGACACAAAAGTCTGATCTTCCTCCAACCGTCGTCTCCCGCCATCACTCTGCTTAGAGGCTCCAACGAATTCTGAGAGTTTTCCCGAATTTTCTCGTATAAGCTATATTGCTGCTAACGGGTACCTTTGTAGACTTCTCTGAGACCTTCCGACTAGAACCTTCTGTTTCCGCCAGCGATTCTTTGCTTCGTTTGGAGTTATATGGGCTTTCTGCATTCATATTCAGTGGGCTTTTATTTTGGCCCAAATGACTTACGAATTTTGACTAGTACCAAAATCAAGATTCCGAGATTTTTCGGTAGTTTTGAAAAGAGAGGACGGCTAATTTATGCCTCAACCTAGATAAATGGTATCAATTAGTGCCTGAACAATTTTAGTATGTTAAATTAACTGTTCTCACTTTTGAAAAAGTATAGATGACTTTGGCCATCTTTTATATATTAGATTTTTATTAATTTTAAAATTTAAATTAGTCAAACGAGTAATGTTGAAATAGATTGATTTATGGGAGTCCTGCGTCGCCTCTAATGCCCGACTGTTAGAACACACCTACGTCGTGATGAAGAAAGAAAAAAAAACATTCAATCTGATTTTTGCAACATGTATTGAATCTACAAAGAAATAATATTACAAGTCTTAAAAAAACCGCCTAAAAATTACAAATAAGCTCTCATCATTCGCTACAACTACACTCATAACTCATAAAACTAATGAAATAAACACAACGAAATGTATGAGACAAATAGATAGAGATAGCAGTCAACAAAAGGCAAAGCTAATGAAATTTCAAAGGCCTGAATTGGGGTTGTTTCCAGCGAGGATGAGAGAGATCTCCAGACCACGACTAAACGCTTGGTTAAACATCATACGTGTTTGGAAGGTCGAGACAAATGGGAACCAAGAGCAGAGCGCAACGGGAAGAAATATGAGCATTCCCATTCCTGCATCATATAGCCTAGCTAGGGAACGGACCGATTTCCACATCCCAATTCGCTTCATGACTGGCTTCCAAGCACACGCAATCTACAACCAACAAGTGAGACATACTTTGTGAAATCAGAGATTAGAAAGTGAAGGTATCTGACTTGACAAAGAAGAAAACTTACAGAAAGTACTCCCCATCCTGTAGGTATAAAGGCCAGTACGCATGCAAATATGTCCGTCACTGACAAGGGTGTGAGCACAACCGCTACGACTATGCCAGCTAGAGCCACCAATAAGACAAGACCCTGTACAAACCTCAGCACTAGCTGGAAATTGACTGAAATCTTCTGGCTGAAGGTAAAGACCTATTTCAAAGTACAAAAACATGGAGATACATATCACATCATGTAAATGCCATTTATTTAGAGAATTAAGGTTATTGGAAAACAAAGCGTGATGTGGAATAAACCGACCTTGAAAAGAACAATAATCGTCGCAAATGCAACCCATGACCAACCATAAACCTGCAGATGTACAAGTACTATTCTATTAAGCAGCTGCGTTCAAAGCAAATATCATATAGAAACCCTTAACAAAATCATAAATGATAACTGCTACCCTTCAACTAGTTTCAGACTCATTGTCCTTTTTAAAGAAAAAAAGTATTGTAAGCAAGAATGGTGCCTTTTTACTTTTGGCACCAACGACAATAAATAAATAGGTCAGCTGTACTATTACTGTATGTAGGAAATGGCAAATATTGCGCAAGGACAAGACATGGTATTACAACCACTCCTGACTGGAAGATGAAGACTAACGAAATTCATATAAGTTCTATCTAATCCCACCAGCCAGGTTATACTCCACACATTCAAAACCCAATGTAACACACCATAACCTTTCTACCCTCACAAGTAATTTATTATACAGGCAGTTAACAAAGGGAAACACTGTACCGCAAATGATGTATCTGATCCTTGTAGTTCCAGTTTGTAGACAATACCATACTGGAAGATAAAGAATCGTAGACTCAAAATAGTCTCTATTATCCTCCCGCTCAAGGTCCGAATGTGAGACTGTTGACGCACAGATATAATTATTATTTGCCAAAATAAGGTAGAAAAATTATTAAACAGACAAGCAAGAAATTTCTAAAACATCTACCAAAAGTGTATTGTTACAGTCTGAAGAGCATTAGTTGCCCGGATGAGCAAACTCATACAATCTTAAGGATCCAGCATGAGCTAAAAATCTACAAGCATATGGAGTTCAACTAACTGAGTTTCTTGTCCTCCAATTTTCGTTTCAAGAAAGTATCAACGTATCCAGTTTCTCTATGTAGAGAATTTTTACATGTACATATAGTGGGTCAATTTAAGACAAGAAAATTAGATGCCTACCGCAAATATTCAAGAGTATTCGAAACTGGCGTTCCTAACTCAAAGCTAAAGTGTAGTTTGATGTACATGGGGAAACATATTTGCTCGAAAATTTTGGATTGTGGTTTACCCAGAAGGCAGTATAACAAAGAAGCAAAAATCATAGCGCCATAGGTAAATCAACCAGTCGAATTTGGATATAAACAAAAATATTTGCTGGGAATTGGAGTTCTTACCAGCTCTTTTTCCCACCATGCTTCCCAGCTTTCATCTCCTTTCACACCAATTCCACCTCTGTAAAAGAGCCAATTTGTCCATTCTTTGAAGTCCTCCACGACTCTGAAAGGAGAAAACAAATCTTGCTCAATGAGAGGAAATGTTACGCAACAGTATATAAATAAGATAGCACTACTTACTTTTGCCACTCAAATCCGGCAGGGTTGAACAGGTACGGAGCAAAAAGCCAAGAAAGAGCCAAAAACCAGCTGCTAACCGTCAGAAGAATGTACGAAACTGCACCCGCCTCATCATTTCCATAGGCAAGGTACACAACCAATAAGAGAATAACCTCCATCCTAGAGAAAAGAAAAAAGTAGAATATCAATGAATTTTCCATCCTTCACTATGGCTAAACATGTATAAAAAATGCGTGTACATAAGAAACAAAGAGTATAAGAGGAGATTACGCTTTGACAAAATGGCTTCTGGAGTAAAGTCGGTAGTTTTCAGAAAATTTGATATGCTTGACGACAAACCCTCTTCCAGTGGCTTGGTACTGTTGACAAACACTGTTTATCACATTCCAGACAATATAGAGAGATTTAAAAGCTGATGATGAGAACATACCCCCGCACCACCGTGGAGAATTGTCCGTCCAAAATAATGGGTTCTTGTGCCAAGGGAAAATGTGAAGAAGACAGTACATAGCTGAAATTGCATTGTTGTGAAACTGACAATTGCCTACACAATGATAAATGGTTAAAGAAGAACAAATGACTATATGCACATAACAATTAAGGATCTCCTTCTAGATAATGGAGCAAACGAATATGATAATTTAGAACACTAGCGCCCGTCTCCAGAAGTGCATAGCTGAAACTTACAATGCCTACACCACGAAAGATGGTCCTAACTAACAACACACATCAGAAAGAAAACGTGTGGATATGTGACCATAAGGCAACTTATAATCCAACAAAAGTAAACAGTAGATAATCAAGTAAATGAACGAGCTAACTCAGAACACGTGTCAATCTCCAAGTAAATTTTAAACACACGCTTCCCTGTCAATCATATCAGAAAACATGGCATAACATTATGATATGACTACAATGGTGGAAAACCAGTACCTGAAGAAAACCCTGTTCCAAAATAAAGCCCAAAATCATTGGCACAGCAGTAAAGACACCAATCTGAAACAGAAACTGAGCATTCAGGGCAGCGTTAAGTGCAGTATCGTCCAGAAGAATAGCTCTTTCTCGAATAGTAGCTCCAACTCCAGAAAGTGCCTATAAAATAACACAAGTAGGGGATATAGAGACCTTCACCCAGCAACATGGGTAATATGCATGAATAATCGTACAATGATCAGTCATGAAGATAGCACATGCGTCATAGCCAACAATAGGTAACATGCTTACCAGGTATGCCCTCCCATATAAGAAAATATACACAGTAAGCACCGTCAACTGCAAGAGGCCATGTAAATGTCAATTCATCAGCATTAGTTCCTGGAAACCATACTTGGAGAAACTAGGAACTTATCAGTAATTGCTCCAGATATAAGAACAACAATAAAGTGACCCACAGAAATTAATAATGCAAGACTTGTCTATAAACTTCATTTTTAGAGTTGACAGCTATGTAGTGTTATGGAGGTAATATGAGAAACCATGACGCTAAGACTGCACTATTTAAGCCAGGTTAATATTCTGGATGCATGTGCCAACTTGAAAACTATGGTGAGAGGAAAATAAAATCAATATGACTCATTTGAGGGTCGACATACCATTGTACAGAAATAGAAGCCAACAGTTGTAAAGTAGAATGACATCATTCGAAAGAAATCAAGGAGCTGGCCAAGTCTGTAAACATCCCGACTAAGAACCTGTTCACCATTCCCACCAGCAACCTTCCCTTCAAACAGAGCTATTTGATTGAGCCCCACATCTCGCCCTTTGCCCACCTGTATATAAAATTAATGCATATATATTGTTTATCTTTTTATTTGTAAAGAGTTTAAGAGTACGAACCTGAATATACTCATGATGAGTAATATTCCCTTGACGTAGAGTTGAGTTAAAACCTGAAAATCATAGCATTATAGAATGGCTCAACATTCTGGAATTTCAGTTTTCATCATTTCTGTGTGTTTTTATTGTCTGACACCCGTCAATTAACGAATCGGCTTTACCAGCAAAAATATCTTCGCTAATATTGATGACCCGAGAGGCCTTGCTGATACCACCACGTGTAATATGGAAAACTCTGTCAAAGACATCTGGATGACCATAATGCATGCGGATCCTAGAATTCAGAAATGATAGAATAAGGATTCCATATGAGTTCAAGTTGTTCAAGGAAGATCAAACTTATTGGTAGTAGCTTACTTTAAGGGTTTCGCCAATACTCGTTGACCAAGAGTTACAAAGCTGGTTTCTTGATTGGACATGAAAGAGGCCAATGAGGAGACACTGCAGATTGCCACAAACAATTATGCAAGGTTTATTTATATAAAATAAGAAAATAGATATAAAATAAGAAAATAGATGTACAAATGTCTGGTTCACACCTTCCAGTAAATACATGTTCCCTAACTCCAAGAATGGTGGGTGGTCTAATTCCATGGTCCCGATCGAATTCCTCCAAAAGATTTCTCATCTTCAAGGCTTCCTCAAAATAATTATCCTAACAAATAACGCAAAAAAAAAAACATGATTTTAGAGGTTGGAAAGATTCAGGTACATTCACATCTAATGAAATGTCCAACTCCAACTCCAAACTCAAATGAAATCAGTATGTGCCTTTCAGTTAGGAACCATTCTCTGTTAGTGAAAGAAATTGAAGTATTCCGACTCCAGATTTATGTGTTTAATTTTGAAATTCTAACTTAAATACTAGGATTGGAACCATTCATTGTTAGTGAACTCCAGATTGGATGTCCTTGGCAAAATTATGTGTTTATTTAGATTTGGCAAAATTTCACTTGGGCATAAGGAAAGTGAAAATTGTTAAATCAAATTCTAATGTTGCAATAGTGACACCTTCGGCTTTCTAGTAGCAATAGAAAATCCAGCCAATACACCCAATCTCCATTGATTGGACAAGGTATTGGATAATGCTCGGTTAACCAAGTCAAACTACAGCAACATATGATAAGTTTAACCTGGATTATCCAATTCTCAAAAAATCTTCTACAGTCAGATATTTCCGCTCGACATGTGCATGAGCTATGAAGTGATGTTGTTCTCACTGCCTATTTTCATTTTTAAACATGTCTAGTTTGACACTGTTATTCTTAATACTCTGTACAAAGCCTATATATCTCTTCCAGAGAAACTTCACTACAACAAACCCACACAAGATTTCGAAAGAACGCATTTAAAACAAAAAGATGCCAAGTGAAGAAAAAAGAATTGCACTCGAACCTGATTCATATCAATAGTTTGGATTGCATTTCCGCGAGTAAACACAATGGCATGGTTTTGATTTTCAGGTTTGCCTTCGCCAAGTTTTGGGTCCCCAGGCAACTTTATGGAGTAAATTTCCTGCGTGACCAGAAAAAACAAAATGGTCATTCCATATAACAAACTAATAACACCAAATAGGAAAGGGGGTGGGAAGAAATGCCAATTCCTTTTACAGCACAATCATAGTTTACCCATCACAGAAACACTTGTCTCGTGACTGGGAGTTTACCTTATCCTTTCCACTGATGTCGGCTTTCACAAGCTTTGAATAATATTCTGTATGAGATTTACCCTCTTTCGGAGTATCAACAATATCAATATAAGCAATGCGCAGGGCTTCATTTCTGACAATAGAATGAAAGAGATTAGCTTGGTAATACAATATTTGAAACAGAATAATAGCTGAAGCCATTGACCTGAAGTAGAGAAATGCAGAAAGGAGTCTTCTTACTTTTGCATTAGCAATGCAATGT
This sequence comes from Eutrema japonicum, assembly GCA_030161315.1. Classification (NCBI taxonomy): domain Eukaryota; kingdom Viridiplantae; phylum Streptophyta; class Magnoliopsida; order Brassicales; family Brassicaceae; genus Eutrema; species Eutrema japonicum. The sequence goes on along the minus strand of BSQW01000002.1, from coordinate 44,755,233 downwards.
CAACAGCTTCAGGTTTTTGATCTTCTTTCTGTCTTCCATATATTTGGCATGTGACAACATATGTAAACTTTAGATCTGCTTGGGCCCTTGCTTCAGGAGATAACTCAAATCCTTCAGCATCCGTTGTGTCAGTACCAGAAAGTGCGGGCTCCACATCTGTAACAGTAAGAAAGACCTAAGGAAAAGTTTGGCCAAAAATGATAGATCTATAGAAAGCTCTTAGCCTCTTACCTCTTCCAGCCTTTCTTTCCAGATAAGACAGAAGCATGAGAGCTTTCCTATAATACATCATCCCGCGAACTGCAGATATAATGCCAGATAAGACGTAAACGAAAACAGTGAAAATATATGTAAGGGGACAGCTGACATTTAAGGCCCTTTTCTTAATAGATACCAATACAACATGCACTGTGAGATCGTGAAGTGAATAGTGTATCCCCAAGAAAAAAAGGTGTAGTGATTTGTTAACTTTACCTGTTCTAGCTAACGTTTGTCCACGGTAAGAAGCCCAAAATCGAAGTTCAAGTATGTCTCTCTCATTATGTAGATCACCTTCTAAAGCATTTTCATCTTGTCCTATTCGTGCAAGAAAATTTTTCCACTCATCTGCAACATATAAATATCGATGAAAACATATTAGGCACTTATCCATAAAGGTAATATAACTAAGCACAGAAAGCATAACATAAGTAACTTATTAGTAAGAAACATAAAAAGCTAGGAAAATATCACTAATCTTTTAAAGGGATTCACAAGGCCAATATACCTGGATATATTTTCTGAAGGTAAAACAAGATTGATATTCCATCCTCATTTCTCTTCGTGAGTTCAGCCATGCTGTACAGCACAACTTCAGAATAATATGGAGTGAAGACACTGAAAAAAAAGTTCAAAGGTAGACAGTAAGCTTGTGAAGAGCTTGTTGGGATAAAATGATGAAAGTATGGAGAAAGAAATACCTGAAGGATAACATCTTGCGGACAGACTTTGGTGGTGGCACATCCATGAAAAGAGAATTGGTGAAGAATTGCAGTCTGCGTCTGGCCTCAAGATTTCTAGGAACATGCGCTGCAGAATCTTTGATAGTAAATAGAGAGTACAATCTTTTGACGAGAGCTTTCTGCAAATCATAGAGAATTATCAGACTGACAGAAAATAAATGAGTGCACTTATAGCCTTGACAACAAGAATCATCATTATACCAGCTCAGGATCTTTAGGCCATTTCAACTTTGTAAAAAGCCGACCTTCATTCCAGGCTTGAGTTAACATGTTCCATGTTTCATAGTGACCCCTACACAGAGCAACATATTTTTGGAAAGCTATTAAACAAAGAAAAGAAAAGAACGATTGGATTGTTGCCCAAAACGCAGCCAAATCATCAACTTTGTATGTACCTCATATTAAAAGTTAATATGTCAAGCCGCATAACATCGTAGAGATCCTGAAGGGCTTTGATAGCCCCTTTTGCATGCTCCGGTGTTTCATTTTCTTTCTGTCCAAGGAATTGAGCACAATTTAAAATCAAATATATACAAGAAAAAAAAAACTCCATCCAACTAATAACAGTCAAGAAACTACGGCACCCTTATCCCACTAATAGGTAAGGACGCCTATAATTCACAATCATGAAGATTACTACTATAATAATAATTAAGAGCCGCTGGTTCAATAAAGGCATTTCTGACAAAGACATAATTAGCACTCGCAATGCAAATACCAGGATTCCCAAGAGTGCAGTCACTCTCGTGATAACAAGGGAGAGTTTGTTCAACTGAAAATCATGATGTATATTTCTATTCTTTATGCTGGTCTGGATGTCTTCATAGATTCTTTCCACCCTACAAAATTCACAATTAATATAATCCTTCTTATCCAGCAAAAATCCGTCCAAGTCATATTAGGGCTGAAAAAACCCATTACCACATCCTCCCCTCGGCTTCCAGAGTTTCTGTTAGGACAAGTTTTAGAGTGTAATAGACTTCCTCAACAGCATACTTCATATAGTCATCCCTTTCGATCCTCTCCACTATCTCCTCTTGCGAATTACTTTCAGCGGCAATCTCTTTGGCCAACAATATCTACAGTAGATTATAGGAAAATAATTTTCACTAAGAAATTACCTCATATGTGATGTTTATGGAAAGCAATGAGGCTAACCAGATAGCCACAACAAAAAGTTGAATTTTAATACAGAATCAGGTGAAGTACCAAACTCACCTTGCTGGAAAGAAGAAAAAGTGGCCACTGAACCAATTGGAGCCTACCAGAATTCTTGGGCATCAGGAGCAAGTCCATCTCACTAGAAAATGGTTCCAAATGAGAAAATGGGTAAAAACGAAACCATAAAAAGCAGAAGCTAAGAGCATTAAGCACACAGCATAGTTATTGTAAAGCATAAAGCACTTACAAATCAGTGATGTAGTCTTCCTCTCGTAGACATTTTATTATTTGGTTCCAAAATGGAGCAAAGTGTGCTGCATCTACTTTGTTCTTATCCACAGCCTTTGAATTGATAATCACATGCATAACATATATTCATTTAGGAAATTAGTGCTTCATAAATGTACAACAGGCCAACAGGTACGAAATCGAGAAGAGAGAAAAAGCATCACTACCTGATTAGAAGGATCAGAAGTCCTGCAAATGATTTTAAATTATAGGCAAAAGGCAATGAAGACGAGAAAATGTTAATATTTAACAAAAACTAAAGGGAGATGTGCAAGTAAAATGAAGTTCTTAGACGACAGATGGAAAGGAACCTAACCGATTGGTAATAGGGACATGAAGAGCCCTCATAAAGGCCCCTGGAAACTCCTCAAAGAGTTTGTGAATTGCTTCCAAAGATCTTATCTGTGAAAATTACAAGGAAACGTAAGGACCTAACCTCTCACAAACAGTGTTGTAACATTTGACATTTGTAAGACAAAGAAAAGTGTAACCACACATACCTCCCCCAAACGATCTCTCGCACCGAGCAAGAAACCCAAAAAAGCAGAGACAAGGGTGTAGAATATATGGATGTCTAACAGGTATATCTGCATTATACGAAAGAGAAAGTTACAATACAATGAAGGAAAACTTAACTGTGAACCCCCAGCGGCAACATTCATCCTAATCAGAACAAACTTCACCAAGATTGGTGGAATAGTTTTTAAAAAAATCCACCCAAAACTGAAGTGATTCTCTAGAGACAACTACTTCTTGATTCAGTGATTGCTACCAACAAAACCTAGAACAACACAGGTGGCAACCCTAATGTAAAGACCATTGAACTTACAGCGACCACAGGAGCCCATAAACTGGCAACAGTCAGAGCATTATAGTTTTCTGCATCCAGATAAAGAAATATTAGAGTATGGAAATCTTACAGAGGAATGATTTATTCGAGATTTTTAGAGCTAATAAGATCCTTAGAGGGACCTATTTTTAGAGTTCGGCTTTGATATCATATACTTCAACGAAGCATAGGTGTACGATTCCAGAGAGAACTAACATAATACACCACAATCCTACAATCAACTAGGCTTACAAAAATTAAGCATCGTCCATGAAAAAAGCCATGTCTATGGTCAAATCTACTCACTAAACAAAATCTACCAATCCCATACTTACTTCTTGACACAAAATCATGCCATGAGTATGGAATATTATCCTGTTTTACTATAACCCTTGTTGGACTAACGAGCGGCTCAATCTGCAAATTCATCAGCAAGAGAAAAATAAGTAATACGATTCACACTTTAACTGCCAAACAAAGCAACTTTGCGATGTTTCTCGAATAATTACTTCAGGATCTGACTACAAGAAATCGCAATGAACAGAATATCTGTCAAATGTCAGATGAATACTTTTCTCAAAACTACTTTAAACTTTAGGAGTTCACTGTATAACTTGAGCTAGAATATATACTGAACACAAAGGGAAAATCTTAATTAACGCAGAAAAGAAACACTTTTGGTACATAAGTAGTATTTTATGATGTAACATATATATTTGCACGTGTAACCACAATCTTTAGTACACCTATAAATATATCACAATAATGCTTTCTGCCAAAAGAACCTACCTGAAGAAAGTATGCAAATGAGAACTTTGCAGAAAGAACGACAAGCCAAAACATCAAGTACCTGCGTTATACAAATGGGTTAGTAAAACCTTTACAGATTAAAAACATAAAGACCATACGATCTGAAGTTCGTTGGTATTAATCAAACAAGTACAAGTATATCTCCTGCTGCTCCCACACTAGTCAGAAACACATTTTAAATCATTACAGTTTATCAGAAGTAAGCCGCCCATGTATTTTCAGTACCAGATATACCTAGAACAACTTTTGAAGTCCCCAGAATACAGATAACTAAAATAAGTAACTAAAAATAAGTAACTAAAAATAAGTAACAAAAATAAGGTGAAGAGACTACTTTATAAAATCAGATGTCCTTTCATACATGCCACGGCCAACATAGTGTCTCTCCTGAAAATACAATCAAGCATCAGAGATTATTATTAATGATCCAAATATTAAGCATAAAGAATGAAGAGAAACATGAGGGTCAGAACCTGGCGCATCCACTTAAAGAATCGAATCACAGGCCACCGATCACATTTATTAGCAATGTTGTGACAAGTTGGGATACGCATCAGGATACTAAAAAAGAACTGAACACCACCATAGATGGCTATGACAATCACATAAAGCTTGAACATGACTGAATCAGAATTTGGTTTGCTATCTTCTTGAAGTGCTCTCCTGCACACAAAAAACTATCAAACAGCAGGAACTACCCCAAAAAAGGAAAAACTGCAAAAGCAATATGAAAAAGGACAGTACAATAAAAGAAGGTTCACATACACATAGAGAAAAGATATGAGGACGGAAGCAAGGCCAAACCACATGAAACGGAGAAAAATGCGAGAAACAGCCAGCCGTCTTGTCGTAGAATAAGCACCATACATCATGATGACATCCAGAACACCTATAACATTAAGCATATGCTTGTTCTTCACTACATAATAATATTAATAAAAATAAAAGTAAAGAGTATGAGGTTTAAGACCGACTCTCAGAAAACTTCATCACAACGAAGGTTGGACCCAGGCTGAGAATTTCACGCAAAGTCTTCCTGGAGGTAAGGTTTTGTTTATTGAACGCAATTATGGCTAGTGCCTGTAAAGAAGTCTGTTAGAGTGTGGTAGCAGGAGAACCTTTTATCGACACAATCAAATTCATGCTACCCATGATAGTGAAAGAACAGGTCATAACCAAACATCCTAAATTAACAATGCGACTATCAAACAACACAAACCCAGACCACCAAGGATAGGCGTTGACTCTAACCATCTTCTGAGGAACATCAAAAAAGAGTACAACAAATAAACGGAATCCTGAGACGGAATTACAGACCTGAAACATCATTACGAGGAATATCCATAGCCGATGGAAACTGTGGTAGAGATGCAAAAATGTACGGTGCTCAACGAAGGAAGTTTTTCCTCGATGTTTTGCCCTACCGGTTTTAAGCTCGTACTGCAAGGATAAGACCAGTATATTAACATCAGATACACCTATGGGGGAAAAAGAAGTCTGTATCTAGATCTTATACGAAACACAAGCGGACTGAACCTCAACTTCTTTAGATAACATCCAAAAAAAAAATTGGGAACCTACTTAGCAATGAGGAAAGTAAATGAGTACAATAGCAAGACTACACGCCAACATAACTTCAAGATCAACCTCTAACACATAGTCTAGGAGCTGAATTATAGACGTTTGCAAATTGCCATCACGAGGGTAACAAAGCACTTCTTACCGATAGTATGGAATATTAAATCTTTTTTATTTGATGGTCATATGGAATATTAAATCTTTTTCATTTGATGGTCATCTCACCAAAGAAGCAACAAACCAGTATGAATACAATATTCCTATTTAAAAATAAATTATGAGGGGCCACTGCAGACCTTTTGTCTCGGTATAGGTTTCTGAAAAAAAGATGAACTCGTGCGCCACGGCCAACCAAGCTCGAAGGAGTGAAGCGACCTTGAAAATCAAAAACGTCAGCCAACAGAGAGAGAGAGCGAAATCAACCCAACAGACAAAGCTATTAAAAATTACCAAAAGTACTCATTGAAGTCATCATAGTTTCTCCAAGCTGAATGAGGTGCTCGGCCATTGTCATTGTTAAAAGCTTCCTGCACAAACCAACATTTTATAACAGCACATGTCTAAGCATGACTAATAAAACAAAACCAACAACACGGTTTTAAAAAGGAATATTCATACATGAGAAAGCACGATCCTGTTTCAATACAGGACGTTTGAATTGAAAACCAACCACCATTGATTATATCTTATATCTACACAACTATACATGCTATGAAACCTATGTCAACATCTTGGATGAATACGAGAAAAATGTAATAACCCCCTCAAGTAACACAATAAAACAAAACTGCACATTGGTTTCAACAAGTTCATGGACCAAAAGAACGATATTAATATTCCATGCATACCCAACTAAAAACAGTAGTAGATGACTAACCCAATCATCAGCCTATATACTAGTGAAGGAGCAAATTAGGAAAAGTTTTTTAATCTAGCAAACATTCTCGTGCTACATTCCATGGTATATGTTTCTCTATAAGAACCAGTAATATGGGATCAAAGAATATACAACATTATTGATCATGATGAGAACAGAGAAAGGAAACTCCCAAAAAGTCAAGGGTGAAAGAATACTTCAGAGAACATACCGCTGATACAACTCCATAAATCGGAGAAATGACATGATCAAGGAATGATACACCATCATCAGAGCCATGACTATCAACTGGCATACAACTCTCAGCTGGGCGAGCAACCTGTTGGCGTAAGATCTCATCCATTTCTCTTACCATCTACAGAAAATATTCAGTATGAGCACATAATATCAAATGAACAACATATCATAATAAAATTACCAGAGAACCAGTAGCAATTCAGAAAGTTAGGAGATTGCATTCATATCAAAATGGATAAGAACAGAATCATGGAAGAGACACTAGAGAATCCTGGTAACATACGCAAACATATGGAGAAAAATAAGCATTCAGCATAAAACTTACATGGTGGAATATGTAGCACAAACATTCTGGAAGAAACCGTATGTTGGCAGCTTCACCCCAAATCAGGAAATACAAAGAGAGGAATAGTAGTTTCTTTTCTCCACTGATTGCCTCTAAACTGCATCTTACAAAATCGGAGTGAGCATGCAAGAGTGATAGCAGGAAAAGACAAGGAAGAGGGGATAATTTACTTGCTCCATGCAGGTTGAATGCACAGGTAATCACACCACTTAATGTAGTTGTCTAGGGACTTCAAAAACACCTTACGCACTGCAGCATCATCCAGTTTCTGAGAGATCATAAGAGAAAGGTATTCATGAGATCTTAAAATCCAACTCACTGCTTTCTAACTAAAGCGGCAGACAAGCTAAAATCATGTGCATTGCACAATCACCACGCATAAGTTTCTAGAATGAACATAACTACTTCATTTTTAAGCGTTGTCAACTAGAAGTCCAGACAAAGAATAGCTATTAAGAAGTTTTCGCTATAATAATCTACTTATCAAGAAGCTTCTGCGAAATTAATCATATGAAATTCAAATAAGCTTTGGTACTTACAGGTTCTGTTTCTTCTGGAATATTAAGGCGGGATTGCTCATTGGCTAGAAGAAGAACTATATGTTCACGCTGATTGGAGACGCTGTCTTTCTGAGGCCATAAAAATTGATATATTAAAAATGAAAAAAGCTTTGTGGTGCTATATGAAGTTGTATCATAAGTATGGCAAGGTAGGGAAGCTAATAAAAGAGATAATAAAACATTATGAAAAGCTTTGCTTGGAAACCGAATACTTATTTTGAATATCTCGGCGTAGCAAATAGAAGAGTAGCTTAAAACAGATCACAGCACTCATTAAATTTTTCAATATTATAAAAAGTAAAATTGTTGAAGGTAATACTTAGCAATCAAATACAATACATGAAAGATCATTTTCTAATACAAAAAAAGCTTCTCAGATAGACAAACCTGAAACCCAAATATATAGTGGAGAAAATCTAGCATATCAGCATTCCTTGTTGCAGGAATGGGGAAATCAGCAGGCAATTTTGGCAGGCCTGGAAAATACTTCAACGCTGCAACTGCCGCTTGCACCTGCTCACATTTTATTGTCATACAAGCCACATAGCATACATGCATGTGGAAAATAGGAAATATCTCACCTCAGGGAAAGTCGTAGTGGCATTTGTCGTGACAGGAGCATCAAGAGGAATAATGTTGTAAGCAATTGTGTCCTCACTCATTGCAGCATCTGAATCAATAACATGCTTCAGCTGTAGAAGTACAAAATAGATGATTATAAGCTGCAATCTACAGAGCTGCTTTGGAAAAAAATGGATTGAATAATAGGAGTTGATTGCATGGAAGAAATCTACACAACCTCTTCAGGGATCTCTTTTGCAACCTGCTCCAACACATTTCCCAGAACTTTAAGGGTGGCAAAGACTCTTTTCCTTTTCACTGTTTTCCGCTCCAGCCTGGAAGCCAATATCAAACCGTTTGAACAACAATTAAGAAATCTGAGTAATTTTGGATTCAACATTTATAGCCAGAACATAAAATTCACAGATTATGTGTTCTATTGTTTATATACGTACTCGTCAGTGAAAGCACCCGACTCACGAAGCTGCTTTTCCTCCTCCTTTAAAGTGTCAACATTGTTCTTTTCTCTGTACAGCCTGTAGAATTCTTGCAGTCGGATAATATCCTGACTTCTGTCTATGGTCCCAACCTCTCTTTTCGCTAATTTTTGCTGAAATAAACCAAGGCAGAGCAATGTATTAGGATGCAAAACCATGGGATAATCAAATAAAAAATTCAACCCAGTCTATCATATTATCCACTAGCATTCAAGTGTCCAAAACAAAAGATTCTGAGTTTCCAAATTATCTGCCACACATTGATCATCTAATACAAGCTTAACAAATAAATATCAATGGCATCAAAGAATTCACACAGCTGCCAATGACATAACAAACAGTGACGTGTTAGGTTTTAAACTTATGGATGACCTTATCAAACTTAGAACGTACAGAAAAGAAACATACCTTAACAACGGACATCAATCCGGTTTTGAATTGTAAAACACCTCTGCCTTCACTATTAGGGTCAAGATTCTGTGCAAGTGAGTAAGCATGCTCACATACTGCAGCAAAAATAAAATCGTTAAAGAAGAGCTAAACTGCAAAAAATGGAAAGAAAAAAAAAACAAGCAGCAGCTTACAGATCCTTGCTATGCTGGGGTCTTCATCTTGGAGTTCATCTGCAGCTCTCAGAATTGCATCAATGTCCCTATTGTTCGATAGAGATGAAGGAACATACTCCATAATACTGCCCTGACCAGGACCACCAGCAAATCCTCCTGTTTTATCCCTTTGTAAGGCAGCATTTACTAGCCGCTCCCATGAAGACTCCGCTCGAGACATTTCGGACAAGTGACCTAGCTGCAACTGAAAATGCGAATTTACCGACCGTAAGTTATAGAGAACAAACGAAAACGACGTTCGTTCTTTCTCCCGGAACTAATTGAAACGAACGAAAAATAATAAAGTAAAAAATTGGGATCCCGAATCTGAGCTTCTCGGGTCTCAAACTTGGTCGAGGATCGAAACAAGTAAACAACAAAGACATAAGAGAAAAAAGGGACCAAACATCTTAAGAAAAACCATACGCGGGAGTTACCGAATCGGAAACGTCGAAAACCCTAGATATGGAGTTTAAGCAGAATTGGATCAGTCATGGAAGAATCAACGAAGAAAGTTGAAAGCTAGCTCGCTATGTCGTCTTTCTGAGTTTCAAATGTTTTTTCCTTTTTTTTTAGGGATTTGTCAAAACCATTACAACCGAATGAAGCGATGCTTTAAAAAAGCGCGTGTTGACAGAAATTAAAGAAAAAAAGGAAAAAGCAAAGCGAACCGCGTTAAAGATAACCGCAAAGTCTTTCGGATTACCGGATTAAACCGGATTAATTGCAAGATCAATAGATTTTAATAATTTTCTTCTATTTCTTCTGCTTTAATTAATCGTTTTTTTGTTTTGTTCCTGATTCTCAACCCGACCCGATGGACCCAAGCTAACCCGGTACTTGATTGGATGATAATTTTCCGATTTCTCTTAACGTAGATCCTCGTGAAGCCAAAACCAAAACCAAAACCTGTCGAGTTAATGGATTGTTTCTGTGCTAGAGCTCTTTTCTTCTCTGCGATTTCTGGATAGATTATAGGGTTTCTATTTGGGTCTCTTTGAAACGAAACCTGGGAGCTTGCTAATATATCAGACGACTTCTTCGCTTTCTCTTTGGGTATTCTTGCTGTGGGTTTTCCTGATTTAGGGTTAGGATCAATTTCTGTCTTTTTCATCCAAGAAAAAGAAAGATGTATGCTGATAGATTGGAGTCTGAGTCTGGAAGGAGGAAAATGGTAAAGGATCGTATCAATGGCGGTTCTGGCGACATCTCTACTCGCGTGCGACAAGTGACTGGGAAGAGGTTCTTTTAATTTATCTCCCTCTTTCCATCATCTATCGAGATTTAACTTGCTTTCCTCGATAATTCTTCAGTGTTGTTAGCTGGTACTAGGTGTAGAGTCTTTTCCTCTTGTGTATAAATAGCTACATTGTTGTGACCTTCCTTTGAGCAGCCCAAGCTGAGTCTTGCTAAGCTCTCTAATACCGCTCTTTTGCTAGCTTAGGAGGACTTTCTGAATCTCTGGCTTGCCCATTTTTTATTTGGTAATTTTAAACAACTTCACTGAATTTTCAATTAGATCAGCACAACAAGCTTCTCTACTTTGAGTGGTTATTGATTCTGGAAATGTTATCCATCTGAATTGTTTTCGGTGATGACTTTTGGCCTTGTTGTTTGGTGATTTAATCAAGGTTTTAAGGCAATTAATTGAATATGTGAGATGAACTATTTTGTTTTTGTGTTGGAGAATGGTTTATATTCATTCTTCTGCTTCTGTAGTCTTCGTTGTTAATCACGTATCACTTGTTTTTCCTTCCTCATGCTTCCAGGCAAAGGCCGGACGACAAATGGGAGCATGATCTTTTCGATGATGACAAACCTCAACTTTCAAGTATGCGTTTTCTCTCACCTATTCTCTTTAGCTGAAATTAAGTATGACAAATAGTATCTCTGTTTGGTTGTTGATTCACTGCCGGATGACTTATTAAGATCGCAGAGTTGATCCTAAAGATCTTCGCCTGAAGCTCCAGAAGAGACATCATGGGTCTCAAAGTGGGCGAGAAGCTGGTTCAGGCGTGCGGGATTTACGGGAAAAGCTCTCTGGGACAATGAATCCCCAACCGAAAAACAGTGACCCGCCAAAATCTAAAGTGGAGGCTGCTAGACCAAGCATGAAGAGCGTAGCGACTGAAACTGCAACAGAGACTAGAAAAACTTCCAATCAAGCTACCAGGAAGAAATCACAGCAGGCAATATGATTCACTTTTCTTCAACTATATTTTTCCATCATACTTAATACCTTGGGAGAAAACCATTCTTCTGACCAGCGCGAACATATGGATACCGTCCACTACTGTTTCTTAGCTTGTCATCTTTTGGTTCAGGCTGGTGCATCGGTTGATAGCTTTTTGGAATCATTGGGTCTCGAGAAATATTCGACTGCTTTTCAAGTGGAAGAAGTATGTAATATCTGCTCGTAGGTTGATATATATGTTATGCTTGGTGTCATCTTGTCACAGACACATGTTATCATTCTTTTTTATCTTTCCCAGGTTGATATGGATGCTCTCACGCATATGACAGACGATGACCTCAAGGCTATGCTCATACCAATGGTAAGCTCCATGTTAAACTGCCACTATGTTTTATATCAGCCTGCCCTACAGATTTTGGATGAAAGTCATTCTCTCAGTTTTAGTTGATCTGTAACTACTGATAAGACTACATTCAAGCTCTTTGTTCAACTTCTTTATGCTCTCTTTTCACAAGCTGTGTTTTTCTTTCAGGGCCCGAGGAAGAAGATACTTCTTGCTTTGGGATCTAAACGCTAGTAGTTTAGTGTCTTTTACATGATGGCTTCATGAACGGTCTCCGGAAGCCGTTACATTAAGATATTGTCGAAATGACTCCGGATTTGGCTTTCTTTTTCTCGTATTTTTTTTTTTTACTATATCTGCCCATTTCAAGAGCTTAGAGGAGGGTAGACATCTGTAATCTTAAACACAGTGAGACAAACACTGCCGGTTTGCACCACTTTTGATGTGAGAAAAGATTTCAAGTTTAAACCACAATGAAGATGCTTAAGAAAACTAGAAAGTTAACCGCCGGAAATCTATAGTTTCTTTCCCATTACAACGTTGTTGCGTAATTTTGTACTCGAGCAACCAAAAACTTGGAAGTTACATAGGATCTGTAAATATGCTAAAGGGTTACTATGGTTTTCAAAGCGAATGCATGGTCCTAGGCTGTCTTCTTTCTGGCTAGCCATGTCGAGTACTTTGCCTTCTCTTGTTTGTATCTTTTCCATTCTCGTAGTGCTGCAAGGACAACGTGTCCTACAACAGGCAGGAAAAACGGCTGTCCAAGAAAGTAAAAAAGAAACAAGAGACTCAGAGAAACGAGAATGTGCTAATAATAATGATAACAATAGTGGCGACAACGAAACTAACCGAGTACACTGCAAAGCAATGTTCGTAAGAGAAGTAGCTGACGGACATGATGGATGGATGGAAGAAGGCATTCTCGGCTAGGGACCTTGCTTCTCTTGATGAACCTTTGTGAAACACAAAACCGCAACTTCTCGTTAGAATTTACCAACATTAAGGTGTATAACAGAGAATATCGAGTATAGGCTAAGAGTAACATACTGGCTGAAGAACTGTATCCTCCTAGAGAAGCATTAGACTGAGCCAACTTTGCTGCTTTCAGAGAGTATTTCACCTGGTTTGGGGAAACAATGGAATGGTCAGAGTATAACAATTTCCAGAAAAAGGTTCAAGATGAGAAACATACTTGTTCTCCAATTTCATCCTTGATTATCATCCTGGGGAGTGACTGAACCTGCAAGTGCCAAGATGAAAATTAGAAATATTGAAAAGGAACCACCACAATGCAGCCGAATGTAGAGTTAATCACATACCAATCTAGAAAGAGAACCGAGGGTTGTTGAACAAGAGTGGAGATTGAAACACGTGTGTTTCCGTGACAAGACATCCAATTCCCTGCAAATGCCACACCGGAAAAGACAACACTCACCGTCAGCCAATTCTCATGAGCATCCCATGCTTTAAGTATAAACCTTAATGGTCGATAAGCACCACAGGTACTGAGAAAAGAGTGGATCTACAAAGAGATCACATCAATATTGGGATTTATCATATTCTTACCACTCTGTAAAGCCTCTTTCACTAGGTAAAATCTTGTAAGTGCCCAATCCACTGGTATAAATGGCTTCAGACTTAAAACCAAAAAGTTGTCGGAATTGCCCCAAGAAAACTTCTACTATTCGCTCGAGATCCTGTTTCAGAAAGTGCAAAAACAACAATGATGCTTCAGTGATCTTCTTCCAAGGCTCTCCAAATACTCAATACAAGTACTCAAAATATCAATCAATATGCATGGTGAAACGGACCTGAGGCGATATTGTGTTCCTACTTGGGATTTCAGAGTCCTTGTCACAATTTCCCGGGTTCCACACAATCACACCGCCCCACATCTATAGAACAAAATGATAAGATGACATTATTTTTCACAAAGGTCTTACCAACAAATTAGAAGAAGAAAAGCAAATGCGATGAGTGGCAACTAACCGGAGATATGAAGCCATTTGTTTTAGATATCTCCCCATTCGGCAACTGCAAGTGAAGAGGGCATTCTTTGCCAGATGGAATATATCTGACAATATGAGGAAAGATCATAGAGTTGAGATATTTCTGTGGAAACACTCCTGCTTAGGTTATCAGGAAACAGTATAGTGTAATCACAGCATAAGCATCATAATAAACAAGCATGGGCAGAGTAGAATAATATACACCACAAATTGCAATATTTTGGACCGTCCACTGGCTCCAGCAGAAGTATCCAAGTGCCATTCGTTCGAGTTCACCTGGCGAAACCATTTAAAATATAAATTAATCTGTTAAACAATCAGTTGTATCCAAATTAGTCATGGAGATTTTGAGAAAGGGTACGTACAAAGAAGGGAAGATCACTGGTCTTAAAGATGTGGCTCTGAATTTGTTCATCCCAAGATGAAAACGAAGACTTAGGTGTATGATACAAAACCTAAGAACAGAGAAAGCATAAAACAGCAGCCTGAGAGAATAACAAAGATGCAAAAGATTTTGGTCTGGTGGTGAATGGTACCTGACTTTCAACACTTATATTAGCTATAGGTGCTAAAGCCTTAGTCACTGGAGCCAACAATGCCTCGTCTATCCTCTGAAAGTCCCTGTCAACGTAGCACACAGACAACAGGTCACTGGTAAGTACTTCGGCAAACGAAACAGTAACCTCTGGATTTCCTAAAGGCCAGAGCCACTTTACAATGGCAGCGTAGATTTTCGGAAAAGGCTTCAGGTGTGTATATTCAAAACAAATGGTGAGAAAGCATAACACTTTGACCATACCAATCGTAGATCCAATCACGTGGATTGGAATTTAATAGACTGAAAGAAAGAACAATCCTCCCATCTGATCCCACAGGCATAAACTCCCCATGAATTGAGCCTTCTTCTCTTCCACCATTCATAAACACCTTCACGAAAATCTCGGAAACTCTAGCCACCACGTCTCCATATCTCTCTTCCAATCCACTCCCCACAATCCACGCATGCCTTCGCTTGCCCACCACAGCTTTAACATCATCTTCACCATTGGCATTTTCTTTATTCACCACAACAACGCTGTACATTTTCCCGCTGTGCCCAGAACAGCCACTAAACACATCATCCAGTGACTCATCCACTGCATCGTCCAACCCAACACCGAAAACATTTATTTTTATCACTCCGCAACGATAGGAGCACATGGAAGGATCACTAGTAAGGGTTTCTGAGCAGTGGTCATCTGGGTTTTGAACGGTGACAGAGAGGGAAAATTTGCAAGAACCACATTGTGAACTTGGATGAGTCAACTGATTTATACCATCTTGTATCTCAGATCGCAAGTTATCCGGATCCGTCGATTGGAAACCCACGAAGACCGCGTGGAAACTGCAGGGGAAACGCAAAGGAGTCGACTCAATTTGATCGGAAAGTGAGTCGATGTCGTGGAACGGTAACGGAGAGCGATATATTTCCACTGTTTTCCACAGAAATGGCAGACCTGAAACTTCCGAAATCGGAATGAGATAAAGCAAAGGAAGAAAAATATAATAGTCGAAAATCAGAGGATGAAGAAGACCCAAAAAAATACCTAAAAGGAATGAAAAGAGCACAGTGGTGGTGATGAAGAGTCGCTTCAAGCCAGGTTTTGAAGAACGCATGGTCTTCGGATCAAACTCCGGCATGAGTCCCGAAGTGTCTGTCGTCGGATTCAGACGATCGGAGATTTCTTCCATCGGCTTCCCCAGAGTTGGAAAGATGCCACAAAACTTGCTCTACGTTTGCGTCGATCTTGTCGCGCGTGGCTTTTAACCACAGACGGCGTTCTGATAATTTGATTTGATTTTATTTTCCCTACCCTGATGGTTCTTTACACAGCTATGCTCAAATTACAATGTTTTTAGAAAGGTCATTGTTCAGAACTTCAGATGGTTTTTTGCTGATGGTAAAACTATAGAATTGCTCTAAACATCAATTCCGCATAAACTGTTAGGAGACAGACATTCGTTACAAACACTCTCACACCTCATCAGAAGGCTCTAAAGAATAATACTTCTAAGAAAACCTCTTATATCAGTTCAGGTTTTTGGTTCCAACCAAAATTTGGCTTTGGAGAGTCTGGTTGTCTTCTAACAATCTGTCATACTCCAACAACAGCTCTGAAGACTGCTTTTGGAGAGCTGTAACGTGGGCTTCAGCTGTTTCCAGCTTCGTTTCTTTCTCTTTGGCTTTCTTCTCTACTTTCATCAGGTTCTCTGAAACAAAGGACAGTTTTTCTTTCAGCTGCTTAATTTCCTTGGATGTCTTCTCTTCTTTCTCTTTCAGCTCCGTTCTCTCCTTCCTAAGTTGTTCGAGTTCTCCTTTCGATGACCCGGCATTGCTTCTTAAAGTAATTAGCTTTCCGAGGTAATGGTGTGTCCGGTCAATAACGAAGCCGAGAAACAACACAACACCTACAAGATCATGAGGTCAAAACGTTATTCCCCCGATGATACAATTGTCTAAGGGTTAATAACATCATCAGAACAAGTTACACTACTTCAAATCCAGACCAAGATCCCAAATCTGGTGAACAAAAAGCACAGACAGAGATCCCCCTTGCCAAAGAAATGTCCCGCGCATCAGTTACATGCTTATGGATCTAGGAAAGATTCTTACAGATTGTTCTAAGTTTTCCATCTCACTAAAATCACAACAATTTCAGCTGTTGTTTGCTTCTATTCATATCATCCTCCAGCAAAACTAGCAGACGGGAAAACATACAAGACTTCAACTTTCTATCACAAGCCATTGCTAATATCTAAGCTAAGAGAGCAAGAACTGAATTGTGGATTAGGATTCTGGGTACAGGAAAAGAAAACAACAGAATTCCCCTCCAATTTTGTTTCTAGAACATATATCTACACTGAGATTCATTCAAGCAAAAGGAGAAAAGAGATGAAACGAAAACAAAAACTGACCCATTAGAGAAGCCTCGAGCAAGTGGGTTCTCCAGAGGACCTGATCCATAGGAGACATTGTCCCAAGTTTCGCACCCTTGTTCTGGATCTTGATGATATTCATGAGATTCGACAAGAGAATTACAGACATGGTTCCAGCGATGGTTTTTACAGTAGCAGGACCTTTCCCAATTTTAAGCTGCTCCAAGCACTTTATTACAAGCTCCCTTAGAGGACCAATCTTCACCAGCAGTAAGAACGCAATCGCACCTTCTACAAACAGAACCAAGAACAGTAGCTGAATCATGTCTGATTCCCCCCCCCCCCCCCTTTCCCACCAAAAAAAAAGTAAAGTTTGTGCTTTTTTTAATCAAAATTCACGCCCACTGTAGAAAAAAAAACCTAAATTCTCGTCCTCAATATCTGGTTTGTGGCAACAATCTTTTGGAGATGAACACCGAAACCCAGATCGGCAAACGCTTAAACGGAGACACAATTGGAAGCTCTCTAAAACTATTTGCTTCCCTGCGAATTCAGATGCTTAATCATTGATACCACCAAGAAAACACACTCTAGAGAAATTGGAGAAGACGATCGGTTACGAAGTGTAGCTCTGCTTAACTTTTAGAGTGGTCAATGACTCAATTAGTAGTGTTTACTGGTTGCTGACATAACCACTGTGAGTCTGTGACTGTTAGTCAAAAAGTGGAATCGGAAAGACAAAAAGTCATGCAAAGTTTGCAAATTGTGTGAGTCTGTGACTGTTAGTCACAAGTTCACAACTAAAAATAGTATAAACCTAACTATTATTAAGCAAATATCATTCTTTTTATGATTTGTCAAAATAGCTTTTTATGGTAGATTGGTAGGCTAAACAAGATTGTAATGGATGCAGAGCAGATATTTAATTTCGGTATTGTTGTTTTGCTCGAATCATCAATCATCAAGCGGTTTGGACTGATCTCGTTTAATTTTTGTCAAAATTTTGTTAACTGTGTTTGTGCAACATACGAAAGAATTCCAACAATTTTTTCCAAAATGAATGTTTTCAAAAAATTGTTAAGTATATTTCCACGACTTTTAATTATTATTAATCAAGTTTTATAGTGTGTAACAAGTGGATTACATGTGATAGACCAATTGATAAAGTCAAAACATATACTGTTTCTGTTTCAAAACAAATGTCATTCTAATATTTTTTATTTGTTAC
This sequence comes from Eutrema japonicum, assembly GCA_030161315.1. NCBI lineage: Eukaryota > Viridiplantae > Streptophyta > Magnoliopsida > Brassicales > Brassicaceae > Eutrema > Eutrema japonicum. The sequence continues at coordinate 44,737,190 of BSQW01000002.1, read as the reverse complement.
ATAAAGAGTGCCATTTTGTATTTTCAATGTAAATTTTTTATTAAAAATCCAGCTTTAACCCTAGTGTTTTAATGTATTAATTAGAAAGAGAATTTTTTTAGTGTATTAATAAAGGATAAAATATAATTTTTATTAGTTTTTTTAATTTGTATGAAAATTGTCAGAATGACATATTTTTTTAAACAAAAAGTATAAATTTGGTGCTTTACAAGTTGGGTTAATAGACAGCCATCGAAGTCGTCGTCCCTTAGGGCATGACCAATGGTCACACTTTAGTGTCTAATTAACGAGGGTCTAAAGTATTAATTAATTAAGTTTTATATTTTTAGACACTTTTGGTTATAGATACTTCCAATGGAGACACCGAACGTTGGGTGTCCAAAAATATAAAATAAGTAATTTTTTTCTTTTTCAGAAAATTATTAGAATTTTGGTTGTGTTCCCGTTCATAAATTGAGTGAATGATATTAGATCAAAGGTCCAAATAATAGGACCACTTTTCGCTTAATCTTCGTCGACCTTGAAGCTTACAATTTATGACTATTCTATTTATCGTAATATCAAGCAAGTTGTTATATAATCTTGATCTCACAATCTCTCTAGGTCTTCGACAATATGATGGTGATATCGATTCAGTGGCGTGCATTGCTCATTTATAATCCAACTGTCTATTAAAAATTCAACTTCAACTTCAAATTAGTATGGAATCCTCAAAGAGACTTGAATTTTTGTTTTTGTATTCTTTTGCTCAAAGAGACTCTCGATTTGGAACGGAAGTTGAAGGAAACTATGTTGTGTTAACATAAATAAACAAAAATTGTTCGTATAAATGCAATTGGGTTAGTTGTTGGCCTTAATTTTGTTTGATTGTAGATGCAAAATTTTCAAAAATGTAACTATGCGTTATGATCGGTAGATTATTATCATAATATGTTAAGATCTTGTAATAAATGATAGTATTGAAAAAAGACGACCCTAATAAAAAAAACAAAATTTCGGGTATTAACGTAAGTGGCATGTAATTTGGAATCCAAGACAAACATCAAAAGGAGAGAGACGAAATCATGAACCAATTCCGGTCTTTTAAAAGCCGTGTTTTAATCGCCTCAGATGTATGGGCACGAGAGAATTTATGTGGTTTGCAATGTTTGCTTTTGCTTTTTGCATCAACTGCTCAAAACCCAACTCAAGCCGTGTCTGCCATTTTCCGCCATTGATCACCAGTCTCTTGATGCTACAAAACATCAGCCAAAGGTATATATGAAAGATCAATAGAAACAATACTCATTATACACAGCACAAACCATCAAAATTGAATTTTCAAAAAAAGACTGAAACATTTGCAAGATTCAAGGTTTATAGATATCCGGAACTTCGGTTTTTGTGTTTACCAGTTTGGATTTTGGTAATCAGAAATGTTCATTGCTAACCATTTTGCAGCTGTTTTACAGTCCACAGGACTGTGAGAGTCCTTGCTGCAGTGAAGCAAAGATTCAATTACAATAATATAAACTGGAATAAAGACAAGAAAGATTCAAGTCCAAGATACTCACATTCCAACAGAAACTAAGCCAACAAAACTATCAACAAAACTCACAAGCTTCTTACATGCGAAACATTGCAAACCACATCAAATACATGCGAAACAGAAAGAGAAAACACAATTTCATACAACATTTGATACAAGCCTAATTTCATACAACATTTGATACAAGTCTAATTTCATACAAGATTTGATACAAGCCTAATTTCATACAAGATTTGATACAAGCCTAGTTTCATACAAGAGTTGATAGACGCCTAATTTCATACACTGGAAACACAGGAACAAGAACATAAACAGGATGACCAAACAGCAGGAGATTAACTGATTCATGAGAGCTTTTTCTAAGGCTGAGACAAGAAGTCCTTTATGAGCTTGTTCTTGAGAGCTAGTTCTAAATCTGACAGTGGCTCTGCCACTGTTCTGGCCAGAAGACTCTCCAACATGCTTTTCTCACTAAGCTTTGCTTTCATAGTTGCATCTTGTTGTTTTATCTCCCAAACGGTTTTAATATTCTCAATCTTTTTGGTTTGTTCTAGGTCCTTGGCTGTCTTGGTCACTGACCTTTTCATTTTGGCCTTTGCAGCTTTAACACCAGGAGGCCTAACCTCAACTGATTGCTGAGGAACATCGTCTACATTGTTCACTTGAACAAAAGGTCTTACCTAACAGAAGCAGCTCATCTAATTTATTAAAGCATTCAATTACAAATGTACTCTTTACCTAATCTACACTCATTTTCAAGTCATAACTTAATAATCTACAACCATTTCACATCACAAGCATTACGGTATAAACCATTCATCACACAAACATTTTAAAACCATTAAACAAAAGCAATTACATTAAGTTCATCTACACAGAGTAAGAAGACTGCATTAAACCAATTACAACTAATCTAAAGTAGCATTTATTACCACTTTTCACACAAACAATAATTCACCATGTGATTCAAGATGCCAAAGGTATAATTTTGTTACTAACTCGAGAACAAAGGCACTTCAAAGCTGATGACATGATTTAGCCATAACACCGAATGTGGTTTCTAAACAAATACATGAGAAACTTTTCGCACATAAACGGTGTTAAAGCCAGACCTAGAAGAGGCTGACATTTGGATCAAATCCTAAAAGGCTCAAGAAAGCATAGCAAGACTCAACTTACGAAATGCAATGTCCTAAAGATTCCTAATAAGTGACACATCTAGAATCAATTGCATTGAATGAATTGATGACTTCCTGCTTGAAGACAAAAAATACATGCTTTCCAGATTGTTATACGAGGCGGAAATAGTACTAACAACAACTAAATCCAAAGGAACCTTCTTAGATTTCCAAAAATAGATTTTAAAAAATTCGAAGCAAACTCGATTTCACTTTTGTAAGAAAGGAAAGAGAAGCAGCAGAGAAGACCAGTTTCTCTGGAGCAAAACATCAAACACTTGGCATTCATCACAGCATCGCAATCAGAAAACGAATCGGGATTACAACAAAACCGAATTGTTCACACCGAGATAAGCACACGACCGAGATTAAGAGCTAATAAATGTACAAGGGATGAAAAAAAGAAAAAGCACAAGTAGAAAAAATTACCGGGGAGAGAGATGAAAAGCTCCAAAGCTTTAGGCTTTTTGCAACGGATCGAATTCTCAGCGACGATACTTACATGTATGTATGTATATACATCGACCAAAGCAACGGGTAAGATCAGCTTCCTCGTGTCAGTATCCACAAAATCTCCCATGGCTGCATTTGATGTTTTGCTCCAAGAGAAACACGGGAACAAATTTTTTTTCCCTTGCCGATTTTTTTTTTTTCTGACCAACCACGCCCTCCCACGTCACTTTGGAACAAGGATCTAATTTTCCCCAAAAAAATTCAATATTGGATCTTTTAAACCATTTTTAGATCTTTTAAACTCACTTTAATTATTTTTTTATACTTTAGACCCTATAATTAGATCCTTAAGTGTGACCATTGGTCATGCTCTTAGAGAGACAATTTCTCTCATTATACATACACCCACGATTGAGTGTATATATATATATAAGTCCTGTGGTAATTAATTAGATATTAATATAACGAAATAATGCAGTTGTAACCATGTTGCCATTCACCAGCTAACATAGAGACACCAAAATTAACTAATACGATACAAAATGTTTTAAATTCTCTACATGCTAACAGAATAGTTTATTTTAGAATGACTCCGGCAATAGTTTATTTAACTAAAATAATTTCCAACAATTTGATTAAGCTGCCACTTACAAACAAAATAATGGCGAGTTGCACAATAATTTGATTAAGCTGCCAACAATTTGATTAAGCTGCCACTTACAAACAAAACAGAATTCGGTTAAGTAACCCAAACCGATCTGTTTTCGGTTCTTAAAATTTTTATTGAATTTAACCGAAATTATGGTTCGATTCGATTATCGGTTAGTTTCGAGAAATTTAAAATACTCAAACTAACCAAAATTTTAGTTTTTTTTTGTGTTGAAATCCAGCTAAAATTAGGTAATTTCTGTTAATTTGGTTCGAATCAGTTATTCGGTTTGGAGTTTTAAATATATTTTCATAAATTTTGGGATAATCCGATATAAGTCGGTTTGGAAAAATTAAAAAAAAATGAAGAACTGATTAGTTCGGCAGAAAATCGAATTGATAAGTGATCCCAATTTTAAAAGATGTTGATCCGTTCGGCCCTTCAAACCGAACGAAAAACAAAACCCGAAAAGTTCAGTTCAGTTCGGAACGGTTTGGTTCACTCGATTCGGTTGAACGATGGCGAATATCAAAAATTATTGAAGTCAACGATTGACTATTTTTATCGCAATTTTGCAAAGTCAATCACGAGTTGAGGAATTATATTGCGCATGCGATAGTTGGAGATTTAATGTGCCGATTGTAAATAGTTTAATAATTAAATTAGCATTTTTTCGACGATAAAGAAGTAGATTTAACTTTTTGCCGTTTAAAAGTTAATTTTGACTATTTTTATCACGATTTTACAAAATTAACCACGAGTTATAAATTATTATGTATATATGATAGCTAAATATTTAAGTAATGTGTCCATTGCAAATAGTTAAGGAATAAATGAGCATTTTATCATTCTCCGTGTTAATTATTAATCGAATGTTTGAAATCGGATTGAACATTCCGAACATAATTATTCCAAATGATAAATAATTTTCGATGTTCACAAGAATCACAACTATTAATAAAAGTACGAAATAATAGACTGGCCATTAGGCATGCGAATTCGTTTGGTTCGGATATTTTGATTCGGTTAGTTCGGTGTTTCGGGTAATTTGGTTAATTTTTGTTTTGCCGAAAATATTCAAATTCGGTTTGGTTTGGTTGGCAAATTCAGCTTAAAGGGGAAATTTCGGTTATTTTAATTATTTTTGGTTATTTTTGGTTATTTTCAAATTCAGATTTAAGTTTTTTATAAAAAATATTGGTTAACCGAACCAAAAACCGAATGAAATTCGAAATGTTACCGATCGGTTCTCTATACATAACCGAAGCATCGGTTCGGTTAAAATTCCCAGGCCTAATGGCCATCATTTGTCCCCAAAAAAAATAGACTGGCCATCAAACCTTTTCTTAAAATACAAAAGATTTTCTTATTTTCTTACAAGTCAACAAACGAGGGAGAAAAGAAAACCATATGTGACTCTCTGGCAAAAGTGGAACTGGAAAAAGAAATTGTGAAGCGTGTGTGGCTTTGAGACGCGGTGAATGCCACGTCATGTCGTAAGGTTTTGAAGAAGTCGCAGTAGACCGTGAGAGAAGAAACGGAGACATTCAAACTTTCCAGAGTAACAAGAGAATATATATATATATATATACGCATACATTTATGTATCCTCTCTCTCTCAAGACTTCTCTCTTCTTTTTTCTCTCTCTGTTTCAGACATAGCCATTGAAGCCTTTCTTCATTTCTCTCTGTAGAACGAGAAATATGGCAGTAAGTTTTAAAACACTTTTGTATCAACACTTAATGTTTTTTTCCCTCATTTACTCCCATCTCAAATCTGCATATGAAACCATGTTTAACGAATCCATCAAGTTTGTCGGAATTTTCAGCTTATTTATTTTCCCATGATATCTTCAAATAATTTGTCTGGTCGTCAGAACAGAGATCTGGGTTTGTTCCAATCAGTTGACTTTCGTGTTTTTTTGCTTTTTCTGAATTTTACCTGTGCTAGTGTAATGGGAAGTTAGATCTCATAGTTCCGATTATGGCTCACATAACATATCTGTTTCTTGCACATCAAGTTTGATCTTTTAAGTAAATCTAAACTCAACCTTGTGACCATTTTCCCAAAAAAAAAATCACATCGTTGAATAATTGATTGCAGAACCGTCCACACGTTCCAAAGTTTGGGGACTGGAACAACCAAGATCAACCATTCACGGTCGTCTTCGACAACGCGAGGACGAACAAACGAGCGGACTTGTACGAATCTATAGAGAACACAGAGATCAACACTCAAGCGAAAGCTCCTCCTCAACCTGCTCCTAAAAATCCAAGACCTGAACCACCAAAACCGGTTAGGGAGGGCACGCCAAGAGTTCCTCCACCAACCGAGAGAAACAAAGTCAGGGCTCCCCCGGCGGATCAACTCTACGGAGGCGGAGGCAGAGACGGTGGAACCGGACTATACGGAGGTTATGGAGGAGGTGGAGGCGGATCAGGAAAACAGCGGCAGCCGCAAGCACCTCCTCGTCCCGCGCAGCCTAAACCCAATATTAGAGGCGGCAGCAACGGAAGGGTATATATATATGACACACTACACCTCCACTGATTGTTTGCATTTACATATGATCATAAAATGCTTTTTTCCTAATTAAAACCACAATTTTCAGCATTCTAAACAAAATTTAATTGTTCATTGTAAATGCGAAACATGGAAGAAGAAACTTCACTTCGGTTTTACATTTCAAGAAGAAACAAATGTTCTGATTTCTTTTGTTGTCATTGGCGTTTGAAGAGTCGCTTTTGATAATCCAAGATGAGGGCTATTACTGAATAGGTTGGCTTATTGTAATTGTATGGTTTGTATGTTATAGGGAGGGACGACGATACCGCCATTTCCAGGATCAGTGGGTTCAGGGGAGAACATGAGTTACACACACATTTTCGACCAAGTTAAGGAAGAGAGGCGAGAAGGTGCCAGATCCTACGGTGGAACAGCCGGCAACACTCCATCTCGCCCCATCAACGGTCAACATGAATCTCCGGCCTCAAACTCCTCCAAGGTACTAAACATACTCATCTAATTAATATATACTGTGTATTCATTAAGAATACAATCACTTTGATACCCATCATTATATATATATATAATGTGTATTAATGTGAAATGGGATCTATGCGCAGGTCTGCTGCTTTCCATGGTGGAAGTAAGTATTGAAGACATTGTTCATATATATATATATCAACTCAATTACGAAATTTTCCCTATGATCCATTTTCTTGGATATATATCCTTTTGAATTTCTTTCTTTTTGTAACAAAAGGAGTGATTTTTTTTTTTTGTGTGGTTGACAACATTGGAGCTTCCACTACCAAAAAACAAAAGAAAAAAAAATTATAAATTTGTTTCTCAAATATGGTAGTGTGTAGTTTATTTTTGTTTGTATAGATTTTTCAAAAAAACATTTGCGTATGAAAATAAGTGTGCAGTTGACCTTCACTACATAATAAAACAGTATTTGCTGTGGTAGTTTACTTTCCGGTTATAGCGTCTTCATCATAATTCATAACCCAACCCATGTCCGTCTACTTCATCGATTACTCCTACCTTCCTCCGGCGAGTATTCTACCAATCTTCTCCTCATGTGAAGAGGAATATAAAAATAACATAACATTCATGAAAATAGTATGTTTTTGTTTTCTTTCTTTTTGGTCAGATATTTGTGCTATTCATGAAAATAGTATTGCTATAATTGCTATTCACTAAACCAACATGTATGTTTAACAAATTATTTTCCGCTCATAACTGAAAGTATACATACTTTCAGTTATTAATCAGAAGATTTATTTGCAACATAGCTTTATTTTTGTTATTTTTTATAAAAAAAATAATGTATACATTACTAGAAAATTTCTATCTCAGCAAAAGCCCAACGGGCGTTGGTCATATCGTGGTAAGTGAGTCGAACAAACAACAAGAAGAGTCAAACAATTTAAACCCGTAACTAATACTACAACCTTTTTTTGTTTAATCGAGACGCAACTAATACAAAAGTGTAACTATCTCATCTCATCTCATATTTCCAAAGCAGTGATTTAAAATTTGAAGTATGTCACACTTCAAATTTGAAGTGTTTTTGTTTTGTCTCCAAAAACAAACTTCAAAAAAATACTTCAATTTTTTTTGTTATTTGCATTTTAGTCTTCACTATTAATCATAATTAATTAAAATCATAAAACTTTTATAATTATCTATAAAACATACATTTGAAATATTACAAGCAATATTAATTAATAAAACATTACATCAAAATATAAAATTACATAACACTAAAACAAAAACACACAATCTAAATTATAAATTACAATAAATACCAAATTACTCAACAAAACTATTTCCATAATACTCCCATATATGATCAATCAATGCATTCTGAAGTGCTAAATGACTCTCTTTATTTTTTATTTGTAGATTACGAGCTAGAAATTCTTGAAATCGAGCATTTTCATTTATTGCCATTTCAACTGTTATCTCTGGCGTTGATCTTGCATCTCTAATTGGTGCATTGATATCACATTCATCTTCAATTATCATGTTATGTAGTATAATGCATGCCGTCATGATATCATGTAATACCTCTTTCTTCCAATAATGTGATGATCCTGCTATGATAGCAAACTTGGATTGCAGAACTCCAAATGCACGTTCAACATCTTTCCGACATGATTCTTGTCTTGCTGCAAACAATTTTTTCAATCAACTTAACTAGCGATGATGGTTGATCAAATTCATCACAACGACCCATTGGATCGAAGAAGGCAAAACTTAAGAGGAAGATTGATGAAGGTAATAACTCATCTCTCGACACTTTGGTTTCATCAAATAACCAAATTCTTGATTTATTAAAAGAAAATGCAACAACTAGAGGTAAGAGTTATGAGATGGCTCAATTACGTTTGCAAAATCAAGCAAAAAAATTAGCCTTAAAAGAAATGCAGGAGGAAAATAGAATATTGTTAACAAATTTAGACACTATCATTGATAGTAATACCCGTGAGTTTATTCGATCTGAACAAGCAAGAATCATACCAAAAAAAACTCAAGCACAAGAACAAGAACAACAACCTTCGGTTACACCAAATTACTATGGACAATACTTTGGTGACCTTGGAGGTTCGGGATCAAATATACCAGAATATTAATATTATTGTACTTTTTCTGTAATATGTATGTGTTCATGTAATTTTACTTTCTTCTGTTATTTTATATTGTATGAAATTTGCTTAATGTAATATTGTTGTTGTGTAATATTTATTTTTAATGATATGTAATATTTCTTCTATATTAATATTTTTATTTTTATTTAAAGTATTTATTTATCTTTATACAAAATTAAACGTATAAAGATATATATATATATATATATATATATATATATATATGAAATACTAAAATTATATATGTGGATTAAAAGTGATAAACAACAAAATTATTTGAATTTTTTATGAAATTATATAAATTTAGGGGCTAAAATGAAAAAAAAAAATGAAACTTCAAAATTTGAAGTATTGAAGTGTCTTTTGAAACACAATATACTTCAAAAATGAAGATATAGAGTGTCTTTTGGAGATGATCTTAGTGCGCTACCATTTAAAGTAAAACCCTTTGGATAATAATTCTTAAAAACCCTTCCTTTCTCTCTACCACTTCATTCTTCAAATTCCACTCTTAAACCTACTTCATCGTTGAAATCTTCTTCCCGGTTTCAAAGGTACAAACTTTCATTTTTTTTTTGCCCTAATCTAACAATCTCTTGCTTCTCCATTTCTGGATCTATCGATTGATTGATTTTTTTTTTTTTTTTTTGTTTCGCGGTTTATTTTCTCGTGGGTTTCTTTACCGCCTTAATACCTAAATTTGACCGTTTCTTGATTGTTTATTGCCGAGTTCTACTATTTCAGATATAAGTCTTATGACATGTGATTTTTTGTTTTGTTGAAGAGGGTCTTGTTTTCCTGAAGATGGTCTAGACTTGAGAGAACGGAGCCCTATTTCACTAGTGACTCAAATTAAGGTCGGCTTAACTCTGAGTTTTGAAAATGAGTTCTCGGAGGGAGAGGGTAAATACGAGGAGTTTAAGGAGGGAACCTCAGGTGAACAATGTGAATGGGACACCAAGCGAACACCAGCGAGATCAGCAAAGCACTGGACAACCTCCAGTGTTGTCTCAGTTTGTGTCTGGTCCTCCAATGATCGATGTAGATGCGATTGAAGATGATGATGATGTTGTTGAATCAACTGCATCTGCTTTCGATCGAGTCTGCTCTCTTCTTCTTTATCTTATCTTTTTTTCCCCCCTTTACAAGACATGGTGTTTTTTGTACAAGTTTATTGATTCTGTTTCATTCTTGTGCCAGGCCAAAAGAAACAAATCAGGAGGCGCAAGGCGAGGACCCTTAGTAGTTGATGTAGAGTCAGGTGATTTAGCAACTATCTTTTTTATGGTCTCTTGCATAGCTACCAGAACTCAAATTGCCATAAGGATTCCTTTGTTCACTATTGTTAGTGTATCATGGTATGAGTGCAGGTGGTACTACTAGAGCAAGCGAAAACCGCAAAAGGCTTCAATCTGATCAAGCTAATGTTGAGCTTAACAATTCGGTAAGAAGCATTCTGATTTATTTTTTTTCCTTTAGTTTTGCTGTTGGGACTTAAGTTCACCAATTTGTCAATGTCTTCTTGTTCAGAGAAAGTCTAAGGCCGTTGCTCCTGTAGAGGAACCAAAATTTAACTGTCCAATTTGTTTGTGTCCATTTACCGAGGAGATGTCAACGAAGTGTGGTCATATTTTCTGCAACAAGTGCATAAGTAACGCGATATCTTGTCAAGCTAAATGCCCTTCGTGTAGAAAAAAAGTCACTGCTAAAGACCTCATCCGGGTCTTCCTTCCAACCACCAGATGAATGATACAGAAACATCACCAGTAAGTCTAGGTAATGGAATCTGTTTATAAATATCTTGTCGTCGATTTTTATTTTTCAAACAAGAATCCTTCATTGTTTCTTTTAACTTTCTTGCAGGGTTAAAATGGTCTATCGACTCTATCCTTAGAGATTGGTATAGGAACAGTGAAGACATGTTTGTTGATGAGTTGTTGATTGTAATGTGAATATCTTTGTGCCCAGTGAGAGAAACATTTAGGAATCATTGAAGATCTGTTTTTTCAATGGATATATAACATCAGTATCTTGTTTCTTTTAACTTCCAACGAACTCAAAATCACAGATTGATTCAACCCCCAACACTTGACGACTATATGTCAGTTTTCTATTTCAACCATTTTGTGTCTGGTCTTTCTATGATCGATATTGAAGATGATGTTGTTGAATCAACGGCTTCTGCTTTTGCGATCACTTTCTTCATCTCTTCCTTTTAAAGTTTATTCTTTTTAGAGGAATTACTCAAATTTTCCATTTTATTACAGATTCCTCATGGTAGATTTACTAGACTAGTTCTTATTTTTGGTAGTTTTGTTTTTTTGTCTTAATATTGCAGCAATGCCATTTTCAATTATTTTTTTTGCTTGAATTCAAAATTTTCCTTACGTTTTTTTTTTTTTAAAATCCATTTTCATAAATTCATAAATTCCCATTTTCACTGACGTTTCATTTTGTTTTTTGTGGAGAAAAAAAACTTATCTGTGGCACTCCGACGGCGATTTCTGAAACCCTAGACGCCGTCACCCTTTTCGTTGCCACCGCCTGTCGTCGAGTTCATCAGGTACACTCGATTTCTCACCTTATGTGGATTTTGCAATCTGCGATGATTTTTTTTGTGAAAACCTTAGATTTATTTTAGGTTGCGTTGTTTCTCAGTCATTCCGTTCACAATTTGGAAACGTATGTATTCATCATTTCAAAGCATGAAAATTACTTTTAAAATTTGGCGCCTTTATATATGTGTGTAAGCAGATTTGTTTTTGCAGGTGATGGAACATTTTTGTTCTTGTTCTTTCATATACTACAACACTCTTTATATGCTATTAGAAGCTGATGAAGTTATGCTCTTTTTTGTTAGATATATGGCCTCCTCAAGTGGGAAAAAGAACTATCCTTCGCGACTTTATGGAAAAGGGAAAACACCTATTCAGAGAAGGAGCATGAATCACAACTGCCACTTGAGCAATTTGACAATGGTGAAAGAAGCAATTGGAGAAGATGTGTGGGATGACATAAGGGATTCATCGGTTGGAGTGATTATTAAGCTTCATCAAATGGATGATTACATTTGGTGTGCCAAGACTGTCCATTACTTCTTAACGAATCAGTTGGCAATTAAGAAGAATCATGAGATATGGTCATTGATTGATGGTCAACCAATTAGGTTTTCTTTGTATGAGTTTGCAGAGATTACCGGTCTAAAGTCTGATCCATTTGACGGTCAAGACAAATGGGATGTTGATCATAAAGAGTTTTGGGGTGAACTGGCGGTTTCTCCAGAGCTAGGACCTTCTTTAAATGAACTAAAATTAGTGTTGACGAGATGCAGGGACTGGAGTTTTGCTAAGAGAAGAATGGTTGGTTTGTTGTGTATTTTGTCCATTGGAATATTTGGCATTTCTCCAGGTAGTAGAATCCCTTTGGCATGTGCCAAACAAGTAATGGATCCAGACATCTTCGATAGGTATCCTTGGGGTCGGTTTGCATTTAAAAGTCTGATGGATTCGATTAAAGTGGTCACTTTTGGAGCAAAGAATACGTACATAATTCGAGGGTGTGTTCATGTCTTGCTCATATGGGCTTATGAGTCAGTACCTGCTTTAGGAAAGCTGTATGGGAACAAAAACGAAGGGCAAATAGTTCCTCTGGTTTCATGGGGTGGATCCCGCAGGCGATTCGAATTTGATGACTTGTTCGCAGAGGAGAAAAAAACCTACAATAAGGTATGATTTCTAATTCTGTTTAGTGCTGAGTTATTTATGTAATTAGGCTGAGTTGTTTTGCTTTGATGTGTCAGATTATTGTTGTTTAATGTGGCTACCTTATATTAACTTGTCAGGTGCGTGTTAGGCATTTAATTGTTAAGCCAGAAGAAGAGATATATCCTAAGTGGATTGAGGACAAGGACGATAAAGTTTTGGACAACTTGATCAAGGATATCATTCATGATCGCTTTGGTATAAATGCTTGGGATGCCGTTGTTGCGAAGGATCCAGTTACCAATATGAGAAAAAGGAAAATACATGTCAACCAGAGTGACGAAGATAATGGAGCTGAGACGTATACACAGAAAAATAAGAAGCACGCATGTGCAGCTACAAGAACTTTAAAGGTGAGTAGAAAGGATAGATTTTTTCCTGTCCCAGTCTTTAAAGGATTCTACTAATAAAAAAGATGAACATGCACTCTAATAATAAAACCTTAAATGTGAGTCATTCTAGTAATCCTCCCTTCTTTTTATTTGTTTTGTTTTTTCTGTTTTTGAGTTAGCCTGACCAAGTTTCATTTGCTTGTTCAGAGAAATTCCAAGGCCGTGGCTCTTGTTGATGAACCAAAATTTTACTGTCCAATTTGTTTGTGGTCATTTACTGAGGAGACGTCAACAAAGTGCGGTCACATTTTCTGTAATAGTTGCATAAAGAAAGCAATTTCTCATCAACCTAAATGCCCTACGTGTAGAAAAAATGTCACTGCTGAGGACCTGATTAGGGTATTCCTTCCAACCACCGGATGCATGTTACATTAACATCACCATGTAAGTTTAGCTTACTAAATATGATTTTGTCTTGAATTCTAGAAATTGCTTGTTCTTCATTGTTCCTTTTTTTTTCCTTTCCTTTTCCTATTTTGCAGGGTTAATGGTCTATCATCTCTCTCTCCCCCAATTGGTTTAGGAACAATGAAGAGATATTCATCAGTTGTAGTTTGCTATGTGAATATCTTTCCATTTTGTGAGAGAAATAACTACTTTTTCTTCTAATGGATATCACTCATTGGTGATCTGTAACTCTTTTCTTGTCTAGTGATTGTTGAGATATTTTGGGGAAGATAATGTTGAATCTTACGAAATCATTCTTACATCATGAGCCTCTGGTATGCGCAGTTACGTTCTCACTTTCCTTTTACTTGTGTTAGGTATATCTGTTAAATCAGTATAAGCTAATAATAGGAACTAGAAGGCAGTGAATGGCATGCCATATGCATATTGCTTCCTCGCTACTACAGTTTCCTCTAATATTTCTGTGACTGTTTGAAATCATTGACTGTTTGTTGATCTCTAGCTTGGCTGTTCATGATATTTGTGTTGCAAAATGCTCGTTGGATTGTTCCTCCATGGCCTTAAGGAAACAATAACCCGTATGGTCTGATAGCAAAAACAAAAGTATTTTTTAACTTCCAGGAACTTCAAATCACAGATTTCTCTCGGGCTTAACCCCGAACGCTGCAAGACTGTATGTTTTCTATTTGTTGCATTCTCTTCAGTATGTCTGCACAAGAGTTGAAATCAAATTAGTTGTACAAGATTGCAAGACATCAAAATTTAAACAAAGATGTCTCTCTTTCTATGAAAGTATTTGGCTCTCTGGTCTGTATCGGTCTCAGAACATCCATCTCGGGGAAGAACTAACAGCCCTAGGTCTAGGTACTGGTTTGAAAATCGGTTGCTCTGAACTGTTATTCCTTTTCTTCATGATTGATGACACCGTTGGACTGTAATAGTCATTACTCCTCTGCGAGGTTGCTCCTTGTGAAAGCATCTTCTTTCCATGGATGAAGCTTCTCTGTTTCTCCAGCATTTCTCTTCTACCGCTCAAACTCTTAGGAGGTGTTCCCCATCTGCTGGAGCTCACACAGCTTTGGCTCCGTCCAACTCTCTCATGATGAAACTCGATTTTTATTGGAGGGGTTGGATAGTTTCGGCTCTCAGCTGTTTCTGCAGAGTACATTGTCTCTTCCTCGCTGCTGTATCCATGATTGTTAAATATATAGTGAGCTTCTGGCGGCGGTGAACTTGAGATGACCTCACTGAGAGCGCCGTTTATTGAACCTGTTGAAGCAATCTGCACATCTGATCCCTCAGAGGCAATCTCAGCCTCTTCCACCACACGATTACTCTGTCGAGAATTGAGCTGAGGAAGAAAGGTTGTAACTTTAGGTATTCGTGGAGGGAAGTTGATATCCAAAAGATGTACTTGACCAGTCTCCTTTCTTAAAGGACCTGACGTTAACTTTGGCGATTCATATATCTCAGGAGTCGGGATACCCTGTGCATGAGTAGTAGAAGTAGTTCCGCCTTGTGGATTGTTTTTTGAGGTTTCTTCTTCTTTTTCTTCCTCAGCGGCGACAGAAGAGCTTGGATGAGTTTGATCTCTAGTGTTAGACGAAGATGGTGTTCCAACATCAGCAGAGTCGGTTTGCTTGAAAACACGGCGCATGGTGAATGAAGTACAAGAGCGCTCGCTCTTCTGACCAGAAGACATTAACCGAATGAGAGGCAACTTGGGTTTCGTCATATGTTCATCCAAACTACCTTCCCAATGCTGATTCAGCCAGTCACAGATCACTGGTATGGGTATACCAAACTGCATCATCAGCGTCTTGTTGTTGTCTTTCTTTAATGATGAAGAGGAAGATGTGGAGGTTGAGGCTGGTGATGTCGCTAGTTTCCTCGGATCGCAGATCATGAATGCGAGATTCCCTTGAACATCAAACCCAGCAGATCCAGGACTCCAGATCATTTCATCGGTCGATAGTTTGATGAGATTGTCGGTAGCTACCACTAACTTTCCCTCACCAATCTTGAGCTCGTTCTGAGCGGCATAGCCTAAGAGGTACACTACACTTCCTAGATCCAGGTTTGGTTTGGAACATGTCTTCAGGTAATGTGGCTGTTGGGTTTGAGTCTGGGAATTTGAGTCTCCATCAACAAGGTCTAAGCCAACTATGGTGAGATCAATAACCGAACTTGTGATGAAAAACCTGCAAATGCCACAAAATAAATCATTGGCCAAACAATCCACAATTCAGATTGATATCGAGCTTGTTCATATTATGTTTGATGCAATCAATGAATTGCATTTTTAGACAATCTCTGAACAGATGAGTTTTCAGGTTTCTTGGAAATTTGCTGAGAAATTGGTAAATAAAAATCCCCAAAGTTGAGGGTTTCCAATAATTACAAGGTGAAATATCAATTTTGCTTTGAAGATAAAACTTACCAAATTTAGCTATAGATCCAGAAACATTACCAAATAAACATAACTACAGTATAAAGGTCTTTTCTTTAGGTTCTTTTGGTCTGACGAAAAGCTGTGGATTGGTTTTTTAAATGTGAATTGGAGCCATTTTAACTCGCATTGATTCGAAATTTTGCCCGGATCGTGCAACCGACAATTACAGGGAAAAAAAAAAAAAAATCAAACTCAAGAGTGTGGTGAGACCTGTGAGGGAAGAGAGCGGCGGCGACACCGTTCTGAAGGCGGACCTCGGCAGTTTCGGTGGCGGAGATGGAAGGGAGATTGAGGTGAGTGGTCAAAAGAAGATTCCGGTGAATGAGGAATCCGGTTCCGGAAGAAATCCCATTTGGTCCGGAGACGGAGATTCGAGCCATCGCCGGAGCTTTGCCGGAGAAAATGGAAGCTTTCATCTTCTCGTTTTTGCCTAGCCCTTTGCAAAAGCACCATGAGTCCAAAATAAGTCCCATTCTGATTGTGCAGATTCTGCTCTGAGATGGGTTTGTCCAAATATCCTTTTTGGAGAGTGTTGGATCTGAAAAGGATGGGAATTTAGGAGAGCCCTTAATAATAATGGGATTATGGAGACACAACACAGCCTCTGTTTAAGCTGTAAAAACATCAATTTGATTTGGTCTCGATGAAGAGCGAAGAAGTGAGAGAGAAACACGAGACGGGGGAATCGTGAAGTGAGTAAAGAGATGTGCTCGACTTGTTCTCTTGCTACTTTTATTTTAGTAAAAAAAATGTTTCAAGAGTGCATTTTGTTATAAGAAAAATAAAGAAGAAGCAAAGAAGGGAAAAAGTCTCCGAGTGACAGATAGGTCTGGGACTGGGAGGACATGTGATGAACATGGACCTTTTTGCTAATTATGATTATTCTTCGTTTTTCTTCTTAACGTCGCTTTGTCTAATCATAATTTCGTTCGGGTTTCATCCCACTTCAATAAAATTGTATTTGAAAATTATCCAAGCTGTAATATGGATTTTTCACTATTTTTTTTAAACTCTTGAGAATGCAAATTATTTACAGTTACCATTGACTGAGTCCAATTTAACGATTAGGATAAAACTATCCAAATTGTAACAAGTCAAAAAAGATTACTAATCAAACCGAATTCAGTTAATTTTACTTTTCCATTTAATCATCTGGCTAGTAAGCGAAAAGAGTTCAAGTATTGTGGGATTTACAACTTACAATCTAAACAAGACGACATTTAATTATATTATTAAAACTTCCATTTTTGCTATTAAATCACTTTCACAATTTCCCGCAAATTCGGAGCTGGTTTATAATCTCAAACTATAAATATCCAAAATAATAATCCTCAGGAACTCAAAAGTCAAATTAAAGAAAAAACAAGGCTCGAATTTAATTTTGATAACTATTTTAACATTGATCAGCTGCCATCAGACTCAAGTATAAGAAAATGATTTTCTCAACGTCTCAATTAGATCAGAGTACCCTCCAATCTTCTGAAACTCAAAACCCTTGCGCAAAATTTTCAATCATCATCTGGCAACTTAACGATCAAACCCGCAACGAAAATCAACACACCGTAAACCGAAAAGACCACCAGCAAAACTATACAGAGAGATTGAAACAAATTTACAGAGATCGAATCTTCATCATCCTCGCCGCCACGCTTAAAGTTTCTACCTTTCCTTTCGGCTCTTTATAGACCCGACCGTGTCCTCTCTAGGGCTTCTTTTTTTTTCAGGTCTTAAAATGATGGGTATAACAGTCATTTCACAAATAAGCGTTTATCCTACCTGGACTTTGGATAAGCTAACCCGGTTTCCCAAATTATTACGATTGCAACCCTTAATTTGACAGTCCCTTCGTAAACAATCACCGGGGAATTTCTCGGGATGGCTACGGCCATTGGAGGAGGTAGTGACGTTGAGGTCGGATTTGCGAAGCTTCAAGGCGAGGATTTCGAGTACTATATGCAGTCATACTCCATTATGCTCGGCCGGAATTCTAAGAAGTCTACCGTCGACGTCGACCTATCATCCCTTGGCGGCGGGATGAACATTTCCCGCAACCACGCTCGGATCTTTTACGATTTCACGCGCCGCCGTTTCTCCCTCGAGGTCCTTGGCAAAAATGGCTGCTTCGTTGAAGGCGTACTCCATCTCCCTGGGAACCCTAACGTCAAGCTCGACTCACAGGACCTTTTGCAAATTGGGGACAAAGAGTTTTACTTTCTTCTACCGGTTCGGAGTATCCTAGGCGGGCCGTTGGGACCTAGGCACCACGTCTCAGGGCATACTGGTGCCGGCACACTTGTTCCGTACCAAAATTATCATTCGGGTCCAGCTTCCGGGTCGGGTAAGAAGAGTGGACGGAGTAGAGAGCTCTATGAGTATGATGATGATGACGATGAGGATGATGAGGATGACAGGGGCACTGGGAAGAAAACAAGGAGAGATGGACATGAAGAATATGCTTCCGGTGGTAAAATCAGATTGCTCATGATAGTTTGAGTTTTTATTAGCTTAATTTCATTGTGCAACTAAGTAGGTTTGAGGTTTCAGTTGACCAGATCATGCTTGTTTGAGGATAGGTTGTAGTGATTGTGTTTTTTTTTTTTTTGTGGCGCACAACTTTTGCTGATATTACGCTTTTAGAAGTTGGATTGCATGATAGTGACACCACGATATTGTATCTGCTTCATGTGTGCAGAGAAGAAGAGAGAGGGAAGAGCAAAGGTAGATCGTGAAGCTGATGATCAACAAGTTTTGCAGCTGGAGGAAAAGGATGTTGTATCATCTGTTGCCACTGTGCTTTCTGATTTGTGTGGTCCAGGAGATTGGATGCCTATGGAAAAACTTCATTCGGTGGTTAGTTCTTACAGAACCTAGCATCTACTATCGATCGAAAACACCATTTTTCTTATAAGCTATTAGGTCTATAACAATCTATACATGTTCGTTCATGGGAATATCCACCCTTAAATGCTAGCTTCGCATTCAGTACTAAGTCAGTGATAATATCCCATTTCACTTCTGAAACTTAAGGCCGCTTTGATCTGGCTATATCATTGGTAGTAATACCTAATATCCATCGAACCAAGCTTGTATGGTGTCCATGTAAATTTGTAAGACTTAGTGTGTGTCTAGGTTCTTACCAGTTTTCTGATGTGTTGCATAGTTTCATCCTGTTTCCATGAATCAACCTCTTTGTGATTCATTATAATGCTAATTCATCATAACGCTGGCCTGTGACAGATATTAAAGAAGTATGGAAACGTATGGCATCACAGTCGTGTAAGAAGATACCTGGCACAAGAAGACTGGGCTATCCCTGAAGCAAAGGGTAAACCATGGTACGGTTTGCTGATGCTGCTGAGAAAATACCCGGAACATTTCGTAATCAACACAAGATCAAAGGGAAGGGTTACGCTAGAATTCGTATCCCTCGTCTCCCTACTCTCGTGAAACCTTATTCACACCAACATGATTGTGCTTGTTTTACTAGTGCAGGAAAATTGTTATATCTTTTGATGTCTCCCACGAATTGTGTGTATGAATGGGGTTTGCTTAAGCTTTTCTCTCTTATCTTTGTTTACGTTAACGTTATACATATGTAGAATGTTTTTGACATTGAAGATTAAAACGCTCTGTCGTTTTTCTGCCCAAAAACGCCGCCAACCTTTGAGTCCGGGGAATTGAGGTTTTTTTGTTCTTCTTTTCAAAACATTGAGATTTTTCTTTGCATCTTTGACAAAGACCAAAATAACGTTTAAAATGGCGCATTAAAGAAGTGTATGGGACGGGTTAGGCCCATTAAAGAAGAAAAGGCCCAAAAGGAGAATGACCCGGATCAGACAATATAAAATGGTTAAACGGGTGGTCTTAGGGTTCTTGTCATTTCTGTTGCAGCATTTGAGATCGACGCTACCAGAGACTTGAGCGAAAATGATTTATGATGTGAACTCCGCTCTCTTCAGGTCGTTCCTTAGCCAGAAGGGAAGCTCTTCCGACAAAAGGTATGAACACTACTTTTCTCTTTTTTGTTTTGTCTGATCCAAAAATATGATATAAGATGTGGTTTCTGGATCTCAAGATCTCTTGTTCTGTCAATTGAGTGATGTTAGTATTCCCTTTTATCTCCCATCCCATCGCATGTTAATTAGGAAAATTGTATATTTATCTCCCATCCTATGTTAACTAGGAAAATGGAGGACAAGCCAAGAGAACAGAAGCCCAAAGCCAGCGACAACAAACCTGTCATGAATGAATAGATTTATCCTTTGTTAGCGTGTTCATGTAACATTTCCTTTGTCAACGTGGTCATGTAACATTTATGTTCTAAGGAGATTTTTATCTTAATGTTCATTTGAAGTTTTCTTTCCTTTGCAAATGCTCTTTTGGGGTATTTATCTATTTATCATCAAGATTGCAGAAATCCAATACACCAAAATACAAAGTAAGAGCTTCACATTCATAGATTCAAAATATTTATGAGCTCTCTTGCCACTACAAGAACCATAACGTCTCGTGTTTTTAGTCTAGTCGCAGAACAATCAATTGGTAAGATTCATTACTATAACCATATATGTATGTAAAGTAAATTCAAGCCTCTCTTATCTACATAACTAGTCAGGTTCAATTTTGATCATGTTCTTTTTCTTCTTCCTCAAACTTCCGAAACTTACAATGGAGGCATCATCTAGCCATCTTAAAGTCCATCATTTGGCTCCGAAACTTTTGTTATCTAGATAAGTTAGAAATAGAATATTTAATCTTCAAGATAAGATGGGGGGTTTTATTGTAAAATACGGGAGATTTTGGTAATAAGTGAGGAGAATTCCTTGAATATAAGCCGTGTTGAAAAAAAAAATCATTAGGCTCATCTATAAAGTTAGGCCTAGGCATTCGGGTATTTGGTTCGGTTCCGGATATTTCGGATATGAAGGTTTAGAATCCATATAGGTACCGAAATGGTTTCGGTTCGGTTCCGGTTCGGTATCAATCGGTTCCGGTTCGGTTCGGGTATAGAAGACTAAGAACCATAAAATACCCAAAAAATTTCGGTTTTCAAACGGTTCGGGTATCCAGTACCCGAAATACTTATATTATACACGAAAATTTTCGGTTCTCAAACGGTTCGGGTACCCAGTACCCGAAATGTAATAAATATACCCGAAATGTAAAAAACAAAAACGTAAAAAAATACCTGAAATATAAAAATACCCGGAACCGAAATGTAAAAAATAAAAATTTGTATATATATATGTTCGGGTATCCAGTACCCGAAATGTAAAAAATAAAAATACCTAAAATATAAAAATACCCGAAATGTAAAGAACATACCCGAAATATGTAATTGCATATTTGTATATATATGTTCGGGTATTTGGTTAGTAATTTCGGTTCCGTTAATACCCGGAACCGAACCGATATCCATGGATCTTCAATACAAGATCCAATGGGTATTTTGGCTAGAACCGAAACCGAACCAAACCGATAATTTCGGGTCGGTTCCGGTTTTAATGCCCAGGGCTAGTTAGGCCTAGCCAAAAAATTGTTGGACCAAAACTTAATAAAGTCTAATGGCTTATTAAGTTGTGTTAAATGTGAAAAGAAATAGTCCATGGCTAAGTAAATGAAAATTGCAAATTCCCACATCGGAAAGCAATGAGAAAAACCTCTAATATAAATAAGAGGAAACATGAGTCTAAGTTCAAAAAACTTAGAAGGAACCAAAGGACTCCACGCGCGCGCCGCCGCCGGACCGGGCTCGGGTCTCGGTGAATGTGGTCCAAGGGCCACAAAAAATGTTCTTTTTGGGCCGCGTTTTGGTTAACGTTTTTGGCCCAAAAACGAATCAATCTTGGCTCAGATTCGAAATTAAATGTGTCAAAGATTTCCTCCGCAAATCTCGGTCTATTAATTCGCACGGTCAATCAAGAATCTCGCCCACCATTACTCTGCGAGATCTGATTGGTCAAAGAGCCATAAACGCACTCTTTAATGCGTTGGTCTCCTCTCCAAGTCTTCTGAGACTATAAAAAGAGAGCCTTCCCTTCTCATTTTCACTCATTCACTCACAACTCACTTTTCACAAAGAAAAAACACAAAGCTCCTCAATCCCTCTCGTCTTTTCTTCTTTTAAGAGTAAGTACGAGAGTATAGCGTAGAACAATAAGTTCGTACGTACATTCTATGATCGGGTGATGCGATCATAGTCTCCAAATGGTTTTATCATGAGATTCATTATCTCACAAAACCGCCACACTGCAGAAGATATTTTGAATTAAGGAAAGAGATCATCTCGCCTCCGCTTCGTCGCATTATTATTCGTAATCTATGTATTCGATATTATGCTCATACAAAAATATAAGTCTTTGTAGAACAAACATTTCAGCATTGTTAGTCTCTATTAGTCTAAATACATGAGTTTTTGTATGCTTCGTAACTATAAAGATAACCCAAAAACACGCATGCTTGGGATCTTGATTGATACTTGTAGCTTTGTTTATGAAATGTATGTTGAACAATTACATATTAAGAAAAAAAACCAAGAGTTTTGATGTGATTATTATAGTCTGGTCAAATTAAGTTTTTCAGTGATTATATTCTCCTGTTTTACAAAGATATAAATGGACGTTAGTAAGAGCCAAATTGAAGGATTTTAGGTAATGGGAACGGTAGCCGTAAGCTGACTTGTCCATATCCTAAAATCATGTTTTTACTAGAAATCATAGTTGATGACAACTACAAAATTTATCATCTTAAACCGAATAGACAATAATTTTTATAATTGAAGTCAGATTAGAATGAACCACTAAATTACTGTCTACTGATAATACTGGTGAGATTAAGATTAGCTTAAATAATTTATAGTAGACAGGTAATAAAAGGTAGAGGGTCACAACAAATCCTGTAGAAATGATCGTCTCACAAGACAAAGATCACCAATAAAGAGTCCATTTGAACTCAAAAAGCCCATAAAATATATACACAGAACTGTGGTAGCAAAAACGAAACCGTTTTAAAACGTTGACGGAACAACCGTTATGTGCCTTAACGGGTGCGGGACATGTGTCCCACCGGCGTGGATGATGAACTCAGCCGGCGAGAAAGACGTTCCGTGGCAGACGCAGATGATACTGATCTCTGACTTCGAGTACCTATACAGAAACCCATTTACGGTTTTGCCCTCGGGTCCGTTACCCGTGCTACTCACGCACGGCATCTGAGCAAACGAAAGCAAACCGCCGCTCACTCTGTTACCCATGTGACGCGGTGTTGGAGGCTTTCCAATCTCTTGGGCCACAGTGTTGGGCCGTTCTTGGGTCTTCACTACCACCGCATCATTTGAACCGTCTGTGGTTACTCCTGTACCTGTCTGAATGTTGTTAACCGGTTTTGTTTGGCCATAATTTACCCCAAAGTCGCAACTTCCACCTGAACATGACCATCATTCCGAATCATCTTCATGCAAATACCATTATTGTTTCTATTATTACTATAAAGAGAAGTTCCGTTTATTTACCCGAACATTTAACAAAAACATTAAAAAAAGTAACTCAAAAGTTCTAATACTCCATAATATGGTAGATAAAATGTTATATATATACCTTCTTGGCGAGAGGAGCTGCTGGGATCGGATACCTCGGAGGAGCTGCAAATGGGTGACTCGATAGTTACGGGTTTACTGTTTTCCTTAAATTGACCCGACCCGTATTTGTTACCCATTTTACTAAAACTCGAGTCTAAATTCACGCCGTTAAGGATTCCGTTGCATTTTGTTTTGATCCTCTTGCACTCAGCTTCTTCTTCTTCTCCGCTTCTCTGCTGCTGCTTCGCTTCCCGCTTCTTGTTTGTTCCCTTTCTTCTCGTCGCATTTATTTCTCTCTTCGTGATCGTTCCGCCGTTAAGATCAAAGCCACTATCCTTGGCGCGTCGGACGACGGCGTTATAACTTCCGTCCGAACGGAATTCTATTGGTTTAGCTTGCTCTGTTTTCTTGAAAGGACCTCCGAGAGAAAGGCATAGCTCAAGCTCGACCTGAACATCATCGTCATTCACAAGATTTGTTGCCATTGATGAAGATTCAACAAACATGTATTGTCAAAAAGCAAAAAGAGAAGGTTTGTTGTTATCGATATTTATGTTGTGCAATATTTTGTTTTCAAAAGGTTTTTGAATCTTTCGCCCATTTTTTTGTAATAAAAAGAGAAGGGAAGGCTTTGGAACATGACACGTGTCTGATGAGTATAGTCGACAAGGGGGTTTCCAATTACACGTATAACTAATTATTAATCCGTTAATTAGGAGAAGGGTTAAGAAACTTTATTAGCGCTACAATCTCGGATTATCGATAAACGCTTTCCATTAATGAAGAAGAACCAACCAGCGGAAACTTTTGACGAAGAGTACCGAGGCCGCCATGTGCAACACGTGGAAATGCATCTGACACGTGTACCCTGAGAGCCTGCTGGCGTTGACGAGGACACGTTGGTTTTCAGCTCTTGTGCCCCATATATCTGACTCCGCGAATCTCGAGCACGAAGCCGACTTAGGTTTGACACGTGGCGAGCATCTGGTCTCACACTCTTGAGGTGAAAGCGAAAGACTGTGTAATAGGTTGGACCGGTCCAGCTCAGCAAACTTTCTTATATATATATATAAAAAAATTATTCTTCTAAATTTATATATTATGGTGTTTCATTGAAACATCAACCATCGAAAATTAAATAAAATAAAAAAAAAAAAAAATGTAGAGAATATCTCATTTATGGGTGTCTTCTATGGGTGTATCACCAATTTCTTACATGTATCACTTTTGTTCAATTTTATTTTTTAATTTAAAATTTAATTCTAAAAATAAATTCTATTAAATTATTAATATTATTTGGTTGATACACTCATAAAATGTATTTCACCAATGCAAATGTTCTAATATAGATATATAGTTTATATTTTTCTATTTTGTAGTTTCTATTTTTTTCTTATTTTTATTTTATTTTATTAATTTATTTTTTCTTTTTGAAATAAATTAACAATTGATTTTGCAAATAAATTTGTCGGTAAAAAAAAAAAAAAAAAAATTAACAATAAAAATATTATATTATTAGATTGACATATATCGACTCGGATGAAAACTTTCTTTTTGGATTTAGCTTTGGAACTCTTCATCAAAGTTATAGTAAATTGAATTATATTTCATATGGAATTGGTTTCAACTTATTTAGAATTGTATTAAAAGAGTTACAACCGATTTAGTAGATATGTATCTATTTTGTAATTAGCGTTTGATTTTTTAATTCTAATTTTGTAAAATCAGTTACAACTTGAAAAATTATTTTGATCAAACAATAGTTAATAAATAAATTAAGCGCATAAAAATAATTAAAAATTAAATGAGAAATTTCCCATGATATTATATATTATATGAACTTGTGGAGTAGTTCAACAAAACCAAGTTTTCTTTTCCTTAAAGCACTCGCATTTGAGACACCATCATTTAAAATAAATCCATGTGGGTGTCTCACAAAAAATAATGGAGTGTCTTATAATAAAAAAATAAAAAAAATTGTAAAAACATGAGAGAAAAAAATAGATGTCTCGTTTGAGACATGAGAGGGAGAAGGTGTTTATATTTGGTGAATATTGATTGGTTCAATTTGCGTTCACACTATAAAAAATATTTTAGAAAAAGAGATAGAGATAAAAAAAATTACATTCACACTATTTTTTTTTTTTGAGACACTCTTTGAAATTCTCACTGTTGCATATAAGAAAAAGAAATCCCTTGAGACACCCATAGACACTCCTATAACATGACAAATATCACATTGTAAATGGTTTATATATTTTTTTAATTAAACCAAATACACTTTAATTTATAATGTTAAATAAATAGTTTGTATGTTGTTATTTCTTTTTTATATATAAATTACAAAATAAAATTATTTATCTATCAAGTTCCATTAAGTTTTTGTTTAAATTATAAATTAATATTATTTTAATTATTATTAATTAAGGTTAATACATAATATTAAATTATTTTTGATATAATACAATAATATTAAATAGTAGGAAAAATATGAGATATGAAAAATTAAAATCATGTATAATTATTATTTTCGAAAAATTTAAAATTATAATTTGATATTTTGATTAAATCATGTATAATTATTATTTTGATATTTTTATACATTTGATATGTTTTAAAAAGTTGATACTTTTATATATTTGATATGTTTAAATTTTTTTTATCAAAATATCATAGTTTTATACATTTTATATGTTTTAAATTTTTTAATTAAAAATAAAATTTAATATAAGATTTTTAAACAAAAAATATTAAAATATTGATGAGATATACATATGGATGTCTCAACAATATAGGTAAAATTTTAGATAAGGATTCTCGTATTAAACTAAACTAAAAATACCAATGAGGATGCTCTTTATCAATACTGAGTCTTCGACTGTGACAAAGTCACAAGAAAAAAACGATGTCGGTTTGAGAAAAAGATCAGAAGGCAAAGAAATGTTGGGCCACAACAATAACAAAGAGATGGGCCACGACAATAACAAAGAAAAGTCCACTTGGGTCCAAAAGCAAAAGCTGTCTTCATCAACAGCTTCACATCTACCCTACAAAAGCAGAGAAAATCAGGATGGGAGTCCTACAATCAAAGGAACGCTTGGAGAGTTTAATGTCAAGCTGACAAACAAATTTGAACCATTGGATTCAGTCATTGATATGTGATAATGCCACTTATCCCATCCAATTAGGGTTTTAAAGATCTTTCACAAGTTGTATAAATTGAGTTTTTATGCTTTTGTAAAATTCCAAGTGACAATAAAGCAGTAAAATATTCAGTCATCCTCTCCATTTTACCAAAGTTTTTCGTTTTGCTTTCACTCTTAACATATTCGAATAGGGGTTGGCTTAATTATATATTATAATACTTTTGCTATAATATCAAATCTAAGGAACTAGAACGTGCAATCAAACATCCTTCCTTCTTCCATGGATACCTCAGGTACTTTCCTCGTCCTGTCTTTCTTCATTACATAACACACCCTTTTTATGTTACATTTGATCATTACAAATTAACGTATATTTATATGTATATGTATATGATCAGTATCAATGCCATTCCACTATCGATTTTTGTAATCTTTCTTCCCCAAAACATGTTTGGTTCCATTGTTAATTTAAGGGATTAAAAAATAGTTGACTTCCGGTTTCATCAGGATTAAGTTTTTTTTTGTTTTGTTCTTATTACAATCAAATTAGTTTGATTTCACAATATGAAAGCTCGATTTTAAAACGGGAATTTGCTATGATTTGGTTCAAAGCAGAGTTCCATGAAAGTCTCTACTGTGAACCAATTGATTTGATGGACTCTCGTAGAACTCTAAAATGACATTGTCACAAGTACAACAAATCAACAATGATGAAATTATAGGAATTTCGTTAGCTAAGTTGTGGTCTAATTCGATCCTTACATAAAATTTGTTTTGATATTCGTATAAACTTGGTTTGGTCTATATTCATTTGGTTCATTCCAAAGTTCCATGTTAAACTGTTTACACTCTCGTGGAACTCTAAAGTAAAATTGATACAAAAATGGAATGATGAAATTATTGAAAACTGGAGATCTAATTTGATCTTTGGCTTTGCCAAATAAAATATTTGGATTCTTCATTTGATCCGGATTTAATCGGTTCACACTAGAATTCCATAATAGTTTAATATGAGTCGATTGATTTAGATTTAGACTCTCATGGAACAAAAAAAATTAACATTGCTGCAAAAATCTATAATATAATAAGAGAGTTTTCTTTCCATCTAGGCTGTCCACGTCAGCAAAAACAAAAAACAAAAAAAAACTAAAACTAAAGAAAAGAAAAGAAAAAGAAAATAGAAAATTTGATTTAATATTCCAAAAATTTTATATATTTTAAAAACTAACCCATATTTAAAATTTTTTGAAAACTAACATTTACTATAGGTAAAAAAATAATTATACCTATCTTGAATTTTGAGAATATACAAATACAATAATTAGTTTTTTTTTTGATTTTTCGGAATAAATATATATTGTAAAATAAATACTCAATAATAATATTATATAGATATATAACTACTAGAAAAAAAAATTATTCCAATTAAAATTTATATTTAGATATAAACAAATTTTTTTAGATATACACAAATTTATTCTTATATTTATCATTAACATACTCAAACTCTATATATATATATAGATCATCATCGTACAACAAACTATACAAAAATGATACGAACAGTGCATAAATCCTTGCGTAAGCCATATCTCTATAATAACATTTAAGAAATAAATTTTGTTTTGTAAGTTATTACATGAAATACCATTATAAATAACAAAGAATAATTAAAAAAGGAAAGGATATAATAGTCTTTTAAAATTATTGATTAAAATATAGAAAGTATATATTTTCATTAAAGAGGTTATTTATTATTTAATTTATTAATTATTTTTAATACTATACATTTTAAAATAATAATCAATTCATACATATTCAAAGAAAAAAACATATTCAAAATCTGGCTATATTTTTTACTATAATTTATTATATTTTATTTGAATATATATCAAAACAAAAGTTGAAAAATATTTTACTAATTTTATAAAAAAATTAGACACAATAAAACTATTTTTTAAGAGTTCGTAGACTAACAATAAAACTATAGTCATTTAACGATGCATATTAGAGTTATATTTTCAAGATTATAAGTTTTTACGGGTTAGTCCGAATAATATTTTAATTCACTGTAAAACGGGTTAAATAGAAAAATTATTACAAATTGACAGTTTTATCTATAATCATCAGTTAGTCATATTGTAATATTCAGATAAAATCAATTTTCTTAAATTTCAAAATAAATATTTTTAAAAAAATAACTCCGCGCTAAAAAAATAACTCTGCGCTATAATTAGCGCGGATTAAATCATAGAGTTGGGAAAGTACGACATGGACCAAACCTGAAACGGGATGAAATAAATGCAACTACGAAGCTGTTTTTGATCATCATTCATACAAAGGCACAAGTGATTAGATTTTGCCTGATCATTAAGGTAGAACAAAATTTTGGGGTTCGGTAGATCTTGGGAAAAGTATATCGAACCTTGAAGATAGAGGGAAAGCGGTACTAACAACATTACAAAACGTTTGGAGTATGAGATTTAAATCAATCTATTTTGAGAGTGACTGTCAAATCCTAATCAATATGATAAATAACATAACATAAGATTTTACTTTCTTAAACTTAATTGATGATATCAAGTACTGGAATTCCAAATTTAACCGTATCTTTTCTGATCACGTTAAAAGAACCTCTAATGTTGCAGCACATTTGTTAGCAAAAAAGGGTCTTCATAATTCTAAATTTTTCAGTGTTTGCGTGGCTAAATCAATCTTTGTATTCTGATTTTATAAATTTATATTAATATAATATTTTGTCGTTGAAAAAAAGATTGGGAAAGTTAAAAATATAATGTGAGATCTATCTAACTCGAAAACTAGATCCGGATAATGGAAACGAATACTAATTATTTAGAATCCACTGGGTGAGAAAAAGCTAAAAAATAAGAATCCACTTGAGTAACATAGTTTCTTACTAGTTAGGTGATTGGAGAAAGACAGGGAGAAAAGTCTTGGCCGCCTTGCCTTGAAAACTATAGAGTTTAGAAAAGAAAAAAAAAGCATAAACTTGCTCTGCAATTACGCTTTCCAATACGCGATAAGTTAATGGAAACTCTTTGGAGTATATATTTTTAAACGAATCCACATATTCCTGGATCAACGGCAACCCTTCGTTTCTTCCCACCCGCGTATTATTCCGAGCGAAAGCTTTTTGGATTCGTTTTCATTTTGCATCTGGGAAATCTCAAAACTTTGTCCCTTACCTAATCTGGTGATTTGTTTACAATCCAAGGATCGCGTATTGGTGCTATTTCTGATTTGTGTTTTTTGTTCCTTGTCGGTTGGATCCGGTGTCTTCTTTTTTTCTTCCAATGGGCGCTTTAGATGAAGGGCATTTGAATCTGGAGCTCGACATTGGAATGAAAAATGGCTGCATCGAGCTCCCTTTTGAGCACCAGCCAGAGACTTTAGCAATCCAAGACGCTGTCAAACTTCTCTTGCAAGGTCTTCGTGAGGATATCGATAGGGAAGGCATCAAAAAGACTCCTTTTCGTGTCGCCAAGTCCCTTCGAGAAGGCACCAGAGGTAATATTCCTGGTTTCTTCTTCTTCTTCCTCTACTCGAATCTGATTATTATCTCCATCAGTTATTTATTTAGGTTTGTTAGTTTTCTGTTCCTTTGTTCATGAACCTCCCTGTGCTAGCTTTATACATCTTAGATGCTTGGTTGAGTTTCTGTTGGTTATGGTTTGTAATCTCTTAGGATTTCCCTTTTCTTGGTTTCACTTGGGAGTGAAATAAGTTTGAATTAATAATACTGTTCCGAAGGCAATAGAATGTTGAAAGTCATGTTTCTCTGATGGCTTCTTTTGCTCTCAGGTTATAAGCAAAAGGTGAAGGAGTTTGTACAGAGTGCTCTGTTTCCAGAAGCAGGGTTGGATGAAGGAGTTGGGCAAGCAGGAGGAGTGGGAGGACTTGTTGTTGTTCGAGATCTCGATCATTACTCTTACTGTGAATCATGCTTGCTTCCTTTTCATGTGAGGTGTCACATAGCTTATGTCCCTTCGGGGCAACGGGTTTTAGGACTGAGCAAGTTCTCTAGAGTCGCCGATGTTTTCGCCAAGCGGCTCCAAGAGCCTCAGCGTTTGGCTGATGATATATGCTCAGCTCTCCAACACTGGGTCAAACCATCTGGAGTTGCTGTTGTTCTGCAATGCTCTCACATTCACTTCCCTAGTCTGGACTTAGACTCTTTGGGCTCGTCAACCCACCATGGATTTGTGAAGCTACTGGTTTCCTCGGGCTCAGGAGTTTTCGAGGATGAAAGCTCGAATCTTTGGGGTGAATTTCTGAGTTTCTTGATGTTCAAAGGCGTAAAAACGCAAGCTTTGTGTAGAAACGGTGGCTCTGTGAAAGAGTGGTGCCCGAGCGTCAAAAGCTCGTCTAAACTCTCGCCTGAAGAAGACCCAGAAATGATTTCTGCGGTTGTTTCCATTTTAAAATCATTAGGAGAAGATCCGTCGAGGAAAGAACTAACTGCTACACCCGCCCGATTCCTCAAATGGATGATGAGCTTCCAAAATGCCAACCTCGAGATGAAGCTAAATGGCTTTAACTGTGTCAAAGGCAAGGACGAGATCAAAGAGAGGAGGCTGCACTGTGAACTGAACATGCCCTTCTGGTCAATGTGTGAGCATCATTTGCTTCCTTTCTATGGAGTTGTTCACATTGGCTACTTTTGTGCAGAAGGATCCAACCCCAATTCTATTGCAAGTTCACTCATGAAATCGATTGTACACTTTTACGGGTTCAAGCTTCAAG
Organism: Eutrema japonicum; assembly: GCA_030161315.1. Taxonomy (NCBI): domain Eukaryota; kingdom Viridiplantae; phylum Streptophyta; class Magnoliopsida; order Brassicales; family Brassicaceae; genus Eutrema; species Eutrema japonicum. The sequence continues at coordinate 44,705,723 of BSQW01000002.1, read as the reverse complement.
TGCAAGAGAGGATGACTCGACAGATCGCTGAGATGCTATCGCCTCTTGTTGGTGGGGATGTGATCGTAGTAGCGGAAGCCGGACATACTTGTATGATCTCTAGAGGAATTGAGAAGTTTGGAAGCAGCACTGCGACAATTGCAGTTTTGGGTCGGTTTTCGAATGACAATTCTGCAAGAGCGGCCTTTCTTGACAAGATCCATACAAGAACTGCCTTGAAGACAGATTCAAGCTCCCCAATTTGAGAGGGTTTTCTTGTTTGCTTGTTGTCTTATTTTATATGCTTCTGGTTGGCTTTCCTTTTTTTTTATATATCATAAACACTTCGAAGTCTCAAAACTTCGGAAGCAAGTCGATTTCTTGGTTTTTGATTCTTCATCATGGCTTCGTTTGTTTCGAGTTTTGATATTCTCTTAATAACTGTTGCTATTGGGATTTGTTTAGCAAAGAGAGAATTTGAAATGTATAAAGCATTCTCCCACTACTGTTTAATGTTTGTGTATACTGTATACAGAGCCTGAGTTTAACTCTCTCTGTGAAGAAAAAAGTAATCTGTAAACAATGAAGATCAAGATTTGTTTGGATTCCAGGAATAACTTTGGCCCAGAAAAGGGTATACAAATGTAATGTATTAGTGGGTAAATTATAAGATCTCTCCCTATTTTCTATATCCTCTCTAATATACAACTTAATGCTAATCCAATCTACTGATGATGACAGAGCAGAATCAAAATTGAACCAAAAGTCTGAAATCTCATTTCCAACAATCACTCTCAAAATCCTACACAGCCCTTACTGCCCTAAATTGTTGTTCTATTACGGAAGCCTCTCTCATCTCATGAAGCCAACCAGTCATACCTCAACATCTCCCATTCCAGCTGCGCCGAGCTATCGACGCATCAACCGTCATTGGGCAGCTAAACTGAGCAGAAGCCACTGCAATGGCGATGTGAGGGAGGATCTTTCTCCTCGGGTTGAAGTGAATGAACATCAGAATGTAGTGAAACTAGAAAGGAACAACGTATGGAAGAGCTACAATATCAGCAGATTCTATTTTAAGAGCCTGGTTCCAGACTTGTCGAGGCTCATCCAATGAAGTAGAAGAATCTTTTTGCTTCTTTAATAATTTCACACCCGACTGACCAAATAGCCATTCTTGTTCATCATCATCAATCTCATGAAATTCCTCTTTTTTCGGTACATTCAGTATCTGATCCAAATACTTTAAGTCCGAGTGAGGCCGCTTTTTTGCTGATGCTTCACCGTTTTCCTTCACTTTCACAGAAGAAATCATTGGACGGCTATTGGGTTCTTGAGAATCAGTGAAACCGTTAATTCTATGCTCCTTGAACTCTGGATAGCACACTGTTCCTTGCAACTCAGAAACAGGTTTCAGAGGAGATTGGCATATTCCTAACTTTCTTCCGTTTTCCACGGATGATATAGGAGAAGCAACTGGCCTCTGTATCTTGTTTGGCCTAGATCCATTCTCTGCATAACAATTAAAGAACCCACGCTAAGAGACAAAACAGTAGCATACGAAAAAAACACAGCAGGAAAACAAAATCAGCAAAATCGGTTTTCCAATACTTATACAAAGTCAGAATGAATATAATAATATGTAGAGAAATCAAATGTGCTATCAAGAGCAAAACAACACATCATGATTAACATAAGGTAAAAAAACACACCAATATATATATATATATATATATCCACTCCATTAAATAAAAGGGTTGGATTAGGGAAGGACTCACCACCATACAACAATCCATTTGTACGAAGATCCTTCCGTTTGCCAAGATTTCCCTCTGCGGCAATGTTTTTGACACTCGCCCTTGAAAGGTCCTGCACACTAAAATTCATAGTATCCACATCTCTCTCTTTTAATCTGGGCCCTCCCTCTACATATTTTAGTTTCTCCTGACCAATCTCTGTTTTTTCCTCTTTCTTTTCTTGACTACTTCTTTGTGTTGTGTACTTTGGTTCACTTTTTTTTATCCCTTCGCTATACAGTGGCTTGTCACACTTCGTCAAACTTTCCCTGAGGTGATTCTTCTCTTGTAGTTCCGTTTTCTTTGCCTGGTCTTTTTTCTCCACTGGTTTAGCCATAACCTCAGTTCCTTTCTGATCAGTGCAAGATGATACTCGAAGAACCGCATTTTCAGACCTTTTTTCCATGGCAAAGTTTCTGTGGGCGTTGATTCTATTTTCATCATCTTTCCTATGGTTGGTTTGTGGAATTGGGCAGGAAATGTTGTTCTCTGTAACTCCACGAGGAAAGCTAATCTTTCCCACACTTTGACTGTCTGTAGCTTCTTCTTCATCTCTGATCCTTCTTGCCAAGTCCTGTATATACTTAGACTCTCCATTACCATTATTCTGCAGGGTATCTGTTACAAGATTTTCCCTGTCCCCTGTGTTCGGCAGAACACCGGCAGCTTTTTTGTCTTCCGAAGTTCTGCTCTTTTCTTTATCCTGATCTTTGTCTTTCCTATCTTTATGTTTCTCCTTTTTCTCCTTCCGTTCCTTGTGTTTGTCTTTGCTTGTTTCTTTATCCTTTCTCTCTTTTCCTTCTTTCCTTTCTTTATCCTTCTTCTCGTTTTTGTGCTTCTTTTCCTTCTTTTGCTTTTCCTGCAGTTTCAATCCCAGGAGAAAAAGCATACAGAGAATTAATTAGCTTTACTTGTCATTTCTTGGGTCAAAATAAGTTTTGAGAGAAGAAACCAGGTGAATCATTATTTCAAGATGGACAACCTCCAGTACATGACCACACTATATCTTATTACTATTCCAACAGTTTCTCAATATGCTACACAAGCAACTATTTCTTCGAGGAAATTATTCTTATATTGTCAACAAAATGTATGCTCCACCACTCCTACGAGGATGGAGAGTCACACTAGTGAAAATACAAAGTCTGGAGTTGACAGTAAACTTCAGATCAAATAGGCAAACCCTTACACCAATAATCAATATGATCCATAGTATCAGCATTCTAAGTTAGTCAAGGATCATAAGAAAAAGAAGTGGAAGGACTTATGGCAGACCAGAAGCTACAAGTGCAAGGAAATGAAAAGGTCGTAGTACTATAGCACCTATTTTTAAGGTTGAAAAACAACACAAAGGATCCCACGAACTCGTCCATTCACCATTCTACTCCATTAAATAAAAGTATTCGAAGTAGAGGAACTCATAAATATGCTAAGTTTTCTTCATCGGTTTCTAAGAGCCTAGAGGCAAGACGTGTGTTACTTAAGTACTCTAGTCACTCTCCAAAAAAATACGAGCTTAGAAAAACCAGAAAGATCATGCTTTCAAAGGAGAGAAGATCCTAAGAGTTAACAAAAAGAACCTTTATTAAAGAGTCTGCTTCATCGGTTCTAATCTTCTTCTCATATCCTGGAGGTGTAAATGGGAAGCAACGAGACATGGCACTTGTCCGTCAAGACGGTGAAGTGGTATACTTTGAACCACTATTGTTACTTTCTCGCTCCTTTATCCCAGAATTTGACCAGATCAGAAACTATGATCCAGTCCACCATATCAATAAAATCCACTTAAGAAGCTCCAAACTTTCTTTATAAACTCCCAAAAGCCCACTTCAATCCTAACTTCTCAGATCCTAAATACACTAGGAAATTAGCAATTTACACCTTGGGAACCGCAAGATTTGTCGCTAACCTGCCAAAACCATGAGCAATATCGAGAACATAAGGCATCAAATTAAACAGTTTAGGAGTAAAGATATGAGCAGCTCAAAGCACCTTATCGGCAGCCGCCAACAAGTTGGCCTCTTTCCGATTGAATGTGAATAAATCCGATTTCGGGAATCAAATAGATACCACTTATTCCGCTAAAATTCAATCCCACAGACTCTTTCGACAAGTCTTTAATCTCCGAGAGAGGTGGTCCTAATAGTATAAAAACGGGCAATTAGGGTCCAAATCAAGGTTGCGATCCAATCAAACCCTAATAAAAAATAAAAATAAACCAATCCGAACAAAATCACCAGCCCCGAAGATAAATTGTCAAGTGCAATTGGCGCAAAAAAGAAGTAAGAAAACCGAAATCTTTGGGGAAACCCAGATAGCAAAAAAACGCAAATTAGTTTAAGTATCGGCGGATCAAAATTCAAAACTCTGTGGGAGAGACAAAAACACGAAATTTCACTATAAATTAAAGGTTTTTTCAGCTCATGGAAAACAAAATAGAAATCAACGGTGTTCTTTAAAAGCAAGCTTTTTTTTTTTTGAAAATCATACGCAAGAGAGGGAGAGAGCGATTGGAAGATCTCCGAGGAGAGAGAGAGAAGAAGATGAAATACACCGAAGAAAGTGAGAAATATCTCTCCTCTCTCTCTCTATAAATCTCCATGTGTTGGCATATGGGTGTGTATATATATATACCTTCTTTTTCTGTAATATATCTGTAATGTTCTTGTGTCTTGTTTTTTTTTTTTTTTTTATTAGGGGTGTTTTTTGTATATGGGTTTGTTCTTGAACAAGAAGAAGAATCTCTCTCTCTCCCCCGAGTCCCAAAACCCAACCAAGAAAACAGAAACTTTGGTCTGACGATGGCAAAATGGTATTTATAGTGGGATAAACACTAGAAAGGGCTTTTGGGCGTTTGGGCTTTTGAAGTTACATTTGGGCTAAGCCCAGTAACAATTATTATAGGTCCTTCGCCTTGATGCAATTGCGGGTTTTTTTGTCGTCCTTGTAGGATGCAACATTCCAATACATTGTTTAACATCTTAGTCCTTAGCTAACAGATCACCGACCAAAGTAAACTATTCGTGATGAAGGTGAACTTGCAGTTCCCAGCAGATCAAGAAGCACATTCAGGGAGTGAGGAGTTGTCAATATTCTCATCTTCACCAATGTCTCCAGGATAAGAGTTGTACATGTAACTCTTTCTAGGTTTATTCCTTTTCTTAGCATCAAAACTAAGAACGCCGTAGCTAAATCTGCCTTCCCCTTCTTAAAAAAACTCGGTTTTAGTTCGAATGATTTGGTTTTTCACCTTTTTAAGACATTTTTGAAAATAAACTTTGTTTTGTAAGTTATTACATGAAATGCATTACAAATAATAAAGAATTAGGATTTAACCCGCGTTAATTATAGCGTAGAGTAATTTAAAAAAAAAATTGATTTGAAATTTAAAAAACTGCTTTTATCTGAATTTTACAATATATCTAACTAATGATTATAGATAAAGCTGTCAATTTGTAATAATTTGTCTATTTAACCCGTTTTGTAGTGAACTAAAATATTATTCGGGTTAATCCGCAAAAACTTATAATTTTGAAAACATAACTCTAATATGCACCATTAAATTACTCTAGTTTTTGTGGTTAGTCTACGAACTCTTAAAAAAAAAAATTCTTGTGTCTAACTTTTTATAAAATTAGTAAAATATTTTAAAACTTTTGTTTTGATATATATTCAAATAAAATATAATAAATTATAGTAAAAAATATAGCAAACTTTTGAATAGATTTTAAAATAATAATTTCTTAATTGATTATTATTTAAAAGTATATAGTATTAGAAAATAATTAATAAATTAAATAAAAAATAAAATCTTTAATGCAAAATATATACTTTCCATTTTCTAATCAATAATTTTAAAAGACTATTATATCATTTCCTATTTCAATTATCTTTTGTTATTTGTAATGGTATTTCATGTAATAACTTACAAAACAAATTTTATTTTTAAAAATGTATTCTTAAATAATATTATAGAGATAATTTAAATAGGAAAGTATATACTTGACTTTTATACTTAGTGATAAGAATATATAAATTATTTATTTTGTATTAAAAATGTTATTTACTATATAATTTTAAATAATAATTAATCCATATATATTCAAAGAAGAAAAAAATATTCAAAATCTTGATATATTTTTCACTATATTTTATTTGAATTTATATCAAAATAAAAGTTGAAAAAATATTTTATTATTTTTATAAAAAGTTAGACACAATAATTTTTTTTTAAAGAGTGTGTGAACTAAGCACAAAACTATAGTCATTAAACAGTGCATAATAGAGTTATGTTTTCAAGATTATAGGTTTTATGGGTTAGCCCGAATAATATTTTAATCTACTGCAAAACGGATTAAATAGACAAATTATTCCGTTTGACAACTATATCTATAATCATGAGTTATACATGTCATAAAATTCAAATTAAAGCAATTTTTCTTAAATTTTAAAACAATTTATTTTATAAAAAAATATATTGCACTAATTATAGCGCGGTTAAATTTTAGCTAAAATAGCTACCAAACTAAAAGATTGATATATTGTTAATTGATCGGTTTAGTATAGTTTGAAACTAGGTTCGACTTTTAATACATAAAATACAATACATTATTGATTTTCAGAAGAGTCACAGAACACTAATGTTTCAGTCTTTCTTTCTTTTTTTGGGAGAATTAGCCCAATAACATTTACGGTTTCGGTTTATCGAATATAAAAAGCATTACAACTGAACCGATAAAACTAAACCCCACTTTTCTCTATTCCTTATAACCACCAGTCCACATTCTTATTCGGCCGTCAAAACATCTATAAAATTAAGCAAAAAGGCTATACACTAAAGATTTGCCTGAGAGTTTTGGCAGACACTTTCCCTATATATACACCAAAGGATCATGAAGCTTTTCTTTTAACCAAGAAAGTTCATATGCTTCTATTTTCTTGTTCTTCTGCATTCCCATTCTCCTCGAGCTTATATGCACCATCTACATACAACTCCGTGTCCCACAGAAACGTCCCAAACGCCACAGCCTCGAGGACCAACCGCTTCAAACTCGAAAACGATGTCACGATGGTCTCATCGCTCTCCTCCGTGCCAAAAAGGGCCAAACTTTGCTTCTCTATCAGATTCCTTGCTTCCTCTGTCCTTGGTTTTGCACATCTCTGCAATGTCTTGGGGTCGAACCCTGAGATGTAATGTCTCAGCTGCTGCTTGGTGGAGATCTGTGCTGTGCCAGTTGTTAAAGAACATCCAAAGACAGGACTCTTCAGATATCCGCTTCCATGGAGATCCGAAAAGGAACACTCGAGTTGGTGCCTGAGGGACGCGGATTTCAAGAAGTAACCGTACATGATCGAGGCAGTGTATACTTTCCCGAGATGAAGTTTCTGTGTCTGTGTTGTTGCCCAATTGTCAGTCACACATGAATTGACACGTAATCCGATGACTGCGCTTACGTGTTCTTTGATGAGCTCAATAGCATCGCAGCTGTGAATTGACTCCAGCTCCCAGTCTTTCGTAGGCCAGATCTCGAGTCTTCCATTGTAGATGCATCTAGATAGCTCTGGAACAAGAGGGACTCTTATCTCAGAATATTTGTAGAATATTAACATGTACATTATGTCTTGGACTGCAGTTTTGCAGTAACGTTCCTTGAGTTGAGCTATCCTTCTGCCCAACCACAAAGAAAATCAGGGAATTAGGGTCCGTAAAAGAGCAAGCAGCAGCAAAACAATCAACAAACAGAGTATAAGATGGTCTGAGTGGCAAGTTGAGCTTAGCAAAGAGCTGCCGAAACAGGACAACACACACAAGCAAGATGGATAAAACAAAATGAAACTGGCAACTAAATAAACGCTGAATAGAAAAGCCACTACGTGAATAATTTCACAAGATCAGTTATAGAAACATGAGAGGAGCTTAATTGACAAACCAGCCTTCTCGAACACTAGAACAAAACTTGCTTCGCAAGGCAGAGAATGAGAAAGCATCACAAAATCATAATTATAGGGCTTCTCTTTGATTCAAATCAGTCATATCATTCTCCGATCACCATAGACAGTATCAAACTACTCAAACACACAAGAATCTGACAACGTATATCATATGAATTTGCAAGCTTATGTGGTGAATACACTAATTGATATATACGTACGTACGTATGTATGTATGTATGTATCTAATGATTTACACAGGTTATTGTGTATGTATCCAATTCTACGAATGTTTACGGATTTGTGTGCCGTAGGAGATAGTAACGTACCTGTGGAGAGAAGCTTCATCGGAACCAGAGCTAAGAGACATACGAGCTAAGGCGGCTTCCCGGTCATCGGCCAGTTGCTTGAGCTCATCAGCGGCGGCGTAGTGAAAGAGCTGCCGCTTGTTTAGCAACACGCTTCTCAGGAACCTCCCCTGCGCCGATCGCGGCTCAAGCGGCGCGTTAAGGCTGCTTCCAGGCTCACACCGGCTAGGTCCCGCCGCCGCAAAAACGACCATCGATCTATACCGGGCCATCCGCATCGCCGGAAGGACAAATCCGCCGCCTCCATCGCCGCTCTGTCTCCTCGAACGCGACGGGAGAAACGGTAGCGCCGCTTGATTTGAGAGACAACTGTCCATAATCAGATTGAGCGAAAAAAAACTAGAATCGGTGGGAGAAGTGGCGAAGATTGGATAAGGTAGAGAGTATCTTTTTATTTTTTATTATTATTCCTTTCTGTTTTTTAATTTGATTATAATTGTTTTTTAAATAGCTGATAAGGTAGAGAGAGTATCTTAAGTCGGTGTGTGGTTATTCTTTTATCTTCAACTTAACAAGTGGAATGATGTCATTGGTTTTTTAGGTAATTATTAATTTATACGTAAATCTTATTTTCGTAAAACAAAAAAACCTCTATGATATAGAATCATAAAATAAGAAACTTCAAGATTCCTAGATTCATCAAATGGACTCGGGAAAAAGTCTTTATAAATAATCGTAATTTCCACAGGGTTAATTAAGGAGTTTTAGCCTTTAGAAAACAAAACTCTTCTTCCCCTACGAGAATAATTGTTTCCGAATCGTATGATTTACAAATTACAAAGTCCATAAAATGAGTCGTACAAAACTAATATTCATCAAAGTTATTTTTATATATGGACGCACAGATTAACTAATCTTCCGGTCTAGATTGGCACCTAATCTCAATTATTGGCGATTATCTAAATAGAATTAAGAATATGCACTCGCCATTTTCTGTGCCTTTTAATATTATAGGGGGGTTGGACCTCTTCGTGTTTTCTATAGCCAACTTTTATATAAAACATATCCAATTTAATTAACTACAATCATCAATTGATTTATAACAATTTGATTATCTTTTTTAGTACATTACTACTAAACTACTAGTGTAAGTTTACAATCATCACGTCGAGACTTCACTTGAAACGCAAGTAGATATAGACTGAAACTATAGTACTCGTTACCACACCTCTGCAACCCAGAGCTGAGTACATTAATTGCATGTTGTCACTTTGGGTCCACAACCTGCTATAGAGTTTTAACTTTAAACCCATTACTAGAAAAGTTGGATTCAAACGTGGAAATGGGAGATGCACGACTAGTTTACTACTAAGCTTATGTTCGATTCAGGCTGGGAATTTTTCGCTTGTGAGTAATGAATCATTCATATGCATATGAATGTTAAATATAGATGTTGGATTTAAACAAAATATTAGTCGGGGCCTTAACTTTGATTGATGAATGCTTAAAAAAAGAAGAAGATTAAAACTCGTTTTAAAAAAAAAAACACTTTATATTCATACTACTGTGTGATCCGCGCACACAATTTTGTTTTAAAAAATTTTGGTACAATATTATTTTAGTTTTATTAGTATAATTTTAATAGATTTGTCTCTATTAGTTTAAGAAATGTGGATTGTTTATTCTTAAGTTTTTTTTTCCTTTCTTAATTTTATGTTTATTTATGTATTTGTTTAGTGAGTGATCTACAATTTGAATTTTTTTTTTTTGTTGTTGTTGACTATTTATTCAATTAGTTAGTTTTTAAAAGTTAAGTTTTTGTCATTTTAAAGTTTAGGAAATTGTATATTTTTAACCCAACTCAATACTAATAATATAAATACTTCGAAATAGGGTTAGTTTTGTATAGTCCGAAAGTTACTTCGAATACTAATAAAATGAAAGTTATTTTTGTGAATTTAGAATTCTCCGAACTTTTGAAGAAAAAAATACTTTGAAATAAATCACAGTATTTTTATCTAATTTTACCTAAAACCGAATACTAATAAAATGTTGAGAATTTATTATTATTCATCTTCGATGATTCAGTGTTGGTGATTACAAAATGAATCTAATTTTATTTGAAAAACGATTTAATTTCTATCACTAATTTACTATCAAAATCATCGTAGATGTATAGGTTAATGGGAACATTTGAGATAATATGAGCCAATTTAAAAAAATATAAGAAATATGGGGTCGACAAACATTTAGAGAGAGAGAGAGAGTGTTATTGTGAATATGATTATCCTGTAAAAAAAACATTACCCACTGCTCTAAAACCCTCGTCTTCTCCGATATCTTCCACCATCGCCGGTGAGATTTCACTTTTAATTTCAATCACAAAGGGTATGATCCATGCGGACGTGGTAAACAATTTTTTTAATCTAATGGTATTTTATTTTATTTGGTCTCGTAGTTAATTTAATTATCTCTATCAGCTTAAGATCTGTGTATTTGTTTTAGTTTTTTTTATTTATGATCATCTATGTGTTTATTTATTGGATGATACACATTTTTACCTCTTTGTTTTCTTTGGTGATCAATTTTATGCAATTAGTTGAGTTTTTTAAAAGGAAGATATTTATATTTTAAAGGGAAGATATTTACATTTTAAAGTTGCATGATAATTATTTTAATTTTATTTCATGTGAAGTTATTATTTTTGGAGTGTTTCATGTATGATTTTAACGCTATTTATGTGTGCAATATGTTTGTGATTCCTAAATCTATTTTTCTTTTATTTTTGTTGAAAAAGATTTCCATATATAACTGATTGTTTGAAGTCACAACATTTGTTTGATTTTATTTAGAATAAATCTAATCCATAATTTATAAACACTAAATTCTATAGTTTTTCTAAACTATATAAATAAACTGATAAAAGTAAATTATTAAATTGAAGTTTCTTTAGATTAATTCAATATAATCTATTATCTTCTATTAAGTAAATATTTTTTCAAATTATAGTGAAAACTATTGTATTAATGGATGGTAATTATTATGAGAATTGAAATATATTTACATCACATTATATATATTTTGCATATACAAAATTTTTATTTTCTTATCCTGTTGTAGTTACATTTATTTTTATTTTTTTTTGTTAAAATAATATCACAAAACACAACGATCTTAAATTTTTAAACTTAACTTATATTTTTGTGTAAATACTTTTAATATGTTTCTTAATTTTTTTTGCTTTTTTCATAGTTATGTATAATTGCAATTATTATGTTAAGTATACCTTAAATTTATTTATTTGTCTCTTTATTAGATGTAAAACTTGCCAACTTATACTTTGCTTTATGAATTTAGTTACATATTTAACTTATTTGTTTAATTGTTAGGACTTGTTTGATATTTTAGTCTTTTTATAATATTTGAGATACAACTTAACCTAATTAAATATTTATAAAAGTTGAAATATATTATGATAACCAAATTTATTAAATCTGTTATTATTTCAAAAAACTATATTCATATAACTTTATTATTTTCTGGTTTAATTTAGAATATGAATAATGCCTTTTCAAATTCTTTTCATAATGTTAGAACCAAATTTATAAGTAATATATGTATTTAGTATGTGTATTAATTTTTTAGGATGTTGAGGTGGCAGCATAAGAAGAGAGCAAATGTTTCTTTATATATATAGATATTGTTCGTTTCTTATTTCCCTTTGTTTTTATATGAACTAGGGGTTACTTCGCGCTACGCGCTGTCTATTTTTAAGAACATTTTACTCTGTTAATTTCAAATGCAGTAAATATATTATTAATGTGATTTTATAAATTAACAAATGATAGTAAGTCGAAAATAGATATGGTGATTTAAATTGAGAATTTGACGAACTTCAAAAATTGAAATTATTAGATGAACAAATTATATAGTGATTAAAAAAAAGTTGTTTTTATAGTGATTAAAGTGGAGGATGTCATTTCACCTCTTAGTATCACTACTACATAGACTTGGTTTCTTGATGCTCTAACCTTGAGTTGTCCTCGTTGGATGTCTTTCCCTTCTATTACTACTTCAAGAATATGAAAATATTTTCTCGATCATGCTTCTTTTGCTCCTGTTGTATTCCTTCTTATTCTTTTTTTTTGGCTCAAAGGTTTATCTCTCCATCACATCATTCACCTCATTTTATTCTTCTAGTTATTCGTTGCAGATTGTGTTTGCTATGGAGCCAAATTGGCCTTTGATTCCCAATAATAATATGCATCATAAAGTGTAGACAATAAATTCGTAGGACTCAGGGTAAAATATTTATTATCCTTGCGGAAGATGTTATTCTAGATCTAGAGGATCAGTTGGAGCAATAACGATTACCATGATCTTTTGCGAACATGTGTGTGCAGATAAACCCAAAAGAAAAGTGGTATGTCAACCAATATGAAAATTTCTTTGCATATCAGAAATCAAATAGGTAATTGTCACCTTTAATTTATTTCCAAATATTCATCTTTTAGCTCATAACGCATATTTGTTAGCCAATGAAGTCTTCGTTACCAGCACCATAACTTTTTTGTCAAGAAGTGTAACCTTTATACATGTAATTCACCTTTCAACTTAGAATAATCACATGTTGTAGCATTCATATATCATGAGAGAGACACAAAAAAAGAGAAAATAACAATCTATCAAAACTAGAAATGATAAGTAGAATAATGAAAAAAAAAATCAAGAGGCCAATGAGATCATCAACGATTTTATATGCCAATCATGTCATTTCACCAATCATAAATATTAAAAATGTAAGAACAATTTCCCGCTGGTGCAATTTTTTTATCCATGCAAGAATATTAAGAAGGTTAAAACTTATTGATGCACTATAACCAAACACCGTTTTTCAAGGAGAGCGACTATAACCAATCAGTGTTCATTGCTCTAGACACATGAGTGACTAAGTTTGAAGTAAATAATATATTTCCTATTTGATTTCCAATGAGAAGTGTATGACAATCTACAAAAGAGTGGCATCGGAGTAATTTGGAGATGCTGACTGTACTAAACTTTTTAGGCACCAAAACTGTAATTAAGAAACCTTATGGTGAGACAATGCCAGACAGCAAGGGTACGTAAGAGGATACCAAATGAAAATATAGGGAAAAAAGAGAAACAACTTACTCAAAAGAAGAGCTTCGTGATATATATGAAGAAGATACAATCCACATTCTAAACTCTATTGAAAATTTCATAAATATGTGATCCTCCTCTGTTGTTTAAATGCAAAGGACATAATAAAAGGACAATCACTCAGAAAAACCAAGTTTGTTGGTAGGGATGTTAATATGGGCTCAAACTCACAGGGTCAGCCCGAACTCTGTATAAAAAATTAAGCTATAAACCCTGTATTTTATAATAGGGCTAAAAATGGCTGAATTTACATGGTTAATTTTTTTACATGGCTAAGTTTTTAACTCATTTTTTAAAAATAAAAACCTAAACAACACCAAAATCAAATGTGTAAACCAAAATCATTTTTTCCGCCAAAAACGTAAAATTTATTTTCCTACCAAAAACGTAAAATTCAGTTATCCCTAGGTGGATAAGCAGGGCTGGGTTGGGTTTAAAAACCTTATTAACATCCCTAGCTGGCTTGGTGAGAGGAGTTAAAGGTTCATTAGATTCATTGATTTGGGACTTAAAAACGTTTTTTGTTGATAAAAAAATGGTAAGCTCTGTAACGCTAGACGATTTCTTTTCTACTCCTGTTGCGTTGTCTCCCTTTGTTGAATATTAACATTTAAGGTTTTAACTTTGTAAACCCTAAATCCAAAATAAACCCAGATGAAAGGAGAAAATGATTCATAGGAAGAACTAACCTTTTCCAGCGAGAATGGAGGTGCACTAAGAAGAAATAGAGAGTAATGACGCTGATGTGATTGGGGATGAGAAGTTAAAAGAGATTTATCTGGAGAATTTTAAAGGCTTGGGGATTTTAGAAACGTTATGCAAATGAGAAAAATCACAAATATGAGAAATAGAAAGCAAATACTGAAACGTTGTGTTGAAAGCGTGAGTTTCTCCTTCTCGATTAGACCTAGAATGTTCGTTAAGATGAGAAGTGATTATTAGATGACATGTCACTAATCTATGTTTCTATTGGCTGATTATTTCTGTCAATATTTTGGCTGATGTGGAGCCCTTCAGAAACGAGTGAATCAACCCCTTTTATATAAAGGAGATTCTTATTTACCTTTTTAAAAGTTGTATCTACGAGCTTAGATTTAGTCTCGGTTTGCTTTTGGTCTCGCTTTGTATACGAAGTTGTGAATTATTAAGTCACAAACAAATACAAATCTTTCACCTTAGTATATAGTGAAAAGCAAAGACACAAAGTTCATGGGTTGACTTTTTAAGCAAATAGAAACAAAAAAAAGAGAGATATGGTATCATATTCTCTACAGAATTATCATGGCATCTGATACTCAGTAATTACATTTTTTAAGTTATATTTTCATCGCTATTACTTTATACAGAATTAACTAATGACCAATGATCTTTCACATGTATATAAGAAACCAAACCACCACAATCAATAGGAGAAGAACTAGCCGTTGGATATTCTAAAATTGATTCCTCACTATCATTTTCGGAGAATCGAATAGATAAATAAATAACAGAAACTTCTCATTTGTATTGATGAACACAAAAAATAATTAGACATAAGGAACCGGTAACGTTACTAGACAAAAATATATATGACTCATGAGTTTTTTAGATTATTCGCGGGGGAAAAAATCAAATAAAGCACATTAAAACACCAGACCATAATCACGTGCCGTTTCTAGTAATCAAGCCGTAACATCGTGCGGTGTGTCTACTAATCAAGCCGTAACATCATCGTGCGTTATTTCCTCGTATGTCTCTCTCTTCTCGACACTGCCGTAACTCGTCACAATGTCACGCTCGGAAACTCGCAGCGTCCATAGCCTGGCCAAACGACAATAGAATTAGACAGTTTTAGCAAACTCAAAATCAAAATTCATCTCTGGTTTAAACATCCAGAAATTATTGAACCGGAATTAATTTCGAGCATTATATGAATTGGTTTGATTTTTGATTTTGGAATTGACTTACTTGGATCTTTGATGGTTTGAGTGGCGAGGCCATTGAAGGAGCAAGTCCCACCGGTCTTACGAAAGCTGGCCCAATAAGAGCTAAAGGCGTAACTGGCGTGCAAAACGGTCAAATCGGGTTTGTGACATGGGCCTCCGGATTTTATCGGGTCGCAGGTTTTATTCCCCTGTGAGCAAGCGTACGATAGAGCATCACCAAGCTGAGTCCAATTCGCTCCTTTAGCCACCACGCACCATATCTTCCCCTTGTACACCTCGTTGTTCTCCGGCGGCGGCAAAGACTCCTTGTACTCCGTCGTCTTACCCGACAATTCGATCTCGTAGACCTGAGTCCCGTTCGGATGAAGTAGCCCGAAATGCCGCTCCGTGCCCGGACCCGTTTTCTGATTCTCGTTGTAGAGCGCGAAAATAAACGCCGGGAGGACCTTTCCGGGTCGGGCCGGAGTACCTACGGGCGGGTCAGCAGCGAGTTTCTTGATGACGTTGCGATTGTAAGTGGCGGCGTTGTAGATGTTCGCTCCAATTTGGTCGTAGTCTCCGTTATTAGGCCAACCCGTTTCGGCGACCCAGATCCGGAGATCCGGATACCCGAGGCGTTTCATGGCGAAGACGAAAGCGTCAATCATCTGGTCGAAGAGGTTGTGGTAGGTCAGATTCGTGACCGGATCCGTGACGGTGACGTTGCTAGATTCGAAAATCGCGTACCCGAGATTCACATGGGTCGGATCTTGGGCCCAGGCGAAATACGGGTAGACGTCAACGAAGAGGAACGATTTGGTCCGGTTTAAGAACTGGAGCATCGGTTTCATGACCGGACCGGAGATATCCGAACGGAACTCCCCGCTCGAAGGAGGAAACGACGATTGTAGAACGTCGACGGCGAGTGAAGTCCCCACTTTGACTTTTTTGACGCCGAGTGTCTTCAAGGACCGTTGGATCTTCCGCATTGCCGGAACGATGGCGGATTTGAGCTCGGAGTCTGTGGAAGAGAGGATCTCGTTGCCGACGAGGAGGTAACGGATCTTGGTGTTGGGATAAAACGGGAGGATGTTGGATCGGATCCAGTCGTCGGAGAGGGATTCGGATTTGGAGAGGTTGACGATGAGCTGGTTCGGGACCATGACAGAGACGGCGATGTCGGTGGCGTTTAATGCGGCGAGGATGGTTGGGTTAGCGTCGTAGAGCTTGACGCGTTTTGCATTTAGGGATTTGATAAGGTTGACTGTGTCGGACGGAGACGGGAGGTTGTTTCCAAGCTGGCCGTAGTTGATTCCTGGCCGGCCGGAGAACTTTGCTCCTGTGGAAAAGACAGAGAGAAAGAAAGGATTAACATTTTTAAGGACCCGCCATTAATGGAGGTTTGTTCTAGAGAGAGAGAGAGGTTATACCTGAAACAGAGATGAGCAGAGAGAGAGCAAGGAGATGTAGAACACTCATGATGAATATAATTGCTAACACTTCTTCTTCTTCTTCTTCTTCTTCTTCTTCTTCTTCTTCTTCTTCTTCGTCACTGGAGCAATAGAGAGGATATGAGTAGTGAGAGAAGAGTAGAGATATTTAATGAGTAGTGGTACGTGTTCCCATTAAAAAAAAAAAAAAAAAAAAAAAAAAAGTCTGTGGTTTTGAGTATTAAAGAAGATTGTACGAATGTATTAGTAAATTTTGTATACAATGTATTAATAAATTCATGTACATTAAAAGCAATAACTACTGATGATATCTCTTGTAGTTGCTATCGTATTTCCATGATTTATGACCAGATTATTCAACTTCAAGCGTACTATGAATTCTACTAATTTTTTCGTCTTAATGATTGATGTTAAGTGTATAAGTAACTGGGTTTCAGTATTAATTTAAAAGACTGTTTCCTGCCAAATCTTAAAATTCTAACATTTACTCATTCTAGTTTTTTTGTTCTTTCAGTCTAGCTGATATTTTAATTTTATGGAGGCCTAGTGCTTGCTTCTTGGGTAATCAGGCAGATGGGTAAATGAAGAATTATTATCAAAGGATTCTAATTCAACTCTCATTGTTTATAAATGAAACATTTTTCTCAACAAATTCTCACTAACCAAACCCTCTTTGTTCATTTTTAAAAAATGTATTAATGTTGATTCCTAGAATAAGTATTACAAATTTGAGACCCAAAAAGGTCTATGTGATGAAAAGGTTATGTAATTGACTACAAAACACTAATACACATGTTCGAAAATGCGGCCGATGAGGCCGCTTAAGTGCCGGTTATACGCTCGGCGATGGAATTCTGCCAGGATTTTGCTAAAATCGGAGGAAAGATCGGAAAAATAAAGTTGGATGGTAAATCTACTATTTTATTGTCCAACTCAGTTAAATATGAAGTAAAAATTGTGTAAAAACTAGTTAAAAACTCATGACAGCAAGCGAATGGGCGATGTAAAAAAAAAACTCATGACGGCCATAGATAAGCTTATGTGGAGAAAATGAGTCGGAATTAGATCAAAGAATTGTGTGAAAAATATGATAACAAAGTTACTATTTTGCTCCTCAATTAACTGGAAGAAACAAAATCCCCTTATAGGAGAATCAAACCCTTCTATTAACTCTGATTAATCAGCTATAGCGACCCGATTAACGCCTAACATTTGTTTGAACATTGGCTAATACAGTGTTGGTTGGTGTCTTAATTCTAGACAAATCTCAACGGTCGTCTTGTAATAAAGAACTAAAAGTTCAATGAGTGTTGAGAAAAACGAAAAAGTAACGTTCTCATGCTTTAGTGACGTGACGTGACATTATGCTCTAAATCTCATTGTTCATTACAATAATAATTAAAAAAGCATAAATATTGGCAGTACATGTCAGGTCTGGCAAACCGACCCATATTCATCCGGAATAATCTAAAATTAATCAGTAAGATAGTTTTTTTTTTTTGGGTATGAATTTAGGCGTCCGAACCAATTTACTTAAATATCGGGTATGGATACGTGTACGCGACTATGCGTCGGATATAAAAACATGGGGGGGGGGGGGGGGGGGGGGGTAACTGTTTCTCTCCCAAAAAGAAGCGATAACAAAGACGATCTCAACCAACTCTTCTTTTCGTGATTTTTCTCCGGCTGACATCGGTTCCGGCGTCGGCTGTACTTTTTTCTTTTATTTGGCTTTAGTTATCTAGATTTTGGAATAAGATTCATGGTTTCAATTTCTCTTTCGAGAGATGATTCTCTGTGTTTTTTTAAATTTTGTTTTCTCTTCTTTTCGAAGAGCGTTGGTTCGACGTTGGATTTTCAATTGCTTTGGTTCCAATATGTCGGTTTTAGTCCGTTGAGTGAAATCTCTGACGATTGGTGGAAATTATTCATTTCGGATGAATCCAAAATTCATAAACCGCCTTGGAAAGTCATCTCTTTCAACGCTTTAATATTGATTCTCCTCTGTTGTTATTCCCCCATTATCATCAATTGTGAATGACAATTTCCGATGTCGATTGCAAGTCATTATCGTCGGCGTTGGCGATGCGTTGATAATTTCACAAACGGAGGTATGTGCTTATGGGACAGATCTGAGAATTTTCGTTGTTATTGGGTCTCTCTTGTATCTGAAGACAATACATATTCTATGTTTGGATGTCTCGGATGATGGTGAGTGCTTAAGAGTTTGTGAAGAGGAGACAAAAAAATCCCATGAGTTGTGGTGTTTCATAGTAAAGTATGGTTCTCGAAGTTTTTTTTCTTTGGATTCACTTTCCATCAGTTTTAGTACGCTTCGGAAACATTCACTTCGGCAACAATTATGGGAGAGAAGACTTTTTGGAACCTTCAATATATGCATTTGCAGAATTTATATAACGCAAGAAGAAACCAAATTCACTAGTAGGAAACGATTTCACATGTTGAATTCAAAGGGGAGAAAAGTAAAGTCATTCAACGAGGGGACAAAGTCAAAGCGATAACAAAGACGATCTCAACCAACTCTTCTTTTCGTGATTTTTCTCCGGCTGACATCGGTTCCGGCGTCGGCTGTACTTTTTTCTTTTATTTGGCTTTAGTTATCTAGATTTTGGAATAAGATTCATGGTTTCAATTTCTCTTTCGAGAGATGATTCTCTGTGTTTTTTTAAATTTTGTTTTCTCTTCTTTTCGAAGAGCGTTGGTTCGACGTTGGATTTTCAATTGCTTTGGTTCCAATATGTCGGTTTTAGTCCGTTGAGTGAAATCTCTGACGATTGGTGGAAATTATTCATTTCGGATGAATCCAAAATTCATAAACCGCCTTGGAAAGTCATCTCTTTCAACGCTTTAATATTGATTCTCCTCTGTTGTTATTCCCCCATTATCATCAATTGTGAATGACAATTTCCGATGTCGATTGCAAGTCATTATCGTCGGCGTTGGCGATGCGTTGATAATTTCACAAACGGAGGTATGTGCTTATGGGACAGATCTGAGAATTTTCGTTGTTATTGGGTCTCTCTTGTATCTGAAGACAATACATATTCTATGTTTGGATGTCTCGGATGATGGTGAGTGCTTAAGAGTTTGTGAAGAGGAGACAAAAAAATCCCATGAGTTGTGGTGTTTCATAGTAAAGTATGGTTCTCGAAGTTTTTTTTCTTTGGATTCACTTTCCATCAGTTTTAGTACGCTTCGGAAACATTCACTTCGGCAACAATTATGGGAGAGAAGACTTTTTGGAACCTTCAATATATGCATTTGCAGAATTTATATAACGCAAGAAGAAACCAAATTCACTAGTAGGAAACGATTTCACATGTTGAATTCAAAGGGGAGAAAAGTAAAGTCATTCAACGAGGGGACAAAGTCAAAGCGATAACAAAGACGATCTCAACCAACTCTTCTTTTCGTGATTTTTCTCCGGCTGACATCGGTTCCGGCGTCGGCTGTACTTTTTTCTTTTATTTGGCTTTAGTTATCTAGATTTTGGAATAAGATTCATGGTTTCAATTTCTCTTTCGAGAGATGATTCTCTGTGTTTTTTTAAATTTTGTTTTCTCTTCTTTTCGAAGAGCGTTGGTTCGACGTTGGATTTTCAATTGCTTTGGTTCCAATATGTCGGTTTTAGTCCGTTGAGTGAAATCTCTGACGATTGGTGGAAATTATTCATTTCGGATGAATCCAAAATTCATAAACCGCCTTGGAAAGTCATCTCTTTCAACGCTTTAATATTGATTCTCCTCTGTTGTTATTCCCCCATTATCATCAATTGTGAATGACAATTTCCGATGTCGATTGCAAGTCATTATCGTCGGCGTTGGCGATGCGTTGATAATTTCACAAACGGAGGTATGTGCTTATGGGACAGATCTGAGAATTTTCGTTGTTATTGGGTCTCTCTTGTATCTGAAGACAATACATATTCTATGTTTGGATGTCTCGGATGATGGTGAGTGCTTAAGAGTTTGTGAAGAGGAGACAAAAAAATCCCATGAGTTGTGGTGTTTCATAGTAAAGTATGGTTCTCGAAGTTTTTTTTCTTTGGATTCACTTTCCATCAGTTTTAGTACGCTTCGGAAACATTCACTTCGGCAACAATTATGGGAGAGAAGACTTTTTGGAACCTTCAATATATGCATTTGCAGAATTTATATAACGCAAGAAGAAACCAAATTCACTAGTAGGAAACGATTTCACATGTTGAATTCAAAGGGGAGAAAAGTAAAGTCATTCAACGAGGGGACAAAGTCAAAGCTAAACCCTGATAGAAGGACTTGGATACGGAAGCTTTGGTATCCAATTGTAGAAACAAAACTTCATATAACGGAAGCATTGAGTTTTATTATGTTGTTTTTAATTACGAGGTTTAGCCAAAAGTTGCTAACCAAACACACAATTCGCATTGAAAAAAGAAAGAATACGGAAAAGAAAAATAACGGACTTACTCATCCGTTAGCGAGTAAGACTTTACTTCGTAAAGCATCGTCAAATTCACTTTTCATGTTATATCATTCTTAACATATGGTGCATATATCTGCATATGTAATAATTTGTTTTCCGGAAGTTTTTGTTTATTGACTTTGTAACCGTATTTTGTATATTGACTATGTAACCGTATTTTGATATTAATGAGATTGTTTGCCGAAAAAAAAAACATGGGGGTGATAAATAGCGACATTCAAAGTATCTGCAGCGCTAGACATTCAAGAGGGGTGTCTCAGTAGAAAAAAAAAATTATTATTACCTTTTTAAAATAAAGAAAAAAAAATTAGACTAGTACCTCCGTGCCACATCAGCGCGATAGTGTCTCAAACGAGAAACGGTTTCTCTCTCTCCTTCTCTCTTTTTCATTTTTTTATTTTTTTAATAGAAAGTGTCTCAACTAGACAAAGAATGCTCTTATATTCTCACACTTGTTTTCGTATAATTTAACTTCCAAAAGAGATATTTTTAAAATTTGTGGCATTTTAGCAAAGGTAGACAATATGTTAAATTCATATTGCCCTCATTTCTCTCGTAGTTTGTCAATTCTTTCACAGTTTTCCTCTTCTCTATAATTGTTTGCTGCATTTTTTGTATTATTTTTCACTCCACGTGTTTTGTTTGTTCATTTTTCATCTCATTATTATTATTATTTTATTTTTTCTGTACTTATTATTTATTTTGTTTGTACTTATTATACTTTAATACTTATTTTACTATTGTTTATTTACATATGAATCAAATTTTGTGAACATAGAGAAATTGGAACGTGGATGTCATGATACATATAAGTCCAAACTTGTGTCCGCTAGAAAACCAAAACGACAATAAAAATATTAGAAACCAAAATGACATTAAATTGTCCCTTTCATCCAATCTATTTTTCTTTTCTTCTTTTTGTCCTCTTGAAAATAATAATAATAACTTGTTTTGAATACTTTTTTTGTTTTTTTAGCTACTGATTCTGTTGTCTTGTATTCTATGTGATATTTTTGCTTCGGTGTTGTACTTACGTTAGACTCGCAATGTCGAGACTGTTTGTGTACATATGTTTGTTAGTCTTACTGTATTTTTTTAATGCAGTCAGAGAAATTTAACATCTCTTTAATCTGTGTAATGAAAACTTTTAGAACTGCCCGAATTATTCAAACCCAAACTAGTCTTATGTGCTGGACGAAAATCGGAGAGTTGGGTAAATTTGGGCCTTCATAGAAGAGATTGTCAAACAGATTCTGGTCCGTAAAGTTTAAATAAAATAGGCCCAAATTTTTTTAAAAAGAAACAAAAACTAAATCATTGAGAACTCCACAAATTTGCAAAAAACTAAGTAACATTCAATTCAAAAGTATAAATCTCTATAATATTACTTTAAAAACGTTTTTAAAAATGAATTTTGTTTTGTAAGTTATTACTTAAAATCCCATTACAAATAACAAAGAATAATTGAAATAGGAAAGGATATAATAGTCTTTTAAAATTATTGATTAAAATATAGAAAGTATATATTTTGTATTAAAGAAGTTATTTATTATTTAACTTCTTAATTATTTTTAGTACTATATATTTTAAAATAATAATCAATTCATATATATTCAAAAAAATAATCTATTCAAAATCTTGCTGTATTTTCCACTATAATTTATTATATTTTATTTGAATATATATCAAAACAAAAGTTGAAAATATTTTACTAATTTTATAAAAAAGTTAGACACACAAAAACTATTTTTTTTTAAAGAGTTCGTAGACTAAACACAAAAACTAGAGTCATTTAACGGTGTATATTAGAGTTATGTTTTCAAAATTATAAGTTTTTGCAGGTTATCCCGAATAATATTTTAGTTTACTGCAAAACAAATTTAATAGACAAATTATTACAAATTGACAGCTTTATCTATAATCATTAGTTAGATATATATATTGTAAAATTCAGATAAAAACAATTTTCTTAAATTTCAAAATAATTTCTTTAAAAAAATTACTCCGCGCTATAATTAGTGCGGGTTACATCCTAGTGAATTCTTAAGAAAGAAACAACAACAAATTACTCAAAAGAATTGAGTGTGGCATTACAACAAATCTCTAAATCTGCTTCCGCCTCAGCATCCAACCAAATCAACAGCCTAACAGCAAATTTTTGCACAGCAAAAAGACCAAGTTTTGGCTTAATACCACAACAAAGAGAGGTCGTCACGGTTCTTTCTGCCATTTCTCTAATACTATCCGGAAAAGAAAAAAAAGGAAGAATCTAAACCAACCCAAGTAGAGTAATAAAATAATGTTCCCAAGACAGAAACCTTAAATGAATTGTTTTTTATGTATCTATCGAAATGACCTGCGAGTATCCAGAACTGAGTTGGTTTGTTCCTCCTGACTTGGTCTTGGGCTCTGTTCTTCAGGTTGTATGGTTCAATGTAGTTTAAAACAAGAAAAAGGGTTATATAAACTAACTGACCTGTTCCCCGATCAAATCTAGACCGACAATAACGAAAGTGAGTCCTTGGAACAAGAGGAAGTAGAAGTGGATCCCTTGCGCAGACAACAAGCTTCTCACCGAGGCTGCCAAGAGGATAAACGCGAGTGCGATTTCTGTTCTGTACAAACGGTTTCTTTTTGTTTTCCCAGCTTTCTTTGCTGCTCCTAGTTTGCTAAGCTCGGTTAGACCTGAATCAGAGGATGATCTTTGGATGCTTGTTGACTCGACCAGAGAACCTGACTCTGCATATGCTACCAGATCAGCCTCAGAGGACCTCCCTAGCTTTTTGGTGACTACCCACTCGTAAGAACTTCCAAACTTGAACAAACCAGAGATCATGGCTCCAAATTTGGTAACCGACATGGTGTTTTCGAACAGGAGATACGGGACTATGAAAGGGAAGGATCTTGGGGCTGGGATGATGTTTAAGATGGACATGATCCCGGGTATGTAGCAAACAACCCAAGATGGTAAATTAGCTTCAGGGAAGAACATTGTTAAAGGAAGAATGACGCAGAAGAGAGTGAATGAGTAGAATGGCAAGATAAGCTTCCGTAGCAAGAAGAAGAGGAATATCATATTTGCTTTCTTGGCAACACTCACCTGCAATAGGGAAAATACGCAAAACAAGGATTAGACTGAGCCATTTCTTATTAAAACTCAATGAGAGCTAGAGGAACATAATCTCAACATAGTTCTCAATTTCACCTTTGAGCGAAGAATGTCCATGAAACACAAACGGAACAGTTGCATTGGACCCGAATGCCAACGATATTGCTGTTTTTTGTATGCCTCATAGGACTCCGGAAGTTCACAGAGACACTATGTGAGAGGAAAACAGATATTTGAGATCAAAGATTCTGTTTTATCTGTTCTGGTGAATGAAAGGAAGCTCCTTTTTTGGTAATAAATGAAAGGAAACTTCTGAGCAATTTAGTTAACACAAGTACCTTCACATCATTCAGATAGATGAACTTCCATCCACAAAGATGCGCACGAACGGCGATATCCATGTCTTCAACAGTTGTTCGCTCCAACCATCCCCCACAGTCCTCGAGGGCTTTGATTCTCCAAACACCAGCAGTTCCATTAAAGCCAAAGAAGTTAATGAAGACACCATTAACCTGCTGTTCGACTTCAAAGTGGAAAGACAAGTTTATGTTCTGTAGTCTTGTAAGCAAGTTTTCGTCTTTGTTCACAAAAGTCCACCGTGTTTGGACCAAGGCTAAATCATCATTCCCCTGGAAGAAACATAGAAACTGTCATGTGAGAAAGGCTAGTGTATGGTAAGCATATTGTATCACTGTACCCGGTATAAACCTTCAACCAAAAATGTAAAAAATCCTTATCTCCAAGAAAAAAAAAGTCAAAACTTATGTCCTCCCAAAGAAGAAGCCTTCGAAGTTCAAGCAGGGTTCATAATTCAAAGTATGTGAAAGATTAATTATAACGAATTCATGATGTGAACAAAGAGGGAAATTGTGACTGTGTCATTGGTTATCCGAGGCTGTGACAATTTGACAACTAGTTTTGACGGAAAGATTACAAATTCTTTCTATTTTAGTGTTCGATGTTCATCCTAGAACTCCTGCAATGAAGACATACATATCCTAATTGTAGCGGAAGACCTACACACCCAGAACTGTCCGCACTATGTGAAACACTATGCCAATGTATCATTTTTGCCACCGCTAACTTCTAACCAAATATAATTAATCAGACTAATTAATTGCTAAAGATCAGGATATAACCATTCTCTATAGTTTTGAAATGACCAACTGATAGCCTTAATCGATAAAGCAAACCAGTTACACAACATCTCCAATGAACATGGGATAAGAAAGAAGCGATAGATCACCTTGAAATGAGGCACAGTTTTCTTCAAAAAATCAGCTGGTGGCTGGAAATCAGCATCAAATATGGCGACAAACTCGTAGTCTTTGACGTATTCACAGTTCATTGCAGCTTTAAGGTTTCCAGCCTTGTAACCAGTACGTATGAGACGGTGTCTATACACAATACGGACACCCCTTTGTTGCCATTTCTGTACTTCAGCCTTTATAAGCACCTGAACATCTAACTCACTGGAGTCATCAAGAACCTGGATTAGCATTCTCTCCTTTGGCCAGTCGAGCATACACACAGCTCCAATAGATTGTTGGTAAACCTGCAAGTGCCACCGACCAAAATCAACGAGATGAGGTAGCACAACAGGAACTCCAAGAACTCAAAAAGGAATCAGCAGGCAGATCAAAGTATAGATACTATAATGAGGCGTTACTATCAATGAGTTTCAGATATGAAGCCGCACAAGAAACACTTACGAGTAACCATAGCAACAAATCCTACCTAGAGATGCTTGATTCCTGATTCAGTTCATTTTAAAGATAGGATCGATTTCGAACAGCAAGATACAACTAAGGATTAGGGACCTACATACATGTGCTTACCTCCTTCTCATTGCACATTGGAATCTGCACAAGCACCATTGGGTAATCTTCCAATCTAACCCCCTCTCCAACCGGTTTAGCCGGGTACTCCATAGATGCCACAGGCTTAATGCGGCGGAGCTTGATCCAGAAGCATCCGAGCACGAGCACCAGACGGTCGACCGATTGAATCAAGAAGAGAACTATGCATACGTTGGTGAGGCTCTGAAGCGGTGGCGCGAGGTAAGACGCCCTGATCTCCAGCCACCAAGCGTAAACCACCTCGAGCGCAACCTCGGCGGAGGCGACGGAGGGAGGCGTGAAGTGCCATCCCTTGAAATAGGCGGCGAGCTCGAAACAGAGGAGGAGTATGACAAGGACGAGGAACCCCTTGATTATTCGGTACAATCTAGCGGAGGAAGAGCCCGAGGGCGGATTGTCGTTAGCAATGCGGCGATTGGCGGTGCGCACAAGGTAGATGAAGGAGTTAGCGATCCAGACGAAGGAGGAGGCGAGTTGCTGGAACTTGAGGAGGTAGAGGCGGGAGAGCTGCCGAGCGGTCCGGGTCCGGATCCGATCCTTATCCGGGTCAACGGCGGGAGTTCGGATTTGAACGGTGAGGAAAGCTTCATCGTCGCCGGAGTAAAGAACGTCGTGGTTGGTATCTCGCTGCTTGTTCCACCATTGCTGAAACTCCTCGTTCTGGGAGCGAGACATTCAACGAGAACAAAGCGAATCTCCAAAGCAGAAATCAGGAATCGGGATTAGATCTGAGAATTTGGGAGAAGAGAACACGATTGGGCTAAACTTAGTAACAAGAGATGACGTCCCGTCTTGCGTCTAGTGTCTGCTCCGGTTTTTTGTTTTTGTTTTTTTGTTACCTCCCTCCTTCCTTAATAACTAATATCAAATTAATGACTATTGATTAGTGATTTAATTATAGTTTAGGGTGGTAAGAAGAGATGTTTTCTAATTTCTTTATATCTCACCAGTTTGTTTAGGGATGATGCAATCATGGCTTATGCATTACATTTTAATTTTATGAAATTGTTTGCATTGACTTTTATTATTATTATTATTGTTCGATTATAGGATACTGAGATTTTTATACAGCTTTACATTGTCATTGATCCTCTAACAAATGTTGACCAACAAAAATTCTATAATAATAAAGTAGAGACAAAGCAGGTGTATTACTATTACTAATACATATCTATAAATTTTCAACTATTTAATCAAATAAAATATCTATATTTTTTCTAATTTTATAATTGCTCTTGCGTCTATAATTTATTTGTTCTTTTTACGACATGCCACACAATACAACCACTACTCACGATGATGAGATATCTCGCTAGTCGCTACTAATTATTTAATCTAATATGATAAAAACGATTAGTTTTAATTTATTATATTTTCATTTTATCGGATGTTCTCGAAGTTTTAATTTCTTATATTTTCATTTTATCGGATGTTCTCGAAGAAACAGTTTACCAAATATCTTTTATAATAGTATAAAATTTAAGTATATTGAGATTTAGTACAGATTAATGGGTCTTAATTTGTAGAGAGTGTGTGAAGATTGTCGCACATCAGCAATGGAAATGTACATGTATTAATATATAAAAGACTTGGATCAATCCACTCGTTGCCAATTAATTTTAAGTTGGAATTCCATAAAACTTAACAAACTTAATTATGCCGTAACATCTAAAAGAGATGACAAAAAAAAATAAAAAAAAAATTTGAGAGATCCAAAATGTCGTATGGATGTATTTATTTGGGCCGAAAAATAGAGCACCACAAATATAACCCACTAAAAAATCAACACTCTAATCAATTTTAGTACTAGCCCACAACAATACTTCTAAGGTTCTCAAGATTGGTCTTCCGGAAGACTAGTTATGGCCCATTCTATCGAATATTTTTCAATATTCAGTAGGAGATTGTTATGGAACAGTTAACCAAAAAAAAAATTGAAATATCATGATGATATATTTGATCCGATCGCTCTCTTCGGACCAGTATATTTGCAATTTGTATCTGCTTTGGAATTAGTCGAACACCCGGTTTGCGTGTTATAAATTCTTAATTTCGGAGACTTGGTTATTGATTAGACATTTTTGCTTGGATGGATACTTCGTTGTTGCCGGTTCTAGTTTCTATAGTAGGTGAATAGAAGAAAGAGACGTTTCTGTGTGTTCTCTGAAGTCTCTTTGAAATTACAATTGGATCCACATAGTTTCCAGAAATCACGGCGTGATCCCATTATGGAAAATCCTAATTATTCAAATTTTGGTTTTTAGATCATAACCACTCATATTAGACTTTTTAATGTGTCTTTTCTTTTGAAGAACTGGTCACAACACACAATGGAGAAAATGACACAACACCTTACACAGCTGGTTAACACTAGCAACGATCTAATCAAAATTTCAAATAACGTTATCTAACATTGAATTTGACGTTGACGAGTTTGAGTAAAAAAATAAAAATCAAGTTTAGCTAAGATTTGATGTTGCTTAATTAGTCATGAATAAGCTACCTATAGTACTAGTTATTCGTTGGAAATAAAAGCATTAATACATTTGAGGAAATTACACACATAATTTTGCACAAATATAGATTTCACGCTATGCAACTCGTTCTTACAAAAAAAAAAACTCAATACCAACTTTTTGGTTGATGTTATTTTAGCACAAATATAAATGTCACATATAATTTAGTACAAATATTAAAGTAAGTATTGTTGTTTGAGAGAAAATCAGAAAATATTTTTTTTAATGTATTTGCGTGGATCATTTTTTTGAAACTTTTTTTCGAATCTAACACTTTCGAAATTTGTTAAAATAAACTAACACTTTCTTTTCTAAAATGACGATTTTATCCCTTTTGTTTAGTACTGTACACACGTTAACTTACGCAATACTATATATGGTACGATTGAAAAATC
This sequence comes from Eutrema japonicum, assembly GCA_030161315.1. NCBI lineage: Eukaryota > Viridiplantae > Streptophyta > Magnoliopsida > Brassicales > Brassicaceae > Eutrema > Eutrema japonicum. Next base: position 44,676,809 of record BSQW01000002.1, on the reverse strand, counting down.
AACGACTGTACAATACATAAAGTGTTACATATTTTTACAATTTTTGTAAAAATGTTAAATTTTTTAAGTATGTTTTCAAAAAGTAATTATGCATGCAAGAGTCCCATGTTTTTTTTATGCCAAGCTAAATTTTGCTGTCTAATTCAATTTGAGTAAAACAATAACAGATTTGAAAAATTCAAAATACCAAACTGTTGTCTAGGATCTAAGACCGTTGAACCGAATATTATATCGAAAAGACAAAGAGATTAGTTACGGTGGAGATTAATAGATCAAATTATAGCTATGGTATTCTATAGTGGGGTTAAAACTTACAATGATATGGAATCCAAACAAGAAAAAAAAAAAAAACATAAAGAATCCGATAATAATAATAATAACCGGAAGACAACAATACAATTGATCCCCACAAATGAATCGGAACATAAAACTAAAACAAGGGCACACAAAAAAGAGAGTAAAAAGAAGCTGTTATTTGATATATTTATGAAGATGATTGTAGAAACGAATTTTGGCAAATGGTGTGGTCCAATTCAAGCTTCTTGTTATGTACACCCATCAATCCTTTTCTTACTTTCTATCGTTGAGACCTTTAATCGAAACTCCGATAATTTTTTTTATCAAAGTTCAGCTTTCATGTGTGATGGATGGTACTTGGTTTGATGGACCTGCATAGTACAAATTCCACATCTCAAATGACTATAGTGTGTTTCTTTATATAAACTGAAACGGAAAGAATAAATTGGTTAAATTTCCATACCTTGAAAATTATGTGATTGACGGATCTGGTTTTGCGCAAACCCCATATGAATAATGCTGTGTAAATCATCTTCAGGAAATGTTGAATACTGCAAACAAGACCCCAACCAAAAAAAAGATGAAGATTGTTTCAAATGGAAATATGAGGGTTTCATATTCCCTTTTATATAAAAAAAAGAGAGAGATAAAAGAATTAAAGACCTGAGAAATAGAGTCAGTGAAATGGGTAAGTGTTGGTAATTGAGAAATGAAGCTTCTAGTACTTTCAGAAGCCCCCAAAGGATCAATTATGTTATCGGAAGAGCTCAATTGTAAAGTTTGATTATGATGATGATCAGCCAATAATAAGGTTTTTGATGAAGATTCTACTTGAAGTACTCGCTGATGATGATGCATTAGATTGTTGCTTAACGGATATATCTGTCAGAAAAATAAGAGAAATTAGTTTTAAAAACAACACGATTGGTTCACAAAGTAATTATTGTTTTTTTTAATTATAATTACAATTGTTTTGTTGGTGTGACGGTGACTTACATCCTTTGACACGAGAGCTTCCATGTTAAAGTCCAGCCTGGTGTTCACTGAGGATAACTTCATCGACAAGAACTGCCCTTAACAATGAAATTAAAAATTAAGAAACAAAGAGTTTAAAGTGGACCAATAATCTAATGGGAATTACCTCAACTTGTCGTTGTAATGATTGGACATAGTTTATAATTTCATCCAACATCAGTGCTTTTCCAGTAACCTTTTTCGAAAATTAAATCACAACAACATTACACAAGTTACAACTTTAAAAAATATTATTGAATTAATTAGTGATTATACAAATTAAACAATCAATTAAAATTGCTCTCACCTTGTTGCATCCAGGGACAAGATCTTGAAGCATCTTCATTCTTTCGCTTATTTTCTCCCTTCGAACCTTTTTAAAAATTCAAATTCCAACCAAGATAATCAGGAGAACAGATCAATAAACTTTGATCATTTATGTAAGAAAAAAGGACAAAAAAAAGAAGGTAAGAAAATAGAAATTTACTTACACGTTCGGCGAGACTGTGACTATCGGTGGCTTGGCCTCGTCGAGCTCTGACATGGATGAAATCTTTGTAAGGATCATCAAGTGATTTCGTTTTCTCTTCATTTTCTTCTGATTTTTTACTTCTCTTCCTATCCGAACCTTCCTTCTCTTTCACCTCCTGAGAACACAAAACGACAAATCAGTTTTTTTTTTTAATAATACAAAAATCTTGAGTTTCTTCGAATTTCGTATCTCGATTTTTTTTGTTTTTTTCCTTAGAATTTACGAACCTTCGATAAATTGGGAGGTGTGGAAGGAAAATTCTCCTTGGATTTTGCCTTTCTTTTCCGGGAAAACTCACCGGACGATTCGCCGGCGGGAATCTGAGACGCCAGGGGATTGAGAGCTGGGGTGCTCGAGACACGTGGAAGCTTCCCGTTGGTTGCCACTGTTGCAGAAACGGGTCCGTTATTAATCGCAAACGGCGACTTGGTTCTGCCGTTAAAACTCCGGCTGCCGAAACACGAGAACTTCGCCGCTCTCTCCGCGAATCCGGGATCACCGGAAAATACCGCCAACGGTCTCGGCGGTTGAGAGCTCATCGGAGTTGCGTAACACGAACTGGAGCAATTTCCGTTGCTCGCCGGCGTTCCGTAGATCTCGCCGATGTTACCCAATTTACCGATGAGCTCTCTGATGACGAAATTGTCCCCGCGTCCGCCGGAGAAGTTGGAATTTGACGGCGTTGGCGAAGAGACGAGTGAGCTCAGAGCCGAATCGAAGATGCTCTGCTCCGTTGACTTTTCCCAGAAAAAGCAATCCCGCGAAAGATTGCGACTGAGACACGGCTCCACTGGCTGAGTCTCCATTGAAGCCCAATTTAGCATCGCCGAAGAAGAAGACAGTGACGTCATCTCCGACGGATGCGAAACTCCTCCATTCATAAACAGCTCGTTGTCCATCGAGCTCAATTCTAGGATAGGGAACAACAACAAAAAACCAAACGAACGGATCTTAATTCAGTTAAAAGGTCCTAAATTAAGCGTGATTCATTCCCTAAACCCAGATCAGAGACTCATCTATTAGAGGATAAAGTTTGCAATTTTCTGATAGTGAAGAACAGAGGAAAAGAGGAACTCATTAATGCAGTAATGAAGCGTTTATATAGTAGTCTCTGTTTAATAATTATATTAATAAATTGTAACATTTAATAGAGTTTCTGATAAATGGAAATAATTATTTATTTGTGTGTCTAGAAAATGGTCAAAACCAACATGTACTAAATTCGGGTTGCCGAAAAAAACCTAAACTAAAATATGGTGTCATTTCCTACCTAAACGACAACAAAATTCAAATTCTCTACCCCAACTATCGAATCTGAGCTAAAACCTACATTGACTATTAATGACGTTAGTCAGCCGTTAAAAAATGCTGACGAGGCATGGCGAAAGCTAAGTTAGCATGACACAGTGTCGCCTTACTAAAACGACGTCATTTTAATTATTTGAAAAATCTAAAAAAATTCCTCTAATTAGGATCGAACCCAAGAACTGTTAGCCATTAACCAGCACGTCGACCAGTTGAGCTATGAGAGATTATTGAAATATTTGACAAACATATCTATATATAATTCAAAACAAAAGTTCATCTTCTTCCCCTCTTCTCGTGCAGGAATCAAAAATTAAAAACCCTAGCCCTAATTGAAAAAATTGTTCGTTTATGCATCTGCAAATTCTGTTTATTCACGATTTGTATTTGTTTGGGTCTGCATTAGGGTTTGATTTAAGAAAACGGGAGATTTCGATTATGGGTTACTAGCTTCTCTCCCTCAAAGCCGAAGCTCTGCGTCAATGGTGGTGGCTTTTTTGGAACTCCATCGAACATGAACCTCTGCTCCAAGTGCTACCGAGACATCCGAGAAGTGACAATGCACATGAACTTGCATTTACCAAAATTGTTCAAGATCATGGTATGGTTCATCAATACTCTTGCGCATATACACCACAACAGAATTCTGTAGTAGAACGTAAACACCAACATTTATTAAATGTTGCAAGAGCATTGTTATTTCAATCTAACATCCCATTGCCATATTAGAGTGAATGCATTTGCACAGCTGTCTTCCTTATTAATAGAACTCCTTCTTTACTTCTAGGAAAGCAATCTCCTTATGAACTGTTGAATAAGAAACCACCAGATTACTCTTTTCATAGATCTTTTGGTTGTTTGTGCTATGTGTCTACATTATCTAAAGATAGAACCAAATTTTCTCCTAGAGCTGACTCATGTGTGTTTCTAGGATATGCTTCAGGATATAAGGGATATAAGGTCTTACATCTAGACATTAACATTGTTTCTGTGTCTCGTAATGTGATTTTTCATGAGAAACTTTTCCCATTTAAAACTGATCTTACTCATCATCCATCTGTTGATCCTTTTTCCAAAACTATCTTGCCATTACCCATTCCATCTATTTTAGATTCTGCTATTCATATTGCTGATACTCATTCACCATCCCATCCTCTATCTCCTGTCTCTACGCCATTATCTTATGCATCTGCATCATCATCACATACACCTACACCACTCTCTAATGACACATCTATACCACAAGAGACTGTCACACAAGGCACAGGTCAGGCTCAACTTCTCAATGTCAGGCCAAAACGTTCAGTCAAGGCTCCAGGTTACTTGTCTGATTTCCACTGTTCTTTCACCAAAATTTCTACTCCTCTTTCTCCTATAACTACTCCATATCCATTATCTTCTGTTCTCTCTTACACTAACCTCAAACCACTATACCAGTCCTATATTTTTTCTTACTCTCTTGAAACAGAACCAAAATCTTTTAAGCAAGCCATATTATCACCTCATTTCAATAATGCAATGAATGAGGAACTTCAGGCTATGGAGATCAATAGGACTTGGACAGTTGAATCTCTTCCTCCGAGAAAGAATGTTGTGGGCTGTATATGCGTATACACCATTAAGTACAATGATAATGGCAGCATTGAGAGGTACAAAGCCAGACTCGTTGCTAAGGGCTTCACACAGCAAGAAGGGGTAGACTTCACTGACACTTTTTCACCAGTAGCTAAACTTGCGAGTGTGAAGTTACTGCTCAGTTTAGCGGCTATTACTGGTTGGAACCTTTCCCAAATGGATGTCTCTAACGCTTTCTTACATAGTGACCTTGATGAGGAGATTTACATGAGTCTACCACAAGGCTACACTCCTTCTTCCGGTACTCTTCCTCCTAATCCAGTGTGTAGGCTGCATAAGTCTTTATATGGGTTGAAGCAAGCATCGAGGCAATGGTATCATTGTCTTTCTGATGCTTTAAAATCTGCTGGCTATACTCAATCACCAGCTGATAATACTTTGTTTGTGAAGCAAAATGGTCCTCAATTCACTGTTGTTCTAGTCTACGTTGACGACATTATGATTGCTAGCAACAGTCCTACTGAGGTCAGAGCTCTCAAGGATGCATTTAACTCTAAATTCATAATCAAAGACTTGGGTGCATTGCGATTCTTCTTGGGTCTTGAAATTACTAGAAGTACTGCAGGAATATTAGTTTGTCAGAGGAAATATGCTTTGAATATATTGACTAATGCAGGCTTATTGGGTTGCAAACCAAGCACAGTCCTGATGGATTCAACTATTAAGCTGAGCAAGACAACATGAACTCCTCTTCCTGATCCTACTCCATACAGAACACTCATTGGCCGCCTCTTGTACTTAACCATCACATGGCCTGATATTACATTTGCTGTTCATTGTGTCAGCCAGTTCATGTCAGCTCCAACAGATACACATCTCCATGCTGCTCATAAAATCCTGAAGTACATCAAGAACAATCCTGGACAGGGTTTGTTCTATTCCGCATCTTCCGAGATATGTCTCAATGCCTTTGCCGATGCAGATTGGGCTACTTGCCCGGATACAAGAAGATCTATTACTAGCTATTGTGTCTATCTAGGTGACTCTCTCATCACTTGGAAGTCGAAGAAGCAGGACGTTGTTAGCCGTAGTAGCACTGAAGCCGAGTACAGAAGCATGACTCATGCAACCTGTGAACTACTATGGCTACACCAGCTTCTCACAGATTTAAAGATCACGGTACACTCTAATGCCAAACTCTTTTGTGATAATAAATATGCAATGCACATTGCCACTAATCCGGTCTTCCATGAAAGGACCAAACATGTTGATATTGATTGCCATACAGTTAGGGATCAAGTCAAGAATGGTTTCTTGAACTTGATGCATGTCTCTAGTGCCAATCAACATGCTGACATTCTGACCAAACCACTTCATCCCGGTCCTTTCCATTCCATCCTCAACCGTATGTCGATTTCAAGCCTTTTTCTTCCACAAGAGGGTTCTAATTCAAAGGCTTAAGGGGGGTGTATTAGTGTATATAGCATACTTGTAAATACTATAGTGAAGAAGACTAGTATATAACCCACATGTACATTTACTTTCTATTTTAACGAGAATAACAAAGTTATTTTACTCTTGTTTAATAGAGAAGCAAGCCGCCTCTGCTATAGCCGCCTCTGCTATAGCCGCCGCTAAACCCTAATAATCCCGAAATCCAGCCACAACAGAGCCACAAAATTGATTTTGGGGATTTTGATTTTTCTGGGTTTTCTCGGGTCTGGATTAGCGGAATTAGGGCTACGAGGAGGAGGAGCTGTTTGTGGTGGATGCTGACGGTGATGAGGTTGATATTGCGGCGGCGACGGAGGAAGGATTCGAGGGATGAGGAATCGTGAAGAAGATTTCTTTTTTTTTGTATTTTTTATTAATTAAAATAAATAGATATATAGATATGTTTGTAAGAAATACCAATAATATTTCACGGTTCAACTAGTTCACACGCTGGTCGATGGTTACAGCGTCTCGGGTTCGAGTTGAGGGAAGAGCAAAAAAATTATATTTTTCAAACAATTAAAACGACGTCGTTTTAGTAAGGCGACACTGTGTCATGCCAACTCAGTTTCCGCCATGTCTTGTCAGTATTTTTTAACGACTGACTAACGTCATTAATAGTCAAGGTAGGTTTTAGCTCAGATTCGATAGTTGGGGTAGAGAATTTGAATTTTATTATCGTTTAGGTAGGAAATGACATCCTATTTTAGTTCGAGTTTTTTTCGGCACACCAAATTTAGTACAAGTTGGTTTGGACCCTTTTACCGTATCGGACAGTAACGGTGAAAGTGGTTAGGAGAAGAGGTTTGCTGTGCCTTCGACGTTAAACGATATTAATCGCTAAAGTTTACAAAACAGACTTAAATTTTCTGTCAAAGTATAAGATAAATCTGATACTATTCTTTGCCGACAAAACAATCTAAAATATGTCTAACAAAACTAATTTTGACGAATGTGTTCCCTTGTAGAAGTTCCTTAACCATCGCCGGGTCTTTTGTTCATTTGTATGTCAAACTGTTGAAATATATTTCTTTGATGCTCGAAAAGCTTGTGATGGAATCAATGAAATAGAATTTCACTAGGAGTAATTGTCTAAAATAACACATTTTAAATTTTGTGTTCCAAACTTAGCACCATTAGTTAAAATTGTCAATAATAACATAAATTTAATATTAAAATGATACAAAATCTTTTTTTTAATGGAAAAAAACTAAACCTTAAATAGGAAATAGTGAACCCAAACATAATGTTTTTATTTTATTTTGAATTTATTTTGGGTAAACAGGTAGGTATTTTCACATAATTTATGATAATTTTGGAATTTTAAATTTGATGTACAAAAAATAATTATTTTTGCTATTTTAGGGTATTTCTTTTTTCACTAATCCTATAACTTGTTCAAGAAGGCAGGCAGTTTGAACAAGGCGATTGCGTTTGTTTAGGCAATTGCTGAATTATTGGATATATGGTTTTGTTCTTTCTAGCAACATGAGAGTCTTTGTAGATTTTGATCAATTTTATACAAGTATACAAGGATGCAAATCCAGCCACTTGCAGTTCTAACAAGGTTTGATTGATGAGAAAGATTTGCAGTTCTATGCTTCTTCTGATGGTCCGCATCATTTACTTCCTTTTTCCCTTAACGTATGTGACTTTGGTTTTGGGCTACTTGTCAAGTATCATGTAAAATTGTAAACTATTATATGCTTGCTTATATTACACATGAATTTTACTGCAGTCTTGCAACTTGAAAAGGTTTTGGATTGGCTGAGCTAAATCGTAGAACTTGGTTTCAAACAGGCTCCAGATAATATACGTGTTCAGTTTGTGGTGTTTAAAGAACATAACATCAATTTAAACGTCAGGGAAAGAATAAATTACATCACATAGAAAAAGATGAAATATATTCGCATCTCGGGCCAGATCACACAGATCTAGAATAGTTGTATTTCCACTATTAGTCCCACATCGTAAACAAGAGGGAGCGCATCAATAGAAACCTCTTTTACTTAATGGACTTTAACTCAGTTGGGCCTTCCACTAGTAGGCCCACTAATGAATATCCAAATCTGAGAATTTAAATGGGTTCCACCCAAAATTGATAAATCATCACAAAGAAATGTAATGAAAATACTTGGGTCGAATCTTTAATATTAATCGAGAAATAATATATGCATCACTCGTTTACGAAAATTATAATTAATGTTTGGGTCCTTTATGATAATAAATTAATAACGGTACTCGATTCTTAGGATTTAAAGGTGCTAGAAGATGTCTTTCCTCATACATTCCGAATTGGAAGCATTGTTGTGGGGGATGAAATGTGTTATTGAAAAAGGGTCATTCTGTGATTTTTGTAATAGATTGTGCAGAACTGTTGAAGATGTTAGAGAATCAAAAAGATTGGTCAGCGTTTTCTTTTGTTTTTTGTAGAACTGCCCATCCATAATTAAGAACTATTTTGCAAATTTTCTGTTTTGTTGTACATTAATAATATAAACAACACGATTTAGGAAAGATGCTTGATTTTCTTATAGACTAAGACTGGTGTAGTAGAGTTTTTTTTGTTCTTCGCATGTTCCCTAATATTTTATACCAAAACTAGCAGAATTTGCACGATTCATTAAAAATTAGCACAAAGACGACTTATGAGGAACTAATAATCCCTTGACTCTTCGCGCTCAAATAATAATATATCGCAACCTGCATGGGACAACGAGCATAAACAGACACCAACAAAAAAAACAAAAAAACATTTGTCACGTTCTTGTTCTTACAAAAGATTATTGGGATATTGTCACTTGTTCGATACCTCTTTTAGAGAACTCTTCACACCTCCCAAATTCCAACTTTTTCTTCAAGTAAATTAAATAAAAGCTGTTCGGCGTGGTTCTATTTCACTCTAACATCAACCGTCGAGCAAAATAGATAGAAGTTTTCGTTAATTATGTAGCAAGTAAAACACTATATAGATTACGTGGAAAAGTTTATAATTCATCGCTAGAGTAAACCGGAATTGTATCTATTTAAATGGAAATTATTAAATAGAAAAAAACAAAGCAGGAGAAAAAAACATAAACTATAATATAATGGAAATTATGTTTTTGAAAACTTATCATTTATTTAGAGAGATTGTTTATCAGATTTATGGATAAAATGAATCAATTTTTAAAAATCTAAATATTTTTCAAATTACGCGAATTATCAATTTAAAAATCTAAATATTTTATTATTTTTATAACGTAGTAATCATAATTATTCGAGAGAGTTACATTAATTATTTTATTATTTGTATTTGTCTACTAAATAGATTTTGTGTGGTAAATGACTTGATTTGTTTATTCAAGTTCTCTAAGGAAGCAAGAATGGAGGAATTTCTTGACTTTAACGCTAGAATCTTTCTTTCACGAGGGAACCCGGGGCACAAACCCACAATATCATCCACATGCACAGACAACGTTTTAATTAGCATCTCTAACATGGAAATTCTTATGCGGATGATGGAGCTTAAATTGATTATTTCGAACTCTGGATAATTAGCAGCTCTAACATGAATTTTTTTGTTATTCGCTTATATTTTTAAAACTGATAAATTTGGTCTATAACCATTTTGAATCGAACATAGGAATACAACTAGCCTCCACTCAAACTGTGATTTTGAAATTTTTATCCTTTAAGAAAACTTTTGTTTGTCTGACTTCTGTTTTGTTCCTCCATTCAGGGTGTTAAAATATAGAACGTAAGCTGGATTATTTTCGTGCTCCTTTATAGCTAAGCTCTTACTCTTCTTGGAGAGTATTATCTTACACATGTTACGTTTTCAACCACTAGTAAAGAGACCGATCGAGTCTTTAAATATTGACTTGATCTCCGTTTCAACCACAAATTCTCTTCGGGGAATTAATTATTCTGCTTGGCCTGAACAACTGAGAAGTCTGAGATTATTAAAAAAAATTATCTAAAGAAAACTACGAAGACGCATGTTGTGGAACACCTTTCCCTTTCATGAAGAGGCAAAGAAATGGATAAAATGAAGAGAAAAGAGGATAATGAGACAAAGGTGAACGTCTCTTTTTTTGTTGGTTCTTGCTTCCTTTCGCAATCATCCATCTATCTCTATACCTATATGGGCCCCCACCACATTTATATTCCTCTTTTCTTTTAATTCAATCTTTTATTTTCTCTGGATAATCCTTCCTTCCTAGCGACAAACGGGCTGATTTTTTTTTTTTTTTTTTATCACGTCTGTCTTGTAATTTATTGTATTGAGTGAACTTAATAAACTGAAACCTAAATTAATCTTTTTTTTTTAAGTTAGAGCTTCTTTTTTTAACCATTTAAGATGCTTATAGTGGTCGACATACCCAACAAAAATAATATAAAATTCGTCCTCTGAAATTATTATATAGAGCATTTTTTCAACAACTAAACCATCATGCTAGTTAGTTATCTTGTGATCTTTTTTTTTATTATTCTAATAATGGTTAAATGTACCCAAAAAAAACCAACATGTGACAAAAAAAATCCACCAAAAGATTGGTTAAACAAGAGATAGATTGTAGATACATTTCATCAAAAAAAACCATAAGAAATCGAAAAATGGATACAATCTCGAAGATTTCTGATTAGCCGTCCGCTCCTCTAGATGGAAGACGAACCTGAAGTGATAAGAGGAACAAGAGCTTTGCAATCAGAGAAGACATTTAATTCTCTGATGCCTAACGTAACTGCAGTTGTATGTGCAACCTTCACAGCTAAAAACTATGCAAATAAAGCAGTTGCTACATGATAATTAAGAGTTAAAAACCTGCTCAAAAACAGACATGGTTGTGTCTTTGAACAACCATCCCATTCCACTAATACCGGAGATAAACCATGCTGCATAAGAGCAATTAGAGACATCAAGTGCAGAGAAATATCCTCTTCGAGATTTTTCTTCGGCTTCGATGGACTCAAACGACTCAAACTAATACAATGTATTGAACCTAGAAGGAGATTTCAAGTAAGAGCATCATACTAAGATAAAATCATGCTAACAGAACGGCGCCTAAGAGCCTCAAACTGAAGTAATATATATGCATTGATTTTAAAATCGCGAAATGGTATCAGGTGTAGCATGGATCATGGTTCTATTAATAAAAATATACATATCCAAATTACCTACCATTTAAATATGTTTCATTTCTTTAATTAGGATTTCTTAGATTTATGTTATTTTTGACGGCTCTTATGTGGATGGTGCTGCGCTGTCTACTACACAAAAACTTTCATGTTTCTCTAAACCACTTTAAAAATGTTACTAAGATTTTTCTATCTTATATTACATCAAGAATAATAAAATATTTTAAAACTAGATTAATCCGTGAGTTATGTAAGACTTTGGTTATATGTTATTAATTAATTATGTGTTATTTTTACTCTTTATATTTTTACTTATTTTGTCTCAAAAATATTTATAAAGTTTGTAAGATTAAATATCTAGTTTTTGTTTTTTTTTTTTTTTTTTTTTATGCCTTTCGGCCCCCGGGAGTAATCCTAAGCCAAAAGATCCAGACTAATCTCCCGGATGGGAGTGACACAGCCCACTTATAATGCTCCACTTGGCCAAGTGCTTGTCCTGGTAATTTCGCTCCCGCGGTGAATCGATTCCTGGCCTAGACCAACAGGGCCGACACTCACCGCAGTAAAGGAACCAACCGACCACCAACAACTTGGTTAATCTAGTTTTTGATGGGGGTAATTTTTTTTTTTTTTCCAAAATGTTGGGGTTAAGTTCGTTCGTAAGGTAACTAGACCGTGACTCGTGAATGTTGAATCCATGAAGAATCTCTTGTGACAGCATCAATGAGGGAGCCATATTTTATCCTGTAAACGCGAAAGAGTATAGCGATGCGGTTCTTAAACAACTTTTGATCGACATGAAATGACATACATATCTTCCAAAATCGTATATAAACTATTTAATTTGTTGAACTTACATGTGTACCTCTTCAGATAACATATTATTTTTCCTCACGTTATGTCATACTGTTTATATATATAAGCATATTTTGTTCATTCTGTTTTGCCTACACCGCCAAAGAAGCTGTTCAAAAAAAAAAAGCGAGGAAGCGAATAAACCCAAAAGACCCGTTGCCCGTTGGGATATGCCATTCTTTGCCTAACCGACCGGGCCAAAAGTCGTCATGCTTACTAACCGTGAAGTGGTATATCCTCCGGTTCTGCTTTATCCCACCATTACTATTTACTACTACGTGTCTCCTTATCATAATTCCTTTCATTATTTTAATATTCTTATAAATAACTTTCGCTTCTCTTCGAATATTCGGACCCAACTCATCTCTCTTCACGCATTTTTCGTTCTCAAAAAGAAAGTTCTCTCCTTTTATAAAAAAAACCATTCTCTCTCTTCTACAAACCATCCTGAGATTTCCATTCCCTCTGCCAAAATCCGAGTGTGGTTTCTTTACACATTCAGAGGTTTTAATTTATCGATTAGTAACCAGCGAGAAATGGGTTTTTCGAGGGCAAAACGTGTCACCGATCCACTCGCCGACGAGGTTAGGGCTCGTCTCGTTGGATGCAGTTTTAGCAGCAGCAGCGAGCATACCGGCGACGGAATCGAAAACGACGACGATGATTCCCCTTGTCTTTCTGATCTGGTCCAGGGCTTCTTGGAAGATCAAGTTGAGACAGTTCAAGATGAGCCACGCTGGTGTGATCACGACTCGGGATCCGACTCAGATTCTGACTCCGAACAAGTCGACCTCCCTGATTTTGCCGACGATATTGCTAAACATCTGAGGAACTCTCTCAGGGAAGACTCCTACGGAAGAATGGTGTTACTCCACGTGGCGAGAGCGATGGAAATGCTGTCGTCCCTGCGATCTGATCACGAACAGCGTCTCGTTTTGCGACGTAAGCTCATGTCTCTTCTTAGAGAGCTCGGACACAATGCGGCGATCTGCAAAACTAAATGGAAATCCTCCGGCGGCCTCACTGCCGGTAACCACGAATTTATCGACGTCGTGCACACACCCGCCGCCACCTCACCTCAGACCGTCCGTTACATCGTCGATTTGGATTTCGCGTCGCATTTCCAGATCGCCAGGCCGACGGTACAGTACGCGCGCGTGCTTCAATCGCTTCCGGCGGTTTTCGTCGGACGAGGGGAAGATCTGAAGCGGATCCTGCGGCTCGTGTGCGACGCGGCGAGGATGTCGCTAAAGAGCCGTGGTCTCACGCTTCCGCCGTGGAGAAAAAACCAATATATGCAGACGCGGTGGCTTGGTCCATACAAACGCACCGCCAACTTAACGACGTCATCTCCCGCCGTTAACACCATCGTGTGTCGTGCCATCGGTTTTGATAACGCCGTCGGTGGCCGTCTATTTGTGCGGACTCGATAAATTTAAACGATAAAGCCATGTGTCATTTTTTAACTCGAAATTCTCCGTAATACTAGAGAATAATAATTCATTATTTAGAAATTATCGTCTGAAGTTATTTTTTTTAAGAGAGAGAGAGAGAGAGAGACAAAACAGAGAAACTTAAGTAAAAAAAAAATCCGGATTTTACGAAGAAGAGAAAATTCTACGCGGAAAATGAACATCGTGATGAAATCACAAAATGTTACGAGCAATTATCGAGTGCGACAGAGATGCAGATAAGGTATTAATTGATAGCCGTCGGATATCGTTCAAAGAGTCAGATCCAAAGGTAGAAAAGTAAAAAGACAGATCAAACGGGCGTCGAGATTGATGTAGAGGATAATATATTTATATATCGATTTTGTGTCGACGTGGCAATAACGTACGTAGTTCTCGCGTACACTGAATGTGACTTGGGCGTGAGAAGTCACGTCGAGGTCTAGTCGCGTGGTTTTGTCGTGTAGTATCGACCACACCTGATAAAAGCCACAGTAGAGAGATAGAAGAAAAGTGGGTTACAAAATTTGTAGCACGTGGAATAAGATAAGGTTTATCAATACTTTTATATTTGTTTTTATTCTTTTGTTATATGCGAATATTCGGTTTTTCTTTTTCAGACCAGATTTTGTTATCCACAAATATCACAACTGATCTAGCCCTTCTGTCTTTAAACTATTACGATTTATATCCATCATTAGTGAAATTTTAAAATATTGTCGTATTTTACTAATGATTCAATTTCTATGGTTCACTTAGAATAATTAGATTTCTCTTTCATATAATTCTCTATTTTCTATTCTAAAAATAATATTTTTCTATTTTATTGTTAATTGATAAATAATATATTTTATCTATAAAATTTACAAATTAATTCATTAATTTTGTTTATTTCGATTTTTTTATAAATTTACAGTGTTTAAATATATATTATAATCAATATTTAAATAAAATCTATCGTAATTTTTTTCAAAAGTGATCCATTAAACAATTCTTAAGTGGATAAATATAATAGATTTATAAATTTAATATATTAATTTTGAAATTCAACTCGTGAAAAATGAGATTATTTCATATTTGAAAAATAAAATATTTCTCAATTTTAGAATTGAAAATATAATTAGATTATAAAAAAATTACTCCAAAATAGAGTTTGGAATCAAATTTAGAGGAGGACCGAAGATATCCTTATATGCAGTAATTAATCATGTGATGCTGCAAATCGATTTGAGTACTTCCCGAGAAATATTTTAGAAGTAGGTCTCAAAGATCACCATTCATGCGCCGAACGAGTCATTCCATATAGTTGGTCGGAATTGATCTCATCTATTCGATGATAATAATTGTTTATTGGTCTAGCTAGTCAAAATTTTAAACGTTGTTGAAAATTATTTTATATTTGTCTCCGTTTTACAAAAAATATCGTTTTGAGATTTTATTTTTGTTTCATAAATAATTTTATTTTATGGTTTTAATATAGAATTCTGAACAAAAATCCAAATTTAATTTTATTGGTTTAGTGTATTAATTAGAGAGAACAATTTTGTTTAGTGTATTAATAAATAGGTAATATAAAACTTTTAGTAGTTTTCTTAATATATGTGAAATATGTTAAAATGATATTTTTGTGAAACAGATGGAGTATAATACCAACTATAAAACAAAAACTTATTTCATGTTAATATAAATATCATGTTAATATACATTTGACGAAACTATGTTTCTCGTTGACATTAATACAATCCATGAAAGGAAATGATTTTCTTCATCGGAAATTTTTAAACTCAAGTATCCAAATAAGTTCATGAAATATTGTAAACTGTAACAGCTTAAACCACCTTGTAAACTGTAAACTGTAACAGCTTAAACCAGTTAATCAAATGAATTTCTTTGTTGTTTGTTTGATTTTTCTTTTATCTTTGTCGATATAATAGAATTGTCATCGCCACAAAACTTTATCCCTTTTGCTTCCATTAATTCAATCAATTAATTACTCCCATATATGACAAATTTGGTGACACCGTTAAATAAAATGATGTTGAATTAACTAATTTACAACAATCATTTATCTGTTATCTGATGTTGAATTATTTCGCAGTGTGAAAAGTCCCACCAAGCACATAGAGACATTTTGATCTAAAACGTGTGCTATACTTTGGGCTAAAAATGAAGAAAAAAAAATTTTGGGGCCAAACAATGAAAACAAAATTTGGAGGGCCAAAAAAATGAAAAAAAAAAATTGGAGCCAAGTTAAATGTTTCAATGGGCTTGGCCCAGAGCCGACCCTGGCTATAGTTAAACTTTTCTGATATTTCTTAGCCAGCATCAATTAGGTAAAATACACAAGACTTTTATCCAAAAAAATACACTCTCCTACTTAAAAAAAAAGTTTATAAAAAAACATACATTTTCGGTTATCTATCTAGAGCACCCACATTAGACACTTAAGTGGGGTGCCTTCCGATTTAAAAAAAAAAAAACAATTATTTTTTTATGTCGCGACACATCATTACATTTTGGGAAAGATATATGTATTCCGCCAAAATTATGTCTAGGATGAAGATGGTCTTAAGACTTAAAAAGCAAAATACTTTACGTTATGTGTGTGAACAAAAAAATGAAAAGACGAATGGAGAAAAAAAAAGAATGGCCTTTGGGGAAGGAGAGAGAATTTGAAGTGGCCCCAATGAGGGAAGGGGGCAGTCAAGGACTCAAGTGTGGGGTCTCTTCGTTTCGCCTCCCCTTCGATACTGTTTTTTGGGTCTCTTTTATTTACTTGTTCCTTATTTTTGTTTTTTATAATTTCTAATCATTCATTCTCTTAGGAAACAAACGAAAGAGTGATGGATATATTGTTATTTGTTTATGTCAAAAAATATTATATTTTTCTATTAAATAGTCAATGTCAAATAAGTTGTACTCAACACTTATAGAAGCCCCCAACCCCGATTATGATACATTTGTTATCCTAAACTAAAAAAAATAGGAAAAAATAACTAAAAATTAGTAATTGGATTTTAAATCCAAAGAAAGTCATGACCCAAGGGTTGATATTATATAAGAAAACAGACAATCTCAACAAAATCATGCATATACATACTATTTGTATTTCTATCTTTCTTGATCTTTTAATATATTTTCTTGCTCTTTTCAGATCTACCTTCTTTATATAAAATTATAAATATTACAAGTTTTTAAGTCGACCGGCCTATACTCCACGAACCAAGGGTGTCTGTTGCCATAAATATTTTAATTAGTCGTTACAATTGGCTAGTGGCTTCAACCATTTATGCCCATACCGACACATATCGATCAGAAGTTGTGGACGTTGAACGCTTTTAAACCATTAGATGTTTTAAATAAACTTGTGTCTTAGAACTATACATGTCGCGAATTCCATATTTCTATACCTTTTAAATTATTTTTGATTTAATATTTACATGAGAGTGTAAAAATAATTTATATAGGAATAGATGTGTCAAAATTGACTCATGATCCATAGCAAATTGACTCATGACCATTGATCCATTACAAATTGATCAATTTAATCTATTTGATTCATGATCTATTTGATCCATCAATCTATTATGATTAAAAAATTGAATCGATCCATAACACATGATTCATTTTGACATCCCTATGACTAGGAAGGTCATAATTGCCGTGGATGATGTCTGATCATTCAGTCTTGAGGCTTTTAATTTGTTTTCCATTCACTTGAAGGAGTTATGTGGGTTCAATAAATAAAGTATGGGATCTTCTAGTTCTATGCTAAAGGGTTTGCTTCAACTATCAGATGGGCCTCACGGTCAAGTTTGCATCCTATTTAGGGCTTCCTGATCACCCAAACTTACGAATGTCGTTTTTTTGGATTAATTGGATTTGTTAGGCTTTACACTTTTTTTCTTTTCACTGAGGCCTATGATTTCAAACCCCTATCATCTCTTCTGCCTGTTACATTTTCATTCATAAAAGGAGTAGAAACGGAGAATCGATATTCTCCACTTCCATTTATGAATAGATGCATATATTTCTTTTACACGATTTTAGAACAGAATTTGGATCATAAACATTCGAATGTGGATTGTTCTTACTCTACAGATCTAGCACTTGGTAATACATGTCAAATATCCAAGACACGGTTTTGAAACCACTAACGAGGCATTAAATTCATATTTTTGTCAAGCTTTCAATTTATGTTCTCATTTAAACGTGTTGTTAGCAATTCATTATTTTATTAATGTTTTCGCTTTTTTGCGTTCTCATTAGTAATTGGAAAATAATATGAGGAGCTTCAATCTACCAGTAAAATATATCTGTTTTTGTTGGAAAAAATATGTACTCCCTCTATCTAAGTTTAAATTTCGTTTAAGAATTTTGTACACCAATTAAGAAAATAGTTAAATGCTCAATTCTATTCTATCCTTGTTTGACTATTAAAATTCAATAATATTTAATATGTGTATATAATTATGGATAAGAGAGATAAATAAATAGAAAATGTATTGAAATTATAAAACGTCATTTTATTTCGTAACAAAATATTTTTAAATGACATCTAATTTAAAATGTATATGTTTTAGTTGAAAACAAATATATCTGTTTTGTTTTTTGTTTGTGATATCAAACAAGAGGAATATCATATTTTAACGAATATGAGTTTTTTTTTGTTGGGTGCGAATAACGAATGTGAGTTTATCCAACCCTATGGACAATGTTAAAATAAATTTCTTTAGGTAGATTTAATTCAAAAGAAACTTCAATTTTATTTAGAAAAATATCGTAATGAACGAAGTGATAAACATAAGATTATATATAGGTTGTTGTTTGTAAGAAGAAATAGAATAAAAAAATGGATTGTTGACAAATATAAACATATATATGTATCAGATGGGCCTTATTTATGTTTGTTCCACATAACATAATAATCTGATAATTATACTTCTTTCAATTATTGGTCTTGTCTTCTATCTTACAACACTTTCATTGGTTTCCAAGTACGTCCAAATCCCATTAATGATCTTCTGTGTTGATGTATGTTTTTTTAAATTCTAATGTAAGAAATAAAATACACAAATGCGAATCTGACATAATAAAAAATAATAATCCAAAAGATATTCGAGTTTATAAGTATATATGGACTTACATACAATACAAATCACTAAATACCAGTAAAAATGAGATTTGTTACAATATTTTAGTCGTGAGTATTTTAATAACTTATGAATACCCATTAATTTCGACGTGCATTCAACATTTAATATCTAAATCAAAATGTTAATTTTGATTTTTTTTTTTATAAAAAAAATCGACATGGCCGTTGCCGCTTTTATCTTCAATCATTCTGAACTCTTTAGTATCAACATTCCGCCGACAAAACAATGGAGGGGAACTATCGAAATCTGAGAATAGAACAACAAGTATGAAAAAACTAAACAGTAATAATTTGCCAAGAAAAACAAACATAAAAAATATCCAAAAGTGTAAATATATCTCCAATTATTTGGACAACATTACATTTTTTTTTTTGGTAACGCGCGTTCGTCACAACTTACATGCCATTATGCCAACAATAATAATTGTCCATAATTTCGACTGCATAAAATGTCATCGGTAGATTTACATCATATGAAAGATACAAAACTTATTGCATTGTATAGAATCGATAATTCTACAAAATGGCTAAGACAAACACAAAGATTCATTTTTATCTTGTTTGTTTGCAGAAGATTCAATTACTTTGTTACCGAACAATTGGGAATTACATGTTCATTGTTGTAGATAAGAGTGTAATTATCACACAAATAAAAACAAAAATAATAATGTCAGAAAGCAAAGGTGTCTCGCAAGCAGGGAAAAAAAAAGACAGTTCGAAGATGATGAGGTTATCGGAAATTGACACGTGGGCTAAGTGCTGATTCATGTCCAGCAGTCTAACTTGGCACTTGTAAGATTCTCTGTGTTTGCTGATGGGTGGTCCCCATGTAATTATGTTCATTCAAACACGTTTCTAATTCCATTTCCAGTGACACTTAAGTAAGTCTTATTACCCAGATCTTTGCATGGACGTCAATCACCCACCTTCTTCTTATGGGTTGTTCATTGGTTAGCTAAACCGAGTCATTATATAGAATTGGTTAGCTAAACCGAGTCATTATATAGAGAAAAAAATGACATAATTTTTAAGGGAAGTTAATAAGTATCCTAATTAATAAAGTTTTCTAATGGAATTCGAGCGTAAAGTTCTAACAGATAATAATTGTAGAAAAACATACTAACGTAAATCTCGTGGCAAATAACTTTTACAGTTTCATATCTTGGTTTTTTTTTAACTTTTGACTTTGTTTTCTGATGGTGCCATCTTGTTCCCTAATAGAAGTTATGTTAACTATACAAAATTGCAAAAGTGAATCTTGAAAAAGAAGTTAAATATCATCCAATCACGCGTCGAAAGCTATAATAAAACTTGTTTCTTATCCATATTCTTTGAACAAAAAAAAAAGTATGCAAAAACGGCAGGGGTAAAAAGGTCAAAGAAGGAATAGAGTTAGAGTACAAAAGAATCCACGCGGAAAGACAGCTGTTCCCATGTTGCCATGTTGGAATAACTCTATGGGTCCCACTCTACTCTCTCACATATGCCACATTCTTCTCATCCAATTTTTCTTCGCCGCCTTTAGTACCGTCTCTTACCATTATATGATATACTATATATATATATATGTATTTTTTTAGTATATAATTTACACATTTTGTGTTAAGCAATAAAAAATCTTCTAGTTTATTAGGAATCTAAACGTTAAATGTAATCGTTTTTTATGCAAATATATAACCAATTCGTTCAAAAAGCTACAAACCTACAAAATCAAACGTTTTCTTTTATAATTAAATTAGGCTACAACAAACAAAAAATCAAAACATTCAGAATTCGTAAATTACAGAAGAATCGCAGAGAAATCAAAAACTATATTGTTGTTGGTTATAGAAATTCAACCAATTCTTTCTCTTGATGTTTTTATCTACTATAAAGATTCTCGAACTACCAAGATTCGGCTGCTTCCTCGAAATTTTGGTATTCCCTCTTTTTTTTAAAAAAACTAATTTTCCATTTTCCAAGTGTTTTAGGACCTGAAAATAATAACTACTGAATTTGATATGTGACGAAATTATGACCATCAATATTAACAGCAAATAGTTTTCACAAATAATTAACAATGAAATAACTAATGATCCATAAAAAAAAACAATGCAAAAGATGTAAACGATTTAAATCACACTAAGAAATAGCAATTTAAAATCAAGCTATGATAATCTAGTTGTTGAATGATTGGAATCGGAAAACTATAATTACAAACATTTTTTTAAAAAATAGCGGTCTAGAACCAATTCATGATAATTACTCGAAGACCGGATACCAAAGTTTTAAACCCTTCTGCTATTAATCAAGACTTGATCTTTATAGATATTCTAAATGGCAAGAACAGGTAGCTCTTCACATAACTTTGTAATTATATATATAGTCATGGTCTCCACATTATATATAAACAACGTGGTTTGATATTTTTTTTTTTTTTGTTTGTTGAAAAATGAAGAAAACAGCGGTTTAATTATAACTAGGAAAATGACCAATAATAAGTTTATGAGAGACTATTCGTGTCGGCTGTAGTTTGACACCTTAGTCCCGAAGTAGGTCATACGTGCTGCATTATTATAGACCTTAATTTTATTTTTAATCTTAATCACTCACTAATTGCGAATGAACAATGAGTGACGTGGCAAATTCGTTGCAGGCCACAATTTTATTAGAGTGGCACTACACTACAACACTTCCCCCCTTCTTCTCTCCTCCGCCTCATATTTATTACTCTGTCTCTCTCTTTCACAGAGAGAAGGAAATTAAAAAAAAAATTAATGAGAGAAAATTGATTCAAAAAATTCGGCAACATAATCCGAGAAGGGTTTGGTGAGCATCGGCGGTGGATCCGACGGAGATGGCGAAGACTGGTGTTTTCGATTCGGATCCGACGGCGATTGCGAAGGCGAAGGAACTGAAGCGAGAGATGAAGAAACTGCTGAGGAACATCGAGGAAGAAGATGATTTGGGCGTTCAGACAATCGATCAGTTGCAGGAGGCTCTGTCTGCGTATAAACAGGCGACGATGAGGAAGATGGCGAAATCTTCTTCTCTGGAGATGCTCGAGACGGTTTCTTGTCCTGACGAGTTTCGGTGTCCTCTCTCCAACGACCTCATGCGGGATCCCGTCGTTTTGGCTTCTGGCCAGGTCACATTCTGATTTGATTTTTTCTTCTAGGGTTTTTGTTCTCTGTTAGGTTGGTGAATGCTTTTTTTCTTGGATTTTGATTGCCTTGAAACTTCTTTCATCTGATTTTTCTCGAGCGACGGAGAAAATCCGACTCGGAGCCTCAGGTTTCGTGGAAATTCTTGCTTTGTGTCGGTAGGAAAAAAAGTAATCCGTGAAATTGATATTCGAACCTATTGGAATCTCAGAATGGGGAATTCTGGAGAGTCTTGAACACAAAAATTTGATCTTAGATGATAATTCTGCATTTTAAGTCCCTCACTTGTTTGTTTGATAATAATACCCGTGGATGTCGAATATACGTAAAATTGAATTGAAATTTTCAATTTTGTGTTTTTGCAGACATACGACAAGTTATTCATCCAGAAATGGTTGAGCTCAGGCAACAGAACATGTCCCAAGACTCAGCAAGTTCTGCCTCACACAGCTTTAACTCCCAATCTCTTAATCCGTGACATGATCTCAAAATGGTGCAAGAAGGTTGGGCTGGAGACGACGACAAATCAATTTCTTTCCAACCTTGTAAATGAAGAGAGAGGTGTCACAAGATCAGATCGCGAGATTTTCAATTCCTTGCTCTGTAAAGTCTCGTCTTCTAACCTTCAAGATCAAAAATCAGCTGCAAAGGAGCTAAGACTTCTGACCAAGAAAGGACCCGAGTTCCGAGCCCTTTTTGGTGAATATCCAGATGAAATCACCCGCTTACTGAATCCGTTGTTACACGGCTCAAACCCAGATGAGCACATTCAGGAAGATGTGATCACGACATTGTTGAACATATCCATACATGATGACAGCAACAAGAAGCTCGTCTGTGGAAACCCTAATGTGATTCCTCTCCTTATCGATGCATTGAGGCGTGGAACTGTAGCCACGAGAAGCAATGCAGCTGCAGCGATCTTCACTCTGTCGGCGCTCGATTCGAACAAAGTACTTATAGGGAAATCCGGAATCCTGAAACCGCTTATCGATCTACTAGAAGAAGGGAATCCATTAGCTATCAAAGACGTAGCTGCAGCGATCTTCACTCTGTGTATTGCCCATGAAAACAGGAGTAGAGCAGTTAAGGACGGAGCTGTTAGGGTTTTAGGTAAGAAAATCTCAAATGGGTTGTACGTCGATGAGCTTTTAGCTATTTTGGCAATGCTTGTTACTCACTGGAAGGCTGTGGAGGAATTGGGTGAGCTCGGTGGGGTATCTTGGTTGCTGGAGATAACCCGAGAGAGCGAGTGCAAGCGGAACAAAGAGAACGCTATTGTGATACTGCATACCATATGTTTCAGCGACAGGACGAAGTGGAAGGAGATCAAAGAAGAGGAGAATACTCATGGAACGATAACAAAGCTTGCACGTGAAGGAACGTCAAGGGCACAGAGGAAAGCAAATGGGATCTTGGACAGACTGAGAAAAGCTATGAATCTCACTCACACAGCCTGAGAGAATGCCCTAAAAATCCGCAATGTAAATTATCTAAATCCTTGCTCTTTTGTTTTATTTGGGTTCTTTCTTTGGCTTTCAGAATTTTTGTAAATTATTCATATCTTTAGGATCTGAATAATATTATAATATATGGTTTCCGTATATGAGGTTGTAAGTAGAAATCTGTGGGAATAGTTTTTATTTTATTTTCGTTTGATGTTTTTCTGGGGAATCAATAAAACCAATGTTGGCTTTATTCAGCAGTGAATGCCTTGGTCAACAAGTAACTGTGTAGCTTTCGTCTGTTTCTTGTAGAGAATTAAAATACATAGAAAGGCTGTCATGTCGTGTTCTTTCACATCCCACGGAACCACAAAACAAATTAATCTTATTCCACTCTCTCTGGAAAACAGAGTTTAATATACAGAGTCACGAGTTTTCATTATTTTAATTTTATATGATGTGATTTCTGTTCCTATTCCTCTTGCCGTATGTTACTTTCTAAATTATAAAACACTTGTCACTTTAACAAAACAGAAAAAGAAAAAAAAAACTATCATTTAAAAAAATATTTATAAATATGTACATTTTCATTATAATTACTAATGTAACTTTTATAATAAAAAAAATACAAACGTAATAATATTTGTACTATATAAAATTACTAACAGAATGAATATTTTGAATATTTAGATGTATATGTAAAATATTATAACGGAGTAGGTTTAATATTTATTACTATTAATTTATTTCGTTCCATACATGGCAAGAAAAGGCATGTAAGTAATGATAAAATCACATGTATTTTGTTTGTTGGTCTTGGATTGCTTGGAAGTTAGAATTAAATCACGAAATTGGCACAACTCGTGAATCGTAATAATTACGGGTCGATAGATCGAGAAAGTTGGGAAATGGAATATTGAATAGATAGATTCGTCACCCAACTTTCACAGAAAAGCCATGAAAAGAAAGAATTTGATTCTTCCGGCTTTTTATCCACAAGAAGTAACACTTACAATAGATGGGTTTTTATTCTACGGATCGAAAACAATTCCCCATAAAAAAACAAGAAAAAACGAATCCCACAATGGTGGGTTTACCCTTTACGTGTCCCCATCTGGAATCATATATACAAGGAAAATACTACGTTTTTATCTCTGTGGTGGAGTATTAGGCATTACTTTTTCTTTTTATCAAAAAATTCCGGATTTTAAATCCATAATCTTTTTTGGCGACGACCAAAAACTTAATGGATTCCCCCTTAGCAGAGTCTCTGTACAAACTATGGGCATCTCTTTTCTCAAAATGCTTCCAGCTTTGTATTTTTGGGAACTTGAACCACAAATTACCAAATTCTAAACGAGACTTTCAACCATATTCCAAATTGTCAACAAAGACATAGACAATAACGTGTAATAGGGATGTGATATTCTGATGTATCTAATTATCCCAATTACTGCTATTATATATACTAGTATCAGTTATCGCCGGAGATCGCGTATATATTTATTTCATGCAACTATGAAACTATGTGTCCGATGTTTAAACTAAACTTTTGAATAAAACTTTTAATTATGGACAAG
Organism: Eutrema japonicum; assembly: GCA_030161315.1. Classification (NCBI taxonomy): domain Eukaryota; kingdom Viridiplantae; phylum Streptophyta; class Magnoliopsida; order Brassicales; family Brassicaceae; genus Eutrema; species Eutrema japonicum. Next base: position 44,651,842 of record BSQW01000002.1, on the reverse strand, counting down.
TATTGGCCTTCTGATTGGTCCATGTATAAGTTTTCAGAGACTCACGGACCAATCATAAGGCCAATACAATACACATAAACATCAAAGTACCATATATAGCAGGTTAGTTCATATATCGCAATTTAACCAATCATAAGGCCAATACAATACAATGTGCAAAACCAAACATATCTATATACACGGTAGATAATCTTACACTGAAAACATTGGCAAGCAACAAACACACGAAACTGAAAAAGGTAAACGTCTGTTTTGTTCAGTCACTGAGTAGTTAAACTCGATCTCTCTTCCGCTTCATTGTGTGTATGCTACTAAGCCCCATTTGAATCAACAACCCACTTTGTAAGCCCAGACGTGATTCTCTAGATAAGCAACCACTGCCTCTTTGATAGCCAGATTTGGAACGAGTTTGGATGGGTCCAGTTTTTCACGCGTAACAGGATCAAACCTCCCCACCTAGCAAATGGTTTAAACGACCAAACCTTAACACGAATGAAAAAAAAACAGAGAGATCAATGCTACAACAATGCCAACCTTGTTAATATGTTCAAGGATTGCTGCTCTTTCATATGTAACCCCACTTGGAGAAATCACAGGATCCCGGAATATGTCAAGAGTAATGTTGCAACACAAATAATCTGGCACCTGAAAAAATGACCCAGAATGGTATTGACCTCAAATTTGAATAGAAGAGGGCTCTTACAAAAAGCTTTTGAAAGGAAAAGTTAATGCACCTCAGCTGGTTTGTCGTCTTCTGCAGCTTTCTCAAACACTCGATCAAGAGATTTCAATCGCTCAGTATGGGAAGAATAGGCTTCTTCCGAGGACTCTTCTGTTTGAGACATATCTAAAGCACGTTGTTGATTAAGAGCAGCCTCACAAGTTTCCCTAAGACGAACATGAATAGTTCCATAAAGCCACATTGAAGCATAGTTCCCAGTAGATTAAGAAAGAGACAGAACCTACTTCAAACTATTCAATTCCCACGAGCGCCTCGCAGAAACCAGTTCCCACTCCATGTATTTAGCTTTAGCAAGCTCTTCCCATATTTCTTCTACCATGTATCCTGTTGGATTTGCGCCTCTTCCAAGATCTAAAGCCTATATGAAACGTAGCCACATGAAGTTATGAAAACTATAGTTCTGTAGTAATAGATGATTTCAACAAATTAACCCACCCCTCGTAATTTTTCCCACTACAACCAGTGTCCAAAGTATCCACTAAGACAACTTTCAAAAGAAAAAGATGGGGGCTCAAGTATTCTTAAAGATGCTTGCAAACTACACTACTTAGTGTGTCAAGGCATCAAGTCCACTAATAACCTTTACAGTAAAAGTTTAGGAAAAACAAGGATCATACCCTTTGCAACTCTTTGATTCCATCAGCATACTCTTTCCTCTGCAATAATGCAAGTCCTAGCATGTAGTGGGCCTGCCACAGAACATGGGTGAAAAATGCCCATATGAGGGAGGAGAAAGGACCAAAGAATGCCCAGACAAGAAGAGGAAGACCAAAACAAAGAAAACTTGATAGATTCCATAAATAGCATGCCGAGCAAAAGAGAAGTGTCTAGATAAATAAAAACCAAAAGAACCAAACCTTGACAGAATTGTGGTCAAGCTGAATAGCTTTGCGACAGTCCTCTTCAACCCTAGTCCAATCACTAAATTTGATGCCAGCCACCCACACGCAAACAAGACAGTCATAAACAACAAGATGAACGATAAAGTATTGAAGTTTAAGAACTGATCAGAAATGTACATACTTTCGCTTCATGTGGCAAAGAGCTCGATTTGTCCAATAAACAGGAACCTTTGGTGACAAGGTTATCGCCTTGACAAGAAAATCAGGAAAATAGCAGCAAATGAATAAGTCATCATCTGAAAATTGATAACTTATCGATGAACACATAAAGATTCCTAAATGACTAATCTGAACCGAATTGGATTAAATTATGCTTTGATTATAAATGAATTGTCCAATTTTGAGATTCAGTCCCCACCACGCAGATCTAAATCAAATCCCCCAGAAACCAAAACCCTAACGATAATATAAGAGAAGGGGAGTGAAAAGCATGTACCTCGGTATAAGCGTCGATGGCCGCACCGAAACGTTCTTTCTTAAAGCAACTGTTACCGTCTTCCTTTAACCGCTCGGCTTGATTTGCCGCCATGACGGAGACAGCGCCTGTCACCATCTAAGCCAATCCGACAGAAACGAATCGCTTCTCTTTTCCTATTCCTCTCTATCTTCCTCCGGCGACGCAAAGGTCACTGAAATTTTAAAAGAATCGGTTATCGAAAGGAAAGGGTCGAGTCTTTACCGGGTCAGCCCGACAGTACTTGGGGGAAAATCCGGGTCGTAAAGTTTATGCTTAAAACGACCTTTTTTTTTTGTAAATAAACCAGTCTTTGCGCTTAAGGTCAATCCATGCTTAAAAATTCTTGACCTATCCATCGCATAATCATTCATTGATCTTGAAAGAAGTTTTGTGTACCCTTTGGCTACCTTACGTGGAGCAAAATTCGGATGCTTCCTTTATCGTAAGTCTTTAGTCTCTTCTGCATGGTGTATATACGTTTGGTATAGTAAGGTGTTTCAATTATTAATTAGAGATTCCTTCTGCTCTTTTAATTTTATGTATGAAACGTGTAGTTAAAAATTATATTTTCTATTTATTAAGTGAAATGCTAACACAGATGAATAAATGGAAATGTTTTTTAAATAGTTGAGGAAAGTCTCATGTCAACTAGACTTTCTGTATAATAATAACTAAACAGATAAATAAATGTAAATAAAAAACTGGAGATACATAATTGTTGACAAAAAATTCCACTCTTTTAATCTATTTGCCAATGCCAAATTTATTAAAACTTGGCACAGATATTTGTTACTTGTTCTTCTAAACCCATATTCCTGCTCGAAACTAGAATACATAAATTTCTGGTCCGGTTTGCTTATGTTTTTTATTGTAAGGTTTAAAATATATAATAAATTCACACATCACACCATTCAACATTACTTTGATATTCAGGCGAATCTTCTCTAAAAATAAAAACAAAGATAGTATAAACTAAAAGAACACAAGCATTCCGAAATACAAATAATATTACCAAGAGAGAACACACACGTTCAAACCTTTATCAAACAGTGGCAGCAAGAACCTTCACTAGATATAGTGAAGGGATTGATGAAAGCACTTTATCAAACCACTCGACTTTTCCCCAAATTTCACAGCTTTTATGCTTTTCAAGCGTAATCTCCGCACACCAAATTGTCTTTCAAAGAGAGTAATAAGGTGATTGCTCGTCCCACAAAACCGCTATCTTTCCACCATAATCAGTCAATCTAATCCCTTCTTTACCACGACGGAACTTAGGTAGTCCTACCAAACCCTTCAACTCTCTCCATCTGCTTGCCTCAGTGTCATACCATCTCAACACTCCGCCATGGGCAGAGTACAAAACATTCTCTATCTCGCAATAAGAATCTGCAACCATATAATAACCCATCCGTGTCCGTTCTCCAACAATATCCCATCTACCTTCCTTGGAATTGTAGGCAACCACGCCTTTGTCAGCCACCACGTGGAACTTTCCGTCAATAGATGCAGTTGCAGTGTAAATGCGGCCATGTGTCTCGCTCCAAGGGATGGGCTTAGGATCCCAAGTCTCTGTTGTTGTGTGGAACACCTCGATCGTTTTCTTATAGGAAACAGCATCGTCATATTTGTAGCCTCCTGCTACATATATCTTTTGATCAAGTACGCTAGAAAAAAGGGACAAGGACATCATCTTCACCCGCAAGCATGGAGCCTCACGCCATGTGTGAGACCGGCAATCCAGTATCGACATGGGGGTAGGGGAGGACATCTGGGCTAAGGTTCTTTCAAATGAGCCAATGTTGTAGATATTAGAGCCAACCACCACGAGACCTTGAAAAACCGGGTTGCGATGTCCTGGACAATTGGGAACTGGTACTGTAGCCAAAGCATACCCACTTGACTTCTCCCTCTTACTGGTTTCATTGGTTAGGGTTTCATCAGGTTTCCGGCAGAGGGTGAACCAGCGAGAATAAGAAAAGCTCTACACGCACACATAGAGACAACTCTCAGTGCGGCCCAAGAATGACCGGACCTTGTAAAGCTCCGGTGAAGCAAGGAGAGATCGAAAGCTCTTGGAGACGAGGGAAAGAGTCGGATAGTACAACCTTGAGAGGCGTGAAATGCAGCTCAATAGCAAATCATAGGGAAGTGATGGAATCGGGGACGTCAATTGCGACGTTGGCGGCATTGGCGTCGTCGATTGCGGTGTCAGCATCTTCGTAGCTGTAGAAGTTATCTTCCTCTTCTTAGCCGGAGGTGACATTGGCGTCGTCTTCTTTTTAATCGTAGCAGTTGTCTTCCTCTTCTTTGCCGGGGGCAACATTGGCGTCAGCATAGGCGATTGCGGCTTCTTCTTCGTCGTAGAAGTTGTCTTCCTGTTCTTTGGCGGGGGCGACATTGACGGCAGTAAGGAGACAATGTCGCCAACAAGATCCTCAGCTCTAGAACTGACATTGGTAGTTTCATCAGCTGATGTCAAAGCCTGCACACTTGTTTTCTTCTCATTTTCTGAAGAAGTGGCTGCGTTAACAGATGCGTCATCAGGAGGCGACCTTAAGACATCCTTGCTGTCCAGGAGTGCTCCAGGTTCAGTCTCATCATTGATATCTGAAGTTTTTGATGACTCCGGTTCTTTTTCCATACTGTGATGTTCAACATCAGGCTTTTCTTCATAAGTATTATCCAAGTCAGTGTTGCTAGGATTATCAATTTGTTTAGGCTCATCTTTAGCATTCGTATCATCTTGCATCTTTGCGGACTCAGTATCAACAGACGAATCATTCTGTTGCACAACACCATTGCTAACTCCTGACTTACCAGATTCATCCTTAGGTGCATCAGTTCGCTCGTGTGTAGAACTAGAATTGTTGGAGAGAGATGACATAACCAAGGCATATCTATCTGCTACCTCATGTTTATTATACGAAAATAAAAATCAATTATCAATCTACTTGAGCAAAATGAAGAAAGACATCTATCAACAAAATTTCAGAAGTTCAATGCTGATTTAAGGGAGAAAGAAACATGCCTCTACTTCTGCTTCCTTTGGTAAATGACCTTGACTAACCTGCAGGCTTGCCTCTTCGTCATTCGCAACAAGTTGGTCCTGCTGCAAAGCACTATTTGCCACTTCACATATAGAAGCCACTATCTTACTATACTTATCCAAAGGGACACCCGACGATTTCACTGCTTCAGTGAGATATGTTTTGAGCTTGCTGGCACAGTTACTGAGAACTTGTTTTGCTAACCTCCGTGATGCTAGGGCAGCCTGAGGATACGTTGAAAGAATTAACAAAGGAGCATTCTGAAACATAATTAGCAAGAAAATCAATGTATCACCTCATCATCCTTTCTAACATAATGTAGAATTAGTGAAAGCATTTCTGGGGGTATATCATCGCTTTCATCTAAAACAAGGGTCATAATCTTCTTCATAGATGAAAACACGTATCCTGGATGATGCTTCCTGAAAGGAAAATAAAATAATCATCAGACAAACATGATATCCAGTGAGAAGCTTGAGGAGGAAAGTAAAACCAAGTTTCTGTAAAAAAAAAAAAAAAGTAATCAGAATGATATGGCTGCTCCTCCTGACATTAGTAGGAGCCAAATAGTTTATCTGACTGATGTGCTGAGTGGTAACAACAGCATCCACAAATCTAACATGGCATATAAGGAACCTAAAGGAGAAACAATTCATGATGATAAGAACGGTACACAATTCCATGTATGTCTTATATTTTCTGGACCTTAAATAAACTTGCATCAATCACAGAGCCGTTGCTAAGTTCGCAATGATTCCATCAGAATGGATTTATTAGCTTGTACCTTATAGCCTTGAAGAAATTCTGGAACATCTCAATAAGAAGTGCATCACACTGAAGATCCAACATCACAAGGCATAATCTGACCATAGCCACCATTTCAAGGATATAGGTCCTTAACATATAGGAGCGACTAGAATTCAAATTTTCAAATGATGATACAATTAACTTAAATACTTCCTGCGCAAGAATAGAAGAAAAGAATCAGCGACAATCACCTTTATGCCCATTTCCTAAAGAAAATTAACCAAACAATAACATACTTTCATCTGTTCATCATCATAAGGACGATGCGTAGCAGTTATTCTTGTAATCTCAGTGATGCAGGCAGCGACTGCTACTTTCACATCGACATCTGAATGTTTGAAGAGTTTTCCATCGACTAATGCTTTCTTCAATGGAGAGAGTGCATTCTGCATTGAGAATGAAGGTGACTGACCAACATCTGACAGGCAGAGGAAAAGATTCTGCAGCAAAATACAAAATGAATATCAAACTCAAGAATTCCAAAATCACAGCATCCCCACCAAACACTTGAATCTGAAAACAGATAAGGAGGATTATAGAGAGAAATCACACAAAGGCAGGATCCCTAGAAGAAGGTACAACGATAAGAGAAAAGATACAGAGTTAAGCCAAAAACAAGAAATCGACACAGGCACTTAGCATTGCAATAAGCCGAAGAAGAAGACCAAGAGAAAACAAAACACAGATAGGAGGAGCTCACGTCTAGGAGATAAAAAAGGTCAACGACTGAAGAAGGCGGGTCAATAAGCTTTTTCCCTACTTCCAGAATCTCATTCTCGAGCTTTTTATAATTCTCGAGCTTTTTATAAGAAACCCACATGACTCCTTCTCCCTCTCCCTCTCCCTCTCCCTCTCAAATTCCCCCCCAAAGGTCACTGAACAAAACACGCTAGGGTTTTCTGTATTTTTTTAAATCGACGACGTTTTGATTAGATCAAGGCCCACAGGCCAGAATTACATGGTGTAGATATCTAATCGTGAGCTTCTTCAATTTGCAGGAGAAATCTGTAGATGAACTTAGCCTCCTCTTTTTCATTGAAGTGAGAGACCCTCAAGTTTTACTTCCAAAGATTGTCACCACTTGCGCTTCCTCAGGCACTCATTTCTCAACTCTCAAGATCACTTTTCGTTCCAAGCATGTCAACTTACATCAACGTCATTTATCAGCAATTCCTTCAGATACACGTAGAAAGGATTTAACTTGGCAATTCAGACTACAAAAACTCTGGGAGAGATCAATCCGAGGAACAGGTAAGCTTAAGTGGGGGTTATTGGTTCTTGCATTTTAATGGATTTCTCATATTTAGAAATCTTAATGAATCCATTGATTTTAAAATCAGAGAAGCGGATTTCAAAGTTAAATAATTGGATTTCAAAATCAAATAAATGAATTATTGTAAATCAAACAAATAAATTTACAAGAATTTTAGTATTATAAGAAAATTAAAAAAACAAACCAAAAAAAAATTTCGTTCTTTTTTTTTCACTAATATTATAGTATTCTCCTAAAGTATAGAATATCTCCACATAATATTGCTCTCAATTGATTGGAATGTTCTCTTTCTTGATCATGGGTTCCAAGAATTTCTTCATCATTGTTATTAACTTCTTCAAGATCTTCTTCTTCATCAGAATTTGTTTTTTCAGGAAAACTATATGTTCGACAGTACTTTCGAAGAAAGTTAGGTAAACCAGCACATGCAAGTACGATTTTTGTCTTTGACTTATAAGGAAAATGAGGAGCATACTTAAAAATTAGGAATCGAGATTTGAAGATACAAAATATTCTTTCAACAACGTTTCTCAATGGGGCATGTCGATGGTTAAACAACTCTTTTTCATTTCGTGGAGTAGATGATGTGTGGGCTGACTACATAAAGGTAAATTTATTTTTTTAAACGATTTACGGCTTCTTTGATATATGCAAAGATTTTTCATTATGTTGGTTTTTTTATCGTATTTTAGGGGCACATCCGAACTATAAAAAATTTCGTGACGAAACTTTTGAAGAGTTTGATGACCTCAAAGTGATATTTGAAAAGAATGTAGTGTCGGGTAGGAGTGTGATTGGATTGGGCGATACTACTGATGCTCGAACATGTGGATTTATGAAAACGGAAAAGGAGCAAACAAATTATGGTGAAGAGTTTTCCATGAATGTCGAGAAAAATTATGAAACACAATCATCTTTTTTTTGGCAGCGGTTCAAATAATATTTTGGAAAAACTCCCTTTAAGAAAAAGACGGAGAACTAAACCTCCTGGTGCGGAAGACACCTAGCTAAACAATATAGACCAAGTGTCTTCCACATTTGTATCTGTCAAAACTCTTTCTTTCTTTGTCAAATCTTCAATTTCTTCATCCAATTTTTGTTCCTCTGTATTCAAACTGGCTTCATCAGAAAGCGTTGTTATTTTTAGTAGGTCCACGCCATCTTCTTGATATCCCTTAATCTTCAACTCCAATAATTGATTTTCCAGCGTACCCTTGAGGTTGATTGTCCCATCAAAATCTTTGCTAATAAACTCAACTTTGTTGATTAGTTTCTGGAGCTTAGTTCTCATAATATAAAACATTTTCATTTTTCACATGTTAAACATAGACAGTTATGTTAGACCTTACTACAAACTCTGTTAAACATAGACATATATGTTAGACCTTATTACAAACTCTCCATCTTACCTTTCTACTTTGATAGCTAGATAATCTGTCTTGGTAGAATGTTTCAAGAACTGCAAAGTGATATGTAAAATAGTAAATTGCAAAGTGATGTAAGATAGTAAATGGTGTATGGAAAATTAGTAATTTCATGCCGAAGGAAAACACTTACTTTCCAATGGAGTCTCAAATTTCACTATGTTTTTGCTCACATGATGAAATAGATTCATGTTCTTTGTTGATAGTTTTGTTAAAAAAAATACTTATTTGCATTTTTTGTAAAAAATACAACAAATATGAAAAAAAAAAAAATATTATTTCTGAAAAATAATCTTCTTTGCATTTTTCAGTGGTGTTTAGAAACTTAATTATGTGACACAAACCAATTGTTTTTTTTAGTTATAAAATAACATTTTAAAAAAAAACATGGAGTTCAAATTTTGTGCATTATAAACTATTAAACCTAAAACTAAATATATGACCCATAAAAACATAAAAATGTGGTAGTCCTAGGCCATCGCCTATATCGACTGCCATACGGACCAGATCAAGTACCAAGTAGATGGTAAACATACTTGATCCGTCATGATCATGACTTGGCCATATCTTAGATTTTCGTACTTCCCTTCATTCTCTAGACCAAGAATCTTCTTTTAGTGCTGGATTTGCTTGTTATTGTTTATCTTCTTGTCGTCACTCACATTCATCAGCCTGCCTTGGATGGGATACACGCCGTATGAGCTACGAGACTCATGACTCAGGGTATACAACCCCTCCCTCCAAATATAATGAATATTAGTAATGAATAAATATGTAGCCTAAATAAGATGAAAGACATGAAGCACTTACCACAAAAGATTTTGCAGAGTCTCCTTCAGTCAAGATCAATGTGCAATAACTCGATCTTTTCCCTCCTGCTACCTTAGCATTATCTAATTTTTCAATTTGGAATTTACCAACTTTGCCATGCTTGCCCCATGAGGTCACAATTTTCTTCTATAATACACAAAAAATTACAAAAAGTAATTAAACATTACATCTCCATGAAATTGAAACTCGAATCAAGCATAAGAAGATGAAAAGAAGATGAATGATTAAATATGACTCTTCAGTTCTTCTTTGAGAAAGTCAAATACTGGATTTTCTATTAAGGCATTAACAAACAACATTGGACGTTTCTATATTGCTTCTAGAAGCATATATATTCCCGAAGTAAGCAATGAGCAGTATATGACCAAACAAGAATAAACCTTGACGGTGACCCTTCACTATATTCTTGGTTAGCAATATGGAACCGCCATGTTTCATACAGGAAATCAAGAGTTAAGCACTTATAAATTCCTTTACCAAATCACGAGGACTATAGTATACTTTTCAGAGAATTGCGACGAGCAATAACGAATTTACAAGGAACAAAAACTAATGGGCCACTAAGAATATGTATGTGATTCAAACAAGACAATTATTTGAAAGTGAAACGAGAAAAATTGCACTAGCTAAGAAGATTTACATCGATTGTACCTGATGAACAAAGTAACGGGCAGCCAAAAAGGTTTAATCAGTTTCTTAATGAAAAAAAAAAGTTTCTTAAGAACAAGGATAGCGTACATATGGACCCAAAGCCAACTATAGCTCGTGAATATGGTCTAAAACCCGCTATATATGAAATTTGAATGAGCTATTGGCCCAAAACGAATTAAAAAATAATAATGTACATTATCAACCCATGCTTAAAAAATGTTGACCTATCTATCTCATAATAATGAATTAATGATTGATCTTGAAAGAAGTTTTGTGACATTCGTCCGGAATGTGAGCAAATTTATCATGTCGGTACTTTGGGTATCTTACGTGTTGCATAATTCGGTTTTTCGGAGACGTCCTGGATTATCAAAAACTTACAAATGCTTTTGTAATGACGGATGTGTTAGACTTTTTTTTTTTACGTCAGCATTTATCAATCACAGTAAGATTCTGCCTAATAACATAGGAGAACGGTCAGAACCCATTATAACCCCTTGCATATCACTAATGACCCCTATTATTTTTAAAAACTACCTTTATTAGTAATAGATCACTAATGATATATTTGATATTGTTTATTACATGTGAAACTTTTTAAAACACGGAACGATAAAAAATAATATACAGTAAAACCTCAATCCAATTAATAATGTTGAAAGTTTGAAAATTTATTATTTTATCGAGATATTAATTAATCGATAAATTAAAATTATTAATTTATAAAGAGAAAGTTTTTTTAGTCCATAATCTTTTAAAATTTTATTTTATTCAAATTTTTTTATGCTTTACCGACACTGCAAAATTTGTTAATGAGATGATGTATCAATAAATTTAGAAGATGAATCAAACGATATTCGTGAACTTGAAGTTTTGATTAATAATAATATTTATCGGAATATAATGGATGTCAATAACATACTCGACTATCCAAGTGAAAATGATAAATGTCCATAAGTTTAGAATTTAGAAGAAATAATGCATAATATCTTTAATGTTGATGATGAAGTTGAATACGATATTATGGAACATTTGAAAGTAATTTTGTGTAAGGAATCAATTATGACTTCTATAACTTTTCAAACAAAAAAATTGGATGTAAATCGAGAAGACAACACCAAAAGTTGTTGGTGTAATAAGAAAAATTAAAGATGAGCTCCAATGAAATTCTAACTTTCAAAAAAACAAACAACAATAGTCATATTTTACTAAATTGTCTTAGTTATATTTATCTAGAATTTATAATTATTAATTTACCCTTTTGTTAGGACTATATATTTACATATGGGTTTCAAAAAAAAAATTATCTTATCAAATTTTATAAATTTTTACATTGATCCGATTTGGAATCTGAACTTTTTATTATTTTATGATGATTATTAATTTATCATGTACATGGAAATAACGAGCTCATGCACAAAAACAGTGAGAATCCAGAGATTAATTAAATACTAATGCAAATGTGGTTGGCGCGATGATTATTGGCTAATGACGTTCTTGTAAGAATTTAAGGACTAAAGCGTGTGCAATTTCTTCTAAACCTTTTTCAACCAATCTCCTTCCCATTTCTTCGGATGCTTCCTCGATCTTACGTCTTTGAGATTTGTGAATACTTTTGATATAATTAGGTGTTGACTGTTTTTTTTTTGGGGTTGATTGTTTATATTAATTAGAGATAGTTGTGATGATCTCTATTATTCTTTCTTTAAAAAAAAAATTGTGTATAAACGTACAATATCAAAGTTAAAATCTCTAATAACGTTCGTTTACATCTCATGAAAAAACAGAAATAAAGAGAGGACCATTTGCATTTTTATTTATTATTGACTTTTCACCTAGAGATATTAAATTAAAGAAAAATCGGGGAACATTTTAGAGACAATTGGTATTTGACAATTCGATCATTGGGGTCTATCTACAAAAGTGTAATTGAGGGAGACGGGCATCGGTATAAACATTCAAAGTTGCCCAACAACTAGGGAAGAAATGCGAAAACCAAAAATAACAAAAAAATGAAATTTGGCTCATTTCCAATTCAAAAATTTTGATTTCCAATTCACATGAAATGACCCTTTTGTTAAACATTATTGACATAGTCAACTTCCACAAGAACACGCACTCTCCACATGCTCTACCCAAATTCCTCCTCCTTCCCTCTGAAATCATCTCCGACTCTTTTCAACAAAACACCAATTTACATTCCTTATCTAGCGGTCAACTCAACACGTGGCATCATCCTAACGGCTTTCCCTGATTTCCTTGAGGGTCTTACGCTCTATATAAACAACATCACATGTCCATGTGTCTTATCAGTTATCAAACACCACACCAGAACTCAGCAATGGCTTCTCCTTCTTCTTCTCTTCTTCTTCTCTTCTTAGCCGCTGCTTGCTTCGTCTCTCTAATCTCACCGGCGATTTCACAGACGTCTTGCTCTACACAGAACGTACAATCCGCCGAAAGTACTCCGTTCGCGACTTGCCTGGACCTTCCCGTACTCGATTCCTACCTCCATTACACCTACAACGCCTCCAATTCATCTCTCTCCGTCGCTTTCGTCGCCACTCCCTCTCGGCCCGACGGCTGGGTCGCTTGGGCTATCAATCCAACGGCTACTGGGATGATCGGTTCTCAGGCCTTCGTCGCCTTCAGACCTGTAGCCGGTGCGCCTCCCGCCGTGAGGACGTACAACATTAGTAGCCACAGCAGTATCATCCAAGGGAGACTTGCCTTCGACTTTTGGGATCTAAGCGTCGAGTCCATGAGCGGCGGTAGTCTCGTGATTCACACGTCGGTTAAGGTTCCGACGGGAGCCGGTAGCGTGAACCAGGTGTGGCAGATCGGCGGGAATATGACCAACGGTGTTCTGGGAGTGCATCCTTTCACTCCGGCGAATTTGAACTCCAGAAACGTGCTGAGATTAACCGGTGGCTCGACTACTCCTGGACAGGCGGGAGGTCCAGGGAACGCGGGGTCGATGACGACAAGCGTAAATTTCGGGGTCAATTTTGGAATTTTGGTTTTCTTGGGTAGCATTTTTATTTTCTGAATATGATCTTTGGATATTTTCTATATTTTCTTAATATTTTTTTTTATAAACATTTTGTCCTTCAATTTTAAAATCAAATCAATCGAAATAGAATTGAAAATGTTTTAGAATAAACAAACAAATGAACACTACAAAAGCAACATTATATTCGTTTTTTTCGTTCCGTATATTACCATATTCGTGTGTTATATTTGTTGATCTTTTACTTGAAAGTTATGAGAAATTATTATCTGTTCGTTTTGCTGTCGTCGATGACAATAAACAAACGATAAGTGGCTATAATGGTTTTTGTTTGTTTGGTGTGTGGTAGTTTAACGATGCATTTAGACAACATTAATGTACTTTGCAAACGAAATTATGCTTCTCAACGCTAGTTCAACAACATATTTATGGCGACAAACCAATAATCGAAAATTTAAAACGTTTAGTCGTTGTCCCAAAAAAAGAAGAAGTCGTTGGTCGTCTAAATCTAATATATTGTTCAGAATATATTGCTAAAACATTTTTAGTGTTTTAATTTTTGGTAAATAGGATGTTGATAAACCGGCAATAACGAACTGAATAACATTACTAAAATACTTTTTTTTTGTTGCTGTCTGAAATTTTTATTATAAATTAAGAGAACAATTACAAGGACAATTTTTTAACTGACAATTTATTCGTTACACAAGAATCTATGCAGACTGGAACCACATCGAACGACTTTCCTTACACCACGCTGAAGATTTCTTTTTTTTAGGCTTGCCTTTTTTAACACGTAGAAATCACATCTTCTGGGAATCGAAACTCAAACTTTCCATTGTATAACCATTAGTCAACCATTAAGTCAACCACTAGACTAATGGGACTTCCACTACTAAACTACTAAGTACCAAAAAAAAAAAAAAAAAAAACTAGTAAAGCATAACAAATAAATGAAGGAGTCTGCGAAATATGGGCTTAAAGCCCAATAGTTATATGAACTTACACGGCCCAAGAAATAGAGGCGCATATGCCTTTTGATGCTCAGTGTCTCTCATTCATCATCCCTCTGCTACAAAAACGTAACATTTAAGGCGCTGGCGCTTCCTTTCCTTCTTCTCCTTGAATTTCTCCCATCTTCTCAAATCTCACCCTCAGTATTCGATTTTCGAAATCTCACGCGTTTTCCAAAACTGGAAAGTTATCGAGTTTCGATTTAGAGCATAGAGGAGGGGGGATAGTCGTTACCAGAGGGTAGCAATGGAGTCGATACAGAGCCGAGTGGAATCTTGGATCAGAGACCAGAGGGCGAGGTTCTTACGGGTCTCGTGGGGCCCACTTCAATGGAGGTTCCGGTGGCCCCCATGGAACGGAGAAGATGCCGATCAGAGGGTTAAGATCCGCCGGGAGTATGAGAAGCGCAAAAAGCAAATTCAGGATCTCTGTCTCGCCCTCAAATCCGAGTCCGTCGAAGATTCGCAGGACTTACTCTGTTGCATGGTACTGTCCGAGTGTGTTTACAAGGTAACTAGTCCTTTCTATGATGTTAAATCAAACTAGTCTCGGATTATCTGCGTTCTAACACTTGGTATCATCAGGTACGATTAACTAAGAGGTTTTGTTAGTTGGTTAGTTTAGGTGTAGAGTGGATATAGGAACTTCAATCGAACAAAAATTCATACATTTTACCATCGATCTTTCTCTCTGTTTCATCTCCTTTCTCAAATTCTTACTATTTCGAGAATTTCTGTTTACGCTATTGCATTGTTAGTTTAATGGAGGTTGTATTCTGACAGAGACCTGCAAGTGAGATGGTTCGAGCTGTCAACAAATTTAAAGCGGACTTTGGCGGCCAATTTATTTCGTTGGAGAGAGTTCAACCTTCATCAGATCACGTTCCTCACAGGTTATTTTTTTGAACTTCCTTTCATGTATTTTTCGAATGATGGCTGCATTTGTGTCCTAGATTGAATAGATAAGTCAGGATAAGATTTTAATATGGATATGCTTTTGATGAGGCTGTATCAGCAAATAGGATAATCTCAATGTGTGCTAGGTTATGCATTTGTTTGTTAATATAATTCATATGCTCTATCATGAAATCATAAATTTACTGAGTGATAATTAAGTTTTTTTTTTTTTGGGTACTAGATGGGTGTGGTTCCTAATGCTCAAACTGAAAATTAACTCCATGGAATATCTTAATGCAGGTATCTACTCGCTGAGGCTGGTGATACATTATTTGCATCCTTTGTCGGAACTAAGCAATATAAGTAAGTCTTGGAGTTTTTATTCCTTTGAAAATGAAATAGGTCAGATGTATAATATGTCTTTCATTCGTGGGTGTGGTCTAGGGACATCATGGCTGATGCAAATATACTTCAAGGTCACATATTTCACGATGATGTCGCTGAGGATGAATGCATCGCAGCATCTGAACTTATACAAAGTGAACCACAGAAGAATAATGGAGAGGGTCTGCGGAATCCTCTCGATTCAAAGGCTAAGCAACCTAGACAGAAGCCCAAACCTGCTGCTCATCGGGTATGCTTATTTTTATTTTTTGTATCTTCAGTGCACTATAATCTTATGCAAGGTTTATATAAGTTATTATCATTTTTTAAGTTATTCCCTTCCATTTTAAAAACTAGGGATTCTTGGCTCGTGCTAAGGGGATACCTGCTCTGGAACTGTATAGACTTGCTCAGAAAAAGAAACAAAAACTTGTATTATGTGGACATTCACTTGGTGGAGCTGTAAGTCCGATTGTCTACATCTGACTCTTCGTTGTTGACTCCCAGGATTTTTATATATTTTCTAAAATTGCGTAGGTAGCTGCGTTAGCTACACTCGCCATATTGAGGGTTGTTGCTGCCTCTTCTACTAAGAAAGACAATGAAAATGTTCATGTCAAATGTATAACCTTTTCCCAGCCTCCTGTTGGGAATGCTGCGTTGCGAGAGTATGTTTTTGGAGTACTAGGTAAACGTACGGCTGTGCTTAGGAAGAGAATTCTCATATTTTTTTCCCTTGTTTGGCTCGTTTTGCAGTTACGTACATGAAAAAGGGTGGCATCATTATTTCAAGAGCTACTGTATACCTGAAGATTTGGTCCCCAGGATATTATCTCCTGCATATTTTCATCATTACAATGAGCAAAGAATGTCAATGGCTGTAGAGGCTGATGCCACAGATTCGTCAGTGTCAAAAAAGAATGGCCAGGGTGTAACTTCAGAGGCAGAAAAGACAAAAGGCAAAGAACACGAGCAGTTAGTCATTGGTGTTGGCCCTGTTCAGAACTCATTCTGGAGGCTTTCAAGACTTGTTCCCCTTGAAGCTGTTAGAAAACAACTAGATAGGTATAGAGTAAAGAAAGTGGATCCTGCAGAGAGTTCTACTGCAAATGAATCTGTAGTGTCAGCTTCTATTGAGGACGTGGTTATTGAACCACAATCTCTTGAAATAGAAGAGGGTAGGGATGGTATATCTCTCAAGCCACTGCCAGATACTGGTAACGGACAAACAGTTAGTGGAAGGAGTGATGGACAGAGCGATTCATCCAATGGGTTTGGAAATAGTTGGCGCAGGGTTCCTTCTTTACCTTCTTACGTTCCATTTGGACAGGTACAGATGTTATAACTTATACATAAATGTGATAAGCTTTAGAAATACTGTAGTACTTAGTCTACTTGAATTGTTGAGCAATATGCCAAGATTGGCGATGCTAATTCTAGTTATCTGTCAATTACATATTGTCAGCTTTGGTGCTATTTTTTTTTGTCAGTAGAATTTTGGTTCCTTTGACATAATCGAATAAGTTGATTATGCGTATCACAGCTATATCTCTTGGGAACTGCATCTGTGGAGCCACTTTCAGAAGGAGAGTACTCTAAATTGACATCGGTATGAGCTTCCTTTGCTTATAAATATGCCAATAAGTGTTTATTAATCTCAACTTGTGAAACGTATCCAAACAATATAAGGCATACTAGATCAAGTAGCTCTGTTTTTGGGGTTCTGTAACTAACTTTAGGTGGTTTTATATTCAAATGGTTACTATCTTGAAGCTCAATTTTACAGTATGTTTAGGTCCTGTCATTGCACGCATATCTTCATTTACAGTTTGTGGTTGAGGTTCTCTTATTTGGTTGCATTTTTCTGGCAAAGATAATTTCAGGTCAGATCTGTGATTACCGAACTGAGGGAACGTCTTCAGTCACATTCTATGAAATCCTATAGGTCTCGCTTCCAGAGGTGATAGTTCCTCTTACCCTAGGCCGGTTACTCCTTGATTCATATGCGTAAACAGGTGACTTAGTCTTGGTATGCTTTTTCACTGACATGCTTTTTCATGCTCTAGAATACATGACCTCTGTATGGATATTGATGGATTTTTCGGAGTGGATCAACAGAAGCAGTTTCCACATTTACAACAGTGGCTTGGACTTGCTGTTGGTGGTAGTGTAGAAATTGGGCATATTGTTGAATCACCGGTCATCAGAACCGCCACTTCTATCACTCCTCTTGGCTGGAATGGTGTTCCTGGTGATAAGAATGCAGAACCTCTAAAAGTTGATATCACTGGATTTGGGTTGCATTTGTGTTCTTTTGTTCATGCACAAGTGAATGGCAACTGGTATAATCCATTATCGCCTTTTTCCACTTTTTTATTTGATGACAGATATATGCGATACAGTTGTTAAATATCAGTAATTAACTCTCTTTAGGTGCTCAACTACTGTGGAATCCTTCCCTTCAACACCTGCTTATTCTTCAGGAAATGTAGAACAGACAGAACTACAGAAAATTAGGGTGACCATTGGAACTCCTCTGAAACGACCTCCAAGCAATCAGATAGTTGAAGATCCTTTAGTTCCTATGTTTTCGTCTGTTGATTCAAACACCGGTTTGCTGAAGGAAGGAATCAGTTTAGGATTTTTTCAAGAGGACAAGTGTGTTCGTCCTGAAGGTTTGGAAGACTTGTATATATTCTGTACTAGTGATTTCGCGACTATAGCTAAGGAGGTTGAGGTCAGAACACGGAGGGTGCGATTACTCGGGCTTGAGGTACCGCCGTTTCTTGTTTCATTGGAATAACATTTCATGCTCACATACATTGCATGTAATTATAAAATCTGGATCGTTTGTTTGCGCAGGGTGCTGGTAAAACCTCTCTGTTCCGGGCAATACTGGGTCAAAGCATGCTGAGTTCGATGACCCATGTGGAGAATCTGCAGATACAGTCCGATGTTCAAGAATGTATTGTTGGTGGTGTTAGCTACTCCGACACAGTTGGCGTGAACCTGCAGGTCATTTTCTTCACATTTTGGTTCCACAAGTTTTAACTTCATCATTTTTCGATTTATTCATTTTATTTTGGGAATTCTGATGCAGGAGCTGCACTTGGAGGCTTCTCGCTTTAGAGAAGAACTATGGCAAGGAGTTCGTAACCTAAGTAAAAAGATAGATTTAATTATTCTTGTGCACAATCTGTCTCACAGAATACCACGTTACCAGAACTCAACAGCACAACAGCAGCAGCAGCAACCAGCACTTTCTCTTCTGTTAGATGAGGTTAAATCTCTCGGCATCCCTTGGGTCCTCGCCATTACAAACAAGTTCTCAGTCAGTGCTCATCAGCAAAAATCCATCATAGAAGCTGTTCTTCAGGCATATCAAGCGTCTCCAAACACAACCAAAATTGTCAACTCTATCCCTTATGTTATCTCTGGCTCTGGGAGTTCCTCATTACCTTGGGCAGCTGTGAATGCGGGTAACGAAGGATCATTAGGCGCTCAGAAGCTGATATTCGCTCCACTCGACCTTGTGAAAAAGCCTTTTCAGAGAAAAGACACTGTTTTTCCAGTGGACGGTGTGAATTCCCTTTGCCAGCTTGTCCATTGCGTCCTTCAAACTCAAGAAGAAGCTTGCTTTCAGGTATTAACACTCTCCTAGCGATCCTTTTAACGCAGTTTCGGGGCGGTTAATCTTGGTTTAACCATTTGCTGAAAATAATGTTATAGATGTCAATGTAATAATGCCCAAGTCGCTTCAATGTTTTATATCTATGCATCAAACTTTCAGGAACTTGCTAGAGACAGACTGTTGGTTGAACTGGCTAAAAGCGGTGCCGTAGATGGTTCAAAGGCCAAGTCATCGTCGATGTCAGCAGCAACCGTGGGTGCTTCACTTGGAGCCGGTCTTGGCCTTGTCTTAGCAGTAGTAATGGGTGCGGGTTCTGCTTTACGAAAACCCTGATTGTACCTAATCAACCGTTGAATCTATTTATATGTACATATAGTTCCATTAGAGGTGGATTTCAAATTTATGATTTCACAATTTTCTCTGATATTCAGTGAGGCCATTCGCTCTAATCCCTCCGCCAGAACCCAATTGGTGGTATAATATCAAAACAACACAGATGGCAAGTATCTTTATAAGTCCGAATTGATAAAAATATAACTTTTTAACAATGTTTTTATCTGGTAGAAACAATATCATGAAAACAAGATCATTTTAAATCATCGGGAGCAACAAGACGGATTCCGCCAAGAGCTCTCGGTGCCATCCTGGTTGTTAACAAGGTTGACCCGGTTAACGGATAGCTCGGCCTTGTAAGCATCGGAGTTGAGAAGTTTGCGGCTGACATTGCTGAAGATCTCTCTGATGACAATCTCAAAGGCTTTGTCTACGTTTGTGGAGTCGAGAGCGGATGTCTCCATGAAGAACAATCCTTCCTCCTCGGCGAGAGCTTTTCCTTCTTCCACACTCACAGCTCTGATATCCTCCAAATCGCATTTGTTCCCAACTAGCATTTGTGCCACTGCCGTGTCACAATGAGCTTGCGGTAACAATAACAAAAAAACAAAGTATTAGGGTACATTGTTTGGCATCAACAACTTTGGAAACTTAAGGGTGCAAAACAGAGTGGCTCAGAGAACCAAAATCCCATTCCGTTGCCTCAAGCTAAAATCAGAAAGAGTGAAGACTGGCTCAGATTGAATTGATAGCTGCAAAATCATGGACTTACGACCAATAAAAAAAAACCTGCGTTATCGAGGCTTACATTTAGAGATTCCACCATTTCACAAGACTAATGGAGCAAAATAAAAAAGAGAGATATTTAATTGAACAAAATAACGCACTAATGTTCTTTATGGAATGAATCAAAGTGTTTAGGATTCACAAGATTGGGACCAAAACAGAGCGCAATTCATTTTTAATCAATGGTGTTCGCTCACTTAATTTCAACCAAACATCAATCCCCTCAGGTTTTTTCTAACACAAGAAGGAAGAAGGAAAGAGAAGGGACTCACTGTGGAGTTCCTGAAGCCATCGCTTAACGCTCTCGAAAGTGGAGCTTCTGGTGATGTCGTAAACGATGAGAGCACCAAAAGCCCCTCTGTAATAAGCAGAAGTGACTGCCCTAAACCTCTCTTGACCAGCAGTGTCCCAGATCTGAGCTTTCACTTCTTTCCCTTCGATCTCCACCAACTGCGTCTGAAACTCCACTCCGATTGTGGCCTTCGAGTTCGTGTCGAACTCGTCCCGAGAAAATCGAGACAGTAGGTTCGATTTCCCGACAGCGGAGTCGCCGATTAGGACAATCTTGAACAGGTACTCTTCTCCTCGATCGTTTTCCTTACCCATCTTCTTCTTCTTCTTCTTCTTTGGAACAGATTGTGGAGAACTTTGCAGCTTTGATAAGTGGTAAAGTGGTGTGACAGTCAGACAAGCTGCGTGATTGGCGGGGTTTCCAATAGATCCTTCATTTCATTCCTAATTAATTACGTTTAAGATGTTAATTAATTTCAAAGGTGTTCACTATTCCTTTGACCTTTATATACTTTACGGACAAATCACCGGTTCCAAATGGTCCTCTTAGCCATTGGCATTGGGACAAATTATTATTTTATTTTTGTACACTCGTGATATAGCCCAAGATGAATTCGATTCATATTTTTTGCTTAGTTCGAAAAACCGTAGACACTTTAAAACTGTTTGGATTCACAACTTGAAAACGATTTGGTCCAAAATAGAGAGCATAGAGCAGCACACTGTTGTAATTTTACGTATTCCATCAATGGTGCTCACTTTTCAAAAGATTCACCACAAAACCGACATCAATTTTCTAGAAGACCCTTGTATGAGAACAATATAGATATATGTGAACAATGTTTTATGCAAAATTACTTCAATTTTTTTAGACATGACATTGTTTGACTATTTAAGAGTCTCTTGTAGGTTTTGATATCTTATTGCTTATTTACAAATTTCCTCCAAAATATACAATCCCCATAATCATTATGAACACTTTGGGATACAACTCTCTTTTTATTTCACCAAGTATGGTTTCATAGATTATTACATAACGATGAAACTGAGTTTGTACATAAAACCTTGAGGCTGCTTTAATTGTTTGCTTTGCCCCAACTTCTTGGGAAAGGAATGGCGTCTTTGATATCAGGAAGTCCCGTCGCAAACAGAAGCATATGTTCCATCTGTAGGCTTATTCCAGAATGCTTCACTGTCCCATGCCTCCTTAAATCTAAGTACCACTCGTACTTCTCCCTTGTTGTGAATCCAAATTCCCCGATCCTCCCATCCAAAATCTCAAACCGTTCTTCGTTTTGGCTCCCAGTGATCACAACACCAACCTGCAAAGAAAGTTGAGGACTTTTGTAATATTCTGCAATTTTAAGTTTCAAATTTTAGATCAAAGTTTGGTTTGGTTCTCTATTTACCTTTGGTACGACCAGATCAAATGCTGCTACAGTCTTCTTATCATCGTTCAATCGTATGTAAAACGGTTTAACCTCTTTCGGGTAGCTATGTATAATTACAGGACCCTTGTAGATCTCATCAGTTAAATAACTGCAACATCAAACGGTAAACATAGAATTTCAGAATCAGATCTTTAAACAAAGACTCAATTGCTTTTGCCATAAGCAAAACAGTATACCTGAGATGCTCCGCTCTTAAAGCAACGCCCCACTCAGGCTTGGTTTCGAATGTTCTAGTGGTTGCCTGTTTGTAGAGAATGAGATCATTATGATATAGCAACACATTAAGTAGATAATGAACAGCATGGGATTGGAAAGTGTTTTTTACCTTCTGCAGAAGACTAATCGCTTCGGTATAGGAGAATCTCAAAAGAGAATTGGAAGCTGTTGCTTCCAGACGTGTGGTGATGGTCTTGTCAACTCGTTTAGATATGAATTTCATGTCTTCATGACGATTTTCCAAAAGATATTTGCAGAGGAACTTGAAGAATTCATCAGCACAAGCCATAGCATCCTGTAATATCCAAAAGAAACAAGTTACCATTTGTCCAATAATCATTGAATGGAATTTACCAAAATCAATGTTTGAAAAGTATCTTACATCCAATTCGGAGAAAGCCATCTCAGTTTCCACATTCCACATCTCCGCCAAATGCCTTGCATTGTCGATTTTATCAGCTATGAATCTTGGTCCAAAGGTATAAACTTTTCCAAGTGCAGAAGCATAGCTCTCAAGATGAAACCTCCCAGACACAGTCAGATAAGTGTCACAACCAAAGAAATCTTTCGAGAAATCTAGCTTCTCAGGTTTGATCAAAGTTGCTGCCTTTGGTTTTTGTTTCATCTCAAGCTGCGATGCAAGATCGCTCGTTTTCTTCAGGTCGTGTACGGCAGCGACCACAGCTTCCCGGTTGCTGTCAGATCTCTTAAGGTGATCAATCAGCTTAGTCTTTTCCTTTATCGCAGCCTTTACTGTGTCAATGCTAAATCCATCTTTTTCTTTGACATGCTTCTTCTCCTCTTTATCATCAATTTTACCTAAAAGAGTAGTGACCCTAAACATTTCGCCAAATCCAGTGGTTGTGATGACTGGTACTTGAACATACTGAAACCCATTGTATTGAATGAATGTGTGGCTCGCTAAGGTTAGTGCACTGTGGACTCGAGTCACCGACCCCACCTTCACCAACAATAAAATAGAAATCTATATTAGCTAATTGCGCTTTCATGAGCAAAGAAGAAGACACAACAAGCTTTCTGAAAGATGAGTCTATGACCTAAGATCATATGTGAAAAAAATCTTGGATAAAATGTTGAATTGTAGTTTTACCGTAGTTGTGCGGGGCCTGAAATGAGAGAAGTCTCTAAGCATGTGCAAAGGAAGCTGTTTCTTCGACTGTGGATACTTCTCTGGATCCACTGTTCCTACATGAAGAAGCTTCTCTGCCTCAAGCTCAATTACATGTTTTGAAGAAGCAGCCATCGGGTGTCTTAACACACCTTCTGCTACAATACATGTCCCTAGAGCCATAAGCTGAGTTGGTGGAACAGTCGACATCGCAGAATCAACAACAACCTGAGACAACAACAAAAAAAACTGGAATTTAGCTCTCATTGGCATTTCATCAAACATCCTCTGTGCCAAAAACTATACTGAAATCGAACACCTTCTGTTACCTGGATACTGGAGACGGAGGAGCCATCACTGATTAACAAGTATAAAATATACTCCGGTGGTGGCGCGGTCTTCTGGCCGGCGAGCTCCGGTTTATCGAAGATTGGGTAAGTCTTTACACCGCCGCTCAAGACGTCGAAAAGTTTTCTGAAGATATTCATTTTCGATTGGATGATTTCCGTGCAGCTAATGTTGGCCGTCGTAGAAGGTTGATTCCCACCGCTCGACGGCGGAGGTACGGCAACTGGCGGCGGAGGAGAATCTTTCTTAACCGCCCTAGAAGACTTAACCCATCCACCGATCACAAGCCTTTTCCCGGCCAATCTTGCGCCGGCGTCGCTCCGTTCGAGAAAAGTCTTTAGCTCGACCCGGTTCGAATACTTTGACAATGAAAGGGGATTCGGAGAGACATCATGATCCTGCTCTTTCTGATGGGTTTTTCCGTGAGAATCCATTGTGGGTGATTTAGAATCCGAGAAATCGGAAGGAATACGAAGAAGAGTAGAAGAAACTGAGAGGGAGATTTGAGTGGATTGGAAAAAGCAGAAGCTAAGAAGAGATTATATATAAACATGATTACTTGAAGATAAACTCGATTGAGAGGAAGCTTAGATTGTTGGAAGAGGGAAAAGGATTGTTTTTCTCTTGCGGAGAGAAAGAGAGAGAAGACAAAAGGTTTGGTATTCTTCAATGAAGTTTAGATTCGCGGGAACTGTGAGAGATTATAATATTTTATATACAAATACAAAACATTGTAAGTTTGAGGCCCAAATGGCCCAATAGGTACCCATTTAGATTGCAATTCGCCGCTTACTATGATCAATAGTATAAGTGGTCTCTTATAAGGTTTACCTCACAACGCCTTTTTTTTTTTTGGTCAGATCTCACAAATCATTTAAACCAACGATTATAGATAAATATGTTTCGTTCTCTCCAATTGGGGATATACATTTTCAACATTCAAATCAAAAGAATCTATGATGAAATCGAAACTTTGGATGAATATAAATACTTCCGGAAAAAATATGTCGTTTAACCATAGTATAACACTAATAGAGAATAGTGCAGAGAAATACAGTCACAGAAGATCTGAAATCTACATTTTTTTTTCCTTTTGCCCAATATATCTCATTTTAAAATTGCGATTTTGATTGTTACCTTATGGCTTATACACATTTTGAAAAGAAAAAGAAAAAAAAAACACAAGGTAAGAGCATCCGCAGCGGATTGTGTCTTCGGCTTTTAAAAAAAAAAAAAAAATTGATTTTTTATTATCGCGACGAATCACGTCGCGACACGTCATCACTTCTGGAGAGATATTATGTTTTACAGAAGACATTGTGTGTTGGATATGGATGGTCTGATTGTATCGATTGTAATTAAATACGATCTTGTCAGTGAGCAGTTGAAAGAAGAAAAATATGAGAGTATGAATGGGGCCGGGTCAGCTGTAAATTGTAATGATGGTTACCACGAGGCTACACAACCTATAAGGCCTAATAAATCACAAATTAGATAATTAACCTTTTTTTTTCTTTTCAATAAGAAATAGTATTCCCTCCAACTAAACTTAGACTTGAGGTCTAAGAGCATGTTCAATGGGGGTTCTAAAAAATTATAATGATATATAATTGATAAATATTGGAGAGGTTCTAAAAAGAAGAGAGAAGGGTTCTAAAGTTAGAACTTTTAGATACAGATTCTAAAAATTAACATACAAAATGTTGGGGTTCTAAAAGGTGAGGTTCTAAAAATTTTAGATACCCATTTTTAGAACCTCACCATTGGACATGCTCTAAAGGTCTAAAATTTGCAGACGAAAGCAACATGTTTGATTAATACCTTGTTGAAAATAATTAAAATTATAACTAACAACCTCTATAGGCTTCTCATAGAGTGGCCAATGATCGAACAAAATGCCAATATCTCCAACTAAACTAATGGAAATTTTGTGTAAGTAACTAATCAGAAATCGCTAAGACATTAAACGTCCAAGAAAATCTACTAACTTTGAAATTTCAACGTATATTAAATTATTAAGCCCGAAAATTTGGTGAAATATATAGAATTGTATGTGTGACCTGACCTGAGCTGAGGGCCCAAAAATTTGATGAAATATACTATAAAATTTGATGAAATATATAGAATATTTTCTAAAAGGTTTACGTCCCTCCTACTCACCATAGGCCTTAATGATGCTCATAATCATTGCCTCTTCAATGATTAAAAGCTCTTTTGATTCTAAGCTTTACACATCATCGATCATCACTCACTGATCCACGTTCACGAACTCGCAAATTCAGAAAACCAAACACAGAACACTAAATAAAACCGGAAAGACAAAAAAAAAAAAAAAAAAGAAGAAGAAGAAAGGAAATATGGTAAGAAGAAACGCAGTTCATGCCATTTCAAGTATTCCGTCGAAGCTGTGGTGGCCGCAGCAACGAAGGAAAGGAAAACGGGCCGTCGTGCGATTAGGAAACCGGCGACGAGGGTTCTTGGTGGGGCAACCGCGGACGGTGGTGCAGAGATGGAGGATGAACATCGGAAAGCCGATGAAGATGATGAGAAATATCATTCTGGGAATTATCTCTAATGGTGGAAATGTTAAGGTCTTAGATGCTTATCTATGGTCTTTACCGATTTTACGTCCTCAGTTGTTTCCACTATGTTGACCATTTATTATACCAAAAATTCTAATTGTAAAACTGTAATATTTTTCTTGTTTTTTTTTTCCATCTTTTTTGTTTTGTTTTGTGTGAATCTAAATAATTGTCTCTATAATGAAATCTTTATTCTGTGTGTCGTGATATTACTACAAAGTGAAAACTATTAATGCTAGTTAGATGCATGAACGACGACATTACTAAAAAATTTATAAATAATAATGATAAACTATAATTTTTATTTTACTAGTTGACCAATGATTATATTTTCTGCAAAAATTAGAATTTTGTTTAATATATTAAAGAAGACTAAATTCGTAATATACTTGTATAAGTTATTTATTTAGTTGATAAATAAACTACATACAAAATTTAGTTAAATGTGTAGAAAACCATAATTGGAACCGAAATTAACTACATAACCATGATGTGACATAATGTAGAGTTACTATTTGAAAGAGGTGTTGAGTTTACGGTTTTACCCTCAGTTTTTTGCCAGCTAATATATGTTTTAGGGGTGTCAATTAGGGCCAAAGCCCGAGGGCTGGCTCGGCCCAGCAAAAACAGCCAACTCGGACTTAGAAATAAAAGCCCAAAAAAAATCGGGCCGATCGGGCCAGTGTGTTTTTCGGGCTTAGACCGATCAGGCTCAAGCTAGCTCGAAAAGCCCGGAACTATTTGATTACGTACGTCTTATTAAATTTGGGTCCATTTATCATATGATTTCAAAACGTATGAAAAACGTACCAGAAGAAGAAAAGTCTAAATTGACTATATACTTAGAAGACAATATCTTGGAACTGACTTTTTATGAAGACAATGATGTTTTATAATGGTAGAAGTGTCAGTCACAACATTATGGTGAGTTAGCTCATATGGCATGTGATGTTCTAAGCATTCCGATAACTACAGTGGCATCACTGATGTTGGTGCGCATGTCTTGGATAAATATAGAAATCGTCTTTTACCAAGAAACATTGAAGCACTGATTTGTACATGCACTTGGTTGGATGGGTTTACATTTCATGATCCAAGTATCATTATCATTCATCCATATTTACTTCATATTTTTAAATTTTTTATCTATAGACTTTCAATGACATTTTTATATGATTTATACTTCTAAAAACTTAATATTATTTTACTCTTTTTTTTTTATCTGTAGCTCTTGATGGTGATGAGGATTTAGAAGCCGATGAAAGAGATTATAATCTGAACTTTACTACCTAGATTTGAAGTGTTTTGATTTTATGTTTTATTTGGTAATACAATTTATTTGAATTTTATTTGTTTTTTGGTCAAACTTTTGTTTTTAAATTTAATTGGATTTGATATAATACATTTAAATTTAGATTTATTTTGATAAATATTTTTTTAATTATTTTTCATTTGAGAATTGTGAATTTTTGTGTTTGTAATGAAAAGCCCGAAAAAGACCGAAATGCCCTAGAGCCCTGTCCGGACCGGACCGAACTTTAGAATATATGCCCAATTTTTTTTCGGACCAGACCGGATCGGACTCAAATATATGCGGAATTTACAGATTTCGGGCCGGGCCGGGCCGGACCAGCCCGATTGACATCCCTAATATGCTTATCTATAATCTATTTATTCTTTCTTCTTTTCTCGGTCTTCCTTCTTCTTTTTTCTTTTTTATTTTTTATTTTTTATTTTTTCTTTCTTCCATCTTCATTTTTCTCCAGCGAAACCAGAAGAATAAAAATCAACGATTCGATTCTTCATCTTTCCGACAAAGATTCAAGAAAGATCCGGCGAACACGATGATTTCGCGAAGATCCAGCACGACAGGGAAAAGTTTTCAGGCGAGTTGACTCGGGCGTACTGAATCGGGCGTACGTACTGAATCAACACACTGAACTGAGTTAGAATTGACATTCTAAACTATTTATAGCATGCTAAACTATTTCTTAACATGTTAAACTATTTGTTATACCATATAAACATATAGATTTATCTCTAACGTTTTGTTTACTGCGGTATTCTAATTGTTAACTTCCATGTTTGATATATATTTATAAAATGCTAAACTATTTTGAAACATGCTAAAATATTCCTAATGTTCCTAATTGGACTGCATAATTAATTTTCCTAATGCTAAAACCCTTTTTTTCTTCAATTAACAAATCTAATGTTCCTAATTGGACTCCATAATTAATTTATAATTAATTTATGATACAACAACATTGTTCCGCTCACAACCTACTATAACCCTGCGGAGTAAATGATATTAATAGCCCCCAAGCTTTGTATACGTATTTTGCTTTGTATATTTTAGCCGTTGTCTTGTCGTCACTTCGGATACGCATTCTTGCACAGCAGGACTCTGGTACAGAGAAACAAATATCGAGACCAGCTAAGAACCCTAATTTCTATTTGTCAAATCGTTGCGACAAGTATCGAGACCCCTAAAGTCTATATCCGAATCTGATTTTCCTTTCGTTTTCCATGGTAGTGCTTTCTGAAAGAAGAAG
Source organism: Eutrema japonicum (assembly GCA_030161315.1). Classification (NCBI taxonomy): domain Eukaryota; kingdom Viridiplantae; phylum Streptophyta; class Magnoliopsida; order Brassicales; family Brassicaceae; genus Eutrema; species Eutrema japonicum. The sequence goes on along the minus strand of BSQW01000002.1, from coordinate 44,623,079 downwards.
CAAAGCTTCGAGATACAAGATGGATAGATTTTATATTACAATCGTAAAACCTTGAAAGCTTTTTCAAGTCTTTCGATTATGTTATAGTCCGTCCATTGATTTTCTCGTATAGTTGTTCTCAGGGCCGTGCCTATGCACAAATGAAATAAACATTCGCCTATGGGCCCAATTTTATTTAAGAAAATGAAAGACTCAACTCATTTCTTCTTCTTTTCACAACAACCACATAATCAAATGTTACTTGCTAATTGCTAAGTATTTTTTTCATCATAATTTTGTTTCATCTAATATTAGAGTTAGTTTGATTGGTGATTTAGATTAAATTACAAACGAAACTCAAATAATTGGCAAATTTATCAACTTTAAGAAAAATGAAGTATGATTTGGAATTTTAGATTGGAATTTTTTTAAAATTTTAAATATGCATGTATTATAGTTTTGTGAATATGGAGAGAATCAATTGTTGTTATGACGAATGAACACATGTTGCTTTAGACTCTTAGTGCACATTTAGTGCACATGCTCTTTTTATCAAAGTCATATAAAACGTGAATTATTTTTTAATATACAATACACTTGTGTAATTAAGTATGTTTTTTTATTGAAATATTGTTGTAACTCTTTATGAGTTGGATGATTTTATTTGAATTTAGGACCATAATGGTTAATTGGGATACACCGCTTATGGGCTCCGTATATCTAGGCACGGCTCTGGTTGTTCTGAATCTCTAAACGATTGTTTAATTTACCTTGTTTAGGCTGCAACTTACAAGCTCGTCATCGTCGGACAAAGGGGCACAGGCAAAACCACGTTTATTGAGCGAATTGAAACAATGACGACGATCTTGGACCTTCCGAGAGATTTGGTTGATGAGATTTTGTCTAGACTTCCCATGAAATATGTGAGAGTAGTGCGATCAACTTGCAAAGAGTGGAACACTTTGACAAAAAGCCAGAGCTTTGCAAAGATGCACATTGGTAAAGAAGCTTCCTCAGCAAGGGAAGGGGAGTCTCGGATGATCTTATTGATGGATAAAGTTCTTCATCTGATGAGCGTCTTCATCAAAGGAGATCCATCTACTGGCCTCTTCATCGAAGGAGATCCATCTACTGAGCATAAAGGGAAACTTAGTTTCATGAACGAAGACGAACAAGTCAAGATATCTCGAGTCTTCCACTGCAACGGACTATTGTTATGCCTCTTGAAAGATCGTTCTAGGTTTGTGGTTTGGAATCCCTACCTGGGTCAAACAAGGTGGATCGAACCCAGATTTTCTGTCCAGGGATAGGATATGGACAGGTACATATACGCTCTCGGATACGCCGCGTATAAGGAGAAGAAATCCCACAAAGTCTTGAGGTTTTTTGATGAGAAACTCCGTCCATCCAGAAACATCTCTGCACCCAGAAAACGCTTCCAGTGGTGCGAAATCTTTGATTTTGACTCTGATTTATGGACAACTCTTGATGTCTCTCCACACTGGTCCGTAAAAGTTTATCAGCTTGGCGCTTCCCTCAAGGGAAACACTTACTTTTGTGCTACAAAAACGAACTCAGAAGACGGACGTGGCGATCACTTAATCTGTTTTGACTTTACAAGTGAGGGATTTGGGCCTCTTCTGCCTTTTCCGTTTAGCGCTGGGCATAATGACACTGTGACTTTATCTTGTGTTAGAGAAGAGGAGCTTGCGGTTTTACTTAGCCGCAGATCGAATCGACATCAGCTTGACATATGGCTTACGACTAAGATTGAGTCCGAAGAGGTGTTGTGGAGCAAGTTCTTGGCAATGGATACGGCACCTCACTTTCCGATTGCATTTAGCGGTTTCTACATTGACGAAAAGAAGAAGGTCGCCATGGGTTTTGATAATGACTGGGATCACCATAGACTTAACATCGTTGGAGAGGCTAAATACTTGAGAACATGGGTTCTTGGCGACAAAATCTCTGAGACGAGGCAGGTGTGCTCTTATGTTCCAAGTGCAGTGCAAATCAAGAAGCAAGGCAAAAGTGCAAAACAGAGCCACTTAGAAAAGCGTGGATATGATGAAAAGATGTTGGCTCTTGTGGCACATGAAAACCCAGTCAACGAGCATTCTGCAGGAGAGGCGTAGGGATATTATTACTTAGCAAAAGGAGCAGGAGGCAGCAAAAGGAGAAAACGAGATAGTTAGTCTCCATTTTTTTTGTTTTGTTTTTTTTGGGGTTTTTTCCTCTTTTGTTTGAAGTTTTCTTGTAGAGTTTTAAGACTAGTGGGATCCTTTGGGTCTAAATGATCTTCACATTGGAAGTAAGTGAACTTACATTCTTGGCTATATAGGTTTAATATCTTTTTTTGACTTTGAAGTTAAACCTTTTTTGTTATGCTGATTCTCGTTATATCTGTCTTGAGACCTTTGTTCAAATCGATTTTTGAAGTTAAATCTTTTTTTGACTTTGAAGTTAAACTTCTCCTACTTATAATAAATCCACGTTCAAGAACTTGCAAATTCAGAAACCCAAACACACAGAAAACTAAATAAAACCAGAAAAAGACAAAAAAATATATATATAATAAGAAGAAAGGAAATATGGTAAGAAGAAACGCAGTTCAAGCCATCTCAAGTCTTCCGTCGAGGGCAACCGCGGACGGTGGTGCAGAGATGGGGGATGAACATCGGAAAGCCGATGAAGATGATGAGAAATATCATTTTGGGAATTATCTCAAATGGTGGAAATGCCAAGCTCTTAGATGCTTATCTATGGTCTTTACCGATTTTGCGTCCTCAGTTGTTTCCATTATGTTGACCATTTATTATACCAAAATTCTAATTGTAAAACTGTAATATTTTTTCTTGTTTTTTTCCCCTCTTTTGTTCTGTGTGTGAATCTAAATAATTGGCTTTATAATGAAGTCTTTATTCTTGCTAGCATTTTTTTTCCGTCGTACGAGTGGAAGTTTAACGGAATTAACAACTACAAAGGGAAAACCATTTATAGATAAAAAAAACAAAACCATTATCCTTGATATTGTAAAAAATAAAATCTAATAATAAAACAAAACATTATTATTGATATTGAGTTTTATTTGGGGTTTTTAGATATCTAAATAACCCAAATCCAAATTACTAAAAATTATTTGACCTAAATAGGTTTTAATATAAACTCATATTCAAACTAAATGAAATTTTTTTGCTTAGGTTGAGTTGGATTGTATTGGATTGGATTGCTTAGATTGGTCACCATTAATTTAGATATATAATGTTGGGTTGACTTGGGGTTTGGACTTCCTAAATAGTTCAGTGAGTGTGGGGTGAGCTAGATTGAATTATTTCATGTTACAAAGTTTTTTTTTAATATATTATTATTATTATTATTATTAAAATCCCAAAACGGGCATCAGAACAGTACATCTCCGCCGGTAAACCTGAACAAAAGAGTGGAAAAAGATTTGAAAATAGACTAGGCTAGATAAATCGAATAAATAACAAATAAGCAAAAAAAGGGTAAATTCTTACAGTCATGTCAATCTCCGACGGACACGAGAAGCGGGGTTAATAAATAACAAATAAGCAAAAAAAGGTAAACGGTCATCTATCCTCCACCAATTGGTGAGATGAGATTTTTAAGGTCCACTCACGAACCCACCTCTTTTAATTATAAAAAACAAAATATATATTAATGAAGATATATTGAAAAAAATAAATAATTAAATATTCAGAGGATTACAAGACCAAAAATAGATAAAAGAAAAAACAAAACAAGCTTCTGGAATCACAGGATCTGATCGGACATCGAAGGAAGTCGCCGGAAAAGATTGACCGGAACGGAAGACATATCGTCTCTAAACCTCGGATGTCGAATGTAGTAAAAAACCGAACCCCAAAACGAATTTTTTTAAATATATGCGGCCACGTCACCTAGCAAAGTCTGTGCCTGACCGTCCAATGCCCTTAACCGACACGATCTCCGGTAGTCTCGTTGCCGGGAAACCGTCAAACTCCTTGTCGAGCTCGCCGAGTCCGACGGAGTCAACGCAAGAGAGGTCTCACGCATATATAAATGGTTTTCACTCTGCAAATTTTAACTAGTATTTGGCAGTAGAGGAATAAAACTTACATGGAAGACAATGGTCGAACATCGCTCGTCACGTGAGCTGCTTCATCCAGCACGTGACACCCACCTTCAAGAATTATCTCTAATGGTGGAAATGTTAAGGTCTTAGATGCTTATCTATGGCCTTTACCGATTTTACGTCCTCAGTTGTTTCCACTATGTTGACCCATTTATTATACCAAAAATTCTAATTGTAAAACTGTAATATTTTTCTTTTTTTTCCTCTTTTTTTTGTGTGAATCTAAATAATTGACTCTATAATGAAAGTCTTTTTTTTGTTTTTTTTGGCCAACGAGCGGAAGTTTATTGGAATTAAAACAACTAATTTTTTTAGTTATTTTTGTCTAGTGTGTCGTAAATCGTGATATTACTACAAAGTGAAAACTATTAATGCTAGTTAGATGCATGAATTACGACATTACTAATTTTTTGTAAAGAATAATGATAAACTATCATTTTTAAGTTTACTAGTTGACGAATTATTATATTTTCTGCAAAAATTAGAATTTTTAATATATATAAAGAATAAAAAATTTGTATTAAAAAATTGTAACATATAAGTTATTTGTAATATATAAGTTATTAAAAAAACAAAATTTGAAATATATCATATATATAGTAAAAGCAAAGTGAATTTTCGGAATGGAGCTCTCTCATTCACCATAAACCGTAAAATTCGGTTAGTCCTTTTTATATCGGTTTGATTTAAGTTTTTTTGTCTTGATTAAAGTTTTTTTTGTCGTACCGATTATCGATTTTGGGCTTTTACTTTGTATTGTTTCGTAATAGTGGACATTAGATTTATCATATATAATTATGGACCGTCTGCCATTTAGTTTGATCTAGGGTTTTTGTGTGAAAAAAAACCCACCAAAATCCTACCTTTTTTATTGGTTATAAATATATCTTTGTTCACCTACGATTAGGGCATCAAGATATTGCTTTTTTTATGTAATATATTTCTTTTGTTTTATTTTGCTTTAGTCTCTATGCGATTGTTTCTATTGATTTTATCGTTTGTCTTGTTTTATTTTGCTTTACTTGTGTTTAGGGCTCATAGATATCTGCCAAGATTTTGGCGGGCGGTGTTCATATTCATAAGTATTCGGTTATCCAAGGTCGTTGGATCATGATTTTTGGTTTCTGTGTGGTTCATTCATCTGGTTTTTTGAGAGTCACACATCACAAGTATCAAGTTGTGTAAGAACACAACCTTCGTTCGCGGTATTCCTCCTAAGTGTGATAACATGACCTTCGACTATCCTGTGTCTTAAGGATATTGTTCTTGCTAACAGCATTGATCTCTCTGTTTTGACTGGTTAAATTGATCCCAAGATGATGAAAAAAATAAAAAAATAATGAAAAAGAAGAAAAACCGAAAGATAAAGAAAAGGAAGAAGAAGAAGAAGAAGATAAAGCAGAAGAAGTAAAAGAGAACAAAAAACCTGAATAATAGGATGTCGAGAAGGCGAAGATGATGAAGAAGGATAAGAGAGAAGAAGAGGAAGACAAAGAAAAACTGAAAGAAAAAAGAAAAGAAAAAGAAGTTGGAGAAGATGAAATTAAAACAAGTCGGAGAAGACGAAGACGGTGAAAAAGTGGATAAATAAGACTAAGATGTTGAAGAAAAATAAGGAAAAGAGGAGGAAAAACCATATTTTAGGATTTTTTTTTTTATAAATATTATTAATCGGAGGTAACACAGATAGGATAACATATAATGTAGTTGATATGATAATTATATTTTTGATGTAATTTTGTTTTCAAATTTAGATATACAATTTAAATAAGTGGTTTCGTGCACCGAAGATACAAGAAAATAGTGGTTAAAATGATGAAGTTGTTTTGACGGCGAAAAAATGTGTGATTGATAAGAAGAAGGAGAAGGAAGAGATGGCTAGGATGCTTGAAGGTAAACTAAGAGAACAAAAGAAGGGATGAGAAGTTGAAGGAGACAAGACTAAAAATATGTATAGTGGAATTTATCTTTTATGAAGGAGAAAAAAAAGAATAACATGCTAGAGATTATCTAGGAAGAAACAAGGGAGATCTAGAGAGAGAGAGAGAGAGAGAGAGAAAGCATTCAAGAACATATAAGTGTAGTTTTTTTGGTAATGGTAGTTTTACTTCTTTTATGTATATAGTCTATTTTTTTTTTATTCTAATGTAGGCATCTTAATCAACCATAATTGATAGACTTGCTTTAACCCTAATATAAAACTCTTAATCAGCCATATTAAACATATTTATTTTATTCGTTTGGGTTTTTAATATATTAACCCTTAAATCTTGTGTTAATAAGGAAGATTACTTGAAATTACAGAGTGTTTAGAGAAATAAGCATTGATCGAGGACAAAATGGCAACGACCCACAAACCATATCTATGTATGAACAAATAAATTTTAGAGATATTGAATTCGACAATACTAAACCGGTTTCAAACCCTGTTTGAAATGCTTGCAGAAAATCATAGAAACTACAAGGAAACAATGGTTGACACAATGAAGATGTTTTGGCGTCGAAGAAATGTGTGATTGTTATGAAGAAGGATAAAGAAGAGATTGGGAAGATGTTTGAAGGTAAATTAAGTGAACAAAAGAAAGAAGGATAAGTAGAAGGAGACAAGACTAAACCCATCTATTGTGGAACTTATCTTTCATTGTGGAGAAGAAGAGGAAGAAGAACATGCTTGAGATTATCGAGGAAGAACCAAGAGAGATCTAAGTTAGGAATCTAGAGAGAGAGAGAGAGTAATGGAAACTGAAAATGGAAGATTTTGATTTAAAGTTGATTATGGCGAGGAAGAAGACGAAGAAACATGGAAGAATAAGAAGTCGGAGAATATGAAGATGATGAAGAAGAGGACGAAGAAAAGTCGGACAAAGAAAAAGTCGAAACAAGAAGAGGACGAAGAAAAACCGGAAGAAGAAAATGAAGACAAACCTTAAGAAAAAAATAAGAAGAAGAAGAAGCTATAGAAGTTAAAAACAATAAGGAAGAAGAAGAAGACGTCGAAGTCGAAGACGATGAAGAAGAAAAACAGAAGAGAAAGAAGACGACGAAGAAGGAGAAGAAAATGATGAAGAAAAACCGGAAGAGTGAGAGTGAAAAAATAGGAATTCATAGAAGCCAAAGATGATGAAAAAATAGGAAGAAAACGAAGACAAAGACTAAGATGATGAAGAAAAAGTCTGAAAAGACGAGGAAGATGACAAAGACAAAGAATAAGAAAAACCATAAATATAATAAGAAGGCGGATGAGATCAAGACGTTGAAGAAGAAGAATGAGGAGAAAGGTAAGGATTTGGAAAAGAAGGGGAAGAAGGAGTAGAAGAAGACGAAGGTGATGAAGAAGAAGAATAAGAAGAAGAAGCCAAAGACAATGAAAAAAGATAAAAGGAAAATACGAGGGAGATGATAAACCGAAATATAAAGAATAAGAAGAAGAAGGCGAAGCAGAAGAATTTGAGGATGAAGACGGGACGAAGAAAAACCAAAAGAATAATAAGCCAGAGAACGAGGACGATAAAGAAGGAAAACCGGACGAGATAGACGAAAACAAACAGAAAGAGAAAGAAGAAGAAGAATTGTTGGAGAAGACAAATATGATAAAGAAGAAGAAGAAATCAAAGTTGATAACCGATTAGAGCGAGAGACACTTACAACAAAATGGAGAGATAAAAAAGAATTGGTTTACATACAATGTGTGAGTGAATGAAATATTATTCAATATGTTCTCGAGCTTTATGATTGTCATTGCTTTATTTCGTATTTTTTTGAATAATATTGGTTGTTATTTCTTTTTTTTTTCTTTTTTTTGTTGGATTGATCGTAAATCTAACATTATTGTTATATTTGTGTTTGGTTTTTTATCTGTAAAAAAATTAATAACTTAATAATGTGATTAGTTTATAAAATGGTGAATTACACTAAAAAGCACTTTTGCCACTTTTTGTTACAAAAAGGCACTTTCAACTCTTAAGGCACTTTTTCACTGTTCATGGGTATGAAAACCCAATTGTGTCCTTCTTTTTCTTCATCTCTCTCTTTCTCTTACGCATATTTCTCTTTTTTATCTCACATCTCTCTCTTTTACATCTCACCTTAAACCAATAAACCATCTCTCTCACATCTCTCTCTTTTACCCCACTTAATTTGTTTTCTATTTTTTTATAATGTGAAAAACATAAAATAATTTTATTGAAACAATATATGATAATTCTATTTTTCCAATATTTTAAGATCCATTTTACTATAGTTTTGATGTGAAACAAGAAATCTACTTGTAAATATCAAGAACTACATCTACACATGACATCCACACGTGATCATCCACACATGGCCATCAGTAAAGTATTATCCACACATGACCATCCACACTAGAAAATCAAAAATTAGAGTACAATAAATATTACCCCATTTGATTTGTTTTCTATTTTTTTTATAATGTGAAAGACATAAAACAATTTTCTGGAAACAATATATGATAATTCTATTTTTCTAACATTTTAAGATCCATTTTGTTATAGTTTTGATGTGAAACAAGAAATCTACTTGTAAATATCAAGAACTACATCTACACATGACCATCCACACATGACCATCAGTAAGGTATTATCCACACATGACCATCCACACTAGAAAATCAAAAATTAGAGTACAATAATTATTACCCCACTTGATTTGTTTGCTATTTTTTTTATAATGTGAAAGAAATAAAACAATTTTCTGAAAACAATATATGATAATTCTATTTTTCCAACATTTTTAGATCCATTTTGCTATAGTTTTGATGTGAAACAAAAAATATACTTGTAAATATCAAGAACTATATATACACATGATCATCCACACATGACCATCCACACATGACCATCCACACTAGAAAATAAAAAATTAGAGTAAAATAAATATTACTCCACTTTATTTGTTTTCTATTTTTTTTATAATGTGAAAAATATAAAACAATTTTTTGGAAACAATATATGATAATTCTATTTTACCAACATTTTAAGATCCATTTTGCTATAGTTTTGATGTGAAACAAGAAATCTACTTGTAAATATCAAGAACTATATCTACACATGATCATCCACACATGACCATCCACACATGACCATCAGTAAAGTATTATCCACACATGACCATCCACACTAACAATACGAGATTTTTATCTGTCTACACACAATTGTCCACGGTTTCATGACCACGTCGATCTCGATTTCATATGTTTAGATTTCTTGTTTTTTTCGAATCAAAACTATAGCAAAATAGATCTTAAAATGTAGAGAAAAAAATTATCATTCATTGTTACCAAATAAATTGTTTTATGTTTTTTACAATATAAAAAAATAGAAAATAAATCAGATGGGGTAAAAGAGAGAGATGTGAGAGAGATGGGTAAAAAAAAAGAAATATAAAATAAATAAATGGTTTAAAGCGAGAGAGTAAAAAAAAAAGAGAAAGGAAAAAAAAAGGCTTATGAAGAAGATTCATGAGAGTAAAAAAAAAAGTAAATTATATACATATGGATAAAATTGTCAATTTCATCTAAGAAAGTGCCTTAAGAGTTGAAAGTGCATTCTCATGTAATACATAACTCAAAATGTGTCTTCTAAAATAATTTTCTTTTTATAAAACATATCTGTCCGCGATTAACTACCTAGTAAGTTATTAAAAAATTATAATTTTGTATATAGAGAAATAAACTACATACAAAATTTAAGTTAGAAAAAATTTATCAACAAATCTCCCTTAGAGATTTATTTATATTCTGAAGACAACTAAAAACCTATCGTCATTATCTTCAGGCGGAGGAACGGAGATGGCCGCCTTTACACCTCTCGCTCTCCGCTCTCCTCTGTTCCTTCCTTCTCCATCTGGTATAAACCCTAAATTCCATGGCAGACCACCGGCTCGTCTCTTCTTTCTTGCTAAACCGTTTCCTTCTCTATCCATTCGAAGCCCTGATTCCATCCGAATCACTGCATCATCCGCTTCGCCGTCTACCCTTACCCTGATAACTCCGCTCAATCCGGCGGCGAAATCCACTACTCGGTCATCGACACTCACCGGGTCGACTCGGTCTCTCGCCACTCTCGCGGCTCTGACAATAGCTGTAGCCAGAGCCTTAGCCCAGAAACTCTCTCTTGGAATCGGAGACGCGTTGCGATTCTCCCTCCGTACCGCCGGACCGGTCTTCTTCGCGTCGCTCCGGGATCGTCCGCCGGGATACTTGAACACGCCGCTGACGGTGGTGGCGGTGGGGATAAAGAAGTGGCTAGATATATACAGTGGGGTTTTGATGGTTAGGGTTTTGCTAAGTTGGTTCCCTAATATCCCTTGGGAAAGACAGCCGTTGTCCGCCATTAGAGACCTCTGCGATCCTTACCTAAATCTCTTCAGGAACATCATCCCTCCAATCTTCGACACGCTTGATGTCAGTCCATTGCTTGCTTTCGCGGTCCTGGGCACACTCGGTTCCATTGTCCACGGCAGCACGGGATAGAAATTTGACAAATCTTATCGGTTTCTTTTGCAATTTGGCTGGTGAGGTCTTGGAATATTTTGCTTCTCTTTTTTTTTAAGTTTCTCGCAACATTAGGTAAATCGGAATTGGATGTTGTTGTTGTTTTCTTCATGTTGGATACACACTGAGACTGATGAGCTTTGTCGTTTCTTTGAATTTGATTTTTTTAGATTTTTGGGTTGTTGTTGATTATCCCCTAATTAAACACTCTAGATATTAGTGATGGATTCTCTGCATCCTCTCAATTGTTGACTAAGAACCACAAAGTTTAGTTTACTTCTGTGGAAGAAGAGACAATCCCTGTCCCTGATAGGTAATACATAGTTTTCATCATTTGTATCTGATCCCAGACGCCTTGACATTAAAGGTGTTTGGAGTTTTAATGTTTGACACTTGTTCCTTGGTTGGTAAAATGGCTTAGAGTCTAGAGTGAGCTTTCATCTCAAATGTCCCTATTTCTCAAACCAAAATCTGAATTTAGAGTCTAGAGTGGATTAATAGCATACTTTAGAGTCTAAAGTTCCATCTAGATTTATAATTATTAGAGTGGCGCGTTTACTGGCTAAAAGTAAGAATCGAATGTGAATTGAACCACACCTTTTGCCAATTCAATCCAGAAACCTCTCTAATCAGAGAATCATGGATGATACGATGATTAGTAAAACCGAGTTAGGTAAATAAATTTCGGTTTTTGGTAAAATTACCGGTTTAGAAAGTAATTTAATTCCGCTTAAATCACAAGTTAAAAAAAAAAAACATCTTTTATTCGAGAAAATATATTCCGAGTTCTAAATTTTTATAGATGATCGAAATTACGATAGATAAATAAGCCTCATCAAGTCTAATTTAAAAACCGAAGCGATTCGTGATTTTCTAGTAAACTTGTTACAAAAGTTTGATAACAAGAGATAGAAATTTAGTTACACGGAGGAAAATTGGCAGAGCATTTTCCAGGTATCTGGAGAGCGAGAGTGCGGTCAACGTCAGAGATAGGTGGTCCCTTGGCAAGAACGCATAGACAAGGTTGACCAAGCGTCTTGATGGCAGCGCAACATAGCTTGTTCGGAAACAATGTGCTAAACGGCGCCACTGATGGTCTACACGGCACGAGTTGAATCAAAGCTGACAAAAATGTTCGACCACATGGGTGTGCCGTTGCCTCTTTGACCAGGCCTGACTCGACCAAAACCATAAGCAATATCACTCTAAGAACCTGTGATTTTTTCATCATAATAAATGATTTTTTTTCCAGTTTTGAAATGTGAGGCTCATATATAACTTGTACATATATATATATAAATTAACAGTAGGGTAGCGCAAGGAGAATGATCGCATGAGCAACCTAATGGAGTTGGATTAGATGGATCATGAAACTTGGGATTTTATTGTTTGTAGGCTCACATTTAAATGCTTATTTTTATGTCCAATTTTCAGGAAAATTGAGTTATACATGAGATGATGGTTTTGGATAAAAGATACGGCATTACAAGTGTAACGTACAACCTATTTGTTTACATGCTTAAAGGATTGCCAAAATTCTATAAAATATATCATATACTCTAGTCTCTTTTATTGAACAAATGCCCATCCAAATCACGGGTCTTAATCAGCATCTTGATCTCTCTTAATCACCTATGTTGCCAGCACTCGGCATAGTTAAGAATCTCTGTTGCTCTATAATGTCACCATTAATTGGATCATTTGGTGAAGAAGAAAGGATTCCAGATTTTACATGAAATTTATTCTGCTAAATACATTACTATATTTTTATCTGTTACATGCCAAAGTACAAACCAGAGAAAATGACAAGTACAGTAAAAAACATTCATCCCCTGAACCAAATCTGGACCATTCCTTTAATATCTTTTTTCCACACCAAACAGATATTGTTCTCTCCGTCTAAGTTCCGCTCACAAATTATCTCGGTTCAGTCCCGCACAATCTGAGAATGCTATGCAGAAAGAAACAACACCTGGTCGGAATGGGGAGGGAAAGAATGAACCTTGAATCATTCTTTAAGATTTGAAAACAAAACAATAGGATCTTCAAGAATTGATGAGAGCATCTATCTATCTTTCTTGTATAGTATAACAACATTCCTTTTCAAACTCCGGCTAAACAATGTCTCTCCCCAGAGTTTGAACTACTTGTTCATACAATGGCAACATAGAAGACTGAACCTGCAAGAGCCATTAGATACATGTTAGTCCATTCTCCATAATATTAGTGAAACTGATCAATTCAAAAACTTGAAAACCATTTTTCCTAGTTCCATTGGTTGGCTGATCAAACGTCAACCAATTCAAGAACATTTTTCACACCAAAAAACCAAATTCTTTGTGGCAAGCCTGATCAAACTTGTGAATCTACAGCAACACATATTTTGTATACAACCATGCACATACATTTTTATCTTCATGTGTAAAACACTTTTTGTGAGCTTATATTTTGAGAAAAGTGAAGAATCTTAATTTCTCCATTTCAGCTAAATTCCATGAACTTAAAAATACTCAGGACAGAGATTCTCATGATTGCTTACGTACCTTGTTTTGACCACTCACCGCAACGCAATCCCTGGGCGTCTCGAACAAAGACAAGGAGTATTGCTTGCGAACAACACCAACGTCGAAGAATATGAGGCCAGAGCTTGGCACGGCGACTCGGATTCCTTTAACCGGAAACCACAGGAAGAGCTCTTGCGCCGAGATCCCCGACAAATCCCTGATTTGAGCATAACCTATCGTTCCCGAGATAACCGCGTCGTAATGCAGCTCTGTCTCGTACTTGGCATCGCAGGACTGATTCAAATAAACCGAGAACCGTCCCGTTTCGCCGTTGACGCTGAATTCTTTCACGCCTTTCGGAAATATCCCCAACGGCAATCCGTTCGCCTGAATGTACTCGTATATAGATTCGGTCTCGGCGACTACGGCAGAGATCGAGATCCCGGCGGCGAAAACGAAACAAATAAGAACAATACGAATCATTGCTCTTCTCCCCGCGTTTTCGTCCTAAAAACCCGGAGATTTCTTTCCCGAGATCTCTTTGCTGGCAATCTAATGAGTTTAAGCGAAGGAGGAGGAAGAAGAAGACACGACATTTTTATATGAAACAGATGATTTTTTTTATCAAAACTATTGATGGCGGAATTCGGATTTTGCTTTTCAATAGAGCAACCAATGAATGAGAACCACGTCATTATGGATATATCCACCAATGCAATTTCGGGTGGTTTCGTTTATGTGTCTAAATTGTAACGCATGATTGGAAATAAATGGACCGTACCACATGGGATCGATCATAGAAACATGGATTTAGACTTTAGAGAGTGGGTCGATAGATGCGCAAGTATATAAGACGAGCCCTACTCGGCACAAGTTGAACCAAAGCCGACAAAATTGTACGACCACATGGGTGTCCCACATTGACCAGACCTGACTCGACCAAAACCATAAGTAATATCTTTGTACGAACCTCATATTCTTTTCGTTACATTGATCTAGTTTTCAAAATGTCTTTAAAGGCGACGCCCCTGAGTCATAACTTGCACATATAGTAAGTAGGAGAGCAACGAGAATTAATGATTGGATGAGTTTGATTAGATATTTAGATGGATAATTAAACGTCTTATTGTTTGTAGGGTCACATTTTCTATTCAAATTTAGGCTTTGTTTGTAGGGTCACACACACACACACATATAACTATTTTTTTGTTTGTTGTGGAGGGGCAGATATATATCACTAATATATTCTCAAGCTTTCATGAAATAGATTATATACTCCAGTGTCGTTTATATTTTAACATATGTTCATGTAAGTTATGGGTCTTAATCACCATCTTAAACTAAATATTTCACTATCCAGAAGTTGATGGTCAGGTGGCAATCTCAGCTGTGTGACTGTGTCCTAAACCATGTAATGGGTGTTTAAAAGTGGTCTTGTTACCACTTTGACTAGAAGACAAAAAAAGGATATATATATATCAGTGTCACACCAACTTAAACTGAGAGCATCTACAATGGTTAGAGATCCATAAAAAGTGTTTCAACCAAATAATATTATTAATTTAATATAATTTAGTTTTATAATTAAATTTTAAATTAAAAACAAAATTGGACCAATCAGAGACTGATACGTGTGAGGAGAAATTGAGACACCCATAGGAGAGTACTCTTTTTCTTCTCTTTTTATTTTTTTTTTATTTTTTTTTAATGGTGGGTGTCTCAATGAGACATTCCATTGCATATGCTTTGACTATCTCTCTTTTAATCAACATATTGTCCACTTAGTACTTATTTGAGATATGCCACTTTTAGACTAAAATATCTTTTATTAAATAAAAAAAATTCAAAATAAATATTTATACTTACTTTAGAAATTCGGAAAATTTATATTAAGTAAGTAATATATATTGTGTAATATATCTTAGAAAAAACAATTTTTTTTAAAAATATTTATTTTCATGTTCTACTAATTGTAGAATTTGGTTTCTAGTATTTGCTCTAAAATCTACCAAGTATAGAATAGGTATTCTACTATTTGTATAGCATTCTACTATCCCTATAGAATCCGTTATCTACAATGTTGTATGTATTCTACTAATTGTAGAATTCGCATTCTATCAGGTTCTCTATATTCTACTTTTTGTAGAAGAAAAGTTATACCATTTTCTATATATTCTACTTTGTTGTAGAATATAAGTTCCACTATTTTGTCTTGATTCTACTGAATGTAGAATACATATTCTACCAAGCGGTTAATAAAATCTGAGAGAAAATCTATGAACAACTAAAAATCTTCAAAAAATATATTTTTGTTTCCTTTTTAAATCGTTTTGAAAACGTTTTTTCCTAAAAAAATATTCAAAAAATATTTCATTTGTCGTGTAAATTTTTTTTTTCCCTTAACAGGATCAAATATTTCATTTTTAAAAATATTTCCTTAACAGGAGCAAATATTTCATTTTTCAAAACTTTTTTTCCTTTGTCGTGTAATCTTTTTTCCTTTTACTTAACTCGAAAATATTTCCTTTGTCGTGTAATCTTTTTTTTCTTATTAATGCCTAATTATTATTATTATTTTTTTCAATATTGATTATTATTATTTTAAGGGGTAAAATTGGATTACCCTTAATATAAATACTAAGGGGACAATAATCTTCCAATAAGTACTAAGAAGACAATATTTCCCATTTTTTGCTCTAAATTCCCAATTCTCCCAATTAATAATCCCTCTTAATCACCCACGGCATAATAGCTAAGAGTATCTTCAATGTATCACTCCATTTTAAAGTATCTCTAAAATTGAATTGGGTTTTACTCCAATTATACTCTATTTTTTACTTCAAAATAGATTAATAAAAAAATGGAGTAAATTTATTTGTTACTTCATATTTGGAGTAATCCTATTAATTACTCTATTAGAATTTTGCTTTAAACTCTATTTTAGAATGAGGTTGGAAATGGTCTAAGGTTGCTCCATAAATTTGCTCATTCAATTAAAAAAAAGGCGCTTGAAAAGTTTTAAAATCTCTCCCAACTAGACTAATTTTGCATTACTGTTCATAGATTCATCTAATAAATTCGAACAGTGACTTCCGAAGCCAGCTGGAGACAGACTTCGAATTCAGGGTCAGGTTTCTAGAATGGCAAAGTCTAATAATGTCACAATTGATTGGACTGTAAAACTCTAGGTTCATTTTACAAAAAAAAAAAAAAAACAACCAGATATTCTGTGAAGGGGAAATGATTTGTCAATTTTATATAACACTTATTTGGGTATATATAGGGATAATAGCTGTTTAGACATGACACAAAAATACAAAAATAATAATAAAAAAAAAACATTCATCACCTCACAGTTATCATCAATCACTTCAACCAAATATGGACCATTCCTTCAACATCTTTTCCGAACAAGCCAGATATTTGGTCTTTCCATCTAACTTACGCTCATAGATTCTCTCAGTTCAGTCCCCGCGCCATACGAGAGAATGCAATACAGAAACAAAACTAGAATGGGGAAGGGAAAGAATGAAGCATTTGACCTTTGAACCATACCTAAGATTTTGAGACCAAAACAGTACAAGTATCTTCAAGAATTGATGAGAACATCTGTCTATCTTTCTGGTATATAGTATAACAACATTCTCCGTCTAAATAATGTTTCTCCCAAGAGTTTGATCTACCTGATACAACGACATCATAGAAGACTGATGAACCTGCAAAAACCATTGTGTGCACACACGTTAGTTCGTTTTCCATTCAATGAATCTGATCAATCCAAACACTTTGAAAAATCATATTTCCTAGTTCCATCGATTTTTCTGATGACATGTTTCTAACTCTTCCTCGCTGATAAAAAAATCTCAACCAATGATGACCCTGGAATGGAATCTCAACTAAAGCACATTTGAATTATCTCTATGTGTTCTCTCCATGTTTTTGAAAAAAAAACTAAACTAAATTCTTACTGACGATAAAAACCCTCGAAATCTTGCGACTATAAAGCACATTTTTTCATGTGCACACACTTTTTTCAAGCAAATCCAAATATCAGAGATTCAGACTCAAACTCAAACTCAACGCAAAAACTCATACTTCAATTGGCAATGAGAAATTGTCATGATCCATACCTCGTTTTGAGCAGGAAGCGCAACGCAATCTCTGGGCGTCTCGAACAAAGACAGGGAATATTGCTTGCGAACAACACCAACGTCGAAGTATATAAGGCCAGAGCTCGGCACGTCGACTCGGATTCCTTTAACAGGAAACCACAGGAAGAGCTCTTGCGCCGAGATCCCCGACAAATCTCCGATTTGAGCATAAGCTATCGTTCCCGTAATATTGGCGTCGTAATGCAGCTCGGTCTCGTATTTGGCATCGCAGGAGTGGTTCAAATAAACCGAGAATCGTCCCGTTTCGGCGTCGAAGTTGAACTCTTTCACGCCTTTCGGGAATATCCCCAACGGCAATCCGTTCTCCTCGAGGATCTCATATATAGACTCGTTCTCGGAGATAGCCGTGGAGATCGAGATCCCGGCGGCGATAACGACACAAAGAATCGCGATTTGAACAATACGAAGCATCACGATTGGATTTTTGCCGATCTGTTTGATCGTTTTCAGGAAATTATATTAATGGGTTTAAGTGAAGAAGAAGAAGACGACATTTTGGTGACAGCTTGAAACAGAGTGGATCAAAAATATTTTTGTCAAATTATTGATGGCGGAATTCGGATGGAGCAGTGATCTTCTGCTTCTCAAACCATAGATAGGTCAACCAATGAATGACAGCCACGTCGACCAATGCAATTTTTAGTTAAATGTGGGTAATTTCGTTAAGCCCTTGTTCTAACTTCTATCGCGTCATCGGAAAAAGTAGCTGGACCGTATCACATGGGAACAAAGAGGCATGGGTTAGAGTGATGCGGCAATCTGAATGTAATCTAGGTTTTGTGTCTTAGAAGCCTTATAACACATGCGAAAATGTGATACTTTATCTACTTGAAGCCTCACAACACATAGAACTTTATTTTATGGTGTTTTCTTTCTTTTTTTTTACTCCAAAAGTCTTTTCAATCTGGACTAGTTTATGTAAAGATATATACCAAATGATCTTTTGTAAAAATGTCCAAAGAGACATCACGACCAGAAACTATTTATAGATCAAAGTATTTCACTTCAGGTTTCTCCTTATGCCAATTTACTCAAGAAGTGTATTCAATTTAGAGTTTGTAATCATTTGTATCAAAATGACAAATCACTTCAATACAAATTATAAAAAAAATAGTGTTATTAAACTAGTGATTTGAAAATGTATCTTCAAATTTAATGTTTTTATAAATATTTTAAGCAGTTGATTTTAGAAAAAAAAAATTATTGACTTCAAGGTTTTAGATTACCATAAACCATGAGATTTTTTAGTTAAAAATAAAAAGATCCATATCTCATGGTTTTATATGAAATTCCAAATAATTTTAACAACAAATCATAACAATTTTGATAATTCACAAAAAAATCATCTAAAACTCATTAAAACTTCCAAATATTTGATTCAATACATCTCTTCATGAATGTCTTTCTCTAAGAGCACAATGACACTATACCAAGAGATTACATCCAACAAATCCACCTTCTGTCTCCTTTAACAAAAAAGAAAGTGTGATTACATCCAAGAAACCTCACCTTTGTGGAATGCAACATGGGATAAATGAAAATTCATCAAGTGGAATAGTGTTGCAACGGGATAAACAAGAGTTTTCGAAGTTCAATGGATTTCGATAACGCTTATTGCTTAGATTTCAAGTTTTATTTCTAAAAAAAAAAAGAGACTCAAAAACTTGAATTTGAGTAGAAAGAAAAAATCTTTTTATTAATCAAAAACTGAGGTTCAAAACTCAAACCTAAAAAAATAACACTATATTGTTTAACGATTTAAAAAAAAAAAAAAAAAGTAGACCAAGCGAATTTCCGGATTACCGTTGAACCGGTTCGACTGGACCGTCAAATTGAGTTATCTTTTTCTCGTGATGTTGGACCTGGAATTATGATTGGGCTTATAAAGCGGCCCATCTCAAATAAGCGTTTCATCTCTCACTTAACTTTTTCCGGTTTTCGGTATCGTAATCGAAAGCTCACTACCATCGTAACACACCAAAAAAGCTCTGCAACGACCAAATTGAGGAACGACGATGGCGACGAATCTCCAGAAACTCTCCTCTCAAATCCACCGTCTCTCTCCATTTGCCAGATCCCTAATCTTCCGCACATCCGCCACATCTGCCCCTGTCTCTCCGTCATTGGGATCGAAGAAAGTCGCCGACCGAATCGTCAAGCTATCTGCGATCGATGCGGATGGATACAAGAAGGAAATAATCGGGCTCTCTGGCCAGACACTTCTTAGAGCGCTCACTCACACTGGTCTGATCGATCCGGCGTCGCATCGGTTGGAGGATATCGAGGCTTGCTCGGCGGAGTGCGAGGTCCAGATCGCAGAGGAATGGCTGGAGAAGCTCCCGCCGCGTACGTACGACGAGGAGTATGTTCTGAAGCGTAACTCTCGGTCTCGTGTCCTGAACAAGCACTCACGCCTTGGCTGCCAAGTTGTGCTAACGCAGGAGCTCCAAGGTATGGTCGTCGCCGTCCCTGAAGCGAAGCCTTGGGATATCCCGTAAGTATTTCCTAAGGCTCGCTGATGTTTCTTTCGTTCTCAATTTGGGCAATAATTCGCTTTTGCAGATAACTTGATTTGAATCTGTAATCTCCCTTTACAACTTCCTTACTTTTAAATTTTGTAATGCGGTAAAGAACTTGCTTGTTTAAACGATCCCCTGCTTCAAAAATGGGTTGCCTTGCAATTGAATGTTGCTTTCTTGATTTCATCTGTCGTTGCTTCCTCTCCCATTAGATAGTTTCCCTCTAAGGTGATCTTGCTTTCTGCTTCTTTCACCGTTTTAGATTTTTGCAAGGAGGTTAATGAACATATTATGTCTGTTGATATCTGCTGGTCTCTCAAGCTCAATTCGCCAAGAAATGAGAGCATATAGAATGCTGTGCTTTCGCAGAACAGGAAGGATATTCTTTTTGTACAGACCATATGATTACTATTATCAGTTTCAGTATGCTTAGGGTTTAAAGGCCATCTTTTTCTTTTCTCTCATTCTCATAACTACTTGTGCATCTGTCGTGAGGCTGAGATAACACTATGTGGACTCTGAGCTTTAGTAGCGCAGGTTCCGCTTTTGCTTTTAGGGAAAGGAATAAGGTAGAATGAATATAGCATGCTTATACCGATGGTTTGGTAGATTTGATTCGAGCCTTGCAAACTCTGTTTGTAGGATCTATTCTTGTACTGGTTTTGTATGGAAGAGTGTTGAGGATAGAGTGGTTAGCTATTAGTACTACTGGTGTTCATAAAAGCGGTTTCGTTTTCTAGACGTTGGAATTATGCGGTTTTGTTATTAAGTGGAGTTGGGCGTAGTTAGAAGATTATCATAAATTCACAAGATCATTCATGATTATCAAAGCCATAATTTATTTTGACAGTTTTATAACATAGTTTGATTATGATCAATAAGTTTGATAAAATTTCTTTTTGATTATTCATATGTTGTGAGTGATTTCATCAAGTGTATATATCAGGCCTTCTAAGTAGTAACTGTGGGGTACTTTTTTAATGTAGACGAGGATCTCAAAATCTGATATCCTTCATTACAAAACTAATAAAGGAAAATTGATCATCCAACGTTGAGTATGGATTTGATCTTCATAGTGGACCTCTAGTCTAGTCTGGATAGCTCCGGGTGGGCATACAAATCAAACCCAACTCGAAGCAACTTGAGTTAACTTTAATCGTTTTGTTTGTATTTTACTTTTTTTTTTTTTAATGAAAATATGTATCTAAAACGAAACAAAAATCACAACTTAAATCGATGTTCGTACTTGAAACCGAACTGAACTGATAAACGGAATGCTTACGTATACTCCAAACAATAAAATAAAAATTAAATCAATTTTGAATCGTAACCATGTTATCATACCAGGGTTTCAAATTGTTGAGAATTCTTTATTATTTGTAAACTTAATAATACTAACTTTATGGCTTATAACATAATCTAAACCTTTTTTTTGTTAGCTACGGTCTCTCTTTTTTTTTTTTTTAATTGTTCAAGTTGTGTCTTCTGTTTTTGAAACAGCGTGGTGTTCAAGCTGACAAAAAAAATATATATATATATATATATATAGAAAACTCACTTACATCTTAGATAGATAATATAAAAGTTTAAAAAGATCAAACAAACATTTTCAAACTGATAAGCATTTGAATGAAATTCTGTTTCTATAACTCTATGATCCTAACCATAAACTGTGAGCTTTAAAGATTTAACCTGAAATAACTATCCTAACGGAAATCTGTTTGAAGATGATGGAAAATTATGAGATAAAATGTGTACATTCCGTGTGTTGTATTGTATTTATAGATAGACTTTCGTTTTAATGTATATTCTTGAAGGACGTCAACCTATTTTAAGACCAGTTCAACAGAAAACTGGTGCAGACCACGATCACAGTTGTAATGAATTTTCTAAAATGGCAACCACTCCTTTTCTTTAAGAACCAGTCCTTCTTCCCTTCTCTTGCCTTAATCTCTTCTTCTTCTCTATAAACCCATCTTCTACGTTTGTTCTCATTCATTCTCTGTTCAAAAGCTTCTAACTAATAAACCCTGCAACTAAGATGGATCAAGCAGAGCTTTGCCGGATATTCCAAATGTTCGACACGAACGGCGACGGCAAAATCACGAAGCAAGAGCTGAATGATTCACTGGAGAATCTTGGAATCTACATCCCAGACAAAGACTTGGTGCGGATGATTGAGAAGATTGATCTCAACGGTGATGGGTACGTAGACATCGAAGAGTTTGGAGGGTTTTACCAGACGATCATGGAGGAGAGAGACGAGGAGGAAGACATGAGAGAGGCTTTCAATGTTTTTGATCAGAACCGGGACGGGTTCATCACGGTGGAAGAGCTGAGATCGGTGTTAGCTTCCTTGGGGCTCAAGCAAGGAAGGACCCTAGAGGATTGCAAGAGGATGATAAGCAAAGTGGACGTTGATGGAGATGGGATGGTGAATTTCAAAGAGTTTAAACAAATGATGAAAGGTGGTGGATTTGCCGCCTTAGGATCAAACTTGTAAACAAAACATAAAACCCCATTTTCGGGTTAGGGTTTGAGACCCAAAATCATTGTTTTTTTTTCTTGAGAATGATTAGGGCAAAACCTCGAAAGAGAATTAACACATGGATTTGCAAAGAAAAAGCTCAACAACACTTTGTGAGCTTTGTTTTGAATGCTCCTCCACAATTTTCGTTGATGAATTTGCTTTGTGGGATTTTGAAACATAACTATGTGAATCCATGGATCTTACAATCCGCTATTATATTGTTTTTGATTTTGAGGATTTCAATATTGTTGAGGATTATTTTATTATTTGTAACATTCGGGTGTGATGAACTTCACTATAATCAAAGAATCCTCAAGATCATGCCATACAACAGAATTTGAACCTTATTTTTGTTCAATCAAATAGAATAACCGTATTTTTTATGTTCAAATTATGTTTTTATGATTTATCGATTCCAAACCAAAAGGTCCAAACCAAATTGAGCCATACAACAGTTTTTATGTTTTATCAATCTTCTTTCTGTATTGTCGTCACTCATATCCATATATTCATACAGAAAGAAAGATCCATCTTCTTTCTTTTTGTATGAATATATGGATATGAGTGACGACAATACATATGTAGAAATTATGGTTAAATTTTGTAAAGCAAACACATCAGAGACTCATCAAGAGCATTTTGATGAGAAAAAGAACTCAAACTCACAATAAAATAGCGACCACCAATATGAATCTCTTTGACGTAAAAGGTCAGACAAAAAGATATGGCAGTGCAGAATAAAGTAAGAAAGTTTCAGTGATTTAAGTTTTTTTATTTCTTTTTCTTCAACTATTACTATTAACTTTACATCCTAACTTGCTTGGCAGTCGTTAGAGAGTTCTATCCATTGAGGCTTCGTATCTATGAATCAAGAAATGTTGGAAACTCTTTTAACTGTATGAATTCAATCTTTTTAGAAGAAGTTTTACTAATTGATTGTGGTTGATTGTCTGATGTTTACATATATGATGACTAAGTGAAGTTTTGGAAATTAAAATTTGTTTATGGTAATATGAATCATTTTTTTTTTAATTGTGAATTATAAAACGTAATTTATGGATAATTAAACAAAGATTTTAATTTAAAATCTAATTATATATATCATAATTATACGGTTTATCAATTTAAAGTTTAAATATTTCATATTTTATGCACGTATCTGGCGAAATCTAATCTAATGAAATAAAAAAGGAAAAAGAAAATAAATTATGTTTTAAGTCGTAAGCTGAAGTAAAAAACTCATAAACTACATGCCGTGCCGTTTCTCACTTCTGGTATGTATGAAGTTCACGTGCTCCACCCAAAATAGTCATCATCAAGCGTACAAGGAAATTAAGACCAGATCTTGGAGTCTTCCTTTTTGGTTGTCCTTTTCCTCACCGCTTCCCTTTCTTTCCCACTCACCACTAACTTCAGTTTCAGAGATCATCACTTCCTAACCTCTCCAAGAATCACAATTTGGAGTTTTCTAATCTTCCATCGAAGTAAGTGTCTTCACTTGAACCCACTTTCTATTGTTATATAATTCAACCTTTTACTGAAATTCTCGGTTATCTGTTTTGATGATTTTGGGGTTTTGGCTCCCGTTTGTCTATGTTGCTTCTGTGTATCAAATTATTGAATGTAGCAGTTTAGAGCTGTTCGTGGGGGGCTAGGGTTTGGTTGGGCATTTGGTTGAGAGTCTCTCAATTACTACTAATCAAGGTCTCTCTGGTTTGATGAATTGTAAAACAATTGTAGTATAGCTTTGTTCCTAATCAGTATTCAACTGGCGATAGATGGAAACATGTTTCTCGTGTTACGAGTTGTGAAATATTGCATCTTTTGTCTTGAATTGAGATGTTTGTATGTTGTGTGGCAGTGGAAGGGAACCCTTTACGCGGGGAAGATGTAGAGATGATGGACAATTCAGATGGAAAGAATACAGTCACAGATGAAGCTTCTTCAATGGTGGAGCCGTTCATTGGTATGGAGTTTGAATCAGAAGAGGCTGCAAAGTCTTTCTATGACAATTACGCCACAGGCATGGGTTTCGTTATGCGAGTGGATGCTTTCAGGCGGTCAATGCGGGATGGGACTGTGGTGTGGCGCAGACTCGTGTGTAATAAAGAAGGATTCCGTAGATTGAGACCTCGGAGAAGCGAGAGTAGGAAACCTCGGGCTATAACAAGGGAAGGGTGTAAGGCTTTGATTGTGGTGAAAAGGGAGAAATCCGGAAAATGGGTCGTCACCAAATTTGTGAAAGAGCACAATCATCCTCTCCTGCCTCTCCTGCCTAATGGTCGCCGGAGTTATCACCTCTCTCAAACACCGGTACGTTCACACACTTTCCCCTTGAGGAAAGACTTTAGTTTTGCCAAGAACATAAAGCTTGGTCTGTTCTTCTCTGAACTCATGAATTGAGCTTGAATAATCTTGTACAAACGAACTTTTCAGGACGAGAAAGATGAAAAGATTCGAGAGCTGAGCTCAGAGCTGAGCCGAGAGAGAAGGCGTTGTGCTGCATTGCAACGGCAGCTTGATATGGTCTTAAAGGAGATGGAAGAACATTCCAATCATCTCTCCATTAACATCAATAATGTCATCCAAAGTGTTAGAGAAATAGAGTCCAATACTTTCACCAAACCCCTCAGCTGATACAAAAAGATACACACAGTTTCGTTTGTGTTTATAAAAGCTTATCATCAATATTCTCTTATCTTGTCATCTTTACTTCTTCATTCTCCGAAAGAAAAAAAAGAAATATAGAGAAATTGTTTAAACCGGAGAACAAAAATCATCTGAAGACACTGATAAATTACATTGGCCAATCAAAATAAAGCCAAGGACTTGGGAACCTGAGAGGCTCATCATTCCAAATCATTTTCCTCTGTATAATCCAGGT
The DNA here is from genome assembly GCA_030161315.1 of Eutrema japonicum. Classification (NCBI taxonomy): domain Eukaryota; kingdom Viridiplantae; phylum Streptophyta; class Magnoliopsida; order Brassicales; family Brassicaceae; genus Eutrema; species Eutrema japonicum. The sequence continues at coordinate 44,597,845 of BSQW01000002.1, read as the reverse complement.
CTGACGATTCTTTTGATTGGAATCAGTTTCAATGCCAGAAAGCGTAAATGGCAGTAGAGATGTAAACCAACAGAGCAGAGGAAACCAGCGTCACGAGCGTTGCAACCGCCTGAGCCGCAAGAGAGCAACCCGAGACGGATCTGAATAACATTGACCATAGACAGCATCAAGAACAGACAGCCCATGACGGATCCGACAGCAGATGCCATCATTCCCCATCTCAGAACCTTGATGTTGATGTGGGCTCTGAAAATCTCGTCGACGTCTTTGCTGTTGAGAAGGTTGAGGGCAAGCTTGAGACCCTGAGCTACAAGAGAGGAGAAGAGGAAGAAGCTGAAGGAGACGACTTCGAAGACCAGTAGCTTCTTGGCCACGTCAGCACTTGCGTCGCAGCTGGATCGCTGCTCGAGGCTATGCTGTCCTGGAGTCGCCAAGGAGAGACCTACGAAGACGGCGATGGTGAAGAGAGAGTTCACGTTCACGAGTCCGTCAAGGGCGCTTACGTGGACACTTGTGGTGGCGACGGAGGACGTGGGTGACGTCATTCTAACGGCGGTCGTGTACTCAATTTTCGGCTCAGATCTGCTCGGAAAAGAAAATGGAAAAAAAAATGAGCGAATACCAATAAAGGCAGATTGAGTATGGAGAGAGAGGGTTTAGCTTACTCTTCCATGGAGGAATCTAGTTTCTGCAATGCTTTTGCTTTTGGTCGGGGATTTGTTGGAATTGAAAGAAAGAGAGATGGATTGTCTTAAAAGAAAGTTTTTTTTTAAAAAAAAAAAATTTCAAAAATTGACGCAAATACTCTCACTCTATTTTTTTTTTTTTTTTTTTTACAAACCAGCTTCGCTGATGCGTTTTTTTTGTCCACATCGGAGTCAACTAAAATTAAGTTGTTGACTTTTCGAAATTTCTTCTTTTTTTTTTTTTTTTTTGTAAAAATGTTAAGATTATATTACCCTTTTTAAATTTTTGACAGAATTACAAAGAAAACAAGAAAGGAAAAGACCAAAAACTACAATAAACGGAAACAACAGCTCTAGACAGGAAAAAGCAGTCTAACAAACAACCTGAAAAGAACCAAAGAGAACGGTAGAAGAAAGAGCAAACTACGGGAAGGGAAAGCTCCGAAGACTAAAAAACCCATGATGTTTCCACGAGAAACGAGTTCCAGGTCCGTCCTCAAAACCTAAAAACACAATTCCTACAGCTTCACCACGAACTAAGAAGACCCTCTTTGAGGCTAACGAACAAGCTTCTGGCTGAAACCACAGGCGGGTAGGAAATGGAGTACCCCGCACTCGAGAACTAGGATAGCAAACTCGAACAACCTCGCCAAAGCCGAGACCACCAAAACCCCCCCGCAAGACAAGTCCACAAAGGACTGATGCAAAGAGGACTCATCCCAAGCAAAGCTACAAAAACAACAAACCAAAGAACCCCTTGAAGACCGTCGCAAGAGTCTGAAGAAGACAAAAACACAGCCGCACGCTGCTGAGACCGAACACGCACCGAAGAGAAACTTCAGGCCACCCGGAAGAGAAGACGGTCGAAAACCCCTCCACCATGGAGACACAAGCCGAGCCACACCATCAACCACCTTCCGCCGGAAAAACCGCCGGAGGAGCAACATTGACCAAGAAGGGGAGAGCACTAGTACACCGGAAAACAAATTTTTCGATCCAAGACCCACCGAAGCTGGACTGACTAACTCACCGAAGAAAGCGCTGAAACTTACAAATATAGTTTTTGTTTGTTTGTTTGTGTGAAGTTGTTTTTATTCAATAAAAGATCTTGAATGATTTAAATTTTGATAAGTTTTAAAATGACTTTAATGACCTTTGGTGAATTTAGAAAAGTTGTTACTATGATTTATTATTAAAATTCACATATATATATTACTTAAAACGACTAATAAAAATTAATTTTTAAAATATTTATCATAACAGTAGATTTGAAAATTAAAATCATTAGTTTAATCATTTTTAATTTTGTTGAAAACGACCAACTCACAGTAAATAAATATTGACAATGTTCATATCCCTTTTTGTTATAATTGGTGTTTTTCTTTTCTTTCTGTAGACCAATATAAATAGATATATTTTAACTTGAAAATTAATCTAATGACATCAAGACTACTAAATAAAGGGAGTAAAGAAGTTCTACTTAAATCGGTAGCATCGGCTATGTCGACTTTCATTATGTCATGTTTTCAACTACCCAAGTCTATTATCGCAAAATTAACTAGTGCGGCAGCGCGTTTCTGGCGGAGTCCCGACGGACACCAAAAAAGGATGCATTGGATAGTTTGGAAGAAGATGTGTCGGAGCAAATCAGATGGCGGAATTGGTTTCCGAACAATAGAGGAATTTAACACGGCACTGCTGGCAAAACAACTATGGCAGTTAATGGAAAAACCGGATTCGTTATTTGCTCGAGTTTTTAAGGGTCGTTACTTTCGGAACACAGACCCATTAGATCCTATAAGATCATACTCCCCGTACTTTGGGTGGAGGAGTATTATTTCGGCTAGATCTCTGGTTACAAAAGGGCTCATTAAAAGAGTTGGTTCAGGTGGCTCCATCTCAGTATGAAATGATCCTTGGATACCATCTTCTCCCCCGAGGTCAGCAACATGTAAGGGGTATAATTACTACCCCAATCTTAGGGTCAATCATTTGGTTGATCCAGCGACACAAACGTGGAATTGGGAGTTGATAAATGCAATTATCGACCAGACCGATGTGGAAATTATTCACGGTATACCCATCAGCAGCACATATCGACTAGAAACTCTTGGTTGGCACTATACAAAAACAAGAAAATATACGGTAAATTCGGGATACCAGATTGAACAACAAAGCCCAGACAATGGCGGAAATTACTTCTACGGTCCGGATATAAAGAAATTACAGGCACATACATGGAAATTAACATGTCCACCAAAATTGCGACATTTCATTTGGCAAACCATTTCTCAGTTTCTTGTCAAATTTAACTATAATTTATTATATTTTATTTGAATATATATCAAAACAAAAGTTGAAAAATATTTTACTAATTTTATAAAAAATTAGTAAAATATTGAGGGTTTATGTCTACCAAAAAATGTGAATAATTTACCCCAATAGTTAAACGGTTTTATGTTACATAAACCCTCAATAATTTATGTTACATATACCGTTTAAGTAACATAAACCCTCAATAATTTAGTCTTTATGTTACATAACGGTTTATTTAGTTTAACTCCCTCAATTATAGTTAAACGGTTTTATGTTACATAAACCATCTCTCAGTTTCAGCAAATTTACGCGCTCGAGGAATAAATTGTGATACACAATGTTCTCGGTGTGGAGCGGAAGTGGAAACGATTAACCATGTTCTGTTTGAATGTCCACCAGCGCTACAAACATGGGCACTCTCTCATATTCCATCGGCCCCGGGAGTTTTCCCGATGACATCGGTTTTCTCTAATTTTGATCATATCTTTTGGAGACTCCCAAAAGAGGAAATGAATACAATGTTTCCTTGGATTGTGTGGAATATTTGGAAAGCAAGGAACGACAAGGTGTTCTCAAATGTGGATAGAAATCCACAAGAGATTCTGCGGATAGCGGAAACAGAAGCAATAACTTGGGAAACGGCATAGTATAGCGAACCAGACATAACTTCCTAACAAATCGGTCATAATACGGGTCAACAAGATGAAAATAATGGACTGACATGCTATATTGATGGTTCGTGGAAGGAAACGGATAACTATTCTGGTCTAAGATGGTTCTGCTTTCAGGAGGGAGTCGAAAGAGTCATTATAGGGTCCCGTAATCTGCGAAGAAGTTTATCCCCGCTGCACGTAGAATTGGAAGCGCTCATCTAGGCGATGCATTGCATGATTGCAAATCACAAGACGGCGATAGCCTTTGCAACGGACTGCTCCGAGTTGGTGAAGATGGTGTTTACACCCAAGGAGTGGACGGCCTTTACACTACATTTGGGGGAGTTCTAGAGGAGCAATGAGGTTTTCACCTTTTTCTCTATCACACACATCCCACGCGCAAGCAACATAGTGGCAGACAAGTTAGCACGAGGTACTCGCGTCTACCTATCAGATTTCACTTATGTAAACTCGATACCCCGATTTGGTTCACCTAATCGGAATAGGTATTAAAGCTGTTGACAAAAAAAAAAAAAAAAAACCTAATGACATTTATTTTGAAATTAGTAGATACATTTTAGAGTCTTATATGAGTTCCAATATACTTGGACATCCAAATTTATTTAGTTGGAGATGGTAGCCAAATGTATGTCTTTGTGTTCGTTCTGCATACCTTTTTAATTATTATTTTGCCTATTTGATCTCCCAAGTCTATCTGTTGTTAATGTCTCTCTACAGCTCTTGCACGTTTTGCCTTTGGCCACAAACAGCACCTAACAGTTATCCCGCAGCTTCGTATTGGAAGCCTCAGTCAAACTCTTTGCTCACTTGGTTCCCTTCAATAGCTAAATTGCACTATATCCTGGGAGTGCAACAATTGTTTCTTTACACATGATCAGTCCTCTGACTAGAGCTAGCACTGATATCCAACCAGTGGCTCGTGAGTGTCTACACCCCTTAAAAGTTAAAACTACGGGTTAAAGGTCAAAATGCGTCTCAAAAACAAAGTCAACGTAAATATTTCAAGAACGTCATAGCTAGATCTAATTTCCATATATGCAGATAGAAAAATAATCCAAGCTATCTCACTCATATATATATATATGCCGATGACACGAATATAGCACCTGTGAAACCTCTCTGAGGCACGAATATAGCACCAGAAACCAATCACCTTGGCCTTCCATAAGCTTCTGATCCATGTGGTGCAAATGTATCATGTTTCTTTTTTTCGGTGAATATTCAAGCAAATGTGAAAAGATCATTCCCAAATGTGTACCATATGAACCTTGTTCCTGAGGGTTTAGAGCCATTGAAGAAGATCTCTAATTAAGCATCTCAAGAGGGATCCTAAGACCAACCACCTGCCCGACAACAGAGAACCATGAAACCAAGTACAACTCAACAGACATCTGAAAACCAGCAGAGCTGCACCTTTGGGAAAGCAGCTTGATCCATTCCTCAGTCCCACATGGATGTAGCTTGAACCATGGCCTGTTCAAATACGGATGCTCCTGCAATTTGATTGTTACATAGATACTGAATACCACAAATTCTATTATTAAACGGGCATTGCGGTATTGATTTTGAGAGGATACCTCCTGTGTTATAAATGTCCACTTAGATTCCAGCAAAAGACTAACAGAGCATGAGGGCAGATATTTTTTTATGACATCCAAAGAAAGAGGTTTTCCATCTAAGTGACAACGAAGATGATTACCGTAAAACCAAAAAAATAAATAAAAATTGCAGGATGATTTGTGACACACCACTGCAGTATCCACGAAAGTATAGCACAGGAACCCCATATGATGCACTGTAAACAATATGGAAATCATAGTAGTGTGCTTCATTTTCTACGTTTTGGACCTAGCGGAAAGAAAAGGGGAAACAATCAAAAATCAACCTCAGAGATTGTGCTCCATAGATGTTTACAAAGAGACATTGCTTGAAGGTTATGTACCAAGATGGTGTGATCAATTGATTCTTCTTTTTCCGAGCAATCAGGTGTTACATCTAGAGATTCCTCCTCAGGACTTTCCTACACACAAACATAACGTACACAAAAGAAGAAGAAGATACAACGCAATGTTAACAAGTTGTGAACTTTACCACAGGTGAACTGAGAATGAAGATCTTCTCGAGCGACAAGTAACCTTCCTCCTGAAAATAACACAATAAGACCAAGGAATCTAAAAAGACGGAGAATAATAGTGTTGATCGACGACGTTAACCTTATTCGAAACAAGTAGAGTTCGATTGATCGGAGGAACCCATGACCAGGGAGGGAACGATTGGTTATGACTTTTCCATTTATAGGCAAACGCACGAGAAGCTACAGAAAAACCCTCGACAGTGAGTCTACCATCGCTCACCGAATCCATCGGAGGAGCAAATAAATCTCTCCGTCTTTCTCAGGTCCATTTCAGGAGGAGCAACATCGTCGCTTCGATTCAGAGTAACCAAACCGAACCGAACAAGAGAACCCAAACCGAAATTTGGTTTTACTAAACTGAATTAATCCAACCGAACCGAATCGAACCTTTTCGAAATAAAATGCGGCACCGCTTCATCCTCCATCAACGTCCATCGCCGCCTTCCTTCAACCACCGTACCCTCTTTCTCTCTCTCTGCCGCATCTGTTAGTCTCTCTCTCTCTCTCTCTCTCTCAAATCATTCCTCTAAACATGTGATAGTCGAAAGTTTCTGAATTTATATTGAAAATCTTCTGTGATACGCGTGTTTCTGTTTTTTTTTTTTTTTTTATAGAAAAGCTGTGAATTTGAACCTTATTGATGTTCTTATGTTTCCTTTAGAGGCAATTCGAATACAACGTACTGATGATATTCGATTTTGACAGATTCTTCCGTTGTTCACTCTCCATGAAATTGGTGAGTTTCTCTTGCTTATGTATAAGTTACTGTGAGTCTTATATTATTCGTGTGAGCTGTTGAAAACCTCGGGTTGGGTAAATATGAAAGTCCTGTGTTTCTTGCAGACATGTCTGAGCAAAGGAGATGGCTTTCAGTATCCGCCTTGTCATTTGCTGAATCTATGTGGTTTCAGGATTTTGATTGACTGTCCTTTGGACCTTTTGGCAATCACAATCTTCTCTCCTATTACATATGATGTGGGTTTTGAAGCTTCTGAATATTCATCTGATGTGCCTCTGGATGCTCAGAGTCCAGTTCAAAAGAAGCAAAAACTGGAGAGACAGATGACTCCTGATGATTTGGTGTGCGCAGAACCATGGTACAAAACTGTGAAGGCCTTGCATTTGTGGGAGGTTTCTTTAATTGACATTGTTCTCATCTCCAACCCTATGGGATTGCTCGGATTGCCATTCCTTACCCAAAACCCGAGATTTTGTGCCAAGGTAACGTTTGCAGGACCTTTAGTTTTGAGTTTCCTGAATAAACTTGTTTGCTTGGGGGTGTGTGGTGTGCTGACTTCTTACTTCTAAGATGTAGATATACATTACTGAAACAACAGCAAAGATTGGACAGCTCATGATGGAAGATCTTGTCTCGATGCATATGGAATTCAGACGCTTCCATGGACCTGAGGACTCCAGTTTTCCATGGTGGACAAAGAATTTAGATGGTGAAGAAGTACCAGCCTTGCTTAAGAAAGTTGTCTTTGGCGAGAGTGGTGATGATCTGGGTAGTTGGTTGCGTCTGTACAGGTAACTGTTATTGGCTTGTCAAACTCTATGTAGCCCCATAATCAAGTTCCCACCTCTTCAAGTTGATAGAGTGTTGATTGCTTCGTTAATTCATTCTTTTCTTCAGTTTAGATGACATAAAGAGTTGCATGAAGAAGGTTCAAGCCGTAAAGTTTGCAGAAGAAGTTTGTTATAATGGGACCTTGATCATTAAGGCCCTAAGTTCAGGTCTAGAGATTGGGGCTTGCAATTGGTTGATCAACGGACCTAATGGAAGTATAAGTTATGTGTCAGACTCCATCTTCGTTTCACATCATGCGAAAGATTTCGATTTCCATGGTCTCAAAGGAACCGATGTAATGATTTACTCAGATTTCTCATGCCTCCAAACCGCAGAAGTGACTGAGAATGGTTTTGATTCTCCTGACCAGGATACTAATTATATATCAACAATCAGGTTCTCTCATATAAGACCTTTTTTTTTACATGTATGAGAGGGTGTTGTTTCCTTGGGTATTAAAGTCGTGGATCTTTCTTTACTGTTGAACTGTTTTAGCAGTGACAAGAATGATGAGAACTTGGCTGCTTCATTACTAGACACTGACGAAAGCTTAGAAGAGCTGGAGAAACTAGCTTTTGTTTGCTCATGTGCTGCAGAATCTGCCGATGCTGGTGGCTCAACCTTGATAACGATTACTCGAATTGGGATAGTTCTGCAGCTCCTAGAGCTAATGTCAATTTCTCTTGAATCCTCGTCCCTAAAGGTTAGATGTCTCTTTCTCTTAGTTAATTCTATAGTTTTTACTTTCTGGAGCATGTGAAGCACATTTAAAAAGGTGGTTCTTATTTTACATTATTCTTAGCTCTGTAAGACTAATTCACTTTAGTATGGTTTTGCTTAGGTTCCAATCTTTGTAATATCTTCTGTGGCAGAAGAGCTATTGGCGTACACAAACACCATACCAGAGTGGCTTTGCAAGCAACGGCAAGAGAAGGTAATATTCTGCGAAATGCTTGGTTTATCACTGTGAAAAAAATTATTTAAAAGATGATCCAAAGAGTATATGTTCTGTTATGTATTGATTGATGTCGCAGTTGATTTCAGGAGAACCATCATTTGGCTATCTTAAATTCATTAAAGACAAGAAGATCCATTTGTTTCCCGCCATTCACTCACCCAACTTAATGTAAGAATTCCATTTAATTCCTTGTATCGCGGTTCATATTATTATCTCTACAATCACTGACTATCTGATGGTTTTTTTTTTTTTTTTTTTTTTTTGCGTAAATGCATAATTTGCAAACACTTTTTTGTTTTTCTTCAAAGTTTGCAAATACTTTTCATGCTAACCTATAATTGAAAATATCATCACGGTTCACCTTTAGTTATTGCTTAGTTCAGAAATATCAGTAAAATAGCTCACACCTAATCTGCTAGCTAAATGTGGGGATGGAGTGATTCTATTGCAAAGAGTATGTTACAACATTCGATGAGTTTTTTTTTATGTTATGTGAACAGAACCAGTTGGCAGGAACCATGCATCGTGTTTGCTCCTCACTGGAGTTTGCGACTTGGCCCGTCTGTCCAACTTCTTCAGCGTTGGCGTGGAGATCCAAAATCATTGCTTGTTCTTGAGGTTTTTTAATCTCTTTCTCTCTTATCAGCTCCATTAAATGATCCAGTGTGAATCTCTAGTCTATATATCTGATGAGAAATATGTGTTGCAGGACGGGATAAGTTCAGGTTTAGGACTTCTCCCCTTCAGACCGATCGCTATGAAAACTCTCCAATGTTCATTTCTTTCTGGAATAAGGTAAGGTTTGCCTGGCTGTATGATTATTTAGTTGTGTCTGTTTTTAATATTTCAGCTTTTTGTTTGGGATCTTTTGTCTTGTTGGATTGAGGAGTCTGAGTTGTGTCTGTATGCACAAAGCAGGATTAGCATGGGTTCTTGTGCAAGGGCATACCTTGACTGATAATGATTGATTTGACTCATTAAATCTCACATACGCCTTATTGGTTTTTGGTGACCAGTAATATTTCACTATCTCACCAACATTTTAGTATCTAAAAATCATGGACGCTCACACGTTGAGCTTGTTATCATGTAGTCCACATGCCAAATGTGTGATCTGAAATTTGCTTGTCAACCATTTCTCAATAGTATCATTTCTTTTGCAGGTTGCAGAAGCTGCCAACACTTGTTTCCGTTTTGCAGCCGAAGATTGTTTTGGTAACGGCTCTCTTACTCTTCTTTGTTGAAGAAATCTCTCCAACTTGGTTCTTTCTGTATTCATCAATCTTGATAGCATTTTATGATAGGTCCTTGATGCTGTCAATCAGAGGATAAATCTTTCTGAGATGAAGCCAATCCCAATCCTGACTTACTCTGAGAACAAGACGCTACATGTGCCAAGAATTGCAGACAATCCAGACGTAGAGATAATGGCAGAGTTGGCCTCCGAATTGAGCTGGAGAAAATTGAGACAACGTGAAAACTTTGGTATTGCAAGACTGAAAGGTGAGCTACTGATGGAAGATGGGAAGCACAGATTAGTTTCCGGGTTGGAGCAGGAAGCAAGTTCAGGGAAGGCTCGGGGATTGAGGCATTGGGGCTCAGTGGCTCCGCAAACACTTTTAGACTCGTTAATGAAAATGGGTATAATCGGATTCATAGAAGACAGCACAAATGAGAATGGATTAGAAGACAACAGTGTAATCCATATAACAAATCCTTGCAGTGGCCTGATAGAGAACTCAGAGATTGGTAGTGTTATAATAACAGACGATGAGAATGTAGCCTCTCAGATCTTCCAGGCGATTGATGGAATTCTTGACGGAATTTAGGGAAGTATCGGTTTAATTCGCAAGATCTGGAACCTGAAGCTCTTCTGATAAACAGTTGAGGCGTTTTTGTGATTGAAGAACATAATGATCATCATTTTGTGGATTTTGGAATGATCCTGAAGTCAAAGATAGCTTAATAAACGAGTGAGGTTCCATTGACAAGGTCAAGGTAAACACCGTCGAAGGGTTGACCTGTAAGATGTAAGACAACCCCCCCACTTGTTTGCTGATTCAAAGACTGGCTGTAAAATCTATGCATAAGCTTCAAATTTTTATTTTTGGCTATTACAAACTTATTTTGGGTAATTACATAAAAACATGATAGAACAAAATTCAGTGAAACAAGTGGACTTATTTTGGGTATTTTAAGGTCTTTGCTTGCGTCTCTCACCAACGCAGAACCAGCCGATGGCTGCTCCTAGAGGAAAACAGACAGCTGCCGTGCAGGCGGCTGTGATAATGGCCATGGAAAACAAGGGTAAATCAGAGCAGGGATCCAGCGGGAAATCACACAGGCCCGGATTGTGGCTAAAACTGGAGCCAGAGATGTTTCCATAGGTGAATTCTGGAATTGGACCTTTAAGATGATTGTGGGACACAGAGAAAATTTTGAGTCGCTGGTTCAAGGCTAAGATGGGCGGGATCTGACCGGAGAGCCGGTTACGATCAAGCAAAAGAGTGTTTAGAAAAACGTTATTTGAAAAACTGGCAGGGATTTCACCAGAGAATCTGTTGTAAGAGAGGTCGAGAGTAACAAGAAATGGAAGAATGGAGGAAATGTGAGGTGGAAGAGTGCCGGAGAGGTGGTTTCGAGAAAGATGTAGATCCTGCAGGGACGAGCATTCCTTAACACCACTGGGAAACTCTCCCTCGAGACCAAAACCACCAAGATCGATGCTAATCACCAGATTATCGCCACGATTCCAGCAACCGACACCAGTGAAATTGCAGATAGAAAGTTGAGCGTGGTTTCCAAATACCCAATCGGACAGACGTCCATTAGGGTCCTTAAGTTGGGATTTTATGCTTCTCAGGCAATTTATGTCGGACTCCGTCGCACGGGTCAAGCTACAGATGAGCAACACCCACAGACAGTTCCGGATCAAAACGGCGCAGACTACCTTACCAACCATCATCTAGCCCAAAACCCACCAAGCAAAAGCCAAATCAGTTTCCGGGGAGAATCTAAACAAGAAAAAGAAAAAAATTCATAAAGAAGAAGAAGAGACAAGCACAAGTAACAAAAAGGCTCCACTCACCTGAGGAAAAATTTACGATCGCAGATTCGCAATACTAGTGTAATGAAACAGGGGGAACTTTGTTGCTATATTTGTTGAGCACCATGAAGAAGAAGAAGAAGCAATCGGCAGAGAAAGGTCTGACACTCAAATAGAATTAGAAGAATCTCTCTTTTTTTTGGTGTGTAAACTAAATTAAAATCTTTGAGTTGATAAGAATATAATAGAGAAGAACAAGTCAACGATAGAAAACAAATTAATAACGGAAGACCCATTGCAATGGACTTTGTAAGGCCTAGATTGCAATATATATATATATATTTTTTTTTGTCATCATCGAAATCTAAGATACTGTTGGGCATAATAACCGAATCGAATAAAATCAAACCGAACCAAAATTAATGATTCGGTTTGTTTATGGTTACTTCACAATAACTGAATGGTTATTTTTTTTGATATCCATTGGTTATGATAATCAATAGGTATCCATGGTTATTAACCGATAACCAATAGGTATTCATGGATATATAAAAAAAATGTTTATTTTTCCTAAATAAACCGAAATATAACCGAAATAATCGAACTGAAATAACCGAAACTAACCGAAATAACCAAAACATTTCGAAATGTAACCGAAATAACCGAAATATTTTGAAATTTAACCGAAATAACCGAAAATAACCGAAACCATTCGGTTAACCGAAAATAACCGAAAGATTTCGGTTACCAAGCGGTTATTATTTTTGATAACCGAACCGAATGGTAACCGAACCGAAACTGAACCGAAAATTGTTACTAACCGAATGGATAGTAAAAGACATAACCGAAAACCGAAATAACCGAACCGAACTGAACCGAATAACCATATGCCCATCCCTATGTACAATAGCCAAATATTCCCACACTTAAAAGGTAGGTGGAGTCGAACTCGACACCGCTAAAATGACAGCAAAGTTTTGGCAACCACTGGCCCACCTGCTCCATCCACAAAAGGATAGATGCCTTGCCTTTGTAGGCCTTGATTGCATGTATTTCTCATATTGTACATGTTTTCAGGTGCTAAAGAGCAAGATATGAGATCAAAAGAAAATTAAAAATATTATCGGCCAACGTGGGGTTCTTTGATGCATAATCTCCTTAGCTTTTATCTGGATCGCCACCACTATAACTTTCCGACGCATCTTGTATCATAACAGTCTGAGCCTCTGTACAGCACTTAAAGTTTGTATAAGTTTCGGATCAGAAGAACCATACCTAATCCTGGGCAGTTCAGCGATCACAGTATGATTCGTATCATACAAGTACTTGTGCAAGCACATTATGATTCTAGTATTTTTTAAAATTTCAGTAACGCTTACATTCACTTCATCTGTTACAAGGAATAGAAAACATCTTCTAGTTATGTTTTATCACCAAACATCCCAAAATAACCATTCGGAAATTTGAGTTTATATGGTCTTCAATTCAACCCACTTATGTTTGTAAAAGTTGCATCCCTCTAAATATCTTCCAAACATAAGTACATAACTAAGAGGCAACACGATGCATTAGTCTTGGACAGATTCTAAGATCTTCATTCCACTTGAAATCTAAGCCACACTACTCTCCTCTCTAGTCACCTCCATTTCCTTGCATACTCCATCTAGAATGGACAGAAAGTCTCTCACGATCACAAACACTCTCAGTAGCTGAGCTTCTTCCTTTGCTGAATCTCCATGGAAATAATTTGTGATCTCTTTCACTGCAAAGAGCGTGGAACCATCTTTTGTTTCAATCTTTTTAATCTCCTCTACAGCGGTTTCCAAGTATTGCGTCATCGATTCCCTGAATTTCCACCATTCTTCTTCTTCATTATGTGCATTCTCATCATTCAGTAGCAGAACCTCACTAACTTTCTGGACTCCTTGATAAAGCTTCAACACTTCGCTTCTTAGAACACCATAGTCCATTTCTGCAGATTTCTTGACCTCTTCAAGTACTGAACTGAGATTTCTGACAACTTGTAGCACTTTCATACCTTCTGATTCTATGATGTTCTGTACAACAGACTGCAAGAGAGTGGTTCTTCCATCTAACAATTTGATATCGATAAGCTCGAGGAGCGCCTCAAGTTTGAAGTCATGAGCATTCCCGCTCTTTATTCCTGTCTCTAAGACCACTTCAATAAGCTTCAATAAGATTTTGCTATTCCGTAGTTCCACACAAGCAGCCTGCAAAAGAATCAGATAGCTTTATGAGACATAAGCTGACACCAACATTCATATATTCTTTTATCAAAAAAAAAAAACATTCATATATTCATCTCTCTTCATCTTCAGCTTTGTTTCATACCTGTATAACGCCGAATGAGCTTTTCAAGTGTGCAACCTTGGAATTAAAATTAGCAACAGATAGCAACGCATCAACCCGTTTGAACACGTAAGGCACATTAAGCAATTCCTTGAGAAACCTCTCTGATGGGGCAAGCTTGATCACTGAGTCATCGCTATAGGTCTTCAACTTCTTCTCTTCTTCTTCACTCGGTGCTATTCTTGACAAATTCTCAAGAAGTTCAACACCGAGTGCTTCATAGTGACCTGATTCAGATACTCGAAGAAATACCAACTCAGATTCAACTCAATACAATCGGAAATGTAAAGAAATAAGCTTTGTGACTGATGGATTTACCATCTCGAATGGCCTGGTGAATATCATTTGTGGTGAGCTTAAGTGTTGTAAGCAGAAAAGCAATATTCTGACAACTTCTTGGATCCATAACTCTGCAATCTTGATTTAGCATCGGAAGATCACAGCTAAGACTTCTCTGTTTTGAGTTAGTATTTGAAGAGTTGAATTTAAGACTGTCCCAGGAATTTTTCCGGCAAGAACTTGGTCGGACTTTGTCCCAAGGCAGAGGTTTCAGCTTTGGCTTTGGTCGCTCTGTTGCTCCTTCCCAACAACTCTGTGGTAACTCCGAGAAAGATAGCTTCTTCCCAGATTTGTGAACCATAAAAGACTGTGACGGTGGCACAAGAGGAGGCGGCTCCGGCATTGCCGGCGGTGGCCGTTGTGGAGGAGGATGAGGAGCAGCAGCCGATTCGCTCTGTTCACGTGTATCAAGCTCTGGAATTTCCCAAGAAGATTTAAGATTTGTAGAAGATTCAGAGATGTTGATACAAAAATCTCTAGCGGGTGACGCAGAAGTGGAAGAAAGGAACAAAGACTTGACATTGCGACTGAAATCGTTCCATCTCGGCGGCGAACTTTCCAGAACCTTCCGGAAAAACCGATCCGGCGTTGTGGAAACCGAAGAGTACATAGAAGAACGAGCGTATGCGTCGGGCGTCCTAATCATACCTCTGTCCGGTGAAGTAGAAGCAGAAGATGTTCGTGGAAACCCTAGGTTCTGATTCCAGAGGCTAAACATTCTCAGAGAAGGCCTATATCTCTTATTGTTCCTAACCCGTCTCTCCAGCGACGGTGACTGAGGATTCTGAGTTGACCAGTGGGGTGCCGTCGAACTCATCGGCGGAGAAAACGTAACGGGCGGTGACATTGCCGGAGAATCCGAGGCTGAGGAAGGAGAGCAAGAGCAATTACTGTACGGATTGTTTCTCTGTCTTCCGGTTTCTTGACCAGCTAGAGAGGCGAGAGGCGAGTAGAAGTCATCGTTTTCTTCTTCTTCTTCTTCGGAGTTGTGTTGCAGGAAGCTACGAGCCGGCAATGGCGGGAGAGGACAGATCTCCGGTGACTCCGGTTTGACGAAACCCGACCCGGAAGTGACGACGTTTCCGAGGTAGAGAACATCGGAGGTAGAAGCAGCCACAGAGAGTTTGTTTTCAATGGTGTTTCTTGGAAGGGGACGTGGAGCTTGTTCGGATGGGATAATGTCTGAAGCTACGCTCTTGGATTCGTCTTTGAGATGACGGATTTGCCCTCGCCAGCGTCCGTAGAGAAACAATGCCAGACCGATTGCTGTTGCGACGGCGAGCACGGCGGAGATAGCCGGGATAAGGAGTGTACGGGAAGCAGTATGCGGTTTAGGAGAGCGAGGGAGGACGAGGGCGGAGATGTTCGCCGGAAAAGTGGCAAACGTGGGGGCGGGAGGCGGAGGAGGAGGAGAGGAGGAACCGTAAGCTGGGAAAAACGGCGAGCCGCCGGGGGTAAATGTGGAAGGATCGGTTACAGGAGCTTGGGAGAGGTGACGGCGACTGAAACTGGCCGGAGAAGCGCATGATAGCAGGGAGAAGATGATGACGTAGCATAATACGTCCATTTTTGGGGGGTTTCTTGGAGAGTTTTGTGTGTTCTGTGATGCGCACTATCTGAATATAATGTAGTGAAGTGAACTCTTTCTTCTTCTACTACAGTTCCAAATTTAAATAAATAAATAAATGAATAGAAGAATATCATATTCTGAATATGATTGAATAAAAAATAAAATCTATGTAAAGCGAAAACTATAGTGAGGGAAGAACGTATATGAAATGCAATAATTACGTGAAACAATTCTGGGTCCTCTCTTTTAGAAAGAATCTTTTTGACTTTTAATGCCCTCTTTCCTATTATTACTACTATACAAAAAAAAACATGCAAATAAATTATTAAAGGAAAACAACTAGATAACATTTCTATTTTATTTTATTTTCGCTAAATAAGTAAATATTGTTATTTTTCATATTATATATCAGGACTAAAAAGATCGAAAAGAAAAAGATAAAGTAAATTAAAGTAGAACAAGAAATGCAGCATGCTTTGTCTTATCTATATATTTTTTTATAATAAATAACTTTGATTTTTTCACATAACTGGTAATCATGGAAATTAATTAGTTTATTGATTTGTAACGCTTTCTTGATATTTGTCACTTAAGTTTTTGCATATTTTTGGACTTTATTTAAAATTCGATCTAGCTTTCAACGATAAATAAAAGTTTGAATGAATGATAATAACAAACTTAATCAACAAGGTTTTGGTGGCTGCAAAGAAGGAGGGTATGGCGAATGTTAATGAGAAGAGTGAAGTCATTATGCAACAGCTTGATGATTGCAAAGAAAAAAAAGACTAGAAACGGAGAAGACTTTGGTTGGCCATATTAAGATTGTTACAACACAAACACACCATGTGGTCACTTACGTACGTACCTCCATTTTTGGAAGTTTTAGATAAATTCATCTAAATATTACCAGGACTGTATATTACAACAGACCGAATATTACAACAATTGATTTACTGGTCATCCCAAATCTAACTATTTTTCCTTTATCAAAAACTAACAGTTTTAGGAGATCTGTTGAATGATTGTGTTTTTAACTGTCTAACGAAACAGTTGTTAATGTCAATTTATCGGATGTTCATTGAAAACTATTGAGAGGTTGAGTTGAGAATATGCAGGAATCCCATTCTAACTTAAATAGTATATAAGTAGACCCCAAAAAAAAAAGAAACCTAAACCCACTTAAGATCAAGAATCATATGTGAACACAAAACTCTTAGCTGAAGACTTGCGATACCACTGGTGGAGGAATTAATATGCAAAAGTCCAACTACTTCACAACATCCAAGGAGACACTCATTAAATAATTGTTTTTTTCTTTTCTTTTTTTTGCGAGGTTTCAAACTCTCAATGAGCAAAATTATTTGATAAAAGTCCTAAAAATCTTCACCCTTGGCTTTGACAGCAAAACAATATCGATACAGAAGTTCCGGTTTGATCTCAGCTTCAGCAGAAAGGCCATACTTTTAATTTTTCTGTGGCTGAAAGCTTTGAGTAAAGGTTCTAAACTCAAATCAAGCTACAAGTCTGTTAAGATGTAGTTTCAGAGCAGAGGTTGCTGTAGGTACGCAAAGCATGCAACTCCTCGACATATTCATGATCGTGGGTCTATAAGAAACTTCCTAATTAGCGTCACTCATTTTACTTTTAGAGAAAAAAAAATCGACCCTTATTTTAAAATTAGATACATCTCCTACATTTTATTTATCATTTGCTGGGTCTTATTATGATGAGTTTCTATTTCCTTAGACATCCATATTTATTTGTTACTTTCGTGGGAGACTGTAGCTTATCACCACTATAATTTAATAACCAATTTTAAAATGCATGATTTTGAGAGAACTAATGCATTTTCACATAACTTTCTTAAACGGTTAAGATATTAAAGTAGTGCTAAACTTGCTTAATGTCTAAAAAGTCATGATTAAACAAAATTATGCAAAACTTCTGTCTACATAAAAAAAAAACAACAAAATTTTGTTTTACGAAATATAAAATAGACAAAAGCCAGTTTTAGTCTTGGTCGTCCTCATCATCATCGTCATCATCAGCCACTGACACCACCAGCTGAGTTCAAGGCCTTTACCTGCTCGATAAGACTTGCCTTCCTCTCCTCATAAGTTAGTTTCTTAGGATTATACCTGTCATTAGAGATGTTAATAAGGGTTTTTAAACCCAACTCAGTCCTGGTTATTTAAAACTCAGTTTTAAATGAAAACTCAGTTTTAAATGAACTCTAACCCTTTTTAAGCCTTATAAAATTTGTAATATAGGGTTAAACCCTTTTGAAATCTTTTTGAAGTGGTCATGTTTTTTTTTACTTAAGAAACAACCTTTATAATAAAGTTTTGAGAACAAGACACAAACCACACAACTAATAAATTATAAAGAAAAAAACAAACATTTTGGTTTTCTCAAAGAAAGAAATAAAATAAGAAACAAAATGGATTTAAAATATTTAAAAATTGGCTTCCTCATCATGTGTTAGAATATCCAACTGCTACTTGCCACCTTTGTAATATCATTATCTTTATCATCAAAATAATCTTCAATATCACCTAAAATTTGATGAATACAAGTTAGTTAACGCAACCTAAGACATAAGCTTATAATGTATTGAATCTTTACCTTCAAATTCTACAAATCCACGTAACCAATTGCGAGTACAAATCAATGCTTGAACATTTTTGGGAAGAAGCCGGTTTCTGAAAGGATTTAAGACTCGACCACCAACACTGAAAGCTGACTCTGAAGCTACTGTGGTTATTGGGATACTAAGCAAATCAGATGCCATGGAAGCTAAATCACCATACCTATGTTGGTTCTCTTTCCAAAAGCTTAGAACTTCCATATATGTAAAAGTCTTCATCTCTAGTCTGGGATCATCCAAATAGATTTCCAAATTTGATTTGGTATTTTTTGAACTAGACTTGAGGCTACTTTCAAGCTCAAATAGATCATGTCATATACAAATATACACAAAATCAGTTATATATGATTTAGAATGAGAAATAGTGAAAGCATTCTATTGTATTTAGAATGAGAAATAGTGAAAACAGGCTCTCATTATCAAAAACAAAACAAAACAATGAGTTTCAACCAAAAGACCGTAATGCCTTTGCTGGTTTGAGCCAGCGAGTTCGTTCGTAATTTTACTTACCTCTTGTGCTCCTTTGGAGCCTCTTTCTCCGATTTCTTCATCAGGGGATCAGCCCGGATTGCCGCATGTACCTTCTCGTCATCCATCTCGAGCATATTAAGGACACGGCGAGCCAAAAGAAGACCAGTGCAATAAGCTGAAATAAAAAACAATGAGATTCATAATCATTCAAAGTAGAAAATGGGTTTTTGATCATATACATGCAACATAATTTGTAAGCCCCACCTGATTACTGAAGGCCATATCTAGTAGCCTTGGGCATCAGTACTCGTTACCCGCCCGACCCGTCTCGTACTCGGCCCTTTCAATTGGGTACCCGACTCGTCCAAGCCAAGTATCAAGGTGAGTTAACCAACTACTTGCAAGTAACGAGACAAGTCCAAGCCGAAATTTTTTTTTGACTACTTGTCCCGTTACCCGACTTGTTCCCGGCTTGTTCCCCGTTACCCGATTTGCTACTTGTACCCAAAACAAGACAAGTAATGGAAAAAGCAAAGCAAGTAATGGAAAACAAGACAAATAATGGAAAAAGCAAAGCAAGTAATGGAAAATAAGACAAATAATGGAAAAAGCAAGGCAAATAATATAATTATTTGTTGAGCGGGTACCCGTACTTGCAAGTACGGGTATGGAACAAGGTACCCACAAGTATCAAAAATCTGGGCGGGTATTTTGAATAAGCGGGTACCCGTTTTTACGGGTCCAAATACGGGCCAAGATTTTCACTATTTGTACAGGGCGGATCAAGTAGCAAGTCGGCCAAAATAAACGGATACCCACCCCGTGTCAGGCCTAATATCTAGGGAGCTCATGAGCATACGCAGATGCAAGAACAATGTCACCAGCATTTGTAGCAGAGACAATTTAAGCGATAATGTCCTTGTTTGACTATAATTGGCAAAAAGAGCAATCATATCAAATTGGTCTAAATCGAAAAAGAAAAACCAACCAGACGAGGAAAAATAAAAATTGATACTTTTTGCGATGTAAAATCAACGGCCACGATACGTTTTAGGGTAAGATGCTTTCTATTTACAAATTCACATAATCTCAAATTTTATAAGAGTATAGGGGTGTAAAAGGAAATAAGAACAAAAATGATTGGCAAAAAAAGTCCTGCTTCAGCTCTCTCTCTCTCTGGCATTTGGATCATGGATTGATCGATTATCGTTTACTTGATGATCGATCTCGGTGATAAACTTTGGAGTTTTGTGTGGGTTTCTCCTTGGTTTGCATAATCTCTCTTTCTGCTCAATCCAATTCTATCCAGAATTTTTTGAGTCTCAAAGTTTTGCTTTTTCGAGTCTAATCTCCAGAGGGTTTATGGGTTTCTCATGGAGATTGGTTGGAATCTAAGCTTTCAATGTATTATTTTCTCTGATCTTGTTTGGTGATGCCGAATTCTTGATTTCTTGTCATCCGAGTACACGCACTTCGCTTCGGGCAAAGCCTAACATCTGGTTTGAATTGAAGTGAACGTGCTCAGGATTGCTTCTATTTGGTATAGTTTTATCTGACTTGATTTCAGATAAAATCATCACTTGTTGTCCATTTATACAGGAATTGAGGTGAGAGATGGAGGATGTGTCCGAGTCTGACTCTGATGATGTTGAGACCTCCATTATCCATCTTCCAGACGATTGCCTTTCATTTATCTTCCAACGACTTGATATTGTTGCTGACCATGATTCGTTCGGTTTGACTTGTCATCGCTGGCTCAACATCCAAAACATAAGCCGTCTATCTCTACAGTTCCAGTGTTCATTCACTGTCCTGAACCCTTCAAGTCTGTCTCAGACAAATCCTGATGTTAATTCCCATCATCTCCATAGGCTTCTCTCTCGGTTTCAGTGGTTGGAGCATCTTTCCCTTTCTGGTTGCACGGTGTTGAATGATCCGAGTCTGGCCTCTCTCAGGTATCCAGGTGCAAGACTGCATAGTCTCTGCTTAGATTGTTGCTATGGGGTTTCTGATATTGGGATCTCCACAATTGCCAGCTTTTGTCCTAATCTAAGAGTCGTTAGTCTCTACCGATGCAATATCAGTGACATTGGGTTAGAAACATTGGCCAGAGCTTCTTTGCCTTTAAAATACGTGAATCTCTCGTATTGCCCTCTGGTGTCCGATTTTGGGGTAAAAGCATTGTCACAAGCATGCTTGCAGCTTGAGTCAGTGAAGATCTCAAACTGCAAGGGCATAACCGGTGTTGGCTTCAATGGCTGTTCCCCAACTCTAGGCTATGTGTATGCTGAGTCTTGTCAGCTTGAGCCGAAGGGTATAGCAGGGATCATTAGCGGAGGCGGCATTGAATTTCTAAACATTTCAGGTGCAAGCTGCTACATCCGCAAAGATGGGTTGGTACCTATTGGATCTGGAATTGCATCAAAACTTAGAATCTTGAACCTGAGGATGTGCAGAACGGATGGCGATGAATCCATCAAAGCTATAGCACAAGGTTGCCCTTTGCTCCAAGAGTGGAACTTGGCTTTGTGTCATGAAGTGAGGGTTTCTGGATGGGAAGCCGTAGGAAAGTGGTGCCGAAACTTGCAGAAACTCCATGTGAACCGTTGTAGGAATCTATGTGACCAAGGGTTGCTTGCTCTGCGATGCGGTTGCAAGAGCCTCCAGATTATCTACATGAACGGGAATGCGAGGCTCACCCCAACAGCAATTGAGATGTTCAAATTACACAGAGCCGACATCACACTCAAGGCAGAAGAAGTGATGGTTATAGGACCAGATTGGAGACTGTATGCACGAGGATGAAGCATCAATTTGTACCCAAATGTATTTGATTCTGTCAAGTTTAGACCAATGTGTTGGTCTGTTCAAAGACGAGCTGCTTTTCTAGAATAGTCTTCAATATTGTAATAAAGTATTAAAATCTTTCACCGCTCAGCACTGATGTTTCTGATCCAGTAAAAGAAGAATACAATCGAATATTATATGAATAACAACTGAAATGTCATTAAACACTTAAAACTTCACTTTCCATTTATTGAGTTCGACATCTATATCTGCAACTTCTTTTATCACACAACCAGAAAGCTGAGAAGAGAGAGAAAAGAGAAGAAGAGACTCGATTTGTAAACAAACATCTGGCTTTCATACATCCCAATCTGCATTGGAGGCCGCTGCACGACTTGTCTTCTATTCGTAACCAACTGATTCTCATGGTGTATTTAGAGCAATGCTAAAGGATTTGGGTAACGAAAGAAGTAACTTAGTTACCCCACACATTGTCCCAACCACCGCCACCACCTGGTGCAGCGGCTTTAGGCCCCTCGATGTAGTTCTGGTTTCCATGTGGCTGGTGGGGTAAAGGGAGTCCATTAGGCCCTTGTGGCGGCTGCTGCATCTTTCTAGGCTTTGTTCTGACCCCAAGCAACCGCAGTACAAATCTTGCTAATTCTCCATATAACATACCACCACGATCAAATAGCTGAGGAAAAATGTTTTGAATGGTTACCACGAGAACAATGAAACCATTCGAGGAACAAGTTGGTAGAAGAGAAAAAAAGGAAGGTACCTGAAGAAGGGCAGACATGAACATATGAAAGGCCTGTGTGTTTTGGTCTATCAGCATCGCTACACGGCCAAAGAAATTCACAGCACCTTGCATCTGTTATCATGCAAAACATGAACACTTTATGTTATACAGAACTCTTTAAACCTATCAACTTCTTTGGTTTCTTAAACAAAATAAGCACAAAGGGAAGAACAATACCACGCGGAGAAATGATATCCAGAAGCCTGGTGGAGATGGAGGTTCACTAAAAGGGTCGTTTGGATCTTGACCACCATAAGGACCCATTCCCATTCCCATTCCCGTTCCCATACCCATACCATAACCACCCATCGTGCCACCAAAACTGCTGTTGTACATCCCACCACCACCATACATGCCTGAACCTCCATAGAGACCACCACCACCACCACCACCATAACCCCCTCTATTATACATGCTACTACCACCATACATTCCACCCCCATATGATGAACCATACCCACCTAATGCTGAACCATATGTACCCGACCCATACCCAGAGTTTACACCTAGATTTGTGCCATAACCTGCATTATATACAATAAAATAAGTAAGCTCTATGTCCTGTCTTTAAAAAAAAAAAAATCCAAATAAAGTAACATCTAAACATACCTCCATAAGTGCTTCCATAGTTTTGCTGCTCCCAAGGTCTAGTTGGTACAGGCCTACTCAGTGCATTCATATTAGCAGCTGTATTAGGCCTGTTCACGCTCGAAACTAGTTCACCAGGATTAGCTGTGCCAGAAGCCTCAACTGAATCAGCCGTGCTCGTATTTGAAGGAGGCCTGAAAGGCTTAGGACCAGATGTATTTCCTTCTTGTTCCCAAGGTTTAGGAGGACTGCCACCTACAGCAGCAGAAAATTGAAGCTATTACATGTTGAATAACATGAATTCTGAAAGGAAAACTGAACTCAGGAAAAACCATTAAAGAGACTAGAGAAAGCAGGAAAAACAAAATGTGAAGACGATTAGAAACGGTATTAATAACATCAGTGCAAAAAATGTAGACTACGATGCTGAATAAGAAAAGGCAACAAATTGCAATCCAAAAAACCAAAGCATCCAATTAAATCAATAACAGCCAAGTGCAAGGGAGTCAAACTTAGCATCCATCATCAATGAGACTATCCAAGGTATAAGTTGGCAAAGATCACAATCCAAAGAAGAGCTATCATAATTTGAACTCTATAGTTAATAGCTACAACAATCCCCACAAAATAATGATTTTAAGGTACAGGTTACGAAATCGAATTGAAGTTGCTCAGCGAAGCAGGGAAACCCTTGCGGTTTGGATAGACGAAATCCATCAAATAAAAGAAGAAATCAAACTGACCCTCATCGATTGATTAAAACCCTAATTGATTCAAGTATAGGAAGAAGTTAATCAATCTCACAATCTTAAAGCGGGGAAATTGAGGCGTCTCATCGAACCGACCAGAATTGCAGAACGATAATTCAATAAAAGGGATTTCAATACTTTGCGATTGACTAACCTGATGGCTGAGACGTCGCCATAACCGAGACGATTCGAGAGCTCTTGGTAATCTCCGACGCCTACCTCAAGCGCGGAGAGAGAGAGAGAGAATGACAGAGAAAGAGGACAAAGGAGGAGGGGACCTCGAAAGAGCGAAAAAAACAAACGGATTACTTTCTTCTTTTAGGTTATTATATTTCGGCCCCTATAGTTACAATCTTTGCCAAAAATGCCTCGCAATAACTAAAATCACCGTAATCGACATCTCAAAATAGAAAAAAAAGCCGAAAAAGGATAAAGATGAAAAGAAAAGAAAAAAATGATATTTTTTATAAACAAACAAGATTCCATTTTTCGAGGGAAGCTCAGTCGGCGGCCGGATTTCTCTCCATCTCTCTCTGTTCCTATCCCGGCGCAGTCATATCCGAATCCCGGAATTGTCCGAAACTGACACTGACCGGTGAAAATCTCTGTAAATCTTCGAGAAAAGGAAGCGAATTTTATATCTAGAGATTTGGTATTGATGGCGGCGAGCGCGAATCCGTCGGGGAACAATCAGGAAGGTTCGTCGGCGGCGCAGAAGGTTTCGTCTTCATCGGCGGCGGCGACGAATGGTGCTGCTGTAAATTCGGTCGATAATGGTGGTAATACAGCCGCGGCTGATAATTCTCAGACGATTAGCGCGTTGAGGCATAATCCGGGGATCTCTGTCGATTGGACTCATGAGGAGCAATCGTTATTGGAAGATTTGCTCGCCAAGTATCTTCTTGCTCTTACTTTCTCTATCTCTTCGTTCTAGATTTGAAATTTGCTGTTTTGGAATTTTTTTGCTGCTATTCTGACATGATGCAGTAATTTTTTTTGAAATTATCTTCTTTTCCTCAGGATTTGAAGCATCCTGTGTCTGGTTCTCTGAACATGGTTTCTCGAATGTGCTGTTGTTCTGAATTCAGTTGTGTGATAATTGTTAGCTTTCATGGTTTTTTTTTATTGTACCTTACCGTGTAGAGAAGCAGTGGTCTTGAGTTTTGTATGTGGTTTCAGGCCAAATTTATAAGCTATAAAAATGAAGTAAATGACTAGCTGGTGTTGTGAGGCATATGTTTTTTTTTTTTGTATGTGAGGCACAAAAGTGTTTGAGCAATGAGATATTTTTTAGGATTTGATTGAAAGATGAGTGGTCTAATTATCGGTTATGAATGGTTTCAAGTTTGGGTTGAGCCTTGTTATATCCCAGTCACTCTTTTAACAATTGATGTTTTATACAGGTATGCGTCAGAACCTACAATTGTTCGTTATGCCAAGATTGCGATGAAAATGAAGGATAAAACTGTCAGAGATGTTGCACTGCGTTGTAGATGGATGACTGTACGTTTCTCAATTTTGCTAATCGGCGAGATTTTCTTTGTTCTTGATTAGTCTTCTTCTCCATTGGCTTTACCTCATGTGTTTTTTGATGGATTACAGAAAAAGGAAAATGGAAAGCGTAGGAAAGAAGACCATTCGTCAAGGAAAAGCAAAGATAAGAAAGTATGTGGAATTCAATTCCTATATACAATTTTGATACTAGTAAGCTACAAACAAAAGATAGATAGTTGAAGCACAGACCATAAATTAGCTTTTGATTGGGTTCTAATGTGTAACTAGCTTGAACTTTTAGTCATTTACTTGTGATTTTGGACGGGTAAAGGTTCTTGGGTCGGCTTATGATGCATTTTGAAGTTTACATCAGTATATCAATCTCTTTCACATACCTGTTTGGCAGGAAAAAACTACGGATTCTTCAGCCAAGTCTTCATCTCATTTGAATGTGCATCCAAATGGTCCTTCATATGCTCCTCCTATGATGCCTATAGATACTGATGATGGCATTTCATATAAAGGTTTGTCCAAGAATCTAGTTTTTTTTTCTTTTTCTTTTGAGGCTAAATCCTCTAGATTGGATTAAAAGGGACATAAGTGTCTTGGCTTCTTTGCAGCCATTGGTGGTGTGAGTGGAGATCTTCTCGAACAAAATGCTCAGATGTTCAATCAAGTTTCATCAAATTTTTCAGCTTTCCAGGTAAATGCAACTTCCATCTTTCTGCATGTAGAGTTTTGTATACTTCCCTGGGTTTGTTTGGACTTGGTTTGTTTCTTTGCCTTGTATTGTTGGCTTTTGAGTAATCCTTAGGTTTTATAACCGATATATATATTTGGACTATATCTGCTTAAGTTTGTACTAGTTATATCCGATTGTGTACATCTCAGAGATTCTATCTTCCCATTGCAGATACATGAGAACGTCAATATCTTGTGCAAAGCTCGGGACAATATCCTCGCAATCTTGAACGAGTAATACATTTACCCATATATCTATAGATCATGTCTCTGTCATTAGTCCTCTTTGGGATATGTCATTCTCTTCCAACAAATATGAAATTTGGAGCTATAAACTTAAATATTTGCTTGCTCTGTTGATTGAACAATTGGGTTGCAGCTTGAATGACATGCCAGAGGTTATGAAGCAGATGCCACCTCTTCCGGTGAAGGTGAACGAAGAGCTGGCAAATTCGATCCTCCCTCGCCCGCCCCATCAAATGAAGTCGTGATGGATCATATAGAGCTGATCGATGGTTGGTTCTGACCAAAAACTCTCTCTAATCCGGGATAAATGAAGAAAGGAATAAATCGCGGGATGTAGAGAGTTCCACTCGTAGTGAGGATAGAATGCGGGTTTTCTCCTGACTCATAGAGTTACTAGTCTCTTCTGCAATTTTCAGTCGCCTCTGAATGTTTTAGCAAATGGTTAATTGATACATGAGTAGGGTTGTACTGTCGTTTAGGATGTGAATATATTTCAATTGGTATGGTAAAAGTCTCTGTATAAAATTGGTTTCAAGCTGAAAGGTTTGAGATTACAAGAGCTATCCTACAAGTACAAGTGATGCTGAGTTGTTAGTATCATATTGTATAAGAATAAGATCCACATAGTGCAATTGTCATACAACCCTTATTTAGAACGAAACGAATGTACTCATTATCTCTATAATATTATTTAAAAAGATATTTTTAAAATTAAATTTTGTTTTGTAAGTTATTACATGAAATGTCATTACAAATAACAAAAAATAATTGAAATAGAAAAGTATATAATAGTATTTTAAAATTATTGATTAGAATATGAAAAGTATATATTTTTCATTAAACATGTTATTTATTATTTTATTTTTTAATTATTTTTAATACTATATATTTTAAAATAATAATCAATTCATATATATTCAAAAAAATATATATATATTCAAAATCTTGCTATATTTTTCACTATAATTTATTATATTTTATTTGAATATATATCAAAACAAAAATTGAAAAATATTTTACTAATTTTATTAAAAGTTATATATAAGAAAACTATATTTTTTTTAAAGTTCGTAAACTAACCACAAAAACTAGAGCCTTTTAAAGATTCATATTAGAGTTATGTTTTTAAGATTATAAGTTTTTGCATGGTAGCCCGAAGTTCACTACAAAACGGGTTAAATAAACAAATTATTATAAATTATATACTTTATCTATAATCAATAATCATTATTTAGCTATATTGTAAAATTTATACAAAAGCAATTTTTATGAATTTTAAAATAATTTATTTAAAAAAATTTACGCGGGGGGGGGGTAAATCCTAGTTATTTATTGTAGCCTAAAGAAGAGGTCTTGCAAAAACTTAACCTAAGGCGATTTCGTCTCGTTAATTCCGCCGATGTGACGATGTCGTCCCCGGAAAAGAAGACGAAGACAACGGCTACGAAGACGAATAAGAAGAAGAAGACGCCGCAATCGACCCCGATTCCATGGCTTCCCGATGATTTGCTATTAAACTGCGTCGCACGCGTGTCAAGGTTGTACTATCCGACTCTCTCCCTCGTCTCCAAGAGCTTTCGATCTCTCATTGCTTCACCGGAGCTTTACAAGGCGCGGTCACTCTTGGGCCACACCGAGAGTTGTCTCTATGTGTGCATACAGATCAATTCTGAACGGAACCTTAACTGGTACACCCTCTACTGGAAACCAGAACAAGCCCTAAGTAAGAAGAAGAAGTCAAGTGGGTATCTTTTGGCTAAAGTCCCAGTTCCCAATTCTCCTCGTGCGGAATTTTCGCGTCTTGTGGCGGTTGGTTCTAATATCTACAACATTGGCGGATCCAGAACCTTGTCCTACTCAACATGGATACCCTCTAACGTCTCGATACTGGATTGCCGGTTGAGCTATGTTCACTCTCTGCTGCTACCGTCCTTGATCGAAAGATATATGTAGTAGGTCAGTACAAGGATGGTGGTTCCGTGAAGAACTCGTTCGAGGTGTTGGACACGGACACAGAAATTTGGGATCCCGAACCCATCCCTTGCTTCGAGACGAAAGGCAGATTTATTGACGGAAAGTTCCATCTCAAGACTAACCAAGGGCCGCTGATTTCGTGTTCACAATCTTTTTGCCAGATAGAGAATGTTGTCTACTCTGTTTGTCGCGGAGTGATTATTTGGTATGACACTCAGGCTGAGGTACGCACGTGGAGCCTTTTGATGGGTTTGGAAGGATTACCTAAGTTACCTACTAGTTATTGTGTTAGACTGGCTGATTATGGTGGAAAGTTGGTCGTTTTTGGTGTGCGGAGATTTCGCTTGAATGGCGCAAAAACTGTGAAATTTGGGGGAAAGTTGAGTGGTTTGATCATGTGCTTACACTCCCTTTAGGAATTTTTTTCGTCAAGGCTCTTGCTGCTACGGTTTGAGCGTGTCTTCTTTTGGTTTTTATTTGGAATACGTGTCTTCTTTTGGTGTATGTACTTGTTTCACTTCTAATTTATTCAATGTCAAAATAAATGAGACTCAGTTCTCTCTGTACCATTCATGGAAATCACACACTTTGGAGAGTAAAAAAAAAAAAGAGGTCTTGAGTCAAAAGGCAAGTCTTTTTGAAAGATTTTCCAAGCATCTTTGAAGTTCCAAATCAAGATCGCAACTCTCTGATAGACCAAGCCAAGTCTTCAATTGATTTGGGCTTGAAAGATTCCAAGAGCCTAACTCTCAACCTACAAGAAGAAGACGCAATTACATGTGAATATGATTATTGTGATATGCGCTCTTTTGTGACTTCCTTTTGTCCTATAATAGAGTGGAATAGATACATGATTGAACAAGCTGATGAAAGCGCGAATGAGTTATTTCAAACAGTACACTACATGTAACCCCTGAATCATAAGCAACAAAAACCGAGACACTGATAAAAATCGAAGCTGTGAAACTACTTTTTTTTTGTTACTCAGATTCACCAAACCAGATAGACTTGGTTAATGAGAGACTCTCAACTCACAACCAATTGTCAAACGCTAGCTAGAGAATCCACAATCTAAACAATCTGCCGATACACCCTTATAAAACTAATCCCTCACTAAACTAACAGTCTTATCAAACACTCAATGATTTTGGTTATCTATCAGCATGAGACTTGCACACAGATGGACAAGAGGTTTCTCTATAGATGAGACTTGAGACTCATGGCGTATACAAGAATAGATTTTGTTTCGAAACTAGAAAACTCAATTAAATGGACAACATTTCGTGGCTTTTTAGGCAGTGGTGGAATCTCATTGTCTGAAACTATTCTTTCTAACATCAAAATATTTACCAGAAAATTATTAACTCTTGCTTGACCTCTAAAAAGCCTTGAATTCTCAACGATTAAGCAATTTTGGAGAAATCAAATGAACAATGACAAGTGACCAACCTAACCAATAGCTTCCTATGAAATTCAGAACACAAGAATAGCTTGATTGATCCACCAGATTACGAGATAATTTCACAAACGATCAATCATAGTTACGAATGGAGAGAGTCAGAGAGAGAGATGACCTGAGCTGGACTCGGGTTCTCATAACCAGCAGACTCCAGACCTGAAACCCTACCTTCCAGAGCACTGAATTTCTCTTTCATCTGCAGTAATTGGAACGTTAGGTGTAAGAAATCGAGCTTGGAATATTTTCCAAAAGGATGATCTTCAAATATGCAAAGAAAATTACATCAGAAGAAATAGCGAAACGCTCGGCATAGAGATCCCGCCACACGATATGAGCGACCGAAGCTCCGGTGACGGCAAACCCAAGCGTAAACCAGAGAAGGCGAGTTCTCAACATATCTTCCTCTTCCTCTTCCAAATTCTGCAATGTCTTCGTATTTCTCCGACCCCGGCCCCATAAACCGGCGAGCGATACCGAGTCGTCAACTATTTGGGCTTTTCTTTCCAGTTCAAATGGGCCGTTATCGAAGCCCATTAAAACAAATTAAAGCACTGATTTTTTTTTTCAACGATTAAAGCACTGATATATATATGGTAACCATTTTGAGATTTAAATTACGTAAATGGACAGATCAAACTACATGTTTTGGTGAATCCCAATCTGAATCGTAGAATTAAATGTTTATCATGTCGTGTCTTTTAATTATTTCGATCAAACAAGAGACTAACCTTTAAGACTTGTAGAAAATCAAGTTTCTTTATTGTTATAAACATCTACAGTGACAGAAAAAAAACGTCAACTGTGAAGGTTTATAATTGGTGGGCTCGTGAAAAATAAGATACCACAAATCAAGTCTTGAAATAGCAAATAGAAAGTAAAAATGGCAAGAAGAAAAACATATCATTCAAGTGATTAGTCAATAAAATGTTCAATACATCACACTGTTCTATCCAAGATAAATATAGTAGCAAGAACATAAAAAGAGACACTTAAATTAAAAAAAAAATTACTTGTTCAAGAACTTTCTAACTTCTAAGCCAATAGCAACCAAAGCCAAGACAGCAACCGCAAAACCGTAACCGCCGTTCCAGGAAGAGCCAGCTTTAGCCAAATGAATACCATAGAAGATGTTAGAAATAGCGAGTATTATCATAACTCTTCCTATGTTGTGATGATACCAATTCCAATATTTTCTGTATTTCGATTGTTTGTCCGGTCGAGCCAGCAACGCTAGGACCTGTTATACCGATAAACAAAACCGAATAAACCGATATTCATTTGAGTAGTATACTTGAATTTTGCGAGTGAAAAAAGATGAACCTGGAGAATGCCCATGGCGAGTATTGTTATTCCAAGGCCTTTGTGCGTGGAAACATTATTAGCATTGGTACGATTTTCGAGAACCAAACCGCAAATGATACCAGTTAAACCGAGGAGAAACCCAGTGGTTTGGAGAGCGATATGGGCATAGTACCAAGTGTCCCATTGCTTCATGTGTCGAGCCACTATGGCGCCGATGATTATTAGTATTCCCCAGCCGAACATGTTCATTAGCCCATGTGTCCTCCTTAGCTTAGAGTGTGGTGAACCCTTAACCACACTTTGCGAACCTTTTAATTCATCAATGGTAAAAAAATATACATCAATCTTTGAAACTCCAGACGAACAGCATTCAAATTTTTGAATATATCGGGTATGATGTGAAAAATAATTTTGAATGAGTGAGTGACTTTTAGACTAATGAGAATGGTATCATTTAATTTTTGCTAGATTCTTTTTTTAAAAAAAGCTTGCAATTTTGAAACAAGTAGTAGTTGGGCAAAATCCGGGTATGATGTGAAAATGACGCCAGCATAATGGTTTTAGAAGAATGGTACAATATTGTACCAGTTCCTAATCCACATCATCACAAATGTGTGTGTTTTTTTTGTTTTGTTCTTTTCTGACGTCACACACATATATAATTTGAATGCAAAACTACTACTCTAGGAGTATTTGTTTTATACTTTATATTGGTTACCAGCAAGCAGACCAGTTCATGGAGATGGGTGATTAAGCAGTAATGGATTAATTCAAATATTGACTTTTTTTTAAAACAAGCTGAATTTTTTTTTAAAAGAACATGATGGCTCTTGCTTACCTGTAACATAATCGATGGTCGTGGTGGTCATGTAGCGGTGCTCTCTCAACCTAAAATCCGGCGTCGATGGAAAGAATCCGGCAGGTCCCATTGCGTAAAGAATGCTCTGCCGCGGCACCTCCGCCGTCAACTGAAAACTCATGTAAAGACGCGACGACACTGACTCGATCTTCAAGGAGCCGTTGACGATCTTCAGATCTCCTTGGTCAGGAATCACCTCGCCGGGCGTTCTCCCTCCGAGAAAGTACGGTTTCGCCTGTCCATTACCGCCGTCGGAAGGTATCCACCCGACGACCGCACTGGCTCCGGGCATCTGACCGTTGGTCGAGAATCCGATCCCGATGAAGGCTCTTGAATCCGGCGTAGATAAGATGAAGCTCCATGTGTTGTTCGCCGTCCTAGCATACTGTGCGAGATTTGAATTATTCCAGAATTGAAAACGAAGTCTCGCTCGAAATTGGGAAATGGAAAATTCGACTTACTCGGAGGATGAAATTCTGGACAATCCAAGGTTCGACGCATTGAAGGAGGCTGGAGTTGAAGGTGAGATCGTTGAGGGGTAGAGTTGAATTGCAGGATTCTCTAGCTTGCTGAGCATTAACTATGGTGGAGAGAGGTAGACATTGGAGAGCGATAATTAAGCCCAAGACGAAGGAGACGGAATAAAGCTTCATCTTCCTTCTTTCTCTGTCTCTCTCTGGATCTGAAAGAGGAAAGTAATGGAGGATCATGATGATGATGACGACGATGAATTATATATCTAGTTGATGAAGAAGCAGTTTGAGAATTCAACTAATTATAAATAATTGTGTCGTTACAAATCGTTTTTTTCTTTATTGGTACAACATACAACTCTGTTTCATCAACAAAAGAGTAACTATTTGTTGCTTGAGATGTGGAAAATGATTGAAATGTACCGTCACCTTAACCAGTTTTGATCACTTTAAGACAAAATATTTGTAATTTTGATCTGTTAGTTGCTAAGAATCCTAACTTTTTCACTATTGCATCTGCCACATGGTGTTTATTGACTGATTAAATTGAATGGTTTTGCAGACCAACACACAAATAAAATTTTGTATTTTGGTTTGCTTTGGTTCATGTACACTAAATACTAATTTAGCATCTACTTTCCTTTAGACCTTCTTTTTAGTAAATCCATCAAAGTAAAAAGACGTTAACCATCCATCAATCACTAACAACTTCGTATAATAGACAACACATGTATTTTCTAAACCAACTAAGTAAGCAAAATGAGATGGTAACGTGATTGTTAGTCAAATCTCTGGTTTGGGTTTTTATACTTTCAGGGACCAGAGAAAACGACCGATCGAGACAAAAGTAATCTTCTTTATCCTACACAAACAATAGTCATATTGACACATCCTCGCTCATGCCATCTCAACACACACCAAAACACCATTTCACTAGTCTAAATGGGCTCCATCAGCAGAACGAGGACCATTCAATTGTTAGAAATTGAAGATGATCTTGGAGTCAGTAATCCTTGGCGCACTTCCCTTCTGTAATCCGTTGGAAATCTCGGTGGAGGCAATGTCTTGTTTGCTGAAGCCAGGATCTGTAATTGTTTCGTCCCACAAATTATGAGACAATGGTCTCATTCATGTACACATCTTAAGTGAGCTAAAAGCATATAAAAGAGAGTGAAGATGGTTCCACCTGGTGAGGTAGTTTACCCCAAACACTCCCTCCATAGTACATGATTGGTCGTTCTGTGAAATAGAAAAAAAAGCAGGTAAAACTGGAATGCAGAGATCACGGTGGAATTGGGATCATAAGTATTATTTAATTCTATTCCGGGAAACTTAAGCAGGAGAAGTCTAGAAGACCGAGAGGGTTTAACACAAAGGAAATTAGAAAAACTTGAATGCCCTTAAACTAACCAGATAAATCCACCGTTGGGTCGTGGTATAGATGCATTGCAGCTGCCCAGCCTGTTCATTTGACAAATCAAGAGTACATAAATAAGATAGACACATCAGTTGAGTGCATAAGCAGTGACTTTAAAACACTCCATCTCATAAAAGTTCAAAGATTTCTACAAGGAGCATGACCAACAAACTAGAACACACTCATCATATGTTTAGCATACCAACAGTTGACAGAAGAACGATCACACACTGACAAGGAACAAAGATGATACCGAATACATGTTTAAATAGTTAATTCAGATACATACGTTCGCTTAAAAGCTGATAAGCTTCACTCCTGGAGCAGTCTTTCAGAGTTATTATCCTTTGGGAAGTTTTCTCAATCTGAAAACCAGTAGCCAGAGGGTGACTTCTCTCAGGATCCTTGTTCTGCTGGTTACTTGTCCGATCTGCATTTTTCTCTTAACTTTAGCCAAGAACAGGAACAGGCAAAATCTGATATAGCTGATTGTACTGCTAAAGCTTGAACGATGTTCTTTTCTCAAGAAAACAGGCAAAAAATTGACCAAAGTAGTACACACATGGAGAAATGAATCAATAAAGAGAGAGCGCAAGATCTGAAATTCAGGCTAAACCTTTAGGTTTCACTTCCTTAGAACGATCCTCAAGGTTAACAATTATCCAAAATCACATGCTTACAGATTCGCATGCAATCGACTAGTGAATCTACAAAATCAAATTACTTCGCTTCCCCGAGCCTCTCTGATCTACGCTGTAACGCCACAGAACTAGATACTCTAGAAAACAAGAACCCATTTGATTCGTTTCTCCAGTAAGAAGCGAGCAAGAACGACTCAAGTTGAGAGAGAGAGAGCCAACATACCACCTGACTTCTTGCGATTCCCAGACGATTTCCTGCGAGGCGATGAAGAAACATCAAATCGAAAGATCGGAGACGAAGTAGC
Source organism: Eutrema japonicum (assembly GCA_030161315.1). NCBI lineage: Eukaryota > Viridiplantae > Streptophyta > Magnoliopsida > Brassicales > Brassicaceae > Eutrema > Eutrema japonicum. The sequence continues at coordinate 44,563,227 of BSQW01000002.1, read as the reverse complement.
GAAATCAGCAGAGTAAAGATCACTCGAAATTAGCAAAAATGAGAGGAAGGATGGAGAGAAGAAGAAGTTACCTTTGATAAGGGGGAATGTACTTCTTCGGGTCTGAGCTCGGATCTGCCATTGACGAGTTAGGGTTACGCAGCTTCGCCAGAGAACGAACTCTACCGTGGAGAACGTAGAAAAGCGTAAGTCGCATAGAACGTAGAAAAGCGTCGTCTCGATTTGAGTATTTCAATCTTCACGCGCGGACCCATTAGCGCGTGTTTATCAAGCGATCGCGCGCTTTTGTTATACGTCTTTCCCGGAATTTACGGTTCGCGTCTTTTATATTTCTCGTGGAGTTGAAATTTGGTCCTCTTCTATCAATATTCCGGTTAGCTAAACCAAGTGTAAATAAAGGGAAGATTGTTATATTTGCGGTTTCATCCTCGCTGTGTAGCTTCCGGTCAGCCTTGGAATGAAAATTCGGATGGATCAGGGAATGATGGGCCTTATTACATTTGTTTTCGGCCCAAATATGTTTTATATCGTGATTTAGCTGATGGATCCAAAATCGGAGTCGGATCCGTGCTCACTGCGAAAGAAGGGTTTTGAGGGTTTCATAGCTTTTGCGGTTTCCTCGTCGTTCGTTTTCGTTTTCGTTTGTTTGTTTGTTCTTCTTCACACCCAAAGATGAAGCTCGTCAGGTACTGTTTCGATTTTTGTTCTTATATTTTGAAAACTTCATGCTATTTATATAATTTAGGTAGCTCGGCGTATGGATTACATTCCCAACTTTTATGTTATTTTTGTTTGGATTTGGATTTATTGGATCGAGTAGGTTTTTGATGAAGTTGAACAATGAAACTGTGTCGATTGAGCTGAAGAACGGGACTGTGGTCCATGGAACCATCACTGGTAGGTTCTGTTTCTTTCTAGTTCTCACATTTCTTCTATCGATTACTCCGTTTCTAAATATTTGTCGCTGTTACTGGTACTAGTCGCGATCTGCTCTCTAAACTTCAATTTGATCCATTGGCCTAATCGCATCCGTGTGATCATACATAGTAGGTTGAGAAAACACACAATTAGATTCACTCGCTAGAAGTTTATTAAGCTCGATGATTTGGGCAGGTGTTGATGTGAGCATGAACACTCACTTGAAGACAGTTAAAATGAGCCTGAAGGGGAAAAACCCAGTAACAATCGATCATCTAAGCTTGAGGGGAAACAATATCCGCTACTACATTCTTCCTGATAGCTTGAACCTGGAGACTTTACTTGTGGAAGATACTCCTCGAGTTAAACCTAAGAAGCCTGTTGCTGGTAATGCTCCCTTCATTCAGATGTAAATTGTATAGCGCTTTTTCAATCCGTTTATTCTTTCTTTTTTTCTTTCTTTTGTCCTTAGGAAAACCTGTTGGACGAGGTCGTGGACGTGGTCGTGGCCGTGGTCGTGGCAGAGGTCGTTAGATGCAGCACTAGTGCACTGGATAAAGTTTAAGGTGAGTGAATTGAAATTGTAGGAAGAGGAACCCCTTGGTGTCTCAGTTTCTAGGAGAATGTACTGAATTATGTATCTAGCTACTCTTGCAAAGGAAACATCGGATTAAGAAATGGTATGATTGATGCTCGTAAGGAAGTTACTATGTAATGCGACTCCATGGATAAGAAGATTTAGCTTTTCATGTTATAAGAGCATGTACAAGTATAGAATTTGCGTGGTTTTGGAGCTCAAGGCTTTTTATTCATGTGACAAATCTGACTATCAAAATGCATTAACATGTTTGACAAATTTAGTATAGGAAAACTGTTATCTCTTCCGTTAGTCTTCTCACATGATCCTGCAATTGGGTTCCTGATTGTACACGGGTTCCCCGGTATAATCCCTACCATTATACCCGTAGGGATCACAGGGGTAGGGGTAGGAAGATGGCACACCATATCCATAGGGCCATGGTGGACAACATGGCTCTGGTTTTTTCTTGTCATCCGGTTTCTTGTCATCCGGCTTTTTGTCTCCATCAGGTTTCTTGGGTGGTTCAACTTTGTTTACGCTTACAAGCTCTGCAAAGGCTACCCGTTTCCTCAGTGTGTTGGTTAGAGCGATCATATCAACTTCAACACCGGTCACCTCAATCTGATTCCTGTGATCTCCCTTTATTTCCACAGCTGACACGCCTATAAACCATTGCATTAACTGTTTTAGATTCGACGAGAATTACGAGAATCAGGCTTTTCAAGGGTTTGTATCGTTGTTACCTTTAAACTGAGTCGCAGTTTGCATTGCTTTTGCTCTGGTTTTATCATCAGTCATAGAAATCCTTATCAGGATCTTTTGCTGCATACAATAAGTAAACCTCTTAACATCAAAATTGAAACACAATAACATCAAAGTTACATGTTGTTCGGTAAACATGTTACATAGACATACCTTCATGTTAGTGTCTTCTTCTTCACGCCGGTTTTGTAGATAATTAGAGACGTTCTTCTTGAGAGTTTCCTTTGAATGTTTAATGGGATTTTGCTCAGAAATTTGTTGGTCTTCTTCTTCTTCTATTTTTGGGGTCCTCTTTAGATCACAAATTTGAGGAAATATAAATAAGGGGATTTTGTTTTTTTTTTTTTTTGGGTTCCATTAGTCATTGTCATGCACCAACGGAATCGGATAGTTTGAATTTCACTTTCATTTCGTTCCTTCGTGTTTTTAAATTGCTTCTAGTTGCTGATTCGTACAAGCTTATTGTCAATTCTTTAATTAATAAATATTAAAAAATATTTCTTTGATTGGGTCAAACAAATTAGATTAATCAATGATACATAAGGAGTAATATTTTTTAAGAAAAATAATCCGTTGTCTGATAGTTTTATATATGTATGGCTCAAGACTTATATTTTTAGTCAATATATGCATTATGGTATGGTTAATAAGTTTATTTTAATAAATATACAGTTGTGCATACGTAACAATTAATCGAACAAATGTGTCTAAGACTTGGTCTCCTCTAGAGTACATGTTTCCCTCTATCTTCCTACTTAATCAAAAATAAGATTGTTTTGACTGCTAATCTGGCATCCATTTGTAATAATCAAGTACTATATGCTTGACTTGCAATATGTATGCTCGTAGTCATATTCGATTTTCTAGTCTTATGAAACAATTAGCTTTTAATTAATATTATTAGCGTTTTCAACATTTGAGAGGTTGGCGTATGATTACAATCGATGGGTTTGGGGTATTGTCACAGATGGGGTAACTATGACCTATCAATAATTAACTATCGTTTATCGAACTTGATTTTAAAAGATTTTTGAGAAATCGTAAATGGTATTCTGGCAAGCATTATGAAGCATAACTAAAAGGAAGAAGAATTGACAAAAAGAAAGGAAGAAGAATTGACAAAAAAGCAAGGAAGAAGAAATTGTTTATGAGGAAATCTAGTGAATATTTCGAGAAAAAAACTGAGGTTTCGAGTCTTTTCCACACACCAACAAAAAATATTTCGAGAAGGAAGTTTATGGGAATGCATTAATATCGGATCCGGTTGGTATAATTTAAAGCTGTAAGCTGTATTAACTGTATTGATTTGAAATTTATATCAATAGTCTTTCGTATCTAAATTAGATAATCTAATTATACATCTCAATTGGAAAAACATCAATGTCAACATTAAAAGTTAATTATCATTCCAGCACGGTACGGATCAAAATCTAGTTTATAATGAAATATGAAAAAATTCATAATCGACATTTATTATGAAACGGAGAGCTAAGTATTGATTACCAGAAAAGTTTTTTTTTTGTACAACCTTTCTTTTCATTCATTTAAACTTGACGATTACAATAATAAAGATGAGTTATCAAAACTCTTAGGTTAATATAATAAAACTTGAAAACATTAGAAGATAAAGCTGAAAACTCAGCAAAAGTAAGCGATAACGAATCTCGGAAGCTACCAAGATGCGTCAGCATAAGGTTCGTGGCTAGGCCGGAAGTAAGTAACTTGGTGACTTTAACTTGTGACGTTGAAAGATTTTCACTACTTTCAAATCTCATCGAGACGAAATCTGTTGAATCTTCTGGTCCCGTGCAGACATGTTGCACGAGGAAGATAAGCAAATTAGACCCTCATGGTCATGACCAGAAAAGCTACTTGATGAAAATAAATATAGAGAAGAAATTATTCTTGTCAAAAATGAAAAGCAATAATGTTTCAATGGTTTCGATTTTTGAAATGGATTTGTGGAATCAAGAAGGAGCGGGAAATAAAACCCCAGAGAAATTTGCGAAAATCCACTGATTTGACCAGTTATCCCAAACTTTAATTTTTTTCCTGAAACGATTAAGTTTCCCAATATATATATTGGCGAATCCGCATTATATATCGTGTCTAGGGTTTTGCGTGATTCATTTCCCCTTTTAACGCTTTATTTACTGATTTGAGGGGAGGGCCCCAAGAGTTGGTGAGGAGTGAGGATTTTGATTTTCGACATGAATTCTACAGAGGAAGCTGTTGTTAGGGTTGAAGAAGAAGGCAACGGACGACCTGGTTCGCATAGGGATAGGAGACCTTCGGCGAAGCGGGCGAATTACACAGACTATGCGACTGACGAAGACGACGATTCCGAAAGCAAGCCAAAGCGGAAAAAGGGCAAGGGCAAGGTCAGGCCTCGGAAAAAGTCTGCCAAGGAAGACCAAAAGAAGAATAATGATAAAGTCAGCGAAGCTGCTGTTAGGGTTGACGGAGGCGATTGCTTAGACAAGGAGAAGAGAGCTCACCAAGTTAAGGCTTATGAAAGTATGGCGAGGTTCGACAAGGTGTATGTGTCTCGGAAACGGGCACCGAAAAAAGAAGAAGAGAAGACGGTTTCTGAAGTTCCAGTGATGTTGTGTAAGAGGCCGAAGAAAATAGCTATAGATAACAGCAAGAAACACAACGAGGTCAGCGATTTCTCCTTTAAATCTCTCTCCTTTGCTCATCAATCGTAGCCTTCATACTAATGTCAATATGTGTGTATTTAGGATAACGCTGAGAATTCCGAGTCCAATATGTGTCATCAATGTCAACGAAACGATAATGGGCCTGCTGTGCGGTGTCTGAACTGCAAGAGGAAGCGTTATTGCAACCCATGCTTAAAAGCATGGTATGCTCTTCTTACCATAACATTTACCAAGTATTTTTGTTTCTTGCTACTCACTTCCTTTTATGGGTGTTAGAAGTTGATGCTTTAGAGTTGCTTCTGGATGGTTTACTTCTGCTGTTTTGGATTGAATCAAGACAAAGATATAGATTTTGAGCATCAATTCCTGTTGATGTCTGTATAATTTCATCTGTTTACAAACAAAGAAAAAATAGTTTTTTTTTTCTTGGGTATAGATTAATCGGGGTTTATTGAGCTAGTGATCCACTTCCTTTATTGTAGTTTTGTGCTTGATTCTTTTTCCCAGATGCCTGAAAAAAAAAACTTGTTTAATTATTTACAGGTACCCTCGCATAGCAGAAGAAGACATTGCCAAGAAATGCCCATTCTGCTGGAATACTTGCAATTGCAGAGCATGCTTGCGTCTAGATACTAAAATGGAAGTGAGTTTTCTCGTATCTACCATATCTTGCTTGGGAGAGCATGCTTACAGAGTGATTTCTCCAATACTATGTAGGGGTTGAATTCAGACCTCACGGTTAGCAAGGATGAACAAATTCAATGCTCTAAATATATTGTGCGAAGGCTTCTCCCACATCTGAAGGAAATAAATGACGAACAAATTTATGAGAAGGAAGTTGAGGCAAAGATATTAGGTACTTTCCATGCTTTTAATTATGCTGGAAGTAATGATTGTTTTTGTAGTACCGTCACATTTTTTGGCATTCTCATGCTATTACGTTTTAAGTATTTATATGCATTTATTGATGAATATACCTGTATTTATTCCAAACAAAATCTCAAAGTGAGTGGAATAATTTTTTTAACTGGGATGTATTGTTCAATTCTAAGCAATAAGAGGATATCTTAGAATTGCTTAATTTCACAGGACTGGAGCTTGAAGAGGTTAAGCCCCAAGACGCTAAATGTCACCCTGCTGAAAGGCTATACTGGTATATCACCCTGACACTTTTGTTTCAATGAATATGACAAGTTCTTATGTTCTTATGTTGTTAAGAATATTTCTTGTCTTAACTCTTTGGGCTTACAGTGATAACTGCAAGACTGCGATCTTTGATCTTCATAGAAATTGCTCGAGCTGTACTTCTGATATCTGCCTTACATGTTGCCTCGAGATCCGCAAAGGAAAGCTTCTGACATGTCAGGAGGAGATGCAGAATTATATTACCCAAGGGTTCGACTATCTACATGGAGATGCAGAATTTGACGAACTGCCTAAGAAATGGATTGAAACGACTGATGATAAGCTGAAAAGCGAAGACTGTGTGAAGCACCCATCTATGTGGAAAGCAAATGAAGCTGGAATCATAACTTGTTATTGTGGTGCTGGGGATTTAGAGTTGAAACGCATACTTCCTGATGGTTGGGTATCTGATTTGGTCAAAAAGGTAGAAGAAACTGTTGAAGCCAGCAAGCTTTTGGATCTACCTGAAATGGTTATGGAGCGATGCCCTTGTTCTAACTCTGAAGGTCATATTGACATGGACAACAATAAATCGTTAAAGGCTGCATGTCGAGAAGGTTCAGAAGACAATTATCTATATTTTCCAAGTGTTACAGATGTTCAAGAAGATGATCTGAAGCATTTTCAGCATCATTGGGTAAAAGGTGAGCCTGTGGTTGTGAGGAATGTCCTTGAGGCTACAGTTGGTTTAAGCTGGGAACCAATGGTAATGTATCGTGCCTGCCGTCAGATAAGAAGCACCAAGCATGAAACACTTCTAGAAGTTAATGCTATTGATTGCCTGGACTTCTGTGAGGTCAGTTTTCTCATCCATAAATTGTATTGCATGTCTATGGCCCATATTTTATCTTATATAATAATATAAGTATGTAGATGCCCTATTACTTGTTCCTTTAATGATTCTGATATTTGGATTGCAATAATTTGTGGTCTAGTTGATCTAAAATGTTTTTGCCGATTCAACTCAGTAAATTGCTTTTTCCCTTTCTGGGATGATGTTTCAGTTTAGTTTTTTTACTAAAAGTGAAAAAGATAGTTGCAAGTCAAATTTATTTTAGACTCAAACGGTTGGAAAGAAACTGCTGAAAAGCTCATAAGGCAACAAAATGGATCATTTGTTGCTCTTCAGTTTAGTAAATTCTTACTATGCTCTAAATTATCTAATTACTTGTAATGGATGCAGCTGTCGGTTAATCTTCATGAATTCTTTACCGGCTATACAAATGGCCGTTACGATAAGATGGGTTGGCCACAAGTTCTTAAACTGAAAGATTGGCCTCCAACGAAGACCTTCAGTGAAAACTTGCCACGTCACTGTGAGGAGTTCTTATGCAGTTTGCCTTTGAAGCAGTACACTCACCCGCGTAGTGGGCCTTTGAATCTTGCTGTCAAATTGCCTGAAAATTCCTTGAAGCCAGACATGGGGCCAAAGACTTATGTTGCTTATGGATTTGCGCAAGAATCTGGCCGTGGAGATTCTGTCACCAAGCTCCATTGCGACATGTCAGATGCGGTTAGTACTCATTTGATTTATCTTTTCTCGTCCTCCTTTTCTCTTCTTTGTTATACTTGGTTTTCTGATGGTTTTCCTTGGCATACCCATAATGATCTCAAAACCTATCATAATTACGAAATCAGATACCATTTCATAGTAAATTCATACCATAATGATCTCAAACCCTATCATAATTACCATAAATTCATACATATGGGATTAGTTTTTCCTTAGTTCATTTCTGGATCAGTAAATTTAGTCTTTCTGTTTTTGATTTCTCTGAACTTTGTTTTTCCCGGAAAATCCTCTTTTTTTTTTGCTTTGAGTTATTGCATCATTATCTCCTCTTCCAAGGCTAAGAATCAAAGTGAATCTCCACAATCTTCTTTTCTGGAGGTTTGTGAGGTCATCATATCCAATTGGAAGTTTTTTGCTCCGAATGTGTCTATCAATAGCTTTCATACTGTTGTTTTTGGTCCGCTCCTTTCAACTTAACCATTTTTAAGCCTTTCTTCATATGTTAAGACCAACCTCGGCTGATTATAGCTCTTCACTAAGGTGAGTTTTGTTGATGGATCATTTCTCAGACCTTTGGAGGATGATACTCTTTATGAAATTTGTAAGAGTCTAACACTATGCTAGTTATTTTTAGGACACAACAATGAAATCATGTTTGTTTCGCTGTCGCCAGTTCAACCTTACAATACAGCATTCACAAATTTAAAGATGATGGATTCTCCAGCATCTTTAAATTTGTGACAATGAATCAAGAATACCAAAACGAACATGATTTTGTCGCTATTCAATCACCAAAACATATAAACCAACAAGTTGGCCCGGATAGTCGCCATGTGCTGTGGTCTAGCGATATTGAAATAAACCAACAAATTGGCCCCGATAGTCCGCCCTCTACTGCCGTATAGCGATAACCGGACTAACATCAATCATTTTGGCTTTGCCAGCTACTTTTCTGATGGAAAGAAATTCTGAATCGCTAAATATGCTACCGGATGCAAGTAGACTCATACAGTATTGTGATGAATGATATAAAGCTCGTTTGGTTTCTAAAGGTTTATATTCATTTGAAGAGTTTGAATATCTTCATTGGAAAAATCTTCAATGTATTAAGAACACCAATACATGTAAAATAGATGGGCTGATAACCTTTTGAATACACAGAACAGAACACATTGAAATCGAATCTGCGCCATAGCAAATCCTAGGTATACCTAACAAATGCTTGTTTGACTAAGTCAAAGAATTATAATTGTTAAGATGGGTGTTTTCTCTGATTTCTATAAATCTATACCATTAACTTTCTGGTACATTTATAGAAACTTAAATACTGTTTTCTCTGATTTCATTTCCGGTTTAGTTTAGATTCAGGTAATAAAATCAGAAAGTAACCTCCGTAGATCTAGGTATCTCGGATTTTCCATTGTTCCGATTTATGTATCAGCGGAGTTACCAAAGCTCACTTTTTAATATATAAAATAGTATTTTCATGATTGGGTACTAAAAATAAAGGTCTCTTTTATATTCTCAACTTTCCACAACCCATCTTAATTGCTGCTGTATTGGTGATTTCAGGTTAATGTGCTCACGCACATATGTGAAGTGCCCATTAAAGAGGAAAACAAATTGAAAATAGAAGAACTGAAAAAGAAGCATGCTGAACAAGATCTCAATGAGCTGTTTTGCTCGGTAGCTAACTACGAGGAAAAGATGGAGACTCTTGAAAACCTTGAAGCTGATGGGGGAGCTCTTTGGGACATTTTCCGTCGAGAAGATGTTCCTAAATTAGAAGAATACCTTCGGAGTCATCACAAAGAGTTCAGACATATCTACTGCTGTCCCGTGTCTCAGGTACATTATCTCGTTAAATTGAAGATATGTATGTAGTTTAGACATTAGCTGGTGTTCATCCAACTTCTTCTTTTTAGGTGGTTCATCCAATACATGACCAATGTTTCTATCTGACGCGGTATCATATACTGAAGCTGAAAGAAGAATATGGTATATATTACGCTAGATTCTATCAATTAATAAACCGACCACATTTATCTATCTATCTTTGGCTGTTTTGGGGTGTCTTATTTTTTTATGGGCTATATTGTCTAGGCATTGAACCATGGACCTTCGTTCAGAAGCTTGGGGATGCTGTTTTAATACCTGTGGGTTGCCCTCATCAAGTCAGAAATTTGAAGGTAAAATTTTTATATATACTTTTTGCTTAGGATACAAGGATTTTAATCTCTCAGCAAAATAAAAGTTCATCATTTTGTTTCTTGCAGTCCTGCACAAAGGTAGCTCTTGACTTTGTCTCACCTGAGAATGTCGGTGAGTGTTTCCGATTGACTAAAGAATTCCGTCTTCTTCCACCTAACCATCATTCGAAAGAGGACAAGTTGCAGGTATTTCTGGTTTTGTTTCGATTTCTTGTTGCTTTTGTAAATTTTATATCTAAAATGTTGGTTGTATTCCCTGTGTGTTTTGCTTTTAACAGATAAAGAAGATGGTAATCTCTGCAATCGACGAGGCTCTGAAAGACTTAAATCCAAGTGAAAAGAAGTGAGTTTGTACTTCCTAATTCAGTTTTTTTGTTCTTTCTTTGTTTAAGATGGCCTTTTTTGTGTGTGTGTGTTGGCACAGGTCTCCGGAAGCCAAAGAGACGAAAAAGACACAGAAGGTGAAGAAAAAGTCAGTCCGTTAATGGGACAGATTACTAATGGACTAAATTTTTGGTTTAGGATGGTCTTTTGTTGTAGTTTTAGCAAACTCTCTTTAAACAAAGCAAACAAGGATAATTATGTGATATATATATATTTTGGCACTTTTCTTTTGTTTATTCTCCTCTGTAATAAGTCATAGCAGTTTAACATTTAATCTTCTTAACCAAATAGAATGTATAATCATATTAAACACATCATATCTCTTTGGAGGATCATTAACCAATATATGCCTCTTCACTTTCTTCACTCCCTCGTATAGTCTCTTGTACCGATCCTCCGGTATATCCATCAATATCCTTTTCAGCTCCGGTATTTCCTTAACCGTTACCGAAACTGAAAATTTCTCCCAATTCAGAACATCACTAAACGGTAAAACATACTTCTCCGAGATAAGAACCGGTACACATTCGCTGTATATCGCCTCCGGTATCCTCGGGCTAGCCACCTCGTGACCGCTCGGGCAAATACAGAACCGGCTTCTCCTCATCATATCTTTGTAATCTAATTCGTCCGGTAAATTCTCGTAAACCAGAATGTCTCTGTCCTTTTCTTTCCAGTGGTCTAGAAGAACCGGACGAATTTTTCCATGTGATTTTCCTGCGAAAAAAGCGAGCGTTGTACGAGAGATTGGGTCTAAACCGCCGGTTAAGTTGTTGATTTCTCCGGTCAGTAAATTGATTTCAGGAAAGGGAGCGTCTTTCTCCGGATTGAAATATTCTGATATATTGGCGTTGCATAGTACTCTTATGGAATTGAAAAATAGCTTCTTTACGTACCATGTTGCCCTGTGTCCCTGTAACAACAATGTAATCGTGCTTAAGTTTAAAGAGCCTCTAAGCAAAATGTAATAAAATGTAACTTATATTTAATAAAAGAACACTAGGAAATAGCAATAAAGCATTTAAGACAGCAAATATGTCTCTAAGATAAATCTTGAGAGTAAATCATAAAATGTAAAACTTGAGTTTGAGCTTTTTACAAGGTTTCTAAATTGTAACTCAAAAGCCGTAAACTCTGGTTAGATCCTTAACAATTGTTACTAAAATTTGTCTTTTAAATCCGATTAAACTGGAATATAAAATCTTGAGAGTAAAAATCTTTGACTATTTATTTTAAACAATTTTTACCCTATAATTTCGTAAATGTTGCATAGGTCCCAAGCAATCGATATGGTTGCGACTTGCGACACTCAGGCGAGCCAGGCCCTACTTTGAATGTGACCAAAACAAACAGTATTAACCAGATAAACTATACCAAACACCGGTTACTAGTTAACCGAAAGAGAACCAAACACTAATAAAACAAACAAGAACAACTTACCCAGTCATGGCAAGACAACATGAAGTGATCAAAACCATCGCTTGTGTTCCAATACGGATATTTATTGGAAATAATTCGGACATAGTCGACGATGACACGTTCCAAGACGGCCTTGTCTCGAACAACCGGGTCGAATAGATGGTGAAGGATCATGACAACACTAAAAGGTAAGAAGTAGACATGAGCCCTGTCGGGATCTCGAGTTCGGTACTTAAGGATATCGTTTTCCATAAAGTTTAGGAACAATCCTTCCATGGAGTATATGTCTTTACATAGACCATAATGAAATATCGGTGGATCTCCTTCTTCATATACGTATATCTTGAACATCTTCTCCATAAGAAGATAACTTCTGCCACAAGTAAACATATCAGTATAGGGTAAATTCAGACACAAGTAAGCGCATAAGTCTTTTTTTTGTTTTTACCGGTGAAAGGCATACGGGTTCCGGTAAATGTCTCCATGAGGAACATAGTCTTCGTCTCTTAGCGGAGATGATGTTGTAGAATTAGGGTTTAGTTGAGCTTCTCTGATCAACGCCCTCGCGGTTGCTAATTCTGCTTCTACTTTCCCGTCTCTTTTCCAGGATACAGAACCTGGATTTGATCCATTTCTCTTCCTTTTTTCCTTCAAAATACAAAAGTAAAACATAGTTCTTGGTCTTCGGTATATTTTGATCCCTTTAGACATCGACTATTTGTTTGCATGTGCATCTACAATATTAACGTATGTTTGTTTGTTTTTTTCCAAATAAAACTACAATGTTCTAACATTATAAGCAAATACTCTTTGTACAGAGAAACTGTAACGTCCCGTCCGCCCCTACCGGTGAGTCACCCATCCCTCTATCGGGCTCGTGGGCTCCACCCCTGTCCGACGGTCAGTGCGTTATTTTTTGTAAGTCCGACCGAGTAATTTACTAACCCTGCAATCACCACGTGACCTTTTCCCGTATTTTGTCTTCACTTACACGCTACCGCGAATCACTTCCCGGAAGTTCACCCATCCTTAGACTACTCCAGTCCAAGCACGCTTAACTCTAGAGTTCTTTCGGGCAAGTGATCGGAAAAGGTAAGTGCACTTTGTTAACACAAGTAGCCAAATTAATTCATTTAAGCATTTCTCAAATGGATCGGGCCCATGATGTTACAGAAACATAACACCAACATAAAAATTGACGTATGAAAGATTGACTACAACCTAAATCGATGAAAGGGAAGGAAGATGGATATACCGCGATGAAGGCGGCTGAGAAGGAAGAGGTCCGTAGTGAAGATGATGTTGTGAAATAAAGATGAGAAGATGTTTTTGAACCTTTGGTTATTGTTGATCCCGTGGATCACTAAGTGTGTTTAAAGAATGATTAGGGGATGGGAGGTGAGATTTTCGTTAATAGAGCAATTTAACCACGTTTAAGACAGGTCGGGAGAAATATGAGTAGGCCGGGGCCGTGTTTCGTTTTATTGATAAGAGAGAAGTAAACGCTTTAGAATTACGAACTGGTTCCGAAGGACGTCCAGTTCGGCGTTCTAAAGTGTTGTCTTGTTACAAAGAGAGAGGTCGGGTAGCTTATGGTAGGTTCTAGAGTCAAAATCCGAGTCCCTTTCATTAATGACATATGAGGGGTATATATAGTCGGGGTCGGCTTCCTGCTCCCCGGGATCTCGGGCCACGTGTCGTCTGCGGCCTCTTTCGCGGGTAAGGTGGCCTAGGAGGCGTGTTCCGGCTTTTGAGGAGAGAGGTCATGATGAGCTCGGCGTGGCGTGTTGCAGGGCAATGCACTGTTCTACCAACTCTGCTCCACCTGCTCCTTCCTGCCCTTGTCAGCTCTGCAGGGTTGGTGGGACGTCGGGTCGAAGACGCGTCCCTACGCGAGTGGGGTGCCGCTTGACCGACTCCCACGCGCCTACTCTTCTGACACTCCCCGTCCTGGCGGAGTGTTAGCGCGGGTCCGAGGTGCGTCGCTTCCAGGTCGGCTGCCGGGCTGAAGAGGGGTCTTGCGGATGGGTGCTTTCAGGCCGGCGACCGGGCTGAAGAGGGGTTTTTCCTATGATGGGCCTAACTAATTGGGGGTGCTAAGCCCACCTCCAACAATAGGCCCTCCCCCAGTTCGGTATCGCGAGGCGAAGCGAGCATGCCGAAGTTGATCTGATGTTAGTTCGGCACATCTTAGGACGGGGAGTTCCGTACTCAACTGTGTGCCTTTTCCGAAAAATCCGTAGGAGGTTGGCGCGTGCTCACCACGTGGGACGGCAAAGGACGCTTCGTTTTTCGCGCGGACTGCCCACGCGCGGCGTGTAAAAGACGCTTCGCGTTTATCGAGGCGTCCTTTGCTTTTTGGCGTGGGGAAACGAAGAGACGTCATCATTAGGTTTTTGGGCGGCCGTGCTTCTTGTGACACGTGTCCAGGCGTCGCTTCACTGTCCCCCTTCTTCTATTTAAATCCCCCTTCTTCCTCCTGTTAAAACCTTCTGCGCATAACCCTAAGGTAACCTCCTCTCCGTGCGATGGCTCCGATGTTAGACGGTATCCGAGCTGAGTCGAGCGAAGAATCGGCGTCCCGCGGTGGCGGTAACGACTCTCCGAGTTCCTCCTCCGGTGATTCCGAGCATGCCTCTTTTCCGCGACGAGGGGCAGACAGTGGGGAAGAGTTGGCCCCCTCGACCTCGGGGGCCGCCCCGTCGCTTCCGGGGACCCATCTCCGGCCGAAAACGGTGGTTAGATCCTCTGGCGGTCGCGGTGCTGGCCAAGCTGGGGGCAGAACCGGGCATCTGGGCGGCCGCGGTGGTCGTCAGGGCGTCCGTGGAGGCGGAGTTCGAGTGGCCAGGGTGAGGTCCCCCTTGGTCTCCTACGAGCAGGGAGGGTCACCGACCTGGAGCACAGCGGAATCGGTGACCCTCCTGGGGAATCTGTGTGGTTTTTCCGCCGGCGTTGAGCTCAGGATACCCAGGGCGGAGGAGCGCTTCGTCTGACTGTTTTTGTTTGCTTTGCTTTCAGGTCCTCATTTTTCTAGATTCAAGCCCCCGGAGTACGCGGGTCTTGTTGCGGTGCTCAGGTCGGCGCGTAGAAGAGAGTGAAATGCAAGAGGCGAAGACCACAGGAGGCAGGACCGGAGGATCTGGTGGCTGATTCCCGTGGAGGAGGTCGGTACTGGAGTGCCATCTGGTGAGACCGGTACCGACGTGCCAGCCGCCGGGGATCAGCAAGCAGATCCTTCGGCCCTGCCTGCTAGTGAGACCGGTACCGACGTGCCAGCCGCCGGGGATCAGCAAGCAGATCCTTCGGTCCTGCCCGGCGTAGCCGCGGTCGGGGAAGAGGGGTCTGGGCAGCCCTTCCTTGGCGAGTACGGGACCAAGGCGAGGATGGTGGCCCCGGGAGATTTAGATGGTACCGTGCTGACGGGAGTGAGGATCGACCGGCCGATGCGGCCTTGTAAAAACTCTGTTTTTTTTTTTTTATTTTTTTTTTTTATTTTTTTTTTTTTGCTTGCTTTTCTTCTTTATGTAAAGATCGGGCCGCAGGCCGTTTATGTAAAAAGCAGGCCGTTGGCCCCTCTCTTTTTTGTAGGTGCCGTTTCGAGGCTGTTGTAATGACTAGGCCGTGGGCCGTTTTTATAATAGACGAGACCGTTGGCCCTTTTGTGTAAATGCCATTTCGAGGCCTTTTTTTTTTTTTTTTTTTTTTTTTTTTTTTTTTTTTTTTTTTTTTGATCGGTAGAGTACGGTCTACGTCGTGGACCGTGCTCTTGTATTGGGTGCAGGGTCTCGCTAGGCGGGAGCGATGGACGGACGCGTGTGAATTGCTAGAACGCGAAGTTAGCGAGCTACGTGGTCAGTGGGCCGCGGGTTGTGCAGTCAGAAGACTGATCGTGAGTTTGGCGAGCAGGAGATCGGCGAGCTGTGGTCGTTAGTTAGGCGGAGCTGCGGGATCGGCAAGCTGTGACTATGCGATGAGCAAGCTGCGACCGAGCTGCCTAACTGTTAGACCGACGAGCTGCGACTCCGAACTGCCTCACTGTCAGATCGGCGAGCTACGACCTGCAAAAAAAAAATGGCTAAAGATTCGAGATTGCGCTTGAGGCTGAGCTCGGCGTTTGTTAGTTAGGCGCGAGGCCGGCGAGATATGATTCCGAGTCGCTTAATTTCTAGAATCGGTTAGTTACTTAGCGTACCACAAGGTCAGCGAGTCGCACGGTCGGAGAACTGCGATCATGAGCTAGGCGAGTAGGAGGTCGGCGAGCTGTTGAGGTCGTTAGTTAGGCGGAGCTGTTGAGGTCGGTAAACTGCGACTGCGCGATGAGTGAGCTGCGACCGAGCTACCTAACTGTTAGACCGACGAGCTGCGACCCCGAACTGCCTTACTGTCAGATCGACGAACTACGACCGCAAACTGCTTTCCTCGGAGTTTGGCTTAAAGGGACAGACTTATGAATAAATCTGAATAGAAAATAAATTCGAATAACGAATCGAAATTTTTTTTTTTTTTTTTTAATAGGTGATACCTGATTTTAGAAAGTTCGGTAGACGAATTGTGATATAAGTATCGGTTGGCGAATCAACCGAACTCCGTCTCGCTTGGTTTTTGGATTAAACCAACCAATCTCCTTCTTTCTTCCACGTTTTTCGTTTTAATGGGCTTTAGGCCCAGCTCTTATCCTTTTTTGGCGAGCGTTTCGAGCTCGGCTTCTTTTGGAGCTCGGCTCATGCAGTGCGAGCGTTTGGAGCTCGGTTTTTCTCTTTTTTTTTTTGCGAGCGTTTCGAGCTCGGGAGCGTTTGGAGCTCGGGTGGTCTCCTTCATAGCCTCGAACTCCGCGTCTCTTGAACGCTCCGCGCTTGATCGGAGATGGTGGGCTTCGTCGCCCGGGTGGCTTCCTATGGCCGGGACGAAACGTCCGTCCGGCCTTTCGGATCCAGACGGCGAGTCGCTCGGTCGGCTTGTCCGGAAGCGGGGGGTTTCTTCCCGAGAGACCGGTTCTCTGGGATGGACGTCGGGGGACCCGACATTGTCCGACCGGTCGCGGGGGGCCCCTAACGTGGCGAACCGCTGGTCGGTGGCTCGCGTTAGCTCGTCGATCCGGGCGAGCAGGGTCTGCATCATGACGGACGGCGTGGGCTGGTCTTCCGGTGCTCGTGGCGCGTTGTGGGCGGCGGAGCCGTCGGAATGGGCGGGTGCTGACGCCGGGGGCGGGGCCCTGGAGAATTGCTCTCGAGGAATTGCTTGATCGGCAGCCGCTTGGGCTGATGACGGAATGGTCGCCGTCGTTCGAGTCGTTGGCGGGGCCGTTGTCGGGGCCTGGGCCGTTGTTTGGGCCGGAGTGTCTTGGTCTGACAACACTCTTGGGGTCGGGATTGCCATCGTTGCTTCGGTCGTGTCGGTGGTTGAACTGCTCCTTGCGTGTAGAAGAATCTCTAAACGCCCTCCTTCTAGCGCCAATTGTTGATCCCGTGGATCACTAAGTGTGTTTAAAGAATGATTAGGGGATGGGAGGTGAGATTTTCGTTAATAGAGCAATTTAACCACGTTTAAGACAGGTCGGGAGAAATATGAGTAGGCCGGGGCCGTGTTTCGTTTTATTGATAAGAGAGAAGTAAACGCTTTAGAATTACGAACTGGTTCCGAAGGACGTCCAGTTCGGCGTTCTAAAGTGTTGTCTTGTTACAAAGAGAGAGGTCGGGTAGCTTATGGTAGGTTCTAGAGTCAAAATCCGAGTCCCTTTCATTAATGACATATGAGGGGTATATATAGTCGGGGTCGGCTTCCTGCTCCCCGGGATCTCGGGCCACGTGTCGTCTGCGGCCTCTTTCGCGGGTAAGGTGGCCTAGGAGGCGTGTTCCGGCTTTTGAGGAGAGAGGTCATGATGAGCTCGGCGTGGCGTGTTGCAGGGCAATGCACTGTTCTACCAACTCTGCTCCACCTGCTCCTTCCTGCCCTTGTCAGCTCTGCAGGGTTGGTGGGACGTCGGGTCGAAGACGCGTCCCTACGCGAGTGGGGTGCCGCTTGACCGACTCCCACGCGCCTACTCTTCTGACACTCCCCGTCCTGGCGGAGTGTTAGCGCGGGTCCGAGGTGCGTCGCTTCCAGGTCGGCTGCCGGGCTGAAGAGGGGTCTTGCGGATGGGTGCTTTCAGGCCGGCGACCGGGCTGAAGAGGGGTTTTTCCTATGATGGGCCTAACTAATTGGGGGTGCTAAGCCCACCTCCAACAGTTATGTAAATGGCAAAGACTACTGCGAAAGTGGCAAATGCCAAGAGAAAGGCGTTCAAGTATTTTGGAATGTAATTTCTCATACCTAATTTCCCTTTCTATTTCCTATTCCAATATTATGTGTTTTGTGTTGTGTTTTGTGAGTGTGAGAGAGAGAGATGCTGATGCTGAAACTAAGGAGATTTCGAGTGAGCTAAATAAAGAGAGTTGTTATACACCACACGAAATATATAGTTACTTCACATTATTATCGTTTACAAATAAATTACTAAGATGTCAAATATATACTCCTTGTTTTTTGGTCTACCATATAAATTCTTTCTCGTTTTTTCTTTCTTCTTTTGTTTCAATATTTTTTTTTTCTCCCGGTGAAAGTGCTTCGAATCTGTTTTTAAAGGTTTTGGATTCTAGGATTTTTTTTTTTTTTTGGTTTTATGGATTCTAGGATTTGAGGTTTCTGTAACATCCAAATTATGGATTTGAGATGTGATTTAAAAGGTTGTGATAAAAGAACCAATTAAGGTTGGATGATTTCTTAAAATGAGTCGACATTCGAGTAGGAAATGATATCATGAGGTCTTAAATGGCATTACTTTATACCTGGCTTACAAAAAAAGTAGTTCAATTTTTATTTTTTTAAGTCAACAGAAATTTATATATAATATATATTTTTAATTTCTTTTTTTCTTTTTCTTACAACTTGTTTGCCTATGTTGAAAACTCTTTCGGCAATTTTTTCAAATAAAATGTGTAAAATCCACAAAATAAAAGGGTAAATAAAATTCATTAACGTGTAAAATGTGTAAAATCCACAAATATCATGTGTAAAATGTATAAGTGTGTAAAATCATGTGTAAAATATTTTACACAAATATCATTAGAGGTGGGCATTTCGGTTCGGTTCGGTTGATTCGGGTTGAATAAAACTCTAGCCGAACTCAACCGAAATAAGTATAGTTCGGTTTGGGTTAGTTCGGTTGAAATTTGGTTTGGTTATAATTTGGTTTTTAAAACATCAACTTATAAAAACAAGAATCCTACGAAGCCATCAAAAATCATTTCCTAAAAGTCTAAAATCAAAATAAACTATCCCACTTAATAAAAAAAAAATCCTTAGTTTTGTCTCTCCTATGACACCAAAATGAACATGCAAGTCTGCAACAAGTCAATAATTTAAATATAAGTTAATTATACAAACTAATATTTATTCATCTCTTAATTATATGAGCCATTATATGTTTATATCATTAATATAAAATTATTATAAAAATATTTACCTTAGCAAAACTTAAACTTTTATGTTTAAGGAGACGTGTTAAGATCATTCTTATTTTGAGATAGAGGGTGAAACTCTAAAATATTCAAAAATTGTTTTTAGATAAACGTATTATAAATATGTGAGATTGTGAGACATTACTTAATATGATTCTTAGAAGAAAAAAAGAGAGTAAAATACCTAGAGAATATATATTTATATTTTTAATATTATTAATTAATTAATTAACAAAAGTACTTTGGGTTATCGGTTCGGGTTGAAAAAAATTTCAACCGATTGGATTATATATAGAATATGGTTTGGTTTGGTTCGGTTGGTTCGGTTTTTTTGCCCACCCCTAAATATCATGTGTAAAATATTTTACACAAATAACATGTGTAAAATATCCACAAATATCATGTGTAAAATGTGTAAAATCCACAGATCCACAAATAAAAGGGAAATAAAATGACGTCAAAAAAAGCAAAGGGTAAATAAAATGTGTAAAATCCACAAATATCATGGGCCGTAAGATTAAAATGAGTCTGATCCATTAACGTAATTACAGAAACCTTATGATAAAGTGGCCCATCATTGTCACCTCCATCTCCATATATTCGCTTTCTCATCCTAAAACGCCGTCTTAAGTGTTGCGTTCTGATTTGTCTTCGTTTCTTTCTCTTCCTCTCTGTGTTTCTTCGTTTCACATCAATGGCGGTGCACGCTGTTCGGTTGCCGGCAACTCAGCTTCACGGTGGAATCTCTGGAAATCTGTCGCAACCCAATCGCAATCCAATCGCCGTCATCCGATTCGGTTGTGGATCTTCGAAGCGCTGGCGTTTCATTTCCGTATTGGCGTCACTCCGGGAAGGCGATGAACATGGCAAAGACAGCTCTGTGAGAGCTATGGAAGTGAAGAAGATTCTGGAAGACTCACCTCTGCTTCCTAGTACGTTGTTAGTTAGTGAACCCATCAAAGATAGCTATCTTCTACATTTCTAGTATTGTCTACTAACACTGCGACGACAATTCCAAGCCAAGTTTGGCTACAATCAATGAAGTTTCTGTGACAACCATCTTCTTTTGCTGTAGAAATCACGTATATGTATCTTAGTAGCTAGGATTTTGCTCGCATTTGCCTCGATTTAGTGACAATTGGGATGTCTTTTTTGTTTGTTTGTGTGTGTGTTCAATCTGTTTTTAAATATTAGAGCCGTTATCATCAAACCAGCTCGCAGAAACTGTCTCCAACGGCTCCCGAGTTCGTGTAGCCTATCAGGTAATTACAGAAACGTGTCTAGTTGAATATATATCGGAGAAGAGTGTATTGTGATAAACTGAGTGATGAATTTGGACATAGGGAGTACGAGGTGCATACAGTGAATCAGCAGCTGACAAGGCATATCCAAATTGTGAAGCTGTTCCCTGCGAAGAGTTTGACACTGCATTTGAGGTAAGCATTTTGACAACCTTTGTGAAGCATTTGACTTAAGACTAACTTAGGTCTTGGATTTTATGCCATTAGTCTTAAGCATCTTGACAACCTTTGTTCTTGTTTAGGCGGTTGAGCGGTGGCTTGTTGACCGAGCAGTTTTGCCAATTGAGAACTCTTTGGGTGGAAGCATCCATAGGAACTATGATCTTTTGCTGCGACACAATTTGCATATTGTAGGGGAAGTAAAGCTAGCTGTTCGCCATTGTTTGTTGGCTAACCACGGTGTAAATCTTGAAGATCTGAAAAGGGTGCTTAGCCATCCACAGGTACACCACATGCCTTTGTACATTTTCCAGTTCTTCGTCTTTTAGTATTAAATAAACCCTTGGTCGTTGCTTTGGATCAGGCTCTCGCTCAGTGTGAAAACACGTTAACTAGATTGGGATTGGTCAGAGAAGCAGTAGATGACACTGCTGGTGCTGCAAAGGTCGGTTAAATTATGCTTCTTTAGTATTACTATTGTATATTCATTGTTTACCGTAGGAGCTTACTAAGTTTATGGATTTAATCCGTAGCAAATTGCATTCGAAAAGTTAAGTGATGCAGCAGCAGTTGCCAGCGCCGAAGCTGCAAAGATATATGGCTTGAACATAGTTGCTGAAGATATCCAGGTTAATAGAGTTTTTGATTGCTTTTTAACATTTTTTCGTCCATAATTTTACACTTCTGGATTATTTGATTGTGAAGTTCAATCAATTTAGGATGACTCTGATAATGTTACAAGGTTTCTAATGCTCGCAAGGGAACCCATTATCCCTGGAACTAACAGACTTTTTAAGGTGAGAAGTCCCAATGTATCTTCTGAAATGCAAACGCGGGCCTGATATTTGGCAATGTATTTTTCTCTGATGGATAAGTTACTTTGATCTTCTTATAGACAAGTATAGTTTTCTCGTTAGAGGAAGGGCCTGGAGTACTTTTCAAAGCACTTGCTGTGTTTGCCCTTAGGCAAATCAACCTCACAAAGGTTAGTTAGTACACTAAAATCTTCCTTTTAATTAGTTAGTTAGCAAATCAACCTCATAAGCAGTCTGGTTCTTATAGCTAACAAACAATTAATTCCTTGTGGTTTCGATCAGATCGAAAGCCGCCCTTTGAGGAAACACCCTCTGCGAGCGTCTGGAGGGCTAAAGTAATATATCTGACAAACCACTCGTTGAATATGTAGTGTACACACAGTATCTGAACAATGATGAAGGTGTCTCTCCCTCTTTTACTTGACAGATACTTTGATTATCTTTTCTATGTGGACTTTGAAGCATCTATGGCAGATGAAGTTGCTCAAAACGCACTTAGGCATCTCGAGGTAAAGCCGTTGGTTTTACTTGGTCTGAAAACACGTAACCTGGATTCAAAGGGTGAAGTTGTAGAATGTGACTAAGGCTCTTTTTGTTTGTTGTTGTTGCAGGAATTTGCTACCTTTTTGCGGGTACTGGGAAGCTACCCAGTGGACACAACAATGCTCTAAACATTTCCAACATGTTTACAAGAGATTCCTCTTTTGTTCTCTTTATTTTTTTCTGATTTTATTTTTGTTTTTTTAAGTAGAAGTAAGAAAGAATAGTCAGACATCAAAAACAAGAACAAAGAGCCTGTGTACGTTTGTGGTGTTTTCAACCATAAATAGAGATACTTTATCCTATTACATTACAACTATACTAGTTTGTATCAATCGTGTTTGAAAATTAGATTTGAGTCCGGTTTGGGTTCGAAAACATTGAGAAAAAGATTTGATTAATCGAAGAAATCCGAATTAGTTGCGTCATAAGCTGGTTCAGATACTCCTCAAGCGCTCTTTCAACTTGGGCAATGAAACTAGCGGAGAAGATTGTTTTCCTCTGGAATGATCCCGATGGATTTGCGGCAACCCTTGCCGATGCTCTAAGCCCTAACCCTACCTCCCCTCTTCGTAAACTGTAATCGATTCTTCCTTCCTCGATCTCGCGCTGGCTTTTCCGGCTCCCTAACATTGTGATTTTGTTTTTTTCCTGCAGAGAAGAGCAGATCCAGCTTCCGTTAGATAAGTATGGCGTCGATGAAGGCGGAACCGGCGGGAGTATCGTTCACTTCCTCGATGAAGATGGTCTTTATCAGGTTCCCTTTTTGGGGTTTTCTATCGATTTTTTTTAGTTTAATTGAGTTTGTTTGTCTTATAGTCGCTGCCTGGTTTCTTCTCTTCAACATTCTCTGGGCTCTTGTTTTATCTAACAACTGAAATTTATCTAGTAAGCTGAAGAATCTATAATGTGTCATCATATCTTGTGAAAGATAGTTACTTTATAATTTAGTCGACTATGTTTACTTGCGAGATGTGAATATGATGGCTGAATCTTAGGGATATGCAACTGTTATTGGGATTTGTGTTCATATCTCGCTTCACTAGTTGATGGCTTCTTCGATTGTATTACCCTAAACTTGTGAGAAAGAGACTAACTTTTCTTCTTCTTAGGTTAGACAGTTTAAAATAAGGTGTTGATGATATTGGCGAGTGGAAGCTATAATAATGCTTTTTTTGTTCAGTTTGTCTTCTGAAATGCTACCTAACTTATAATATGGGACTAGCGTCTAAGCTTGATCAGATTTTTTGGCGTTTGTTGATAATGATTTAGCCTTCAAGACTTGATTCATGTATTCTCGTTTCCATGTTGAACGCGCCTTTTTGAAATAACATGGTTAAAATGCTTAATCTTCTGATTATTTCTTACGTTATTGAAGGTCTCGATTTTTCTTCTTCCAAGTTATGAGCCTCCCGTACTAGTGTGTGCCATGAATGAACTGCTCGACCTAATTATAAGGGAAGCCTCGACTCAACCTACAATTGTGGCTCCTTTTCTTGTGGCAGCATCTAAGCTTAAGTTCAATAACAGATCCCTTGAAGCAAGTAGCAGAAAAGCTAGTCTTCATTACTTTCAAGTTGGTCCAGAAACAGAGACCACTAGGCTATTTGCTTCTCGCATCGAGACACCACCACCATTGATGCAGATCCTTGATGAACCTTTGTCATGCTTGCTTCATCTAGCCCGTGTCAAACGCCTGTCTGCCTCTATTCTCATAGGGCAAAGAAGTAGTAGCATATCTCATAAAGCGCTAGATGAAGAGCTTCAGGTAAAATTTGTATAAAGATTGTCTCAGTTTCTGCTTATTTTCTACTAGTGGAGTTGTAAATCCAACCATAATTATCTTTTCAATTCCGAAAAGAAGGTGGAATTCACAAGTTTGTCATCACAGGTGATCCATGAAACAGGGGAGCTTGTGGCTAGTTGGACGGGGCTGTCTTTGTGGAGAGAGAGAATCAAGTGGAGCGCATCAAAGACATCAAAAGAAGAAGAAAGTCCTTGGCGAGCTCTTTACGGTTGATCTTCTCTCGGGTGAGGTCTTTGCATTTGCACTTAAGTTTCCTTATCGTAGCTCTTGTTTAAGACTCTTATGCTCAGCTGAAGCAGAACGTATGTGATATGCTCAATTTAATACCCTAAGATACTAAAGCAGTTGTTGTAGTAAGTGTAGGGGTCGAACCACAAAGACTCACAGAGATCACACAATAAATTATGAAGTGTCGAATTACGCTAAGCCAGATAGATGTAATTAAAAACAGTGCAGAAATTAAACGAGATGTAAATCAATTGGGAAATATAGGCTCAGGGTTTTTCTCAGGAAATCAATGAATGCAGATAAACTAACTAACAGGATTCAGATTTAGCGCAGTTCTTGAACTCAAATCACTAAAATATAGCTAACCAACTCTCGTTGCGAAAACTATCTAAATCTAAATCCTAGGAATTCCAAATCTCTTTGCGAATCCTAAATTCTAAACCAGCTTTAATATCAGGTTTGATATGTTCACAAATCAATTAAACCAAATCTCTTTGCGAATAATCAATTTGCTCACCTAGGTTCTATCAGGTAATTAATCGCACTCTCGTGCCTAATCAATTATCCTAAGATCTAAGTTCCAGATTCGTCAACCTAGAATTAGCTATGAACACAACCTAAGGTGAAGAACTAATTCAGATGGTGAATCCTAAACAGACAATTAACCTAGCATTCAAAGAAATCCTTTATGAGAAAACCCTAAACCTAAAGTGGATCTACTCAGACATGGCAATTGAATCAAAAGACATGTTTGAATAAATCATCAATAGAATAGAAAGAAGGGTTTAGAGATCTGATCTCGGACGAAGGGAGATTCAGACTTGTCTCTCTAAAACCAAAGTAAAATCAAACACAGAAAATAAAAGTATAAAAAGGCATAGCCTAAACAGGTGGCTGAAAACTCCTATTTATAACCCTAAACACGATCTGGGGTCTTCTTGTAATTATTAAAGACTTCTGGGCACTTTTGCAATTCCTCAAGTCTTGGAAAACTCGCGGGTTGTGTCTTGCTGCGCTGAGTGTCGATCGATACCAAGGGGTATCGATCGATGCTCGACGTGAATTCAGGTTCTCAGCGACACGATCTTTAGCTCTGCTACAAACTGCTCCAGAAAGCTCCAATACTTCCAATAATCCTCCAAACGTGCTATGACCTGTAAAAGACTCTAAAAAGACTCCAAAATACTATAAAGACTCTATAAAAAGGACTTATATCATGGCTTAAATAGGGTAAAAACCATGATATATCAACTCCCCCAGACTTAGCCTTTTGCTTGCCCTCAAGCAAATAGAAGACTAAACCAGAAAAAGAGGTTTGAAAACGTAGAGACTCACCTGTTCCTGAACCATCGAAAAGACCCTTTTCCCAAGTACCCAAATGTCACCTGATCAGCTTTCGATCCAACCACCATGTACTTCTCCGTAGACATTTGCAGCTTTTCCAGACTCCACACAAAATCCCACAGCATTGTTCAAGTAAAGCCCTCATCGCCAGTTTCATCTCTGCAGCTAATATTTAAGAACCTTCTAGACTCTTTACCAGACAATATCTTGACAAAGGAACCACCCTTTTTCACACTTTTTGTATCAATTTCTCTCCTCCAGACTTATTTCTTATTATATCCTTATTATTATTTTTTATTTTCAGCTTAGCATATACATATCAAGGTAGGAGACGCGAGTATTGATGGTGTTTGCCACCAAATCCCCGGTTCTTCCCTCTCTATGTATCAAAGGATGTAGGCGAATAATGGCATCATAGGAAAATCCTAGCCTCGCTTCCAATCCTTTGTGTGATCATCCCCTCTTAAGTAGAATAATGGGATCGCTGGAAATTTTCCTAACCCTCTACTCAGAAGAAAATCATTTCAATCTTTTATGCTCTTAATCTATCAACTTATTTCAGGGGAGAGAGATACCATAATTCTAAACACACGGGTTCCTTTATCAGATATGAATGATGAATCAAGCTCTATGAACACTAACCACATTGATGAAGTGCAAAAATTTGGCTCAGGCTTCAGAAGAACTCTGCTGGAGACATGGATGTTTTCTAGTCAACTGGTCAGCCTTTGGATTTTTCATTAGTCGATCTAGAACTGATCCTGTAACACTGTGCACTCAAAAACAAAATCAAATCAATAGGTTCAAGCACAGGATCATCATCTCCAACAAATTTTGACTCAATAAAACAGTTTTGACTCGATAAAACGACTGACTCTAAGAAAAACGAAAACAATGTCAGCAGACACCTCCCCCAGACTTGAACAACACTGTCCTCAGTGTTATCTAGCCTAGAGTCAGTGAAAGAAACAAAGAAAAAGGATAGAACGAAGAGAAACAAGAAATTACCGTTCTGGAACAGTCGGTGTCGATCGACACACGGCATGGTATCGATCGATACCATGCTTAGATCGACTTTGTGAATTTTCATCCGCGATTGGTGTCGAACGATACCATAGGGGTATCGATCGATGCTTAGGCGATTTCGAGTTGCTCCTTGTTCATCCTGACACAGACTCAAAACAAACGAAAATAAAAATAAAAACGAATCAAAAACAGACTCACCAGTGGGTTGCCTCCCACCAAGCGCTCGTTTAACGTCAATAGCTTGACTGTAACGCCCTTCAGGCTGGATAAGAGTGAGAGCTTGCACCAAAACAGGCTCCATCACTTGACATTACTAGCTTCAGAGTTCTGCTTAGCATGCTGTCCACAAAAATTTGCCCTTTCTCTTTCAGCTCAGAAGTAAGAAGGACTCTGGCCTTGGAGAATGGCTTCAAGGCTCCCTTGCATTTGACCTTGTAATCAATCGAATTCCCATCACACTTCTGAGGAATCAGAGTGACATGGGGATTCTCGACCTTTTTGTTCTTGGCCTTCTTCTTCTTTGTTGCCTTAGTCTTCTTCTTGGGGATGTTGGGCGGTTCAGCTGGAACGTCTGTGACAGTAGGCTCATCAGGAGGCTCTTCCAGAAGATCAATTGCTAGCGACTCTCCTGTGATAACCTTGATGCTAGAGGTACGTGTGGGAATACTCCTAGGTGGAATGACATCATAGTAGACATCACCGTCAATGTAAGAGAAAGATAGTCTCTTATTAGGTGTGTCTATGATCGCGCCTGCAGTAGCCATGAACGGTCGTCCCAGGAGTATAGGCATACGAGATATCGCACCCATCTCCACAACCTGAAAATCAGTAGGCACCAGACAGTCTCCTACTTGGACTAGCAAACCAGCGATTTCACCATATGGAAGTGAGGTGGAATCGTTTGCAAACGTGATAGATGTCTTAGGAGATAGAATAGTAGCCCCCAACTGCTCTGCAATTGCCTTTGAGATGACATTGACACTAGCCCCTGAGTCGACAAGAGACTCTTTGAAATCAACTCCTGAGATGGAGCTTGGTACTGCGAATTTCCCTGGGTCTTCCCTCTGTGTCAATTTCCGTGGTTGTAGTGAATTGCGAACTCTTTCTCCTATCACCTCACGTGATTTCTTGGCTTCTGGTTCTTTCTGCGAGGGGTATCGATCGATACCAGGTAGGGTATCGATCGACGCCATGCGATTTGAATCGTTTCTGACAGGTACATCTTCATCAGAAAGAAGCTCCACGTTCGGGTTATCCAGCATATACTGTAGTCTAGCAATCTCCCATTCCTCCCTTGTCAGCTTAGGAACCATAGGATAAGGCATCCTGGTTACATACACTCGTTCTGCAACGACCTTAGGCACCACAGTCGAAGTTTCAACTGTTTCCTCAGAAATCGCCCCGGAATCGACCGATACCAATGGGGTATCGATCGATACACGGGTTTTCGAATCCATTCTAGCAGGCGTCTGGGCTGGTATCGATCGATACTGGGAAGTATCGATCGATGCTTGTGCGATTTCAGGAATGGCTTCGAGATTTTCTGCACGTAAGCTGATGGCATTGACGTGTGCATTGTGTGATTGAACCGCCTTTCCCTTGGAATTTGCTGCAGTCTGAGCTACTTGCGTCTCCAGCATCCTGTGGCTCGTATTTAGTGCCTCGATCCTTCCACTCAAATCGGTGTACATGGTGTCCATCTTACCATTGAAGGTGGCTGTCATCTTCTCCTGCCCTTGAACCAGGTGTTCAAGCATAGCCTCAATCTTACTCTCAGGAGCTTTGGGTGGTGGGGATTGGTACCCTCCTTGCTGAGCATTGTTGGTGAAGTTTCGATTGGAGTTGTATCCGAATCGCTGACCCTGAAAACCAGAACCACCTATGTAGTTAACATCTTTCACCTCATTCTCAGTAGCAAAGTGGACGGCCTTTGTTGTCCTTCCCAGCAGAAGACTGTGCATAGAATCCAGCTGAGCTTTCACTTCAGCAATCTGTGACCCATCCATGTTACCAGCCAGCTTCTTGCGCTCGAAGTCTGCGCTCTTGGTGCTACTACTAGATGCAAAGTTCTCAATCAACACAATAGCATCCTCAGGATATCTGGTGTTGAAATTACCATTGCTCGAAGAGTCCAGACCCATCTGATATCTCCAATCTACTCCTCTGAAGAAGATACCCAACAGCTGCACATCAGAGTATCCATGGTGTGGACAATCTCTCTGATACGATCTGAATCTTGTCCAAGCAGCCTTGAACGCCTCAGTAGGTCCTTGAGAAAAAGTGGATATCTTATTTCTCAGATCTTCAGATCGCCCGTCATCATAGAAGTTAATCAGGAAGGCTCTCTTGGTGTCCTCCCAATTAGTTAGCGATCCAGGAGATAGCTGCCTCAGCCAGTAAGTAGCTTCTCCACCCAGAGAGTAGGGGAAGAGCTTGCAGAAGAGATAGTCGTAGGACACTCCATTGCTCTTGATGCTAGTGACCAAGTCCTCGAATTTCTCTACATGGTCCATTGGATGTTCATGAGGAAGACCATGGAAGAGATGCTGTCCTACTAGAGTGTAGTAAGCAGGTTTCAGCTCGAAGTCATTCCTCTCATAAGCAGGAGGACGAATCGCTGACCGATTGGCGAAAAACTGCTCTGGCCTGTTGTACTCACCAATCGTTCTTCCACGATTAACCACAGCATTCCCTGCGTTGGCGCGCCCAGCTGGCGCGATAATCTCAACAACCGCAGCAGGGACAACGATGTTACCAGCTTCATCAAGTCGCTGCCCTCTCTCATTACACACGTGACCCTCTTGGTCTCTCAGAATTCCAGCTTCATCAGCTCTTAAAACCACTGGGTTGTTCATCCCTGATGTTTGCTTGGTCTTTCTGTTTGTGCGTTCCACAAACGCTAGCTGTTCCAATGACAGTTCAACTAGCTGTGTGCTCTTGTTGCTTCTGGTTTCACGAACAGGCATACACCTGCAAACAAAACACTAGGCAAAGCACGTAAGTAACCAGAAAAATACGTTGAGTATCGATCGATACCAAGTGGTGTCGACCGATACCAACAAAAGAAGACGACGAGTATCGACCGATACTACAGAGTATCGATCGATACCGACGAACTTAGTCGAAATTCTAAACTAAAATCTAATGGCAAATTGAGTCCCCGGCAACGGCGCCAAAATTGATATGCTCAATTTAATACCCTAAGATACTAAAGCAGTTGTTGTAGTAAGTGTAGGGGTCGAACCACAAAGACTCACAGAGATCACACAATAAATTATGAAGTGTCGAATTACGCTAAGCCAGATAGATGTAATTAAAAACAGTGCAGAAATTAAACGAGATGTAAATCAATTGGGAAATATAGGCTCAGGGTTTTTCTCAGGAAATCAATGAATGCAGATAAACTAACTAACAGGATTCAGATTTAGCGCAGTTCTTGAACTCAAATCACTAAAATATAGCTAACCAACTCTCGTTGCGAAAACTATCTAAATCTAAATCCTAGGAATTCCAAATCTCTTTGCGAATCCTAAATTCTAAACCAGCTTTAATATCAGGTTTGATATGTTCACAAATCAATTAAACCAAATCTCTTTGCGAATAATCAATTTGCTCACCTAGGTTCTATCAGGTAATTAATCGCACTCTCGTGCCTAATCAATTATCCTAAGATCTAAGTTCCAGATTCGTCAACCTAGAATTAGCTATGAACACAACCTAAGGTGAAGAACTAATTCAGATGGTGAATCCTAAACAGACAATTAACCTAGCATTCAAAGAAATCCTTTATGAGAAAACCCTAAACCTAAAGTGGATCTACTCAGACATGGCAATTGAATCAAAAGACATGTTTGAATAAATCATCAATAGAATAGAAAGAAGGGTTTAGAGATCTGATCTCGGACGAAGGGAGATTCAGACTTGTCTCTCTAAAACCAAAGTAAAATCAAACACAGAAAATAAAAGTATAAAAAGGCATAGCCTAAACAGGTGGCTGAAAACTCCTATTTATAACCCTAAACACGATCTGGGGTCTTCTTGTAATTATTAAAGACTTCTGGGCACTTTTGCAATTCCTCAAGTCTTGGAAAACTCGCGGGTTGTGTCTTGCTGCGCTGAGTGTCGATCGATACCAAGGGGTATCGATCGATGCTCGACGTGAATTCAGGTTCTCAGCGACACGATCTTTAGCTCTGCTACAAACTGCTCCAGAAAGCTCCAATACTTCCAATAATCCTCCAAACGTGCTATGACCTGTAAAAAACTCTAAAAAGACTCCAAAATACTATAAAGACTCTATAAAAAGGACTTATATCATGGCTTAAATAGGGTAAAAACCATGATATATCAGTATGTCACTAAGCTTCTTTCCTTTTAGGATATGAGAAACAAACAGTTTTAATTTTTGCAGTTGGAATCTTAAACCCTCGAAAATTGAAAAGCATTTTGGGATTCTGATTTAAAAGGCAAGATTGGGTCAACTCATGGGATGATCTCTTTATGTCCTAGGAGTGGGTTATTTAAATATTATTATTAAAGATTAGAGTTATTATGATAGGTAGAGACAAACAAAAAAATAGGCACTCATAAAGTAATAAGATAATTAATGTTATCACAGAGAAAAATAACCGGTGATGTTGGTTTAATAAGATTCGAGAAGAATACGATGTTTCTACGAATCTTATCCAACTCGTTCACATCTCAGCATATCATTTGTAATTTTTTCCATCTTTTTTTTTTTCAATCCCTTAGTGCGTCTTATCTTCTCCTTTTTGCTTTCACTATCGTTGATTAGTATTTTCACTTGTTTTTTAAGCAGATTTGTTAATAAGTTTGTTTTGATTAAAATTACTAACCTTGAAGCTTAACCAAAATTTCCTCTGGTTCAATTCTTTTGACGTATTTCTAACGAAGCAAAACGAACCATTATTATCCAAGTTATATGAGTCCCTAAAACATAAAATTAGGTCAGTTTCCATGGTATATAGAAAAATACTACTTTTAAGGTGTGATTATAATTTTAAACACTTTATAGCTTTTGTCTTCTTCTAATTAGGCTTTAAAAGTTGTAGTAGATGAAAATCATCAAAAAAACTCAAAAAACGTAATAATTTTTTTATTGTTTGTGCAAGTAAAATATGTAGGACCATCAACCATGGATTCATTTCGGCTCTAGTTAAAAACTCTTATATATATTAAATTTTCAAGCAAATGTAACATTCCAACAAATTAATAAAAAAGGCTTGTATATGTTTACTTTAAATAAAAACGCTGTTGTGTTTAGCGCCGTCAAAATGGGATGTCCACGTTCATTTAGATTCGTTTGATAGTGTCTATTTTGATTGTGGACAAATGGTGTTCATGTCCATTAACGTCTATGTCCATTAACGATCATATCCAAATGGACTGTCCATTGGTATCCATCAGTCAGAACATAACAAATTGTTTAAAAAGTAAAAAACAAATCTAAAATGTTGATATTTGCTTTGTATACTTTAAATGACACATGACTTTTTATATTTTTTATGTTTGTTTTGTATATTTTTTTTTTGAATAAGTAACAAGCATGAATGTTCCAACTAATTGACTTTATTTTATATACAAATGGATAGATACTAATTAATTAGCAAATTTTTATATTGAAAGGTTTATTTTTCCAAATTGAGATCACGATGAGATGTTCAAATCTCCCATTTGTGATTCGAACTTCGAATTCTAATGCTTTAATAACAAAAAAAAAAAATTAAACTTTGACAAAGGTTTATTATTTTTATTTTTATTTTCAGTTTTTTTGCCCCTAAATCGATTTTGACATAATTTTGAAAGTATTTTGGACAGACCATGTTCATAATGTCCAAGCCTGTTTTGTCCGTGGACAAAATTAGACCAAACCCATTTAACGCGCTTCGCATATAGACTTGTCCATATCCAGTTTATAATATTTTAGACACGAACAGTCCATAAACCGCCATTTTGAGACCTGTAATAGTGTTTAGATAGTAAAGAAATGGGTTTAAGTAAACCGGTGAACAATAAATAAAAGAAGGGAGAAAGGGACAAAAAAATATATATCATTTTAAATGTTGGGTACTTTTTTGTTACATACAATAATAGTATATTATTTTCTGGTCACAGAGAACTTGGCAGATATTAGTTGGTTTCAGCTTTGTTGCCTCTCGAAAATATATTTTTCTTTCTTATACCGAAAAGATATTTTGTTATAAAAAGAAGAAAGAAAGATATTTTGGTTTTGTAAAGGTCAAAGCAAAGAAGAGATTTTATCAAAATAATATTGTGAGCAAAGAGGCATATCTGAGAGAGTCTTTGTGATTCGTCCAAAAGCATCGTAAAAGCGAACGTCCACACAAAAGAAGAGCCACTTGGGGCGAGAGTACGTTAGGTTCTGTACTCGCAACAAAATATCTCTGTGGGGTCCCAAAAGTTAATACGACAGGGACCCACCATACCCTACACCCAATTTTTTGCACTTTTTAGGTCTTTTTAAGATAAAAAATAATAAATAATGAATTAAAAAATTAGGCACTTTTGATAATCTGATTATGTCGTCACAAGCCTACATGTCTCTTTGCGGACACACCCACCCATTGTCTATCCATTCATCTCCAATTTTTTTTGTTTCCTCCTTCTCAGAGAGAGAGATAAGCAGAAGAAGTTCTCTGGAATCTGTTTCTAGGGCTTGTGTTTGCCTCCAAACTTTCTTGATTCAACTTCAGAAGATCATTCATACCGTGAGTTATTGTCCTCTTCAGAATATTTTTTCCCTTCTCTGTCTATATTTGTTGTGTTGAAATTGGATCTTCGATTAAGGGGTTTTCTTTTTACTTGTTCGGATGACGATGATAAACAAGCTTTTAGGGAATTCAAAATTTTCAGATTTGGTTCCATTTTGAACTATATATAAGTCAAAACTGTAGATTTACTGATCTGGAGTTTGAAGCTTGATTTTGATTAATTTCCTTTTGTGGTTTTGGTCTCTTGACTGTTCATGTGAAAGCTCTGTATTGTTTTGTTATAGTAAAAATCTCATGAAATAGGTTTCGTTTCCTTTTTTATCCTTCTTCTTTGGTTTATTAACTTCTCCACCTGTTTATAGAAATCACAACCTAAATCGAGCAACTTTCATAAGATTCGCTCTATTTCTTCTTCTTCTTCTTCAAAACTCTCTGTCTCTTTTTCTTCTTCTTATAATATCTAATTGGAGAGTTTATGACTTTTTTAGACAGCAGAAATTTGAGCTGCTCAGAGTGAAGAAAGATGGGTTACATGTGCGACTTCTGTGGTGAACAAAGATCAATGGTGTACTGTCGATCCGATGCAGCGTGTCTCTGCCTCTCCTGTGACCGGAGTGTTCATTCCGCTAATGCATTGTCCAAACGACATTCTAGGACTCTTGTCTGCGAGAGATGTAATGCTCAGCCTGCAACAGTCAGGTGTGTTGAAGAAAGGGTTTCACTTTGTCAAAACTGTGATTGGTCTGGCCACAACAACACCTCTTCTTCTTCTTCTTCTTCTTCTTCTCCTCCGTCTCAAAATCATAAGAGGCAAACCATAAGTTGCTATTCTGGTTGCCCTTCAAGCTCCGAGCTCGCCTCTATCTGGTCTTTTTGTTTGGACTTAGCCGGACAATCCGTTTGTGAACAAGAACTGGGTATGATGAATATAGACGACGATGGTCAGACCAACCAAAACTGTAATGAGGATAAGAAAGATGTCGTCGTTGGCTCCTTTTCAAAGCCTGAAACCAGTTCTGCTGCACAAGGAAATTCATCATTTACTAAGGTAATGCTGTTATCAATATGCTACTATTACTTGTCGCATCCATGTATTTTGTTTTACTAAAATTCTAGTTCTTGTTTCTGTTTTGAAGGATGTTGGAGTGTGTGAAGATGACTTTTATGGAAACCTCGGTATGGATGAAGTTGACTTGGCACTTGAGAACTATGAAGAGCTCTTTGGGACAGCCTTTAACCCCTCGGGAGAGCTCTTTGGACAAGGTGGAATCGATAGTCTTTTCCAGAAGCATCAAGCAGCTCCTGAGGTATTTTTCCTTTTTTCCTTTTTTACGAGACTCACAGGCAATAATAAAAAAATTGATGCATCTTTGTGTGATTCTAATGATGATATTTTTTTATTCTCCTCTTTATCAAGGGAGGGAATTCGGTGCAGCCTGCTGGAAGCAATGATTCGTTCATGAGTTCGAAAACCGAGCCAATAATTTGCTTCACATCGAAACCAGCACACTCAAACATATCTTTCTCTGGAGTCACCGGAGAAAGCAGTGCTGGAGATTTCCAAGAATGTGGTGCATCATCTTCGATGCAGCTCTCGGGCGAGCCACCATGGTATCCTCAAACATCACAGGATAATAATGCTTGTTCACATTCAGTAACCCGTAATAACGCGGTTATGCGTTACAAGGAAAAGAAGAAGGCTCGCAAGTGAGTACCCCTTGCAAATCCATTACATGCACCATTGAAGTAAGTGCAGGGTTTTCTAATAAGACACTGGCTTTTTCTTTGCTACAGGTTTGATAAAAGAGTGAGGTATGCTTCCCGCAAAGCAAGAGCTGATGTGAGACGGCGTGTAAAGGGGAGATTTGTCAAAGCTGGTGAAGCTTATGACTACGATCCACTCACCCCAACCAGAAGCTATTGAAGGAGTCTCTTTGAAAGGTAAACAAAGTAGATACACATGGAGGCAAATAGAACAAGAAAGGTTTCTCAAGTCAGAAACTTGGAAATTGTGGGTTAGCAACAAAACAAGACTACTCTGGTTTGAAAAGAACCTAAACTGATTATTGTAAGCAATCATTCATTCTTGGGATTCAATCGGTTTTGTATGTCCTCAGAAAGCTTCATTCTTGTTCAGAGGGATCGTTCTCGGACAAAAAAAAAATATATATATATATTAAACTTGGGTCTCTGCTTCAGGCGTTACACGGATCCGGGTTCCATGAATTTTGTTCTTCTCTTGGTAGTTAAAAAGCATGGAGATTTAGGGTAAAAGTAAAACAATATGATTGTATGTATATGCCTTTCCATTTGTATGTATGCTCATAAACACTTTTCTGTTTTGCACTCGGCATTCAATGTAAATTAATGACAGTATCCAGAATCTATGGGACAAAGTTATCAGTTTATTGAACATTTGTTCAGGTTTGTCGCAACTTCTAGAAGGTTGCTTAACCTCTTATCAGTTTATTGAACATTAGTTGAAAGTGATGAAAATGCAAAACAATAGTTGTATTTTTTTAATCCAATTACAGGTTTATACTATATAACTTACACTTATATTTGAATTTTCTTGAAGACTATTACATCATAAGTTCATAACCACAGATAATCAATCAATACATTCTTTTTTTTTTTGTTTTTTTTACTTTTGAATTTAAATATAAAATAGTTCAGGGAACTCGAACGGATCAAGTTGAGCCGCGATCAAGAAACTTGTCCAAACTTGATTGCTCGCCCGGATTTAAAAAACATTGACTAAAGGCTAAGAAAAGAAGGAAGAGTCTCCAGATACAGACTCAAAGGCAGCAAAGTTCTTGGCTTAGCTCAGAAACTTATAAAGAGAGCTAAAAACTAAGAAAAAGAAAAAAAGAAAAGAAGAGATAGAGAAACACCAAAACACTGGATTCAAAAAAAAAACACCTTCCCCTAGCCTTTTTATCCATCATTCTCTGTCAATCCCCTTCACGCTTAAGCCTTCAACTTCATAGCTTCATATCTTTCGGTAATTTGTTATATGGCACACACACACGAGTTATCAACGAAACCCGCACCATATCTCCTGATTTCTCTGGAATTTGAAACTTGTTGAATCCTCAAAATCTTCTTTTCCTTTCTACTTCCTGTTTCAGTAATTACTTGGCCAATTCATCTGTGTTTGCTGAGGCTGTTGGAAAACGTTAGGCGCAGGTGCAACCATTTCAGCTCCAGCAACACCTTGAGACTGTTGTAAGAGCGGATGATGATGAACTCCTGCTGCTGTCACTGCTTGTCCCGGATGATACATCCCTGGGAATGTGACGTGACCAGCTTGTGTTGGAGCGTAAGTCACGTGTTGCCCATGGTGCTGTAAACCGTAGAAAGAGCTTGACACAGCTCGTCCTGGTCCAGTAATCCATACAGGCAATGCTTCACTCTGCAGAGACATCAAAGTAAATAACTCATTACCAAAGGGAACTTTACCTAATCTTTCAACTGAGTTAGTTTACAGAGGGAAAGGGGATAAATACCTGTTGCCCTGTTGTGCTGTATCCGTTGTTTTCCTTCAACTGCAATGTGTTGAGATCCTCATTGGAAGTTGAATTCCCAGCAGCAGCAGCAGCAGAGGTGGGATTATATCCTGCTGGGAAGGAACCATATGATGGTCCATAACCACCAGGCATAACAACATGAGTCAAGTTTCCTGTATTAGTCCCGGGCTTGTAATGGGGTAGTGCGTATTTGCCTCCTGTTGCAGCTCCAGGGGGTGGAGGAGCAGGATATACACCGCTTGCCTGAGGTTGCTGAGCAAATGCACCATTGCTTAAGAACTGGTGCATTGTTGGGGGAGGTAGATAGAATGGGGAGAAGTATCCATATGGCATGTAGTTTGGTGGATAATGCGACATATGTAATCCCGGGGGGCGGAAAACAGGAACAGGCTGCTGAGTGACAGGTATAGAGCTCTGCATCAGCCCAGCAGCCTGAGTTACCAGTGGAGTTGGACTAGCTGTCGACATAACTAAGTTGTTTCCACCCTGCAAATCAACATATTTAAGCATTTCAGACAAAGAAAGCGCTAATATATGTTTGTAACACCTATATCTTTAATCTTTCAAACGTGTTATAATGCAACTACACATAAAAATATACAGACCAATATATAACTGTAGATTCACTTCAATTTTATCAAGTAGAAAAATTGAGACTTAAATCGAAGTGGCTGGCATGACGAATTTGACTATTGATGCTGCTACTGTTGGAAGATTGAATGTGATGATAAACGAAAGAATCTCAGAACCATCTTAAATTAGATAAAAATCGCACTAACCTCTTGCATAGTTTGAGATGAATGCGGAGGCAATACTGTAACATTCCCATTAAATTTGGACGAAACCCCTCCGGAAACAAAGGGAGAAACACGGCCATCACAGTCAGGGCCCGGGCGGTAGAATTGAGCATAGTAACTCGCTGTATCAAATGGTTGTTGGACCTTCAAACAAAAAAAGTATAGGTCATTTAGTATAAAATTAGAGATGAGAACGCCTATAAACTATGTAATGAGCAAAATGTTACTGCTCAATGAAGAGTAAAAGCTGGGCATAATTAATGGTTCTATGCAATCGATCAAGCATAGGGAGGTGTAACAAGTTAATTAAAATAATTTTGAAGGCATACCACAAAATTGGGAATACGAAGGGTATCACGTGCTTGAGGGTCAGCATTCTCAAATTGTGAAAGCTGGCTCCCATGAGCTGGAGGGATTAGCCCGATAATATTATTTGGAACATGGTCAAAAGAGTTTTGATTGCTTTCGGACTCCAACATATTCTCTTGCTTGGAGACATCATACTCTGGAGCTACATTTGTTGCAGCAGCACCTTCACCAGACATATCATCTGGAACTTGTGAAGGCAACTCGGAGTAAACATTATTGTCCTCTTCCTTTCCAGTCGAATGGACAGTTGGGTGGCTGAAATTATAAGAAAAAAAAAATCACTTTAGGCACTGGTAATATGAACAGAGTCATAGCTCAAGAGATAAAAGTTCTGAGTAAGGAGATGGCAAGACAAAAAAGAACTAGAAGAGAAAATTCAAATACCTAGAAATGAAAAACTTAGAATAAATAGTCCTACTGCACAAAAGTTGGTACTTTCTGTTTCCAACTTAAGAGCCAAGCAGGACTAAGAGTTGTTTCTAGAAACAAAACCCACTTAACCATTGACACTAGATCAACTGGCAGCCTACAACATGTCAAAGAATATATATATATATGCTCTGTTACACCCTAGAATCTAAAGTACACCTTAGTGCTTTGGAAGTTTCGACTATGTTACTAAGCAAAACCAGCGAACTACACTAGGAAATTTCTTTTACCTATTTCACTCAGTAATCTATTATAACTTCTTTCCAACTCATATAACTCTAAATTGAGAGTATTTGTCGCTCAACAACATCAACAATAATTGACAAAACAGAGACAGGTATATACCTAAATTCCTCCTCTTCACAACTTTCTTCAACTTCCTGCGAATTCTGAGAGAGAGGTGCAGATCTCTTTTCATTCTCCGGAAAAGCTACTGAGCTTGATGTTATAGAAAAGCCAGCATCAAAGCTTCCAAAGCTTAACTTGGTTCGTTCAGCCTCGGGAACAAGGATATGGTTTGGAATAATAACATGCTGGCGTTGAATCTGTAAGTCTTCAAGCTGCCTCTGCAATCTAGATGTGCCCTCTGCAGAAGGGATAACATCTTCAACAGATTTTTCACTGGCTTCAGTAGGAGCTGCAAGAGATTCAGTTGTAGATGATGCCCCAGAACACTGGGTAGTGTTATGGTTCACTGGCTTCGGTTTCCATTCCTTAGTGGAACCAGTACCTAGAAACAAGCATCCATGAAGATGTCAGACGATTACAAATGCAATTGTTTTTTAAAAAGTAATACAATTATGAAGAACTATAGCAGACAAAAAAGTGTTTTTAATTTTAAGTAACGACCAATGTTTCTTATTAACATGCACATTTTATCACCTATAATATATTCTAGTATTTCATATTCACATATAGTAGAAATCTAGTCCTGCAGAAATAAATGTATTACAGTTACCTCTTTGAGGACCAACAGTCTGATGTGACCGATTACTGTAGTTAGAAGAAGGTCGACTACCCGTGCTGTTGCTATGAGATGAAGCAGGCCTGGGAACATAAGCATCATTTGTGGCAGTCTTCCCAACCCCACGGGATCTGCTATGGAACTTGTTTTCTCCAATGTGTTGTTCATGTGCTGTTTGCTCGCTCAATGATTTGGGATTTGACGATGTGAATCGAACTTCAGAAGAAGATGGACGAGGGAGTGGCAGAGAATCAGCCGACTTCTGCTCAGTCTTCACATCATTAGAGCCCAATGCTACACGATTTTTGCTTAATTCAACAGAAGATGGTGGACCATCAATGTTGTTTGAGGGAACTGAAGATCCAGTAGTTTTAAGTAGTCCTGAACTAGCTGGTAGGTTGGAAGGATGATGAACATCAGAGCTTCCTGATGTCAAACCAACAGAACTTTCATCCATCACAGGGGGAAGGCTGTCAACAATACAAAAAATGATAACAAAGATCATGAGAAAGTAAATCTATACGGTATATCCATGCTGGAAGAAAAAAGGCGCACCCCTTCTTTCACTAAGGGTACATACATCCACAAGTATGTCACATAGAATCAAGGAAAATGATACATAGATTTGTACTATAGGATGACAATTACCTTGACACCAAAGCAATGTCTTTAGTTTTTGTATCTTGAGACGTTGAAGTTGATGGATCAGTGACCTGTTTTGGACCATTTTCTTTTCTGAAAGAATTCTTTGCACCAGCCCCATCTGATTAGATGTAAACATTCACAATAAACACTCCATCAACTACTGAAAAATTCAAAAAGCTACGAGTTATGGACCTCCACTACGGAACTTTCAATATCACATACTTTCACTGGACATACTAAAACCAGTCATAAACACATGTAGTATGTCCTCGGAGGAAAAGCAGGCAAGAATCAATTTTGAGTAAACATAACAAACAGGATTGTGACCGCAAGTAACCACCTTCCAGAGAAAACTAATGCTGTATATTAAGAGACGCAACAACGTAAAAATTGAGTTCATATGATTGTTGTTTACCATGTGATGAATGACGAGAAGAGGAATTCATCCGACCGCCTCTGCTACCACGGCCTGGGCCACCAGATCTCCATTGTGGTTCAACAGAATCCTTGTTGCTAAGGTTCTGTTGCATTTAATAACATTGTAAATGACCATGTCACAATATATGCTGTTTAGTACATTTTCGACACTTTACAGAGAAACACATGAAATATACCAAAAGAACTGCAAGCACCCAAATACCTCTTTTCTCTTATCACGCTTTTTTTTAACCTCATGGAATGGATCTGCAGAGTCATGAACATATTTTGAATTAGTTCAGTGCATAGTATAGAATAACACAAATTGTTCAACAAACAAAATTTAAAACCCATCCTACAAACCGTCTCCAAATTAGATGATACACAAGCAGGTTATATGAAGCATTCGAAAAGCCTTAACAACCAGACCTAAACAGGATAAACATAACCAAAGCTCCACTGATAGATCCAGCACATGGGTTTAGAACTCTTACCACAAGTATCATAAATAAAGAAGAACCCTATTTCACAACAATTTGTTCTGGTGAGATGATGAATGCCCAGGTAATGTGAATTTCTAAGCAATAAATTCATCTACAACGCAGCAATCTTTGTTTCGAACTCATACATAGCAAAAGTATTCACCCTAGACAAACCACTCAGAAAACTTTTACTTACAAGCTAATACCCTTGGATTCACACATCACTAGTGGAAGTAACAGATTCGCGCATATTCTAAATCAAATCCTGAACTTTTTGAGGATATCACATAAGCAACTAGAGACGGCTTTTACTTCCGTACATATGAACAGGCGACGAAACCGATGATATCAAACCCAGAAAATTCAGATAGAGGCTGAATAAATCAGAGGAGGAAAAGAGAAGATAAATCAGATGCTAAAACCTAAGTTAAGAAAAAAAATAAAAAACCCCCCAAATCGAAACCTGCAATCACATCGTGGATCCAGTGAAAGAAGCGAAATCAGGAATCAAACAAGTGAGGAGAGGGATAAGATCATACCCTGAAGAAGTAGGCGTTGGGCGGTCTCGTCGGGATCCATATTACATTCAAGGAGCATTGCGTGAATCTCATCCTCGCTGTAGTTCCCAGCAGTGATCTCCTTGATGTTCTGAATCGTCTTCCGAGTACTCGCCGTAATCGAAACCCTAGAACCACTGCCGACCATCCTCTTTCAATCGTAAGTCGCTCTTCGCTTCTGCTATAACCCGAATCGAATCTGGGACCAGGCCAAAAAGGTCTGAGTAACTGTATGTGTATGTATACGAAGACGCGAGTGATAAATCAGTACGAGAGGACGGGATTTGAAACTACTTTTGTGTCGAGGAGGAAGAAGAAGAAGAAGAAGAAAAGAAAAAAAAAAAAAAGAGAAGAAAAAGCAGAGGGGGCG
Source organism: Eutrema japonicum (assembly GCA_030161315.1). Classification (NCBI taxonomy): domain Eukaryota; kingdom Viridiplantae; phylum Streptophyta; class Magnoliopsida; order Brassicales; family Brassicaceae; genus Eutrema; species Eutrema japonicum. The sequence continues at coordinate 44,521,568 of BSQW01000002.1, read as the reverse complement.
AGAAAGGAGAACGAGCGAGCAGTGTGATTTTGGAAGCGTAGGGCTCTCTCTCTCTTTTTTTTTTTTTTCTCACTTTTAAAATTTTAATTATTTGAAATTTATGAATCTGGATCGTTTTAGATAATTAAAATGATGGCTTTAACTTTGCTTTTTAGCGGTTAAAAAATCTTATTATAGTATATAGGAGGCTACAAGCCGTAAAAATTACAGTAGAATAATTTAGCAATAATTTCGACTGGTGATGGTTTGGTGTTTTGAATAGCTTTTACTTTCTTACATAAGAAAAGAAAAAAACAAATTTCTTTTCAAAAATATATAAAATGCTCTTAGTTTTTCATATACATCTTACTAAAAATATAATTATGATGCAACATAAACTAATTATAGTTTTTTCGTTTAAAAAATTCAAACGACATATGATTCAATATTTTAAATGGTATAAAACCATTTAAAATATAATTATATTACATCGCATGTTTTTAAGAGATTAATTGAGTTTTTTCGATTTATGAATAATGATGTTTAATATCAATTATAAAAACTCGATTTCATCGTTTTATTGAATTAAAAAATGTTATAAAAAAATCTCAACATTTTATTGATGGACCGTTGGAATTAGAATGAGCATATATATAACTAGAATTTAAGGGCAGAGTAGTAATTTTTTAAAAATAAATTGTTTTGAAATTTAGTAAAATTAATTTTATCTGAATTTTAAAATATAACTTACTAATGATTATAGATAAATATGTCAATTTGTAATAATTGTAGTAAACTAAAATATTATTCGGGTTAACCCGCAAAAAACTTATAATCTTGAAAACATAACTCTACTATGCACCATAATGATGAAAAGGTTTTTACATTTTTCTCTATCACACATCTCCCACGCGCAGACAAGTTAGTACGAGGTGTTCGCGTCTACCCATCAGATTTCACTTATGTAAACTCGATACCTCCGATTTTGTTCACCGAATCGGAATATGTATTAAGGTTGTTGACAAAAAAAAAGACTCTAGTTTTTGTGATTAGTCTACGAACTCTTAAATAAAATATAGTAATCTTGTGTCACATTTTTTATAAAATTAGTAAAATATTTTTGAGCTTTTGTTTTGATATATATTCAAATAAAATATAATAAATTATATTGAAAAATTTAGCAAGATTTTGAATATGAATTGATTATTATTTTAAAATATATAGTATTAAAAATAATTAAGAAATTAAATAATAAATAACATCTTTAATGCAAAATATATACTTTCTATATTCTAATTAATCATTTTAAAAGACTATTATATCCTTTCATATTTCAATTATTATTTATTATTTGTAATGTCATTTCATGTAATAACTTACAAAACAAAGTTCATTTTTAAAATTGTCTTCTTAAATAATATTATAGAGATTGTTGGTAATATTAAAAACAAAATTTATAATCTACTAGATAAGTACCCGCATATATGCGGGTTTATAATTTAATATTTTATAACCTGTTAAAAAAAAATAAAGACGAAAAAATGGAAATCAAAATTAGATCACCCGTGAAAATACATAATACATAAATTTAGCAACAAAGTTTACGATGAAATAAATATATACATTGAAAGAAAAATTTGGTGAAGAGATGCAGTAAATAGTTTTGGATAAGATTATTGGACTTTTAATTTTGTTGGTGTGTAATTGACACAATACCAAATTGTGGTTTATATAAAGTTGAGAAATTATAATTATCATCCTTTTAAAATTAATTTCCTTAATCTAAATGGAAAAACTAAGAAATATTTTTTCTTTTTTTAGATTAATTTTACCTTTTAAGATAAATTTTATTTTTAACTTTTTAATTTTATTTTTTTAGTAACTATATCTTTTAAGATAAAATTTTCAACTTTGACTTCTCATAATTTTTAAGTTTTTTTTATTAATCGATTTTAATTTTTTTAGTGAATTAGTAAATTTGAAACCAATAAAAGCTAAGAAAATACATTTCTCGAAATGCAGTAACATAATCAAAATCACGATTCATATAGAATTTAGTTTCAGAAGATGCCGACAAACAAAAAGAGTTAATTATATTGAATTATAATAGTATTTTCCTGTATTCAAAAATCATTTAGATTAAAGTTAGATAATAAGTTAATAAAATTAGGATAATATATTTGTTAAAAAAATTACAAATATAATGATCTTCTAATCAAGTAAGAGTAAATTCATTCCTATGAGCTCATTGTTTTTTTTCAAATTTATTGCTTTCGACTTTCTGATTAGACGACCTACGGTACGACGATAAGAGCGCTTCCTGTTTAAGCTATCTAATGTTAATTAGTCTATATTGTTATTTAGAGTTTCAGCATTCATTGTTTTTCTATTGTTTGTTTTTTTTTTCCTTTTTCTTAAATTAAACTCTAACTTTTAATTAAGTGAAATTTCCTTAATAAATAAATTTTCTTAATCTAAAAACAATTTTTATTTTCCTTTTTTATGGTAACTTTACATTTAGGATTAAGTCTACGTTTTTTTTTTTTGCTAATTTTACTTTTAGAATTAAGTCTCTTTTTTTTTCCTTTTTCTTAAATTAAATTCTACTTTTTAATTTTAAGTTAACCTTCCTTAATCTATAAAAATCTTTTATACTAACTCGACACGTGTCAAAATCTAATTGATTAACTCGACACGTGTCGCGATCTTGTGAATTACTAACTTTGAATCATTCTCTTTTATATATATAGATATTACTTAAGAGTAAGCTGGAACTTTACCATAAAAAAAAGGAGGAACCTGGAAGAGAATGAGAATATCTCCCTCCAATATTGTTTCTCCAATAAATTCGTTCCAGTTATTAGAAATTTAATAAAACATTTGCGGAAAAATACACCAAATACAAGGTGGAATACGATTTTGGTATATAAAATCATCCGAAAACAAAAATTCTCCGGAAACTAAGTCTGAAACACGGGAAACTAAGTTTGAAATACGAAAAACATAAAAGAAAGACTATAACAACAACATAAACCATAAACACGTTAAGTTCGATACACGAAAAACACATGATGAGATATTAAAATCGAAAGTAAAACTCTCGAAACCATCGGAAAAATCGGAAGAAAACATTAGATGCGTAACTACAGATTTCAAATGTCATTGCGGAAATGACTTACAACCGTAAACGGAGGAGAACTGAAGATAAAAGAAACCGCAAAGAATTAGTCCAACTAAAACGATTAAAGTTGTAAAAAAATTGGATTTTAAGGTTAAAAAAAAAAGATTTTAATGTTAACAAATAAAAGAAACCGAATCTTTGTCGAACCAAACCGAAGTCCACAATCTTATTGGTTCGACTTGACTGTTTTCCAAAGTTACTAACCGGCAAGTAGCCTCATCCACAGCCACTCGTCTTCTCTCTTCACACTTGTTCGCTTTCTCCCCCTCCAATGGCGAAAGCTTCTAGCGTTCTGCAGTCAACTCTCCTCCCTGCTTTCTCTCCACTCCACAAGCTCCGTAATCAAAATTTCACCCTCTCTTTCCCACCGCTTCCGGTGTCCCGATGCCGGCCGGGAATCTACTGCTCAGTCTCGGCCGGTGAGACCACGAGACGATCCGTGGAGGAATTTCCGGATATATCATGGGGCTGCGAGATAGATTCAGTTGAGAACGCCACTTCTCTTCAGAGATGGCTCTCCGATTCAGGCCTTCCGCCGCAGAAAATGGCAATCGACAGAGTCGACATCGGCGAGCGAGGCCTCGTCGCCTCTCAGAACCTCAGAAAAGGAGAGAAACTTCTCTTCGTTCCTCCTTCTCTCGTCATCAGTGCTGATTCCGTACGTTCACACTCCTAACTTCACTGCAAAATCAAATAATATTTTGGCTTTCATGAATTTGAATGTCTAATATTGGAAATTGGGTTTTAGGGGTGGACCAACCCAGAGGCCGGTGAAGTGATGAAACGTTATGATGTCCCAGATTGGCCTTTGCTCGCCACTTATCTTATAAGTGAAGCAAGTCTTGAGAAAAGGTCGAGATGGTATAACTATATCTCAGCTCTTCCGCGACAACCTTACTCACTTTTATACTGGTAATCTTCCATTTCTTTCCACAAGATGGGCATTTGTCTCACTTTCTTACTCCCTACAGCCTTTTTGCACTATCTTCAGGACTCGGACAGAACTTGATATGTACTTGGAAGCTTCGCAGATTCGAGAACGGGCAATTGAAAGAATCACCAATGTTGTTGGAACGTGAGATATTGTTGTATCTTCTTTCTTTCTCCCAGCTGCTCCAATCTCTGCTTTACTTGATGCAATCTCTGGCACTTATTTTGTGTGTGTGGGGCTATGGGACTGATGATTATGTCTTGCATCAGCCACTGCTCATGTCTTTTTTTTCTTTTTTCTTTTTTTCTTTTCCCCAGTTATGAAGATTTAAGAAGCAGGATCTTTTCCAAACACCCTCAACTTTTCCCTAAAGAGGTAACTATTATGCCTATTTTGTTACAGTCGACTCAGTATAATGAAAGAAGAAACATTTGCAAATCTAAGTATAATGGTGAAGACTTTTTGTTTTGTTTCATGGAGGTGTTATTTTGTCAATTGCAATGTGCAAGTAGTGTTGGTTCTATTCTATCATCTGAGATAGCGTGAATCCACATCTTGAAATTTGTTGTCAACGTTTATATGAGCTTGCTATTCATTGGTTGCAGGTTTTCAATGATGAGACATTTAAGTGGTCTTTCGGAATCCTATTCTCACGGTTGGTAAGAACTACTTTATCAGAAGCAATCATTTGCTGATCTTGATAATTAATGTACCTGAGTAAGATGTCTTGAACAAGTGAAACAACAGACTTGTTCTTTAATTTCTTGCATGACTTTCTGCACAATATGGCCGTCTTCAACACTTTACAGCGTGAACAATGGCCACTCACAACCCAATATATTGCGTTATTTCACTTATCTTTCCTTACCGCTGTCCAGTGTGCTGCATGCTTGTCTCTGTCAACTCAGACTTAAGCTTCTCTAACACAGGTACGGTTGCCGTCTATGGATGGAAGATTTGCCTTAGTTCCATGGGCAGATATGCTTAATCATAATTGTGAGGTACTTCTGCTTATCTTTATAACCAATTAGGTCCTATATTCACCTAATCAGAAAGCATGGTCAAGTTATGGTAGTAAGTATTCCAAATTCTGCTTGGACAGGTTGAGACGTACCTGGATTATGATAAGTCTTCAAAAGGAGTTGTCTTTACAGCAGATCGACCATATCAACCAGGTGAGCAGGTAAATAAGACCTATACTTCCATTCCCCAGAAAAGAATATGAAGTGCATTTCTGTATCACTTCAACTGCTCGGTCTGGTCTAATTCAGATAAACATGAGTATTGAAGTTAAATATAAGCCGGGGCGGTACAAGACAAACTAGTCCCATGCACACAATTTGACTTTTAGGTCCCCAGCAAGCCAATCCAAAGTGGAACCAGAGCTGTCTTAAGTTTCTGATATGTTATAATACATGACTTTCTGCAGGTTTTCATATCGTATGGGAATAAATCTAACGGAGAGCTATTGCTATCTTATGGGTTTGTTCCCAGAGAAGGAACCAATCCTAGTGATTCAGTAGAGCTAGCAATGTCACCTAGGAAAAACGACAAGTGTTACAAGGAAAAGCTGGGTGCATTAAAGAAACACGGATTATCGACGTAATCAATTCCCCCACCATCCATGTTTCCCTCTCAAGTTTTGTAGATTCCTCTTGATCAACTTGAGTTTTGTTTTTATTGTTTCTGATAATATTCACTGGCAGGCCTCAATGCTTCCCCGTAAGGATAACGGGTTGGCCATTGGAGCTAATGGCGTATGCTTATCTAGTGGTGAGCCCTCCAGATATGAGAAACAGCTTTGAAGAGGTTTGGAAACTCCATCATGACCCGTTTTAGTTGACTCCATCCAATTCTTCCCAAATTCATAAAACATCCTTTCTAAATATATATCCATTTTTCAGATGGCGAAAGCCGCTTCAAATAAGTCATCAACGAAGAAGGATCTAAAATATCCCGAGATCGAGGAAGAAGCACTACAGTTCATACTGGACTCATGCGAAACAAGCATATCAAAGTACAGCCGATTCTTAAAGGTAGAAATAACCGAAACAGCTCTGTCTCTCTCTCTCTCTCTGTGTGTGGGATAAATTACACTGCATCTTCTTATGGGTTTGTTTTGTTCATTATCTAATTGTAGGAAAGTGGATCAATGGATTTGGACATAACATCTCCAAAACAATTGAATCGAAAAGCTTTTCTGAAACAGCTGGCTGTAGACTTGTCCACCAGTGAGCGTAGGATACTGTACCGTGCTCAATACGTAAGTAATCACTTTCTAGCCAGTACGATAGATAAAATTCTGTGGATCCATCCATGATATTGCGGAATCTCTGCTTCTTTCTTTTTTGTTTGGGATCAGATCCTGAGGAGGAGACTAAGAGATATAAGAAGCGGTGAGCTGAAGGCTCTACGGCTCTTCAGTGGACTTAGGAACTTCTTCAAGTGAGTGTTGAACGAGGAAACGTCAACAGCATTCAGATCCATTAAAAGGTAGGCTTCATTGTGCTTCAACCAGGAATGTAATTTTTCACTACATAAAAATGACGTTGGTGTAAGCATGGTGGGATCTGAGTATATTACAAAAATGTCAGATTGATATATTTTTAGTGGAATACAATCCCTCTGGGCTCTGTCTGTCGATGTGTACATTTTCTTTGGCCATAGGATACACAGACTTGTTTTTTCATCCGTAGAGCTTATTCTCGCTCGTATAAAAGTATTGGTCGAACCGACTAAATGCAAAAAATGCAGTTTAAGGAAATATGGGTAAGTAATTTTGTATACCATTCTTTGGTGAGGGCTTTGGTTGCAATATAAGAACGTGTTTTCATGATTAGAACTTGTCTTTGACTATGGCAACTCCCCAATGTATGTGCCTTGTGGATCTATGGGCTCTAACTTATCGATTAGGAGAAGAGGGTATATCTATGGGTTCACCATAATTCCATGTACTTTTTCTCTTACTCTTGTGAGATGGTAGAAGCGCACTTGTTTGATGTCTTATATCGGTAGGGATTGCAATTGCGCAACTCTCTTGTCCAGCCAAATTTTTTTAAACTTAAGACCGTTTTACGTTGACCTTACTATTAGGAATGGTCTTTTGTCTTTGCCGGTTGACTAGGATTTTAGGAAGCTTTTCATGGCTCTCCTTTTATTTCATCCCTTTTTTTGTGGTTGAAATCATGAAAAGCTTCCTAACAAACCAACAAAGACAGAGATCATTCCCATTAGTAAGGTCATTGCAGAATGTTGTAAGTCGAAATCCTCGGCCGAACTAGAGAGTTGCACGATCCCTGCCCATAATAAAAATTAAGCAAATATCGACGACTGTATACTATATAATGCTTTGGCCCTGGCAATATGGAGTCAACTTACATAAAGTCATGGTGTACATCGAAGATATTTACTTAAAACAGAGATAACAAAAAAAATCGAATTTACTTGAGTAAATACTACTCGATTTGACATGTTATTTTTTGTTCTTCCCTAATGAAACGTATTGATTTTTGTTCTTCCCTAAAGAAACGTAGTGATGTGGCAGTAATTCAATGGTTTAAAGGTCCCTTAACCACCAATGATATTACGCCACGTAAGCACGCTGACCAAATATCTAAAAGAAGAACCAATCGACGTCGTTTAGAGTTGATGATCTTGTCGGGTCACGAAACTGCCCCTCAGTCAAAACAGGCTTCCATCGTGTCCGATTCTGAACGAACTCGCTCTTTCTCCCCCAATTCTCTTCCCACCGTCTTCTTCTCCGATTCTTTTTAACTCTCATCGACCAGATCGAATTTCCATCGATCAATTTATCACTCGTCTGATTTTATCCCCTCAATTCTCTGATTTCGAAGGTAAATCTCTATCTGAAATCTATCACCTCGTACGAATCGCAATTGGAACAATTTAATTGGATTTGGAAAATCTCTAATTGAGGCTTCTTCTGAACGATTGAATCACGTTTTTTCTTTGAAATAACTCAAATTTTATATGTGGCAGATGAGCTTGAAGGCTACGATCCTAATATTAGGGCTCGTATGGAGCTTCCAGGCAACGTTAGGGATTAGATTCGTGATAGACAGAGAAGAATGTTTCTCCCACAAGGCTGAATATGAAGGCGATACGCTTCATGTCTCTTTCGTCGTCATCAAGTCTGACTCTCAATGGCATTTTAACGAGGATGGTGTAGATCTTGTGGTATGTTTTTTGTTTTAGTTTTGTTTGTTTAAAATCTAATTTCCTGATTAAATCCTTCGAAAATCAATAGACTTGAGTATGAAATAGCTCTGTCTCTCGCTTGATAAAAAGCTTGATTTCTCTCAAAAGGTATATCTTGTGTTCTCTGATTAATTTGGTTGTTGTTATTGTTACAAGTCTCTTGTTGCTTACTTTGAGTAGCCAATAGTGATTATGTATTTGTTGGACATGGAATTACACAATGTATCGAGCCTCATATTTAGGCTAATATGACATAATCCTTCAAATCTCTTGTGTTGTGCTGAGTGTGATAACCATGGGTGGTGATATATATTGGATTTTTGAACAGATACACGGCCCAACAGGCGAACAAATTCATGACTTCAGGGAGCAGATAAGCGCCAAGCACGACTTTGTTGTCCAAAAGAAAGGGGTTTACCGTTTTTGTTTCACAAACAAGTCTCCTTATCACGAAACCATTGACTTCGATGTACAGCTTGGTCACTTTGCCTACTACGATCAGCATGCAAAAGACGGTGAGGATTAATATGATTGGTTTTGTACCGGTTGTGTTTGGTATTGAGCTCATTTATCTGAAAGATTGTTTTGTGCAGAGCATTTCACTCCCTTGATGGAGCAAATATCAAAGTTAGAGGAGGCTCTTTACAACATCCAATTTGAACAACATTGGTTAGAGGCTCAGACCGACCGTCAAGCTATCGGTAACATTTTTTTCTTTCTGAAAATCCCTTTTTTTTTTTTTTATCGCGCCTGCAGGTAAAATTGAGAGAGATGATTTTTCTTTTGTTGCAGTGAATGAGAGCATGAGCAAAAGAGCAGTACACAAAGCTTTATTCGAGTCGTTTGCACTGATCGGGGCAAGTCTCCTCCAAATTTACCTTCTGCGTCGCTTGTTTGAACGCAAACTCGGCATGTCTCGTGTCTAAAAGTATGGACGAGTTTATTATGATTTTGGAGGCTTTTGTTTTTAGCCCCTAAGAACTTATTTTGCCTCATAAGTTACAAAAATGTACCAGAGAATCTTTACTTAACTCTTTTTTACAGACACAATCGTAGTTGATCGGAGGATTTGTGTTTCCCCTGTTGAAGAAATTATCCACTCGTGGCTATGATTTAATCAGTCTTTTTTTGTCTTTGTTAACATAAAGCTTTTTGACAAGCTAGGGTTTTCATTTTAATTGACAAGGTTCGAACTCATGTAAAAAGTGGTCACTAGTGTAAACGATGAAAAAAAAACAAGCAGCCATTTGGTGAACTATAAGTGGGCCCAGGGTAGATAAAGCCAGCAATGCAAAGACAGAAGCTGACGTTATTTGTCTTGTCTTTACAAGTTATCTGAAAAAAACACAAACTTTCCTGAAAATGTCATATCGTCGTTCAAGTTTAAGCATCGTTAAATCCGATAAAGAACAACGATTTTTGTTCCATAGCTTGCTGTGTTGTGTTAGTGGGCCATCCACTGAAGCGATTCAAGAGAAATCGAAAGCTTTTATCTGTTGATGATGGATCATTTAGTGGAATCGATGAACGGAAATAACTCAGCTCCGAGCAGATTGGTTGAAGAAAGGCTTGATGAGATTCGTAGAGTAATGGGCAAAGCAGATGAAGATCCGTTGAGGATCGTGGGTGTAGGAGCTGGTGCTTGGGGAAGCGTTTTCATCGCAATGTTGCAGGAAAACTACGGCAATTTTAGGGGAAAAGCTAGTGTGAGAATCTGGAGAAGAGGAGGGAGAGCGATCGACAAAAGCACAGCTGAACATTTGTTCGAAGTGATCAATTCGAGAGAGGAATTGCTTAGAAGGTTGATTGGACGGTGTGCGTATCTCAAGTATGTGGAAGCTAGATTAGGGGATAGGGTTTTGTACGCAGACGAGATATTGAAAGATGGGTTTTGCTTGAATATGATTGAGACACCTTTGTGTCCTCTGAAAGTTGTGACTAATCTGCAGGAGGCTGTTTGGGATGCTGATATTGTCATCAATGGCTTACCATCAACTGAGACATTTCAGGTGTTCAATGAGATTAGTAAGTATTGGAAGGAGAGGGTTACAGCTCCTGTCATCATCTCCTTGGCTAAGGGTGTGGAAGCAGAGTTTGAACCTCATCCTCGGATTGTTACGCCTACTCAAATGATCTATCGAGCAAGTAAGTTCACTTCCCATGTCTTCTTTATCTGCTTGCTAGATGAATTATCTGAGACAGAGAGAGAGAGAGAGAGCTTTGATTTGTTATTGAGGTGATACGATACTGTGTACCGCGTCATTAAGCAGCATCCTGACTCTCTTGCACCTTGATCGTGTTGGTGTTGCTCATTGACAGTTTTACAATTCTCTTGTTATATCCTTATGTGCAGCTGGTATTCCTCTTGAGAACATCCTCTACCTTGGGGGACCTAATATTGCTTCCGAGGTATACAATAAAGAGTATGCTAATGCTCGGATTTGCGGGTCTGAAAAATGGAGGAAGCCGTTGGGGAAGTTTCTCAGGCAGTCTCATTTCATAGTGTGGGATAACAGTGACCTTGTTACTCATGAAGTCATGGGTGGTTTGAAAAATGTTTATGCCATTGGCGCAGGTAAGGTCCATATCTCCAAAATATTTTATGTGGCGATTCAGAATAAAATATAATGGACTTGGTGATCATTAGGTCAGCTCATGAAGCAGTGTTTATATTTTTGCCGTTTTTGTGTCCATAGGAATGGTGGCTACACTGACAAAGGAAAGTGCTACCAGCAAATCAGTCTACTTTGCGCATTGTACTTCAGAGATGATTTTTATTACTCATCTATTGGCCAAGGAGCCAGAGAAACTTGCTGGGCCTTTGCTCGCGGATACCTATGTAACATTACTAAAAGGTCGTAATGCGTGGTATGGCCAGAAGCTTGCAAAAGGAGAACTTAGCCTTGAAATGGGTGATAGCATCAAAGGCAAGGGAATGATTCAGGTACTCCATAAATCCCAATAAAAATCAGCTATTGGCCAATATTCCTTCCTAAAACCGATTAGCATAGAATGATGAAGTGGTTTTTATGTAATTGTTCATAGGGGGTTTCTGCGGTGAAAGCATTTTTCGAGCTATTAAGCCAATCCTCGTTAAGTATTCAACACCCTGAAGAGGGAAAACCTGTAACTCCTGCTGAGCTCTGTCCCATCTTGAAGATGCTCTACAGAATTCTTATAACAAGGTATCCTCCTTTTCTCAACTTATTAGCTTTGGACCTTATAATCACAATTTATGCTTTGATGATGTTGTTAGGGAGTTCTCGTGTGAGGCGGTTCTTGAGGCGCTGAGGGATGAGACAATGAATGACCCGCGTGAACTCATCGAGATTGCTCACAGCCATCTCTTCTTCCAGCCATGGCTTCTTGGTCAGAAACCTTGAGCTCTGTCTTTTTGTATAAGTTTCTCTGCTAGGCTTTGGTGCAGACTAGTTTTGTAATTTGAAGATTGTGAATCTCCTTATCAGAACAGATAGAGTTGTATACAATTTATTAATGTTGTGAACTTTCTAGTGGAACTCAGTCTCAGATACCTTTGACTTTCTTTTTATCGAGACTTCGAAATAGTTTTTACACAATTTATAAATATTATGAATATGGGAGCTAAAGATATAAATGCTATACCTATACATCACAATTCTATATATGATATTAGGAGCTTCAAAAGAATCACCATTTATCATCATATCATCTTCTCAAACTTATCAAGCTTATTTACCCTTCGCATAGATCTCAATACCAATGCCATGAATATCCCTGTACAAACAAAAATACATTAAAACACCAGAAAATATGCCTGCATATACACACGCGTGAACAACGGTTTTTAATACCTGCCCCAACGAAGGATCCATTAGCAACAAGCTGGCTTCCTTGGCTGCTAAATGTAACCCCAATATTAAGCAGAGTTCCTCCAAGAACAGTATACATTGTCGCCATCTGCAGTATTGTCGCTTTCCGGGCTGCTCTTTCCGACTGAACCAAAAAAAGAAACCAAATTACAGTGTCTCTCTTTTGTTATTGTTGTACGATGATCAGTGATTTGTATGGCAACTCTGATTTCTTTTTTACTAGGGTAAAAGAGCTTTAAACGGAGTTTGGGGGTGTTGGATGTATATTACCTCAAGAACTCTAACACGGAGTTTTAGATCGCCTGAATCAAGTTCTTTAACGAACTCTTCTATCCGCTGCACTCGGTATGGCATGGACAGAGTAGAAGACCTAGCCTGTACAGTTTTTTTTAAGTTGTGTTTAGTACAAACAGAAAAAAAGAAGAAGGTGAGATTACAAATGAAAATAGAGCAAAAGCATTACATCATCGGCCTGCTTCCTTATTTCTTGGACAAGCTGAGTTCCCGAGCGCTGCCTTTGTTTTAAATCCAGGAGTTCCTGTTTTTAGCTATGTTCATGAGCATTGACACAATGATACAGAAGAGCAGCGAGAAGATTATTAATGATATGGCTTTTGAGTGGAGAAAAGAGGTAAGAACCTGCGCATAGGGAGCCGCAACCTTCACAAAGGAAAAATCTGGATCAAGGATGTAACCAATACCTGTAAAATGAATAGCATAAATTGTGAGACTTGTCGAAGACTTGAATAACAGAAGAGAGTAGAGATAGAATAGGTACCCTCGAGTGTGGAAAATGCTCGCATGACAAATGTAAAAGTTGATGGGAAACGGAATGGCTGATCTTGGGAAATTGCAAACAAGTCCTGCCATAGAAATGATGAATTTTTCTATTTAACAATCACATAGTAATAACTACCATAAATCATAAATGGTTTGAGAAAGAAGGTCAGCTTCTTTCGCTGGCACGGTTTTGATCAGTACCTCTCCAATAGCTGCCAAAGTCTGTTGCTGATCCGGGGTTTGGCTTAATAGATTGTCCAAGAAGAACTGAACAGATCTCCTTACCTAACACAAACACGAACAAAGTTGCAATGAGATTACATATTTTACTTCACATAGAGAATGAGTGAGACTATAAGGTCACCGATGAGAGATCTCCAGTGGGTTGAAGTGCTTCAAGATCTATAAGGTTCTGCATGACCTGTAAGAACATTTAGTTAGTTTTCTTGCATCCCTCAGTTTGAGATTTAGCCTGCGAAAGAAATAAAATACCTTTTTGGCATCTTTTTCATAGACAGAATAGAAGAGATCAAGCAATCTCTTCCGAGTAAATGTTTTGATCTCTCCCATCATGCCAAAGTCATAGTAGATGATCGATTCGTCTACATCAATGGCAAGATTTCCTGGGTGAGGATCCGCATGAAAGAAGCCGGTTTTGAGTATCTAAAGCAGCCCAAACATAAACATAAGTTTGAAACCAGAAAAGAAAAAGACGTGAACTTGAATAACTGGTTTGCTGTATTGTTATTAACCTGGATAAGATAAGCTTCAATGGCTCGTGATGCTATTCGTGAACGGTTATAACTCCGTGCAGCTAAGGCGTCTAACTTGTTGATCTTAACACCTAATCAATAAGAGAGTTTATACCACTACATTTTTTTGAAAAGATATATTGCCTAGTTTTTACACGAACCTGGTACATACTCCAAAGTCAAGACCTTCATGGCTGAGTAATCCCAAAAGACCAACTACAAATGAAAACAAGATAACCAGAATGAGTTTCATTTATCCAACAATTACACAACTTGATCTCATAGATTTTGGTTAGCAAATGAAACTTACAGGTACGCGGACCCAGCTTATATTCCGGAAGTCTCTCCGGAATCTGTCGGCATTCTTAGCTTCGTTTATGTAGTCAATCTCTTGATACAAAATTCTGAAACCAAAGGGAAGATCAGTCCTACGTGGTTTAGAATCACGAGTTTCTTGATATAACTACTTTCTGGAAGAAAAGACTTACGTGGCACATTCTTCGTAAATACCAACCCAATCGTTTGTACCAAACGATTCGCTTTTCTGGAAATACTCAGCAATCAACTTCAAATTTCCTGATAAGAAAGTATGCTATTTTCAGCATATATCAAGAATCCATGTCCACAAGTCTTTGTATATAACTCAAAAGTTGTTACATACGTAGATCAATATCGAAAAGTTTCTTGAGTCCGGGTCTTTGTACTTTCACTACCACTTTCTCTCCATTGTGCAACACGGCTCTGTGTACCTAAAGGATAAACTTTGAAAAATTAAAATACAAACATCAATATGTAGAAGAACTGCAAAACAAAAAAAAAGATAGGCAAGTAAGTGTGTTCAAAGGTGGCTAAGTATCACTTACCTGGCCAAGGCTAGCTGCAGCTATGGGTTGGTCTTCAAATTCTTTAAACATTAGACTAATAGGAGCCCCGATTTCGGTCTCGATGAAGCGCTTTGCTTTCTCTGGAGAAAAAGCCGGGACTCTGTCCTGAAACCAGTTTAAAAGAAGAGTAAGAAAACCTAAAAGAGAATCTAAACTTATGCTTAGATTATTCAAAACCATGAGAAACGAAATAGCAACGTACCTGCAACTTGGAAAGCTCATCCACGAATTCGCGTGGAAACAAATCCGACCTAGTCGAGGACAACTGTCCCAGTTTGATAAACGTGGGACCAAGCTGCAATACACTCTCTCTCAACCATGAAGCTGTTTCTCTTCTTCGGCTTTTCTGATTATATAACAACAGGTCAAACTCATAAGAACCAAGACCAAACATAACCGGTAGTGGTAAACAATCAATCAATCAATGAGATTACAATGATGAAAGGTTTCACCTGTTTCTCTTCTGTGAATCCTCCAACGTAAGCCCATTTGGCATTGTCGAACAAGACACGAATCCTCAGGGAAATAACAAACGACCAAACATCAATACTCCGTTGAAGTGAGCTGTAGTTCTCATCAGCCCAGCTAAAACCTTCATCAGAAGGAAGAACCCTAACTCCCTCAACCGGTGGAGGAAGGTACGGTTCTGTCTTTTGCTTTGGCGCCTTAACCAAAGTTGACGACGCACCATTAATGTTTCTACTAGTAACCAAACTCGCTCCATTAACAACTTTCCCCGCCGATCCATTCACTTTATTTACATTATTCACACCATCTTTCCTTTTCACAACCTCACTAGCCGGAACCATTTTGACTGAACGTCCGTTGATTCCAGGCTTGGAAGGCGATTCCGATTGTCTCATCTCAATATGAAATTTCTTCGACTTGCTGCCAAAACACTTAGTGGAATCCCCAGTGAAAGGATTATCCAGAGAGCTACTGAAACCAATAGCTTTGGTGGTTCTTGCGGTCTCACTGCCGTAGCAGCAGCTCTGGGAAGCTAATAATGCCGCCATTTGCACCTTATATACAAGAAACAAAGATCACATAATCAGCTCTTGTGAACAATATAGAGCAAGTATACACACAGATAAACTATGCATATATATGTACATCTGGAAACTAAGAGCATCCATTTCATCAAACAAGCAACAAAATTTCAATAAAAGAATCAGCTGGACTCATAAAACTTAGGGGACAAAGGATCATTTGTAAGATCTTAACTATAAACAATACAAAGGATTAAATTAAAGCTATAGTAAGAGAACTCCATTACATCTTTCACACTCTAAAGGTTCGAGTTTTCAACGACTCCTATAGAATATTGAATTGATAAGAGATTGAAAACGATTCTCAGAAACTAAAGGAACCCAATTCAGTGTACAACGATTGAAACCTAACTTTTTTCTGAATCCAGCCTATAATAGCAAAAACAATTAATTTAAAGAAGAAGAAAAAACAGAAGTTGAAAATCAGAAAATGGAACCTTTATTTGAGTGTTGAACTGGGTTGACTGGTAAAGACAGAAATCAACCCAGACCCAGATTTGGTTTGTTAGAGACGATGATTCTCTTGGAACCGAGAGGAGAGAAAAAGAGAGAGGAGTAAGTTGCGTATGGTGTCGTCCTTAAATTATTATGAGACATGTGTTATTGTTCCTCGCATGTTTCTACCTTCCAACTAAAATATTTGTCTCTTACTGAAATTTGGGTCATTTTATTTGGGTTTGATCAGACAAGGAAAATAATCTTTGTAACTTTTTTTAGTCCCAAAAACCAAAAAAAAAAAAAGAGTTATGGAAGGTGCGTGTCCAGCTTCGCCTTCTCACGTTTAACGGGTGGACACTGGAGAGTGTTCCGCATCTTTAAACGTTATTTTGTTTTCTTTAGTCATCTGGGATTTTATATATGAAATTAAAGTTACAAGAGAACAAAGCATACAAAATTAAGCTTGAAACCCATTATATTAAGTATCTAATTAAAAATTCATATGGTTATTAACCTAAATATTGTGTACAATGACGTTGTTTTGTGAGTATTTTTTAATTATATGTTACATATCTTTAGATAAGAAGAAGAAAAACGAAAGAGAAAGATGGGAAACAAGTTGATGATTATATTATTATTATTTCAAATCATTTTTTCTATAGTCCATAAGATTTGATAAAAAAACAAAATTATTGGCGAAACTTTTCCTGTCAACCAAACGAATTTTTACGCTAAAATAAACGGCTATTTGATGCAATCTCTGAAGTACAAAAGTGATCCATCCTCAATGCTGTGCATCAAGATATTAAAGTACATGCTTCATTGTCTTGAAAACTACAAGATAGAGTTTCAGCGGAGAGAAGTCAATAGAATGGCGGATCGAATAGCAAGAGAGTCT
The DNA here is from genome assembly GCA_030161315.1 of Eutrema japonicum. Classification (NCBI taxonomy): domain Eukaryota; kingdom Viridiplantae; phylum Streptophyta; class Magnoliopsida; order Brassicales; family Brassicaceae; genus Eutrema; species Eutrema japonicum. Next base: position 44,504,607 of record BSQW01000002.1, on the reverse strand, counting down.
TTTTTTCTTTCTTTTTTGAATTATGTTTCCAAATTGTATTCAATCATATGCTAGAATGGGTTAAATCCCTTGTTGAGGTTGACAAACCAGTTGTGAACACAAAGTTGGATTAATGCAAAGTAGTTTGATCAAAAGCACCTCTTGCTAATGGCAATAGGTAGGCCAGGTATCTTGAGATGCTTCATGAGTTCTGCTATATTAGGGAACATCGATCAACGTAGAAAAATAAGGGAAAAAAAAGAGTCTTGGAATTCACTTTAACAAAGAGATTTGAAGGAGAACCTCCATCCAGCATGGGGAAAGCTTACTCGAGTTTGAAAACTGGAGAAACGAATGTTCTAACCTCACTTGGGTCCAATCTGTGACATTGAAGAGTTCAAGGATCATGTGTTATAAATTCTGAGACGTACGGTTTATCTTAGAATATTATAGATAGTCTGAAGAATGAGTTGGGTCACGGTTTTTGTTTGATAAGTAGAGGTTTTGAATGCTAGGAAGCTGAGATAACGTAATTCAGGGGCCGAACATTCCATGTACTATTCCATGTAAATATGATATTGAAGGTCTTTTATGTTGAACAGTTTGTTTATCCAGTTTCCCACTTTCTTTGCTTGAAATATGGAATGAACTACTCTTGCCTACTTAGCAAAGACATGAACTAAGATTTTACATATAGCAACCTCTTCTTGGACTAAACGAAAACTACAAACTTCATGATATCGATCCAAGAAAATCATGTGTTGATCTTGTATAGAAGAAAAAAACACATGAATTAGTGCTAAATATATTGTAGCTGTGTGGCAATAATATTTATGATTTGGAGGTTTACCAGAAACCATGCACGTGTTACGAACAAAACATTAATTAGATGTTTTTTTTTAACATTGAAAAAATCTGAAACTGAAAAGAGTGTGCTTTGCATCTGCATATCCACAAGTTCGGGAGGCTTTTCTCTCTCCTCAGATTTGCTGCAATCTTTCGAGTTTTGGAGCTTGGAACACACATGTGTCAATGGGAACAAGGCTGCGGAAACTATTGCATTGAGTGTTACTCGGGATAACAGAAATCAGTCCTATATCGCAAGACAAGGACCCAGTTGGGTGAAAGACCTGATCCCCATCGGACTCTATCCACTGCAATTATGTTGACTAGCTCCTTTGGTAACCATTGCAATTGTTACCTGCCGGACTGAAAATGAATTTCGTCCCATTCTATTTGTAAGATGCCTAATGGTATCATCTCTTCTCTTTGTCTTTGACTCTGTGTTATCGTACTCTATTTTTTGGAAGTTTTATGTAATTAGATGTCTTAAGACGCTATATATATCGTAGGTGTGTGGAGATAGTATTTAAGATTGATTTTGTAAGAAAATATATATCTAACATTATATGTGATGAAGTATTAAAAATAATAATAATAATAGGTCTGAGATGACTATAAATCTAATTTAGTCTTGATACCCGAGTGACATTACACGAAACTACGATGATTTTTATATGTTGTTTAAATATACGACGTACGTAATATAAACTTTTTATTTTATCGTAAAATCTTGGCTAAAAAAAAGATGTAGTTTTGTATCGTTAGTTTGGGATGTTGGAAGAATAAAAATTGTTTTTTATAGTTCAAAAAAAAATATAAATTGTTTTTTTCTTCGGATGCTGCAAATTCCATGCCGTTTCTTAGTTTGGTCAATTCCATGCGTTTTATTTATATTATTATTATTATACGACATTATATGAACATTGCAAAAACAAAAAGCGAATAAAAAGAAAGATTCCTTTTTTACCCTCTCTTTGGGCCTGAAAGGCTTTTAAATAGAGATACACTCACCAAGAGAAAAGAGGAGAAACCCAACACGAAGAACAACAACGAACGAGTCGTCGATTCAGTGTTAAGTGCAGAGCGACGATGGCAGCTACTCCAATGGAAGGCAAATGGGTTCAGGTTTGATATTATTCTCTTCCTTCTTCTTTTCTCCGTCACACCAATCTTGTTTTACTTCTCATGCCAGAACCATCATCTATTTCTTTGGTGGCCGGGACACCACTCACCAGGAGCTCAACGAGCTCTACTGTTTCAACACTTGGACTAACCAGTGGAAGCTACTCTCTTCAGGGGGAACCGGTCCGGAAAAACGAAGCTACCACTCGGTTGCTGCAGATTCTCAGAACGTGTATGTGTTTGGTGGGTGCGGAGTTGATGGGCGTCTCAACGATCTGTGGGCATACAACGTTGTTGATCAGAAATGGATTATGTTCCCGTCCCCGGGAGAAGCCTGTAAAGGAAGAGGCGGTCCAGGGCTCGAGGTGGTTGAAGGGAAGATCTGGGTGGTATATGGATTCACGGGAGAAGAAGCCGACGATGTCTACTGTTTCGACATAGCTAAAGGACAATGGAAAGAAGTTGAGACAAAAGGCGAGAAACCGTCTCCAAGAAGTGTGTTTTCGACTGCGGTTGTTGGGAAACAGATAGTGATTTTTGGAGGGGAGGTTGATCCGAGCGATTTGGGGCATATGGGAGCAGGGAGCTTCACTGGTGAAGCTTATGGGCTCGATACAGAGACGTTCGAATGGAGGAAATGGAAGGATGGGTTTGGATCAGAGGAGCATCCCGGGCCTAGAGGATGGTGCGCGTTTGCGGCTGGATCAAGGGACGGTAAGGAAGGCCTGTTGGTTTATGGAGGGAACTCGCCGAGCAATGATAGGCTTGATGATATCTTCTTCTTCACTCCCAACTCTACTCATGTGATTGGTAGTAACTAAGTGTGGTTTGGATTTCTTGCCAAATCATTGTTTGATTCCGTGAGCTTTAAGCCACGAATCTGTTGATGAGACTACATTACGTTTTTCTTTTTTCTTTTTGGGTGAAATTTATGTTTATCTACTACGCTTGTGTAAATCAATATTCTGTGTGTAACTGTATTGCATATAATATACTACTGTATTACTTCCCTTAAATCTTCTTTCTTTCTTTTTTTTTTTTTTTTTTACAATAATGACCAAATTCATATTGTTTTTAAAAGTAGATTACACACAAATGTAAAATTTAGATCACAATCAAATGACCTAGAAAATAAATCGAATCTTCCGCTTCGATTTAGTAGAGAGATTAGCTCGGAGAATCGATCTAGCCACGGCCACTTCTATTCCCGCGACCACGGTTTCCAGGTCCAGTCGCTACGACTTGCCAATTCATCTCTTTCACTTTTGTTGATGGTTTAACCGGTCTTTCCCTTAAATCTTCTCTTTTTTTATAAAAAAAAACAAATGGCAAGTACATTTATCAAAGTTAACGACGAGACTAAATTTTGCAGACAAAAGATTGCCTCCTTATAACTCTACAAACTCTTGTCTAAGCGCTAAATGGACCTCGTTTTTTAGGAAACCATTTATGACTTGTAACACTTGTTACTTGTTAGCAACGATCAACTGATGCACATCGATTGATGAGATCTCCATTAATGGAAGCTTTGAATTCAATCCATTAGTAGTACATTCTCTCTCTCAGTCAGGGTAGTAGTTGGCCGGAAATTTACTTTCTTAAATAGTTTTCTTTGTGAATGTGATGGCTGTAATTATGTAGTAGAGACCATTTTGATGGTTTAATGTTGGTTAAGTTTATGATTTACTTTCTGGTTTATTTCTTTTGCACTTCAATTGTGTTTAAGGCTTTGCTTCGTCGAACACTTCCACTTGAATGAAGGAATTATAATATTCCCAAATATGATTATGGAGATTAATCTCGTTTGGTAAAATTAAGCAAAAATATATCTCAGTCCGCAACCTAACACGTTCATCTATAGATTATTTAGATAAACTCCACTAAATAACTTTGAGTTAAATTTGAAATTGTTGATCTATCTTATCGTTCGGTTAAGTAACCTAAAGAATATCCCACTCATTTTTGTTTGTTTGGTTTAATAGATTATTGGTTTCTCTTTTAGTTTTAGTTATATACAATACAAGTTTTTTTATTTTATTAAATTTGGAAGTAATCTCAAGTTTTTAACGGGTCCAGACTAATCTCCCGAGCATGAGTGTGAGTGAAACAAGAAAACATGATGTATATTGGTTTTAGTTATATACAATACAAGTGTGAGTGAAACAAGAAAACATGATGTATCTAACTCCTTCCGAGTTTATGAAGTAGTCTATTGAAAAAATCTAGAAAAACAGCAAAATTCTTCCGATTATCTTATCTTATCTTATCATTTCTCTTTCCAACTAATCCACGAAAAGTACATTGATTAACCTTGGAAATACTTAATTTTTTTTTTTTTTGAATTGTCGAGGTTCCGGATCCGTAGGGTCGTACATCCCCGGAGCCAGGGGCGGAGATGTAGAAAATTTTGGGATTGGTGGCAAAAAAAAAAATTAAACATTTAATAAATAAAAATATTAAATACAAAGAAAATCCCTATCTAAAAATACTGTCGAATATATATCCTTGCATTAGGATGAGTAGACCGGAGATTTAGATGAAACTAAGACCATCTCTAACAGAGGTTTAGAAGGGGTTTTTGGCCCAGAAACATAGGCAATTTAAGATTTTTTAAAAAAAAGAAAAAGCCCATATATGCTAAGAACCGCCCCTTAACTAAGAGCTCTAAAAGCCGGTTCTTACGGCCACATGTTAGCATGTTATTGGCGAGACTTAATTTTTTTCTTAACCATCTCTCTCCTGGTCGAGAGACTTCTTTAATTTTGCTCTCCTCTTTTTGGCCGACGAGTTTTTCTCTTCTTCATTCCTTCGACGCCGACAATTGGTAAACCAAATCGGCGTGTGTTAAGACAAAATCGAGACTTTTCTCCAATCGCTTTGTGAAGGTACGAATTCATGCACCGTTTCGATGTAGTTTTTGATAAATTATTGCTTCAACATAACAAAATTAGGGTTTAGCGATTTGGGGAAAAATTAGGCATATTTTGTGTGATTCAAATTAGGGTTCATGCACGGTTTCGAGTTTGATTCTCTTCATCATCTCTCTCTATCATGATCATCGGTTTTGAGTTTAGTTTATTTTGATTATGATATTGTCAGTATCTATTTGTTAAAAATGTGAAGGAGTTTAGTTGAGCATTTATGGCATAAATTTGGTACCCCTCTACATTAGAACTAAACGTTTTATGATTTCAATATCTATATTTTCTATGCTAAAAATCCCTTCATGGGGTTCACTACTGGAGATGCTCTAATAAGGAAAATGAGATTCTTGCATTAGGAAATTAAGTTATTAAGTTTAAATATCTTTAAATGTTTGGTGAAAATAAATCAATATTAATGGATTTCATAAAAGTGAACCTGTTAAAAATTTATTTTGGGCAATAGTCTGATATTGAAAAATCGATGGGGGACAGAAATATTTTTTGACATGGGGTCAATAATTTGGATATTCACAAAATAACATTGGTTATAAGATTTTGAGTGGGTGCACTAAAACCACTTCCAACGAAAATCGAACTCAGGATTAGTAGGAGAAGCACACACACATTGTTGCTTAACCATTAGACCAACTCAACTTTCATAATGCTTTATTATTATATAGTATATATACTGTATCTCGTTTTGGGGACTAGTTGAAAAGATGTTGAAGTTTGGTTCCTTCCTCACAACAGCCTATATTTATTACTTTGTCACCCAATGCATGCATGCTCTTTTTTTTTGTTTCCCACAATCACACAAGTAAATAGGAAAGTAGAATATTTCTTTACTAGATTTTTTGTTTTTGTTTTCGCTTTTAACTTTTTGTTGGATTTTGTTGGTTTTTCTAAGAAAACATGAATAGAAATATATATATATATATAGGTCTAGTTAATTGAAGTAATAAAAAAAGGATAAATATATGACGTGGATTATGATAGCTGAAGGCAGAAGTAAGATTTTTGGTAGGTCTATTCTGATTAGCCTTGAGAGCCTCGCTATCTTTTAATTCTCGTCTCTTCCTATTCCTCTTTCTCTCCAAAATTTCCTTTATTGTTTAAGCAATATATGATCTGCAACTAAACCCTAAAATATCATTAATTCCTTTTTCTGTCCGTTTCTGATTTCTCTCTCTTTTTTAGGATTTTTTTTGTTTGTTCCCCTCGGTTTGTGTTCACAAGCAGAGTCGCTCCAAACGGTACGCATGATTCTACGTTTACTCTCATCCTTTTTCTGCATTTTGTCTAACTTTTAAAGGAATCTTATGGTAATAAACGACAACCAATTGATCTTTTTAGGGTTCTTTCTCAGAATGATCCCCCTGCGTTTATTCTTTTGTGATTGACGATGTTTCTAACGCAGAAGGTTTATATATATGGTTAATGCAGTTAGCGAGCATTCTTCAACTATGCCTGAAGAAGTTGATGTTCCAATTATCTGTCTTGTTGATGATCTTAACATTGATAAGGAGTACGAGTTGTTCTTGGATCATCTTAGTAATGGTAACAATTTAGGAGGCCCTCCCTTTGAAGATGACAATGGAGAATCTGAAACTCGTAATCGTAAATTCCACTTGTTTTCTGAGAAGCCAATCAACAACAGAGTTTCGAGGAAAGCTATTGGTTTTGAGGCTGACAACTCTAGAGCTGTTCCATTAGCTACAACTCGAGAAAGCATTCAACGAGACTATAGACTTGCTGAACGAAGAAAGAGGAAGAATGCTGAGTTTGAGGCTGCATCATGGGCTGTTCCGTTGGTTAGAAACCAAGTAAACATTCAACCAGACAACAAGTCTAGGAAATTTTCAGATCAGTCAAAGGCTGACACTTCACGGGACGTTCCGTTGTTCAGAACCAAAGAAGACATCCGACGAGACTACAAAGCTAGGAAAATGTCAGAGTCAAATGTTGAGACTTCATGGGATGTTCCGTTGGTCAGAACCAAAGAAGACATCCGACGAGACAAAGAAGCTACGAAAATGTCAGAGTCAAATGTTGAGACTTCATGGGATGTTCCGTTGGTCAGAACCATACAAGACATCCGACGAGACAACAGGATTGCTAAACTACGAAAGAAGAAAATTGATGAAACTAAGGCTGCAGGGACTTCAAGAGTTGTTCCTGTGGAGTGTATAAATCCAGTTACAAAGCTTAAGGCTGTAGATGAGACTTCAAAGTTTGTTCAAAGTAACAAAGGAGTTTTTGTAGGGACAAGGAAGAAGAACGAGGAAGAGAGTGTGGCGGTTGTCGATAAGGATTACATGAGCTACCTCACATGGCTCGTCGATTCTCTTAAAGATTCGACAACTGAGCCTGATCCGTCTGCTTTCGATCCTCCAATTCCGGATACTCAAAAAGAATCCACAATTGTCCCTGACAAGGATCTATTAGTGAAAGTGAAGGTTGAGCAAGATCTTGAGTCTTGGTCTGATGATGCTGATGATGACATGATTGTGATTATTGATTCCCCTTTTTCGGATGGAGAAGGTACACCTTTTGTGGTGTCCAAGAGCAAGAGCATGATTGATCTTGAGATAGAAAGTGAAGAGGATGAAAGTAGTAGTTGTTGTTTTAAAGAAAAGCTAATGGATGTTCTGGAGAAACCATACGATGAAGAAGAGTTGTTGAGGCTCTCTAGTGAGGCATCAATGAAAAAACCAGTGACTCGATGTAGAGAACTGCGAAAGGGAAGAGAAAGCAATTATAAGACTGATGAATTGGGACACTCCTATCTCGAAAAGGTCTCTGATTTCGATCAAGAATACAAGCGTGTGGATGGTGATGATAAGGCGAGACTGGAGTTGCTGCGTGGTTTTTTCTTTTACTTGGAAAATATTTCTCTTGGTGGTGCTTTCAAGCCTTGGTTACCAGAAAACAAAAAGAAGCTCGGACCAAAAAAGAGGCAATGCTTGCAACCATAAGGAGATGGTAAATCTTTTGGTTTAATAAGCAGCTTGATGTACTTTTGGATTTTTTTTTGTTGTTGGATGACAATCTGATTCAGAGTAGTTTTGTCACCCAAGAATCATGGTTTAGGCTATTCCTGAAAAACTGATGCAATGTCTCAAACTTATTGATCTCATCTGACAAAAACTGGAATCAGATTCAGCAGTTTATAAGATTCATTACATTGAGGATGAGGGCATTGGGTTTGAATGTTGATTCAAAAGCTTATCTAAACAAAAAAAAAGGCGAGAGAACAAGATCTGAAACATCCTTTGAAAATAGTCAAGCTTTCAAAACTAAAGGAGAACAAGATATAGAACCAACATCAGCATCATCTTGTATACACGCTTCCTATATATGTACATGGCTAATCTATGTTTGAGAATTACATGTTAGGACTATGAACCAAAGAGGCACACAACCTCTAGCTCTCATGAGTCATGTTGACTCACCTATTCCCTTCTGAATCAGCAAATCATATACTTTGTCTACTTTACTCGGCTCTACTTTGAAGAAGCTATAAGCATCAGACTTTTTCTTTATGTGCCCTTTCTTTATCTTGCTTGTTAAGGTTTCCAGCATTTTGAAATAGTGTGCAGGAAGTATTCTCATCTCGTTGCACATATTTTGTTCCTGCACAGCACACAGCTTCAATCTCTCAAACCATGGGAATAATGTCAACGAAATCAACAAAATCACACAATTAAGATGAGAATCGCCGAATTGGAAAATATTGATACTTACGGTCTCAGAGAGTAAGTCAGCCCCAAGGAGACCACTGACATCCCAATTGTCCAACGAGCTTGATATTATTGGAAGTGTGACCTTTGACAGTGAGACAAAACCAAAGGGCTGTAAATTTCTGGGTAACCCTCTCGGACTTTTTAGTGTTTTACTGGCTATACTGCCTGGTGCACCGTGGTTTTGTCGCAGCAAACTTTCTTCAGCTTCCTTCTTTCTCTTCTCTTCTATAAATCTATTAGCTTCTGTAGTTGTCCTACAACCAGCAGCTCTTGCGTCCTGCAACATTTACCAAAAGCTCTACTTAATGTTCCCGCCTGATTGAGTTTGTAATCAGTTCTCAAGTTTCGTAAAATTATAAGCATCAAACCTGAAGATCCTGGATTCTTCTGAGAATTCGGTGCTCCTCAATGACTTTTTTAATCAGTTCCTTGTGCTCTTCTTTGGAGTGTAACCGCGCAAATACCTTGCAGCTGTTGTATAATTGTCTCTCCTCTGCTGAAAGGCTCATTTCAAATTGATCAGGATACAGTAACTTTCTTTCGAGAACGAATTCCTTCCTCCGCTTCCTCTCATCAAGCCTGCCAACAAAGTCAAAGCACGATCTTGGCTGTAGCATTGGGTTACGGCAAAATTCTTCAAATTAACAATGCTTGTTCCTGTGAAAAGTGTACCTTTTCGAGTAGATATGAAGAACCTGCAACTTCTGCTCACGCTCTGCATCAGTGTCAGAATCCTTAAATTCCATGTCTGCGAGTAGTTGCTCAGCATCATTGTCATGTTCGATCTCAAATTCTTGCCTCTTTAAATTGTAGCCATATAACTCCGTTACTAATGGAACTTTCTCTCCAGGAAGTCTCGGTTTCTTCTCCCCGACACTCCTGTCAGATGGTTGTTTTGCAGCTGAGAGACAAGCGGCATTAACTACCTTTAGTTTTTTAGATTTGTAAGTACATTTAGTTTTTGTTCCCTTCAAATATAACTTTACATACAAACTTGTTCCACAATATACAAACCTTCCAACTTGATGCTGTCCTTAGCCTGTGGTCCACTGACTTTCTTCTTGACTGTCCAACAAATGCATTATATTACATTTGGAACTATGGATGACCTGGGTTTGAAATAGCGATCGCTTTGGTCGCTATAGCGCTCAAAGCGACGAAGCGAAGGGGTCATCGCCTTAATAGGTAGGGGCGAGGCATTACCCATGAAGCGATCGCTTTTGTCGATTTTCTGTGCTATAGGGGTGAAGCGACGAAGCGATCGCTTTATGTATTTCTCGTGATTTCTAGTTGCTAACCATAGAAACAGGTTAACCAAATGTCGTCAAATCTCGGAAGGTTTCGACGATAATCGTCGAGTTCTCAGCCAATGAGAAATTCCCGGAGATATTGACAGTAATCGAACATCCTGGAAATTGGCAAAACAATCTGACGCCGGGCAAGACTGGAGATTACCCTTCCCGGAGATGTAACGGTCACGTGTGAGATTCAAATCGGCGACGAGCTTACACGTGGAATCCAACGAGCCAACGCCGCCTAGGTCATCAACACAGAAAACCGACGATTCGTCATCATCCGGGAAAGGCCCCGGCGCCGGAGAAGGTGTCGGCGGATTGTAGTCTACGTTCTAGTTGCTAACCATAGAACGTATCTCGTGATTTGGCTTTATGTATTTCTCGTAAAAAAAAAAAAAAAAAAAAAACATAAAGCGATCCATAGCGATCGCTATAGCGCTAAGCGCTAAGCGAGCCCCTTGTAGCTTTAGGGCGCTTTACGCTATTTAAAACCCAGTGGATGACATAATATTTGAGTTTTAAAGTCTGAAAGACGGATAATTTGCTTTCTTAGCCATAAATCTAAGAGCAAATAACGTCTACAATTTTATATAAGGGCAATAGATAACGGCATTTCAAGACAAGTGCCACATACCTCCAGCTAAGCCAGGCAACGGTTGATCTATTGCATCGTCCTTCCCTGAACCTTCATGTCTGCCCATTGAAACATAGAAGTATTAAAAAAAGGACCATTCAACATTGTAAACGTAGAGAAACTATTGATACAAACATAAGTACATACATGATTACAGTTGACATTGGCAACTCTTCTTTTGGAGATAGCTTCACGAGTGCAGGTATTTCTGTGACAAACAAAACATGAGCTGTCAATTTTCTTCTATCAAGGTTAATATACAAGGTCAAACCCCACTAATAAATTCCAAGCTGACCTTTTTTCACTGCATGCTCTTTACTCATAGCAAGAAGCTCCTCTTTGCTCTTTCCATTTGTATGAGAGAAGTCCTACACAGTGAAGAGCTTGAGTAAATAAACGAGGTAAAGTCAACTATCTGGAGATCATGTGTCCTTACAGGGAGCGGAAAGCACGGTGACTGCATGTAAGCAGAATTGAAGTGATCAATACACTCTGTCTTTGTCTTACTGCCAACATGGTCTGCAACTTCTTTCCAATTCCCAAACCCGTATGTCGCAATGGCCTAGAACAATAGATGAACTTCCCAGGAGTCAAATGAAATCTCCATAGAGTGCAATCACAAACAAAATGAGATCTGTTAGAAACGATTAGTGATTGCCTCAAGGAGGAGTATCTCTTCGTCTGCATTCCAATCAGAAGTAACAAGCGGAAAAGACAAATTGTCCTGTCACACAAAAGGGTAGATTCAACACACACACACACACACACACAAAAACCATAAAAACATTTTCGTTGTTTTAAACATAATAACTATCTAACCACTAACTATTCTGCTGATAGAGGTTGAATTCAAAGATACTGCTTGACGTTGGAAACTAACCATAACCCGATATGGGTGACTGCTCTTGTGACGATTAAGTTCAGCACCGACAGAGAAGCATTCCACACAAAGGTCAAAGTCCATACAAAAAGCACATTTGAAACGAACGAAACCAGACAGATCTTTATCGCAGTAGTTACAACAGTAAAGGCCAGGCTTCCTCTCATTCTTAGCTTCACCTCCTACATTGCATTGTAATGGATACAATATAAGAAACTTTAGAAATATCTGAAAATTTAAGAACTTTTGGAAACGGCAGCTTGGATATACATTAATGCATATACCTACAATAACTTGAAGGAAAGAAATTTCAAATTGAAAGAATTATAGGCTTATCACCACCATATCTAATTGCCCAGATAAAAACGGAAACATACCGGTCGAAACTGAAGCCCCTGCATTCTCAGAACCCGAGGATAACTTTTTCCTTTTCGATTTTCTGAAACAGCGAAAAATCATCAAACTAGGACAGAGAGAAGAGACGGAAGCAATATGAAATCAAGAACCCAAAACCTAGAATCCCGCTTCATATAATCAAACATGGCGATAAACACACAGATTCCAGAGATTCCAGAAATGTTTTCGCAAAGACAAGTAAGCAAGCAGAGAAAAAACCCTAGAAGATTTCGAGCTGAAACGGATGAATAATGAAACTTTAAACGGACCCTGGATTCGCGTCTTCATCAGCAGGACGAGAAGCTAGTTTCGAACGACCCATCGCGCACACCAAGCTCGCACTTCTTCCCGGAAAATTGAAGAAACCAGAAGAGCACCAAAAACAAACAAACAAAAAGACGCGAAAAATGAGTGAAAAAAGTTATAAAGAAGTAAATGGCTAAATTACCCTTAACAAAAGCCGATAATTATGTTGACGCCATCTTTAAACCCTACCGGCAGTTGTCGCTTCTCCTTTTAACCTAACCAATCCAAAACTGCCGCTACGGTCGTGGGGAAATTCTGAGTTCTGTCTTCTATCGAATTCTCCGGGAAGGTAACGAAGATTTGTGGGTTTAATTCCGGCAGAAAATTTCTTCAGCGTTTGATCCAATCCTGAAACCGCGGAAACGATGGTGTGTTGTTGATGTCTGTGTAGTAATGGTGGGGCTTTCTATTGGGGAGCAACACTTCGTTAAAGGTGGGATTGCTCAAGATCTTCGAACTGATGGTCGGAAAAGATTGACTTACCGTCCTATCTACGTCGAAACCGGTGTTATTCCGCAGGTAATGTAATCTCAGAGAGCTCATCGGTTTAGCAGATTGGCTTATTCTCTTGCTTTTGTTGGCTCTAGGCTAATGGTTCAGCGAGAGTTAGAATAGGTGGAACTGATGTGATTGCCAGTGTAAAGGTACTCTCTTTATTCTCTCTACTGCCATTGTTGAATGACAAGTGCTACTGGTAATGTTGACCCAATAATCTTTGTGTAATTGCAGGCTGAAATTGGGAGGCCAACTTCGCTCCAACCCGATAAAGGGAAGGTTGCGGTTTTCATTGATTGCAGTCCAACAGCAGAACCAACATTCGGGGTGAGCTTTTATATGATATGGCCTGGTTTTGGCTCTATCTTCACATCTGTTCTCTCCTGGTGTATCTCTTTCAATCGGAATCATAGCTTTGTTCAACCTGAGTTTTTGGCTATCATAACCTTGTCTTTATGGGTACGGCTAATACTTTGTGAGTTACTCGGTTACTCAGGGGAGAGGCGGTGAGGAATTGTCTTCTGAGCTTGCTTTGGCTCTTCAAAGATGTCTTCTAGGTGGCAAAAGCGGAGCAGGTTTGCAATCATGTTTATGCAATTTCTTTTTTAACCTGCACATTGTAACGCTTTCAGCTTGTAATGTTTATAGCAATTCCTTTTTGGTAACAGGGGCGGGGATAAATTTAACTTCACTTTTGATCAAGGAAGGGAAAGTTTGCTGGGACCTTTATATAGATGGCCTTGTCATTAGTTCGGATGGGAATCTATTGGACGCCCTTGGTGCCGCCATTAAGGTAATTCTCCTGAGACATTGTTTCGTTTTCTCTCCTAACTCATAGGCCCAGGCTTGGTTGCAGACGCTAATGAGTAAATCATACCAATCAATCAGGATCGTGAGAAAGGAAAAGGCTTTAAAAATTAGAATATAGGGAAATGAATTTGAATGGGTCTTTCGTCAAGTGATTGTAGATCAGCTCAATCTATTTGTCTTGTTTGGTTTCATAGCTTTTACCATATGTTGCAAATTGATCGTTTAATAAACCCAAAAGTCATCAAGGTTGATTGCATGCTTTAGTGCACTTGTTGACTATGCTCCTGCAGGCTGCTTTAACCAACACCGCTATACCAAAAGTCCAAGTTTCAGCTGAAGTGGCGGATGATGAGCAACCAGAGATTGACATCAGCGACGAAGAGTATCAACAATTTGACACTTCCAGTGTCCCAGTCATTGTCACGTTAACTAAAGTAAATCGCATCTCAAGTCTCTTGATTCACATGGACAAGTAAAGTTTAGTAATCTTGTGCCATCCATGTAAATGCTTGTCTTTGAATTTGCAGGTGGGAGCACATTACATAGTTGATGCAACAACGGAAGAGGAGTCTCAGATGAGCTCGGCTGTGTCTATATCTGTGAACCGGATGGGGCATATCTGTGGGTTAACAAAACGAGGCGGGTGTGGCTTAGACCCGAGCGTCATCCTTGACATGATCTCTGTGGCCAAGCATGTGTCAGAGAGTCTGATGAACAAACTTGATTCTGAGATTTCAGCTGCAGAGGCCTGCGAAGATGAGTCTTGACTCTGAGTCTCAGGGAATCAAAGGTTGAAGATATGTTTGGCTCAATCTATGGAATTCATCATTTGTAAACCCCCAAAGGAAACAAATCTAGGTAGCTCTGAAGTCGGAACAGATTATTAGCTGTGTCTGGATCTTTGTTTAAAGTGAAAAAACATAAGTTACATGAATATTGTGATATTTTTTGGGAGGAGAAAAGGAGAATTGAGATGAGGTCAGCAAATAAAAATTAAAAGGACTTGGAAAGAAGAGAAAATTGGTGGTCCATGATTATTAAACCCAAAGGTCAAATTAATAATATATATGTATGTGACCAATGATGATCACGTGTATCTCAAGCTTTGGGTTTGGTGATGACTTTGAAACATTCAACTGTTTTCTTCAAATCCTCCAATTTACTTATTTCCTACTCTAAAATGGAGGGAATATTCTCAGTGGATTTTCATCTTAATTAGCTACTAGCATAACGATTTATATGTAATTTGCAAATCAATTGGTTGTAAACTTATTTGTTTATTTTTCTGAATATGTCCACTAGCTCATTCTTTTTTGTTTCATTCTGGGAAAAAGAGTGCAACCTTTATACCTCCCTTGCCTCTTTATTACTTTTTAGTTATGGAGATGATTAATGTAGTTGTAAATAATATAATAAAAAACCATAGAGATGATATAAACTAGCTCTGAGACGGAGTCGGATATCCGGCTAAAATGAGGGTATCCGCATCCGTTTTCGCCTCCGGCCGGATGTGCAACTATACTATCCGCCTCCGTCTCCGAAAATCCGGATAATCCGGTTTTTTTTTTCCACTAAAAAAAAAAAAAAATCTAGATTCATGTTCTACGAACCCGCGGTTCTAAAACTTTCGGTTCTAACCCGCAAACCCGCGGTTCTAAAACTTTCAACCCGCAAACCTGCGGTTCTAAAATTTTCGACCCACACCGACCCGCATTATAAAACCCTCGATCCGCACCCGCCCCGCTTAAAAAAAAAACTCGACCCGCACTCGACCCGACTTTTTTGTTTCTTCTTTTCTCGATTCTTTTCTTATTCTTCCTCGTTTTTTTTGTTTCTCATCTCCTTTCTTCTGAATTTCTTACCTCTTTCTTAAGACAGATAAGATCTACACCAGATCTTATCATGGGATGACCTTGACGGGTCGGACCAGAAGGCTTGGCAGAAGAAGACGAACCGTTTAAAAAAAAAAAAACGGATGTGCGGAACTCCGGCAGTGACTTATTTTACCATCCACCTCCGGCCGGATCCGTAAAATCATTATCCGTCTCCATCTCCGCCCATACCGGATATCCTATTTTCTGGAGCGGATGCCAGATCCCTGATATGAAGTCCCAGGGCTAATATAAACTATAAAGAAAATGGCAATGCGGTTTTTTTCCCATGTAAATAAATGGGAATAAAAAAACACTTTTTCCCATATTTTAATCCAATGTTGACCTATACATTTTATTTTTCATGTTGACATCCCATTTATGAAATAATTGTTTTTTTTCCGATATATCATCAGTTTGTGATCTATTATTATCTTAATAACGCTCTACATTATCTTAAAATCAATTTCATGTCAATTATTTTTGTTTTGTTTGATAAATTCATGTTACCGATAATTTTTTGTCAATTGCTAATAACAGCATAACAAACTGTCACTTTTAGACTTTAGTTAACAATTTTGTTTTGCAATTTACCAAATTAGCAGCTGAGTTCATTCAATAAAGAGGAAAGAAAAGAGTCGTGGTACGGAGAGACGGTGGCGCGTGGTGGCGCGTGGAGTGTGTGTGAGAGAGAGAGAGAGCCAAAAGAGAAAAGCACACTTTCACTTATGGACCCATTTGTCCCCGACCTCTCTCTCTTCAAACCCTAAAATTCACGCATTTTGCACTGCAAGTTCTCTGAATCCCGTTCCTCTCTCTCTCTCCGTTTGTTTCCCAAGAGATTCACTCAAATCAAAGCTTAAATTTCGGATCTTACAGCTGTCTCTTCGGTAGGTATTGTGCTTTCTTCTCTTCTCTAATTAGAATTCGTGTTTCCTTTTCCTTCGTTTTCGATTTGATGTTGCTTTGAGCTTTATGTAAAATGAATTATATTGGGACTTTTGTGCAGAGGAGACGATGAGCAGAGAACATCCCCCCGAGCCCCTTGATTTCTTCATCTGGACTGTTGAGGTAAATCAATCAATCAATCCCTTCTTATCTTATGTTTTTGTTTCGTCTTTGAACCACGCGATCACCTTCGCTTGTTTCTTGGATTGAGCAGTTCGTTAGACCTCTTTTGTTGCAGACTCTCGTGCATCATGTTATTAATCCTGCCTAATTTTGATCTGAATTCAGCCTATTTATCCCTTAACTGGGTTGATTTGATCTCATCCCTTATGATATATTTCAGGTATGACCCTAGTTTGCTTTAGGGCTGTTGTTGGATCCATTTACTTTATGAACTGGGATATGTTGTTTATTATTACTTCTGTTTTGCTCTTTTGTTACCTCTCGTGCTTACTGAAAGAACAAATCTTACCTTAATTGATTGCAATTACATCAGGCAAGCTAGAAATTGCTTTACTTCTTCTACCTATCGAGTAAACTGAAGTCCCACTAGTGGTCGCTTAGTTTAGATCGTCACTTGTGGCCATGTGGGATCTGTGTTTGTTGATGTAAATATACTTCGAAATGGTTTTGCCTCAGGGTATCACTGGTGTACAGTGATGTTCGCATGTGTCACTTGCTGATTCTCTTTTCAAGCAAAGAGATACTCCTGAAAAGGGTTAATGCTGGATGAATACTAGTTGCTGAAACTGAAACTCAAGCCTGATACGAGTTTGTTTATAAATTGTTTCGTGTGAGATAGATAGAATTAGTTCACTCATGTGGAGAAGTTGGAGCTTGGGGTTGTTGATGGGTTTTGTTCAGTCAGATGCTACTACTATGGACTTTTAGTCTATTCGTTTGTACTTTATGTCCATCGAGCGTCTTGTAGATGAGAAGATTTGTTAATTTTGCTTTTACAGGATGTTGGATCTTGGCTTGAGGAGATCAACCTTGGAAGCTACCGCCAGATTTTCAAAGAAAATGGTGTCAATGGAGAATATCTAGAAAGCATGTCTGTGTTTACAACCGAACAGATCCTTCACTTCATAAGGAGGCATCACATGAAATGGGGAGACTTCATCACCCTCTGTAAAGAACTCAGAAGGATTAAAGGTTCTCTCTTGCTCTGTCTCTCTATCTCTGCTTAAGTTGCTGCAGAAATTTGATTAATGAAAGAAATGTGCTTTTGACAGTGGCTTGCTTGAAAGGTGAGCAGAGAGTTCGACGGCCATGGTGGGCACCCTCTTGTCTTTCAGTAGTCTTTGTTAAGGCGGCTAAGCGCAACCGACAATCCCGTGTTGTATCTCTAAAGCTTGAATCTTGACATTACACTTTGGCTGTTTATGTACGCACTTGTCTCTCTTCTCTTCCTTTTTCTTGTCCTTTTTTTGGTTTGGGTTTGTTTGTGGAGATAAAAGCCACATGCACTAGGAAGAAACAAACTCAAGCCAGAATGCTGTTTGGCTTGGTAAAATTCTGCAAGGGGAAAAAAAAAATTATGGGTTTTGTAATTTGGTGTATACAAAGCTTTCTCTCAGATGTTTAATTATGGCTTGTGCACTATTTATGTGACAGATAATAATAGTATGACTAATCCGAAGTAGTAATTTGATTACCTGGAAAACCCTTGACGAGAAATAAATTAAACCTGTAACAGTTTGTTGTGCTCTCTCCAATTATTCAACATGTTCCAATGATTTTGGATACTAACGATAGGTACAAAGTTGAAAAAATCTAGTTGTATATTCAACGAGATATCGGTGGTGAATTTTCTTTTCAGAAAAAAAAAAATTGGTAAATTGAACATCCACTTGGCCCAAATTTTCAGAGAAATATCATGGAGATAGACTTTGGCATATAGCACATTTCATGTATCCTCTTTGGAGATTAGTATTTTTAGTATCCTCTTGGACATGCTACTATTTTTGGGGGAAATACTAAAACTTGAAAATGCAGGAATCCAACTTATTTTGAATGATACTAGTCTCCATTAATTGACAATAGAAAATAGATTTGATTTTACATAAGGTACACTCACGTCGTTGAAGACTATACACTCCAAGTATAATCACATACTCCATGATTTCACATCGGATAACTCAAAATCCCTATCTTTATTTATTTTATAATCCTTGAATTCACGAATAATTGACCTTAGTAAACGAGAAAATGATCAGATGTATCAAAAGATTTCGAAGAGAAAAATCAATGACACAAAACGCAAGTTGAGATACAACCATCGTCTTAATACTTAAACTATTCGATCCAAAGTATACACCTGGTTATTAGAAAAATAAACCGATTGTCAACAACTCGCATGCAAATTATCAATCAAATGTTTGGCAATCGGTTGATGAAATGATTGGTTATGGACAACAACATTGGGGCTTTTTCCGGTCGTCACAATGGGCCATTTAGGAATCCTGACGTGATGCAATATAGTTCAGACAGTGTGCTTTTCCGATAAAACATATGCTCCAACGCATATTGTTATAACTTCGTCTTCTTCTTTTTTGTCGGCAATGCTGTTGCATCTACTTTCTCCACATTTCCATCACAACCCAAACAAAAATCAAAAACACCAAGAGTATAGTTTTGATATTAATCTAATTCCTAATTCAGATATTGATTAATCTAATTCCTAAATCAATAATTTAGATTAATTCATTACAGGAATAAAAAATGTTTACGTCGTTAAACGAAGAAAATATTAACTTTTAAGAACTTATCAAACCGAAAACAATTGATTCGTTCGGATCATCCAATTTACGAGTCTGCGACGGTGGGTCTGCGATTTTTTATCCGGTCCAATGTATTTTGGGTTTGTTAAAAATTTAATCCGGTCTTCCACCCCGATTCACAATCGGACCGGATTCGATGGGTCGAAGTCGACAGTAACTTTTTAAGGATAATTAACGAAATTAAATTACCCCACCGTAATTAGTAATTACCCTTCTCATCCAGAAGCTTCTCCTTTGGCCCAAAAACCCTACTAAAACCTTTTTTTTCCGCCAGTCGTCTCTGTCTTTGTTCAGTGCTACCAATATCCAAAATCATCCATCATTTCTCTTGCGAGAGTTTCTAGAAGCTGCGACTATGCTCAGACTTTCGAAACGTTCTGTCTCTACCTTCCTACTCTCCGGCGACCGAAGCTTCCGCGTCGCCGCCGCCGTTACTTCGATCTCCCGCTCCTCCCTATCTACCACGGTATCATCCTCAGTTGCCCTGATTATGATCGTTACTTTTTGAATCTGGGTTCCGGTTATATAGCCGATTGGCTTTCGTATGATCAGACTCTTACCAAAAACCTGAGATGAAACGTGTGTAATAATAGAAGTCATCGCTAAATTACAGGATGCGAAGAGAGGTGACACTGAATCGAGATGGTACTCATCCTTAACCAATAGAAAATGCAATAAAAGTGAGCCCTTGGCTCAATTGAACATGAAAACCAGCTGGTTTATGGGATACCGGAACGAATCCAGTGCAGCAGCATCAGACTCTTCGTCTCAGGCTCCTCCACCGGCTGAGAAATTTGAATATCAAGCTGAAGTACGTACAAATTTTTGTTTAGTTGACTTTTTGTTTTGTGATCAATTCTGTGTGTTTACTCATTTTTGATACAAACGGCAGGTGAGTCGCCTCATGGACCTCATTGTTAACAGCCTGTACAGTAACAAGGAGGTGTTTCTTCGGGAGCTTATTAGGTATCCTCTGTCCTGATTTATACTTAAGTGTTTTGGTAATTGAGTTCCTTTTTTAACAATCTATATTTATTTGTTTTCCAACAGCAATGCTAGCGACGCATTGGATAAGTTGCGTTATCTGAGCGTTACAAACCCTGAGCTTTCAAAGGATGCTGCTGATCTTGATATACGCATCTATGCTGATAAGGAGAATGGAGTAATAACTCTCACGTAAGTCATATTAGTTTCTGCTTTGAAAGTATAAATTTAGGTTAGAGCAATGGTGACTAGAGAATTTACATGTTGTGTGTGCTTTTTCACTTTCTCAGTGATTCGGGTATCGGTATGACACGGCAAGAATTAGTTGACTGCCTGGGGACTATTGCGCAAAGTGGAACTGCCAAGTTCCTGAAAGCTTTAAAGGTTGTACTGGTTTCTCTGATATTACTATTTCCCAATTTTTTTCAGGGAATCACTGGATCAACTAAGCATTGTTGTAATAATTTCAGGATAACAAAGATGGAGGTGGTGACAACAATTTAATTGGTCAATTCGGTGTTGGGTTCTATTCAGCATTCTTGGTTGCAGATCGGGTAAGTTCCATCTCGGTCGACTCTGATCATTGATTTGCTCACCTCTCCACTAACTGAATATGTGTTACTTATCTATATTTTGAAGGTCACTGTGTCAACGAAGAGCCCAAAGTCTGATAAGCAATATGTATGGGAAGGAGAAGCAGATTCAAGCAGTTATACCATCAAGGAAGAGACTGATCCTCAGTTTATCCTTCCTAGAGGAACACGTATTACTTTGCATCTTAAGGTTCGTTATGCTTTGGTATTTCTTTTGTAGCTCAATCCAAGTATTCTCTGTCATAAAAACCCTACATCCTAAACTTTTTCTTTTTTGTTTTGTTTCTCGTGGTGCCTAATGTAGCAAGATGACAAAGGCTTTGCAGATCCAGAACGGATTCAGAAGCTAGTGAAAAACTATTCTCAGTTTGTTTCGTTCCCTATATACACGTGGCAGGAAAAAGGATACACAAAAGAGGTATGATCATCATGAGAATATGGCATAAATGCCCAAGTTGCTTGTTTCGTGTCAGAAGACAACTAAGATTCTTATCTTATTGGCCGGCTCTGAATGTTTGGTTCTTTCTTATACAGGTTGAGGTTGATGATGATCCAGCTGATTCGAAAATGGATGACCAAACTGAGGTATACTTGCTTCTCTTTGCCTCTTCTGAGAATTATCTTGATCAAAATCAGAGAATAGCTAGATGTGCAAGGATAGTTGGCTTAGAGTTCATGACTTTTTTTTACTTATAACAGAGAAAAAAGAAGACCAAGAAGGTTGTTGAGAGATACTGGGATTGGGAGCTTACTAATGAGACACAGCCAATTTGGGTAAGGACTGCTCCATGTATTTTATGTGCACCCACAATCAAAAATATGGAATCAATATAAGAGTTTATTTCTATTTATTGCAGCTCCGGAACTCTAAGGAGGTGACAACAGCGGAGTACAATGAGTTTTACAGAAAAACTTTTAACGAGTACTTGGACCCATTGGCATCATCCCACTTCACAACAGAGGTACTTTCGAGGGAAAACATCTGTTGAATAGTATATCTCCATTAAACAGCCGAAGCAGATTATGCTTTGTATCTGTTGAAAAGTGGTGACACCTTGTTGATCCTCTAGTAATATATTGCTCTTAAATTCTCTTAATGATAATGTTCTTGTTGTAGGGTGAGGTGGAGTTTAGGTCCATCCTTTACGTGCCACCTGTCTCACCAACGGGGAAGGATGACTTGGTTAATCAAAAGACAAAGAACATAAGGCTCTATGTAAAACGAGTTTTCATTTCAGATGATTTTGACGGGGAGCTGGTGAGAGAAGTTTCTTTTGGTGTGGTCTTTCAAGAAACCTGTCTTTCTATTTTGTATTGATATCCACTTTTGTGGTGTTTGGTGCTGTGGTGCTTTGTGAACAGTTCCCTCGGTACTTGAGCTTTGTTAAAGGTGTTGTGGACTCCCACGATCTCCCACTTAACGTGTCCCGTGAGATTCTTCAAGAAAGTCGCATTGTAAGTGTTAATATCCATTTTGTATGCATAGCCTTCAAGATATATGTTCTGTTTTGGTTTGGTATAACTGTCATGCATTTGTAAAGCTTACGTTTTTGCATTGTGTCTCAAAGGTGCGGATCATGAAGAAACGTCTGGTGAAGAAGGCTTTTGATATGATTTTGGGAATATCCTTGAGTGAAAACAGAGAAGTATGCTTCAGAACTCTTGATCCCTTCGGCTTACATTTTCTCTTCTTTTTTTTTTGTCACGTTAGAAATCACTGCTATGTTCTTGTGGTGATTTTTCTGACAAAACTTACAATGTCACACTGTTTACTTACACAGGACTATGAAAAGTTTTGGGACAATTTTGGAAAACATCTGAAACTGGGGTGCATCGAGGATCGCGAGAACCACAAGCGTATAGCTCCATTGCTTCGATTTTTCTCCTCCCAGAGTGAGAATGACATGATCAGCTTGGATGAATACGTCGAGAATATGAAAGCTGATCAAAAAGCGATATATTACATTGCTTCCGACAGCATTACAAGTGCTAAGAATGCACCTTTCCTTGAGAAGCTTCTGGAGAAAGAACTTGAGGTGACACTTTTGTTCTTCCATGCAAATATTCCTATTAATTCTGGGGTGATTCTGAGGTGATTCTGAGGTAATTGATCATTTATTTGTTGTGTGATTGTAGGTACTATATCTGGTAGAACCCATTGATGAAGTTGCCATACAGAGCTTGAAATCTTACAAGGAAAAGGACTTTGTCGACATAGGCAAAGAAGACTTAGACCTAGGCAAGTGTTAGACGCAATTCCCTTGATTTAACATGTTAGATAATCCCACTTCATCGCATAATAACACTTTCTGGCTATGATCTTGTATTTACAGGAGACAAGAACGAGGAGAAAGAGGCAGCTGTGAAAAAGGAGTTTGGGCAGACTTGTGATTGGATAAAGAAACGATTGGGCGATAAGGTTGCCAGTGTTCAAATTTCAAGCCGTCTTAGTTCATCGCCCTGTGTACTTGTATCTGGTAAATTTGGTTGGTCAGCCAATATGGAGAGGTAAGATCTAACCTTTTTACTAAGTAAGAACTTGTTTTGTCCCTCTTTTCTTTCCTGGTGAACTAACAGAGAATATGCTATCTCGACAGGCTAATGAAGGCACAATCAGCTGGTGGGGACACAACAAGCCTCGACTTCATGAAAGGGAGAAGGGTGTTTGAGATCAATCCTGACCACTCGATTATCAAGAACATAAATGTGAGTCACCAATCATCATCACTTGGTTTGGCTATCAGAATAAATCTAAGAGCCGCTTATATAATATTGACATGGGTTTTTTTCTTTTCATTCCGCAGGCTGCTTACAAGAGTAGCCCAAATGATGAAGATGCGATGAGAGCCATAGATCTTATGTATGACGCAGCACTAGTTTCTAGTGGGTTCACGGTAAGCCTCTACTTGTAGTCTATATTTTAACACATTCTTTCCTTTTTCTCTGAAATGATGTGGGAGAAGATTGGTAAAACCTTGGTTGTTTCTGAATATGTACAGCCTGAGAATCCAGCAGAGCTCGGTGGGAAGATATATGAGATGATGGGTATCGCTCTTTCCGGGAAATGGTCAAGCCCCGAGGTCCAGCCGCAGCAGCAGATGGCACATTCACACGATGCAGAGCTGTTAGAAGCTGAAGTGGTTGAACCAGTTGAAGTGGATGGGCAGAAATGAACAGAAGCCTAATGTCCCGGCACTGCTACGATTCTCAATTTCTCATCATGTTCTTCTTTTATTAGTAGCAGAAGCATAAGTAGAACCCAAAAATTCATAACTTAGCAACAAATAGGCAGTGAGCCAATGATATTCTCTAGCTATGTTGGACTGATTGAGAATGTTGAGCTTGTTTTTGTTTAGTTTTAAGGAAATCCTCCTCAGGATAATCTAATTAACGTTAACTCCTCGGTTGGATGTAATAATAAGATTCGAAAGGAGAAATTTGTTGTCCTAAGGAAAATTTGGGGGTTTTATTTACAAATGTAAAAACTATGGGGACTACAGGTGATTGTATATTAAATAAAGGTGTGTTTGGATAGACCCGACGCAAACGTTGGGAAGAAAAGAACACGTTCAAAAAGTCAACACAAGTCGACAGTTACCGGTTGGTCAGGTTAACCGTTAGACATTAAGAACTGGCAGCTGTATGTCTTTATTTATTTGTTTTATCTGAAAAAAAAAAAAAAAGTTTCCATTTTATCTTTAGCTTTCCCCTTTGGTTTTCTCACGGTCCTCCTTACGTCCTCTGCGGTTCGCAAAGTTCTCCATTCATCTCTCTCCGGTGAGTCCTTAGGTTTTCCGGTGCTCCTTCCGGCAGTTCTTTTCTCCTTTTTTTTGATTTTCTTTTCAGTTTGGAGCTTTTCTGTTTTCCGAGGAGACTATAGCAAAAGTATCTGGATGTTTGGGCTTGTTGAAGTTTCGAGGCTGGTCCTGAACATCCGGTGATATAGAAAGTCAATAACTTTCTCGATTGAGTTGGGTGCGTAGTTTTTGAGGATGTGTATTTTTGCTAGGAGGCACTTGCAAGAATTTCCTTTTTAAAGATTCGTGTTTTGACTTTTCTAGCGTTCAATCAACGAGGATTCGTTGAACTTTCGTCTAGCGCCTGCTTTGTGACACTCTTTCCTGTGTTTGTGTTGTTGAGCTTCCACTAGTGATTGATCTCAGCTCAATTGAACGTAGGATGTAGTTTTGTCGGTCGTTGTGGATTTCTAGGGCTTATGAAACATCTTTAGGGGTTTTTTGGATGAGTAATCAAATTTTATTATGCTCAGAAATTTGGTAAATCTTACTTTCTTACAAATATTATAATCACTGCAATTACATTTCACCATGAAAAGTTTTTTTGTCTGATTTCACATGTACCTGTTCGTTCTTCTTTCAGTGTGCGTGTGTGTGAAAGCTTTCTCCTTTGCTTTTACCTTTTTGGTCAATATGAATTTGGCATTGACGTAATTTCGGTGTCTGCAGCACTAAATTGATGGGCACATCATCTGGATCCAATCTTCCTCACCAGATGCTACCTCCGCGTCAGCAACTACAAACTTCTCTTTCGCTTGTATCTTCGGATCCCCAATTGTCACGATCTACTTCTGGCATTGTGCGTGAATCTCCAGCTGAGAGTGCGAGCTCTCAAGAAACGTGGCCAACCTCAAAGTCTATTATGGGAAAGAAGACAGAGAGCGGAAAGACAGGGCCTGATTCTCATGAGCAACCTGTGATCCGCCATGTTTCCATTACCGATAAGGTATCACTACGGGACATAGCTAGAGAGAGAGTGGACATAGTCTCCGAGAGAATGCTCCGATTACCAGATGAATATCTCGAGGAGTTAAAGAACGGGCTTAAGGCCATCCTTGAGGGAAATGGTGCGCAACCGATAGATGAGTTTATGTTTCTCCAGAAGTTTGTCCAGACGAGATCGGATTTAACGTCAAAGACACTTATCAGGGCACACCGAGTGCAGCTTGAAATCCTTGTGGTTATAAACACTGGAATCCAAGCATTCTTGCACCCAAACATCAATCTGTCTCAAACATCTCTCATCGAGATTTTCTTGTACAAGAGATGCAGAAACATAGCTTGCCAAAACGAGCTACCGGCTGATGATTGTCCGTGCGAGATATGCACTAATAGGAAAGGCTTCTGCAACCTTTGTATGTGCGTGATCTGTAACAAGTTTGACTTTGCAGTCAACACATGCCGCTGGATTGGCTGTGATGTATGTTCCCATTGGACTCATACGGATTGTGCGATTAGGGATGGAGAGATCTCGATGGGAATTTCTGCCAAGAGTGTATCTGGGATGGGAGAAATGCTGTTCAAGTGTCGAGCGTGCAACCATACTTCTGAATTGCTGGGTTGGGTTAAAGATGTGTTTCAGCACTGTGCACCAAACTGGGATAGGGAATCTTTGACGAAGGAACTCGACTTTGTTAGTAGGATTTTCCGTGGAAGCGAAGATACAAGAGGCCGGAAACTATTCTGGAAGTGTGAGGAACTTATTGACAAGATTAAAGGTGGACTGGCAGAAGCAACCGCTGCCAAGTTGATACTGATGTTTTTCCAAGGTAAACCCGCTCGGTTCTGTTATATATATTTATAAGTGTTACTTTTTAAAGTGTTAACCATGTTTTGTGTGTGAAGAAATTGAATTGGACTCTCCAAAGAGCCTTGAAAACGGAGAAGGTGGGGGAATGGTAGCACCTCAAGATGCATGCAACCGAATAGCTGAGGTTGTGAAGGAGACACTGAGGAAAATGGAGATAGTAGGTGAGGAAAAGACGAGGATGTATAAGAAAGCGCGACTGGGGCTTGAGGAATGCGAGAGAGAGATGGAAGAGAAAGCAAAGGAAGTGGCGGAATTGAAGATGGAGAGGCAGAAGAAGAAACAGCAGATAGAAGAGGTAGAGAGGATAGTGAGGCTGAAGCAAGCAGAGGCAGATATGTTTCAGTTAAAAGCAAACGAGGCGAAACTGGAAGCGGAGAGGTTGGAGAGGATTGTGAAAGCGAAAAAGGAGAAGACGGAGGAGGAATACGCGAGTAACTACTTGAAACTGAGGCTGAGCGAGGCAGAGGCAGAGAAAGAGTATTTGTTTGAAAAGATAAAAGAGCAGGAAAGTGGTGGAAAAGGTGGTGAGGCGTCACAAGCAGTGATGTACTCAAAGATCAGAGAAATGCTTCATGGGTACAATGCGTCGTCGCCAAGAGTAGATCCAAGGTCAAACCAGCGAAATCCTTTCAGATCCAATCCTTAGAATGTCTGTATTGTCTGTCGTCTTTGTTTGTAATCAAGTTCAGCTTCGAATCAATTTAAGGTTGGATTTGTGTGTGAAGCCTTGTGGTCGCTGTGCTGTATTCAAATGTAGAATTAAGTTTTGCAAAGGAGTGTTCATCTGATGGCATTCACTTCAAGGGATTGTCAATAAAATGACCAATTTTAAAATTTAGTTGTAAACAAATTATAGTCACCACTATAGTTGACCCCCAAAAAAAAACGTTTTCCCAAAATCCCTAATAGCTGTTTGCAAAAAGATCCTAATCAAGTGGTTATAAAGACGATTCAGATTTCTTACGGGGTTTAAAGTAAGATAATTCGGAATCTTTGGGGCAATGATGTAATATTCTGGAAGCCAAACGCGTATAAACGAATTGATAAGAAAGACTTAATCTGCCATCATCTGCCATCATCATTGGGTTCTCCTGTCTGTCTACCCAAAAAAACAAACCCTAATTTCCGAACAAGTTCGTCAGATCTGAAATTCGAATCGTAGTTTTTGGATTCAAGATGTTTCTATCGCCTGGCCATTCTCCACGGCAGATATCTTCTCCGACGCCGTCTTCTTATTCCGATGATGGTCTCCGGTCGACGCCTCGCAGTTCCCCCTCGGAGATCACACCTCGGAACCCCAGAAAGCGGATGAGAGTCCTCGATGAGGACGCGTATGTTGAAGCTATCGAGAAGAT
Source organism: Eutrema japonicum (assembly GCA_030161315.1). Taxonomy (NCBI): domain Eukaryota; kingdom Viridiplantae; phylum Streptophyta; class Magnoliopsida; order Brassicales; family Brassicaceae; genus Eutrema; species Eutrema japonicum. The sequence goes on along the minus strand of BSQW01000002.1, from coordinate 44,477,039 downwards.
CATCGAGCGCGATTACTTTCCGGATATATCGAAGCTTAGGGACCGGCTCGATTGGATCCAGGCGGTGAAAACCCGTGACCCAATTCAGATCCGAGATGCCCAGTTGAAGATTATCGAGAGGCGTGGAAAGAAGGCGAATCATCATCTTGGGGACACCGATGGTAAAACTCAAACCCCTGGATCTACTTTTCTGAGAAATTTTACTCCTTTAGATGAGTTTGATGGTAAGACCCCTAGAACTCCTGGAGTCTCTGGTAGAGATTTACCTGGCGGTGAAGTAGGTGCTGATGACGTAGATGTCGATATGTCCTTAGATGAGTTCTTTAGGAGATATACAAGTGAGGATAATGATAGCTTTTCGAAGATCCTGGAGAAGGTAAATAGGAAGAAGAAGGAGAAGTATGGCTATCTCCTTGGAGGTGAAAAGGAGGATGGTAATCTGATTGAGGATGCAAAGAGAGACAGGATTACAGATGGGTATGGTACATCTTATCAGCCACCGAGCACTTTACAAGGATGGAAATATACAGCGAAGAATCTTCTCATGTACCATCCAGCTGATCGGGGTGAGGCACCCTTAACCCAAGAGGAAAGGGCAGTGAGATTTCTTGGATTGACAAAGGAGATAGCTAAAGGGAACACTCGTTTTCATGGGAAGACAATGGATTCTAGGCCAAGAGAAGATGGTACAGTCGAGATTCTCTACACTCCAATCGCAGGTTCTTCCCCAATGCATATATCAGGTAGGGACAGAGACAAATCTAAGAGGTATGATCTGGATGATCTAAGGAAAACCCCGAATCCTTTCTATGTGGAATCAGACAAAAGAGCAGATAACGGGTATAGTTTTGTTAGAACGCCATCCCCTGCACCTGGTCTTGATGAATCACCTTTTATAACATGGGGTGAGATCGAAGGGACCCCGATGCGGTTAGATCCCGAGGATACACCTATCGATATTGGTGGTAGTGCTGATGGACCGCACTACAACATTCCATCTGCACCTGCAAGAGACGTAAGGGCACATTCTTTATCAAGGGATGCGTCGCGAAAACTGAGAGAGAGATCAAACAGCATGTTTAAGAAACCTCCGTTGCCATCTCCTCATCGAAGTGGAAGTGCAAGTCCAAATGTTAGGACACTTTCACCTGCTGCTCAGAAGTTTTTCAGACGGGCAATAGCGAAATCATCTTCTACTGTTGATGAGAGCCTCCGTGCAAGTTATCGTGGGGCGAGTCCCGGTGCTGTGACTCCTAAGAGTGTAAGAAGTGTATCCAGATTTGGCAAAGATAGGAGCACCGCGGATTCAAGGTCACCTTGATGGTGCGAATGTTATGATTATCTGAAGTTGAATGCTTTGGTGCTCACAGAGACAACAAAGTAACTTCTTCTTGTGCTACATAAGCTTGTACTAATTGGTGTTTGACTCTTTTCAAATGGAATACTATCTGTCTGAGCCTTTTTTTTTTTTCTGCTCCCAGGCTATTTATCGCTTACCGCGCTTCAAAATTACAATAATGACAATATCCTCATGTGAAGTTTGGAATTTACTCTCTTAATTCAAGGTTCTTTGTTGGCGTCATCCGCAAGATTGTTCTCTCTTTAGCTTTTGCGGTTGAATTACAGAAGCTATCAAAAGCCAGTAGAATGCATGAAATATGGATTAGAAGAAGCTATAAAGAAACCAAACATATATTTATTATATATATACAAGAAACATCACAAGTGATTTTCAAAGACAACGACATTGAGGATAAACCCAGACAAGTAAAACGAAAGCGCACAGGAAATCAAAATTGCACTATCATATGTGTTACTGGTTCCATAGCAGTTATAGTTTGATCATAGAACCAACAGTCTCCACACAGGATTCAGCTCTTGCCTTGTCAGAATCCAACACTTTCTTTGAAGCTTTGATGACAATTTGATTATTGATGTAATGCTTGCGGCAGACGGGCATATAGACATCAGCGCCACCGATCAGCTCGGTTCTGGTGTCACAAGTCTTTCTTAGAGTGAAGAAACCTTTCTGTCCACAAATCTCACACCTTGCAGTTAGCTTTGTCACAGAATCAGCTATTGGTATAATGTCAAGAACAGCACCAAAGCTTCTTCTGCATTTTACCAGGAAGGATCACGTTTAAGTTACAGTCAACAAAATGGTTTTAAAATTTGAAGTAAAGTGTCATGTCAAATCACAGCTTTTGAAAATAGAATCAAGCACCTTAAATAGTCACCATCTAGGCCTGCAACAATCACTGTTTTGCCATCATCATCAGCGACTTTGCAGCAAAACTCATAAAGATCTCCAAAGAATTGAGCCTCATCAATACCAATCACATCAAGCTGCCAATTATTTTAAGAGAAAAAAACACCATTTCAATGCAGATCCTTCACAATTACGATCCAAAATACCCAGAAACCATAGAATTTACCTTGTCGTAAGCATCTTGTCCGAATTTCTCAGGAAATGACATTAGATCTGGAAGAGCCCAGCAAGGGAATCCAATTCCATCGTGTGTCACCACCGAATCTTTGGCATATCTCGTATCCTTACTCGATTTCAGCATCGCAACACTTCTACATAACCAAAAGACGAAATTGAGAAATTAGACCACTGAATCGTGAAATTCGCAGCTTATCTGCAAACACTAACCCAAATCCGGTTCTGACAATTCAAAGATTCTGACAGATAGAATCTATGGAGATGGTGATCAATTTTACCTTCCGACGCTGATCTCTGACTTGATGCGGAGGAGGAGAGAGGTCGATTTCCCAGAAAACATAGGACCCATGATAACATGAATAGCACCGGACCCGCGATGTCCCTGATCGGCGATAACATCTCCGGCGATGTCACTGTCGAGGGTTCTTAGCAAAAACGAAGCTTTGAGGGTCGCCATGGCAGAGACTTTTAATAAGAAAATATCGTGAGTGGGTGATGAAAAGAGGAGAAAGGCTAAACTTGCTTGTGGTTTTAGGTGGCGATGGTGAATAACTTGCGACGATGGTATAAATAACAGAGATCCAGAGGTTGAAGAAGGAAGAAAATTGTAGGAGAAGATTTGTCAAAGATAAGGGTTTGAAATATTTGACATCTTATTGGAGGGAAAACATTTTTAGAGGGAACTTTTAACTCGGACTCTTATCTTTTCATCAAGCGGAAGGTTCTACTCAGATTCTCTTTAAATGTGGGCTTAAGCCCAAAAAACTTAGGCTTTTTTGGCCCTAAGTTGAACATGTCCGCAGTCTTCTTCAATTCAAGTGTTCCATCTGCCGCTAAAATAGATAGGGTGCAAATAGTTGTTTTCTAAAGTAATAAGTAGACGTGGGCATTCGGGTACTCGTTCGGGTTTGGATCGGTTCTTTCGGGTTTTGGGTCTTTCGGGTATAGGGTTGAAAGATCCATTCGGGTATTTATAAAATTCGGTTCGAGTTCGATTCGGATCTTTTCGGGTTCGGGTCGGTTCTGGGTACCCAAAATATAGGAAAAAACTAAAAAAATGCTAAATTTGAATAAAATTTGGTTAAATTTTGACAAATATAACTAAGAATTTTCAGATTTTTTTATTATTTTAGATATTTCGGTTATTTCGGTCTAACAATAATTGATATATTCGGGTTTTATAATTATAATTTTAGGTAATTGGATTATATCAAGTCTAAATATAATTAATATTTTTGGTATATAATTATATTTCGGATATTTTGGATACCTATTCGGTTCTTGGTTCGGTTCGGGTTCGGTTTCGGTTTTTCGGGTATATGAGTCTAGGATCCGTTCGGGTATTTTATCGGTTCCAGGTTCGGTTCGGTTCGGTTCTCTTTTTTCGGGTAGGGTTCGGTTCGGTTCTTCGATTCCGGGTATTTTGCCCAGCCCTAGTAATAAGATTAATAAAAATTTGTGGAAGAAATATAGGTTGCAACTGGTTGTTTTCCAAAATAACAAGATGAATAAAAATTAGTGGAAAAATTATAAAATAATGCTTTTCAATTTATTACTATGCTTGTTAGTAGAAGAAAGTTTTCCTTATATTTCTCTTCTTTGTTCATCTAACTAACGTGGAATAAGTTGAAAATATTAATTTTCATTTTCAACATAAATGGTAAAACTTAAGAGAAATCTATTTTTCCTATGATTTTTTTCCTCTAAAAGTGCAAATATAACGTATATGTGGTGGTGGCGGCTAATTCAACCAATCAGAAAACCATGACTTCAGATACGCCACATCGACGCGCCGAACTGGCCAAATCAAAAACGCCACCACATAAGCTCCGGGAAAACACGCCTCACCGCATCAAGCACTCACAGATTTGGAGCAAAGAATCTCAGCCACCACCACCACATATACGTCATATTTCGCCGTCGCAGAGCCATAATCGATCCCAAATCTCACCGGAAAGGATCCTCTTCCACGGGTGAAGAGACGTATGTGCACACAAATTGGATGATTCTCTCATTATGTCGATTTCGCTGGAAAAGAAACCACCAAAACGATCTAGATCTAGAAAACTCGAAGGTGAGATTTTTGAGAGAGAAAGTCGCGGCACGTGACAGCACGCGCTCGACTTCGTGTTAGGGAATTTTCGAATTTCAAGTTTTTTTTTTTATTAGACTCAGAAGTAATACTAATTTTTCGAGCGGGAGTGACACAACCCACTTATGATGTCCCACTTGACCAAGAATTAGTGTGATAATTCCACATCCAGGGAGATTCGATCCCCGACCTGGACCAACAGGACCGAAACTCACCCCAAATGAGAACCACCCCACTACAACATTTTGGTTAATATATAAACTTGAATGCTATATATATTGTTTGAAGTGCATTTTCGATCACCTAAATCAATGTCCAATCGTTGACAAAAAAAAAAAAAAAAAAAAATCAATGTCCAATCTTTGCGGTTAACTCGATTTGATCGCGATGATAAAATATTTAGAACACATATAAGAACAACAATTAAACACCACTAAATTTAAATGCAAACAAACAACCAACCTAAATAACCCAAACAACAATATGTTGTTACAATATAAATTATGTGAATAAACATCCTTAATTGCATTTTTTCTTGATTACCTCTTTAGTTTAGTTTTAGAGGCATTATTCTAATTAATCTAGATTTTTTTCTTTTTAAAGATATACTATAAACTAAATATTCCAAATTTTAATTTATTTATTTTGGTAACAATAGTTAAAATTTGCGTGTAAATGGAAGGAAAGACCAAACTCGGCATTTCCTTACATACGCACATAGCTTGTAATTTGTATTGTAAAAAACTTCCCCTATTATGTAATGTAATGAAATGAAATGTAATATATATATATAGAGAGAGAGAGAGAGAGAGATACGGACATATCTTCTTCTTGCACCCGAAAAGCCTTTGTCTTTCTCTCTCTACCACTCTCCCTCTTTCTCTCTCTCTCTTTCTCTATCTAGAGCGCGTCCTTGCGCGTTGTCAGTATGTTTTTATTGACGCCATTGAAATTGGGTTAAATCGGGTTGAATCGGATTGAACAGAAACAGATAATTTGTATTCCTACTTTTCTTTTTCCTCTCAATCTTTCGTTTGTGTGGGTTAAATTATGCCCTCTATTCAAATCGTGCCTATCCTCAGATCTTAGTGTTTTCTCGACGAGATTCGGCATCTGGGTTTTAATCTGATTGGTGGGTTTTCGATAAATCTGGTTTTTGATTCTTTGATCTGAGATTTCGATTCATGTTTGATTGGGATATCCGTTTCCTTTTGCTTCTGTATCCGATCAAGCTCTCCGACAGATTCTCTTAATTTTGTTTTCCTTAATCGGTAGATGAAGGATCTGTTGTTCCTAGATTGAATCCGAGTGGCTCTTTTTCGGTCGTTGCCAGATACGAACGAAATCTGTGTGTTTGGTTTTCCGTTTGATCAGATTCTGAGAATCGATGGAAATCTGATTCATCATCCGCATAACAAATTAAAAAAAAAAAGCAAAACTTGTTTGTTGGCTTATGTTTTGATCTTCTTCGATTTTCTTACAGTTTCTTGTGTGCAGAGCAAAATGCAATCCGACAATGGAAAGCTTTTCATCGGCGGGATATCTTGGGACACCAATGAGGAACGTCTCAAGGAGTATTTCAGCAGCTTTGGAGAAGTGATCGAGGCTGTGATCTTGAAAGATCGTACCACGGGTCGTGCCCGTGGCTTCGGGTTTGTAGTGTTTGCTGATCCAGCTGTTGCTGAGATCGTTATAACGGAAAAGCATAATATTGATGGGAGATTGGTATGTTTCTTGATGCTTACACTCTTCTCGGCATTCATTCTGTACAATGTAACTTGTTTTCGAAGCTTCTTTATGCAATTAAGCCTTTAAAGTTCCCATTTCATTCCGATTAACCATCAAAGAGTTTACAATATTGTATTGAATTGACGTTTCCTTCCTTCTTTGACTCGAGTTTTGAGAATAAATACTGTTTCTTTCACATGAGAGCTTAGTTTTTAATTTGTTCATCTTTTGCAGGTTGAAGCCAAGAAAGCTGTTCCCAGAGACGACCAGAACATAGTAAATAGAAGCAACAGCAGTAGCATCCAAGGATCACCCGGTGGTCCAGGTCGCACAAGGAAGATATTTGTTGGAGGATTACCCTCTTCGGTTACAGAGAGCGATTTCAAGACGTATTTTGAGCAGTTTGGGACAACTACGGATGTGGTTGTTATGTATGACCACAACACACAAAGGCCTAGAGGTTTTGGATTCATAACTTATGATTCCGAGGAGGCGGTTGAAAAAGTATTGCTCAAGACATTCCATGAGCTTAACGGTAAAATGGTTGAGGTTAAGCGAGCTGTTCCAAAAGAGCTATCTCCAGGTCCAAGTCGCAGCCCGCTTGGTGCTGGTTACAGCTACGGAGTTAATAGGGTCAGTAACCTCCTCAACGGATATGCTCAAGGATTTAATCCCGCTGCAGTTGGAGGGTATGGACTTAGGATGGATGGTCGTTTCAGTCCGGTTGGTGGTGGAAGAAGCGGTTTTGCGAATTTTGGCTCTGGATATGGGGTGAATGTGAACTTTGAGCAGGGGCTGCCCACAGGGTTCACGGGAGGTACAAGTTTTAATGGAAACGTCGACTATGGCCGAGGAATGAGCCCATACTACATTGGTAACACAAACCGGTTTGGTCCTGCCGTTGGTTATGAAGGAGGCAATGGAGGAGGAAACTCATCCTTCTTTAGTTCGGTTACACGGAACCTATGGGGAAACAACGGGGGTCTTAACTATAACAACAACACTACAAACTCGAATTCCAATACATACATGGGAGGATCAACAAGTGGGAACAACACACTTAGCGGTCCATTTGGAAATTCGGGAGTCAATTGGGGTGCTCCTGGAGGAGGAAACAATGCTGTTAGTAACGAGAATGTGAAGTTTGGTTATGGAGGAAACGGTGAATCTGGTTTTGGGTTGGGAACAGGTGGATATGCAGCAAGAAACATAGGGGTTAGCAAGGCAGCACCATCATCTTCATTCTCTTCTGCCTCGGCAACCAACAACACGGGTTATGATGCAGCAGGACTTGCAGAGTTTTACGGGAATGGTGCAGTCTATAGTGATCCCACATGGAGGTCACCAACTCCTGAGACAGAAGGGCCTGCTGGTTTTAGCTATGGGATTGGAGGAGGAGGTCCTTCTTCGGATGTTTCAGCTAGAAGTTCATCTCCAGGTTATGTTGGCAGTTACAGTGTGAACAAGAGGCAATCAAACAGAGGTAATATGAGTTAAGACTTAAATGTAATCTTTGCTATAACACGTGATTCTATATGCTTAAAGAATGCCATGAGCTAGCTGATAAGGAAGGGAATAGAAAGCCTAGATAGTTTCCAAATCACACTTTGGCTTGATTTTGATTGTCTTCTAAATATTTCGGGAATAAACAAACCATGGTTTAGGGTCTTGAACAAATAGTGAATTGGCTTTTCCTCAGAAACAGAAACTTGCTTCCATACGTAATGCTAAAAGCAGTAGCCATTCTGCCTCCTTACTATTATCTAGTTCATCAGGGATCATTTACAGGAAGAAAGTTTATTTTCGTGCTTTAGATATGCGCTCATGGAGCTAGGAAACAAACTTTTAATATTATGCATTGCTCAAACCAGAGTCTCTGGGAAGTCTAAGAAACATGTGATGAAGAAACCCAATTGCGTTACTGGTTTCTTATCACCCTTCTTCTTCTTCTCTGAATTATTTTCTCCCTTTTTTTCGCTTTGTGTTGCAGGAATTGCTACTTAGTACAATCGTTTTTGTTTTACCACGATATTGTAGGCGAGCCATCACGGTGAACGATCTGTGTCTTTTGGCGAATCTTTTAGAATATCTTCTCCTTCATACAAAGCCCATGAGGACGAAACTTGATCATATCATCAGCTAGAGCTAACCAGAAAATCCCACAGATTTTTCTGTCATGGTTTGGTCTTCTAAATTCATTGGTCCTCCTCCTAGGCTTTTTTTCTGCTTTCTTTTTCCTTTTTCTTTTTTTTTCTTCTTTCTATGAGGGACAGAAGAAACTGTACCAGTCTCTGGCGAGGCGGCAATACAGAAGAAGAGTTCAAAACAAAAACCAAAAAAAAAAAAAAAAGGATCCTTCTTCCTCAGTTTTCTTTATTGTCATGTAATGGTTCATCTTCTTCTTCTTCTTTTTCTTGGGGTTATGGTTAAGGTTTGTGTTTTGAGGCAGATTTGTACTAGAGGATATATGTTTCTTTTGTTTTTAAGGTTTTTGTTTTTGATAGTGTGAGATATGGAAAGAGGATTTAGCCATCTAGGGCTTTCGAGAATAAGTCTTTTTTATCACTATGAGATTATTTTGTTCTCAAGCTGTTTGTATGTCTTATGCGAACGCAAGCAAACTCGTTTCTGCTCATGTACCTCTATTTTTATAGAAACTATTTTTTTTTATGTTTTATCGATTTCTCTCTTATGTTATTATTCTTTAATATTATGAATCCCTTATTGATTATTTGATTTATGATATTCCAATATTTTTATGTATTCTCCTCACAAATTCTTATCTCAAACATGATTTGTGAGTTTTGAATCCTAGAGCAACATAAATTAATGCAAGTTTTCGCATAGAATATCGAATAGACAACGTATTCGACGAACTACTTAAATAAAACTGATGAAAGAGAGGAATAGTGAAATATTTTGCTAGAAAAAATGGGTTATCCGGGATTAAAGTTTTAGACTAAATAAAGCTACATCAGTTGTGCAAATTATAGACTTATATCGATGATTTTTCATTAGAAGCAACCAATTCATGGTGATCTGAAGCATCCACCATGTTAGTTAGATTCGAATCATTTTATTATGGTCTCAAAACTGGCCAACATGACGACTTAAGTGACAAAAGTATTCGGCTTAATCTAAGTTTTAGGTACAAGTATCCAAAAAAAAACAAAAAAACAAAACAAACTTGGGAGCCAAGCCACCACTAAGAGTTTTTAGGTGGGGTTATTAACCCAAAAAAAAAAAGTAATTGTAATAGTTAAGAACCGGTTCTTAGGAGGGGTTCTTAGCTACCTGTCAATAGCTAATTCGCCGGAATTTTTTTTTTGTCAGATTTTTTTTTTTCCTTAACTTTAATTTAAAAAAAAAATTCTTAACTTTAAAAAAAAAAACTTTTTCTTAACTTCAACTTTAAAATTCTTAACTTTTTAAATTTTTTATATATATTTTTTTAAGAACCCCTAATGAGATTCACCATTGGAGGTGAAAAAATTTATGGGGTTCTAAATTTTTAAATAATCAAAATTTATGATTAAAAAATTGGTAAGAACCCATGAGGGGTTCTCACCATTGGAGATGGTCAAGAAAGCTTCGCTTACATATTTTTTTTTCCTTTTACTGATTAATTAATTAATACGTTTAAAATAATTAAGATTTCCTTCGCAAAATATCAGAATGCACTTTCACCGTTTATTCTTGCAAAATAAACACTTTCAACTATTATGACATTTTTTACATTATTTATTTTCATTACACTGTTCATTTTTCATATATATCAATAAGACCATCTCCATTGCACACTTTGATGAGTGTCTTTACAATATTTTATATTAAAATTTTAGCAGATACCGTGTCTTGGTGTCTCTGGGAAGACACCCACTTTTTTACAGAATCGCCACGTGTCACAGCATCATTGGCTAAGAAAATAAAATATTAATAAAAATAATATTTTTAAACTAAAAAAAAAAAAAAAAAAAAGGAAGACATCCTGTGCAGTATAAGCGATGGTGATGCTCTAAATGGCTTGAAACAAGGCAAATGAAAGGATATTTTTTGTTTTTGTCACAAAAGGGAATAATAGATGCATCCATCTTGGAATTAGATAGAATGAGAGCATACATCATAGACCATATATAGTTAAGTTGTGTATGGAAAAACAAACAATATTGTGCTTGATTAATAGTTTTGAGCTTCTACTTATTTGGGTGTCGGTGTCACGGGAGCGCTGCAAGCTTTAGGGTTCTGAGTTCCCAAGAGTTTGGGACTTATGTTTGAGCACTGGAAAGTCGCTGGACCATCCGCTCCATTGTACTTAATATCAATGTCTCCAATCTCTACGTTCTTGCACGGATATCCCTTGCTGCACAATAGCTTCACTGCATCCTTGTTCCCTGATGTTCCTCTGATCCTCTTGAAGCTTATGTTCACCAGTTTAATCGTTGATGATTTCTGTGAATGTAAAAGAAACAAAAAAGATTGAAAAATCATGATGTTTTTTTCAGAACCGGATAAATGATCTTTGGTTGAAACCCTAAACTAATCATCAAGTATGCAGAAAATTGGATTCTTTTTGGGACTTGAGGTGTTCATGATAAGAGCCTAATACATATATATATATGGATTCTATCAAAATAGAGGATATAAAGATACGTTACCGTCTTGTTGCATTGGTTCCAAGGGCAGTACTCTTGGTCGATGAGGATTGGGTTGCTAACGTCCTTGACAATGATATCCTCGAAATGAATATCGGAGGCGGTGGTGGAGCAAGCAGCAGAAGGCCATGTCTTGATCCTCAACCCGTTGTCAGTCTGTTGGAGGGTGCAGTTCACGACTCTTATGCCGCTGACATCTTGCTCGTGTCCGTACCTTCCAAGGCTTCCCACACTGATTCCGTGTCCCGGACCGCACACGACTTTCTCCACGTGAAGGTTCTTCATCCCGTCTCCGACAGAGATGCAGTCGTCTCCTGTGGAGATGAAGGAGTTAAGGATCTTCACTCCGTCACTTCTTCCCAAATGGATCCCGTCAGTGTTGGGGCTGTCTTCTGGAGCGGTGATCTTGATGTTATACATAGTCATGTTCTTGGCTCCGAGCACGTTTATGTGGAAGTTCTTGGCATCTATCGAGGATATGTCTCTTATCTCAGCGTTCTCCACGAAATCAAACCTTATACTCTGCAAACAAAAAAAAAGACATAAAAATCAGTAATTAGTTGTTTCCTTCAACCAAAAGCCAATTAAATTCTGATATATCAAGCTTTCAAAATCGTTCATGGTTTTAATTAATAGTTTTGTGTGCAAATTAGCAATCCATTAGGGATGATTTACGCCACACGTATTATCAAAAGTTGGTCGCTTGCAGAACCAAAATGCCCTAAACTTCACCCCATGACTAGTGGGACGCTAAGGCCAACTAAAAACTTGGTAATAATTTCTAAAATCTCAAAGGCAATTAAAGACTAGACAGAAGCACATACGATGGGAAGTTTCTTGCAGTTGAAAGTCTTGTGGCAGTTATTGACCCTCCAAGCTACGTTTCCTTTACCGTCGAAGGCTCCACCTCCGTTCAGCTTAAACCCATTAAGGTTGCCAAAGACGACCCATTTTTCCTTTCCGTTGATCAAGTTACCGTCAGCTTTGACAGTGCCTTTAAGGGTGATCTCCACTGGAGCTTTGCATGGACCCCTCAGCTCGATCTCACCAAGCTTGAACTCTCCTTTTGGGATTACCACTTTGCTCGGTGGCGTAGATTGGCATGCCGATGTGAATGCTTTCAGAAGTGCCTGCATATATTAACCCTAACGACTAAGCCAAAAATATGGTTTTGTAGATTTCTTGGAGAGCAAGAAAAGGAAAAGCAATATAACTAACCTGAGTAATATCAGAACCCGAAGAAGAACCAATGGTGAATACCTCAGCATTAGCTGAAAATCCCAACAAACAGAGAACAAAAATTGTAGAAACTCCAAAATGTGCACCCATTGTTGTTTTTTAGTTTATTTAATTACTAGTAATATTACTACTATTTACTATTCAACGTTGTTTTGTTTTATGGGATTTGATTAAGCCCGAGTTTACATTTATATAGTGGGTTGGGTATAGAGAATTAGAGATGTTCAAGTCTAATTTTTCATTTTTTCTCACCACCTCTCGTTTTTTAGGTTGTTTGACCCACGTCTTAGACCATCCGCATAGCAAGATCCTGTGTCTTCCGTAAGACATTGTATCTTTCCAAAAGTGATGATGTGTCACGACGTGATTTAGCTATACAATTAGTGACCAATTTAACTTGTGACAAATCAACTTTCTTTTTTGCTCAAGATGACAAATCAACTTTAGCTACTGTTTGACAAACTCAATCAAATTTGACTAAGCAAATAAAATTATAAACGACATATCATTCAAAATATGGTCAGGTTAATTAACAGTTTCACAAACATTCATGTACACACAATAGAACCACTATTTTTTCGTTTGGGGTCGAAAACACACAATAATACCACTTAATTAATTTGTTTTTTTTTTCATTTAAACCCACACATGCATGTGACATTTGTGATGTGTTTCAAGGAATCCATCGAAAGTGCAACATGGTTGCTAGATTTTGAGTGATGCTCCCAATTTAAGGTTGTCTTTTCTTGTTTTTGACTTCGAGTAATCTATCTACGGCAATTTTGTCCTTGAGTAAGTCTTTACCGTAGCGTCCTATGCACGATCTTTGAAACGGTTTTTTTGGAGGCATTTTGTCTTTTTAGTTCGTTGTCTCAGAGTAACCCGAATATGGAATGGTCCAACAACACGAAGTTTTCAAAGCATGCGAAACTTGAAGCTTGCACGTGAATTTCTATTTTGTTGCAACTTTTAATCAAGTTTTTTTAATTTTTTTACCTCAAATACTTTTAAAAATTAGCAACATCAGTATAAATGGCTATTAAATTTTATGAATTATTTTCAAGAACTTTTTACCACCTCACAGCCCTCGGACCCCGAGGTTTCAGTCCGGTATATTACCGAGAAAGTTTCAGCATCTACGAATCATGCACTAGTCTTAGATCCATCAGAAGACGAAATCAAAGCAGCCCTATTCGACATTAACCCGGATAAAGCCCCGGGACCAGATGGGATGACAAGTAGATTTTACCAAAGATTCTGGCAAGTCATAAGCCTATTATTTTGAAGGACGAATGATGAATATTCTATATCGAAAGTAAGATAGAGTTTTAAACAATATATAAAATACATGAATTAATTTATTTATTGCCAATTAATTCTGAGTTATACTTTGCAAATCAATATGTTAAAATTTAAAAAGATATTCGTATGCAGAAAATATATATATAAATCTTTTAGTTTTATTACATTATTATGCACGCACACATCTACATACATGTGTCGGCATCAAAGAGAAACATATTTGTTTTTTACAGTTTTTCAAAAGTCTCCCTTATGTGACTTTCAAATTTTTTTTAAAAGAATGAAAAACAAAATTGGATATGAAAGCCCTAGATGTTGATCTGAGCTTCTACGTTTTACTTAGTTGTGTGCCTTGACCGCGGGTCCACCGCTACAAGCCTTTGGGTTCTGGGTTCCGACAAGCTTAGGCGTGACGTTTGAGCACTGGAAAGTGGCTGGACCATCGGCTCCACTGTACTTAATATCAATGTCTCCAATCTCAACGTTCTCACATGGATGTCCCTTGCTGCACAATAGCTTCACTGCGTCCTTGTTGCCTGATGTTCCTCTAATCTTACTGAATCTTATGTCCACCAGCTTAATCGTTGATGGTTTCTGCAAATAGAAACAACATTTGGGAATCAGAATCATACATGTTTTTTTGTCATACCGGAACCTAGACTAATTAATTATGAAACCAAACGTATATATATAGCTAGTATAGCAACCAGTGATTAGAATACGATATAACAACATGGTGAATCCTCAAGAACTAGAAAGCCATCAGAATAATATGTTTGTTGCAAGACCGGGACTCTATCAAGATGAAAGATACGTTACCTGCTTGTCGCATTGGTTCCAAGGGCAGTACTCCTGGTCGATGAGGATTGCGTTGCTAACGTTGTTAAGGATGATATCCTCAAAATGAATACCGGAGGCGGTGGTGGTGCATTTCGCAGATGGCCATGTCTTGATCCTCAGGCCGTTGTCAGTCCCCAGGAGGGTGCAGTTCACGACCCTAACGCCGACGACGTCTTGCTCCCATCCGTACCTTCCAAGGCTTCCGACACTGATTCCGTGTCCAGGACCGCACACGACTTTCTCGATGAGAAGATTCTTCATCCCGTCTCCGACCGAGATGCAGTCATCTCCGGTGGCGATCTTAGTGTTGAGGATCTTGACTCCGTCACATCTTCCCAAATGGATACCGTCAGTGTTGGGGCTTTCTGCTGGAGCGGAGATCTTGATGTTATCAAATGTCATGTTCTTGCCACTGATAACGTTTATGTGGAAGTTCTTTGCATCTACTGAGGTTATGTCTCTAATGTCAGCGTTATCCACGAAATCAAACCTTACACTCTGCAACAACAACATATGTGCGCAATTAACTAAACACAATTGGTGGTAGTTTAGAGAAATCTCAAATTAGGGGTGTTAAAGACAGAAACACATACGATGGGAAGTTTCTTGCACTCGAAAGTCTTGTGGCAGTTATTGGTCCTCCAAGATGCATTGCCTTCACCGTCAAATGTTCCACCTCCGTTCAACTTAAACCCATTAATTTTTTCGAAGACCACCCATCTATCCTTTCCTTGGATGGCGCTACCGTCAGCTTTGACAGTGCCTTGCAGGGTGATCTCAATTGGAGATTTGCATGGACCCGTCATCGCGATCTCGCCAAGCTTGTACTCACCTTTCGGGATTACCACCTGGCTTGGTGCCGGAGCTTGGCATGCTGATGTGAATGCTTTCAGAAGTGCCTTCATTGAAACCCCAACGAGCACGTAAGCCCAAAAAAGTAATGGTTTATAGATTGCTTGGGGTGCAAGAAATGAAAAGCAATATATAGAACTAACCTGAGTGATATCAGAACCTGGAGAGCCAGCAACCTTGAACACCTCGGCATTGGCTGAATATCCCAGCAAACATAGAACGAAAATTGTAGAAATTTCGAAATAGGAACCCATTATTTCTTTTATTTTTATTTTTTATTTTTTTTTTTTTATTTTTTTTTGGTTTTCTGATATTTTAATGAAGCATTTCTTTATATAGTGCCTTGAATGGAGAGATGTTGAAGCACCATTTTCTCTCAACGTCTCGTTTTTAGGTTGTTTGACCTATTTTTAAGGAGAAACTAGTGTATTGACCCAAAAAGAGGACAACCTAGCGTTCTATTAAACAAAAGACTTGTTCTACTCTTGTTTATAGCATTCGTATTTCATTTAACCAAAAAAAAATAGCATTCGTATAAATATATTACATACTTTTAAGGTTAATTAATTCTTTTATCTGAAATATGTTTTTTTTAAATACGAAATTAACTAATTAGCTAAAACATGTTATCATACACACTCGGAAAAGTGAACCCTATTCGAACAAAACAATTGTTTACGCTTAGTTTACATGTTAAAATAGTGTGTATTTTTTACTGAAATTAATTAACCACTATACTTTTATCAAAATTCCTTTACAAACTGTAAATGCAAATTCTAGATGTAAACGAAAACGATGTTATTTGTGTTTATATACAATTTGTAGGAAATGTTCAACTACAAAAAGTTGAATATTCATTTTCAAATATATAAATATGGTTTTTTTTTTTTTTGATAACTCATGGGTAAATCCGAGCTGAAGCCCCCTTGGGAGAGAGCCCACAGATAGGCCATCTCTCTGGATATTCAAATAGACCCTAAAACATGGGTTCATATCCGTGTGGATGTCAAGAAAATAGTGAAAATGTTTCCGAGGACGCTCGAACCTGGGACATCGACAATTGCACGCCAAGAGACCTCGGCCCCTCAAACCCCTGGATCACCATCGCCCGGACTAAATATAGTATTTTGATTGGTAAACGCAAATCAAATACAAATATTTATAAACAAAAAGGTATATTAATTACTAAACTCAACTACAAATATTTACGTTTGTTTATAAATATGATATTTTGATTAATAAACGCAATTGAAATACAAATATTATAATTCTCAAAAATATTAATATGGTGATAAAATCGATGTGAAACTTAAATCATGTTAGACCATCCACATTGCAGACATCAATTTGATGTCTTCCGCTTTTTTTAAAAAAAAAATTGTTTTTTTATTGTCGCGACACGTCATCACCTTTTGTCAAGACATTGTGTCTTGCGGAAGACACAGATCCTCCGCTGTGGATGGTCTTAGCATTTAGACTTTGGCTTGATCTAAAACTGTGGTGCGTGAGGTTTGAGTCCTATCTGTCTATGTAGAGCGTGTCGTTGTAGACAACAACAATACACAAACATTCATGTACATACAATAATACCACTTAATTAATTTTTTTTTTCATTTAAACCCATACATGCATGTGCCATGTGTGATGTGTTTAAAGGAATCCATCGAAAGTGCAACATGGTTGCTAGATTTTGAGTGATGCTCCCAATTTAAGGTTGTCTTTTCTTGTTTTTGACTTCGAGTAATCTATCTACGGCAATTTTGTCCTTGAGTAAGTCTTTACCGTAGCGTCCTATGCACGATCTTTGAAACGGTTTTTTTTGGAGGCATTTTGTCTTTTTAGTTCGTTGTCTCAGAGTAACCCGAATATGGAATGGTCCAACAACACGCAGTTTTCAAAGCATGCGAAACTTGAAGCTTGCACGTGAATTTCTATTTTGTTGCAACTTTTAATCAAGTTTTTTTATTTTTTTACCTCAAATACTTTTAAAAATTAGCAACATCAGTATAAATGGCTATTAAAATTTATGAATGGTTCTACCTGAACCAAAACCAATCCGATCCAAAAAAGATTATATGAATGGTTCGACCTGAATCAACACGGATCAGCATTAGTTGATCTATCCTAAAATTAATTCGATAGTGAAATATTATCGAGATGAATTGGTTAGAATGGCTATTATTTTGAAGGACGAATGATGAATATTCTATATCGAAAGTAAGATAGAGTTTTAAATAATATATAAGATACATGAATTAATTAATTGATTATCAATTAATTTTGAATTAGACGTTGCAAATCAATATGTTAAAATTGAAAAGATATTCGTATGCTGAAAAGATATATATAAGTCTTTTAGTTTTTTTTATTAGTTGATAAATTTATCCTACATGTGTGAGAAAATGGTCTCAGGCACTTTTCCCCACAAATTTTTTCCGATGCGTTTTTCAAATTTGAATTAATCTCCACCACCCATTTTCAATCTTACCTAATATCCACCAAGCTTTTTCAAATCTCATCAACTCTCCGGCGAGTCTATTTTATAGTTTCAAAAATGGCAAAAACTTTGTTTCTGAGAAACAGGGAGAGCTTGAAGACGAAGATAGGAAAAGCCTCTTACCCTTCAAGGCTTTTAACGATCTGAGAAGCTTTTCTCCCTGTTTGGGAAGTATAGTACTACTCCTTGCAACGAGTTTACACAAGATCTAGCCTTGGGCTACGAAAGTTTTTGTTTGGATACTGCTCCATTTTCCTCTGGTGTGAGCAAAAATTCTGGGCACTTATATCTCTGTCAATCTACATGTCCTTACTAATAGTTCATATTTGCTCTGGGTTTACGAAGATTTGAAGTATTAAGTCGATTTCAAAGATGTCGAGTCAAATCTCTGCTCCTCCAACCGCTGGAGCTCTGACGGGGACTCCTCTAACATAACAAGCCTCCGTCTCCATGAATTTCGGTGAATCTTCATAGATCCCTCCCATCTCTTGCTGAAGAACAGATTCAAAAATCTGCAAAGCCTCGTCAAACTTTCGTGAAATCTTCGACAACCCTCCGTCAAGACCACCGCGCAACTCCGAATTTCGTGGCGTGTTTGTACAACAAAGCCGCATTTGTAGTGAGAGAATTCGAATTTTGAATCTCTCCTAGACCACCGTCAAGCCTTCGGGAGCTTCCCCTCCGCCGAATATGTCCTTCCCGGAGAGATTATTTTAGTCTGAATATCGAATCCTTTCCGAAACCACTGTCACCTCCTCTCTTTCTTGTTCGACTTTGAACTCTTCTAGCCTTGTGCTAAGTCTTTACTAGAAATTTGAAGCTATAAGATCTCTGCGACTCTGCCATAGTTACAGTTTTTTTGCCAACTCAAGTCTTCGAACAATACAAGCTCTTTTTCATAAGCTTTCTAGCCTAGTGCTAAGTTGTTGTTATTGGGTTGTACAAATTTTCTAAGCTGACTAATTAACAGACGTGTTTCACAAAAGTTCACGGTGAAGCCGGTGTTTTGAACTCAAATTCGAACTCATTCATCTGCTATTTCCACATTTTTTGGCGTGTATTCCAACTGGAAGTCCACGTTCTAATTTCTACTTGGCGAGCTGGAAAGGAAGGATTTTTTTTTGGACTCGACCCACAACAAAATAAACCTAAGAAGAATTTCCCTCCTAACGAGGACGATTGGATTAAAACCTCTAAAATCATAAGGTTTTTAATTGGTTTTGTGGTATCCTATAAACTATCAAAAATCGATAATGAATGCGATCGGTTGGAATTGTCAGGGGGTCGGTTATGATCTGACAAAAGAGCACCTGGAAGAGCTTCACAAATGTTTCCAACCGAGTTTTTTACTTTCTACAAGACATGCAAGTTCATTTTGGATACGACCATGTTTTTAAAGTTGAACCGAGAGGCCGAAGCGGAGGATTAGCACTTTTTTATATGGACGAGCCGAAGGTTACAATTGGTTATTCGGATGATCGCATGATTGATATTGAGTCTACATTTGAAGGTCATAAGATCTTTATGACCTTTGTGTATGGAGATCCGGTTGTAAAAAACTGAGAACGAGTTTGGGAAAGACTCACGAGGATCAGTCTTAATCGACGAGATGCATGGTTCATGATCGGGGATTTTAACAAAATTACGGGCAACCATGAGAAACGGGGAGGACGAAGAAGAACAAAAAACTCCTTTATACCGTTTCGTACTATACTCGAAGATTGCGGGATGTTAGAATTCCCATATAAGGGTAACTCATTCTCATGGGTGGGAAAGAGTCGATCCGGGAAAGTAAAATGCCGATTGGATCGGGCGGTAGCTAACGGGGAATGGCACTATCTCTTCTCCCACACTTCTGTGGAGTATCTTAAACTCTGGGGATCGGACCACCGACCTGTCCTATCTCGAATCCAAGCAAGACCTCAAAACAAGAAAAAAACTTTTAGATTTGATAAGAGATGGATAGGGAAACCCGGTCTTAAAGAAGCAGTAATCTCGGGATGGGACCTTTTTGATGGTGTTGCACGTTGGGACATCCATCAAAAAATAGCCTCATGTCGTAGTAATATCTCCAGTTGGAAGAAGACCCTCCCTACAAACACGACAAGACTCATTGAAGAGCTGAAATATCAATTAGATAGAGCTCAAGATGACGAAAATACTACCCTAGAAGAGATTGAAGAAATCAGAAGACAACTTTGTATGGCATTTCGTGAGGAGGAACAATTTTGGCAGCAAAAAAGCCGAAACCTCTGGCACACAAAAGGAGACAGAAATACAAAATTTTACCATGCCATTACTAAACAGAGGCGGGCTCAAAACCGTATTATTTGCCTTAAAGATCGGAATGGGAGATGGGTCGAGAACGCATATGGTATTGAAAGAGTTGCAACTAATTATTTTCAAGAACTTTTTACCACCTCACAGCCCTCGGACCCCGAGGTTTCACTCCGGTATATTACCGAGAAAGTTTCAGCATCTACGAATCATGCACTAGTCTTAGATCCATCAGAAGAAGAAATCAAAGTTGCCTTATTCGACATTAACCCGGATAAAGCCCCAGGACCAGATGGGATGACAAGTAGATTTTACTAAAGATTCTGGCAAGTCATAAGCCTATTATTTTAAAGGACGAATGATGAATATTCTATATCGAAAGTAAAATAGAGTTTTAAACAATATATAAGATACATGAATTAATTTATTTATTGCCAATTAATTTTGAGTTATACGTTGCAAATCAATATGTTAAAATTTAAAAAGATATTCGTATGCAAAAAATATATATATAAATCTTTTAGTTTTATTACATTATTATGCACGCACACATCTACATACATGTGTTGGCATCAAAGAGAAACATATTTTTTTTTTACAGTTTTTCAAAAGTCTCCCTTATGTGACTTTCAAATTTTTTTTAAAAGAATGAAAAACAAAATTGGATATGAAAGCCCTAGATGTTGATCTGAGCTTCTACGTTTTACTTAGTTGTGTGCCTTGACCGCGGGTCCACCGCTACAAGCCTTTGGGTTCTGGGTTCCTACAAGCTTAGGCGTGACGTTTGAGCACTGGAAAGTGGCTGGACCATCGGCTCCACTGTACTTAATATCAATGTCTCCAATCTCAACGTTCTCACATGGATGTCCCTTGCTGCACAATAGCTTCACTGCGTCCTTGTTGCCTGATGTTCCTCTAATCTTACTGAATCTTATGTCCACCAGCTTAATCGTTGATGGTTTCTGCAAATAGAAACAACATTTGGGAGTCAGAATCATACATGTTTTTTTGTCATACCGGAACCTAGACTAATTAATTATGAAACCAAACGTATATATATAGCTAGTATAGCAACCAGTGATTAGAATACGATATAACAACATGGTGAATCCTCAAGAACTAGAAAGCCATCAGAATAATATGTTTGTTGCAAGACCGGGACTCTATCAAGATGAAAGATACGTTACCTGCTTGTCGCATTGGTTCCAAGGGCAGTACTCCTGGTCGATGAGGATTGCGTTGCTAACGTTGTTAAGGATGATATCCTCAAAATGAATACCGGAGGCGGTGGTGGTGCATTTCGCAGATGGCCATGTCTTGATCCTCAGGCCGTTGTCAGTCCCCAGGAGGGTGCAGTTCACGACCCTAACGCCGACGACGTCTTGCTCCCATCCGTACCTTCCAAGGCTTCCGACACTGATTCCGTGTCCAGGACCGCACACGACTTTCTCGATGAGAAGATTCTTCATCCCGTCTCCGACCGAGATGCAGTCATCTCCGGTGGCGATCTTAGTGTTGAGGATCTTGACTCCGTCACATCTTCCCAAATGGATACCGTCAGTGTTGGGGCTTTCTGCTGGAGCGGAGATCTTGATGTTATCAAATGTCATGTTCTTGCCACTGATAACGTTTATGTGGAAGTTCTTTGCATCTACTGAGGTTATGTCTCTAATGTCAGCGTTATCCACGAAATCAAACCTTACACTCTGCAACAACAACATATGTGCGCAATTAACTAAACACAGTTGGTGGTAGTTTAGAGAAATCTCAAATTAGGGGTGTTAAAGACAGAAACACATACGATGGGAAGTTTCTTGCACTCGAAAGTCTTGTGGCAGTTATTGGTCCTCCAAGATGCATTGCCTTCACCGTCAAATGTTCCACCTCCGTTCAACTTAAACCCATTAATTTTTTCGAAGACCACCCATCTATCCTTTCCTTGGATGGCGCTACCGTCAGCTTTGACAGTGCCTTGCAGGGTGATCTCAATTGGAGATTTGCATGGACCCGTCATCGCGATCTCGCCAAGCTTGTACTCACCTTTCGGGATTACCACCTGGCTTGGTGCCGGAGCTTGGCATGCTGATGTGAATGCTTTCAGAAGTGCCTTCATTGAAACCCCAACGAGCACGTAAGCCCAAAAAAGTAATGGTTTATAGATTGCTTGGGGTGCAAGAAATGAAAAGCAATATATAGAACTAACCTGAGTGATATCAGAACCTGGAGAGCCAGCAACCTTGAACACCTCGGCATTGGCTGAATATCCCAGCAAACATAGAACGAAAATTGTAGAAATTTCGAAATAGGAACCCATTATTTCTTTTATTTTTATTTTTTATTTTTTATTTTTTATTTTTTTTTGGTTTTCTGATATTTTAATGAAGCATTTCTTTATATAGTGCCTTGAATGGAGAGATGTTGAAGCACCATTTTCTCTCAACGTCTCGTTTTTAGGTTGTTTGACCTATTTTTAAGGAGAAACTAGTGTATTGACCCAAAAAGAGGACAACCTAGCGTTCTATTAAACAAAAGACTTGTTCTACTCTTGTTTATAGCATTCGTATTTCATTTAACCAAAAAAAAATAGCATTCGTATAAATATATTACATACTTTTAAGGTTAATTAATTCTTTTATCTGAAATATGTTTTTTTTAAATACGAAATTAACTAATTAGCTAAAACATGTTATCATACACACTCGGAAAAGTGAACCCTATTCGAACAAAACAATTGTTTACGCTTAGTTTACATGTTAAAATAGTGTGTATTTTTTACTGAAATTAATTAACCACTATACTTTTATCAAAATTCCTTTACAAACTGTAAATGCAAATTCTAGATGTAAACGAAAACGATGTTATTTGTGTTTATATACAATTTGTAGGAAATGTTCAACTACAAAAAGTTGAATATTCATTTTCAAATATATAAATATGGTTTTTTTTTTTATAACTCATGGGTAAATCCGAGCTGAAGCCCCCTTGGGGGAGAGCTCACAGATAGACCATCTCTCTGGATATTCAAATAAACCCTAAAACATGGGTCCATATCCGTGTGGATGTCAAGAAAATAGTGCAAATGTTCCCGAGGAATCTCGAACCTGGGACCTCGACAATTGCACGCCAAGAGACCTCGGCCCCTCAAACCCCTGGATCACCATCGCCCGGACTAAATATGGTATTTTGATTGGTAAACGCAAATCAAATACAAATATTTAAAAACAAAAAGGTATATTAATTACTAAACTCAACTACAAATATTTACGTTTGTTTATAAATATGGTATTTTGATTAATAAACGCAATTGAAATACAAATATTATAATTCTCAAAAATATTAATATGGTGATAAAATCGATGTGAAACTTAAATCATGTTAGCGTTTAGACTTTGGCTTGATCTAAAACTGTGGTGCGTGAGGTTTGAGTCCTATCTGTCTATGTAGAGCGTGTCGTTGTAGACAACAACATGCCTTTATCGAATGCATGTTTATAGTACTTAGAGGTGCGCAGTATAGCTTCTATTGTTCTTACGCAATCGTGTAAGTGATGATTAGAACCTTTAAAGGACTTCTCTCTAGCTAGATTCGGCATTAATTCTTTTAACCTGAACTAAACCGAATATTTTGATTTCCGAATTGAAATGAACCGAACTTTAATTTTGGTGTACTTTTGTGTCTTTGATTTCCGAATTAATTTTGGTGTACTCTAACTATGATGGCCGTTTTTCAAATAATATATGCTGTAGCAATTTTTCCCAAGTCTCTTTTAGGTGGATCGTGAAGAGATTAGAGTCTTTTTTGTGTGTGTGGACATGATTGTAGTCTAAATATAAGAAGAAAGATAAAAATATGCAAGTTACCTAA
Source organism: Eutrema japonicum (assembly GCA_030161315.1). Lineage (NCBI taxonomy): Eukaryota > Viridiplantae > Streptophyta > Magnoliopsida > Brassicales > Brassicaceae > Eutrema > Eutrema japonicum. The sequence continues at coordinate 44,453,250 of BSQW01000002.1, read as the reverse complement.
CGGCTTCACTAAAAATGTGATTTTAGATCAATCTTTTGATGGGTGTTTTATAAGCGGTGTCAGAAGCTATATATATGCCTAATTATATGTTAAAGAGGAAGAGATAGTTTCACTTTCTTCATATAATATGGTGGAAGAGATAGAGATAAATTCATAAGGTGAATATGATGATAATTGGTTGGGCCCAAAGAAGAAAGAGGGATCAGCCGTTACTAATTATTGTTTATGTGTTATTTTTACTTCATATTTATATTGCATAAATAATAAAAATTAGTGTACAATATACACATTCTGAATTTATAGGAAAGATAAAAAAAAAAAAAATCAATGATACTATTATTTATTAGCTAATAAAGCCCAAGCATTTTGCGAATCATACAAAAATTACTATCCAATCACGAGTCACTTTTCAGCTAATAAAGCCCAATCTTCAAGGGACTATTATCTATAGATATCTATATATCATTTATCCGTTTAGAAAAAAAACTAAAAAAAGATATTTCAAAACTTTCATCGCTCCCTAATCAAATCATTTTCACCAGATTGGATGGATGCATGGTGGACTGGCGATGTTCAAGAACCTGGTTTAGCGACTTCAGTGCAAGCCGGTGGAACCATCTTTCCGCTGACAACAGGCTTCATGTTAGAACATGCCGAGACCGCTGGTCCCTCTTTACCTTCATGGACCAAGTTGCGAGGACAATATTGGTGCAAGGTACGCCTAGTTTGACAGCCACCTTTGACGCTGATGTGCCCTTAATGTTCTTGAATGTCACGTCCGACAACTTCACTTTCGATGGTGCCTGCACATATCTATATACTTATTTGTGTAGTGATTTGTTTAGGTGTCGCGTTCACAGCGAGTTTCGGCTGCAGAATAACGTTTATACCCTTTTTGAAAATCGATGGCTTATGTGTTGTATTATTATTCGTCTAGCTTCGATGATGTGTACGATCCACTTAAATTGTACCAATTTTCGATTTTATGGTTATTATTATACAAAACCGCCAAGGTTAATGACGGTTTATAGTATACTAAACCGTAAACGTTAGGGTTTTTAGCCAATTTTTCGCAAAACAAGAAAAAAGGAAAGGCGGCTACTTTAACGTTTTAAAAAAAAAAAAATCTAAAACCCTATATGTTTTGCTATATATATAGATCATTTTTATTAACCTAAACTCCAAACCTTCAAGGTATCTCCTCTTCTCTCTTAGATTTTTTATAGCCCCGAAAACAAAATATAGCATCGGATAATAAAGAATCAACACGTGAACGTAAAGCTTTTAAAATATATCAAAAATACATACAACAAATTACCAAAACATTAATATGTAATAAAAAGGTAATTAATACATAAAAGAAATTAGGGAGAAAGATTACTCTATTTAAGATAAATATATATTTATGAAAAACAATTGAAAATCTAAAAAAAAATATCATGTATAAAACACATGATGAATATACATAAAACAATTATTTGAAATAATAAGTTAATCAAGCATATTAGCCCGCACCAGGCGCGAGCCCGATCACTAGTATTAATTAAAGAGAGACTTAATTAAAAGTGTATACGTGTCAAAATTTGAGTTTTTTTAGAAACATTCTCTCTCCTAACATCATCCCTTGTTAAAATATGTCAAATTGGAAAATGGTGATCATGAATCTATAGTACATGGTCCTTCCACTTGCAAATAATTATAAGTTGAAGACCATAACTCTTAAAATATCGAATATAGTAAAGATTTGATTCAATTACATACCTGACTTTTGCATGTGCCATGAGGGCAATACACTTGGTCGATGAGAATGGGAGTGCTAACATTGACCGTTTTGATGTCTTCGAAAAGAATGTTGGAGGCGATACCCGGGGGAGATCCGGGCGATGTCTTGATGCGAACACCATTATCTGTGTTTTTGATGAGGCATTTCCTCATGGTGACTTACCGGCGTTGACCGTAGATGGAGCCTTTAAATTACCATTCATTTCGAAAGTGATTGGTCCTTTGCATGGACATTTGAACTCTATGTTCGGTGCTGCTGATGCACATGCTTCTTTCCACACAGCCGCAAATGCCTATATATATATCATCAATTCACGCCACGTTTTTTCTTAAACCATATAATAAGAGGGAACAAAACGTAAATATATAAAAGGTTTGGTACGTACTGCACGTACTGTCATCGGTTTTGCCATCTCTATCAGATGAACAATGTGAGAGAGAGAGAGTTTGTTACATCGTGAAATGAGAAAGTCTTATTTATTCATCTTATTATTACAAATGATATTTCCTTATATAATAGACTTTGGTTAATAACAGTAAACCGGAATTCTATATAACCAATTTATCTAAACCAATAGACTCTAATACTCTAATAATCTCCTTTAGCTCTTTATGCTTTAGCACCAACTGATGCACCGCTTCCTTTGGCAGCTGGTGGTGGTTTGCTTCCTTTGAATCCTAATTTAGCTCCAAGTGGTGCAACGCTTCCTTTGAATCCTGCTGCTACTTTAGCACCAAGTGGTGCGGATGCAGGTCCACCGTTTCCTTTGAATCCTAATTTGGCACCAAGTGGTGCAACGCTTCCTTTGACTCCTGCTGCTACTTTAGCACCAAGTGGTGCAGCTGCAGGTCCACGGCTTCCTTTGAATCCTAATTTGGCACCAAGTGGTGAAGCCGTTTCTTTGACTTTTTTGGTTAATTTTTCACCAAGTGGCGCAGCTGCAGGTGTACCGCTTTCTCTTAGTGGTTTAGCCCCGTTTGCTGTTGTAATGGCCATAATCACTAGTACTCCAAAAAACATCGTCTTTCCTTTGCGCAAACCCACCATTTTTTATTCTCTTCGATTTATTGATGATTTTTTTTTTTTTTTTTTTTTCTCTTTTTTTTTTTTTTTCTGGTTTGGTCGATGACTCGAGAGTTCGTTTTATAGAAGAGCAAAAGGAGTTGAAAACCATAAACTCTTACCTACCTAAAAATAGTATTGAGGATTATGTTTAAGGTATAGCGAGAAAACCATGCACGATCCTTTTGACTTGGTGCGTTTTCTATTTATGGAGTTATATACATAAATGTTGATCGGTTTATTCTTTTTGGTTACACTAAAATGAATTTTGGATGTTTAGCAAAAAAAAAGTTTTTTTATATATAAAATAAAATAATCAAACCAATAAAACTATAACATATTTTGATGGATTTACTTCATCTGGGTTCGAGTCATCTTGGCTACAGTGGATTTAACATGGTTTCATCTGGCTTATAGAAATTAATCTGGTGTGTAGCAAACCCCGAATTACTCCATATTAATCAAAATAAAATAAAATAAACATATTTTGATTCAGTTTCAAGTTAAAGATTTAATTCGGTTTAGTTCATATTTGGGTTCCCGGCAACGGACTTTGTTTTGCGGGATATAACAAATTAACTCATTTGGGCCCAAAACGTGAAGAATGGTAAATGGGCTTTGTGTGAGAGGAGCAAAACAATGGATAAAAACGGAAACATTTTTTTATACGAGAGAAACCCTAAAAGAAAAAAGAGGGAAAAAAATGGGGAGCGGCGGCGATAGTGTCGGAATCAGAGATTACGACGTTGGGATGAAGAGAGAAAAGCTGAAATCGGTTCTCTCTCAACTACTTGCGGATCCGATTCTCGCAGACGTTCCAAGGAATCCAACTCTTTCGGATGTCGTCACTCTTGTCAGCCTCGAAAAGGGAAGCGCTATCCGTCTCTCCATCGTCAAGCTCGACGGCTCCTCCCTGGGTAATGCTTTATAGGTGCATTTTGTCGAACAAGTGGTGTGCATTGTAGAATTACATGTATCTGCTCCTCCTCCTCTTCTTGGCAGATGTGGCGGTCATGAATTCAGCTACTTTGAAGGATCTGAAGCTTTTGATCAAGAAGAAAGTTACCGAGATGGAGCAAGCAAACATGGGTCATCGTCACATTTCTTGGTATAGCTTCTCCACCTTTCCATGTATTCTTTTTCGGTTCACAGAAAACTCGTTATATTATAGGGATTTCTGGGAATATGCAGGAAGCATGTATGGTCAAACTTCTGCCTTTCGTGCAATAATGAGAAGTTGCTTGACGACGACGCTGTTCTTCAGGATGTCGGAATCCGAAACAACTCTCAGGTTTACCTCTAATATAAGAGCTCTGTTGTTGTTGTACTATGATCAAACAACTATTTGGCATATATGCTATGTGTGTCTTTAATCTTGTTTTTGATTGGTCATCCATGAATACAGGTGACCTTCGTTCCATATGTGATGAAGAAGGGTCCGGGGAGACACTCGAAGAGGAGGAAGCATCGTCTCTTTCGTTCACTCCACAAGACATGTTGAAGCCTTTTATATATATGATGGTAACCACAGCTTTATTTACATCTTGGATAGCATTGATTCTTGGTTTTCGACCAAACCTAGTTATGTCATTCAACACTTTAGCTAAGAAATGGGACACTAAAAAGGAGTGAAATCATTAGATACATTTCAAGAGCGGCTATGGTTTCAATTTGTTCTTATTTTTTCTCTTTACGTAATGATCAACTGATTTGAGACGTTTGGTCTGATATGTTTTTGAAACCGAGTCAAGATTCCCAGTGATGAAAGTTTTAGTAATCTGGAACGGTGAGAAAATGGGGCTCCCTCTTTGGGAATTTCCCAAGGAGGTTTTCGAGGAACCATTGCTGTAGATGCTTGGCAACTTCTGAGGGTTTCTTCGCTGCAAATTAAAATAAAAGTTGGTTCTTGAGACATTTTACTAGACATTGATTTCATTTTCCCTTTATTATTTAATTAGTATAGGTACTTTTACCACTGATACTAATTACAAATTGATCAGGTTGTGAGGCGACATTGGTCATGTCAACACGAATGGAACACATTATTGCGCCTTAGGATTCAAGCCGCAGAAACAAGCGGAGTAAAAAAAGAACAAGCGACAACCGATGATTTTTAAAAAACCGGATGCTCCTGATGCCATCAACATATTGTGGGACTGATCTTTATTAGAGTGTAGGAGGGAGGTTGTTGTTTAGCCTGATAATAATCTGATTCAATGTTAAACTCTATATAATCTGTAATTATTATGGGTCGCAGTGAAGATACAGTTTCAATACTAATTTTTTTATATTTTATTCTTACTCATCTATTAATCATGAAGACACCTCTTCCCTCGATAACATACTTTTGATTAAGACCACATTCAAAGTAATTTCAATACGAATTATGTTCTGGTTGCATTCCAGTTAGTTGAATAAGTTTTTGTAACCAAAATAATTCTGCTCCAACAGACGGACGTGTGTTCTCACTATCACTATGGCATAGTCGGTCATGTCGTTGGTCATACGTTACATGAAACTTGTCGATTCTCACACAGCTAATGATGATAGATAGATGATCATGAAAATATAATCGTTGTAACTGATAGAGAGGCTTAAATTTATTAAATTTTCGCAAGCTTTCATTATAATCCTTGTATGTCGAACAGACGGGCGACGAGATGGTTATGGTTTAGGACGATAGATAAATGTAGTAGTAGAAAAGTAGCAATTGTAAAATGAAGATGTTATATATATATATATATATGAAGATGTCTACAAAACTATGGTTGAAAACTAAAAAGTAAACAAATTATCATTCAAAGTTTTACGAAGTAAAAATCTGATCTCACCCATTATAGTCTACACATTTGTACACGTGTATGACGTTATATATCCGGACCACTATTCGGGAATTCTCCATACATCGACCCATAAATTGGGATGCACCCTAAAAAAAACATATAGAATCTAGGCCAATCAGGTAATTGATGATGGCGAATTCGATTCTTGTAAAAAAAAAAAATAAGAATAAAGTTTGTGTCAAAGTCAACACATTAAGAATTGACATCTTGTCATAAAATGCTTAAATTTAAAATTTGAAACATAGATGGACCTACAAATGTCTATTCTCCGATGCTAAACCATATAATTACAGCCTAAAACAAAAATAATAATACGTATTAAGTGTTTTGGAAAAACCAAAGTGGTGGGGAACTTGTGCACCTCTTTTACTAAATCTTACTTTTTAGCCTTTGAAGAACACACACGCGGCACAACTGCCCCCACCCACCATTTCTTCTCTACTTTTTACTTATTTTTATAGTATTTATTAATGCATATAAACCCTTTTATTATTAGTTAATGAACACTTCGAAAATATATATATATATATGTTCATGAAGCTATCATAAAATTTAGGTTTATAACTTCTATATTTCTTGATCCCAACTCTTCATCTGACTTATGTTTACACGCTAATTATGACCGAAACCCAGCAAAACATACTTTAATGTTTAAGTCTCAACTTAATGATTTGATCTAAATGCTTATCTCGACCATTAACTTATATAACATCGACGAAGAAGTCTTATTATATCAATTGAAAACCAAAACAAAAAAGTCTAATATGATCTACATCACAAACAAACTCTTCAACTCCAATTAGGAATTAGGTATTTTATTTTATTTTTCCTTTTAACAATTAAGAAAGCACTAAAATGGAAATATGAAAATATACAACTTTATAAATAAAATTTCAAAAGATTAAGATAGTAGTATATCAACGATTTACTGTTCGATTTTTAAAAACCATAGATAATAAAAAAAAAGTAAAAGGAAAGAGAGATGTTTTACTAATTTTTTTTTAAAATGGAAATTGAGATGCAAAAGAGAGGACTTTTGAATGTGGAGGCAACTTTTTTGTTTTGTTTTTGGTTTTGTTCTTATTATTAAAGTCTTTAAAGAAAAACTAATTTTAAAATTAAGTGTTGCTCTGTCATCATCACATTTGTTTCCTTCTCCGTTTTCTTTATTCGCTTTTGACAATTCGGAACTCCAATCTCATCCTACGGCCTAGATCTCTCCAATCATCATCTTTCTTGTTCCAACTCACTTTAAAAATTTAAATTTAAATTAAGATAATAAACTTTTCCACTAGAGAATTATTATTATTTTGTGATGCCTATTCAACGTACCCTCCTTTTTTTTCCGCCATCATCTTCATCTTCATCTTCATCTTCATCTTCATCTTCATCTTCTTCTCTCTCTATCTCCATCTCAAGATCAAACTCTTGTTTCCGTTTCTCTTCACCATCCATGGCTTCAGAGAACAGTTTTAAGAAGAGAAAGATCACCGATGGCGTCACCACCACCGTAGACGACGGTGGAGGACTACTAGAGTCTCTTCCCGGAGATATTCTCACCGACATATTCTCTCGCCTTCCCATCTCCTCCTTAGCTCGGATTATGTTCGTTTGCAGATCTTGGAGATCCATTTTGACTCAACACGGTCGTGTGTCTTCTTCTTCTTCTTCCCCCATACGACCTTGTCTTCTCCTTCACTGCGATTTCCCATTACGCAACGGCCTTCACTTCCTCGACCTATCAGAAGAAGAGAAACGCATCAAAACCAGGAAATTCACCTTAAGATTCGCAGCTTCCATGCCAGAGTTCGACGTCGTAGGCTCGTGTAACGGTTTGCTCTGTTTATCTGATTCTCTCTACAACGATTCACTCTACCTCTACAATCCTTTCACTACAAACTACTTAAAGCTTCCCGAATGTTCCAACAAGTACCATGACCAAGAACTCGTATTCGGCTTCGGATTCCATCAAACGACAAAGGAATACAAAGTTGTGAAGATAGTTTACTTCAGAGGCAGTAGCAGTAGTTACAGAGGTCGTGGTAGAATCCAATACAAGCAATCAGAGGTTCAGATCTTAACCTTGACATCAAGAACAGATCAATCTTTGTCTTGGAGAAGCTTGGGGAAAGCTCCTTATAAGTTTGTGAAACGTCCATCGGAGGCTTTGGTCAACGGGAGGTTACATTTTGTGACACGGCCTCGTAGGCACGTCCCGGATCGTAAGTTTGTATCTTTTGATCTTGAAGATGAAGAGTTTAGAGAGATCCCTAAACCGGACTGCGGTGGGCTAAACCGGACAAACCATAGACTAGTGAACCTTAAAGGGTGTCTTTGCGCCGTCGTTTATGGAAACTATGGGAAATTGGATATATGGGTTATGAAGAGTTATGGTGTTAAGGAATCTTGGGGAAAGGAGTATAGCGTTGGGACTTACTTGCCAAAGGGGCTAAAGCAGAATTCGGACCGACCCATGGGGATTTGGAATAACGCTGAGAATGGTAAAGTGGTTCGGGTTTTATGCGTGTTGGAGAATGGAGAGATCTTGTTGGAGTATAAGAGTAGGGTTCTTGTGGCATATGATCCAAAAGTGGGTAAATTTAAAGATCTTCTTGTCCATGGTATGCCTAATTGGTTTCACACTGTTGTTCATGTTGGAACATTATCTTGGTTTGATACACCACTTGATTTATGATTTTTTATTTTTTATTTAAATTCATCATTTATAGTCTTGAGAAATAAGGTAGTTTAATCCTTTTTTGTTTTTATTTTAAATGTTGCTGCATCTTCTTGCTTCCTTCCAAGTTCTTGTTTCATGTAATTATTATCGTTAGATGTACATATAATTTCACAAATTTAGCCGTAAATGTTCCCTGTAATATACGGAGCTAATTGCGCCATTCAATATTATCGCTTTTTATTTTGTTTCAATTTTCATCACGGCAATGCCTTTTATTGATTTATTTATTATAAGTTATCTAATATATATGTTCATAGAATTTGTTTTACTATGCTCGATCACCAAGCTATATATCCAGGAAAAGAATCTCGTAGCACATTCTTAGATCTATGGAGTTCATAACAAGAAAATAAAGGACGATAAAAGCAAAAATTAAAGAAATATCATAAAGAAGAGGCGTTCGCAAATCATATAATTTCACTAAAAAGAAAAACTTGTGTATATAAATATAGATAACAATAGTGATCATCGATCTAAATACTAAACCCATGTGGAAAGATTCCCTATCGTCTGAAAATAAAATGAAAACTATATTCATCGTAAGATCTAAACATCTTATTAATTTATTTGATTTATAAAAAGATCTAAACATTTATAAAAATTGAAGTCGATCTGCATTTTTCGTGGTGTCGGAAATTATTTCATTTTTGAATACGATGCCGAAGTTAAATAGATCTATCAAGTTACAATGTGAACGACAGAAAATAACTGTTTAAAAAAAATATAGTCATCAGGAAATGATTATCTTGGATAAAACTTATATATCATTTCCGTATAGTAATATGGTAAAAATTATATTATTCCTGCTCATCGGTTTGTTTGGAGTACTGTCTAAATATCATGAAATTTCAATCTTTTTGCGAATTGAAAATGGAATATCTTCAGCTACATATATTGTTTGTTTTTGTTTTCTTATAAGTTATAACTAATAAGTTCAAAGTCTTATGTCCATTTGTAATAATTTGTAATGCCTCTAGTTTTTGTGGAATATCTTTAGATAAAACTATCAATTTGTAATAATTTGTAATGACTATAGTTTTTGTGGTTAGTTTACGAACTAATAAAAAATAGTTTTTTGTGTTTAACTTTTTATAAAATTAGTAAAATATTTTTCAATTTTTGTTTTGATATATATTTAAATAAAATATAATAAATTATAATGAAAAATATTACAAAATTTTGAATATTTTTTTTTAATATATAAATTATTTATTATTTTAAAATATATAGTACAATTCAGAAAACTGCCTCTAAAATATATAGTACTAATAATAGTTTCATGACGCATGGATTCCTTCCTTTGGTACAAAACCTGAATGGGATTTGCTGAAAACTCATCACTTTTTTTGGTTTAATATCTTAAAATAGGATTTACTTAGGCTCATAATTTCTTTATGAAAGCATGAAATGTTGTCCAAGATTCGTTAAAAAAAAGGTATTGTCTTGTTTAATTTGATTCGTCTACAACTCAAAAACGTTTAATCCGTTGAATATATATTGGCCAGCGCATATAATCATGTAATAACTTACAAAATAATGTTCATTTTTAAAAATATATTCTTAAGTAATTACATAAAATGTCATTACAAATAACAAAGAATAATTGAATTAGAAAAGAATATAATTGTCTTTTAAAATTATTGATTATAATATGGAAAGTATATATTTTGTATTAAAAAGGTTATTTATTATTTAATTCTTAATTAATTTTAATACTATATATTTTAAAATAATAATCAATTCTTATTCAAAATCTTGCTATTACAAATGAATTTAAAGAAAAAAATCTATTCAAAATCTTGCTAATTTTTTCACTATAATTTATTTGAATATATATCAAAACAAAAGTTGAAAAATATTTTACTAATTTTATAAAAAGTTAGACACAACAAAACTATATTTTTTAAGAGTTTGTAGACTAATCACAAAAACTAGAGTCATTAACTATGCATATTAGAGTTATGTTTTTAAAATTATAAGTTTTTTGTGGGTTAGTCCAACTAATATTTTAATTCAATGCAAAACGGGTTATATAGACAAATTATTACAAATTGACACATTTATCTATAATTATTAGTTAGCTATATTTTAAAATTTAGATAAAAGTAATTTTATTAAATTTCAAAAAAAAATCTCTAAAAAAAATTACTCCTCGCTATAATTAGCGTGGGTTAAATCCTAGTATCATGTATAACATAGATTATATGTTGCCTGAAAAAGTGACATTATAAACTTATTATCCAAACAAACAAGCATATATTATCATGAAAAGGCATCGATCGTCTATTGCATGCATGATTTGAGAGTAGAGATAACAAGAGTGTCTAGAAAATTAATGTGTCCAACATGTTAGGGTATGATCAATCAACGTATGCTGTGTTGTAAGTATGATATAATATCTGCTCTGTATAAACCCCCAAACCAAAACGACGTAGTAGTATTTCCATAATATGCACTGGGTTTCCAATTCCAAACCGGCTAATATCATCAATGCAATTGCAATAAAGAGTAACTCGGAGGACTAATTGAACAATAACAAAGAAAGATATCCGTGAGAAGACAAAAAAGAAAAAGAGTATAGTAATAAGAGCATGTCCAATGGTGAGGTTCTAAAAATGGATATCTAAAATTTTTAGAATCTCACTTTTTAGAACCCCAACATTTTGTATGTTAATTTTTAGAATCTGTATCTAAAAGTTCTAACTTTAGAACCATTCTCTCTTCTTTTTAGAACCTCTCCAATATTTATCAATTATATATCATTATAATTTTTAGAACTCTTCTATTTAGAAAAACATGCTCTAAGATTTTGTCTTGTCGTGGCTCGAGGCTCGTCTCTTCCGCGCGTGGAAGAAAACAATTATGCGTTTCGGAATTCTCGTTAGTGACCCTCACGATCTCTCTCTTTCTCTCATTAGCTTTCTCTCTCCTATAACTCGGATCACCACATGACTCCATCTCCTTCCCGTTACCAGAACCAAAATCCCTAAAAAATTCTCCAACCCCTCATTTTGTTCTCTCTTCGATTAGATCCCCAAAAAAGACATTTCGAAATTCTCAAGGCTTCAGGGGTCCGGGGTGGCGACTTGATTGATGTCTTTGGTATCTGGAGCTGTATCTGGTTCCAGGGACATGGGGTTCGACGACAAGAACAAGGACGGAGATGAAGATAACACCTCCAGAACGGTGTCGTCTCATCATCACGATGCCACCGACGACGAGGCTCTTGGTTCCTTGGGGAGACAGATGAGCGAATCCTCTCTCTGTGCTACCGAGGAAGAAGAAGACGACGGTTCCAAATTACAATTGGGCCCTCAGTACACTATCAAGGAGCATCTCGAGAAGGATAAGGTTCTCTCTTCTTCTTCTTTTTTAATTAATTAATAAATTCTCCTGAGGAATGATCCGAATCTTCTGCTTATAGGATGATGAGAGCCTGAGGAAGTGGAAGGAACAGCTCCTGGGAAGTGTTGATGTCACCAACATTGGAGGTGTGTAATTTTTTTTATAATTATTCCTTTCAGTTTCGCAAAAATGGCAACTTTGGATAATGAATTGCGCGAAATTATTAGATCATAGTGGTTCTTCGCTGTCTCTGTGATTCATGTTTGGATCACACTGGATCTCTTTTGTTTGTGTTACCCTCAACTTGTGTGGGTTTCATCATCTATGTTTATGTCCTTGCTTGAATATGCATATTCCGAGTATTTTGTATATACATAAAGTTAAGATTTTGGACAAATTCTATATATCTACAGAGACTCTTGACCCTGAAGTGAGGATCCTTAGCCTCGCCATCTTATCTCCCGGAAGACCCGACATTGTTCTTATGGTTCCTGAGAATGGGAATCCAAAGGGCATGTGGTTTACTTTGAAAGAAGGGAGCAAGTACAACCTTAAATTCACATTTCAAGTTAACAACAACATTGTCTCTGGTCTTAGGTACACCAATACAGTTTGGAAGACCGGTGTTAAAGGTAAAACAACACCACAAGTTTGTCTTTTAATCACTTATCAAAAGAAAAACTTGGTCTATTATCTCGATGGTTTAGAGGTTATTTGTTTTTTTATTGTTGTTTGGATGCAGTGGACAGAGCAAAGGAAATGCTTGGAACATTTAGTCCTCAGTTGGAGCCATACAATCACGTGATGCCAGAAGAGACCACTCCTTCTGGCATGTTTGTTCGAGGATCATACTCTGCAAGAACTAAGGTTGGTTGGTTGGGTTTAAGACCTTCGTATTTTAACTCTGTGATATTCTTGGGTGTTGATTTGAAGCTACTTGCCAAATCTTGTTTCAGTTTCTTGATGATGATAATAAGTGCTACTTGGAGATCAACTACAGCTTTGACATCCGTAAAGAATGGCCTGCGGTTTGAAACTCAAGAACAAGATATATCTCCTGTCCTGAGATGTGTTTGTCAGTAGAAGAAGTTGTGATTGTTTCACTCCCTATCTCCTTTTTTCGTTGAACATATTATTGTGAATCGTTTTCCCGATCATGGTAGAACAAAAACGACTACCTTCATCTTGGATCTTGATTTTTTGTCCAGTAATATGTCGTTTGAAATCAGTATGTCTGTGTTTGTTCTTAAGTCTGTTTCTCCTTCCCCTTAACATGTTTTCTGATGATATGATTGTATCAGATCCTGAGATGTATAGTGATTGTCTCAGTCAAAGCTGAAGAGATGAAAGTTTTCACACACAAAAAAAAGGTTTTGCTTGACAGAAAATGCATCGTCTTTCTTCATTATTATAAATATAAATTGCTTTGAAGAGAAGGATATATATTTTCTTTCATCATATCGTTTTTAACTAGTTTTCTCCATAAGCCATAACTGCCAAAAAAAGCCGTTATGGTATATATATATTTTTTAATAAATTAAAATTTAAAAATATTATTTTTTATGATCTGCCTTCTAAGGAATCAGCCTCAACATTCATATAGAGCTTCACGATTTGAATTTTTGTTTTGAAGAAATAGTATTGAGAAGAACACTTTACTATAAAGCAAAGAAGAATTGAAACGGATCTATGAAAACATGAAGATCACAATTGATTGTAAACAAAGGAAAGGTAACTACACTTCTTGGAAAGTGAAGAAACTTGACATTTACCATCTCAGAAAAATGGATCTTGGTCTTTTGTTTTGCTCTCAAAATTAAGATATCCTATTTATATACTTTCAAAGAAGATTAATAAAAACCATCAAGAGGGGTAAATAAACCATTGGACTCCCTCCTTGTACACTTTTTGGCTCATCTTCTCCACAGTTTTTTGTTTTCTTTTATGTGTTCTTACCATTTTCTTTAAGAGAGTTGAGTCTCCGAAGTCTCTGGTCAAGTTCTGCCATCACCGCCGGTTCCTGCTTCTTCCTCTGCTTAGATATCGTGTTGGTAGTCATGGATCCTATTTTCTCAAACGCCACCTGAAAATATTGTCGATTGATATTACGGATCATGAATCTTGAATACATAAACTCTGTTTTCTTTTTTTTCTTTCTCGGATTAGGATATGACATACCGTTAATAATTCATCCGGGTCAAAGAGCTGGTGTGAGGTGGTCTGTAATATGTTGATTACATCACCGACCTGGTGGGTCATAAGCAGCTCGTTTTCTTTCATCTGAATATGAACGAGAGATCCATGAAATGAGACTTATCGTAAGTTAGCTCAAGGAGGAAAATATTATGGAAAATGCTGATCAAAGGAAGAGAAGTAAGAACCTTGAATATTGCTAAAGCTGCATGGAAAAGAACCTTTGCTCCTTCATAGAAAAGTACATCCCAAACTCGTAGAGTTGTCTGCAAACAAAAGTTCTCTGTATACTTTAAAAAAAAAGCAAATTTAAAAAGACAAAGAATTCAACATAGTGTTTGTTTCTTTAAGAACCTCGGAAGGAAAGCTTTTCGAGAAGAGGCATAGAAACCACTCGGTGGCTACAAGGGAAACATCAAAGCCCATATCATCAAGATGAGTAGCTATTCTGCAAAAATGTAATGTTTTCTTCCAGTGAGTGATTTTCGTGATCAAACAGCAAGATAATCCAAGAATTTGATCAAATAGTGTGTGAAGCTCAGCGACCAAGAAACCAAGAAAGAAAAAGAAAGACATACCGAGGACATTTTTGGGCAAGCAAATCTTTGAAAACCCGCTGCTCAACATGGCATCCAGACAAGTTGGTTGTGTAGCAGTCACGGACTAATACGTTTTCCAAAAGGACTGCGAGCATCCAGAACGCGTCTTCTTCTGTCTTCATCACAAGTAATAGTAACGCTGCAACATAGTTTAGGCCCTGCACACAAAAACGGCATTGATTAAGATGAAAACTCATTTTGAATAGAGAAAATGAAGATGGGAAAAGGATAAGTGTGTACCTGACAATAGCCAACATCAGAATCGCGAAAGGAATACCCAACAAGCACACGTCGTAGTGCAGCATGACCCTCTGGAGTGTCCAACCATGGATGGCCTGGGAAAGTCCGTGGCAGATCCTGCAAGAGTAGAGACACAATGTCAAAGGAAAATGATGAGAATCAAACAGTAATGGCAAAAGAAAGGCTCTGCATAAGTTGCCTGAACACAAGAATGAACAACGGATCTAGAACAATCCTAAAACAAAGTATTCAATTGAAATATTTGGAAATGAAACCGCACTTCTTGGTTTTCTGCAGCCAGCCAACATCAATATTAAATTACTCAAAAATACTGTCTGAAAGGCACAATGTCAAGATCAGAGGGATGAAATCATATGAATCAGTCCTACGACCATCATACAATAGTAGTAGAAGAGATAGGCTTTGATAGAGTTTTCAAAAGTAGGCTCTTAGTTCGCCTCAACACAAGAATGAACAATAGATCTACACCAACAAACCAAAGCAATCCTAACACAAAGAATCAAATCCAATGAATATACTAAGAGCACTGTGAAGAACAACAAACCCAATCAAACCTTAAATCAACAGATCAGCCAAGGACTTATAAACACAAACAGGAAAATGAAAATTCATCACTTTCCCTGGAAGAAGAAAAAGTTAAAAACTGAGACTTTAGATAAGATCAAACTCACATGATCGATCTGCCGCGTTGCCGGCGTGACCTTCCCGTCGACGGCCTTGCTCAAGTCACTGTAATAACTATCCGGCACGGTGGACTTCTTCTTGGCGGCACCGGAGAGAGAAAACCAGACCTTTGGCCTGAGCACCGGCGGGATCCCTTTCCTAATCAACCTCTTCAAGGTGATGGCATTGGTCAAGGTGGAGATCTTGAGAGATGTTTTCAAGGCGATTCCGTCACCGATCAAGAGAAACTCTGGCTGAAGATACCAATTAGCTCCTTTGCTGGCTTCCAAAGCCCACCAGACTCGGCCTTGATTCCTAACTTTCTCCCTCACTTCGTTCAACACATTCACGTCGTCGACATTTCCTTCGACCGTGAATCCGTACAGGTCCTGGAATTTGACGACGATGTTGGCGCGTCTCGCGTGGATGCTCGGGCGGAGAATCGGAATCTGAGATTGCAGCTCCATGGTTAAGTCCCGTCTGCTTTGGATCCCAAACATCCTCGGATTTTGTTGGGGCTTTTTGTCTAAATTCCAAATGTTCTCCAGATTTATCTTATTATTCCTTCTCGGATATTTCGTCAATTTCGGACCAAGCACGAGCACGGAAGCATGACACCGTCAAAAAAAAAAACACGAGGCAGCTACAGGGAGAGAAATAAAGAAGAAAAATTATTCAAGTTCCTTTCTTGAATTAAAATAAGAGCTCAAATCTTATCAAAACTGCAACCTTTCAATATTTTAATGTTGTCACGTTCTGCAAACGCTATCTCTCTACCGAATCTTCTCCTCTACGCAGTCAAATAAATTCGATTTTTTTTTTTTTGTAAATTAAAAATCCAGAAACAGAAAAGAAGAAGCCAAGAACAAATGTTTTTTTTTTTTCTCTCTCGTGAGGAACGAACAATGACTCTAAAAATGGAAAAGAGAGAATAAAAACAGCCCTAAATAAATAGTTTCCAGGAAAAGAAAAGGGAAATGATTAACTGAAAGAAATGAAAATCCAGAGGAGCGTTGAATTGAACTCCGCGTCTCTCGGTGTCGAGAAGAGAAGAGAATGATTGAGAAAATTTGGAGGAAGAGGAGAGATTATTAAGAGATATAGGCTTATTGGGTATATATGTATTGGGCCTTATATGGTTAGGATTATTTTAACTCTGTATATATAGAGAATTGTCTCCTTTGTAAAACCCTAATCAGAAAATATACAGAATTTCAGAGAGTTCTTCTGATTCTTACATGGTATCAGAGCCAGGTTATTCTGCACGGATTTTGCACGGGATCGATTTTTGTACGGGATCGATTTCTGCACAGTTTTTGCACAAGATTGATTTTTGAACGGTTTTTGCACGGGATCGATTTCTGCACAGTTTTTGCACGGGATCGATTTCTTCACAGTTTTTGCACGAGATCAATTTTCTGCACGGTTTTTGCACGAAAATCAGACACGCGATTTTGCACGAATTTTGCACGGTCGTCGTCGAGGTTAGGGTTTGGTGACAAATTAATATTCAATTGAGTTGTTTATTTGTGATAATGGAGAAGATGGGAGTTGAGAAAACAGGATCTGCGGAATGCGTTTCTTTGAAAAAGTTTGGTTTTGAGCAGAATGTAGGTGCGGAAGGCCCTTTGGATATGATGAAAGACGAGGCTGCGGAAGGCGCTTCATGTAGACACAATACTAGGGTTGCACACACACATGTTGTGTCGACTCATGCTATGACAGGACTGAAGAAAGAACAGTGGGATCGGCTATTGAGTATGATAGAGCCAAATACAGAATCTTCAAACAGTGTTATTGGTACGAGATATATAGATGAGTGGATTATTGATAGTGGTGCATCGCACCATATGACAGGTACATTGAGGGACATGTTCGATGTGCATCCGATCTCACCATGTTGGGTGGGTCTGCCTAATGGAAATGTGGTTGCTGCTGATAGAGTAGGAAGTGTGGTATTGACAGAGAAGTGTACTTTGACACATGTGCTCTTCGTCAAGGAACTTAAGTGCAATCTCATCTCTGTGTCACAAGTTATTGATGAGATGAATTGCATTGTGTGGTTCTCGAAGCAGTTGTGTGTGTTGAAAGATATTGCTTTGCAGATTCCGATCGCAATGGGTGAAAGGAAAGATGGGTTGTATTTTCTTCAAGGTACTCATAAAAGTGTGAATGTGGCGAAGGTTAGTAAGGTGGGGTCTCTGGAACTTTGGCATCGAAGAATGGGACATGCTTCTGAAAAGGTGATTAAGAAATTGCCAGAAGTGGATCAAAAGAGTGGTGGTGTCTCTGATTGCGATGTTTGCTTCCGAGCAAAGCAATGTCGTAATGTCTTTCCTGAGAGTACGGAGAAGAGTAAGGAGTGTTTCGAGATGGTTCATTGCGATCTCGGGGGGCCATATCGAACACAGAGTTTGTGTGGATCTTCGTATTTCTTAACTATTGTGGATGATTATTCCAGAGCTGTGTGGGTCTTTCTTCTTCGTGATAAAACACAAGTTCAGAAAACAATGATCGATTTCTTTGCTCTTATCCAGCGACAGTTTGAGAAGCAGGTGAAAATCGTGCGAAGCGATAATGGGAGTGAATTCATAGTGATGAAGGAGTATTTTCGCGCATCTGGGATAATTCATCAAACTTCATGTGTAGGAAACTCCTCAACAAAATGGGCGAGTGGAGCGAAAACACCGTCATATATTGAATGTGGCAAGAGCGTTGAGATTTCAGGCAAATCTACCAATAGAACTTTGGGGTTATTGTGCTTCGAGTGCTGCATATCTAATCAATCGTACGCCGTCTATGTTACACAATGGTAAGAGCCCGTACGAGATTATATTTGGAAAAGTCCCTGCTTATAGTGAGATACGAGTGTTTGGATGTTTAGCATATGCTCATAATCAGAAACGGCATGGAGATAAGTTTGCGAGTAGAAGCAGGAAATGTGTATTCCTGGGGTACCCTTATGCGAAGAAGGGGTGGAATCTTTTTGATTTGGAGACACGTGAAGTCTTTGTCTCACGGGATGTCACCTTCATTGAGGAACGATTCCCATATTTGGAGCAAAAAGATCAGGTGGATGAGCCACCTAATTCTGATCTAAGGACGTTATTTGTGGATGATAGTGTTGGATTTGATGATATAAGTCATGTTTTGACAAGAGATACAGTGACACAGACTCCAGTTGTGTCAGACAAGGTTGGAGAAGAAGATATGCAAGCTATATCAGCAGGAATACGTGATATGTTGGGAATTACAGGGCCACAGACTGACCCTGAATCAGTTACACAGTCTGAGAATGTCGATGAGTGTCGACCGATACCAGCCAGTATCGATCGACACCTGGTGGATCAACCTGCAGCAACAGAAATTTTGGGACGCGGAATGCGACAGAAACAAGCTCCAGCCAAGTTACAAGATTTTGTGTGCAATACGACATTTGCAATGAATGCGTCTGCTGTGAGTCAGGAATTGATTAATGATTATGGGATTGAGAATTTTGTGAGCTGTGAGAGGTTCTCTATGTCACACAGAGCGTTCATGTGTAGTATAACAGAAGGAGTTGTGCCGAAAACATTTGCTGAGGCTATGGGAGATCCGCGATGGAGAAAAGCTATGAGACTGGAGATTGAGGCTCAGGAACGAAATCAAACCTGGTTGATTGAACAATTACCACCAGGTAAGCATGTCATTGAGTGTAAATGGGTTTACACGATCAAGTATAATGCTGATGGCTCGAATGAAAGGTATAAAGCGAGGCTTGTAGCTTGTGGAAATCGTCTGAAAGAAGGGATTGATTATTCTGATACATTTGCTCCTGTGGCAAAGATGAGCACAGTTCGATTGGTTCTGCAAGTTGCAGCTGGAAAAATTGGGAGTTGCATCAGATGGATGTGCACAATGCGTTTCTTCATGGAGATTTGGAAGAAGAGGTGTTTATGAGAGTACCTCAGGGTTTTGGTAGCTCGAAGAAGGGAATGGTATGTCGATTGCTCAAGTCATTGTATGGTTTGAAACAAGCTCCGAGATGCTGGTTCGCGAAACTTTCGACGGCACTGTTGAGCTATGGTTTTACACAGAGTAAGGCAGATTACTCTCTTTTCTCGTTAGTTCGTGGTAAAGTTCACTTGCATGTTCTCGTATATGTGGATGATCTTGTGATAACAGGGAGCTCTCCAGGGGTGATACAGAAGTTCAAAACATATCTGAGTAATTGCTTTCATATGAAGGATTTGGGAAAATTGAAGTATTTTCTTGGATTGGAAGTTGCGCGAAACGCAGAGGGGATATATTTATCACAGAGGAAGTACGCTCTGGATATTATTGCTGATGTTGGTTTGCTTGGTGGTAGGCCGGTAGAGTTTCCGATGGAGCAGAATCATCAGTTGGGAAGGTCGACGTCAGAGATACTCACTGACCCGGAGAAGTATCGCAAAATCGTTGGAAGGTTGATTTATTTGGCTGCGACAAGACCAGATCTTGCGTATTCTGTTCACATCTTGTCTCAGTTTATGCGTGAGCCAAGAGAGGATCATTGGCGGGCTGCTTTACGAGTAGTTCGTTACTTGAAGGGGTGTCCTGGAATGGGAATTTTGTTGAAAGCGGACTGTAATTTTCATCTTACAGCTTGGTGTGATTCGGATTGGGCGGGATGTCCAACCACGAGGAGATCTTTAAGTGGATGGTTGATACAGTTGGGGAATTCACCTGTATCGTGGAAGTCAAAGAAGCAGGATGTAGTATCTCTCTCTTCGGCAGAAGCAGAGTACCGAGCTATGGTTGTGGCGGTGAAAGAATTGAAGTGGATCAAGAGTGTATTGACCACGATGGGTATTGCACATTCTGGTCCAATGGATTTGTATTGTGATAGTCAGTCTGCGCTTCATATTGCAGCGAATCCTGTGTTTCATGAGAGGACGAAACATGTGGAGCTTGATTGCCACTTCATTAGAGATGATATCGTAGCTGGAATCATTCAGACACAGCATGTTTCTACTACTCAACAATTGGCGGATGTCTTCACTAAAGCACTTGGAGGTCGTCATTTTCAAGATATTTTGTGCAAGTTGGGCATTCGAGATCTCCATGCTCCAACTTGAGGAGGGGTATTAAGAGATATAGGCTTATTGGGTATATATGTATTGGGCCTTATATTGTTAGGATTATTTTACCTCTGTATATATAGAGAATTGTCTCCTTTGTAAAACCCTAATCAAAAAATATACAGAATTTCAGAGAGTTCTTCTGATTCTTACAGAGATAGATGTACGAAAGGGAGAGATTATCTCGAGATAGAGTTGGGGTTGAATCGTCACCCTTTATTTTTTATGGGGTTATTTTATAAATTCTTCAAGATAATGACTTTGGAACGTTGGAGACTGGATTAGTAGGAAGATTTTTTTTTGAATAATTATTATGGCGAGATTATGATTTTCTCCTTCTTTTCCGTAAATGACTAATATGCCCATGAGCGTGTCTGCATTGGCTGTCATTTTCTGAGGACAATTGTGTAATAGAGGATGTGTGAACAAAATTCTCTAATAGTAGAAAAACAAAAAATTGGATTGTCTAAATTTGAATTAGAAAATCGTATATCTACGATATAAATCGAGACGAGTTGTTCAAATTTAGTGAAAATGAATGAGAATTCGGTGGATTGTCGGATTTTTCTTCATACCTTTTATATATGTTTTTGAGAATTTTAACATATTTCATATATCTCGTGTGGTGATTCTTTTGTAAAACATACTCAAACATGAAATATTTTATTTTCTCATATAAATCAAAGATAATCGGTAAAGGTTGTTCCACATAACAATAATTTTACCGGCCAAAACTTGATTTAATCAAAACAATAGTTCACACAAAAAAAATGAATTAGAAATATAAAATCTCATGTCTGATCTTAAATTTGAAATATATAATTTAAAGTTGATTGGTGGTAATCGTCGCAATAAATAATGTCCTTTTATATACTTTGATTGATTTGATCTTACTTCCATTGTGTAAATCTAACATTAATCACAACACTGTCATTATTATTTTTCTATCAAACATATACGATATCAGATATGCATCAAAACGCAATTCAAAATTCTCTCGTTTACACTAGAATTCGAATTCACTAACAATATATCGTGTCTCGACGACCATGCACGAACTTAGATACTAAACTCACTTTCGAGAGCACACGTCTTTTTGACAAATTTATATGGTTTAATTAATGTTTTGGTCGTAACAACATCTTCGTCTTTAACCATACCAATATCTATGAAACTATCCGTTCAATCTCTTTCAACTTTTGTTTTTTTTTCATTTAACTATATAATCCATTTGCTATCAACCAAGTGTTAAGTTTCATGAGCTTCCAACTCAAAACCAATTGACAATGAGTGAATTGGCCCATGTCCCTTATATATTATATATGATCTTTTCCAACTTTTGATGTGTGATAATATACCCTAATACGCCCTTTCGAGATGATGGCTCTTTGCCTATCAATCTCGGTATGTTCAGGCATGGATCGATGACTAACTTTGGGTCGGGTCGATAATGGATCGGGTTGGACATTATGGATCGGGCTCTGATACCATGTTAAGTTTCATGGGCTTCCAACTCAAAACCAATTGGCAATGAGTGGATTGGTTCATGTCTCTTATATATTATATATGATCTCTTCCAACTTCCGATGTGAGATAATATTTTCTAATACCAAGATCCACAAAACTATTTATCAACGAAACATATATTATATACATATACAGTACTTTATATCGGGAACTAATGATTTTGTATTACAAGATTCAAATTTTAATTTAGCGCCGTGCCATGCGTTAAAATGCCTTAAAAACTTAAAGAATGCGAAAACGTGCTGAAGTGCCATATAGCATATGTATTGAATACAGTTAAAGTGTTCATGTGATAAGGACACGTACATTTTTTACGATAAAAATTAATATAGTTTATTATATCATATTCTCTCATCAAGAAAACAAAACGGTATCCCATAATTGATTTTATTTTATCAGATTTGCTTAAAATGTACGTGAGCACACGACTCCACTAACCTTCATAACTTTGAGTTTCAAAGTCTAACAATATAATATGCTTTTTTTTTTGTAAATAAAATCATCTGATTAAAATACGTTATCTCGTTAATCTATGTATCATTAGTTACGTAATAAACAAAATTGAATACAAATTTTTGATCGCGGCATTCAAGCATTGCTCACTATGGTGATAAGTTGAATACTCTAATACAAGAGCAGAAACGTCGCAGACCTTTATCTCCTCGTCGGAACTCTTCTTATGCAAACCCTAAAACACATTTCTCTGTACTGGTTTCAACCCATCTATCATTGATGGAATCAATCGTTGAAGATATGCCATGTAGAACGATATAAGGTCGTTTTTCATGAACTATGTGATGGTAATTGTTCCTGATTTAGTCCGGTTAAGAGGACTCCTATGCATGTATGTCTCAATAATATCGACGACTTTAGGCAAAATATGAAATATAGACATTTTATTTATATCATAAAAATATAACAAAATTTTAAACATTAAATGTACTAAATGATTATGCGTAGATCGTATTCATATACATTTTTAATATCACTATTCATTCGTGCAAAGTTTGAACATGACGTTTTGGACATATTTTTATTCCAATATCAATTTCAAACATCTGATTTACATTTCTATATTTTATTACCCAAGTTAGAAACTCTAAAACACTCATATTTAATAGTTCCTTATACAAACCGAAAAATATGAATGACAAATATTTTATCGTCATGAATATTAACTATAAATTAAAACTTAACATTAGTAGCTAGTCCAATGGCACATACAATCTCATGTCTTAAATAAACGCATACGGCCTACGCGATATATATATATATAAACTATAAAAATCTTGTGTGTTTAATTTACGGAGAAATTTTGAATAATAAAAGAAAATAATAGAAAGAAGAATCTTTATCTCTAGCTCGATCTCAACTCGTTTGGTTGTGGGAACGTTTTAGTCCATCAGTTCAGCCCTAGTACTATGGTTCATTTCCTTTTTTTTTTCATCATTCCTCTGTTTTTATGATGGTTTGTGTTTCTTAATTTGGCATATTATCAAGTTTGTTTTTTTTTTCCGACTAAATTACTTCCATTAAAAAACTAGAGTACAAGTATAGTTACAAAAGTCGTATACAAAACATCGAAATGCAAATTATTGCATAAGCAAGTATATACGTCATATGCTGAAGAAAAATAATTAGAAAATGAAATTTGACACTGTTTCCTTTTCCTTTCGAGGTAAGCCTTACACGCTAACAAACATGTGTTTTTATGCATATTATCAAGTTTGTTTGGCTCCTTTTTATAGGGTTTTAGTTTTCGAAAGTTTTATGAACTCGTCGGCTTAATCTCTGGAAGGATTCTATCCTTGTCGGCTTTGTACTTTTCAAAGTTTGTTTAATAAAAACAATTCATAGATGAAAAAAAAAATTGCACGATCCTCTCCCTATTTCTGAATGATTCATTTCAACTTGATATGTTATATCGTTGTAATTTGAGAGCTTTATAACTTACTAGTGTGTGATACGCGCTACGCGCGGACGTGAACACAATTTTGTTTTTAAAAATTTGGTATAATATTATTTTAGTTTTATTAGTATGATTGTTAATGGATTTGTCTCTATTAGCTTAAGAAATGTGGATTGTTTATTCTTAAGTTTTTTTTTTCCTTTCTTAATTTTATGTTTATTTATGTATTTGTTTAGTGAGTGATCCACAATTTGATTTTTTTTCTGTTGACTATTTATTCAATTAGTTGGTTTTTAAAAGTTAAGTTTTTGTCATTTTAAAGTTTAGAGAATTGTATATTTTTTAACCCAACTGAATACTAATAAAATAAATACTTCGAAATAGGGTTAGTTTTGTATATTCCGAAAGTTACTTTGAATACTAATAAAATGAAAGTTAGTTTTGTGAATTTAGAATTCTCCGAACTTTAAAAAAAAAAAAACTTCAAAATAAGTTATTATATTTTTATCTATTTTTACCTAAAACTGAATACTAATAAAATGTTCATAATTTACTATTATTCATCTTCGATGATCCAGTGTTGGTGACTACAAAATGAATCTAATTTTATTTGAAAAATGATTTAATTTCTATCACTAATTTACTATCAAAATCATCGTAGATGTATAGGTTAATGAGAACATTTGGGATAATATGGGCCAATTTGGAAAAATATAAGAAATATGGGGTCGAGCGTCGATTCAAACATTTAAAGAGAGAGAGAGAGAGTTCTTGTGAATATGATTATCCTGTAAAAAAACATTATCCATTGCTCTAAAACCCTCGTCTTTTCCGATATCTACCCCCATCGCCGGTGAGATTTCACTTTCAATCACAAATGGTGTGATCCGTGCGGACGTGGTAAACAATTTTTTTAATCTAATGGTATTTTATTTTATTTGGTCTAGTAGTTAATATAATTATCTCTATCAGCTTCAGATTTGTGTATTTATTTTTGTTTTTAATTTATGATTATCTATGTATTTATTTATTGGATGGTACACATATTTACCTCTCTTTTTTTTCTTTGGTGATCAATTTTATGCAATTAGTTGAGTTTTTTAGAAGGAAAATATTTACATTTTAAAGGGAAGATATTCATTTTAAAGTTGCATAATAATTTTTTTTTAATTTTGTTTCATGTGAAGTTATTATTTTTGGAGTGTTTCATGTATGATTTTAGCCCTATTTATGTGTGCAATATGTTTGTGATTTCTAAATCTATTTTTCTTTTATTTTTGTTGAAAAAGATTTCCATATATAACTGATTGTTTGAAGTCACAACATTTGTTTGATTTTATTTAGAATAAATCTAATCCATAATTTATAAACACTAATTAAATTCTATAGTTTTTCTAAACTATGTAAATAAACTGATAAAAGTAAATTCTTAAATTGAAATTTCTTTAGATTAATTCAATATAATCTATCTTCTGTTAAGTATATGTCTTTTCAAATTCTAGGGGAAACTATTGTATTAATGGATGGTAATTATTATGAGAATTGAAATATATTTACATCACATGATATATATTTTGTATATACAAAACTATAATTTTCTTCTCTTGTAGTTACATTTTTTTTTTGTTAAAAATAATATCACAAAACAAAACGATCTTAAATTTTCAAACTTAATTTATATTTTCGTGTAAATAATTTTAATATGTTTCTTAATTTTTTTGGCTCTTATTCTCTTTTTCATAGTTATGTATAATTGCAATTATTATGTTAAGTATACCTTAATTTTATTTATTTGTCTCTTTATTAGATGTAAAACTTGCCAACTTATATTTTTCTTTATTAATTTAGTTACATATTTAACTTATTTGTTTAACTGTTAGGACTTGTTTGATATTTTAGCTTTTTTATAATATTTGCGATACAATTTAATCTAATTAAATATTTATAAAAGTTGAAATATATTACGATAACTAAATTTATTAAACTATTATTATTTTAAAGAACTATATTTATATAAGTTTATTATTTTCTGGTTTAATTTAGAATATGAATAATATATTTTCAAATTCTTTTCATAATGTTAAAACTAAATTTATAATTAATATATGTATTTAGTATGTGTATTAAATTTTTAGAATGTCGAGGTAGCAGAATGAAAAGAAAAAAAAAATCTTACTTTATATATAGATATCTTGTAACGATATCATTGAATTAGCATTTTTCCACGGGCCTATAACAAATTTTTGTTCCACGGGCCCAGCATATCAACACACATTAATGATTAATCCGGTTTGTTTCCTCTGTTTAGCTGCCAAACCAGAAATCAAATCACTGAACCAAAAACCAATTTCACACCTAATAACATGATTCTTTCTAAACATTTTGGAGTCTATAAATTTATTTAGTCAATTGATTAATGTATTTAAAAGTTGCGTGTGTTGTTGGGTGCATTTTTGAAATTGACCCTGATAAATCACCAAAAGTACAGATATTCTCTCCAACGAATTTCAATTATTGAACTATACCACCAAATTTTAAATAACATGAGAATCTTCTTGGAAACGAAACTGCCCCAGAAGAATACTACAACACACTGTGTTGAACACAGTATCTGTTTTGTAAGAAGTGAATTCCCACATCTTTACAACAAACACGATATTGCCCCTTGAACTCAAACCTTTCGTAAAACGAGCTTCGATAATGGCAGCAATCGACTATATCGTGTGTAAGGAGAGTGATGTGTTTATGGCATCTCATGGAGGGAACATGGGCCACGCGATTCAGGTACACATTCTCAGGTCTAGGTTGTTTCAAAGGTCAATTCATAAGGTAAGTATAATCATTCAGGGTCACAGAGCTTATGAAGGACACAAGAAGCTTATAACACCAAACAAAAGGCATATGCTGCCATACTTTTTGAACACATCAATGACGGAAACAGAGTTTAAGAAGATGATAAAGAAATTACACAGGCAATCTCTAGGACAGCCAGAATTAAGGATTAGCAAAGCTGGAAGAGATGTTACAAAGTATCCTGTTCCTGAGTGTATGTGCAATAATCAATCCACTTCCGCTATTTAAAGCTTCATTTTTGTTTGTTTGTTGCATATATGGTTTTAAAACAAAGATTATCTTTAATAAAAGTATAACATGCTCTTTTTACTCCAGCTTTATTGTGAAACTAAACTCCTTGTAACATGATATTTTCATTAACAAGATCATCTTAGGCAAAATAAATAAATAAGATCAAAACCCAAGAGATTGTAACATATGAGACGATTACTCAAATACTTATTGAACAAAAAGCTCAATGTCTTTCAAAAAAGAAACAAACCCTTCAACAGAGGAAACTTTGCAGGGAACAAAGTTAAAGCTTGTAGAGCCTAAACCAATGTATGGGAATCAGTAAGATTTTCCACAGTGTATCAAACTGCCCGCACCTAGAAAAAGCCCGAAAACTGCTGCGCTGCCCATGGTTGTTTGCCCTATGAATCTAATCTTCATAAGCCCAGGGACCTGCAGAATAACAAAAAAGGAAGGAACAAATGATCATCAAGCAGTAATCCAATATGAAACCCACACGGTTAATTTTGACATAAGTATCTCTATTGAGATTGTTTTCACAATTGTTTACGCATAGTGACAAGAACATTCCTAATCTAGACATCTTTGTTATCTAAGATTAAGAAGCTATAACTTTCAGTTTTATCATCTTCTTTAGATCACAAATAACAAAACAAGAGCAATCATTATTGAAGGCAGGTATAAGACTGAGCCATATCCAAGAGTGAGTATGTTTTCAAATCTTATCCATAATCCTCAATATTCTTTATAGTTTCTCATCAGAATAATGTGACTGAAACGGTTTCATTTACCCACAAACTCGATTTGAAAAGAAGTAGTCAGAAATCCCTTACCTTGAATCTAATCGCCTCGTAAGTTCCATAGACAGCACCTGAAACACAAGATTTTGTCAACAAACAAGTAGAAATCTATCTATCTATCTCAATACCCAAAACTCGTGTGTAACAAATTACTAAAATCGGACAATTCTTCAGATACATTTAAAGGCGCTGTATCGTCGAGATGGTTCCAATCTTTCGATAAACTAAGGAAAAAGGATTTAGGGTTTTCCAGAGTGAGAAATAAAATTGAAGGGAAAGAAAGTTTACCTACAGCACCGCCTAGTGCGCCGCCGACGGCAACTCCGGCAGTGATTCTGGCCAAACAACTATCTTTCGCCATCGTTGTTTAGGGTTTTTTTTTGTTTTTAAGGGTTTTGAGACAACTTTGCTCTCTGTTCTGTCGGAAAATAATTTAATAATTTTGCGGTTGCCATCGTCGATTTTAAGGTTTTTGGCTTTCAAGTTTTGCCTTGCACAATGGATCGGTTTTGCCTTTCGCAGCAAGGACAACTCACACCGACCTCATCCAAAACCAATCTAAACCGCTTCGAACCAACTCACATTGACTTACAGCTTGACCCAAATTAATAGCCGGATCGTCTTAAGCGGATCAGACCCAACCCGGCATTAATTTGGCGAATTCCCGTCATTTTTAGATTTTTACTTTCACTAGTGCATTTACTTTCAAAATTGATTAAGCATTAGCGTAATATAACCTTCGCATCTCGATGGTAGTGGGACGTGTCATACATCTCTAAACGTTAACATATTCTTATTATATAAAGTTGAATGGTAACTCGAATAATCATGACACGTATCAAATCAATTGATAAGATTTTGACACGTTCAAAAATAATTCTAATTAGATTTTGACACATAATATTAATAATAATATAAAAAAATTAATAATCGATTCATAATCCTAATTATTAAACAAAAAAGACAAATAGAAAATATAAATTTATCCTAAAAATCAAATTTAATAAATAAAAAAAACTAAAAATTTAAAAAAATTTATAACCTATTCATAATCATAAAAGATAAAGTTACTCAACAAAAATGAAAAATAGAAAATGTAAATTTATCATAAAAACCAAATTTAAATTAAAAAAAAAACAAAAAAATTTATAACCGATTCTTAATCCTATAAGATAAAGGTAAAGTTAATAACAAAAAATTAAAAATTAAATTTCCTTCTAATTTAGTTTTTCATGTTATTAAATATTTAGAAATATGTGACAAAATTTAATTTAAAACCAAATAATATAATCAAAATAGAAGAATCAAAATGAAAAAAAAAAATGATTGTTAGGCCTCTCTATCGGTTGTTTCGCGTTGATGGTCTCAAATTTATACTATTTATTTTCACGAGTGATCTAATTTTATTTTCCATGTTTTCGTTTATAGTTTTTTACACGGATTAAAAAATATTAAATTATGAACCGGCGTATACGCGGATTCTAACCTAGTGTAAAATAAAACAAAATAAAATAGTAATTATTTCTCTACTTAAAAATTTGTATTTAAAATTAAAGATAAATTCCTTATATTTAAAAAAGTTTTATTATAGAAACGAAAAGTCTTATTCCTCTATCTCCAACAACTGGTTAGCATAACTGGAAATTTATTCAGTAGACTCAAAAACAAAAACAAGTATCTGACAAATCAAATGCATTAGAGAAGCATCACATCTCGCAACTCCATAACTAAATCTCTTGATAACAAAAACGAAAACTACTCTTCTCACTTAAGTGACCAATATATCAAGTCTTCCTCTTACTAACACGCGCAACAAACCCTTTAATATTGACCTGTGTCACAGATCGTCCTGATCCACACTGCCAAAACCAAATCAATCGGTCATATTTTCAGATATATAGATGATGGATACAGATTTTTCAGAATAGGGGCAAGAGAATTTTACCTTTTCACATCTCACGAAGAAGAGACGATTCTCCTTTGAAAGAACTGTGTCTGGGCTCTTGCAACCAAGGCAAATGACGTAATCAGCTGAAAATAACCACAATCAGGGATCGCATAAAGAAATCAAAACAAAGGATGTTACTCCAAATTCATATATTTAAATCTTGAGATTAAAGGAAACTTTACTTACTGACATATCGCCGCAAAATAACTTCAAAGTTCTTGGGCGCAAATCTCCCCTTGACAACCAACCTTTGCTGGCCATCAAGTGAACCACTAGTACCCAACTCAGAAAGCAAGAAAGTCATAACATGATCTGGTTGTCGATGCATCCTGAAAAAGCATGCCAATTACAAACATCAAAATGAATCAATACGTTCTAGTAGTAATTATAGTTATAGAAAGAAAAAAAAAACAAGTTTGAAGATGCAAGATATGGGATTTTGTTCATACGTCTTGCAAAGGTCCATAAAGTTGACAAAAACTGTCTTCTTTGTCCCCTCACGAAGAACTTGAGGAGGCCTCATTACTGTACGACGCCTATCTCCAGCAAGCTCAGGATTGTTTTCACGCAGAATGTTATAGACCCTACCAAGAATCTGCAAAAACATATAACTCCAATCAGAAAAAAAAAAAAAAAATTAACCAAGCAAGTAGAATTTAATTTGAAAAGGATGGATTGACTTAAGGAAATAATCCTCCAAAAGCAATATAAATTTTAAATCACACTGTTTTTAGTAATAACCAAAGAGCATCATAAATCAACTATATATGCTTGAATACAGAAAGCTATCTATGATATATGTATACCTCGTCATATAGGTAATATCTATCACTTCCTTCCCAAGGATAACGTTGCTGCTGCGGGATTACTCCTTCTCCCTCTTCCCCATCATTACCATGCTCTGCAAGATATTGTATGTAAGTAAGATTCAAACTGGATACAAAAAAAAGAAGAAGCTGCATTAATTAAGATGCAATTAAGTAGCACAAAAAAAGGTATGGAGTATCAAACCACCATCCAAATCTTCTACATCTTCAACACTTTCGTCATTCAGTGAGCTAGATTCAACCTAACCATCAAATAAAACCAATGTAAGTTTTTTAGAAAACTAAAAGAACTTAGGAAGCACTAAGCATTAAAAGCTTACTGGCTTCTTCTTTTTCTTCATTCCAGTAAATGCACTTTCGAGTCCGTCATTAACTGCTGGAAAATAAAATCAGATGAAGCACTTTAGTAACATAAATAGCATTGAGGGGAAACAAATTAAAGTTGTTCCACAGCTAGCACATAGAATCTTCTTCAGCGTACCTGGCATGAAATCAGATTTCTCCATCTGTGGTTCTGTTGAGACCTCCGCAAGATCTTGAAGAACAACTTTTTTCTTCTTTTTCTTTTTGGTTGGGTCAAAGGGTGCAAGCTGACGTAACAAAAACAGTCCGTACACATATCATATATAAGTAAGATAACACAAAGTGAAGGAAGAAAACCAATATCTATGAATACTTGGGCCATAACAAAAACTTACTTGTTGCTGCATCTCATTAATTGCATCAGCCATGATTACTGCCAAGAAAAAGCATTCAAAAACCAAATCAAATACTTATAATCAGAACAGGATTGGGTATGACATCAGCAACAAAGACAAAAAAGAAGAAGCAAATATTGGCTGGCATCATAAACTTTTGAATAAAGAGACGCAACGATTCCGTAAATATAAAACAGGTAGGGTTATTTAATTAAGAACGCATTAGAACGGAAACGTTTATCTATATCATCATTATTTCAGACCTCATCGATTCAAATCTTCAAAAAAAACTTACCGCAGAAGGGATGCAATGCACGACGCAGATCAATCGAAAGAACAATAAAAGACGGTGAAGCTTTTTTGTTTTTTGTTTTGTTGAATTGCGTTATCCCAGCCCTAATTTTGTTATATATATATAAGTATGCTACAATTAATTCCTTTCTCTTATAGGAGTGACTATATGCTAAAAATTAATTCTTAAAACGTATTTAATTATTTATCACACGGAGTCCTAAATTAAAAAGGCAAGAAACGTGAGTTAAAAAAACAACAATCAACCGACAACAAAAAAACAAAAAACCAAAAAAAAAGCTTAATCCACAGAAAAAAGGCAGAAGGGAGATAAAACATCGGCGAAGAAGAGAGAGAGCTCACGAGGATTAGAGATTCTCTCTTATTTGCTGAGATTGTGTAAATTGAGAGATGGGTCCTCCAGTAATTAATAAGTATCGGCGAAGGAGAGATCGGAGACTTGGAACTAGGGACGATGATGGTTCGTTGATGAGGACTCCTCGGGTCTCGCCTTACCACAGACCCAACTCCGATACCATCGAGGTAAGTGATGAGAGTCGCTCGTTTGGTGATAGAATTCGAGATTTGGGTTGCGCTAACGATGAGACTGAAACTAGACATGCTTCCCGTGATTGCCTCGACAAGGACAAAAGCGACAGTTTTGTTTCATGTAGAAACTTGGATGATTTGTTCTCTGGGCTCTCTTATAAAGGTGTGAGTAAGACAATGAATGGATTTGGAAGTAAAACAAAGAGTAATCTTGTTTCCCCTCAAATTGCTTCAGGGAACACCGTAAAGGAACAAGATTTTGATGATGATAGTTTTTTTCAATCTCACATTGAATTTCAAACTCAAGTAAGAAGAGTTTCTCCATACTTCCAGGAATCAACTTTTTCACAACAGCCCAAAGAGGGGTGTGATTCTGATAGTGTTTATTCTCCAAGTGGAAGAAACTGTAGGAAAGGATGCAGCAAAGTTCAAGCTAAAGTCCCAAGATTTTCTCCATACTTCCAGGCATCAACCATTTCACAATGTGATTCTGACAGTGGTTCTTGTCAAAGTGGAAGAAAATATAGGAAAGAAAGCAGGAAACTTCATGCTAAGGTCCCAAGAGTTTCACCATACTTCCAGGGATCAACTGTTTCAGAACAGCCAAACCCGTCAAGAAATTTGCGTCAGTATTTTAAGGTCGTGAAAGTTTCAAGATATTTCCATGACGTACCTGCGGATGGAATCCAAGTAAACGAATCACAAAATGAGAGATTCAGAAGGGTGAGGAAAACTCCTGTTGTGAGCCCTTCACTCTCTCAATGTCAGAAGACCGATGAGGCATACCTGCGGAAAACGCCGGATAACACATGGGTGCCTCCACGATCTCCATGTAATCTGCTTCAAGAAGATCATTGGCATGATCCATGGCGGGTGCTGGTCATATGTATGCTTCTCAACAAAACATATGGTGCACAGGTTTGTCCTCAGTCCTCTTCTTTTTTCCATATCTTTGCTGCCCTTATATAATTTAGTTTTGTTTAAGAGCATTTGAGACCAAATTAGTTGAGTGGGTTTGTTTGGTGTTGCCATTTGCTTGTTGCATACATTCTCAATCAGTGACATCAATTACTACTACACGTAAATCATTCTTGAGAGAAGTCTAAAATGTGCTAGGAAGTAAGAAGTCAGACCTCTGTGGGCTTGAATCTTTCAATTTGACTGCCTCAGAAGAAGTAGAATGCTGTCTTTGGTTTGATGAGTAATTGATTTATCCATGAATTGAATTGCTTGCTCTTGTTGAATCTGGTAAGAAGAAAAGGCTTTGTCGTTGGCCAGTGAATTTTTAAAACGGTGATTGCAGACGCGGGGAGTGATATCAGACTTGTTTGCGCTGTGTCCTAATGCAAAGACTGCAACAGAAGTTGAAGAAAAGGAGATAGAGACTCTGATAAAACCTCTTGGATTACAGAAGAAGAGAGCCAAAATGATACAACGGTTTTCTCTCGAGTATCTTCAAGAGAGCTGGACTCATGCCACTCAACTGCATGGCGTTGGAAAGTAAGTCTTTGAATTTCCAAAATCTGAGAATCATTTTTCTGTTGACAGTTTTGTTCATGATGTATATTAACAGGTACGCAGCAGATGCATATGCGATATTCTGTAATGGGAAGTGGGATTGTGTGAGACCTGATGATCATATGCTAAACTATTACTGGGAATTCCTCAGGATTCGGTATAGGTTATGAGTGGGGAGATGCAAGTATATATATATTGCTAATGTTGTCACCAATGTTGAAAAGTTGTAAATGAAAGAGATCTTGTCTTAAAGTTTGTTTGATATCTTAAATTGTAATGTGTTTTGGTAGCATCAATGGGTTTTAATGTTTTTAAAGCTGGGGGCATGAACATTGTGGGTCACAACAAGCTATGCGACTGACTAATTCAAAAAGAAAAGAAATAATAAAACGTAAGGAAGTTGAATTGGGCACCAAGTCACGATATAATAATGACGATGAGGCAATCAGGCAACTACTACTATGAGCCAAATCAAAGGACATGTCTCATTAAAGAACTAAAGGAACAAATGTAATAAGGTGAATTTTTTAGTTGGTGGATTTATTAGCACATGCAATTACAAACATTAATTTGTGTTTATCATTGAAAGTTGTGCTTCTAAATAAAGAGATTTATAAGGTTGTTTGCTAAAACTAATTAGAAATCAACAAGGAAGTAGTAATAAAATGTTGTAATAATTGTTTTGTGACGTGTCAATTACAACATTTCACACACACAAATTGAAAATTCCCCTTGGTGTCGTTGTTTCTCCTCTTATCTCTGGCCGACAAATAAAACAAAAACAGACCTAATCATAGCTTCTCCATCTCCTTGTCTGCAGGATGATGCAATTTCTCAGGCATTCTTCCTTTCGTAATTTTGTTGTTTTTTTCTTCGTTTAGGTTTTTCCTTCCTCGGTTAGTTATACCAAACATAATTGTTCTCCCTCTTCTTGATCAGTTTTTAGGTTCTTCCAAGAAATTGAAATTGAATTTTGAAGGAGGCTTTGATGGGTTTGGATTTCCATATTCGCTCCTTGTTTACGGTATTCTCGATGAATCATTTAAACTTCTCATTGGTGCAATCGAGTTAATTGTTTTTCTTTTTTATAAATTCAGCAGATTCTCGTTGTTTAAAAATGCAATGGCTCTTCAGGGGATGTCGTGATTTTGGGAAAAAACTTTCGGACAATCCTGTTTGAATGTCCCATCTTTTTTCTCAACATTGGCGTGTTCTCATTGTCTCGACTCTAGTTCGAAATGTCTCTCGGCCAAGAAAATTTCGATCCTGTCGAAGTTTCTGGTATCCAACACAATCCTTTTAATCTCCCACAAATTTCCATTTACAGGGCTTTCTATGAAAATCTTTTTAAAGGGTTTCAAATGTTGGCTTTTTTTGTTCTTAGGGTCGCATGCCTGCTTATATGACCTTTTATGTTCAGAGACTCTTCAAAAGGATTTGCAGACATCTTCTTCTGGTAATTTAAAATTTTCTAGTGAATGATGGATATGGTTTCCTGCAACATTCTTATAGATTACGCTAGTTTTAGTTGGAGACAATCTCATGTCCTGTTTGACATTTTCAGATCCCCGGGATCGGTTGGAGAAGCTGCTGAAGCAACCTGGAAATAAGTATTGCGCTGACTGTGGATCTCCCGAACCGAAATGGGTGTAAGTTGATTGATATATTTGTGTTTGCTTTGTACATTTCTGTTGATGGATTGATTCATTTCCTTTGATGTTGTTTAGATCCTTAAGTCTCGGTGTATTTATCTGCATAAAGTGTTCCGGTGTACACAGAAGTCTTGGAGTTCATATATCGAAGGTACTTTCTTTCTCATCAACAATCTGACTTCTCTCTGCTTAGAGCCATTTAATCGAGTCTTGATTGGCCGTTAATCACAGGTTCTATCGGTAAAGCTAGACGAATGGACAGATGATCAAGTTGACACGCTCGTTGGGTTCGGTGGAAATACTGCAGTAAACCAGAGATTCGAAGCCTGCAACATCGACCAGTTAAAGAAACCCAAACCAGATTCCACTAATGAGGAACGCAATGATTTCATCAGGTGGCGTTTTTACTTACAATTGGCTAACAGTGTCATGTATGTATGTATAATCATCTCATTGTTTATATCTTCGATCTTCAGGAAAAAATATGAGCTGCACCAGTTTATGGATCCAAAAGATGGTGCTTTGTGCCCTTATCAGCAGCCTAGCAGAATAAATAATTCACCATCGTCTTTATGTTCTGCTAGCCACCGTTCCACAAAAAACCGTATTGGTCATGCATTTAGAAATAGCTGGGGAAGAAGAGAATGTGATCAAAAAGGCCCAAAGAAGAGCAGTTCCCTGGTAACAACCACTATACATACACACATGTTTGGGTAATATATGTGGCTAACGTTAATTTTGACGGTGTTTTATAGGCAGGTATGGTTGAGTTTGTGGGATTAATTAAGGTTAATGTGGTTAAAGGAACCAACCTTGCGGTTCGAGACGTGATGACCAGCGATCCTTATGTTATCCTTTCTCTTGGCCAACAAGTGAGCTCTCTACAAAATCTCTCTAGACTTGTATGATTTTAAAAAAACTTAACAACTCTCATGAAAACTACATTGAGTTTTTTTTGAAGTCGGTAAAAACACGGGTGATAAAGAACAACTTGAATCCAGTGTGGAATGAGACGCTGATGCTTTCGATACCCGAGCAGATGCCTCCTCTCAAAGTGGTAAGTGCAGTGATATCATAAATGTTTTTTAAACTTATGGGTTGAAGAAAAATAACGGTTGAAGATTCCTATTAGAGATGAGAGAATGATCAAAGAAAGAAGGAAAATGTGGGAAAAGATTTTCTGAT
This sequence comes from Eutrema japonicum, assembly GCA_030161315.1. NCBI lineage: Eukaryota > Viridiplantae > Streptophyta > Magnoliopsida > Brassicales > Brassicaceae > Eutrema > Eutrema japonicum. The sequence continues at coordinate 44,416,674 of BSQW01000002.1, read as the reverse complement.
TTGTCTGAAAACTGAATACAGAGTACACAATAGGGAGCTTTTTATACTTGGAGAGTTAAAACCAAACTCTAACTGAATGTTGTTTAAACACCGAGCTATACCAAACTCGGTTAAACACCGAGCTATACCAAACTCTTAATGTGTAATAATATTTCAGCTAGTGTACGACAAGGATACATTCTCGACAGATGATTTCATGGGAGAGGCAGAGATAGACATACAACCATTGGTGAGTGCAGCAAAAGCTTACGAGACATCGAGCATAAAAGAACCGATGCAGCTGGGGAGTTGGGTCGCGAGCAAAGAGAACACATTGGTGAGTGATGGCATAATCTCACTGGACGAAGAGAAAGTGAAACAAGACATTTCACTTAGGCTTCAAAATGTCGAGAGAGGTGTTCTCGAGATCCAGCTTGAATGTCTTCCTCTCACTCAATGATAAATACTTTCATTTCTCCCTCTTGTATTTTTTTATGTTGTTTTTTATTAATAGTGAAGAGATGCTGCTACTTTCTTCTTGATCCACCTCAAAACCAATGTAAAAAACACCCATGATTTGATTGATGATTCTTCAGAACCAATCCTAGTTTCAACCAAGAGTTAAGAAACCATACAGGAATTAAGAAACCGTATATTTTTGTTACAATTGAAAAAAGCATCAAATTACACATCAAAGACATTGACGTGGTTGTCGTACAACTGAAACGTCTCCCTGTGTCTACCTACACAGTCACTGGTGTATGTGAGGAGGTTGATGGAACATCTATTCTTATCACGATTCTACCAATAAGAAGCTGGGGTGATGATTATAAGGAATTCTTGCAAAGAATGAAGACAGACAAAGACAATGGCCCCTTTATAGAGGTAGAATGCCTAAATTCAGAAACTGTGGTTACTTATATATGTTTCTTTCTAATTCATTCTTCTTCCTTCTGCAGAGCATCAGGGCGTACAATGACGATACATCTGTACGCTTTGAGCTTAAATTGAGTGATGAGAACATGATGATGGCTCGGCAAGAGGGGTTTCTGAAAATACTCAAATTCACCACGACAATTGCTACGACCAACATGCATCTCTTTGATGAAAACGCTCTGATGAAGAGATATGCAACTCCAGAACAAAGTACAAGAAGAGATCCAAATTGTTCAGTCTGTTTTTGTTATTCTCGGTAAGTTACACTAATATTTTGATCCCACCTTGCAGTCCTCGAAGATATCTCCGTCCTATGATTCAGTCTTTTAGAGGTATTTGTTATTACAAGGCAATGGTCTTAACATTGACTCTCTGATATGTACACAGAAAGTCATGCTTGAGAATCTAGAACGTAAGCGGCTGAAAGTGGAGGAGCAATTGAGGTTAATGCGTCTAGTTGCACGTGGAGAAATCGTAGTAGAGAATAGTAGCAGAGCTGATCTCGCTGAGACAGAGAGGGTTTACACCATTCCCGGACTCGGAGGAGGCCTAAAGGGTCGAAACGCCAACGAAACCAGCAGCAAAGAAAAGGCAGTGATTAAAGAAAAATAGCTCATGCTTTATGCACAAAACTCTTTAATTGTTTAGGGATTTGGTCCACTAATCAAAACCGCTTTTAGGGTCACAAAACATATACTAAAACCTAAAAAATGGTTAAACAAAGTTAGCCACTGGGATAATTACTTTTTCAAATTTCTTAATATCATAAGAATATGTTACTCTTTGATGTTGAAAATAATCACCCTGTTTTTTTGGTTGTAAATTGTTATGGGATTCAACAGTCCAGTAACACGTTTAGTATAATTTATTATTTACCCATCAGTGTCCGTTGATTTCCAAAGGAGAAAATAATCTCCGGTTTCAGCTGCGTCCAAGAGATTTGTCGTCAGGATCTCAGATTTGCTACACTCTCTCCGGCGACATGAGTTCTCCGGTACGGAGTTTATTATAGCAGATCTACGAGATTTGTTGCGTCGTTTTCTTTGTTTATCGAATCGTCGTCTCTGATCTATGAATCTACCTACACTTTTGACATTGATTCAGGGAACGAGTATGTTCACCAATTTCACCAAGCTCTGCAAAGGACTTGCTCTGGTGCTTGTGGTGGGGCACGTCGTCTTTCAATTCATTCCCGCTACCGTCCCATACCTTGCGCTGATTCCGGCGCGGTACTTCGTCTTCTCTCCTTCTTAATCGATTTTCTGGATGAAATTAGGCTTCCTATATGCTAAATCACTAAGAAATTATATTACCTAGGATGCGAATTTGATGGAAAATTACCTGATTGTTCTTCAAATTCCATATTGTGATGCTCCGTGCGCAGTGTAATCAGAATGACTCCTCCGTAATATCATTCTCTAGTTTGGGCTTGACCTATTAACACGATGGTACTTCCTTACTTGTTACAATTTTTCTCAACTCTCTTCATTATAGGACTATTCCTTTTGCCTGGAATCTGATAACAAGCGGCTATTTTGAACTGTCAGTACATGGGGTATGTTTTTTTTTAGTTAAAAATTGTTCCTATCAAATCCACATTTCTGATATCTAGTGCTTGGATACACGATTGACTGTTTGCCATGTTGCAGGTTGTCTTCAGCACAGTTTCTCTCCTCTTTATGGGAAAGTTCCTGGAACCTGTCTGGGGTTCCAAGGAGTTCCTTAAGTTCATCTTTGTGGTGAACTTTCTGACCTATCTTTGTGTTTTTGTTACAGCCATTGCTTTATACTACATAACGAGGCTGGAAATCTACCTGTAAGTACTCTTACCACCATTTACAGATAAAGTTCCTGCTTATTTGTTTTATCATCTCACTTAAATATGAAGAATGTCTTAGCTACAAAAAATTAAGACAAAACCCCTTCAAGCTGTAATTATAACTTTTTTGCTTCCCCTGCTCGGTTTAGCTCAATCTTTACCACCGTATATGATAATCCCTCTCTGTTTTGTTTTGTTTTGTTTTATTTCATTAAGCTTCAGCAGAATTTTACATCCTCCTGGAAGCCTAACCTGGTCTCTGTTTTCTCCTGGCTAGATATATGCCCTTTGCAGGTTTTCATGGTGTCTTGGCAGGCCTTCTTGTCGGGATAAAGCAGATAATACCTGACCAGGAGGTATTGCTATTAAAGATTAAAGCAAAGGTAATCTTTTGCTTTCTAGTAAGAAATTATAAAGGCTTTGACATTCTCTTACTTTAACTTTGGCTAGTCGAAGAAGTTCTCACATCCTATTTTTTTGCTTCTGGTTTCTATGTGCAGTGGTTGCCCTCCATTATGCTAGTTTTGTCAATAGCCTCAAGCTTCTTCACACTAAATTCAGCAGCATATCTTCCCACTTTGATATTTGGTACATATATGGGCTGGTTATACCTCAGATACTTTCAGAGGAGGCCAGAAACAAAGCTCAGAGGTGATCCGAGTGATGACTTTGCCTTCTCCGCTTTCTTTCCTGAACTCCTCAGGTGAAAAAATATGTCCATCTTTTAACTATATTTTCGAGTTTGCCCACAAATTAATTCTTGCCTCATATTCTATTTGTTTTTCCCAATAAAATGCAGACCGATAATTGACCCTATAGCCTCAATCTTTCATCGGATGCTTTGTGGACGATCAAATGCCACCAGCGAAGCCCATGGTTATACTACCAGTGGTGCTCCATTACCGGGTTCTGACTCTGCTGAAGCTTCCAGGAGGAGGTACAGTTCTTTTCTTTTACTTTTTTGTTTGTTTGTTTTTTCTCTCTTTCCTGCTCCACTTCAATGGTAGTTTAGATGCAATTCCGAGCTATTTGGGTCGTAGTGCAGATCATCTCTTTAAATATTAGTATAAACCTTTTGGGGCTAGACATTGTTGAAACAGAATCTAGGATTTGGTTGATGCAAACCGAGGTAAGGTAATGAATGATCGTATTCATTCAATTGTAAGAATAAATAGTAGTGGCTTGTCATGACTTTTATCAAAATGTAAAGACTTAGGCTAGCTTGTATCAAACCAAATCCAGAGAAAACTCTCAAAAAAGGAAATTGACCTTTCCAAAAACTTGTTGTTGCAGAGAAAGAGGAGCAAGGGCTCTAGAGGAGAGACTTGCAACAGAAAGGTTGGTACCTCCAAGGAACAAAGATGAGTTGCAGAGTGATGCTTTGGAGAGCGTTTAAGTGGAGATTGCAACTAGCTTTTCGAAGATGCTGTGTGGGTTCTGACTTGTTTCTGGTGGACTGTTTTTTTGATTTTTTTGTATGAAATTGACTTAATACAGAATCAATCAGATTCTCCGTAAATTCGTATGACAGGTCGGAAAAGTAGTGAATTTCCTTGGAGGAGAGAATATAAATGTATACATGTTTCACTTCTCCAAACTTTTTATTTTATTTTTGTTTCAAACAGTCACGATCGACCACGCTAGACTAATTCTTTTCTGTCGATCCGATAAGCATTAATTTTGTTTTTTCTTTCCAGAAAAGTTGACAATCCTCTCTAAACTCTCTTATGTCTCTTTATCATTTTAAACATAAATTTGTATGCTTGTAAATTAACGATTTAGACATAAATATTTATTTATTATTTTATATATATACATACATTATATATCAAATTTTTGTAACTATCAACAATATGTCTAACAAAAAGTGTTTTTTATATTATTAAGAGAGATGACCGAGATAATCATAACAGAACGGATTCATGAGGACACACATTTGAGAGAAAAAAAAAGAACTATTTAAGAAAGAGAGAAAGACATAAAACGAATTTAAAAAGAAAAAGGAAATGACGTCAGCATTGACAAGGTAACCACGTCGCTTATTGGGAGTCCCTCCAGATGTCTGGTTTGGTAGGCGCTTTAGGAATCAAACGCGGAGCTCCAATAACAATGGCCATTACCAAACTCTTCAATTTCTCTATCGAATCTCATCAATTCAACAACACACAAACCTACATTCCTCAATTTTTTTCCTTTTTCTTTCTCTGTCTTTCTCTCTGTTGCTCTTCGTTTCTCACACCAATCTCTATGTTCTCGTCGTCCTTGGCTATTCTACATTTTCCTCCATTGAAACCCGATAAATTCTCTCATCTGTGAGAATCCTGCAAATGCGGCCTGGCGATCTCGGTATGGAGGAACGAATGAGAGAAACGTAGATTCGAAGAAGAAATTATGTGAAAAAGACAACAACAAAAAGAGTGAAATTTCGAAGAAGAAAAACAAACGAATATATAGAGAGAGAAATGTCGGTAGCACACGCAGACGACGCCGACGATTACAGCCGACCAACGGGAGAGACTTTCCACGCCGAGAAAGCATTGCCGAGTGGAGATTTCTACACAGGACAATGGCGAGACAATCTCCCACACGGACATGGCAAATACCTCTGGACCGATGGTTGTATGTATGTCGGAGACTGGCACAGAGGCAAAACCATGGGCAAAGGTCGTTTCAGTTGGCCCAGTGGTGCCACCTACGAAGGCGATTTCAAAAACGGTTACATGGACGGCAAAGGTACACACACACAATCCAAAAATCTCTCAATCTTCTTCGCTCTGAATCGCAATCTTGTTTTGGTGACAGGTACTTACATCGATTCGTCTGGAGACTTGTATAGAGGATCATGGGTGATGAATCTTAGACACGGGCAAGGAACGAAAAGCTACGTCAACGGAGATTGCTACGACGGAGAGTGGAGGAGAGGTTTACAAGACGGACACGGGAGGTACCAATGGAAGAACGAGAATCATTACATCGGTCAATGGAAGAACGGGATGATGAACGGCAACGGGACGATGATTTGGAGCAACGGGAACCGTTACGACGGATCTTGGGAAGACGCAGCTCCTAAAGGCAACGGAACCTTCCGATGGTCAGACGGGAGTTTCTACGTCGGAGTTTGGAGCAAAGATCCTAAGGAACAGAACGGGACTTATTACCCTTCGACATCTTCAGGGAATTTCGATTGGCAACCACAACAAGTGTTCTATGTTGATTTGAGTGAATGTGTGGTTTCTACTTGTCAGAGAATCCCGGTTTTGCCTTCTCAGAAGATGCCGGTTTGGTACGGTTCTTCCGAGCAGAGTAGTAGTGGGAACAGGACCAAGAACAGCAGCAATGAGAGGCCGAGGAGGAGATCTGTTGATGGAAGAGTTAGTAATGGTGAAATGGAATTGAGGAATAATGGTTCTGGTTATCTTCAGTTAGACGATAATATTGCAGAGAGTAACAGATCATCATTAGGGCCTTTGAGAATACAGCCTGCTAAGAAACAAGGACAAACTATCTCTAAAGGACATAAGAATTATGACCTCATGCTTAACTTGCAGCTCGGCATTAGGTACCGATTTCTTTTGTTTTCGGTTCAAATTGCTTGTGTTTGTTTGCTTTGCTTTGCTTTCTTTGATGTTGATCAGTGTTTTCTTTCTTGTTGTAAGACATTCTGTTGGAAGACCAGCGCCGGCTACATCTCTTGATTTGAAGGCTTCGGCGTTTGATCCAAAGGAAAAACTTTGGACGAAATTTCCATCTGAGGGATCTAAATACACTCCCCCACACCAGTCTTGTGAGTTTAAATGGAAGGATTATTGCCCTGTGGTTTTCAGGTTAGAATCTGTTTTCTTTGGCTGCTTTTTCGATTTCTCTATCTTCTGTGTGTGTTTTGGTATTGAGAAAACCGCTCAAAATGTTGTATAGGACTCTACGGAAACTGTTTAGTGTGGATGCAGCAGATTATATGTTATCGATTTGTGGAAACGATGCTCTTAGGGAGCTATCATCTCCAGGGAAAAGTGGAAGCTTTTTCTACTTGACCAACGATGACCGTTACATGATCAAGACAATGAAGAAGGCAGAAACAAAAGTAAGTATCATATCATATTAAGAGCTACCGCTTATTCTGTGTATCATCAATATTCACTCATTTGTTTTTTCCCTTGAAACAGGTTCTTATAAGGATGCTTCCAGCTTACTACAATCATGTAAGGGCGTGTGAAAACACTCTAGTTACCAAATTTTTCGGTCTTCACTGCGTGAAATTGACTGGCACTGCACAGAAAAAGGTCAACAACCATTTTATTGCCTTCATGTCTCTGTATTATTGTTAGCATTTTCAATTTTGGATGTACTGATGGAAGAATAATTGCAACTGCAGGTTCGGTTTGTGATAATGGGGAATCTATTCTGTACTGGTTACTCCATCCATAGGCGGTTTGACCTCAAAGGATCCTCTCATGGCCGTCTTACCACTAAACCAGAGTCTGAAATCGATCCAAACACAACCCTTAAAGATCTTGATCTAAATTTCGTATTCCGATTGCAGAAGAACTGGTTCCAAGAATTCTGCAGGTGATTACTTATAATAATAATAACTCTTGTTATATCTCTCTGTCTCTCTTCACCTCTTTAATTACTTAACCCAAATTCGAGTGTTTTCTTTTTACACAGGCAAGTGGACAGAGACTGTGAATTCCTTGAACAAGAGAGAATCATGGATTATAGTCTCTTAGTTGGTCTTCACTTTCGAGAAGCTTCATTCAAGGATTCTGCTACTCCTCCTTCCGGTGCTCGAACCCCAACAGGTAAAATCTTGTCAGCTCAATATTCTCACATTCCATCTTAAAGCTTGATTGAGGCAACTTCAATCATATTCGAGCAGGAAATCCGGATAGTGGAAACACTCGTCTCTCCCGAGAAATGGACCGGTTTCTTCTTGATGCCAGCAAGTAAAGAACCAAAACCCCACCAATGGTTATTAGTAAAAACTGTAAAATGGGTTTTATATAAGACAAGTGTGGTTCTTAAATGATTTTTGCAGGTTAGCATCCATGAAACTGGGTATAAACATGCCTGCAAGAGTTGAAAGAACAGTGAGAAGAAGTGACTGTGAGAATCAGCTTGTTGGAGAACCAACTGGTGAATTTTACGATGTGATTCTCTACTTTGGTGTTATAGACATTCTACAAGACTATGATATAAGCAAGAAGCTTGAACATGCATACAAATCAATGCAGTATGATCCAACCTCGATCTCAGCCGTTGATCCAAAGCAATACTCTCGACGTTTCAGGGATTTCATCTTCAGGATCTTCGTTGAAGACACTTGAGACCAATCCATCTAACTTGCACGCCCAATGCCCAACAAAGTAGAGGTTTTTTTTGGTTAGAATTTTCTTTCTATATATAGAAATATTTGTAAATTTTACTATTTAACCAAAATCTTTTCAAGTAGAGAAGAATTGATTCTTTTGTAACTAAAGTTCAATACTCTGCCTTTTTTTCCTTTTTGATACTCTTTGTATTGCGTTTCTTTAAACGTGAAAGAAAGGATGTGTACAGATGTTGACTTGTATTTCTTATTAACTTATTCTTTATTACCAAAAAAATACATGTTTCTAATTTTTTTCCATTTTTTAATTCGACGTGGTTATTTCCGTTTTTCAAATTGATTTCTTTTTATACGTGAGAACAAGTTGAATATGTGAGGTTTCTGGTGATACGCATACTCGAGAGGCCAAGCTCAAAGTCAATGCTAATGGTTTTCGAATCAATAAATCAAATCAATTAGTTTTACATAGGATTTTATTCTTGATTTAAATAGGACTTTTATAGTTTTATTTCTTTTCTTTTTCTTTTTGGATTTCCAGACTTTGCTCTCTAATTTTTTTTCTGGATTTGCTTCTTGACCGATATTAAGGGGGATTTACAAGAAATATAACAAGCAATAGACACAAATTTTATATATAGTAAAAAAAAGATTCAATTTTAAGTATTAGGTCAATCTTTGCATTTCACGTATGGAATCGTCACATCATTAAAAAGATCTGTTTTGAAGAACTATAAAAGAAACTTAATTCTCTGTAACAACTGCACTTTCAGAATTGAAACATAAGAGGAAATGAAATGTTTTCAAGGTATGCATGGTAATATAAATTCACATTTTAGTCCAAACAAAAAAAAAGATTTTTCAAGGGGCTTAAGCAAACATATGATCTTCGATCAAAAAAAAAAAAGGTCCATATGATGATCATATAATTTATGAGAATTATATAGATCAGAAATACCCCAGAATAGATTAGTGTCATTATTTATCGTTTTGTTTAATATTATCACCTAACGCAAAACAAAGAGTACTTGAGTGTAAGAAATAATGTCACACGCGCAAAATACCATTCCAATATGCAAGCTTCTCTAACTTAACCTTTGACATATTTTACCAATTATCCCTCTTCCCTCTTTTTCTGTTAGCTCTGCCTACTTTGACTGTATGTTGATTCATACTATATATGTACAAAAACAACATGTTACTTTATCTTTATTTAGAAAGTTATATCATAATTTTCGGGTTTACCAGAAATCATATACAATCTTGGTCATATATCAAAACAGGGTCGTGTTACAACTTTTATGATTTCTCAATCTAATTATTATTATTTTTTTTTGTTATTTCTTCTAATTTTTGAATGCAATATAACTGTACGTAACTGGATTTCTTTCCGTTTCTAATTCTAGCCTCTAGGACATTACTTTTCCACCATAGATAAATACCGAAAAATAGATGTAAACGAAAATTTGATTTCTTACCGAAACACAAAAGTACTTTGACTACACAATACAACAATATTGAAGAGAAACAGATCAAAGTATAAATGAGTTTAATTGTTTTCTAATTGGCTACGAATTTTGGGCTTTAAATTATCTCAGAAAAGTATGAAAAGGTTAAAGCTTGGATTGAAGAAATAACTAACAAAACCAAGTTGTTGGTGGTCGGGTGGTTTCATTCCTGCGGTGAGTGTCGGTCATGTTGGTTTAGGTCAGGGATCGATTCCCCGCGAGAGCGAAATTACCAGGATAAACACTTGGCCAAATGGGGTATTATAAGTGGACTGTGCCACTCCCACCCGGAAGATTAGTCTGGGCCTTTGGGCTTAGAATTACTCCCGAGGACCGAAAGCTTCAAAAAAAAAAAAAAAAAAAAAAGAAATAACTAACAAAGTTGAAGTTAAAGCTTTAACTAACAAAGTTGAAGTTAAATCTTTAACCAACAAAACTGCTTTTACTTAAGACTTATATTTCAGTTATTTGCAGATAACCTAATTCAAAGCCAAAGTCAATACTTACTTCTTTGTTTAGGCCGAGATTAGCTCTTCCATTTTCGTTTTTTGTTTTTTTTTCAAAATAAATCTCTTTAATATTATTTTCTTCTCTTACCCATGAATTTTGGGATGTGACCAGAATTTTTCAAATTGTTAGCCAATCTTTTCCCATTACGTAAGAAATTTATGACTTGTTACCAATTATAAAGTGTATTATTACGGCACCACGTCATTCAATCTAGTTTAAATATTCTATGGTCTACATTATTGAATTATGATCTATTAAAAAATTTCAGACGACAAAATTTGTAATAAATAATAACTTAGACGAAAAAAAGAAGAAGAACAGATTGTAAAAGATTTCAGCTTTATCTCAGTTTATCTCAAACTACTACATTAACAGTTACTTCCACGAATTCTAAAATCATATACAATATATTATGAATTTTTCAACTGTACACATGCATATTTTTCAGATTTGAACCACTATAATGACAAGGCAACATCACTACTACAAACCAGTAAATTATAAAATTGGGCAATATATTCATCTTTATGAATCATAGCTACATATTAACAAACAGTTAAAATAATTAAGTAAAACTTAATATAAATTGAAAGCTACAACATGATTAGTTTAATTAAACCCCAAACAAAAACCTACGAGATGATCTTGTAATCAAACAGAGATCTGGAAACTCGAACAAGTTAAAGAACAAACCAAGATTTTCAAAACCTTACCTTTAGACTTTAATCCGATCTAACCAACAAAATGGTGAACTCAATCCTAAAGAAGTGCTATGAGGATGTAAATGAGTGTACAACATGACGTCAGAACAGTTACAAAAAAAAAACATGACGTCAGAAAATTTTCAAGAAAACAATATCCATTTGATAACTTGTTTTAAATAAATAAAAATTTATAAGAAACCTTTGTTTTAGAAAAACAAAATTGAGCTTCATTAATAATTTTATCGTAAAAATGCAAAATGATTTTTCGTTGCATAACTTTTATTTACGTTATAGTTTGGAATGTTTATAGTTCGTTTATTTTAATTAAAGATTCTCTAACCGATGATAAAACTGGGACGTTGGGATGGTTTTGGCTATCTAGGCGGACAGTTTTTAGAACATTAATTCACATGTCTTTAAAGTATTTTTACCCAAAAAAAAACAATTTCAATAAAGTAGCTTTAATTTATATTAATTAACTAAAATAAATTTCATTGTGCAAATTGTTTGGAAACGATTTGATCGTAGTGAAAGTGAGGAATTATAACGAACATTTTCCTCTGATTTTATACGAGAAAAAAAAAGAGAGATGTGAACTTTGTCTCCTTCTCTCATCTCTATAAATATAAGCACTTTTGCATTCTTCATGACACATCACTCATTTCTTTCCTCATCATTCTTTCTATGTCAAACCCAACCTTAATCTAACTTTGAGAGAATTAATATCCACCCAAGAAAAACAAAATGTATCAAGAGACCCTAATCTTATTAACAATTCTCTTAACGTCTCTTCGTTCCTGTTTCAGCAGCTACCCGTTTGATCATAGATATGATCCTTTAATGTCTTCCGATGTCTATCATGAAACCAATCATCTACATGGTCACATTACACGCACCAGTCACATGAAAAATCGCCATGGATATGCTCCTAGATCTTCTCCTCGAGTTTTTAACGTCAACACTTTCGGTGCTAGAGCCAACGGAAACGACGATTCTCAGGTATCTATATTATTTATCTTCTATAATCATATCTTTTACAATCAATATTGTAAATTAATGAAAAATATGTTTTGAGTCGTAGGCATTCATGAAAGCTTGGGAAGCAGCTTGTTCGTCAACCGGAACAGTTTATGTCGTGGTTCCAAAAAATAGAGCTTACATTCTTAAACCGGTTAAATTCTCCGGTCCATGTAAATCATCGTTGATTGTTTTTAAGGTATGATAATGTATATACCAACGCCTAATATTGTATTAATATGTTACATCATCTTATTTATAATGTCTGTGAGTGTGAATTAGATTTACGGAAAGATTGAGGCATGGAAGGATCAATCAGTCTACAAGGAACGTAGGCACTGGATTGTGTTCGAAACTGTCGGTAACCTTCGTGTTGAAGGCGGCGGTCGCATCGACGGTAATGGAAATATTTGGTGGCCAAAATCTTGCAAAATCAACCCTCAACTTGTAAGTTATTCTTAATTTAGATCATTGTTTTGAAACAGACGTAAATGATAGAAACTGGTTAACTTGAATATTAAATACCATTTAATTATTTTGTTTAACAGCCATGCCTGGGAGCTCCAACGGTGAGAACCTCAAACGCCTTTAATTACCTTGTTTTCGATTTTAATTTCAGTTCTGATTGGTACTTATATACTTTGGAGCTTTTCTTTATAAAATGTAATGAATTGAAATGGGGCAGGCGGTTACGTTTGTGGGGTGCAAGGACTTGATGGTAAGTAACATTAGGTTGGAAAACGCACAGCAAATGCATTTGACGTTTCAAGATTGCGATAACGTGAAGGCTTTGCATCTTATGGTTACATCTCCGGGTAATAGTCCTAACACCGATGGCATTCACGTTACCGGAACTCGCAATATCCTCATTCAAGACTCTATCATCCGTACTGGTAATAACAGGAATACTTTTGAACATTTTTAATTTAATTATTAGTTAACGAGGACATTAATGAAACATAAACTTTTCATATCAAAGTGGTTTAATTACACTCGAGTTTCTTTTATTATTTATTTTAAAACGGAAAAACAAATGATGTTTTCTTGTGGATAATAGATAGTAATGTGTTGGGTTTGTTTTTGGTGATGAAGGTGATGATTGTATATCGATAGTGAGTGGGTCGGAGAATGTGAGAGCGACGGGCATTACATGCGGGCCGGGTCATGGAATCAGGTCTAACCATCTCTCTCCCTATTTTCACCTAAAGTTTTTGTTTTTATCTTATTTTAAGCAAACAACATACTATGTGCAACAATATTCTACTTGTCAACTAACTGTATTCTTTGTTGGAAAGCTATCAACAATTTTTTCTTTTATTTTTCAAAAAGAGATGCTAAAAATCAATCGATGCTACAAGTTATAATTAGATTATACGAGTAAAAAGATTAACGCAATGTTTTTTTAAAATGATGCGAGGCGCTCTAACGCAAGCATATATTGTTCGGTATCTAGATGTCAATCTTTTCATGTCAGTCCTATATATAATTTGTTTCTAATTTTAAAATTAGATGAAATGCCAAAGGAAAAATTTGGACATGCCAGATATATTAAATATAATATATCTATCGATTATAACAAAATCGATGATTTTTTTACCACTGATGAACGTATATATAGACATCCAGAATTAATTTTAAGAACACAAGGTAGAAACGATGTGTTGACTACGTAATATCTCAATATTGCTGACTTTTGTTTTTGTTTTTTCTTACGTGACAAATAGCATTGGGAGTTTGGGAGAAGACAACTCAGAAGCATATGTTTCAAATGTGGTAGTCAACAAAGCTACTCTTATAGGAACCACTAATGGTGTGAGAATCAAGACTTGGCAGGTAAATCTCCAACACTCTGTTAATTAATTTATCATTTTTTTTTCTTCTATTTATAAAACCTAAATTTGATGTTAAAATATATATAATAATATTGTTACTATATATTATTAATGTATACACATGATCAGGGAGGACATGGAATGGCTAAGAACATCATATTCCAAGACATTATAATGAAAAACGTTACAAACCCAATAATCATCAACCAGGACTATTGTGATCGTGTTGAATCATGTCCCGAACAGGTTTGAACCAAATTAACGAATCTTTATAACACAATTAGAGTTATAATAATAATAAAGCTGAGATGGGTTACGTGGCAGAAATCGGCGGTACAAGTGAGCAATGTGTTGTACAAAAACATACAAGGGACGAGCTCAAGACCCGTAGCTGTGAAATTTGAGTGCAGCAAGAGCATTCCATGTCGAGGCATTTCAATGCAAAACGTTAGATTGGTCGACCAAACTCAACAAGTTGTCTCCAAAGCTTCTTGCTCCAATGTGAAGTTGGACACTCGAGGACGTGTTTCTCCTCTTTGCACTTGATGATAACTTTTGATCCCCCAAGAACAACATTGACTTCAGTCTTTCTTTTTCTATATTTTTGTAATTTGGTCGTGAGTTGTGTATATATAGACCATGTTTGAAGTATAAGCTAGTTGATCATGTTTGGAAAAGTTATGGAGATTTATTGATGAAGTGGGCCGGGATTGTAAGGCTATACTTAGGGTATTTGATCTTCGTTAGAAGTGAAACTGTAACATCCCGATTTATGTTATATGCGGATAAACTTATAAGAATTGATTTGGTTACTTATGTCACCAAAGTGCACTTATTTTTTCGGTCACTTGTCCAGAGAAAACTCCAGAGTTAAACGTGCTTGAGCTGGAGAAATTTAAAGATGGGTGACCTACCGGGAAGTGATTCGCGGTACTGTGTGAGTGAGAACAAAACACGAGAAAAGATCATTTGGTGATTGCAGTTTCAGTAAACAAGTCTTACGAGCTTCCGGACTAACGCACCGGCCGTCGGACAAGGGTGGGGCCCACGGGCCGAGAGAGGGTGTGGGGCCCACAGGTAGGGGCGGTCGGGCGTTATAGAAACATATGTGGTCAATTTATTTCTAGAGTTGTGTTCAACCAAGCACGATTTCGAAAAAAAAAACTGAAAAACTGATAGATGTATTTTCCATCATTTACGTTAAAATATATTCATATCACTTGAATAAAAGACATTCATTAGGTATAAAAAAAACCTTGAAGGTAGGAAACTCATGAAATTGGACACACTATTCACTAATTCTCTTTGCTCAACTACATGAGTAGACCTAATAATATTTTCCAATCCATAATCACAATTGAAATTATCATATATCTTCTTATATAATGTTTGATGCATCTACTTTGTAATTAAAATGATCGCACAATCAGTCAGTTGATCAGATTTCGATAAATGTAAAAAAAAAAAATCTAACTATATTTTTTTCTAAATATATTAAACGAAAAAGAAATTGATTTTTTATCAGAAAATAAAAAGGGGAAAAGAAGTAAAAATTAGGAAGAACACGTTATAAAATCCTAAAAGAAATTCAATAATAATTATTCACCTCTATTGTTTATATATTAAATATAGAAAATATTAAAGGACAATTCTACAAATAGCACCAAAAAACTTAAAGTTCAATAATTTAGCACTCAAGGGTGAAAATCCCAAAATTAGCATCCAAGGGTGAAAATCCCAAAATTAGCATTCATTAACATAACAAGCAAAAAAAAAAAAAAACAGAAAATCGAGAAAGAAAATAAATCTCCGTTCTCCGTTAAGGTTGGTTTGGCTCAGATGCTCCGTGGTGGAGTTATCATGGATTTCGTCAACGCCGAGCAGGCTCGCATCACAGAGGAAGCTGGTGCTTGCGCCGTCATGGCTTTGGAGCGTGTTCCGGCGGATATTCGCGCTCAAGGTGGGGTTGCTCGGATGAGCGATCCTCAGATGATTAAGGAGATCAAGCAGGCCGTTACGATTCCGGTGATGGCCAAGGCTAAGATCGGTCATTTCGTTGAGGCTCGGATCCTCGAAGCAATTGGAATCGATTACATCGATGAGAGCGAGGTTTTGACTCTCGCCGATGAAGATCACCACATAACAAGCATAATTTCCGGATCCCTTTAGTTTGCGGTTGCTGGAACCTCAGCAAAGCTCTGAGGAGGATCCGTGAAGGTGGGGCGATGATTAGGACCAAAGGTGGAGCTGGGACTGAGAACATTGTGGAGGCCGTGAGGCATGTGAGGTCGGTTATGGGTGACATTGTGAAACATGGATGACGATGAGGTCTTCTCTTTTGCTAAAAAATTAGTCGCTCCGTACGATCTCTTGATGGAGACCAAAAAGCTTGGCCTCATTCAAAAAAAAAAACTTCATTCAAGAACAAGTTTTGCATGACGCTTCTTCCATGTTTTAAATAGGATACGATAATAGGGGACAAGAAATTTGATTTTGATGATTGCAGCCACATTGCTTCATTGGTGGTTAGGCTTTTTCATTTCCTTGAACTTATTGATCATCTTGTCGTTTTTGTTTTCTTTTTTTGTTTGATTGTGCCAGATTGTACAATCGTTTTTTGATGTTGTGAACGATACTAGTGTATTAGGAGTGAGCTTGGTGCCTTTTTTACTGAGATCAATTGGTGTTTCGATGGGAATGCTTCAACAAGAAGAATCATATTTCTTTAAATGGGGCGAGATGTTGCTTCGTGATTCTTTGAATGCAATAAGTATGGACCAACAACAACTCGTGTTGCCTCTGCATCTTGAGGTAGTAAGCCCCTACATATATCTCTATATCTTCCTCATCTGAAATAGCCACGCTTTCTCGACAGCCAATACATCCCTTTTTATTTTAAAAAACTTTCTTGTAGGAAAATCAGATTGAAAATTGCAAATAACGTATTTAGGAACATATATAACGTATTTAGGAAAGCTTTCCTAAATGATGAAAAATGATCCTTTCTGGAAACGAAACGTATTTAGGAACCATTTAGGAACATGTATAACGTATTTAGGAAAGTCTTCCTAAATGATGAAAAATGATCCTTGCTGGAAATGAAACGTATTTAGGAACATAAATAACGTATTTAGGAAAGCTTTACTAAATGATGAAAAATGATGAAAACTGATCATTTCTTGAAAATGAAACGTATTTAGGAACATATATAACATATTTCGGAAAGACTTCCTAAATAAACAAATGATGAAAACTGATACTTTCTTGAAAATGAATCGTATTTAAGAACATATATAACGTATTTCGGAAAGACTTCCTAAATGAACAAATGATGAAAACTGATCATTTCTTGAAAATGAAACGTATTTAGGAACATATATAACGTAGTTCGGAAAGTCTTCTGAAATGAACAAATGATGAAAAATGATCATTTCTTGAAAATGAATCGTATTTATGAACATATATAACGTATTTCAGAAAGGCTTCCTAAATGAACAAATGATGAAAACTGATCCTTTCTTGAAAATGAATCGTATTTATGAACATATATAACGTATTTCAGAAAGTCTTCCGAAATGAACAAATGATGAAAAATGATAATTTCTTGAAAATGAATGGTATTTAAGAACATATATAACGTATTTCGGAAAGAATTTCTAAATGAACAAATGATGAAACTGATCATTTCTTGAAAATGAAACATATTTAGGAACATATATAACGTATTTCGGAATGTCTTCCGAAATGAACAAAAACATAAAACTATATTTCCTGTTGATTTCCATGCGTAAATGAAGCATCAAAACAAATGTGTTGTTGTTTTGTCTACACAAAGAAATAAAGAAAGATTCAAATGACGAAAACTGATCCTTTCTTGAAAATGAAACGTATTTAGGAACATATATAACATATTTCGAAAAGTCTTCCGAAATGAACAAAAACAGAAAACAATATTTTCTGTTGATTTCCATGCTTAAATGAAGCATTAGAGCAAATGTGTTGTTGTTTTGTCTACACAAAGAAATAAAGAAAGATTCAAATGATGAAAACTGAACATTTCTTGAAAATGAAACGTATTTAAGAACATATATAACATATTTCGGAAAGTCTTCTGAAATGGAAAAAAACAGAAAATATTTTCTGTTGATTTCCATTCGTAAATGAAGCATCAGAACAAATGTGTTGTTGTTTTGTCTACACAAATAAATAAAGAAAGATTCAAATGATGAAAAGTTATTGTATGAATGGACACAAAAGTTCATATTACACGTTTAAGGATGAATTATTTGTACTTACTAAACATTCAAGTAAACATAAAACGATTATTTGTCATATTGTGTTGACATATCTGATCAAAAAGTTCTAATTTATATGTTTTAGGAAAGCTTTCATAAATATGTAGAACTGCTTCCTAAATTTGAGTAGTTGTATAAATATATAAAGAAATGATTACCAGCTCAGGGGTTGGCTTGTCAGTTAATGGCTTTGCAACTTTGAGACGAAAGAAGATAAAATCAAAGTGAGACAACAAGTAAAAGTTGGATCCAAAGGTAATAAAAGGTGAAGAAAACAAAGAGTTACATACGTGACTGAAAGTTCTTGTTGAAACTATCAGTTTCCTTGAAGAGCTGCTCAAAATGAGGCTTACAGTACAACAGACTTTCCATTGATGAATAATTACTTAGTTATAAGAAGATGAAAAAAACCAACAACATATTTTAACTTGATCATATAAAGCAGACCAATTTAGATAAAAGTATCTCGGTTAAGCAAAAAATTACTCTCTCTAGATCTAGATAAGACTCTTGATGAATCTCTACACTTTCACATAACTAATAACTATACTCATAAATTGCTTTTGGAAAATTAATCATTCAATCTCTATTGGTGAATCTTAAAAACTTTTTCTGTTTTCTTGTCAATACTTTTTCATCATTTGAATCCTTGGTGGGTTTCATCGCTCCACCTTTGTTTGTACACAAGCAGCAAGAGAAGACTTTTTCCCTGTTCTTCGAGGCAATACACTGTCTGCAAAACCAATCACCTTCTGGTATAGCCTTAACAAGAGGGTTCCCATAACATGAAGCATGAACCATTAAATCACACCCATCACAGAACACGATTGGATTTGATGGATCACCATATGTGCTTTGACATACATCACACATAATGCCATCTTCTTCTACTTCTTCATGCTCACAATCTTCTTCTTCTTCTTTCTCTACTTCTCTATCAGACAGAAGATGCGATAGAAACAAAACAAGAAAGCAATACAGCAATTAGAGAGAGAAAACGGGCAATGAATTCAGATCCACAACACAATAGATCAAAACGATACAACAATAAAGCACTAATAAATCAGACAAAACAAAGACCTTTGCCAAAATTTCAGTTGCTTAATCAAAGACCTTTGCCAACATCAGCTCAGCCCAACACAACAACTGTAAAATGTTACATCACGTCATTACCCTAACTTAAACCCAGATCGGGAAAAAGAATTAAAGGAACAAAAGTCATCATTTTCAAGATTAATCGTAATCGCTGAACACTAATAAGTCATCGCATCAATCACATATATCAATTAATGAAAACCCACATCCCCAGAACTTGATCCGCAAAAATTGAATCAAAAGCCGAATAAGCAGCAGAATTCAAATGACAAGGACATGCATCACATCCAATCGAGAGAAAAGTAAGAAATTGAAGGCATTACCTTTGGAAGAGATCTCACCAGATCGAAAGATTTGAGCTTGAGAATCGCTTTAAAGTCTTCAATTAAATAGAAAGAGAGAACAGCCTGAGAGTTGGGTCAGGCTGAGCTGTGAATGTGATGAAGAAAGAGCGTCTGTTGGCAAATATTCCAACGTGAGACGTCTATTTTGGGTCTGGAATTGATCGTTATTGATGAATTTTCCGTCGTCGATCAGAGAAATCCATCTCTCCGGCTTAAATTCCAGACAATCTTCTCCCCAAGTCGATTTCATCCTCCCCGCCGCGTAAATCGAATAGCTCACAGAAGATCCCGCCGGAACGAAAGTCCCGTCCGGTAAAACGTCGTCGTGATTGATGACTCTTTGGATTGAAAAAATGATTGAAACAGATCACCGACGATGATGATCGTTGTTCGGTGTGTGAGAAATTGTTCGGTGTGTGAGAAATTGTTTTTTTTTTATTAATTCTCAGAATGATATTATGGGTAAAATAGTCTTTTGCCTCTTTAATCTTTAATGAATGTTAAAAATGGGATTTTTTTTATTATGATGCTAGTTTGGTGAGAAAGTTTTCAAAAAGTACTATTTTGATCAATTTCTCAATATTAAATTATGTCTCACCTGTTCATTTACCAAATTAGCTTGTTCACTAACTAAACCATTATATATTTATTGCTGACCAAAAAAAAGTTAACAAAAGAAAAAAAAATTACTAAGCCATTTACTATTTTTCGTATTCAGAACATGTGGGCAAGTAGGTGAACTTCTCAAGTTTCTCAGATTTTTAGGTCAATCTGGGTTAATTTGGAACTTTTTTTAATGGCAATATACAAATTTTGGATAATTAAACATGGATCTTAATCTATATTCTAATTATATGGTTAATAATTATGTGGATTATCAATTTCATAATCTCAATATTTATATCAATAATTTTTTCTAGATTTTTTTATCCGCATATTTACGCGGGATCATAATTATACGAATTACCAATTTCATGATCTAAATATTTACTATAATAACATTTCAAAATAAGTCTATCTGCAGATCCTTATCTATCTAGTAAATATAAAACGTAATCTCCTAATCTAGTAAAAAACGTAAAATCTTTTCCATGATAACATGGTTTAGACTGGAAAATGAATTAAGAAAAAAAAATGATTTAAATATAGAAAATATTAAATTATGTCTCACCTGTTCATTTACCAAATTAGCTTTTTCATTCATTTATACCAGATCACGTCAGCATTAAAAGGATCAAATATCACCCCAAACAAAAAATGTACTTTTTTGAGGAATCTATTACAAAAACCAGAAGTGTTGGCATCTCTCGGGGGCTAAAAAAACACAAGAGGGCCACACATGACACAACCCAACATTTACAAAACTTCTGTGAATGGAAAAGAAGAAGAAAGTTTTTCACTTTGGGTGAATTCTTCCTGCAAAAATGTACAGTCCGAAGGCAGAAATTGGTCTTGGACTCTCACAAGAACGTGTTGATGTGAAGTGCTTTGAAGAATCGAAGTTTTTCACTTTGGGTGAATTCTTCCTGCAAAAATGTACAGTCCGAAGGCAGAGGTTGGTCTTGGACTCTCACAAGACGGTGTTGATGTGAAGTGCTTTGAGGAGAGATGTTGCCATTTGCTTCACCAGAACTTGGCCTCCCGAACGTTGCCCATCTCGTCGTTCTTCAATCAGATTCTGCAGTTTCTGAGGGAGATCGTTCTCTACGATCAGCTGTTTTGGCCTTGGATGGTGCTCGTAAACAGCCTGTTTCAATGATCGCCAAAACCAAACACTCAACACCCATAACAAGACAAGCAAGAACTTGGATAGTCGAATGATCCATTACCTTTATGAGTTTTAGGAGGTTAAGTCTAGCAATCGCATCTTGGTGATCTAGCCTTGAAATAAGTAACGGAGTCAATCCATTTACAGCTAATGTTGTATTGATTCGAGATGATTTCCTGGATTCAACAAGGAGAAGGATTAGCTCCATTTTTAAGAGGAGATATAGCATTCAGTATCGGAGGACTAGAGAAGCGGCAACTTCACTCATAGTTCTAACTTTGTCATGATTTTGTGAGAACATTTTGGAAAGATAGATAATGTGTTATAAAAGAGGAGAGATACATACGTGATAATCTTCAAGAATGGCTCCAATATGTGAACAAAATGTCTCTCTGGACAGCTCTGGAAGAAGTTAACTAATTTCTGAATTGCATCTTTCTTGAGCAACGCCTGCTCCACCTTGCGGTTGTCATTGTCTTGCGCCAAGCAAACAGCAATTGAATCTAAGGCTATCACGGACCAATATTCATCATCGAGCAAACTCAGGTAAACATCCAGACCGCCATGGGCCCTTAACTGCTCTCTTGAATTCCGAGACGCATGAGCCATATCACATAGTAGTGGCAATGCATATTGTTTCAGAGGAGAATCCGACATAATGAACAGCATCAGGTGCGGTATGATTCCATTTTCAGCTGCTTGTTCCTGTCTCCTCTTGTTTATCTTGCACAGGTTGAATAGTGCACTAAGTACCTACATAAATTTACAATTTTAGGAACGTCAGTTTGGGTTAAAATGACTAAAAGCAGCAACGGATGATATAAAGACTACAACAAGAACCCAAACTTCAATCTTTCAAACAACATACTGGAAAACAAGTTGTAACCGACAGACGGAACCTATCTCTATTCAAGTCAAGAAGGTAACCTCATGATGGATCTGATCAACAAGATGCCCATCCTTAAGCTCAAGGTTGGGGATCAAGTGCTTAATTGCATCTGCACGCTGAAGATTCTCCAAGCAATTTGGATCAGTGGATAAATAATTGGTGCACTGCAGTATCTGGACAAACAGAAGGTATTGTAAGCATGCTCCCTGAATATCATCTAAACCACACATCCAGGTTTCGCCAGAGAGATAACAGAAAAATTATAGGAAGCACCAACGGAGAAAAAAAAAGAGAAGAAACTTCATAATATTTTGAAGTACCTTTAACAGAATAGGAGGTTCTACAAGGTTGAACATCTGGAAAAGACGACTAAGTAAGCTTTGGCTGCACATGTATGATTTTACCATCGTATCAGCTCGAGCAAATTCAAGAAGCAGATCAGCCACTTTCTCCAAGTATTCCCTTGCGACGTCTGCACTCAGCGTATAGACCATATGGGCAAGTAAACCAGATGATGTGGCACTTCCAGGTCGAGCATTTAGAACACCCGAACCTGATAGTACACCAGATGCTGTCTGAGATGCAATCCCAGCCGTAGAAGTGACTCCTTCAATAGCCATAACCTTCTTTGTCATCGTTTTACTGGAATATCTAGGTGTAGTATCAAGATTTCCGTTTTCCTTTCCACGTCCAGAGACCTCTGATGAAACAATGTAATGATAAGGGACAAACTAAAAATTCATATATGTGCTTAATGTGCTTACAATACGAGCAGTCTTGCTAAATATAGAACTTTGAAAATTACCTGCAGATTCGGCCATCAGAAAACCTAGGTCTCCATTGTTTTTTTTTTCGTTTGATGCATGCAAGAGAGGAAGTCTACTTTCATGTCTCTCTATGCCAGTGATGTGCTTTACGTAATCCAGTTGACCAGAAAAACGTCTTGAAGGGGGTTCTTTCTCCAACAAGCTAAGCAAAGGTCGGACTTGTTCTGGCAGAGTAACAGGAAAACCATTAGACGCACACTCCACCAGTTTCTGAAGCTTATCTGTCGATGTTCTATTGGCAGAGAGAGATATCCTATGCTGTTGTCTAACATCTTCAGTGGCATCTGGTGCAACACTGCTTAATCTAGGCCTGTCAGCATCTGGTTGATGGACATCTGATCTTTGAGAATTTGAAGTTGAAGCATGAGAAGGCTCTTCACCACCCCCATGCCTAGTTTTCAACACATCAGGATGATCAATCACACCGAGTGAAGTCTCATGCTGACTAAAAATAGGATTATTAGGGTCAAGTTGACCAGAGCGCGCTCGTGGAGTTTGACCATCCACAGTCAATGCGCCCCCTGATGCAGATGCCAGTCGAGTTGCCTCATTTAAGCTATAAAGAGTGTTGATCAGCCTAAGAAGAATTCCATTCTTTGCAGCTATACGGCAGAAATCATTTCTCGGGGTGGATCTTTTGAGTTTAAATACCTGCCACATCCCATCAATAGCTAAGTGAACCATCTCCCTGGATAGAGAAGCTCAAATCAGCAAAATTTAGTAGCACATAAAGAGCGAAAAAGACCAGAATTGATTAAAGAGTGAAGAGCTAAATCAAGAAAATGGTCAACTATTAAGAAACTTATCAGCTGCTTTCAATAGAAGAAACACACATCACATTAGGCACGAAGACAGGTTCAAAACAAAATCAGATGCTGCTGGGACTGGTAATAAACCTAGGAATCACGCATGGGGAAAAAACCCAAGTCCTTGTGATGAAATACTCGATATATCTCACATTAATTTCTGCGGTTAATATATTGAAAGTAGTCCAAACACCATAAAAAAGACTGGGAAACTGTACCCACCTGTATTTGGCATAATCTGCTTCAAGAAATCCCACCAAAACGGGTATTCCACGGCAAGCTATGAACATTTGCAATGTCAAAGGGCTGTAAAGAAGCTACCAAATCAGTTCTATGAATTACAGAACAAAAAAGAAGCAAAATAATAATCATTTGGTGACTTGTAACCTTGACTGACAAAGCTGCTGCAAAAAGTACGCTGCTTCCTTACGAATTTCTCGAGAACGATCTCTCTCAAGACCAGCAAAACTCATTACCACAGGAATCTGCCATTTCACTTGAATTAATCAATTTTCATGAGATTTTTTGTCAAATCAAAGAAAACAGAGTGGACTATTTAATGAGATAACGACACCATGGATTAATTATCTACAAACTTTTTCAAAATAGTGTTAGCTTTTAAAATGGATGTTTGACATTTAAGATAGAAATATAGACACGAGCCTTTGATAAAAAAAACTGGCCAAATCCACCCAACCATACCAAGTAACTACTGGTTATTCACCAAGTCAGTAACCAAATGGAAAGTAAGACTTACGAGACCAACGAGACAAACATTTTCCTGGAAGTCAGTGTTATCTTTTATAATTTCGTTTATCAGCTGCAGCACGGCACATATTACCTGAAAACACCATAAAAGATTCACAAGCATAAGGCACTTTGTATTCACATCGAACTGACAACTACAGATTATGAAGGACAACAAAAAAAATCCATTACAAATAAACATACTCGGGATTTAGGAATATCGAGTAGATTCATTAGAGGGAGGAAACCATGCTGTGTCACAAATACTGCTTTCTGCTCAGGTCTCTGACGAAACATGGCAACAAGTTTCTGACAGGAAGTTACTATTGCATCTTCGGATTCATCTGGCCTTAAGAAGCTCACCAATCTGCTAAACTCGACTACCTATTAAAACTTAACAAATTAATTACTAAGATTTATAATCGGAAAAAGATGGAAACAACTAAAACTGAGTTGAGATTTGAGAAGCCATGTTCCCTTTTCAACATATTAATTGCAAATTATCATTCTCAGAGCATGAAGTGGGTCAGCCAAGTAGCATCAGCATGATAGAAAATGCCAAAAGATTGCCAAAACTTCAGGATATAAGTTTGCAGAATACCTGGAGAGGAAAAAGATTCTCCGCGGGCACTTTTTCATCAAATACCTGGGAAACAAGATATGAAAATATGTTAATAGTATACTACTTAAATTATAAAACCTGCATACTTGAGACAGAGCATACCAAGCCATCAATGTCAATAACATCATCTTTCAGAACGCCCATCATTAAGCGGAAAAGATCACCACCATCATTTGAATGCCCCGTTTCACCCTCCATTTGCTTCTGAGCAATTCTAGCCCTCAATTTTGTTGCCAGGTCATTCTTTCCACCATCAGCGACAGGAGAATCACCCTGATTGACATTTGACATAGGCGTCGATGTTGAGGCTTCATTTGGTTTTCCCTCAGGAACTTTATCCAATGGATGAAACAAATCATGCAAACAAGCATCCCCAGGAGGATCACTAAATCTTGTCAGTTCATTCCCAGCAAAACTAGATGGAGTCTTCCCAGCCTTTAAGATAGATATAACAAACATAACAGATCTAGTCAATTTTCAAACTGCAAGTCTTCAACTCTGTATAAGGCAGCAATCAACAATCTACCTACCGAAAGTAAGAAACATTTTTCTTAAAATAAAGCATTTAGTAATGAACACATATCAACAAAGTAAGGGAAGGTATTACGATAAGATCTCGTAAAGAACAAGACCAAGACCCAACAACAAATCAAAATCTATCTCACTATTGAAGCCTACGCATGTAAGAGTGGAATATGCCAAAAACAAAATCAAATACAGTAGAAAACTGTTTTGTTTCTATCAGTAAATAAAAAGGAACTTATCAATTAACTCAACACACAAAGCACATCATACTCCCTCGTGATCCATATTATCTAAGAAAGTGCTAGGACAAGAATAACGTAACAACACAACGGACCTTTCGAAGCCCACCATCTTCACCTTTTTGGCCAAAACTATGTGATGTCTGATCCACCTGGATGGAACATTCTTTTCCAACCAGCTTTGTTGCTAAAGTATTTCTTCTACCTTCAGAAGCTTCCGTTTCAAGATTTCCAGGTATTTCATCATGTTCAGAATTCCCATCTTGGGATGTCCCCTTTGCATCCGAAGAAATACCGCAAGTACCAGATTGAAGAGAAGACTTATCATGGATAGACAACGTAGGAACTTGATCTGACATAAGATCATCTTCCGAATCCGTTCTTTCTTCACCAAGATCACTGGGTGAAGGCTGATCTTTCTCAGACCTAAAACTCGCCACACCTACCACTGGTAATTTGCATTTCGAGTTCTGGACAAAAAAAGCACTGGATCAGTAGCTTTAGCAAAGTTCATCTCTAGCTTTAATGCATTATACTGCTCATCTCTAAATTCCTCATCTGCATCTCCCAAAGATTGATTGTTGGTAAAATAGAGCTTATGAATCTTACAGTTTTTGACATCCCCACTTTTTCTGCTGAAAGGCTCTCAGCTACATCTTCACTACCTTCCCCATCCTTTTCTGAACTTGAAACGCCTTCCTTCATATATCTGCAAAGGATGAAGTACCCAAGGACAGCATTACAAACACATGTGCTAAACCCTAAGATGGGATAGATAATAAATTTTGAAATATTCTTCCAAAAGTTAAAATGAAATACACAGGTTCTCACCTGATGGTTCCACTATGCCGAAGTGATGACTGCAATGCTCGTCTAGAGTTTCGTATCCAAGGGTGAGAGAGCAGTGTCTTCGCATCAGGCCTCTGCCTGGAATCCTGTAATATGCAAGATACAAATCAGATGTAAATACTGGATAAGAAATACATCAAAGTGCCAAAGGTTCCGGTACAGGGGTTGTAGAATGATAAAACACTATTGCAGCAAACTATACCTTCTTGAAGCACTGTCGTAGGAAGTCTGTAATATCTGGAGAGAGACTATCAGGAATAGGAGGGCTATCATCCTAAAACGAAACCAGAAAAGGCAATAGCTTGAAATTAATGGCTAACAGCTTTTGAATTTTTTTCAGGAGAGAAGTGATTTACAACAAGGAAGAATAAGGGGGAAGGAAGAGACACCTGAACAATACGAAAGAGGGCTGGCATGGGTTGCAGATCATAGTAAGGAGGTACACATGTCAAAAGTTCGATAACAGTGCATCCAACACTCCAAATGTCAGAAGCAGCACAAACTCCAGACATTTCAATAACCTGAAACAAAATTTGGGTATCCGTCAGTACACACATAATCAGTTAAAAGTTTTCTAAAGGAGAAAACAATATGCATCTGTCAAAATAAGAACAAAGTCCAGTTTTAGAAATTACATACGAAAATTAACCTATACAGAATATGATGATGGAAGATGCATATAAATAATCAAAGGTGTACCTCAGGAGCCATCCAGTAAGGAGTTCCAACCACTGAGTGAGTGTTGACATCAGCCTCGTTTAGTTTAGTGGCAACTCCAAAGTCAGCAAGCTTGACAAGGCCCTGAAGTATGAAATATTCAGATACCTAATGAAGAATAGCCTAGAAGAATCTTGTGCATCCCAGAATACAACAGAACTTGAAACGAAAAAAACGTACTGAAGACATGAGATTAACTAATAAGATACACAATATAGAAAAACACACCTCCTTCGTTGTCAAAATATTTGCACCTTTGATATCACGATGTATGACACCCTGCTCATGCAGATATACTAAACCTTCCAAAACCTGCATTCACTAGTTAGTACAAAAATCTTTAAGAGAAACTTAACTCAACTAGAAAAAGATATATACGGACCTGCGCAATGTAAACAGTCACCAACGATTCTGGGAAAGGTCCAAATTTATTTGGTTTAATAATGTTTGCAAGAGAGCCATTCTCAACGTACCTGCAAACATAATATTGGACTTGAGTTTTGCAGACCTTAGTCCAGAGTGGACCAAAATAGACACAAAAGTATTACTTACTCCAGAATAATGTGAAGGTGAGTCTTTGTCTTAAACGACCCAAGATACTTGACAATGTTTTTATGGTTCAAGTTCTGCATCGAAATAACATCTTAGAAGGCATACTGCAACTTTCCACAGCATAACCATTAATGAGAAGAAGCCAAAGTTCAGAAGGTGATTAAATTTTCCGGGATGCTTAGCATCGGGTTTGAAAAAACAATAATGTCCACAATCCAGAAACAGGGTCAAGCTCTACATGGAATATGACAAAATGCAAATAAATGCGGGATATGGAAGAAAGAAGCTACCTTCAACAGATCGATTTCTTGCTGGAGAAAAAAAACATCCCAAAAGCCGAGAACCATCAAAAGTGTAAAACCAAGATTCAGCCAGCATTATGGTGAGAGACCAAATAAAGATTATATAACAAAGAAGGAAGATAGATAAAACAAACCATTATGGTGTTAAGATCCTCTTGAACAATGTTTTCCAATGAGACTTGTTTAATGGCCACAAAGTCTCCATTCTCCAGGTCTAATCCTATATAAACTCGACCATAAGCTCCTTTACCAATCTCATCCCCCAGCATCTGCGCTCAATAGAACAAAACAAATTTTCATGTTTGCCCAACTAAGATTTAATTCAAATTCTTAGATCCTAGGCTGCGAGCCATAAGACCCAAATCCAAATGAAAAAAAAAAAATGCGGAAGCTTTACATATTTGTTGTCGAGAGTCTTTGATTTGTGGAACTGAGATGACGTCATTTGTCGCGCCATCTCTCGTCTCCTTCCCCAACTCCGTCAGCAAACGAACAATTGCTGCTCAAGGAAACCGATTCATTTACGAGGGAAAAAATTCCAGAAGAAATAAGAATTAGGGTTTAATTTAATTACCGATAAATTGAAGGTCCTAATACAGTTGTTAAATAGTATGACAATTTTAATCATCAAATCACATAATTTATCAAAACCAGAAAAGAAGACAGCATGCCGATTCCTTGTACGCCAGTTTCCTTGTTTATTTATTATGAGGCCCATATCTTTTTCTTTCTTTACGATTTCAACACTTTATTTCTAAAAGTTCCCTTTCGTCCAGTTACTTACTGATTTTTATTATTTTCCAAATATTTCAATGCTTCTTTCATATAGATTTCTTGTCTGATGTCTTGTCTTGATGTATCTGCATCTGAAGATGCATTTAGATTTTTTGTCAACTAGGTTCCCACAATACAAGCATAGGGATTTTTACATTGTTGGAGAAAGCTATGCAGGTTTCAATTTCTGCCTTGAAGCTCTCTTCATTTCCAGAAATGGCTGATGCTTAGTCTTGAGTCTCTCTCTTGGACAGGTCATTTTGTGCCTCAGTTGTCTAAACTTGTACATGAAAGAAACAAGGGCTTCAAGAACCCGGCTATAAAACCTCAAAAGGCTTTATGGTAATTGAAAGAAAAAGACTTTTTTTACAAGATTGTGAAACTTGGGAGGAGCTTGCTTAACTCTCCAAGGCACCAAACGGAAAAATTTAGTAAAAGAGAAGGTCACTCTGAATAAGGTAGAAGAGGATGTGGTAATCCTCTCTGTTTTTCTTAATTATTGTTGCAATTGCTATTGTTTTGTATTACTTGTCATCAGTATTTGTGTTCTCAGTCCATTGTCAGCAAAAAAGCGTTGTATCGTTTCTATCTATGAATTATCTATCATTCCTATTTTTCCTTAGTTTCAAATGTGTCAATAATGTGTTGAAATTGGGAACGAATAGGTAGATGAATGAATATTAATCCATTAAATACGCGTATTCAAATGTGGCATTTGTCAGCAATTTCAACCAGTATTCAAATTTGAATATTAATTTTTGTCTTTCAAGGTAAACCAATGCAATTCATCAAATTCCAAAGTTGATTGAAAGTCTGCATGTACAACCGACTTAGGACTTAGGAGGAGTTGTTCACATAAGCTGCAACCATAGATTATTAGCATCAATGGTAAACACATCAAAACCATAATAGATCCATTATGTTGTTTACAGCACCAAACTAAACACAAAGCAACATCACAACCAATTTTTGTTCACAACATATCACATAGTTACTAAACACAAACTTTTTCTTCTTTCAATTGAAGACAATCACGCTGCCTTTGCCTTGTCATTTGCCTTCAAAAATGAAGATTCTTGTTTAGTTTCCGGTTTTTGGGATTCAATTTATACCTCCCAAACGATTCATACCATACGGTTTGTCGTTTCCAACAAAAAAAGCAATCACGAATTTGTTTTTTCTTCATCTCTTAGAGGGATTAAATAATGAATAATATACGGACATTACCACCAAGAAAGCAAACCACGAATCCACCGTCGAGGATCAAACGCGTACAATCACAGATGATCATCATTCCTGAAGGTTTTGACTACGAGCTCTACAACAGGAACGATATCAATCGAATCTTGGTTCCCAAGGCTTCTTGCATTTCCTTCAACAACTCTTCTTGTCGTTTCTTTGGTTACATGGTCTCCAAGATGAAGTACATCTACACCATTGATGATGATTGCTTTGTAAAATAAATGCCCCTCTCTCTATCTCTTTTGAGCTGATTTATATTGGTGTATGTGATCTCATAGTTAACAATAACTGGGTTGCTAAGGATCCATCTGGAAAAGAGATCAATGCGCTTGAGCAGCATATCAAGAATCTTTTGTCTCCATCAACCCCATATTTCTTTATGATCCATACGCAGATGGGGCAGACTTTGTTCGTGGATACCTTTTTAGTATGCGCCAAGAGGGGGACACAAGTATTTGGCATAATCTGCTTCAAGAAATCCCACAAAAACGGGTATGAACATTTGCAATGTCATGGGGCTGTAAAGAAGCTACCAAATCAACAACTCTAGGAATTACAGAAAAAAGAAGAAGCATTTGATGACTTGTAACCTTGACTGACAAAGCTGCTGCAAAAAGTACGCTGCTTCCTTACGAATTTCTCGAGAACGATCTCTCTCAGGACCAGCAAAACTCATTACCACAGGAATCTGCCATTTCACTTGAAGTAATCAATTTTCATGAGATTTTTTGTCACATCAAAGAAAACAGAGTCGACTATTTGATGAGCTAACGACACCATGGATTAATTTTCTACTAACTTTTTCAAATATAGTGTTAGCTGTTAAAATGGGTTTTAAGATAGATATATAGACACGAGCCTTTGATAAAACAAACTGGCCAAATCCACCCAACTATACCACTGGTGATTCACCAAGTCAGTAATCAAATAGATAGAAAGTAAGACTTACGAGACAAGCATTTTCCTGGAAGTTGGTGTTATCTTTTATAATTTCGTTTATCAGCTGCAGCACGGCACATATTACCTGAAAACACCAGAAAATATTCACAAGCATAAGGCACTTTGTATTCACATCGAACTGACAACTGATGATGAAGGACAATAAAAAAAAAATTCCATTACAAATAAACATCCCCATTTTTTCTGCTGAAACGCTCTCAGCTACATCTTGACTACCTTCACCATCCTTTTCTGAAGCACAATAATGCAGCATACTATACCATCTTGAAGCACTGTCGTAGGAAGTCTGTAATATCTGGAGAGAGACTATCCAGAAAAGGCAATAGTTTGAGATTAATAGCTAACCGCTTTTGGCATTTTTTTCACAAGAGAACTACAAGGGTAATGTTTTTATGGTTCAAAAAGGCGATTAACGCCATCTCTTAAAGAAAGATTGTTCAAAATTACAATTGCAATGACAATCCATGTCAACCCACGAACAAAACAAAGATACATCGAATTCTCTCTTTGGCTTTCAATGTTTGGTGCGTTTCTTCCAAACGCCGTGTGTTTTACAAAACATGTCACCATTCATCGTTCAAACGCATGTGTGGTTAGGTGTGGTTGCGTTTCTGAAAAACAGTTGGGTGCGTTTCAGAAACATAAAAAAAACATGAAACGCACGTACTGTTGCAAAAGAATCAAAATAAGTGCGGTTAGGTGTGGTTTTTTTTTTTTTTTTTTCTGTCACGGTTAGGTGTGGTTTACAGTTGACTTATGTATATATGTATCATATAATATTTCATTTTATATAGTTATTTTAATTCAAAAAAAATTAAGAATATTTGGATTATAGCTTTGAGAATTATTATTGTCTTTGTCTAACTGATGTTATTAGCTTTAAGACACACGCTAATAATCTTTTAGTTTTATAATTTTACATATATATATATATATATATATATATATGTTTTAAAGCTCAGAAAATTTTGAAATAAATCATATATGTTAACTTTATCAAATAACAAAATTCTATTTGAAAAAAATAAAAAAATGTCTTTACCAACGTGAGGTTGAACTAGTGTTTGAACCCATATAAGTAAAAAATGTAGACACCTAAAAGAACATGAGAAAATCAACGTACTCGATAATATTATATGATTTTACTTGGTTTTTGTGGATGTATTTTTTTTTTGAGCAATAAATATATTATTGTAAAATGTCAAACAAATTTATTAAATTTTAATAATTATTTAGTTATGGTTCGTAATTAATTTATGAAAAAGACTTGATCATTAACAAATTAATAATTTTAATTTATAATTATATTAATATCATTAATCTATTTTATTTATAAATTATTTTTTTAAATATATATCTCGCATCGCTTTTTACATTTTCACCATTCACACATTTGAACCGCACCGCATGTTGTTTTTTTCACCATTCATATATTGTCCCGCACCGCTTGTTCCGCAGTAACCGCACTTGTTCCGCATGATGTGTTTCTTCCAACCGCACCGCACTAAAACTGCACCGCACCTCCTAAACCGCTTGTTCCGCACCGTTCAAACCGCTGTCACCATTCGAAGCCTTATTTATTGTTCTTTATTACCCACCAAACTCTCTATTTATTGTTCTGCTCGTTCTCCTCTTCGTCTTTCTTCTTCTTCTGTTGCTCCTCTTCTTCTTTCTTCAAGGACGTCTGCTGCTCCTGGACTGTTACCTCAAGCCTCGCAATCCTCTTCTTCATCTCTTCTTCTTCAGGCTTTATATCCTTCTCCTCAAGGAGCTTTTTGAGTCTATCGAAGAAAGCATAAGCAATTGCCACATCCACCATTCTATTTGCAAACTTTACCTTCACTAAAGTAAATAAATCAAGCAAAAAACCACGAACACCTTCTATTATCATATCCACCTTAGCACAAATTTTAGGACCCAGATTAGCACCACTCAGTTTAGTACCCAGTCCATTCGAACCTGAAAAATATAAAGAAAACAAAAATGAGTTTTGAAAACCTTTCCAAACCTAATCGTTGAAACCCAATTCTGCAGGTTCTTACATGTAGAATAGCACTTTCGGCCCCTTTCAATCGGCTTCAACCCGTCCACGGAGACATGTACAACTCTTTGTCGGGCTCCCTTCAACTCTGCAATTGGAAGAAGAATCACAAATCCGGTATCGAAAATAAACCCCATGCATGATCCTAGCATCGACGCTCATTGCGGAATCTGATAACCTTACCATTGCTTTTACGGTATGAAGAGAAATTGCGACGAGACAAAACCGATCTCACTCCGCGAGTTACGACGGATCCCAGATTGGTCGGCGGCATGATCGCAAATTAGGGTTTCCACTCTATTTCTAAAAATAATTCATGAAAATAAAAACATCAGCAACGGCTAAGTAAAAAGGCTCTATTGTGTGTTACCTCTTTTGTGATCTTCACAAGTCACCAAATTGGACGGTAAAAATAGGGTTTACCTCTAGGCACGTTAAATAAAGCCAAGCCCATTGGTTTATGAATGGGCCTGTGTGAGGGCTATAAGATGAATCTGGATTGTTTTTTTCCCAGAAAAATAGCCTAAATTTAAAGATTATATCCCAAAAACAAAACAAAAAAAACTGAGGAACAAAAACAAGATATGCTTGTAGATCTGTGAAAACAAAGAAGAAGAAAGAAAAGTAATAAAGAGTAATTTCGATACAAAATACACAAAATCATGTTCACTATAAA
Organism: Eutrema japonicum; assembly: GCA_030161315.1. NCBI lineage: Eukaryota > Viridiplantae > Streptophyta > Magnoliopsida > Brassicales > Brassicaceae > Eutrema > Eutrema japonicum. The sequence goes on along the minus strand of BSQW01000002.1, from coordinate 44,382,776 downwards.
CTATCAGTTTTTTTTCCCAGAAGAATAGCATAAATTATTGTTTAAAAGGATTTCGAAAAATAACTAAAGATCAAAACACCATCTTTTGAAAAGGATATAAATTTAAAGGAATCATATACATCATATCTAGGGTGGGCAAAAAAAACGAATCAAACCGAACCAACCGAACTTCAACCGACCCAAACCAAATCATATTCTATATATAACCCAATCAGTTGAAGTTTTTCTCAACCCGAACCGATAACCCAATGTGCTTTTGTTAATTAGTTATTTAATAATATTAAAAATATAAATACATATTCTCTAGGGTAAAGGTCATAAACGGCTAAACCCACGTTTTTCCTTTTTTGTTTTCAACTTCTATTTTTTCTTAGTTTTGCTAAGGTTAATGATTTTTTATAATAATTTTATATTAATGCAATAAACCTATAATGGCTCATATAAGAGATGAATAAATATTGGCTTGTATAATTAACTTATATTTAAATTATTGACTTGTTGTACACTTGCATGTTCATTTTGATGGCATGAGAGAGACGAAACTACATATTTTTTTCGATTTTTTTTTTATTTTGATTAAGTGGGATAGTTTCATTTTGATTTTAGACTTTTAGGGAATGATTTTTTATGGCTTCGTAGGATTCTTGTTTTTATAAGTTGATTTTTTAAAAACCAAATTAAAACCAAACCAAATTCCAACCGAACTAAACCAAACCGAACTAAATCCAAACCAAACCGAACTAAACCCAAACCGAACACAAACCGAACCAAACATATTTCGGTTGAGTTCGGCTAGAGTTTTATTCAATCCGAATCAACCGAATCGAACCGAACCCGAAATTAAACCGAAATACCCACCCCTAATCATATCCCAAAAAAAAAAAAAAAAAAAAAATGAGGAACAAAAACAAGATATGCTTGTAGATCTGTGAAAACTAAGAAGAGAAAAACTAATAGTGTATTTCAATACAAAATACACAAAATCATGTTCACTATGCGGAATAAACATCATATAGCAAAAGTTATGACGCATGAAAAAGAGATGGATTTGAGTTTAGAGTTTCAAGTACACTGACATCAAAGGATACGACACCAATAAAAAGAAATCAGACAAGGTAATAAAGATTAGGGTTTCCGTGTAACAAAATATGGGCCAGGTTTTGTTATGGGCCTTTTCAAAAGATTAGGCCAGGTTTTGTTACGGGCAAATTGTTATGGGTTTTTTTTTTTTCGTGACTGATAGCAAAGAAGATTTACCTATTTTTAAGATTAAAAAAAATGAGAAAATAGTTTTAAAAAATCATCAAACTTATAAATTTCGGCCAAATAAAAACATTAACTTTCTCACTAACCAAAAAAATGTTCAACTTTTTCTTACTAAATTTTTTAATCTCCAACTTTTATTGAACAAGTCATTTTAGTTTCAGCGTTAGTCAACAGTTATCACTGAGACTAAAATGGCTTGATAAATAAAAAGTTAAAGATTTGTATGGTAGATAAAAGTTAGGGATTATTTTAGTAAATAAAAAGTTGGAGATATTTTTGGTAAACAAAAAAAGATAAAACTTTTTTTACCCAAAAGGTTTTTACAAAATAAAATCTTTTAGAGTTAAAATGATGATATCATCAAGTAGAATAGTAAAGTAATAAAAACGATTGTGGACAAGGATATATTAATATATATATATATATGATTCACGGGGTTTGAAACAAAAAATAGAGATATCAAAAGATGAATCACCGTTTTATTTTTCACCTAAAATCTATTTTGAAATTTTTTAATTAAAAGAAAATTTTAAAAAATTGTGAATTTTCGATAATAAAATTAGTTACTGCGAAAAATAAACAAAATATGATTACTTATTCATAATTGTTGTATAAATAATTACTAAAAGTATTGACATAACTACTAGCTATTTTATAGTATAAATGAAAAAAAAAAGTTTGCTAATTATGAATTAATTTTTCACAGTTTTTACTGATAAATAATTAATCATATTTGGGTTATCTTTCGCAATAGTTGATGTTATTGTCAAAGATTCACAAAACCAACGACTTTGATTTTTTTGTTTTTGATTTTGTATTATTTCTCATTTACAATTATTTTTCTACTTTACATTTTACTTAATGCTATAATCATTTTATTTTTTATTTTTTTTTAAACAATTTTTGGACAAAAAAAATTCAAAATATTATTTACCAAAAAATCTCCAGCTTTTGTTGAAGAAACTGTTTTACTAATATCGTTAGTCAATAAAAATTGGGGATTAAAAAGCTAATAATGGGATATCAATTACATTGAAATTGTATCCCATAACTCTAGCTGCCATATTATTTTAGTGCATAAACAAAATTTTGATGCTTTTTATTGCGGAAATTGGTAGGTTGATGATTTTATTACAATTACCCCGCGCTAGACGAAAAAGAAAACGATGGAAGATAAGTAATAATTTACAAAACATTTTGTTTCAAAAAAAAAAACTTACAAAACATTTGCGATGAACTGATGTCATATAGCGCAAATGAGTTTTCCATCAATAGCGCTATACAATTTTAATTTGCGATGCGAGAGAGAAGCTGTGGTCTTGGAGAAATCGTATGACATCAGTTCATGCATATGGAACTGGGTACAATGAGTTTGGGCCCATGGTCACAGATGCGTACACCTTGATTTTTGGTGTTGAACCAAGCTATTTTCAGCAATCTGTGTAAAAAAAAAAAAAATTCACAGGAACTGTTCCACAGCTGAGCAGGGTGAGAGAAACAAAAGTGAAGATCATTATGTGAAATGCTTAGGGACTGATAGTCATCAAGTTGAATGGCAGATAGATTCCGCTGTTAATTACCAACCATGTCAGGAGGAACTTGAAGGCCTAAGAAATTCAGATCATGTGGATGCTACTTTTGATCAAGGACTGGCTACTGACCTCCTGTTGAGCCAAAGCGAAAGCTTACTGGAGAAGCTGAGGTCTCTGAAGAAGTAAGTCATTCTAGTTTACGCATGTTATATTGTTAGGTAAAGAAATCATATCTTCTTTGAAATATGATTATCTTTAATTTCTAAAAAAAAAGTTAGGTCTCATGGATACTTTCACAGCAATGATCGAGAAGATATCAAAGTACATTGTAGAGCTTAATCATCAATTCATAACAATTATCTTTTTTTTTAAACAGTTTTTCAATTAAATTTTTTTGGTTTTTTTGTTTTTTGGTACAAGAAAAAATAAACCAGCCGAAATCCCAAGAATGGACGTGGTTAGGAAACTAAACCGAAATTACAAAATGGTATCGAAACTGAACTGGACCAAAAAGAAACCAGGACAAAATCAGACGCAAATCGAAACCCTAGCAAGCAACCGGAGAGGAAAAACCGCCGCCACCAGGGACTGCGCCGCGTCAGGGTCAAACCGGACACCTCCGGAGAAGACGAAGACACCGGACCATCAACGTCGCAGAACAGTCCGGGAGAAACCCCCGACACCGGAGAAACCCCCTCCACCAGCAAGCAGCCACCAGACAAAAAATCACCGCCACCACCACCAGTTAAACCCAAACCGCCGCCAGTCTAAAGAACACCACAACCAGACTAAAGACACCACAGCTCCCCCATTATAGAGCCTTTAAGCCACCACCACCCAAGACCACCATTCACCTCCACCAGTCTTAAGGACACCACAACACCACCACCCTTGAGCCACCACAGGACCGACAGTTGCCAATGAACAGAGGGAAATCGGAGAACAGGGAGAACCACCCACGGTGGAACAGGACCACCACCGCTAACCCAGAAACAGTCATCGAAGAGCACAAAGCAACAAGAAGAACCTTCGGGGAAACACCACACCTCCTTCACGAAGCGCAAGACAGAAGAGGGGAAAGGGTTAATAGATGGGAGCTATCACCGGGAAAACTCCTCCATCAGAAGATCTGCCGTCCCCGAGCGAAACCACTTTGTAGGAGGCGACATCCGGCGGAAGCCCCTTCCGGAAACCCTCCCTCCGCCAGAACCCAACACAAAACAGGAACAGAGAAACCCTAGAAGCCAAACTTGTCGAAGAAGGAGAACTAGGAGGGGAACCACCGCCGAGTCACGTCCTCACGAAGCCAGAACAGGAACCACCACCGGAACCACTAATCGCCAGAACTCGCCGCCGCAGAACCGGGATCTCCACCAAAGCGCATTTGGAGAAAAAACCCACCACAGATGAAGCTCCGTTGGTAACAAAAGGCAGAGAACCTCGCACGCCACCGAAGACGCCACTTTCCAGTGACCGGAGGGCCTCTGAAACGTAGATTTAGCCAACAACTCTCAAAACTTTTTTGAGAAAAAAAATCGCTACGAGTGGGCTTCACTCGCCCGACTTTATGTAATAAAAGATTATATTTTCTTAATTCATAACAATTATCAAAACCGAAAAGAAGACAGGTAAGATTGTATGCCGATTCCTGTACGCCAGTTTCCTTGTTTATTATGATGAGGCCCATATATTTTTCTTTCTTTAAAAAGTCAGCAAATTATTTACAGATTGAAAGATGATTGGATGGTCATTTGTCAAACTACTTTTTTGACTTCTTGGAAAAGACAAAAAGTACTCAAAGACAAGATTTTTTTAGAAAAGCGACTATGTAAGGGAATTAATCTCCCAAGTAAATGGTAAAAAATCGGGCATGCCCATTAGGGTTGGGCAAAATATCTGTTATATCCGCTTCGATCCGGTATTCATTTTGATTCGATTCGAAAAATTCGGATATCCGTAAATGTTCGGAGCAAAGCAAATAGCAAAATTTAGTATCAGTAAAAAACGGAGCAAATAACAAATATCATTTTTTAAAAAGCAGGATATCCGCTCCGCTCCGCAAATTTATAATTATATATTTATATATATAATTATATACATATGATATTATAAATTTTTGTAAAATAACCGAATAGATGTATAGTATGAGTAATTTCGGGTATCGGTTCGGTTAATACCGATACCGCAAGTATAACCTATCTAACCAAACATTTTTCTTACATATAATAATATTAATATTTAATACATAAACTAAACCATTCCTTTGGCTTTTTGGTTTTGTGACTTTGTATTTTCAGCTTAATGATAAGTATCTCCTCTTCTCTTTCCTCCGCTTTTTTTTTTTTTGGGTATACACTTCCTCCGCTTCTTCTTCCTTCCCTTCTTCTTCATTCTCTTCTTCTTCTCCCCTTCGTCTACTTCTCATCTAACTCTCTTCGTCTTCTCCCCTTCGTCTCCTTCTCATCTAACTCTCTTCTTCTTTTTCCAGATCCAGTCTCTGCTTGGGTCGGTGGCTCTTTTCGTTTATGGCGGCGAGACTGTCATGTGGTTGGTCTGAGGAGGCGATGGTTTGTGGAAGCGAGGTTTTTTCTCGGCGGCGATTTATCATATAGTAATAATTTGTTTTTCTTTTTTTTGTTTGTTGAAATAACCTTTTTAATCTATTTTTCTGAAATTTATGTTTTATTAAAAAATATTTTAACGGAGCGGATCAGATATCTGCGGATATATATTAAAATTCTGGATATTCGCATTTACGGATATCCGAAAATTTTCGGATCGAAACGAATCAAAAACTTAAATATCCGGACGGAGCGGAGCGGATCGCAAATATCAAAAAAATCTATGATATTTGCTTTTTGCCCACCCCTAAATTGCCCATCTCAGACCAAGATAATGTCTGATAAAAGCCCATCCTAAGAGATGAGACCGATGCAATTGGCTGGGAAAAGTTTTTTTTTTTTTTTGGGTCGAAACACTGTGGGGGAAGTAAAAAGTCTTTTTTTCCAACATGTTTTTATGTTTTTCCATTGTGCTGCATATATAGTTATATACATGTCCAAAACTCAAAAGAATAAAAGAGCAACCGCTAAATGAAACCAGAGAACAATGCAGAATAACAACAAAAAATGAAGCAACTAATTTAACAAATTCGTTTCACGTTTAACAAATCCTTGGTGATTTAGTTTCATGATTCGGGATATTGGGTGTAATTAGAATTAAGATTATTTTTGTAATGGTTAAAATAAAGTAAGTAAGCTAACTATCAAAGTATTTTAGTTTAACATAAGTAAAGGTCTTATTTCCCTTTTCTTTAGTCAGTAGTGCATTGTTTTGCCAAAATAAAATGTCTCTCACACTCACTCTCTGAGAATCCTCCAAATCCTGAGGAATCCAGAGTTCCAGATCTAGCTCTCTTAGATCTGATATCATGGATTGCTCTCTTCTTCTAATATCTCTCTTACTCACAGTTTCTTCATGTTGTGCCTCTTCTTATGTGGAAGAACAAAAGAGAGACAGGATCAGTGAGTTACCTGGACAACCTAGTAATGTCGATTTCAGACAGTACTCAGGTTACATCACTGTGAATGAAGAACGTGGAAGGGCTTTGTTCTACTGGCTGGTCGAGTCTCCATCGACCCGTGACCCAAAGTCTAGACCTTTGGTTCTGTGGCTCAATGGAGGTCCAGGTTGTTCCTCTGTTGCTTATGGTGCTGATGAAGAAATTGGACCTTTTCGTGTTGGGTCTGATGGGAAAACTCTTTATCCCAAACTTTATGCTTGGAATAAATGTAACAATCCTTCTGAAACCTGTCCATGAATTGCTCTTCTCTTCACAATCCCGATTCAGATTTGTTCTCTTTCTCTTTTCAGTGGCGAACTTGCTTTTCCTGGAGTCTCCAGCTGGAGTTGGTTTCTCATATACAAACACAACTTCAGATCTTTACACAACCGGTGATCAGAGAACTGGTCTGCTTTCTCGGAATTTACTACCTTTATTTTCAGGCTCTCTTGAGCTTTAACTAATGTCTTGTTTTGATGAATCTGCAGCTGAAGATGCATACAGATTTCTTGTCAACTGGTTTGAAAGGTTTCCACAATACAAACATAGGGATTTTTACATTGTTGGAGAAAGCTATGCAGGTTTCAATTTCCACCTTGAAGCTCTCATCAATCACAGAAATGGCTGATGCTTAATCATAAATCTCTCTCTTGGACATTCATTTTGTTCCTCAACTGTCTAAACTTGTCCATGAAAGAAACAAGGGCTTCAAGAGCCCGGCTATAAACCTCAAAGGTTTTATGGTAAAGATTGAAGAAACAAAATATCAAGACTTTTTACAAGATTGGAAACTTTGGGATTTTTAAAAGTCTGCTTATTCAGGTGGGAAATGCTGTTACAGATGACTACCACGATTATATAGGAACATTCGAATATTGGTGGAATCACGGTCTCATATCTGATTCCACTTATCACCAACTAAAGACCGCGTGCTACTCAGTATCATCTCAGCACCCTTCACTGCAGTGTATGGAAGCTTTGAGAAATGCCGAATTAGAGCAAGGAAATATCGATCCATATAGCATTTTCACCAAACCGTGCAACAATACTGTAGAACTTAAGAGCTTCTTAAGGGGTCGCTACGTAAGTTTCATACATCAGAAAGCATTTCGGATTTGGTCCTTTATCTTTGTGTTTTATGGGCTAATGCTGCACTTCATCAGCCATGGATGTCAAGAGCATATGATCCTTGTACAGAGAGGTATTCAAATGTGTACTTTAACCGCCTGGAAGTTCAGAAGGCTCTACACGCAAATGTCACTCGCTTACCTTACCCTTGGAAATCATGCAGGTCTAGAAAATTTCTACTTCTGATTGTATCAATAGGTACATATACATACTTTGATTGAAATTTTGGTTTTTTTTTGTCTCTGTCTCTTGCAGTTACATTGTAGGTAGCTATTGGACAGATTCCCCTGTTTCTATGCTACCAATATACAGGGAACTGATTACTGCGGGTCTCAAAATATGGGTCTTCAGGTACCAGTTTAGATTTTGTGATGTTTCCCTTAATTGCAAATGAAGTTTGCTTGATCAATCTCCCTACATAATATGCAGTGGAGATACAGATGCAGTGGTTCCTGTAACTGCAACCCGATACTCTATAGATGCGCTGAAGCTGGCAACCATCACGAACTGGTACCCGTGGTACGATCATGGCAAGGTGAGAAAAATGGAGCTTCCTCAAGTTAGTATCTATGCAGAAGCAGGAATGACACTGTATTGTAATTTGTAGGTTGGTGGATGGAGTCAAGTGTACAAAGGGCTTACACTAGTGACAGTAGCAGGAGCTGGTCATGAAGTGCCTATACACCGTCCCCGTCAAGCCTTTATACTTTTTAGATCCTTTTTAGAGAATAAACCGATGCCAATGACCTGAACAAACCCTGAATGGATCTCTTCCCCAAAATTCCTATTCTTTCTTCTTTAACATCAATAAATCAAATGTCTCTTCATTCATTGTCTTCCTCAATCCTTGCTGCATCCAAACTCAGCACACGATTGGTTAGCTGTTTAGCACAAGTCATAAGCTACTCTTCTTCTCTGTGTAAAATCTTTATCCGAAACAGATTTTCTATCAATTCTCCCAAATTATATAAAATACTTCGCATCAAAGTCTTACACACTACAAATTTTGATATCATATAAATTTTTTTAAGAAACTATACCACAACTAAACCAAATACCCAACCATGACCGTATACAACAATGCTCACTATTGTCATTTGGTCAAGGGTCATGAAAGATCTCTATGAGACATCACTTGAAGACCCTCTCTCTGTCTCTCTTGGCTTTCCCAAAACGCGGAACAACCACAGGACCACCACGCACCCTTTCAAGGGCAAAACCTATTCTCAATGGCCGACCCAATAATCCCTGTAACAAAGAAATCACTTAACAACACCATTCATAGTGATAGCAAAACAAATCCTTTTTTGCTTTTTACCTTTCCATCCATGGCGTGTTTTGCAGATAGAGCATCGTCCTCCTCTGCAAAATCAACAAAACCGAATCCTCTTGATCTCCCACTTTCTTTGTCGTACGCAATCCTAACTGAAAACACATATACTAAGGACTCTAAGTCGAACTTCATTGTAACTCAAGCTCTTCATTGTCAGGCAATGGGTTCCAGGTGAAAGAGTAAAAGCTCTTCAAGCTTGTATATAAACTCATTAATAAACTAACACATCCTACAAAAGACAAGATAAATCCCATATATACACAAAAGTCCAAGACAAAGGCTCAGTCAGACATTTCATCGAACACCTGGATGAGTTTATACAAAATGCTTACCTTCTGAAACCTCCCCGAAGGAAGAGAAAGCGTCTTTGAGCGATTGCTCATCCACCGACCAGGACAATCCTGCATACGGAACGGGTATCAAAATCGTCATTTTCATGTATATATGTAAGTAAATGTGCTACCATACATACTATAACTCAGTCGAACCTCCGATGAATAGCTTGGAACTGGGTGAAGCAGAAGAAGATGAGCAAAAATGATGGAAGCTACAAGGAATCAAGTGTTGAGGTATCGCTGAAACTCGTCTCGCCAGTAGCTCAATACCATTCCTCATGATCACTTGTATAAACTTGTTTCTTCAAATTAAGCTTTGTTTTGTTGTTTTTTATATATATTGACGACAAAAAAAAATATTTTATCTTGAATTAAAACTGCAGATGAGAAAATATTATTCAAATTTACTTTAAAAGCATATGGCTGAGGAAGGACCAACCGAAAAGGATAAATCATTTCCTCAAAACATCATCCACTTCTTCTTCTTCCTAAAGCTTCCTCCTTCAATGGCGACGCTGGGTTTCAACACCACTCGAATCCAGACACCTTCACTTCCCAGAATCCCTAGATCCTCCTCTTGTACTAAACCCATCAAAACCCCTCTCTTCTCCTCCGAAACCCTGTCGAAACGCGGCCGTTTCGTCTCTAGATCCTTACCCGAGAGCTCACTGTCGATTACAAAAGAAGAGACAGTTATTAAACAGGAGGAAGGAAATGAAGTAGATGAAGATGATCCAACGTCGGAGCTGAGTTATCTGGATCCGGAAACCGATGCAGATAGCATAAAAGAGTGGGAATTGGATTTCTGCTCGAGGCCAATTCTCGATTCCAGAGGGAAAAAGATTTGGGAACTTGTGGTTTGCGATGCCTCACTCTCGCTTCAAGTGACCAAATACTTCCCCAACAATGTCATTAACAGTATTACCCTCAAAGACGCCATAGTTTCCATCACACTAGACTTGGGTGTACCTCTCCCTGAGAAGATTCGTTTCTTCAGGTGAAAATACGACTTAAAAAGGAGATTTTTTTTTATAGAAGTGTAATCTTATTGTTGAAATTGGTTTTGCAGGTCACAGATGCAAACCATTATCACAAAAGCTTGCAAAGAGCTTGCCATAAAGGCAGTGCCTAGTAAACGGGTGAGCAACGTTTTATTGTTTCTACATGTTTTCTTCTATATTAGCACAAGTTCATAATAACAAACTAAAACTCTGCATTTGCAGTGTCTCTCTCTGTTTCTGTGGTTGCAAGAACGTTATGACACTGTGTACACGCGTCATCCCGGTTTTCAAAAGGGATCATTGCCTCTTCTATCTTTAGACAATCCCTTTCCAATGAATCTTCCAGATAACCTATTTGGGGAGAAATGGGCATTTGTTCAATTACCTTACTCAGCTGTTAGAGAAGAGATCTCATGCTTTGAGGAGAAGTTTGTGTTTGGTGCAAGCTTAGACTTGGATTTGCTTGGCATTGAAGTGGATGAGAACACACTGATTCCGGGTCTCTCTGTTGCTTCTTCACGGGCTAAACCTTTAGCAGGTGAGTGTGTGGTTTCTTGCTAAACCATATTCAACAAGTTAGTTGTTGTAATGTGGTTTTTGATCCTGAGTTTATTATATACATGGTCATTATAGCTTGGATGAATGGGCTTGAGGTATGTTCGATCGAAGCAGACAGTTCCAAAGGATGTTTGATTCTATCTGTTGGGATCTCGACAAGTTATGTCTACGCAACCTACAAGAAAACACCTGTTACTACCGATGAAGCTGAAGCTTGGGAATCTGCAAAGAAAGCAAGTGGAGGTTTGCATTTTCTTGCAATTCAAGATGACTTAGATTCAGATGATTGTGTTGGCTTCTGGCTTTTTATTGATTTGCCACCACCCCCTGTTTAAATTCACTTTGATAATTGGTAATACCATATTCTGCCATTTAGTAACAGAGTACAACTGTAGATTTCTCACATGCTTGGATTTGAACAAATTGTTACATGAGTCTGCAAAAAGTATGGACCTAGCGCAAATGAGTGAGTTACAGGGAGCGACCAATCGAGCCTTAACAACATCATAGCCTACCTTCAATATCACAAGTAATATCTACAAAATTTGGTGTTGTTCGTCTTACTGATAATTACCACCAAAAAGCCTCAACACTCAAATCTTCATCATGTGGCTCGCACACAGAAAGTTAGTGACTAAAGCGCTGCTTGACGGTCCAATCAACTCCTCGACCTCTTTTGCTTCTGCGGAATGAAGGGGATTCTGTGCTTTCCAAGTTCCAATGTCTTGATGCTTCCATCATCTAGAGAAACTGACAATGTGGACGTGTCTCCAATAACGTCTGTTACTGTTCCTTTATTCCTTTAAAAGGAAATGTATTATTAGTTTCAGACGTCAGATTTGGATACAAAAAGAACGCCAAAAACAAGAGATCTTAATAAGTTAAGAAGATCAAACTTACCATGAGTTTTGAGATCCATGGACTTCGACTCTCTTTCCTATTGAATCTTTACCCAACTTCTTCAAAATCCAGTTAGCATCCATCATCTCATCGCTCCTTGAACTATCTGGATGAGAATGTGTTGTAGCTTCATCGTCTTCCTCCAAAGAAGCCTTGTCCACGAAGCTTGAAGGTCTCTTTCTCTTTGATCTTTGACCCTTTGCAGAACTCAGCTTTTCATCCTCAGACTGTGTTGTAACCAAAGATGTCTGATCTCCCGAATTAGGTTTCCTGAGTTTAAATTTCAGCACAGGTCTAGCTTCTTTCTGTGAAGATGGTGAGATGGATGTTTTGTCATCAACATGATTTCCTTCACTTGTTGATGCAGGGAACTGTGTGATCAACCCAAATGTAGCTTTACTTCCTTCAGATTGAGTTTTCCCAAACCTTCCAGAAATCTTCAAGGTTCGTACTTCACCCGAAGACTGATCTTTGTCCCTCGGTAAATGAGATACAACATTGGACTTAGAAGAATCACTGACATTTATTTTCCTAGCACCTAGATTAATGACCAACTTCTTTGCCTTTACAGATTTCTCCTCGCCTGCATTCCTTTGGGTATCCTCGCTATCAGAATCATTAGGCTTGCTACACTTTATTCTGACTATTCTTGATGGCTTTTCCTCATCAGTCACCATAACATCATCAACCCTCTTGTGTTTTACAATCTTAGGTTCATGTGTTGAGCAGATTCCAGCTACTGAAGAATGAACATCAGATCGTTCATTAATCTGAAACCCCACATTGTCAATTTTAGCACCACCTAGCCTGCGTCTCTGAGATTCAATCTCCTGATGAACTTCAGAATCATGTTGGGGCTCTAACTTAGTGTGATTACCTTTTTCACTAGCATGTTTTTTGTTAAAAGAGTACTTCCCATACTCCTTGCTTTTGATAGAGAGCTTCAATGAGCGCCCAGATACAGGACCATTTTCTTCATCATCTGAAAACGGAAATATCGAAAATATTTCGTCCTCTGTTGGCAAACCAGCAGCAGCCCTTAAACTAGCAACCAACTCTTTGTCCACCACATCTTTTTTCTTCCAAAGTTCTTGAACTGCATCCTGATGATCCTTCACCTGAGACACAAGACAGAATTTGAAAACATAGAAAACTTATCTGATTAACACACTAGCAAAATTGCACTATTTATAAGATAAAAAGAAGCAAGAATGATCTGAGTGACTAAGAAGTGAGGCTCCTCACAAAAGGAACAGGCATACCTGATAACACTCCCCACGGCATGTGGCACATTTATATTGTAGGTTTCCATCAACTTGAAACTGATGATATTTCTCATCACTGCATGACAGTTTTCAAAAGCAAACAATTCCAGATTAATATAACTGAAATACATTTTGCTATGCATATTTAAAGTTCCCAAATCTACATTTTGCTATGCATATTTAAAGTTCCCAAATCAAATACACAGATGCAACCGCGATAACTATATCTATAACATATAATGATGAAGAACCTTATTCCATCGCAATGGCAATGCACCCAGCGTTGACAAATATCGCAGCATACCATCGGTGTTGATTCGGAATCCCTATACACCTATTGAAGATAAGCAACTTGGTTAATGCAACACTAAAGAGGCACAAATTTAACAGAAACTACATGTTTTGACCAAGGGCATCACACACTAAATAATAAAGGCCAACATAGTGTTAAGACGCATTTTGCTTAGGAAATACCTTCAAGCATACAGGGCAATAATTTCCCTTCACAAACAATCTGCCACAAGCATCACAGCAAGTATATGATAAAAACCACCTGTTACATAAAAAAAAAGAAGAAGAGAGAATAACTGATCAATGAATTTTAAGAGGTCAATCCTTCTGCAATTTCTTAACTCCCCAAACGAAGTTTCTTTTTCTGCTCATTTATAAGGCTAACCTATCCTGCAGAGGACTGCGAATGTATACCTGACACTTAGGCCATTTCCAGGGACAGTAGAATCACAGCTGTGGCATCTTGTATGCTTTGGGCACAGATATGGCCCAGAACTTACATTCTGTACGGTCCAGATAAAATACATAAGCCAAATTACATTATTTTCAAAGATAATTGCATGAACAAGCTATCTGTCAATGTCAAGCACCTTGTGTGGAGGATGTTGGCAATAGCAATGGTAAGCAGCATCACACCTTTTGCAGAACACAAACTTGTTAGGATCTCCTGTTCTACGGCAGACCTAAGAAGACTCAGTGAGGTAAGTTAAAAAAAGCTAGGCACACATAGTGAGTTTTAAGAGCAAAGAGGAACTGTGTCGTTTATACACAAAAAAATTTAGCTTAAAAAACAAAACAAAAATTCTGTTTTATCAATCACTTAAGTGAAGGATTGGCAGCGGGTAGAAAAAATCAAATGCAAAAGATATCAAAAATGAGAAAGTGGAAACAAACTCAACTGACCTCACAAACCCGGCAGGAGGGACAAGTCCATGAACTCCAATGAAATAAATCTGCAACTTACAGCAATTAGACAAAGAAGACTTAGCAAGCCAGGGAAAGGACAGCAACGAAATGAATGAAGTACCTCTATGTTGGGCCCAAGACTTTAGACAATTCTTGTGGTACTTCTTGCCACAGTTTTTACAGGAGGGCATCCTCCGTGTTCTCTCACTTCCTTCGCCTTCTCCCAAGAAGCACATTCTGCACATTATATTCATGCCGGACTGAGCTAGTTCCTCACCAGCATGATCTTTTGAAGGAAGCTGTAAAAAACCAGAAAAAACAAATAAAACTCAACTACAGGAAAGCCAATACAGAAACAGCTTCGAACAAAATTAACAATTCCCCCAATTGTTTGTATGCGAAAATTCTTCATATCGTCCTCCTAAGAACAAAACTAATCAATGCAATAGCTAAGGAAAGCTCGTGAGGGCACCTAAAATTTGGTACTGAACAGAAACCAAATAAGAACAAAACTAGAACTGAGTAATGCAATTAAAACAAAAAAAGGCTACCTCATTGACACCAGATTCAAACCTCCGAGCGTAATCCTCGGCAGCCTCCACCGTAACGGCGGCTTGTCTCTGAAGAGACACACGCTTCTTCTGCGCCGAAGCTTCCTCGGCAGTTTCATCAATGACGCCATCTCCAACCCCCAAAATCGAAGCCTGAGGAGCAGGAGCGACCTTAGGAACCCTAACCTGAACCGTAGCTTGATCAATAACCGTAGAAGAGCCCCAAGGATGGATGAGTAAATCCTCCACTCGATCAACATCTTTCAGAAACTCCTCTTTGGCATTGGCTCGACGGAGATCCCGAGAAAACCCTAGGGAGCAGAAGCAGAGCCGACGGCTGCAACGAAGACGGGATTAGCACAAACCAAAACCGAAACCCCAGAGAGATAAGTGAAGCGTTAGAGGGAGATTAGAGAGAGAGATACCATGTAATTGGGCAAGCTACGTGAAAGGCCATATATTATTCCTCAGCCTCCAAGCGGGAAAAAACAAAAAAAACCCCAAGATTGATTGAAATTTAGAGATCGTTTCGCACATTTTATTTATTTATTTATCAATCATATAAATAGTATTATTATTAACTTAGGATCGATAATACAATTATTATTAATCACACACAGTATCTTCTTTATTTCTTTTCTTTCTCGCTGTATGTAGCGTAGAAGGTCTGTCTCCACTGTTTTGTGAGTTCTGAGTTTGGTTTGGACTTTGGAGGGCAGAGAGGATAAGATTTGCTTTTCTCATCTCAAAGCTTAATCAACGGTGTTTAAAGATGGCACCCAAAGATTCAGAGTCCTTCCTCCAATCAAAAGCTTCCACGTCAGATATACTATAAAAAGCTTCAAAGATAGATTTGCAACTAAAAATATTTAAAGAGTCAGAAATTTGCTTCCAAACTTAATCATTTATTGTTTTACTCTCTCAAGGCAAAAATATATATAGATTATTATTGAAATTATTGTACTTGAATTTTAAGAAATTATGCATAATTACGTGAGATTTTAAAGCAACAACAAAAGCCCCAAAAAAACTGGGGATTAGCTAGCTAATTTTAAAGAAACACCTAGCATAGCCAATTTCAAACTATTTCTTTTAAAAAAACTGGATTAGATGGGCTCAAACATATTCTGGCCCCATAGTCACATGTATAGTATTGATATGTTCGTATAACGACGTTACGGGTTACATATACAACGGGTAAATCCCACGAAAACAAAGAAAAGAAAAATGCAAACGAAAAAGAAGAACGAACCATTTCGTAAGTAGATAGATAATTTTGCAAAATGGAGGAAACGCGGCCGCATGGGCGTTAAGGCATCGAGTGGATCATATTAAATGGAGAAAATGGGACACACGACATCGTAATATTGTGACGTGTTATACTATTATTCAGCTTGATAGTCACATGCGTTCGCTGACTATAGCATAACCTCCTCTAGTCATAATATTGCACATGCATCTCTGATTTTTTCTTGCCCTTATGTATGGGATATTTCTTCATTTATATCCCATTTATTATTATTGGAACCAGCCAACAACACCCACTAAATAATTTTAGGGGTCATGAAGCAAAATGTTTTTTTTTTGTCTTTGGATAAAAAAAACATTTCAAGGTTCTATACAATAAAATATTTGAATAAAAAAAAAAAAGTGCTTCAAAGACGGTCAATGTGTGTTTTATAGGTATACTTTTATACTTTTATATACTTATAACAGGTATTCTTTAGCATACACTTAGAATTATAAACTCCTATTATGTCCAGTGTTCCATTTTTAAACAAATAATCTACGTACGTGTGTTTTATAGCTGCTGTCTATCTGCGACTTGGTTTGTTCATTATTGAAGTCTTGAGATTTGTAAACTAAGTCTTGAGAATATTTGCTCTGCTGTTATGGCTCTCTTACCGACTTAGAATTATTTGCTATCTTCTTAAAGCTATAAAATAGTACTCCTAGGATTTATTCTAATATTGCTAACAAACTATAATTCTTCTCAATTTTCCTCTTAATTATAATTAGGACTAAACGAATTTACCAATGGAACCCAAGCCTAAATATCTAAACTTCGATTATGGGGCGTGGGGAAACAGAAACAGGCACAAGTGCCAATATGAGATTAGAGAGCATGGATTAAGGAGAAAGTCGGTTTCAGCTCAGACAGACAGACAGACAAAATGCATCAATGGGGTCCATTTCCATTGCCTCTTTCTACGTGATTTCCTCTCTCTCTCTCTTCCCCAACTCGCTTTCAATTATTTTTTCTGCTCACTTTTCTTGTATTAAGTCGTAGCATCTCGAGATCGTTTTCCTCTCACATTCTCTCTCTTTCTCCCGAAGCTCCTCACTCACTCACTCTTCTGAGGAAGAAGAAAGAGAAAATGGCAGTGCCTAAAGCCATTGTTCTACCTCTCTTACTAATCATCTGTGGTGCTGCTCTTGGGGCTCCAGCTTACGAAGGTAAATCTCTCTCTCTCTCTCTCTGCATTTGCTTTCGAAAGTCTTGATTTTGGAAGATGTGTCTACTCTGCTTAGGAATCTGAACCAAGATTTGGTGTTTTTGGAGGAAAAGATTCGATCTTCGTCTGAAGATCTAAGATTTATTTTCTGTTTATTTCTACAGGATTCCTTCGTAATGGGAACTTCGAGGAGTCCCCAAAGAAAACCGACATGAAAAAAACAGTTCTAATCGGCAAAACCGCCTTGCCCGAATGGGAAACCACCGGTTTCGTCGAGTACATCGCCGGTGGTCCTCAACCGGGAGGCATGTACTTTCCGGTGGCTCATGGGGTCCACGCCGTGAGGCTCGGAAACGAAGCCACGATCTCTCAGAGATTAAAAGTCAAGCCAGGTTCTCTCTACGCACTCACGTTCGGTGCATCGAGAACTTGTGCACAAGACGAGGTTCTTCGAGTCTCTGTGCCTCATCAGTCCGGTGACTTGCCGCTTCAGACACTTTACAACAGCTTCGGAGGTGACGTGTACGCTTGGGGTTTCGTTCCCAAGACTTCTGAAGTTACGGTGACTTTCCATAATCCAGGGGTTCAAGAAGATCCAGCTTGTGGTCCGTTGTTGGACGCCGTCGCCATCAAAGAGCTTGTTCCTCCAAAGTACACCAAAGGTACGTAAGCTTTGGTTTTGTTTAGGTTTAGCTTTTATTTTTCGGTTTTTATAAAACTGAAATCATATAACGATTTCTCTCATTTAGTTAGTTCCGTTACACTCATATAGATGTTGATTTTGTATTTTTGGAGGTTTAATTCTAAATAACAAAACAATCGGATCCAATTTTGGTTGAAACGTTTTGGTTCAGATTCGATTTTGGTTTTTATCCATTGGTGGATGATTTTGTTTCATAATTCGTTTATTTCCTACAAATGCCAGGGAACGTGGTGAAGAACGGAGGGTTCGAAGAAGGTCCTCACCGTCTAGTGAATTCGACACAAGGAGTCCTTCTCCCACCTAAACAAGAAGATCTCTCATCACCTTTGCCCGGTTGGATCATAGAGTCACTCAAGGCAGTGAAATTCATAGACTCCAAGTACTTCGATGTCCCCTTTGGACAAGCCGCGATCGAGCTCGTTGCAGGCAGAGAAAGTGCCATTGCACAAGTCATTAGAACTTCACCAGGTCAAACCTACAGCCTCTCCTTCGCTGTTGGAGATGCTAAAAACGACTGCCATGGATCCATGATGGTTGAAGCTTTTGCAGCCAGAGATACACTGAAAGTGCCACACACTTCAGTTGGTGGAGGTCACTTTAAGACAGCGAGTTTCAAGTTCAAGGCGGTTGAGGCAAGAACTAGAATTACTTTCTTCAGTGGTTATTACCATACCAAGAAATCTGATATTGGATCTCTCTGTGGTCCTGTCATTGATGAGATTGTGGTTACTCATGTCCGTTAGGTCGATTTTAAGCTCTATCACACGACTGCATCTTGTGTTCTTACTCTCGGCGTTAGACTGCTCCTGGACGTGGCTCTTTGATTTGTATGTCTTGCTCCTTTTGGAATTAAGTTTTAGCCTTCAAGTTAATTAATGATATAGTAATATATATTGTGATATGAGAAGTTTTGAGTTGAATGAAGAGCAATACTAATAAGTAATAACCTCTGTTCTAAAAAGCGGCGCCTAGGGCGGCTGCCTAGGCGTTAGGCCGAGGGCGGCCGTCTAGGCGCTAGGCCGAGGGCGGTCGTCTAGGCGCTAGGCCGAGGGTGGCCGCTTAGGCGCTAGGCCGAGGGTGACAGTTCCGATTTGTTTCCAGGCGGTGAATAAATCGGTCAACTGATTTTTTAGGAAAGTCAACGCTTTATAAGAAAAGTCAACGTTTATAAAAAAATCAAGAAAAAAATTTGGCCCAATAACTAAACAAAAACATAATTAGGCCCATCTAAAATAAAAATATTTCGGCCCAAAAAAAACATGTATTTATATTTGTTTTTTCTCTCAATATCTAACACAATCTATTTTTTACTATCATGTGATTAGACTTTTCTTTTGTTTTTTGAATTTAAATGTGATTTTAACTTGTTTTATTTATGTTTTTCTACTTTAAAAATCAAATTTTTGAAAAATCTATTCATAATTTATAAGTTATCTATATAAATATTTAAAATAAATAAAAAATGGTTCAAAATTAATCACCGCTTTTCGGGCTAGGCGCTAGTCAGTGCCCGACCGCCTGCCTAGCGCCTAGCGATTTTTTTAACATTGGTAATAACCAAGACGACCTTTTGTAATTTTTAAATAATACAAAATGCTACAAAACTATAATCCATTGAATTACCACTACTTGAAAGTTTAAATTAAAGTGTAAAATTTGAAATCGGGCCCCAAAAAAGTGTAAACTTTGAAGTAGTTGAAAAACTTTAGAAAACACTTTTAAAAGTGTAACTAATATTAAAAAAACAAAAAAAATTGAGAAAGAAAATGATTTCAGAAACTTTCTTCTCGGACAACCATTAAAAATGAGCTTATATTTTAAAAAAGATTTAAAACTTAGAATTGGTTAGACTGAATCTTAAATTTGATATTGTTCATAATTTTTCAAATTGTTATATGGTTTTATACTAGGGTTAATCAAGTATATCACTAAATTTTGGTTTTAATTAAGGGATAACACCATAACAATGTACACGAGCGCACACTTTATGAACTTTTAGTTTTTGGACTAAAAACAGTTTTTTGTTTTGTTTCTTTCATAAGCATTAAACACCAAAGAGAATTTGGGACTTGTTTGAACCACTTAGCCTAACAAAACATCCCCACAAAGAAAATGTATTAGCCAGTCTTATGCGGATATGCATTAAGAGTTAAACGTTTGGTCCAATTATTTTATCTGAAATTGTTAAGATAACAAGATAACTCTTGGTCTTTCGAACAAAATGTTAAAACACGACGAGAAATAGAAACCAAAAACGAAGAAAGACGAAAAAGATGCATATATCTCATATTATTAAGGAATAATAACTAAGTCCTAGGAAGATAAAGGCGATCGTCCACGCAAGTATCTCCATGGTCCAGTTCCTGTTGCTATCCTGCATAATATAACACGAGTCAATACTGCTGCGTTTACTATGATGGGCTGCATACAATTCACTAAAGACCCATTAAGGCCCAATTAAAAAATTACCTGGCAATTCCTATAATAGCTCGAAGGACCATATAGATCGTAAGAGCTATCCATATTCCTAGAAGACCATTATACTTTGCCATGTATATTATTGCTGCAATGCTTATGGCCGCAACTCCTACCTGATTTATCACAATTAATTCACGGAAAAAAAAGAGAGTCAAATTTTAAGAAAAAACATGGAGAAAAAAGAATTTAATCATTTGATAAAATATAACAAAAAAATAGATATTAATTAATGAAAAAAATGCGTACCATGGAGTATGCAGTGTAAGCAAAATCAGATGCCCCAAAATTGATTCCGTCCAATACAAAAGCGAGTGCGTTTATTGGCTGTGTCGCTGCTACAAACTGATATACATAAACTCTTATTAGTCATTATTACCCTTATTCATTTTAATTAATATACTAAATTAAGAATGTGATTAATTCATTGTTGATGTATTTATTTACTATTATTGTTTATTTAATGGTATTATTATTAGTACCGGTACTCCAATGGCTATGAGGTGAATAACGGCAGGGTCCTTGGAGAATATTCCGGCACCAAAGTATAGACCCAGTCCAACGAAACCGGACAGTCCAAGTCCTAACACAAAACCCATCTGCATATCAAATTCATCTGTTTTAGTTACAATTTTTTGGAACAAAATAATATATATATTTTGAGAAGAACAACCTAATTACTATCCCTAGGGATTGGTATTGTTCCATAATAATTATAAGAAGGAAAGAAGATTGAGAGATAACCTGTAGAACACGGGATGCAGCAGCAGTCACTTTGTTGTAGTCCTTCTCGGCAAAAGAACAAGCCAGAATCGCCTGCAAAATAATATTATATTAAATGATGATTTCCATATACATAACACTTGATCAAAAACCATATTGTATACAATTTAGGAACATGATATATTAAATAATAATTGATTATACCTGACCAGCAACGGCAAGACCATCGGAGAGGAGAGAAGAAGTTAACCAGACTTGTAAACAGATCTGAAAAGCAGCCATTTGTGTTGTTCCCAGCCGAGCCGCCATTGATGCTGCTAAGGTCTGACAAAACGTCACAGCTATGGTCCTCGCCAGCAATAATGTCCCTTTCGTTTTTTTTTTTGTGCACACAATATTACTACTTGTTAGACATCCACATTTCTGTATATTTTAATATGTATCATGTAAATAAATATATTTTTTCGTCAATACTCCAAAAATATAATTGAAAAAAATAATCATGTTTTCACAATACTTTGGAAAAGTTTGTTCTTGCTTTAGTAGTAAACTTTACTTTGATCATTGCAAGGAAAATAAACTTTAGTGAATCCCTACCATTTCTAAGGAACTTTCCGAACTGCAAATCTCCGAAGTTTGGTGGCATCAAATTAACTTTCTTCGCGAGGCGGATGAACAATATTAGAGTCATGAAGTACCTTCACACAAACAAAAACATTAGATTTAGTTTTAGTTTTTTTCATTTTAAATTCTATGACTGAAAATCCTGAGATCCAGACTAATTCATGAGAAAAAAACAAAAACGCGCCTAATGGGGCTCGACCTCGAGCAAGTTTTGGGGGTTTATTAGTTTATTAGTTTCACATTTTGCATGTGTGAAAAAAGTTGAGAGCTTTCTCTTACTGAGAAATGACATGGGCAATGGCGGCACCGCTGACGCCAAGACGAAGCACAAAGATGAAAATGGGGTCGAGAACGATATTGATAACATCTGCCACGACTGTTTCATGCATCAAGATGATATTTATTAGGTTAGACTCATGATTTTTATATCATACTAATAATTAAGAAGGCTAATTAAAGATGATTAAAATTGTAACATATATACGTGTAGCATAGAGAGGAGTTTTGGTGTCCTTGAAGCCACGAAATATGCCTTGCATTGAAAGCGATAGAAGCAATGCAGGAGCACCCAATGATCGTATGGACAAGTACTTGTGCGCTGGTGATAACACCGATGAATTCTGTTCATCGAAAGTCAACTCAAATCATTTAAATATTTTGTCCTATTCAATATATTATAATATGTGCGTGTCGATCTATTTACATATAATCTTTTACCGGTTTCACTCCCATGACGCCTAGAAGCACCTTCGAACTGAATATCAAGACGATAGCTTGCACAAGGCCCATGATTAACCCTATGATCATGGCCGTTGATGCCGATTTTATATTCTTCTTTCCTTTTTTATTCGTTTTGTTTGATCCGCTGCTTGACTTTGTAACCGGAGCTAGTTTCACCACACAAAAAAAAAATAGTTACTTCATTACATTTTTAAAAAACCATTGCTTAGTTTTTAAAAAAAAAAATGTTGTAAAATGTTGTGTAAACATAAACCGCAAGCACAAACCGAAAGATAACCCGTTTTCATTCTACGTTTATGTTTATAATTAATAGATTTTGTTTCCAATACTCACATTAAACATGAAAGCAAATAACAAAAGCAAAAGTTAAAACAGAAAACGAAAAAAAACATAAGCAAAAGTGACGAAAAAAGCAAAAACAAATGCAAATTAAAGCTAATTAATTAGCACAATCTAAATTCTCACAATGTTAGAGATGGTAGAAATTTGGCCATAGTGGGATTTACCTGGCGTTTGCTGCGGCTGGTTGGTGTTGTTACTTGTGGGTGAAGCAATGCCTTTTTCCAAGGAATCTTGAACAACTAAAGTATCCGCATGAACAAGTTTGGCTTTGTTTGCTTCTTCTTCTTTCATCTTCTCCATCGTGTCTTCCTCTGCGACAAAGGAAGTTGTGATGCTCACAATTGGGAATATCGTAATTCTAGAAGCTTGATTGAATATCGCAATGGATACTCCAACCGCTGCTAGCTCAACCGCTCCTAAACGCCCGATAAAAGCGGTGTCAATCAGAGAGGCTAGAGGATCAGAAGCTAAAGCCAACGCCGCCGGAAACGCCATGCTTAGTATCTCTCGCCCAATTGCATCCATACTGAATACATGTCTGCAATTTTATATATAAACAGATGTTATGCATCACTTCTTAATATTCACCACTTCATATGAACACACACTACTTACGTTAAATCTTTGAAGATAACAAGAAATGGGATCGGCCTGCTCACGCTGGTTGGAACCGAAGTAAGATCACCAGTTTCCGTCATCGATCTTCTCCTTCGAAACTGTCTCTGTGCTTAATTTGTCGTGTCTGAATATATCGCAATTGTGTTTTCGAAGAATCGAATAAGCAGAGGGAACATTTATATTAGCGACTATGTACAAATGTATTTGTATTTATAGACACGTAATGAGCATGCATATCTTTAGTATTTAATTTGAAAACAAATGTTCGATTTCTTTCTTCTATTTTTGCTGGAATAAAAAAAAACGAAGGTTTCCTTCCCTAGCTTTTTCATGCTCTTTAATTCCGTCCAAACTAAAGACACCAATAATATGTTTTTAAAGGAAATAGGTACAAATAAACAACATCGTATTAAATAATTCCATTATAACTTTTTGGCTTACCCTTCTTAACTAAAATTTCTAAGATTTCTTAAATAAATAGGAAAAATATGCAGGTACTCAGAACTATAATAAAATAAATATAATAATAATGGTACTAAAGCTGACTGTGAAGGATATATCTTCTTTCATTGAAAGTTTTCTTACATGTATTCATTATAGTGGGAAAGAGTTTTAATTTCTCCTTAGATCCTCATTTATTTTTTGATATCTTCCACTAAAAAAAGTGAATCATTTTGCATAATTGAAATTCACTAGTTGCTGAAAATGTGACTTTATCATTAAATAGCAATTAATAATTTGAAAGCTTCTTTTTTTTTCGACAGTTAGAAAACATTATAAGTATTTTTGTATTTGTTAAATAAAATTAAAATATTATAGTTAAAGGAAGGCGATATATAGTTGAAAAAAAGAGAGAAAAAAAACATAAAAGATGGCAACACAGACCAACACAGGTGATTAGTATTTGTATATAGTGCGTGTCGTGTATGTAATTGTTCCGTGAGATAAGGCCATCTTTCCCAAAGCATCCCTATTTCATTACCAACATTACCACTCCCCCAATTCATATTTTTTTTAAATTGACACATATGATATCATAATATAGTTCATTATGATTAGATTGTCGTTTTCAATTAATACATGAAGTCATTATAATTTCACGAGATTTGTGATTAATATGTGTCAGTAATTAACGCTTATATAAGTAATCACGTGAACTTGAAAATTTGAAATCATGAGTAAGTGTTTGGAGGAAGATAATTAATGTTTAGCACCATTGACAAAAAAGAAGAAGATATTAACGTCTAACATCAGGCATCGTGGTCATATGATTGATTCCGTTTCTCTAAGTTTTATGTTATAGGATTTTCACACACTTGATGAAATTATTTGCAATATCATATACTGTATAATTTTAAGATTTATATTATGATGAGTTTAATTGGTATGGGTAAAATTAGGACATGAAACATTAATTTGCATAGAAAATTAATAACATTCATATATATGGGGAAACGAAATCTTATAACATACTTATATTAAATAAACGGAGGGCGTAGATAATAGGTCAGATTTTAAAAACCAACCAATTTTTAACCAGACGAGTTAGTTTATACATTAGCACATATATTGTATAAGCCTTTCTCACCATCATAACCATACACTAGATACATGAATCTGTCCTTAAGTTGAGATATCTACACTTTTGAGATAAAGATATGCTATAATAAGAAGCAATCAAAGAGCTTAATTGTGAGATATATGGAGGAAAATGTCTTTACCTGTATGTAATGTAGTCAACGCTTATATAAGTAATCACGTGAACTTGAGATCATGAGTGAGTTAATAGGCGTGTGGCAGGAGTAGTACTTGGCTACAATTTAATAAGTGTGTGCCAACACTTGGCTCCAATTTATACACAAATTCCATTCATATTCTCTCTCTCTCGTTTTTGTCCATAGGTTCTCCAAACTTTGCTTTATGTATAAAGCAATGCACATATCCTACTTTATGTATATTATTTTTTGTTGTTGAAAGTTGGGTAATTCAGCTGCGGAAATTATCAGACTTGTATAGGAGGGTGTGGCATGTGTCACATATCCTTTTCTTTGTAATTTAAGTAAAATTCATTAAAAATAATTCAGCCCAACCAAAATAAGAGCAAAGAAAGTAATAGTCATCGAGGCCTAACCAAATTTAATTAGCTTAAGCTGCATGCTGTCTCTTGTCCCCAAGACCATTAAGATAAAGATAAACCGACGGCATGTTCGCTTATCATAGGAATTGTAACACCATTCCGAATCGAAACGCATAGGAACTTTCTTCTATGCATACATCATTTTCTTTTCGTCTTAGTTCACTTTCTTTGCTTGCTTCTGATATCGCCAAAACCCAAAAAACCATCTTCATATTGTGTTATTTATTGATTTTATTCGAAGTTACTTAGCTAAACTACTTCAAAGTTCAAACGGGACTACCGTACATTTGTAGAACATTAAGCTTTTTAAAAAAAAAAGATTACAAAATTCGATAATTTAACCGTATCTCTAGTCTATAATTAGCTGACTACATATTTGACCGATTAATCGGCATTAGTAAATCGATTCCGACTATGAATTAGTCGGTCCTGTAAATTAGCAAACCAATCAATCTATCGAGTAGTCACTTGGTTTATTGATTAGCCAGTTTGATTATCTATTTACCGCTCAAAGAAATTAATTAATTAAAAATTTGCAAACTCTGGCCAGAGCCGGTTAAGAGAATTGGAGTATGAAATATGAAGTATTCGGATTTGCGTATGAAACTAAAATCATTTTTAGTGAACGTATGAGAGACGTGACGTAGTCGCTGAAGTCACAATCAACGTAACTGTCACAATCAACGAAACAGTTTATACAACAAAAGTGGGCTACGTAGGATTCCCAATTAAGATGCAACAATGATCAATTAGTTTAACATTCATTTGTATTTTCTTTCGCATTTGTTAACCCTCATGACCTTACCTAATATTTTTTTCCATCACGATACCCATTGAACAACATTTGATACCTCACGTTTCTTATCATCTACTTTTATAAGCTATCCTATGTTTGTTTAATTATTTAACTATCTAAGTGTGCGTTGATTGAATGATTCATATCTCAAACCATTGGCAGATGGTGGGCGAGCTGTGAGATGGGATTAAACACCCGGATCCGTGTTCAACTTCCTTCTTCGCTAATAAACATTGCTTTGTGGGAAATCTGTCAGTTGGACATTGATATGCTCAATTTAATACCCTAAAGTACTAAAGCAGTTGTAATAGTATAGCTAGGGGTCGAACCACAGAAGACTCACAGAAACGCACAATAGATTCTATAGTGTCGAATTACGCTAAGCCAAACAGTTGTAATTAAAAGCAGTGCAGAAATTAAAGGAGTTGTAAATCAATTGAGAAATATAGGCTCAGGGTTTTTCTCAGGAAATCAATGAATGCAGATAAACTAACTAACATGATTCAGATTTAGCGCAGTTCTTGAACTCAAATCACTAAAATATAGCTAACCAACTCTCGTTGCGAAAACTATCTAAATCTAAATCCCAAGAATTCCAAATCTCTTTGCGAATCCTAAATTCTAAATCAGCTTTAATATCAGGTTTGATATGTTCACAAATCAATTAAACCAAATCTCTTTGCGAATAATCAATTTGCTCACCTAGGTTCTATCAGGTAATTAATCGCACTCTCGTGCCTAATCAATTATCCTAAGATCTAAGTTCCAGATTCGTCAACCTAGAATTAGCTATGAACACAACCTAAGGTGAAGAACTAATTCAGATGGTGAATCCTAAACAGATAATTAACCTAGCATTCAAAGAAATCCTTTATGAGAAAACCCTAAACCTAAAGTGGATCTACTCAGACATGGAGAATGAAACAATCAACATGTTTGAATAAATCATCAATAGAATAGAAAGAAGGGTTTAGAGATCTGATCTCGGACGAAGGGAGATTCAGACTTGTCTCTCTAAAACCAAAGTAAAATCAAACTATAAAATAAAGCATAAAAAGGCATCGCCTAAACAGGTGGCTGAAAACTCCTATTTATAACCTAAAACACGATCTGGGGTCTTCTTGTAATTATTAAAGTCTTCTGGGTGCTTTTGCAATTCTCCAAGACTTCATAATTAGTCGCGGCCCATGAAATCTCGATGAGTGTCGATCGATACCAGGGGGTATCGATCGATGCTCGGTGCTCAGATCGGGCTCTTAGTCATCAGACTTCAGTCTCGCTCCAGAATGCTCCAGAAAAGCTCCAATAATTCCAATTAAGCTCCAGACGTGCTATAACCTGTGAAAGACTCTAAAAGACTCCAAAACACAAGAAAAGACTCTATAAAAGGACTTATATCATGGCTTAAATAGGGTAAAAACCATGATATATCAACTCCCCCAGACTTAGCCTTTTGCTTGCCCTCAAGCAAATAGAAGACTAAACCAGAAAAAGAGGTTTGAAAACGTAGAGACTCACCTGTTCCTGAACCATCGAAAAGACCCTTTTCCCAAGTACCCAAATGTCACCTGATCAGCTTTCGATCTAACCACCATGTACTTCTCTGTAGACATTTGCAGCTTTTCCAGACTCCACACAAAATCCCACAGCATTGTTCAAGTAAAGCCCTCATCGCCAGTTTCATCTCTGCAGCTAATATTTAAGAACCTTCTAGACTCTTTACCAGACAATATCTTGACAAAGGAACCACCCTTTTTCACACTTTTTTGTATCAATTTCTCTCCTCCAGACTTATTTCTTATTATATCCTTATTATTATTTTTTATTTTCAGCTTAGCATATACATATCAAGGTAGGAGACGCGAGTATTGATGGTGTTTGCCACCAAATCCCCGGTTCTTCCCTCTCTATGTATCAAAGGATGTAGGCGAATAATGGCATCATAGGAAAATCCTAGCCTCGCTTCCAATCCTTTGTGTGATCATCCCCTCTTAAGTAGAATAATGGGATCGCTGGAAATTTTCCTAACCCTCTACTCAGAAGAAAATCATTTCAATCTTTTATGCTCTTAATCTATCAACTTATTTCAGGGGAGAGAGATACCATAATTCTAAACACACGGGTTCCTTTATCAGATATGAATGATGAATCAAGCTCTATGAACACTAACCACATTGATGAAGTGCAAAAATTTGGCTCAGGCTTCAGAAGAACTCTGCTGGAGACATGGATGTTTTCTAGTCAACTGGTCAGCCTTTGGATTTTTCATTAGTCGATCTAGAACTGATCCTGTAACACTGTGCACTCAAAAACAAAATCAAATCAATAGGTTCAAGCACAGGATCATCATCTCCAACAAATTTTGACTCAATAAAACAGTTTTGACTCGATAAAACGACTGACTCTAAGAAAAACGAAAACAATGTCAGCAGACACCTCCCCCAGACTTGAAAAACACTGTCCTCAGTGTTATCTAGCCTAGAGCCAGTGAAAGAAACAAAGAAAAAGGATAGAACGAAGAGAAACAAGAAATTACCATTCTGGAACAGTCGGTGTCGATCGACACACGACATGGTATCGATCGATACCATGCTTAGATCGACTTTGTGAATTTTCATCCGCGATTGGTGTCGATCGATACCATAGGGGTATCGATCGATGCTTAGGCGATTTCGAGTTGCTCCTTGTTCATCCTGACACAGACTCAAAACAAACGAAAATAAAAATAAAAACGAATCAAAAACAGACTCACCAGTGGGTTGCCTCCCACCAAGCGCTCGTTTAACGTCAATAGCTTGACTGTAACGCCCTTCAGGCTGGATAAGAGTGAGAGCTTGCACCAAAACAGGCTCCATCACTTGACATTACTAGCTTCAGAGTTCTGCTTAGCATGCTGTCCACAAATTCCTGCCCTTTCTCTTTCAGCTCAGAAGTAAGAAGGACTCTGGCCTTGGAGAATGGCTTCAAGGCTCCCTTGCATTTGACCTTGTAATCAATCGAATTCCCATCACACTTCTGAGGAATCAGAGTGACATGGGGATTCTCGACCTTTTTGTTCTTGGCCTTCTTCTTCTTTGTTGCCTTAGTCTTCTTCTTGGGGATGTTGGGCGGTTCAGCTGGAACGTCTGTGACAGTAGGCTCATCAGGAGGCTCTTCCAGAAGATCAATTGCTAGCGACTCTCCTGTGATAACCTTGATGCTAGAGGTACGTGTGGGAATACTCCTAGGTGGAATGACATCATAGTAGACATCACCGTCAATGTAAGAGAAAGATAGTCTCTTATTAGGTGTGTCTATGATCGCGCCTGCAGTAGCCATGAACGGTCGTCCCAGGAGTATAGGCATACGAGATATCGCACCCATCTCCACAACCTGAAAATCAGTAGGCACCAGACAGTCTCCTACTTGGACTAGCAAACCAGCGATTTCACCATATGGAAGTGAGGTGGAATCGTTTGCAAACGTGATAGATGTCTTAGGAGATAGAATAGTAGCCCCCAACTGCTCTGCAATTGCCTTTGAGATGACATTGACACTAGCCCCTGAGTCGACAAGAGACTCTTTGAAATCAACTCCTGAGATGGAGCTTGGTACTGCGAATTTCCCTGGGTCTTCCCTCTGTGTCAATTTCCGTGGTTGTAGTGAATTGCGAACTCTTTCTCCTATCATCTCACGTGATTTCTTGGCTTCTGGTTCTTTCTGCGAGGGGTATCGATCGATACCAGGTAGGGTATCGATCGACGCCATGCGATTTGAATCGTTTCTGACAGGTACATCTTCATCAGAAAGAAGCTCCACGTTCGGGTTATCCAGCATATACTGTAGTCTAGCAATCTCCCATTCCTCCCTTGTCAGCTTAGGAACCATAGGATAAGGCATCCTGGTTACATACACTCGTTCTGCAACGACCTTAGGCACCACAGTCGAAGTTTCAACTGTTTCCTCAGAAATCGCCCCGGTATCGACCGATACCAATGGGGTATCGATCGATACACGGGTTTTCGAATCCATTCGAGCAGATGTCTGGGCTGGTATCGATCGATACTGGGAAGTATCGATCGATGCTTGTGCGATTTCAGGAATGGCTTCGAGATTTTCTGCACGTAAGCTGATGGCATTGACGTGTGCATTGTGTGATTGAACCGCCTTTCCCTTGGAATTTGCTGCAGTCTGAGCTACTTGCGTCTCCAGCATCCTGTGGCTCGTATTTAGTGCCTCGATCCTTCCACTCAAATCGGTGTACATGGTGTCCATCTTACCATTGAAGGTGGCTGTCATCTTCTCCTGCCCTTGAACCAGGTGTTCAAGCATAGCCTCAATCTTACTCTCAGGAGCTTTGGGTGGTGGGGATTGGTACCCTCCTTGCTGAGCATTGTTGGTGAAGTTTCGATTGGAGTTGTATCCGAATCGCTGACCCTGAAAACCAGAACCACCAATGTAGTTAACATCTTCCACTTCATTCTCAGCAGCGAAGTGGACGGCCTTTGTTGTCTTTCCCAGCAGAAGACTGTGCATAGAATCCAGCTGAGCCTTCACTTCAGCGATCTGCGACCCATCCTGATTACCAGCCAGCCTCTTGCGCTCGAAATCTGCGCTCTTGGTGCTACTACTAGAGGCAAAGTTCTCGATCAACACAATAGCATCCTCAGGATATCTGGTGTTGAAATTACCATTGCTCGAAGAGTCCAGACCCATCTGATATCTCCAATCTACTCCTCTGAAGAAGATACCCAGCAGCTGCACATCAGAGTATCCATGATGTGGACAATCTCTCTGGTACGATCTGAATCTTGTCCAAGCAGCCTTGAACGCCTCAGTAGGTCCTTGAGAAAAAGTGGAGATCTTATTCCTCAGATCTTCAGATCTTCCGTCATCGTAGAAGTTAATCAGGAAGGCTCTCTTGGTGTCCTCCCAATTAGTTAGCGATCCAGGAGATAGCTGCCTCAGCCAGTAAGTAGCTTCTCCACCTAGAGAGTAGGGGAAGAGCTTGCAGAAGAGATAGTCGTAGGACACTCCATTGCTCTTAATGCTAGTGACCAAGTCCTCGAACCTCTCTACATGGTCCATTGGATGTTCATGAGGAAGACCATGAAAGAGATGCTGTCCCACTAGAGTGAAGTAAGCAGGCTTCAGCTCAAAGTCATTCCTCTCAAACGCAGGAGGACGAATTGCTGAACGATTGGCGAAAAACTGGTCAGGCCTGTTGCATTCACCAATCGTCCTTCCACGATTAACCACAGCATTCCCTGCGTTGGCGCGCCCAGCTGGCGCGACAATCTCAACAACCGCAGCAGGGACAACGATGTTACCAGCTTCATCAAGTCGCTGCCCTCTCTCATTACACACGTGACCCTCTTGGTCTCTCAGAATTCCAGCTTCATCAGCTCTTAAAACCACTGGGTTGTTCATCCCTGATGTTTGCTTGGTCTTTCTGTTTGTGCGTTCCACAAACGCTAGCTGTTCCAGTGACAGTTCAACTAGTTGTGTGCTCTTGTTGCTTCTGGTTTCACGAACAGGCATACACCTGCAAACAAAACACTAGGCAAAGCACGTAAGTAACCAGAAAAATACGTTGAGTATCGATCGATACCAAGTGGTGTCGACCGATACCAACAAAAGAAGACGACGCGTATCGACCGATACTACAGAGTATCGATCGATACCGACGAACTTAGTCGAAATTCTAAACTAAAATCTAATGGCGAATTTGAGTCCCCGGCAACGGCGCCAAAATTGATATGCTCAATTTAATACCCTAAAGTACTAAAGCAGTTGTAATAGTATAGCTAGGGGTCGAACCACAGAAGACTCACAGAAACGCACAATAGATTCTATAGTGTCGAATTACGCTAAGCCAAACAGTTGTAATTAAAAGCAGTGCAGAAATTAAAGGAGTTGTAAATCAATTGAGAAATATAGGCTCAGGGTTTTTCTCAGGAAATCAATGAATGCAGATAAACTAACTAACATGATTCAGATTTAGCGCAGTTCTTGAACTCAAATCACTAAAATATAGCTAACCAACTCTCGTTGCGAAAACTATCTAAATCTAAATCCCAAGAATTCCAAATCTCTTTGCGAATCCTAAATTCTAAATCAGCTTTAATATCAGGTTTGATATGTTCACAAATCAATTAAACCAAATCTCTTTGCGAATAATCAATTTGCTCACCTAGGTTCTATCAGGTAATTAATCGCACTCTCGTGCCTAATCAATTATCCTAAGATCTAAGTTCCAGATTCGTCAACCTAGAATTAGCTATGAACACAACCTAAGGTGAAGAACTAATTCAGATGGTGAATCCTAAACAGATAATTAACCTAGCATTCAAAGAAATCCTTTATGAGAAAACCCTAAACCTAAAGTGGATCTACTCAGACATGGAGAATGAAACAATCAACATGTTTGAATAAATCATCAATAGAATAGAAAGAAGGGTTTAGAGATCTGATCTCGGACGAAGGGAGATTCAGACTTGTCTCTCTAAAACCAAAGTAAAATCAAACTATAAAATAAAGCATAAAAAGGCATCGCCTAAACAGGTGGCTGAAAACTCCTATTTATAACCTAAAACACGATCTGGGGTCTTCTTGTAATTATTAAAGTCTTCTGGGTGCTTTTGCAATTCTCCAAGACTTCATAATTAGTCGCGGCCCATGAAATCTCGATGAGTGTCGATCGATACCAGGGGGTATCGATCGATGCTCGGTGCTCAGATCGGGCTCTTAGTCATCAGACTTCAGTCTCGCTCCAGAATGCTCCAGAAAAGCTCCAATAATTCCAATTAAGCTCCAGACGTGCTATAACCTGTGAAAGACTCTAAAAGACTCCAAAACACAAGAAAAGACTCTATAAAAGGACTTATATCATGGCTTAAATAGGGTAAAAACCATGATATATCAGACATCAGCCCAATTGGTTTACATGGTGGTCCATAATGCAGGCGGTTGGGCCACCCGCTGACACTTAGTCGGAATGTGTTAAACTTGAGGCCAGGCAGTGTGGTACATACTGTAAATCACACAGTACTTCGGGCAGATGATGCTGCCTGACATCATCCTGACATGCATTTCTCTGCGTCCTTTTCTAAAGACCTTTTTCCGTTTTCGACTAAAGTACTGTTTTACCCCTTTTTGTGTGATTTACGGATCAACAATTGGCGCCGACTGTGGGGAAGGATAGAACAGTACTTTCGGATATCGTTTGATTGAAGTTCGGCAATGGTTCTTCCAGTCGATACCACCGCATCCCTCGTCAACGGCTCAGAAACCGACGATCAAAACCCACGGATCGACGAGCTCAATCCTATCGATACCGAACTACAGACAACCGGAGGAGGACCCCCTCCGACCATACCTGTTGGAGAAGACAATCAGGTCAATCCATCTCGGACTCTTCCACAGCCTCCGGCTGCTTCGATATTTACGGATCCGACCGTCTTCATAGAAGCTATGACAGCGCAGTTCGCCGAAATTAACAAAAAGAACGAAGAGCGGATCGCATCTCTCATAGCATCCCATTTTGAGCGCCGAAATCAGATCGGTATCCTCGATCCAAACCCGGTCACCCCCGCCAACGAAAACACGTTACGCCGAAATCTCTTGTCCGACTTAACCGACGCTCAACCCCCAGGCACGATCGACCCGCCGACAAGAAGATCCTCCGCGACCGGTTCGGAAATCAACATCACGGACCAAGCCGCCGTGAATTTGGAATTCGCCAAGGTCCAGGCCCAACTACAAGATATGCGGACCAAAGTCCATCAGGCTACGAGTTCGGCGCCGGAGATCGACCGGGTAATTCAAGAGTCACAGAGGACGCCGTTTACCGACAAAGTCGTCAACACTCCAGTCCGACGATTGGAAAGAGTCAAGATCACATCATACGACGGGTTTACCGATCCTAAACACTTCTTGACCTCGGGGTCAGCGAGCTCGGAAACCGAGAAGGACGCAGCCATGTGCCAACTATTCGTGGAGAACTTATCCGGAGCCGCGCTCGATTGGTTTTCAACGCTCGAGCCAAGTTCGGTAAACAGCTATAACGAGCTCACTACCAAATTCCTCAAACGCTTCACCATGTTTATTAAGCAGAAAACAAAGAACGCCGAACTCTGGGCCCTCGAGCAGAAGCAGGACGAGCCCCTACGCAACTTCATGGAACGTTTCAAAGCGGTTGTATCCCATTGCACGATCGACGACGAAGCCGCAATCGAGGCTCTTTACAAAGCCACCTTGTACGAATCGGACTTCCACAGGGAGATCAAACGCAATAATCCAAAGACATTGGAGGACATCCTGCACAGGGCGCATATCTTCATCATGGAGGAGGAGGAAAGATCCGAGAAAGATAGGCGATACGCAATCACGAAACAGCCCGCCACTAAGGACAAACTGTACGTTCCCCCGAAACAACCCGTCAATACGATCCAAACTCAGCAATCCTGGTCAAACACTTGGGTTCGGTCGGATGAGCCAAAAGAGCCCGACACCACTGAATCCGCACCGTACTGCAATTTCCATAACCGGTATGGAAACCATTCGACCGAAGAGTGCCGACATCAACAGGAGTTCCTGATGATGAAGTACAAAAAGGGGGAAGTTCCAGTCGAAGGAGCCTTCCAACCCTCGAACAGACCGCGCCGTAACGATAACGGTAGGAGACGTAACTCCAAACCGAACAAGCCTGCCGAGCAAAAGAAAGACAAAACCGACGACGAACAACCGAAACGAGATCGGGAGGACAACGTGGAAACTCAACAACCTCCGCAGGTTCGAAAACGTGTCAACATGATCATGGGTGCATTGGAAACATGCAACTACTCCGTCCGAGCTCTGAAGACATACAGTAAGGAAGCAGTGGCCGCAAAACAGTCACATCAGACTACACCCTGCGGAACGCCGATCACCTTCTCTGAGGCCGACACGGAAGGACTTCATATGCCGCATAACGACCCGTTAGTCATCGAGACACTCATCGGTGATGTCGTAGTCGGGCGAATTTTGATCGACACTGGGAGCTCGGTTAACGTGATTTTCAAGGATACGCTGAAAAATATGGATTTTCCCGACAACCAAATCAGACCGAACATCGAACCACTCACCCAATTCTCAAGCGAGCAAACCATGACAGCAGGAACGGTCAAAATTCCTATGTATACCGGGGGAATATGTCGAATGGTCAAGTTCTTGGTGCTAAACAAACCCGCGATCTACAACGTAATACTCGGCACGCCGTGGATATTTTCGATGAAAGCAGTCGTGTCAACGTATCATCAATGCGTCAAGTTCCCGACACCTTCCGGAGTTTTCACCCTTAGAGGCGACCAGGTGATGTCCCGAACGTGTTTCATAAACGAATGCAAACTAAGGACCACTCCCCGCACCTGCGTGATCAATAAGAAGAAAATCCCAAACGATCCCGATCTGCCGCGACGCGAAACGATCGTCCAAGTCAATATCGATGATTTCAATCCGGAAAAATGCGTAGGAATCGGAGCCGAGCTCGACAAAGACATCAAAGAGGATTTAATCCGACTCCTCAAAAGAAACGTTTCGACCTTCGCCTGGTCAGTCACAAATATGCCCGGAATCAACCCAAAGATAATAAGCCATGAACTCAACATCGACCCCACCTTCAAACCGATCAAACAGAAACGACGCAAGCTCGGTCCCGAGAAAGCCCGAGCTGTAAACGATGAAGTCGAAAGATTACTTAGCGCAGGATCGATTACAGAAGTTCGGTATCCCGACTGGTTGGCAAACCCGGTCGTTGTGAAGAAGAAGAACGGAAAGTGGAGGATATGCGTCGACTTTACCGACCTAAACAAAGCCTGCCCAAAGGATAGTTTCCCACTCCCACATATCGACAGACTCGTCGAAGCCACCGCCGGGAACGAACTCCTCTCATTCATGGACGCCTTTTCAGGCTACAATCAGATACTCATGCACCCGGACGATCGCGAGAAGACATCATTCATTACCGATCGCGGTATCTATTGCTACAAAGTGATGCCGTTTGGCCTAAAAAACGCCGGTGCTACCTACCAACGCCTCGTTAATCGGATGTTCGCTAGCCAGCTTGGCAAAACAATGGAGGTTTACATCGACGACATGCTCGTCAAATCACTGGTTGCAAAGGATCACGCCGGACATCTTAACACCTGTTTCGACATCCTAAACGAGTACGGCATGAAGCTTAACCCGACCAAATGCACATTCGGTGTAACCTCCGGAGAATTCCTCGGGTATATCGTGACTCAAAGGGGAATCGAAGCCAATCCTAAACAGATCTCAGCAATCCTTGACTTACCATCTCCAACAACGAGAAGGGAGGTGCAAAGACTCACAGGACGCATCACCGCACTCAACCGGTTTATCTCCCGGTCCACCGATAAGTGTCTCCCTTTCTACCAATTGCTGCGCGGAAACAAAAATCTTGAGTGGGATGATAAGTGCGAGGAAGCATTCAAGCAGCTCAAAGAATACTTATCAACACCACCAGTTTTGGCAAAACCCGAAAACGGCGAGACCCTCTATCTCTACATCGCGATCTCAACCTCGGCGATCAGCGGGGTCCTCGTTCGGGAAGACCGAGGCGAACAAAAACCGATCTTCTATATCAGCTCACTAGATGGAGCTGAAGGGCGATATCCGACTCTCGAAAAGCTGGCCCTCGCCGTTGTTGTTTCAGCTCGGAAATTGCGCCCTTATTTCCAATCACACTCAGTCACCGTGCTAACCGATCAACCACTCCGGACAATCCTACATAGCCCAAGCCAGTCCGGTCGGTTGGCTAAATGGGCTATCGAACTCAGCGAGTACGACATCGATTACAAAAGCCGGACAAGCATCAAATCACAAGTCCTCGCCGATTTCCTCATTGAACTATCTCCGGAATACGTCAACACTGATGTCATAACCGCCGAACAATGGATCCTTCACGTCGATGGGTCGTCGTCTCACCGAGGCTCTGGAATAGGCATTCGCCTCAAATCTCCAACGGGAGAAATCTTGGAGCAATCTTTCCGCCTGACGTTCAACGCGTCTAACAACGAGGCAGAATACGAAGCGCTAATTGCCGGACTACGTTTGGCCAAAGCCATCGGCGTTACACGCATTCACGCCTACTGCGACTCACAGCTCGTCGCAAGTCAGTTCAGCGGGGAGTATGACGCCAAGAATGATCGAATGGACGCATACCTCAAGCTCGTCAAACAACTCGTTGCCGAATTCGATTCGTTCGAACTTACCAAGATTCCGCGGGGCGAAAACGCTCCAGCCGACGCACTCGCTGCTTTGGCTTCGAGCTCCGACCCTCACCTCAAACGAACGATCCCGGTGGAAAGTATATCAGAACCTAGTATCGGAAGCACAGAACAATGCATCGTCACGACTCGTAGACGGGATTACGAGGAAAATCCTGCGACTGAACCTGTCTTACGTCGACAGAGACGGACTCCAACCATCGAGCCCGATCAAGACACCGAGCCCGAACACTCTAGTACCGCCGAAGGCAACAACGACACGCTGCAAGTCGGCGAATCGGCCCGATCAGACGATGAAACGGAGGAACAGACGGACGGACTTCATGAGCCAATAGACCTCGAACAGTCCGACGAGCAGACTCCCGCCAATTGGACACTGGAGATAAAAATGTACATCATCGATGGCAAAATTCCGGCCGATAGATGGGCCGCTCGACGACTCAAAATGCGAGCCGCTCGCTACATACTTATCAAGGACGGACTGTTTCGTTGGAGTGCAGCAGGAATCCTCCTCAAATGCATCTCAGGCGATGAAATTCAGGAAGTCATGAAAAAAATACACGAAGGCGATGGCGGCAATCACTCCGGCGGCCGATCTCTAGCCCTGAAAATCAAGAGAGCAAGCTATTATTGGCGCTAGAAGGAGGGAGCAAGAAAAATCTGGTGTTTATGGAGAATTATTTTAAAACCCTAGAAATCCGACAAAGCCTCCGACTCTTCTCGTCATGTTCAACGCCAGCTCAATCCGAGATAAAAACAATAACAACCAGCTCAACGCCATGAGCAAGATGAGGAAACAAGCGTGACGTGTATGCCAAGCAACATGGTATGAAGAAGACGTGCCAAGTAACGTGATCGTGACAAGGAGGAGTACGCGAGGGAAACGACAAAAAATGACGAACTCACGATCTGATTCTCGCCATGATGAACCCGCCGATCTCAAACTCACCATGAACGAGCTCGCCGAAGAAGAAGAACGAGCTCAACAAAGATGGTTCTGGCCGAGCACGACACGCCGAGCTCACTCCCACGAGCTTACAAACGCCGAGTTCGCACGTGACGAGACGACCTTGCGGAACACGCCGACCTCGCCGCACATGCCGACCTCGGCAAACACACCGAACTCATCAGACCGCAGCCATTGAACACGCCGAGCTCGCGGAGGCAAACTTATCGTACCGCCGATCTCGAACTCAACGTGACGAACTCACTTGCCGAGCATGAAAACCACCATGACCAGAGAAGATGTAACTTGCATGCCGACCAGGAAGCACCCGATGCTGACCTCACTCACCATC
Organism: Eutrema japonicum; assembly: GCA_030161315.1. Taxonomy (NCBI): domain Eukaryota; kingdom Viridiplantae; phylum Streptophyta; class Magnoliopsida; order Brassicales; family Brassicaceae; genus Eutrema; species Eutrema japonicum. Next base: position 44,343,968 of record BSQW01000002.1, on the reverse strand, counting down.
ACCGCCGACATGAAAGAAGATCAGATTTCTCTTTTTTGTTGGGCTTGGTAAAGTTTTTGGCCCATTCAAATATCACAAGATATTAGACCCAAATTTCGGCCCAAAATAATGCAAGGATTTAAAAGCCCAAAGACGTCATTCTCAACGATGCTGCTCCAACGTAGTCAAATTCGGTAAAAAAAAAAAAAAAAAAAAAAAAAAGGACATCCACTGATAGATCCAGCTCGTCACTTATCGATTATAGCTCGTCTACAGAGCTCTCTAAAATTCAGGTATTTTTTATCAAATTTTTTACTTGTTATTCGAAGATATTTTCTTTTCAGATTATATCATAGGATCCGTTCCTTCAAGCCGAACTTAAGCAGTTCGCCGAACTCGTACAGTTCGTATCATCAAGCCGAACTTAAGCAGTTCGCCGAACTCGTACAGTTCGTATCATCAGGCCGAACTTAAGCAGTTCGCCGAACTCGTACAGTTCGTATCATCAAGCCAAACTCAAGCAGTTCACCTACCTCCCAATCGAACATATCGCCTACTTCGCAGTAAAGCAGCTCGTGGTCGTAGCTCGACGATCCGACAGTAAGGTAGCTAGCGGTCGCAGCTCGTCGGTCTAACAGTTAGGTAGCTCAGTCACAACTTACTCATCATGCAGTCACAGTTCGCCGATCTCACAGCCCCACCTAACTCACGGCCACAGCTCGCCAACCCCCTGCTCGCCAAACTCACGATCGCAGTTCTCCGACCGCACAGCTCGCTGACCCCGCAGTATGGCAACTCGTAATCGTAATTCACCGATCTAAACAATTGGGCAGCTCGCAATCACAGCTCGCCGACCTCACAGTCCCGCACGAACTATCGAAACCGAACTTGGAAAAGCCGAGACCGACCTCGCACCTAACTAACAAACGCCGAGCTCAGTCTCGAGCTCAATCTCTCGTCTTTAGTAATTTTTGCAGGAACAAAGACGAACAACGTCTAAAAGGAAATTCGACCAGATGCTGATTTCAACTCCAATCGGGCTAAAGAAATCCGCCGAACTCGAACACTCCTTCGCAGAACTGAGGGGGGGACTAATTGTTAGAGAGGGATTTAGCACTCCTCCGGTTTAACCCGGTTTGAATAGAAATCAGCCCAACAATCAACTTCAAGGCCCATCGAAACCGATCTACGTAATTAAAGGGAAATTTCCTTTAATTAATAAAGAGAAGATTTCCTTTATTTGGATAAAGGCAAATCCCGGAAAGAAAGGAGATTATCCTTATCAGCTTCAAGGAAAAAGGATAATTGCCAATACAAAGTCAAGAAGGAAAAGGAAGAGCTAAGGACTTCAAGACTTATAAATAAGGAGGCCATCGCCTCATTCTTAATCATCTAAAAAATCCCATCACATCCTTTGTAACAAGAACTACGTTTTGGCTTGATCCCTATTTGAAGGGTACGTAGGCAGCCTTCAACGGCACAGCTATAAATCTAATAAAAATAATTCTCCTAAACTCTAAACTGAATTCGCCAATCTACGATGTGTGCGAATTCTGGTTTAACACATATCTCTCACGGGGTCACTAAAATCCACTCTGTAGCACTTATGTGCGTTCCTACTCGGGACCGACCGGATAGCCGATGGCATATATCAAAAAACAAAAAAAAAACTATTGGCAGATTATATGCAAAATGATTCGTGGATCATATTGATAGATATTTTTTCTTCTGATTATATAACTTCTTGTTGAAAATTTAGTTATGTAGTGCGCACTCTAAATTCAAAAGATACAATTATTTGACAACACGCACAATACTTTAGTATAGAGAGTACATGAAAAGTACAAATTAAATGTACCATGGCTTAAATATTTCATAGAAAAACACTTGACGTCTCTCGGAAAATATATAATTACAAAGACATCAACACACCAGAATGACACCATTATGTCTACTCACGCAAATTCTCGGAAACTATTTTTATATTGTCTGCTTTCTTCGTTAGTGTCATTTTTATATGTATTAAATGTCACTTTCTATACAACCCGGAATTTACATTCCGTGGCGACAAAGAGAAGAGGGTCGAATATATATATATATATATATATATATATTAGTATATAAACAAATCTGTAATAGTCACATATCCTTCAAATAAATAAATTAACCATTGGACGTATTGATGGATTTGGAGAGCGGAGCCTATGAGGTGGGAAGACATTTGTGCACATATGGCCCCAAATGGGCCTACCGTTTGTAGATGAAACTATGATACTATGAATATTTGCAGTTCTCAAATATTTTATGTAGCAAATATCGCAAATCGTATATATATATATGCATCACAAGTTGATAAGATGTATATTTGGAATCCATCACAAAACATTAAAACTCACACGAAAAGTTACATCATAGATTCATCATTGCATCTCATTTGCATGATTCCAATACTTGCAAATGCCTTGAGAGATAATAATCTCTGATTATATTTATTCTGACATCAATCTCTGATTAATTAAGATACCAATCTACATGTTTCTCTTACCACTGTGACTTGGTTGTGTCTCTCGTAAGAAAGAAGCAATAAACAATCGACATTGTGATGGTACTTAGGGTTAATAATATTCCAGACAACTCGAAAGTCAGAGATTAGGTTCATCCGTAGAATTAGAGGCAATCCAACTTTTGATTGAAGCATATCCTCCATCTCTCTTCCTGCCCCATACATCGCCCGGTTCTTTGTTCCTATGTCTAGTCGAAATGTTGTTGACTCATGGCTTGACGCATATAGCTTAGTTCCCTAGTTGAAGAAACAATCGAGGCATTGATTCACATAACTTGAACTAATATTGCATTTATACATTTCTAGGTTTATATTAAAAGACTTACTTGTGTCTTTGCAAAGTTGAGAGGGCCGAAGAAAAATTTGATAGTTGGAGGATGAAGGTGAAGGCCAAAGACATTAGACTTGTTATCTACTATGAGCTTGGCAGAGCAATTGCAAGTGAGGAACATAGTCGACACTCCATGTGAATCCACGCCTTCTTCTAATAGGAACTGATTAAACCTTCCAATCTGTGAAATTATACATACAAATAATTAAAGCTCTATTGCCGTCAAAAGCATTTATGAGAAATTACACTTTACACACTAATGATGGGATCCTAAGAAAGAGCCATGCATTCTTGCTATTTAAGACATTCTTATTGAGCAACAATGATTGAAATGGCAGTAGAAAACTAAATTTTAAATTACATGGTTGCTCTCATTTATGTAGTTTTTAAATGATGAATAATATTTCCCTAGATAAAAAATGTTGTAAGTATATATAAATTTGTAACCAAGCTAGAAATCCAAGCTAAAAATCAAGGTTATAATCAGAAGCCCACTCATTAAATAAATAAGGGAAGATGCATATTACTCGAAGAGAAATGTTAGGATGAGGAGGCTGAGTAGAAATGTAGAAGACAAGCAATGCCACTCCAAAGCTAAACAAAAACCTCCACAATATTTGCAGAACGATCCACAAACCGGAATTGGGGCTCCGCAATGGCATCAACCCCTTCTCATCATCCTCATACACACATTTGTTTTCAGAATATTTCAAGAAATCTGAGTACCTCGGAAATTCATTGACGCGGGCTAAGACCAATGGTACTGAATCAGATCGAGATGGGGACTGGAATTCGGATTCCGGGTCGTGGAAACCGGATGATGGACTTTGAAACAAGTAGATTGAGTAATGTTCCTCTCTTCTCTCCATTAATAAACTAGATTCCCTTGTTCTTATTTTTTGTGTGGCTTTGTGAATGTTTGTGTGTGATCGATGGGTTCATATATAGTTCCGAGAGAGATATATGATTGATGTCTATCTCTGAAATGTTTCATTCTTGAGGAATAAATTAAGCATCAATTATGGCGTTTTAAATTACATGGTGGAGAAAACTATAATTACACAAGTCATGATTTGGGTTTGTTGTTCTTGTTATCCAATTTCCTTCACGCTTAAGTTTAAATAGGTGATAACTAATCATTCTACCTAGGAAACTATATATATTCAGATTTTTGTAATACTTTACATAATTATATGTAATTATACTTAATGTGTTTATTTTCTCAATTTTAGCTTACTAAATTTCTTTTTATAGTTACTTTGGCTTCAATTTTCATTTTTGTTTATGTTCAATAAAACCATTCAAAAATTATAAACAGCTTTAACCAAAATATTCCTCTTTTACGGATGTAAATACTACGATCTGGTGGGCATACAAACAAACCGAACCGAATTTTATATTAAACCGAACTTTATGAACTGTTATACCGAGCAACCTAAACCGAAACCAAATCTGTTGCAACCGAACGAAACCGAAAAATAGGTTGTTTTTATATTTTGGATAGCAATGGATATTTTTGTTTCGGTTCCGATTAGCATTAAATGAATCCAAACCCAAATGAATCCAAACCGGAACCGAATGGATATTTCGAACTGAACCGAACCGAACTTAAAAAAGAAAACCGAATAATCAAGCGAAATGTTTCTTTTGGGTTTGGAGCTTCTTCCATTGGCCCATAAACTTCACCTCAGGTCCAAACCACAAGCAAACATTTATGATAGGCAATTATTATAGATTTTCGGCCGAAACACATTTTGTTACTTTGATTATACTTTTTAAGTTTTCCGTCACAAAATAAATACTTTAAGTTTCCTACGTAAAATTAGTACTTCTTTTCTAGTTTATCCACACCAATAAAGTCAATATATATATATAGAATGTAACTCTTAATTAAACTGATAAATTCAATTAGTAGAGAAATGATAGATTTGGTATTGTAACTAAGACGAACAAGATGAGAGTTTGAGCATTGTTTACAACATATATATATATATATATATATATATATATTGTCGTAAATAACTCCAATTTTAGGTAGAGAGAGAATGAAAGAGATAATGCTTTCTTATTACGAAACCGTGTTTTACACATCAAACTCGGATTTGTACAAAAAAAAAAAATAGAATTGAAAAGAAAGAGAAAGCTATACAAATAAACCAACTAATCACCTCATTGTGTGGGCCATTATTTAAGTACTAAAATCTCAATGTACCTTCCTATTCACATTTCATGTACTAAAGGAACCATGCATGGTGACTAGTTCCTCCTCCTATATATATAAACTATATATGCATATAGGGACAAGAAGAAAATAGACCAAATTTGATGGAAAGACAGACTTTTTGCAAAAGAAAAAAAAACCAACGCAAGTAGCTCATCTGGTTAAAACGAAGCTCTCTTAGAATAGAGAGGACCAACTTCAAATTCGAGCTCCGTAGTGGGAGGAAGTATCTGCTCTGGTATCCGGTTCGTGAAGATGAATAAACCGTCTTGATTAAGAAAAAAAAATATGTATGGAAGAATGAATAAGGACAAATGAGTAAAAAGAAGATAGAATGAGAGAGAGAGAATATTTTGTCAATCAACTTGGAAATCAAGGAAGGGGAAGGAAGAGCTATTATCGATGAGACCATCCAAATCCCAATCTCCGATTTTAGGGTTTTCTATTTCCCAAGAACCATTCTCAATCCCCAACATGTTCCCTACCTTGAAGCTTTCTGAATGACAAAGATTTTTGCTATTGAAGCAAGGATGATCAAGGGCTTCTACGTTTAGGTTGTTGCTTGTACTACAAGAAATAACATTGGTATTCTCTGACGAGGGAAGAAACCATTCACCTTCTGTTGATACCACTCTCTTGCTAATTGGATCAAGAATTGGGTTTCCATATTCTCCTAACCCATTAACGTTGAACAAATTCCCTGTGTTTCCCGTTTGTTGATATCGGTTATGATCCGGTACTGATATCATTAATGGATCAAGCTGGTTTAAGCCCACAACACTAACCATGGGTGCAAAATTGAATGAAGAAGAGTCCATGCGCATGGTGTTCCCCACTATCATCATGTCATCATGATGATGATAGCCATCCATCATTGGATTTGACTTGTCTCCATTGTCCACATGTTGATCTCTTTGGTCCAAAGAATTACTATTACTATTGTTAGGTGATGATCCTGAAGAAGTATTGTTGTTGTTGTTCTTAAGCCTCTTCTTCAGTGTCGAGTTCCAAAAGTTTTTGATTTCATTGTCTGTCCTTCCAGGAAGCCGAGTAGCTATCTGTGACCACCTGATAAAATGTTTTAGAATAAAAATAATTCTAAACAAATATGATACTCATTCTAGTGCCAAATTGTTTCAAACTTTGCATTTGCGTTTACAGTGAACAAAATAAAAAATAAAGATAGAGTTACTTGTTACCAATAATGGTTACATAAGAACAAATATAAGACTCGTTCCATAAGGCTTAGTTTTTTCAAACTCTAATTTATGTGTTTGCATTTGCGTTTACATGTGAAAAAATTACCTGTTACCAAGAATGGAATGCAAATGGAAGATGAGATCTTCTTCTTGAGGAGAAAAGGAACCGCGTTTAAGATCAGGTCTCAAGTAATTGATCCAACGAAGGCGACAGCTTTTGCCACAGCGTAAGAGACCAGCATTCCTAGCAATGTCACTCCAACATCCTTGTCCATTGGTCAACATATACCTTATGAGCTTCTCGTCCTCATCAGGAGACCAAAGTCCCTTTCTTAGCTTCGGTTTGTTGTTATTACCACCACATGCATGATTCGGCTTGCTCTTGTCTCTGATCGCAGTAATGTCCGGATTCCTCATCATCATTTGAACTGGTGGAGCCTTTCTGAAGAAGACAACACAGAGAGAGAAAGAGATTTAGAATTTGGAGAGATTGTAAAAAGGAAGGAAGGAAGGATGGAGAAGATGATATGATTTGTGGGGATTGCTTTGGAATGATATGAATATGTGTAAAGAGAGAGAAAAGTGTTTGTTAGGATTGATGGGTAGAGTAGAGAGAGCCTCTAATAGAGAGAGAGAGACAGAGAAGAAATGGGGATGTGAAGAAGAAGCAAGAGGTGGGTCTTTTTTGTTTGTTATAAATTAATAAAAATAAAATAAAAATGTCTTCGTTAAAAACATGATGATAGACTTGTGAGTGAAGAAAAATGCATCGAAAAAGACTGGTTAGAGTCAAAGACAAGAACAAGACCAACCTCTCTATCTCACCACAACACGTGTGCTTGAAGTATCAAATATACAAATAAATACATGCGTTGTTTTTTAATTATTAATCTCGTTTCCTTAAAAATTTGTTTCTTTCTTTTTTAGGATGGCACTCCTTCACATCTACATACATGTATAGTCTGAGCTAGCCTTTCTATACGACAATTAATAACCAATTTTCACTATCTAAAAAAGTAATACTGTATTTGCCGACCAAAAAAAAGAAGAAGAAGTAATGTTGTATTTCTGTATGCAGAGGTTTATTTTGAAGCAACTTCCATTTTACGACACAATCAACCGAATCTAAATAAATAAGAAAAATATTACAAACGATTAAAGATCCTTCAACAAAAATATGGAATATAATAGAAGTTTAAATGATTGATGAGACAGGATCATAATATCATCAGACAAACACATCTATCTAATCCAAACGTAAGAATACATGAATACGTGCAAGGTGAATGAACCCCAAAACGCCCGCAAGTCAGTGGGTTGGTAGTAGGGTGGGACCAGGCAGTGTGAGTAATTTTTTTGTCTAGGGTTCGCTCTTCTTCTTCAGTTAAAATTTAAATATATGTCCAATTGGTTTACATGGTGGTCCATAATGCATACGGCTGAGTCACCTACTGGCACTTAGTCTGGTTGGTATTAAACTTGGGGTCAGGCGGGATGGTGCATACCCTTTACAGTCCACTCTGTAACACTTTAGTGTGTTTCTACATGGGGCTGACTGGAATAGCTGATGGCGTATATCAAAAAAAAAAAAAAAAAAGAAGTGAATGAACCCAAAAACAATCATAATTTTATAAACTATTCTCTATTTATTTTCAATTCATTTCAAGAGAAATGTGAAACATAAAATTCCCATAAACCAATCCCTATTAGAGCTGCTACATCTTCTTCGACAAATGCAGGTACTCTGCAAAACAAAGAAGAGAAGTTAATGGGCCAAAATGAAGTAAAGCCCAATCGCTTCACTAAGGAAGAAAAAGGGAAAGCTGTATTAAAGCCCAATTGCCCAGAAAGCAGATTTAATGAAGCAAAGTCTTCATCACTCAAAACCGGAACTCCTCTGTCACATGAAAACAAAAACACAACGCCTCTGAATCAGGGAAAGCAAGCTCGTACGAAGCTCATCTTACACAACCGATTCTCGGCCCTTGATTTCTAAGATGAAGCATGATCGTGACATCTGTATCAAATCCTTAGGGTTTTAGCTTCCTTATCTCCTTGTATAAATACTCTTGAAGAACACAATGTAAAACCGTAAGTCGAAAATAAGAATCAAAAGGAATTCTCAGACTTCTTCTTTCTTCAAGTTTTGTGTCGCTTCTTTCAAAACCATTATCTTCAAAAAAATACATTTCGAAATAGCATTTTGAGTATAATGTGCATCCAATAAATTGTTTATAAAAGAAATCATCGCTTACTAAACTGATAAATGTTCAAATAATAGCAACGCATCTCAGTTGGTGCGTTCTATGTTCTCGCACACCTTCAAAATCATCCATTTACTAATAATAATAATAAAAAAAAAAAAAGAGTCGCATAAATCTCAATAATAACCAAAATTACCACATGTCATTCAGTAATGGGCGGTTATGCACTAGCCAGTCTAGCATGTCCAATAAATCTTCGTCCGGCTCTTGACCGTTTGCAATCATCAAGGTGGTGATACCAGTCCACAAATTTATACGGAGTGTCCTCGTATTAGTCGGCGCAAAAAGAACCATTAACTGACCAAATACATTGATCAGATGTTCAACCGTGTGAGCATCCTCGCTCTCCCTCATATCAAGGTCACGGTGCAGTTGTGTAACAACTCTTATGCAAATCGGACACATGAAATTGCCCGGACGATCATAAACATACTAGCCAAAGATGTATCTAGCTGATAGTACGAGATAAATAATAATGTACAAAATATGAATGTTATTATGAACATCTGTTGTCTTTTAAAATACACTAGGTGATAGTACGCGATAAATAATATTAGACAAAAAATCATAACCTTTATTTTTGTTTGTTTCCATCTTTAAGCGCATTTATTTATTACGACACAATCACCCAAATCTAATAAGTAAAGAGCATTAGAAGCGATTAAAAATCATTCGACAAAAAAAAACTTAACATAATAGAATATTACTATAGGATTGATGAAAAAAAAAAAAAAAAAAAAACTAAAACAGATATCCAAACATAAGAATATGTGCAAAATGAATGAACAAGTGACCGTGTTATTTGGGACAAAGAAAGAAAGCATCGGCTTCAAAAAATCCTTTGGGCCTATAAACTCTCGTTGGGCTCACGCTTTCTATTGGGCTTTCTTTAACTGCTCGATTTTTTTTTTTTTTTAGTTTTCAACTCGTTCCCTTATCCACAAACGTTTTCAAAATAAGAAGCATACAAAATGTTTATAGGTTTTCAAGGATTTACCTGCTCTAGAGATTATATATCACAAATGTTAGACGGGTTTTGACGTTTTGTTCTATATAGCTTATAAAAAAAACAATCGTTGACCAAACATAGAAAAAGAACAAGTAACAACAATTGGAAGTGGTTTCTCGGAGATGACCATTATAAACTTATGCTCCTCACGTCCCCACGAACTTTTGATTTTCCCTATAAAACGACTTTGGTGTTACAAAAAGCCAAAGCCAAAGCCAAGAGGCCAAAAATTGGTTTGAGAGGTCAAATTTGAGTAAACATGGCTTCCTACAATCAATACACAGCGATGGCTGTTTTCGCCACAATGACCTTCTCCTCTGCCTTCACCGCCTCCGCACAGTACGATTCAGAGTCACAGACAGGAGAAGCCTCCGGTTTTTGTTTTCCAGGAATGTCTATAATCATGATCATCTCTTCTCTCATCCTTTCTGGATTTGCTATTCTCAGATGGTAGACCACATTTTCTTAATGTTCCTCTGTTTTTTTTACTCTTGTTGTTCACAAATCTCAATAAAGGAAGAAAAACATCACTCTCTTCTCTTCTCATACTTTTTTCTTTCTTTCTATAACATTAAGATGTTCTACATAATTAGAGAAACACAAGATTTTAATATCTCAAAAAACTTTCACAATTAGTGTTATGAAAGCATTATTTACATTATTTGTTGGGTATAGTGTAACCAAGCGCACACATTGTTCAAACAATTTTATTTTTACATAATTGTATAGTAGACATTCCCTATCTAAATATGATTGTACATTGAGTTTCTTCTATGTCCTGATATCTTATGAACTATGATCCTCCCTGAGCATGTCTCCATTTCTAGAATTCAGAATTTATAGCTTGAATCAGCCAACACGGAAGATTCTAAGTAAGATAATCTGAAATATAAAGAGAACAATAAAAAGAGGGGAAGAAATTGCATCACCTAATTTCAAAGGGTTGCCAAAACTATAAAATCACATGAGTTTGGAAAGAATCATCACCACCTGTGTTGTGCGTTTGGAAAGAAATTTAGTCATAAAAGAGAAGCAATAAAGCTTACTTTCATGAATTATCAAGTTTGCAACACATGGATCTCTACAAAATTTCTGATAATTACAAATGGGTTTGGAACTTAACTTACATTTTATTTCTCTGGGAAAGAATATTTAAATCCGCAGGCCACCAAGGAACCCTGATAGCCTGAAAGTATGAACACATTGTATGCTAAATTGATTTAAAAAAACGTAAGGGAAATGAAATGATGTCTGAAGTCAAATCATATTGGAATAAGACCTGATAGTGTCTGCTATTAGAGTTTCTCCTTCTTGAGAACCAAGGTGCCGTAGAACAACTTCTTCCAAGTGACCATCAGAATATGCATGCTATTGCAAGACCAAACAACGACTATAATCAATCATTCATCTGATGATTAGGCAGGCGATAAAGAATAGAAGAAAATACATACCTTGTAGAAACAACTTCCTCCAAACGGGCAGTTCCCGTTTCCAAAGTTAAAGTGCTTACAGTCGATTGACCTGCAAGATTGGAACAGAAGGCTCAAAATGGATCTGCTAAGCATTTTCAAATGGGCCAAGTTTGAAGACAGCTCAGAACAAAGTTTTGGCAGTTACCTGAGTTTTGCCTTGTATGTGTCGATAATATCCTTTTTCTCTTCAGGAGTAGAGTACCAGACAACACTGGGGACAACAAAATAAGAGAGTTTGCGACATATAGGACAGGCTCTCAACGTGCTGTTCACATCCATTCCTGAAACAGGAGCACTGCTTCGCCAGTTACGAATGCATTGTATGCAGAAGGGATGATCGCACTCCGTCAACAGCCCAAACTTCCTTTCCCCTGGAGTGGCTTTTGAGAAGATGCGATCCAAACACACGCTGCACTCGATCTCTTGGCTTTTTTTCAAAGCTTCGATGTGCTTTTGCTTCTTCTCACATTCTTTGGTGTGCTCTTCTCGCTCTTCGGGTCTGAAAGGATGCAAACACTTCTTGCCACAAGTGGTGCAGATGTCTCCATGCATATGCGGACACTGGTTGCCTCGTGGGCAATCACCAGCTGCAGCAAATGAGCAGATTGGGTATTCTCTTGGGTGGGTATAATGAAGGTTGGGGGAGGATTTGTCAGGGTCATCATTGTCCCCATCCGCTTTTGGTGGCCGATTCATAGAAGGTGTGAAGGGAGAGCTATAGGAGGTGGATAAAGATTGTGGGTGAGAATCTGAGGAAAGAGGTGGTCGAGGAACATTGGAGGCAGACAAAGATTGTGGTAGACAAGTCCTGACATGCTCATATCTACATCTACTTCCGTACAAACAAATTCCTTTCTGATAGAATGTGCAAACCTGATAATTGCATAAGCAACCAACAACAACAAAAAGCAGTCATTTTCTAGACAAAGTTTGATAATTGAAAAGAGATTACATTACATTATGCGGCGGGTCCTTAGAGTCATGGGAGTATTCACAATTTCCCCCTTTCAAGCACGAGCCATGGACAAAGAACTTGCAGAGTATCCTGTAAGAACAAAATCAACGAATCCTCATGTTTTACCCTCGATCAGCTCCAAAAATCAAATCAAAAAGAGTCAATCTTTACCCAATAAAATTGAAAAGTTTGATAAAACAATCGAGCCGAAGAAATCAAATTACCTGTCGGACATCTGAGGATCGTGGGAGGAAAAGAAGGGGGATGATTCAAACAAAGAGGTGAGGGAAAGAGAAGAATTACAAGGAAAGGAGGAAGCTTTTATGTGAGGAAATTTCTACGGTTTTTTAGAGCTCCACAAGGTCTCCTCTTTCATTTTCGTCTTCTCTTTTTATTTACTATAATATATCCATTCTTTCTCATTTTCAGTTATCGTTTGAATTGGAAAAATGAGAGGATGCAAGAAAAACTAACCAAATTTGGTTATTATACAACAAAAGAATATGCTTGGTGAAAAATAAGAGTCTAGAAGATTTCGTAAACAAATAATATTAACGATAACAGTAGTAATCCTTAGTTTAAAGGTACAAGTAAACACAATCATGATGATACAATAGTTTCAAATACACTTGAGCTACTGTATATTACAACACACGAGACAAGACCGTGGCTCTTGCCTTTTACTGTACACAACAATATTACACCCAACAAATCAAGCAAACATTCTCTCTCTCTCTCTCACACACACACATAACACACCCACACCAAATCTTCCCAACCGAAATTCACAAACTCGTGGTACACCGGACCAGTTTAAAGTGCGTATCTCAGTTGTCACACAAACTCACACCTCACGAGAAGCTTCACGGATTTGTACTTCTCCCCTTTGCGGCTATGTAAAGGAAATGCTCTTATTCCTTCCTGTAGCTCCCAAACCGGCAGGCATGTCTGTCCTCCAAAATCATCTTTCTCTGACATGTCATACTCATGCACTTCTAATCGCAGTAGAGCCAGCTCTGGAACGGTTAATGGGAACTCAAAAACCTCATCCCAAGCTGGTACCCAATTATCCTCCAACGTCTTCGTCTTCTTCATTACTGTATCCACTGGGACTCCAGCTATCCCAACCTGCAAATATTGTATGACCTTGTCGTCATCGGCAATCTAAGAGACGAGGAACATTTCTACTGCAAAGCATTTCTGTGGGGTCTAAGGGAATTGAATTTACCCTCGTATAGAAGTCAGGAGGTGAATATTGATCGAAGTGGGTGTGGCGGAAATCAAAGTACCATCCTTCTCCCATGTATATAGTTACCTAAATATAAAAATAAATAAATAATGAGTTCACCGAGTTTTATCGGATTTGCAATGGAAATGAATGACCAAATAGAGACTCAGATATCTCACCCTCAGTGTTGTTTTTACAGGTAGAGTAGCTTTAGGGTCAAAGATGTCATTATCCGAGCCACCTTTCAGCAGAATATCGGGTTTCTTGATGTATCCACATCCACCATTTGCTCTAAACATTCCTTGCATTAGCCACAATGATCTCCCATATCCCTGTACATGGGAAAATGTTAACAGAATTAGCTGAGGAATAAGGTTGATGTTCTGTAAAGGGATGATGGAGAATTGCTTCTCCATAATAATGAATTCTTTTACTACTCTGTAAAAAGAATTTGGTGATACCTGCATATTGAAAGCCACCATTTGAGCACCGTGGCTCCAGCCAACCAACGGGTTGTAATTTGATGAAGTAACTCTGGTTCCTTTTGGGTAAATCCTCAGCAAATTTCGCTGAGTAAACCTGCACCACAACATGATTAACAGGATTCCTACTGAATTGACAGTGTTACTTTGAAAGATATTCAAAACTATATGACCATAATCCATGGGATTACCTCACAATCTGTTTCGCATATTTTTCTGCTGCCTTTTCAAGTTGTTCTTCGCTCAAGCTAAGGCGTCTTACCTTGTCAGGATCTACCTTTAAACACTCAGTAATTCCGCCTTTTGGTTTCCCAGCATGGATTGCAATAAGATGTTTATATTGGGGTGGTGCATTCTTCTTAGACTTCTCTCCATCATCATCATCTTCATCATCATCATCATCATCGTTATCACCCAAGTCATCCTGCACCAAGAAATTTAAACTAACTAAACAACTTTTGTAGATGAACATCAACCGAACTGAATGAAAATGATTTTGTCTTCATACAAACCTTGTAACCACTTTGGTTCCTCTGAATAAAGCTCGGAACTTCTCTCCCCCAAACTTCTTCATCACCCATGGATTTACCTTTCTGCACCACATCCTCATCTTTTCCTTCCTTGTACTCTTTCGGGGGTTTTGTTGAGATGATGATCCGCCTCTTTAAAGAGTTTGGCGATGGGAACTCCTTCAAAGATTCTCCAACAGGAGGAGTAAACAAGATTTCCCCAAATATCTGGGTAACCATCTAGAATACAACAAGAAGAACACATCTGTAAATTAATGTAAGAACGATTAAAACAGAAAAAACACTCAAAGAAATGCAAACTGAGGCTACCTCAGCAACTTTGGACTGAAGTTCTGGAGTAAGATGATCTTCAAGAGTCACAACGACAGGATAGTCGGATAGATCAAAGGCATGTGCCCTGATAGCCTTTAGACATTTGATTAACTCCACAGGTGCAGTGAGAGTCCTGTTAGAATCAATGGTTGAGTAAACGACAAGTACTTAACCTTAAATTCATTGAATTAAATCTCAGTAAATTATACCTTCCGTGAAGAACATTAATATCATTGTTGTTTGAGTTCGGCCATATATCCAATTCAATCACCCTGACACCTTTCTTCAATGCATCTATAATAGGTACCTCACTGCAGTCACTGCTCAGCTGATTACCGGTCAAATATGAATTATGACCAGTGAATATGAAATAATGCGATATAGGAGCATCCATGTCTTGATGCACCTGAAAATCATACAATAAGAGATAAGTCGAGAATCAATCTAAAAATGAAAGCTAGCGTAATTTAGCCACAATTACATGTATGAAAGCCGGAATTGTAATGAATTAAATGCTAGTGTCATAGATTTTTGTGTCAGGGTTTATAAAACAGCATCTGGCACTTGCCTAAAAAGCACATACTTTTGGCAATTTATATTTGAGTTCACAGTAGCTAGACATAGAAAGAAACACAATTAAATTGCTTCAAACTCTTAGTGAAACACCCAACAAGATTATTGTTTCAAAAATCTCGCTTTCCTCAGAGAAGGAAAACGAATGATCCCGATCCAAAATCTGAGTTTCTTATGTCAGTCAATCAATCAATCACAGTTGAGTTAAATATAGAAAGAAGAAAAACTCGAGAAAGAGAGAATTACCTCATGTAGAGCAAGTGGCGGGTTATTCTCACAAAAAAGGTACTTGAAGAAAGCATCAAGTTGGAGACCATTACGATGAAGAAGAGAAGAGGTGGCATTGATAATTGACTGTGCATCCTCTCTGGTGGCTTTATCTTGCTTCTGAACATCAATCAGAAACCTGTGGAGATGATCGACGGTCATAACCGCATTCTCCGAGTACTTGTCGAAAATGGTCTTGATCTCACGCGGTGCCTCCGATGCAGTATACCGAAACCTCCGGCGAAAGCAGAAACATACTCTGTACGTTTGCTTCGACATGAGGAAAGTAAGGACGGATCCGATTGGAGACGAAGACGATGAAGCAAGTCAGAATTACTTTTTTTAGGGTTTGCGTTCAACCAGAGTTATCTTCTTGTTTGTGTAGTATATATCCTTTCCTTTAATGAAGAAATGTACTCCATGTTATCAATCTTGCAACCTTCTCGAAGAGATCTTCAAATCTCTCTCCTGCGAATATCTCTAGGAAAGCTACAAAGGTTTTGGGCTTTACTGGGCCTTTGAATCAGCAAAGCCCATAAAACGAGTTTCTAGGGTTTTGCTGCATTTAAAGGAGCAACCTGAGCACAACCTACAAAATTTCTCTCACATCTCCGCCGCTCCTTTCCTGAAACCTAAACACAATCCGTGGAGGGAAAGGGTGAATCTTCTGTGAAACCAGCATGAGAGCTAAGGTGAGTAATGGGTTTTATGTTATGGATTCTGATTCTGATTCTGATTCTGAGAAATGGAAGTAATGGGTAGGATATTTATGGTATTTGTGTTTTGCTCTTGTATCAGTGGAAGAAGAAGCGTATGAGGAGGTTGAAGAGGAAGAGACGAAAGATGAGACAGCGATCTAAGTAGTTTCGGAAACTGTTCTGTCTTTCTTCCTTTTAAAACCAACACTTGTGGCAGTTTTGTTGGTTCTCTATTTGAATTTGAATGTTTTGTTGGACCAAATACAATCTATGTTTTCTATTAGAATTATGTTTATTACATCGAAGGATCCACGTGGGTTCTAGATTATCCTTTATTTTCTAAAATCTACTTTTAATTGGAGTTTAATGATGATCATTAGCTAGTTTCTGCGTAGGATTAGTTGTATATCCTTTATTTTCTAAAATCTACTTATAATTGGAGTTTAATGATGATCATTAGCTTGTTTCTGCGTAGGATTAGTTGTATATCCTTGTGACTTGTGAGATCGTCGAGGCGTCGAACCTTTAATGTGAACACGAAACCGTTGGATTCTTGTGAGGTTTATGTGAGTATGTGTCATCTAGGTTTCAAATTTAAAATATTGGAATGGAAGGAAGAAATGCATATTATATATATAGATATTGAGTGCATAGAAAATACTCAATTATACATTTTTGATTGAATGAGAATAAACTTCATGAATTCTGTTTACCAAAAACTTTTTTAGATGTAGAAGAAATGAAGACATCATTTCTTTAGTTTCGTGAGGAACTGCATTTTTTGGCCTCTTACAGCATCTTTAATCCTATTCCATTTTTTACTCCAAACTTTATTTTGGAGTAAATTTCTCTCTAATCCTACTCTATTTTTCACTCTAAAGTTGAGTTTCTCCATATTCTACTTCATTATGGAGTTGAATTTTTTTAATTGCAAATTAATTCTTTAAATATTAAATATTTATATTTTATACTTTTATTAATTTAGCAATGTATTTTTCGTACATATTATCAACTATCAACATATATGCATATGACACTATACTAATATTTAAATGCATAAAATGTATTTGACTATCATAATTATTTAAACACTAAAATTTTTATTTAAAAAGATTGCAAGGTAAAATAAACTTAAAAATACATAACAAGTGCTGAAATTAAAGATAAGCAACATAAACAAATTTAACACAACAAATACGATAAATTTAATATTCCCCTAAACCGCTTCTTGGTCCACCGAGATCACTAAAAAATTGTCCAAACGAAGTTGATGGAGGAGGAATTTGTTGATCTTGTTGTTGAGCATTCCGCTTTTGTAAAATTTTAGCTTGTTCACTCTGAATATATGCACGAATATTTGGATGACATAATTACTACATTTGTGATTTTACATAACATGATAATCGAGGATGAACATGATCTTGAAGCACCAATTGGAGTTGGAAGATAAGCTCCACCTCCAGAGGTCCAAATAGTAGATGATGATAATATCTTATTCCAAGAGTTTATTGGTCGATTTAGAGCAATCAAAGATAAAAAATCTCATTTTTCACTTCGAAATGCACTAATTGATCATTTGTGGGAAAAAATTAGTGTCGGTGATGTTTAATGATATTATGTAATTTTCTTTATTTAATAAGTATTAAATTTTATTAAATTCATAATTTATAAAAGTTTTGCAAAAAATTGGTTAATTTGTAACTTTTAAAAATAAAAGGCATTATTAATATATAATACAAAAGGAATCTATTTAGAATATTCTTTTTAGAGTAAAAAATGGAGTTATACATTGGAGCAAAACACAACTCCATTTTGGAGTAATAAATGGAGATATACATTGGAGATGGTCTTAGATAGTATTTAACTTTTGTATGTCTTGGAGTGAATAAATGATACCTTTGGATTTCTTTCTCTGCTATAGAAAATGAGCCTTCCTGATGCATCTAGTTGATTATGATGTTATACATGTTAGTACTTAGTAGTACATGGACAAAATGAACATTACAATTGTAAAAGCGTAGTCATTTAGTATATCGTAAGAAGTCATAACTCGAAATCCGCTTTAAAAGGAGAATCAAAAATCAAGTGGGTAACAGAAGCTGAAGAAATTACAAACTCAGGAGTACAATAAGTCTTTACGTGTCTATTGAATAGACTCTATTCTCTTCGCGAGAAAAAATGGCTCTCAAAAAAAAAATGACTCACCTAAAGCCCCAAAGAATATTACAACGAAAGTATCCACACACCTCTTATAAAATCAAAGGAGAACATTATTATTTCTTACTACACCTTTCAATCACCCAGACAAGTTCTGGTCAGAGACATGTAGCAGGCGAACACTGCACCGGGAAATCGGGCCGACTCTATTGGTTTCTGATAACTTGACAGATAACTTTCCAAATGTGGTGATTTAAACAAAAGTGGTCTGTGTGTGTCTTAGTAGCCACCCATCGGCGGCATTCCAAATGGTGGCATGGGAGGCATTCCGCCCATTGGTGGTGGCGGACCATATCCACCACCTCCCATTCCTGGCATCGGTGGTGCGGGTAAAGCAAGTGGCAATAATTGGGCGTACATGTTCTGTTATAACAAAGAAACAAAACACTACTTTTAAGTGTATTTGTCAAAAGAAATGAAAGACTCGCGATGATATCTGAGTGTAGCTGTGTAAGTTACCTGTTGGGACATGACATCCTTCTCTTCCTGCTCTTTGGCCTTCACCTCTTTTTGTGCCTCCAGCTTGTCCTTGATTAGCTCATCCACTTTGCCCGTGTACTCTCGGATAAACTGCAAAAAAAGGTAGGGGATTAAGAAAGTTCATCATTGGGTTATAAAATGGTTCCTATCTCATCAGGCAGAGAATAGAGAGAGTATTTGAGGGTTAGGATAAATCACCTGGAGTAGATACGGGAAGGCAAAGTCGATCATATTGTTGATCCAGGCAAGTTCTAGAGCAACGTCTGGTCGGATTAAATCATAACATACAAAAAGACACGTAGCAAAGCATTCCTTTTTGCCCTGTATTATAAGCACAACATAACACAAGGGATTTTAATTTCCATCTTCTTGACCAATAGTTTTTCTGTTTTACCGCAAAAGCTAGCAAATAAATAAATAGCTTTCGGTGTAATCAAACCATCCATACCTGTTCAATGAAGTAAACCAGCAGTTGTTCTGCAAGTTCATGGTCACCGGATTGTGAAGCAGTTTCCATACAGTCTTTGTACATGCTATCTTTCTTTGACAAAGCAATTGATTGCTTCCATCTCCCTGCTTTCTTGTAGATATAAGCAGCCACACGTCTCATTTCTACAAGCTCGTGTTTCTCGATCTGTTCGCACCATTCATACGAAAGATTATATCATTGCTCAGGCCATCGTTTTTTCCCCAGTAAAAGATCGAAGATATAAAAGGTGTAGTATATCTAAACTCTACCTTCTGAGCAAGGCCTATCTGGTCAAAGCTGTCATGTAAATCAATAGACTCGCGCAACCTATCATAGTCTTCTTCTTCTACGTATATCTCATTCAGAGCTTCATTAACAGCAGAGACATTGTTGCTCTGAACTGCAACCATGTATGGCTTAATAAGACGCAACTGACCAGCCTGAGATCAAAAGAAACTGATTGTTAAGTAAGACAGCTCGGCTGTTTTAAGGGAAAAAAAAAAATCATTGCCAGTTTCTAACCTTCCGCATAATATCAACAACACGTGTGTGATCTAACCGCAAAGCAAGCACATTGAGAAGATCGTTGATTAGATCAGGATGCTCTTGTAAGTAGAAGTGCACAGCCTTGTAGTACAGCTCGACATTTGCAACCTTGGCAACAATGTCTTTGAATTGCATGTGCTCCCATGCTTCAGGAGAATGGTTCATGACAGTGGTCGCGGCATTATCAAACTCATCATATTGAATGTACAGATAGGTAAGTTCCTGCCAGTGCTGTTGTTCATCACAGGCCCGAATAAGCTTGGGAATATTGAGGCGAGTGGAGAATAACTTGATATGTTCCATAAGTTTCTCATATCGATATCTAGCATAGAGTACACCCAACTCAGTGAAGATACCCATGTGAGCACGTTCCAGCCCAAGTCCACTCTCCATAAGTGAGATTAATTCATTAAAGCACCCTCTGTTCTGGTAGAACTCGCTGACTTCTTCCAGGTCATCCACCTATCAAGCATCAGAAAATTACCCGTGGCCCGGGATATATATGAGATACCTTGGGGTATTATAATATCATACAAAAAAATTAGATTTAAAACCCGTATGAGGAAACTTTTGTGCTAACAATACAATAAACTGAGATCAGGTATTTATTCACCTGAATGATAATGTTAAGGCCACATATCTGGGCCAACCTGAATTCCTCTGCATCAACACAAGCAAAGCAGACTTCCTTCCATGTCTTTGCACTGTTTGCTTTCCTCGCAGCATCAACAGCACCTTGGAACTGTTGCAACTTCACCAGCGTGACAGCTAACTTGCCCCAGTTTGATATGAACGCATAGATTATTTTTGCAGCCTCATACAGAGCTTCGTCATACAGGCGATCACCAACATTTTGTAGGTTAGCAACGTTTGGCATCAGAATGAATTCTTCAATCTCACCTAACCTATCAATCTTTGCATATGCATAGATGAGCTCACTATCAACCCTGGGTTCCTTCACCTTCTGTCTAACCATCAGAAGGTATCTGACCAAGTCATCATAGACATTAGCATCTTCAGTAGCACGTATGACCTCCAAGAAATGAGTGGCATCATCAGCACGGATGAAGGACTCAATCGCATCACTGACTAGTCCTTCCCTGAGCTGAGCCTTTGCGACTTGGCTCCAAACAGAATCTTCTTCGACTCGGAAAGCAAACTCAACAGCACGCTCAATGCTTTTGACGTTATCCAGCAATACGTTGACAGCCTGAACATTTAAGTTAAACTTCTTAAAAATAGCAAATGCTTCCTCATACAATTGGGCTTCAACTGCCACTTCTCCAACAGCAGGTCCATCAAAGTTGTCCAGCCTGTTAATGTAATCCATAACTCTAGATGGATCTGCCTTAATAGCTGTCAATATAAGCAGATTTTGCAGATTGAAGTTTCCACTGAAAGCAGAGTTTTGAAGCACAATCTTTTCAAGAAGCTCAATAAGCTCGTGCGGTAAATCGGCAGTCATGAATGCTTTAACAGCTGCAGAAACTTGCTCTGGGCTCTTGCTTTCAGGTAAAGCAGTAGACACAACTTGGTCAATAAGTTGTCTTCTATAATCATTGTTTTCATCAAGAACCTTATCCCAGAGATCACCATCCATCCTCTCCACTACATACCTACAGTTGAAAAACCATGTATAAGGAATCTACAGAGTAACCATTGTGAAATAAGAATTTTCATAAGCAATGATAAAATACCTGGCTTGTAACTTGAACAAAGAGTTTTTGTTGGTGACATTGATGAGTTCCTCGTCACATTGTCCTCTTCTGTATGCCACAACAGCCAGGGTAGGATCACGTTTCTCGCAGTACTTACCCACAACCCGAGAGTCATAGTACGGGTTGGTGGTCAGGAAATGCTCAGGGTTGTTGTTACTGTCGATAATAATTTTACCCAAGGCATTATGGACATGAACATCTTGGCTTCCCTCGCTAACTAGATGCTCCAAGAACTGAGTGAGGAGACGGAGTCGATTTCTGAAAAAGCAGAAACACATTAGAGCTTCCGGGACTACATATTATGAACGGAAACCAGGATGACCAAAAGGATTCACCTCTTCTCGCATTCCTCCACAAGGGGTTCAACTGGTAGCAATGAACGAACAGAGAGAATGAGGCCTTTTATAAAATCTTCAGGGCATTCATCATCAAGCAACTGCCCCACAACTAAGGGAGCATTCCCAGGGTTCACCTTTGTAAGGAATCACACGTATGAGTATTTAATTAAAACAAAATGAACTCCAATACATTAAAAATATTCCTAAGAAACTCCCTACCTTCTGAACGTAACCTTCAATGTAACGAAGCATGTTGTTTGTGTAGAGGTAATGAGTAAGATCAGGCACAAAGCCGAAACGGTCGCAGACATTTATCAAAGGTCGGGCATCAGGAAGCTTAGCTTCCATCAAAAAGTTCTTCGTCTTTTCAGCATCATAGAAGTTCGACTCTCTAGTCACACGCTCAACCTCCTTTATTTGACCAGTCTTGGCAGCTGCTTCAATGTACTTGAAGTGAATCTCGGGATCCTCACTATTGCATATTGCACAGAGGGAAAACATTGTCATCATCAGCATACAAACACAAGAATCGTGCTTGTTTACAGGAATGACAGCAGATTCTATATCAATCACCTCATACTCAAATATGAACCTAGGAAAAAGTATAGCCCTTCATATGATTTGAACTGCTCAAATAGCTTAATACATTTATCAACACCAAGTTGCTCGCAGTACTCCTTGCAAGCCTGCAATTATATGGACACGTTAGTGTCATTTTAAACAATAAGATTCATCATACCAGACACCACTTACCTGAACAATTATCTGCAGGTTGCCTCTCAAATTGACCAGCAAAAGATCCTTCATGCACTCCATAGCCCACTCACTAGAAAGAGTACCGAAAAACTCAACAAGAGCCTGCATTTTTAGCAGAGTTTAATTCAACAACTTCACTATCCCGGAAATTAGCAACTAAAATACTTGTCAGCGGCATTACCTGTGGCTCAATAGCATGTGTGTTCACAATTACACGTTTTATATCCGGTAACTCTGAGTAATGCTGCACAAATCAAAAGGAAAAAAAGTTGGAGATGAAAAGATAATTCTATTTGTCCAGGACAAAAAGCTAGACAACGAGCACCAACCTTTAAGGATTGGATATAAAGTCCAGCCTTTTCACAAAGTTGGGCAATACGAGGCCGGTCATAGTGGCTAAACATCCCATTTGCTAAAATCGCATCAGCCACATTAGGAAAGGTTACCAAATTGATCTCCAGAACCTGTATTGACAGTTGATCTAAAAAGTCTGAGGAAGGAAGATGAATAGAGAAAGCATAGACATACAAGGTGACAACTATTTTCAACCTTAGTTTGCAGAAAAGCATGCTCCGGTAAATTTGGCTTCAGCACATCCAAAAGGAAAGCAGTTGCTTCTCGGATCAGATTTCTCTGAATATGCAAAATAAATAAATTAGCACTTGATAATGCTCATGCACTGCATACAATTCTGTATATAGGAGCAGGTAAGTAATGAGCTAAGAATATTGGTGCATACACAAATTTATACTTGTTCACCTACCTGAAGAAAAAGATCAGTGATGGTGTTGAAGTCAACTGGACAACCTCCTTCCATTTGAGACATCATTAGTGCAAAATTTACTGCTCCCTGCAAATTGCAGATAAAATACTATTGATCTTAATACAGGGGGAATATTTTTTGCATTCTAAAAGACTATTGACCTTAATACAGGGGAAAATATTTTTTGAATTCTAAATAACGTCAGATCAAAATTACTCAACAAGAAGTTAACTGATTCATGACTCTTCTTGTGCTTAGGCAGCAAATATCCAGTAAACCAGTCCTTTAAGAGTATAATATGTATCAAAAATGCACCACACTAACCTGAGGATCCGTACGGAGGATGGTTTGCAGAAGAAACAGGTAATCAGGTGTGTACCCAACCTAAATTCACAATATTAAACGATGACACTTCTTGAGCACAATGAACTTTAGGGTAACCATAGCAGGGGCGGGCAGACTTTAGATATTGTTATTTACCTGCTTTGAGTAAATCAGTATTTTGTCAAACTCCCTTCTTTCTGCAAAAGCTGCTACAACTTTTGGAGTTGCCCGGGCTTTGATGTATATTTTCAGAGCAAGGTCATTATCCACAGTCTGGAATAGAAAGGTTGATCGTCACAACACAACTAAGGAGACATATCACACATTTTAAAGTAAAATAGTCCATTTAAAGATTACCTTGACAAGGTCTCCAAGTTCTTCACTGCATTCTAACTTATCCTCCGCTAACCAGTTTTCCAGGAGGTTCTTCTTGTTTTGATTCACAACAAGCCGAGATAGTTCCAATGACTCGTATGCATTTAGCTTCCCTCTAGTCAAAAGAGTCCCAAAATACTGTAACAATGGAGGAGTTTGCCCAGCTTGTACAGGAACACTCTGCAAAATTATGTAGTGCGATGTTGTAGTTTCAGGTTGGTGTTACCAACATTTAATAATAGATAAACATATTCACACAAAATTAGTTGCTTGAATAAGGAATAAATACCTGGAATTTAGCCACTGTATCAGGTGTCCTTAGAATTCCTTGAGGAGATTCAGCAGCAAGCTCAGCAGCCTCCTTGTACTTTGTTTGAGCGAACAGCTCTTGGAATCGCTGGACAACCTGCAGAATCCGAACTGAATATTAGAAACTTCATATTACCAAATGACTTTCTTTTTCATCAAGCTGGCATTCCTCAGCGATAATTACTTCAGCAAGATAACAGATCCAAGATAAACATCGCATACCAGATTTTCTGCACCAGGGAGGTTTCCTCTTTTAGCAAGATTGACAGCAAGCTCCAAATTGTTCAACTGTGAACAACATATATTTCTTAGCATGACATGATGACACGGGTAGCTTATATCGGGAAAACAGAATAAGAAATGAACATACTTGACCACTAATAAAAGGTATGATGGTAGCCTCGTTTACTGTAGCCAAAAGAACTTGTCCTCTCCTATTAATGGCATAGAAACCCCCAACTGAGGAAGCTTCAGAAGTCAAGAAAATTGGGTCTGGACTTATACGATTTCTGTAGACCGCAGAAGCAGTCTCTAGATCGTATACAAACAACAAGCCAAGCTTGGTGATGACATATATCAAGCTAAATTTGTGAGAGACCTGTCAGGAAAAAGAGAATTCAGTGTCAAGAAAATTTTCACCAAAACTTACTAAATGTAATTAACAATCTAATGCAACTACAAACCTGCATGGCAACAGGAAAATCATCAGCAAAATCTGGGGGGAAAAAGAGATCTGCCTGTTTTTTTGTAAATGATGGTTTTCCTGCAAAAGAATCAGTCACATTTAGAGATCAGATGAATACTAACTAAACATGTAACCAAAGACACTAATTAACGGTGAGAATATAGTTTTCTGCTGAGGATGCTAACCGGGTTGGGCACCAAGCTCAATGACATGCAACTTCGATGTTATCTGCCCAGCATTAAAGCTCTTGCTTGCAAAGGATATAAGAGTAGAAGGATTCTCATTCCCAGGGACCTAATATTAATAATGTTGCAAGTCATACTACAGTTCAAAATTAGACCATAGAATAAACTCACCAAAGAACCAAGTAGTTTACCTTAAACTGAGCAAATGACGCAGCATGTGCTTCAAGGGCCTGGCTCCGCTGTTGATCCACAGAAAAAAGCTGCATATTTCCTTTTACCAATTGTGCTCTCTACAGAAGATAACAATGACAAGATCAGTCAAGAATTTACAACATGACTGCAGTTTTGATGTCTTTATTTAACCTAGTATGCGGCGCAGTAAACCTACCTCAGGAGAGCCAGGAGCAATTCCAATTAAAACAAGCCACTTCTCATTAGGAGAGCACTTGTAGTTTATAATTTGATTGCTTGCCAAATTGGCCGTTCTATCAAACATCTTAACTGGCTCAGAATCACCTGGAAAATATCGAAGCAAAAACAGAATCACATATACATGAAAAGAAGAAGATGACAGTAAGCTAAAGATAAACAACCTTCAATTGACCAATGATACACGGAATTTTGTGTGACCAGCCCCAACATCTTTGGTGTAATCCACTTCCAAAAGGCAACCTATAAAATATGGAAGATTAATATCCCATAAATAAAACCAGGACGGAAAAAATCAGAGTCAAACACTCACCTGCTCAGGCATCTGATGAGATTTCAACTTTGCTTTTGCTTCAATGTTAAATATCTGTAAATGATCCTGAGTAGTTCCTGGAACTTGAGCTATATACAAAATGAAGAAAAAAGTGAACAACAAAGTAAGGAAGAAAAAGGTAAGCCGATGTAAGGAAACATCTACTACAAACAAGATTTCTAGTCTAACACTCTAACTACACAAGGCTTTAGACACAACAGAACCATGGGAAAAATAACATATGTTGGTGTGTATGCCATTGGACTGACAGTAAGCTCGATGAGTGTAGTTACCTTTCCATACTTATCTAACATCATAGATCTTTTATAAGTGACTCATTACAACAGGTACAGATACTGCTACGAAAATTAAGGCTGAGTTGTTTAAACTTATAAATCATGTGGTTTTATATTTTTTTATCCAATCTGAAGGCATGAATAAAAGTTGAGTATCCGAAATAGATAGCATATGTGGTTAATAAAACAAAGGAGTTACCAATAGAAGGAAACTATTCTGGGTCTTATAACTGATAACACAACGCAAGATTTTCCAATAGAAGAAATAGTCCAATACCTTTTAAGGCAAGGATCCTGGAGTTTGGGTTCATTAGGGCAGAATCTGCAGTAATAGGCCTCCTTAGAGGCTGCATCGGCATATTCATATCTATAATTACAACACTGTTTTGTGGTGCCGTCTCTCGTACACATATATACTTGTCAGACTCCATTGTAACATTTGTAAACGTGATGAATTGCTGATTGATCCCAATGCTAGGAAGCTGGAAAAAACAAAAATCAAAACCAAGCGTTATGTCACATAGCTCATTTACTTATTTATGAGATCCGATTACATCAGCACATTGCACCAAACAATAACTTGAAATTCGGGATCGTATAACAGATCTGAGCATATTGAGAGAAATCTGATGGAAAACATGCATTGCACAAACTAGCCATCCGGAAAAACTAGAGAGTAACGCAACGATCGAGCAGAATTCGGAACAGTTTGAAACTGGAATCAAGCAAACAACAGTCTGAGCCGAGCTAAATCATCAGAAATGAGAGAGTAGAGCTGCGAAAACATCATTTATGGTACAAAATCAAGCTCGAATCAAGCTCGATTCGACGAGAAGAAGAACTCACCGTCAGGACCTCCTTCATCGTGATGGGGGCGTTTGCTGCCGCCATGTTTGACCTCAGATCGCACCAAGAGAATCAGATCCACGGCCGGGACGAGACCGTCAACGGCCAAGAGAGAGACGAGAGAGAGAGAGAGGATAAGGAATTTAAATCGCTGCCAGATCTGAAGCAAGTGAACGAGAAAGGTGATGGAAGGGGAACGGGAGAAAACAGGAAAAAAACAAGAAAAAGGGAGATTCTTTGTATATATATGTGTGTGTGTGTAACTAATGAGGAACAACGATCCAATCGGAGTCACGCGGCTATAAACATAAGGTGGGAAGGAAAGTTGAGGTGTACGTACGATGCGCTTTTGCTAATTTAAGGGTGATTTACATTATTGATAAATTAACTTATAGCTACAAAAATACATATATCTTTGGATCATATGGTATATATGGAAAGCAAAAAACGATAAAAGTATTCAACGGAAAAAAAATTTCTCCGGAAGATACTTTCCAGCTCGCTATTGTGGAAATGGAAAGTTGGAGGATGGCAAACCAACAATAAGACGAAAAAGAGATAGAAAGCACACCATGACAAAATGAATTGAGGGTCTCCCATTTAGCCCCTCGATCCCCAAAATATCATATCGATGCTTCCTGGATTAATTATGGCCTTGATAGTAGTCTAGGGTGGAGTCATATGAATCACATGGGATGAAAGATCTTCGGATTGCAAGGATGCCACACAAGCCTCTCGGCATTACATGTTGAGATTGATGGATTCCTTTTGGTTATGCTATGTCTAAAGGAAAAACATATATCATCAATGCATTTTGAGACGGACTGTTTAGATTTGGTGAAGAAGATCGAGAATCCGATAGTCTAGTTCATAACTAGATTCTTTTCATGTCCTTAGAGCGTCATTTATTAACTTCATCTTATTTTCTATTTCACGAGTATCGAATGTCCGTGCCGACTCTCTTGCAAAAAAAAACTTGAACACGAGGTTTTTTATTTTCCCATGTAAGTCAAACGGAACCAGTAAGGGATAATCACTTTTTCGGCCAATTTGATTTAATAAAATAGCTAGTTGACAAAAAAAAAAAAAAACTACATAATTGTTCTTAGTGAGAAATCTATCCGTCTACTTGCAGAATTCCGAAATGGATGGAACTTGTGAGTTCTGACTATGAGCGAGTGAGGGATAGCTAAAGCTTTCAATGGTTGGCCAAATGCGCAGAAGCGGGAATAAAAGTATCCACCGGTGATTTTTTATGCGATTAAACCGTACCGAGGGAGTTAAAACGATCATGGTTCAAGTTTTCATTATACCATAAGCTTATTGATTAAGGTCTAAATCTTGGAAAATAGGAATTAGAAGTAAGATCCCTTGTTTACAATGTTCACGGTTTTACTGCTATCTAGAAACATATTTCAAAAATATATTATCGACAAAATATGTATTTACATTTGAAGAGTTATGACATTTATAAGTCACGGTCGTCGTTTTAAATAACAAATATACTATATAACATAGCAACACAAAGACTTTCCAAGAAGTCAACCATCAAAGTAACACTCTCTTCTAATCACGATTCGTTATTTTTTATATAACAAGGCGTAATTCGGGTTTTTACCACCTGACTAATCTTTTTAGATGAGTGATACCATCGACTAGCTCACTCATCGAGTTTTCAAATAAGCCTAAAGTGTGGCACAATATTCGATGTTCCAAATGATAGTGATTAGATAATTATATGTTTGCGGTAAATCGATCTATAGCTTAGACCAACATAACAATTTTTCCACAAGTGAAATCACTAGCTCACCATCACTTGATTCTAATCACGGTTAATTGCAAAATTTTCGTGGACTATGATTAATTCGATATAATCACATACAATGTATAACTCTTCCAGTTCCATATATTTGAATCCATATATTTTGAATATGCGTCGTCCTAATTCGTGAACCCATTGAATGTTTATCACGAGGTTTTTTGAACCATTTTTTGTTTTTTTTTTCCCGTAGCAAAAAGATTAAAATGTAGTTTCGGTTTGATGGGATTTAGTATAATTTCCGGTTCAAGTTATTGGATTTTCGATTTAAGAAAATAGTTACCCAAATTAAAACCGACATAGGATGATGGTGCGGTTCTGGTTTTCAAATCAATGTAAGGTTTTTAAATAATTTTTTGGGTATTTTGCAAAAATTAGCAATTTCTAAATTTTGGATAGTGTTTTAGCACTTAAATTATTGTTTATAGTTTATAGTATTTTTGTTACTATTCATGATAATTTAGTCTAGGAAGATAAAATAAATGATAGTTTCATCATTTATATGGCAAAAGACAAAAAAAATGTTAAGTTTGTAAAAAAAAATGGGAAAAATGCTATTTAAATCCTCAACTTTCAAAATTCAGCGATTAAAACACGAACTATCGGATTGTCCATTTAAATCCTCAACTTTTGTTGATTTTGTTTTTAAATCCTCAACTTTCGTTGACTTTGTTTTTAAATCACAAACTTTGTTTGACTCGGCCAAAATAAGCACGTTGTTAAGTCCCCGTTTAAAATTTCCGTTAAACAGAAAACGACGTCGTTTTGTTTTAAAATTAAAACGGAAAAAATGCCATTTAAATCCTTAACTTTCAAAATTCGGCCATTAAAAGCACGAACTATCGGAAAAATGCCATTTAAATCCTCAACTTTTGTTGACTCGGCCAAAAAGAGCACGACGTTAAGTCCATAAACGGAACGGATTAACGGGGTTACAATTCCGTTAAAACTTAAGGTTAACTCATACGACGTCGTTTTATAATCCTCAACTTTCTTTGACTCGACCAAAAAAGCACGACGTTAAATCCGTAAACGAAACGGATTAACGGAGTTACAATTCCGTTAAAACTTAAGGTTAACTCATACGACGTCGTTTTATAATCCTCAACTTTCTTTCACTCGACCAAAAAAGCACGACGTTAAATCCGTAAACGAAACGGATTAACGGAGTTACAATTCCGTTAAAACTTAAGGTTAACTCATACGACGTCGTTTTAAAATCCAAAAGTAAAAAAAAAAAAAAAACTAGATCTATTGACATCGGAAAATCTCACCTCCAATGACGTCGTATGAGTTAACATTGAGTTTTAACGGTATTGTAACCACGTTAATCCCTTCCGTTTACGGACTTAACGTCGTGCTCTTTTTAGCCGAGTCAACGAAATTAGATTTTAAAACGACGTCGTATGAGTTAACCTTGAGTTTTAACGGAATTGTAACCCCGTTAATCTATTCCGTTTATGGACTTAACGCCGTGCTCTTTTTGGCCAAGTCAACGAAAGTTGAGGATTTAAATGATATTTTTCCGATAGTTCGTGCTTTTAATGGCCAAATTTTGAAAGTTAAGGATTTAAATGACAATTTTCCGTTTTAATTTTAAAACAAAACGACGTCGTTTTCTGTTTAACGGAAATTTTAAACGGGGACTTAACGACGTGCCTATTTTGGCCGAGTCAAACAAAGTTTGTGATTTAAAAACAAAATCAACGAAAGTTGAGGATTTAAAAACAAAGTCAACAAAAATTGAGGATTTAAATGGACAATCCGATAGTTCGTGCTTTTAATCGCTGAATTTTGAAAGTTGAGGATTTAAATGGCATTTTTTCCAAAAAAAAATGAATTAAGTATCATCAATTTATTCTAATTTTTTCGGGTTTGGTTAAAGTTTCTGTCTGAATCAATTGGGTTCAGTTGATCGGAATTGAACTTTTCTCTAATGCTTTTTTAAAAAAAAGAGTAGAAGCGACGAAATGTTTTAATTGGTGTTCTTATAAAACGCAAAGCTGTCTTTCGTGGACAACGTTGGAAAGTAGTAAGAAAGGAAGAAGAAAATCTCTCAATTTTTAAACATATAAACAATTAAGAGAGGAGATGATTTGATAAAATAGGGTTCAAATTTATAGATTAGATCTCAGAATCAGACACCTTCCTCCCTCCTTCTAATCAATTTGTTTTTTTCTTTTTCAAATTCGCCATGAAATCGATGCACCACCACAGAGCTCCACTAATTTCTGCTTCTTCATCATCTTCCTCTTCTTCCCCAAGCCACTCTTTTATCTCTAGGCTTCTTCTTCTCCTGACTTTACTTCCGGTTTCCCTTGCCTGTCTCGCCTTTATCCTCCAATGGCGAGGCGGTGGGCTTGCCGATCCTGCCTCTGCTTCTGTTGGTTCCTCAACGTCGGTTCCTGGCGGCTCCGATCTCAACCACGAGGTGTTTCCCGGCATGGAGACTGTTTCATCTGTCTCCCCAAAAGCTCACCAATCCTCTTCCGACTGCTCAAATCTAGCTCGAAGCTCTTCCCCTTCCTTTCCTTACTATGGTGATTGGAAGTTCGGTGTTGATACTAGTTTAAAGCCTAAGGTAATCTTCATTTCCTCTGAGTTTTGGATCGATCTGGACTTCGAATTTCTATTCTTCTCTTCAAATCCTACTCTAATTACTGATCTGGAGAATGGGCTCTTGCCTTTTGTAGTCAAAATACCTATATTTTTTTTTTTTTTTGTTGGATCATAGAGATTTTGCGAAATCCGTAAAGTTGATAATTGATCAGATCTGTCTTTGGGTTTTCCCCTTGTAAAGTTCTTACTTTTATAATTCGGGCATTGCTACTGTTACCTCTTATTTACAGATATGTATCACAACTAGCACATCAGCCGGATTGGATCAGATTCTACCATGGATGTTCTACCATAAGGTCCTAGGCGTCTCTACATTTTTCCTTTTCGTAGAAGGAAAAGCTGCTACGCCGAGCATTTCAAAAGTGCTGGAGTCTATCCCTGTGAGTCGAACTACATCTCCGCTTCCATTACTTAGTTGTAGCTGTCTACCTCTAGCTCTTTAGTGGAATGTGTTTGAGGCAAATTATTCTCCATAAACGTAGTCCGATGTCTCTTCCAGGGGGTTAAGGTAATATACAGGACAAAAGAGCTGGAGGAGAAGCAGGCAAAGAGGTCAGTAAATTATGCCATTGCATATCTTTAGCTCTGGAAGGCACTAGTACATGTTTTGTCTTTGTATGTTCTGAGAATTGTAGCATTGTTGTATCTTCTACTACTGATCAATTTAGTGTCTTTCCCTTTCTTTTTTTTCTTCATCAGCCGGATTTGGAATGAGACATGGCTATCTTCTTTCTTTTATAAGCCCTGCAATTATGAGTTATTTGTCAAACAATCTCTCAACATGGAAATGGCTATTGTCATGGCAAGGGTAAGCATTTTTATTGACCTTCTTTGGTTGATTTTTGTTCATGTCTTATGTTATAACTCACCTTTTTTTTTGTTCTTACTAAATATCAGGATGCGGGCATGGATTGGATACTTCATCTTGACACAGATGAGTTAATATATCCAGCAGGTGCTCGTGAGTACTCATTGAGACGATTGCTTCTTGATGTTCCTCCAAATGTGGATATGGTTATATTTCCAAATTATGTGAGTGACATGTGATTCACATTTCTTTCATTGCTTATCTTCAGCTAGTTTTGTGGGTGTTAGAGTTCCCTATATGATCTGGGCTCGGGTATGAATAGTTGTTTTGGATTTTGTTCTTCAGGAAAGCAGTGTAGAACGAGATGATATCAAGGATCCTTTTACAGAGGTATAACTCAGTTTGTTTCTCTTTTTACCTCCGACAGTAAATTAAATTGAAGAGCTCTAGTGTCAACATTTTGTTTGTTATGTTCGTACTACTTCTGAGATATGTTTGATGCAAATAGGTGTCAATGTTCAAGAAGAATTACGATCATCTTCCAAAAGATACATATTTTGGAATGTACAAAGAAGCAACACGAAATAACCCAAATTATTTCTTGACATATGGTAACGGCAAATCAGTTGCTCGGATTCAAGATCACCTCCGACCAAATGGAGCACACAGATGGCATAATTACATGAAAACTCCCAAGTATGTATATAATATATTCAAACATAAGTAAATTGTCTATTGGTTGAGGAACATGATTAGAGTTTTTTTAGTTTACTATAGAATCATGTAACTAGTGGAGTGTAGTTACAGTTCACAGCTCACAGCTCAGTTAATTTTTTTGTTTATGAAGCCAAATCACGTTTTGGAAATATTAACCTGTTAATTCTTGGTAGTGAGATCAAATTGGAGGAGGCCGCTGTCTTACACTACACATATGCCAAATTTTCTGACTTAACATCCAGACGTGATCGATGTGGCTGCAAGCCTACAAAAGAAGACGTGAAAAGATGCTTTATGTTGGATTTTGATAGATCTGTAAGCATCTTTTCATAAAATATATGTGTTTCAGTTCCACTTACTATTTTATGATGCTGTCTGGATGATGAACATTGTAGGCATTTATAATTGCATCAACCGCAACTGAAGAAGAAATGTTAAGCTGGTAAGAGCCTTAGCTGAAAAATTGCGTTCTTTCTTGAATACTTGTGTGACGGAGAAAAAGTTAAGGTCCTATTTTGGTTAACAAAAAAAATGGTCTTGATACAAGAGTAATGTACCCTATTTAGGTACCGTGAACACGTTGTGTGGGGCGACAAAGAGGTGAAGATGAAACTCCTTAGGAAGGGTATTCTGACTCGCATTTATTCGCCAATGGTAAGAAAATACTCATCAACTCATCATTACATAAATTTCCAAACACAAAGTTTTGGAATGTTGAGGTCTTGCAAGTCAAGTGTAAAAAGTTATTTACTTTTGGTCGTAAAATGCAGGTTGTTATACAAGCATTGAAAGAGTCAGGTGTTTTCAGCTCGGTTGTCTCATCAGCTTCAACAAATCTTTCAAAGAAAAAGTTCCTAGCATCAATGCACAAAAGCAACTCATCCAGATCTACAGCATCTGGGTCCCTTCCATCGAAGGACAACGAGTCTCAGGGCATCTCTGCAAGGCACCTTCTTGGGACTGAATCAGCGGTCCCTCCTTTATCGCCTCCTGGGATGGAACACGCTAGACTTGTCACAGGTGATTAACAGGTTTAAGCATCGAGCTGATGCCTTCGCTTCCTCCTCCTTATAGAGTGATATTAATACTCGATGCAATGCTAGTGCTGTGTAGCTTTAGGAGGGGAAGTGGGTGATCAACTTTAATACCGAGAGAGAGACATTCGTTCTCTGATCTCATTGGTGTTTAAAGTTGTAATATTTTGCAGATCTCTTACAATCACGATTTTTTTTAATTTTAATTTTTGTAATATTTTTCCAAATTTGGAGATGATTATGTGGAAATATATATATACTTAATTATTTTGACTTGATATTTCAAAATTTCAGTTTGTAGTGAAGACAGACCCAAAATCGCCTGAAAAAGTGCGAAATATTGCCATTGAAAAGTAGTAGGTTTAAATGAGCTTAGTGAAGAAAATTTGACGGAAGATGGAATCATATGAACAATCCTATCGATTGTGAGAATTGAAGTAGGAAAGAATCAGCGAAGCACAAACAAAAAGAAACACACGAGTTTGTTCACCGTTAAGGCTCAGCTCTCTAAAAAATCTGGTATTTCCGAAGATTCACCGGTCCACACAAACAAAAACGTGTTCAACTTCACGTTAACAACTAGCAAAAGATTCCTTACTTTGATATCATATGAAGAGAGGAATCCAACAGATGCAATGTTGAACTCCCAAACTCGTATGTCATATATAAGAATCAAGCCCTATGCTGCTAAATCACTTAATTGGTATCACCTGTGTTTGTTTGTGTGGAGGAGAAGCAAGATTTCCTCTCATTAAAGATCCTAAGAATTGTGGCCACGTTTTGATCTTCACGCCTGGAAAAATTCATAGCATTCTTCGCAATGATAGTAAAATATCCCAAGATATGAATTTACAGATTTGATCAAAGGTAACTTATGATTTTTCCTATCGTGTGTGTTTGGTTTGGGGATGGCTTTTTCCCAGATAAGGACAATTTGTTCAAATGATCCAAGACTTTAATGGAATTGTGGGAAAATTAAATATATCTTTTGTTCATTTATTTATTTTAGGCATTATTATATTTTGGTTCATTGGATACATGCGATCATATTTTCTAATTATATTGTTCTCGATCGCATAATGTATAATTTCATGGACAACAAAAACTTAAAAGTTTAAACAAAATCAGGTAGTGTAATTCACTTGGTATTCAAAAAGGTATCGAAAATTAAAGCTCAATTAATCCAAAATTCTTTCAAATCAAAGAGTCTTAACAACTCCCTTAAACATGAATTATTCAATCAGAAAGAGGCAAACAAAAGTTGGCGTCAGAAGTATATAAAAATTGGTTTAGGGCTCCTGCCTGCCCTAAGTCTCAAGCAAAAAAATTTCATCAACATCTCAGTTTCTTGCGAGTCTTAAACCGCAATTAAATCAGAAAAGGAGAAAGAAGGCGACCCGATGCTTAGGCACCACCTGATCCGTACTTCTTACCAAACACAATCAGCTGCAATTTGTCGTAACCGGAAAGCACACCAGCACCTGCAACGGCACGCAGAATGTTGGCACCAGCTCCCTTAAAGAGTGACTTGGCTCCTTCGTTTTTGAGGATCTGAGTGAAGGCATCCATCGAACTCTTGTACTTGACAGCTTCACCTGATGTCATCATCATTCTTCTACGGACCGTGTCAATCGGGTAGGATGCAAGACCCGCACCGTTAGTAATGACCCATCCAAGCGCGAAACTAGCAAAGAAACTGTCCTGAAATGACCCAAAGATAACATGTCAAAACCAGGTCACAAACCAACCAGCAATAAACGGATCAGAGAGAGAGAGAGCACAACGAACCTGTAAGTCTCCCGTGAGAAGAACAGGCTTCACAGAGTCATAGAGTCCAAAGTAGAGACCCCGGTAGACAATGATACCGACACAGGAGATGTTGAACCCACGGTAAAGACCAGCAATACCATCAGACTTGAGTGTTTTTTTGTAGACATCCACAAGACCATCGAACTGTCTGCCACCACCACCACCTTTCTTTGCAGCCTTGGCATCATTGGCTAGACGGGTACGGGCATAGTCAAGGGAATACACAAAGAGCAGGGAAGAAGCACCAGCAGCTCCTCCAGATGCCAAGTTACCAGCAAACCACTTCCAGTAGCCATCCCTGTCTTTCTTAAAGTTGAAAAGCCTTTTGAAGTAATCTTTGAATGCAAAGTTCAAGGCCTAGCATGGAAGAGAAAAGAAGAAGATTAGCACAAAATTATTATGTTTAGAAAGGGATAAAACAAAGAGAGTGTGCAACTCAACCAACCTGAGTGGGGAAGTAACGGATGACATTGGCGGTGTTTCCTCTCCAGAGAGAACCAAACCCTTCATCCTTTATTGTCCTGCCGAAACAGTCACCAATACCCTTGTAGGGTTCAGAAAGCCTGCCAGCTTTAATCATCTCATCCTGGTTCTGAATCAAAAGCTTAACACGCTCAATGGGAGCAGCAGCAGTCTTTGAGACGGCAGCAGAAACACCACCCATCAGAAAATCAAGAGCAAAGTTAGTGAACCCTTTCTCTCCCGGAGCTTGGACAAACACAGGAGAAGCATTCGCTGCCATAAGTGATGTAGGGTTAAGAGGAAATTGAAATGCAGCATTGGAGTAGTTTCCATAGGATGCATGTCGTTGGTACATACAAGGCCTCTGGTAAACCACTTGGAACTGGCTAGCAGCTTTCTGCGCGATTGTTGGGTGCTGAACTTGATCAACCATTTTGAACTCTGCAAAATTACAATGCCATTGATGAGAATTCAGATACGATCACCAGCAAACGCATATCAAAGCTAAGGCTCTAAAATGTAAAACTAGGATTCTCCAGGAGGAAAAAAACAGGATTTAGCAAAACTTAAGGGGATCATATCACAGAAAGCTTTTCCAACAAATCAATCACCTAATCCAAGGTTATTGGGAAATTAAAAAAAGAAGAAGAAGCAGATCTATAGAACCGAAACATTAAAAATTCCGATCGTAGGCAAACAGATATTATCATTTCTCAATAGAACAAACAGATCGACAACAGGAAACATCTCACTCACCTTACAGATCTAAGGAAAAGAAAAACGGATCGATTGAAACTAAGAAGAACAATCATATAAGAGAGAGAGAACGGGATTATAAAGATCTGAGTCTTCTTACCTAAGACAATCGATGGCTGAGCAAAATAACTGGAGGGAGACTCCGCCTTTTTCTCAAGAAGATGAGAGGCGAAGCAAAAGAGAGATGAATATTCTCTGTGGGAGGCGAGCTGTGAAAACCCAAGAAACTGTTGCCCTTTTATCGCCTCGAGAAATAGGCTCCTCACTCACCAGTGGGGATCAGTGACGCATGTCCGTTGGATCATGCTGATATATAATAAACATAATTCCTTAATAACCGTTGATTATGATTACTTTCTTGGAGGAAAAGCTCTTTGCCAGCCGTTAGATCTTTTTGTTTTTGTTTTTGCGCTAGGAATCTGGAACGTCACTTGGGCATCGTTGAGGCAGCTAGTGGAAGCTTGGAAAGGTAGCGTGGAAATTATGTTGCCTACCATACCGAGTCAGACCAATTTGCAAAATGGCCAAAGTATAATAAAACCAATAAATTAAGTTTTTTTCGATTGTCGGGGATTTTTTTCTTTTACGATTGGCGGGTTCCATCTTTGTTTTATTTTTTTCTTTGATATAATAAATCTTTGTTTTATTTTTATTATTATTACTATATGAATTTGATAATTCTGAATGTACAGAAAAGGAAGTTTTTTTTAAATCGATATATACACTGTATGTGATATAAAATCTTAATTAAAATGAGATAATTTTCTGTTTAAATTATATGTGATACTTTTCTATTTTTATTAGTCAACTTTTCGTTGTTTAGTATATATGTATAAATTATCTTATATAAAAATCAAAAAGGGTTGACTCAAAAAAAAAAAATGAATAAAGTTTCTTATTGTTATAAAACTATAATATAATAATATATATATTTGTGATAGAGAGAGTAAGTGAGAGAGCGTAAGAGAATGATCTCATATATATACTTCTTTACAATGGGTAATCACCCATTTATACTCGAGGTAAAATAATTATAAAATGAAGAAGAATGTCGGTTAAGAGTACTGGATAATCATGTTTGGTATTATCTTTTAACACTCTCCCTTGATTATTTATTACTGTTAATATATTATGTATTGTCTCGTTAAAAACTTTATCATGGAAAAAATAAATAGAATAAAACCACGACAAAGAAAAAAAGAGTACAGTGACGCAATATCCCCCTGGAATGATGGATGTAACATTCTCTTCATAAATTTCGTAGATGACGCAGACTCTCCCTCGGATAAATGAGTCTTGACCTTTACATCATTGGAATTATAACACTCTCATTTGGTCTCTTGAATGTTTATCTTTTTGTGTGGTCTTTGATGTCTCGTTCAAAACCTTATCTTGGAAAAACCCAGTAGGACAAAACCCATGGCAAGGGAAAAAGAGTAAATCCACGCACACCATCATACTTCTCCTCTTAGAAGTGTTCCTCTTTAGATTTCTATCTTTTGCATGTTCCTTGCTGCCTCGTTAAAAACCTTGTTATAGAAAAACCCAGTGGAATAAAAACCATAGCAAGGGAAAAAGAGTACAGCTACGCACATCATCACATTTCTCCCACTGGAAGCATCATCTTCAGGATATGCATTCCAAGAATATATCCCATCTTTTTGGGAATATTTATAAGTAGAGCCTTAGTGAACAAACTCGTATGATTTTTATATATTTTCTCGGATTATTGGACTTATGGTCCAAAATATTCGAGTTGGTCATGCTCTTTTCACAAAATATACTGTTAGAGGGGGATTTAGCACTCCCCCGGTTTAACCCGGTTTGAATAGAAATCAGCCCAACAATCAACTTCAAGGCCCATCGAAACCGATCTACGTAATTAAAGGGAAATTTCCTTTAATTAATAAAGAGAAGATTTCCTTTATTTGGATAAAGGCAAATCCCGGAAAGAAAGGAGATTATCCTTATCAGCTTCAAGGAAAAAGGATAATTGCCAATACAAAGTCAAGAAGGAAAAGGAAGAGCTAAGGACTTCAAGACTTATAAATAAGGAGGCCATCGCCTCATCATTAGATATATCTAAAAATCCCATCACATCCTTTGTAACAAGAACTACGTTTTGGCTTGATCCCTATTTGAAGGGTACGTAGGCAGCCTTCAACGGCACAGCTATAAATCTAATAAAAATAATTCTCCTAAACTCTAAACTGAATTCGCCAATCTACGATGTGTGCGAATTCTGGTTCCTTCAATTGGCGCTAGAAGGAGGGGGCGAACCAAGAAAAATCTGGTGTTTATGGAGAATTATTTTAAAACCCTAGAAATCCGACAAAATCTCCGACTCTTCTCGTCATGTTCAACAATTCTCCAACCACCGACATGGGCATCCGATCTAAACCAGCAACAGATCGCGTCAAAAAAAAAAAAAAAAAAAAAAAAAAAAAAAAAAAAAAGGAGGGTAGCCGTCATCCCCGTTCTTCCAAGATGTTATCTCCGATTTCGGCCATCACCACCACACCTACAACAAAACCAAAATCAAGCCGACGATGGTCCAGATTCAGGCTCAAACCCTAAATCCTCCTTTCTCACAACGATGAACCACCGGCGAGATCTGCAACCTCCGACCTGAGCCATCTCCGTCGATTGGTCCCATCAACACATCACGCCCTCCGTCTGTGACCTCCTGCGCCAACCACCGTCTCGGAATTCTCGATCCATCACAATCCACCACGTGTATCTAACACCGAGCTCCGCCAACGCCGCCATCACCGGATTCACGCCGATCAAATCCGCCGCTCCCTGCAACGAGCCAAGACGGCGTGAGAAGAAAGAGAAGAAAATCAGATTTTCTCTTGGGCCTGGTCAGATTTTTGGCCCATATGATGGCATAAAATATTAGGCCCATCTCTTGGCCCAGAATGATGTGAAGAGTTGAGCCCACCCCTCACAAACGACCACGAAAAACAAAACCACGCCAACAACATCCATACCACGGCTAATATCATGATTACACCACGAGAGTCATGCATCATCTACTAAAAAAGAAAAAAAAAAAAGAACGATCACGTTCCAGCTCGAAATTACCGATCTATCAAAACCAGTATCACAGCTCGTCAACCGAGTTATAAAAATTCAGGTATTTTTTATCAAATTTTTTACTTGTTATTCGAAGATATTTTCTTTTCAGATTATATCACAGGATCCGTTCCTTCAAGCCGAACTTAAGCAGTTCGCCGAACTCGTACAGTTCGTATCATCAAGCCGAACTTAAGCAGTTTGCAGAACTCGTACAGTTCGTATCATCAAGCCGAACTTAAGCAGTTCGCCGAACTCGTACAGTTCGTATCATCAAGGCGAACTCAAGCAGTTCGTCTACCTCTCAATCGAACATATCGCCTACTTCGCAGTAAAGCAGCTCGTGGTCGTAGCTCGACGATCCGACAGTAAGGTAGCTAGCGGTCGCAGCTCGTCGGTCTAACAGTTAGGTAGCTCAGTCGCAACTTACTCATCATGCAGTCACAGTTCGCCGATCTCGCACCCCACACCTAACTCACGGCCACAGCTCGCCAACCCCCTGCTCGCCAAACTCACGATCGCAGTTCTCCGACCGCACAGCTCGCTGACCCCGCAGTATGGCAACTCGTAATCGTAATTCACCGATCTAAACAATTGGGCAGCTCGCAATCACAGCTCGCCGACCTCACAGTCCCGCACGAACTATCGAAACCGAACTTGGAAAAGCCGAGACCGACCTCGCGCCTAACTAACAAACGCCGAGCTCAGTCTCGAGCTCAATCTCTCGTCTTTAGTAATTTTTGCAGGAACAAAGACGAACAACGTCTAAAAGGAAATTCGACCAGATGCTGATTTCAATTCCAATCGGGCTAAAGAAATCCGCCGAACTCGAACACTCCTTCGCCGAACTGAGGGGGGGACTAATTGTTAGAGGGGGATTTAGCACTCCCCCGGTTTAACCCGGTTTGAATAGAAATCAGCCCAACAATCAACTTCAAGGCCCATCGAAACCGATCTACGTAATTAAAGGGAAATTTCCTTTAATTAATAAAGAGAAGATTTCCTTTATTTGGATAAAGGCAAATCCCGGAAAGAAAGGAGATTATCCTTATCAGCTTCAAGGAAAAAGGATAATTGCCAATACAAAGTCAAGAAGGAAAAGGAAGAGCTAAGGACTTCAAGACTTATAAATAAGGAGGCCATCGCCTCATCATTAGATATATCTAAAAATCCCATCACATCCTTTGTAACAAGAACTACGTTTTGGCTTGATCCCTATTTGAAGGGTACGTAGGCAGCCTTCAACGGCACAGCTATAAATCTAATAAAAATAATTCTCCTAAACTCTAAACTGAATTCGCCAATCTACGATGTGTGCGAATTCTGGTTCCTTCATATACTATTCCGACTTTCCTCCTTATTTTGTAGTAAAACAACACACAATATGTACCGATATTTACATAAGGTACTTCAGGACCTAATACTTTCTTGCTGTTTTCGCAAGGTCGAAATAGATCTTTTTCAATATCGAGTGGTCTATTAACCATTGCAATACTCAAAAGATTCACTTAATCCATTTTTCACCCTTTCGGTGTAATTTGATTGATGCATGAATATTCCACCTTGGAAATAGTTTATATAGATCCCAAGACAAAATTTTGTCTTTCCAAGATCTTTTATTTCAAACTCCTCTTTCAAATGAGTTCTTGCATCATCAATCTTCTTTTGAGTACTGATCGCTATAACTTGACCGAACAAATTTTCTCAGATGCTTCAGGCATCTATGATCCTTCTGGGATTTTCATGGATATATCACTATCAAGTGATCCATATGAATATGCAATCACGATATCCATAAGATATATATTTAGATTTTTAGATGTCATTAGGCACATCAAATATTTGAATGCGATTACATATATGACAAGGGAATATATCTTTTCATAATCAATTCCCTGTCTTTGAGAAAAACTTCATGCCACAAATCATGTTTTATATCTTGTGACCTCGTTTTTCCTCATTGTATTCGCACAAAACCCCATTTGGACTTGAATGGCATTACATCTTCAGGTGTTATGACTATAGGTCCTTAGACATTTCAGAATATTTCTCATGGCCATTTGCCATTTTTCTAGTCATATGCATTTTCTGGCACTCTGACACGGACCTTAGGTCTGTGTAATCATTTTTACTGATCGATCTCTATGGATACAGAGTATTCCATTAATTTTTCATCTTCGGCGTAATTAATGGAAAATCTCTAACTTTCTGTATCAAGTTCGTCTTCTAAACGAATCTCTTTATGCAATCTTTCGAGAATACTTTCATATATTTTCTCGACATTCTCCTTTTATTGATTCTTCTGGAACCCTTTCATTTTGTTCTCTAATTTTCTTTCTCTTCTGGAGAATTTTTTTTTTATAGTCCATAATCCTCCCCCTTTTTAACTGAACCTTGGGTTCATTTATTCTGCATCCATAAATTTGTGTTCTTCAGGAACATTAATTCTTGATGGAGCACTGTCAAATTTTATGAACTTCAAGTTCGTGATAATTAGTAGGGAGGATTAAGATATACCAAACATGGTGTTTACCATGTAATATCTTTTGGCACTCATTCAATATTTTTCCCTAATATTGGGAATTTATAATATTTTGGCTTTCCATCTTCTCATACGAAAGCACATTGTATACCACAATACCTTTATACCATGAGGTATTACTCACATAGTCTGATACTTCAG
This sequence comes from Eutrema japonicum, assembly GCA_030161315.1. Taxonomy (NCBI): domain Eukaryota; kingdom Viridiplantae; phylum Streptophyta; class Magnoliopsida; order Brassicales; family Brassicaceae; genus Eutrema; species Eutrema japonicum. The sequence continues at coordinate 44,301,051 of BSQW01000002.1, read as the reverse complement.
GATCAAATAACACTTCCTTTAGAAGTGCTTAAATGTGAGTTTTTCTATATGTTAGATCCTGCTGGGATCTTTCGAGATAAGATGTTCAATCGAGATACCTGTAGAATCAACTAAACCAACTTCGGAGTTTCTAAAATAAAATAATCTTAAATCAATCGTGCCTTGAGATAGTGAAAGATATGCTTTATTTCATTCCAATGTTTGCGCGTAGGAAGTGAGTTGTTCAATTGGGATGCCTGAAAAGATTTCTCCTTTTCAAAGGCTTCTTATCTCAAAATATTTCTATAAATATTATACAACTTGTGACAACTCTTCAGGAGTTCAGATTATGATTAAATCAAAGATCTTTTCCTTTGATCCATAATCTTTTCATAATTATGCATGAGTATATCGGTTAACCTTAATTATTATACTCCATGCAACATATATTCATCAAGTAGAGTTCCCGGGAACATAATCCAGTTATCATTAATCCTTCAGGGATTAAATCTTTCATGTATTTTTGTGATATCCATCAAACGCAATTCAAGTCGCTCATGTACTGCCAGACTTACTCAGTGCATCCACCACATTTGAATATTCATTCAATATCGGGTATGACCTTGTGTAACAAGCCGATTTTCATATTGTAAGGTCATTTTCTCATTGCTTATTAGAGGAAGGCACATACCCATTTGATGCTTGGACTGCTGGTCCAAAATTTTTTCATATTTCATATGAGCTTAACATAGACTTGATTGCCTTTTTCACCTTTTTCGGCCAATATTTTTCTCTTTCTACCCTCATCCACAGAGGTAGATTTATGATCCTCATGTATATCGCGCGATATCTTGTTTATATTATCGACAATTATTTTGTCTTTGGTTCCACAGTTTCCCGTAATGACATGGTTAATCGAGATCTCTCTCTATCATTATCAATGATTTCATTCAGGTACCTGATTTTATTATTAACCATGACAACGGTCTTTTCAAGAGATTAATCCTCTATTCAATATATATTTGCTCCTTTCCAATTGAAGATTTCTTTGGAACCAAAGTAGTCTATCACGTTTCTTACGTGTCATAGACTTACTATTGATTAATCGTCCTTCAGGGACATATATTTTTATTGGAGTATTTTCAGCTAGAAATGAGATTTTCCTTTATGTAATTATATGTCTGGCAGTTAATTTACATATGAATTATCCTTTGAACTTCAGGTTCATATTTATATGAGGATCCATAATTTTCAATGATAATTCATTTCGAGAAATCTCTTCCATTAGCTGTTTATAAATGCTTTTGGCATTTGATTTGCAGGAAATCATGAATAGTGATCCTTTGAACTTTGAACTCCAAGTTCGCATTCATTTATTAAAGGATACAAATTATTCAACCATTCTCTCAGTAATAATGATATGCAAATCTTGTGATAAGCACATCTTCGACTGATGATTCAATATATTTTATGGGTCTCACTTTTATGCAGTGTGGTGGATGCATATATTGCATACCCATAAATTTCCAAGCAAAGAATAGTTAATCTTTGATTGAATCAATTAGATGAAATGAGAGAATTTCATATTGTAATCTTATGGATTTACTTTATAAATGAACCATTAGATCTATTTTAAGTGTGAACACAATCTTCTGGATGTTCCACTTATTTTTGATATGGGATTCTTTAATTCTCCCCCTCGAGATGATGACATTTCATGTCCATCCATCTCGAATTGAATCCCAACTTGGGATTAATAACATATCCAATTAACCCATCTGGGGTCATGTATTATGCATAAAATCATTTTGCTAAGACATGCTATATATGTGTGAAAAACATCTGATTTTTCCACATAAATTCTCAATAATATTTGATATGTTATATATTGGTAAACTTCAGGTTTACATATCTTCAGGTTTACATATCTTATACAATTTTGCCTTCTTTATGGCTTAAACCGGTTATGTTATATATTGGTAAACTTCAGGTTTACATATCTTATACAATTTTGCCATCTTTATGCATGTCTCCATCATGTGCTTTTCTAAAACGTTCGCTCTGCTGGAGCGATTATTCTTTTGGAGAGTTTTTGTTTTTCAAGAGTGTTTTGCTCTTCTGAAACATTTCGCTTTTCTGAAGCGTTTTGCTCAACGGGAGCGTTTCGCTCAATGGGAGCGTTTCGCTCAACGGGAGCGTTTCGCTCAACAGGAGCGTTTCGCTCAATGGGAGCGTTTCGCTCAACGGGAGTGTTTCGCTCATCGGAAGCGTTTCGCTCTTCCGGAGCTCTCCATTATCTATAATAATTTTTTTTTTATGTAGTTCTTCTGGAACTCACATACATAATTTTTTATCAACAACATAAAATAAACAATTAAACATATATATTCAGGAGGCATAACCTTCCACATAATTTACGATAATAAACATAAATTAAAATAACAATAATTTAAAACGTCTTCTGGACGAAACAATTCTTCAAGAACGCTTTCATATATGTCTTCTGGACATTTTTATTTTAAGTATGTCTTTTGGACATTTTTATTTTAAATATGTTTTCTGAACATTATTTTTGTTATATCGTTCTTCTGGAACCTTTCATAAATGTCTTTGCGGCATTTTTTTTTAAAATATGTCTTTTGGACATATTTTTCATTTAGTTCTTCAGGAACTTTTTTTAAATGTCTTTGGGACATTTATTTTATGAAAGCAGTGATCTGAGGATACATAGTCTACCATATGATCATGATCGTGAAAGCATAGCCTATCATAACGATCGATTCGGGGAATGCAGCGCCTATCATCCCGAAACAATATATAAACATAAATAGATTGAACATAAATTAAACCTAACCTTTTCTGATATATGAACATATCGGAAGACGATCGTATTTTTTGGTATATGAACGGATCGTGAGACGATCGTGCTGATAACGTGTTATAAAACTATAATATAATATATATATTTGTGATAGAGAGACTAAGTGAGAGAGCGTAAGAGAATGATCTCATATATATACTTCTTTACAATGGGTAATCACCCTTTTATACTGGAGGTAAAATAATTATAAAATGAAGAAGAATGTCGGTTAAGAGTAGTGGATAATCATGTTTGGTATTATCTTTTAACACTTATTAACTTTTTCTAATATTCCCGAATGTTTGACATTGCTTACACACTCCTTTAACTTTTTGTAATTCGTTTAGTTATTCTGATTCAAAAAATTATTATATGGCGAAACAAAAACATCAAATGTAGTCTTTAACTTTCTTGACCAACATCGGTAAAAATCACGAGCCTTTTTATAAAGAGCACGAGAAAAAAGTAACTCGAACAGAATAATAGTTTAGAGAGGCTCAGATGGGACTTTTACAGGGAATAACATCATCCACACCATCATTACTTGTCGACTACTTCAATCAGACTCGGCTCATAGTCGCCCGGGGCCACAAATCCATGCAGGTTCATCACTGTGGCAGCTACATTCGCAAGCCCAGGTGTCTCCAAATCCTGTCTGAACCTAACTCCTGCTGACAAACCAGGTCCTCCTATGGCAATTGGCACCTGCAGCAACGTACATCATGTCAAACAATTTCACAACAACCACTTCTGGTGACAAAAACCTTTCATCTTTGTCTAATCTTTATGAAACTTCCGAATTCTGGTCATAACACAAATAGTTTTTAGTAATGCTAAGACTTACCGGTTTCAGGGTGTGAGAGGTGAGAATCTGAAGGTTTCCTTCCTTATCGAGAGCGGGTTTACCAGCTTTGTCCCTTTTAACCATGTCCTCGGCATTTCCGTGATCTGCTGTCACAACATATATCCCTCCCACCTGTTCTATGGCATCGAGGATTATCTGCAGACCCAGCAGCAGCACTTGTGAGTCATATTGCTACTAGGACTAGTTTCTCACATTACAATGTCAAAAGTTTAACTGAATCCATACCCTCACAGCAACATCAGCAGCTTCACAGGCAACAACAGTTGCTTTAATATCACCGGTATGACCCACCATGTCTCCATTTGGCAGGTTAACACGCACCTGAAAAATCATACACACTAAATTCAGAGACCGAATGTTTAATGGGTTGATACAATACGCTTAGATCATACACCTTACCTGGTCAAACTTGCCACTCAGGATAGCATCCCTTGCTTTCTCAGCAATTTCCTGCGCTTTCATCTTTGGCTGGACATTGAATGATATTCCACTATCACTCGGTATCTCAACGTACTCTTCCAGCTTTTCGTTGAAATATCCAGAGCGGTTTCCATTCCAGAAGAAGGTAACATGGCCAAACTTAACAGTCTCACTGTTTCAGTAAAATAAATTTTGCATGGGTTAATATCAGAGATTTTATTCATTCCATGTTACATAACATCAAGAAAAAAATAGCTAGGACATATCATGAACTAGACCTCTAGCGAGCAAGTAGAGAAGACGTGGTTAGTTATGTCACAATTTCATTTCCAAAGACGATTCCAGGAAATAAACAAAAAATTATCAACGATTTACGTCCTTCAGAGTATAAAACTTGTAAATAAGGAACAGCAATAGAAGGATCATACACCAATGTACAAGAGAAGAAATAAAGATTTGAGAGATTCTGAGCGTTAACCTGCAAGCAAAAGTGCGGATGCCATTGTGTGCAAGATATTCACCAGAAGTCCTATCAATCAGTGGTGGAGAAACAAGATAATGGCTCGGAAGCTTTAGTTCTCCATCATATTGGAGCATTCCTGCATAGCGTATCTTTGGGACTCTAACGCGATCAAACTTATCGAAATCTTCATATTCGAGAGCCTTTGCATGCATGACCATTCGATCAGCACGGAAATTGAAAGTCACAACTGCGTCACCATCAACAATTGGACCCACAGCCTTTCCGCTGTCATCAACAATGACAAAGGGAGGCAAATACTGGTCATTGGCACCAGGCTCGGCCCTCAGTGTCTTAACTGCTTCAAGAGCGTTTTTGAATTTGTGGGGAGCTTCTCCAAGGACTTGAGCATCCCACCCTCGTTTAACAACACTCCAATCATTCTGTAAGTGAGGAAAGCAGAATTTCCATTAAAGCAAAAGCACAAGTTAGAAGAAAGCTACGCATAATCCACTTCCAAATTAGACAAAGAAGCCCTGGATTCTATATAAAAGACGATGAATTCTAACCTCATAACGATCCATTGTGACATTCATACGACCTCCACCAGAGGCAATCTGAGCATCAACACCTTTGGAACGTAACTCAGCGAGGTCAGCTTCAAGAGTTTCCACAAAGCCGACACTAGAGCCATCCAAAACATCCCGACCATCAGTAAGTATATGGACGCGGATTCTTTTAGCGCCACGTTCTGCGAAACCCTTTAACAGCAGCTGCACACAAAAAAAAAAAAACAAATTAACATTTCAACACTTAAAAATTTAGAGGTGTAAAAAGCAGAATTGGGTACCTGCACTTGATCGAGGCGGGAGTGGACTCCACCGTCGCTTAAAAGTCCGATAAGGTGCACGGTGCCTTTCTCGAAAGATTCAGAAATGTGTTTGAAACCTTCATCCTCGTAGATTTTCCCTGAAGCAAGGGCGAGATCGACAAGCTTAGCACCTTGAGCGTAGATTCGACCGGCTCCGAGAGCATTGTGGCCAACTTCACTGTTTCCCATGTCGTCTTCGCTGGGGAGACCAACGGCTGTACCATGGGCTTTTATCAGTCTCCATGTATCGGGAACACCCTGTGGAGAATCAAACCGTTAATCGGAATTTAGAGAAGTCATCGAGAAATATGGGGGGAAAGAAAACATACGTTTTTAAGGGAATCCATGGCAGGAGTTGGAGCTTTGTGGATGCAATTGTATTGGTCAGGTTCAGATTCACCCCATCCATCGAGAACAATTAAGCCAATGGTTTTACCCTTGGGGAGCTTGGGATGGTCCTCAAGTTTCCAGTTAACGTCGGCGGAGCTACCCATAGCTGGATTCAGATCCGATCGGCGATGAGAAATCAAAGGTAAAAAGAAGAGATCTGAGAAGTGAGAGACAGAGAAAACGGATGTTTACCAGCGGAGAAACAGAGAAAGCTCAAGGGAGTCGTATGGAGATTCGCAGAGACGAAGGGGGTGATGTGGTGAGGTATGGTAGGTTGAGCTAAAACTGACACAACATGAGGTTTTAAAAAGAGAAAATTAGTGATGACGTGGTGAGCTTATAATGGGCTTTGCTTTGGGCTCAAGTAAACATTTTCAAGCCCCTAAAAAAATATGAAAACGAATGTTCTAGTTTATTATCACGAATGTGCTGGAACATGGCGGTATGTAAGAGTTGCATACTCCGCTATATACATTTACAAATTTGTATTCTTTATTTGAGGTGTATTAAATTTAGCATTTGGAGTGTTTTGTATTAAAATCACAAATTATATGTTATTCAAACATGAGGTTTTAAAAGATTCTCATGTTATTGAACTAATGATTTGTAAATGAACTAGGATTTAACCCGCGCTAATTATAACGCGGAATAGTTTTTTTTAGAGAAATTGTTTTGAAATTTAATAAAATTGATTTTATCTGAATTTTAAAATATAGATAACTAATAATTATAGATAAATGTGTCAATTTATAATATTTTGTCTATTTAACCCGTTTTACAGTGAACTAAAATATTATTCGGCCTAACCCACAAAAAACTTAAAATCTTGAAAACATAACTCTAATATGCGCCATTAATGAGTCTAGTTTTTGTGGTTATTTTACGAACTCTTAGAAAAAATATAGTTTTCATTTGTCTAACTTTTTATAAAATTAATAAAATATTTTTCAACTTTTGTTTTGAGATTTTTAGTAATTTCAAAGCGTTTTAGTTAAAAATACAAAGATTTCAATCTTATAGTTTTACGAGAGATTCAAGAGAATTTTAATAATAAATTATATAATTTACCTAATTCACCCAAAATTCATTAAAATATTTAAATTCTTCCAAATATTTGGTTCAATACACCTCTTATTTTTTTATTATTTAGACCGTAATATTTGAGAGATATTTGTCATTGGAATGACATCTAGATCTGCGTTATAAACAAATCTTAAAAAATATACGACAACATAAGAATTCACGACAGACTCTAATGTAATCTTAAAAAGTTGCATTGCATAATTTTAAAAACGGAAGTTGATATTATGGTAAAACCCATGTTCTAAAAAGCGGCGCTAGACTGTCTAGACGGTTGTTTAGGCGCTAGTTGGCGGTGTACCGCCGCGATTAGTGTTTAGACGGTTAATTAGACACTTAAACGATTTTTTTTTAAAATGTCAACGGTTTTTTTAAAATGTCAACGGTTTTTTTAAAAAAGTCAACGATTTGTAACGATTTTTTTTGAAAAAAATCATTGACTTTTCTTCAAAAAGTCAACATTTTTTTTTTAAATTGTGACGGCCATATGGTATGTTACAAAGTTTTGGAAATACATCTAGAAATACAACACACATGATAATTTGATCATTAAAAAAGATGATAAAGATTTTTCTCTCCTTGTACTTTTTTTGTCTCTCAATATCAAGACAAATCTATTTTTTGCATCATATGTTTGTACTTTTTTTTTGTTTTTTGGAATTTAGATGTGAATTTGAACTTAATTTCCTAATGTTTTGTTACTTGGATAATCAAAAAAACTTATTTCATGCTTGTTTTGATTCATATATTCATAACTTATATACATATAAACTTTAAAATTAAAAAAAAATTCAAAATTAATCGATGATTAATCAGTGATTAATCGGCATAGACGCAAATCAGTGCCTGACCGCCCACTTAGCGCATGGCGCCTTTTCGAATCTTGGGTAAAACCAGTGGTGGATGTAGAGCATAAGGGTGTGTGGCATGTGCCCCACCCTAATTTTTTTTTTCTATAAGGAATTAGTGTTAATCTATGTAAAATGTATTTAGTTTAAATATTAGTTATAAAAAAATATTCATGTGCCCCATGCTAAATTAAGTTCTAGATCGGCCCCTCGGTAAAACCACTAACCTATCGGTCAAACTAGTGGTATTAAATGCGAGATTTATAATAATCGATTTTATCATATTATTCAGCAAACGAAGTCAATCAAGGTAACTTCATCATAAGGCTCGTAATGGGCTAATTATTTTTCTATAATGGGCCGAAGACAATAAGTTAAGAACTGTCCACATCTACAATTTTATTCGTGGTCTCACAATAGATGATAATTGGGCTAGAATAGAGAAAGTGATTAATTTTTTTACCTTGTCGACAGGATAAAGAAAGTTGTATATAGAAAAAAAAGATATACAGATAACAAATAGGGTAGACGGACAACTGTTACGGCGAAATTGAATGCCGCAATGTATCAATATGATTGGTGGAAAATAAAAGTTAAAAAAAAATAAAAATCTCTGAATGTGAAGCATATTTTTTTTATGGAATTATTATTTGTTTTAGTTTTTATAATGGGGAAAGGAGAAAAAAAAGAAAGATGAACAGGCTGTATAATGTTTGTGAACAAATGGGACTGACGACAACACTCTTCTTCTCCTTTTTGTCCTTTTGGCTCTCTCTCTTTTCCACCGGCGACCATTAATCCTCTCTCTCCTCCGTTTCCCCCATTGCTTCTCGATTTGTTTCTTCTCTCCCTCAATTCTCAGCTATCACCAAATTTCTTTTTTGCCCTTTTTGCAACTCTTCACACACAGACGTGACGGCGACTTTTTACTGAGTCTCACGGCTTTGACTCGCCCTGGGGATTTTTGCTCCAGCGGCGAAGAAGAAGAAGACTACCAACAATGGGGTTTCTCTGTGGTCTCCAGGTTCTTCTCTTTCTCTCTCTCTGCTCTCATCGTCTTCAAATGTTCTCTGCTCAATCTCCTCCCACCAATGCGACTTCTTCTTCTTCTTCTTCTCTCGACGCCCTTCTCCAAGATTACTCTTTCAGGGCCTTTGTTCGTCCTCGAACCGGCATTCTCTACCAAGGCACTGTCCCTTCCAATTTGACTGGGATCAAAGTTGCAGCCATGAGACTCAGAAGCGGAAGCTTCAGAAAACGAGGGGTTCCCACGTTTCAAGAGTTTTCAATTCCGAGCGGCGTAATCGTGAAGCCGTATGTGACAAGGCTCGTCTTGGTTTATCAAAACCTAGCCAATTTCTCTCACTTGTATTACCCTTTGTCTGGTTACGACTATGTGGCCCCTGTCTTGTCTCTTCTCGCTTACGATGCTAAGAATCTCTCCGCAATTAATCTGCCGGAGCTGGATTTGAGGGTCTCAATTGATCCCATCAGAATCCATTTCTCTGATCTGGAACGAATCCCACAAGGCTCCAGTGCTAAGTGCGTCAGCTTCGATGCACAAGGTAAACCGAGTTTCAGCGAATCGATTCAGCCTGGAAACACATGCCAGACCGAGCGTCAGGGACATTTCTCAGTGGTGGTGAAATCTGTGGCCTCTGCTCCGTCTCCAGCTCCTCCGGCGGCTGAGAAAAAGAGCTCTGAGTCCAATTCCAGGGCTTGGATAATCGTTGGGTCAGTGGTTGGTGGATTGATACTTTTGGGGCTTTTGCTGTTTCTGGTTTTGCGGTGTCGGAATTACAAGAAGCAAGAGAAAATGAGGGAGATGGAGAGAGCTGGAGAGACAGGGGAAGCTCTGAGGATGACTCAGGTCGGAGAGACTAGAGCACCAACTGCTACTACCACTCGTACACAACCCATGCTTGAAACCGAATACGCAGCTTAGAAAAAAACCTTTGTTTACGTTTGTGTACATCATCATCATCATCATCTTCTTCTTCTTCATCTTGATCATCTGTTACTGTTTCTCTTCAATTATTTTTCTTTTGGTAAAGTGTTTTCTGATTATTTTTTCGTTGTGGTTAGCAAGTTGAAGCTTCCATTCATCTTGTTTCTCTACGGGTGATTAAGGAAATAAGTATTATTGTTTTTTTCTTTTCTTCATTGTGCTTCTCAAATCATAACTTTGGTGGAAGATATGGATTGTTTCTGGAGTACACTCACATTGTTTTCTTTCTAACTACTTTTGCTGTAAATCTTTGATCTTCTTTTTTTGTAATAATGTCAACATCTTTTGTTTGACAAGCAGACAGCTTCAGAAGATGATGCTCATGAATAAAATCAATCCTCAACTTTGAGTTGAGCATTCTTCAAAAGGTAGTAGTGTGCCCTTGAGATTTTCAAGTGTTTTGTTGTAGCTATGAGCTTCATGCAACTTGTTCATCCTAACCATGTCTCCTATTAAAAGATCTCACCTAATGAGCAAATATATTTTGGGATCAAAGAGTTAAGACATCATGGAGGATTTGATTGTATTTGTAGAGTTCCACTTTCTTTCTTTATAGTTTTTTCTCTGTATTTTCTCGAGAAGATGGCTTGCATTGGAGGCCTCATGTCTACCATAGAAGCTGTTTCATGTTACAACATTTATGTTTTTCATCTAGAGTTGTCTTGCTTGCTCTTCACAAGACAAGTCTCAGTTAGGTTTTTTGCATTCTACGCTGTACAAATCTTTGCTCTGAACAGATTTGGAAAGAAGTTCGAGTCAAATGTGAAATATGACTGAATTACCCTGGCTTGGGTCTTCTTGTGCTATGATGCATATTTCATATCAAGAAAAAGGTCATACTGCAATGTTAATGTGGCATTGCTATACGTTCTCTGACTTGTGCAGATATCAGGAGATTCTTAATGAGTCAGTTTTTTTTGTCTCATCATTGCCAAATCTTAATGTCTGGATTTGGAAATGAGGAAGATGAAGTGCATTTAAATGTTGTATAAGGACCTCCAAGTAATTGCTTTTTTGACCAAAAAGGAAACTAATGTTATAGAATATTCGTCTTTGAAAGAGAAAGCTAAAACGTATCCACATCAAAGTGAGGTCTCAACGGTAAAATAAAAACAAGCTTCGTTTTCACTATAGAGCAAAGAGATTCCTCTTTAAGATTGGTCTTTCGTATTTTTCCTTTGCTAATAGGTGTGTGCTTAATCGAATCCCATAGACAAAGGAAGGTTTCCTAAAACTGTCATAAATCTTTTGCTGTGTACCAGTTAAGGTATACGAAAGAAAAGGTAAAAAGATTTAATTACATAATTTATCAAAATCAAGATTTTGTTTTGTGTACACGCCAAAAAGAAGAACATCTCTCTTTTTCTCTCTGTCTCAGGACCTGCAATTTAGCTCAATCTGGTGTCGTTTTGAGGAGAAATTACAAGTATAACTACGAAGTCGTTTTAGTTGGTCAGCGCAACTTAATGGCCTGAAACAAAAATTCCTCTGCACAAAGTAATTAAAAAAAAAGGGTTTCGTTACAAGAGTGGACCATTTTGAAGAAGAATTAAGAGATGAGCCCACTTGAAAGAGACATAGCGAGGGGACCCCATGTGAATCTGCAAGCAGAGACAGAAGCTTTGACCGACCTCATTCATCATCCTCCATTATTAGCCACAATCATAAAACCATGTGATTCATCATCACAAGCTTCATTGGACTCTCAAAGTATCTTCCAAATCTCCCCTTTCTAATCTAATCTACCAACACACTCTGTACAAGTTAGATGCTAACCGCAACAAAACGCACACATGAAGATGTTTTCGATGAGCCATCTTTTCAAGATATTCATACATTCACACAGTAAGAATGTATTTGTAAACCAAATCTCATGAAACTTAACAGCATGTATCACACAAACAAATAGAGAAAAATTATAAACCAAATGTCATTACGGTCTGAATTTTGAAAGCAGGAAAAAGGTTTTTTTTTAAAGCTTCAAAGCTTTATCCGAACTTGTCTCCAAGAAAAATCAAACGGGAATAACAGCAATAGATTCTCCAGCTTCTTCTTCTTCTGGAATACACTTTATTTGTGACCACAAGTGTTCACCTTAAGCCCCTACATCATATCAACATCTTACTCAGAGTTACATCGGAAGCCAAAAGGAGAAATAGAAAGCAGCAGGAGAAGTAAGAAAATCACTGCCCTAGAGCTTCACATGACAAAGAAATAAGAACAGCTCCAAACCTTAAACCTTTTCAGTGATCACCACTCACACATTTAAACCTCTTATTAAGCTATATTCATTTTCAGTGATCACACTCACACTCACACTCACAACAAAGAAATAAGAACCCCTCTTATTAAGCTATATTCATTTTCCAGAGCCCACAAAACGAAGAGCTTTTCAGTGATCACACTCACACATTTAAACCTTCACTGGCACACTAATTGCTTGTGAAACAACAAAACTGGTGTTCTGAATATCATGTGAAATTCGATTCAAGGAAGAAAGAAAAGCTCTTTGTATTTGGGTCTTTCCTAAGGAAAACAACAAGCAATATCATCCTATCCAAGAGGAGTAAACTAAGAAAGAGCACAGAGAAGGCGGATCGAATAAGAAATTAGAGAAAGAATACAGACCTGAGGGACAATTGAAAGAAAGCGGATCATGAGGAAGGAACTGTGGCTTTCTCGACGACTTTCTTGTCGCGTCTCTCCATAGCAACATCCCATTCATCGTGGCCGATGTGCTTCGGCTGCTCAATCCCAATTCAAATCGTCAAACCAAACGCCGAATAAATTACCCAAATTTGGGATCCAAACGGATCAAATCGTGAAAACCCTTGGAGAGAGACGCAAATGAAAGAAAAAGGGGGAAAATCATACTCGGCCATGATAAGCTTTGTGGATGTAGTACTGAGAGTTTCCCATAATGCAGAGCATCCCTCCGATGATACCGAGAGGTAGAAGCGCTTCTAGCCACACCAAAGACATCTTCTTCGTCTTCTCTCCTTTTCCTCCTTTCGATTCTGCTTCCTCTGTATTAAACTCAATTGAAAAACAAATGGGCTTTTTGTTTAAATCTCAAAGCCCAGTGCATTTTTTTGTTTTTTTTTTCAAAAATGGATACATCATACATGGTCTCGGTGGAGACAACTCGAGAACCAAATTTGGTACATGTAAATTGCGTGAAGACAGTAGAGCAAAAAACCCTCTGCCATGTCTGGTCTGTACAATCCTAGCTTCTCACCTTCTAGAGCCGCTTCTCCTCAGATTAGAACCACCTCCGATGTTGACAGGTCTTTCTTCTACGACTTCTCCTCTCTCTCGTATGGCTTCTTCACTGAACTATATAACTCTCTTATTGTCTCTAATTATGTCTTTGTCTTTGCTCATCTTCTGCAGCCAGTACTTATCTCAGTTGTTAGCAGAGCATCAAAAGCTGGGACCTTTCATGCAAGTCTTACCCATATGTAGCCGACTCTTAAACCAAGGTCTCACACTTCTCTTTTCTTCCTTCTTAGAAGTTAGATCTACAGTTTCTTGTAAATTGTCAGTTTCTATTAGGATCTGTCCTTTATACTCACCATTGAACATAAGCAGTGGATTTTTTTATGCGGCTTTGCTTTGATAGCTTATGAAGCTTTACTAGCTTTTGTAGTACAGCTTCCATCTTTGTAAGCTAGATTCAGGTCAAAGTAAATTTAAAGATCATCAAATTGAAGAACCATGACTGAATAGGTGTTTTAGGTAAAATTAAGCTGACTGCTACATATTTACAGTCCCATTTGATGATCTGATCTCTGTTTGATAAGTTTGTTAATCCTGAAGTAATGTTTTTCTGTCTACGGTCATTGGTTCTTACTCGTTTTTGATTGGTATCATGACATGCTTTTTTTGTTTTTTGCTGTCCAGAGATTTTCCGGGTTAGTGGAATGATGTCCAACCAAGGGTTTACCGATTTTGATAGGCTGCGGCATCGAAGCCCTAGTCCAATGGCTTCACCAAATCATATGTCTAATGTTCCTGGTGGTGGATTAGGTGGTTGGAATGGTCTTCCACCAGAGGTAGCCAATTTCTTTTATCTGTGTGTTTTATGCTCAGATTTCTTTCAAATTCTGTGTTTTGTCAGAGCTTTTCTTTATCTGTTTGTTGAAGAAGCCTCCTTTTCACCCCCGATTATTTTAGTAGACCATAGAAAATTTCTTAACAGAGGATTGTGGTTGAGACCCACTTGCACATGAAACACCTTCTTTCGAAACTCAATTAGGTAATCCCTTGTGCATGGGCTATGTAGGGATGGCTTAAGTATTCTTTTGTTGGAGGAGCCTAATATTCCTTCTGCAAGGAATATAAGGTATGAGTTTAGCTCTTCATCTCCTTGTTTGAATACGTGGTGCCATCTGTAGCCTATATAGATCAGTGCACGTTCAAGAATTAGAAGTTCCGGTCATTGTATGCCCAAAAAGTAAGGGTTAGTCTAGGTAATTCCTTATAGAAAATTTCACTGGAGCTCCAGGTGGAACCTTTTTTGTTTTTTTGTAGAAACCTGATAAACCCTTAATCTAGACTGTGATGATGTACCGGGTTTCATTTCCAGTTACTCAGTTTAGAACTCTAATAAAATATAACCTTTTTATTTTTTTTTGTAGAGAATAGGTGGTCCTCATGGAATGGCAATGGAGTGGCAAGGTGCACCTCCTAGCCCAAGTTCATACCCAGTGAAGCGTATCTTGCGTTTAGATCTTCCAGTCGATACATTTCCAAATGTAAGTTTCGCCGGATTTGATTTCTTTGAGACAATGAAATTCGGGTGAAAACCATCAATTGAGAGTCTTTTGCTTTTGGTTGTTAGTTCAATTTCGTTGGAAGGCTTCTGGGTCCTAGAGGGAACTCGTTGAAGCGTGTGGAAGCAACTACGGGTTGCCGTGTCTTTATTAGAGGGAAAGGATCAATTAAGGACCCTGACAAAGTAAGAGATGTTTTCATTTTCCTCTGTTTCCTAATTGTTTTTTTTCCAAATTTTGTTCATCTTTTGCTTTGATATGTTTGGCTCTAGGAAGAGAAACTGAAAGGGAAGCCTGGCTATGAGCATCTCAATGAGCAGCTGCATATTCTCATTGAGGCTGATCTTCCTGCTGAAATTGTGGATATAAAGCTGCGGCAGGCCCAAGAAATCATCGAGGAGTTGGTAAAACCTGTGGTATGTGCTTTAGCCTACTTCTTCTTAATATATTTTTGAGAGGCCAAATTGCTTTGAAGGTTTTAAATGAGCTAAAATTCGTTTGGGAATTTTGGATTGGTCTAGGATCTTGGTTTGGACATTTGTCGAGAGTCAAAAACTTCTCTCGTCTATTCCACCAGACAACTTCATGTCTCCCACTGTCCCATATAACATGGTTTGTATTCTTTTTGCAGGATGAGTCACAGGATTACATAAAGAGGCAGCAGCTGCGAGAGCTAGCTTTGCTGAATTCTAACTTGAGAGAAAACAGTCCAGCTCCAAGCGGTAGTGTCTCTCCTTTCAATTCAAACGCAATGAAACGCCCAAAAACGGGACGCTAAGAGAGCATGAGGTACCAATAAAAAGTATGTGTATAACTGGCCTAATGGTGTTGGTTGCGTCTGCTCTTGGTTCTTCTGCTTTGCCTCTCTGGTCCACAGTGATTCTTAAGCTCCGAGAGAAGCCCAACAGTTTCTCATGTTTTCCTCCTAAACCGGGGAAATCATTAAAGACGAAAAGAAAGAATGTGAAATTAGCGTTAGATGGTTGATGCATTGTAACCATTAAGATAGATCATTCGGATTTATTCATGTGTTGAAGTTGTAGTGTTATTGATTTTGGAATGGACATCTAATTAACATATATTCCATGTTTTGGGCAGCAATAAGTTTTGTGACTTTTGTCTTTTGGTAAGCAAATAGAAGAGTCCAAACAACAAGATCATTATGTAGTCCTGGGAAAGCTTGTGTCTTTACGTGGTTTCCATCGATAAAAAGTGCAATACTTTTGTCCAAAAAAGAAAAAAAAGAGGTGAAAATCCCATAAAAGAAAAATCAACAATGGTAGTGATGGGTGAGAAAGTAGTTGGTGAAGGAGTCTAGCGTTGTGGCACGTGGCGCTCACTGCTCAGATTCAGCATTAGTTTCGCGTGGGCCCCGATTGATTTTGATTGTCGTTTTGTTTTGTTTTGTTTTAGAAAAGAAAGGGTTTTTAAAGGTGGACGAGATTCCTATTTTCGTCAAGAGTGTCTCTCTGTCTGTCCGCCGTGATTCCATCTAAGATCTCAGATCTCAGATCTCAGATCTCAGATCTCAGATCTCAGGTCAACTTCTCCATTCGCCGTTTCCAAGTGATTTGTTGAGAAGATGGCGGCTATTGCGCGGCTTCACCTGTCGGCGAAATCGAATCAGAACAGTCTGCCTTCGCCGAGAGCGATCAGCCTCTCTCGCGATCCAAGGATTGTCGTCTCGTTTCCACGAAACGGATCGGTTTGTTCACTCCACACCAACTTCTCTTCCCCAAACCTCGCGGTTCCATGCGCCGGAGGTGGTGGAAACTTCGGTAATCCAGGTTCAGGCGGTGGAAGCGGCGGAGGAGGAGGCGGTTATGGAGGTTCAGGCGATGAAGAAGACAAAGAAGAATCGTCTCCATGGGGACCAATAGGGATATTCATCCAAGGATGGAGATCGCGAGTCGCAGCTGATCCTCAATTCCCTTTCAAGGTACTCATGGAAGAGCTTGTTGGAGTTAGCGCCAATGTACTTGGAGACATGGCATCACGCCCGAATTTCGGCTTGAACGAGCTCGATTTCGTCTTCTCCACTCTCGTTGTAGGTTCGATCCTGAATTTCACACTCATGTACCTCTTAGCACCCACTGCAGTATCTGCTGGCTCCTCCAATTTATTGCCTGGAATCTTTAGAAGCTGTCCCGCGAGCCATATGTTTGAACAGGGAAGCTTCACCGTCATGAACCGTTTTGGGACTCTTGTATACAAAGGGATGGTGTTTGCCAGCGTGGGATTAGCTGCAGGTCTTATGGGAACCGCCATCTCTAACGGGTTGATCATGCTGAGGAAGAAGATGGACCCGAGCTTCGAAACGCCAAACAAACCGCCACCGACGCTGCTGAACTCCTTGACTTGGGCAGCTCATATGGGAGTGAGCGCCAATGTGAGGTACCAAACGTTGAACGGGGCTGAGTTCGTGTTGGCAAAGGGGTTGCCGCCATTGGTGTTTAAGACAGGTGTGGTGGCTTTGAGGGTTGTCAACAATCTTTTGGGAGGAATGTCGTTTGTTATGTTGGCGAGGATGACTGGATCACAGTCGGTGGTGGAGGAGAAGGCAGAGATTTCAGTGGAGGAGAAAGATGGTTGAGTAGAGTTTCCTCTGTTGTTGTTCATAGGTTACAAGGCACAAGAGGCATCTTCTTGAGTTGAAACCTTTCTTACTTACAAAAGCAGAAGACATTGTTCTTGTATGTGTTGGATTGGATTAAATAAAGACGAATCCCTTCTTTGGTCAATCCTAATACTTGTATGTCATTGTTAGGGCCAATTCTACTGCCAAGTTTGCTGTTTTCTTAATCAACATTACCAAGAAAATTCAATAACAAGTTATTAATCAGAGTGAAGATTGAATGATTTACTTATCGGACATGTAAACTTCATTCTGACAAGAGATCCATTTAAGATGTTTCTTGTTATGACAAAAAAAGAAAAGAAAGAGGTAATCTAGCCCAAGCAAAAATTTCCATGATTCTAATAGATTGAATGTTAAATGGGTTAATCTAACTCATTTAACAAATGGATTGAATATACACATGAATTCTTTGGATTCATTCATGTAGTCAAGTTGTGGTAATATATATATATATGAATTGAATGTAGTCTTCAGAAAGCTTCCAGTTTCATCTTCAAAAAATAACATTGAAAGTTGAATGCATGAAAGAAAAATCAAGAATGGTGGTGGTGGTGGGTCAGCTCAACATGTTTTGTTGGTGAAGTAGTTGAGTGTTGTGGCACGTGGGGGGCTCAGACACCTGCTTTAGTTTTCGCACGTGGGAAATGGGCCGGTTGAGTTTTGATTGTTGCAAACAATTAGGGTTTTAAAACGTACCAATTTCGGATTTCACCAAACACACTGTGTCTGCCGTGTTTCCGTCCTAAAGCCATTTTCGATTATCGGAGAGAATCACAGATCTTCCGTTGAGAAAGATGGCGGCTATTGCGCGTCTTCATTTGTCGGCGAAATCGAATCAGAGCAGTCTGCCTTCGCCGAGAGCGATTAACCTCTCTCGCGATCCAAGGCTTGTCGTCTCGTTTCCACGAAATGGATCAGTGTGCTCACTCCACACCAACTTCTCTTCCCCAATCCTCGCGATTCCATGCGCCGGAGGTGGAAACTTCGGTAATCCAGGTACTGGCGGAGGAGGTGGCGGAGGAGATGGTTATGGAGGTTCAAGCGGCGGAGAAGAAGAAGGATCGTCTTCATGGGGTCCAATAGGGATGTTCATCCAAGGATGGAGATCGCGAGTTACAGCTGATCCTCAATTCCCTTTCAAGGTACTCATGGAAGAGCTTGTTGGAGTTAGCGCCTGTGTCCTTGGAGACATGGCATCACGCCCAAATTTCGGTTTGAACGAGCTCGATTTCGTCTTCTCCACTCTCGTTGTAGGTTCGATTCTGAATTTCACGCTCATGTACCTCTTAGCACCCACTGCGGCAACTGTTGGCTCCTCCCAGAGCTTGCCTGGAATCTTTAGAAGCTGTCCCTCGAGCCATATGTTTGAACAGGGAAGCTTCACCGTTATGAACCGTTTTGGGACTCTTGTATACAAAGGGATGGTGTTTGCCAGTGTGGGATTAGCTGCAGGTCTTGTGGGAACCGCCATCTCTAACGGGTTGATCATGCTGAGGAAAAAGATGGACCCGAGCTTCGAAACGCCAAACAAACCGCCACCGACGGTGCTGAACTCACTAACTTGGGCGACGCACATGGGAGTGAGCGCCAATTTGAGGTACCAAACGTTGAATGGTGTTGAGTTCTTGCTTGCAAAGGCGTTGCCGCCTTTGGTGTTTAAGACAGGTGTGGTGGTTTTGAGGTGTGTGAACAATGTTGTTGGAGGAATGTCGTTTGTTGTGTTGGCGAGGATGACAGGAGCACAGTCAGTGGAGGAGAAGACAGAGACTGCATTGGAGGAGAAGACGGAGATTTCAGTGAAGGAGAAGGATCTTTGAATCTCATCACAATCTTTTGGAGTTCCTCCTTTGTTTTCCGTTGTTCATAGGTACAAAAGAGAGCATCTAGAGTTGAAATCTTTTTCAGTAATCTTCCTTTCTTAAAAAAGCATAAGACTTAGTAGTTCTGTTATGTTTAAGATTGAATAAGACTAATCCCTTTTAAGGGTTCATCCTAATATTTGGATTTCATTGTTTGGGCCAATTCTACTGCCACGGTTGTTGTTTTCTTTATCAACATTACCAAGAAAATAAAAATCAATATAAAAGGTCCTTTAAATTACGAATGATGATCGACACAGACACAGAAATCAGAAATTAGTATATGATCTTCGTCCGCAATATTCCTTGGTGAAAGAGTCAAGAAGACGTACAAGGATGTTGAGATATCCATCAATGAAAGAAGAGACAGTCTTCAACAGTTTCTCTCTCTCAGCATGGGACGATATATCACAGACTCAGCCTGTGGCATGAAAGCCTTTCTTTTCCCATTCTCGTAAACACTGGTTAAGCTGAGTTTCGTCTCTGGCACATGTATAAAATCTTTGCCCCAAGGCTTGCAAGTTCCTCCGATATAGCAAAATAAGGTTTTGCTTCTTCTTTTTTGTTGCTTGTAATGCAAGGACCATGAGACTTGGAAAGCCGAACCCGATTCCTTTGGTTCCTCCGGTGACAAGAGCGTTCATGCCTTGAAGACTCCATCTCTTGTCACTGCTGATCTGTTCTGCTCTAGATGATAATGGAAAGTGATGACGTAACTAATGATGCGTCTTCCATCATCAAGGTGTTAGTTAATAATAGTGGCCTAGTGGGTTTTATGTGTAATGGGACGGAGTTGATGATGTAAGTCATGATGGGTCTTTCACTTCATTACTTGGATCTGTTAATACTTCGAATGACAAGAAAAAGAGTAATTTGTGGGTTTTAATCTCATGTCATTTGGGAAATTCCGAAGCAATATAAATAATTGTCAAAAATGTAGCTGTTATTTTTGTTTTGTTTTGTTTTTTAGATTCCAGTAGATTAGAGCTAAATAAAGCTCTATATCTACTAGAGATCTCAACCCGAACATATATCCAAATCGACCGTACAAGACACCCTCTTTTCCATTCACCCTAAAATCCAACAAGTTTATATCTTACAACACAGAATAAGAGAGTGTATGTGTCACAAGAAGAGGCTCTTGCTTTCATGAATCAATCAATCATCTAACAGCCTCTGGTGCAGAATTGCAGTAAGGCGTGTGCAAGCAGACCAGTCTAGTGAAAGTCAGACACACAACGGCACACGTTATTCCCAGCACCATCCCCACGCTGCCTTTCTTTCTCTCTAACCTCACCGCTCTCTTAATCACCTGCCAGAAGCTGGGCAGTAATCCACCGCATGCCACCACCATCACGTGGTCCAGTCCACTGTAATCTATCCCCGCTAGTATGGACCCTATGGCTGATACCGGTCCCACAAAACCAATCAAAGCTGCTGCTGCAAGAGCTGCTTGCCAACTGTCTGTAGCCCCAAAGACACAGCTTGCAACCGCTGTACCTCTTGGGAGCCCGTGTAGGGAAACCGGGAGTACCATATGTCTGCCGAGCCCATAAGCCTTTGGAGCAGCGACCCCAAGAGCAAGCCCCTCGGCTAATGCGTGGAACCCAACCGCTCCACATGCTAATAATGATTGGAGAGTTATCACACTAGTTGGAAAATTGGTTACTGGGTTTATTAAACTGCCAGCCCCAGACTTTTTCCGGCAAGTTACATTCAGGATGGTTGAGCTCGCAAAATGGCCCAGTCCGGCTCCAACTGCAAGTAGACTAACCAGAGGGATGAATCCCATTTTTGTGGATAGCAGCAGTTGAAGCGGACGCCAAAGACCGAGGACAAAGGCAATGCCTGAGGCTACTCCCATGAGAAGGGCGTGCTGGAGACGGAAGGTTAGTGCCGATGCAACCAGAAATACGCCCCCAAGCAATGGACCGAGACCAAAGAGGAGTGAAACGAAGAAGCCGGAAGCATCCTCTGAGCTGCATATTAGAGAAAATTAAGCCTTAGTTGTATATAAGAACCCATTGAATGCATCAGCGTATAACTATTACTAGAACTCCATTATTTTACTTGTAATCATGCGTGAAATTCTCAAAAAGAGTGCTAAGAGCTTCCATGGATGCTACTGATATTGTGGCTGCAGATGCCACATGCGATGGAGACGCTTCCTGTTGTGGTTATAAAGAAGAGAAATAAGTCAGTATACTTAGTGAAATCCGCATCTTCCTCAAATATGAATATCAACATTGACTTCATAAATCACCACATGCAATTCACCTTGAATGCATCAGGAAGCACTTCAGCAATAACCATCCAAATCATACATCCAGCAGCAAATCCAGTGCAAAAGGGCAAAAACTTGCCAAACGCATCAGCGCATAAAAAAGCTGGCACTGCGACGATAGGCTGGTAAAGGATACAGAAAAGAAAAAAAGAATCAGTTAACTGTTACGTAAACAAAGACATCAAATCACATAACATAATATATATGATTACCTGAGGCAAGGATGTTATTATACTCCAGAGCATGGCATTTTGTGGAGAGACACCCCTTGATGCCAGCACCATGCTAACAGCCAACCCTTCTGGAATGTTATGAACGGCTATGGCCAAAGTGACCAGAAGCCCTTGACTAAAGCCCTTTGAACCAGCAAACGATACACCAACCCCTGATCCCTCCCCGAAAGAATGAAGTGTCATAATTCCTATGACGAGAACAACTTTCGCTGCATCTGCCCCTTTAATATCCAGCATGCTAACTTCGCCATATTGTTCAAGAAACTGTCCAAAATACAGGGTTTTATTTATAAAGTGATTTTTAGATTTCATGCAGCTAATGTAAGAGGAAACTAGAAAAAGACAAGAATTTCTCTGCGTGCTGAGTCTAAACGTTACAATATTCTACAACTCTGTCTGAGGTTAATGATAAGAGGAAACTATAGAGAAACAGGTTTCTGTCAACTGTCAAAACACATGAGATTTAATTTCAAAAGATAACGCAAATCAGTAACTAGGTGATTGACAGCCAAAGAATCAGTTTCTAGCTACCTGTTTGCAGAGCCAGATGAACAAACCACCGGCTAGAATCCCAATAACAACCCAGTTTCCAGAACCATGCTCCTGCCCCTCCTTTACAAGATCAAAGCTAGCGGCCAACATCACACCAGCAGCCATGCCATTGCAAATTCCAGCCCATTGGGGATCAAGCTCAACAAAGAAGAAGGGCACTGCACCTAACCCAGTGGCCGCAGCCATTGCCAAGGTGAACAATGCAACTGTTGAGACTGAAACTTTGTTGTGACTGCCTCTTTTCTCACCCATTCCAATGTCATGTAAGGTTTTCTCTACACCACTTCCGTCTATAACATTTCGTCCCATGTTTCCATGAGGAGCAGCTCTCAGTTTATGTGAGATCTCCCACTGAGAATTTGCGTCAGAGTTCCCAATGGATACAATGACAAATAAGAACAGAAGCAGCAGAAGTTGTTTGCAGCCTGAATGCATCATTTTGATGCTGATTATGTTCCCTATGCCATAGATTGATCCCAAAAAAAAAACCGAAATTTGGTGAAAATTAACTCAAATGGAACTAGTATAAAGGCATCAAAAACGATTAGCAGAGCAAAAGAATAAAATATCATCATCCAAACCCTAAAACTGTGTAACATAAGGAAACCCAGAACAACAAAGGAACAATCTTTAGCAATTCTGGAAACCGCTTACCAGATTACAATTTGCGAACCCAATTGCAGAAATTTACGATTCGATCTACGACTATAGATGATTTATTTAGAGCATCCAATCAATATATTCTACCAACGAACCCAGATCAATGCCAGTGCAGAAGCGGGAACGCAGAACTTACCAGCACAGGCAAAATTGTTGGATTCGTTGTACATGAGCAAAATTCCAGCCGGTGATCAAGAATTTGGAGATATGGTCAAGGGATGAAAAGCTTTGGACACCCAAACAAAAATTAGTAGACTTTGGGATAAATCATGGAAGTCAAATTTTACCGAAGAAAACGCCCTTAAATTTATACATATATATATACAAAATCTCTATACTGAATCATTTGTAAGTAAGACCCTCGAGTTTGCTAAATCTCCCAAAAGAGTCAGTTATTCTGTAAACAATTAAATTGACGCCCACTTGTATGTTAGGTTACGTTAGATTTGAGCTAATCGTGAGTTCACGTCTACTGTATATATATATATATATATTTTATTTTTTTGGTTGTTGGATTGGCAGTGACTTTGTAAAAACTTATATTGCATTTTTTAAATTAACTTTAGCAATACTACATTTAAGCGTATATTTCAATATTTATATTAGTTTACATTTTCTATTATTTTAGTTTTTGTTAAATCATTAAAAATATTTAACTGACAAAGATTTGATTAGAATATTGAGATATTTTGTGATTATGTCAACATTAGTTTATATATTCTGTTATTTAAGTTATTATTAATTCATTGAAAAATGTTTAAATGGCAAATATTCGATAGAAAACAATCTTGAAAGTTAAGTAATTGTTATATTGCAAATAAAAAATTGGAATAAAATTGAGTAGATATACGTGTTATGAATCATGACTATTAATGAAATTCTTGGTATTGTTCGATTATCAGAATAATAGTGAAACCAAAAATGTTCGATTATCATATTATTTGTTGGTATTGTTTGATTATTAGAATGATAGTGTAGCCAAGTTTCTTGGTTATACATCTTTGGTATTGTTCGACTATCAGAATCGTACATGAAACCAAGTTTCTTTACCGCATTGACCACATATTATTTCTTGGTATTGTTTGTACTTTGGTAAAAATTAACTCAAATAGAACCAATATAAACACATTTAAACAATTAGAAGAAAAAGAGAATAAAACATCATCATCCAAATTCGGTCAAAAATCGAGCATTTGTTTTTAGAAATTAACTCAAATATCATCATACCAATCATACCCTACAAAAACCATATTGTCGCTAGAACAAAAACGATAGACACTCTCATAATTCTCCCTCCCTTTACAGAGGGACATCAACCTTGATTCTTCTTCTTCAGGTTCTCCTTGATTCTTATTCTCCAGCTTCATGATAGAGAGCTTCGAGTCTCAAGAAGCTTTTTCTCTTTCATGACATGTTTTTTGAAAAGCTCAAAACTGTAGCAAGGTGATAGAGACCTTAGCTAGAGCTTTCTTCTTCTTCAGATTGGTGATAGAGACCCGAGCTTGAGCTTGGTGCATAGGGAACATAATCACGTACGTTTTTGTCTATTAAAGTTGATGAGTTTGAATTCCGTTCTCGTGATCTGTTAAACACGACATTAAAACTTTTTCCCCAATTACAATTGATGAATTGAAATTCGTTATTGTCATGTGTTAAACAGGAAAAGTTACCTCCTCTTGATGCAGTTTCGACTCTACAAAGCCTTTGAGTTTATTTGGTTCCTATAAATTAGTTGGCGTTTTCTCTAATCTCTTGTAAAAGAGAAAACCTGCTTGAAGATATTTCAGCATCAACCTGAGCACAATCATTGTTTCTTACCTTATAAATTATTAATATGTTTCTTACCTTAAAAATTATCAATAAAAAAATTAAGAAATGCTTACAGTAAGCAGATCAACCTATTTCTTCAGAGCATAAACCTCTGAAATCAGAGAATCAGTGAGATCTCACCAATTGTTTTCGACTATGCAAAAATTGTTCATGTATCAAAAAATTGAAAAAAACAATCCACGTACATAAGCGATATTTATGAATTTGATGTCATGATTAGTAATATCGATTATCACATTTGAATAGATATTAATAGTCTATTCAATTATATTTGGTGAGAATGATATATGCTTAGAAATTTAGAGTTTAGAAAAAATTGTAGCTACTATCAATAATATTGATAATAAAGTTGAAAATGATATATGCATACAATTTTGAGAATATCTTTATAAATTTTCTCAACATTTTTGGTTAAAATAGTGGATTCGTTGTCACATTAAAACCCACCAAAGAAGAGCAAACAAATAGGAAAGGACAGTTTAAAGGATCTACTTTTGGGAAAGATATCTCAAGTTCTCAATCACTTAATCAACACTGAGTGCTTTTTTGTTTGGGTACGTTCTCGTTGTAGTTTCTCATGCTTTTCAATTATATACATGTCCATTAGTCAAAGTTGATTATGTGTAGCTTTCTATACCACATAACTATGTGTAGCTTTCTATAGTGGGTTTTGGTCTGACAACGAATTGCTTGCTCAATTCTCAATCCACATAAGTCTTTGCTTGAACAAGTTGGTTTTATCAAGTAACGTGATATTACTTTGAAATTGGTGCAGTATAATGGAGATGCAGCAAATGGAATGTGTCATCAAAATAGAACAATAATGGAGTCTTTATGGAGTTCCGTGCCACACCCTCTATGGTTTTTCTCACGTGCCTTGAACCATGTCACCCTTAAGAAGTGATTTTGTGGAATACGTAATTAAGAAAATTTGAACTTGATTTAGTATTTCTCTTCACAGCGATTTAGGGAACTACTATTTAACTTTCAGAAATTATAAAGATTCGGATTGATTAGTTTTATTTATTTATAGAAAATCCGGTATAGGAAAGTATTTACTTTTCAAAATCAAAGATGATCAAAAACTATTCCCGGTTATGCTTTTTTTAAATAAAGGCTTCTCCGAGAATCTTTATTCTTTGATACACTTTCTTACTTGTCAAGAATGCGGCAGCGTCTGTCTGCGCACAAAGCAAAAGCAGAGAGACTTGTTGTCTGTAAAATCCCAAGACAGTTTTTTTCGTTAAAACGAGTCTCCCGGCGATCTGGAGAATGAGATAGTGATTTACGATGGGCAGTATTTCAAACAGACCTTTGTCTCTCTCTTCTTCCTCTACTTCTTGTAACAGTAGCTCCCCTGTTCCTCCCAGCTTCTCCACCTGGTTCGTCCTCTCTACATCCCAAGTTTCGTCGTCTCTGTTTAGCTCTACTGTTTTCCCTTTGCTCATATGAAAGGACGAACGAACGATTTTGATTTTGATTTTATGAAAATTGCAGCATATTCTCTGATGTCATCACCGTTGTTGTCGGCGGAGAGTCTTTTCTACTCCACAAGGTTAGTGCACACAAGTTGTTCGACGAAATTCTTCTTCTTTTTTTTAACAAACGCAAAAATATTGCAGTTTCCATTAGTAGCTCAGTGTGGGAAGATGAGGAAAATGGTGAGAGATCTTAAGGGCTCTTCTTCTTCTTCTTCCATTATCTTCTCCACGATCGAGCTGAGAGATTTCCCAGGTGGACCTCTGACTTTCGAACTCGCCATGAAATTCTGCTACGGCCTCAACTTCGAGATCACTGTCTCCAATGTGGTCGATCTCCGCTGCGCCGCAGGTTATTTAGAGATGACTGAAGACTATAAGGAAGAGAATCTGATCGCTCGAACCGAGAATTACCTCGACCAGATCGCTTTTCGCAGTCTCAGCAAATCTGTCCTCGTACTCTGCTCCTGCGAGACGCAAGAATTGGCTGAAACATTCAAGATTACTGACCGGTGCGTGGAGGCTATCGCCATGAATGCTTGCAGGGATCAGCTAGTAGCGGGTTTATCAGAGGAGCTCAAAGGGAGAGACTGCCTCGAGTTGTGGATCGAAGAACTCTCTGCTCTCGGGATTGATTACTACACCCGAGTTGTCTCTGCGATGGCGAGAACAGGCGTGCGATCCAAGAGTATCGTCGCTTCTCTGATGCATTACGCTCAGGAATCTTTAAAGGGTATCATCAATCGAAACTGCCAGGAGCAGAGGGAAATCATTGAAGCCATTATTACCCTTTTGCCGAGTGACAAGAAGGGATCTTATTCTTTATCAGTTACTCCTCTCAGTTTCCTCTTTGGAATGTTAAAATTCGGAATTACAATAGATATAAAGATCTCTTGCAGGCTCGAACTCGAACGCAGAATCGGTCAGCAGTTGGAGACCGTATCTCTCGACGATTTGCTTATACCTTCTGCCCAAAACGAAGATTCCATGTACGACGTGGATACTGTCCATAGGATACTTACATGTTTTCTTGAGAGGATCGAGGAAGAAGATGAGGACAGTGGTTACGATTCAGATTCCACGGGTCACCACGGTTCGTTGCTGAAAGTGGGACGGATCATGGATGCTTATTTGGCGGAGATCGCACCGGATCCATACCTGAGTCTAAACAAATTCACAGCCATTATAGAGAGATTACCTGGTTACGTACGGATCATAGACGATGGGATCTACAGAGCCATTGATATGTATCTCAAGGTAAATAATCAAACAAACAAAAAAAAAGTTTTCTAATTATATGTTTTGGAGACATCTGAGACTAATAATAAAAAATGGATATTAGGCTCATCCGTCATTGACAGAAGAAGAATGCAAGAAACTATGCAGAGTCATAGACTGCAGCAAACTTTCACAAGAAGCAAGCAACCACGTGGCACAAAACGATCGACTTCCTTTACAAATGGTGGTTCGAGTACTGTATTCGGAACAGCTGCGACTAAAGAAGGCTCTGTCGGGAGATTCAGAGGAAGGGTTGTTGGATTTGTCGTGTGGATTACAAAGCCTAGCGGTTTCGCCAAGAGACACATATGCATCGTTGAGGAGAGAGAACAGAGAGCTGAAGCTTGAGATAGCAAGGATGAGAGTGAGAGTGAGTGAGTTAGAGAAAGAGCAAATGTTGATGAAACAGGGGATGATGGATAAATCTAGTAACAACGGTGGAACAATATTGACATCATTGTCCAAAGGGATTGGAAGGATTGCGATATTCGGTGGAGAAAACCGGCGGCAGGTTAACCGGAAATCGAGGTCGGTGTCGGAGAAAAAACCAAGTAGAAGATGACAAGTCGTAAATAGTGAAACGTCAAAGTTTTTGGGGTTGTTATCTTCACAAAAACAAGTCACATGTAGAGGGTGGTATCAAAGATTGATTTATAATAAATGTTTGTTTAATTTCATGTATACTTGAAATTATACGAACGCCCACCTAACTTCTAGAGATGCAGAAGAAACAGAAGTTTCAAATTTCAAGAATATAAAAGAGAAATACGACACACAACATAACAATAGATTAAATATTTCTTGTACAAAACATCAAAACACAAACTACAAAACATCAAAACACAAACTGCTGATTACTATTTTATTGTTCACAGTAGGCCTGGGCATATTATCCGGATCCGAAAATCCATACCCGAAAAACCGAAAAAATTCAGGTTCGGATCGGGTTCGAATCTATGCAAATAACCGATTGGATTTTTATTCTGGGTATCTTCGGGTTCGGGTTCGGTTCGGTTAATAACCAAAATCCGAAGTATGATCCGAAAAAACCAAAGCCTTTTAATCCCTTACATCCGACATGTCTCTTGAGTTTCCCAGAATAATATTCTTCGATTTTGCCTCTTTTCTAAACGGCGACAAAGGCCTAAACCCTAATATCAATCTGGAATCACTTCACAAAAATTGCCCCCCGACTTCTGAGACATCGAGAATTCGATCTCAGGTACCATCTCTTCTTCTTCTAATCTTCTTCCTCTAATTCGATTTCATTGTTCTTCCGTCTTCGTATCGACTTTATTGTTCTTCTTCTTCCTTTAATTCGAAACCAACTGATTTTTGGATGCTATGTTTGGTTTTGACTTCATTGTTCTTCTTCTTCCTCTACTTCGACTACATTGTTCTTAGTTTTGACTTCGTTGTTCTTCTTCTTCCTCTAATTCGATTAGAATTGATTGTTGGATGCTTTTTTGGTTTTTACTTCATTGTTCATCGTGTTCCTCTAATTCGACTTTGTTCTTCGTTTTGTTTTCCAACTCTCACACTCTTAGACTTTCTGTTCTTTGTTACTCTTAGACTCTTACAAATTGTTAGCTTCTCATGTAGCGTCTTCTCATGTAGTGTCTTTCTTCAATTTATTAGCTTATGTTCTTAGTGTCTTTATGCATGCCTATAGCTGATTCACCTCAATCTTTGTGTTCAATGGACTTTCTGTTGTCTACTTGGATTAAATAGGATTTAATAAATCTTTCTGCTGCCTCATTACATCCACAATTTAATTAAATAGGATTTCTATTGAGTTTGGTCTTTTTTAGTGATCGGCTCTTAACTAGACTTGAAACATAAGGATAAATGTATATGGACGACAAATATTGAGAAAGAAACCTCACTTCTGAACCCTACCGAAAAGAAAATAACATAAAGAACTCTCTTGAAAAATGCTGCATTACTGAGTTGTGTACCAAAGATGGTAAAAGTCAGTCTGTTTTAAATCAGAGTGGCGGTCTGAGTATTGCCAAAGTGTCTGAGGAAGTATTCAAGGAGTTCTAACTTCTTTTTCTCTTATGTACATGTTTAGATTTTGATACTCCACCAATACAAGCTGAATGATTCTCACTTCTCAGCTTCTCAGCTTCTCAATCACTGTAAGTAATATTTCACAAATCCAAAGCATGATGCAGGAAACTTTATTGTCCAAAAGATGGAAATATGATTTTTAATTATAATGGTTTTTTTATAAGCAGGAGTGGGAACCTCTATCAGTTCATCAAAGACATGCTGCATCAATCGTTGAACCTCTATCATTTTTCTTCGCTTTGGGTTCCCTCCGGAATTACATGTTGGTTTTGTTTAAGTTCTTACTTTACTTCTATTTTTATGATTCTCTCCACCTTTGTTTTTTTGGTATTGCACACAATTTATTTGCCGTATTACTTTCTCATCTCATTTACTCTGCAGACTGTTGCTCAGCTATTTGGTTTACATCTACACGTTTTCATTTACATCTACCGAATAAACTCTATTTCAATGCAAGTGCAGGTTTTCATATACATAATGGATTCAGATTTTTCGGATATATCGGATTTTTCGGTTTTTTGTTCGGTTTTTTCGGTTTTTTACAGGTTCTGTTTTTTTCGGTTACAGTATAATCCGAAAAATCCGAATCCGATTTTTTTTCGGTTTTACATCGGATCTTGATTTCCATATCCGAACCGATCCGAATCCGATTAAAACCGATCCGATCCGATCCGAAAAATACAAAATATCCGAATGGATCTTTAAATCCAACATCCGATTATCCGAACATCCGAAAGATCCGATCGGATCGGATCCGGATATCCGAATGCCCAGGGCTATTCACAGCATCAAGCTTTTTGGTTTTTAGGCTGGGCTGCCTTCCTCAATCTTCTTTTTCCACTCTCTGAGCTTACCAACAAACACAAATGTGCTGGCACTAGCAGCTTTGGCAACAAAACTCAAATAATCTTTTGCTAACACCTTTAGGTGCTCATTGATAAAAAACCAATATAACAGCCCAGATCTTTAGCATTAGACTTGCAAACCACTTTATTTCATCTTCAATGTCCACAAACGACTTACCCTTGTAATACTTGAGCAACTTGAAAGGATTCTCAACTTCAAAGAGAGACGGTTCCAAGAGAAGCACTTCAATGTCCTTTTTGTTGAACTTGTAGAGCAATTTTTCCCTGTCAGAATCAAAGCGATGAAAGTGATAATAAATGACCTTATGTTCAGCATTGATCTTCTCCAAGTATTTTCCTAGAGAGATGAAATCAGTTCCACTATGTGACGAGCGGAACTGCAGCAACGAAGACAACTCCTGAATGTTGTCAGGATCCTTCCAACAACCTTTCATCAGATAAGGACCATACATCTTCTAGAAGTCTTCAGACTCTTGAATTCCAGAGAGAATACAAAGCGCATTTGCCACTAAGTGCATTGTGATGACAGATTGAAGCTCTTCTGTTACAGACTCTGAGCAAGAGACATTCACTACTCCCTTCACAAAGGCATGTAGCTTGGAAAAGCAACCAGATCAAAAACATAATCACCATTTGCAAAAATTTTGGATTTGTGCACAAATTTTGAACACAAAATCAAAATTTTTGCAAATGGTGATTATGTTTTTGATATGGTTACGTACGGATCATAGACGATGGGATCTACAGAGCCATTGATATGTATCTCAAGGTAAATAATCAAAAAAAAAGTTTTCTATTTATATGTTTTGGAGACATCTGAGACTAATAATAAAAAAATGGATATTAGGCTCATCCGTTATTGACAGAAGAAGAATGCAAGAAACTATGCAGAGTCATAGACTGCAGCAAACTTTCACAAGAAGCAAGCAACCACGTGGCACAAAACGATCGACTTACTTTACAAATTGTGGTTCAAGTGATGTATTCAGAACAGCTGTGACTAAAGAATGCTCTGTCGTGAGATTCAGAGGAAGGGTTGTTGGATTTGTAGTGTGGAGTACAAAGCCGAGCGGTTTCGCCAAGAGACACGTATGCATCGTTGAGGAGAGAGAACAGAGAGCTGAAGCTGGAGATAGCGAGGATGAGAGTGAGAGTGAGTGAGTTAGAGAAAGAGCGAATGCTGATGAAAGAGGGGATGATGGATAAATCTAGTAACAACGGTGGAACATTATTGACGTCACTGTCCAAAGGGATTGGAAGGATTGCGATATTCGGTGGAGAAAACCGGCGGCAGGTTAACCGGAAATCAAGGTCGGTGTCGGAGAAAAAAACAAGTAGAAGATGAGATAAGTGACGGCAAGTCGTAAAGAGTGAAACGTCAACGTTTTTGGGGTTGCTATCTACACAAGAACAAGTCACATGTAGAGGGTGATATAATGGGCCAGAAGTAGGCCCATAATAGTACAAAGGAGGTATCGTTTTCAGCCTATAAAAGAACAAAGAAAACATGGGTATAATTGGGATTCGGGTCCAACCCGTCTTTATCCCCCATATATATATATATAAAAAAGCTTGTTTTTGGGGTGAAAATAAAAAGATTCCTATTTACGGACCAACACATATTCTTCTGTAAAAAACATACTATATCAGTAAGATGTGTTATCACGAGTAATTGTATATGTAAGGGGGAAAAGAGCAATCTCACTAATCAAAAATGTCTTTGGCCTTGTTGTTTAAATAAAAAATGATGGTTAATGGTAAACCGTAAATATTCAAATCTACTAGTGTTAGATTTGTTTTATATAGGTTTCGTAAATAGTTGAGTGACAGAAATGGAAGAAAACATAGAGCACGTGGCATACACATCTTATTATATACACCAAGAAATTAGGAAACTACCTTCCTTTCTCCGCCTCATAAATAAATAAAAGAAGGGGCTTATGATTGAAGAAAGAAGAACATGCATCGTGATAATAGTACAATTAGCCCTCAACAACTTGGAAGTGACACATATTATACATACAATTTTCCTTTTGTCTTAGATCTGAATCTCTTTCCTCTCCAATGGCGTAGATTGTAAGCAACTCCTCACATACAGCCTTCTTGACTCGGCTGCTTTTTTTTTGCTTCTCTCTCTCTCTCTCTCTCCGTATTTCGTCCAACAATGAACAGGAATCTCCGAGAATCTCTTGCCGGTGGGAGGAATATTCCGGCCATCTCTCAGTTTCGCAGAGGCAATAACAACATCTCTCAAAACGGCTTCTCTAGAGGTTCCGATGAGAATCTGGATCTCTTCTCTAAGATCCGTCGCTCATTCCCCTTGGCTTCCTCCGACGAATTACCCGACGGTTCGTTTCAGATTCACTATCCTGAGTTTTGTGAAATCGATTTGTTGTCTCGCTTCGATGACTATATTTTACATTAGAAGAATTTCTAAATATATATCTGGGGATCTCCGATTTCGTTGCTACGAGACACAGTTGTCCGATTCGTAGACGAAAACGATGGTCACTCCACTCAATTAATGGCTCTGTGGTCGCTACACTAATTTCTCCATCTGTCTTCGTCTCCTAGATTCGATCTCTTTGCTTTCTCGATTACAGTGATTTGAGAGACAGCGCCATCTTAAAAAAAAGAGTCTACTTTTGGGACCAATGAAGAATTGCTGGATCTTGTTCTGCCTCTTCACTTTGATCCCTCTCTTAATTTACACTAAATCTCTGCTTTTTTCTTTCTTTCTTACTCCAGTTTCTGCAAAACTCGGGAGACTCTCGGTCGGATCCAAACCAGTTCCCAGAGGCAAAGGCGATGATCTCTTGTCCTCAGCCGAAGGAGGAAAAAATGATTACGACTGGTAAGTTTCTGCCGAATCTCTTGCTCTCTCTTTGCATATCTTTGTGCTTCCAATCGAACAGTAGCTCATTTACGTCTTGTTTGGCCACTATGTGTAATTCACAATGCTGACCTTTTGGTTACCTGCACTTGAGAGCACCTTCGGGAATGTTAAAATTATGTATAGGAACTGACGCATTTTCATCTCTTGGCACATTCATGTTTTCTCTAGGCTTCTTACTCCTCCTGGAACACCTCTTGGAAGCGACTCTCATTCATCTTTGGCAGCTCCAAAGATTACATCTTCCGCTAGAGCCAGTTCTGCCTCAAAGGCATCAAGAGTATAAACTTCAACTAGTTGCTTTCTTTTTCTCTACGACGCAAACGTTTCCTGAAATAAAATCTGCATTACCTTATTCATATACAAATTCTTTTTTTTTTTTCCTTTTACAGCTTTCGGTTTCACAGTCAGAAAGCAGTTACCATTCCTCACGTCCGGCTAGAAGTAGCTCCGTGACTCGCCCATCCATTTCTACCTCACAATACAGCTCATTTACTTCAGGCCGTTCACCATCTTCCATCCTGAATACTAGTTCAGCTTCACTCTCATCCTACATCAGACCTTCATCTCCGAGTTCCCGTTCGTCATCTTCAGCTAGACCTTCTACTCCCACCCGTACTTCTTCGGTATCACGGGCCTCAACTCCGTCGAGAATCCGTCCAGGATCATCTAGTTCATCCATGGACAAGGCCAGACCGTCCCTGGGCTCAAGACCATCGAATCCAACTTCTAGACCACAGCTCTCAGCAAACTCCCCAAACACAATTGCTTCTAGACCAAATTCTCGTCCTTCAACTCCTACCCGTCGAAGCCCCTCCACTTCGGTATCTGCAACTTCAGGATCCAATATTTCAGGTGGACGTGTTGCACCGAATGGTCGTACGGCACCTTCATTGTCTAGGCCAAGCTCTCCTGGACCTAGAGTCCGAACCACCCCGCAACAGCCAATTGTGCTAGCAGACTTCCCTCTTGATACACCACCTAATCTCAGAACAACTCTCCCAGACAGACCAATATCAGCTGGCAGGTCCAGGCCAGTCGCTGGTAGCAGTACGGCAAAGGCAAGTCCAGAACCCAAAGGGCCCATGACAAGAAGGAATTCATCTCCTGTTGTGACGAGAGGAAGACTCACTGAGACCCAAGGAAAAGGCCGTTTTGGTGGTAATGGACAGCAGCACCAGACAGATGCACCAGAGCCCCGAAGGATTTCAAACGTTTCAGACGTAACTTCACGGAGAACCCTGAAGACTTCTTCAGCAGTCACAGACAATAACAACGGGCTTGGGAGGTCATTCTCAAAAAGTTCACTCGACATGGCCATTAGGCACATGGTATGTTTATATCTTCTTACTAGGAGAAGCAAGTGACTTGTGCGTTTGACCTTTATGATACTGTAAATATCTAAATATTTTGATTGTGTATAGGACATCAGAAACGGGAAGTCAAATGGTTGCACACTATCAACCACGACATTATTCCCTCAGAGCATCAGACAAGCGTCGTCAAAGATCCAGCCAATCCGTTCAGGAAATAACCATTCGGATTCTATCAGCAGCAACAGCGCAGAAAACGGGAATGAAGCAAATGAGGGAAGAAGACTGATGGGGAAGTTGAGCGACATGGACATGTATGAGAGCTCTAGATATGACGCATTGTTGCTGAAAGAAGACGTCAAGAACACAAACTGGTTACATAGCATCGATGATAGGTCATCAGATCACGGACTCATGTTTGACAATGGAGGATTCGAGCTGCTTCCTGAGCCTTTCGCCCCACTATAACACAAGTAAACAACTTTTTTTCTTTCTAAAACCACTTTTCTTTTTTTATTTGTTAATCTTACACAATTTGTTTGCTTGCCAATGGTGTGGAAAGAGACGGATCATCAGATATAAGGCTCTAGTGGTTCTTGGTTCTTTGGTTATTGATTCTTGAGTGAGGTTTGTAACTTTTGTAGTTATAATATTTGAAGAGATGGTAACGTAATGTGGGACCACAAGTTCTGTCTTCTTGGAACTTTTATAATGTAAGGATCTTGATTCTTGATGAAAACAATTAGAATGTGAAAGAGGAAAGAAAGGTTCACGCGCCTAACGTGAATCAGTCAAGATTTTTTTTTATCTTTTATTTTCTAAATTCCATAAATTGACTTTCATTAATAACAAATTTGATATTTAAGAGATTTCAATTTTATTGTTTTGAATGTTACCCCTATATAAATACGCTCATTTATGTCACATACCAAATCCCTTCCCTTCCCTTCAGGGAGTACCATCTTAGCCAAATTAAATTTTATAAATATCAAATGAAGTAAGCTCGATAGTATAAAAAACATTCCCCACTCTTGTTGTTTACCCATCTACGGTTTGATCTTGAATACTAGTACCTTTCTATTTATTTTAATAAAATCACAAAGTATCCGTATGCCGGAGTATTTCTGGTTACCATTCATTTTCTTCCAGATTATCCTTTTTCAGTAACTTATCATCTGCTGTGGAATGAAACTTTATGGTCATCGCGCTTATTAGCTATCTTATGATGTGTATCTGATCTTGCAGGTGTCTTTCAAAACTAAGGTGTACCACCCAAACATCAACAGGAGTGGCTTAATCAGAATTATTAATTCTAAGGCTTAATCCATTGTACCCCTGGGAGTAGAGCTATTTCCACAAGAAATAGACTAAAGGCTGGCTCTGGGTCCATGGAGATTAGGGCTTAGGCCCGAACATAGAGGTTATAAAAAGGCTTAAAATGAATGTATTTTTGGATTAACTCCTAGTTCCGGCCCAACAAACCTACTCGGACGGAATTGGGCCGTGAAGCGGTTCATCGGAATTATTAATTCTCGTCTTCCACAGGGATCGTGAAATGTGATCCGATCGGAAGAAGAGAAAGATCTCGTCCTCGTCTCTAAAGAACTCAGCACTCCATGGCCCTCAGTCTACGCCATAAACAGATTGGTAATTTCGCTTTTATAATCTATATGTTTCAATGGTATCGATTGTTTTTGT
This sequence comes from Eutrema japonicum, assembly GCA_030161315.1. Taxonomy (NCBI): domain Eukaryota; kingdom Viridiplantae; phylum Streptophyta; class Magnoliopsida; order Brassicales; family Brassicaceae; genus Eutrema; species Eutrema japonicum. The sequence continues at coordinate 44,264,840 of BSQW01000002.1, read as the reverse complement.
CTATAGTGACCTTACCATAGTTTTGCTGGATCTATTGATTTACCGATTTCTAGGAATCTGAAAACGAATCACGACTAGTTTTTATTTGTTTGGATTTTGAATCTTCCCGATTGCAGAATGTGTAACGCGGATGCTGAACCCGAACCATGGTTTGGAACCAAACGAGGAATTTTACAAGGTCCTAATCTACGATGATTTCTGCAAGAAGATTATTGCTCCTTTGATGCGAGTCAATGATCTTCATAGACAAGGAGTTACACTTGTCTTTCCCATTGAGAAACAGAGACAGCCTGTTCCTGCTGTAGCTGTCTACTTTGTTCACCCACCGAAACCAACATCAATGTAATCATAGCAGATGCTTCTAGATCTCTCTACCGTACCTTTTATCTGAATTTCTCGTCTTCTATCCCCCGCCCGCTCCTCGAACATCTCGCTTCAGGGACTCTCAATTCAGGTTCCATTGAAACGGTTGCAAATGTGCATGACCAGTATCTGGAGTTTGTGACTTTGGAAGATAACTTGTTTTCGTTGGCACAACCGTCTGTCTATTTTCAGTTGAACGATCCATCAGCAACGGACAGAGAGATTGAGGAGATAATCGAAAAGATTGCTAATGGACTCTTCTTTGTCTTGGCAACACTTTCTGTGGTGCCTGTTATCCGATGTCCGCGTGGAGGACCAGCAGAGATGGTGGCATCTACATTAGACCAGAAACTGAGGGATCATCTTTTGTCCAAGAACAATCTGTTTACCGAAGGTGGTGGCGGTTTCTTGAGTTCGTTTCAGCGGCCTTTGTTGTGCATTTTCGATAGAAACTTTCAACTCTCGGTTGGGATTCAACACGACTTCAGATACCGGCCTCTTGTTCACGATGTTCTGGGTCTAAATCTCAACAGTTTTGAATTGCCAGGTGAAAAAGGTGTGACGAAAGCATTTGTAGACAGTTCAGACCCGTTTTGGTCAGCCAATGCTTCTCTAGATTTTCCCCAAGTCGCTGTTGAGATCGAAATTCAGCTGAACAAGTACAAGAAAGACTCGGAGGAGGTTTCCAGGCCAACGAGCGGTGGGAGCACTAGTGCAGAATTTGATGGGACTGATCTGATTGGGAACACCAAGCATCTGATGAATGCTGTGAACTCACTTCCAGAATTGACAGAGAGAAAACTGATAATTAACAAGCACACAAACATAGCGACCGCGCTCCTAGGAGAGATCAAGGAGCGATCTCTGGATGCGTACACTAAGAAAGAGAATGATATGATGATGAGAGGCACCATAGACAGGAACGATCTTCTATCTGTTTTGAAGGGGAAAGGTACGAAGATGGACAAGCTGCGGTTTGCCATCGTGTACCTAATATCCTTGGAAACCATAAACCAGGCCGAAGTTGAAGCTGTGGAAGCGGCATTGCGTGAAGCTGAGGTCGATACAAGCGCGTTTCAGTATGTGAAAAAGATCAAGTCGATAAACGTCTCTTTGGCAGCCTCGGCAAACTCAGCCAGCAGAAGCAACATTGTTGACTGGGCTGAGAAGCTCTATGGTCAGTCAATAAGCGCGGTCACGGCAGGAGTCAAGAATCTCTTATCCAGTGACCAGCAACTGGCGGTGGCGCGGGCTGTTGAGGCCTTAACCGAGGGAAAACCGAACCCAGAAACGGATTCATACCTGATGCTGGATCCGAGAGCTTCAAAGTCAAGCTCTAGTGGTAGTAGCCATGTGGAGGGTCCGTTCAGAGAAGCGATAGTTTTCATGGTCGGTGGGGGTAACTACATCGAATATAACAGTTTGCAGGAGCTCTCGCAGCGACAGGAGATGGTCAAGAACATTATATATGGAGCCACTGAGATGCTTAATGGAACGGAGCTTGTCGAGCAGCTCGCGCTCTTAGGACAGAAGATGGGACTGAAATAGACAAAAGATAAGGAGAAAGAGGTTGAGAAGCAGTTCATCGAAACGCTCCACTAATCCGAGACTCTCCTCTGTTTCAATATTGAGATTTTGTTTTGCTTTACAGCTCTGAATTTGAGCTGTGTCCTACCTGTTAGTCTTCTCGAACCAGGCATTCATTCTTTCACAATTTTGGCTGAGTTTTGTTGGTACGGGTACACATTTTTATCCATTCTCATTGTTGAATTTGGCCTATGTTGAAAGAAGAGAATCGCTAAGTATGAAATCTAAAACCAAGTCACGTGAGCTTGGACTATTTCTTTTTGGTGTGTTTCTGAATGGATATCAATCAATCCTCCTTCCTTACAAACAGTTCCAATCGACTTTTCAATAATAAAATGAAAATTGGCCATTAACTCGAGTTTGGATTATACTGTTGATTCACAACAAAAGCAATTATAGGGTCAATAGGGAAATTTGAATTTATGAACTTAACCAAATTCTAAACTCTGTCTTTTCATGAGAAATGTTTTTCAGGTTAATGAACTCCTCGGATGTATGAAAAATAAAAACATAAAACAAGTCATTAATTATTTATTATAAAAAAAAGAGCTAAAATCTCTATAATATTATTTAAGAATACATTTTTAAAAATGAACTTTGTTTTGTAAGTTATTACATAAAATGTCATTACAAATAACAAAGAATAATTGAAATAAGAAAGGATATAATAGTTTTTTAAAATTATTGATTAGAATATGGAAAATATATATTTTGCATTAAACATGTTATTTATTATTTCATTTTTTAATTATTTTTAATACTATATATTTTAAAATAATAATCAATTCATATATATTCAAATAAACAAAATCTATTCAAAATCTTGCTATATTTTCACTATAATTTATTATATTTTATTTGAATATATATCAAAACAAAAGTTGAAAAATATTTTACTAATTTTATAAAAAGTTAGACACAAAAAAACTATATTTTTTAAGAGTTCGTACACTAACCACAAAAACTATAGTCATTTAATGATGCATATTAGAGTTATGTTTTTAAGATTATAAGTTTTTGCTGGTTAGCCCGAATAATATTTTAGTTCACTGTAAAACGGGTTAAATAAACAAATTATTGCAAATTGAAAACTTTATCTATAATCAATAATCATTATTTAGCTATATTGTAAAATTCAGATAAAATCAATTTCTTTTTTAAAAAAATTACTCCGCGCTATAATTAGCGCGGGTTAAATCTTAGTTCATTCATTAGATAGAGTCATCATCAAACATATGAACAATCTAAAACATAATAAGCAACAACATACTTAAGTACTAAGTTTTTTTTTTTAAACTATTTTGAGCAGACTCCACGTAAACACCTTCAACTCCTCCTGCAAGATGGAGAAAACCACCCTTGCTTTGATGACAAACCACACAATTTGTTTGCTTGCCAATGGTGTGGAAAGAGACGGATTATTGGTTCTAGTGGTTATTGGTTTTTGAGTGAGGTTTGTAACTTTGTAGTTATAATATTTGAAGAGATGGTAACGTAATGTGGGACCTCAAGTTCTCTCCTCTTGGAACTTTATAATGTAAGAGCATGATTAAGGGGTTCTTATGAATATTTAATCATAAATTTTAAGTTAAGAACCTTTTCTAAGAACCTTAAATTTTGTATGCTCTAATGGTAGGAACCCCTAATTTTGTTAAAACAATATTTAATGGGGTTCTTAAAACAAAAAAATATTATAATTTTGTTTTATTGTAATTATGTTAAGCATGAACATATTTATTTGATTATCTTATTCATCTAAAGTAATAAGTTAAAAAAAATTATAATTTTGTTTTATATGATTATGTAAAGCCATATATTTGATTATGCTATTCATTCATTTTGATTCTCATCATTTTTCTTTCTCATTCAAGATGAGATCTTTTAAACATTCAAAAAACAAATGTTTGGAAACAATACCTTTCAAATACTGATATTTGGAAACAATACATTTCAAAAAAAAAACCAAAAACGCAACTTGCAACTAGAAGCTTGACATCCTTGTCTTGATGCTTGAGAATTTCAGGTTTTATAACTGCATCAAGAAAAGGCTGCTGGTGGAGACTGTTCCAACTCAGAAAGACAAACAGCAGCTTCCTGCATGTAGCAACAAACAACTTAACGAGACTGGGAGTTTTTTTTGGTTTGGTGTGTAGATGGACAAGCACACAAAGAGAAAAACAAACAGGTAACAAATCTCTTCAAGTGTCTCTACCTGTTTTTTGAACTTGATCATTGGTGCTGGGACATTTATGAGGGCTTGGATCTTCGGAGAGGGAGAAAAAGCTGGCTTCTCTGCTGAACAAGTCTGGGATGGTTACTAAGAATCTGAGATTGTGGGGACTATCATGTCTTTTTGAAGCTCACATTGAAACTTGAAGGATGGAGGTTGTGCATTTGCGGTGACTACTGTTAGCATTCAGATGGTTGAGAAAACAAAGAGATAACAAGAATAAGCAGTTTTTGGAAACCCTTTTGTGTGATAATACTCATGCAAGTTTGATTACAAGAGAAGTTCACGTGGTAGCATGATGATTTTCACTCCTATTGTCAGATATAAGACTGCGGAAGAGGGAACTGTGTGGGACACAGACCCTTATAACTCAGCTCTTGATACACTATCCTTCAGGTGAAGCATATGATGTGTAAGCGTTGATGATCGAGACATACATATCAATGCCCTTTAAGTACTCAGATTGACTCAGATACTGCAAGAAAAGCGAGATGGAAGAATGGCATAAGAGATTGCTCCTGGGAGGTGATGGTGAATCCACCAAATAATAGGCAAACTGAAGGATACTATAGGGCGGAACATTGTTTCAATCAAAATCACAGAAGACAGTAGTACCTCATTATGATCATGAAGCAAACTCGGGGTGTTTGATATAGGAGAGAACCCAATCGCAGGCAAGCTTGCTTTCCGAAAATACTTAGAATCTGTTGATGCAAGGAAGATCTCAGGCTCACTAGTCTTCCTTCCAGCTGCATTCACAGCATTTTCTAAGAGTCCCCACCATAGATTTGAATAATCTTTTGCTGTAAGTGACTGCTTCCCTGAAAGATTCTGGTCGAATCGCCAAAGCTGACATACATACCGAGAGAACTCTTCATCAGATACAACTTTCTTAAGTTATGGCCACACTACTAAAAAAATTACATCGAAGAACATGTTCATGGCAGGAGGTGCCCATTCCTCAATCACACGTCTTTCTAGTGCTTGTAAATCAGCAGTGGGTGGGATACGAATGTCGAAATCAGCTTCTGCCTCGGATGGTTGCAGATTCATCACAAAACCCTTAATCCAAACAAGGGCCTGTTTACAGTGACACAGCTATTATCTATTGAACATTTACAGTGAGCAAAGGAGAACATTGAATGGTACAAGTAAAATTGGCTTTGAACATAGTCTTTGAGCATTCTTTGAACATTTACAGTGAGCAAAGGAGAACACTAAACATATTCAGGTATGTTTGGAATCTACTATCGCTTGGAATTTGTCAATTTGATTAATGATGGTGGGAGAGAGAGATTCTACAAATTGGCTTAATGTTCAAATTCAAATTCTACAAATTAATCAAGCCAATTTCAAACGATAGTAGATTCCAAGCGATAGTAGAATCTAACAAGGAGACACAATAAAAAAGGTATGATACATAGAATCTTATCAAGATATTCAAGTTGATATCAAAGACATTTGGGATAGTTAATCAATTTTGTGCAAGCAACAATGAACACAGAACAAAATCGAAGAAGGAGATAAGCGAAGAAATCGAGGAGACAAGATACATAGAAGAAATCGCTTACCTCGGCGTTGTCAGAAAGACCCAAAATAGCTCCGGCAGACATCTCTTTAATCGGAAAAGCTGAGGAGTCGGTCAAGGCGACGGAGAAGGCGATTTCGTCGAGAAAAGGAGAAATCGTCGAGGAAGAAAGAAAGAAGAAAGGAAAAAAAAATTGTTTACCAATCATGAAGCCACACGTGACACTTAAGAAACGGTTCTTAAAAATCCAAAATAAAATCCGTTTCTTAGGTAAATATGTTTTATTTATTTATTTTTGGACCCAAAAAATCTAAAAACCTCCTCTAAGAACCTGCAATAATCATGCTCTAAGGATCTTGATTCTTGATGGAAACAATTACTAGAATGTGAAAGAGGAAAGAAAAGTTCAAAGAAAAGTTCACGCGCCTAACGTGAATCAGCGACAGAGCTAACTTAATAATGGGTGACAGCGAAGCACAACCAACACCGCTGGTGGTTTTTTACATTGACTTTTCATTAATGACAAATTTGATATTTAAGAGATTTCAATTTTATTGTTTTCAATGTTACCCCTATATAAATACCCTCATTTATGTCACATACCAAACCCCTTCCCTTCAGGGGGTCCATTTTTAAGAAAGACTATGATTCAACCTGCTTTATATGGTTAGTGCGGAGTAAATTTTATTTAAAAATTATTTTGAATTTTTTTAAAAATTGTTTTTATTTAAATTTTAAAATGTGTTTAACTAATAATTATAGATAGAACTGTTAATCCGGACTAACATATCTATTTAATCCGTTTTATAATAAACTACAATATTATTCGAGATAATTCGCAAACATATATAATCTTAAAAATATAATTTTAATATGCATCGTTTAATGACTATGATTTTTGTGGAAAATATATATTTTCATATTCTCATCAATAATTTTAAAAAATAATTATATCTTTTCCTATTTTTTTTTTTTGTAATTGTATAATATATAATAACTTATAAAATAAAGTTCATTTTTAAAAACATGTTCTTAAATAATATTATAGAGATACCATCTTAGCCAAATTAAATTTTATAAATATCAAATGAAATAAGCTCAGTAGTATAAAAAAATCCCCACTCTTGTTATTTTCCTTACCCATCAACGGTTTGATCTTGAAATACTACCTTTCTAATTATTTTAAGAAAATCACATTTGCTTTATACATTAAAATAAGTTGAGTACATTATCACATAAGCTATTACAAAAAATTCCAGAATTTATCGATTTTTTTTTTGATTTCTTTCGACTCTCGGGGGTAATCTTAAGCCCAAAGGCTCAGACTAATCTCACGGATGGGAGTGACACAACCCACTTATAATGCCCCATTTGGCCAAGTGTTTGTTCTGGTAATTTCGCTTCTGCGAGGAATCGATCCCTGACCTAAACTAACAGGAAATGAACCACTCGACCATAATTTATCGTTAAGAAGCCATATATACATTTAAGAGATCAAGTAACCTGTTCAATACAAAAATTATTACTGATTTTAAGAGAAGAATAAAATTAAATGTTGGGAATTCTTCAAGTAGTAGATCGTATTAAAAGCTAATTCGTTTAGAATTAAACAAAGAGAAAATTAACAAAAGGACAAATAATATAGCTACCAATTAAAATACTAAAAAAATTGGGAAGAGAGTCAAAGGCATTAAGCCAAAGAGCAAAGCAAATCGCAAGTGCAGAGAAGAGAGGAGAGAATCTGAAACTGACCATCGAGATTTACGTTTCTCCGTTGGCGTCACGCCGAAGCTTCCATACTTTTTCGCCCGAAACCCAAAGTTTTAGCAAAACTGAACCTCTCTACTTTCGCTCTCTCTCTCTCTCTCTCTCTCTCTCTCTCTCTCTCTCTCTCTCTCTCTCTCTTCTGACTGTTTATCACTTGGTGGTCACTGAATCTGCAGCAATGGCGATTCCAGATTCCCCACTCTTTTCCGCTTTTGCCTTTCGCTCAAGCTTCTTCTTCACGAAATGCCGTTGTTAAAAGTGATTTCTCCACTATCCCCTTCCTTTGCATTTATTCCACTCTCACTCGTCTTCTACGATCAGCTTCCAATGTCTCTCAGGATTCTCGTCTGAACCCACCTCAAAGGTCTCTCTCTCGATCTTTGTTTTCTTCTTGTTTTTCGTTTAGCTTCGCTTTTTAATTCTTCTTCCTAAAAGATTTTTTCGTTTTCAATTTCGAATTCTCCGTTTGGCTAGCTGGAGAAACCCTAGTTTTCTAATGCTCACCTGTAGATTGCAGATCTGGGTAAAACAAGTACCTGGGCACACATTTCTCTTACTAATCGTTTCTAAAATTAGCAACTTTCTAATTGGGTTTTTTGATAATTGCGTATTCAATGAATGTGTGCATAAAGCTTCCACAATTTCTGGTTTTGATTGATAATCGAGTAATGTCGCATTGGATTTATCATCATTCCCACTGTGGTTCTTGAGACAACTCGCCTAAAACCTTTTGCTTTTGATTTATGGGGAAGTTGATTACGCTTTTGTATCTTTCTTTACAACTACTTTTTGGAGTTTTTCTCACCACCCATGATCTTCATTATTAAGGAAGCTTTCCACTGTGCTCGTTTGTGTTGATACCTGTGAAGTATCGGTGTCATTCTTGGCTACTTTTCATTGATACAATTCTAAATTTAGAAGTTAACTGTTATGTGGCTCTTAATCAGAACTTGATGTGTTTTGTGTTCTCTTGCAGTTGCAGGTGAATGATAAATTCTTTATGTGAGTGAGCCTAAGAGTATTTCAAAGGACTGATGATGATGATTGTTGCCACCTTCATTTTCCTTTTGGTCTCGCCTTTTGTTTCCCGTTGTTTGTCTGCAGACATAGACTCAGACCAGCAAGCACTGCTTGAGTTTGCATCTCTTGTTCCTCATAGTCGCAAACTCAACTGGAACACCACAAATCCAATCTGCACATCTTGGACCGGCATCACCTGCTCCAAGAACAACGCCCGCGTAATCGCACTCCGTTTGCCTGGATCTGGACTATATGGACCTTTACCAGACAAGACATTTGAGAAGCTTGATGCCCTCAGGATCATTAGCCTGCGATCCAACAACCTTCAAGGGAACATTCCATCTGCCATTCTCTCTCTTCCTTTTATCCGTTCGCTCTACTTTCATGACAATAACTTTTCTGGTACTATCCCTCCCACTCTTTCTCATCGCCTTGTTAATCTTGATCTCTCCACCAACTCGCTAGCGGGCAACATTCCCGCGAGTCTACGAAACCTTACCCAGCTCACCGATCTCAGCCTACAAAACAATTCTCTCAGTGGGCCAATCCCGGACCTCCCTCCTAGCCTGAAATACTTGAATCTCAGCTTCAATAACCTAAATGGGTCAGTTCCATCTTCTATCAAGTCCTTCCCAGCATCCTCCTTTCAAGGTAATAGCCTTTTATGTGGCGGTCCTCTATCTCCGTGCTCAGAGAACACCACTGCACCATCTCCTTCTCCGACTCCACCAGCCAAAAGTCCTGGTACAACCAAAAGAGTTCTCTCTACTGGAGCTATTGTCGGCATTGCAGTTGGAGGTTCGATTCTGTTGTTTATCATTCTTGCCATCATAACCCTTTGCTGTGCCAAGAAAAGAGATGGCGGGCAAGACAGCACTGCAGTGCCAAAAGCTAAACCCGGGAGGAGTGATAACAAGGCCGAAGAGTTTGGGAGTGGGGTGCAGGAGGCGGAGAAGAACAAGCTGGTCTTCTTTGAAGGAAGTTCATACAACTTTGATCTTGAGGACTTGCTCAGAGCTTCGGCTGAAGTTTTAGGTAAAGGAAGCTATGGCACAACGTATAAGGCCATCTTAGAGGAAGGAACCACGGTGGTGGTGAAGAGGCTAAAAGAAGTAGCAGCTGGGAAAAGGGAATTTGAGCAGCAGATGGAAGCTGTGGGAAGGATCAGTCCACATGTGAATGTAGCTCCTCTCCGTGCTTACTACTTCTCAAAAGACGAGAAACTACTCGTGTATGATTATTACCAAGGGGGCAATTTCTCCATGCTTCTTCATGGTAATGATGATGTTTCACATGTTATATGCGATTACAAAAATCAGTTGTTTAAAATTTAACGTTTGTTGATGAATCCTATGCAGGAAACAACGAGGGAGGAAGAGCGGCGTTGGACTGGGAAACAAGGTTAAGGATCTGTTTGGGAGCTGCAAGAGGAATTTGTCACATCCATTCTGCATCTGGTGCTAAACTCCTCCACGGAAACATCAAATCACCAAACGTCCTCTTAACCCAGGACCTCCATGTCTGTGTCTCAGATTTCGGTATAGCTCCATTGATGAGCCATCACACCTTGCTCCCATCAAGAAGCTTAGGGTACAGAGCACCGGAGGCCATAGAAACCCGGAAACATACACAGAAATCGGACGTGTACAGCTTTGGTGTACTGTTGCTAGAGATGCTGACAGGGAAAGCAGCCGGGAAGACGACAGGGCATGAGGAAGTGGTGGATCTGCCCAAGTGGGTGCAGTCGGTGGTGAGAGAGGAGTGGACTGGAGAAGTGTTTGACGTAGAGCTGATCAAGCAGCAGCACAACGTTGAGGAAGAGATGGTGCAGATGTTGCAGATAGCAATGGCTTGTGTCTCTAAGCATCCAGATTCTAGGCCTCCCATGGAGGAAGTGGTTAACATGATGGAGGAGATTCGGCCTTGTACAGGTTCTGGTCCTGGTTCTGCAAACAGAGCCTCTTCGCCGGAGATGATCAGAAGCTCTGATAGTCCGGTTTAGATTGTTTTTCTTTCTTTCTTTCTCAAATCATTTATTTATTTTGCTTTACCTTCTTCTTGGTAACAAACCTTTTCGTAGTTCTATGTCTGACCACTTGAGCACAATCTCATTCCAAATATTATCTGGAAAGGTAATGTAATTGAAACTCTGTCCTTAGATTGGTTTTTTAGTAAAGTTTCCATTTTCTTTGGCATCAACGAGTAAAAGTAAGGGTGACTCGATTAGTCTCTAATATATATCCGAATCTGAGCTTATCCCTTGTAATCTGACATCTTTCACATTCAATATAGAGAGTTTGTATCTTCAATCTCTGAATCGAACACGCGACCTGAGATGTTTTGTGAATAAATAAATAATATAGAAATCGGAAGCTTACAGACTTTTGAGATAGTTATAGATTCTCTCTGTGACTAAAAAGAAAAGGGCAATCGCTTTCTCTTGACACGCCGCTTCTCTCGATCGGTTTCAGATCCAATTCCACCTTCGTTTAGGCACTAATTTCTTATCTCCCGAACCTTCCTCTCTGTGATATGTTACGTTTTGTCCATCATTATATTCTTTGTCGGCTTGTTTTGTTGCAGTTTTTCGTCATGGCTTCTTCCAAGCGGATCTTGAAGGAGCTCAAGGATCTGCAGAAGGATCCTCCTTCAAACTGCAGCGCAGGTAATTTCTATTGATTACTTTCGCGGGTTCCTTTTTTCAGTAACGCTTTGATTTGCTAGGCTAGGTTTCTTTATTGTCCTCTATTAGAGAAAGCTCTTCAAATATTTCCTTGATTCTCTTCAAGACCATCATATGTAAAGTGTCTCCTTTTGTGTCTCTTTTGATGAAGGAATTGAGTCTTTTTTTCATAGGTCCTGTTGCTGAGGACATGTTCCATTGGCAAGCAACTATCATGGGACCCCCTGACAGTCCGTATGCCGGAGGAGTATTCTTGGTTTCCATTCATTTTCCTCCGGATTATCCTTTCAAGCCACCAAAGGTTTTCTTCTTTCTTTCTCTCAGTAACTAATCATCTCTTGCGGGACCAAACTTTATGATTATCCGATTTCGCAGGTGTCTTTCAAGACTAAGGTATACCACCCAAACATCAACAGCAATGGAAGCATTTGCCTTGATATCCTCAAAGAACAATGGAGTCCTGCTCTTACCATTTCCAAGGTTTGAGTTTGCATCCATTTTACACAATTAGATAACTATTTTAATTTGGTTAATGATGATGCTTTGGTATCAGGTTTTGTTGTCGATTTGCTCATTGCTGACTGACCCGAACCCAGATGATCCTCTTGTGCCAGAGATAGCTCATACGTACAAGATTGATAAATCCAAGTACGAGTCAACTGCGCGAAGCTGGACACAGAAGTATGCCATGGGATGATAATGCTCAAGTACTAGTATGTATTTGTTGGAGGATTTGACAAAACACACTAGCTAGTATGTGGTCATAATAATCCAACAAACTTGGCTGCTTGTTCTCAAAACTTGTTAGAATTGCTGTAATTAAGTCAATACTCAATTCTCGTTCAGTTTGTACCGTAATCTAAAATTTAAAAATAAATAAAAGTACCTTAACAGAAAGAAGAAGAAAAAACAATAAAGTGAATTATTAATTTTGTTTAATTGATTTTTTCCCAATAAAGTGAATCTTGAAAAAGAAAACAAAAAAAAGGAGCTTCTTGCTTCTCCAATCAACGACTCTTCTAATTTGGTATCTTTCTCACACGACGCCGTTTTCCCTTCATTCATCATCCTCCCCAGGCACTTCCCCACCAGAAGAGAAGAAGGAAAATAGGTGAGAGAAAATCAAATCCTCTCTTCATTCTTTCTTCATCTTCTCTCCTAAATTTTCAACCTTTTCTTTATCCGATCTCAAAGGTCCGGCTTTTTTACCGTTTCATGTTCTCTTAATCAGCTTGTTATACATATATACATATGGAATCCGATTATCTGAAATTTTCCCCTTATATTTTAGGGTTGCAGGGAAAAAACAATTAAAAAGGACTCGATTTTCTATTTCCAGAACATTCAAATGGGAAGCTGCGTCTCCAAGGTAAACAAATGATTTGCTTTTTGTCGCATGACAAAATGGATTGTTGTATTTGTGCGATGATGAAATAAAAAAACCTTTTGTAGGGCAAAGACGACGATGATTCAATCCATAACGTCGAGTTTTCCGGTGGCAATGTTCATCTGATCACAACAAAAGAGAGCTGGGACGAGAAATTAGCAGAAGCTGGTCGTGATGGCAAACTTGTAATTTCCTGCCTTCTCACCGAGTGTATTGTGTTTTGTCCCAAACCTCACGGAACCATATCTCTCTTCTTTCAACAGGTGATTGCAAACTTCAGCGCGACTTGGTGTGGTCCTTGTAAGATTGTGGCACCGTTTTTCGTCGAGCTCTCAGAGAAACATCCTTCTCTTATGTTCCTTCTTGTAGATGTTGATGAACTCAGCGTAAGTAACACCATATAGCTTCTTCTTTTTTTGGTTTTAATGTTACCAAAACACTAATATATGTTATAGCTACTTACAACTTACCCAAAATGGAACCCAACAAGATAGAGATCATATAATATCGGATGAGAAATACAACCAAAATCAAATCAAATACACCATATAAGCTTATTTCCATATTCTTTTATCTTCAAGAAAATCTCAAATGTATCTGTGATTTGTTGCAGGAGTTTAGCTCATCATGGGACATAAAGGCAACACCAACGTTCTTCTTCCTAAAGAATGGACAGCAAATAGGCAAGCTTGTTGGAGCAAACAAGCCGGAGCTACAGAAGAAGGTTACTTCTATCATTGATTCAGTACCTGAAAGTCCACAACGGCCTTGACGCACCCTTTGTCTTCTTCACGGTCGAAACTATCTAAAAAGTCTTTGTTTCTGATCAATGGATGTAAAATGCAAAAGTTATTATAAAAAAAGTCACAAAACCTCTTGAGTTAGATCATCCTGTTTCTATATATATATTGAATCGTCTCTATCTGAAATGTGCAAGCAAGAAGCTTCTCTCTGATGTTAATTCTTCTTAATTGATCTCTGTCTAGAACTAACTTGTCCATCATCGATCACTGCTTTGTATACTTTCCCAAATCCCTCGAGCAGATGTTTCAGATTACAATCATACGCCTGAGGTTTATAGCCAGGGAATATGGACATGGGCACTCGATATTGCCATACCGAAACTAGATAGACTGTAGACCAAAGCAAAACATATATTTCTTACATCTGTGATTAGTTTGAAAAGGAGCTTAAATATGAGACTACAATTGATAGTAAGAGTGTGTGGATTCTCATATTTAGAGTTTTGCAATGGAAAATTTGCGAGGAAGAACGGATTTTACTTTGACTTTTCTCTCAATTAAAAAAACCAAATAAAACAAAGCAGATGCTTTTACATTATTAGATACTAGTTTGGTCCGAAAGCAAGCATACGTTTTTTTGTGTTTACAAAAAGGGTCAATGGTCAATGTTAGTTGCTCTGGTTCAATTGTTTAATAATTTGTTCTCAATCAAACGATTCCTTCACTCTTCTAACAAGATCTCATAAACCCACATATAAAACAGCCTTCTCAGTCAATCGTAATTCATATGTTTCACACACTTTTACTGTTTTACATGTAACTATGACTTAACCCGCACTAATTAGCGCAGAGTACTTTTTTTAAATAAATTGTTTTGAAATTTAAGAAAAATTTGTTTTATTTGAATTTTATAATATGCATAACTCATGATTATAGATAAAATTGTCAAACGGAATAATTTGTTTCTTTAACCCGTTTTGCAGTAGACTAAAATATTATTCGAGCTAACCCGTAAAATATATAATCTTGAAAACATAATTATATTAATTGTTATGCACCGTTTAATGATTCTAGTTTTGTGGTTAGTTCAGAAACTCTTTAAAAAACAAAATTCTTGTATCTAATTTTTTATAAAATTAGTAAAATATTTTTTAATTTTTATTGTGATATAAATTCAAATAAAATATAATAAACTATAGTGACAGATATATTAAAATTTTGAATATATATTTTTTTTTTGAATATAATATATAGATTGATTATTATTTAAAAATATATAGTAGATAATATATTTAATGCAAAATAAATATTTTCCATATTTTTATCACTAATTGTAAAAGACAATTATATCATTTCTTATTTTAATTATTTTTTATTATTTGTAATGACATTTCATGTAATAATTTACAAAACAAATTTCATTTAAAAAAATGCGTTCCGCCAGATAGTTTAAAATATATATATATGTAAAAAAGTAAAAACGAATATACATGAAGCGACCACAAGGGTTTGACAAGCATGCGAAGAAACACAAGAAGGCGAGGAAGAAGCTTAGAAACACAATCAAATTATGTATATTTATAAGCATCCAAGTATATTTCCATAAACCCATCTAATAACATATAGCTCCTCTACAAAGTCGATGTGGATTGTCGAAGGAATGAAGGAGGAGGCCTGACGTATGTGAAGTTGGTGAAAGGGTTGGCCTTGGGATCCGAGCTCGGACTGCTTGCTGGAGAATCCAACACAGACATTTCAGTCCAACACTTGTCAAAATTTGCTATGCATTGCCTTCCCGATACCTCCGGCTTGAAACTTGGCTTCACTTCTCTAGCCTCCAGCTTCTTCCAGTTAATTCCATTGAACCATTTGTGCTCTTTTATCTCCTCTGCTCCGCTCAGTCCACTTCCAAGTCGCCTTTCTGGCTCTTTTTGCAGCAGCTATACAATCATTACAAAAAAGTCAGAATAAGATTTTGTCTATTCCAATGTTTCATAGTACACGAAGATGATGGATACATACCCCTTTCAGCAACGCATGAGCTTCTGTAGACAGAAACTGAGGAAGTTTGATCTTGTCCTTCACTATTTTCTGTTGTATCTTTCCTTTGCTCCCCAGAAACGGTGGCTGCAAAAGGAAAAACAAACAACACATCTCAGTTATCACCTAAACAAAATACCAAGACTAGAAAAGAAGACGGCTATTAACCTTTCCAGTGAGCATCTCATAGAGAAGAATCCCAACGCTCCACCAGTCAGCAGTTTTATCATGTCCTTTTCCACGAACGATTTCAGGTGCCATATACTCAGTAGTGCCGCACATGGAGTTTGATCTCGTGTTTTCTTCAAATTCCTTTGCTAAACCAAAATCAGTTAACATCACGTGGCCTTCTGTGTCCATGAGTATGTTTTCGGGTTTAAGATCTCTATGCATTATGCCATTCTCATGGAGATGGGAAACTGCAGAGACGATTTCTGCAGTGTACACACGAGCCAAGTCCTCTCTGTGAAAACCAAAACATAGAATAACTAGTCAAGCCTTGCAGAATTCTGGTGAAACTCCAAAAATAGTTGAAAAAGGAATTAAACCAAACCTGAAGAGCCCTTGGTGATAGAGCTGGAAGAAGAGATGCCCTCCGTTTATAAAGTCGAGCACAAGATACAGCCTATACTTAGTCTGCACACAAAAAAGGGAAAGTATAGCGCTCTAAGTTAACAAGTTAAATCACTAGGATGCAAACAGGGGGGAAGTAGGATATTTACCTGAAAAGAGTATTTAAGTTGAACGATGAATGGATGATCGATTTTGGTAAGAATATCGCGTTCAGCTTTCATGTATTCCGCATGGTTCTTCTCCATAATTTTATCTTTTCTCATGACCTTCATGGCGTATATCTCAGATGTCTCCTTCTTCCTCACTTGGTACACTTTTCCAAACGCGCCTTGCCCCACAACCTTCAAAACCTCAAAATCCTCAATGCCTACTACACCTGAGACCTTGGCCAGATCTCCCTCTGGAGTTTTCTCGCTTTCACTACCAGAGAGTTCATCGCTTTCTTTTATCGATTCACCTTCGAGACACTCCACCAAGTCCTTAGTCTCTCGTAAGGTGAGCTTGTTCAGCTTGAAAGAATGACCACCGATGGAAGACGGGCCAACCAATGAGTGGGATCGACTGTAGACAACAGCAGGCTCGTCGTAAACAGCATCACTGGACTCTCCAGAGCTATTAGCTTCAGGGAGTGGACCAAAGACATCAGAGAACTCAAGTTCAACATCATCTTTCAAGACAGCAAGCGGAGGGGTGATTGTTAAATATAGCTGTTTCTGAAACGGCTTGCCAGTCAGGTTTTTGTTGGCAACAACAGAACACTCAGAGGAAACCATATTTTCAAACCAATCGCCAAAAGGAGAGCTTCACAAGATTGGTGAGAGTCTCCTAGCAATGGAGTGAATGAGGAGAAAACTGGGAAGAGGCAAACCAATATCGAGGAGGAGAAGCTCTTGGTGTTTCCCTATTTGAAGGAAACAGTGGATGCTGCACAAGTGCCCGAATGCCATCAAAGTGCTCTAAGCTCTGCAATTTCCACAGAGACAAGTACAGGATTGACCAAATTTATCAATATGGAATTATAAAAAAAAATGAAGCAAGTGAAAAGATTTATTTGTTTTAATTACCAAAAACTAAAGTCACCACCATAACTGATGAGATTAAGAAAACTTGGCACCGACCAAATAGGATCCTCCCACCCAAAATAAATAAAAAAAAGAGGGGAAATTTTTCAAATTGCGGAGACAAATCTTCTTGAGTAAAGCCCTTCAATTGCCGGATTCAGAATCGTTCAAAAACAAAACAAAAACGCTCGAAGAAAAAGAAGTAAAAAATCTTGTATCACTCAGATCTAGTAATAAATTAGGGGAACAGGTGATGCATGACACAAGCAAATTACAAACAAAACCAGATTGAGAGAAAAAACTAAGACCTGAACCTAAAAGGTTTCGTGTCGTAGAAACAATGCATGAACTTAAATAATGTATATCCAGAAAACAAAAAGGAATCTAAACTCTGAGGGAGAAAAGTCAAAGAGAGAGAGAGAGAGAATATGCCTGAGGAAGGAGAGGAGAATTTACGAGGAAAGGGTTAAATGCCAAAACCTGCAAGGAAAAGGTTTCAGGCTGCTCCTTTTTATTTTATTTATGTTAAATCGTGGATCAAGGGGTCAGGACACGTGTTCGTATTTTATTGGGAGAACTTTGGACAAGTTGTTTTACGCGGATCAACAGGTTTTTTTAATTGTATATTAATTTTTTTTTTATTAACATCAACTATTTGTCTATTTTCCATAATTAAATTGGGGATGTGTTGTATTTGTACCTAACTGCTTTGGAAGAATTTACTTTCTCTCTATTTTTTCTTTTCTTTATGTCACATTTTTCAACATAAATTCCTTCAAATATTTCAAAATTATTTACAATCATATCACCAACATAATACATTATGTTAGTATTCAATCAATGATTTATCAAAAACCTTATGTTACTCAAAATTTAATTAGAGACATTCATTTTTAGTTAAAAATATTGGACCAAGCAACTCATATCATATCTTAACTTCAAAGGAGATTTTAATCAAAAAATTTTAAAAAAAACATAAGGTTCCAAGCTTTGTTGAAACATATTATCTCTCTCTCCCCACCTCTCCAAGCTTTCACAACATCTGCATTGAGCAAGATCAAAATACACTACATTCTCTCGAGTAAAAATTGGCTCAATGTGCCCATTGTATTTAAAACCCGATTACCCTCTTCTATAATAGGCTCCTCTACAAAGTCGATGTAGATTGTTGAAGGAATGAAGGAGGAGGCCTGACGTATGTGAAGTTGGTGAAAGGGTTGGCCTTAGGATCCGAGCTCGGACTGCTTGCTGGAGAATCCAACACAGACATTTCAGTCCAACACTTGTCAAAATTTGCTATGCATTGCCTTCCCGATATCTCCGGCTTGAAACTTGGCTTCACTTCTCTAGCCTCCAGCTTCTTCCAGTTCATTCCCTTGAACCATTTGTGCTCTTTTATCTCCTCTGCTCCGCTCGGTCCACTTCCAAGTCGTCTTTCAGGCTCTTTTTGCAGCAGCTATACATTCATTACATAGTCAGAACCAGACTTTACTAAATCCAATGCTTCATAATTCTTCTTATTACACAAAGATTTTCATGTTTACTTACCCCTTTCAGCAAGGCATGAGCTTCACTAGACAGAAACTGCGGAAGCTTGATCTTGTCCTTTACAATTTTCTGCTCTATCTTTCCTCTACTCCCCATAAAGGGTGGCTGCAAAAGGAAACAAATCGCATCACACAAGACATTTATATCACCTAAACGAATACCAAGGCATGAATGGGTCTTTCCAAACAAAAAAAAAGACAGCTTTTTACCTTTCCCGTGAGCATCTCATACAGAAGAATCCCAACGCTCCACCAGTCAGCAGCCTTATCATGCCCTTTTCCACGAACGATTTCAGGTGCCATATACTCAGTAGTCCCGCACATGGAGTTTGATCTTGTGTTTTCTTCAAATTCCTTTGCTAAACCAAAATCAGTTAGCATCACGTGGCCATCTACGTCCATGAGAATGTTCTCGGGTTTGAGATCTCTATGCATTACGCCTTTCTCATGGAGATGGGAAACTGCAGAGATGATTTCTGCAGTGTACACACGAGCCAGGTCCTCTCTGTGGAAGACAAAACATAGAACTAGTCAAGCCTTGCAGAATTATGGTGAAACTCCAAAACTAGTTCAAACAGATATTAAGCTTAACCTGAAAAGCCCTTGGTGATAGAGCTGGAAGAAGAGATGCCCTCCGTTTATAAAGTCGAGCACAAGATACAGCCTGTACTTAGTCTGCACAAAAAGGGGTATGTATAGTGCTCTGAGTATCAAATTTATGAAGTAAAACCACTAGGAGGCAAACCGATAGAAGTGGGAATTTTACCTGAAAAGAGTATTTAAGCTGAACAATGAAAGGATGATCAATTTTGGTAAGAATATCGCGCTCAGCTTTCATGTATTCTGCATGGTTCTTCTCCATTATCTTGTCTTTTCTCATGACCTTCATGGCGTATATCTCAGATGTCTCCTTTTTCCTCACCTGGTAGACTTTCCCGAACGCACCTTTCCCCACAACCTTCAAAACCTCAAAATCCTCAATGCCTACTACACCTGAGACCTTTACCAGATCTCCCTCTAGAGCTTTCTCACTGTCACTGTCGTCATTACTAGAGAACTCATCGCTTTTTTCTAACGATTCACCTTCAAAACATTCCAGTGATTCGAACAATTCAATTGAGTCCTCAGTCTCTCGTAAGGTGAGCCTGTTCAGCTTGAAAGAATGACTGCCAAAGGAAGATGGGCCGACCAATGAGTGGGATCGACTGTAGACAACGGCAGGCTCGTCATAAACAACATCATTGGCCTCTTCAGGGAGTGGGCCAAACACATCAGAGAATTCAAGTTCAACATTATCTTTCAAGACAGAATTTGAAGGGCTGAGGGATAAATATTGCTGTTTGTGGTTTTTGATGGGGACAGGACGGTGAGAGGAAACCATAATTTACACCAAAAATGGATACAGAATCGCTGGGAAAGCTTCACGAGTTCACCAGACTGGTGAGGGATTCTGTACCGAGAAGAGTTAATGAGGAGAAAATTGACTAAAACGGCTGCTGATATGGAGGGTTCTGGCAATAGGCAATCCAAAAACAAGGAGAAGAAGCTCTTGTTGTTTCCCGATTTTAAGGAAACATTCGATGCTGCAGAAGTGCGCAAATGCCATGAAGGTTTTCTAAGCTCTGCAGGTACATGAAAGTTCACAAATTCAGAGGGCAGGAACAGATCAAATCAGGATTTACCAAATTTATCAAAAGAGCTAGTCCAACCATCCCTTTTTTAAGGAGATTAACAAAACTTCCCACCGAATATATATATCCTCCTCCCACCCAATTTTTTTTTTTTTTTAAAAGAGGAATTTTTTCAAATAAACCCCAAAGCCATACAATTTCCGGATTCAGATTTGGTACAAAACCTAAACAGCTTCGAGAACACAAAATTTACCCAGGACAAACGAGGCCGAACGAAACCCTTGAAGAAAAGCAACTTAAATTTTGATAATTCATATCTAGTCGTAAACAATGCGAGCAAATTTAAAGCAAATCGAAACCTACAGAGAAACTGTGACATGAACGTGAACGTTTCGTGTCGTAGAAACAATACACGAATTTCGATAACTTCTACGGATCCAGAAAAAAAAAGGAATCTAAATTCTGCGAGAGAAAAATCAAAGAGAGAGAGAGAAAGAGGATTACCAGAGAGGTTGCCTGAGGAAGGAGACGAGAATGGAAAAGAGGACGAGAGGAGGGATTTAAGATCGTAGATCCAGGGGAAGGACACGTGGCCATCTCCTATTGGTAGAACGTTGACCAAGCAGTTAAATGTGCGGCGGAGGTTTTTTTGTCCACCAATTCCTTCTTCTTTTTTGTCGTAGTGGGCCGGCTCTCACTAAGCCCATTATAAGACGTTCGGATTGCAAATGTCCTGATTTGCTTTGATTAGTCGTGTTTTACTTTTGGGGGAATTCGTTCTAAAATGTAATACGAGTATTTTGTTTAATCGAAAAAAATTAGTCTTCTCGTGTTTAAAAAAACATCAGTCCCCGGATTCGAACATTGCATATACAGACAAAAAAATATTAATCATTACCTTGTCGATTTGGATTTTGGACCCAATTTATTAGATGTAGACCCGGTTCACGCCCGGTTCATGTACATACCGGTTCTAGTATCCACCAATATTTCCTCACCTACGTTAACAAAGAGTGGTACGGTGACTACTGCCCCCGTTTCCACTGTCGCAGGCTTTGATCCACCTATACAACCACCACACCACCCGGTTTAGGGCTTGTTTTAAACCAAAACACAAGAACCGATCTCTGTGCAACATTGTTATTATTACCTTGCGCAGTGTCACCGCGAAGGCCAGGATCAACATCAACCACTTTTAGCTTAACCGTATTTGGTAGTTCGAAATCGATAACCTTTGCAAAAATCCAGACAGAAACAAGACAGCATCACGCTTCGTCTGTGTACTTATTTACTGTGAAACTAAAGTGTCTGTACCTTGTCTTTCCAATACAGCAAACTGCACTCCATTCCTTCTTTCAACCATCTCGTCTTCTCACCCATATCAGATTCGTTAAGACGCGTTTCTTCGTAAGTGCTCTGTAGAAGAAGATTTTTGATTAAACGAGAAAAATCATGTCATTAGAACCAACCAACCATTGACATACCAGATCCATGAAAACAAACTGAGACCCTTCTTTGTATGTGAACTGTTTGGTTTCTTTGAATACATTTGCTTCTTCAACCTGTAATATACAAGAGAAACAATTAATCAAAATCACGATGGTGCAGCTAGAATCATTCGTTGGACTAAGATACAAAAGAAGAGAGAGAGAGAGAGAGGATTTTTTACAGAAATTCCAGCACGAAATGTTCTCTCCACTGTGCTACCATTTACGTAGTTCCTGATCTTAGTTCTCACAAATGCCGCACCTTTTCCTGGTTTGACATGAAGAAACTCTGCCCAAACAAAAAAAGCCAAAACTCAAAAATTTGAAAACCAAAACATCGCTTAGATGCAATCAACACGAAAACAAGGCTTAGTTCGTCTTTAGACTCCTAGTAACAATATCCTAGTAGAAAATATCTACCAAATCCGAATTCAGATTGCAATGCAAATCCCAAAAGTAAAACCTAAATTAAGACCCACTGAGAAGAAAGGAAGGAAGAATACCGAGTACACGCCAAGGAGCACCATCGACTTCGATGTTGGTTCCGGCTTTGATGTCATTGGCAGACAGAGAGCAGTAAACCCCTGCAAATCAACGTCGCCGGAATATAAAAATTAGAAATCAATCCCTATCAATGTCTCGAAATTAGAGAGCGGAGAGAACTTTAACCGGGAAATCTCTTGGTTCGAGGAGAAATCTGCACCGATCGATTCGAGAAAGATAGTGAGAGCGTTGAAGATGAATTTGAATATGAGATACACCAGGAAGGAGATGACGATACAGAGAAAGTCGCCGCCATTCTGTTCTTCCGCCGGCGACAAAATGAAAATGAAGGCGCTGCGTGCCTGAAACGTTTGGATAAGGTCCGGTTACGCTCAATCCCGAACCAAACCGTTACGCTCAAACCAAAAAACAAACCAAACCGTTAATCGGTTCAATTGAATGATCCGGTTCTGCTAACCACTATTCAAATTTTCATTAGGATGATACTTGTTGCACGAAAAAAAACAAAAAAAAAAAAAAAAAATATTAGTAATGCAGGGCCTTCAAAACTTCAAAAATTAGTTTTGTAAAAACAGCACTGTTACTCGTGACTGTTACATTATGAATTGTCAACAAAGATCTTATGATATAGCCTCATATAAGTAGAGTCCAAAAAAATAGATATTGTCGCTTTTGAAGATTTTGGAGCAAAAAAAATTATTTTGGATTTTGTAAAGTTTTTGTTTTTCAGAAAAAGGAGAGAGACATAACTTTTTAAAAAATCACGAACATTCGTTAACCCTTTAGGGTATTCTTTCTCATCCAAACCTCACTTTATTTATGTTTAACAATTGTGTCTTTCCCATTTTAGAAGCAAATCAAACGAGACGACGAAATACAATACCCAGCCCTCGATTCTCACCAATTTTCGCCCCAACAAACACATATCCATCCAAATCGACAACTTTCGAAGGTAAAAGTAGGACCAATTTATGGATTTGATTAGCTTATACCGATTGTCTCAAATTAAAGAATTTTTTTTTTTGTAATTTTATTCTTTAACGAGTCGTCCATGAATCATCTCTTCATGTCTTGTTCAGATGACAGATCTAAAACTACCGAAAATACTATTCGCCTCTAGTGAACCCAACAGAGTCCGAGTAAATATGTACCACAAGATGTCGTAAATACATCAGTTGAAGAAATCTCTGTCACCGCCGGAGTTAAAGTTTATGATGCAATCATCTCTTGGGAAAGCTTCTTGAGTTTGTTAATCTTGTTATCAGTGACCCGAGTTATTCAATCAATATGGAAGTATAAACTGGTACCCTACGACAGTAGACAATAGTAGTGTCGTTTCATGGATAACGATATGGATAGATATAGATAACTAAATTTACAGAAAACTAGGTTATCTATATCATTTATTTCTTTCTTTCAGAATCGATTGTATAGTAGCTAATACATTCATGTTATGGAATTTCAAGGTCGAGGTGACTTCAATCATTTGCTCTGATATTGAATTCGACAGGGATGAGAAAGATTTGTCTTGGTCCGACGAGGAAGAAGATCCTACTGTTGATAACCTTATCAAATTAGTTGAGGAACATTTTGAATTCGACGATGATATGTTTGTTGGAGGATGCAAGCCGTCACATATTGGGTTGCCGAGAGCTAAAAAAAAAAGAGGCCTTTCAAAATCTCTTAAAAAGAGGCCCTTCAAATATCTGTGTAATTTAGTTTACAACTTAACAAATATTATATTGTAATGTACTACCGCCAATCAGATAACAAAGTTATTTTCTTTTCCATTGAAGAATATTGAAAACTAAGGATTTTAGGGTTTAGGGTATAGGTTTTAGGGTTTAAAGTTATAGTGTTAGGGTTTATTGTTAAGTGTTAGGGTTTAGGGTTACATACAAGACTATATGGATAAAGTAGTTATCCGGTTAATAATTTGGATAATTTAGTTGTTTAATTTCTAACTTATCTGGGTAATTTAATATCGACAGTCATATAACATAGTTATAGTTATTTACCTTTCCAGTTAAGACCACTTGAGATCATAGAAACTATAGGGTTTAGGGTTTGACAGTTTTAGTGTTTTGAGTTTAAGGTGTAGGGTTTAGGGTTTAGAGTTTAGGGTTTAGGGAGACATACACGAATATTTGGATAATGTTGTTATCCTGTTAATAATCTGGATAATATAGTTTTTTAACTGCTAACTTATTTGGGTAATTTACTATACACAATCCGATAACATAGTTATTTACTCTTCCACTAAAGAATTTCGGGAATCATAAAAACTATAGGGTATATGGTTCGACGTGTTTAGGGTTTTGTTTGTAGAGTGTAAGGTTTAGTGTTTAAGACTTAGAGTTTATGGGTATATGGTTTAGGGTTTAGGGTTTAGGTTGGTGGTTATGTCTTAAGGTTTAAGAAGAAATTCTCGCCTATTTGTATAATGTAGTTATCCCGATACATATTGTTATATGTCTCAGGATTAATTAAAGATGACATGGGATATAGTGAGAACTTAAATATTTGCCATTACATTCCAAGATCCCTAAGTATTAATGGGATTTGATTTCATTTTAAACATTATTTTTGACATTCAAAATGGCATACAAATATTGTTAAAGAGTTAGGGTTTAGAATGGAAGATCCCATGTCTGGATAACGTAGATATTCAGATAATGTATCGGATAATAAAGTTTTTCATCTTAACAGTTATCTGGGTAATTTAGTACCCATAAGCAGATTACAAAATTAATTATTTTTCCATTGCATAACATTTGGCTTTTAATGAAAATTGTATCGTTTAGAATTCGACGGGTATAACGTTTAGGGTTTAGGTGTTAAATAACAATTACCCGAGTATCTGGATAATGTAGTTACTCCGATACAAATTGTTATATGTACCAGGATCAATAAAGAACAAATGGCCTAACAACATAGTTTATAGATAACGATAGATATCTAGTAAATTAGTTAATAGCCTTACACAGTTAACCAAATTATCAACCAACAAAGTTTATATGTAGTTCTTGATTGAATGGTGTTTACCTTACGGATGTTTGTGTAGATACTAAATGCTACTCTAATATAGACGACATGATATTAGGGAAAAATGCCAAAAAATACCTCAACTATTTAATTTTTGTCAGAAATCCACACAAACTTTTTGCGTTGCCAGAAATGCATACAAACTATTTTTTCGATCCATAAAAATACCCAAACTTTTTAAAGTTTCATTTTCCCCCCTACGATTTCACGTCCGTTAACGGACATAACAGAATCTATAAACGGCGTTAATTTTCTTTTGGAAAAAATGCCAAAAAATACCTCAACTATTTAATTTTTGCCAGAAATCCACACAAACTTTTTGCGTTGCCAGAAACGCACACAAACTATTTTTTCGATCCATAAAAATACCCAAACTTTTTAAAGTTCCATTTTCCCCGCTACGATTTCACCCCCTACGGAAAAGAGTCTAGAAAGTTCTTGGCATTGATCACATCGATGAAACTGGTTATGATGGCTTTATTTGAATGATGCTGTGAAATAATGTGTGTACTCTAGGGAGCTGTGGATGTCTACGGAGAAGTAGATGGTGGTTAGATTTGGAACTGGTTAGGTGATATGTGGAGCACTAAGAAAAAAATCATTGCAATGTTTCAAGAACAGGTGAGTCTCCGTGTTTTCAAACCTCTTTCTCTGGTTTGGTTTTCTGTTTGCTTGAGGGCAAGCAAATGCTAAGTCTGGGGGAGTTGATATATCATGGTTTTTACCCCTTTTTAGCAATGATATAAGTCTTTTTTATAGAGTCTTTCTAGTTTTTTCATAGTCTTTTAGAGTCTTTTCAGATTTTAGCACGTTTGGAGCACAATTGGAGAAGATGAGCCGTTTTGGGTGAAATCGTAGGGGGGAAAATGGAACTTTAAAAAGTTTGGGTATTTTTATGCATCGAAAAAATAGTTTGTGTGCGTTTCTAGCAACGCAAAAAGTTTGTGTGGATTTCTGGCAAAAATTAAATAGTTGAGGTATTTTTTGGCATTTTTCCCAAAAGAAAATTAACGCCGTTTATCGATTCTGTTATGTCCGTTAACGGACGTGAAATCGTAGGGGGGAAAATGGAACTTTAAAAAGTTTGGGTATTTTTATGGATCGAAAAAATAGTTTGTGTGCGTTTCTGACAACGCAAAAAGTTTGTGTGGATTTCTGGCAAAAATTAAATAGTTGAGGTATTTTTTGGTATTTTTCCCCATGATATTAGGGTTATGGACACCACCTCTTTATCCAATAGGTTTAATAAATTCTTATTCACATAATTTATCCACAATTTATTAATTATTATATTAACCAACAACCCAATCTTTGCAAAATAAGCACCAGCGAAAGAGAGAGATATTTTGCAGCATTTAATGCTCTGTCCCCTCTTTTTGATATTTTAGGATATTGTAAAAAATAGAAGTATTTTCGTCCAAATCTGTAAATTACTTTTTGTAAAATTTATTCAAAATTTAGAGTTATCTAAGATTACTCACTTAATTTTTGAAGTATCTGAGACTAGATACTTCATTCATCCAAATATATATATATATATATATATATAGGAAACATATAGTTTTTGCCTTTTTGGTTATGCAAACATTGGATAATGTTGATTAATACTTGGAATCTCTTTATCTGAAGAAGAAATGTTGATTATTATGTGCAACATCACAAACTCCCTCTCATGCCGTCTGGATTCATAAATAACAAAAAAAAAGAAAAAAATCGGAATCCAAAAAACAAATCAAGGCAAAAAAAAATAAAAAACAAGAAGAAAGAAGGGACAAATCACTAGAATGACCTTAATGGTCTAAACCAAATTCACATCCAACCCTTTTTTCTCTATAACCTTATAACTTTACTAACATGTGTTAATCCCATTTTACCTTTATTAACATGTGTACAATAAAATATTAAACAAATTAAATAAAACGAAAAAAGAAAATGAAATCCAAAAAAAGAAAAAAAATCAAACAATCAGCTCTCTTCTTCCACCATTCTTCTTCGCGTTCTTCTGCTCCTGTCCGACGTCCGCTCCGTCGTCTTCCTCAACAAACCGGCTCCGACTTGGTATTCAGGTGAGTTTTTGTCTCTTTTCTTTTTCTCTTTTTGTGTCTTCTTCAATGCTACATTGATCTGAAGCATTGATAATCAATTCAGAGATTGAAATTAAAATTGAAATTGGGTATTCATTCAAATTGGGTATTCAATTAGGGGATTTCCAAGTAATACTGAATAACCCAATAGTATACATACGAGTAAACTTGTTTTCGTAGTCTAAGAGAAGCTTATGTGGATAATGTATGAATTTGTAGAGATTTAGAAGCTCTGAATCTGAATTGGAGCTGGTAATGTGTCTGGTATGTATAATGGTATTACTAGTTTACTGGTATTACTAGCTAATGTTTTTAATTTCGTACATCTGGTATGACTAGTCACTGATATTACTAGCTAATGTTTTTAATTTCGTACATCTGGTATGACTAGTCACTGGTATTACTAGCTAATGTTTTTAATTTCGTACATCTGGTATGACTAGTCACTGGTATTACTAGCTAATGTTTTTAATTTCGTACATCTGGTATGACTAGTCACTGGTATAACTAGCTAATATTTTTAATTTCGTACAACTGGTATTACTAGTCACTGGTATGAATATTTAATTTGGTACAACTGGTAAGACTAGTCACTAGTATGACTATTTAATTTGGTAATATATACTAATGTTGTTAAATTTTTCTTTTTTCAGGGCACAATGAATAGGAGTAAGTTCACAGTCATAGATTTTGATAATGGGGGATATTATTCAGGCGGACAATGGATTGTAGGAGAAGATCCCAACTATACTTTATTGATGAAAGAATCGTTGGAGGAGTTAACTTTTTGTGGGTTGGTTAGTAGAATATGCAAGAAGATTAATGTTGATGAAGATACGACGAAGCTGAAGCTAACTTACATTCCATTTAGAGCGGATCAGAATAAGGCTAGTATATCATAGGAAAATTTATCCAGTGCCTCATATGTCTGAATGAAATGTTCCCGAGGAAGTTAAAGCATCTTGCGTCATACCTCCTCCTTATACCAAAACAAAAGGAAGAAATAGAGTAAATCGATACCCATCAGTTGGAGAACCTCAAAGAAGAAGAAAGCGTGGTGGGGTACTTCAAGGCTTATTTGGTGATAATCCTGGAACCAGTACCTAACTCGTTTGTGTAATTCCTTTGTGTAACTCGTTTGTGTTGTTGGATGTTAATTTCTGTCTCGGGACAACTACGTAAAACTGATTTTATATATGTTATACTAGTACCTTTGAGAATAATAGGTTACACTGGTAATTCTGGTTTAGTGTTATTATGGAATTTTAATTTTAATTGAAAAATTCACAAAAAAGAACAACAAATACGAAATAGTAAAATTTACGTTACAGAAGTAACTATTAAATGTTAAAAAAATGTGTATTAGGTTTATAAAATACATTTATACCATAATGATTTGTTATTAGAATATTTACACAAGAACCACCTTATACTATTAGGATCACTTTGTTAATATGAACCACTTTATGATGTGAAATATAATTAAAAAGAGTTTTATGTAATATTAATGCACAAAGTCCTTGGAAACATATTTTAATTGACTAAAATCAACTGTAAAACTAGAAAACACATTTTAAGGGCTTGGTAATACTAAATTATTTTGAAAACACCCAAAAGTACAACTATTTGCAAATTAGTAATACTAGATAACTAATTTTTTGAACTTTTCGCGGGCCCAAATTTTCGCGGGCCCAAATTTTTTATTTTTTTTTCTCATTTTTTTCTGATCCACACCCAAAACCAAACCAGTTTTTCTCATTTTTTTTTCCTTTCTCTCTCTTCCCCTTCCCTTTCTCTCGACGACGACTTCTTCTCCATTGCAGCGACTTCTCGTTTTGGTAACACATCAAGTAGCTGTTTGTGGTATGAATTTACATTGTTCTTCAGAGTTCAAGTGCAACAGCTCGGTTTGGCGAGCCGTAGGGTTGGTAAACCCTAAAAAAGAGAAGAATGGATGGATTAAACCACTCGGCCACCATGGGTTTAGGGATTCATGTTTGATTTTCTTGGGTTTGTTTAGGGTTTGTGGATTCTGGATTCATGTTAGAATCGATATAGGGATTCATGTTAGAATCGATATAGGGATTCAATTTTCTGAATTTCGGGATTCGATTTTCTGGGTAATACTGAACATAGTAATACTTAGTAATACTGAACATAGTAATACTTAGTAATACTGAACATAGTAATACTTAGTAATACTTAACCAAGTTTGTTTCCATGTTACAGATATGGACCCGAACTATATTGCCGATAAGCGGAACAAGAGGCTAATCGAGAGGCTTTACCACCTATCCGACGCTGACATGGACATTCCGGCAAGATGTCCATGTGGTGGACCAATCATTGAGGTGACCTTTGAAGAAGAGGGTGCTAATTTAAGGAGGGAGGTTGATGAACATCGCGAGAAGATCCGAAGCATGCGTATGGAGCTGAACAACAATGCTGAAGAGATTGTAAGGCTGAAGGATTTATTGGCGCGTGTTGTGTATTAAGCAAATGTTAAACTTTTGTTTTGTAAGACTTATTTGTTTAACTTATTTATATCTTTGAATTTCGAACATTGCATTCCAAAACCGAAATACTAAGTATTACTAAGAATCCATATAGGGATTCCATTTTCTGAATTTCAGGATTCGATTTCTTGGGTAATACTGAACATAGTAATACATAGTAGTATACAGAATATTGAACATAGTAATACATAGTTCCGGCAGTTTAATCCCGAGATAAGGGCATGCTCCCTTAGACTGTAACGGATGGGCACACCATTCATGACGAACCAAGCTTCCTTCTTTTTATCTGTGTGCGCCGTTCGCACAAGAAGCATCCACATGTCCTGAACCTTGTGGTGGGTTTTCTGGTGAATGTGTAAGAAGTGTTTGAATTGAGGGTGATTCAAAAACCAACTCTTCTCCTCTGCTTTAAGCAAATGCTTTAACCCGGTCATAAGTGTCTTCACCGCTTGACTGGCATAACACCTCGTCCCGACCTTGATTTTTTTCATATACTCCCTCGGCTGGAACCACATATCCAAAGGTTGCAGTGGTTCGGTTTCATCTTCGGAATCCTGCAAGACATATGTATATAGTGTTACTTTTTGTCTTAGAAATTTTTGGTCCAGTATTACTGGTCCAGTATTACTAGTCCAATATTACTGGTCCAGTATTACTAGTCCACTATTACTAATCCAGTATTACTAGTCCAGTATTACTAAAAACCGAGAAAATTACAAGTGCTGTAAATCGAATCGCGAAAAACCCAGAAAATTACAATTATTACGATTTGATTTTGTGGGAAATGAAGGATTTTGGTGGGACAAATTGCTGGAATCAAACTGTAAAATCGTAAAAAAAGAAGAAGATAAGTTACGGGGATGAGTTACGGCACTGAAGAAAATCGTGAAAAAAAAAAGTTTAGTTTTAGATTTTTTTTTTTTTCTGTTTTCGGGTTGAACCCGAATAAAGTGGATTTGGATGGATAGATACTAGTTGGGTCGTAAATCTTTTATACTTTCAGAGATAAATTTGTTATTTACCCCTTTTCGTTTAAAAAAAAATGAATAACAAATTTAATTTTAAAACAAGATTATTCTGGCATTGTTTTGTATGCTGAAGGTCATGGCAGCTATTGATCCAGAAAGAAGAGAGATATGAACAAATCAAAACCCTTCAAGGCTAGTTCTCCTACCACTGGCCGAAGACAATCTCCGTACCTCTTCCCGACTCATCTCCTCCAACGACGAACATACTCGTGGCGGAAACACTGGTGGGAACACGAGCGCCCGTCCCCTTGTGGGTGAAACTGACGGTCGTCGTGGTGGAGGCGACGGTGAAAAACTCGACCTCGGTGGCGCTGCTCCCGCCGGGGTCCAAATAATCGTGTTGAGACTGCTTGATCTTCCCATATGTTTCCTTAATGGTGCGGGTTCTCTTAATGGGAACCTACACGAATACTTCATGTCCTGTATGATCTTGAGTTGATCTACTATGTTTCTCATGGTGGGACGCTCTGATGGCTCCACCTGCAGACATTTCTGTGCTATATCCGCTATGCTTCTTGCCGCTTTCGCCGGAAACCGACCTTTAAGCTGAGGATCCATTATAAGCGAGAGCCTGCAATCGTCTGCTAGAAAAGCTCTGCTCCATTTCACTAAGTTCCTTTCTTCTTTCGGGTATGACCCGTCCATGTTTTTCCGCCCCGTCAAAATCTCAAGAAGGACTATTCCATAGCTCCACACGTTGCTCTTTGGTGTCAAAAGCCCTCTCTCTAGTGTCTCGACCGACAGATTCCCAAGTGCTGAATTATTAGAGGTCTCCGTCTCAGGCGCATGGCCTACGCAACCGTATCCTGATAGCTTGGCGCTGAAATCTTTATCGACTTGGACATTCGCCGTCGAAAATTCATTGTACATTGCCTGTTCACCACAAGACAAAAGGGCTCAATCACTAAATAACTACTATTTCATCACAATGTTGATGGTTCTTTTTGTGTGTACCTGAAACGGGCCTTCTTCGTGTAAGAAGGTTAGACCCTGCGCTGCAGATAGAGCGATCTTCATTCTAGTGTTCCAATCAAGCGGAGGCCCATCTGATCTCCCGTGCAACAGCCGGTCCAAGCTTCCATGAGCAAGCCTCTCGTACACCAACATTCTTGTGTCAGATCCATCACGGGCGTGATACCCTACCAATTTACACAGATTCTGGTGTTGCAGCGTGGCCAATGTGTTCACTTCATTAATAAACTCCCTGATACTCTGCAGAATCATAATAGTGTGATAGTAAGAAAACAAACACATAGATATCCTCATAATTCCATGGTAACATAACAACGGCTGTGTATTTACCTGAGTTGTTACGTGAAGGCGCACAACAGTTGCCTCGACCCTCTTTAAGCTTGTGGTCAAGGCCTCATCACCAAAGGAAGCCATATACATAACAGATGAAAGACCTTCCGAGACACATCGGTCTGAAGAAAAAGCGCTACAAGCAGATACTACTTCATCATACGAGAAGCTCCTAACTGACCCGCTAGGTGGTAAAGGCAAAGGTCCAGATGCTGCGGATGCGGATAACCGCCCGCTGCTTCCGTTAAACGATTTAAAGCTTCCCCAATTCTTCAACGAAGAACCAGTCCTTGGAGACGGTAGAGGAAGTGGTTGTGGGCTAGGTTCTTTCGTAGAAGTACGTGGATCTCTTGGTTGTTCATCTTGATCATCGTGGTAAACTCCTGCAAGCAAATCCCGTTCCGCTGCACCGTGAATGCTTGATGGAGCAGACATCACTCTCGCCCGGCTGCTCATCTCTCCGGCTCCACCGTTACTTGATTGAATGGGCTTCACTCGAGTTCTGAAACTCGGAGGAGCAGACTGTAAATTACGACTTGGAATCTTCGGTGGCTCGGGTAAAGCAGTTGGCTTACTTTCTTCAAGACCCAACCGCTTCATAGAAACAGAGCCACGTTTCTTCTTGCTTTTCAAATGGAAACACCCCAAAACCATCTTTTCAATCCTCTTAAGTCTGTTTGTGATTACCACTTTGATTCTCCGAAAACGTGACGGATGATAATTACCAGAACATATAATATATAGATAAACTCGAGCATTCGAATGCATATAACTCAGGATAACGCACGCAAAGGGCGCAGAAACTCGAAGCTTAGGCTCACAAATTCATCTGAAAATGATTCAAAACACAAACTTTTAGCAGCAGAAACAACGATACACACATAGAGACGTGGGTTTTAGAAAAACCCAGATCCGTTTATGCATGTGTTAGATCAATGGCCATAGAAAATGTAGAAATGGAATAAATCTGAGTTATAGATCCATGGTTAGAAAGAAAGCAAGCATAGGATAGTTTACATAAACCCTAATTATATGTGTGAAACAGCTAAATTGTAAAGATGTAATATTTATAATCTTAGAGCATGTCCATTGGTGAGGTTCTAAAAATGGGTATCTAAAATTTTTAGAACCTCACCTTTTAGAACTCCAACATTTTGTGTGTTAATTTTTAGAATCTGTATCTAAAAGTTCTAATTTTAGAACCCCTCTCTCTTCTTTTAGAACCTCTCCAATATTTATCAATTATATATCATTATAATTTTGTAGAACTCTTTTATTTAGATCTCCTTGTTGAACATGCTCTTAGATACGTTTTCGATATGCTTAATGACGACATCCAATATAGATTAAACTCCGGTAAAGACAAGAGACAAGAGACAAGAGACAACGACAATAAATCCAGGAAAAAAAAAAGGTATTATCATAGGATATTTGAATTCAAGAATTCATTTCTACTTTTAAACTGAGCCGATTCGTGAAATCATTTAAACAAAATATTGAAAGATATCAAAATCTGTTCCTTAGAATATCCGAAAGCAAAAGAAAAGGTGAAACAAAAACTTGAATTCGATCTAGAAAAATGAAAGCAGAGACAAGACAAATTTGTTCAAACCTGGAAGGAAAAGCCCGAGAGGAGACGAAATCAAAACTGCAGCGAGAGAGATGCAAAATGAGTGAAAACGAAATCTGAAATTTCTGAGAAGAAAGGAAACTCATAAAGGGTCTTGTGTGTTTAGGAAAGTGAGAGATTTGAGAGAGAGGTGGGACCCAAAGAGGCAGTGGTCAAAGTTCAAACCAAACAGATATCAAAGATTTATTATAACTTAAAAACTCTCCCAATCTTAATTCAATTCCTCAGCTAACTTAGTTTGGAATTTTCTCACTTTACTTTATTATTCCTCTTTCGCCCTCCCCTTTTTGTTTTCTTCTCTACTATAACCTCGTCACAAATATCATGTAACACTTAAAAATACATATATATATTCATATTCTAAAGAAATTCAATATAAACTATTTCTATGTAAAATATTATTTTAACTAACAAAATTTGGATCCAAAAATGTATAGATAATAATAACTTTTGCTATGACTTCTAGTGCCAATGCACATGTGAATATTACTTTCTTGAACCTAAAATCTCTTTTTGGAACCATTAGTTTTTTCTGTGAGTCTCAGAACGAAATTTTCTCATTTTTAAATTAATATACAAAACCGATAAGGAGGCAAAAAATTGTAAAATAAAATAAAAAAGCGACATCTCAGTCAAACTAGTTTTGTCCTTTTTTTTAAGGAGTAATTTTGTTGTTCAATCTAATTAGGTTTTGTTTTCTGGTCAAATTGCTAATTAGATAGGTTGTTGACTATTATATCGCAACCGTTCATTTTAGATCACAGTGCGCCTTATCAACGGTTGATATCCTGTCACGTGGGACCCGCTTGACATCGTTCTTGGAAGATTTCAAATAATCAAACAAAATGAGAAGAAAAAAGGTTAATCACACGCGCCACGCGTGCCACGGAACTCTTTCACTCATTTCTCGACAACAGAGGACACGTGGGGTCCCCTCAAACCACCACTCTCAGATCTTCTTCTACTTCCCGAATTTTTACACATTTTTTTTTTTGTAATAGTAATTTACTAGTTTTTATAGTAATTTTGTTTCCCGTAATCACATATATTGCTACATAGAAACTTTTAGCTTTTATTTTATTCGAGATTTTTTTTTACTTCACTTTTTTAACTCATAATTTTGTTTTCTCCTAAAAGTGGTATATTTTTTATTCTCCTATTTTGACGGAGCTTGCTCTCTTGGCCTTTGCCGCTTTTTTCTCGGTATTGTATATACGACTCCACTTTGGGCTTGACCAGTCTAAGTTACATCATCACAAAATTTCAATGATAATTATCATATTGCATTATGAGTAGTTATAATATATTTGAGCTTTCCAAAGTATGCATCCAATATGACAAATTTCCAAAGCTTTTAAAATGAGATAGTTTTCTCGCTCGAATCACAATAAATCAAAATCTTCAAAGATTGAATAGCTTAAGAGATTTTTGAACACTAGTATGCACGTTTTCTATGCTGTTTTTGTTGGTACGAAAATTTATACTTTTTCTCGTATATTTAATTTAAGTTTTCGGCGTATACTTTTCTCCTTATGCGTAGACTTTTTGTGTTTTGTTGGAATATATAATTATGGTTTGAACGGTGTCGGCTTACTTTAGATGATTTTTTGAACAAGCCACATTCAAAAATGATTTTCACGTTTGACTAATTATT
This sequence comes from Eutrema japonicum, assembly GCA_030161315.1. Classification (NCBI taxonomy): domain Eukaryota; kingdom Viridiplantae; phylum Streptophyta; class Magnoliopsida; order Brassicales; family Brassicaceae; genus Eutrema; species Eutrema japonicum. Next base: position 44,229,430 of record BSQW01000002.1, on the reverse strand, counting down.
ATATTACTACTGGTGAGAAATCATTAATTTTCTCTGTTTCTACAAATTCGGTTTTTAAACATTATTGTACTCTAATGATTTCATGCTGTCATATTTGGACAAGTTCTCAACTTTGAAAAAAATTGTGTTTATATGTTTTTTTGTAAGGATTTCTTGAAGTAAGAACTGTTTTCTTCTTGAAATGGAATATATTGGATTTCTAGAAATGTTTATTGATATAATGATATATTTTGATAAAAAAAAAGAAATCGACGATTCAATCTCGAAAGCAGCAACAAATAAGTAGATGTAATAATTCAATTTTCTTTCTTGTGTATAATTTACTTCTTTGCCGTTAAACCAAAACGATTTTTTGTTGGTCTTGCGAGAAATACTTGCCACGTGAAGAATATAGTTGGTCCACCCAAGAAAGTCCGGCCAGCTAGATCCAATGGATTTTATTTAAGCTTGGGGATCAAATAAGCAAAAACAAAATAAAAATGAGCAAGCTACGCTTCAAGATGCATATATGCAGAACGAACAGAGAAAGACAGACATTTGGCTACCAGTCTCTAAACGAGAGACAAAAAGAGATTTTAAGGTTTGTATTGAGAGTTATAAACTACCAGTCTCTCCAACTAACGCGACAAACAAAATTTGGATGTCCAAGTAAATTAAAACTCATATAAAATGATAAATCAATAAATAAAATGTATCTAATGTTGATCCCACGGATCACTAAGTGTGTTTAAAGAATGATTAGGAGACGGGAGGTGAGATTTTCGTTAATGGAGCAATTTAACCACAATTAAGACAGGTCAGGAGAAATATGAGTAGGCCGGGGGCCGTGTTTCGTTTTATTGATGAAAGAGAAGCAAACGCTTTTGAATTACGAACTGGTTCCGAAGGACGTCCAGTTCGGCGTTCTAAAGTGTTGTCTCGTTACAAAGATAGAGAGGTCGGGTGACTTGTGGTAGGTGAGAGAGTAAAAATCCCAGTCCCCCTCATTAATGACATATGAGGGGTATATATAGTCGGGGTCGGCTTCCTGCTCCCCGGGATCTCGGGCCACGTGTCGTCTACGGCCTCTTTTGCGGGTAAGGTGGCCTAGGAGGCGTGTCCCGGCTTTCGAGGAGAGAGGTCATGATGAGCTCGGCGTGGCGTGTTGCAGAGCAATGCACTGTTTCACCAACTCTGCTCCACCTGCTCCCTCCTGCCCTTGTCAGCTCTGCAGGGTTGGTGGGACGTCGGGTCGAAGGCACGTCCCTACGCGGGTAGGGTACTGCCTTACCAACTCCCACGCGCCTACTTTTCTGACACTTCCTGCTCTGGCGGGGCATCAGCGCGGGCCCGGGGTACGTTGCTCTCAGGTCGGCTACCGAGCTGAAGAGTGGTCTTGCAGGTCGGTGATATTAAGTCCGGTGACCGCACCGAAGAACGGCCTTTCCTAAGATGGGCCTAACTAATTGGGGGTGCTAGGCCCACCTCCAACAATAGGCCCTCCCCCAGTTCGGTGTCGCGAGGCGAAGTGAGCGTGCCGAAGTTGATCTAATGTTAGTTCGGCGCATCTTAGGACGGTTTTTCCGTGCTCAACTGTGTTTGCCTTTTTCGAAAAATCCGCAGAAGGTTGGCGCGTGTCCGCCACGCGGGGGATTGAAAGGTTGCCTCGTTTTTCGTGCGAGATGCCCACGCACGGCGTGTGACAGACGCTTCGTGGGCATCGAGGCACCACCTGCTTTTTGGCGTGGGAGATCGAGGAGTCGTCATCATTAGGTTTTTTGGGCAGCCGTGCTTCTTTTGACACGCGTCCAGACGTCGCTTCACTGTCCCCCTTCCTCTATTTAAACATTCTTCCTCCTACTGTTAAAACCTTCTGCGCATACTCTTAAGGTAACCTCCTTTCTCCGATTTCCTCCTTCTCTTCCTACTTTCTTCCTGTCTTTTCGATTTCCTCCTCTCCGTGTAACGGCTCCGATGTTAGACGGTATCAGAGTTGAGTCGAGCGAAGAATCGGCGTCCCGTGGTGGCGGTGACGATTCTCCGAATTCCTCCTCCGGTGATTCCGAACATGCCTCTCCTCCGCGACGAGGGGCAGACAGTGGGGAACAGTGGGCCCCCTCGACTTCGGGGGCCGCCCCGTTGCTCCCGGGGACCCGTCTCCGGCCGAAGACGGTGGTTAGATCCTCTGGCGGTCGCGGTGTTGGCCAAGCTGAGGGTAGAACCGGGCATCTGGGCGACCGTGGTGGTCGTCAGGGCGGCCGTGGAGGCGGAGCTCGAGTGGCCAGGGTGAGGTCCCCCCTGGTCCCCTACGAGCAGGGAGGGTCACCGACCTGGAGCACAGCGGAGTCGGTGACCCTCCTGGGGAATCTGTGTGGTTTTTCCGCCGGCGTTGAGCTCAGGGTACCTAGGGCGGAGGAGCGCCCGTGGACTCCTCGGCCGGGCTTCGTCTGCTTGTACGAGTCGTTCTTCCAGAAGTGCGGCTTGCGCCTTCCTCTCCCCGAGCTGTTCGTCCAGTATTGCCGGGCGCGGGGCTTGGCCTTCTCGCAGGTCTGCCCGTCCACGGTCCAGGGGATGATCGTGCTGCTGACCTTGGGGCACGAATGCGACATGGAGGTGACGTTGCCTATGTTCGAGGCGTTCACCCAGCAGAAGGCAAACCCCGGGATTCCTGGGACCTTCTATGCCGCTTTCAAGCCCGCGGCGAACGTTCTGGAGGCACCCAGCTCGGTGTCTAGTGCGAGCAAGCTGTCGAAGGTCGAGGACTGGTCTCGCAGCTACTTCTACTTCCGGGCGACCGCCGTGGCTGGGCTCGATCCGTTGGCGAGATACACCCGGGATTGGAATTTTTCCCCGGGTAGGGATTTGCAGGTCGAGCTGACTTCTCCTCTTTGGTTGTCTGACTGATGATTTTTTTTTTTGTCTTGCTCTTCAGGCCCTCACTCCTCCAGATTCAAGCTACCGGACTACACAGGTCTACTTACCGTGCTCAGGACAGTGCGTCGGAGAGAATGGAAGTCCTTCACCGCTGCGAGAATCGAAGCTGCAATGACCGGAGGTGGTTGTTTTTTTTTTTTTTTTTTTTTTTTTTTTTTTTTTTTTGCCGAACTAACGGTGCTTCCTTCGCAGGTAGAGCAAGGTTTGCCAATCCGCAGTACGCGGACTCGTTTGTTGCACCGCCGCCGCTGATACCCGAGGTGCCGGTCAGGCGAGACCCGGCACCACGGGTTGCGGGGGATTCCTCCGCGGCGACTCCCTTGAAGAGGAGGGAAGACCGGGCTGCTGGTGGGGAGACCGGCAGAAAGAAGAGGAGGACGGGAGAGTCATCTTCCGGAGGTCGGGAGGTCATCCGGCCTACACTGCCCGGGCCGGAGCCCGAGGTGCCTGTGGCCGTCGTGCCGGCAGGGGGGGTTGATGAGACCCGGGCCCAGGGGGGCGATGGGGTCGGCGAGACGGTCGTCGTCGTGGAGGATCCTGCTGCTGTGCAGGAGGCCGAGGGTCGCAGCGTCGAAGTGGGCGGCGCCTCGGGAGGTTCCGACGATGGGCCTCGGGACTACAGCTTCTCCTTTACCCACGAGGATGGAAGCAGCCAGGTCGTCGTCGATCCGGACGAGTGCGCCGAGCTGGCGCAGGCCATGATGTTCGGGCAGAGTCCGCACTTTGTCCCGCTGGAGATGGCGGAGGCCGATACCTTCCGCCAGGTGGCGCGATCCGCAACGCGGGTAAGCCTTTGTTCTGATCTAACTGCTTTTAGCTGGACTTGTTGTGTGTCTTTGCTAACGACTTGTTTAATGCAGACGATGGCCCTTAGTGCCTTTCTGGCGGAGGCCTATGAGAATAGGCTCGCCGAGCAGGCCGCCTCGATTAACTTCCTCCAGGGGTGCCGAGAGTCCAGCTCGCAGATCCAGTCTACCCGTCTCCACGGGCTCGAGAAGGAGCTGAGAGATGAGAAGGCCCGATCTGCGGCGTTGGAAGAGGAGGCGGTGGGGTTAAGAGCCCGGGCGGTCGAGGTGGCCAGTCTGCAGTCTGCACTAGAGGCCGAAAGGGACCGTGCTGCAGCTGGGTGGGATCGGGCGTTGGGGCTCGAGGAGGAGAACGGGCTCCTGAAGGGGGAGCGGGAGACACTCCGCTCCAGGGTGAAGGGGCTGGAATTCGCCATAGGCCGGGCCAAGGTGGCCGTGGCTGCGGAGAGCGATCGGGTGTCAGCCCGGTGGGACGCGCGGAACCGGAAGTGGTCCGCGAAGATGGAGAAGATCCGCGCCCACCTGGACTGGCGCCGCCGGGCCTTAGAGCCTCACCTTCTGTACAGCCAGGTGACCGGCGTAAAGGCCTGCCTCAAGAGGATGGAAGCAGATGACGGGGTGTCGGTACCGTTCTACCGGTATCAGAAGCTGGACGAGGACGAGGCGGCATTCGGTGCCGTACTGGACGGGATGGACTTTCCGGATTTGACCTCGGAGGATCTGGAAATCCCTCTGGACCGTGCTCACGGCGTTCTGCTTGAGCACATTAAACCCGTCGCTCCCTCTAGCACCCCCGTGGTGGATCTGACCCTGGAGGCTCCGCCGGCTGCTGAGGACGTTCTTGCGGTCGCTGAGACCGTCCAAGCAGATCCCTCGATCCCGTCTGCTGACGAGGGAGTCCCCGAAGCTGCTGGGATTGTGCAAGCAGATCCCTCGGTCCTGTCTGCCGTCGAGGCCGGTACGGACGCGCCGTCCGGTGAGACCGGAACCGACGTGCCACCCGGTGGAGCCGTGGTTGGGGAAGAGGGGGCTGGGCAGCCCTTCCTTGGTGAGTACGGGACCAACGCGAGGATGGTGGCCCCGGCTGATTTAGATGGTACCCGTGCTGACGGGAGTGAAGACCGACCGGCCGATGCGGCCTTGTAAAAACTTTTTCCTTTTTGTTTTCTTCTTTTTGTAGAGACTGGGCCGTAGGCCGTTTCTTTTTGTAAGGACTGGACCGTAGGCCGTTTATGTAATGACTAGGCCGTGGGCCCTTTTAATGATGACAAGGCCGTTGGCCCTCTTTTTTTTTTTTTTTTGTATAAGTGCCATTTCGAGGCTTTTTTGATTGATAGAGTAGGTCGTAGACCGTACTCTGTCAAGTAAGCAGGTCGTGGACCGTGCTCTTGTATTGGGTGCGAGGTAATCTCGGCTTAAAGCACTTATTGCTTGTGTACCTTGTTTTTTTGGTGCGGGTAGCGAGCCCGGCTTTAGAGACACTTAATGCTTGTGTGTCTAGTAGAGGTGCGGGCCCTGGGGCCCGGCTTTGGCACTTATAACTTGTGTGCCGGGGAGAGCGAGCACCGGAGCTCGGTCCCCTTTTTTTTTTGTAGTGCGAGCATTTGGAGCCCGGCTTCCTTTTTTTTTTTTTTTTGTAGTAAGAGCGTTTGGGGCTCGGCTTTTTTTTTTTTTTTTTGTAGTGCGAGCGTTTGGAGCTCGGCTTCTTTCTTTTTTTTCTTTTTGTAGTGCGAGCGTTTGGAGCCCGTTTTTTTTTTTTTTTTTTTTTTTTTTTGTAGTGCGAGTGTTTGGAGCTCGGTTTTTTTTTTTTTTTTTTTTTTTTTTGTAGCTCGGGAGCGTCTTCCTTTGTAAAAAAGGTTTTACTGAGCCCTGGTTAGGGGTTGCCTACGTACCCTTTAGTATAAGGGATCAAGCCAGTCGTAGTTCGATTGTTTACAAAAGCGGAGAGCGGAATGGAGGCCGGGGGCTTAGTAGTAGAAGAGCTTGAGGTTGATCGAGTTCCATGAGCGCGGGATGGCGTCGCCGTTCATCGTGACTAGCTCGTAGACGCCGGGTTTTACGACTTTGGAGATAAGGTAGGGGCCCTCCCAATTGGCACCGAGCTTGCCTGCGTTTAGCTCGACGGTGGTTTCGAAGACCTTGCGGAGGACCAGGTCGCCCTCGGCGAGAAACCGGCCTTGAACCTTCTTGTTGTAATATTTGGAGGCGAGCTGCTGGTAGTTCTGGATTCGGAGCAGGGAATGGTCCCGCTGCTCTTCAAGGAAATCCAGCTCGCTGAGTAGGATGGCGTTGTTCAGTGCGGGTTGCTGGGTGAGCATAGCGCGGCGAGGAGTGGGGAGCCCGACTTCGGATGGGGCCATTGCTTCCATGCCGTGGGAGAGGTTGAACGGTGTTCGGCCAGTCGATGTCTTTGGTGTTGTGCGGTGGGACCAGAGGACTCCATCGAGCTCGTCGGCCCAGGACCCTTTCTTGTTATCTAGTCGCTTTTTCAGGCCGTCGAGGATGGTCTTGTTGGTGGCCTCGGCTTGTCCGTTCCCCTGGGGGTACCTCGGAGTGGACTTACTTAGTCTGATTTTCCACTTCGCGCAGAAGTCTTCGAAGAGGGCCGATGTGAACTGGGCACCGTTGTCGGTGACGATCTCGTACGGGAGCCCGTGCCGGCAGATGATGAACTTCCAGACGAACTTTCGGACGTCCTCTGCCTTGATCTTGGCGTATGATTCGGCCTCGACCCATTTGGTGAAGTAGTCGGTCATGACTAAGAGGAAGCGCTTTTGGCGAGATCGGGGAAGGGGCCCGACTATGTCCATGGCCCATCGCATGAAGGGGTAGGGTGCCACCGCAGTGGCGAGGAGCTCGGTTGGACAGTGAATGAGGGGACCGTGGCGCTGGCACTTCTCGCACCGGGCTGCGAATTTTTCGCAGTCTTGGAGCATTGTCGGCCAGTAGTGGCCTTGGTTCCGTATTCTCAGGGCGAGAGCCCGGCCACCGGAATGGTTTCCGTCGGCGCCTTCGTGCATTTCCTTCATCACGTCGATGGTTTCCTGCCCGTGGAGGCAGGCGAGCAGGGTTCCCGAAGCGCTCCATCAGAACAGATTGCCGTCCAGCATCGTATATTGGGCACACTTCTTTCTTAGCCGCCGGGCGGCCCATCGGTCTGGGGGGTGAATGCCGTCTGCGATGTACAGCAGTAGGTCGACTCGCCAGTCTGGCAGTTCGGGCTCGACCGGGGGTGGTGGTAGAACTTCGGGAGGTGGTGTTCCTTCGTCCGCGGCCTGGGGGTTGATCAAGTAGGCCCCCTTTGGCAGCTCGATGCTGGGGAAATCGATGATATCGACCGGGATCACTCGTCGTTGGGCCGGGGCCGAGGTGGATCCTAGCGCGGCGAGGGCATCTGCGGAAGTGTTATCGCCTCGGGGGATCTTTGTCAGGGTGAACTCGGCAAAGTCTGCGGCCAAGCCTTGGGTCACCGTGAGGTAGGCATCCATGCGATCGTTCTTGGTCTCGTACTCCCCGCTGAACTGATTGGCGACGAGCTGGGAGTCGCAGTAAGCCCGGATTTTCTTCGCGCCGACCTCCTTTGCTAGGCGCAGGCCGGCGATCAGATCTTCGTATTCTGCCTCGTTGTTTGATGCCGGGAAGGCCAGGCGGAAAGACTGCTCGAGGATCTCCTTGGTTGGGGTTTCGAGGCGTATGCCAATGCCGGACCCGTGCTTGGAAGCCGATCCGTCGACATGCAGAGTCCACACCTCGGGCACTTCGCTGACTGCCAGCTCGGGTGCTAACTCGACTAGGAAATCGGCCAGGGCCTGCGATTTGATCGCGGTCCGGCCTCGGTACTCGATTTCATACTCGCTCAGCTCAACGGCCCACTTCATTATCCGGCCCGATCGGCTCGGGCTGTGGAGGATGGTTCTGAGGGGGTAGGTGCTTAGGACGGCAATCGCATGGGATTGAAAGTAAGGCCGGAGCTTTCTAGCTGCGACGACCACTGCCAAGGCGAGCTTCTCCAGAGTCGGGTACCTGCTCTCCGCGTCGTCAAGGGATTTGCTGATGTAGGAGATGGGTTTTTGGTCACCCCGGTCTTCCCGCACTAGCACGCCGTTGACTGCTGACGTGGAGATGGCGACGTAGAGGTAGAGGATTTCGCCTTCTTCTGGCTTGGACAGGACGGGGGGAGTGGATATGTACTCCTTCAGCTGTCGGAGGGCGTCCTCGCATTTGTCGTCCCACTCAAACCGCTTGTTAGCCCGGAGCAGTTGGTAGAACGGGAGACACTTGTCGGTAGAGCGGGAGATGAACCGATTTAGTGCGGCGATTCTCCCGGTGAGCCGTTGTACTTGACGCGTGCTCTCCGGGGATTTGAGCTCGATGATAGCTCGGATCTGCTTGGGGTCGGCCTCGATCCCGCGCTGGGTGATGATGTACCCGAGGAATTCGCCCGATGTGACGCCGAAGGAACACTTGGCCGGGTTCAGCTTCATGTTGTATTCGTTCAGCGTTCGGAAGCAGGACCGGAGGTGAGTCACGTGGTCGGTTGCCACCAGAGACTTCACCAGCATGTCATCTATGTATACCTATTTGGTCGGCGAACATCCGGTTGACGAGCCGTTGGTAGGTGGCCACGGCGTTTTTTAGTCCGAAGGGCATTACCTTGTAGCAGTAAATGCCTCGGTCCGTGATGAACGCGGTCTTCTCCTGATCATCGGGGTGCATGGGGATTTGGTTATACCCCGAGAAGGCATCCATGAAGGAGAGTAGCTCGTTTCCTGCGGTGGCTTCGACGACCTGGTCGATTCGGGGGAGGGGGAAGCTGTCCTTAGGGCATGCCTTATTGAGGTCGGTGAAATCCACGCAGACCCTCCATTTTTACGCTCTTCTTCTTGACTACCACTGGGTTGGCTAACCAGTCCGGGTATCTCACCTCGGTGATCGAGCCGGCCGCGGTGAGCCTCTCTACCTCATCATTGACCGCTTGGGCGCGCTCCGGGCCAAGCTTCCGCCGCTTCTGCTTGACCGGTCTGCAGGTCGGATCCACGTTGAGCTCGTGGCTGCACGTGTTCGGGTCAATGCCGGGCATGTCGCCAGTTGACCAGGCGAAGGTGGAGACGTTCTGCCCTAGGAACTCGACCAGCTCTTGCTTGATGCTCTCGTCGAGGTCGGTGCCGATGCCGACGCAGCGGGCGGGGTCGCGTGGGTCGATGTTGACCTGGGTGACAAGGTCCCGCCCGGGGAGGTCCTGGGCGCCGAGCTCGCCGGGCTGAAGCGCATTGATGGTCAAGCAGGCCGGCGCGGCGCGGCGCAGCTTGTGCTCGATGGCGAAGCAGGCGCGTGAGACCCTCTGGTTACTCCTAAGAGTGTATGTGCCGGCCTGGTTGGGGAACTTGAGGGACTGATGGTACGTCGACGTGACCGCCCTCATCGAGTGCAGCCAGGGGGTTCCAAGGATGATGTTGTAGATCGGGGTGGTGTCGAGGACCACGAACTTGACGATTTTCGTCACCCGACCTACGTAGTCCGGCAATTCGATGGTGCCGATTCCGTTGACGGTGTCCCCGGCGAAGCCGGTTAGAGGGATGGAGTGCGGCTTGATCTCGACCCCGTTCAGGTTCATCCTGGCGAGGGTGTCCTTGAAGATGAGGTCGACCGAGCTGCCCGTATCGACGAGGACTCGGTTAACGTCGCAGTCGGCTACGCGGACTTGTACGACGAGGGGGTCGTTGTGGGGCTGGTGGACCCCGGCCGCATCGGCCTCAGTGAAACATATCCCCCATTTGCTCGTGTCCTGGGCGTCGATCTCCGGCCCGGAGTGCCACTTCAGGGATGCGTCGGTCCTCCTCTCGTGACGCTTGATGGACCGCACTGAGTCGTTACACGAGAGGAGGCCTCCCATGATCATCCCTATCAGAGTGCGGGCCGGGGGAGGCGATCTACCTGTTTCCCGGTCTCGCGAGGGAGATCGTCGCCGCCGGTCGTCGTTCTGGGCGCGGTGGTAGGGCCTAGCCCGGTTATCCTCGCGACCTTGGTTGTCGCGGGGTTGATCGTGATCGCCGTCCCGAGCATGCGGTCGCAGCCGCTCAGGGACGCTGATTTCTCCCCGCTGAAATTGTTTCAGCAGGACCTCTTGGAGGGCGCGGCAGTGAGAGGTCGGATGCCCCTTTCGCCGGTGGAAGTCGCAGAAGGCCGTCCTGTCGTAGGGCTCATCTGGTCGGAACTCCCTATCGCTCGGCTCGTCGGGACGCCGATCCTGCTGGTCGGGATCCCGTACATATTTGTTCCAAGGCAACCCTGGCGCGGGGCCGGTGGGAAATATGGGACCGCGCAGACGGGGGCCGGAGGGCGGTCCGCTGACCAGGAATGCGGCGGCCTGCTTTCCCTTGCTGCGCTGGTACTCGTCATCGTAGTGTTGACGAGGCTCCTGGTACCTTTCCTGAGGCCGCTCCTTTGGGACCGGGGCTTTGTGAGGGGTGCTGTTTCTCGACTCAGCTGCCTTCTCCTCCTCGAGCTCGACGAAGAGTCCAGCGCGGTGCAAGGCGTCTTCCAGCGAGCGCGGCCTGTTAAGCTTCATGTCGTCTTTGAAGGCCGAATCGGCCCGCAGTCCCTTTCTCAGAGCGGGGAGCGCTGACTCGTCAGTCACGTTGCTCTGGGAGGCCGTGGCCTTGAAGCGCTCGATGAAGGACCTGAGCGATTCCTTTGCTCCCTGGTTCATTGCCCAGAGGTCCGCGCTGGATGCGGACTGGCGGATGTAGATGGAGTAATGCTCGAGGAAGGTGGTCGACAGGTCCCTGAAGCTGTCGATGGAGTGCGTCTTTAGCCGAGAGAACCACGTGAGGGCCGGGCCGGTGAGGTTCTCCACGAAAAGCTGGCAGTGAGCGGCTTCGCGCTCGTCTGGTGAGAAGTGGCGGCGGCCCATGGCGATGGTGAACGCCGTCAGATACTGGGCCGGGTCGGTGGTGCCCGCGTAGGGCTGTAGCTTGAGCTTTCCGAGGTGCTGGAGTGGGACGGAGGCGATCCGGCGGGTGAACGGCGTGTTCTGCGTCTCTCTGAGGACGCGATCGATTTCCGGGGCCGCGCTGGTGGCTTGGTGGATTTTGGAGGACATCGCACGGATGGTCTCCTTCATAGCCTCGAACTCCGCATCTCTTGAGCGCTCCGCGCTGGATCAGAGATGGTGGGCTTCGTCGCCCGGGTGGCTTCCTACGGCCGGGACGAAACGTCCGTCCGGCCCTTCGGATCCAGACGGCGAGTCGCTCGGTCGGCTTGTCCGGAAGCGGGGGGTTTCTTCCCGAGAGACCGGTTCTCTGGGATGGACGTCGGGGTACCCGACATTGTCCGACCGGTCACGGGAGGCCCCTAACGTGGCGAACCGTTGGTCGGTGGCTCGCGTTAGCTCATCGATCCGGGCGAGCAGGGTCTGCATCACGACGGACGGCGTGGGCTGGTCTTCCGATGCTCGTGGCGCGTTATGGGCGGCGGAGCCGTCGGAATGAGCGGGTGCTGAAGCCGGGGGCGGGGCCCTGGAGAATTGCTCTCGAGGAATCGCCTGGTTGGCAGCTGCTCGGGCTGACGACGGAATGGTCGCCGTCGTTCGAGTCGTTGGCGGGGCCGTTGTCGGGGCCTGGGCCGTTGTTTGGGCCAGAGTGTCCTGGTCTGACAACACTCTTGGGGTCGGAATTGCCATCTTGGGGGCGGTGGTGGTTGAACTGCTCCGTGCGTATAGAAGAATCTCGCCCCTCCTTCTAGCGCCAATTGTTGATCCCACGGATCACTAAGTGTGTTTAAAGAATGATTAGGAGACGGGAGGTGAGATTTTCGTTAATGGAGCAATTTAACCACAATTAAGACAGGTCGGGAGAAATATGAGTAGGCCGGGGGCCGTGTTTCGTTTTATTGATGAAAGAGAAGCAAACGCTTTTGAATTACGAACTGGTTCCGAAGGACGTCCAGTTCGGCGTTCTAAAGTGTTGTCTCGTTACAAAGATAGAGAGGTCGGGTGACTTGTGGTAGGTGAGAGAGTAAAAATCCCAGTCCCCCTCATTAATGACATATGAGGGGTATATATAGTCGGGGTCGGCTTCCTGCTCCCCGGGATCTCGGGCCACGTGTCGTCTACGGCCTCTTTTGCGGGTAAGGTGGCCTAGGAGGCGTGTCCCGGCTTTCGAGGAGAGAGGTCATAATGAGCTCGGCGTGGCGTGTTACAGAGCAATGCACTGTTTCACCAACTCTGCTCCACCTGCTCCCTCCTGCCCTTGTCAGCTCTGCAGGGTTGGTGGGACGTCGGGTCGAAGGCACGTCTCTACGCGGGTAGGGTACTGCCTTACCAACTCCCACGCGCCTACTCTTCTGACACTTCCTGCTCTGGCGGGGCATCAGCGCGGGCCCGGGGTACGTTGCTCTCAGGTCGGCTACCGAGCTGAAGAGTGGTCTTGCAGGTCGGTGATATTAAGTCCGGTGACCGCACCGAAGAACGGCCTTTCCTAAGATGGGCCTAACTAATTGGGGGTGCTAGGCCCACCTCCAACATCTAATTTAAAATAATCTCATTAGGTTTTGTAGGATTCGAACGAATGTGGTGGATCATGCCAGACGAATACGGTATTTCATGTCTTTTTGAAATTAGGTTTTGAATTTGCTATATTTACAGGTTTACTTCATGTCCCTGAACTTTAGTCCCATTTATTGAAGCTAGTTTCAGTTCGCAGTTTACAGTGGATTTTTTATGTTTTCACATTTGATCGAAGTTTTAAAGGGGAATAATATATCCATTTTGATAATCGTCGTATATATGTTTGAGTGTAACTGAGAAAGTAAGGGAACATGGAGAATGGTTAAGATATATATTTTGGTCTGATATCATAGGAACTTTGAAGAACATAAAAGAGACGATACATCACGGATAATTAAACGTAGTTATTAATCACTAGCAAACCATATGTCCTCCTGATTTATTATTGGCTTCTTAGTTCCTTCAGGATCTTCTCAGTTAATACTGTAAAAAAAAAAAAAAAAAAGAATAAGTATGACTGAGATTATTGTTTTTTGATTTCGTTATGAATAATTAGAGAGGTGTTTTTACCTGTCGCAGTTGGTGGAAGGGCTGATCGTGTAAGGGAGATTAACACCACATTTAGCAGGCAAAGACCGAGCATTGTTGAGGTTGTTAGAAGAGAAGGAGACTCCTCCGATTGCATTTTTGATGCAACGACAGACGCTCCGACGGTCCACAGTGGTTTGAGCCTGACCGTTGAGCATTCTGATACCGTTGCAGCAGGTGGATGGGACGTTTCCGCCTTGAACCACGTAGGATATGCAAGGGTAAAGCTCTGAAACCACGGAGTTGCAAGACACGGCTGCTTCACCACAGTGCAAAGCAAGAACTAGGCACACGGCTAGTAAGAGAGATCTCATGTTACTTTCTGTTTTTTTTTGTTTGTCTTGTGGTTTTTGTGTGTTTTGTTGGTTAGTGTTAGAGAATTGAGAGGTTATATATATAGATGGAAAGAGTTTGGCGTTGGTAGTTGACGAGGAGTGATTGCTAGGACAGAATTGGTTGTGGATGAATTTAATGTTTACCTTCAACCAATTAAGACCCAACCCTCCTGATTCAATTGCATTGTATGTATCTAACAGTATTTGTTTCGTTTTTTAAAAAAATCCAATTAATTCCCATATTAACCAATTCCAAAGGACTTACTGAGTTGAAAATTATTTTTTAATTTATTTTTTTACATTCAAAAATTGAAAATTGATCATGTATAAAGTTTGGACACAGAGTAGGCTGTCGTAATATGTCAGTAATGACAAGGAAAATAGCGGAATTATGGGGGATGGATAGATCGCACTTCATATTTTGCATTAAACTCTATAGGAAGTGATGAGTAAGTGTATGGTGTTGTCGCTACAAGTAGTTAAGATAGCACAAACATGAAGGAGCATCTTCTAGTACCATGAGCTGTGTGCCGAATTAATTCATTGCTAAGAAAGCCGTTTTTGTTTGGTTTCCAAACTCATGTAGCTTACGTAGTGGTCCCAAACTCCCAATCAAGCCCATAGGGAAATAAATATGGTTTAAATATGTTCGATTTAACCCATCTTTTAACCAAACCCTGATTCATAAGAAAGAACCATACAGTACATTCAGTTCGATTCCGACTTCTACAACTTGTATTTATGAATATTCAATTGAATACCAAAATATTTTAACTAGGGTTTCAAAATCAAATAACACTATATTTTGACAATGATTTCATTTCAAAAATAGCACAATAACTTGATTGAATTTCTGAATCAATTATAAAATAAATCCCCATTGAAATTATATATGTTCGTGAGGTTGTTTACTAGATTTTCAATACCATCTGGTTGAAAACTTTAATCAAAATTCTCTAAATAAAATTTTAGACAACTTTATCACACTATTATAGATGAACCTTCCATAAATGATATTTTAGACAACTTTACCATCTGGTCCGTATTTTTTTTGTAGGCTTTAGTTTTCATCAATGTTCAAAAAATCGCTAGGCGGTAGTTAGGCTTGTGATGGGGACTAGAGCCTAGGCGGATTAATCGGGGCCTAGGCCCCGTCTAGGCGTTAACGAATTTTTTTATTAATATATTATATATTTTATATTTATATAATATATATATTTAAAGTTTTTAGTGTTTCATTTGAAAATTACATTGGTAAATTTTTTTTTTGGATATAAAAAAAAGAAAAAACCCACTGTTAAATCATATCTATATATATAAAGGAGAATGATTCAAAGTTAGTAATTTGCAAGATCGCGACACGTGTCGAGTTAATCCATTAGATTTTGACACGTGTAAAAAAAATATCATTTAGATTTCGACACATAATATTAACAATAAAGAAAAAAACTATAATCTAAACTTAATCCTAAAAATAAAGTTAGCACCCAAAAAAAAAGTTGTTTTTAGATTAAGAAAAATTTGTTAAAGGTTTTTTTTATTTAACAATAAAGGAAAAAATATAAACTAGACTTAATCCTAAATGTAAAGTTAGAAAAAATGAAAATAAAAGTTGCTTTTAGATTAAGGAAATTGATCTTAAAGTTTTTTTAAAAAATGAAAAACAAAATTCCTATTTTGATTTTTAATTGATAAAAGCTAAATTTTTTAAAAAGGAGATACAAAATTTTTTATTTTGATTAAGGAAATTAAAAAAATGAATACAATTCTATAAGGAAAATGAATTTTAATTCATCAACTCTATATACATAAGTACGTATTAATCGCTTGATAAGTAAAAATCAAAGTTAAAAAAATTAAAATCGATTAATTAAAAAACTTAAAAATTCTGAAAATTCAAAGTTGAAAATTTAATCTTAAAAGATAAAGTTACTAAAAACTAAAATTAAAAGTTGAAAATTAAATTTATCCTAAAAGGTAAAATTAATATTAAAAAAAACATTCTTTAGGTTTTCTCTTTAGAATAAGAAATTAATCATAAATTGAAAATAATTATAATTTTCCACCTCTATATAAACCATAATTTGGTAGTGTGTCAATTACACACCAAAAAATTAAAAACCCAATAATCGTATCCAAAACTATTTACTGTATCTTTTCACCAAATTTTTCTTTTAAACTATTAATTTATTTCATCGTAAACTTTGTTTCTAAATTTATGTATTATATATTTTCACGGGTGATCTAATTTGATTTTGATTTTTGTTTTTAATTTTTTTAATAAGTTATAAAATATTAAATTATAAATCCGCATATATGCGGATACTTATCTAGTTCTAAAATAAAGTTCTTTAAATGACATCACATTGAAAAATCAAAAACAAATTAATTAAAAATAACTAAACCATGTATTAAACCGATTTGAACGACTAAACCAATTTTTCCCGATTTGATCCGACTAGAACCGACTAAACAGGAATACCGATTTTTCTCAGCGATTTTACTAAAATCGGATCGGCCAGGTCCGAACCAGCGCCTAACCGTGCGCCTAGACCAATTTTTTGAACAGTGGTTTTCATCATATATAATTCTTCCATGCTTTCTGCTTAGCCTTTTTCGCATGGACCGGTTACTACTTTGGTAAATAAGACTATTGTTGTTAACATTTAGGAATAATAATCAAAATCACTTTGGACAGTTTACATTAAAGCACAAAGCAATTTCATTTCCTCTGGCAGTCGGAAGCAATGAGGAACTCTCGGATAGTAACTGCATCAAACAGCTGACGATACACCAAAATACATATGAACAAGGACGTCGCAGTAGAGAACTTTTGAAACTTGACCTCAAGCCATCATCTTTCGTTCCGGATTATGTCTCATAACATGCGACATGTTACATCAGCTCTTCTAAAGGAAAGTTCCCTACTTTTGACAATTCTGGCTCTTCAAATAGTTCTACAGAGTAACAGAAACATGTTAGAGATAAGCTGTGATCAGAGCCACGACACACTGACTAACTTGCCCCTGTTTCTATTCCCTAGCTGTTATTCTTTCAATTTTCTCTTTAATCTCGTCATTCGTTACTATTCTGGTCTCTATATGAATCTTCAGTATGCATCTACTTGGCTAGTATTAACTTCTTCAACATATATGCCTCATTAATAGAAACTCTGATATGAATTAATCCCCTTCTTGACTGATGTCCTCAGACAAAAAAAAACTAAACTAGCCATAGAAGAAAAAGAGATCTCTTGTGAATCTGTGATAAAGCAATCTAGCCAGCAAAGGTCTAACTAGGAAATAGCTATAGTTTAAGATAATGGTCTGCAAATATTCCAATTCCGTTGGCCAGTGTTCTCTGCTGAGTTAGTTAAATGCAGGAGGAGAAACAAATAATACCTGGCGGCAGAAATCCAAGAAAGCTTCATCGATCGATTCTGGCAACTCGGTATCTCAGCTTCCTATTATGATTATCCTGAAAGAACCAATCAAGATGTTATATTGGAACAACCTGTGGCACTTTGCTATACAACAATCAATAGCAATTCTTGGCTTTATCGACAAAACTTGGATTTTAAATTCTTAGCTGTTTTGTACCAGTCCAAGTAGCCTAGCCGAGCTCTTCTCAACCTCCGAAGCCAAACTCTCGACCTTAGCCAGCATTCTCTCATACATTTCTTCAATCCCGCCTGTGTAGTTGGCAGCTTCAGCTCCAATTAAGCGTTTCAAGTTTCCCACTTGTAACCCATCTGCTAATGCATCCATCTCCTTCTGATCCTTCACTGCTTGTTTCTTCGCACTTAAAGACCCTTCGTCGCGGTCCACATTCATGGCCGAGCTACTCAACTCGCAGATCAACGCTGGAAATCCCGATTTCGGACTAAACGAACCGTAATGGTCGCGAAACGCCGGTCCGATGTTGACTATGCCAAGAGATCTCGGTTCGAACCGTTGGTTCGAGGAGCGGAATTGGTACGCACGGTACTCGTGCGTGTGAATTAACTGGTCTGTCGATGGCGTAGTAAGAATGATGAACACGCAGGAAGCCATGTTCGTCGATTTAGGGTTTTCCGAGTCCTCGATCGGTAGGTGAAATTGAGATGAGAGAGATGACGCGACGGCTAGCTCTCTCATAGAAGGACGGTTTGCGGTTTTCCTGCGGGCGGAGAACCAGCCAAGCAGGCGGTCCGGCGAGTCGACTCGAAGGGAGTCGATCCGACGCGAGTCAACTCGGCCAAGCGGATCATAAAAGGAGACAGTCTTACCAGAGCAGAGAAAGCTTGTAACGGTGGCGACAATTTGATCAGATGAGGAAGTCGAGGCGACCGATTCTGCCGGAGAATCGTCGGATAGGTTAGTGGAGACGATCCGATGGATTTGGCCGAAGATCAAGCCATCGACGTCACCGGGAGAGGAGGACGCTCGTTGAATCAGTGATGCCAATGTTGGACCTGAAATATCGATTCTCTCTAGAGAGAGATCGTCCATGGCGACGAGAAGAACACAAAAGAGGGAAAGATGTGAAGTCACTGCTGAAATCTCCGTGCAAGTCTAGATTTACCCATTAAGACAACGTGGCGTTTGGTGTTTCAACGGGTGGTTAGCGTGTCGTTTTTGTGAATGAAAAACGGCATAAATTCAACACTTGAAGCCCGTTATTCACCTGAGCCCAATCAAATAGAAAAAAGACATTTTAAAGAAAATATGAAAGGTCAAATATTAGTTCCTTAATCTTCTGCTTTAATGTAGCGACGGTGTTTACAAGTGTGGCCATATTATTTCTGTTTGCAAATCACAAGGAAGAAAACAACTCTTTAGTTAGAAAACAAACAAAAAACCACTCTTAGTTCGGGAGTTTTGAAGAAGAAGAAGAGAGGAAAAATCAAAAGATGGTGCATCCCTTGGTTGATAGAGCCACAAGCGATATGCTTATTGGTCCTGATTGGGCCATGAACCTCGAGATATGCGACATGCTTAATCATGAGCCTGGGTAACACCTTTTTCACTTGTTTTTTGTTTTTCTATGATCGGTGATGAATCCATGATCCGATGTGATCTTAAAGGAACCAATTTTGTTGGGTTTGGCCTAACATGTTAAACGTATATATCTCGGTTATACTGCATTTGTGTTAATTATTGGATTTATGGATGGTTCATTTCACATTTGGATTTGATGTTTTTTGGTTCTATACCAAATTTTCTTTTTTCAATGATAAGTGATTGTGTGTTTGTAGGCAAACGAGAGAGGTTGTGAGTGGCATAAAGAAAAAGCTTAGTAGTAGGACTTCCAAGGTTCAGCTCTTGGCTCTTACTGTAAGTTCTATTTTGCCATTAATGTTTCGGTTTGGTTTTGTTTAGTGATTTAGAGTATTGGTTTCGCCTTTGTTTTTTTGGCTGAATAAGAATTAAGTTCGTCATATATATGAAGGAATAAAAGTTCTTTAGATATTTACTTGTTTTCTTTGTTTTTGCTATTGTAGTTGCTAGAGACAATAATAAACAATTGTGGGGAACTTATTCATATGCAAGTTGGAGAGAAGGATATTCTTCATAAGATGGTGAAGATGGTCAAAAGGAAGGTCAGGCTATGGTTCTTTTTAACTACAGTATTGTTTTATCCATTAACATTTTATAATCACATGCACCAAACTTATAATGTTGTTTGTTACACTTATAGCCTAACATCCAAGTGAAGGAGAAGATATTGATACTTATAGATACTTGGCAAGAGAGCTTTTCAGGTCCACAAGGAAGACATCCACAATATTATGCAGCATACCAAGAATTGTTGGTATGTTTCTTTCTCTTTTTGCCCATTTAAAGACTTAATTGGTTCGAATTTCAGGATTTCGTTTTTATCTATTTGCAGCGTGCAGGAATGGTATTCCCTCAAAGACCTCCAACCACACTCAGTTCAGGACAAACTGCTCCTTCGACAACGTATCCTCGGAATTCTCGTAACGCTAGACAAGAAGCTAATGATACTTCAACAGAGTCTGAATTTCCAACTTTGAGGTGTTTATCTTAATTATCTCCCTATTACTTTCTAGGATATATTGAAAATAAAAGATTGATAAAATTAAAGAAGCATTGTTTTTTTGTTGAAGTTTGACAGAAATTCAAAATGCAAGAGGAATTATGGATGTCTTAACTGAAATGTTGAACGCAATAGATGGAAACAACAAAGAGGTATTATCTTTTTGACATCCAAATTCTGAAAAGAATTGTATATAACCTTTTGGTAACATTGGATCTACCATATGAATTACTTTTGTTTTTTTTTCTAAATTTTTGCAGGGACTTAAACAAGAGGTTATTGTAGATCTTGTTAGCCAATGTCGCACCTATAAACAAAGAGTAGTACACCTTGTAAACTCTACATCGTAAAGACCTAAACTTTTACCTTCAAAATTTTGTTTTAAAACTCAATTAATTTTGACGAATATACTATTTGTATACCCATTTTGGTTTATGTGTCAGAGATGAATCGTTGCTTTGCCAAGGCCTAGCCTTAAATGACGATTTGCAGCGATTACTTGCGAAGCACGAAGTCATCGCTTCTGGTAACATGATGATAGAAAAGGAAGACAAATCTAAAAAAGAAGTTGCCAAGGACGCAACTCAGATCATAGATGTTGGTTCAAGGTAGGAATCAGCTCTAGTTATTCAATGTTTTATTTTTCCAAGGAATCACTTAGAAGAGGAAAGATACCTGTGAAGCAAGTTGCGCTACATAGGCGGTGGTTTAGGATTTTAAGGTTTAAAGACTTAAAGGTTGTGTATTACGTACATTCTAATAATGTTTTGAACTTATTTTGCAGTGAAACCAAAGATGGTAGTGTTGTGGCTTCTTCAACCAATGGTCCAAAAATAGATCTTCTTAGTGGAGATGACTTTGAGATACCGAATGCAGAAAACTCACTGGCTCTTGTTCCTCTTGGACCTCCACAACCAAGTAGTCCCGTAGCAACGCCAGATAATTCAATCGTCTTAATAGACATGTTATCAGATAATAACTGCGAAAGCTCGACCCCAACTTCGAATCCACACTCGCATCATCAGGTGGTGCAACAACACTACTCAAATGGATTTGGACCACTGCATCAAGAGCAATCTTTTTATGGACAAGGGTCATCTGGTCCTGTCTGGAATCTCCAAATTTCCCAACAGCCATCATCTCCTGCCTACGGAAACCAACCCTTTTCGCCTACCTTTAGCCCGCCCGCTTCTCCTCACTATGGTACTCATCTACTACTCTGCTTAATATGTACCCGAGTACATCTTGGGCTAAAAACTCAATACTAACCCTGAGTGGTTTATTGCTGAAAAAAAGGACAAAACAACAATGTTTTAGCACTACCTCCACCACCATGGGAAGCTCAATCTCCAAGCTCTAGCCCTCAATACTCTCCTACTCATCCGATGCAAGTGACTCAAGTGGTCATCACCACGCACACTCACCAGCCACTCGGTTACAACCCTCAAGGTGGCTCTCCTCATGCTACCAACAACAACATGTTCGGTATGTTCCTCCCTCCAATGACAGGAGGCCAGATGCCACCCTTTGGCCACAACCCAAACAACCATCATAATCCTAATACCATGTACGGAGGCTACGGAGGACAACCTCAAGGCCAACCGCAACCGTATCTTGTAGAACAACAAATGTACGGAATGTCTCTTCAAGAAAATGGAACCAACCATACTAATCCCTACCAAGTATCTTCTCATCCTTCTCCTCTTAATCATTCACCAATGGTGAAACCTATGAACAAGAAACCAGAGGACAAGTTGTTTGGGGATCTTGTTGACCTCTCCAAGTTCAAGAAACCCACTTCCGGACGAGCCGGTAGTATGTAAAACCCA
Organism: Eutrema japonicum; assembly: GCA_030161315.1. Taxonomy (NCBI): domain Eukaryota; kingdom Viridiplantae; phylum Streptophyta; class Magnoliopsida; order Brassicales; family Brassicaceae; genus Eutrema; species Eutrema japonicum. The sequence goes on along the minus strand of BSQW01000002.1, from coordinate 44,208,414 downwards.
CTTTTTTTTTCTACTTCAAAATTAGAGATTCCATTTTTTAATGTCGACTTTGATAAAGAATACCAATTTTTTTGAAAAAATAAAGAAGTATTACACATAAAAAGACTTATTTAAACTTAGTTTCTTTACAATTTTGTCGCTAAGTGAATAACATTATTTTTGTTCAATTTTCTATCCTATCTCGGTGTGTGTAATAAATATATAAAGCTTCGTCGAGGTTGAGATTCCCTCCCTCGTCTGCTTCATCAATGGAGGAAGACGACTCGATTTCAGCTGAATCACTCTCTCTCCACACTCTAGCTTGTATTAGGTCACTCATTATCAACACCGACACTTCCGACTCCGTAATTTCCTCGGTGTTCGACTTTCTTACTAGTTTTCTGAGCCGAGACGACCCGGCGATTCTTCACCACGTCCTCAAGCTCCTCTCCGACCTTTCCTTTTGGAGAAAGGAATTAGCAACACAGATCTTCGACTCGGTCCTGTCCAATTTGCTCCGCCTCCAAAACTCCGCCGCCGATGCGAGCCACGGACGCGTCGCCGTGGAATCGCTTGCTGTTCTGGCGTCGTTATCCGAGATGAACCCTAGCATCGCCACCGCGCGTTCCAAAATCGACGGCGAGGTATTTGCGTCGATCTGCCTCGGAGCACCTGTATCTTCTCGGCTGTGGCTACTTAGGAACGCGGAGAGGTTCTATGTCCCGTCGTCCGTACTTTTCACCTTGTTTTTAGGGTTTACCAAGGATCCGTATCCTTACATCAGAAAAGTATCTCTGGATGGACTGGTTTATATATGTAAGGCTGGTGACTTCGATCACGCCCCTGCCGTACAAGGTTGCTATACTCGTGCTGTTGATCTTCTAGGCGATGCTGAAGATAGCGTCAGATCTTCTGCAGTTCGTGCCGTAAGTTTTTTCTGATTGATGAAATTGCGGTTGAAAGTATTGTTATAAGCTGGAAAATCCGATCATACCTAGTTGGGGTTGGCAACTTTTTGAATGTTCAGGTCAGTATGTGGGGCAAAGTGTTGATAGCATCTAAGGTAGAGACGAACAGAAGAGAGTGTACAGATGCTGTGTTTCTCCAGGTAACTAGCTCCTCTCTCTCTCTGGCCTGTGCAGCATTGGAAGTCCATACGACTACCAATTGTTTTTTCGAGTTTGGAAGTATTGTTATACCTAGTTACAAATTGATTTAGCATAAAGGCGGACGTTTTTGATTGTATTTGCAAATGAGAAACTGAGTAGCCACTTAACAATTTCTGTGGCGAAGTCTTTATCAGATTGTTTCTCAGTGATCTTGAGGAACTACAATAACCAAATGCCTGATGTTTTCTTTTAAACATGCTTTCAGCTTTGTTCTATTGTGAGAGATATGAGTGTAGACGTGAGGGTTGAGGTCTTCAAGGCATTTGGGATAATAGGAACTGCATCAGAAAGCATTATACTGCAAACACTTTCCAAAAAAGTATTGGGAGCCGGAAAAGGGAAGAAACCGCAGAATCATCTTTCGAATGAATCAGCTAATGTCGCTGCTGCAGCTGGAGTTTTCATCCATGGTTTTGAAGATGAATTCTACGAGGTACTCTTATGATGATAAATTTCCTTTGTTGTCTTGTTTGTGCAAACCTGTGAAGTAGGTTTTGTAGAAAAAAAACTCAGTTGTTTTTTTCATTGTTTCTGGACTTATATATACGGCGTTTGCATGCATCATTCTGAAGGTACGGGAAGCTGCGGTTGACTCATTCCACTCCCTCTCAGTAAATTCTATCAAATTCCCAGATGAAGCTGTATACCTATTGATGGATATGCTATACGATGATTATATGGTTGTCAGGTTGAAATCTTTAGATGCATTGCATCATATAGCAGACTTGGGGAACTTGAAGATACAGGAAACTTATATGCCTGCCGTAAGTCACCATATCCTTTTGCCTTTTTTTTTTTCTATAGAGCTTGTTAGGTAAAAAGCTAATGAGAATGCAGATGCAATACTTCTCTAGCAATACTCCATAAATTTGGTGTCTTCTCTCGACTGATCCAGGTTTTGTGCAAATCACTTCCTGTGGTTGTAAGCCCGCTGAAGTAGCTTCAGTGAATTTTTTGCCGTCTAGGGCCTAAGCTTATTGAGGCATTAAGTGATTTTCTACCAAACTAATCTCGATGCCGCTGGCTCCATTTATTGTCTCTTGATTCTATTTGGCTATTTCTTTGTATGAGTTGTGATAAAGAGCTGCTGCTTGACTTTGCAGTTTTTGGATGCTATTGTTGATAGTTCTGAGAACATAAGAATTACGGCTAGAAACATTCTTAAATTGGCAAAGCTGCCTGATCTGAAGCTGGTCAACAAATGTGTTGATGGTGTCCTAAAAAGTTTAGAGATGTATCCACAGGTTGGCATACTTACCTACAAAGATCAAGTAGCTTCTGATTCCATCAATTTTTTTTTTTTTTCTTTTCTGGACGTCAATTTTCTTGCTGTTTTATACTAGGACGAACCTGATATCCTGTCTGCTCTCTTCCATTTCGGACAAAACCACACAAAATTCTTAGTCAGTATGGTCAAGAGATTTTGTGAAAAGGTAAGCGAGCATTATTTGTTTTCACTCTTTTCAGGACTCGTCAACTATAATAGGCATACTAATTATTTCTTCACGTACTCTGTCATGCTCTTCAGTTAGAGGCAGCTTCCGGAAATAAATCTGAATTAATCAGCCGACAGTTATCTGCGTCTCTGATGCTGATAATCTCAGTCCCTCTCTCAGACAAACAAAGCATCACTTCCATACCACCTCTGGCTTTTTCATATTCACTTGCAATGCTGGGGAAATTCTTTTGTGGACTTCACGATTTGATGGACCAGGATACACTTTTGGCTTACTTGACTCATTGCACTATTCTTTCTGCTTCTTCGGGGACAGAATTCAGCAAGGGAGATATATTTTTTCATGCATATAGGCACAGTAATGCAGATCTTGACGGAAAACCCGTCTTCCTACCAAGCAAAGATATACCTACTGAGAGCAAACACATGACTTCCAAAGCAGGACTGGAAAATAGAAATCAAGCACTGAAGTCTGTTAATTGTATACTGTTGAAAATAAAGGCTGCCTGGTTATTATCACAATCAGGATGCTCAAAAGAAGCATTCCGAGCGTTGAGGTTTTACAGCTTACAATCCATTGAAATTCCAGCCTCTGTATTACTACTGTTTCATGTGTACTCTAAATAATGTGTTTCTTGTCTTCTTGTCCAGGGCTTGCAAACCGGAGTTGCAAACAGCCAATTCTTCAATCTCCAGTGGTGCATTAGAATTTATGTATCAGTACGTTCACGTAATAGAACTTTTCGTTCAGGTGTGGCCTCATTTCGAATACTTAAGACACACCAGCACGCGTAAATCTGTAGAACTGGAACTACTGATGGAAGAGGTTGAGATAAAAATGATGGAGATAAGGTGTAGATTCACAGGCCTGTCTACGGAGGTGTCACTAGTAATGGAGCTAGTAATTTTTGGTTGCTTGTTAAGGCTATATAAATTTGAGACCTGCTGCCGCATTAGCTGCAAAAAGAAGCTATGTTCAACAGTATCTCAATTAGAGCTCCACCATGAACAACAATGCACCAAACCATCAGATTTTCTAACTGAAACTAAGAAGTCATTGCAAGAGATTGGGAGCTCTGCTGATATAAATTGCTGTAGACTGCTTGATCTCATCAAGAAATACAATTGCTTCTCTCCGGAACAGTTTACGTTCTCTGGTAATCTGCAGTGTGTCAGTGCAGAGCTCGAGGTTCCTGGTAATGGTCCTTACAGTCCGATTTCATTTGTGGCTGGACTACCAGTGGCTATACCGTGCGAGATCATGCTGCTTAATGTGCCAAGAGATACCTGTTTGTGGCTGAGAATATCCAGAAGCGATGAAACTTGCCAGTTTGTGTACTTGGACCCAAACCTCTACAATGGAGATGAGAGAGAGAAGAGGTTCATGTTTAGTGCAGTAACTTACATGACCCCGAGGGCTGTTGTGTTCACATTGCGAGTCTCAATCGGCGTAGAGTGTTTATTTGAGGACTTTTGTTACAGAAAACGGGGTCATGGTCCGAAGCATCCAGTGGCCTATCTGTGTAAGGAAAGAGAAGTTCACTTGTCCCTTGTTTCAAGAACCTAAGCTCTCTAGTAACCTGTCATGGCTTTTTAAAGTGCTGCTGATCGAGGCTAAGGAGAATGGCGGAGTACAGAGAGAACTCAGTCTTAAAAGTGCGGTTGTGGTTTTCACGAATGTACAGAGAGAACCGAGTCTGTTCAACACAAAACAAACGTGTGCTTCAAAGACATTTACTTTGGTCACAAAATAAGCTTGACAACAACCGACGTCAAATGATTAGAAGTGAAACAAGAGACACATTCATCATAGTCGCACACACCCATAAGAACACACTCATTGGGCTTTATGGGCCCTTACAAAATCGCAAGACTTTGATCAATTTTCTCGTGGTTATTTGGGTTCACATTCATTGGTCTCCAGAAGAAAGAGAAAAAGCCAACTATATAACAGATGGGGATATGAACATGGTCGATATTTACTGTAAGTTGGTCATTTTCTACGTGAATTCAAAATAGTATTATTATTTGGAGTTTCTGGAGTTGAATGGAATCGTTTAGTTTTTATCTCTCCGTAGTTTATCCAAGTCGCTTTTAATTTCGTCTCTTTTCAACAAGTTGTGTACAATCAACTGCTCGATTCATGGGGAATCCGAGTCACTGGCACCATAGCCTGAAACAAACAAACCAAGATTAATGCAATGCAATGATGCAAAGAGAAATAGAAATAGAAAGCCAAGTTAATTTACAAGTGCAAAGCAAATAAATGAAAGGACCTGGGCGTTTTTCACTGACAGCCTCAACTGAAAAAACGTACTTTGATGCTTTCTTCATCCAAAACTTCCCCTGCAAACAATACGAAGATCTAAAAACCCAAGAACATGACACTTTCTGCATTATCTTTTACAAGGAGATTCAAATGCTTTCTCAAGAAGATCCTATAATCATACAAAACCCTAATTAACACCACCAGTATCAAAGGAGGAGACTAATTAATGAGCCCCGACAATCACGGAAGAAACGAACCTTCTGAGGATCTTCGGAGATACCATAGCCATTGAAATACATCTGACTCACGAGGTGTGACAGGATCTCATGCCTTAGTCATTTTACGATCTCTATTTCTATCTTCTATAAATTTCGGTTTATTAGTTTTACTCTTGGTTTAATCGTAACCATCGATAACCGGTTGAGAATATCTATTTGTCGTTTTATGCTTATCACTCGATATGTAAGGCATGGCCATGGTTAGTGAATAATCAATCAAATATCAAAATCATCTTCTTCCTCTAAACTCTGATCATCATCTTCATCAATCCACCATTGAATCTTTGTTCTTCGAGGTGTCTCTTCTTCCTTCTTAGCCACCTTCTAGACTTTGATTTGCCTTTTTTTAGGATTCGCAGTGAATCCCTAGATTAGGATTTATCCCTTTTATTTTACTGTCTCACGAGGACCTGCATTTTGATATCTCCGGCTTTTGCTTCCTTGAACGTCTCCTGGAAACATCGTAAAACGCATTCTTTCACCACCTCCGACAACTTTATGGTTTCTCCAACTTTGTCCCCTCCGATTCCAGCCTCCATCTGCAACTGTCTTTGATGAATGAGGAGCGAACGAATCGTTGTTGAGATTTCAGAACGCGTTTTAAACTCATGGAAATACGCAGTCGTTTAGCTTCTCTTTCAAAATAAATAACCATTCTATATCTTTCAAAAACGTCAAGTTACAAAACATTTAAACGAGAAATGCAAAATTACGATTTAATCGCATTTTTTCTCACCAGTAGTCATTGCAAGAACAAGAACCGTTAGTAAAACAATGAAACCTATTGTTGTCTCTAACAACAATCTCTCTTCTCGTGATCTTTGATATCAATTTCATCACTTGATGACAATCTCCGCATACTCTTAGATTCTTCACCACTCGTATCACTTCACCATGAACCGTACTGATCAGCCCAAACGCAACCGCAAGCTTCTCGCTGTGATACCCCAACACTGTTTCCTTTTCTTCTTCTTCAACGTCGAACATAACACATTCTGTTGTTGGAACAAAACCCATAAGCCTCATTTCATTACCCAACTCTTCTAGCTTTGCGTATATCTTATCGCTCATAGGATGAGTTTTATCATCTGCGAGAAACTCGTGGACCGTCCCTTCCAATTCGATCCAACTAAATCCTGGGATCTTCTTCATACCTTTCTTGTTCATCGTGTCTCTCACTTCAGCCGCTTCGTCCCATCTGCCACCAACCGAGTATATGTTAGATAACTGAACGTAGTTTCCTGCATTCCACGGCTCCAGAGCGATGAGTTCTTTGAGAACACGTTCTGCTAACCGAGTTTCTTTGACCAGTCTGCATCCGCTCAGTAACGCTCCCCAGATTATCGCGTTTGGCTTCATGGGCATATCGCAGATCAAGCGGTATGCGTCACCTAACAGTCCTGCTCTGCCCCAAAGATCTACCATGCAACCATAGTGCTCAACCGTGCGTTTCAACGAGTAAACACAGCTTATGGCGTTGAAAAACCGAAGCCCGTCTTGGATTAGCCCTGCGTGAACGCACCCACATAGCAGTCCAAGGAATGTGTACCCGTCAGGTGTGATACCTAACTTTTCTGTTTGTCCAAAAACCGCAAACGAGAGCTTAACGTGGCCATTCTTGGCCAGACCAGTAATTGCAGTGTTCATGATAACTCTATCCCTCTCCTTCATATCTTTGAACACTTGAAAACCTCGAGCCATAGCCCCACATTTCGCATACATGTCGATCAGCGCATTGCCCATAACCAGATTGGTCAAGAACTCATGCCTATCTATTAAACTACTTCCCCATTCGCCTAGATCAAGCGCTCCTAGGCTTGCACAAGAAGAAAGAAACCCGACAATGGAATACTGGTCGGGTTTTTGATTTTCCCGCAACATCTGGAGAAACAAGTCTACACCTTCTTTGGGGAGGCTATTCGACGCATACCCTTGTATCATAGTGCTCCAAGTAACTATATCTTTCTCCGCCATAGAGTCGAAAACAGAACGGGCTTTCTCCATCTTCCCACACTTTGCATAGAGATTGACAAGTGTTGTGCGCACAAAGGAGTTCTTCGGCATCCCAATCTCATCCACGAGCTTATCAATCCACTCCGCGCTGTCGAGATCCCCGACCCGAACACAAGCAGTTAAAACCCGAACAATCAAATAGCTATCCGGTCTCACACCCATCTCCACCATCTTCCTGAACAAATCAGTAGCCTCCCTGTGCTTCCCGGCAGCGATATACCCACTAACAAAGGCCGTCCAAGAAACAACGCTTCTATCAGGAATTTCGTCGAACAGTTTGCGGGCATCATCAAGACGCCCGGATCCAGAGTAGACAGAGAGCAAACTCGTCATAGCGCAGACATCGTGATTAAACCCACATTTGACCACGAGAGAATGAAGGTGAATCCCGAGCTTGAGATTCTGGGATCTGGTGCAGGCCTTTAGAACGAAGGGGAAAGTGAAACCATGGAGGGAGAGGCCGTGTTTGCGGGTGGAGAGGAAGAGACTGAGGGTTTCATGGAAGAGATGATTGTTGACGAAGCCATTGATGAGAGTGTCGTAAAGGAAAATGTTGGGGAATTGGGTACGAGAGAAGAGGAGGAAGGAGTAATGGTTTTGGCGGAAGAAGAGAGTTCGCTTGAGGAGGAGGTTAATGAGGAAAGTGTCATGGTGGAGATGGTGGCGGATGAGGGAAGCGTGGATATGCTTTAGATGATTGAATGTGGATGCGACGGAGATTAGGGTTTTGATTTGCTGGGCCTTCGATGTTGATGACGTGACGGTGGCAATGCTCATGGCTAGTTTCTTTAAACCCTCTAGGTTATTTATCTCCCGCCAATCTCTGGATTGTTTCTTCTTAAAACAATGTTTCTTAATCGCTTACTTTTACCTGTATGCCAAGTACCACTAACTTGACCCATTTGTATTAGGCCTGGGCACGGGGCGGGTACCCGCTTATTTTGGCCGACTTGCTAGTTGACCCGCCCCGTACGGGTAATGAAAATATTGATCCGTACTTGGACCCGCTAAAACGGGTACCCGCTGAATCAAGGTACCCGCCCAGATTTTTGATACTTGCGGGTACCTTGACCCGTACCCGTACTTGCAAGTACGGGTCCCCGCTCAACAAGTAATTACATTACTTGCCTTGTTTTTTCCATTACTTGCCTTGTTTTCCATTACTTGCCTTGTTTTTTCCATTACTTGTCTTGTTTTTTCCATTACTTGCCTTGCTTTTTCCATTACTTGTCTTGTTTTCCATTACTTGCCTTGTTTTTTCTATTACTTGTCTTGTCTTGGGTACAAGTAGCAAACCGGGTAACGGGGAACAAGCCGGGTAACGGGAACAAGCCGGGTAACGGGACAAGTAGTCAAAAAAATTTTTCGCCTTGGACTTGTCCCGTTACTTGCAAGTAGTTGGTTAACTCGGCTTGATACTTGACTTGAACGAGTCGGGTACCCGGTTTTACGGGCCGAGTACGGGACGGATCGAGCGGGTCGGGCGGGTAACGAGTATTGATGCCCAGGGCTAATTTGTATCAAATCATTTGGCCGCCTTACCAATACACAGAAAGTTGCTTTTGTATCAAATTATCTGAATTCAATTCGTTTTATTATATAAAAAGTTGGTTTTCTCTTTTTTTTTTGTCTGCTCGTATAGTATCTTTTTTACTAAATTAAAAAACCTTCAAATAAATCATAATTTGGGTCATTAGGAATTGAATTGTAGAGAAAGTAAACTTAACGAAAATAAAGTTTGTTATCAATGGCAAAACCTACCATATTACTTACTGACACTGTACATCCCAGGTTAAAAAAAAAGAGGTGCACACAATACAAATTTCAATTTTAATTATATAACGAAGACAGCGAATTTTACAACAATGTTTAATTATTAAACTTGGGAATAAAGGGAGAAAAAAGAAAAAACTTACTCGACTCTGAGTGTAGCAAGATGGAGCAGTGTGCGAAAGAATTGAGGAGGGTGCATTGGCGGCTGCTCTGCTAATGCCTTTAGGTTTCCAATCCCAAAACAAACAAACAAACAAAAACAAGAATGTATGTGTCAATGACAGTTTTACGTACATAAATTAAAAACGAACCGATTAAAGGATATGAATGCAAAAGTCACCTGTTGGATTAATACAGTGGAAGGAGTCATTCCGGGAACTGTGTTCACCTCTATAACCAGAACCTGCCCACAACTTCTTTGTGAGAACCCATTAAATTGTTTTTGGATTGCAAGATGAGAGTTAACATGAGAACCCATTAAATTGTTTTTGGATTGCAAGATGAGAGTTAACATTCGTACAATGCAAAGCAATTCTCTCCCTAGCTCGTATATTACCTCTCCGGTTTCAACGTGCACAAAAGCATCGATCCGTGAAAACCCCTCTAACCAGAGAGTTTCAGCAATCAGCTCAATGCCTTGTTTGCATCTTTCCAAAGCTTCCTTGCTGAAATCACACAACTCATCAGCTTCTATACACATAAGCCATAACTATTTTCTCCTACAAAGTAATATGCTCTCTTCAGTCTTCATATCTTCTAATGATACCACAACACAAGCTTTATAAGAAAGTAAAGTTTTGTAACAAACCTCATAATTGTTGGTGGAGGTGGAGTAAGGTTTATGCCAGTGCCGCCTAGTAAAGATATAATTACATACGCCATTGTAAAGACTAATACTCTCATATGAATAAAGAAAACGACATGAAATAGCAAAGAAAGACGAGTGGAGTACCTTGGAACTTCTCCTCGAGTGACAATATATCGCCACTTTCCTTGACAGTAAGACTAGGACTCAGTGAATGCATTGACCCACGCTCTCCAATTACACCCACTGTTATCTCTACCCACCGCCTCCTACCTTTCCAAGAGAGTTGCTGTTTGGCTTTGGATGAAACTATGATTTCATCAGTCTCAACAAATGGTTCAAAAATCAAGAGCTCGGGGGTAGGATTTGGCATCTCAATCATTCCATGTGTCTACACACAAGAGGAGATAGAGATTTGCATAATCCTGCTCTATCAATGAAGGCCTTAAGATTGTACTAATAGAATGGCTATCTGTTTTTACCTTTGAAAAAGTGTTTGGGGGAATCCTTGGTAGACAATCTTTTAAAGCTTGTACATATACAGCAAGGTCTTCAGAGGAGCTGCAGGAAAACCCAAAGGTTTAAACACACACACAAAACAAAAACAAAAACAAAAACTTATTGGTAACGATTGGCAAAAGAATGTTGAATACGAATTACCATAATCTTGCAACACCAGTAGAGCACCCATCCCTTGCGGGTTTAACACACAGTGTCAGACACTGAAACGTGGTGATCAATTCATCCCAAATGTTTGAGACAGTCTCATGCATAATATCCTCTGTTCTCTTCACATCTTTGCTTATGGTATGAACTCCAAACTCTGAAAGCTGTTGATTACGAGAAACAAAATAATTGTAATTTGTTTAACTAAACCGAATACTACTCACGTTTTTCAATATATTGGCTTGAATAGTATATTGACTTTTAACCATACATGACTAAGAGCCTGAGATGTCATAACCTTGTCCATGCAAGTCCTTGAAGCTAGTACGCCTGGACCTTTTTTAAGAATGCAAGAGAAAATTATAACAACCAGGTGAACATATTTCGAGCGGATAATCAAAGAGAAACCCGAATGCTGTATCATAAGTTGCAACGAACCTGTGTAAGCAACTCCTTCATCCTCCAGTAAGGCCTGCAGCGTACCATTTTCCCCAATTCCTCCATGCACTGTCAGTTAGCATTTGAAAAATATAATCACAAAAACACTGCACATAAAGGATATAGCGACTAAGGGTGAGTTGCATAAGCACTCTCTTAACAGAGAAAAGTGCTTCTGGAGGAGTATCAACATGCAAACAACAACTCTTGTTCTTGTTCTTGGCATTTGGCTACTAGGCTTTTTGTTTTTTTTTTTACTTTGTTGATAGTTTTTTCCTCATAATATTATTCCCCATGGTTAATACAAAATAGGTAACATTGAAGTCTCTCGGTTATAAGACTGACCTGCAATGAAGACGGTTGCTTGGGCTTCCTTGGCAAGCTTGATCCACTCTTTCAACGAAAATTTCATGGGTATTCCATCTGTTACATCAAACCCTGCAAACCAGCTTTGATTTTTCAAACCATCCATAAGATCCTCCATCACTTGCTTCTGCAGTAGAGATGTAAATAGAGCCCGATCAGGCTCAATTGTTTCCAAGCACGCTGCAAGAATTTCCTCAGCAGTGTGCCTTAGCACAACAGAGTAGCTGAGAAGAAATAAAATCATTGGTGACTGGAATGATAAGGCATTAAATTGAGGAGAGTTAAAATAGTTTCATGCATGAATATGAATGCCATTATGTGTTGTTCCACTCTATATATAGGTATTGTTTTTGAGGTCAACGTTTGTATCTATCTGTAGACTACTGTAGATTTAATTTCTACTTGGGAGTCCGAGAATATACTTACGGTAATAACCAGACTTCTCTGTTGTCCAAATCAGATTCAGTTTTATCCGGATATGCACCCGATGAGTTGCTACGTGATGGGGAAAGCAAGCAGGGAGTTACTTTGAGCTGTAAACAAGAAGATCACCAGAGTCAGGGAAAGTTGTTGCACCTGCAGCTTAGCTTATAGATTACAGGTTAACGACAATGCCAACTGGATTTCATAAGATGCATGATTACACCTCACATGACATAATGCTGCATTCTTTTCAACTTACATCGAAAAATCTTTGCAAATTAATCCAGACATTTGTTCCACTCATGACGGAGACCTGCCGCTCTGAAGTGTCTCCTCCAAATATGACAAACACTTCCTGGATGTCCCCGGAGGTTTCCAGGGTTGTTGAACCTCGGAGTAAATGACTAGACCCATAATTATACCAAGTAAGATGGGGAAACCTTGAGCTAGCGCGGTGGATGATTGTTCGCAAAATGTTTGAATGAGAAAACCCAACCTGAATGTAAGAATTAATTACCTAAATAGAATCCAGTCATGTATGGTAATATAAACATCTTCTAACCTGAATGCTCGAATGAACTAGGCATGCGTGAGATAAGTTAAATAGGAATAAATAAACAATAAATTGTAGCTTACATTTCTAGGAAGAGAAAAATAAAGACATGAATCTTCGTGAATCATAATATTTTTTTATCAGCGCATTGACTATAATTAGGAGATAAAATAGGGTACAATCACAAACATTTTCACAAAATATGAGAAGAAAAGTTTAACAGAGTAGGGGACAGTTTGAAGAGCATCTTTAACATAAGCACCAATGTTACAAAAATCTTTAATTACCTTAGAAGCCTGCTGGAAGAGAAAGCTAGTTTGCTCCATGCCACTTATCTGTAAAATCATTTGAGAAATGCATCCGAGTGTTACTTATAAGAACAATGCAAGGTACAAATAACAGCTCGAGGTAAATTCTAAGGCCAAAAAGATTGCAATAGGCTAACCAGGTTGATGTCTGTGAATATAATATCCCCAAACTTGCGTCCTCCAATCGTTTCATTTGCAGATGATGATAAATTTGAAGTGGGAGACAAATACCATCCATCGATGCGAGCAAAATCACGAAGACCTAGCTTTTGAAATAGAAGAGATGCCTCTTCACGGATACTTTTGATAACATGGATAGGGAAACGCGGAGGAGTGTGATAGGTGACCTGTTTAATTTTGATACACACATTGTGATGGGTAAAGCTACTAAAATTTGGAACTCAACATACAGAGAAACTACTTAAATACAGCTAAGAAAAAAGAAAGGCACAAGTTCGTTTAGCATTTTGAAATACAGAATTAAGGGCATGAAGGAAAGTAATGAGTTCCAGATGCACCTTTCATTATGGGTAATGGAAATTGCAAGAATGTTTCTTTCAGTACCTGTTGTGTCGGCAGATACTTCCTCCGGAAGTCGAAGATGGCATCTTCCTTAGGATCACCGCTGTCATGGAACTGAAGTTGCACCTGACCACATAAGCATTTGGACACGTACAAACTTAAGCATGATATTAAGGTAGAGAGCCATTCAATATAACCCAAAGCCGGTCTCTATCCTCAAGTCATCAAAATATGGAAAAGAGATGGTTAAAAAAGTGTTCTGGTATCTGCGTCCAATTTAGAGCAAAATATAACTAAGCTCAAATTTTACAAGTTCAAAATTAACATGGTTCATGTAAAAATGGTCCATATATCAGTTGAGGCTGACTTCAGACCGAAAAAGACATCTGGCTCAAACTCTGAACCCGTGAAACTCAGAAAACAACTGAAAATGTGATTACCTCAGAGGGCAACAGCACAACAGGATGGCAATCAGAACCAGAACCCACATCCAGGACGATGGCAGTGAACTCATATGCATTTTTAATAAACACCTCAACAACAACCCTATCATCAATTTCCTGTCGGACAACAGAAGAAAACAAGCAAAAGATATCCCACAAATAAGAGATTTCTATTCTTTCACTTCTAAGTTTATATTCAGAATGTCCAATCTTCAAAATAACGGATACCTCAAGAATAAGTTCAGTAGCCTTCTTAACTGAATCATTTACGCCAAAAGCAACCTTGACACCAATGCTTGATCCTGCTCTAGCTGGTTTTACCTGAAACAGGTAGACTTGAAGAGAGGAGGAAATGGAGTCTCTAGGCAACACTCTCTATGACCACGCTGAGATTAAGCCGGATGCTTACCACGACTTTTCCCACCTCGAGGTCCAGCTGGTTATCTGTAAACCATTGTGCTATTTTACTTTTGTCTACTCCAGTTCCCTTTTAATAAGAAAGATATCACTAGCTAGAATTATAGATAAGATTTGTCTATGCATTAGTACGTAGAAATTGAATGCAAATAAAGAGACAATACACTACCTGCACCAAGTAGTTTGGTACTGACATGAACCCATGTTCCTTGAGCTCCAAAGAGGCTTCATACTGGAATTCGTTCAGTGAAAGTAGTCAGAACTACATAACTTAAGCTGTAGACGAATATCTAATAACACAATGAGAGCTAACTAACTAAGATGTAAAATGAACATCTGATAACCAACACGTACATCCAGACTCTTATTACTTACCTTGTCAAAGGCTCGGCGGCATTCACGGGATCCGGTACCAACAAATGGAATGTTACAACTCTCCAACAGCTCCTGCATAGAATTACTAAATTTTATTAAGGTTCTGCAACAGAAAATAAACTTATGAGGACCCCAAAATCTACAAAACAAAAACCTGAATACCCCCATCTTCACCAAATCGACCATGAATAACCGGGAAGACAATGTCCACAGCGGAAACAAGATGCTCGGCCAATGCTGATAATGAAGAGAATCCCTGTGCAAGACTAGAGCACGAAACAAACTAGTCACTCAGCTAAATTGGATATCCCATGACCGAGTCTCAGAATCCTCCTTATATACCTCACCTCTCGAGCTTGAAATCAAAATCTGCCGGAGTATTCGAGTACACCTGAAAGTTTTCACAAACCAAAAAAAAGGGAGGAGGAATAAAGGATAAGATACAGCAGAAGTTGTCAAAATGACTATACAAGGCAGCAAACCTGGGCGGAGGAAATTGCAAAAGCTCTGAGATCAGGATCTATGTAGTAGCAGCTCACGCTTATACCGTTACCCTGATAACAAAACAAAACCATCCAACACAATCGAAACGAGAAGAGGATAAAAAATGAATAATCATAAAATCGAAAATCCAAGCTCAATTGATCAAAGGGAAGAAGGAATTTCACCTGAATATGATCGAGAACTGATCTAGCAGAGTTGAGAGAAATCCCTCGCTCCGGCGACGGACCTCCGCAAATGAGTCCAACTCTCAGATTCTTCCGAGTCTTCTCTTCTCCGTCTCCGTCAACAACGACCGACTTCGAGACGGTTCGTATTGCTCCGGAGGCCCGACATCTCTTCATACCCAAAGACATGCGTCTACTCTCGCTCCGTGACTTCTTATGATTCAGCTTCAGTGTCGTCGCTACTCGAGCAACATCGTCTCCTCCTCCTATGCCGCTAGTCATCGACAAGCTGACGCCGATCGCCATGGACGCCATCTCGAAAGAAGATTTCTTAAAAAGAAGCTTTTAATTCTCCGTACAAAGAATCCTTACACCTCGAGCTTGAAGAAACTTTACGACAGAGAACAGTTTTCGAAACGAAAAGTGCCAGTATAAAAAAAGCATTCCTTGCTGAATTTACAATTTTTTAATCTTCTTTACTTCAATTGGAAAATAGTATATGTTTGGTTTCATAGATTTGGATAAACCGAAATGATAACTCTTCAAAAAATTCACATATTGGGTTTATCGAAATTCTTCACACTTTCGTCTATATCAAATGACTATGGATTAAGAAGAATAAACACTCTTTATGATTGTCATTAATTTCATAATTGATAAGAGTCTCATCCCACTACCGTGTCAATGCAGGATCAATAAGATCTAGTTGCTAAATTTGTAGTTTGATCTTTCAATGATAAAATGGCATTAGACCAAGCGCAGATGTGTAGCATGAAACTGCAAAGTGAATTATTCATCAATTGATCCTATTCCTAACTTATCGAAAGATTAACTTGAACTAACAACACACAGGTGATAAAAATGCAAACTTTTTTCCACCATTACTTTTACCATTTTTTACACATGAAACAAATTAGGAAACGGAAAGATTTGAGATTAATAAAAATGAAATCACACACCCAAGGAAACATGATTAAAAAAACAACAAAGAAAAAAAAAAATCAAAACAGGGGAACTATTTACAGACACCATTTACGTGCATTGCATAGGAAGAGATATAGAACTTATTTGGTGAAGCCTCCTCCTTCATTGGTGTTAACTTAGATCTCTTTCTAGCTTCGACGGAGGCTAACGAATACTATAAACCACAACCACTTTACCCTGACCTGGACTGGTTTTTGCTTCTTTTTTTTTTTTTTTTTTTTTTTATCACAAGAGCAATGCAAAATGCAACATTTCCTCTTACGGTCTGCGACTCATCTTGCTTGCGAGTTGTCGTGAGTGTATACAGAGACAAATGAGTCAGCAGCTCCAGCTGCAAGCAGAACCTGGTACGGATGAAAAGTGAGGCAACTCACTGAACCAATCTTCTGTGCCATGAAGGACGGGTAGTAGCGGATTATCCCTAGTTGTTCTCCCTGAAGGCTAAACACTTTAATGAGCTGTTTTGCAGATCCGCTCGCGATGATTGGAGCGTGTCTGTGAACAGCTAAGGCCGTGAGTGAACCCCTGTGTGCATCAATCGTCAGGTATGTGTCCCTTGTTGTTCTAAGGTCAAGGAACTGTATGTCACCGGCCTGTGATGCACTTACCACCTGAAAAACAAAAAAAAGAACAGATATTGGCACAAAAAATTGAGAAACTCTTGAAAATAGGCGTGGACATAAGTATTAGTTTGCAACCTTTGCGGGATCAAGCCCAGGCTGAAAACTGAGTCCAACCACTCTTTCAACTTTCTGATGAGGTCGAGTTGCGCAGACAAGCCTTCAATAGGAGATATTATTAAATGATGTAGTTCAAAACTATTTTGGTGTTGTCATTTTCGTTATAATTAAAAAAGTGCTTGTTCAAATTTTCCGTACAAGAATTAACTGTAACGCAACTTACGGTTCAGGTGACCGAACATCATAGAGTCTCAAAGATCCATCGGCAAAACCAGCAGCAAGTTGACCTCCATGCACTTGAGAAGCAGACTACAAAGATAACATAAAGTAAGTAAAATTCCCATGTTTTGTATTTATAGGCTATCTGGAGGTATTGTTAGTTTCTTCCTGCTCATTCTAAGTTTGAACAACCATTTGCTAAGAATCAACACACCTACAAAATTTCGTTTTCATATAATAAACTAAGATCAGCCCAACAGACAATCAATGAACGCAAGGCTACATTACTCTCAGATTAACTATTAAGACCCGCTCTCTTTTTTAGATCCTGGAAAGATCTTCGACCAAGGAAAAGCATGATAACCATGAACTTACAATACAGACAATAGCGTCCATATATTATTTCTTCGATTCGTCAAATCTGTTTAACAGATCATAATAGATCGGTAGTAAATCCAGACATTCTAGAGCGTTTTTATGTTCTAAAGAAGAAGGTTATTCATGCAGACTTACAAGTGCTGTAACTCCGCACTCTGACTCAGAGGGAATAGATCTGACATGCTGTTCTTTCTCCAGGTCCCAAAGTGTGACTGTTGACACCTCCCCAGAAGCATACTGTTAAATACCAGTAATCCATAAGCAACAATAAACCAGGTTTCGTAACTTGGAAAACAAAAGAAGAAACACTGCACAGCGTGAATGAAGCAATCACAAACCAGGTAACCAGACTGTTGTTGCCATTCAACGACAGCGTTTAAGTCACGTGCACCGGGCTTGTGACCCTGGATTGAAGAAAACCCTGTAACAAGCTTTTGTTTACCCTTTGTTGCATAATTCTTCCATATCCGGACCGACCCATCACCTACCCAAAATTCCAAAAGCTCGTGTCAGACATAAATACCAATTATCAGTAGCTATAATCAAGCAATTTGCAACCATCAGAAAGACTTGGTGGCAAGAGTCGTGAATATTACATGACGCAACAAGTAGCAGAGACTCGTCAAGTTCATTGATGAGGCAGAGCTTTGAAATTCCTTTGTCAGGAAAATCATGATTGTCAAAGCCATTGAGAAGAGTTGCTTCCTCATAGTTCCACACTCTGAGAGGAGAATACAGTCAAAGAATTAAGCGTAGTAGAGGCATCTCGATTAAAAAATATCACAAGAGAGAAGATTAAATTTAAGAACAGTTTCAAAGCGAAGCTTTTTCTAAACAATGATACTAAACAGAGAGATCTAATCCAATAGATCATAGCTTCGAAAGGGAACACCTTTTGTTTTAGGGAAACTAGACTGTAATTTGCCTAACAGAAGGTTAACTTTTATTTTTTGACACCGCCTAACAGAAGGTTAACCTGAACGAAAGAAGCTGATTTAAGATCCAAATTTTAGCTATGCTCTGAAGAAACTTGCATACCTGATCCGTTCATTCTCGTCTGCAGCAACTACAATAGGCGAGAAAGGGTGAAGGAGAGCTGTCTTTGTTCCCGTTTCAAACCTCGTATCCCAGTTGGCAATAGGATTATTGTTGAGCTTGCTAATAGCTGGTCAAGGTAAAATGGTGTCAGTCAGTTCAAGTGACTAGTATAGGTATAGAACAAACCAGAGATAACAGACAAAAACTATTTACAAGAGTGCTGGCATTTTGCAATATGCTCAAGTGCGAATTTTTCTTTCTCTTCTCTTTTGGTAACTATCTCTTGACTAGCATCCGCCCCACCAAGAAGCGGTTTAGAAAAGTGGCCACAACTCCAGTTGTAGATAGTTGATAGTGGAAGCAAACTCCGTTCAGATCCAATGGCGCCTAAAAGCGGATCAGCCAGTCCTGAATCTGGTGAACTCAACAGATGAGGCCTGAACTCTAATGAACAAACTCTCCTCAGTCCACTTAGATAGCTTGTTCTAGGGGGGCTGACCGGAGGAGTCCTAAAACTTAAGGGCAGATTACCTGTCGTCAACAACGGGAAAAGATCAAAACTCACAAACACTCAATGAAGAGGGGCAGCCTTCTGAATTAAGCAAATATTTTAAAATTTTCACATCAAGTGATGATCATAAAACACTCCATAACCAGCTACCTGCATGCATATCAAACCATGAGGATGAACGAGCTAGGCCAGCAAGAGGTGTGTGAGATGTCGTTGCAGCTTCCCCTGGTCGGCCAGTTGGCTTCGATGGTTTCGCAACAACTTGTTCAATTCCAATAATAGAAAGCACACGCCGCCCAAGACTTGCAATACGTGGAGATGGATCTTTAGCTAATGCAAACATTGCTCGAACGCACTGCGAATAAACAGCATTATCCAACAGTCTTTGCTGATGGACACCTCCATTGCTGACATTGTCATGCATGATTCCAGAATCAGAATGTACCGAAGAATCATCAGATAATGGAGATCCATGCATTAGCCCAGACGAGCCAAGAGGGCTGCTTGAGATCCTAGCCTCACGAGCCACTGGTTGGCTATCAGTGCTAGCTCTAGTCAGAGGACTCATGTGTAAAGAAACAATTGTTGCACTCCCAGCATCATGGAATTTAGCTATTGAAGGGAGCGAAGTAAGCAAAGAACTTGACTGAAGCTTCCAATATGAAGCTGCGGCTAACTTTAGGTGCTGTTTGTGGCCAAAGGCAAAACGTGCAAGAGCTGTAGATACATTAACAACAGATAGACTTGCGGGTTAATAGGAAAAAGAAAAAAAAAAGTAAACAAGCTACGCTTCAAGATGTTCATAATGAACAAAGACAGACATTTGGCAATGCACAAAACTAAGTAAACTGGAATTATAAAATTCAGTAAATGATAAATCCATAAATAATATGTAGGAGACTATCTAATTTGAAATAATCTCAGTAAGTTCGAATTTTTTTACTTTGAAGTTAAATGACTCTGACGCTAATTAGGAACCCATAAATCCCACAATCATGAATGTTCAAGAGTTGCATGCTTTGCGTACCTACAGCAACCTCTGCCCGGACAAGTGGACTCCCATCTGAAACTACATCTAAGAGACTTTTAATGATAGCGTCTTCAGCTCTAATCTTTTCATCATCATCAAATTCATCCTCCGCAACACTTTTACTAGAGTCAAACCCAATGTCAAGTAAGGTACCCAGGGAAAAAACAGCAGCAGCCCTTACCTGCAAGACAATGGTATGGTCAGAAATTACATTGCTAAAAGAATGACATTAGACGGAATCCTGAGCTCCACCTCAGGTTGTGGCTCGGAAAGCAGAGGTGCCAACTTTTCAAAAGCATTTGCCTCCCTTCCCATTATTTGGGCCTCCATAAAATCTTCCCATAACTTTCCAAGACAAAGACAAAGCCATTGTAGAAACAACGGTTCTGGCTGTGGATCACTTGGTCTGGATGCTTCAAGGTGCCCCAGACAAACACCAATTAAATTAGCTTCAAGACATGCTTCCTGGCCTCGTCGGTGTCCGTCCACAATGACAGCCAGAACAAAAGCAGCCATAGCTCGTTGTTCTGGAAATGCACCCGAGCTATCTAGAAAGCTTATGAAATATGTATGCCCCCCATCCTTCACAAGATCAATTTGACATGTCTGAAAACAAAGAGACACCAGTCAATGTTGGAATAATCCAAAGACTGAGACGAGAAGGCTTAAGCAGCACAAAGTGTGATGGCCGGAGATAAGTAACATGATCTAATGTCCGTGATATAAATTATGCAGAAAAATATTAGATGGTAGATTTATGCCATTCAGCATTCATCTCAAAGTCACTAGATGAAAAACATAATATCTTTTCCATTAAGGTCATGCAATGAACAACAGATACACACTAGGAACTAGCACAAATTTGTAAAATAACAAGCAGAGGCATGACAAACCACCATCGTCCTACCAGAAAATAGCTCATGGAACGTCAAATGTTTACCTTATCAAGTGCAAGAATTTTTGTCCATATGAAAACAAGGATCTGTCTTAGCTCATTTGTTGTTGTTTGCAGAAGCTTCAGCACATATGGGAATATTCCAACAGACAAAGCCTAGTAGAATTTTCACTTCACGTGTAAGGACATACACATGATAACCAGAAGAAACTGTGTAAACCAAAGGGAAAGGGAGTTCAAATTTAGAAGTATACCAGATCCACGGCCCATGAACCCATATCAAGAAATCTTCCAAGAAGTACAAGAGCACGAAACCGATGGCACTGGCTAAGTAACACCTGAAGCAAATCAGTCTATAAATACGCTATAATAGTAATATGCAAACAAATCTATGATGGATGGAACGTCCAGAAGGAAGCCAAATAATGTCCCTTAAGTCAAATCCACATAGAACCAGGTGTGCAAAAATGGGAAATGAATATGGCTCTCTCTCTCTCTTTCTCACAACAAAAATGGAAATGAGTACAGAAATTTAGGTTGCACCTGAAGAACAATAGGCAACTGCTCTGGTGGCTTCTTATGCTCAGATCCATGATCAAGCCACACCTCAAAAGCTGTCAGTTGCTCAGTAAAAAATGGACTTGGCTAGAAAAAAGAAAGAAAGAAGTATTATCATCAAGACAGCACCGTCTTATACAATTACAAGGAAACTATACTATATAAGACGAAACAAACCTGGAACTCTGCGTTTGGGTCCAGAACAAGTTGGGGAAGGTGAGAAAGGCAGATTTCAGCAGCCATGTCCCATGCATCCCTGAAAAGCATGCAACAACTAGCTGAGGAATAATCTAGACACATAACATTTAATCTAATAGAAGAATAGGGTTCTTCTTGAATACCACATATGATGTTGATGCGTAGGAGGCAGCATAGGGTGAGATATTGGATTACAATTTGCGGACCGCATTATTCTCTCAGCAAGTAAGAAATTTCGGAAAAGGCTAGCGACCAACAAATCCTGTCTGAACAATCTCTGGAAAAGTTCTGCAGGGTAAAACTAAGATTCATGAGGGACAGAGAAATATAAACAAGTCAACTTAAAGAGGTTTGGCCTTAATACATTATGCAGAAAATTTGGAGAAATACCATGAGGAAGCACATTCCATGCAATTGTATCCGTCACTGCTGTGAAGATCCAGTTCAACTCCCCTAACAATGTCTTACGGTCATTTTGGCGGCCTGGAATCCTGTCAATAAGTGATTCATCGATGATTTCTTTCAGAAGAGAACGCCTGCAAAACCTGCAATGGAAAGCCTCTTGTGAAAGCTGCAAGCTGAACTGAACTTCATAGTTCCATATGGACATAAATCAAACGCATTCAACATAATGTAGTAATCAGTTATAGAATAATTATCATAGGAGGAGAAGGCAATTAATCAGGATAACATCATGACTCTTATGGTCTCATCAGAAATACTTAGCGACCAACAGAAAAAGTAATGGCAAACCATACATCAGTAAACTTCCCTATAGGTAATTATCAGTCCAATTATCTCGCACCTCTCATTATATGCTGCTTTACTCACCCCAAATAACTAAAACATATGCAGAGGGTCTTCTAACTAAAACATCATGATCCTTTTGGTCTCATCAGAAATACTTACGCCAAATAGTTTTGATCATACCTCATGATGAAGCAAGAACATGCAAACTAAGATTCTATAAACTAGCTTGATGGATCTTAAAGAACGTTTTGTAGAAAAAAAACATGACATCTGAGTACGCAAAAAAAAGTCAGAGATGAAAAGAGGATTTACCATTTCAACGCCATTTTAATGGGTGTCGTAAGGCAAGAAGTAAAAACATCAGCTGGAAATTCAGCGCTCTGCGGAAGTGTCTCATGTACATCACAAGCAGCAAGTAGAATGCAGTCCCTTGAGGATCCAGAGGAGCCAGAAGAACCCCAGTCATGAAGCTGCCATAAAGAATAAATGAATTTCATCAGTTTATGGAACGGCAATTGCAGAATCAAGTCTTAAACTCGACAGGAGGATGTGTAACATGAGTAAAGTGGTTGTTTCCTTTACCTCAGCAAAGGCATTAAGAATCATCCTAGCAGCAGAGCAGTCAAAAACGTAGATGGACGGTGTCTTCAACCAGGAATCAAGCTCACTGATTGGCAATGGAATGTACTGCGTATAACTCTGCTCAAAGACAGGATCAATCAGTACGTGGTAACAGATGAAAAGGGACAAGAACATGGTAGAGAAAATAAAAAGCTAGCAAATCAGACCTTGTTGAACACCCAAATTTCACCATTAGCTGTAGGCTTTGGCACACCGTGCCCATTATAATGGAATAGAACTCTCTCGGTCTTTGCATATTTCCGACAAGTCAAGCACAGCTTCCTGACCTCATCTACCGTCGGATCTAATTGAACCTTATAGCGGGCCTGACAGAGATTATAAAATAAAAATGAAAAACGTAACTTAACAAACAACAACGATAAGGTGCAGGTAAATAAATAATCACCCTTGGTTGCCATCTTTCATACTGAGTGCTCAAATTTTTTCCAATAGTCTCGAGAGCTTTTGGTGGGGCCATGGAAAATGGGTCTGCCATCAAATAAAAGAGATGGAAAATTGATTGTGGCGACAAAGAAAAAGGATAAGCACACAAAAACAAACGAGTGTAATAGGGTTGAGTTGGCCGAAGGTTCAACCTATCCAAGCCTCAATTCTAGCACACGGAGATATCTTTATAACATCTGGCGGATCAACAGTAATGTTCAGACACAGAACTAGAGCTACACATCCTGTTTTCATCTGCAAAGACGAAGAATAAAAGTCAGCAAAGAACATGAGACTTGCAAGAGTTACCCTAGCAAACAGATCCAATAAATGCCTGGTTTAGCTTATGCTGGGAAATTGAATTGTTTCTGAACAGACATTGGGATTGAAGTGAGCAGATTGTATCATGAATTCTAGATAATGTAGTTGCTCTATGCTCCTCTCATTTGCACTAAACAGAAAGATCAATCCAAAAGCTAGTCTACCATACTTGCAGCTAAACAATGTTCGATCGTAAACTTACTCGCTCTTTAAGCCGCCATTTGGGGACAAATGTTATGCTCTCGGAAGTCCCCAAGGGTGCAGAAGCCTCGGATGCGTCGTGTCTAAGCTCGCAGAGCACGATAGTCTGAGGCAAGTATGCCATGCTGGTGGCGGTGGCGGCTCTCTCCGTCGTACCATTTCCGTAGATACTGCTGGTAGCCTCGGAATCCTTCCTCCGCGAGGGGATTGACGAATCACCGACACCGTGACTGGAGACACAGTCGTCGTCGTAGCGGTGACTGGAGGCCAAAGAAACGGAAGATTGCGAGAACCGAGACACCATTAAGTCTCCTAATGCCATCCAAATCGGAGAACACACCCGAATAAAACACCCCCCGAAATCCCGCAAATCAAATCCTCAGCCCTAGATTTTTGTTCGGATTGAGCGACAAACCGAAATAAATTAGAAGCGAAGAAGGAGAAAGCCAGATCAATCAACAAAGCCGCTGCACCAGCGGCGCAAGAGCAGAGAATCCAGCTCGAAAAACCCCCAGATGGACAGGGAAGCGGCAGCGGAAACCTAGGAATCCGGAGAAGCGGTACGATGATGGCGATGACGGTGATTGAGGCGGAAGCAAAGTGGTGGTGGTGGCGGCAGAAGAGAAAAAGGCAAGAGAAAGTGAGGATGCGAAAACTGGGATTTTGTCAAGAGAGAGACAAAGGGAAAGTCTTCAATGCATTTGCGTTTTCTTTCCACTTCTCTCTCGTTCTTTTTCTCCTTTCCGTTTTTTAGTTTTACCCTCTAGAGATGAAATCGTGTCAAATTAATACTTACATTTTTGTGATGTCAAAACATAAAACAAAAACACATTTTTAAGTTGCTAATCGAATTTAAAATTAATGTATGATAAATATGCAAAATTGAAAGTTTGTAAGCATTTTTGAAAAGAAAGAAAAAAATTTAACGATCAATCACATATAACTTAGTAGTTTGTGTTAATATTATCTTCGATTTTAAATATTGTGTTATTGACGGAAAAACCACTATTAGACAAACAAATCGATTAATTGACAATGCAATTACAGCAACAAAAATAGCAATTTTGAATCTAAAGCCAAAACAAAATATATTGGCTCTCGTAATCATAATTTCTACCACAAATGTATCACACATGCTGTTAATTACTACTCACTCTTGTGTTTCCTTGACACGTTTCAAACACTCTCTCAACTTCAAAGTTCAAACTACTTTTTTCATCCAAAAAATTATATTATTATAGCTGGATAAACCGGAAACTTAGTTCGAAAGTTTTACGAGGGATAAAGCCGGCAAAGATTTTTTTTAAAAACTCTTCCGGAGCAAAGAGGGAAACAAAGTCGACGAAAACAAATCTTCGGAAACAAAAAAAAGCTAACAAGAAAATACATAGCTCAAAACACAGAGTTTCGATGATGAGAAAGACACTGAGCATACTTGAAGAACTCATCATCTTCGTCTTGTCTCAGCGATCACGACAGCTCTCCGGTCGTCGTCGCCTTCCTACTCCGCCTTTGATGACCATTACCTCGCCTTTGATGTCCAACCGCTTTGCCACACATGTTTATCATTGAAATTGTACGCAAAACTTGGAATTTCGGAACAATGTATGTTATATTTGACATTTGTGCATATATATACCTTTCTATAAATAAAGAAGCCACTTTTTTTCTTTTATTTTTTTTTGAAGCGACTTTTTATTTATTTATAGGTTATGTGATATAATTGGGTAAAAACCAATCGACAGATTGTAATTTCACTTTTTCTATTTTTGTGTTATTTATAAATACACACACGATAGTGAATGATCAATGCGAGATATCAGAAAAGAGAGTGAAATAATCACATCTTGGACATGGCGTGATCCATCACATCCACAAGGAATTCTACAAAACAAAGATTCGAAAGAACATTGGTTATATGAACAACGAAAATATCGGAATTGAAGGTGACGATTTGAACATATTTTGAAGTAACAAGAAAAGTATTTGGAGCTAACCGGCGTCAGAGAGGGTGAAGCAGAGAGGAGGAGTGATTCTGAAGACGTTCCCGTAGAATCCACCTTTCCCCACCAACACTCCCATTTCTTATATAAAAAAAATATTCATATTACTGACTGAGTATCATCCAACGTATAGGATGAGTGATCAATTTTCAGTTTTTCTTATTGGGGTTTTAGATTAATATATCGTGGATCGGTTTGTGCCGTTTTCGGATTTGGTTTATTATGAACACATCTAATCTAACCTTTCATTTGATCCATTAAGTGAAGAGTCTCTGTTTTAGCAGGAGTTTTTAAGTCACGGTCTCTGACAAACTCAACTCCTAGCATCAATCCTCTTCCTCTCACGTCTCCGATGACTAAACACACAAGAGAAAAGAGAAGGTTTCAACAACAACAACAAAAATAGTCTTTAATTTGGACAAGAACTCACGTTCGTGTTTATTTTGGAGTTGTGTAAGTCTCCGTTTGAGATGTGAGCCAACTAGGAAAGCGTTCGCTTGGAGCTTCTCCTCATGAATGACTCTAAGAACTGCGTGTCCCGAGGCAGTTCACATTGGGTTTCCGCCGAAAGTATTGAAATAACTCCGGCGGCTTAAAACGCCGGCGATCTCCGGTGTCGTCACCACCGCTCCAAGCTGGATGCCGTTCCCGATCCCCTTGGCCATGGTGACTATGTCAGGGATAACACCATGGGATTGGAATCCCCAGAAATGGGTTCCGGTACGAGCAAAACCAGATTGGACTTCATCGGCGATGCAAACTAAATTACACGATGTCGTACACCACCGGTAAGTATCCCGGAGCGAGCTCTACTATTCCTCCAACTCCCTGTTTCACCAACTCATTAACAGACATACATACATATATATGCATGTACAAAAAAAATACGAAATAATCTCGCCTGGA
This sequence comes from Eutrema japonicum, assembly GCA_030161315.1. NCBI lineage: Eukaryota > Viridiplantae > Streptophyta > Magnoliopsida > Brassicales > Brassicaceae > Eutrema > Eutrema japonicum. The sequence continues at coordinate 44,181,756 of BSQW01000002.1, read as the reverse complement.
TAGATTCTCCGATGAAACCGGCGACTTGACCGGAAGTTCCAAACTGGATTAGGTCGTGTACGTCCCTAGCGTACTTTTCACCGTCAGATCCTAATATTCCCCTGTAGGGATCTGGATTTATTGCGTGATGAACTCCACTCTGTTACAAAGTTGATACCTAGCTAGATTAAAAACGTGGGTTGATTTTTGATAATATCAAAGAGATTGTAAACTGAGGAAAAATGATTTTTGTTTTTTTTTGTTTTAATACCCTAAAAGGTGAAACCAAACCGAAAGGTGACCAAGCAAAGAAACCAAAAGAATTACATCAAACCAAAAATAAAAACTACTGATCTGCGTCAAACACTACTAAACCGATGCAAATGGGGTGGTCAACTCCATTATATTTTAATTTAGTGTGATTACTGATATGATTTCAGTTTTTTTTGTTTCGACTCCTCTTTTTAATGAACAAAAAAATCCTTCATTTTAAATTTTTTAAAATTTTTTTTTTAAATCGGTTTCTAAAAACCTGAAGATAATTTTAAAAAAAAATTTGTATCGGATTGTTTAGATTGAAAATGGGGAAGACAAAAAACCTGAAGGACGTTAAATTTCCAGTTGGACTGAGCAGTGGCTCCCATAGTGGCAGATGCGTTTCCATGGTAAGAGTTCCTAAGTGAAACGACGTCGTTACATCCAGTGTACAGCCTAGCCATCATCATCGCCAGCTCATTCGCCTCCGTACCAGAGTTCGTGAAAAACACCACCTACATAGATATGTGCCTTTGCCTTGCCGGTCAAGTCATCGATCAACCCCAATAGAAAAACTTTTTTTACACAACTCAAGGAGTTTTTTTTTTTTTTGCTTTTCTTGTTTACCTTGAGATCTCCGGGAAGATTGGAGACGAGAGCTTCAGCGAAATCAGAGATGGTGTGATTAAGGTAAAGGATGGTGGAGTGTTGAATAAGCTTTAACTGTTTGATGACGGAGTTAACTACTTCCGGATGGCTATGGCCGCACGAAACCGTCGCTATTCCTCCGAATGCATCTAAATATCGCCGTCCCGTCTCTTCGAACACATACTGCATCTTTCCCTCCACAACGTTTAACTGTTCATCATTGAAAATATCAGAAAAGAAAAACAGAGTAAACAAACGGCGTCGTTTTAAAGGGAAAAGTGAAAGCTGCTTCGTTTCTGTACGGGAGTATTGTAGAAGTGGAACAGAGCGGGACTGAGGAACTCTCTCCGCTTTGAGATGATCTCTGCGGCGGAGGGACCGTCGTAAGGCGGAGGAGAATAACCGAACGGGGGAATTTTCGGAATTTTTGTTTCTGTCTCGTGAACGGAGTTTGTTATTTGAGCTACTATCTGGGAGAAGCCATGACGTTGGATAAGAGAAATGTTCCGTTTCAGTAACGGATTAACCAACGTCAACCTCCGCATTTTTCCACCGCCGTTAAAACGTCGCCGCAGATATTTTGAAAAAAGAGAGAGAGGGAGAGAGTGTAAGTGTTGGCGGAGTCGTTCAATTTAAAGGCGTAACTAATATACTCCAATTAGTATCAGCTGAAGCGTCTGCGTCTGCGTCTGTTTCACATTGTTTTAATATATATATATATATATATATCCACTAATGTTAATGATTCTAGCCTAAACTCTAAGTGTAGTTGAGACACAAATAAATGCACATGAAATAAAGAGACACATAGTTTTTTAATGAGGTTCGTTTCCTACTCCCCGGGACCACGTCCAGTATTCGAATTCACTAGAATAAGAAAGTAATTATAACACAATTGCAAACGCGTGGATCAACCTCTTGAAATACCGCTCTATTCTATAACATGAACTCTTCAGGATAACCTAACCATGAGCTAAACTCCCCCAAGCCTAGACTTTGATTCACTCACTGACACAGACGATATCACACCAACAAAAAAACCTTTTGCCTTTCTTTTTCTCTCAAGCTCTGTGTCCCTTACCAAAGGGCCATGACCTGCTCTATATATTCTTCAACTTTCACTCTAAGAATTTCCATATAGCATATTTTCTTTATTCAAGATATCTCCAAATCTTTTAGGAAATATTCTCTTTTTCCAATATATTCTCCTAAGAATATGGAAACACTTCAAAACAATAATATATTCTTTATCCAGCTCATATACCCCTCTTGGCACGTCTCTAGAATATTCTAGAAGTTTACTCCAACCCACGCTGGCTCCAATTCATCCAATGTCCACGATTTGATCGCCTGTAGCACTTACTGTATCGCTTGTAACACTTCCTGTACAACTTCTCAATTGGTACAACAACACTTCAAACACACACATCTTCATAAACTACAGAAAAGTATAGCCTAAACTAATATGAACTCACTATATTACATGACAAATGTACTTTAAGACTCCACTTATGACTTATTAAGTAAATTTTAAAATCATAGATAAGAGACGAGCAAGCAAGCACACTAATCCAACCATAGACATATGATGTCAAGGTGTTGTTTATTTAAGTTGTAGTATGAGATAGTGATAGTCTGAGTAACATAGTTCTATACAACGAATCACGTATGAAACGAGATGCACGATATATTTGAAGCACATAAACACTAAAATATCACATTAATTAACAAGCACACTAATATATATATTTAAAACATAGGTTGTGTTTTTATGAAAATTCAGTAATGTTTGTTACGCAATCATTGTTTCCAAACTCTAGCAAATTGCCAAGATTCTACGCTTCTTAGAGCATAATTATCACGGTTGCTTAGGAGAGTTTCTTAAGGTTTTATTGAATAAAATTAAATCAAAACTAAAATATTAATGAAGAGCTGGTTCTTAATTAAGACCCGTAAGGGCAAGTGCATTGGGGGTATTTTAAGGAGTGTCTAAAATTTTGATCAATTAAAATAATAATAACATTAGACACCCAGGTTCCTAAATCAAGTTAAAGTGTCTTAAATAGGATCTTTTTTCTGAGTTAAGACCCAGGTTCCTAATTTTTTTAAGTTGCAAAAAACATTAGACACCCAACTTGGGTGTCAACAATGTACTTGCTCTAAGAACCGTTTCTTACGGGGCACGTGTCACTTTTTTCTTCGACCAAAATTTTTTCTCCTTCTCCTCGTTCTTGTTCTCTCCGTCGACGAGAATCTTCTTCTCCGATCAAATTCTTCTCTTCACCGATCAAATAGTCACTCATGTTCTTCTTCTCCGATCAAATACTCACTCATGTTCTTTGCCTCAATCATGTTCTTTGCCTCAATCGATTTCCCGTAATCATTTCCCGAAACCAAAGCCTCAAGGTCTGCTCTTCATGTTCAGGTAATCATTTGGTAATTTCTTCACTCGATTTCTTCTTGACAAGTGGGGAATTCAATTTTAGGGGGTTTTACAATTTTAGGGGTTTTTTTATAACCAATTTCTTTTCTCTCTTATGATGATGAATGTAAATTGACTATTGAAAAAGAAAAGAAAATAAATTTTCAGTATGAAGATTGGATCGTTAGGTTAATAGCCAGTAGGGATGCTTACTCTTGTTGGAAAAGGCTGAGAATTTATGGGTTCTATTGAGAATGTATCAATGATTCGTAGTAGAGCAACTGAATTTGAGATGGGTTTTTTGCGTCTATTGTTGTTCTGTTATTAACTACCATCTGCTTCTTATCAAGTAAGTAGCAGACATAACATTCTTCTTCTTATTGATCTTGGTTTTATTAGGATTTGGATATCCCTCTCGTGGAATTTTGTAGGCCTAGAATTTGGGGTACATAAAGATTCAATATGTATCTTGCATTCTTGTTTGCGGTTTAGGAGTTTGATGTTCTCAAGTCTTGTGATTAATCTTAGTGTGTCAGCTCATTGGGTGTAACATTGTTTGTTTAGAACAGTTGTTTCAATTTTCGAGGTCTATGCAATATCTTCCTTGGATTATATATAAAGAAATTCATTTTTTTCTGGTTATTAATGCTGTCACTTTTGCCGCCTTCTGCAGTTCGCTTGTTTAGACGTACGAAACTCAATACTGTATTCCTCTGTGGACTAAGCGGAAGTGGCAAAATTGTGCTTTTCTATCAAGTGAGTATTTGGAGTTTAGGTTCCTCTCCTCATTCAGAGAATGTTTTCTGGTCAATCCTCATAGTTTTCCTCGTTGTCAATGTGACAGCTTCGAGATGTATCTTCTCACCAGGGTGTTGTAACGTCAATGAAACCAAACGAAGGCACCTTTGTGCTCCACACTGAAAACACTAAGGTAATGAAGGATCTTCACTTTGGTTTTGTTCAAGAATGTTTAAGTGTTTTATGGACTAAACATACATTGCCGTGTGTTTAACAGAGAGGAAAAACAAAGCCTGTGCATCTTGTTGATGTTCGTGGGCACTCTCGCCTTAGTTTATTTTAAACATGGTTTTGTACTTCTCCAGGTACCTTTACGACATTCTGACCATTGCGAGCGTTGTTAAGAATAAGATCCTTGTCCTGCTTTGCTGTAACAAGACAGATAAGGTAACTGCACACACCAAGGAGTTTATCCGCAAGCAGATGGAGAAAGAAATGTAAGATTGATTCTTATATGTTTCTAAATTCTGAAGATAATTATAAGCTTTCATTGATGTTCCTCTTGTTAATAATGTGGATAGACACTCTGATGCTTAAACTTTTTTTTTTAAGAACCCCATTAATTAGGGATTCTACCAATAAACTAATTATTTTTTTAAGTTTCTAAAGAGAAGTTTTTAACTTAAATTGATTAATAAAAAATTCTCTAAAAACTCTTAATGGATTTCTTCCAATAATGATGCTCTTAGTTTTTTCAATACACGTATATAAAACTATAGGCAGCCCCATCATGAACCTGGACACAAACTGAGGCATAGATTCGTAATTCACTTGTCGTTGTGTTATGAAAGTGAAACAATCAACCTACCAAGCACATATATCATAATAATTTCGAATCGCTGATTCAAATAATTGGATAAACTCATTATTCTATAGGAGTATTTTTCATTTATCTTTAATATTAGTGGCTTTAAATTGATCCAATCAAAGATGGGAAGAAACTGGAACGGACCTAAGAGCATCCACATTGCAGACATGTTTAATGTGTCTTCTGCTTTTTTTTTTTTTTTTTAAAAAATTGATTTTTTATGTCGCGACGAATCAGGTCGCGACACGTCATTAACTTTTGGAGAAGACATATCTTCCGCGAGACATAAGTCTCGGATGCTGATGGTCTAAATGTTAATTTTATCTTTAGTCGATGTCGATTTTGTATCTTTCTCATCGCATCCATGTGTTTCACACTTCTTTCTTTGTTTATTAAATGACCTTAAAGTTTTCAATAGGAGTCATAGTCATCATACATTCAATCCTAGGGATTTGATCGTCTTTTAGCTTTTGTTTATAGGGTATCTATATCCACTTGCTAAATTATTGTGTTTGTGTGTGTGTTTTTTGTTCACAATTATTGTATTTTTTTTGTCTTACGGAAAGTTATAAACTACAAAACTAATGTCTATGTATTTTCAAAAACTATTTTTTTTGTTTAACAAGCACACAGCAGATATTATGTATCAAAGTTATAAATTACAAATGGCAAACGGAAAGAAAACACAAATATTCAATATTAAGATAATTAGCTAAAATAAGTATTAGCTAAAAGAATTGGCGGCGGCGAGGCCGAGGTGACTGGACCGGCGTAAAACTAAGCTGGCATCGAATTTCGATCGAAAATTCAGATCTGAGTCAGAATAAACAAAAACAAACACATGAATAAGAAATCGAAAGTCAAACAACACAAAGGAAAAAAAAAAACTAAAAACAATCAAACAAAAAATTACAGAAGAAAAAAGCGATTGAAATTTGGAGATGAAGTCGAAAACCGATATGTGAAAGAAAGAGAGAGGAAAAAAAGAGAGATATATATCCTATATCTGAGATAATAGGCAATATAGAGGCTTTATGATATTAAAATTTGTGGAATAGTGAAATCAACAATGAATGGTCATCCACCTAATTTTCGTGTGTTTCATAGTTATCTAGTGCAATTTCTCATACATAATTCCCTTAGTTTGTTTTTTCTTTTCCACGCACTCCCTAGTCCCTAGACTTCCACTGGACCATAATAGGCGACATCATATATACATCTGATTGTAAGACTTTTTAAAAAAGTTTACCGTTTGTTCGTAGCATCATTCCAGTTTGTGTAATCATTACTGTTGATCCGTAAATCACACAAAAAGGGGTAAAACAGTACTTTTAGTCGGAATCTCGTTTATTGATCTAAGTCGGCGATTACAACAGAGTTTAAGTAAGAAGGCAAAGACAAAAGACTTGAGATCGGTAATGAGCTTTCTCTTGTATTCTCTGTCTCTGCGGAAGTTGTGGATCCATTTGAATGAGGCGATGGCCTCCTTATTTATAGTGTCTTTGAGGCGGTTGAAAGGAAGATTTCTCCTTTTCCGAGTTCGATTAGGAAGAGGAAATCTTCCGGTTTTCTCGCCGAGATAAGGATAAATTCCTGATATCTCGACGAGTCGACCCAAGGGAATATTTCCTTTTCCGAGATCGGTGGGAAAAGGGAAATATTCCGGTTTCATCTGTTGTAACGGACCGGACTTGTGATGGGCCTAGATCGGTAGCCGAGGTGGGCTTTCAACGAGATTCCGAGCTCGGCCCAATGTTTTCGGGCCGACTTATCCTCGATCCGAACCATCGTAAACCGGTCTTGATTGAACCGATCTCGGTTCGAACCGAGTTAAACCAGGGGGTGCTAATCCCCCCTATAACAATTGGTCCCCCCCTCAGTTCGGCGAAGGAGTTTATGAGTTCGGCGAATTTTTGGGGAGTATTCTTTAGCTCGGTTAAAACTGAGATCGGTATGATCTAATCAGATTCTGTTTCGAGTTCGGCTTAATGATACGAACTGTTCGAGTTCGGCGAACTGCTTAAGTTCGGCTTGATGATACGAACTGTTCGAGTTCGGCGAACTGCTTAAGTTCGGATTGATGATACGAACTGTTCGAGTTCGGCGAACTGCTTAAGTTCGGCTTGATGATACGAACTGTTCGAGTTCGGCGAACTGCTAAAGTTCGGCTTGATGGTACGAACTGTTCGAGTTCGGCGAACTGCTTAAGTTCGGCTTGATGATACAAACTGTTCGAGTTCGGCGAACTGCTTAAGCTCGGCTTGATGATACGAACTGTTCGAGTTCGGCGAACTGCTTAAGTTCGGCTTGATGATACGAACTGTTCGAGTTCGGCGAACTGCTTAAGTTCGGCTTGATGATACGAACTGTTCGAGTTCGGCGAACTGCTTAAGTTCGGCTTGATGATACGAACTGTTCGAGTTCGGCGAACTGCTTAAGTTCGGCTTGAAAGGACGGATCCTCTTTAGATTGGGGTTTCTCACGGTAGAATCGATTTCACGAATTTTCGAATTCGGTGAGTTTTTGGTATCGAGCTCTGATATATTTGAAGTCGTACTTTATACGAACTTCTCAAACCTGTCGTACACAGTGGTGCCGTAAATAGTACGGTCTTAGCCGGGTGAAGAGGACAAGTTCGACTGAACCTGCTCGAGGTCGGCAATCCATATTGTAGATCGGCTTATCGATTTCGCGGTTGTTGAGAAACCGGCTTACTGGTTTTTGCGACTGTTGAGAAATCGGCTTACTAAATTTTGCGACTGTTGAGAAGTCGGCTTAGATTTGCGAGGAAGGACGTTCGGCTTTGACCTTAGAGTTTAGTTTTAAGAGTACGTGAACAGCTCATCTTAATATGCTCTAGGTTTCTCACATTGAATCCGAGTGTGCGAGACGGGCTCGGCTTATTTGGCTCGGATAATCTGAGAAGTTGGTGCGAGACTGATCTCGGCTTTGAATGTGGAAAGTGTATTATCCATTGCACCATGAGGATGCGTGCGAGCTAAGCTCGGCTTTATCAGATCGTCTGGCCAGGACGTTGATATGTAACCGTTGGTGGTTGAAAATGCGAACTGTTGAAGTTCGGCAAACGAGAAGTTTGATTTGGAAGATACGAACTGTTGGAGTTCGGCAAACGAAAAGTTTGACTTAGAAAATACAAACTGTTGGAGTTCGGCAAACTAAAAGTTTGACTTAGAAAATACGAACTGTTGGAGTTCGGCAAACTAAAAGTTTGACTTAGAAAATACGAACTGTTGGAGTTCGGCAAACTAAAAGTTTGACTTAGAAAATACGAACTGTTGGAGTTCGGCAAACTAAAAGTTTGACTTAGAAAATACGAACTGTTGGAGTTCGGCAAACATAAAGTTTGGCTTTGAAGGTACGAACTGTACGAGTTCGGTAGAATGCCTTGGTAAAATTTTATTAATGTTATAGCTGCGCCTTGTGAGGGCTGCCTACGTACCTTCGAAAGAAGGATCAAGCCATCCGTAGTTCATATGGTATTAGAATCGAGCGTATGTGTAGTAGCTCGGTGATCTTTTTTTTGCGAGCGTTTGGAGCTCGGGAGCGTTTGGAGCTCGGTTCTTGTAGTGCGAGCGTTTGGAGCTCGGCTCTTTTTTTTTTTTTTTTTTTTTTTTTTTTTTTTTTTTTTTTTTTTTTAATGGCGCGGTCTGTTCGAGGGTTGGAAGGCTCCTTCGACTGGAACTTCCCCCTTTTTGTACTTCATCATCAGGAACTCCTGTAGATGTCGGCACTCTTCGGTTGAATGATTTCCATACCGGTTATGGAAATTGCAGTACGGTGCGGATTCAGTGTTGTCGGGCTCTGTTGGCTCATCCGACCGAACCCAAGTGTTTGACCAGGATTGCTGGGTTTGGACCGCATTGACGGGTTGTTTCGGGGGAACGTATAGTTTGTCTTTCTCGGATCTTTCTTCCTCCTCCATGATGAAGATATGCGCCCTGTGCAGGATGTCCTCCAATGTCTTTGGATTATTGCGTTTGATCTCCCTGTGAAAGTCCGATTCGTACCAGGTGGCTTTGTAAAGAGCCTCGATTGCGGCTTCGTCGTCGATCGTGCAATGGGATACAACCGTTTTGAAACGTTCCATGAAGTTGCGTAGGGGCTCGTCCTGCTTCTGCTCGAGGGCCCAGAGTTCGGCGTTCTTTGTTTTCTGCTTGATAAACATGGTGAAGCGTTTGAGGAATTTGGTAGTGAGCTCGTTATAGCTGTTTACCGAACTTGGCTCGAGCGTTGAAAACCAATCGAGCGCGGTTCCGGATAAGTTCTCCACGAATAGTTGGCACATGGCCGCGTTCTTCTCGGTTTCCGAGCTGAAACGAAATCGGTTCATTGTGATGACAAACGAAGTCAAGAAGTTTTTAGGATCGGTAAACCCGTCGTATGGTGTGATCTTGACTCTTTCCAATCGTCGGACTGGAGTGTTGATGATCGTGTCGGTAAACGGTGTCCTCTGTGACTCCTGAATTACCCGGTCGATTTCCGGTGCCGAACTTGCAGCCTGGTGGACTTTGGTCCGCATCTCTTGCCGTTGGGCCTGTACCTTGGCGAATTCCAAATTTATGGCAGCTTGGTCTGCGATGTTAATTTCCGAACCGGACGCGGATCTTCTTGTCGGCATGTCGATCGTGCCTGGGGGTTGAGCGTCGGTTAAGTCGGACAAGAGATTTCGGCGTAACGTGTTTTCGTTGGCGGGGGTGATCGGGTTTGGTTCGAGGATACCGGTCTGGTTTCGGTGTTCGAAGTGGGATGCTATCAGTGAAGTGATCCGCTCTTCGTTCCTTTTGTTGATCTCGGCGAACTGTGCCGCCATGGCCTCCATAAAGACGGTCGGATCCGTGAATATCGAAGCAGCCGGAGGCGGCGGAAGAGTTGTCGGGGGGTTGGTTTGATTATCCCCTCCAATAAGTGAGTTCGGAGGAAGCCCTCCTCCGTTTGTTGGTAGCTCGGTATTGACTGGATTGGGTTCGTCAGCGCGCGGGTTTTGACCGTTGTTGTCCGAGCTGTCGACGAGGGCTGCGGTGGTATCGACTGGAAGAACCATTGCCGAACTTCAATCAAACGATATCCGAAAGTACTGTTCTATTTTCCCCACAGTCGGCGCCAATTGTTGATCCGTAAATCACACAAAAAGGGGTAAAACAGTACTTTTAGTCGGAATCTCGTTTATTGATCTAAGTCGGCGATTACAACAGAGTTTAAGTAAGAAGGCAAAGACAAAAGACTTGAGATCGGTAATGAGCTTTCTCTTGTATTCTCTGTCTCTGCGGAAGTTGTGGATCCATTTGAATGAGGCGATGGCCTCCTTATTTATAGTGTCTTTGAGGCGGTTGAAAGGAAGATTTCTCCTTTTCCGAGTTCGATTAGGAAGAGGAAATCTTCCGGTTTTCTCGCCGAGATAAGGATAAATTCCTGATATCTCGACGAGTCGACCCAAGGGAATATTTCCTTTTCCGAGATCGGTGGGAAAAGGGAAATATTCCGGTTTCATCTGTTGTAACGGACCGGACTTGTGATGGGCCTAGATCGGTAGCCGAGGTGGGCTTTCAACGAGATTCCGAGCTCGGCCCAATGTTTTCGGGCCGACTTATCCTCGATCCGAACCATCGTAAACCGGTCTTGATTGAACCGATCTCGGTTCGAACCGAGTTAAACCAGGGGGTGCTAATCCCCCCTATAACAATTACATTGTTGAAATCTCCACACAAATTTGTCAAAAATGTGAATATAATAAACTTATGCTGCATCCAACGGTAACGGTAATTTTTTAAAAAAAATTCTGTTCAGAGAAGCAAGTTATGTTCGAATTGCTGATAATTTATTGTTCACTATCTACCATTAGCAAGAGAGCTCGAAGAGATCTCCGTGGAAAACGAAAAAGTATTCGACGAGGTCGAGGCTCTATCCGATGAAAGACAACCAACAACATTTGATATATGATCATCTCTCAAAGAATCGGAGAATCCCAGATTTCCATCAGTCTGTGGAACATCCTCGTCCCCGTTCAAATATCTAATAACGTCTCTCATCGTTGGCCGAGACGTTGGTTTCTGATGGCAACATAGCAATCCCGCAATGAGACCTAATTTCGCCTCTCTGCCATTGAAAGTAGATCCGAGTTTCTGATCGACAGCGCCAAGGATTCCGCCGTTTGTGTGAAACTCCATAACCCAATCGGCTAAGAAGAAGTTCTCTGTGTCCGTCGGTCTTCTCCCGCACACGATTTCTAACAACAAAACGCCAAACGCGAAAACGTCAGACGCGGTCGACCCTTTGCCGTTACGTGTGAGCTCAGGAGCCATGTACCCTAGAGTCCCAACGACTTTCGTGGTCTGCGATAGCGTTCCGCGTTCGTAAAGCCTCGCGAGTCCGAAGTCGCCTAATTTAGCGTTCATCTCTGCATCCACAAGAACGTTGCTCGCTTTCACATCTCTATGAACCACGATTTGTTCCCATTCTTCATGCAGATACAACAATCCCGACGCGGTTCCCTTTATGATCTGGAAACGCACGTCCCACGGCAAAACGATGCCGTTTATTCTCGGCGTTCTGTACAGCAGCGAGTCCAGGCTTCCGTTGGGGATGTAATCGTAAATCAACAAGAGGTCGTTTTTGTGTTTGCACCATCCTTGAAGATTCACGAGGTTCTTGTGACTTAATCGTCCTAAACTCTCGATCTCTGCCACAAATTCTCGAACACCTTGTAGGCTATGTGGAGTTACCTTCTTCACTGCGATTGGGCCTGAAGAAGCTAGATTTCCTCTGTAAACGGTTCCAAATCCTCCGGAACCGATGATCTCACTCTCTTTGAATCTCTTCGTTGCTAAGTAGAGATCTCTGTAACTGAATCTACGAGGATAATCCATTTCCCAATCCTCTAGAACCTCTCCTTCCTCGATTTGCCTTTTGTACCTCACAAATATGAAAAGGAACACAAGCAAGACCAACGTGACGATCGATAAAGCTACAATCAAAGCGATGGCTTGAGAATCGTAACCTTTCTTGTTAGTCAAGCTTGTATTCGGCGGCGGAGGAGGAAGCCCCGAGATATCGAGCCGATCCGCCACTGGGTTTTCTCCACAGCTAGCAAAACTCCAACCCATCACGTAATGAGCACTCGACTGGCCTTTTCCAGTCGCGGCAGTGAATCCGACATACATTTCCTCCTCCAAGATCTCTGACAAATTCGAATTTTGTTGCGAGATCAGAGGCTTCTTGGGTTTGAAGCCTAATCGCGTCGGATAGATGGTCACGTTTAAGGTTCCGCTGGGTCCGTCGTAATCGATATGAGCTCGGATTGGTTCGCCGCTCTCGAGCTGGAAATCTTCTTTGCGATCGTCGGTATCGTAATAAATAACTGGCTCTTGTACATCGGAGAAGAGACTGTTAAAATCAAGACCGATGTGGTTTCCTTTTCTGTCGGCGCCGTCTTTAAATCCTTGTACCGTGTCAAATTCCACAGCGAAAACGTGATTCGACGAATTCCCGTTGTTAGATCTGTTCAAAAGCCCCATATACTGAGCAGAATCGGCTCCGGGACGATTTGGTGTGGGAGAAAGTGTGAATGTGAAGCCAAAACCGCCGCTTCCGGGACTGGAAGGGATTATAACGAAGACGAAAGATGTGCTAAAGGAACATACTTTGATTTCGGAGGAACTGTTGTGTGACGGGTCATGAAATCTAATCGGTTTGCGGTAAAACGCTGTTCCAGTGACGTTGTGGTTCCGATTAGTCAGTCTAAGTAGATCATCGCTGTGTTCGATTATCGCAGCTCCTTCTGTTTGAATTTCCGTTTGGTTTCCTTTGAAACCTCGGAAACTGAATTCTGTTGTTACCTCTTCAGCAAGAATGGAACTTATAAAAGCGTTTGATAACAGAGTGAGCAAGAACATGAGTGTTCCTGTGGATCTTGCTATGCCCATTGAGTATCTTGAGCCTTAGACTTTGATGGTAAGAGATAAGAGATCATTAAGTTTATGCAAATTTCAAGTAATGGACTTTTGCTCTAAATGCCGAAATTGTAAGACGAGGAAGTAGAAATGTTCAAAGTCAAAGTCTTTTTAGTCCATTTGTGTGGTCGCTTATTTCGAACCATTTGTGTGGAGGAGATAGATGACCTCACAACGAGACAAAGGAGTTATTTAATACCCAACAAAATGATAATTATGAAGACAACTATTCAGACAAGGTATTAGAGCATCTCCAATGGGGTTTTTAGAGGAGAGGTTCTTAAAATTTTATAATGACAAATAATGATAAATATTAGAGAGGTTCTTAACTTTGAAAAAAAAGGTTCTTAAAGTTCTTATTTAAGAACTTTTTTTGGGGTTCTTAGAAAGAGGTTCTTAAAATTTATAATTAAAATATTGGTAAGAACCCTATGAGGAGTTCTACCATTGGAGATGGTCTAAGACCATCTCCAATGGTAGAACCCCTCATAGGGTTCTTACCAATATTTTAATTATAAATTTTAAGAACCTCTTTCATGGATTCTTATAAATTTAGAATCTTATATAGAAATCTTATAGAGTTCTTAAAAAAAATGTATAATTAATTTTTTTAAATTTAACTTATTTTGTAAAAAATTATAAACATACTATATTTTATAAAAACAAAATTATATTGCATTTCATGAATTTTAAAACATACAAAATATTGCCGAAACTTGAGGAAGAAAAAGTTTAGAATTTTAGAATCTTAAACAAAAATTAATATGTAACGATTCCAATTCACTAATATGTAAACAAAATTTAGAATTTTAACGTTGAAGTTAAGAAAAAATTTAAATAAAAAAAGTTAAGAATTTTGTTTTTTAAGTTAAAGTTAAGAAAAAGTAAAAAAAAAAAGAATCTGGCAAAAAAAAAAACAGGCAAATTAGCTATTGACACGTGACTAAGAACCACTCATAATAACATGTTCTAAGACCATCTCCAATGTATTACTCTATTTTTTACTCTAAAATAGAGTATCTCTAAAATATAGTTGGGTTTTGCTCCAATGTATTATTCTATTTTTCACTCTAAAAAGGAATATTCTATGGTATATTATATTTCTATTTTATTATAAATATCATTTATATGTAAGAAATTACAATTTAACCCCACTTATTTTTTTCTTTCAAAAACTTTGATAAATTATGATTTTATTTAAATTAAACATTTATTACATAAGAAAAATTACATTACATCATATAAAAATAATAAAACATATAGGACTTTGGTTTAAACATCACCATTACTGTATTTTTCTCATAAATGATCAATTAATGCATTTCGAAGAAAAAAATGAGTTTCTCTATCTTTGATTTTTCTAAATCGACCAAGAAATTCTTCGAACCGAATATCATCATCCTCTGCTATTTGGACCTCTGGAGGTGGAACTTCTCTTCCAACTTCAATTGGTGCATCGAGATCACGCTCATCCTCGATTATAATATTATGTAAAATTATACATGTAGTCATTATATTATGTAGCACATTTTTTTTCCAAAAACGTACTGGTCCTTTAACTTTAAAAAATATTATAATAAAGTAATTTAAATGTAAAATTGATTTTCTTGTATTTAGATATTATTATTATTATTTGTTTCAGTTATAATTACAAATATACAAAAATGAAAGGACCATTCTATAAATAAAAAGTTCAACTCTAAAATAGAGTGAGAAATAGAATTACTCTAAGGGCATCTCCAACCCATCTCTATTTTGGCTCCAAACTCTATTTTATAGTCAATTCTTCTCCAACCCAACTCTATTTTAGAGTCAAAAATAGAGTTTTTAATATTTGGCTCTATATTTAGAGTCAACTCTTTTTTTTTTTTGTTCATGACTCTATTTTTAACTCTAAAATAGAGTGGCATTGAAGTAAAACTCAACTCTAAAATAGAGTTGCTCTATTTTAGAGTAAAAAATAGAGCAATACATTGGAGATGGTCTAAAAATAGAGTTACTTTATTTTAGAGTGGGAAATAGAGTGGGGTTGGAAATGATTTTTACTCTAAAATAGAGTTTAGAATGGGAAATAGAGTAGGATTGGAGATGACCTAAAAATTCTTATTTAAGAACAAGTTCGTACCTATTACACTTATTATTATTATTAATTTTTTTTTTTTTTTTGGGGTTAAGAATCCCACCTAAATGGGAGCTGCCCTTATGACTTATGATTAAGTCGACGTTAAAAAAAAAAAAGTTATGATGACGTCAACAAAGAGAGAGCGTTAAACGTTTGTTGGGACACTATGATAGTTGGGCTTGGCCCATATTCTCTTTGTTTTCCGAAGTCCATTATTTGTTATTGCATAAGCAGAGTTTCTCAAATTGAACTGATTTTCAAGTGAAATTCAAAAATCAAAAAAGTCAGATCCTTCCTCTTCGTCTCTCAAATTGGGAACCGTTTAATTTTGTTTTTCCCTTTGAATTTTCCTTCTCTTTTCTTCATTATAGAGCCAAGAGGTAAAATCACGTACTTAATACATCATTTCAGGAATCTCCGTTTCTCCCGGTGAGTGTTTTGAGGCTCGGATAATCTAAAGCTAGGGCTTTACTGCCAAGACAGTGGATTTATAATTTCCGGATCGGAAATGGGAAATCTGTCGGAAAATTTCGATATCCAGGATCTGATGTCTTATGGAGACGATTTGATCAACGTATTGAATGTTAAGAATGGGTTTGACGTGGTATCGCAAAGTTTCGAGCACTTAAAAGCTCTCCATTTCGCTTGCGACGAGGATTTCAACCAGTTTCATGGATCTATTGAAGGTCAGTTTTCCGACTTGGGTCTCTAGAAAATTGCGAAAGACAGATAATTTATAAGATTAACCATGTAGCTTTAGATGGAGATCGTCCTGTCATTGGGATTTGAGTGAGGAATTTTGGGTTTTTAAAAAAAAAAATGCAGATTGTAAGAAGAAACTCGATGCTTGCAAGAAGAAAACGGAGGAGTCATATTCAGATGTTTCGGCTGGAGATGACATTGAACGTCTTCAGAGAGAGCTTGACGAAGAGATGGAACTAGAGTGCAAGCTAAAGGACGAGCTTAGATAAGTATAGTTTAATCTCAGTGAAATTATTCGAGTCCGTTGGTTCAGTGACATGAAAATATCTTTCTTATTTTATTTGGTTTTTCTGTCAATACAGTCGTCGCTGATGAACTCAAAGACCTGAATGCACAATGCACATCGATTGATGAACAGAGGCAATCTATGAAGAGAAAAGAGCGGGACGACTTGAGAGCTGAGTAAGATCCACAAACCCACTATTGCAATTGCTTCTTCTGAATGTTAGTACTACATTTGTTTCCTCAATCTCTGTCCTGTTCCCTCTTTTTCTCTGCAGGAAAAAGCTCTCTATGTATGCTTCTGTCACAAAAATTATACCAGAGATTGATGATCCATCAAAGATCTCAGGCTGTATCCTCTTCTTTCGTCATCTCTCTACTCTCTTCACTTTTTATATTTGTTTCTAATCACGACCCTCATTCGCTTTTGTCCTTGAGTGTTTTGAATCCTTGATTATTATATTCAATAGATATGGTAGATCGCGAGAAAAGAGTAATTGAGAAGTTCCAATTCGAGACAGATAAGATGACGGCCTATGAGACATGTAACAGCATTTGGAGCATTATAGACAAACAATAGACAGCTTGCCTGTCTGATCAGTCTTGGTTTTAGCTTAGAAACCATAACCTCTTTACCCACCTACGGTTCCTTAGATGTAAAACCTTCCTGCTTAGTCTACGCTGGCCATTTGTAATTTGATTATGAATCTTCTTCTCTTGTATCATCATCATCTATGAAAATTTCCCTTGCAAGTTTCAGTGCTATTCTGTTTGTGCAGTAAAATCCAACATCTTCAGCTTTTGTTGCAGTCATTTTCTTGATCAATCTTTATGTGCAAGATTGATGCAAGTTCAGATTTGGTTTGTACGAAGTCAAAATAACAGAATTTTCCGATTTAAAGTGTTATAGTTTCTATACATTTCAGCTGATATTACCTAGCTTCACCATTGAACTATGATGGAACCTGCTTACTGAACCTATTCGGTTTTAACTTGTTGACTTTGTTTTACGTTTAGCTGCATTAATGTGTAGCACCATTTTTCCTAATTCCCCATACTTGTAGGACAAAAGATCACGAAAGCTGAGAAAATCAATTTATAAAAAACTGTGGTATAACTATATTCTATCTCGTCCATCCTAGATAACAAACTGAGACGCTCCAAATTTGTTTCCTATAATCCATATTTTTTGGGATGCGAACCGAATTTAAATAAACCGAAAAATGAAATTGCAGATGCGGCGGCGGCACAGCGTGATTGTCTCTTCAATTGAAAAAGAAAAGTTTGTGTTTAGCAACTATGTGATGTTGTGAACAAAAATTAATAACTATGTGACGTTTGCTTTGTGTTTATTTTGATTGCTGTAAACAACATAATGATCTATTGTGGTTTTGATCTATTGATGCTGTGAACGACATAATAATCTGTGGTTGCAACTTCTGTTTCTTCAGGATACCTCAACAAATCTGTGGTTGTTTCATCTGACATCACATCATTCCTCAACAAATCCAAATTCCAGTAATTGCTGTTTTCTAACCTTTGTTATCAGGGAAAATGCAGAAGCCATTGCCCGAATTAATTACTATAGGAGTTTGATTCGGCTGCTGCCACCACGACCATGGATCTCCTCTGGCCAGAGCCGTGGGGGGAGAGTTGCAGCAGTGCGGGTTTAGTGGTAAATGACGAAAGTGCCCTTGAGGCCATGGCTTTTGTTTAGAAAACTGCTGCTGGATTATGATGAAGAAGGGCGTGTGGTGCTCTATCCAATGGGATAGTGTGAACACGAAGATATTCCCGTCCACGTCACTAATTTTTTTTTTAACGGAGAGTGTAATTTAAAAATTGTTAGTTCCACAATCCACATCTGTTGCTACGTGTCAATAAAATATTGGTTGTTATGATGCTGTAAAAGAAACGAAATAAAATGAATCGGTGATATAAACACTTCCTCCGATCCCGGCGAGAGAGAGATACGACCACTGAGTGAGAAATGGATCAGATCTTGAACAAGGTGGGATCGTACTGGTTAGGTAAGAAGGCGAACAAGCAGCTCGATTCCGTCGGTGACGATATCAACGTACGTGTCTCTCTACTCCATTCTCTACTACTTGCTTTTATCCCAATCATCAATTTCGGTTTCGATTTCTGATTCCGATCAGATGCATGAGAGTTTTTTTTATTCAACCGTGTCTTTGTCGATCTAGGGTTCTGTGGATCCTCAATTTACCTGTGTCGCTTAGTCTGGTAAATGGTGCTCGTTGATTCTTCACTTTGAAGCGCTTGATCTCTGCTTTTTTTTCTAGCAAATCTGTCGTATGTTCATAGGATTGTATGATCATTTACTGCAATTCTCCCATTTTGAGGCCGTTTTTGGTAATATATAAGGTAAATTGAGTCGTAAAAGGAAGAAGATCTTTAAGAGTAGATAGTATTAGAGAGCTTTTTCAATTTCAATTTCAGATTCAATATTCCTTTTTTTCCCCACAGTTTCAAGTTAATGATAGCGATTCTCATCAAGGATCCGTTCAATCTCTTGTGATTCTCATTTTCATGCTCATCCAGACGTTTTCTTGTGAAACCAATGGATTTTATGCAAGTTATGTTCTTTGTGTTTCTCCAGAACATGATGAATCAATAATGTAATGTTGATCTTGCATTATCTGTAACATTTATTTCTTCCAGTCTCTGTCTACCAGCATCGAAGGAGGAACAAAATGGTTGGTGAACAAAATCAAAGGTCAGTTTTTTTCCTACTCGTTCTTGCTGTTTCATCTGATGACATCACATCCTTCCTCAACAAATCCAAAATTCCAGTAATAATATTTGTTATCAGGGAAAATGCAGAAGCCGTTGCCCGAGTTACTAAAGGAGTTTGATTTGCCTGCTGGGATCTTTCCACGCGATGCAACCAACTACGAGTTCAATGAACAGACGAGGAAGCTAACCGTCTTTATTCCTTCAATCTGCGAAGTTGGCTACAAAGATTCATCAGTCTTGAGATTTACCACGACAGTTACCGGATTTCTCGAGAAAGGAAGGCTAGCCGATGTTGAAGGGATGAAAACAAAAGTAATGATATGGGTTAAAGTCACAAGTATCTCTGCAGATTCATCAAAGGTCCATTTCACGGCAGGGATGAAGAAAAGCAGAAGCCGTGATGCTTATGAGGTTTTAAGAGATGGCGTTGAGATTGATAAATTCTAGCTCTGTTTTGCGGGTATTTCCCAATTCTTTTATTCTCTTTAAGTCGTATCTCTATCTTCTTAAGTTTCAACTTTCAAGCTTTATATTTCTTTTTAAATCGGTTTTTGTGAATGCAGAGTTTCAATTTACTTTGGAGTTCCTGAATTTGATGAATTGAATTGGTTTTACCTTGAAAGACGAAAATTATATTCAAATTTGAATACTGGTAGAAATTGCTGACAAATGCTACATTTCATCTGTAATTTGCACGAACAAGTATTGAATGGATTGTCCATTAACATTCATCTACATTGCTTCCCCACACACAAAACAATAGGGTAAAAAGGAAGAGACAAAAATGTTTAAACCTATTCATTTTCAATTTTTCAACAACATTTGAAACTAAGGAAAATAGGAATGATATATATTTCATAGATAGAAAACATACATTACACCAATGTTTTTGCTGACAATGGACTGAGAACACAATTACTGATGACAAGTAATACAAAACAGTAGCAATTGCAACAATAATTAAGAGAAACAGAGAGGATTAGACATGCGGCTCACAAACCCTCCTCTTCTAGTAACAATACCATTTGCCTTATTTAGAGTGACCTTCTCCTTTTACTAATTTTTGCCGTTTGGTGCCTTGGCCTCAGTTCCATCTGGAGAGTTAAGCTCCTCCCAAGCTTCGATCCAAGTGACCATTCCATCTGCAAGCTTGATGAAGTAAGGATCCACCTTCCCGAGTCTCTCTTTCACGAGCTTAGCCAGCTCGATGTAGCATTGCTGCACCGAAGTGCATTCTTTAGGAAGAGTAACAGATTGAAGAAACGGTATGGCCTCTTCTTGCCAGAAAATTCCATTGTATTCCTTTCTCAGGTTCACGAATGGGTTGCTATCTTTGCTGTGCCATATGTAAGGCAAACCCGTCTTCACTCCCCATCCCATGTGGTCACATATCACCTACATTTTTGGTTACGCGTTAAAAAAATCTTAGCTCAGCAGACAAATTCAATGGGACGATGATATAACCAATTCACAAAAGCAACGAACAAGAGTTGCATTTGACCAGTCTAGTGGTTTATACTAGTGCCGTCGTTGTGTCGCTACGACGCTCAAATAATTGCATTTACCTTGACACACCAACCAGCCCACATGTCGTCGTAGCGTCCGATTGGCTGCCCGTCACCCATAAGTCCAAAATACATAGCCGGACCAATCAGCTCCCGATCAAAAGCGAGGTTCATACCGCACATAGGGAAAAGGGTTCCTTTGGGAATGGTCATGACCGCATCAACATACCTGCATATGACCAAAAAAAACTAACCAATAAGCAAAACAGAAGCATCGCTTCATCGTTTAAGCTTTCAGAAAGAAAATTGGTTGATCAAATTTCCTGGAATTTATTTCAAGAGGTTTCACAAGCTGAGTGGGAGCATCATAGTCAGGGATGTTGAGCCAGAGGCCATGAGAAACCGCGGTTGTGGCACCTTCGCGCATACTAAAAGGGTATCCACGAACAAAGTCTGCCCCATCTCCGTATGGATCATAAAGTGTGTTAAAGAAATGTGGGGTTGATGGAGATAAAAGGTTTTTGATATGCTGCTCAATTGCGTTGATCTCTTTTCCAGATGGATCCTTTGCAACCTACGTTGCACAGTTATTGTCAACTCTGATATCAAACTCGTCGATCAATCACATTCACCAATATAATTTCCAAAAGAGATAGAGAGAGGGGCATTTACAAAGCAATCATCATCAATGGTGTAGATGTACTTCTTCTTGGAGACCATGTAACCAAAGCAACGACAAGCAGAATCCTTGAAGGAAATGCAAGAAGCCTTGGGACCCAAGATTCGATTGATATCGTTCCTGTTGTAGAGCTCGTAGTCAAAACCTTCCGGAATGTTGATGGTTTTTGAAGGATCACCATCTTGAATGATGATCAGATGGTAGTGCTCAAAGAACGGTCGCCACATCTCAAGGAAATCTAGGTTTCGAATCGTTGGTATCACGATATCTAACTCATCTTTCAGCTTTGGCGTGGGTTTCACTGAAGAATACAATTGCGCCATTTGAAATGAACGGGAAGAAAGAGTAAGTTTAAGCACAAAGAGAGAGAGATGAACGATAATGAGGATGCCTTCTCTGTTATTTATAAAGAGACGAGATGGACACAAAACATTTCCACTGTTAACGGAAGTGTAAAATAGTAACTCTCGTGTTCTTATGCCAAAACATGCTTGATGTTTCTTATTTGTTGTTGTCGTCATCCGTTATCTCTTCACAAACAAATTCACAATTTATTACGCACTCTTAACTCTCTAAACTCTAATCACGTGACCATGGTCTGTTTGTATACATCCTCTAAAGGAGCGTTACAAAGAGGTTTATAAAGCTTAACAGAAAGGTTGTATTGATATGTTTTATCAAAATAATTTTTGAGGATTCTTTTTATTGAGCTTGTATGGAAAAGAATGCAGGAGTTTATAAAGCTCTAATCAAATTAAAAAAAAAAAAAAGTAACCAATCTTTATTTAGTTAATTTTTTCAATCTAATAACAATGTAAAAGAAAGAACAAAGAAATATACTAAAACCCCAAACCAAAAGCTGTGAAGGACGTTGAGAAAACCTAAATGCGAAGTAAAAACGACATCATTAATGATCTCACAATCTCCCAAACAAACACCCACACGGCCACACACCTACGCATTTCACAACGACCGCCCAAAGATCCAACCGAAATAACTGAAATCAAACGTAGCAGAAAGAGAGAGCTGGTTTTATAGTAAATCATCTAAGAAGACGAAAACATCCGTTTGATTCCAGTTTTCTGCTCTGTTGTTAGCCTCGACGGGAACTTAACGTTGAATTTGACTCTCAAGTTCCCTTTTTTTGATGGGTCTTTAGGGATCGGCATGCCTTCGCCTTTCACAACCTCTTCATAGGAAGGGCTGATGACGTTGTTGACTGGAACTGTTATCGTTCTTCCGTCAAGAGTCGTGACCTGAACGGTGTAACCCGTGAGGGCTTCCACGAGAGGGATCTTCTGCGTGATCACAAGGTCGTTCCCGTCTCGCTTGAACACGGCATGTGGCTTCTCATCAACTATGAACACCAGATCTGATGGTATGATGCCTCGCTGCTCGTTTCCTTTCTCCGGAAAGGTTATCTTCGTCCCTTTCTTCCATCCCGGCTTGATTTCTATCGTCAAGATCTCTTCGACCGTTGTGGGTCTCCTGCATTGGAACAATTAAAGACCCTGTTTTTAACTTGCATTATCGATAACAATAACATTGAAGGTACAAAAAGCAACTCTAATGGATATCTGAAAAGTGCAAATGGATTGCAAGTTCCCAACAACGCCAGTAAAACAGAATTCACATAACTTCACTGTTCATAAGTCAACAGAATCTATCTAATGACTAATTTCTAGCATTACATCTTCATCTATCTATCCAATTCCCAAGCTCCAGGTTTCAAAACTGGAAAGTGGTCACAGAGAACACAGCCCAAGATAACACCAATCTCGACCCTTCTAAGTAAAACTTTAGAAGCAACTTCATAAACAAATCGGAACTTTAACTCCACAAGAAGATGACACTCAATTCATGGCAATGTAGCTGAGAAAAACCAAGGCTAAAAGGTTGAAGGAATTATAAAAAACTGACCCGCTCGAATCGAGGACGTCCCGAGAGATCTTCATCTTCTTAGTGATTCCTTTGTACAAATCCTCCAAACTACAAGGAAGTTTTCTCTCAATAGGAGCAGCTTTTCTCGGTGGAGCATGAGAGGCTTCTCCAGTAGCGGATCTATAAGACGAGTAAACGTCATCAGCGAACCGTAACCCAGCAGAGGGACCTGCACCACGTAAGTCACCGAAGGGTCTTGAGAAGCCAAAGAACTCCGAGAAGATGTCGTCGGCGCTTCTACCGTTGAATCGGAACGAAGCTCCTCCGTCCGAACCACCCGGAAAACCGCCAGCTCCGGGAGGCGGAACCTGGCTATTTAGACCTTCTTCTCCGTATTGATCGTAGATGGCTCGCTTTTGAGGATCGCTCAAAACCTTGGGTCAATGCAACGAATCGAAACATCATAAGAATTGATCATGAATAGTTTTGTCCCCAAAAAGTTTCGTGATTTGGTAACTTTATCCGATCTTTTTCAGAAATTGAGAGACTAGAGAACTGCTCAAAAATTCAAATTCAAAGAAAGATTGGAAATTGCTCTAAAAACGGAAACGGGTTTCGTTGCATAAGGAATAAATTCGAGTTGTGTGATAGAATTTACATCGTAAGCTTCAGAGATCTGCTTGAATTTGGCCTCGGCTTCCTTTTTGCTGTTAGGGTTCTTGTCGGGATGCCATTTCATGGCGAGTTTGCGGTAAGCTTTCTTCAAATCGTCATCCTTCGCGCTCCGATCCACTTGAAGAACCTTGTAATAATCGACCCCCATTGCTATACTTCCCCCCTTTTGATTCGCTTCTTCCTTCTCACTCGATCTTCTTCAATTAAAATACCGGTTTGGAATTATAAGAACCTCCGAGCGGTTGTTTTATTTATTCTTAGCCGGTTTTGTTCGGTTCGGTTTGGTTTGATAATACAAAATTAACAACATAACCGTATCAGTATACGGTGTCGTTTCAAAAGGAAGATATTTACACTATGCGGCCTCTATAATTTCATATTTTACCATTTGGCCTATTGGTATGTTTATTTGTTTAACTCTAAGCGTGAGTGACGGTCAAATTATGAAATATCTATAAAAAAAGAAAGATAAAATTGGTTGAATTCCCTTGAGAAAATCCAAAAAATTAGAGATGACACTTCTTCTTCCTCAACCAAACCATATCCAGAAGCCACCACTAGTACCATACCGACGCCTCCGAAAACCGTACAGATTACCAGTGATCTCCGCCGTATCCGGTAAGCAGCTGGTAACTTCCGGCGAGGTCCGGGCGGTGGAGCCGAGAGAAGCGAAGACGGCGGTGGCGTCGGAGGGATACGTGCTATTAGACGTGAGGCCGTCTTGGGAAAGAGAAAAGTCACGTGTGAAAGGATCCTTACACGTGCCACTCTTCGTGGAGGATACAGACAATGGGCCAATAACTCTGCTGAAGAAATGGATCCACTTGGGATACATCGGGCTTTGGACGGGCCAGAGATTCACCATGTTTAATGACGAATTTACCCTCCGTGTCGTCGAGGCTTTCCCGGACAAGGAGAGTAAAGTGCTCGTCGTGTGCGGTGAAGGACTCAGGTAAGGCTGGTGCATATTTTTTTTGTTTGGTTTAGGATCGAAAAAACCAACCAAATTCAGACCAGTTTCGATTTCGGTTTGGTTCCTCGCAAATCTCAGGTCGTTGATGGCAATATCAAAGCTGTACGGAGAAGGTTACAAAAGCTTAGGATGGTTAGCCGGAGGTTTTAACAGAGCAACCGAAGGAGATTTTCCAGAGATTGAAGGAACAGAAGAGCTTCGGTTCGCGACAATAGGCGGCGCATCATACTATTTACTCAAACTACTTGTACTGTTTCAGAGTTTTGGCAAAGAGAGCCGTTGAATTTCATTGGATTGCTTGATTAAGACCAGAAATTTTAATGACATTTTTCTCCGGTTTACACAGTTGATTCCGTTACGGCGCCGTTCTGGTGTTTATTACCAGCAGATCTCTTCTTTCATAGGTGGCTGAATCATTTGCTTCGGACAGCTGGTCTCCAAACCTAATAGATAATTACGTTTATACCCAAAGCCATCTGGCACTGGCGCCATAATCCCACGTAAATACATCACATAAACGAGGGCATATATGTAATAGTAGAACGTTCATCCCCACCCCTTCCTCCGTCTGGTTTTCGAGAGGGAAAACAACAAAATAAAAAGAAAAATAAGAAAAGCAGATCTACCCACTAAAAATCCCCAAATTCAATTTCAAACTTTGAACTCCGTGAAAGCCTTAGCTTTTACAATCGTGTTACTGCTTCTTCAAATCGTTCACGGGATCGGAATCTCTTGAATTGGGGACCTTGGACATTCCACACGATGGGCGATTTCAACCTCGCTCTCGTGATTGTCGCGATCGTTGTTTGCGTCATCGTCTTCATCTCCAGCATCTACCTCCTCGTCAACTACCAGCATCCAGATGATGCAAACCAGGCGTATTTCCCCAAATTCGTCGTTGTTTTCGGCCTGTCTATTGCCATGATTTCAATTCTCATGTTACCGGCGGATGTGGCTAATCGGCATGCCTGTCGGCATGCTATTTACAACGGCGCTTGCAATCTCACCTTGCCCATGAAGGATCTCTGGCTTGCCATTTACATCGTGGACGCCATTCTCGTCTTCTTTGTCATCCCCTTCGCAATGTTTTTCTACGAAGGCGACCAGGACAAGTTCGTATCTCGATGAAATCGATCACATCTTTGTAAGTTTTTTGTTGATCGATTATTGTTGACCGTTTTGTGGCCTTGCTTTCTTTTCTTCAGGAGTCTGGGAAAGAGGATAAAAAGTGCCTTAATTTGGGTGGTAACCACGGCTGTGGTTTGTGCTCTGGTGCTTGGAATTTTATACGGTGAGTTGCTTCTCTGTTATCCTGGATTGGCGAACGTTGTGAGTGGTAATTGAAACCATTAGTGAGCATTTAGTGTTGTTGGTCTTATCTGCACTATGATTTGACATCTTTTGACTGCATTCCTTTGTTAATTTCAGCTGATTAATTACGTAATTAGGGCTTGGGTCGAGATATTTTTTCATCTGTGTGCTAGGAATAGCTTAGAATTGTTGGTAACATCTTCATCTTACCTACATAGGTTACAATTTATAAATCCCTCTTGAGTTTTTCACTTTACAATGAGCCGTTCATGGTTGCGTTTAATTTCACATTCCTTGGGTTTCTTCTTCTTATGCTCTTTTACATCATGTTAGGTGTCATTGGAAAGGTGGACTTCTCTGTCAGGCACTTGGCTTCTGCTACGACCACTTTCCCTACTTCCTGGCAGTTTTCAAATAATCTACCATGTATCGGTAACACCGCTCGCCAGGTAATATTTGCTTCTTAATTGCAGCGTTGGCATTTTTTAACGAGTCATTTATGCCATAGAGAGTTTCAGCATGTAACATCTCTGGTTAATCGATGCAGTGCTCAGCATTTACAGCTAACGTCACATCTGAGAAAACATGGACCATGCGTACTACTTTTCCAGAATATGTTGTTGCTCTTGCTACAATTGTTGGGTCAGTTCTTTTCACGGTATGGATTCGTCATTGACTAACACATGCTCTTAACAATTGAGATGCATGGCGCGATCTAATTCCGTATCCTTTGAAGTTAATTGGTGTTTGATTTTGAGATTCCCATTAAAAAATCTGATAACTAATTGTCCTCTCCAATGTTTCTAGATATTTGGTGGCGTCGGTATTGCCTGCCTACCATTAGGACTTATCACTGCATTTATCAGGCGACCAAAAGCTGTTATCACTCGGTCACAATATATACAGGTTTGGTTATTGTTCTACTCAGGAAGCATGTCTTTTAGATTTTTAGTCATTTCCACTCTCACTTTCTTAGTAAACTCCAAAAATGTTTTACAGGAAGCAACTGAACTAGGTAAAAAGGCAAGAGAACTAAAGAAAGCAGCTGATGGACTTCATCAGGAAGAAAGAAGTGGTGCTAAGGGCAGGAAATGGAGGAAAAATGTGAAAGCAGTTGAAAAGGTACATTCTTTATCTCAAGGTTTGGTATCTTATCTAAATTTTGTTTTATATAATTAAACTTTGAAAATTTGCCTATTGAGACTGGTCCCTGGCGTGGCAAGAAGCTTTAGTCATATGAACAGTTATTGGGATGGTAATTTGCAGTTAAAAGCTGTTGAGATAGTAGGCAGCTCTACTGTGCTTGATATTGGATTTTAAGTTCTTATTGTCCCCTCAATCCTAAAATTGAATGTGGCTAACCCGCAGGAGTTGCTCCAATTGGAGGAAGATGTGAACCTCTTAGAAGAGGCGTATCCTCAAGGAGAGAAGGTAAGACGAGTGTATCTTAGAACATTATCTATAATCTTTGAGCTATTCAACTACTCTATGGCCTTGTTATTTTCAGGCAGAAACTGCATGGGCTTTCACTGTACTCGGATACTTGGCCAAGTTTATTCTTGGAATCTTAGGGTTAGTATTTTACTAGAAAATAATCTTCTTTACAGCTGTTTTGTGTTATAGCCTTAGTTTATTGGCTAAATGTTATATAATCATTCATAGAGGTCTTGTATATATAGGCACTCTGAAGATCCCTAGCTAAGCCTCTTTTTAATGGTAATTTGTTATGTCTTTGTAGATTGATCGTTTCTATAGCTTGGGTTGCACACATCATCATATATCTACTTGTCGACCCTCCTCTCTCTCCTTTTCTTAACGAGGTTTTTATTAAGCTTGATGACGTTTGGGGTAAGTTCATACTTCTGTTCTTGTTATGTTATTCTATATGTGGTTCCTTATGTGCCTGCCTGACTATATTGATTGGTATGTGCGGAATTCTCTAGGTCTTCTAGGCACTGCTGCCTTTGCTTTCTTCTGTTTCTACCTTCTACTTGCTGTTATCGCTGGGGCAATGATGCTGGGTTTGAAGCTGGTCTTCATTACCATTCATCCGATGAAGTAACCCATCTAATGTTTTTGACAGTGTTTATTTATTTTCCAAGGTCATTCCTTTTTCTTTAATATCTAACTAGCCATATCAACTTGTTTTCAGATGGGGAGCTACTCTAATGAACTCTTTCCTCTTCAATGTTGGGCTCATTCTTCTATGTTCGATCAGGTAGGTCTCTCTGGTATCTTCTTTTTCTGCTTCTGTATCTTCTCACAACTAGGATAATGGGATCAAATTCACTAAGATATAAAATCGGATCCATTGTGTAACTGCATTTGCCGTCAGAATCTTAGTAACTGTGGTTCTTTTGAATTGCAGTGTGATTCAGTTTTGTGCCACTGCATTTGGATATTACGCTCAAGCCACTGCTGCCCAGGAAATCTTTGGCCACACATTGCAGTCCCTTCGGGGAATTAAGTACCTCTACAAGTAAGTAGTACTGGTTTAGCATATAGCAGCTTTTATGCTAGATATCTGTCTCTTGTCTTATTGAGCGATCGATGTGGTATTAACTCAGGTACAATGTGTTCCAAATCGGGTTTGTTATCCTGGCTGGCCTGACCTTTCTATATTACATTGCCTTTGTAAGTCCTATTTCATTTTGCATGTTATTCTCCAGTTTTGTCTAGTGTAATCATATGTTTTTTGGGGTTTTGGTAGGGATGGAGAAGAAAAAAACCCAGCGGCCGTTTCCAGCTCTCTTCTTAATGTAAAATGTTTTCTTTGTTTATGACATCGGTTCTTCGACATTGCCTTCCGAGGGATCTGATTGAGTGCTGCCGACAAAGTGTCCACTTGTTTCCGGATCATCGATTCGGGAAGTATCTGGAGACTCTGCTTCTGCTTCAGAGGTTTTTTTGTTTTTTTTTAACTTGAATGTATTATTATTTTTTCGTGTGTATTTACTGTTTGGTTGTGCAACAGTTAGCTGTCGTCTTGTCTTGGTCTATTGTACTGTTTCGGATGCGAGATTGTAGTATAATCATTTTCTACTGAGAAGCCTTGTTCGAATTCCACAAGACGTTATCTGCCAGAGACTTCCTTGTGGTCTGAGAGAATTGTTTGGATTCGGGAACAAACGTTCTTGATCTCTAAACGATAGTTCCGGTTCAGATCCGGGTTTGATCTTGACTCGTCCTAACCGTAAAATTAACTTGCTTTATTTTATCTGTATTACTGTATATGATGAATAAGCCCAACTTGAAAAAAAAATCGATTCAATCTTAGTTTGTTGAAAACGCCAGAGAACATATATCAACTTCACAGTTAAGTAATTTTTCGGTCTTGTCCGTTTATAATAATTGATAAGCCGGTTTGTATTGAGTTTATCGAACCGGATTATCAAAATTTAAGGATTGTAATGATCTTCTTGTTTAACAATTAACATGGTCTTCAAGTGGAAGTTCCGTTAATGGACATGTGCTGTAGAAGTGACACGTGGCCATTGTATAAAGATTCGCCAAGAGCTTCATTTGCCCAATCAGCTTCTAGCTCATCTAAACTCCAAAGATTCTAGGATAACGCGAACACTCAATAGATAAGGCCGAGCGTATTTGCCACCGTCAGATGGATTTGTTTCTCGATCCAACCGTTAAGATTCGTTTCCTGAGATATCCAAGTTTCATCTCTCCCACACATAATACCGCGACTTAAAAAAAAGCCATTTGCTCTCATATCTTTACAGAAAATCATAAGCCGGAGATGGCCGCCACTTCAACCGCCGCCGCTGCTGCTTCTTCTCTCATGGGAACTCGGGTGGTTTCCGACATCCACTCCGGTTCAAGCCGGTTCACAGCTCGGTTCGGATTCGGAATCAAGAAAGCCGCTCCCAAAAAGGCTAAGACGGTTATCTCAGACCGGCCTCTGTGGTTCCCAGGCGCAAAATCCCCCGAGTATCTCGACGGTTCGCTGGTCGGAGACTACGGTTTCGACCCTTTCGGTTTAGGAAAACCGGCGGAGTACCTCCAATTCGATCTGGACTCTCTGGACCAAAACCTGGCCAAGAACATAGCCGGGGACGTGATCGGAACCCGTACGGAAGCGGTTGACCCCAAATCGACGCCGTTTCAGCCGTACAGTGAGGTCTTCGGGATCCAGAGATTCAGAGAATGTGAGCTGATTCACGGTCGGTGGGCAATGCTCGCCACTCTCGGCGCTCTCTCCGTCGAATGGCTCACCGGTGTTCCTTGGCAAGACGCCGGCAAGGTATGGCCGCTTTCCCGTCGCGTTTGCGTTTTAAGTCTACGTTTGCGTCTTAACACTGTGCGATTGTGTTTTTGTTTTGTTTGGGATTACCAGGTGGAGCTAGTGGATGGATCGTCCTACTTAGGGCAGCCACTGCCGTTCTCGATCTCGACTTTGATATGGATCGAAGTGTTAGTGATCGGTTACATCGAGTTCCAACGAAACGCTGAGCTGGACTCGGAGAAGCGTTTGTATCCAGGAGGCAAGTTTTTCGACCCGCTTGGGCTAGCTTCTGACCCGGAGAAGAAGGCTCAGCTTCAGCTAGCTGAGATCAAACACGCTCGTTTAGCCATGGTTGGGTTCTTGGGATTCGCGGTTCAGGCGGCTGCAACGGGTAAAGGACCGCTCAACAACTGGGCGACTCACCTTAGTGACCCGCTTCACACCACCATCATTGATACTTTCTCTTCCTCTTGATGTGCTGGCTTTAGCGTTTTTACTGGTGTAATGCAATGACGTAATGTCGACATCTTTTAAGAAAAATTTGAAACTTTTGTATAAACCAAGTTCTTGAAAGTGCTGATATATCGCGGTTTACGTTTGAGTATCATCGGAGTGATCTGCCTTAAACCTCATTCACTGTCGAAATTTGTGTGCGAGATCGATCACGTTAAGAATCACACAAAATCTCACTGTTTCGTGGGTTAAAGATAAAATCGAAGCTACATCCAAAAATAGAGAAGATAGAAAATTGACTCGAAAGAGACCACCGATAAGTGGATGATGCATTAACTAACCAAAAAAAAAAACAGAGTTTGTATTTCTTCTACATAGTAAAAATAAGACAGGCTCGAAACAGAGGTTGCCTCGAGCAATAAAAACAATTTCAAAAAACTCCCCTTAACCAATATCCCACATCATTCGATAGAGAAAAGATGAATACCCGCAACTATTCTTTTATCCATTACTCAAAACCAATACGAGAGAGAGAGAGAGAGAGAGAGAGAGAGACGCATGGGTAGTGATGATGAAAAAGGCTTACTATTACGATGAGATCATGAGTCTAGCGATCATTCCTTGAGTCCAGCGTGCAGTGACCTTAAGCTCTTCATCCTCTGATTCGAGACACTCATTCAGAAACTCACCACACAAGGTGAAGTTGTTGAACAACTGCTTCGTGTTCTCTCCTAAAACATCTGCAAGATCACCCATTGCTGCAACAGCGGCTTTCGTCACGCTCTCATCCCTGATCCCAAATCAAAACACAGAAACGTCAATAAGGTGCAGTGAAACTATAATAGAAACCAGAGGATATTTAAACTAATACGGACCTCAGGGGATCTTTGGATACAAGCTCAACAAACTGCAAGAGATGTTGAGCGTAGGGCATCATGAGCTCAGCCTTTTCGTCCTTGAACCCTTGTAGTATCCCTGAGTACGCCTCAAAGATGCTTCTCCGGAGTTGGTTTGCATAGTCCATAAGCTCCTCGTCGAGGGTGTCCATCTGCGCACACACCTGAGCTGCCCCTTGCATGATCTGAACAGCTGGACCTACATACCTATCAAAATGTGCGCCAATCGCCAGAGCAATGTCTCCAAAGGATGAGAATATTGGAGGTTTCACCGATCTGTGGAGTGCATCACTTTGAAGGTTCTGGATAAGGAGAGCCATGACCTGATCACAAAAAGGTGCGATTTTTTCATCTAGGGCACGGCAAATGTCACCAATCACTCCTACGGTGATTGAGCAGACTTGGTATTCCTCAAAATTCTGCAGCCCCATCTGGAGATATTTGAAGAGCTCAGGCATGTATTTCACAAACTCAGCACCAGTCGCATATGCAAGAGCACCAATTGCGAGCATTGCTTCTTCGTGGACACTTGAACTGTGGCATCCAAACACTCTGAGGAACAGCACCATGATCTGATCTGCGTTCTGCATTATGATTGGTTTTGTCTCCTCCGTGCCGCTCAGCTTCTGGATTATGACCTGGAGAACACCACACAGAGAAGCCTGGAGTTCCGCTTGCTTCTCGCGGTCCTCAGTTGATACTATCTGGAGGTCCATCGTCTGACCTAATTTTGCCATGATGACAGGGAGGAGCTGTGCTATGATGCTCGACGCCTCTGAAAGGTTTGAACACCGGACAACCTCGTTCAAGGTTTCATATGCAGCAGCTCTTAGCTTAGACTCTGGCCCATCTGTACGCTCAGCAGCTGCAAGCAGATGTTTGATGATCTCTGTAAGAAAGGGAGAGAGAAGAGAGGAACTAGCTCCAGAGTCTTCATATCCCTGGGCGAGGTTGTATATAGCTCCGCAGACCTTCTCGGCCACATTTGGCACATCTTTAATCGATTCCAGTAATACACCCACAATTCTATGGAGGTTTTCGGGTGATATAACAGAGAAGCCACTGTCTGGGGTGTGCAAAAACTCAAAGATACGGCTCAGAGTCCAAGCAGTTGTGTCCCTGACGTGGTTATTCTCATCCTTGGTTGCGGTAAGGAGAAATTCCAAACCGGCAGCAACCATCGGGGCAAGCTTGTCAATTGTTGGGCCCTCCAAAATTGATCCAAAAGCATAAGTGGCTGCCTCCCGGCTTCGCCAATTCGGCTTCTTTATGTTGTTTTCAACAAAAGGCATCACGAGAGGGACTATACCATCTCCA
This sequence comes from Eutrema japonicum, assembly GCA_030161315.1. Lineage (NCBI taxonomy): Eukaryota > Viridiplantae > Streptophyta > Magnoliopsida > Brassicales > Brassicaceae > Eutrema > Eutrema japonicum. Next base: position 44,149,089 of record BSQW01000002.1, on the reverse strand, counting down.
ACCGTTCTAGCAACAAGGCCAAGGCATGTCCCGCCAGCCATAGATATGTTCCAGACATCGTCGTCATGATCCTGATCCTCTTCCTGCTTCTCCAGAGTTTCTAGCAACATGGGAACTAAATGGGGAAGAGCCTTCTCTATGAAGGAGGAATGGGGAGGGGATGAGTCACCAGTATCAGGACTGTCGTACTCTTGACGGTCAATCTCTTCATCACAGATGGTGCTCCAGAACTCAATTGCTTGGAGGGCAACGCTCTCTTCATCTCCCTTTACAGCATTTGATGTGAGCTGAAAGAGTGTTTCCATGTATTGCTCCAGAACCTCATAGTATGTTGATGCAATGGACACAAGGCACTCAAAAGCAGCTTGCCTGATCTCCGCCTCCTTGGAACATGCTGTCTCGCATACCATCTTCATGATGTAAGTTCTCTCCATTTCATTCTCGAAATTTGTCTGAGAAAAATCTAGGGCATTCAACAGTGCCTTTGTTGCTGCAAGGCGAACTTCTGCAGCATTTTCAGACTGGTTCATGCCCTGCACAACTGCTGTGAGGACAGAATTCACTTCATCTTGCACGAGATCATGATGCGAGATCTCTTCACAGACATAGCCTAGAGTTTCTAAGGTTGACTGCTTCAAGTGTGCGGGACTGCCTTGCTGGGTCATATTGGTAAGCAGTGATCCAACAAGCTCAGGCCATTGCTTCTCAGGAATTTCAATGGAGGCTACCTTTGCAATAACCTGAGCTGAAGTATGCCTCGCCTCTAGGGCAGATGAACCAAGAGTTCTTAGTAACAGTTCCTTGATCTGGGATTTAAGGGCAACGTCAATTGCAAACCATTGTTTCATCAGATGATCTTTTCTGGCGGAATCTTTGGCATCTAGGGAATTCTTTAGCAAAATACCAGCTAGTCGACGGGATTCAGAAGGTTTATCATTGTTGGCAAGCTCAAAAGAAAGGGATAACAAAAACTGAGGCAAGTTCTGCTCTTGGAATTGCCTGAGACTACCCTCTGCTTCAGTACGGACTCTTGCATCGGCTGACTGAGCAGCCAGTAGGAACTGAGTGATCTCCATCGCCATTATTCCCTCTGCACATTAAGGACACACACCAGAATCAGCGACACAACAACAGTGGTAAATAAAATCAATATCTACAGAACAAAGTATTTGGTATAAGAAGGCAATAATACTAAAGGAACCGTCCACAGGTTCAAATCAGAGATAGCACAAACAAGGGCAAGCTTAAAGAGTTTGAACATAAGCCGACGCTAAAAATATCCATACTCTTAGAAAAGTAAAGGAGAATCTCGGCTCCGTGCAAATAAATTACAAAATCAATTCAAACAGATTCCAATATAAAATCCGAACGAAAGATGACCTAGGATGTTCTTTGAAGAACTCCAGTTCTACTTCTACAGAAGACTACAATAGCGAAGAGCGAGCGAGTAACCAACCAAATGTAAAAAAACCTAGTAGTGACCCAAAACCTAATCAGAAATCATAGATCAAATAGCAGATAAGCAAATCCAGAGCACAATACACAGTTCAAGCAAGAGATTACCTAGAAATTAAGGGTTTTCGCTTGGGTAACCGCGTAAGAGCTAGGGTTTTTCGCTCCGATAGAAACCCTGCTTCCCTCTCGATGCAAATGCTATCGAACCAAATCTTCTCCAAGGCGCCGCTCGATCAGGGGAAAAACCTCTGGAACCCTAGAGTAGCAGAGAGAGAGAGAGAGAGAGAGAGAGAGAGAGAGAGAGAGACGACTCGAAGGAGACAGATATGAGACTGAGAACGGGAAATTTCGAATATAAAGAAGAAGCGGGTGGGGAAGGGCAACGCAAAAGCTAAAAACACCATATTTCTAAATCACCCCATAAACATTTATTCATTCCACATAAACCTCAAAGTTTTTCAATATTTTTATTATGAGTGAAAAAATAAACACACTCTAAAACAAGGGACAGACATACATAAAGAGAAGAGTATATTTGATTGATTTTGTGCAATAATTGGGAAAATTACACTTTGACCCCATTAAATATGTGTTTAGATATTTCTCTGTCTCCAACAATCAAAGTTTGTTAATTCTCACTATAATATCATAAATGATTTTAAATGGATTAAAAGTTGTTATATTATGATTCTGGGAAACAAGATTATACTACATCCTAGCCCTGGCCGTTCGGATCTATTCGAGTTTTCGGATTTTCGGGTTTAAGATTTATTATCCATTCGGGTATTTTAGAATTTTGGTTCGGGTTCGGTTCACATCCATTCGGGTTCGATTCGGTTTTGGATACCCGAAAAATCATAAAAATAAAATGAAAATTGGTTAAATTTGAATAAAATTGGTTAAATTTAAATAAAACTTAGACAAAACTTAACAAATATAACTAAAATTTTAGTATATTTTGGTTATTTTGGGTTTCTCAATCATTTTGGTATAAAATAATTCATATCTTTGGATTTATAATTGTAATTTTGGGTTATCAAATCTAAATATAATTAATATTTTGGGTATATAATTGTATTTCATGTATTTTGGGTATCCATTCATTTCTCGGTTCAATTCGGGTTCGGTTTCGGTTCTTCGGATATAGGAATCTATGATCCGTTCGGATATTTTATCGGTTTCGGTTCCTCCTTTTCGGATCGGTTTTGGTTAATTTTTTCGGATCCGGATATTATGTCTAGGGCTACTACATCCGAATAGGAGAGGTGCAAATGCACATTGTCCAAATTAAACTAACATGAATTTTGATGTATTCCAAGGCCCAAACAATTATTATTTTTAAAAAAAAAATCACATGTAATTAAGACATAAATGAGCCCCAAAAACATTTTAGCTACTTTTGAGTTGCCCCTCATCCGATAATGTCTGGAAATTTTGAACGGACTACGTCGATAATTTCTCAAATCGAAAAAACGCTTGCTTCACTGCAGTCGCAAATCCATCATGTTCTCCAAGTTTGACCATCACCGTCAAAACTAACATGAGTTTTGTGTGTGTCTAAAGATAGTATGAACATATTAGGCGCACATCTCCTTCCATGAGTAAAACGTACATACTAGAATATTCGTTGTTTACATCTCATTCACAAATGACAAAATTAATATCTTTAAATTTTGATCTTGGTTAAGATATCTATTCATTTATTTTGTTTTAGATTATATGAAACAATCCATTTGAACCACTGTCATGCTAATTCTCGGAGGTAGACATAGGTAACTTATATAACCAAACTGAATCAAACAAAGATTCTTAAAACTAAAACCGAACAAAACTTTATTTTAAAACCGAACGATAACAATACTTTTACACAGAACAAACCAAACCAAAATCATATTTAATGCAACCAATTGAAATAAATCAATGCTTGCTAGAATGAATCTCAAATGATTTTCTTAAGTGTACAAAAAAAAAAAACATTTGTTGTAACCAATTTTGTTTAATACTAAAATAATCCGGCACAATTCTGGCAATTATAGATTAAAAAGATTTTTACCAACTTTATTCTTTAATAATTTGTTTCATACAGTAGTTCAAATTAAAATTTACTACAGAATAATAATCAAATATCTTATTATATAAAGCAGAATCATTCAACGTGAGCGCGACACGTAGGATAATTATAACTCACGAGATTGTGACATTTGTCACGGTTGTTAGTTTAGATTTTGACATGTGTCAATTTAATTAATAAAGTAAAAATGAATTAAAGTAAATATTAAAAAAGGTTAAACTAAAAAAAACAATATTACAAAAAGAGAAAAAAAAATAAGTAAAGAAAACTTATTTAAAAAAGAAAAACAAGAATAAATATAGAAAACTTATAATAAAGGAAAGTGACAAAAGAAAATTTAAAAGGTTATAATCTACAACCACAACCAAAATTAAAAAGAAAAAATTATAAATATACTCTAAACTTAAAATAAAAATTATTAATATACGACCAAACTTAAAAGTTTATAATCTTTTCCATTATGACAAAATAAAACTTAAAAAATGAAAATTATTAATATCTATATATATAAAGGAAAATTATTCAAAGTTAGTAACTTGCAAGATCGTGACACGTGTCGAGTTAATCCATTAGATTTTGACATGTGTAAAAAATTATCAATTAGATTTTGACACATAATATCTATCTATATATCTATCTATCTATATATATAAAAGAGAATGATTCAAAGTTACTAACTCGCAAGATTGCGACATGTGTCGAGTGCCGAGTTAATCCATTAGAAAGGAGAATGGTTCAAAGTTAGTAATTCGCAATATCGCGACACGTGTCGAGTTAATCTATTAGATTTTGACACGTGTACACAAATTTCCAATTAGAGTTTGATACATAATATTAACAATAAAGGAAAAAATGTAATCTAGACTTAATCATAAAAGTAAATATAGCAAATAAAGAAAAATAAAAGTTGTTTTTAGATTAAAGAAATTTATCTTAAAATTTTGACACATAATATTAACATTAATTAACAATAAAGGAAAAAAATATAATTTGGACTTAATCTTAAAAATAAAGTTAACAAAAAAAGAAAAATAAAAGTTGTTTTTAGATTAATAAAATTTATCTTACAGTTTTTTTAAAAAATGGAAAAAAAATATTATGTTTATAATAAAGCAATAAAACAATAGATTGACATCATAAAAAGGAAAGTAAACAAAGAAAAATTAAACCAAAAATTATCCTAAAAGCTAAATTTAAAAAAAAAAGAAAGTTAAAGTTAAAAAAAGGAGATAAAAGAATTTCTATTTTGATTAAGGAAATTTTTAAAAGGAATACAATCCTATAAGGAAAAAGAATTCTAATTCCTCACCTCTATATAACCAATTTGATATTTGCTTTTCAATTTACAACAAAAAAAACTTTCACACACATATTTCGTCCGTAAGCTACATCCTCTTTGTTATCTAAACTAGAGATAATTTTCTGTCTAATCAAAATTATGATGTATGTTATGAAATATTTTCTTTATATACACCCGCTTCATATATCTTCGTTATCTACACCCGACATTATGTTGTGCGTTATCTAAACTAAAAGCTAAATTATGTTGTACGTTATCAAAATTATGTTAGAGAGACATGTCAAGTGAATTGATCCGATTTTGAAACATGTTTAATAAATTTTAAATTATATTTTGATAGATTTTTAATAATTTTCTAATTATATTTTAACACATAATATTAACAATAAAAATAATATTTATAATCAATTCATAATCTTAAAATGTAAAAGAAAAATTAGTAGTTATGTTTAGATTAAGAAAATTAAACAAAAATTATAAATAAAAGCCAAAAAAATTTAAATAAAGAAAAAACCATATTTCAGATTAGAATAAGAAAATTAAATAGTATTTAACAATCCTAAAAAGAAAATGAATAAAAACCAAAGTATTAAAAAAGGAAAACTATATTTCAGTTTAGAATAAAGAAATCTTATTATATAAAGCTGAATGTTTCAATGTTGTTAACTTACCTGATTGCGACACATGTCAAGTCAATGTTGTAAGAAAATAAAATCGATTAATAAAAAAACTTAAAAATTCAGAAAATTTAATAACCGATTCATAATTGGTAATTTTACAAAAAAAAATAATTAAAAAATTATCTTAAGAGGCATAAGTAATATAAAAATGGAAAAAAAAATCTTAGTTTTTCATTTAGATTAAAGAAATTAATCCTAAAAGGAAAAAAATTCTAATTTTTCACCTTTATATAAACCTCTAATTTCTATTTAGTTTTTCCATCGTTTCTAAATTTATATATTATATATTTTCATGGGTGATCTAAGTTTGTTTTCTATTTTCGTTTTTAGTTTTTTTTCACGGGTTATAAAATATTTAATTAGAAATCCGCATATATGCGGATACTTATCTAGTATATATATATAAAATAGAATGATTCAAATGTAGTAACTCGCCAGATCGTGACACGTGTCGAGTTAATGCATCAGATTTTGACACGTATTAAAAAAAATTACCAATCATATTTTGACACATAATATTAACAATAAAAGAAAAAATATAATCTAGACTTAATTTTAAAAGTAAAGTTAACAAAAAAAAGAAAATAAAAATTGCTTTTAGATAAAGGAAATTTTTCTAAAAGGCTAAAGTTTTTTTTTAAAAGGAAAAAAGGCATAAGCTAAAGTTAAAAAAAAAGATAAAAGCTAAAGTTTTAAGAAAAAAGAAATTAAAAAAATGTAGTAACTCACAAGACCGTGACACGTGTCGAGTTAATGCATCATATTTCGACATATGCAAAAAAATAGTTTTCATGTTTATAATTAAACAATTATACATGTGTAAAGTTGCTTTTATAACAAGGAAATTTATCTTAAAGACTAAAAAAAATTTTAAAAGGAAAAACATTGTTTTCATGTTTATAATAAAATAATTAAACAATAGATTAACATCCTAAAAAGGAAAGTAAACAAAGAAAAATTAAACCAAACATTGTCCTTAAACCTAAAGTTAAAAAGGATAAAAGCTAAAGTTTTAAAACAAGAAATAAAATATAGAATTAGTAATCGATTTAAGAAAAAAACTAAAAATAAAAACCAAAGTAAAAAAAACTATATTTCAGATTAGAATAAGCAAATTACACAATAGATTACAATCATAAAAAGAAGAGAAATAAAAGCCAAAAAATAAATAAATCATATTTCAGTTTAGAATAAGGAAATCTTATTATATAAATATGGATCTCTCAACGTGAGTGTGACACGTAGAATAATTATCAATCACGAGATTGTGACATTTGTCACGATTGTTAATTTAGATTTTGACATATGTCAATTTAATTAAAAAGGTAAAAATGAATTAAAGTAAATATTAATAAATGTTAAACTAAAAAAGTAATTTTAGTAAAAATGAATTAAAGTAAATATTTTAAAAGTGTGAACTAAAAAAGACAATCTTACAAAAAAAAATCAAGTATAAGTACAGAAAACTTATAATAAAGGAAATTGACAAAAAAAAATTAAAAAGTTTATAATCTACAACCACGATCAAACTTAAAAAAAGAAAAATTATAAATATACTCTAAACTTAAAAAGAAAATTATTAATATACGATTTAAAATCGATTCCTAATCCTAAAAAGTAAATGGAAAAAGTAGTTATGTTTAGATTAAGAAAAATTAAACAAAAATTATGAAAAAGCCAAAGTTAAAAAAACCAAATATTTTAGTTTAGAATAAAGAAATTAAATAATAGATTACAATCATAAAAAGAAAAGGAATAAAAGCCAAATTTTATTTTTTTTTAAAACATCTTTCAGCTTAGAATAAGAAAATTAAACAATAGATTACAATCTTAAAAAACTAAAGTTTTAAAAAAGGAAAGAACAATTAGTAATTCTTTAAAACACCACAAACTTAAAATGGAATACAATAAAAAAAAAAGAATTCTCATTCCCCACCTCTAGATAACCAAATTGATAACTTCTCAATTTCACATTCATAATTCTAAAAGATAAAATTACTAAAATATATATATATATCTTATTATATAAAGCTGGATTTCTCAATGTGAACATAACACGTAGGATAATTGTCACTCACGAGATCGTCACATTTGTCACGATTAATTTAGATCTTGACAGGTGTCAATTTAATTAAAAAAAAAAATAAACTAAAGTAAATATTAAAATAGGCAATCTTAAAAAAAAACAAGAATAAGTAAGGAAAACTTATAATAAATGAAAATGACAAAAGTAAACTTAAAAGTTTATAATCTACAATCACGACCAAATTTAAAAAGGATAATTCTCATTCACAAGATCGTGACATTTGTCACAGTTAATTTAGATCTTGACATGTGTCAATTTAATTAAAAAAGTAAAAATAAATTATAGTAAATATTAAAAAGGTTAAACTAAAAAAAAGGCAATCTAAAAAAGATAAAAATGAATTAAAGTAAATATTAAAAAAGATTATACTAAAAAAAGAAAATCTAAAAAAAAAAGTAAGGAAAATTTATAATAAAAGAAAGTGACAAAAGGAAACTTACAGATTTATAATTTACAATTACGACCAAACTTAAAAAAGAAAAATTATAAATATATTCTAAACTCAAAAGGAAAATTATTAATATAGAACCACGACCAAACTCTATATAACAACCTACACATTTCCAAAGTTTAAAAAAAGAAATAAAAGCCAAAATAATTTTTTTTAAAAAACATATTTCAGTTTAGAATTAGTTAAAAATTAATTATATAAAACTGAATGTTTCAAAGTTGCTAATTCACCTGATCGCGACATGTGTCGAGTCAAAGTTGTAAATATTTAAAATCAATTAATAAAAAAACATAAAATTTTTTACTCATAATCTTTAAAGATAAACTTACTAAAAATAAAACTAAAAAAGTTACAGAATTAAATTATCTTAAAATGCAAAATTAATATAGAAAGAAGAAAACATTACTTTGTTTTTCCATTTAGATTACGAAAAATAATCATAAAAGAAAAAGAATTCTAATTTCTTACCTCTATATAAACCAAAATTTGACAATTACAAAAAAAAAAAACTAAAAGTCCAATAATCATATCCAAAACTATTTACTCATCTATTCACCAAATTTTTCTTTCAATGTATATATTTATTTCATCGTAAACTTTGTTTCTAGATATATGTATAAGATATTTTTATGGGTGATCTAATTTTGTTTTCCATTTTATAGTCTTTAATTTTTTTTTACGGATTATAAAATATTAAATTACAAACCCACATATATGCGGGTACTTATCTAGTTTTATTATATAAAACTGAATGTTTCAAAATTGATAATTCACCTGATCGCGATACGTGTCAAGTCAAAGTTAGAAAAATAAAAAATCGATTAATAAAAAATCTTAAAAATTCTGAAAATTTTATAACCGATTCATAATTTGAAAATGTAAAGTTACTAAAAAATAAAATTAAAAATTATATTTATCCTGAAAAGCAAGATTAATATATTTTCACGGGTGATCAAATTTTGGTTTCTATTTTTTAATTTTTATTTTTTTTACAAGTTATAAAATATTAAATTACAAAACCGCATATATGCCGATACTTATATAGTATTAGACGTACTTGAAGGAGTCGTTTGTAGCAAACTTAATTAGAGCAACTATTTTGGACAAAAAGGTTATTTGAGACTAAAACACAATGTTTACGTTTATGGCGTTATTTTAGAAATATGATGTTTTTAGCTTTTGGCCTCCCCTTTCTTCCCCACCCGCTTCTTCTTTGTATTCGAAAATTCCTTTCTCAGTCTCATTATCTGTCTTCTTCGACTGACTCAAGTCGACTCTATCTCTTTTCTCTGCTACTCTAGGGTTTCTCTGATCCAGAGGTTTTTGCCCTACCCGAGCGGCGTGATTTTTTTTGTTTCGATAGTGAGAGGGACGCGGATTTGGATTGCAGCGAAAAACCCTATCTCTTACGCGATTACCCAAGCGAAAAACCTTACTTTCCATGTAAATCTTTTGATCATTAAGTTGTGGATTTGCATATCTATGCTAATGGATCTATGATTTCTGATTAGGTTTTGGTTCACTACTGCTAGGGTTTTTTTTAGCTCTGGTTAGTCGCTAGTGCCGCTTATTTTGTTCTTCGCTCTTTGAAAGCTTCTGTACAAGTAGAACTGGTGCTTCACGACTAGGGTTAAACAAAATGTTGGGTCAACTTTGGTTCGGATTTTATGTTGGCATCGATGATTTTTTTTTACACAGAGCAGAGATTCTCTATAGTGTTCTCAGAGTATAAATATTTTTAGTATCGGCTTATGTTCAAACTCTTTAAGCTTACCCTTGTTTGTGCTATCTGATTTGAACCTGTGGACGGTTTCTTTAGTATTATTGCCTTATTAGACCAAATATTTTGTTCAGTAGATATTGATTTTATTTACCACTGTTGTTGTGTCGCTGATTCTGGTGTGTGTTCTTAAAGTGCAGAGGGAATAATGGCGATGGAGATCACTCAGTTCCTACTGGCTGCCCAGTCAGCCGATGCAAGAGTCCGTACTGAAGCAGAGGGTAGTCTCAGGCAATTCCAAGAGCAGAACTTGCCTCAGTTTTTGTTATCCCTTTCTTTTGAACTTGCCAACAATGATAAACCTTCTGAATCCCGTCGACTAGCTGGTATTTTGCTAAAGAATTCCCTAGATTCCGCCAGAAAAGATCATCTGGTGAAACAATGGTTCGCAATTGACGTTGCCCTTAAATCCCAGATCAAGGAACTGTTACTAAGAACTCTTGGCTCATCTGCCCTAGAAGCGAGGCATACTTCAGCTCAGGTTATTGCAAAGGTAGCCTCCATTGAAATTCCTGAGAAGCAATGGCCTGAGCTTGTTGGATCACTGCTTACCAATATGACCCAGCAAGGCAGTCCCGCACACTTGAAGCAGTCAACCTTAGAAACTCTAGGCTATGTCTGTGAAGAGATCTCGCATCATGATCTCGTGCAAGATGAAGTGAATTCTGTCCTCACAGCAGTTGTGCAGGGCATGAACCAGTCTGAAAATGCTGCAGAAGTTCGACTTGCAGCAACAAAGGCACTGTTGAATGCCCTGGATTTTTCTCAGACAAATTTCGAGAATGAAATGGAAAGAACTTACATCATGAAGATGGTATGCGAGACAGCATGTTCCAAGGAGGCGGTGATTAGGCAAGCTGCTTTCGAGTGCCTTGTGTCCATTGCATCAACATACTATGAGGTTCTGGAGCAATACATGGAAACACTCTTTCAGCTCACATCAAATGCTGTAAAGGGAGATGAAGATAGCGTTGCCCTCCAAGCAATTGAGTTCTGGAGCTCCATCTGTGATGAAGAGATTGACCGTCAAGAGTACGACAGTCCTGATACTGGTGACTCATCCCCTCCCCATTCCTCCTTCATAGAGAAGGCTCTTCCCCATTTAGTTCCCATGTTGCTAGAAACTCTGGAGAAGCAGGAAGAGGATCAGGATCATGACGACGATGTCTGGAACATATCTATGGCTGGCGGGACATGCCTTGGCCTTGTTGCTAGAACGGTTGGAGATGGTATAGTCCCTCTCGTGATGGCTTTTGTTGAAGTCAACATAAGGAAGCCGAATTGGCGAAGCCGGGAGGCAGCCACTTATGCTTTTGGATCAATTTTGGAGGGCCCAACAATTGACAAGCTTGCCCCGATGGTTGCTTCCGGTTTGGAATTTCTCCTTACCGCAACCAAGGATGAGAATAACCACGTCAGGGACACAACTGCTTGGACTCTGAGCCGTATCTTTGAGTTTTTGCACACCCCAGACAGTGGCTTCTCTGTTATTTCACCCGAAAACCTCCCTAGAATTGTGGGTGTATTACTGGAATCGATTAAAGATGTGCCAAATGTGGCCGAGAAGGTCTGCGGAGCGATATACAACCTCGCCCAGGGATATGAAGACTCTGGAGCTAGTTCCTCTCTTCTCTCTCCCTTTCTTACAGAGATCATCAAACATCTGCTTGCAGCTGCTGAGCGTACAGATGGGCCAGAGTCTAAGCTAAGAGCTGCTGCATATGAAACCTTGAACGAGGTTGTCCGATGTTCAAACCTTTTAGAGGTGTCGAGCATCATAGCACAGCTCCTCCCTGTCATCATGGCAAAATTAGGTCAGACGATGGACCTCCAGATAGTATCAACTGAGGACCGCGAGAAGCAAGCGGAACTCCAGGCTTCTCTGTGTGGTGTTCTCCAGGTCATAATCCAGAAGCTGAGCGGCACGGAGGAGACAAAACCAATCATAATGCAGAACGCAGATCAGATCATGGTGCTGTTCCTCAGAGTGTTTGGATGCCACAGTTCAAGTGTCCACGAAGAAGCAATGCTCGCAATTGGTGCTCTTGCATATGCGACTGGTGCTGAGTTTGTGAAATACATGCCTGAGCTCTTCAAATATCTCCAGATGGGGCTGCAGAATTTCGAGGAATACCAAGTCTGCTCAATCACCGTAGGAGTGATTGGTGACATTTGCCGTGCCCTAGATGAAAAAATCGCACCTTTTTGTGATCAGATCATGGCTCTCCTTATCCAGAACCTTCAAAGTGATGCACTCCACAGATCGGTGAAACCTCCAATATTCTCATCCTTTGGAGACATTGCTCTGGCGATTGGCGCACATTTTGATAGGTATGTAGGTCCAGCTGTTCAGATCATGCAAGGGGCAGCTCAGGTGTGTGCGCAGATGGACACCCTCGACGAGGAGCTTATGGACTATGCAAACCAACTCCGGAGAAGCATCTTTGAGGCTTACTCTGGGATACTACAAGGGTTCAAGGACGAAAAGGCTGAGCTCATGATGCCCTACGCTCAACATCTCTTGCAGTTTGTTGCGCTCGTATCCAAAGATCCCCTGAGGTCCGTATTAGTTTAAATGTCCTCTGGTTTCTGTTATAGTTTCACTGCACCTTATTGACGTTTCTGTGTTTTGATTTGGGATCAGGGATGAGAGCGTGACGAAAGCCGCTGTTGCAGCAATGGGTGATCTTGCAGATGTTTTAGGAGAGAACACGAAGCAGTTGTTCAACAACTTCACCTTGTGTGGTGAGTTTCTGAATGTGTATCTCGAATCAGAGGATGAAGAGCTTAAGGTCACTGCACGCTGGACTCAAGGAATGATCGCAAGACTCATGCTCTAACTATAATGTTAAGCATCCGAGTCTCTCTCTCTTGATCGTTACGGGTCTTCTTTCCTCTTTTTCTCTATCGAATGATCGTTAAAGGGGGGAAAAAGTATTTTGATTGCTCTCAGGCCATCTCTGTTTTGAAGCCTCATCTTTTCTTTTTGTTTCTCCTGTACAAGTTATGGCAAACTCTTTTCTGTGTTTTTTTTTTTTGGTTAATGCATTATCATCCACTTATCGTTGGTCGCTTTTAAATCAATTGGGTGTGCATTATTTGTTTAGCTTCAAATTTGCAGAACATTGACAATGGTGGAAATTATTGATAAGTGTGTTGTTTGGTGGTGAAAAACATAAATATCTAAAATTATGGATACCTAAATAGTCTGAACTAGCTTAATGGGATACAGAAAAAACTGGCCTGTCGAACCAAACAGCATGGTGTTTATGTGAAGGGTTTGCGCAAACCTTGCCGTTTTGTGAAAAAAATGGTGCCGTTCTCATTGAATAAAACCTCCTTGTTCCTCCTTTCAGATTTGTGAAGTTGAGAAGAAATTCAGTCGTCAATGGCGTCTGCTCTATTTAGAACTGCAAGCCGTCTTCGTCACTTCCAACTCTGTCGCCGATTTCGCGTCTCAAGCGATCTAGGGTCCCCATCGCCTCTATCTCCGGCGTGCATATCCGACGCGCTTCGTCATGGAGATTTCTCTCTTCCTCGATCGGTTCGGCATTTTCTTCTCAGTTTTTTTTCATTTTCTAAATCTGTTTGGTTTCAGCTCCATAATTGCGATGATTCTCTTGCAGTTTTGTACACTTAACTGTGGAATCGAACGGTTGAAGATGGATCAGAGATGTTTGCTAAGCACTTCTGCTTCTGATAGTTCCTCTAAGCCTAACTCTGGTAATAATCCGGAAACAAAATCTTCCGGAGAAAACGAGAAATCTGGAGGATCAGAGAGCTCAGCTGGCGGTTCCGATCAGAAAAACGACCGTGCTTCTGGAAAAGACGTTCGTGGAGCGGTAAACTCTCTTTTCCTTTTTGATAGTTGTTTCCATGAACATTTATCCTCGATCGAGTTTAAGTTAAGTCTCTGGAGTTTATGATGTTTGATTGGGAAACTTTGGCAAGTGCAGCCCGTTTCGTGGTGGAGCTTTTTCTTGCTGTTAGCTACTGGAGCTGGATTGGTCTACTATTACGACAGGGAAAAGAAACGTCATATCGAAGGTACTCATCTATGGTGAGTTTGTTTTTTTAACATCAACGTAATCAGAACTTGATCTTGTAGACTAGCTCCCTTTTTTGTTGGATTGTGAGACACAGTGTATACTAAGGGTGCTAGGATTTTGAACGAGCTCTCAATATCTTATCTTGCATGATGGAGCCTGTTGGTAATGGAGTTCTGAAATTTATCGTAGAAACTCTCCTAATTGAATACGTGGTTTGTAGCTTTATGTGCACATGCCTTTGCCCGTAGCCATCGATTAAACTACTGATCTGGTTAGTGACAAACTTGACGTGGTAAAGGAACTGATCACTTCGTAAATGCTTAGTGATTTCTCATTGACTTGTGGTGAATTCCAATATCATAGAAAACCTTATTACTTTTCTCTATTCTCCTTTGAATATTGACTCGGGTTCTTGTTGACTTAGATATAAATACCAATTCTAAGGCCGTCAAGGAAGGACCGTCTGCTGGAAAAGCAGCCATTGGAGGACCATTCAGCCTTATAAGAGACGATGGGAAACGAATTACGGAGAAAGACTTGATGGGAAAATGGACCATCTTATACTTTGGGTTCACTCATTGTCCTGATATCTGTCCTGACGAGCTTATCAAGTTAGCTGCAGCCATTGACAAAATAAGTGAGTTGCCGGCATTTTTTGCATTTGAGTGGTTGCACATTTGAATATATTTTTTCCTGACTGTTCTCTCACATTTACACAGAGGAAAAGTGTGGAGTAGACGTGGTGCCAGTGTTTATCTCTGTGGACCCTGAAAGAGACACAGTGCAGCAAGTACATGAATATGTCCAAGGTAGATATTTTCTCAACTCCGTAATTTCTGAATTGGAAATTCATAAAGTTTGATATTTCTTGTAGAATTTCATCCAAAATTGGTCGGGTTAACCGGAAGCCCTGAAGAAATCAAATCGGTGGCCCGTTCTTACCGAGTTTACTACATGAAGACGGAAGAGGAAGATTCAGACTATCTAGTTGATCACTCTATTGTCATGTACGTGTCTACTTATTATCCCTTTACATATGAAAATCGTATCTGTTCTCAAATTTTACGATTTACTTAGTTACAGTCATGAAAATCCGTCTCAGTAGTAGTTTATGATCCTTTTTAATTGGTGGCTAGAGTTTTAATATAAAAACCATATTGTGAGTGAAGGTACTTGATGAGTCCGGAGATGAATTTTGTGAAATTCTACGGGAAGAATCACGATGTTGACTCGTTGACCGACGGCGTTGTAAAAGAGATTCGACAGTACCGGAAGTGAAGAAGAGCTTTCGAAGAGATATTAAAGAAAAAGGAATATTACATAATTCCCATTTTGGATTTTCTTGGTCATCATTCTCAGTACACGGAGCTTGTGTTTCCTTAGAAAAGAAGAAGATCAGTTTTTGTTTGTTTGTTTCAGCCGATATTGCCCACGACAATATTATAAGGGTCTCAGCATTGAGACATTATGATTAAGCCCTGTCTGGTGAATTTGATCCACCCATATGGGCTTTCAACGCCTAAAAGCTCGATAGTTTGCAATTAATTTCGAATCATTAAATTAGCAAATGGAAATGTTCCCTAATATATATATTTTATTTTGACGTCATTGTTTATTGCCATTTACAAAGTGTTTATACATAGTTTTGGTGAAAAAGAGTTACACGAGCAAAGGCGGACGAAATTAGAATACGTGAGATGCGTAACAGCATCTGGGAAGCAAACTTTATGAACAATGGGGCATAGATATTCTCCAATTTGTTGAAAATGTAAATGTAGCAGTTGAGTATGGATAATGAATGAAAGCGATGGAATAATGAAATCAAATTTTGGAAATTGTTCTGTAGTAAATTGAAGAATGAAACTCAACTCCGACCTTTTCCTTCATATATAGTTAGACCTCTTGGGACAAGACAGACCCGGATACATCTCCCTATTTTGACTCCTCACCTTTTCCTTTTTGTTTTTGTTTTTGAAACATCGGGACAAAAACGTTGTATTGAAAGAATGAATTGACTGACATTAAACTCAAGCAAACAAAAAAAGGTTGTTTCAGCGACGCCTCCTTTTGTCCTTGTAGGGCACAGGGAGCATAAACAGACGCACCTCACCAAAGATATGTACAGAGTTCCTCAAACCGCCAAAGTCGCAGAGGACACAATGCAAACATGCGCGCCTATGTGACACACCCATAAAATCCGTAACTGGTAAAGAGAAGAAAAGCTCACTCACCTGAACAGATATGAAGAGGCGAGTCAGATCAAATGGTGGACATATATACACATGCCTCACTATGAAAGACAATGAGAAGGAAGATTAATGAGGGATCAGAAACTCACTTGGATACTGCTGCTCTTTAAGTGGTAAGGAAACACACAGTGAAGAGGCAAAAAGACATATTTAATCACGGTAGCTTTAAAGCTTGCTTCACTTGTGCAAGCGCTGATGGGTGCATCCTACTAATGGCAGAATTAAAGGCATCTCCATGAAGTGTAGAGCATGTCTGAAGGTTCTCTCGCATTGAGTTCTCCAGTGACATCTGGTAGATTGGATCGGAAACTTTGATCTAATAAGATCAGACCCCCAAAAACAAAATAAAACTGTGTTAAAAACAGTGGTTTTGTAGAAGCTGGTTTGTTAAGTCAACAAAAAAGGAATTATTAACTTTTTACCTGACTTTTCCGCAACTCTTTGCTAGGTGGGGGTTCTTCTCCTTGAGACCTGCTTGAACTCATGTCACCGCTGGAATGATAAATTGAATGTTTTTTTTTAAATAAGAACAATCCAGTGTTGTGAACATTTCAATAACAAATCGCAAAACTGGCTTGAAAATTATTTACTTGTGCAAGCAATTAAATAAATTCTTAATATGTAACCTTGATTCTTCTTCTGTTATATCTTTATCTCCGCCAAGGATGACACTGGTGCATGTACTGTTTCCAGAAACACGATCAATTATGTAACATAGATACATAAATAAAGTTGTTAATATTTGATTGTGCAAGCGTGTACCTTAGTATTAGATCAAGCTTGTCAAGAACTTGAGGCATTCTAAGCGTAAGTATTATGGAAAGAGCCAATCCAAATGTCTTTTTTTGCATGGGGGACGCATTATCCACCTGCACGAGTAGATGTAACAACAAAATGAGTCAGATAATACGCATTGCAACAAGTATAGCAGTTTGGAAACGAGCTATTGCTTAGGATTAAAAAGGACTATTTACAAAACATGAGAGTTTCCCGCATGCCCATTGTAAAATCAGTTTAAGTTCCAGAACGCGGTTCAAACAACCACTTATTGTTCAAGATACGTTCTCCCCTGACCTTGTCGAGCCAAATGTCGATGAGGCAAAGGAGTATGTTGTCTTCGATCGTGACCCCTGCTTGTTGGAGTAACACCGAGAGAGAAGATTCAGATGTTAACTGGGCCAAGTAAGTGGTGTTCATCACCAGAATCCTTGCCAGGATAGCAGCTGAAGACGCTTTAACTGCAGTCTTGGATGGATCTCGGTCATCCCCTCCACTCAAGGAAATAATCACCAGTTTCTGGGAGATACCAACAAACCAACTCCATCAAACGTTTTAAGGAAGAATATGAATCCTTCATCAATCAAAAGAAAAAAACTGGAAATTCACCTGCAAACAGCTGCTTATGAGAGGGGGCACTTCCACAGGAAAACACTGTTCAAAACAAGAACAAATGTTCAAATCAGGAAGTTGTTATTTGTCGAGACTTTCATACATGTACACATATATAGACAGTCATGACCGAGACTTTACATTGTAATGATGCCATAAAAGTTCCAACGCTGGTCAATTTATACGTATACCAAAAGATAAGGCTATGTGATTAAACAGATAACTGCAGTGTAAATACAAACTTAACAGCAGGATAAATCTCTCTTGAACACAACACCATTACAAAAAGGCTACGCCCAATTGAATTTGGATACAGAAGTTTTTGGGAGTTATATACGTGATAAGGGCCTCCAATATGGTAATGGAATCATTTTTTTTATTTGCTAATCAATAATAAATCATGAAATTCTTAAAATTATGTTGCTTGTCTGCACAAATTGGGAAAATGAGAAGTTATACGCACCTGAACTAAGATGTCAATCACTGGAAGAATCGAGAGTAACCCCTTATCATTTACGTTTCCAACAATAAGATCAAGAATCTTTGCGACACTTGAAGCATGCATATTAAGAAATTCGCTTCCATCCAAAATGATGTACGATTCCATGATACTGACAGCAACCTACTTTTGGTTAAGATGTTAGTGAAAAAATTTCGGGAGGAGCATATGGTCAATTTGAATATGCCATAAGGTATTATTGACACAGCATGTTTCAGTAGATCTGAGCACACATATATAGATTATTAATGAATCAAAACGTCCACTCCTTGAAAGCTTAAAAAGCTAACCTGTAAATGATCAAAACTTCTTTCAATGATCTCCACCATGTAAGGAAAGCATGCTAATAGCTGTGGAACCATCATTGGAGCATAGGAGAGTGTGGTTTCCCATAACTGCATATGTAGTGCAGTTGTCATTTTTATATAACACATTTGTATAAACAGAAAAGAAAGGTATACATCTTATGAAGTGGAAACTTACTGCCATGCTATCCTCTAAAAGGTTGAGTGCATCAGGGCTTTTAATGTTGATGCCCTTTTGGAGTATTGGGAGCAGTATGCTATAGCAAATGGGAGACTGATAACCAAGCGCAATCACAAAATTCCGCAGTGCAACAAGAAGCTGAATCTGTAGAAGGCTTTCACCAGACGATTCCTCCCAAACCTGTTCTTAAGTCAAGCACAAAGATAGATATCATTTGCGCACCAAGACAAGAATAAACAAATACAGGAGTGCCATTATACCTTCTGGAAGAATTGCACCAACTTTTGTGCGTACGGAATGACTTCACTAACATGGCCAATAAGAATAGAAATCAAGTTCAGAACTTGAACCTGAGAAAAAAAGAAAGGATAGTTAGATGGAAAGATAGAGAGCCATATTAATCATCGGAGGAAGTAGAATGACAAGAATGGAGTGTTATAATGAATTTGAGGCAGCTGCATCATGTACCTTCGAATCAAACTCTTGAACTTCCTCAACCATTTTGAAACATGATTCCCAACAGATTGGAAGAAGATCAAGAAAACTTTGCTCCGAAAAGTTTGCATCCTCAACGTGTAAGCATAATGACCTACTAGCTGCCAGCTACATGAGTAAACAGACAATCTCAGAGGCAGCCAAAATACCAAAATAAGGGGAAAAAATGTGACCTTAATGCAAGAGAGAAAGATAAAAAGAAAAAAAGATGAGATAGGATGAGTATACCTTGACAGCGAGGTCATTGTCTTGCAACAATTTTATCAAAGAACAATAAACTGCTCTTTTTGTGTCATCTTTAATCTGAAAGGTTGTTAACATCAACCATAAACCAGTCAACATTTTTTCAACCAAAAATATAAGTAACCGAAAACTATGGAAGAGAAGAGACCCATAATCAACAGGGTAACTAGCCCTAAGAACCCCCAAAAAATCTGCTTTTAGATGATTATTCCTCATTAACTCCACTTATTCGGACCAGATATTAAGTCATTTTGCATATTATACTATAATCATTCATGCAGCGATAAGATAAATTTTTACAAAAGATAAAATGAAATTTCCTCTAGCTGCATAAAAACAATAAAGCCGGAGAAACAACACTACCTCTGAAACCCAATGTCCTAATATCATAGCAACTTTTCGGTGGATGATACGCCTATTTGGATGGTCATTTGACAGCTCAAGGGATAGCGCACCATTAAACCTGCAGCCAAATCATCCGATCATTAATAAGGGCATGTTATTTACTTGACTAATCAAAATTTTCTGTCACATTCTTCGGGCTGGCAATACGAAGGTTCAGCTAGGAATCACATGACATGTTTAGAGGAGATGAAAAAGAGTCAATACATTAGAAGATCAAAAGCATACCAATCTCTGAAATTAAGATAATTCGAGAGCTCATAGTAGACATATGCAGTAGCAGCATATGCTGCATCTTTGAGAAGCAGCGCTGGAGTTATTTCAGTAACAGAAGGGGGACAATTATTCATTGCCTCTTGAAGGATGGACACAACAATATGTCCTAGGAGCTGTTCACAATGATGGCGACAGAAAGAGTAAGGATCAGTTTATATCAATTAGCAGACTTCTTGTCTCTTATTTTTTGGGGTTGAATTTAGCAGGCTTCTTTTCAGAACATGATGATGTACTTAAGACTATGTGCTACTTACTTGGCTGTAGTTCTCAAACAAAACCATATATAGAGCTTCAGCACAAGGCCTCAATTTCTCTGACCACTGAATCATGTCCTGCTCATGATGAAAGGACTCAGGGTTCTGGTACCACTCCTCTAGGTCACTTGCTGTTAGAACAAAATACCTGTTGGAATGTTGAAGGTTAAATTTCAGCAAACTATTTTTCTAGGTATCATTCACACAAGTACCAGAGAGTGGTGATTGTATGGAGGTAGGAATACATGACAGCATCACAGTTAACACCAAAACAAAAGACTTGATGCATGCAATATTTTTCAAACTAGATCCACGAGGCCTCCTACAGTAACAATCCCTTCTCATCTATTCCATGCACGTCAAGTAACTTATCTTTAATTTTAGATAGCTGAGTATGACCATACAATAACGACATCCTTATAACTCCACGGTGAGGAGGCGGAGAACAGAGATTCATAGATGTACAGCAATAAGATCATTATGTGTCTATAAGATTGCCCCACCTCATATTTTGTTTTGGACTTTGCATTGGTAATTAAAATTTCTCTACTTTCAAATTACCTCAATAAAAACTAAGGCATGAAATGATACGAACTTAACAGCTCTGAAGCTTGGTAAGTAAGAGAGAACCAAATAATTTGGATTCACATATCTTATCGTTGGTTAGAGTGTTACCTTCTCACTAGTATGTTGCACAATAGAACTATCCTTTCATTGGGTAAAAGTGAAGACACAATACCAGCAACTGTGTTTGAAGCATTCTTCTTCCTCTGCTCAAATGTAACTCCATTTTCATCCATCACGCGACCAGTTAGACTAGGCTTATATTCTTTACATTCAAGCACAGATTTCACCATGACCATACACTGAATAAAAAATTCTTCAAACGGCAATGATGCCTGTTCAGGGTCTGTTATCTTGTTTAAGCAGAAATCCACTACGACAGGAAGAACAGATTTATCTCCAAACGAATAAGGATGCCTGCTTTGAATTGCGCCTAACACTTTCATTAGTTTGACACATGCCTTCTTTACAAACTCCCAGAATTTAGGATCTCGATTCTGAAAAGATGAATCTGCATGAAGATTCCAAACAAGTTAGCAAAAGCGTATATATGTGAGGTGACAGGTTGAAGCGAAGAAAGGAAGGGAAAAAATCCTCTTTGCTACAGACCTCTAGGTGCTTTAATCATATGCATGAAAAAGGGAAAAAAAAAGAGTTTTCAAAGCTAAAAACAAACTCACAATATGGAATAAACGATTGAACCGCGTTCAAGAGCACAGGAGAGACTTCTTTAACTTGTTGAATCTCCTGAGAGAAAAGAGTTAGCTGTATGTCATATATCTGCATGTAGGGCATATGCCTGAGAGCAAGAACGAATTCTATATTCCAAAATAGTTAATCAATCTATTAAGGTAATGATTTCAGCTTAATTATCGGAAGATAGTAGAACAAATGAGGGGCAACTGAACACATTTTCAGTCAAAATATACCACTAGTTCATAGAAGGAAGATAGCTGAAGGTGGATGTGATAATGAACTAAAAAGTGTCAAGGAGAAGTATAGTGTATCTACCTGTAGACATTTGGCATCGCTTTGAAATCCTGAAATTATGAGCTGGCGCACTATTTTCAAGCATAAAAACCACCTTTCACAAGTCAGAAAAAGCTCATCGTGATGCTGCTCGGCACTATTTGAACCATAGCTCTGAGCCATTGTTGAAAAGCCATGTAGAATTGTTTGGACATCAGTTTGCCAAAGGTGCCAACTAAAGTCGAAGAGTTGCGAGGAAATCTGCCAACAAATTAAACTGGACCTTATCCTTTACTAAAGCAAAAATCCAAGCATTGGTCCAACAAGGCAGCAATAATTTCATACAAGAGGAGAAAGGTTGATAAGAGGAAAAAGTAGTAGCAGACACACCTCAGCGAAATTTCTCTGATCTGCCGTGAGACGTTTAGTGGACAACTCCTTTAAGGTTCGAAAAAGAATCATAAAGATTCTGTGAGAAGCAAGAACATCAGCTGAGTGAAGCTGTTGCGCGAGTACCGAAAAGAGGTCAGGCCTGAAATCATAATGCACGAAAAACCATTTATTGTGGTAAGAGAATCAAGGAAAATACTGTCACAAGTTAATATGAATTATGAAGTGAAATGCTGACCATTCCCTAGGATAATCAAATCGGGATATCTTTGATATGAGAACAGCCAACATTTCCGCTATCTGTCATAAAGCAAATAAAGTCAGATACATATGCTTACACGATATATGTCTTAGTTGAAGCAGCCAAGGAAAATAAATCAAAACCAGTCATTAAAAAACAAAGCAAATGTTGCAAAACCTGGTAGTTCTCTTCTCTCAAGTGAGACAACAATTTCTGCCTCAGATGCATCTTCTCCTCGTTGCTTATACCTCTGTAAAAATCGGCAGCAAGAGTGTGATCGACTAAGAAATAGAGCAGTAACTTTACGCCATTACAAATCTAAGAGTCTAAACCAGCTAGCTAAGTTAAATTATGAACACAAGTCCAGATTCTAATCTAATCCAAGTTGAAGAATTCGGAATGTGAAGTACCCCAACTTGCAATTTGGTTGCAATGATCAGTAAATTTTCCGAATTCTGGAAAAGATGAACTTACGAAGAATTTCGTCTGCTCTTCCAATGACGGTTAATACTGTTCTTGAAATATACAGATGCCATCAATCTAACGTCAACATGAGACACCAAATCCTTGGATGAAATGACTTCCTGCAACCAAACGAGAGGAAATGAGCGAGTAAAATCGGGCTGACATGCTGACATTAGCCGAAACCACAAGAGCATAGATTAGAAACGCACCATGAGGCAGGAGCAAAAACCAGGTCTGCTCTCCGACTGAGACAGCGCCTCCTCCGCCGGACGCCGAACGGTCTCGTCACCGCTCATAGAATTTGCTAGCAACGAGTACATCGCCGGTAAATCGGAAGCTGACAACGCCATTAAAGGCAGCTCCGTTAACTTCTCAACACGAAGGAGAAAACTGTAACCAGATCCGACGAACTCCTTGACCTAATAAGCCAAGGAAGCGTCGAGGATGAACCCTAGGGGTTTGGGCAATGAACAGCGACGATGAGAATAAAATCTTACGGCGGAGAAAAACAAAAGCGAAGCTAGTACGAGACAGAGAGAGAAGAAAAAGAAGATCGTCTCCTTCCACGTCGTCTTCTTTCTCCGTCTTTCAACCTCTCGACAGGTCTTGAAACATGTAACAATGCACAAATGACAATGCCGCAAGTGAAATGTTTATTTTCTTCTCTTTTTCACAGTCGATGGAAAAATATTACTTACCGTAGCTCTGATCTGATTCCGATCACTGAACCGGAGACTTTAATTTGGGCTGATCACGGAATATTGGGCCTATTAAAAGGCCCAATTACCATAAATTCATTGAATCATTAAGGAATGGAAAGCCAATTATTTTGTACACCTCTTCAGTCAAATCAAATGCACATCTAGTTAGCTTCAGTCAAAAGTTGTGTTTTCTTCTTTTTGTCAACAGTTGTGTTTTCTTCTCAAGAGTATATTAGGGTTGGGCAAAATAAGCGGAATCGAAATATCCGAATCGGAATTGAATTGAAATATCTGAATTGGAATCGATCCAAAATTGTCAAAATATTGGATCCTACTCATTGATATCCATGGGTATCGGGTAATACCCGGAACCGTACCGAAAATATTTCGGATATCCGAATACCCGAAATATAATTATATATCCAAAAAGATTAAATATATATTAGATTTTTTGGTATATTTTATGTATTATGAGTATATTTTTCTGGTAAATTTTTGGATTTTCGGATATAATTTTGGGTTTTCGGGTATATTTTTAGTATTTCGGGTATATTTTCCTTAAACTTTTTTGAGTTTTCGGGTATATTTTAGGTATTTCGGGTATATTTTAGGCATTTCGGGTATATTTTAGGCATTTCGGGTAACAAATACCCGGAACCGATCCGGAACTGAAAAAGAACCGAAAAAGTTCGGGTATTTTTCAGTTCTGAAATCTCGGAACCGAACCGAACCAGAACCGAACCGAAATCATTTCGAAACCGAATGGATCATAAAGCTCACTATCCAAAATACTCGGAACCGAACCGGAACCGAAAATGCTCAGGCCTAAGTGATATACTGATAAATATAATATGAAACTCATACAATTGTATAAAATTGTATAATAATTATTTTAGATCAAAGCTCTAGTTTGATCGTATTGTAGAAATGTATTCATCTATTTGTGTTGATGGCTTCATTACCGTGAAATCGGCAACTACAATTTCCGTCCAATTTTTTTGTTCTCAATGTTATTTCTTTCTTTTTCACAGTCGAAGAAAAACAAAATTTATTACCATCGCTCTGATCGTATTCCGATCGCCGAACCGGCGACTTTAACTTGGGCCGATCGCAGAGTATAAATTAAAAGGCCCAATTATTTTGGCGCGTGATCTCAAAGGGCGCGTGACCGCAACCGAACAATAATCTCTCTCTTGCTAGAATCTTATTGGTCGAGATACGTGGGACTTCATCATATTTGCCACGTGTATATACCCGCCTTAAATTGAAACTGGAAGCTTCCGGAATTTATTTTCAATAAATACAGAAAACCCCTAATACTTTTGTAGTAACAAATTTCCCCAACCAAATTTCTTATTAGAAATTACGAAATTTGTGTCTTTTTATTAAATCACTAAACATGGGAAATATTCTCAATTCATTAATAATATAAAGGTCATTCTAGAAATTCCGCTATTCTTCTTTAAACCCAGCGAACCTATTTAATGATATGTCTCTTCTCGATTTTTCCTGAAGCGTAGAGCTCCGTGAATAAGACACCGCTTGGAAGAAGAAGAAAAAGAGAGAAGAAGAAAAGAAGATTCGCAGGTTTTTCTATGGGGATCGTGAGAGCGCGATTGGCGATATCTGTTGCTCTTGTTTCGACATTGTTGTTGTTGAATGCAGAAGCGAAAACCGTTGATCCGTACAAGGTACTTTAAAAAAAAAAATCACATTTCATGGATTTTTGTTGTTCTCTAAGTTGAGATTGATTTTGTTTTGGTTTTTCTTTAATTCTCGATTCTTTTTACTGGGGGCGGGAATTATGAATTGGGTTGTTGCTTCTGTTTGATTATCTGCTCTGTAATTGAAGGTTTCCCTTTATTCGCTCTGGTGGGTTTCGACTATAAGTGAAAATCGAAATCGAAATCGGTGCTGAATTCGGATTCGTTTTAGGGACTAGGGCTCGAATCCAATTTAGGCTGAATTTTTTTGGGGTGTTGTAAAAAGGAAAGATACTTGATTTGATTAGGTTTTGCTCAAAAGTCTTGCCATTGATTAGAAAGATTAGTATGCAAAAGATTTTTATACGTTATATGACTTTTCAGGTTCTTGGAGTATCTCGGGATGCAAAGCAGCGTGAAATCCAGAAAGCTTTCCACAAGTGCGTACCATTCTATTCTAGTCACTGGTTAATGATCAACAAATATGATTCTTTCTACTCATGTAGCTTGTGGTTTTTTTTTGTAGGCTATCTCTAAAATATCACCCAGATAAAAACAAAAACAAGGGGGCTCAGGAGAAGTTTTCTGAGATTAATAATGGTGGGTATTTAATTTCAACTCTGGTATCTCCTTCATTATTCCAAGGATATTTTCTGTTTTATCGCTAATCTTTTAGTACATTTAAGGATTGTTCTTGCAATGTAGCCATTGATTAATCGCATAAATTGAATGTATGTTGATCTGGCTTTGACAAGTTTAAACCCTGATTTATGTGCAACAGCTTATGAGATCTTATCTGATGAAGAGAAGAGGAAAAACTATGATCTTTATGGGGATGAAAAGGGACAGCCTGGATTTGACTCGGGCTATCCCGGAGGGAACGGTGGGTATTCATACTCCTCAAATGGTGGACAGAGTGGTGGGTTCAATTTTGGAGGACCAGGTGGACGGCAGAATATGGGTGGTGGGGGCGGTTCCAAATCTTTTTCGTTCTCATTTGGCGGTCCTAGTGCAAGTTCCTTCGGTTTTGGGATGGATGATATCTTTTCCATGTTTTCGGGAGGTAGCTCTAAAGGAAGGGATCAGTTTGGTGGCTTTGGTGGCTCATCCAAGGCTGAATCTGGATCAAAGAGTGGTACAGCGGCAGCTGTCAGAACTATAAATCCTCAGGTTTATAAGAAGGAAATTATGGACCAAGGGATGACTTGGCTTGTGCTGTCATATCTTCTGTCTCAAAGGGGAACCCAGTACCATGATTCAATCATAGAGGAAGTTGCTGAGTCATTGCAAGGAGCTTTGAAGGTAAAACTTGTGCTGGTTGAGTTAGTTGATTTCTGGTTTTGGGTTCTGGTTTTAAAGCTTAGTTTATTCAGTTGTGAACGTTGATCTTCATGTTTTCTGTTTTGGGTTTTGGTTTTGGTTGCTTACATGATTAAACTTTTTGTTTACAGGTTGGGCGTATAAATTGTGAAACAGAATCCTCTCTTTGCAAACAACTTGGCATAATTCCTCGTATGGCTCCAAGGTTGTTTGTTTATTCATACACATCAAGTGGCAAAGCTACCTTAGCAGAATATACTGAAGAGCTTGTTGCAAAGAAGGTGAAAAGCTTTTGCCAGGAACATCTACCGAGATTCTCAAAAAGGATTGACCTGAATAATTTCGATGTCTCTGCTCTTAGCTCACAAAGGACTCCTAAAGTTATGCTTCTGTCAACAAAGAAAGACACTCCTGTCATTTGGCGTGTTCTTAGTGGCTTGTACAATGGACGCTTTGTCTTCTACAACACAGAGGTATTTTATTTTTTTGGCTTTTAAGGTCAATATCCCTACCGTTATCTTTTCTTTGAATCTGCTTGTTCTAGAACTTATCGGTGGTTTTCTGCTCCACGTTTTAAGGCGAGAAAGCAAATTTGAGCTTGATTATGTATACTTGAGGGATTGGGTGTTCGTCTTTTGGCTAAGACCCTAGGAACTCACCAGACATGGAATCTTTTCAGCTAAAAGGATAGTCTTTTCATGATCTTTTGTAGGTCCATGATACTTCTGATCCGAAGATTCAGAAATTGGGGGTTGATGCGTTTCCAGCAATACTTGGCTGGTTTTCAAATGGGGAGAAGCAAGTCTTGAAAACAGGCATCACTGTGAAAAATCTGAAATCAGCCGTCCAGGAAATTGGTAAATTGCTAGAAGGATTTGAGAAAAAGAACAAGAAGGTCGCTTCTAATAGTCAGTCGGGCCAAGCACAAAGCCAGCCCTTAGAAAAGATTCATCTTCTCTCGAGAACAAATTTTGATTCCATTTGCGGAGAGAGCACTCCTGTTTGTATTATCGGTGCCTTTAGATCTTCACAGGGTAAAGAGAAGCTGCAGTCAATATTGTCCAAGGTAAGCAAATAATTATCGGTGCCTTGATTTATGGGTTTTTGGTCTTCAAGCCAATGCTTTTGGTTCTTTGACAGTCTTGATTGATCAATAATCCTCTGGATCTACTGTTTGTCCAGGTGTCACAGAAATCACTGTCTCGACGACAAGCTTCAGCCACTGGTTCTCAGGACATAGTTTCCTATTCTCTTCTAGACGCGGCAAAACAATCTTCGTTCTTGAGTTCACTTGACAAATCAGAGTTGAAAACATCTGATAAGCTTCTTATAGCTTACAAGCCTCGACGAGGTAAGTTTGCTACGTTTAAAGGCGACATGACTATGGAGGAAGTCGAGAAATTCGTAGCGGCTGTTCTTAACGGAGACTTACAGTTCACAAAGACAAGACAGAAACCTCAGATCAAATGAAAGCTTTGTTTCGTCAGGGGTTAGTTTCAGAGACTTCACTCCGAGGAATCAGAATCATAAACTACAGGATATTCTCTAGTTGGTCTTGCTGTATTAGTAGCGTACATCGTTTTGTGGAGAAGAGTTTTCATGTTTCCTGTGTTGCAAGCTACTTCTGGAAGTTCTTGTACTTGCAGAGAAAGTTTGTGTATTGTCTTGTGTAACAGAGACGTGAGTGAAATAGTTTTATAGGAATATATTTGCGTAAACATGGAATTGGGTTAATTTGTAATTATTATAATTTTGTAAACTCATGAGCATAATAATGCTTTTAAAAAAAAAAAAAATCTGAAGGTTCACACAAACAGAAACCTGCATTTTGTTTTCCACTTTCAGATTTGCAATAAAACTACCCATTTTCTTAATTGAAAAACCTGTAATATATTTGGTACGCTTTTACCACAAGGCAACGGAAGCGGAAATGGATATCCGATTTTCAATTTCTTGACCATTCAGAAGGGAAAATGGTTTATTGCCCTGTGGACTAATGAGTTCATGTTTATTTATACAAGGTTTATTGATCAATGTCAGAAAATACATGAATTATCTAAATATTTGAATTTAGTAAAAAGTAGTTGATTCCACAAAAAACCGTAAATGGTTGCTCATTTGGGTGACATGTGGAACACTGGTTTCTGGCTTAAATTAGTTAAATTAAATTTTTTTAATTGATATGGCCAAGAAATCGTTTTGGTCTTAATGTCATGACATTAGTTTAAACTAAGACCAAAACGACGTCTCAAGATTTATTTTTTATTTTTTTTCGTAGTTTTGAATTCACTAAAGAATCTAAAAAGAAATTAAAGAAGAAAATTGAATCAATGTCACGACATTAATTAAATTGTCGTTTTGGTTAGATCATTTAAAAAAAAAATTAGATTAGTTTAAACCAGGCTAAATCAGTGTTTCACGTATCATCCAAATCAGCAACCATTTGTCGATGCGATCCATAACGGTGAAGGTAAATGTGATAAAGAATTGGGACTACACTGGTTTTGTCGATGTGATCCATAACGGTGAAGGTAAATGTTGGACGACCAAGGTGAGACGCTGATCGAGTCTTTGTGTTGTTCATAATTAATACTATAGTGAGCCAATTTGTGTGTAAAAATATATGAGAGTAGTTGTTTGAAGGTAAAATGCGTAGAGGAGCTAGTAGATGAAATTAAGATAGCGAGTGCATCAAAGAAGGATTGTTTATGTTTCATTGAAGTAGATGCAAACCCAATGGGTACACTAAACCCATATCAAATTTTGAACCCATTACCCTGTTTTCTAATTAAAAACAAAAAGGGTTTTAAACGGGTTTAGGGTGTTTTTTTTTTTTTTTAAATTAATAAAATGTGTGGTGTATGACCTCGAGCCTCCGCGACGGTGGTTCCTGATTCGCCTTGGTGGTCATCGAGGAAACAGCAGAGCTGCTCTGTGCCGATTACACCGGGGGATCCATCGTCTTCGCTGGAATCTTCGTCGCCACTTCCGCCACTACCGACGACGAATTGGCAGAAGGCGTCACGGACGTCGTCGGTGGGTTGGACTTCGTTGATCTTGAAGTTACAGGTCTCTCTCTCACTCACACTCTGTGTTGTGTTTTTGGCTTGTGGGTTTTCCTCTGCACTTCCTTCTCGTCAACAACATTTAAGAATTAATTTAGGATTTGATTTTTGAGATGTTCGAGGACTTCAATATATTGCTGTTTGTTCTTGTTGAAGTGATCTTTGCTGCTGAATTTGAAGGCTTCGTGTAACGATTGATTTTAGAGATTTCTCGTTGTTTTGCTAATGCGGTCAAATTCTGTCTAGCGACATATATGTTTTTCTGTGTTCTGTGTGCTTTTGTATTTGCGAGACTGATTTTGGTGTGTGTGTGATTGTTCTCTTTCTTTAAATTATAATTGTATAAAAGTTAGATAGACCATCTTGGACATGGGAACCCAGAAACTTCTATGGGAAGTGACAAAGAAAGCATTCGCTGGAAGTATTATTGGGCTTACCATTTCAGATAGATGCTGTAGCGTTGTTCCGGTAAGAGGAGATTCCATGTCTCCGATATTCAATCCCCAACGAAATTCGTATTTAGGTAAGTGTTTTTGGTGGCAATATGGTTGAAATTAGACTATTGCTTCTTTTGATCCCTTCTTCTTTCTTATTAGATGTTCAATTGTTGGTGCAGATGATTATGTTCTGGTAGACAAATTTTGCCTTAGGAATTACAAGTTTGCGCGTGGTGATGTTGTAGTGTTCAGGTATGATCTCCTTTAATGCCAAGCCATCATCCTTTGATAAGAGAAGATAACTATATAATGAGTAATACTTGATTACATGTTGGTCTCTTGCTTTTGTCTTTTCTCGGATGCTTACAGCATTCACAATGTTATTTAAACTAAATCACTAGAACCTTACAAAATAAAAAATTCATCTATTCGTAGTGCTGAATCATGAAGTGCGTTCATATTCAATCTTTGGACATGGCTTAATAAACTGTACCTTTTATATAATGTAGTCTAAATATTTGGCCATGAAATCAAACTCCTTTGTATTCTGTAATTTTCTTTTGCTTCCAAAGCTCAGTTATTTCTGGCTCTTTCAGGTCTCAAATATGTTTCATAGTATTCCTCTGACATTGTGTTGTATGTGTTAAAAATGATATATTTTGAAATACATCAATGAGCTCCTGACAGTGTGAATTGCATATCTCTGGTAGCTCTCCAACTCATTTCAGGGATAGATACATAAAGAGGATAGTCGGGATGCCTGGTGAATGGATAAGTAGTACGAGTGATGTGATCAGAGTTCCAGAAGGTCATTGTTGGGTAGAAGGAGATAACAAATCTTCCAGCTTAGACTCAAGAACCTTTGGCCCTGTAAGTCCTCTGCTTCTGGACCCCAACACATATTTCTCGTAGATGATCCATATGCTACTCTTCAAGGCCTTGTCCCATGTGAGTGATGTGGATATACTTGTTTGGGCAGATACCTTTGGGTTTAATTCGAGGACGGGTCAGTCGTGTCGTGTGGCCTCCTCAAAGAGTAAGCAAGATTGGTAGATAACGCTAATGGAGAATAGGGAGATGGAGAAAGAAAAGGTATGTTTCTTCCTCTTCCAAATGAATATTCCCTTCCCCAAAGAATGGTTTTCCATAAATATTGAAAGGTTCGATTTTTTCCCCCTTTTTCACAATGCAGGACTGCTATGTTGACGATTTTTCTGGTGTTCATTTTATAAATCAAATTGGGTCTAATCGTCTCCATGTTTCTCAAGATTATCTATGTTTTTTTTTCTTCCTTTAAGTTACATTTATACCCCAATCGGAGTTAGGGTCACTTGTCAATGATAGCACATCCTTTGTATTGGAGGAGACTCTTGGGACTGAAACAAAGGTTTACTTCCGGTTTAATATCAATTTCTTAGGTTTACTTTATCGGTTCCGTTTTCTCGCTGGTTCAAGACATACCCGATCTTTAGCAATGCCCTCGAATAAATTATTGAAATAAACAGGCCTGGAGCCTATTTAATCAAAAAATGCATGGAAAATTCGAAACCTCTCTTGCTCTGGCGTTTCTCCTTCGGGGTAAGATCAATTTTGTTTTGGTTCTTCCACTTTCCCCTTCTTCTTTTCTTTGATTATCTTAGATCTCGATTTTCTTTCTCGTCAGAATTTTCTCTTCGTCTTGGATTTTTCTTCTCTGGGAGATTTTTCTTTTCCGTTTCTCTCTCCTACTTTTTTGTGTTCTCTGTTCTTGCCAAGTACGCAAGTTTCTAGTATTTCGTTACCTTTATTGACATTTTGATCGAAGCCTTTTTCTCGAGATTAACGCGCTTCTGGTCGATTTCCATCTCTTTCTTTTTCGTTTTCTACCAAATTTTAATGTTTAAACGCCAACTATTTTCGGTTGTTTTGTTTTTATTTCTCTGATCAGAATCTTCAGTTGCTTTTGCCGCATATTCGTCAAGATCTATAGTGAAGAACATTGACATCTGTTGGTGTTTTTGCTTTTGTCTTGTAGGTTGGTGGATTTGTTCGAAATGGGAAGACTATTCGTGATAGACCTCCAAGGACAAATTTATAGCTGCAAGCATTGCCAGACACATTTCGCACTTACCCATGATCTACTCTCAAAGGTTAACTCCCTTGGAATGTTTTCTCCATGCCCCTTGTTAATTAGTTTTGGTTGTTCTGATCCATTGTTACACTTGTCTTTGTACAATATGCAACTTTTCAGGGACTATCTTTTGTTCTTACATCTGATTTGAAACACACACAACTTGCATCTTTTTTTTAGACTGGTCAAAAACAAACATGTGAAATGGAAATTGACCCTTCAGTTCTTGTTCATCCGCTCATACTCTTGTTGAGACCAGATGAGTGAAACAACAACCCGCATTTTCTGACTGGTCAACCAACTTCAGCTCTTGTTTTGTTGTTCCTGTTCAATTGATCATGAAAAAACACCATGATTTTGTGTTCATACTTGTCTGTTTCCTAGTCAGTTAATGTTCTTGAATTGATCAGGCATGCAGCTACCTGATTTGTCCTCATTATTGTGTTGTTTCCAGTCATTTCACTGCAAGCATGGAAGGGCCTATCTTTTCGGCAATGTGTAAGTAATGCTTAGAAGGATATTGATAGAGTAAAATACCAGATAAAGATAAAGGAACGATTTTTATTCAGAAATTCTGATAACAGAACTTCCCACAAGAGAGAATCTCTTGCCCCTCCCGAAAACAATGATGCTAAACCTTGCTTTCCTTTTGTCTCTCACGAGACTCTTAGTGATTACCACTGATTTCTTTGTCACTTGCCTTTAATCGGTATCAGACATGATCATACAAGGAAAGGTTCCCTTATTAGTAGCAACTCTTTTATGATTTGGTAGTGTCAATGTGACGGTTGGAGAGAGGGAACATCGCATCATGATGACTGGTTGGCACACTGTAGCTGACATCTTCTGCGTTAGCTGTGGCTCTCTTGTTGGCTGGAAATACGTACAAGACTCAAAAACTCATTCTTGTCAACAACTCTCTTTTGTGATTCTTTGATGCTGATTTTCATTCTCTACCACAGGAAATTGCATATGAAAAGTCTCAGAAGTACAAGGAAGGAAAATTCATCATAGAAAGGTTTTTGATCTCACTTACTAATTTCTCATTGAACCCAAAAAAGAAACCATCACAAACCGATTCGAACCTAAAATGGAAGTGGTGTAACCAATGTGAGCAGGTTTAAAGTGCTTGGTCCGGATGGAGACGGATATGACATGAACCATGACGAGCCGATGATTGGAAGCGACGACGAAGAATAAAATTGGATTCTCTTTTCTTTTATGAGCCAACTATTGGAGATACTTGGCATGTGGTCAATGCAAAATTCGACATTTTCTAAGTGGTAAAACGACACATTAACTTAGTTAATGTCTTAATGACAAACGTGAGCTAAAACCTGCTTAACAAACATGATGTTAGAAGAACAAAATTGATATTTTTTTCAAATTTTGTATATGTATCCAAAGTGACTTGTTTTTTTAAATACATAAATCAAACAAAACTATTGACATAAAAAGGGTATTAATCAAAAGATAGAGCTTCTTTATCCATGTTTCCTAGTTTATTCTGAAATCTTAATTAAAATTACAAGAAGTTAATTTCAATGATGATTCTCCACACTTGGATTTCCAACTTCATCGTATCTAGTGTGAGATAAAAATGTAATTGAAAACATAAAGAGAATCATAATTAGCTTTTCAAATTTGACCGCACATTTTTAAACCACATAAATTTCACCTACTATATGATATAACCTCTTGGAACACGAGTGGCCTTTTCGTAATTACGTAGCATGTTCATGGGTAAAGACTGCACAACGTGTCCCGTGAGCTCTTATAGATGCTCTGCGTTTTGAACCCGATGCTTCGTGTTCTGTTCAAACTTTCAAAACCTTATTCAATTATACAAAATAAAAATAAGAGAAAAATACAAGAGAGATGGTACGAATAAGGCTTGTCTGGTTTGAAATCGGAATTTTAAATACTAAAACCAAATAATAATAGAAAAAAAAAAACTTGTCGAGAAGAACATCTTCCCCACTCTCTCCTCAGCTCAAAACTCCTCTATCTCTTCTCTCTTTCTCTCTAATTCAATTAAAAAAATACGTTCTGGGTTCTTATCCTTTCTTCTTAAATGGCTTCTATGATTCTCATTGGTGGCTGTTCTAAGCTTCTAGCTCTCTCAAGGGCCCCTTAGTGTGATCTCTTCAGATCTGATTGGTCCGATTCTGTTTTCTTTTTCTTTTTTTTTGGAGATTTTTTGTTGTTCTTGTGAAAGTTCAGACACGAGACCCAGAAAGCTTCAAATCTCAGATTTCAGAAATGTTGACCCACGACAGAGACGAAGAACTCTCTCTGTTCCTTGAGATGCGTCGACGCGAGAAAGAACACAGAGGAGAATCTCTTTTAACAGGTTCGTCTCTCTCTCTTTCTATGTATGTAAGCTTATATAACCATTTGTGTCTCGGCAATGGTGTTTGAAATTTGTTCTGTCTCTTTTAGGATCTGATAATATTAGCATCAACGGAGCGTTGACGACTTCGGTGGCAGCTGCGCTCTCTGGTGTCTCCGAAACGGTGTCGTCTCAACGTTATCCTCTCCGGAGAACCGCCGCCGAGAACTTCTTGTACTCGGAGAATGAGAAATCCGATTACGATTGGTAATGTTTCCATTTGATTTCGCTTCTAAAATATCCTTTTTATTATTATCAGAAATTTGGAAGTAAAGTTCTAAGATTTTGCAATTTGCAGCCTGTGCATCCATTAATTAGAAGAAAAAAACAAAAAATGGCAATTTGGGAACGTAGTTCTTTCTTCTAGTGGTTGAGTTTTCCAAATTAGATTGAAATTAACACAAACCTAAGGTTCAAATACATAAAGGGGCAACTATTTTTCAGTTTTCCATCATTTGAGCTTATTGCTAGAGTTTAATCGAATGTCTGATAATCTATCATCTTTGTTGTTGTTCTTGTCTCTTGTTCAGGCTGCTTACGCCGCCGGGCACGCCACAGTTTGAGAAAGAGTCACATAGAAGCGTAATGAATCAGCTTGATGCTCCCAATTCTCGCCCCACTGTTCTTAAATCTCGGGTATGAAATTTGTTAGACACAACTGGTTCAATTCCTTAAAATGTCTCTCGTCCAAGCTAAGCATTGATGAAGCTCTTGTTGGGTTCTGCAGCTAGGGAACTGTCGTGAAGAGATGGTCTCAGGGAACAATAATAAGCCCGCCAGCTCTTCCTCTGTAGCTGGACTCAGAAGACCATCTTCATCAGGTAGCGCAAGGTCAACGAGCAGGCCTTGCACTCCAACCAGAAGGTCTTCAACTCCATCCACCTCCACAACAAAGCCTGTGACCACCAGAGCTTCAACCTCTAGATCCTCAACACCCACCTCACGCGCCACCTTAACTGCCGCACGTGCTACTACCTCCACGGCGGCTCCACGCACCACAACATCAACCGGTTCAGCTAGATCAGCTACTCCAACTCGGTCTATGACTCGGCCATCTTCTGCACCTTCTAAAAAACCTGTGTCAAGGCCAGCCACACCGACCCGCAGGCCTTCAACCCCGACCGGTCCATCAATAGTTTCTAGTAAGGCTCCATCTCGAGGGACTTCTCCCACTCCAACTGTGAAGTCGTCGAGGCCGTGGAAACCGCCTGAGATGCCTGGTTTCTCTTTAGAAGCCCCACCGAATCTAAGGACGACTTTACAAGATAGGCCGGTCTCAGCTTCAAGAGGCAGACCTGGAGTAGCCTCGGCACCTGGCTCAAGATCTGCTTCCATAGAACGTGGCAGTGGCCCTACCAGTGGTGGCGTAGCACACGCAAGAAGGCAATCTTGCTCTCCTTCCAGAGGCCGGGCGCCTATCGGGAACACCAACGGGAGCCTCCCGGGTGCACGTGGGAGAGGAAAGGCAAACAACGGCGGGAGTAGCTGCGATAGCTTGAGCCCAGTGGCTATGGGCAATAAAATGGTCGAGAGAGTGGTGAACATGAGGAAACTAGGTCCACCACGGCTAACAGAGAGCGGCGGTCGAGGAACCGGGAAATCTAGCTCGGCTTTTAGCAGCCTTGGGTATGGGAGAAACCTTTCTAAGAGCTCAATCGATATGGCCTTAAGACATATGGTACGATCACGTCTTACAATATTCGCTAATTTTTTTCCTAGTTTTAGAGATAGTACCGGCCTTATGTCTGCTGTAACGTCCAACTAATCTCGGGAATGAGTAGACTCCGAAGCTCAATGATCGAGTTCACGTTAAGTCTTTTCTGATACTAATAACGTTAACTGTCGGTTTCTACGAGTGTAGGATATAAGACGAGGCATGACAGGAAATCTCCGGCCACTTGTGACGAAAGTTCCGGCATCATCAATGTACAGCGTGAGAAGCCGGCCGGCTAGTGTCACAAACTCTCCGATGGCTACGAGCAGCACCGTCAGCTCATCCGAACCGAGTGTGGACAACATCAACATTCTGTGCTTAGATGGGAACGAAGCAGAAAACGATGATCTTCTCAGCGAGAGAAGCTATTCTTCTCCCCGAAACCAGTTCCCCAAGTTCACATCTTGACCTATAATTATTATACACTCTTGTTTCTAAGCGATCAATCATCCCGTAAAATATATGAAACTCGGTGTCAAATGTCTGTTACTTCCTCCATAATTATTTTCTCACTAACATGTTATTAAACGACATGAATGGATTCACCGATACAAAACTCGGCATTGTGGTGATTTTGAATCAATATCAGTTACTCAATTTTTTTTTACTAGCAGCAGTTAATTTACTAATTGAAGCTTGGATCTCCATTCTCAGACAGACTTGTAATTTCTGTCTTTAGACAAAATGGCCTTTACATCATCAATCTTAACAACCACTCTGAAGAAGGCTCTCTTTGAAACCACATCAGAGGATTGTGAATAGAGATCAGCTTGGTGCAAGATTACTTCGCAATTCATAGGTAGTCCATGAATTCAACATTACACCAAACAAGCCAAAGATCAAAAGTGGTTTACCGTTGATCCAATTGCTTCAGTAAATCAAACAAGGAGCATATACGACTAATGGAGACAAACACAGCACATGCATATAACCCACAAGGTGAAAGTCATCTATATATCTGCTTCTTCTTCTTTTTTTTGGTTTAAATGATCTATATATCTTCTAAGCACCATGTTGGATGAAGCAGAGACAATGTTAATGGTTTTGGGTTTTCTTGCTAGTGTAAATAAGGGAACATCTATAGAACTTGTCTCGTTTGGTTTTATAGGAGAATCCAATTTACTTGAAAAAGCAAGTCATTGTGACGATTCTGATTCGGTGAAGCGTCTTCACGTTCCGAGACATCAAGAAACCACTCCACCAAAATCGTGTGAATATTATAATTTTATAACGATCACTTTCAACAAAGTACTAAAATGTATGAAGATTGTTGGTCAATTTTGTTTTTATAGTTTTGGCTTTATCAACAAGGTGGACATTTTCAATTTTGTTTGTATGGTTACGCATAACAAATAATGGCGCATTTCGCGAAATGATGATGTCATGTATAATCGCAAAGTCAAATTCAGACTGAAATCGATAAAAGCAAACGAATAGTTAAACATATGGATTATAAAAGAAAGACGCAGGGCAAGGTGAACAACTATCCAAAAAAAACCTTTTTGGATCTTTAACAGGAGTTGGAAATTTGAATTTTATCATTGGATGATTTCATTTTAACGTAACGATGACGTTAAGTATATGGTAATTTGATGACGTTTTCTGTTTTTACCAAAACATTAAAAAGGTTGACAAAAAAACATAAATGCATGGTAGTCTGAACGGCGACAAGAACGTCAAACTATGCGCCGTGTAGTTTGGTAATCGAAAGCTTAACTAACTATAGCTATTAATTCATGTTTTAATAATTAATAAATCGCGTGTGAATGGTATAAATATATTACTCCCTCAATTAACTGGTGTTTTAGAGAGTTTTTTTTTTTCACAATTGAGTGATGTTCTCATTTACCAATACAAATTTAAATTTATTTTTTATTATTTTTAACCAATTATATGTTATAGACTATTTGTTTATTGGTTCAGATGAATAATAAATGAGGTTTTAGTATAGAAAAAAACAAAAATTAATTGTTTCCTTAATTTGTGTGCATACTACTAAAACATCACTTAATTCAGAACAGAAGGAATTTGTGTGCATACTACTAACCAATTAATTTTTCTTGCTTATACTTTTCTACAACTTAACTATAAGACTTTTGCATTTCAACTTTAACTCGTTTTAACAGTTTTTTAAAAACCTTAGTAAAATATAACATTTATTTTACTGTTCAATGATATGTACGGTACACGATATAGATGTACAATACACGATGCATCAATAACATAGGCAAATTCTTATTTTCACATAAAAAATGATAACTATTTATAGCCATTTGAAAAGATACTAATTTGTTAATGAAAATTGAAATTAGTGACATAATATGCAAATATCTCAATTTCCATTTACAAATAACAAAAATATGCCGACAAAAGTTTATCTTAAAACTTATCGCGTTATTTTATTGATTTTTTTGACGTAACTATTCTTTATTGATTATACCTTTTTAAAACTATATGTATTTAACGTTTATGTAAATGAATTATATCAATATTTATTACGTTAAATAATAATTTACAGTTCCAAAATAATATATCACAAGTTTGTATGAGAAATTGTTATAAAAAAAAAGTTTATATGAGAAAAATAAAAGTTTATCTACATTAAAAATAACATAGATATAAAAAAATCACTCATTTTACAATGTTTAAATTTCATAGATAAAACCATGCGTATAAAACGAGTTTTTAGTTCATTTTGCTTATTATAGCAAAATCTCTCAGAATTATTTTTCTTAACTGATAGTATTGTCATCCAATGCAAATTTTTTATTTAAGAAAAAAGATTACGAGGCGTTATTTCTCCGCTTTTATATAAAACCATTTACAACATTAGAGGGTGATAAATCGTGGGTTTGGTTCGACGTATCACTGTATCAGTCACGTTAAAAAATCTCTAAGTAAGCAGGTATAATCCTAATATTGCTTTAATTACCGGGGGCAGAGATTAATTAAGGAGGAAAAAAGGAGAAGAAACCCAATCGACAAGACTTGATTATGTATAATAGTCTCGTCGCGTAGCTGTCACTTTCGACTTGTTTTTCTGTTTTGAAGCGTTTTGTCACTTTGTTGCAACAGCGGAAAATACCTTTGAGCGTATTCACTGTTCTGTCATCTGTGTTTAGTTTGGTTGCTGAATAAATTTATTGACCTCCTCACGAAAAAGTTAAGTTGAAAAAGCAAGCTCATGATTTCTCTTTGATTCAGTCTTTTGGTCTTCGTGCGCTAAATGGATTTTCTCCACTAGCAAAAAAGTTTCCTTTTTTTTTCAAACAATCCCACAATCTTCTTCCAGATTCAGTATCGAGGAGACAGGTCAATTTTGAGGTTCTTTTAGGAGATTTTCATTTCAGATCTATCAAACCCATTTCTGGTTTTTGATTTGAGCTTCTGTTGCGGAATTTCCTCTGTTCTTGGAGTGATTTTTGCTCTGGGTTTGTGATGCGCTATAATTGCTTCGGAATTCTTGATATGTGCAAAGGAAGTGATCGTCTTGGACAACGAGAAGCTGAAGGTATACAAACAGTTCGATGGATAATGATGATGTTCACCATGATCTTAGGATTTTAAAATTCCATCTCAATTTCGTCTCTGGGTTTTGGCTTCTCTGTACAAGTTATTTTTATCTGTGATAAGCTCTGTTAAAGAATCTGCAGAATTTGACAATGGTTGACCAAATCGATTCTCCTCTTGATTTCATTTGCTTAGAAACATGGAAATTGAATTTGATGATATCTGTCCTTTGACTAATCAGAGATTTGCACCGACAATGTGAGGGTGTTTTCATATAACTCATTAAGATCGGCTACAGATAGTTTCCATCCATCGAAAAGAATCGGAGGTGGAGGCTTTGGAGTTGTCTTCAGGGTGAGAAATGATGAACTCTCTTACAAATTTACAATCTTTCAGCTCAATCTGCTTAATAAAAATGTTGATATTCTGGTGAATGATGAAAAAACGGTTTTCAATCTTGCAGGGAGTATTGAGAGATGGTACACAAATAGCTGTGAAAACACTTTCAGCACAATCTAAACAAGGCACACGCGAGTTCTTGACCGAGATTAACTTGATATCGTTCATTCATCATCCTAACCTTGTTAACCTCATTGGCTGCTGTATCGAAGGGAACAATCGGATTCTCGTCTATGAGTACCTTGAGAACAACAGCCTTGCTAGTGTTTTGCTTGGTAACTTTTGTTCGGTTTCTCGTCTACCAAGTCCCACTGTGTCCTGTTTTTCTGATGTTGTTTGAGTGATTTTAGGTTCGAGGAGTAAATATGTTCCGCTTGATTGGTCCAAAAGAGCTGCAATTTGCGTTGGGACAGCTTCCGGTTTAGCTTTCCTTCACGAGGATGTCGAACCTCCAGTCGTTCACCGTGACATCAAGGCGAGTAATATCTTACTAGACCGAAACTTTTCTCCCAAAATTGGAGATTTCGGGTTGGCAAAGCTTTTTCCAGACAATGTCACTCATGTCAGTACCCGAGTCGCTGGAACAGTGTAAGAATCGTTTCCATAAGCATATTGTTTCCATCTTTCCTCTACCGATATTTTCAGCTGATGAAACCGAGACTACAGGGGATACTTGGCCCCAGAATATGCACTACTCGGTCAATTGACGAAAAAAGCCGACGTTTACAGCTTTGGTATACTTGTGCTTGAGGTCATAAGTGGTGGTAGTAGCAGCAGAGCTGCCTTTGGAGATGAGTTCTTGGTTCTGGTCGAATGGGTAAAGCTAAAAAGTCTCATATCTTAACGCACAACAAATAGCTCTATGTTTGTGTCAGTGTTTTCTACAAGTGAAGAAATACTACATTTCCAAAATGTAAATGCAAACGTTTTCTTGTTTGCATTTAGCTTTTTGCGTTTACAATTAACAAGAAAAAATTGTTTAAAATACTAAAAGTTGTGGAGGAAAAAATCCAATTATATAACATGTAAATGCGAGAACAAACTATATCTGAGGCTTTAAACTGTGGTCCTGGCAGGTGTGGAAGCTAAGAGAAGAAGGGAGGCTACTAGAGTGCGTGGATCCGGATCTAACCAAGTTTCCGGAAGACGAAGTGACCCGGTTCATCAAGGTGGCTCTTTTCTGCACTCAAGCCGCCGCACAGAAGAGACCAAACATGAAGCAAGTGGTGGATATGCTTTGCAGGAAAGAGATTAACCTCAACGAGGCTGCCTTAACGGAGCCTGGTGTCTACAGAGGTGTCAACAGGGGGCGAAACCACCGTGGCCTAGGTCTTACAGGCGGCCAAGGCGGCAGCTCACAGGAGAGCTTGTCAACACAACGTTACAAAGGGAAAAGCTCAGCCATTCCTCATGGGTCGTCGTCGACCTCTGTTATTACTTTTCAGAGCATCACAGAGATGGCTCCGAGATAATGATTTTTTCTGTTAATAGAGCAGAATTATAAATCTTGAGTATATTAATTAGTTTCTGATGTATTAATCTCTTTATATACATATATCAAATCAAATTTTATGTGAG
The DNA here is from genome assembly GCA_030161315.1 of Eutrema japonicum. Lineage (NCBI taxonomy): Eukaryota > Viridiplantae > Streptophyta > Magnoliopsida > Brassicales > Brassicaceae > Eutrema > Eutrema japonicum. The sequence goes on along the minus strand of BSQW01000002.1, from coordinate 44,107,366 downwards.
AAAATGTTATTAACTCAATAAAAAAATGATGATATTATTGTTGCGTGGAACCACGAACTGATGAATGATCAATAAGCTTTGTCGAAACAGAGAATGCAAAACAGTGAGAGCAAGAGCAAGAACACACACACTTTCACAAATTTAGATTTCAGAATGAAATCTCCAATCTCGGTTAAGGTAGACAGACTCCTACCAATCCACAACAATGTTTATAGAGAGAGAGAGTACAATGATCGATGAACCAATCTCACAGCCTGAAAAGGTGATCTTATCAAAACATAGCAAGAAGCAATGAAAAGAATAAGTTACAACGACTGACAAACTCGGACTTAACTGGTTGACCTTAGTTCCTCCAATTAACCGGTCTAACTAGCAATCACAAATCCTGGTTTGAACATTGAAATGAAGCCAAATTGATTGAGATAACAGATTAACCGTCTCAGAGCTTGCAATATCTTGATCTTTCCAGGAATCAGCTCTGCCCAGAGAGCTGATGAGTCTTGCTCCATTAACCAGTGTCTTTAGCTGATGAGCCTGCAATATCTTGATTCCTTGATCTTTCCAGGAATTATTATGCTTCAAGTGAACTAAAACAGCTCAAGAAACGCTTTGTATCTATGTATGATGCTTGGATAGTAAAAAAAATTGATGTGTGTTATAGATTTGAAGCTTATACTTACAACAGTTTATTAACTTATATCAACCATCGATGCACATCTGACCAATTTCATGATAGACTTTGGGTTATTGGGCTTCCAACTCAAAAACCAATTGGCTAATGAGAGGAGTGACCCAATACCCTTATATATCACTTAATCTTAGGTCCTACTTCCGATGTGGGACTTTTCACTCACATCCCCTCTCACGTTCAGTATGGTTTTTCCATCTGATGCGTGGAGTTTACTTTGGGACGGGTGGCCCAACTATCGGTGTGGCTCTGATACCATGATAAACTTTGGGTTATTGGGCTTCCAACTCAAAAACCAATTGGCTAATGAGAGGAGTGACCCAATACCCTTATATATCACTTAATCTTAGGTCCTACTTCCGATGTGGGACTTTTCACTCACATTTCAGTTTAGTTGTCTGACATATTTCCCTATGTCCGAAAGGCCAGCTGTTTTAAATTGTATTTGGCATGATTCGTAACATTAATGAATTGAATAATTGAAACTTATTTAACTTATATCAACCATCGACAAATAATGAGATACGTCAACCAAAAAAAATAAAAAAAATTAGAGATAAGTATAATACTGGGAACAGATTTTATGTACCGAACTATATATGCTTTCAATTGTGAAAGTCAAGATGCTCTCATATCTTAACAATGATAAGTTGTGTGAATGTAAAATGTAGGTGGACTTGTTCAACCTTTCATTTTCTCGCCTTAAACTTTTTCAATTACTTAGTCCGAAAAAAATATAAGAAAATTCAATACTATGAAGGATGGATTAGACAATTTTTATTTTTATTTTAAACAAAATTGAACTAAAATGATCTAAGAGGAAAAGTGCCTCACACATCTAGATCTAGTGCTCCGACCTCACTTTTAGGTGGCGTCTTCGTTGTAGCAACGAAAATGTTAATTCAAGGTAATTAATGTTTTATTTATCAGTCAACTATGAACAGAAGAGTTTGTCATTCGGGAGATTTTGTTTAAGATTAATTAGGGCTTAACCCTAGCACGGATGATTTTTTTTAAGAATTATTTTGTAATTTAAGAAACATTATTTTATCTGAATTTTATAATATAACTAGGTAATGATTATATATAAAATTGTCAATTCGTAATAATTTATCTATTTAACCCGTTTTGCAGTTGACTAAAATATTATTCGGATTAATCTGCAAAAACATATAATCTTGAAAACATAACTCTAATATGTTCCGTTTAATGACTCTGATTTTTGTGGATATTCCACGACCTCTTTGAATAAACAAATAATTTTTTTGTATCTAATTTTTTATAAAATTAGTAAAATATTTTTTTAACTTTTTTATATATATATTTAAATAAAATATTATAAATTATAATGAAAAATATAGCAGGATTTGAGTATATATATATATATGAATATATATGGATTGATTATTATTTAAAAATATATAATATTAAAAATAATTAAGAAATTGAATAATAAATAATCTCTTTAACGACAACAAATACTTTCTCTATTCTGTTTAATAATATTAAAAGATAATTATATCATTTTTTATTTCAATTATTTTTTGTTATTTGTAATGGCATTATATGTAATAATTTACAAAATAAATTTTATTTTTCTAAAATAACTTCTAAAATAATTATTTGTTTAATATTTATAAAGATAGTATAATATTCCAAATGACTTCTAGAGATAGAGATAGAGATAGTATTAATATTCCAAATGACTTCTAGAGATAGTATTAATATTAATAATAATGACTTCTAGAGATAGAGATAGAGATAGAGATAGAGATAGTATAGATAGAGATAGTGCTTTGTCCCTTACAAGAACAATTGTAAGAAATTATTTAAAACCCCCAACATGTAATCAAGAAAAAAAAGACTAGCGATTCAAATGAATGGATAATTTAGCTGTGTTCATTAAATTTATAAATCCAAAACCTAAACAAAATACCAATATGAAAATCTAACCGAACCTTAGTTAATCTTTCTACATTCGAAAAACTAAAACCAAATCCAAGCCTGAAAGGAAAAAAAAACAGACTGAAACTAAAACTTTTTTAAAGTATCTCAAACTCTTTTTTTTTTTTTTGATAATAAGCTAAAATTCAAGCTGAATCCGATATTTAAAACCGAATAATTAATTCCTGGTGGTTGTGGAAATATTCAAAGAGATGATGAAAGAAAAGTCGTCAAAAGATTGAGCCCTTTTCAAAAATAAGTATGGAAAAATCATGATCGTTTAATGGTCCCGCCATTAGTTTAGTTATAATAACGAAAGTAATTAACAATAACATAATGAAGTCTACGTTAGACTTCATCGCTCTCTGGCGGCTTAAGAACTTTTCAAAACACGACAACTTCTCAACACCAAGCAAAAAAGAACTCACAAAACAAATTATAAGGAACACAACAAAACACAGACTTCGCAAACTGATCGTTCTTCGCAAAAGTTCTTTTTCCAAACAAAAAAAAATGGATAGTGAAATCGCGAAGAAAGTCACGGCGATGTTTGATCACCGGCGGTTAAACCGCTCTGGATCATCACTGTTCACAGCGTTTGCTGCCTCAGTTATAGCTCTGATCGTTTTCACGATCGTTATCGTCTCTAATTTATCGGCGAGAGATTTCTCGGAGGTGGTGACAATAGAGATCAAGACAGTTGTTCCTTACTTACCTCTGAGATCAGAGAAGGAGCTAAGCCAAGGCAACAACAACTATTCGCTCAAGCAGCGTATCACAGTCAACGAGAATAACAATCTTCAGGTTCTCGAGATTTTTGGAGGCAAAGGCGTGTCGGAGAAGTTTCAACAGAGAGCAACAGAGTTTTTGAGAGATGACTGTGAGGTCAATTTCATGATGACGTGGATCTCCCCTGCGGAATTGTTCGGCAAGAGAGAGGTTTTATCTGTCGGAAGCGTCTTTAAATCTCATCCTCGAGGTTGTTTGATCATTTTATCATCGACGATGGATTCCCCTCAAGGGTTTAGAATCTTGAGACCGTTTCTTGATCGAGTTTACAGAGTTATGGCGGTGACACCGGACTTGCCTTTTCTTCTCAAGGACACGGCCGGAGAATCGTGGCTTGAGGAGGTTCGGACAGGGAAAAGAGATCCTGGAAAGATCTCATTAGCTCAGAACCTGTCAAATCTCATGAGGCTCGCGTATCTGTTCAAATACGGAGGTGTTTATCTGGACACAGACATGATTGTTCTCAAGAGCTTTAAGAATCTGAGAAATGTGATCGGTGCGCAGACTCTCGAACCGGTTTCGAGAAACTGGACGAGATTGAACAATGCGGTTTTGATCTTCGACAAGAATCATCCTCTGTTGCACAAATGCATCGAAGAATTCGCGTCGACTTTCAACGGAAACGTTTGGGGTCATAACGGACCGTACCTTGTATCTCGAGTGGCTCGAGCCGTGGAAGGAAATGATGGCTATAACTTCACCATCATGACACCTCCTGCGTTTTACTCTGTGAATTGGGTTGAGATTGAGAAGCTCTTCAAGGTTCCAAGAACAGAGAAGGACTCGAAGAGAGTCCAAATCAAGGTTCTTGAGATGCAGAGGAGAAGCTACGGGTTGCATTTGTGGAATAAGTTTAGTAACAAAATTGAAATTGAGCAAGGAAGTGCCATGGATAAAATTGTTTCAGATCATTGTGTGATCTGCGAGAAAGTCTCTGTATCATAATACTTTGTTTCGCTTACAAAGTTAATTTCATAGTAGAATAGCTTGTAAACTGTAATTAAAAATCAAAACCTCAATTTTTTTTGTTTTCCAATTAAACCTTGCCGAATCAAGAAACTTCGACCAACCAACTCTAATTAATCAACCTTCACAGTCCACCCCAACAAATTTTTTTTAAAAAGTCATGAAATTGATCCCAGCTGCACAACTGTTCGGTTTTTGTGTTTGGGCTGATAAATATCCAATAAAGACTGGCCCAGGCCCATATATTGACACGTCATCGGTCACAATTACGTTTCTCATCTCAGCCCAATTGACAAAATAGCTCAGCTGAAGCGAAAGCTCAAACCGGCCAGTGATGGCTTCCGATGGCGGCGAGCGCGTGAAGCTCAATGTCGGCGGCGAGATCTTCGAAACCAAAGCATCGACCATTCAATCAACCTGCCCAGACTCGCTCCTAGCTGCTCTCTCGATTCCAACCTCCCATGGATCGATTCCTGTGTTCATCGATCGTGACCCGGAGATTTTCTCCGTCATCCTTAATCTCCTCCGTACTGGACGGCTCCCAGCTAATTCCTTCGGCGTTTTCTCCAAGCAGGAGCTTCTCGATGAGGCTCTGTACTACGGCGTGGAGTCACTCCTCCGGTCGGCGATGTTTCCTCCCCCGCTGCTAGGTTTCGATGCTTCTCTAGTCTCCACCATCATACCAGCGGCTGACGGAGTTCCGTCCGCTTTCACTGCAACTGCCGGAGACGCCTCTCTGTGGATCGCTCACGGCGGACAGATCTCCGTCTACGATTGGAGTCTTTCTCACGCTGGAACCGTCCGTACGCATCTCAATGATATCACGTCGATCTGCCGCGTGTGGGCCGAGGCGGCGGCTATCGGATCTGGATCCGCGTCGGGACTTCACTTCTATGATCTCTCCGGAGGACGGTACGTCGGATCTACCCACTGGACGGATCCGGAAGATCCGAGGATCCATAAGGCACGAGTCGCCGCCGTTGCCGATTCGGCCAGTGGAGTGTTCGCATCTTTCGATTGCCTGCACAGAGAGAACAGCGTTCTCCAGATCGACAAATCCACTCTCCAAGTCGCAGCCGTGATCGGCCAGCAAACTGGAAGCTCCGCTAAAACCACCGTACTGGAAAAACTGCGGTGGGTGCCTACGAACGGTGTTTTAGTGGGATCCGCTGTCCAGCGGGGAGTGTTTGGATGCTCCGGCTACATCAGGATCTGGGACCCGAGATCCAGGAAGATTGTGTGGGAGACGAGCGAGCCAGGTTCGGGACGAAGCAGCAGGTTCGGAGACGCCTTAGCTGACGTGGACGTGGACGTTGAAGACTCGATTCTCTACAAGGTATGTTCCAAGTCAGGTGACCTGGGAATGGCAGACCTTCGTAAATTAGGTGAAGATCCATGGGTATATGTGTCCGGCGCGTGGGAAGCCGACGAGGGCGGCGGGGGTTACAGCGTCGTACAATGTTACAGAAAGCAAGTGTGGGCCGCGAGAGGTTGCGCGTTAGAGGTATGGTCGAGGGTTAAGGAGAAGACAAGTGGTGATCCGATTCGCAGAAGAAACTTTGTAGACAAGGAAGAAGATTCCAAGAGAGGGATGATTTCGAAAATTGAAGCCGGAGGTGATCGGCTGTTTGTTTCTCGGGATTATATGGAAGGTGTTGATGTCTGGGAAACTTGTAATTTCTCAAGTGTGATAATAAACCGGGAAGAACACTGATCAAGTTTTCCCGGGAAATTAGGAAAGTGTCACCAGGAAAATGTTTCGTTTCTTGGGAGAATACCTGAACAGAATGAAGAACAACATCAAGATTATTACTGTTGTACAGTAAATGGATTCATAGAATTTTGTCTTTGTAAATTTCTGGTTCTAGTGGATAATTACAGTAACCAACGTATCCATTTTAGACACAACATAAAAAGACATTGACAAGAAACTATTGTTGGGTTTTAGTTGAGTGGGAAAATTAAGGTCAAGAACAATAAGTGATGATGTTAGAGGTCTACCCCGTGGAAGCACATGTGGTGGAAGTGATATCGGTAGAAAGAAAAAGTCTTACCTTCGTTCTAAAATACTCAATATTATGATGTCAGCACAGCATTATGGTTTCCATTGTCTAGATTAAATTCAACTTCTCTTTTGTCTTTCTCAACCTAATGCTCTCTTTTTTTTTCTTTTTTTTTTTCAACTATCCATTTTATTAAATCAAATTTGACCAAGAAGGTTATTATCTTTTATCGGCTCCGTCTGACTTACATAAAAAAATAAAAATTTCGTTTTCGAATTCTTTTTGCAAGAGAATCGGCACGAATATTTGATACTCATGGAATAGATGATAAGTTAAAGTTGATAAATGACACTCTAAGGATATGAAAAGAGTCTAGTTCCGAAATAAACGTCGGTCAGTCTATCGGGTTCTCGTTCATCTTCACCAAATATAAACAGTCCATTTCAAAATACATCGATGATATATGTTTTTTCTTTAGACATAACATAGCCAAAAGGAGTCTATACACCTAATGCTCTCTTTTCTAATGAAATATTTACCTTTTTGGACAAGAGAAAGACAGAGAATCTTTTCTTTATGTCTTTGCTTTCTTGCCAATGTACTAAAACCTTTTGTTGCAACTTCTGGTAGTGCATTCCAATTTCACACAAGGTCTTGTCTTGAGAGGAGAGGAATACACATTTTTAAATGTAAGTTTTTCCCTTGGATTCTTTAGATACTATTGATGCGTTTTGTTCTTGTTAGGTCAGGTTTTTGGACCTACAATTTCCGAAACTCTTATTAAAGTTTGTTATGATGAAATTGTGTGTTTCTATTTTGTTGAATCATATCCTTCTTTTAAGAAATATATTGGAATTTTCCTCTTGTTTTTTTATTTCTTCTCAAAAATTATTATTAATGGGGTCAAAAAAGAAGAAAGCCAAGTGGGGATTTCCCATGAGCTTTCTTTGTCTTTGGTTGTTTGATGTCGACCCCTCTTTTTGAATTTTAAACCTAGCTTCTCTCTTTTGTTTTTTTTTGGTCGTTGCAGATTTATATTCCCGGTTCATGAAATTAAGTCTCTCCATTACGTTTTAACACAATGGAAGTTCTAATATTAATTAACTTCTGTTATTGCTTAGACCAAAATACGCATAAGATTAATGTAGTTAATTTCCCCATTAACCTTGATCTATGGTTTATAATGAATGTTGAAAAGAAGATCAAGAATGTCATTTTTTCGAGTTAACAACCAGTAACTTTGTTGTGAATCGAAAATAAATTTAAAACACTTCTAATTCCTATACAATGCTCAATTCTCAATTCTTCTAACATTACAACAACAACAAGGAAAAAGAGAGTACTTGTAGCTCTATTTGACCCGACTGGAATCCGAACCGGGTCAAATCAAGAAGACCACGTTGAGACGGAGTTTGATCTGGACAGAGAAAAAGAAGAATTCAAGAACTCAATGCAGTCTTCAATACCTTCTGCTCGGTGAGACTCTGACTCAGCTAGAGACTTTGACCTTTTCATATAAATTGACGATGAAGAAGAAGACGACGAAGACAACAAGAACGACGACGTTTTGTCCGTAGTATTCCTCCCCAAGGACATAAAACGCAACGTTTTGGCGACTCTAGCCCCGATACGCCGGATCAGCTTCCTCGCGGCCGGCGAGCTCCTTAGACCGAAACTGAGAATTCCTATGAGGGCCACCTTTCTCCGGTCGTGATGTTTTGGGAATATTGGTTCGTCTGTGGCTTCTGGGTTTGGACTAAATCTTACTCTTTTGCATGCTCTTCGTGACATATTCATTCTCTGAAGTTATGTTTATGAGAGAGAGAGAGAGAGAGAGAGAGGGAATGGGAGATTTCGAAGACCATTTATGGGGAGGTGTGTTATGTGATTGAAAAGACATTGGGGTTGAAAATGTAAAGAGAGAAAATAAAGGGTTTAGTTTAACAACCACACTAAAAAAATTGAAACTTGTAAATCATATTTCTGCTTGATAAATTTATAACTATACATAATTATTTATCTATGAAATGGATTTTAATGTTGAGGTTACTAGGGTTGAATATGTTTGACTATTTTTCTTATATCTTCTACAAGAGGTACTACATGTGTGTATGATACGCAGTTGTTTTGAATGTTCGAATTCTAAACTATTAGAATTTAATCCGCGCTAATTATAGCGCATAGTAATTTTTTAAAAAGAAATTGTTTTAAAATTTAAGAAAATTGTTTTTATCTGAATTTTACAATATAACTAACTAATGATTATTGATTATAGATAAAGTTAGTAATTTGTAATAATTTGTCTATTTAACAGTGAACTAAAGTATTATTCGGGCTAACCCGCAATTTTTTTTTAAAATAAAAACATAACTCTAATATGCACCGTTAAATGACTTTAGTTTTTGTGGTTAGTCTACGAACTCTTAAAAAAATATAGTTTTCTTGTGTCTAACTTTTTATAAAATTAGTAAAATATTTTTTAGCTTTTGTTTTGATATATATTCAAATAAAAATATAATAAATTATAGTGAAAAATATAGCAAGATTTTGAATAGTTTTTTTTTTCTTTGAATATATAAGAATTGATTATTATTTTAAAATATATAGTATTAAAAATAGTTAAGAAATGAAATAATAAATAACCTCTTTAATGCAAATTGTATACTTTCCATATTGTAATCAATAATTTTAAAAGACTATTATATCCTTTCCTATTTGAATTATTATTTGTTATCTATAATGGCATTTCATGTAATAACTTACAAAACAAAGTTCATTTTTCAAAATGTCTTCTCAAATAATATTATAGAGATTTACAATCTATTGACAAAAAAAAACTTTATTTACAATCAACTGAAATAGATAATGTTTTCCACTAAATAATTCATTTTTCGAGATTATATATTCCATCATGTAGATATATAAAAATAAAATTTACGACACATAGTTGTGGTTTTTTTGGACCGAGATTACAATTTCCTTCCCACAGGCCACAACTAGTGTTTGAAGTTGAAGTCATGAATTGTTATACTTTTTTTCCACAAAATTCAACCGGTTGAACTATCAACAGCAAAGAACGAGACTGTTGTTGCTTTTGAGTTTGATATATCCGATAGAGGAAACCTTGCAAGAATCTTAATTGGTAGAGCTGAATCTGCTGAAATTAGAAACCTTTCGTTTGAGGGTGACTTGGTGATGAACAATGGAGGGTCGTTGAGGTGAATGATTGACTATGAGGCAAGTTCTAAGAGAATGATGGTTCGATTCAGAAAATCTGGTTCAATAAATATGTTCGATCCATTCTTCTCTTTCTCGGTTGACTTGGCGGAGCTATGGAATGGTGGTGAATTCATGGTGGGTTTAAGCTCTACAAACGGGAACACTTCAAAGGCACATTTTCTCCATTCATGGAGCTTTGAAATTAGGGATCCTCCTCCGATCTGGATGCATTCAGAGCCACTTGAACCGAGTGAAATTTTTAAGGCCGACGTTTCCACGGAGGATGAAGAGGGTCGAGAGAAAAATGAGTGTAAATGGAGAATGCTTGGTGTTTTGGTCTTGGGTGCAGTATGTGGAGCCTTAGGGGCAATGTTGGCTTTCTATCTCTGGACAATATGCCGTCTTAGGCGCTCAATGGTGGTGGTTCCGGAAGAATGTACAGTGAGCATTGCGGTGGTTGCTATTGAAGAAGGCAAGAAGTAGTGAGGAGGTTGTTTTGGTTGAAGAAGGTTGGCTTGTGTTGTAGTGTATATGTAGGGGTCTCCTTCTTCCTCTTCCTTTTGTTTCATCTCTCTTTAGTGATTCTTCTGTGTTTCCTTAGTTGCAGGTTTTGTGATATGAGCTTTCACATGTAAAATCACTATGAAAAGAAGACGTACGCTTATTGATCTTGTGAAATTAACTAGTTCTTGATGTTGTTCTAGATCCGTTCGGGTTCTGCATTTACACACGAATCAGAAATGTAACATCTGTTCTATTTCTGGTTCTGAATCATGACCCATTTTGTCTTCTTCTCACTTTGATGTTTATTGCAACATATAGGAATGTGAACTGAGTAAAAAAGTCTTTGTTCAGTCATCTCGTGAACACAGATCAAATGTCTAGAAACAACACAAGCATTCACATGTGTCATCACTTGCCACTTGCTTCTATATCGCTTAAATGTCTTAACCAAGAATAAAAACAAAAAAAGGGACTGATGTAATGTGAATTGAACCTCAACATGGGACATAAACAAGACGGGCCAAGGAGGAAAGCAGACACTAAAGATCCAAACAAGGGTTCTTAGAAGTTAGTTCTAACATTTTGATTGATTCTCCCTAAACAAGGATTCAAAACTGCAAATCCATAGCTGCATTAGAGAAAGGTGTTAATTAACTTACATGGATCCAAAACAAAGAAACCTTTCATGTTATCCAGAGACCGATGAGTCCTTGTAAAAAAATATAATTAATGCAAAATCCAAATCAATAAAAAAATCTAATTTATACTCGCTTAATTGGCGTCCAATTTTTTTTATAAAAATTATTCAGGTTAATAACTTTGGTTAAATATAGATTTATTAACTTGATAAAATATTATAAATGAATCAATATTTGTATTATTCGATCATATGTTGGGACGGATCGGGGCTGATGTTCCTCTGTAACTTGGTCTCTCAAAACATCTTATTTAGATGCAAGACGAATTAAAATAATAGATTATTCTCAAGGATTCAAAAAGTTAGTTAACCTGGGTGCAAGAAACTTGTTAAGTCTTATCTCTATCTCTATGCACAGTCCCAGCCATAATGGGGAATCTCAAAAAGCTTTTAAATGTTTGCTATTATTCCCCTCCCCCTCTCTCTCTCTCTCTCTCTTACATTTTCTGCAAAAGGAATCTCAAATGGCTGAAACTGCTAATGATTTTTGTTAGACTTAACCATTAATGTACACTGAAAAAGACCCAAAAAGCTTATTCTCTGTCGGGAAGTTCCAAAAACTCAGAAACCAAATTGAAACTCTTCCCTTCGAGCCTCAACCGAACCAAACAAACGAAAACCAAAATCGGACAGTTTAGTAGGTCGATGGTAAGCGAAAACGATACAAATTTTTCTAGTTCAAAAGCGTACTACAAATATCTTTGGGAAAACTCAAAAGTCCCATATTTAAAAACGCTGGAGAGAGATGAAGCAAACTCAAATTCACAGGATAAACTTGGCGCGCTCATCTGATCCTGGAACTAAGAGAATCAAGGATTCTGAGCTGAAGAATCGAAAGGTAATTTGATTGAATCAATCCTTGAATCGCAATTGTTTCTTCTTCTTCTTCTTCTTCCACCGTGCCTACTGAGATTCCATTCACATTTCCGACAGAGCGCAACCTTTTCCGACAGCTGAAACAAATATGTTCCATGGTTTCGAGCATCATCAATGAATTCGATAGCATACGACACTCCTCTGCACATACACAACCCTTGCAGTATGATATTGTAAGATTTTATATCAGGCTATCTTGATTCTTGTACATGTAGCCCCAAATCACTGTTGTTGTCTCCAACTTTGAAGAATCCTTCCATCAAAGTGTTGTAGGTTACGAGAGATTTGCAACCCAATTCCCATGCTTCATATTCGCCACGACATTCATTGCATCATCAAGTTTCTCAGCAGAACACATGCCATGAACTAGAATGTTATGCATTATCACATCGATTTTCTAGACATGATTGAAGAGATTGGTGCCACAATGCAAGGGCAAATTCGATCTTTCCGTCTCTACAAAGACCATCCAAAAGTGAACACGGATCCACTGTAACTATTAATACAGGTTCTACCTGAAATCACCTTTTTCTGTTCAAACATGCAAAATTACAAAGGAAATTATTAATCACCTTTTGTCCTCGTCATGTCAGGTATTTGTGCTGTGCAATCAGCTCTGACCTGAGAAGGCTCCATCTCCACCATCGCTTGGATTGTCATATTAAGCCATGCCTAACGGAAAGAAAAATGATAGACTGTTTTCAAGCCATACAGTCAACTGTAATAACCTTAGCTTTGGCAGCACACAACCCCGAGTTACCTGATAGGACTCGAGGAACGCCAAGAAGAAAGCCTTATGTTTTTCTTGGCTAGACGAAAACTTGGTCCAGATTACCACAGGCGGAAAAAGACATGGTCGCCTTTCTATGAAACTTGAGTTCCTACTTTTGTATCTGATTCTATGATCTGCTGATCTTCAGCTTTGTACGAAATCAAACATGGTCGAGAAGCTGCCCACCGTTAGTGTTTCCCTGTTATTACACACAATCAAGAGAAGCATGTTCCAAGATATCAATATTGACGATGGCATCATCTTTCATCAATTCATATATATCTTCAAGAAACGTCTCGATTTTTCCTATATCAGAATGAGATTTGTCTCCTGCAACAAAAAAGTGTGTTCTCTGTCCCATATCAATCCAGCTACATCCAGGTAGCTTTTTGACTCCTCTAACTCTCATGGATTTCCTTAAAGCATTGGCCTCTTCATAACGTCCCTGCGAAGCATATATGTTCGAAAGAAGAACATAACCTGACGAATTTTGTGGTTCTAATTCTATGAGCTTCTCAGCAGCAATTTCCCCTCTAATGTCATCTCCATGGATTCTACATGCACCAAGAAGAGATGACCATAGTCTTGCATCTGGTTTCAGGTTTTGTGCTTCTATGAAGTCATCGGCTTCTTTAAGATATCCCCATCTCCCAAGAAGATCAACCATACAAGCTACATGATCTACACGCGCTTCAATACCATATTGACTAATCATCATCTCAAAAATCTTCCGTCCGTCTGACACTTTCCCTGAATGGCTACAAGCTGTAAGAACACCTAGGAATGTGACTTCATCTGGCATGATATGGGCTTGTCTCATGGAGTTAAAGATTTTAAGGGCATCTTCAGCGTAACCATTTTTCGCATATCCATTGATCATGGAGTTCCATGAGACAACGTTGCTTCTACCCATCATTTCATCGAAAACTTGTGATGAACTTTTTATGTCCCCACATTTAGCATACATGTCTATTAGGGTGTTAGAGGTTAACTCTTCCAAGTCATGAGCCAAGTGGAAAGCAAGAGAATGGATAGCTCTACCTTCTCTTAAAGAGGAAAGGACAGAACACACACGAATAACAGTGACAAATGTTGCCTGGTCAGGTAGAGCACCATCATGACGCATTTCTTTGTAGAACTTCAAAGCCTCCTCATAGAAACCATTCTGACTATGCCCTGACATCATCCCCGTCCAAAGAACAATACTCTTAGGGTTTGATAGCTCTGAGAAGAGAGCACACGCCTCCTCCATTCTACGTGAATTCATGTACAAGCCCAAAAGGGAAATCCCTAGATATTCACCTTCATATGAGGCCCCCCTCTTTATTATTTGACCATGGAATTGTGTTCCTAGGGCCAACCTTTCTGGTTTATCACAAGCTTCAACAATGGTGGCAAAGGTGACTTCAGATGGGTTAACACCTCTGGTCAGCATTTCTTGAAAGAGAACTACAGCTTCTTCCAAGTTGTTCTGAGAATAACCTGCAATTAGAGCATTCATTGACACAACGCCCCACTCAGGCATAGAAGAGAAAACTTTACGTGAATCTTCAATGACCCCACACTTGGAATACATGTCAATGAGCGAGCTACCAGTATGAAGATCTGTGTCTAAGCCACATTTGACAGAGAGGCAGTGAGCTTGTTTTCCTTGATAAAGACCATGAACATTTGCACATGCCTTAAGTGTGCTAGCCAAACATGCTCCATCAGACACCATACCGCACGAATTCATCCTCATGAACAATTTAAAAGCCTCACTCTCATTCTCATCTTGGACATAACCCCCAATTATTGTGTTCCAGGAAACATTATCACGATCACACATGTGCTCAAAAATTTGCCTGGCATCTTCAAGAGCTCCGCATTTTGCATACATATCTACTAATGCATTTCCCACGAATAAGTTTTGTGTTAACTTCTTCTTGATGATAATGGAGTGAAACTGGCTTCCTGTTTCTAGATCATGCGATGCAGCACAAGTGCTTAAAAGGCTTGTAAAGGTAAAATCATCAATGTTATAACCAGCAGATTTCATATCCATAAACAGTTCCATAACCTTGTGGGCGTCGCCGTTATGTGCATAACCCCTTATCATCGCGTTCCACAAGACGTCATTTCTCTCCTCCAATGCCTCAAATACTTTTGCAGCAGCCTCCATTTTCTCACACTTCGAATACATGCTGACCAAAGAACTGCCAACATAAATATTGGAGTCAAGGCCTTGTTTAATAGCCTCTGCGTGAACTACCAAACCTAAATCAAGATTTGCTACAAGTCCAATGGCACTTAAAACGCTTCCTAGTGTTGAACGAGTGGATTTAACACTAGATTTCCGCATATTGAGAAAGTAGTCAATAGCCACTGTCTCACATCCTCGTTTCCCATGCCCTGATATCATTACATTCCACGCTACCACATCTGGGCTTGGCATCTCCCCAAACAATAAACGTGCATCCTTCAGCTTCCCCAAACTGATGTACGTATTTATGACGGTCACAAAAGCTAAATGGTCAGGCCGATGGCCTTCATCCCGCATCATTTCAAAAACGATGACGGCTTCCTCTGGCAAACCTGCCTTGACATAGCCAGACAACAAACATGTCCAGCAAACAGTATTAGGATCCACTATCCCATCGAAAACACGTCGAGCATCACCCATACGATCACACTTGGCATACATATCAACTAGAGCCCCTCCACAATATGAGTTGCGTTCAAGTCCCATCTTTATCATACTGCAATGAAACTGTCTGCCAAACTCTACATTGGTCTCCCTGGCACAGGTTGATAAAGCAATGGAAAAAGTGAATTTATTTGGAGAAATCAGATTCTCAAACAATGACACAAAACTCCTGAAGACCATCCCTGGTAGCCCAATGCTGGAATACATGGATAACATCGAGTTCCACGCCGTTACATCTTTTTCAAGTGAATCGAAGACCTTCTTGGCATAAGACACTTGTGCACACTTGGCATACAAATCCACAATGGCGTTGCCTAACCTGCCTTTCAAATCGATTCCAAGTATCAAGCTCTGGGAATGGACAGCTTTGCCGGTTCGCAAGGCATGTACAAGTCTTTGAGTCATTCCGTCGAACACCTTGCGACTCTTGATTAGTTTGCATTGCTCCAAACAAGTTTCCAGGAGACAGTGATAAATCGGATCATGGCTGGGCAAAACGAGTCCATAGATTCGACGACCTAAATCCGTGGAAAACCTCAAACGACGTACCAAGGAGAAAGAATCGATGAACATGGGAGAGGAGACAAGTCGAAAATACATGATTCAGATTTCAGACTGCAATCCGACAAAATACGGACCTCACCGGAGCTTGAACTGAGGTCTCGACTCCTCTTAAGCATAAAAAAACAAAAAAGCATCCAAACACAAAAGAGTCGTCGTGACTAAACAAAATCGAACAACTGTGTAGAGTAAAAAAAAATCGAACTTTTTTAGCGGTAAAAAGAGTCCACCTTTATAATAATCCTCGAAACTAGGGTCTTTTCTGCAAATAATCTAAAACTCAAAACTGATTTTGGATAATGCGTAAACTAAAATTAAAGAACGAGAGGTCAGTCTGAAACGAGCCCTCTTCTTCTTCTTCTTCAGGAACAAAGAAGATGATGAACACACATTATGCATTTCAAACAACTTTAACACCAAACTTCCATATTCTTTTCAATGCCTCAAGACATTCCATTTCTAGACCCCAATTTCTCTGCCTCTCGAAATCCGGAGATGGAACTTCGGATTCAGATTCTGATCCCGACGCTCCAAAACCCGAAGGCGATACTCGGAGACAAGAACTCTTAGCCAGGATCGCCATGCTTCAGACATCTAAGGTCCGTTTAACGGATTTCTTGGACGAACGATCAGATTATCTCACCAAGTTTGCTGAAGAAGCCAACGCCGAGTTTGACAAGGTTGGAGAAGACGCCATGAAAGGCCTTGACGAAGCAAGCTCAAGGGTTTGTATTACTTATCAAGAATTGATTTTTCTTTTTCTCTCAATGGCTTAACTTGATTCTCAGCTCGATCCATAAGATTTGTCTTTTCTTTATAGATCAAGTGAAGTCATAAGCTTTCAGAGATAATGATTGCAGGAACAGAGAGATAGATAAGCTGATATTGTGTTCTTCTACTTCGGGTGATTGAGCAGATACTGGAGAATATCGAGAGCAAGATGCAAGCTTTCGAGGAATCTGCGGGATTGAACAGATTGGAGATAGAGGAGAATGATAATAAGTTGGCTGAGTTTGAGGAGAAGATCGTGATAGACAGGAATGAAGGATTGTTCTTCAAGAGCTTACGTGATAAAAAGCCGGTGGATGGAGAGAAAGCTAAAGAGGAAACTGAGAAAATACAAGAGGTTACCAAAGAAAGTGCAGGATCAAAGGCAAGAAGGAATATTTACCTCGGGTTAATTGGGATCGTGGTACTTTCAATTGCTGATTCCTTCATTTCTTCACCGGATTGGAGAAAAGTCGCGATTCTTGGAGCAATTCTTATCCCATTGCTCACTCAGTTCGTCTATGAGCAGACATTGTTATCAGAAGAAGCAGATAAGCGAAAGGGAAACAACAAGGAATGAATGAGAGACAAAGATAATTTGGCTCTGTATCAATCCAAAGAGATAAATATGACTTGATGACATAGAGCCAAGTTGGAAACTTGTCACTTTTGGTTTGATACATCAAGCTACATTTTTTCTTTTGCATCATCGTACAAATTGGATCTCGATGATGTTTACTCGAATCATTCAAACCAATGTGTCACCCAGATGCTTGTGATGTATGTATCATTCACTATATAATGCTAGTTTCATCAGGTTATAGCGAACTTGATTCTTGTCAACTTACTGCGAATTACCTCCTGTTACTTCCAAGCACCGATACATAATTCAACCTCCAAAACCGAAAGCGTTCCACGGCAAAAAATGGAAGAGCATTTTACCTTTATCACAGAAAGCTAGCTGAGCTGGCCCAGAGATCAATCCAGGGGCAAACCAAACCCTAGAGAGTTATACAGCAAAATGCAACAGAGTAAGCTTTCCTTTCATATTCCTCACGTTAGGGATTCACGACAGCTGAAACAAGTATGTTCCAGGTGACAACAGTTGGAAAAATGCCATGGTTTCGGGCATCATCAAAGAATTCGATAGCATACGACACTTTTCTGCACATACACAACCCTTCCAGTATGATATTGTAGGATATTATATCAGGCTGCAACCCCATCTTGTACATGTAACCCAAAACCACTGTCGCTCTGTTGCTGTCTCCAACTTTGAAGAATCCTTCCATCAAGGTGTTGTAGGTAACGAGATTTGCAACGCAATTCCGATGCTCCATATTCGCCAAGACATTCATTGCATCATCAAGTTTCCCAGCAGAACACAGGCCATGAATTAGAATGTTATGCATCCTCACATCGGGTTCTAGACCTGATTGAAGAGATTGGTGCCACAATGCAAGGGCCAATTCGATCTTCCCGTCTCTACAAAGACCGTCCAAAAGTGAACTATAAGTTCTCAGATCTGGTTTCCACCCGTTTTCAAGCATTTCTTTCACAACAGCTGACGCTTCCCCAAACTTTCCTGCTTTACACAAACCGTCAATAAGAATGTTGTAAGAAACAACAGTCGGCCAACAACCATTCTTCCCCATCTCTCTCAGGAAAGAGGAGGCATCACCAAGTCTCGAGTCTCGGATTAAACCACCCATTAGTGCATTACAGACATGAGAACTCAGCTCCACGCCATGCTTACCAATCTCTTTTACCAAATTTGATGCTTCTTCTAGTCTTCTCTCTTTGCACAAACAGTCTATAATTGACGAATATGAATATACATCCAGATGCCCTCCTCTGCTCACGACCTCTTTCATCACCCCCAGGGCTTTATTTACATAACCATTCACGCATAACCCATGAATAAAAACACTGTAAGTTCTGTTGTCAGCTGCGTAGCCCTTCGCAGGCATAAGCCTCCAAATCATTGTTGCTTCATCGATCTTCCCATGCTCCAACAACCCTTTTATCAAAATGTTAAAACTCACTATGTTAACTGAATTCTTCTTCTCCATGATTCTCCATAATTCCAAACTCTTCTTAATTTTCCCACAGCGGCAAAACCCATCAAGCATAGTATTGTATGTAACCACATCAATAAAGGCCTTACTTTCGACCAATTCTTTAAACACACTTTCGGCCTGATCGACATTCCCCACCCCACACAGCCCATGTATCATACTGCTATATGTAAATAAATCTTTTTCTCGCTCATTCTGTTTCATTCTGTCCCATATCTTCAAGCAATCATCTATCCTTCCGCATTTGCTCAAACCACTAATCATGATGTTGTGAGTCTTAACATTCGGATAAACAGACGAGTCCTCCAACAGTTTGTCCCACAGTTCCATAGCCTTGTTGTGATCTCTTTTCTTAAGAGACCCATCAATTAAGATATTATAGCAGGTAACATCAGCTGCCACTCCTCTTTCAGACATTTCATCGAACAGCTTCAATGCATCAGCCAAGTTTCCAGCTTTAGCAAGATCGTTGATCACAGTGCTGTAGCTATACACATCCGGCTTCAAACCCTCTTTCCACATCCAGTCCAGAAGGTCTTTTGCTTTCTCGAACTGCTTCTTCTTACATGGCATCTTAATCAAAACATTATACGTCTGCAGATTTGGCGCCAAACCCGCTGTTTCGATGTAGGCAAACAAGGACTCGACTTTAGCCCATCGTTCCGCCTCCACGAAGGCACTGAGTAGAGAATTATACGAGCGAATCCCAGGCTCGCACCCGAAAATCTCTCGCATTCGTTGGAAAACATCAAGAGCTCGATCGGGCATGGAGTTCTTCCCGTAGGTTTTGATAACCGACAAAGCGATATCTTCGTCGCACTTGCATTCTTGTGACCGGATGAGCTCGACGACCCGACCCACATGGGTAACCATCCGCGCCTCCGCGAGACGTCGGAGGATATGGTGGAAGACGACGGCGGAATGCGCATAGCCTGGATGGCGAGTCGCCGAATCGAAGAGAGCAAACGCCTCACGCGGGTTCTTCTCCGAATTCAAAAGCTTGAGGAGGTGTTTCGGAGACAGCGATTTTGGGAAAACGACCATGGGAGAGTTTTCGTTGACAGTTAAATCTTTATTTCTCCGGCATGGTTGGCTCTCGTTGGCCAGATAAGAGTAATCAAACTTCTGACTAGTATTCCAATTCGCCGGCGAAGCTGAGAAGATGAAAGAAATGGATGAGTCAGAAGATTATGAAATGGATTCAAGATTCATCCCTTCCTTGAGGTTCTTCTCTTTAACTTATCATTACAACACATTCATGTAATTGTTATGGATCAATCGCCGCCATGACCTTCAACTTACAAAACAATGTCAGAATAACCTTGTTTTAAAATTGAATTTGTTATTCATTTTTTTTTTTAAATGAAAGGGGTAAATAACAAATTTGTCCCTGAGAATATAAAAGATTTACGACCCAACCAGTATCTATCCACCCAAATCCACTCTATTCGGATTCAACCCGACCCAAAAAAAAAAAAAAAAAAAACCTAAAACTAAACTTTTTTTTTCACGATTTTCTTCAGTGCCGTAACTCATCCCCGTAACTTACCTTCTTCTTTTTTCACGATTTTACAGTTTGATTCCAGCGATTTGTCCCACCAAAATCCTTCATTTCCCACAAAATCAAATCGTAATACTTGTAATTTTCTGGGTTTTTCGCGATTCGATTTGCAGCACTTGTAATTTTCTGGGTTTTTAGTAATACTGGACTAATAATACTGGATTAGTAATAGTGGACTAGTAATACTAGACCAGTAATATTGGACTAGTAATACTGGACCAGTAATACCAGACCAAAAATTTCTAAGACAAAAAGTAACACTATATACATATGTCTTGCAGGATTCCGAAGATGAAACTATATACACCGTCATGAATGGTGTGCCCATCTGTTACAGTCTAAGGGAACATGCCCTTATCTCGGGATTAAACTGCCGGAACTATGTATTACTATGTTCAATATTCTATATATTACTATGTATTACTATGTTCAGTATTACCCAGAAAATCAAATCCTGAAATTCAGAAAATGGAATCCCTATATCGATTCTTAGTAATACTTAGTATTTCGGTTTTGGAATGCAAGGTTCGAAAGTCAAAGATATAAATAAGTTAAACAAATAAGTCTTACAAAACAAAAGTTTAACATTTGCTTAATCCACAACACGCGCCAATAAATCCTTCAGCCTTACAATCTCTTCAGCATTGTTGTTCAGCTCCATACGCATGCTTCGAATCTTCTCGCGATGTTCATCAACCTCCCTCCTTAAATTAGCAACATTTTCTTCAAAGGTCACCTCAATGATTGGTCCACCACATAGACATCTTGCCGGAATGTCCATGTCCGCGTCGACTAGGTGGTAAAGCCTCTCGATTAGACTCTTGTTCCGTTTATCGGCACTATAGTTCGGATCCATATCTGTAACATGGAAACAAACTTGGTTTAGTATTACTAAGTATTACTATGTTCAGTATTACTAAGTATTACTATGTTCAGTATTACCCAGAAAATCGAATCCCGAAATTCAGAAAATTGAATCCCTATATCGATTCTAACATGAATCTCTATATCGATTCTAACATGAATCCAGAATCCACAAACCCTAAACAAACCCAAGAAAATCAAACATGAATCCCTAAACCAATGGTGGCCGAGTGGTTTAATCCATCCATTCTTCTCTTTTTTAGGGTTTACCAACCCTACGGCTCGCCAAACCGAGCTGTTGCACTTGAACCCTGAAGAACAATGTAATTTCATACCACAAACAGCTACTTGATGTGTTACCAAAACTAGAAGTCGCTGCAATGGAGAAGAAGTCGTCGTCGAGAGGAAGGGAAGGGGAAGAGAGAGAAAGGGAAAAAAAATGAGAAAAACTGGTTTGGTTTTGGGTGTGGATCAGAAAAAATGAGAAAAAAAATAAAAAAATTTCATACAAATTTGGGCCCGCGAAAATTTGGGCCCGCGAAAAAAATGAGAAAAAGTTCAAAAAATTTGGGCCCGCGAAAATTTACACATAGTTATTCTACTAGTTATCTAGTATTACTAATTTGCAAATAGTTGTACTTTTGGGTGTTTTCAAAATAATTTAGTATTACCAAGCCCTTAAAATTTGTTTTCTAGTTTTACAGTTGATTTTAGTCAATTAAAGTATGTTTCCAAGGACTTTGTGCATTAATATTACATAAAACTCTTTTTAATTATATTTCACATCATAAGGTGGTTCATATTAACAAAGTGATCCTAATAGTATAAGGTGGTTCTTGTGTAAATATTCTAATAACAAATCATTATGGTATAAATGTATTTTATAAACCTAATACACATTTTTTTAACATTCAATAGTTACTTCTGTAACGTAAATTTTACTATTTCGTATTTGTTGTTCTTTTTTTGTGAATTTTTCAATTAAAATTAAAATTCCATAATAACACTAAACCAGAATTACCAGTGTTACCTAGTATTCTCAAAGGTACTAGTATAACATATATAAAATCAGTTTTACGTAGTTGTCCCGAGACAGAAATTAACATCCAACAACACAAACGAGTTACACAAAGGAATTACACAAACGAGTTAGGTACTGGTTCCAGGATTATCACCAAATAAACCTTGAAGTACCCCACCACGCTTTCTTTTTCTTTGAGGTTCTCCAACTGATGGGTATCGATTTACTCTATTTCTTCCTTTTGTTTTGGTATAAGGAGGAGGTATGACGCAAGATGCTTTAACTTCCTCGGGAACATTTCATTCAAACATATGAGGCACTGGATAAATTGTCCTATGATATACTAGCCTTATTCTGATCCGCTCTAAATGGAATGTAAGCTAGCTTCAGCTTCGTCGTATCTTCATCAACATTAATCTTCCTGCATATTCTACTAACCAACCCACAAAAAGTTAACTCCTCCAACGATTCTTTCATCAATAAAGTATAGTTGGGATCTTCTCCTAGAATCCATTGTCCGCCTGAATAATATCCCACATAATCAAAATCTATGACTGTGAACTTACTCATATTCATTGTGCCCTGAAAAAAGAAAAATTTAACAACATTAGTATATATTACCAAATTAAATAGTCATACTAGTGACTAGTCTTACCAGTTGTACCAAATTAACTAGTCATACCAGTGACTAGTAATACCAGTTGTACGAAATTAAAAATATTAGCTAGTAATACCAGTGACTAGTCATACCAGATGTACGAAATTAAAAACATTAGCTAGTAATACCAGTAAACTAGTAATACCAGTATACTATTCATACTAGACACATTACCAGCTCCGATTCAGATTTAGAGCTTCTAAATCTCTACAAATTCATACATTATCAACATAAGCTTCTCTTAGACTACGAAAACAAGTTTACTCGTATGTATATTCTTGGGTTATTCAGTATTATTTGTAAATCCCTTAATTGAATACCCAATTTGATTGAATAACCAATTTCAATTTCAATCCCTAAATTGATTATCAATGATTCAGATCAATGTGACACAAAAAGAGAGAAAGAAAAGAGGCAAAAACTCACATGAATACCAAGTCGGAGCCGGTATGCTGAGGAAGACGACGGAGCCGGACGTCGGAATCGAGCAGAACGCGAAGAAGAAGGAAGCTCTTCTTCTGATTGGTTGATTTTTTTTTTCTTTTTCTGGATTTCTTTTTCTTTTTCGTTTTATTTAATTTGTTTAATATTTTATTGTAAGGATAAAATGGGAATAACACATGTTAGTAAGGTTATAAGGTTATGGAGAAAAAAGGGTTAGAGGTGAATTTGGTTTAGACCATTAAGGTTATTCTAGTGATTTATATTTTTATTCACTTTCAAATTTATTGTGTTTTTAGGTTTTCACTTTTTTTTGGGTCATACACCTTTTTGTTTGTCTCCAACTCTTATATTTAATTCCCATTTACCAGATCTAAAACATTTTTTTTAGTAGGTAAGATATATTAGACAATATATATTCGTAATATTCATTTTGATTTGGTGAGACATAAATCTTGGGACTTACTTTAAAGGGAAGCCCAATAAACCTGCCAGCGTTCATACTCTTGGACCTTGGTTATAAGAGAAATGAGACGATGGGTAAAATCTTATCATGCTTAACATAATTTCATTCGTTTAGAACTTAAACCTCGGGGAAGTCTAAGCAACCTCTTTCAATTAAACCAGAAGTTATGGTCTCACTGTCAATTTTAGACCCATCGTTTCATCTTCTGGACGTGATAATAGCTTCAGGATGCCATTGATGCACTGTCCAAACCATTTGAATGGCCACCATATTCAGGGCCGGATCTGGGCAAAGCATAATGAAACATTTGTCTTGGCCCCCATTTTTAACAGGCCCCCATAGAATATATCAATAAAAAAAATTATAAAACTAAAAAACAAAATCGTTGATCACGTTTCTTTTTTTTTTAAAAAGATCATGTTTCCATTTTTTTTTTTAAAAGACCACGCTTCCCTTTTTTTTTTCTCTACGACTCTTACATTAAAAAATTTTTTTTGTATGAAATGAATTAGTGGTCCCCATTTTTGTTTTTTTTTCAAGCCCCCAAATTTTCAGATCCGGCCCTGACCAAAGTAGATAGAATCAATCGGGTTCTAGCTTCTTTCACCAGCTCCTATTTCGAGCTTGTTGTGTCCCAACTCAATCGCAAAGAGTGTTAGTAGTGATGGCCGATTTCATTACACCTTGCAATGGAACCAAGTCTGGCTTCATGACTGGTAAATAATTCAGGCAGAGAACTGAGTTTTTGCCCTGTTTTTGTGTTAAGTGGAACTCTCTGATTCTTCCTCTTTTATTTCATAGGAATAAATCAACAAGGCAAAAGGAAAACATAATCAATGTTTTTAATTACTTTTACGTAAATCTTTAGTTTTTTATATTTATTAGTAATTATAAGAAATACTATAAAAGATTATTTTGTCTTGGTTTCTTAATGCGTTTTGTTGACTATAGTATAGCATTCAATGAAGCTGAAGTAAATAAAGTGAGAGAAGAGAATGCAATATAGCACGAACCATAACTAACTTTTTTCTCATTCCCAAAACTCCAAATGCCAAAAAGTTACAATGTTGAAGAAAGACACAGCTTATAATTTTTTCGAAGCAACTTGACAGATAAACTCGAGGGAGACAAAACTAACTTCGAAGTGAAGTGTACCCAAGAAAATAGAATCAAGGGCACAACTGAAAGATGATGAGGCTCATCAGGCAATCACAGTCTTCTTCCTCTCCTTCCACTCTTTCTGCGTGTACTGTCGGTGGTAATCGGAGTCACATCCTCCGCAAAATACATTCGAGAAAGATTTTTCTCAACCAAAACGCACAATTGCCTCGATAATCAAAAGAAAAAATGATCCATAACAAAAAAAGTACAAGAGATTCAGTTGAGTTACCTATACGGCCAATCTTCATGCCTGAACGAGCAAGGGCTCTGAGAGCTGACTGAGCACCAGGACATGGAGTCTTGGTTTTGTGATGCAGAGAGATATTTTGAAATATTTCAAATTTATTTATTATTTATTTTATTTTTTAGAAAATTTCCTTTTATTGTTTTAGGATTTTTCTAGTGTTTTGGATTTATTATAAATAAACCGTTTAGACCTAAAGTTGTATACAGTTTTTGATTGATTAATGATATTGAGTTTTTGTCTCTTTGTTCCTTGTTTTCGGTAGATCTAGAGAGATCTCAACGAATCTAAGAAGACTTGATTTATTCGGGTTCTCAGACTAAACGAATAATCTTGCGATTATCCTAATTTTCAGGGTATTCTCAGAATCAACGGATTACTATTCTATTTATTAAAGCTTCCGCTACATCAGTTGGTATCAGGCACAACACTTTGATTTCTTAATAATCAATGTTTGATTTGTTCGTATTTACCATGTCGCTCGGATGTTTCTACTCCACCTATAAATATCCGTTTATATCGATTGAAGACTTGTATGGAGAATTGAAAGATTATTATGGCGATCCTGTTTATGATGTCTATGATGAAGACGTCAAATTTATAGATTTTGCCTATGATGTCTTTGGTCCAGTTTATGGTTTATTTGATGAAGACATACCAACGTCTTCACCACGAATAAATTTTAACGACTTCATATTTTCTCACGGTGCTTTTGAGAACATTCACGAAGATGTGTTACCTGCGATTATTGGATGGAGACAAAATATCCACATGGCGATGATTACAACTAAAGAAAAAGAAAGTCTAGGGGCGGCCGCTAGACATAGCCCCGGCTCAGTAGCAAGGACGAGGGGTGCGACGGTCCCGGGGTCCCGACTCGTGCCCTAATAATTAAAAGCTCATTTTTTGTTTGATATATATTTTTACTAAAAAATAATAATAATAATAAATATTAAAGTGAAAAGGGTATATAAATATTTTATAAGTATTTTTTTAATAACAAATTTTACAAAAACATTACACAAACAAATTTTATTAAAAACAAATAGTAAAAAACCTTAATAAATAAATTTAAAGGGTCAAAAAAAAAAAATTTGCCCTAAGACCCCGAATAATGTTGAGCCGGGGCTGACTAGACATGCTCAAGAAGAAGTGGCAGAATTATATGGTTTTACAATTAAAGTAGATTTTCTGATAATAAAATAAAATTGGGGAGGTTCGTGACTTCACAGTGGATGCGAAGTTTGTCAATGTCATAATTGAAGAAATAATATTCAAAAGGGTGAATTTACAAGAGAATCAACAGAAGCATGAAGTCTTGAAGAGAGAGTTTTATGAATTAGTGGACAAAGGATGTTATGGAGAATTAAAATTCAAGGTTGACGATTACGGCTAAGATTCGAGGACGAATCTTTTCGTCGTCGGAAAGAATGATGCAGAGAGATATTTGAAAATATTTCAAATTTTTTTATTATTTAGACAATTTCCTTTAATTATTTTAGGGGTTTTCTAGTGTTTTGGATTTATTATAAATAAACTGTTTAGGTCTAAAGTTGTAGACAGTTTTTGATTGATTAATGATATTGAGCTTTTGTCTCTTTGTTCCTTGTTTTCGATAGATCTAGAGAGATCTCAACGAATCTAAGAATGTTTGATTTATTCGGGTATTCTCAGACTAAACGAATAATTTTGCGATTATCCTAGATTTTAGGGTATTCTCAGAATCAACGAATTACTATTCTATTCATTAAAGCTTCCGCTACATCATTTTGTTTCCTCCAGTGGCACGGAGCTTCACGTGCATGGCTGTGATGCCTAGCTCCTGTCACATTAGAGATTATTAGTAATAGGATGAACATACTGTAGAGAGGCTGAAAATATGAATATCGAATAATTTCTGACCTTGCATCTTTGAGCAACATCTTGAGCTGCAAGCATAGCAGCTCAGCATAAGGAGAGGACTCATCACGGTCAACCTTGACCTTCATCCCACCTACAAATAATGTGTATTTTGAGGAAATCAACTCGCATAATCGTATAAACAAGGAAATATGATTTATTCAAACATAAACACAGATTATATAAACAAGGACTACTAGAGAACATACCAGTGATGCGAATTCCGGACAGATCAGTCACATGCTGCAAAAACAAAAATGACATAAATATACTATACACAGGAGATTATAGTATTCGTCGTAAAGAAAGAAGAACACATACGATGAAAGTGTCATTAAATGATGCAAAGATGTGAACAATTTGATCATACTGAAGAACATGGAGAAGAGAATTGGCGGAGTAAATGTTGGCTCCATCTCCACCACAAATACGTAGAGCTCTCACAAACGCATATTCATCATCACTCTTATAATCATCATTATAGCTGCATCGCGATATACATATATAATATATTAGTACAGTTGCATATCCTCAAACTCAAATTCATGTCCTCGTTACGATCAAACTCAAAATTCATGTCATTGATGCGACTAATAAAGCATGATAGCTGCGATGTTTTGAAAAAATCTTGCGTCACTCTTCTCTTCTCAACCACCCGTCATAAATCTTGAAAAAATCTTGCGTCAAACGGATAAAGAGAGAGTCAAAGATTTTACTCAACCACCCGTCATAAATGTTGTATTGTAACTTATTTCTCCACTTTTTACTGAAATAATTCAAAGATTTTTGTTTGTTTTCTTTTTAATCAAGGAGATGTCATGCGTTTGAAGTTACGTCATACGTATGGGGACCAAACTGATAAAGATGGTTTCTTGGGGAACAAGGTACCATCTTTTCAAATCTGCAGATTCCCCGCAGAAAATCTTTTGGTGATCCATTAATTTAATGTCATATATATAATCAATGGGACCAAGACCAAAAGGAAAAAAAAAAAAAAGCTTATTAATTGCATTTTTTCTCTCTCTTATATATAGCAAGGGCTTCATACCAAATCTTTTGCTCTTGCTTCATTTTCTCTTGGTTATTCTTTTTCTTTTCTTCATTTTCTACAAAATCTTTTTGTTAGTTTCCCAACAATGGTAACAACAACTGTTGACTTTGTTCGCAAATGTCGGAACGGACACGATAATTCATAGAAAACTTTGCGTACAATAATTGCACGCAAAGTTTTCTGTGAATTGTCGTATCCCGTTCCGACATTTAAATTCCTCATTGGTCTAGATTTTGTGTCTTTGATGGGTGGGGAAGCATGTGTGTTATTGGCTGGTAGTTTAACAGGTTTTACAACATTTCAGACGTTTTTTTACCTTGTATGCGGATTCTTTGCCACCAATGCCCTGTATTTTACTATTTTATATGTTTTGTGGGAGTATAAGGAGCCATTACGTATTTGGTTGGAACATTTGGGTGATTTAGTAGAAGGAAACTGGTGTTTAATTCAGTTTGTGAGAGCTGCTTTATTTGTTGGTACTTAAAAAATGTTTTATTATCTCTCGGTGGCCTTATAAAATAAATCTGGTTTGAATGGTTTTACTATTGGTTTTTATTTATTTTCTGACGGCCATATCATTTTACTCCTTAAATTTTTTGGTATAATCGATGTGTTTGGTATATCTGATAATTTGTTATCAATTGCAATGATGTTGATATGCAAGTTTGAAGAAAAACCAAATATTCGGAATACGTGGGGAGGTGGTTCTCAAATACTGGCATTCAATTTCTTTGCTTTTTGGCCGTGTTGTTGTTATTGATGTTTTATTGGAGATGTATCATTTCATTCTCAATTGCCTTACAACAATACTTCGTGGGTCACATGCTTCCTTGATTTTTGTTGTCTTTCCTCTTTTTCGGTTCTTCTTATTCATAAAAAACATCTTTTATGAAACAGAGGAGCCAAAATTATGACCTTGTAAAAAAGAAGAAGATTAAGATAGTAAATAAAGCAAGATCAATAACCGTTGGGGCTCATTTACTCAGATTTCAGAACACGTGACTTTTGCTTTGTTTAAGATTTGGGCCAATCAAAATTAGCTCTTTTTCTCTTGTAAAGTTGTAGCAATGCTTTACAAAAAAAAAGCTTCAATTGTCGGAGCTATTAGGATTGGCACAATTCAAAACTCAAGGACAGTAATTACAAAAACAGAAATCAGATTGGCTTATAACCATCAAACAGGTTCACATTGGAGTAAAGGAGCTAAAGAAGATGAATTCACCAAATCAAACTTTCGATACAGGGAGCAAACTAAGTCATAATACAGGATGTTGAGTACCGATGGTGCAAAGTAATAAAGCTAACATCTTCCAACTGGTAACAATGATGTTTCCTCTTATCACCTGCATCCAGGAAATGTGGAATAATCAAATAAAACAAATGACTACACTACTCTTAAGAGAGATTACTTGGTTTTGGAGAAGAGAAGAAGAGATAAGGAGAAACGTACCACCATCCCAATGTCACCATTCACTTCAACAGTGTTATCCACAACAAGATTCATCAACTGGTCAAACCCACGGAGAGTATTCGATTGGCATTAAGCTTAACTACATTAGGAAGAAGAAAAAAAGAAAGAGAGACAATAACTTCCCTTGACCATGCCAAATTACAAACAAAAGTCCCTTTAGTAGAATACTAAATGAAACCAGAACGAGAAACAAAATCAAAGAATCCATTGGTAAAAAGACAATATCTTACTTCTCTACCATAGCAAGTAAAATTCTAAATGTAATCAGAACGAGAAACAAGACCAAGGAATCTCCATTTGGTCTTAAGGAGATATATATATATATAACAACGATGAAGCTATATAACAACGATGAAGCGTGCGCTGAACCAAAAGAAACTGATGAAAATTACAAAAAAGCAAAGCAAGTAAACACAAGTTTAATTCATACACAAAAATCACGCAATCAAACAAAATAACTGCGATCACGTAGCAATATGAAGGAACTTACTTTGGAGTTTCTTGTCCATGTACCTGCATCACATCACACGCAAAACAAACCACGAAGAGTCAAATCAGAAACACGAAGAACAAGTGGAAGCTGGATGAAACCAAAACAATACAATCATTAAAGAGAAGATATCAAAAGGAAAAAACTTACTTCTTGATCGACTCATAGTTGCAGAATCGGAGGAACCGACGTCGGGCGTCGTTTTGAGGGCCCAATGTTATTGGTTTGAGGCCCAACAGCCTTTCGCCTGATAAAAGAAAAATGCCATTAAAGAAGGTTCAATGAAAAGCTTTTATCCTTGTGTACATATATAAAAATGCGATGGTATGACGATCAACAAAGTATCATAAAATGTAAAACTTCCAAAAACAATTTAGTTATTGTGCTTCTTAATGATTTAAATGTACAACTTCCGCCGACAAAAAAAAATGTAAAATTTCCAATTTTTTTTGGTAATGTCCTTAATGACAAAATTGTAAAACTTACAAATTTCACCGATTTATTTACATAATTGGAAACTTAAATCTTTATGTTGACAATACATGTATATATCATATGTTTTATATTAACTAGAAAAAATAGAAATTATACAATAACTAGAAAAATGGAAATTAAATAATTAAGAAGCATATGTGATAATATTAACACACAGAATCAAGAAAAAAAAAAGATCAAATTTTGGTGTGTGGGGTGAAAACAGCATGAAGTCTAATCTTATCTTCGCCTTCGCCTTCGGTCCTCTTTTCCCAGTAGTCGTCATTGCCGTTGTGACTGTATTCATCATAATTAAGGGTATAATATGGTTATGCTTTAACTCCGACAGAACACGGATTGTGCCTCCGTCTAATCCGTAACTAGTTATATTATCATTGCTCGTGATGAAATTTTTAGAGTAGTATTTATATAACCTATAGAATAATTAAGTAGACCATTGATGCGACGTTAATGATATTGTTCTTTCTATTTTTATCAATTGTTTTTTTTGCTGGTTTAATGACCTTTTTTTTTTAATAATATGAAACTTTATTGCAACAAACAAAAAAAAGTGTTGAGGAGAAGAGGACTAAAAGAATTACAAGTGGCAGATATTATGCTATGCATCAAATATTGGTTGGCCAAAATAAAAGCAACCGTGGAATTCAACTCGAACTCGATCTCATCGCCATCTTCTCTGGCGCTTCTCTCAACTCGAACTCGATCGCCTCTTTTCTTCTTCATCTTCACTCCTAAACCCCTAATCGTGTATATGTATATGTACAGGCTTCAATTTCTCAACTTTTTTTTCTGGGCGGAGCTGGAACCGGAAGATCAGACCGAAGTATGGGTTCGATGAGGATTACCAAGGGGAAGAAGACGAGAAGATAGAAGCTTGGATCTATTACTTAGATTTGTCGAGAATGTTTTCAGAAAGATTTCCAAGAGAGCACTTGCAAACAAAACCCAAAAAAAACTTTTAAAATGGGTTTATCGAAAATTTCAATTCCACCAAAACCGTAAACGGTGTTTGATTTCCGTTAACGGAATCTGACGTGACACATGGCTTAATGGTTTGGTCTAGTTTGCGATTAAACCAAAATCTTGGTAGAACTGGCCAATATTCAAAAGTTCAGGTAGGAAATTCAAAATTATAAGTAGTTCAGGTAGGAAATTCTAAAAAAAAAAAAAATTGTTGAGTCCAAAACGACGTGGTCTCAAAATCATTTTAATTTATGTGTCAATGGGAAATCGAACTCGGATCTACACCATAATTGAGTAATATTCTACCACTAGACCAATAGTGCTTCATTGTACATTTAAACACATAATTATATATATTCAGTTACAACACATGAACTCGGGTCTAAATATTGTTTTTTGCTTAATCTCATTTTCGGGCATGAAGCAAGGAACAACTGTGTTTTTTTTTTCCGTGGCTTTGGAGAAAAACACATAATTTAATAAAAATGAAATACATATTTTTTTTTCCGAATTCGAACCCAGAAATTAAAATCGAAATTACTGATGAGTGATGAGTATTTGAAACTCTTTCTACCTTGAAACGAAAGCGAATGAGACCCAGATCTGATATTGAATAGATGAGCAGAGAGACCGCATAGAAAATGGCGGATTAATTGTCGGAGTTTCAGACCGATTCCAAAAAACAAAATAATTCATGACATAGGAAAAAAAAATGATACACATTTGTCGAAATTTCTAATTTTTATTTTTTTGTGGGTAAAATTCCAACTTTTTTTTTATTTCAGGAGATCCAAATATAGATGGTATTATTCATCTACTTTTAATTTTTATTTTTGACTTTACCCATCTATACCACGTGGTTTTGATTCGGTAATTATCCACATTCCGCAATATGATTAAGCATTAAAGTATATTCTTTATCGATTGGTGAAATATTAAAGTTTGTTGTTTTTGCTATATATATATACACGAAATATCCCACAGCAAAAACAACAAAGCACCATTGGTCTAGTGGTAGAATATTACCATGTCATGGTGCAGATTCGAGTTATGGTGCAGATCCGAGTTCGATTCCCGACTGGCGCATAAATTAATTTAACGATGTTGAGATCAAAACGACATCGATATAATTTCCTACATGAACTATTTATAATTTTGGTGGAATTGACCAATTTTCAAAAGTTCAGATAAGAAATTTAAAATTATAAGTAGTTTATAATGTTTTTGGCATTAAACGATATCTCGTGTATGAATAATCAGGAACCGCATAGTTAATGGAAGAATATGTGTATATAATATTTTATGTATGAGAAGTGAGGTCATATGTTTAAGGATCACGATCATGATCACAATCATATCTCTAACACTTTTTTGGTATAATTTCAGGCTAAGAGTGTTAATCTCCTCTGGTATACAGCCTCATCAAAATCTAGCTGTTATGGTAAGGGCATGAGATTGATTTTAGTTTCTTATATAAAACAGTTTATTCGTTCTTTTCGGTACATAGGTATATCGAAGAAAAGACAAATGCTGAAGAGAGAACTGCTTGGATTAATAACGCTATTAGAAAAAGGATTTACAGGTATGAGGTCTCTCTTCAGCATTTGTCTTTTCTTCGATATATCATACCTATGTCCGAGTCAATAGGTTTTTAAATCGAAACAAATTCGACATTTAGAGTATTCAATGATTTTGCTTTGTTATGATATACTGTTTTATTTTGATTTTTGAGATTGAAAACAACATACTAAAATGGTATTATTTTGAGTTATTCCTACAAAAAAAAATGTTTAACTGGAAGCAATAATGGCTGGTTAAAGGCGGTTTATTCCGGTTAAAATAGACAACGTCAACAAGTCATTCGTTTGAAAATGCCCCTCCCCTTAAACATTTAAATGTAAACCAATTGCACCGAAATTAAACCCAAACCAACAAAACGACAAAAAAACAAAAGGATCAGAGAGCTAAACCCCTTAACCGAACCATCCAATGAACAATTTTGATCAATACAGCCTCATAACACTCCTTGCTATAGAATGGCCGTGACTATTCGCCCACCCGCCGCCGCCACCACCACCACCAGTTCCTCCTCCGCCGCCGCCATCTCCAACGCTCACTCTCCGGCTACCTTTCGTCGGTGCTAAGTAAAATTTCAACATTCCGTTTTCCCCATTCTTAGGCGAATATCTTGAACTCTTATTCCTCTCCAATCCGTTGACTTTCCTCGCGGATCCACCGCCGGAGCTCCGCCAGCTCACATTGCTGTTACTCCTGACCATCTTCTGTCCTCCTCCGTTCCTCATCTCCGGCCATGACTCCGACAACGATCTCTCCACCATTCCGCCGTTTAATCCTCTATACCTCTCCTCTTCCTCCTCCTCCTCGTACTTGTTAACACTCTTCCTGTAAATAAGCCCTAAGATGCTCCATTTTCCCCACCGTCTAGACTTCTTGTTGCTATCATTACCATTACCTTTCCTCTCGCCGATGATCGCCGATTCCCGGAAAAATCCATTATCCGTCGTCTCCACAACGTAACTGTTATCCCTCGATGATCCTGAGTAAGTATCTACTGATACAGCCGACGAGTTCGACACTGGCGGTTTCAGCTCGTCCATATCCGCCACAACCGCTGCAGCGGTTTTTCTTATGGAGCTGGACCGGTCGAGACTCTTCCGCCTCCGTGACGATGAGTCAATGTAGTAGTCTCGGGTTTGGATCGACCCGCCCGGGATTATAACCGAGTCGGACACATTGTTGGCTGGATTAACCACCTGTGGTGGCGGTGGTTCTTCCACCGGAATCTGCATATCCGATCGGGCGAGGTGACGGTGCACCGGTGCATCCTCTACCACCGAAAGCATCGACGGCGGCGGAGGAGGTCTCGCCACGGGAGGAAACGCTATCCTTCCGATCAGAGACCCATCCCAAGAAGCTCTCGGCTCGTCGAACGAGTAACGAGGGTCGTCAAGCGAAATCCTACCGATGTCGACTGAGAATCTTCCAGCGTCCAGAGAGAATCTCCCGGCGTCGAGCGAGAATCGAGGGTCGGTGTCACACGATCTCCGGCCGAATCCGTAGTCAGCGATCTCAGATTGGGTATCCCGGAGCTGTCTCCCAATCGGTTTCTCCACCGGTAACCTGGCGGATCCCGGCCGATGGTCGCCGGCGTTCCGCCGCTTCTTCATCTTCTGATTCTGCCTCCATTTTTGAAGCTTCTTGCTGAAAACAGATGCCGCCGACCAGAAACTCCTTCGCACCGATGGCTTCTTCGTCTGAGAATCGAGATCTATGTGATCCTTCATTGGCTTCAATTCCTCTTCCCTCAAAGCTTTCTCCCGGATTTCAACTTCCTCTATCTCCTCTCTCTCTTCAACAATTTCGTCGCTTTTTTCCCCAATTACTTCGCCGGAATCATTAAGAATCTCAAAATCGCCAGCATCAACGTAGTCCTCTTCAAATTCGCCGTCACTTTCAGCTTCTCCTTCATCGTTAACCTCTAAAACAGGCTCCCTGACGCTGGATTTCCTAGGCTCGACCTCAATCTCACCGCCGGAAACAATGATGGGAAGATTTCGCTGCTCATCTTGGCTAAACAAGTTGCAGAGAGAGCTCCGAAGTCTGACGTCACAAGACCTACGCTGTGGCTCAAACACGCCGGAGAATCCCTCGTTGTTCTTCGACGCCGAGAACGATTTCGTACGACGGAGCTCCGGGAAGAACCCGGGTTTAACCCGGCCGTTCCCGTTGGCGTTTCCACCGCCTCCGCTGTTCCCGGAAGGCTTGAAGAGAGCCTTGAGAGCTGCAGCGGAAATGGTCGGAGGTTTCCGCGACGAAGAGGAAGACGACGCAGCGCCATTGTTGCTTTGATCTAAGACTGAGAGGCGTTCACAGAGACAAGAGGGGCAGAAACCGGTGAATCTCTCCTCGGGGTGACGGTCGCAGGAGGTCGAGAGACGGTGTGGCTGCGGAGGTTGCGGAGGCGGAGCTAGAGCTGCGGCGGAGACTGGGTCGGTTGGCGGATTCATGACGGGAAATGGTGGTTAATCCTTCCTCTGCTCAGAGTATTGTCATCACTGTCTCTCTGCTTATAGAGAGAGAGAGACAACACCGAGGTGAGAGAGAGTGTGTTGTTTCCGAAACTTCGTTTGGTTCCAACGGTAATTGAAAAAGAAAGGAGATGAAGAGAAACGAAACAAAACAAATTATTTAAGAAGAAAATAGTTTTCTAAAATAAAATTGTTAACTGTTTTAGTATTTGTTTAGTGTAGTAGTGTGGTTATCTAAAATGTTTTTTTATATTTGATCAAAAGAAAAGATGAAAAATGGATTTTGCTAATTAGACCATCCGACACTTGTGTCTCGCGGAAGACTTATTTCTTCCCCAAAAGTTGATGACGTGTCGCGACATGATTCGTCGCGACATAAAAAAATCAATTTTTTTTTTTTAAAAGCGAAAAACACGTTGTACGTGTCTGCAATGTGGATGGTCTTAGTGTTTTGCCCAGCTTTTATTCATCAAAACCATATCTTATTTCGTATTCTCGTTTTCAAAAAACATTTTACATAATTTGGGTTTGTTTTTCCCTACACAGAATGAAAATCTAAAGAAAAAATAAAAAAAGTTTAAAGTGATTACTAGCTAATAGGATAGATATCAAATGCCCAATTTGACCCTATGTGTGTCTTCCGATTTTGTCTCGTGTAATATAAACCCGTTACTTGTTGGGTCGGTGGCAAAGTGGATTATTTTTAAAAGCGATTTTAAGTTAAAAACAAAAATTTCACACTGCTTTTAACAAATTTACAAAAGCAACACATGTTTCAGTTTAAATTAAATCAATAAATTTTGCTGTCTAGGAAAATCATCCTTCGATGTTATCTAGTTTCAAAATTCCTTGAAATATAAGTATATATAACTCTAAAGAAGTATAGTGTGATTCAACAAAGGCAACAAATTATAAAAAAGCATATGATCATCCAAAGACAAAATTAGAACATGAAATGCATCCAAAAATAATTGGATATAGATGTGAACATTATTTTTGTTTTTATATAAAAAATATTTAATAAAAATCGTTTATATAAAAAGATTTTACGAATTAATTGATAATTTAATATCTGACAGTGCTGCTTCTCCACAGATCTACCATAATAATCATATCAATTATGGCATCAATCATAGCAACAGCGTCAACTATGAAAATTACCGGTTTACTTTAACCACATTAATAAATTTAGAATTTCGACCCAAAAAAAAAAAAAAAATTTAAAACCTCCAGCACTAACAATTTATTTTCAAAAAAAAAAATCAATAAAAGGGATACTTTGGAATTTCAAAGATTCGGACCTTACGAGCCCAAAAAAAACAAAAAATCACACTCCTTATTTCTTGTCTCTATGACACTCTCTCCTTTCGCTTTCTCTCTTCTTGCTTTTTCTTTTTCTCTCTTTTTTCTATTTCTTTTTTTTTCACATAAAAATCTTCTCGATATTCGAACACCATCAGATTGAAAATTAAGACGAAAAATCATAACAAAATAAATATATAAAATATTAATTACACTATTTGCAACAAAATATAAAATTATTTGTTTTATTGTCTTTTATTTACAATATTCAAGAATTTGAAATGTATTTTATTTGGTAAGTAAGATTTTATTTTTGAATGGGGTTGAATTGAGAGTCAAGAAAAATACGAGAAATATGGATCAAATATTTGAAAGTTTTTTGTTATCAAAGAGACAAAGACTGTATTATTTGTATGCTTTTTGCGATGCACTCTATTAACTTTAACTTTATTTTCTTTATCTGAACAATTTTGTCTTTGTTTTTCTTTCTGTTTCGCAAAAAAAATATTTAAATTATTTATTGAAAATATATATATTCTGTGCGAGGTGTGTGGATGCATATTATAATGTTTGCATACATATTTGTTGCTAATTTGATTTGGAACTATATTTTTGTCCTGGTGATAGTACGGTCTCGGAATGTCTCTAGCATGGGAAGCAAATCTTGTCCTGCCTCTAGGATATTTTTTTTGGGTGCTAAAGTAATAAGTTTGTTCTTTATCGTAGAAATAATATATATACCGTCGATTGTATATACTCGAATAATATGATTACGATTTTCATTTTTTGAGTAATCTTTTAAACTTGAGATATATAAGAAGAACTACCGAAGGATGATGTGTGTATTATAATATTCTCAGACGTGTGTGTGTGCAAGACTTAAGAAAAAGAAGAAGCACAAAAGACAGTCTTCCAACTAGATCCCACGTCACGTGTATATATGTATAATCCATCATCATTCGTTCGTTATAGTAATTTAAGTTCTATTTCTAGTATTAAAGATATACTTTCGTAGTCGTAAATATATATGTATTATTTCGTAAGTAGTAAAGTATTTGTTTGTTGTTGTTGTTGTTTTGTTTAAAAAAAGATTTGAGCGTCGTGTGACGCACTGACCCTCATTGTTGCCTCGTATCCCATTAAACCTCACGCAATCAATGCCATTTAATGTGGAACCTAAACTATTACTTTCATTCACCTTTCACTTTAACGCTCTATCTCTTCTCTTCTTTTATTTTCCATTTTTTACTTTATTTTTTATAAGATTTCTTTTACTAAAATCGTAGAATTTTAAAAGTCATAAATGTTTTTTTTTTATTTTCTACTTAAATTATTGTTTAAACTTTATTTTTTTAAAAATCTAACATTAACAAAATATTACAGAATACAAATGGTAATATCATATTAAATAGATATAAATTTTGTATAGAAGTTTACAAAAATCAAAAAATAAATAAAGAAAATTCATAAAACATCATTATTATTTCAGCGTTATATAATATATTATCTTTGTATTGTGTTATTTAATCATGAATTTAAGATCATGATTAAGATTTTATTTTCTATGGATGTCAGAATAAAGAATGAAATCATGAAAAAAAAGGTTTGATGTGTGATATAAAAGATAATAGAATGGTAAAAAGTTTTGAAACGGTAAAAAAAATGTGGTAAATCTGTAAGAGATTATGGTACAATAAAAAAAAATTACGGTATAATTGATTTACTTGTTGATGTCAAAAAAAAAAAATTTGATTTACTTGTTGATGTCTCTTTATGGATTGGTCTTTAACTCTTTATATACATGCATCTTGCCTACCAAATACCATGACTAGAGAATGATATATTGACGTTTGTATTTATTCAACCTCTAGTTTTTTTATATTAATTTGTAATATTTTTACCCTACAAGATTCATCGATCAACGATAATAGTTCACCACCAAAACTACATGATCAGATACCGCGATGCCTATCTTCTTCTCTTTCACTCACTCCATTTCTCACTTTTCAAAGTCAAACATTAAGTCACTGAACAACAAAGAAGCATACCAGCTCGTGCTAACAATTAAGCGAATAGCCATATTATTTTCCCCAAATGATAACAAAAAAACATAAACATGCACTTGAGAGATACACAGATACTTAAACCCTCTTGATCAACCTTTTATCTCTCAAAAACTGCTTCTACAAAAGAAGAAATTAATTTTCGAAGCACTAATTCGTTATAGACAATAACCATTTACGACTATATTTCAACTGATGTAACTCATTTATCAAACAAATCTACTTAACTAATTAATAATATAAACTAAACCTATCTAAACTAAACCAAACTAATTTATAAATTTTGTTATTTGTTTTAAAATTCCAGTCTCGCTCTAAAATATTTGATATATATATATATATATATATATATATATAATATCCGAAACCAAATATTTAAAAATATTATTAGTCTATATTTATATAATTGTGTATATTTTTCTATGGGAAAATATGGAACACAATATTATTGGATCAAAGTTAAAGGAAAAGAAAAGAGAGAAGTAATCATTACAAGAGAAATTATGAGTTGGAAAAGGACAATCAAAATATAACCTTTTTGGCCCACAACATTCGACAACTCACAGAAATCAAAGGCTTTTTGGGTTTCCCAATTTATCAGAGAAGAAAAAACAACCCACCTTATATTTTATTTTTTTCTATTTTTTAAATCGCAAAAGATTTATTATTTTACATAAAAAGCCTCTATTTTGGACCCAACATGCTTCTGTGTGTCATTCTATTCACATCTATGAAAGTCTCTTTAGTTTCTTTCTTACTCAGATACTCTTAATTAATAAGTGTCGATGTATATTATAATTTGTAATTTGTAAGGTACACATCTATCAAAGACGTCATATTAAATACACACGTCAAATTAATAGAATTAGAATTATTATAAATTTTAATATTTGTTTTCTGAACATCTATTTCATTTCTACCACCAAAAAAAAACATCTATTTCAAATCTTGTTTGCTGGATTGTATTTGTTTTTCGCCTTTTTCTGTTTGTTTTTTTAATTAGAGTGAGGAATCCCAATAAAGGAGGGAACTCTTTTTTGTTCTAGCATGTTACTAAGGCAAGACAAGAAAAGCACCCAAAACAGGACAAATTTCTAGGCTTTGCTTTATTACAAAGCTTTTGTGAACTAAACATATTTTCTTAGATGGTTAGTCTTAGATGATTATAGGTTTTGGAAAACTGTATAATTATCGATATGTATATTTAGTAAAAATTGATGTTCGGTACTTCGGTTTCAACCAACTATTTGATTATTTAAGAACACAATTTACTACTTCCTTGGTTTTAAAACTTAAAGTTTGTTTTATTTTAAATATCGTTTTATATTTTTAATGCAATTTTTTGATAATTTGTTAGTTCTATGTATATATTTTAACAAGATCATATTATATAGTATATTAATAAGAGATAAATAAAAAATAATAATTATGTATGAAAAACACTAAATAACACTTATAGTGAAACGAAAAAAGTAACATTTTCTCTTCCTCAAAAATGGTAATGTATTCTCTTCCTCAAAAATGGTCATGGCTTTCAAATGATAATTTGTTTTGCTACAAAAACACTTTTTCATAATGTAAATAAAACAATAGCTTAAGATTCAGTTCTTCCTTATAACATTATAAATCAATTTACTATATATATTTATATATAAATAAAAATGTAAATAAAACATTAGATTAAGATTCAGTTCATCCTTATAACCTTATAAATCAATTTACTATATATTTATATATAAATAAAAATATATGTTATTACATAGATATTTAATGTGCTTCTATGATTATAGGTACTGATCAAAAGTATTTAGATATTTAAAAGTGTGTTTGGATCTTCTAAACTCT
This sequence comes from Eutrema japonicum, assembly GCA_030161315.1. Lineage (NCBI taxonomy): Eukaryota > Viridiplantae > Streptophyta > Magnoliopsida > Brassicales > Brassicaceae > Eutrema > Eutrema japonicum. Next base: position 44,066,771 of record BSQW01000002.1, on the reverse strand, counting down.
TCAAATACTCTAATATTTTTTTTTAAGTGTTTGATTAATAAGAAAAAAACACATCACACATGCCCATGTTTGAAAAATCCTTCTTACGATAATATATCTTATGATTAATGTATCTAGAAGAAATTATTTTCAAAGGAATGGCATTTTAAATCCAATATAACAACGTATATATGTTAGAGAAATTCTTTAAAATATAACTAAAATGAGTTTTGGTTCCAGACATAATATTACTAGTTTTTTTCAAAACTATTAATAAATGGGTTTTTTCTACAAACACTAACAAATGAGTTTTAAAGGTTTATAATTTAAATTATTGGGTTTGTGTTCGCTATTTTGGATTTAGTGTTTAGTTTTTAGGGTTTATTTTTGAAGGTTTAGTGTTTAGTTTTGAGGGTTAAAAGTTTAGTTTTAATTTTTTGGTATTTGTAAAAAAAATAATGTTTGTGGTAGTTTTGGAAAGAAAGTATTGATATGTTTGGCAAGAAAACTTTTTTTAATAGTATTTTTGAGAATTACCGTTTATGTTAAGTACCGAACTGGATATCATGAAACGTGACTAGTATTTTATTGCCATGAAAATCAGCAGCTAGTAGTGGTAGTCCTCAAACGAAGAGAGATAGAAAAGGCAAAGTTGAAAAACTAATAAGAGAGCTTAAATCTCGACATCATTTTGGTGGATCCGGTTTTTGTAGGTGACAGATTCGATTTTGATCTTGAAAATTAAGAAATTAATAAGATATGAGACAGTAAAAAAAAGTTTATACAACGTATATGTAAGGGTATGTTCAAATAACAAGCATTTCTAAAGCTTTAGAATATGAAATAATTTTGAAATAGGAAGTGCATCAAACCGATCTATTATTATTCAATTTGTAAGATGAAACATCTGTACAGTGTTTTAAGTATAAAAAATTTCTACTACTGATCTTGTGTTCTAATTTTGTGCTCAAGCATCATTTTGGCAACAACTTCATTAACTTTCTGAGACATTTCTGGGATCATCAAAGCTGCTTCATCGAACAACTGGGCTCTGAGTTCACCTGAGATTTGATCTCGGGGAGAAGCTGTAGATAATTCCGACATCGCCTGGACGAAAACCGCAGCAGCAGCATTCAAACCGTGCAATGCTTGACGGCAAGAAGTTATTCTTTCTTGAAGTGAATCGTCTGCAAGTGTATCATGGAATACTTCTGAAGAGGTCTTGTCCTGTGGCAGAACAGATCCAGCGTTACATAAAACATAAAATCACATGTTCAGTTTTTACTAATACACAAACATAATGTTGGCACTTGGCACCATTGCTGGAAATTTTATGCCTATAAATATGTAATAGTGTGTGTGTAATGTATATATGTGTGCAGATGTATCAATATATGACTTGGTGAAACCTGTTCAGGATGTTTTTCTGAACTCTGTGAAGATTGATCATTCACCGTGTCAAGAGGGATATGTTCTTGAATCGACCTCAAAGTCTTGTACCCTGATTTCTGGGAGGGTGTACGTAGAAATTGTTTGGCTCCACCGATGTAGTCCCTTCTAAGAACAAATTGGGTAGAATGTCTTCTTTGCTGCGATGTTTTCTCGGCCTCCTCCACCTGTGGATAAAGTAAACATTATTGGCCATAAAGATTTCTCTTGGTAACTAAAACATGTTGAAGGAATAGTGACGACAGCTCTCACCATGTCTATAATGGACAAACTGTTACCAAGAAGCTTGAGCATGTCCCCCTGCTCGGCAGAACGTTTGGTGCAGATATTTTCTGGTTTCTGCTGTTTAATGAAAGACGTTTGGATGTTTGGATAATATAGAAGATCCAAACACACGTTGTAGATAGTGTTCCAGCGCGTTTCCTTTCTATGGCTGTCGAGAACAAAAAATTAAAACAACAATGTGGTTCTGTTAAAAGCAGCTCGAGAGATAAATGATCCAGTAACGACCAGAAACAAGCTAGAGCTTCTTACCTAGTAGCATCTCCTTGAAGCACTGTAGTTCCAGAGTCGCTGGAGATTTTGGACAGGCTTCCATGGCATGACTTTTCGGTTCTTGAACTTTGTTTGGGAGTTTGGCGTTCAAGATTCACAGAAGAGCATTCTTCAGCACTTTCAACAGCATTCACTAGAACTTTATCTTCATGTTTCTGTTGTGGAAGCAATAACGACACCCAATATCAGAAAAATTGGAAGCCTTTAGCTGAATTTTTGGATCTAAAAAGGTGAATTTTTAGGTTTATACCTGGTTTGAAATGGAATCCTCACAAGCGGTAGCATTACTATATGTTTCCACTTTAGCTTGAGCCCATTTAGGAAGCCGAGAAACGCTGAACTTATATGAAGATGTCCATGGAGAGCGTTGCTGCATCTGATCTGCGTTCTCTTCTACTAGCTTATATTTTGCAGAATATGATGCATCATTTGGATCGTCTTCCTCCAAATAACCCACAATTTGCATAAACGGTGCGGGTTGGGCCACAGTTACAGGAGCTAATCTGCCATTGCCATTTACTGCCCGTATCATACGAGTAACCATTCGCAAAGGCAGTTTCCAGACAAAAATACAGCCATCACCTGCAACCTGTCAATAAACACCAAAGAAAATTTAGCAGCAAAATTTGATCGCAGTTGTTCATTTTCATTTGAGGCATACCAAGATAGATCCAGGCTTTCAAGCACAGGAAGCTCTCATACGGTGAATCAAATTCAATAGGAATGAGATAGTGATCTTGACTTCATCTGAAAGCCAAGGTTCTTACACTTGTAAATAACAGGAAGCTACAATTTAGAAACTTACTGAAATGATATGTTTGCAATCAGGTAGGAAAATAACACCAGTCACAGTTTCACCATGTCCTGTGGCCTGAGCAACCAACTCTCCTGTGACAAAGTCCAAAAAGCAGATTGTCTTGTCAGAGTAGGAGCATGCCAAGTAGCTGCAGCTTGGGTCCAAAATGACCTGTGGAAGAGATTTTGTTGTCAGCACTAGAACATCAAACAATGTTGAAGCCTTATCAAACTATCTGTTCAATACACCTTTATGGGATCTCCATGGTCTCTGTGTTGCTTGAATGATCTGACAAGCTTTCCACTTTCTATGTCGAATATGTTTAGCTTCTTATCCTGCAATAATGAAATAAGACATCAGACGCTTGTTTAATAAGATCCTAGGTGTATGATTAATTGACTGAATGTGCTCCAGACATCGAAGGTAGCAATACCTGTCCCACTGTGACAACAAGTCCTGATGTTGGATCTACAGCCATATCATAGATGGTTCCATGAGAGAGAGTTTGAGGATGAGAAGGTGAAAGACGCACGCTACTTGCTTTTCGGACAACGTCAAACAACTGCAAACTGCAACAATATCAACAATTATGTTATAAATTTCTCTAAAATAAGTATGAAACTTTCCCGATCTGGCAGCATATTAAACATTACCTATCTGCACCCGAAGTTAAAACTTTCCGGCCATTACATGCGAATGTAACAGAAGTTACAGCAGCTGAACCACAAACACTCCCAACGGGATCAAAGTTCCTGACAATAAGAACATATAAGTTCGTATGGCCTTGCCAGAGAAACCAAAAGACCATAAGAAAGCTTTTGTTTTTACACCTTTTGACATCATAAATGTGGATAGCTCGGCCCTTTCCACAAGAAGCAAGCAAGAAATCGCTGCTTGAGGCATTTTCAGAATCAACATCTTTCAGTCTAGGAAAGCTGAAGCTTAGTGACTGAATTTCTGTTTCATGAGCATCCTGCAATATGTTTATTAATAAGAGGCACAAGAATTGGATGTCTGGACACCAACCACTGAAGAAACATAGCCAATTAAAAAATTGAACACCGCTGACTAAAATTACCGTAAAGCATGTATATTCTGATTCTTGTAGATCATATATATGAAGGTTCCCTCCACAATCACCGGATGCTAAGTACTTTCCATCTTCACTTACTGCCAGTGCTCGGAAACCAAATGTGGTACCAAATGTCTCAACGAGATCGCGTTCAAAAATTCCAGCACTAGCTGCATTATAAGGACATGATGAGTGAAAAATGAAAAATCGAACTGGATAAACAATCTATGAACGTAAATATCCAGAACATTAAAATACTACTACATCTTCGCTAATATGTTTCAAATTCTGAGCATATGTGATAATTACCTAAATGCATAGTCCCTTGTGTTTCAGATTCTGAGGAATTGCTGCTTGCATTGGCTTCTAACGGATCCAGTTGAAGAGCAAGATCCCACAACCTTATGGTTCCATCTTCAGAACAAGTAGTGAAGGAAACCCCTTCACAGCATCCTCTAGCTACACATGCAGCTGTGGGACTGTGCATATTTCCACAAGAGAGATTTTTTATATCCCAAATGCAGGCGGAATGTGATATCATCATAGAGCACCTAGTAGGCTGGAATAAGGAAAAAGTTTCACCATATGCGGTTGGTGCTCTAAGCTTCAACAGGAAACTTCAGAAGTAACATTGGCTCCAAAATAAATTCAAAATCAACTAACTTTCTGTGGCAAATACTGAAATACATTTAGAATTACCTTGTTCACATCATTCACATCCCAAACGTAGAGACTACGATCCCCATAGATGACAACTACGAAGCCAAGATTCCACCTTTAGTCAAAATGAAGATTGGTAAAAGCATCATACTGCCTTATGAGGTTCTTCTACACTAACCGATCTTATCTGTGGTCGAAAACTGGCAAGCAACTGCATCCGGAAAGATAACAGGCTGAGATTCTCTATTTTTGAGTTCTGCTGACTGAGAATGATTTTCAGTGTCGCTCTTTCTAGCATCTGAAAAGTGTATTGTGCCAGCATATTCTAAAGTTTCAGGAGTAAATAGCTGGATCACTCCCTTGCTGCAAGCGCAGGCTATCAATCGGCTAGATGCAGATAGAGCAAAGCATTTTTCAACCTGAGAGTTCATCGCAAGCCATTCAATGAAATTATTTTCCGCAAGCTATTATCAAAAATTATTGCTGGTACTCCTAGAATCAGCGCATACATGCCGCTCATAAGAAAAATACAGTGAATGCTTCTGGACTATGGTGGATAATTGTTATGCATATCTAAATGCTAGCGTGATACACTGATGGTCATGGATTAACAATGGAAAAGATTGTACCTTCAGATGAACTGATTTCTTGATTGACATCCCACAACTCATGAGCAGCAGAACACCTACGCAACAGAAGAAAATTAATAATTGTCAATTGTCAAAAAGAATTCCGCCTGAGTGTTCAAAAACTCATATTTTTACAGGCGTAAATGGGTGGAGCGAATACCTGCATCTGTAAGAGCGTATACTGAGATAGATTCTTCCACTCGTTCGTTGCTTCCACTAGAGTTCACTCTGTTGGCTGATATGACTGATACAAATGAGTATCCTTTTTGAAAACCATTATCAGTTGGCTTTCCATGAAATGCCAGGGATCCTACTTTGCTTGAACGTGTCCTCTGAAAAGAACCAACTGTCCAGAACTTCAAATGCTTGTTTCCGGAAGTAACAATGAATTTTCCATTGGATGAGAATGCCACAGACGTAATGTTGGAACTCGCTTTGACCTTCGCCAGTAAGATGCTTCTGCGCCACTCCCAAAGATATATGTATCCTCCAACACTCACCAGATATTCCCCTAAAGACCAAAGTAAAAAAAGAAAGAAGAGGGATTAGACCCTTAAAGACTGTTGGAGCAACAAAAGAGAAATAAAACTAACCATTTGGTGAAAAGGAAAGACAGTTAGATCCATAAAGATGGCCTTTCAGCTCCGACACAAGTCCCAATGTCTCACAGTCCCATATCAAGACCGCAGAGAGATTCGGAGACTGAGAAGATCAAATCAAACACCAGAAAGCAATCATATTATATGTAAAAATGCATTCCCTTGAAGCATTTGGTGACTGAGAGAAGTCCAAATCCAACAACAGAAACCAATCAGGATATGAAAGACATATATACCTCTCCAGCAGCTACGAACCGCCCATTCTGCGAAACGGCCACGCAGGACAAAGGCTTAGGCATCCGGTGAGATACGACAAGGTGCGATTGACTGCAGGAATCAACATCATAGACCACCACGACGCATCCCGCCAAGTAAACACATCTCGAGCTGCAGGACACCGACGCCAAACCATTGGCGTTCTTTGTGGTCAAACCGATGATCTCTTGCAGAATCAGCTGAAGAAAACAAAATCCATTTGAGGAAATTTCTACGGAAACTATAATATTCGATACATTTGCCTCGAGATACGTACCTTAGCTGATGGACAAGTCTTGTTTGATTTCTGGCTCATCTTCATTCTGACGATGAACCCTAAGAGCATCATTATCGGTGACCCCTACACACGGGGTCATCCGATTTTTTTTTTTTTTTTTTTTTAATTTTTTATTAATTTTTAAAAAAAAAAAAAAAAAAAAATTTTTTTTAATACCGCGACGAATCAGGAAGCGACACGTCATCACAAATCGGATGACACGGCGCGCGCGGGTGTCACCGCAGAGACACACAGACACCCAGTTCATCCACGTGTCGCTTCTTCATTTGTCCAAAAAAAAAAAAAAAAAAAAAATTAAAAAAAATCGGATGACCCCGTGTGTAGGGGTCACCGATAATGATGCTCTAAGGGGGATGGGGATTGTCGTTACTGTATAGGAGGGAAACGATTGATTTTTCAATTTAAAAAAATCGTCCGTTATAAAACCTAAAATCGAGTGAGTTTAAGGCCCATATACGCTTAAAATCATTACTGAAAGCCCAAACCCAGTTTAGATGGTTGCTAAATAAAGCCCGTTTTAATGTGGGCCTAAAGTTTGGTTTTAGTTTGTTTTTATTTTTCGCATTTTCCTGAATTCTTTTATTTTATTTTTGTCAAACCCATTTTCTTGAATTATTTCCAAGATTCGCCAGGATCGTTTCGTCTTCTAAGTATCTCGCTTAATCGAAAAGGATCTTCATCAAGTAATCTTCTGGAAAACAAAACAGGGGGTGGGTTTAGCTTGAGAAAGATGAATTTCAGAAGCTTTGAGGAGTTCTGGCCTTTCTACGTGATGCAACACTCGAATCCATCAACGAGGCGATGGCACTTCATGGGTATAATCGCGAGCATCGTGGCTTTGTTGTGTTCGATTATGATCAGCCGGTGGTTCGTGGCTCTCGTGCCTCTGTTTGGGTACGGGTTTGCGTGGTACAGCCACTTCTTCGTGGAAGGCAATATCCCGGCCAGCTTTGGGCACCCGGTTTGGTCGTTTCTCTGCGATCTCAAGATGTTTAGTCTGATGCTCACAGGAAGCATGGAGAGAGAGATGAAGAGACTTGGCAAGAGGCCATTGTTGCAGCTCTCCTGATAAGATCATCTTTTTATGCCTAAAAGACAAACTATAAAATTGTTCTCTTTATTTGTGTTGGATTTAGACACAAGACTTTGATCACACATTATGGCATATCATTGTTTGCTAATGATTCTCAATTATATAATGAAATGTTATAGAAAGTTAGACACATCTTAAAAACCTTTAAACTAATTGTCCCTTCATTCTTGCGTACCATAAATCTTGTATCTTCCAAGTTCAAAAATGGATTCTGAACACTTCCAAATATAATGCAAAAACTTTATAAACTCAAAAAAAGATGATCTAGAGATTTTAACAAAAGAAAGGATGATCTATTACTAAAGTCGAATTACACAGATTTTGAAAAGATACAGAACCCGAAAAATCCTTTAGACGAGCTATTAATGGCGAGAGCTCCAGTGTACAGTACCTAACATCATAAGTCTGTGTTGCGGGAAAAGGACGGGAGGGGCACGGCTTCTTGAGGCCGTAGTATCACGAGCAGACCGAACATCCCGAGCATCGGGAGGACAAGCAGCCATTTCAGAAGCTTGTAATAATACATATGGAAGGTTAGAGAGAATTCGTCTGAGAAATGGAGTCCATTCTTGTCCACCATCTCCACCATTACGGTGCCTGTTGTTCTCACTCCAACGGTTGGTAGTTTTATTCGGTATTTTCCCGGCCGGTCAAAGATCTGGCTCTGCTTTATCCTCCTATCTCCCTGGTAATTGCCTGGTACCAACAGCGTCGTCTGTACATTTGAAAACCGCTCTACTTTAGTTTCAAGGGATCAACAGCAAGAACCCATTGCCAAATCATCTATTGAGGTTTGAAGAACTTACTGTAACGTTGTAGGGTGCTTGTGAACCAGATGGATATCTGTATTTATCAACGATCTCGATCTCAGCCCAGAAGTTTTTGCCTTCCTCATCGCGGAAACCTCTGGTTGAATGCGTGACAAAAACACCTTCACGTTCATAACGATTTGCCTTATTGTTCCTCCCTTGACCACTCGATCTCCAAGCCTGATGAATCCGAGAACCAAGTGTGAAATCAGTAATCTCACACCTTTATAAAAAAAAAAAAACATGAAGATGTTGAGGAAAACCCGTTCAAAACAGAGTTCGGGGTTGATCTTGCCTTGAGGGGATGGTGAGGAGAAGGCGTAGAGAAGCAAAAGACGTTTCCATTCATGGTTGAAACAATGAGATCAAGATCATCTCCACCGTCAACATTATCAGCCAAAACCATGCTGTATCTGTAACAGGAAACCTCTTGGCGATCAAAATCCACTGGAAAAGCGAAACTACTTAAAGGTATTAAATGTGCCGCGAAGAAGCAAGTGACTTACGAAGTTTCACCAATATCAACAACGTCAGTGCACGAGGTGGGTCCGTCTATGAGATATAGGTAACCGTCAAAGGATGTGGTAACAATGGTGAGTCCCTTCTTTTTCTCACCGCGCTTGTTCAGATCAACAAGAAGAACTTGGTTCATCACTCTTCCATGAGTTCTGTACGGGTAAGGACGGACAATTGAACCATCCTTGCCACTAAGAACGTAAATGTTTCCTGATGTTGTAGGAACCACAACATCAGTATGTCCATCACCATCAACATCGCCTATTGAAGGGCCCTGAAAGAGAAGATTGGTATCAGTCACTGATTGTGAAGTGATGATCAGAGACACGTTTCAAGTTAAAGGATGTTTGGTCCCACGCAGCACGCGAAACCCATGAAAGCTCGTACGCACTGTGATAGAATTGCATTGATACTCCTACAACTGGTTCATTCATAAGACTGTTCCACACAAGATGAGGATAAACAGAATACACAGATTTAAGTGTTTACCTGGGGAACAAGACTCTTTAGATGTGCTTCCCAAATTTCCACTCCTTGGGTGGTCCATGCTGCTACATTTCCGTGGGAATCAGTTGTTACGAGTTCAATCTTTCCATCGTCATTTATATCAGCTGCAACCACTGCTCCTTGAATTTCAGCCATTTCAAGTGGGAATTTTTCTCTGATGTTTCCTGCAAAAGGACAACAATCTTAGAATCCAAATCAACACCGAGACTTGCAAAGGAAACTGCCATGATTACCCAGTGCAGCAAAATCTGTAATGAAACTAGTGTATTGTCCTGAAATGTTCTTACTTGTGAGAAAATATTTGAAGCAAAACTATCAATATGGATAGGAATCTATTAAAATTGAAATTTCTGTCTGCAGAGAAATGGAATGGTGGAATATTCAACGTAAATAAGACAAACAGTAGGAAGTAACAAGAAGTCTTACCACGATGGTCCATGGCGTAGAATAAGCCAAAGGAAGTTCCGACAAGAATATCCAAGTAACCATCGCCATCCAAATCAACAACCGTTGGGGAAGAATAAATATATGCACGGAAGTTGGCTGTATCCGTACTCAAATCTAGCTCTTTGACCCACTTAACTTGTTTAGTCTCAAGATTGAAAACCACAACCGAACTAGCAATATAGTTTTTGATGTCAATACCACCAAGCTCTTTCAGATGTTCTGGATTGTCATAATACCTGAAAATTTTGCTTATCGGGGTCAGTTATATACAGCAAAGTAAATAAACTGGAAACGCTAATATTTAAGATCTCGTGCATGTTTTTCAGAAAATCATTACTAGTGATGCTTTTGCATTGACAGATTATGGAAACACCTTCACACCGGTAAAGAGATGAAACGCAAACTTACTCAGGGTCGAAAAAATAGGATACAGCAAGAACCATCTCCTGTACTCCATCTTTGTCTATGTCAGCAATTACCTGATAAAAAAGTGACACTGTAAGATCTCTCATGGAAGCAACTAATCCAAGACAATGGTTTTTGACATAGATGAAACTCACAGGAGTGCACAGTATATGGGGATCAATATTCACATAATCCTCTGAGTTCTCGTGCTGCCCCTCAACCCATTCCTCATCACCCCACATGGAGTCATTAACATAATCGTCATAATCATAACTGTATTCATCACCTAACTCATCATTATCACGCAACAAGTCAAACGATGAATCTGCTTCAGCTTCTAATACTCCATCGTTTTCAACTGTGGCCATGCGAACACCCTCATTGTTGTCTTTATTGTCAGAATGGCTGTCCGCAGATTCTTTCGAGCCATCATCTTCCAGAAGCCGCCTCCCACTTCTGGTTCCCGTCTCTGCCGTACTACTGTTTCCAGATGTCCCCAAAGTTTCTGAGGAATTATCCGTACTAGTACTTAATTTAATAACAGTTTCATTCTTAACTTTACTAATCTTGCTTTGATCCACCTCATTGGTGGTTACATTTCCATTGAAATTTTCTGTTGAGCCAGCTGTAGTATCAGTAACTGCTGACTTATTTGCTCTAACATCCATGGAGGCATTATGTAGCTCTGGAGCAGGCTTTACGACAGCTTCTGTTTGGTTATTCTCGGGTTTCTTTTGATCCTCTTGCGATGACACATTTGAAGCCTCGTCATGAAATTCTTTGGACATCGAGACTGTAACATTTGGTGTTGTGGTAGTTGCACTCGTTTCTACAAAGAGAAGTGAGTGTCACATACGAAAACTTTCATCAAGACTTCAAAAGACTCTGCTAATACATGTACTTTCTCTACCGTCGAAATACAGGAGATACTGATAGGTGAAGATGGAATCCATATCAGATAATGCAAAATCCATAAGATAAATGCAAGACAAGAATACAAAGATTCTTCAGATTAGCTGAGGCAGCTGCTCCATGCATAATTAGCTTTACACTTTCAATTAAGTAAACCATACAACCAATCTTACCAGTTCTGTGTCCTCTACTATCAGGAAAAACACAAATTCAACCAAGCAGATACCGTGGAATATGGGCAAAACTTAAGCAGCAACCTAGAAAACTGATGTAGAGTCTTATATGATAAAGAAACTTACTAGTGTTCGATGACTTCATTTCCATAGCTTCCTGCACAAGCTGTTCATCATGGACATCAGGATGTGAACGGTCAACAGGGTCAGGATTCAGTCCCACATGCCAGTTCTTGTGCACTTTTCTACGTGGCACTTCTAGCTTATCTGACATCAAAAAGCCTGATACCCTGAAAAGAAAGTATCATATGCAAAACCATAAAACTCCAAGGATCGTTATAACAGATAAAAGTAAATATCTATCAACTGAGAGTTTCAATTACCTGAAAAAGAGCACTTCGCCATTGTAGGTCGCCAGAGCAATTTCCCTAACACCATCTTTGTCGATATCAAATAGAAGAGGACTCGCATGCACGTTTGACTGATGAAAAGCAGGCCACCCTAGCATTTCATAAGTGAACGCATCAGTAAAAATACCAAAGTCCTAGATATTCTACATCTCTAGATGACAAGGCCAAGACAAAAACTCAGAATGCGGGGAAGGTAAGAAGATAAGATATCCTGTACCTGGCATCTTGTCTCCATCAGCGCCTTCAAGAACATCGAGGTAGTGAACAAAAGATGGAACAACAATGTCAAGCTTTCCATCACTGCAACGAAAACCAATTCCGGGTTTAAGCAAAAAATATTGAGACAGCACTCATGACCCTCAACCAAAAACACAAATTCAGAACACAAATAACTGGTTGTGAATAAGATTTTAACACAGAATCAACATAAAACTGGTAGGAAAATATTTTACCTGTTAATATCAGCAATCAAGGGTGTAGCATAAATGCTAGAAGTGACTTCAGTCTGCCATCGCAGCTCCAATTTTCTCGGGCACTGAGTATTCAATAAAGCATCTTCATCACTGCACAACGAAATGACCCAGAAAAAAAATAAACCAGAAAGTCTTAAAGAACAAGGAAACATATCTCCAACAATCAACGCTACAAGTTAAGAAGAAAAAAAAACATAAATACGCACAAGTCTATCAAATTGACGCGTTACATCATCTACCCACAGCTCAATACAGATCGAATACTTACATTTCGGGGTAGCCCAGCTCGTCATCGGTGGCTTTACGCTCTCTGAACTTGTTTTCCCCATAGGAGAGATTTGATAAGGTAAGACAGAGCAAACAAATCAGCAGACACCGTCGCGCACGGGATTTCATATGATCACAATCTGATAATACCAGACACAACAAATCGATCCAGGTGCGAAGAACTGAATGCAATTATGCCTGTGAGATTTTGCAAAACCCCCTCAGATTTGGGGTTTTGGGAATTGAGGTGGGAGTAGAAGGAGAGATCGACAGGGAGAATGAGACGAAGCTGATACGGGTCAAAGGCTTGGATACCCTTATTGATTAGAAAAAGGGCTGGAATATCATGTAGGGTAAAATGACAATTTCACCCTTAATGATATAATTAAATCGGTAAGAGGACAACGAAAACCACGGTAGTTCAGTGGTTTTGAGTTCTACGCTCGTCACCCACGCACGCGCACGACCAAGGTTCGAATCCCCCATGTGTGGTATTACCTGGTAATATAGGGTAATACTGGTACAACTAACTGGTAATATAGGGTAATACTGGTACAACTAGACCCTAATACTAGGGTAATACTGATACAACTAGGGGAGAGTAATACTAGGGTAATACTAAGGCATAGGGTAATACTGGTACCCTAATACTAGGGTAATACTGGTACAACTAGGGACGGTAATACTAGGGTAATAAAATAAAAGAAGGGCAATAATGAATTTTTGTATTTGTATAATAGAAGGAGGGTATGTAGACTCAACCAAAGGTACGATTCATTAAAGGCATCCCAGCCATTGATCCAAGCTGATACTGTGAACGGGAAAAGTGGGAGGCTAGCCGGCGAAATCGATTGTCGCAGAAAAGAGTCACTGCATGCCGTTTTTATCCAAGTAATAAGCGAAATTGTTGAACAGTTTCGGCCCACGAAACAACACGCTGTTTAATTACAAATATAAGAAACATCACCCATTTTCTTCACTTCGAATGGGATATGGAGCGCGAGTGGACGGACGATAAGTGTTCCGTAAATTTTCTGTATATGTAAATGTGACCAAAAGATTTGTGAAATTCTTCTGTATATGAAATGTGATCTAAAGATTTTTGAACGACTCAAATTCAATAGTTGATATCATATGAGTGAAAAAGAATCGGAATTATAATATTTTCTCTATGAGAAAATGGGCTACCATACTTTTCGCTTCTGAAGTAAATTAGAACCAATAACAAAATGATACTAATACTAAAGATTATACAACATTATCCCTCCTAAGTACTATTACTTGTACTATTACAACACCTTCTCCATCTAAACATATGAATCACATAGAAGAGTAGACACACCTTTTTTTTCAAGCTAAAACCATAATCACATATGCCAAACGGAATTTGATTCATAATAAACCCTAAAGCTCCTCGAAACCGGGATTCTTACACATACGAGAAAAGTAGAGCTCCTTCCATCTTCTTACGTACAATGTTAGAATAGAAGCACCAGTGATTCGCAAAGAAGAGAAGCAAAAGAGCATAACCGGCCACCCACAGATGTTGATTCAGCTTGTTGTATGTATTGAGAGAAACAAACAGATGTTGTTTCATCTGCGGCGCGCAGCTTTGCTATCCATTTGAATACGGTCCGCATACATAGGCAAACGGATGATCTCCCTTATCTCTTGCAGCAACACTTCCTCTGTGATGTTGTCCTTTATGCTTCTCATCACCTATTTTTACATTCATAATGGTTTAGACTAAACCCCATCACACCAGTTAACATTGACATATAGCCAAGAAAGCCTAAACTCTTCTTTGGGTCATGGACAATGAGAGAGAGATAACTTTCTTATATAAGATGGTACATGGGATATGTTTATTGGTAAACAAAGTAGCTGAAGGATCATTTCAGTAGAAGAAACCCCTTAGATGGAAAGGAAAGATGATAGAAACACAAAATACAGAAAAATTGGGAAATATGATAGAAACAGAGAAGACGGAAAGATTTGTTCTGTTTAGCAAAGTATGATCGTCAAACAATAATGCAACAACTGGGGATACGGATCCAAAGAATACAATCTTTCTATAAGGGAGGTTAGAAATGAAGTACTGACCTTTCTATAAGTGTTGATATCATTTGGCGTTGATTTATCGACCCTGACCCGCATGCTAACCCAGACTTTCTCATCCTGATCCCAAGAACACTCTACAATCTTCCCCGAGTACTCGGCAGTGTCTGAATCATCTGTTGCAGTTTCAGCATTAGCAGCTAGTAGTTCTTAGAAATAATGATAACTTATGATTGACAGTGTTTACTACTAACTATAAATATAAGTGGAGATATCACCATACAAACCTCTAAAAACAACAGTATTTCCATCCATATGCTTCTTCTTCCCTCTTTCAAACAAGAAGAGCATTCCACGGCCACTCTCATCCTGCTCGTATAGAAAGTCAACCGAGTTCATTTCTGGATACTTCCACTTCAACAGACCTTCATGGGTACGGGCCACATAAGGGTCATCCCAGCCCTGTTAACAGAAAAGCAGATTTGTGATATTTATTAAGAACCAGTACTAAAACTAGATTTCACTATCTCTGCATTTGTATAGAAATATGGGTTTGGACCTAAAGTCTAACATCAGAGATCCTTTTTCCGTCCCATGGTTACCTGAAAGATTAGGCCGTCGGCTTCATGAGAAAGTGATGGTATAAAACCCTTCAAAACCTTCTCAACCGCAGAAAGTAACCAGAAATCCTTTCTCCGTACCTAGTCGAGGAAACAATTGTACCAGCTCCATGAGCAGTTATACAATGATAAAGGAATTGTAAGATTGGAATATGGCATGAGAAAAAAAAATATGTTAACTCTAAGTACGTACCCTAAAAGGCTCAAGGTCATATCTGTAGATATGACTTCTGACCTTCTCATGATTACGGGGCTCTATCACCTCCTTCTCGAGCATCTTCCATCTTTCATAGAAAGGCCGCTGGTCCAATTATGAATCGTGCAACTTTTCATTAGAATCTTAAGCAAATGATGCATAATACAGCAAGCCAAACAACTAGTTGATACTCTACA
Organism: Eutrema japonicum; assembly: GCA_030161315.1. Classification (NCBI taxonomy): domain Eukaryota; kingdom Viridiplantae; phylum Streptophyta; class Magnoliopsida; order Brassicales; family Brassicaceae; genus Eutrema; species Eutrema japonicum. Next base: position 44,051,396 of record BSQW01000002.1, on the reverse strand, counting down.
CTACTGACAGGTGTGTATGTTGGTAAACAGATTATGTCAACGCTAACTGTCTGCAACAAATAATACTGAACAACTGTGACAAATGATGTACAAGTATTTGCATGGAATACATACCACCGGCATCAGATGCTCTAGATGACTATAGGGATCATATATGTTCATAATTCTCAAAGGCTTTATTGCATCACGCTCTAATCACAACAGTAAACCCGGCATAAATAATGCGTGATTTCTCAAATGTTGTATTATGAGGGTAATGGCAGCTACAGTATTTTACGATGTGCCTCAGATACATTCTCAGATCTTGAGCTAAAGAGCTTAAGATCCATTTGAGCCAAATTAAAACAAGGGAACCAATCAAACCATTATCGATCACAGAAAGAAAAGAAATAATGACAATTCCAACCTCTACAACTGATTGGCCGTTGATTGCTACCATATCATAGATTAGGTATCTCCTCTCCTGCCTTTGTTTATCTGGCAAGGTATCGATAATCATTTCTCCATCAAGCAATGTGAAATGGTGCACTTTATCAGAGATGCCCTGGCAACCAAAAATAAATAAGTCTGCAAGTTGTGTGTAGATATTGATACACATCCCACTCAACAAAGATAGAAAATTACTCACTTCAGTTGGGTGCCTGAAGGGGAATCGCATCTGTACCCTTCGAAATCTAAAGCTCCTATCTACTATATAACATCCATCTATGGTTAGCAGCATCATATATCGAGTTCCATCAGCCTTCCACGTTGCATAATAGTACCGCTGCCTCAAGAGTTGCAAATTATCCCTGTTTTTAGCACAAGTAAATGAAAATATTGAGACTTCAGTACCGCAAATGACGTAGACTAAATGAGCCCGAAACTCAGGGGGGGTGCATTAGTTCAATACTCTTTGCATGCACTTCAAATAGTAATGCAGATATTAATACCTGTTTAAGGAGACAGGGTGTGAACCTGGAAATTGCGAACATCCTCTTCCCTAGATTAGAGAAAAATAAATTCGGCAAGAACATGTTAGATTGGGCCAATGAAGAGAAAATGGAGATGTAGGGATGTTGACATAGCCACTTGAGGAAAAAGCATACTAAACAAACCAAAAGAAAAGAAGTAGCAGAAACTAAATCATAGCCACTTGAGGATTCATAATGAAACCAAAGTCAATGGGAAAAAGTACCTAAAATTCAAGGGAAACATCCTTTCATATTCAGCACTAATTGATTTGAGTGTACCAAGATGATCAAGATGATGTTCTAATTTCAAATTTCTACTTATAAATTACCACATCCGACTTTTGCAATTTTCTCAAGTAGCGTCAGTGCAACAACAGAATAAGAGACATCAATCACGAGATAAAAAGGCATTTACACCAAAGAGAATTGAAACTGAACCTCGAGTGTGAGATACTCATATATTCAACTACATCACATTATGTGTGAACATCCTATATAACAAGATTTCAAATTTCCTACCCCAATATTCAGCGATAGCATCCTATAAAAAAATTGCCGGTAACCTTCCTCCTGGTCAGGGGGTATTTCATCACCCAAAACGTCATCATTTGACAACTTGACTTCCACCTGATGGGTTTCCTCCTGAAACAATAAGGCAGTAAAAGAAACGATAAACAAATAACCACCAGAAAAGTATGGAAACCAGATGACCACTAAATGAACTTTGTCAGCCTTAAATCGACTCAACTGCACCCATCAATATGCACCGGTAACGAAATTCCTGATAAAATTTAATTCATGAGTGATGGAAGCTTCTGAAAACCTACCTACCTAAACCCATGTCAGAGGTTTTCTTTCTGTAGGCACTACCAATGTTTTCAAAGATCACTAATAAATGGTAAAATGGCATAGAAACAATGATTCTGAAGCTGGAATTCAGTAATAATCGGTTCTTCAGATGGTTTCCCTTAACTAGCAAGGAAAAAGGCATGTCTGAAGCTTAAAAAAACGTGCAAGAAAATCATTGGAATGACAGTTTTGTATATAGGTGATCAGCTAAATAAACAATCACTGGTTAGCACCGAGCTTACTTGCACAGGACCAGCCGGACCGCCATCATCATCATCATCATCTGGTAAAGCTTCACCATTTAAATCAAGCTCGGTAGACCTCTTCCATTCCGGAGTTGATGGGCAAACAACACTCTCTGGTTTTATTTCATGATAAAACGAGTATAACGCATCAATATAGTCTGGTTTATATATCCCAGGGGGGCGGGCATCGGAAAAGATTTTTAATGCCTGACAAAAACCATCATATGATAAGAATCTTTACTCTTAGGAGGTACATAAAGTGCACAGATGCAACAAGAAATGAAAAACTCACCTGTGTGACATTCATCGGCCCAGATCGCATAAGATAATGAACTATCATAAACCCTGTCCGGTTATGCCCATGTGTACAGTGGACGAGAATATACTTCTTTGAGTGTTTTAGATTTAGGACAAACTGATTCACCTGAAGACAATTTTCTTGAGTGAGCTACTAACAGTAGACAAAATTACTCTTATAAGAACATCAAGAGAAAATAAATTACAACTTCAGGTAAACAAGTATGATTCATGGAATCTGACAACAAAAAACATATACCTCATTGACAAACGTGTTGACAGACACATTATCTGGCACTGCATCACGACCCCTGCATGCAATCTACAAGCAAAGAAAACTAAAAATAAAGCAATCTCCTACAACTGTCATGGAGGATATGGGTATAGACGGTATGTATTCCATTTACCTTAACATGCTTAATGCCTTCTTTCTTTAAGTCTGTTGTAGAATAGTAACGAGTTGTATTTGTCAAATCAATAACTAAACCAAGCTGAAAAAGACAGTGACATTACACACAAAAAAAACTTAGATCATGGACATACTAGTGTTGAATATACAATGATACATACACGTATTTTCAACGAAGTAAGGACAAATAGATTCCACAAATTACCTTTCTCCCAGCTATCCTCTGGTTATGGGTCACCTGTTTAAAAGAGTATCTACTTCCAGGAGGTACATGATTATTGTAAGATTCATTCAGGGGGACTTTTGAAGGAACGATGAATCCTATCTCATTCCCAGAAGACGGGCAATCTAGCCAACCTGTAATATTGGACAGGCTGTCAAAGAGTCACCCTATTTAAAGCATTTCCCTAAACGGGAAGAAAAGACAAATACTAGCCAAAAATGTTCAGAAGCCGTTTATACACTAGGGAGTAAATAATAGCCAAAAAAATGATAAAGAATTAATTTGGCGAATGAATATCACCTTGAGGGATCTTGTATCTATCATAAGCTTTGGTATTTCGATTCTGGTAATATTGATCACGGAAAACTGGCTGAGAGTTATGCGTTGGCTTGTCATATCTCATTCGTTTCCTTCTCTCTTCACGTTCCTGAAACAGAATCATAATCTATCCTCAGGCTCAGGGCAAATAAGAAATTATGTGGAGATGCTATGAATTTTAGTTCATTGTTAGCAGAGTGTGGAAAAGTAATAGTACCCGTCTTGCTATTTCAACCGCAGATTCTATCCGGTCATCACGTGACGAATAGTCTTCTAGATGTCTCACATAGGGTTCTTCATCTTCTTCGGGTTGAGGTGAAGCATTTAGGTCCATCGTTGCAACCATTCAAGGGCAAATGAAAAGCATTAACCTGCCTAAGTCATGTCTGAAGGAATGAGAAAAGCTAAATATTAGCAGCCGCGGGATAAAGGCAACACAGACCAGAAAGGAAAGTAATGCAAACTCAAAATCCCTTCCCAAGTCTCTCTATAGCGAGAAACAAAATCTCTTCTCTAAAATTGAAGCAAATAAGATCGAAAGCAGAGCAAGAGGTTAACATAACAATCTCGGTTTCCTTCTCGGACATTTCTCAGCTACCAAACAAGAGAAAAAACCCTAGAAGCGACGAATCAACGAAATCTCAGCCGGAGATTTCAAATTCGTCCACTTCTCGAAAACATCCCGACAGGAAACCAGGCGTGTCACTAACAAGAGAGAAAACTCACCGAGAGCATCCAATATCCGAGGAATCACCTAAGGAACATAAAGCTTCCGGCGAATCGGAAGCAACATACAGGGTTCTTTGAAACAAGAAGCTTCGTCGATGCCGAGGAAATCAATCGAAGATGGCGAAAGACAGTGAAGTCAGTTCAATCGTGGGTTCAGTGGGAGAAAGATGAAATCGAAACCCTAGAGAGAGAAAATACTAGAAAGAGAGAGAGATGATAGTAGTTGAGAAAGGAGAGAGAGAGAATCTGACGAAGTCTTCAATATATACTTGGTCAGTCGAGGCAAACATTTATTAGTAACCAAAAATGAGAAATACAAATAATCCGTTGATAATAATTGTATTAACCTAACGTTACACAGTTTTGATGAGGCTTAATTTACCAAATGGCAGGGAAAAATAGTAAAAATACAACGGTTTGTGGAGACAAAAGATATAGTAACTTTTATTACTTGGACAAAACTTATAACGATTGTTATTATTATTTTATTAATTACGTTCCAATTAGAATTATTATGTTTTTGGGAAAAACAACACAAACTCGAGAAGAAGAAAAAGCAATTACATTTGTTCGGTTAATGTGTTTTCACATTGCTTATCCTCTTGATTGTAAATTGCATGTTGCAATAATACACAGATGTCAAACTTGTAGACAATTAAAATATATTAAATAATCATTTACTTCCTAAGTTAATCCAACAGGTTGAAATCAATTTTAAATTTAGAGAAGATAAATATATTTCTGGATATTATCAACATGTAAAATGAACAATTATTGCTTTGCAGTTCAATTATACAAAAAAAGGTTTGGAACGCTAAAGCTATAAAGTGCGTCTGGCGTTTCCACCTCCTATAAATCACAAACGCGGATTTGCTGTCGAGGAGATCACAGCTCACTGAATCAAATTGAAACCGAGAGAGAGATAGTTTGATCCTTGAATCACTGCTTATGCAGCCGTTACATCAATCCCAACTTCTCCTGAATTCGGCCGAGGCGGCGAACAATCTGTCGGATTCGGAATTGGACGCGCCGCCGAAGCAGGTGGCTCAGGCCATGGATCGACTTAATCAAGCGGCTAGAGTTATCGCCGATATCCGCCTCGGCGCCGACCGTATCCTTGAAGCCATGTTCGTCGCTTCGCACCCTCGCCACACCGACATGCCCCTTCAGCTCTTCCTCAGAGAAGACGCCTCCATGCGTCAACACCTTCAGGATCTCCGATTAATCGGTGCTTACATTCGAAACGAAATCTATTTCATTTGTATCGATTATACTTTCTCTAGACTAGGGATTTGATCATGTTTATTGGATCAGGGAAGAAGCTGGAAGAATCTGGAGTTCTCACTGAATCTCTCCGGTCAAGAAGTAACTCATGGGGTCTTCACATGCCACTCGTCTGTCCAGATGGCGCAGTCGTTGCCTATGCTTGGAAGAGACAGCTTGCTGGCCAAGCTGGTGCGTCTGCTGTAGATAGAACCAGGTATGACATTGTTCCTAATGAGTTCGAGCATAATTAGGGTTTTAGGTCCCAGACTACGAACTAGATTTGGCTGTTAGTTCCTCCTGGTGGATTGTGGTTTCTGTTTTCCATCATCTCATGCATTCTCCATTTGCTCTTCTGTTGTGAATGATGTTTTCCTTCTGGGTGCATAATATGTCGATATGACTCTTAATTACTCTAGGTTAGCTCTCAAGGCCTTCACGGATCAGAAAAGACGATTCTTTCCTCACATTGACGATGGACTAAAGATGGAACCACGATCAAAAAAACGTCGTGCCTCCCATTCACTATTAGAACATGGAAGAGAGGATCCGGTTGACTACAAAACGTTGCCAGATATACATTCGAGTTTAGAGAAGCTGGTCCCGAATGTGAAGGTGTCTACTTATGGGCGGTTGAGCTGGCTGAAAAGAGCTAATTCTTTACCTGTGTCAGGTAGTGATGATCCGACAGAAGCATCGAAACCTATTTTCCAGAGTTCTAGCAAGCTGAGATCAGGGCTACAGGCTGAAGTTGTTGATAAGGTTGCTGTAATTGAATTATCAGTACCATCTGTATTCAGAGCTATAGTCTCGTTGAATCCAGCTGGTTCCGTTGATCCAGATGCAGTTGCATTCTTCTCTCCAGATGAGGTAATTAACTTCCAAACTCCCTGCATTAGATTGATTTTCAAATGAATCTTTTTACTTCACCCTTTCCTTCCTTACAGGGAGGTAGCTACTTACATGCAAGAGGCTTCTCGGTTTATCATGTTTACAAACACATCACGGTAACAGAGACCGCAATTGGCGTCACATATAAATTTTTATGAATTTTATTGATTTAGATTTTGCATTAATTAGATTTTTTTGCAGGAACATGCTTCTACAGCCTTGCAATATTTCCTCGGCTTTGGTACAGGATGCGGAACTCCTCTCTACTCTCTTCTGGTAAGGCATTTTACAAGGACTCATCGGTCTCTGGATAACATGAAAGATTTCTTTGTTTTGGATCCATGGAAGTTAATTAACACCTTTCTCTAATGCAGCTATGGATTTGCAGTTTTGAATCCCTGTTTAGCAAACCGTGCAGGTAGTAAGCCAGTCTCTGTAATTCTTCTGCAATGTTCTAGAACTCGTGTTTTCCATGGACTAAACGTGTCACCTATCTTCTGATGCAGTAAATGTGGAAGGCTAATAGCCATGGATAAAAGGTCTGCTTTAATCCTACCTCCTCTACACCGCGCTTACCAAGAATTGCCTCTTGTGGTCAAAACTGGTGAAGTCAACCTCGACGTTTGTGAAGCTTACCATGCCGGTTGCTCTCCAGATGATTCTTAGTGATTAGGTTAGAGAATTAAATTCAAAAAACATTTCGTATGGAGCAATTTAAAGGTCAGAGAATGAAATTTTTAAGAACATTTTGTATGGATCTATAATATCTGCTTACCTCCTTGACACCTCTTGTTTGTGTCCCATGTTGAGGTTAGATGTGAATTCACATAACATCTGCTTTCCTCCTTGACATATAAGCGACTTATTAATGGCAACTGATGATACATGTGAATATTGTGTTGTTTCTAGAAATCTGTACTACGCTCACGAGATGGCTGAACAAAGTCTTTTATTACGTTGTTCACATTCCTCTGTTGCAATAACATCAAAGTGAGAAGAAGACAGTGGGGCTTGATTCTTGATTCTAATCCAGAAATTGAAAAGATGTTAAATGCAGCACCCATATTGCAAATGGATCAATTCTTTTTCATAGAGATTTTACATGTGAAACCTGCAACTGACAAAACAAATAGAAGTAACACAAAAGAAAGATAACACAGAAGGAAGCGGAAGAAGACTCTACATTCACACTACAAACACAATACAACCTTCTTAAACCAAACCAAACCAAACCAAAACAACTTCTCACTACTTCTTGCCTTCTTCAACAGTAACACCATTGACCACCTCACACTGCATATTGCCCAGAGATACATAGCCAACATTTCCCCTAAGGCTACACATATTGCACCCAAAGCCAATGCACAAAGCATTCTCTCTTCTCTCATAGTTGTTGCTGACTAGGATTGTGCATTTAATGCCATTTCTGATATGTATCCATTATCAATCCATTTACTCTGTTTAGCCCTCTTAGAGCATTATCAATGGTAGTTTTTCACATGTATTTCTCACATTAAAAAAATTAAAAAAGAAAGAGAGTGAAATAGGTTTATCAAATGAGAGACTTTAAAAAACCCATGAGAGACTCTTAAGCCACTTGTCTCTTATTGGTTTTTGAGGTTCTTCCACTAATGGTGCTCTTAGTCTATGCAGCATAGACTATGCCCACTTTCTCTGAAATATCTATACGCACGCCATTAGAAAAATGCCTATAGAATCATATATATTAAGATTTGTTTCATACGATTTCTTTACGGTAACGCTTTTCAGATTATGGCGTATATATGTAAGGTATCCTTAATAAAACCAAAAGTCTCATTATAGAACTTTTGTTTTGACCAACAATACTTGCGCAACTGTGCAAGGCAATCAAACATATCGAGCAAAAAAAAATAGATAAGAGTGAAGAAAATTATCAAAACTCAAAAAAAGGAAACATTTCCAAACAAAAAAGACATAGCATAAACCTGAATTGGCCAAAATCAAGAAATTATCATACTACAAACGAAGCAACACTTATAGCATCGACATAAAGGTAACCTTAATAGATATAATCTATTCTTCATCGAACAAACCGAAATCACCACCATAGTCTTCATCTTCTGATTCTTCTACTACCTCTTGCTTCTTCTCCTCTATCTTGGCAGCTCCACCTTGAGCACCACCACCAGCATCCGCAGACACAGCAGCAACAGCAAACTTGCTAGGATCCTGCATTAAAAATTATGCCCAGAGATTTAGCATTAACAAGAGCATTACAGTACTCAAAACTTGATATCTTAAACAATTCAATGACTAACCTTCAAGAACTCTTTGACCTTCTCTGCTTGAGGGAAAGTATACTCAGTGGCAACAGAGATAGCCAAGGCATTCTTGTAAGCATTGATGAACATATGCGGCGCAGCAGCAAGGGTAGGGTAAGAGACAGCTAGAGCCAAGGAAGTGACCATTGAGATACCAGCAGCAAACTTCTCAACAAGGTCATCTTCTGTAAGATTAAGAACCTCTGGGTTGAAGACTGAGCCATTGTCATAAACCGACTGGACAACGAGACCATATGAGAACGGCCTGATGCCAAGCTTGGCTAGAAGGGCAGCCTCAGAAGAACCAACCTTGTCACCTTTCTTGATGAGCTCTACAGGTGTGATGATTTCGACTGTACCCTTGTTAATCTTAGTTGGGATGTTAAGCACCTAAAAATCCAAAAACACAATCATGTTTCAACAACTTCAGAATTTGTATTCAAATTTATGAAACAAGTCAAGTATTACAATGAATGATTAAGCAAACCTGGAAGAAAGATGTCTGGGATGGATCGAGACCGGTGTTGCCAGGTTGGACAACAACATCAATTGGGGCAACCAAACCCACACGAGCAGGGGCACCAACCTGTTCATATTATAAGACATATCATGACTTCCATTACAATCGAATATCACATCAAGACAGCATCGAATATTAACACAATCCACTACACAAGTTGGTGAAACTAAACAAATACAAACACAAATGCAAGAAAGATATCATTCATGCCGACTTAAAAATCAAACATTTGCTAACCAGATTTATCAAAAAAGGACAGGATCAATTAACCAACCTTGTACTTGGCAACTTCCTCGCTTACTTCCTTGAGGTCACCCTTGGTGAAGATCAAACCAACGTTTCCCTAAAAAAACAAACACAGAACCATCGCAATTACAATCTACAGTCTACACACGCAAAAGCGCCGAGAAAATCTCAAAACATTTTTCGAGAAACGGAAATCGACCTGAAGGAGGGGAAGCAGATTCGTGATTCCAGTGTTTCCGGTGTTCTCAGCGTGAATCCTAACCGAACGCTTCATCATAGTGTTCTTTCCCATGAGCACCACTGAGTCTCCACGAAGACCCTTCCTGATGCTTTGTAGCTGAGTCGACCCGACGTTATCGGCGGCGACGACCAAGATCTGGGTGTACTCGTCGACGAGCTGACATAGCTTCGCGTCATACGCGATCTTCTTCTCCGCCTTTGTTGCCTTCACCATTGTTACTCAAGAGGATAAAACTCGATTGCCTCTGCCTAGAAAGAGTTCGACGGAGATAAAAGAGACTAGGGTTTTCGTTTCAATCGTTTTATACTTGACGAAATGGCCAGAGGATAAATGAATCTAGGGTTTTTTCAGCGATCTAAATCTAACGGTTCGTTTTTGCTTACTCAATTACTGATCTGACGGCTCTTGTTTATTTCAGTGATATTGGGCTTTTCCCCAAATTGGGCCCAAATTCATATTACTGATCTGACGGCTCTTGTATCTTCCCCACATTTTTGTCTAACTTGTTTTTCTAAGGAAGATACAAAACGACGTCATTGTGTCCGCATGGCAAATTTTAACAGAACACAGACGCATCCAAACATGTGGAGCAATAATGCATTTTTTTCTCAAACCAAAAAATCACATTTTGTGAACAATTTTAAGACTAAATCTCAGGAACAAGTTCGTTGATGTCAATTTCTACTAGAGTCTCCTTCCCAAACAAAGTAAATCCCACCGTTGCCTGCAACCATTCATAAACAGACATCTTAACAAACACATTTGTGAAAGTTAATCAGCTTTTTTTATTCACACAAGGAGATAAAAAAAATTAGTTACTACCTTTGCGGTTTTACGGTTCAGTTTCTTTAGGTTGCCAACAAATTCCGCAAACGTCCCTGATAGAACTCGAACTGTAGAACCAGCAACAAACTTCTTCTTCTTCCCCTTTGGATCCTTTGTTTCAGCAACAAGAGTAGCTTTTCTCGGGGCTCTTTTCGGTATAGTTTCCGGGAGAGATTCTACAGTCTCGATAACATCTGAATTAGATGCGAGAAGTTTCTGCGAGGCTATACTCGCTTCTTCTTCAGCTCGTTGTGCCTCCTCGAACTCACTGTCTGCTTTCTCTTGTTCTTCTTTTGCTTGTTTGAAAATGGCTTCCAAATCACTGTCGTCTACCGGTCTCGGTTTATTAATCTGTCTCTTGCTGCAAAAATGCAGATACAAACCAACTCACAGACTATTACGCACACACAGAGAGTGAGAGTGAGAGTGAGAGTGATAATACTCACGTGTTTCCAACTTTTGAACCTATGAAACCTCCGACTCCATCACATTCTCTTATGGAGTCATGGATCTCTTTGTTCAATATACATCTGATGAAAATGCAGCCTGGGAGCACGGGTTTCGGTTTAACAGATAAAGTACCGTTCTTTAGCTTTCTCTTCACCTGAACAGCTGGAGCATAAACCTGAAACATGAAATTCGAAAGCCACTTTTTTCAACATCAATTAATGAACTTTCTCAACGTCTGCTATGTTTGTTGAATTCATTTTTTCCTAAACTCAAGATCACACAATAAACCAAATCCAGTTTAAGAAAAAAATAAAAGTTAAGATTTTCAAATAACCTTTACACATACCAATCAACAACTGTTTAGATTTTTCTCAACAATTCTCTCAGATACCTTTTTTTTTAATCTCATCTCATTGTCAAATTTCCAAAGTCAAGATCACACAATATAACCATAAATCCAGTAAATGAAATTACCGTGAATTCCATCTCAGGGAATTGACGAGCCAGAGCTCGAGCTAAGACTTGAGCAGTCTCCTGACCCCGAAGTCTCGAAACCCTAACCACCCACCATTGCGGACCCGACTCAGCCAAAGTGTCCAGATTCAGCTCCTCCGTCCAGGACGCATACCGTTTCTTAGGTTTCTTAATCAGACGCTCCTCGACTTCTTCTCGCCAACTATACCCCGATTTGCTCTCTCGCCGCTCGTTCCGGAGCTGCCGCCTCTCCCTCGCCGTCAACTGGTGGTTCCGCTCGACGACACAGGCGGAGATAGAGAGATGGGTTTTATTAATTGCCGTGTTAATCGACGGAATTAAGCTGCTTCGACTCCATTGAAGAAGTCCCCCTTGCAGCTGCATCATTTGTCGGAAAATTCGGTCGATAAAATTCTCAGCTTTGTATGTTCTGATTTTTTTAGGATAATGTTCTGGAAACATTTTAGCGGGAACCGGTAAAATTCCAATACCGGTATGAGTCTAAACCGGAGTAAATGTACCGAGCGAAGTATTCATTACAGATCTTGTTAAATTCAATATGACACCTATTTCTTGTTTTTTATTTTGTATATATTTAATTGCTTTTAGATTGTGATAAATTTTTGAAGAGTGCAATTTTATTCTGTATTGAGTATGTTCTGAGTTTTATAGACACACTATTTTTTTAACAGAAACATTGATTAACTAACAAAATTAAGATCATTTTTTCTTTCCAAGTTAATTCATTTGGTTACAGCCAGGCTACGATTCATCAGGTTTTTTTTTTTTTTTTTTTTTTCAAACTTTCATTTCATTAAATCAAGTAGAGCCGATGAGATAAAAAATCACTGACCAAGTCTAATTTACATGGTAACTGGGTCACAAAGGCCGACTCAGTAACCAATCCCATACATAAGAAAAATATCTTACCAAGGTGAGATAACGTCCTGAGAGGCCCATCGCAAAGGGAGAAGCCCAATTCGAGGGAGGGTGGATTCGAATCTCCACTCTGCTGGGATAGCAGCAAAGGACGGATGGTAACCATACTTCTTCCCGAAAAGTTTCCGCTGATACGAGGACCCCGAGGCAATGAAGCCGTCTCGAGCCGTCTTAAAAACCTGAAAAATAAACAACAAACGCCTAATCGGGCTTATTGAAAAAAGCTCCGTCGGACCGGTTAGCTCCGCCGGAGCCGGAGATTCCGTCCCGCTACAAAGTCCCCCAACGGAAAGTGAGGAAAGGCCGTTGAAAACAAAGGAACGCCGCAAAAAAACCTCCGTTTCATAGATCCGCCGTCTTCTGACATCACCTTTACAACGGACGGTTCGATCTGACGAGCTTCTTATCTACAGCCTTACGAAAACCACCACCGCGGACCGCCGAAACCCGGATGCAAAGACACCACTCCGAGACCACGAAAACAAAGGAAATTTATTTTTTTAAATAACTAAACTAAACCGCTTGAACCATCTCGCCATGATCTCCGGGAAGCAGAGATCTCCGAGAACAGTCGCGGTTGACCAAATCGCCTTGCCGAGAACACAAAGAAGAGGGAAGAAAGGCCGATAGGAGAGAAGAAACACCATCGAAAGCCTCCGTTTCATAGATCCGCCCTCCTCAAAGTTTCACCTTTACAACGATCGATGATGTCCGACATCCCTTCATCCTAGAGCCAACTCACCGCCGAGCCACATCGCAGCATCAGGTCAACGACACAACCTCCCAAAGAAAGACTCAGGCTTCACGAAGAAGGGCATAAGGAGTATCCTCGCCGGCCCATGTCCTCACAGAACCGGGACGAGTAGCCACCCCACACCACGAACCTCGAGCCGCCTCGCTTCCTTGCCAGTCCACCCATCTCGGTAAAACCGAAATACAAGCAGAGACTTGAGATGGACCGAATCGGGGAAGATGATGACAAAGACACCATCCCATAACCGATTGAGTCGGAGAGCACGTCGTCACCGGCCAAGGACTCACCGAGAGAACCGTCAGAAGGAGAAGACCGCCGGTCACCAACAGAGGAACCAGATCTCCGGCCGAAAGGCAAAGCAAAAGGAGGAAGAGGGAGCCGACGACAAGAGTAAGCGCCCCTCCTCCACCGCCAGAAGCCGCGACGCCGCTGCACCGTCGTCACACACAGAGCCACCGCCGAGATCTTCTCCTCCGCTACAAAACCGGCTCCAACAGATCCCGATCTAAAAGAAAAACAAAAAACTAGCACGAACTTCGAGAGCAGGGCCTGGCGCCGGTGCTGAGGGAGCCACCGGCGTCGGAGAATCAAGAAGGACGGCGAAAACCCTAGGCGGCGGCGGGTTTCATCGGGTTTTTTATGTCACGATTTATTGATATGTTTAAAACTGATACTAAATCGTTTTTTTTTTTTTTATCCTATGAAAAAAAGTTTTTTTTATTGTATAACTGTTTGTTTGATTCGCTTTAGACGCTTCCAAGAGTATTAAATAAAAAGTTGGGAAGCTGAACCAAAAAAAAAAGGGACACTATATAAATCACACTTTACAACATTTGGATGGACTACAAATTCAATTTAATTTTTTTGAATTATCGACTGCATCAAAATAAATAAGAGAGAGCAAATAAAAACAAATGGCAATCAGTCTTGAGCCAGATTTTGTTTTTCTTACCCTAAATAATCTGATTGTTTATCAAGAAAACCCTTTATTTCTTGTTTAACATTTCGGGAGATCCGATGGTGGCGGTGGCAAGGTGGTCGACTTCGTCGGTCCGTTCTGAACCACAAAGATCATCCCTAATCCAAATGGTAAGTGAACATCGATATGACAATGCAAAATCCACGCACCTGAACAATGTTTCAAGAATCTCAGTTTCATGTATCAACAATATATTATAGAGGCATGTAATGTACTAAACCATTTAGTATACATATGAGATTCTTGGTACAAAGAATTGGATACCTGGGTTATCGGCTGTGAAACGGATCACGGCCCATCCACCAGCAGGCACGGCCAATGTGTTACGGAGTTGCGGGTTAACGAGATTGTACTTGCTCCGGTCACGGGTCGGGTCATAATTACCGAACCCTTGAGCCAGAATGTGGAAGTTGAATCCATGGAGGTGCATCGGATGGCTCTCCGCCGCGAGAAGCGCATGGTTCTGCATCACCAATTCCACCGTCGAATTGAATTTCAAGATCTTGGCGCTCGTTGATTTTGGGGCGAACAAAAGTCCCGGGTTTGTCTGGGTTATGTTCGGATCCGTGTAATCGAACTTAACCGGAGGCTGGTTTGGAAAATCCCCCGTGAAAATCCCGTCGACGCCGTTGGTAACCGCTTCCAAGATGGATAGCTTTTTGGGTAGGACGAAGGAGTGATTGTTCATCGAAGCAGAGAATTTCGGACACGTGGTGTTATCTGGGCAGGCCTCTAGCGCCAGCCCGATGGTTACGAGCATCTCCTCGTCCACGTGGCGAGGCACTGGGACCCAGTGGGGTCCACCGACCAAGCTGGTCAGATTGGAGTAGAATATGTGAGCCGTTGGGATGTCGAAGAAGGAAGGCAGCTTCGGCATCAACACGCTCTTCGACCGCGGTGTTTTCGACGCGCCGCCGGCGTAGTAGATGACGCCTCTGGTGGTGGTGTTGGGGAATGGGACGGTGGGTGCGCTGATGTAAGGATGAGCAGCCATGTAGTACGAGGAGCCGATGGACTGGTCGGCGTGGAGGAGCGCATCGACGGTTTGGCCAGGTGCGATGGTGATGACGTCGGTGACGTAAGGCTCGGTGTAGACTGCGTCGGCGGCGACAACTGTCAGCCTGTGATTGGCTATCTTGAAAAACATTTGTATGTTCATTGCCGCGTTTATGATGCGGAGTAAGTATCTCTTCCCTTTCACCACGTCTAGGCTAAACATTGCTATTTTCATTTCAAAAAAAATATAAATAAATGGTTATCCATGGATTTTGTGAAAATAACATGTTATTCTCTTATATATATTGCGTGATGTTTATTCATGCGGTGAAAACAACTTTTACGTTTAATGTGCTTTTCTTTTCTTTTAAATTACTAAAAAAAAAATAGCATGTGATTTTATCACGTTATTTTACCAATATATAACACGTAATTTTTTTTAAAAAAGTTAAAGAACATGCATGTAAACAATATCAACTTATTTAAATCTCCACTATATGGTTATTTAGTGCATATAATTTTTAGTTCCCAGCATTCCATCACTCGTAAACTAATAAAAGGGAGCCTTAATAAAATATATAACATGAATATAAAGAGTGTCATTTAGTATTTTAATCAATAGTTGCTAAAGTTTCTCATTATTCGATTGTTATTCTAAATAGCTAGATGAAAGTTGCAGTGATTAATTAGTAAATTTATTTTGACTTACTGTCATTGGAGCATGGATATAGGTTTCCAGGTAGGCCATTGATCGTATAAGCGTCGGAATTGTTTGGAGGAACTCCGGTGGCGATTGCGGCCTCCTCTAGTGCGACTACATCGGTGTTCCACCACTCACCTGTTTAATATTACAAAACTAATAATATTATTACTATTTTCGGTTAGTTAATATTATGGAAGACTTTTGGCCATCATGACGTATATATAGAAGTTTCAATTTTAAAAGACAAGGACCAACATCCTTCGCATCATTATTCTTTCACCATCAACTACTTAAATAGTTTGATATCAATTAAATAATAATAAAACAAAAATTATTATTGAGTACTTACGACGTACCGAATAAGATGGGAACTTCTTTGTGTGGTTTAGGAAACGGGTAAGAGTGACCTGATTTAGGGCGGATGATGAGAGCACCGTATACGGTGGCGCGTAGGAAAGACGCGTGTGCGTGCCACCACAAGGTACCTTCTTGGCCGGTGACGTTGAACCTGTAAGCGTAGCTATGGCCAGGCTGGATTGGGCACTGCGTTATCATACTCGGTCCATCCGCCCAAACCGTGAGTCTATGGAATATCCCGTGCCTGCGTGTACGCAATACATTAAGATATTGTTATTTTAAACACTATGATTCATTAATTAGTATTAGGGGTGGGCATTTCGGTTTAATTTCGGGTTCGGTTCGGGTTCGGTTCGGTTCGGTTGATTCGGGTTGAATAAAACTCTAGCCGAACTCAACCGAAATAAGTTTGGTTCGGTTTATGTTCGGTTTGGGTTTAGTTCGGTTTGGTTTAGTTCGGTTCGGTTGTACTTTGGTTTGGTTTTAGTTCTGTTTTAAAAAAATCAACTTATAAAAACAAAAATCCTAACGAAATGTAAACAAAACGAAGTCATATAAAAAATCATTCCCTAAAATTTTAAAACCAAACTGAAATTATTCCATTTAATCAAAATTAAAAAAATAAAAAAATTCATGGTTTCGTCTCTCTCATGCCACTAAAATGAATCTACAACAAGCCAATAACTTAAATATAAGTTAATTATACAAATCAATGTTTATTCATCTCTTATATGAGTCATTATAGGCTTATAGCATTAATATAAAACTATCACCATATGTGTTATTATTTTTAATATTATTAATTAACTAATTAACAAAAACACATTGGTTTATCGGTTCGGTTCGGTTTTCAACCGAACCAAACCGAACCGTTCGGGTTGAGAAAAACTTCAACCAAATGGTTGGATATTAACTATGGTTTGGTTTGGGTCGGTTTGAATTCGGTTTGGTTCGGTTCGGTTAAAATGCCCACCCCTAATTAGTATGGCTTGTATTAAAAAATGTATATGATCTTCTTGACTGACTAATTAATTAGTTGGCACTAGGATTTGAAGTTTTAAGTATGGGTGGTCAATGAGACGGCAAAAAATTACAAGCATGGACGGGATCAATTTTGTTTTGGTATTTTGATAACCTAACCAATACGTACAACCCAAATGAATTTTGATTCGGATTATTGTGTTTTATTTTCTTAATTAATTTCTTCAAATGTATATACGGAAATCATTCGCACACCAAAAAAAAAGAAGGTATATACGGAAATCGAAAAGGAGAGAAAAAAACACATTTTATTTGAAATTCTTACCAAATTGAAATAAACATGTGTTTCACGAAACTGAATTATAGTTTAGATTAAATTTGTATTTCGTTCAAAATAGTTTCTAATATATATGTCTAGTTTTGTTAAAATCGTCTAATCAGTAATTTCGAAAATTAGCTCCCCCAAACGAAAGCAAATTAATCTTAATTCGAATTATTTTGTTTAACTTCATTCGATATACGAATAAGTCGAACTTAAAATAGACAAACAAATAAAACATAATTTTTCTTTTTGTTGAAAATCATTCTTTTTGTGGATATTAGTCTGGTTCTTGTGATTTCATGCATGGCCATAAACCAAAACTGAAATTGTATTGACTGAACAAAAAAAAATAAAATAAAATTCAGTTTGGTTCTTGTAATTTCATAACCCTAAAATCCATAAATAAAAAACAAATCAAAACCGAAGTGACTTCTCCCCAAGTTTGTATATTTTCTTTTTTTTTGGATATGAATTTTCTATATTTGCTATACCGAATATGACAATATCTATATATATAAAAGAAAATGATTCGAAGTTAGTAACTCACAAGATCGCGACAAGTATCGAATTAATCAATTAGATTTTGACACGTGTCGAGTTAATATAAAATTAATTTAAAATTAAAAAGTAGAGTTTAATTTAAGAAAAAGGAAAAAAAAAGAGACTTAATTCTAAAAGTAAAGTTAGCAAAACAAAAAAAAGAACATATACTTAATCCTAAATGTAAAGTTAGCATAAAAGGAAAATAAAAATTATCTATATATATAAAAGAGAATGATTCAAAGTTAGTAACTCACAAGATCGCGACACGTGTCGAGTTAATCAATTAGATTTTGACACGTGTCGAGTTAATATAAAAGTTTTTTTAGATTAAAGAAATTTAACTTAAAATTAAAAGGTACAGTTTAATTTAAGAAAAAGGGAAACAAAAGAGACTTAATTCTAAAAGTAAAGTTAGCAAACAAAAAAATAGAACATAGACTTAATCCTAAATGTAAAGTTAGCAGAAAAAAAGAAAAAGAAAATTTGTTTTTAGATTAAGAAAATTTATTTATTAAGAAAATTTAACTTAAAATTAAAAGCTAGAGTTTAATTTAAGAAAAAGGAAAAAAAGACTTAATCCTAAAAGTAAAGTTAGCAAAAAACAAAAATAGAACATAGACTTAATCCTAAATGTAAAGTTACCAGAAAAAAGAAAATAAAAATTGATTTTAGATTACAGAAATTTATCTATAAGGAAATTTATCTTAAAATTAAAAGTTAGAGTTTAATTTAAGAAGAAAAAAATAGACTTAATCCTAAAAGTAAAGTTATCAAAAAAAAATATATATATATCTTTACAATATATATATATATATATATATATCTTTACAATATATATATATATATATATAAATATATCTTTAGAAAAAAGGGAGTATCGTAAAAGTAAACTTAGTCCCAAAAAGAAAGGAAAATAAAAAAAATAGAACATAGACTTAATCTTAAATGTAAAGTTATCAGAAAAACAAGGAAAATAAAAATTGCTTTTAGATTAAGGAATTTGATCTATAAAAACTAAATTTTTTAAAAATGAGATACACATTTTTCTATTTTGATTAAGGAAATTAAAAAAATGAATACAATCATATAAGGAAAAAGAATTATAATTTATTACCTTTATATAACTAATTTGATAGTTTCTCAATTTTACAACCCAAAAAAAATTGAGAAGAGAGATACAGAAACCAAACGCAAAACAAATTACTAAGAGGTAATCTTTTGTGTAATTTTACAAGCCTCTATATGTTAATAGCAACGCACGAGTCCATATTATGTCCAAAACAATTTTACACCATATCTAGGCAAATATCTTAGAGGTGGTGTATAATATTAGTTTTTTTTTTTAGATTACTATGCTGAAAAATATGTTGTACGTTATAGTTTCTCAATCTTTTGTAGTCTATATCTTAACATACCTACATATAGAGGTGGTGTATAAAACAAAAATAATGCGGGTACGTTATTGGTGTATAAAAAAAGAGAATTATATTGTACGTTAATGCAAACTTTTTATTTTTTTTTACAGAAATATCAAAAGAGAAACAATGAATGTTGAAATTCTAAATAAAAATAGAGAATATTTAACATTAGATAGCTTAAACAGGAATCGCTCTCATCGTCGTACCGTAGTTCGTCTAATCAGAAAGTAGAAGGCAAGAAATTTGAAAAAAAACAATGAGCTCATAGGAATGAATTTACTCTTACTTGATGAGAAGGTCAATATATTTGTAATTTTTTTTAACAAATATATTATCCTAATTTTATAAACCTATTATCTAACTTTAATCTAAACTATTTTTAAATACAGGAAAATACTATTATAATTCAATATAATTAACTCTTTTTGTTTGTCGGCATCTTCTGGAACTAAATTCTATATGAATCGTGATTTTGATTATGTTACTGCATTTCGAGAAAGGTATTTTCTTGGCTTTTATTGGTTTCAAATTTACTAATTCACTAAAAAAATTAAAATCGATTAATAAAAAAACTTAAAAAATCTGAGAAAATCAAAGTTGAAAATTTTATCTTATAAGATATAGTTACTAAAAAAATAAAATTAAAAAGTTAAAAATTAAATTTATCTTAAAAGGTAACATTAATATAAAAAAAGGAAAAAATATTTCTTTGTTTTTCCATTTAGATTAAGGAAAATAATTTTAAAAGGAAAATAATTATAATTTCTCAACTTTATATAAACCACAATTTGGTAGTGTGTAAATTACACACCAACAAATTAAAAGTCCAATAATTTTATCCAAAACTATTTACTGCATCTCTTCACCAAATTTTTCTTTCAATGTATATATTTATTTTATCGTAAACTTTGTTGTTAAATTTATGTATTATATATTTTCACGGGTGATCTAATTTTGATTTCTATATTTCCGTCTTTAATTTTATTTGACGGGTTATAAAATATTATATTACAAACACACATATATGCGGGTACTTATCTAGCAAGATTGCGACACGTGTCGAGTTAATCCATTAGATTTTGACAAGTGTAAAAAAAATTACCTAATAGATTTTGACACGAAAATTAACAATAAAAGAAAAAATATATAATCTAGACTTAATCCTAAAAGTAAAATTAGACAAAAAAAAAAAGTTGCTTTAATAAATTTCCAATTAGATATTGACATATAATATTAACAATAAAAGGAAAAATATAATATAGTAATTTGAAAAGTAAAGTTAGCAAAAAAATACAAAAAAGAAAAAAAAATAATTAATTCAGAAAGCCAAAGTTCAAAAAAGGATAAAAAGAAATTGCGTATAGATTGACAAAATTTTAAAAAACAAATTAAGGAAAAAAGGTAAATAACAAAATATTGTTATATTAAGGAAAAAGTTAAATACTGTTTTCATTTTTAAACAAAATAGCTTTAAGATTTATAAAAAATTTCTTAAAGGCTAAAGTTTTTAAAAGTTAAAAAAATTAGTATTTCTAATAAGAATAAATAAATAAAAAATTAGCATAAAGTTGCATGTTTCAAAATTGTTAACTTACCTAATCGCGACACATGTCAAGTCAAAGATGGAAATTTTTAAAATCGATTCATAAAAAAGAATAAAATTTTTATTATTAAATAATAGATTCATAATTTTAAAAAGTAAATGTACTTAAAAATAAATATATTTTAATAGGCAAAATTAATATAAAAAGAAAAAAAAAATTTAGTTTTTCTATTTAAATTAAGGAAATTAATCACAAAAGGAAAAGAATTCTAATTTATCACATCTATATAAACTATAATTTGGTAGTATGTCAATTACACACCAAAAAATTAAAAGTCTAATAATCATATCCAAAGTTATTTACTACATATGATTCACCAAATTTTCATTTAAGATATATATTTATTTATCGGAAACTTCCTTTCTAAAGTTATGTATTATATATATTTTTACGGGTAATCTAATTTTGTTTTCTATTTTTTCGTTTTTAATTTAAACGGATTATAAAAAAAAAAATTACAAACCCGCATATATGCGAGAACTTATCTAGTTATATATATGCGAAAATGGGAAACAGCTAGGTAAGGGACTGTGAAAGGCTAACGTTCTAGTAAAGTAAGAAAACCAATACGGAATCATCAATTATTTAACTAATAACTAATATAAGACGAAGTTAATTAATTATATATATAGTCCACGATGCTGTAAAATAAAATAAAATTATAGTCCATAAATTGAGTGAGTACCAATGAATTGTGATGTTGTGAGGGGAATTGTTGAGGACGTGTATAACGAGCGAGTCACCCTCCTTGACGCGTACCGTTGGTCCAGGCAGGCTTCCATTAACGACCGTTATCACTTGTCGTTTGCACAGACGAGATACCGTTAAGTTTTGTACCTGGAAAAATCCAAGTTTCTCTCACGTCGTTAGCGATCGCTTGGTCAATTTGATAAAATAAACTCATATTTCTCATTCTAAGATTTACCTTTATAGTTTAATCAAATAATTATGGCAAAAAACATGATTTTGATTTTCAAATAATAAATCTTATATCGTAAGTTACCGATACAAAATAACCAAAATGAGTGTCTATAAAACGATATATATAGTTCTAATAAGATACATGCAAAAAGGAATATATATTTTGACGGAAGAAGAGGAGGAAGAATGTATGGTTACGTACGTTGAAGGTGTGTTCCACAATGGCTGCAGAAGCTATTGAAGAGATTGCAAAAAGAAGAAGAACGCAAGGAAGAAAAACCCTAACACCCTCCATCTCTAGAGAGAGAAAGATGAGATGAAGCGAGCGCTAAAGAGAAAAAGAGATATGTGTTATGGAGATTTTGAAGCGAAGAGAGAATTATTGTTCTACTTAATTTATAGAATTCGAAGTGGTAACAAACCAAGAGGCAAAACACTTGATGTTAATTTGGGTTGTCTTAGATAATGGTTTCAATATACAAGTATATATCTTCAAAACGATTCTTATAATATATATATGGTTTCAATATATGTTTTTCTGTATTTCTTTATATATATTGGTGACTGAGTTTTCTTTTTTTATCATATTAAAACATAGACTAATTACTGCCACATAGTTTTTCATTTTTAATAGTTCGTTTTTCCTTTATTATATATTTTGTGTGAACATATTAAAACGGCTCTAGAAGATTAATTAAAAATAGGATATATATTTGTATATACATAAAAAGTTCCATACAAATAACCAATTTACTAATAATAGTTATATGTAAACTTAAATAATAAAAAGTTATAATCAATTATTCATTTTAATGTAAGTTTCCTACTGTATGTGTTTATGTATAAAAATTACCACAATTAAATGGCAAATATGTGAGTTGATGGCTTTATATTATATATATATGTCTACGTGTGTGCATGTGTTTTTCAGTTTTTGTATATATATTATTAATTGACGTATTTTTGCTAGCGAAGCTATGCCAATAGGTATTTTTCAATCTGTTAGTAGAGACGTCGTTGTCTAAATTTCTAACAGTTGATTAGTCCGTTTATTGATTTAGTTTATACATTTTTTAAAGAATAACAAAAGTCATCCAAATTCTTGCTTCTCAAGACAAACAATCTCACATTTTATTGAATTCAATATTATTCCAATTACAAGTCGAAAATAGATAGCTACCTATCCATTTTGATACCTAAGTAACAACCACAATTTTAGCGACATATCACTGATCAAGTTGAAAAATATGCATCCGCAAAATGTATTCCAAAAAGTAGCAATGAATTGATTTTTTTTTTTTGTAAATCTTTAACTATTGATAAAGATAAAGTATAAACTACAAAAAATCAATGGTTCCTTTTTTCGTTGTTATTGTTTTCGAATTTTAACTTCCGTAATTAAAAAGATCTCCAAGAATCATATGAGATCAAAGTTGATTAATTCGACAAAATTAAGGAATCAACGAATCCAAAAATTGCTTAAGATATTTTATTTAAATGCAAAAAACAAAACATGCGACGCACTCCAGACACAGGCCAATTGAGCCCTTGATCTTGTCTCATATTATATGACAGCTGTAGTATCGTGGAAGTGGTCTCTCAACTATGGATCAATTTCATAAATAACTTTTTTTGTGCAGTATGATGTTAATTCGTCTACTTATACATATTTAGTGTATAAAAATGAAGGATTTTAGTACATGCATAGAAACGGTCCATGTTTTCATCAAGTTGTAACTTTGTAAGCATCTTAGTGATCAGCTTTACAATTCCTTCGAGAACGTGTTATATGTTTTGTGTAGATCATATCTGTATTCTGTATGATTTTTTTCTTTCTTGTCAACATCATGTCTGTATAATAATATAAACAACTGGTTTCATACGCTTTCGCCATCTCATTTCATACGCGCGAATGGATGGATTATCATTGACTTTTCAATTTGTAACCACAAATGACAAAGCAAAACCTTTTGCAAAACAATCAACTGCTAGATCTTGAATATTTCCTAATGAGATTAATTTCGGTTTTAGCTGGTCAAAGAGTGCACGACGAAAACGCGCGCAATGTATAATATCCTCAAAACCGAACATCAAACACTTTGAGACGTTAAAAATACGAAAGAAATAAAATGACAGTAATATTTTCCCACAGTCGCAAATTTTTGTTTGGTAAAGAAGAATGAAAGATGAAAAAGACTTTTTTTTTTTTTTTCTTTTACCGAAAAAGACGATTTTCTTTCACTAACATAAAACGATTTTATTAAATTTTGCCGAAGTGGCATACTGATCTTGGTCAGTCTTCTGAGGTTGAAAAAAAAAACGATACTTCCTCCATTTCTTTATAATACTACAAAGACAATTCTACAATCACGATGAACGGCTGTACTTGCACCACGCTGAAAATTTCTTTATAAGGTTGCCACCATTAATCTGCAGAAATTGCGTCATCTGAGAATCGAAACTCAGACCTCCTGGTGTAAAAACATTAATAAACCCTTGGTCAACCACTGGACTAAATGGACTTCCACAATATTTAATTGTTTAGATTGGTTTAATTGAATGATGATTAAATATAAAATAATTAGTTTTAAAGCAAAAATAAAATTTCTTAATCTCTATGCTTTTAAGCAAAACTTTTTATATAAAGAAACGGAGGGAGTATTATTTTGTTTTGTTCCGTCAATAAAGTTAATGGTGTTAAACTGAAGTCTAAAATGGATAAAATTTGTTTTGCCGACTTTTAATTAATTTATTTTAAGGGGAAACCCATTTTAGTGTAGAGATCAAAGTTCATTTTCCATCAACCATTAAACAATTTGTGTTTCATATGTTATAAATGTACTATCGTTTGGGGATCGAGGAGGCCGAATTTAGTTAATGATTTAGGCCCAATAAAAGAACGTAGTCCCGCTAATGATATTTCCCGCCATAGCAGAAAGTCATCAACCTCCAAAGCTCTTCCGTTTTAAGTGATTTACTTAAATCGCCCCCAAAAAAGTATCGAGGAGGAAGTAAGAGTAAGGGTGATAAGGTAAAACGTAATTTGGAAGGGTGAAAGAGTAATAACAAAAATAAAAAAAAGATCCCGAAACAATTGCCCTACGAATCTATAGAAGAGAGAGCGTGTCTTCACGCACGCGAGACTAAACGCTTTACAGTTAAGTCCGGTAGGTGAGAGAGAGGAAGCGTATGGAGGGAGACACTTGGAGACGATCGGAGACGACGGAATTAGGGGATGTGGAAGAAGCGGCGTTGGCAGGTGGCAGAGGAGATGGCGATGGTGGAGGCGGCAGCGCGGGAGAAGGAGATGCGGCGAGGTTCGTTGGGGAAGGGACGAACGGAAGGGGAGGGAAAGAGCGAATCAAAGGGCCGTGGTCGCCGGAGGAGGATGTTGTGTTGAGTGAGCTCGTTGAGAAGTTTGGACCGAGGAACTGGAGCTTGATCGCACGGAGTATTCCTGGTCGGTCAGGCAAGTCTTGTCGTCTTCGGTGGTGTAATCAGCTCGATCCATCCGTTAAGCGCAATTCCTTCACTGGTATATCTCCCTTGCAGAGTCTTCGATTTTCAATTGGGGATTTGATTTTCGATCGGATTGTTCCTGTGATCAATCCCTTTTGAATCTCGAATCACCCGTGGTGAATTGTGGAATCTAGGGTTTTCGTTTTCGTTTTAGTTCCGGCATGTTGTGCTCTTCTTTTGAGAGAGTGACTGTTGATGGATCATGGTTGCTTGTGAAGTGGAATTGAATTGTTAACTTGGCTGCGAAATCACTTGTCCATTTCAATGTAAACTGAAAAAAACTAGAAAGAAAAACAAAAAGGATAATCTTTAGCTTTTGTGTTTTTCTGTGTTTGAAAATTTTGGATTTTGTTGATTGTGATCTTCTTCTTTAATCCCAAACGAACAACAAAGTTAGGTTGGACACCATTTGAATACCTCTAGTCATATGGTTGCTCACAAAACACGGTTTGTTTGGGGAGAATTACTTTGCTTAGCTGTAGATTTTTGTTTGTATCTGGCGTTGCGTGGCACGAGCTTCCAAGAGTGTGTGCATTAGCTGCCTATTCTCTAGTTTTGTGTTCTTTTCATATCAACTTAAATCTCTGGTTCAATGGCATTTCATTAGTAACACTAAATCAGACACTTTTTTTTTTTGGGTCTATGAAGAGGTAGAGGATCAGGCTATCATCACAGCACATGCCATCCATGGAAACAAATGGGCTGCGATTGCGAAGCTCCTCCCAGGAAGAACAGATAATGCTATCAAGAACCACTGGAACTCCACTCTAAGACGTCGATACATGGACATTGAAAACCCGACGACGAATATAGGAACTGGAAACTTAGTCCTGGAAGATTCTGGATTTGACAGAACGACGAATACGATAGCGTCATCAGAAGAAACTTTGTCTTCAGGAGGTGGTGGCCATGCAACTACTCCACTTGCATCTTCAGAAGGAAAAGAGGACACCTCCATGGAAATGTCTGAAGAGCAATGCGTAGACAAAACAAATGGGGAAGGCATTTCTAGGAAAGAAGGTAATGATCCTCCAACGCTTTTCCGCCCTGTAGCTCGGCTCAGTTGTTTTAATGTTCGCAATCACATAGAAGGGTTCTCCTCTCCACATATGCATGAAAAAAATCAGTTCCAATCATCTAAACAAGACACATCAATGCTAAGATTGCTTGAAGGAGCTTACAGCGAGAAGTTTGTGCCTCAGAAATGTGGACGTGGTTGTTGCAGCAACAATATTTATCAGCAAGACTCATTGCTCGGTCCAGAGTTTGTGGATTACTTAGACCCACCAACGTTTCCGAGTTACGAACTAGCTGCTATAGCAACGGATATAAGTAGCCTCGCTTGGCTGAGAAGTGGTTTAGAGAGCAGCAGCGTGAGGGCGATGGAAGAAGCAGCTGGTCGGTTAAGGCCTCAAGGCTCAAGGGGACATCGAGATCATTATCTTGTATCTGAACAAGGGAAGAACATAACCAACGTACTGTCGACATAAAAATGGCAGAACAAAAACAGAGGCCATGAGATTTTTCTTTAATTTTTCTTAACTTTTTTCCCCCTCTCTCTTGATCTCAGAGAGTTTGAGTTTGAGTTTTACTTGTAATCGAAGTTGTGATGTAATTGAGTAGAAATAGTTTCTTTAGTTCTGAAATTGAGCGTCCTCAACTTCCTTGCGACTTGTATGGCGTCTGCGTATACCATATGGTTGTTATTTCACTTTGTAACATGCTTTCACAACAAGCCGACAATGATGATTAATGTCATTATACTACCAATTAGTGTGAACGTATAGTAAAAAAAAATCCACAATCCAGTTAAGATCAAGGGAAATTGGCAAGGAAATCCGGTTTTAGCACACAAAAATCTGATGGTACACCAAGATTTTCTCAAGCGAACTCAAAGAAGCAAACATGTATATCTGCTGTGTGTATTCACATTTCTAAATACGTATGCAGAGAAAGTCTAAGTGCTTCTTTCGCCTCAGTCTCCATCCCAAGCTTTAAGAGACAAGCCGCCTGTAAGTAGAGAGCGATTGAACACTCTGGTGATGCAACCTGAGCTTGCATCGCATCGCTTAGAGCCTCGCGGAACATGTCGCTCATTAGGTAACACAGACACCGTCTGGTTAATACGGTTGGTGAGACCACTGGTGCTCCGCTCATAAACTGTTCATAAACAAATTTCATATCTTTATAATGTATCTTTTTTTATGGGGAAAAAGAATGTTTCTTGTTGATTCAAAATGATACCTCTGTGTAGAATTCAACTGCGGTTTCAAAATCCTTAGCACGAAATGCCGCATCTCCATGCTTCTTGTAATCCATATTCTCTTGCATTCGACCCGTCCACATTTGGAATGAGAACTGCAATATTTGTTTTACATCCTCAGAATAAGAGATTGATATGTATCAAGAAATTATGTTTCTCACAAACATATATACCTCATTTGTGACCACCACATCATCCTCTCCATACCCGAGTTTCTCGAGTAGTTCGTGTATGCCACTTAGGTCCACTCTCCAGCATGCTTCTCCAAAAGGGGTTAAGCGCAATGGCTCCTTTGTTGCAGGTTTAGTGTATGATGGAGTCTGTAATTATTTAGTCCCATTAATACATAAGAAACTCTGCAAAACCGGAAACCTTGGAAGAATTAATTGTGGTCATGACTTACAGGGATGTCTTCTCCTTTGACGTTGGGCCATAACTCGGCTCGTTTCTCAAGTCTTGAAAGAGCCGACATAAGAAACTTTATGCTTGGCCTCTCGTCTGTTTCAGGCCGCAAACAGCGAGAAGCTAGGTGGATTAGTTCTGTTCTATCCTCATCAGAGAATTGACCATCCAGAGCTGAATCCATTAGCACCAAATAGTTTTTGCCACGGAACAGATCAAGGGCCTGCAAATAACAATAACATTGGCAGATAAGCTAAAAAACCAATAAAACTGCTCAAGATATGTATATAATTATATAATACCTCACGATGCAACTAATTACAGTCTATTTAACAAAGAGCCAATTCACTTCTAAAGATTGACACCTTGAGGACCAACAGACATTTTTGCTTTGTGAGAAGAAAGTTACATGGTTTGGTGGAATATGTCTGCCACTCATAAGATCCAGCAACAAGGTCCCAAAGCTAAATATGACACTCTCCGGTATCACAGTACCTAGCAAAGTTACACATATAGGTTATGAGTATTTCAGCTTTGAGGAAGTTTAGAAATTTTCTCCTGAGAAGAGTCAGAAAAATTCAGTATAAAACACATACCTAGACGCAAATATTCGGGAGGAGCAAATGCCAAATTCGTGCTGTAGCTCTTGCCCTCTCTGCTACACTTCATGAGACCGAAGCAAGACAGCCTGGGATTCCCAACCTGTTCGAACACTTAAGTAAATAACTTACGATAATGATTACGGCTATCAAACCGCGAATGAAGTGTTTGGAAGTCTATTTAACCTTATCGAACAATATTCTGTAGGTGTTAAGATCATGGTACAAGTCTATTCCCCTATCATTACAGTACTCCAAGGCTGTCGCAGTATGCAATGCAACCCTCAACCTCATTTCCCATTTCATTGGTCGTTTCTCCCCTGTAAACCATTTTACAGTCAAACAAATTTATCAGACACACAAATGAAAACCCTACGGTAAAGTTAATGCAAAGGAGATCAGAGGCATGATGTGATTATCAAGAACTGAAAAAAGTTGACCCTCACAGTGGAAGAGATGCTTTGCAAGTGTTTCATTGGGCATGTACTCAGCAACGAGAAGCCTCTCGTGATCCTCTGAGCAACAACCGATCAGATTGGCCATATGCTCACTCCTACACCTCCCCACTGCTTGTGCCTCTTCCTGAAAAAAAACAAAGCCATATTCAACAAATTTTCCTGTGCAACAGATCAGAATCTATAAATTTTCCAGTGCAACAGATCAAGCTAGCACCTAATTTGAATCTTTTTACCAAGTGAAAAAGGAATGAAATTTTCCTGTGCAACAAATCAGAATCTAGAACATTGCCACATTCGAGAGGAAATTTCGAAATAGCAACCAATCAAGTCAAATACAATGAACAACTAGGTAAAATTAAGCCAAAACTGGGACTCTAAGCTTAAGAGTACCAGTCAAATCTTATGCAAACTCATAAGAATAAATCGAAAAGAGAAGAATCCATTGATTTAATCCGCTCAAAACCTATTTTAATCGCACCCATAAAATGAAGGGGGCAAGTTTTAAACAAATCAGTGAGTATCGATAGGTAAAGGACGAACGATGAATTTGGAAGAATCAGGCCACGAAAGCCTCTGAAACCGCTTGACGGCGATCCGTCTACCGTCGTTGAGCCTCCCTTTGTAGACGATGTTAGGAACCCTCTCGTTGTGCTCCGACACGATGTTGTCGGCGGAGAATTCTTCAGTCGCGACTCTCAAGTGTTCCAAGCTGAATACCCGGAAATTAGGACAAGAGCTTCCGTCATCGTCTTCATTGTTATCTGCAGCGAAAACGGCTAGGGTTAGTTTCTCGATCATCGTCTTCTTCAGGATTTAACGCAAAAGAGTAATCGGTAGAGAATTCGTCGGATTTTACCTAGATCGTCGATGACGGTAGATGTAATCGACGGAGTTAGCGATCGGCGCCAACGCTTGAAGCAAATGCAGCCCATCGCCGGCGATGGAGAAAGACGACGAGGTTAATTTCGCCGGTGGACTAA
This sequence comes from Eutrema japonicum, assembly GCA_030161315.1. Taxonomy (NCBI): domain Eukaryota; kingdom Viridiplantae; phylum Streptophyta; class Magnoliopsida; order Brassicales; family Brassicaceae; genus Eutrema; species Eutrema japonicum. The sequence goes on along the minus strand of BSQW01000002.1, from coordinate 44,021,422 downwards.
AACTTTGAAGTGCTTGGTGAAACTCCCGCCTCCGGGTTTTTTTATATTAATTATATGGTTATGAACAATAATAATATAACACTCTTTTGAAAAAACCAACGTAGATGTATATTGTTTATAATTCGAAAAATGTCAACAGGATCTTATTATATTATAAAGATTTTTTTTTTTTTTGTGTGTGTGTTATATTATAAAGATTTTTGTTTGCTTGTTCCATTTGATTTCCTCATTTGAGCATGAAACATTCCAGAAAAAATCATAAGATTTGTTAGAAAATTTTAGCATAAATTTAAAGTCTATTTTCAATGGATCATCTTATATACACTTAGTTTTAGAGTTTTAACTTTTAAGTCTAAACAGAAATTTTGTTCAGAAAAACACTATTAATTTTTAGTTTCTACCACGACTTTTTGAGGATTGGGCGTAATATTCATCCCACTTATCTTAATTCATAATTTATCCATGCTGTACCTTTTATAAACATAAATATATCGTCATCAAATCGTTTTGCTATGTCCAGTGTTTATAATGGGACGCTCGTTTAGGAGATTATTAAAAAATACATAAAAAATCATACACTTAATTATATTTTTTTAATAACCACAAAGAGACGCTAATTTTTTTTTCAAAGGATCGACGGTTCTCTCTCTCGTCTCCCAATAGTTGCCTTTCTAATTAACCCTAGTTTTCGCCGGCGTAATTCTCTGGCCGGCGGATTTCTTCCCTGTTTGTTTTATTTTCTTTTTCTGTTCTTACGACTAAGTCAATAACCATCTTCCTTCAAGATGATGGTGATTTATGTTGAATCCATGGAAAGAGATGAAGAAAAGACTGTATATGATCCTAAAAATCTCAGGCGATCTCTAAAAAATTTCTCTACGCCGTCTACGGTGATAAAAATTATCGTTTTTTCTTTTTTCTTCTTCACTATTTATAATCCAACATGTCAGTTCATCTATGCAACCGTTTCTTCTCTCGTTTGTAGAGTTAATATCCAGCGAATACAACTATTTTGTGTTTACCGGTTTTCTTCTCACTGCCTTGAACTTCTCATTTCGATGAAATTCCAGCATTTATTTACCACAATTCTTCATATATGCTGTAAAGTTTCATCGATCTTGTGGGACGGCTCTGGGGAGTGTGTCCACAAATCATTCTCCCGAATTTTTTTTCCTCATTCCAAACTGACATTCATAATTTGTTGGTTTTCTGGTTATGAATGCGTCCAATTCTACCGTATTTGGGATCCATGAATCATAATTGTGGAAAGACATGTTTTAGAGGATGGTTGCAGGAAACTTGACAAAATGATTTTTTTCACTTCGCCGGAATCATCAAATATTTTGATTTCAACGAGGAGACAAGTTTCAGATTCATCACCAACGACATTTAGTTTAAGGTTTTCGATATATCGAATCGGGAGAACAACAAAGTCAAAATATTTCAAAAAGGCGATGATACGGAAGTGTTGGTATCAGATTGTCGAAGTTCCGGAACTATTACCGAAAGCATCGGGTTTTTTAATGCAGTGTGCAATTCAAAGGTTTAGCCAAAAGATGCTACCGACGCACATATTTCGCATCAGATTAAGATCAAATACGGAGAAGGAAATCACGGATTTTCATGATTCGTTAGCGAGTAAGCGAGTAAGACTTGTCTACGGAAAGCATCGTCAAAATCACTTCTTTTGTTGTATTTTTTTCACTATATGACGCATAAATCTGTTATGTAATAATTTGTTTTCTGAAAGTTCTGTAAGACATTGTAATCCAAATTTGAAATCAATAAATTTGTTTACCGTAAAAAAAAAAAAAATCATACACTTAATTAAAACAAAATAACTACATGGATCAAGCCTCTAGTTTTTAAAGAAAGTCTCACAAACTCTATGACTTGACTTCTAGATTCCATAAAAAAGTAAATTTTCTTTTGTATATTTATTTCATACACATGTATACAATAGCTCTTATATATCCAACAATACAAACATGAAATGTCGACGCATGATTCATTCATTTATTCGTGTTTTTGCTATTATCTTATATTACAAAAATGATGCAAAAGTTCTAGGCAATGACTTTGGTTATGCTCAAAGTTTATCAGTAAGACTTTCACCTTCACAAGATGAACATTTATTAGGGGGGGATTATTGGTTCTTGTATTTTAATGGATTTGGAAATCCAAACCAAATCAAGTGTATTGGTTCTATAATTTTGAAATCTATATTCAAATTTTGTGTTATTGATTCTATGATTTTAAAATCCATGCTAAAATCAAGTGTTATTCAATACTAAGGATTTTCATAAGGATTTGATTTTAATTTGGATTTGAATTGATTTACAAGTGTTTTTAAGAGTACAATATAAAGAAGCAACTATCGAGTGAACCTTTGTTATTTGGTTGGATTTGGATTTACAAGTGTTTTTTTTTTCAAGATGAAACTACTACGTAGAATTAAAAATAAAAGGACACCTATCAAGTAATGTGTAGAAGAAGAGACAAGATATAACTACATGTAACATTCTACTACATGTTACAAGGCTAGTTTCTAAGTGGATACATAACATCTACTACATGTTGGACCTCTCAGGTTTCATGTAATCAATGTCTGCTAACGTACAAACAAATATTGTGATTGTTCTGCACGATTGCTAAACTTAAAATAGATTTTTGAAATGGTAAAAAAGCTAGATAGAAAAAGCCAATTTCATTATAAAACCTCATTGACATGCCTCATTGAGAAACGTTGTTGAAAGAATATTTGGTATCTTCAAATCTCGATTCCTAATTTTTAAGTCTGCTCCTCATTTTCTTTATAAGATACAGACAAAAATTGTACTTGCATCGAACATATAGTTTTTCTGAAAAAACTAATTCTGATGAAGAAGAAGAAGAACTGAAAAAACTAATTATGATGAAGAAGAAGAAGAAGATATTGAAGAAGTTAATAACAATGATGAAGAAATTTTTGGAACCCATGATGAAGAAAGAGAACATGCCAATTAATTGAGAGCAATAATTGCAACAAATATGTGGAAATGTTTTATACTTTAGGAGAATACTAGATGATTAGTGAAAGACAAAGAACAAAAACAAAATTTGGTTTTTTTTTTCTTATAATACTAAAATTTTTGTAAATCTATTTGGTTGATTTACAATAATCCATTTATTTGATTTTGAAATATAATTATTTAATTTTAAAATTCACTTCTCTGATTTTAAAATCAATGAATTCATTAGAATTTCTAAATATGAGAAATCCATTAAAATGCAAGAACCAATAACCCCCACTAAATCTAGATATATATGTTATTATTATACAACGATCTAAGTGCATACATCCTTTTTTTTTTTTTGGATAAAGGATATTCAATTAAAATGCAAAATAACTAATACAATGATATGACCTTCTTGGGTCATACAGATGATAGAGTAGCTTAAAGAAATGAGAGATTAAGTATACACGTCTAGCTGCAAAAACACACACAATGAAACATAGAACCAAAAGAGAAAGAGAATAACGGGTGAAGATATTCCATGAGAAATTACTTGTGACCACCTCGTCCTCCTCGACCACGTCTTCCGCGACTACTAACAATACTCCTCGACATGCATATACTTAGCCACGAACATATAAATGATCCGAAACTCATACATCATCGATCCAGTTAACATGCACGGATCGGAATTGCATTTTCTTTATAGTGAAAATTTCATAAAGTGCTACCATACGCAGATCCGGTCTTTAGACATGGTCGTTAATGGACATAGTCGTTAATGGACATGGATGTTAATGGACATGGACACAATTTGTCCACAATTAAAATAGACACTATTGGACGGGTCTAAATGGACGTGGACAGCCCATTTTGACAGCCCTAAGGCTAGGCCATGGTCTTGGACCACATTTTTTTTAGTTTTTGATAGACCACAAAAATAGTTTTAAGTTAATAAATTATAAAATTTTAATTTTTAAATTTGAAACCCATTTTTAATAAAGCCACAAATATTTTTTTTACATTTTACAAAAGGACACATTTTTTTTTCTTATCTCGGAACACCATTTTTGTTGGGACGAACCTGACCATATGAATACTTACATAAAACCTAAACTCTGAGTCTCTGATCATTACAATAACAATGCAAAATCTAAAAAAGAAGATAAATAAAAATCGATAAAATCATTGGGCCTAAGGTCATAAATATAGGCCTAACTACAGGTTTAACTGTGGGCTCTGATGCAAAGCCCATTAGTTTTATCCTGAATTCTGAATTCTCTTGAGCTTTCATCCTGGTTGATTGATCTTTTCGAAACCCTGATTGTGAAATTATTCTTGTTTCTGGTTTCTGAAATTTTTGTTTCCTTCTTTCCATGGCGCTTCATGGGTCTGGATTTTTATGCAAAGTAAGCTAGAATTTCTCTCGTTGAAAGATAATTCGTCTGATTCTGAAGCTCCTTTGTGCATACATTTCGTATTTATTCTTGGGATTCAGTCAATTTATAAGAAGAAAACATTAAGATTAGATGATTTATGTTCATGTGCAGAGTTATGATCTTGTTTGGTGTTATAATTCGTAGGGATTAGGACTTATACTAAGATTAAACCCTAGAGGAAATTCGGATATGCTTGTTTTCGATCATAAAGTGTTTGAAATTCAACCCGGAGATGCAGTGTTTATAAGCGTCGTCTTCAAGATCCGAACTTGTTGTTACTGAGTATCTTTTATGAATTTTCGTTTCATTGGTTCTCTAAATCTCCTGCTGTGCTAATCTCGCTTCGAACCTTTTACTCCCTGATAGGTCTCAAACACAGTAGAGATCACTTCTCTGTTTGGTGGTTCGACGAGGCTGCTTCACTTGCCTAAGTCTTATCCGATTCACTGCAACATGGTTTCAGTCAGCAATACAATCGGGTTGGGTCCTCTCAAGCTCCATAACAAAGAACCGTGTGAGTTCTTACTCTTACAAGCTGTGGTCAACTTGATTTTTAATTCGAGAAGGTCTCGTTTTAGGTAAGACCCAGTTCTTAGTCTTGGTTCTGTTTACTGTTAATCAGGCTCTCGTCTAAGGCCATGTCGAGTCAAACGCGAAGACAATAGCCAAACCGCAGATGTTGAAATATCAGTGGATGAGAACACGTTGAAGCAAGATCTCAAGACTGCGATCCAAGAAGAAAACTACGTGGAGGCAGCTAAAATCAGGGATAAACTAAAAGAGCTTCAAGAAGACAACAAAGCCTCTGTTTTATCAGCCAATGCTGGGTTCTACCAATCTTTTAGAAACGGGGACTTAGCGGCGATGCAATTGCTGTGGTCAAAATCCGGAAACCCGTGCTGCGTCCATCCTGGAGCCAAAGGCATAACTGGGTATGAATACGTGATGGAAAGCTGGGAGCTTGTGTGGATGAACTATGAGTTTCCGTTACAGATTGAGCTGAAAGATGTTGAGGTTCATGTCCGAGGCGAAGTAGGTTATGTAACGTGCATGGAGTTTGTGAAGACGAAAGAGAGTAGTAGTTGGGGAGCTCAGTTTGTGTCGAATGTGTTTGAACGGATCGATGGGAAATGGTTTATATGCATTCACCATGCTTCTTCTGTTGATATTTGATCCAAGAACCAAAGAAACGGTACACAATTTCGGAACTCGTTTTTGGTCTTTTTGCGTTTGGAGGTTGGCAGGTTGCGGTGGGATATATATTGGCGGTTGCGTAAGGGCGATGAAAGACTGTTCCGTTTTTATTTTTGCGCGGTTGGTAATTGGGACCAATACATTAGAGGGAAACAAGATGCATAAGTTCTCACGTTTGGTGTTGTGTTTGTACTTTGTAGTACTCTGTATGAATTCTACTTATTTGTAGGCGCAACACTTTTTTATCAAGTTCAATTAATTTCCTTGAAATCCATTTAGTTGAACCATGTACAGTTATCCCTTAACCAGAACATAACCAGGAAATCGGTTGAGATATATTCCTTGTGATTAACCGATTCACCCACCATACCATCAATGTAATCTTGAATGAATCGTTTCCATTATAGATCGCCCAACGGTTGAGTTGTATTGTATAGTCACAAATTTTTTTGCACGATTCTAGTTTTTTTAGACGACGTAGAGAATCATATTGTCTAATCTATTTTTATGCTTATAGGTACCTATTTCCATTCTATAAAGTTGATATTTGTTTTCTGCATCATTTTGAATTCTTTTAGACTATATATACAATGCTATTTTTCTTCATGTTTTAATTGAAGGTATGAAGATGTAACTTCGCATATATAGCCAGCCCCGGCCCAAACATTTTACAGTTCCTAGGGCGAGATACAAAAAAGGGTCCTTAAAATAAAAAAAATCATAAAAAACTAAAAAAATGGGCCCCTTAGATTTGTCCCTTAGATCTATAAAAACTTTTTAAAAATTGTCTATAAAAACCTAAAAAAATGGACCCCTTAGATTTATAAAAACCTAAAAAAATGGACTCCTAAAAAAATGAGCCCCTTAGATCTATAAAAAAATGCTCATCCAACGAGATTTGGGTAAACAAATCATAAAAAAAAAATATATATGGGCTTTTTAGATTTTGGGTCCATGGGCGGTCGCACCTCTGCCCTACCTACTTGGGCCGGGCATGTATATAGCGAATTCTCCAAAGAGATAGTTTTGTTATACCCAAAGCCTTTTTGATCTTGTCAAATCAGGTAGACATTGAGAAATGAAAAAAAAAAAAAACACTTTTATTCTAACCAAGACCTCATGAAGATTGCTCAATCACAAACTAAAACAGAAGAGAGAAACATTGAAAGTTTGAAACGAAACCAAATCCTCCAAATATAGCTCAAAGCACGTCCCTCTTGATCATGGATGCCGGCTGTGTGCCAAGTCCAATGAAAAAGTCCTATGATCCCCAAATTTTACTGACTTAATATATATGAATATTTGGCCTTTAAATTGCAAAAAAAAAAAATCTATTAAATTGTCTTAGGGAAAATTTTAATAGATTTTTTTTTTTTTTTTTGTAATTTAGGAGCCAAATATTCATATCTACATATTTATTAAGTAAGTAAAATTTGGGAACCATAAGTCTATGTTTCATTGAGTTTGACCCAGAGCCGGCCCTGCAACTAAGCCCGTTTAATCAGTTTTTTTTTAGTGTTGTACTATATAGATCCAGATCGTGTTTTTGATTAAATATTAATAGATAAGTGGATATATATCGACGTGATTCGGAGGTGTTTTTTTTTTTTTGTTACGAGTGACCCAACTACTATTGTTTAGTAAAAATAGTTATATCCGGCCGACTAATCAACCTATACTAAACCGCATCTTCAAACTTCCAAGCTTTAGTCGATCCGAAGCCAAACCAGCCACAATGATCATTCGATCGAGACATTATACAGCTTCTCTGATCCTAGGCCGTCTAGTCACGAATGTCCTCACCATTGATCACACTTCTTAGATTCATAATTTTATCTCGATACACTATTATTTTTAGTGAGAACTTGATAAAAAAAAATAATACTCCTCATCAAGTTCTCACTATTATTTTTTTATCATTTGACCAAAAGACCAAATTTAATTATATATAGGATGATTCATCGCATGATCTATCTCGCTGTGTTATTTTTTGTTTGGTTAATTATTTTTATATATAGGATGATTCATCGCATGATCTATATCGCTGTATTAATATTGATTTACTTTTTAAGAATTCGGAACATATAATATCGCGCGTGTCTAACGTGCAACATCTATTAACATGTGTCTTTGAATAAAATCGTTGTGTAACTCCAAAACAAATAGCTTTCATATTAACATGTGTCTTTGAATAAAATCGTTGTGTAATATGTGGCCCTTGAAGACAATTTAATATTTAGACCACATAGAACGTGGTAGTATGTACCTGCTTCTAATAATTAAGGCCGAGTTTTGTGTACTCAAATAATAGACGGTGACCTTATTTGTTTACAAAATTTGAAAGCATATAACATCTCTCATGTTTAACGAGCCCCACTATTAAATAAGTAGTCTTAATTAAATGAGTCGTTCTGTTACTTTAAAAAAAAAAGGGCTTATTTGTTAGATAACCAAAATTTTGGGCTTCCATTTTCACTCGTTTTTAAAGGTTTTTTATACCAAATATTTCTAGATCTTGCATATTAACAAAAAGTAGTGTCAATTTGAGTGTATCCAAACTTGAAAACAGACAAAATCGATTAACATAAATCGCCGATTTGTCTCATAAATCAGTCAAGACGAAAATAAATCAGGAATCCGTCTAACTTTGCCACCCAAAATGAAATCGCGGCGACTCTCTTCCGCCCACCACCTAAACGTCCGATTAATCGGAAAAATCGTCGACTTTTAGAACAAGGTCTGAAGATAATTGAACGGAGAAGTAAATGCAGCTCATCGCCGGCAATGGAGAAGGAGGGCGACAATAGATTCTCCGGTGGAGAAAAACTTTGAAGTGCAACACTCCATCTTATTGCATCCATAGGAGTAGATTTAGAACGGCACATGATCTCCATTGTAATCTAGCTTATTTATTTCCCACAATTTGGAACATATAATATTGCACGTGGAACATATAATATTACGCGTGGAATATTTAATATTAAAATGTTACTTTAATACCTGCTTCTAATTAATAAGGCCCAATTTTTCAGACTGCAATAATAGACGATGACTTCAGTTGTTTTCAAATTAGAAAGCATATAAATATTTCTGGTCTTTTAACGAACAACATTATTATTACTTCTTTTGTTTCACAAAAAAATGTCATTCTATTAATTCTATTTTACTTTTGGTTAATACACTAAATATATTTTTCTTTCTAATAAACAAATAAAGTCGCCATCTGTTATTGCCTAATGGATCGAGTAAAACAAATTGGGTTTTATTATCAACTTTTTCTAAAAACTAATTTTGTTATTAATGAAGGATAAATAGTGATAATACTCTAGAGATAACATGTTATTGAAAAAATCACTTTTCTCATAATAACCAAACGAAAAGCATAAAATCGTCCATTGAGACTCTTTATTATAATCAAAGCCTTCGTGATCTTGTCAAACCACGTACGTGGACACTGAGAAAGGAAAAATAAAACATTTTTATTCTAGCCAAGATGACCTAATCAGTCTTGGTCGATTACAACAAAAACATAAGAAGGAAACACCGAAACAGAAAACCAAATCCTCAAGATATAGCTCAAAGCTCCTCCCTCTTGATCACAGATGGACGAACACCTTGACTTAGGAAGTCTTTGTAATACTTGCCCGATTCTTTCTCATAACGTGTGAGGTTATTTTTGAAATCAATGTAATATAGTCCAAATCTGTTCTTATAACCATCTTGCCACTCGAAATTATCCAACAATGACCATACAAAGTATCCTGTGACATTCACTTTGTCGATGCTGCATATATTACACAAATGTTTTTATTAGATTCTCCAATACAATTGCTAGTCTATCATATATAAAAAAAAAGAGATATGACTTACCAAATAGCTTCTTGCATACTCAAAAGATGCCTCTGAAGATAATATTTCCTATTATGATCAGCTGTACCAACTGCAATTGAATCTGATGCCCCAAGTTCTTCTCCATATCCTAAAAAACAACATCAAGATCAATATATTAAATATTTATTCTAAAAACAAAAAAAAACTAGCTAGCAAAAATAATAAAACCTCTAGTTACCGTTTTCCATGATCATAATTTCCGGGTTTGCGTACTTATCCTTGATGTATTTCAAAAGACTTCTAAAGCCTCTCGAGTAAACGTTCAATGCAGCGGTCAAAGGCTGAAATACGATATAGGTGAAAATGTTACGTCATAGACAAAAGTATCATAATTTCAGATTGCTATAAGTTTTAATTAAATGCGTACCTTGCTACCAATGGAGAAATTTAGCGCACTCCTGGCTGAAAAGAAGATATATTTTGATTTGTTGGCATCGGTTTCTTGGTTCGTTTTCAAGTAAGAGGAAACAAAGAAAACTTACTTTCCCAGTTAATAAGAGAATCTTGCATCCATCTTGGTTTAGAATGATCTGGTTTCTCCAAATGGTTTGAAAACACTGAAGTATAATAGTTGAGCCCAACGAAATCGGTCGAGTCTTTCAATTTTGCTTTCTGCTCAGTAGTAAACGTAGGCAGTCTATGTCCAACAATGTCTTTCATGATCTGTGGATAATCTCCATACGTAGTTGTGTCTAGATGCCTACAATTTTTTTTTATAAAAAATTCAAATATTATATACTATATAAAATTACAAGATACATATTTATAATACTTGATATTAGTATATTAACTACTTACCATCCCAAAATAAAGTCAAGTGCACGGTTAATGGACGCACCGTCTTGTGAATCAGCAAGGTCGTGTGGTTCGAACCAAGCCGGACTATGTGCGATTCCGATTTTTCCACCCTTACACTGTGGCCATAATTAAACATAACACAAAACAAACATTTTTTCAGATCTGAAAGACGATAATTAAAATATGATATATATGGCCTTGTTAGTACCTTTTCGCATTGTCGGAAAGCTTCAACGGCTTCTCCGTGAGAGTTAAGGAGATTGTGAGTGACGAGGTAAGCCTCGTATCCTGATCGTCCCTCTTGACATGCTTCTTTGACGTACTTAGAGCAACGTCCTGGTGCCTTCTTGCCTACATCATAACCGGCGTGAGAGAAAACCCATGGCTCGTTAAAAGTGATCCAATGTTTCACTTTTCCACCATATTCTTGGAAAACAAAATCTGCATATTCCCGGAAATCTTTCCTGCATTTTTGCAAAAAGAGATTAAATGAATTTATCACGGATAAATTATGCCAAGAGTTTTTGGCCCCTCAAACCACTGGACAATCATCACCCGGACAGATGTATAGTGATTTTATATACATTGAAAATATGGGAGTTGTTTTACGAAAAAAAAGAAACTTACACAATCCTTTGGCTTAAAAAGCCACCATATTCGTCTTCTAGATCTTGTGGAGTGTCCCAGTGATAAACAGTCACGAACGGAATTATATCTTATCACAATATTAAATAAAAAAAAAGTTTTAGAAAATATAATTAACGGTAACAGTAATTAATTTATATGTTTATATATGTATATATACACATTAAAATATATAACCATTTCTAAGGAGCTCGTCGATTACGTCGTGGTAAAATTGCACACCAGCTTGGCTTATTCCTTTCTCCTTTCTCCCATCTGATAAAATATTGTTTTGTTTCATTAATATTTTTTTTTAAGCGAACTATTTTATTTATTTTGAAAACCATTACACGCCATATTTCAACAATCTCGATTAAATATTTCAACAATCATATACATTGAAAAACACCAATCTCGATTGAAAAAGTAAATCAAATTAGTGATTGAATAGATAGATCATTGTGTATATTGATCTTTAACACGTATACTCACGAGGAAATATTCTTGGCCAAGCGATAGACATTCTGAAGGCGTCTGTGTTTAGATTCTTCATTAGTTGGATATCTTCCTATAAACATTTTTTCAAACGAGACAAATGATCAACATCTAATATGAATCAATGGGCTATTAAATAGAATAATTGGATATAGAATAATTGGGAATATTGATAAGTTACTTGATATTATACGTTGATGATTTTTTTTTTAATCTATACTAAATTATTTACCTTATAACGATGAAAGAAATCAACGGCTACATCGCCGTTATCGTTGTTGCATCTAGCTGTAATTCAAATTTAATGAAGAAAATCAATGATTTTCGATATTATTAGTGAAAGAATAACCGTAACACACAATTAAAAGATAAGAAACGTAGAGACACTCACCTGGATATCTCTTACAGTAGATATCCCATAAGGCCGGTCCACGACAAGTTTCATTCACTGCACCTTCAACCTAATATTATAACGTCGGAAATAGTTGATGGGTTTATGAATTGATATATAAAATATAAGGTGAATTCGCTATTTAAATATATTTAAAGGGATATTAAGTAAAGTAAGCACCATGATAATAAAATTACTAGTTAACTAGCAAAAGATCAAAATACTCTTATTGAGTTGACAATGTTATGTTTATTCTATAGTTTTTTATTCTTTAATATTCTGTGAAACGCGATTTTACTATTCCGTCTATATGAACCTTACTATCTAAATGTTAACTAACTATATATGTCTGAAATAACTTATGAGCATTTATAATAATAAATGTCAGGAAATGTTTATAACAACTTATATTAATTATACCTGATACGCTGCAGTCGCCGTGCCAAATAAAAAACCTTCAGGGTAACTTGCCCGACTTAGTTTGGTCGACGGCGGACAAACAGGTCCATCGGCTGTTGTCGGAGAGACAATGATGGTTAGGAGCAAAAGTAGCCCAATCAGAGGAAGCTTATGCAAAGCCATTTTTGGTTTTGAGTTGTTGTATTCTTCAAGAGTGTGTTTGGGATTATTTTACAATCAAGTGGAGTTCTTTATATAGCGATTTGATTCACTGATTGATCTTTAATTATATTTTATTTTGTTCTACCATGCCAACCACCACCAGGCCTCGTGGGTCATTTTTTTATTTTTTTATTTTCCACTTTATTGACCCATATGGTGTTTTCGACCAAATCTTAATATATAATTTGATATTTACGTTATCTTGTTGCTATTTTCTTCCTTTTTTCCACTAAAATATTAGTGCATAATTGGATATAGGATGATTAATGCGTTATTATAGTATTTTCTTTTCTCGAAATGCGAAACATATAAAATATTCCGCGTGTGCCACGAGCAGCTTATATTAAAATGTGACTTAATAAGTCGCTGTGTAACACCAATAAATAAAAAGCTTTCTTATATTGCAATACTAATAAGTATTTGTCTTGCGAAACGAATATGGCGAGATTAAATATTATTTTTGTAAATATTCAATAAATTAATTTGTTATTTCATGATTAAATATTTTGAACTTAGTTCCATCCAGATTTCACTTTTCAGTTTATAAGTAATAATATTCACAATCAAATCTAGGATCTGTTTCATAATATAAAATATTTTAACTAAAAATGTGAAGATTAAAAAATTTAGTTTTCTTCAAAACTTATTATTTAATATATAAATTTTAAATAATTCAGCTAATCATGAAAGATATAAAATATAATTAGTTATATAGTATCCAATAAATATAAAATTTGTATAGGGATATAAAAATATTTTATAGTATGAAACAAAAAAGCCTCTAAAACATGTTATATTATGAAAGATGGAGTATATATTATTATATAAAGTTAGATACGCTCAACATAAACATGACACGTAAGATAATTCTAATTTACCAGATCATGATATATATTATTGTTAATTAAGATCGTGATATGTGATATAAATTGTTTTATTAGTTAGAATTTTTTACTGAAGAAAATATAACATAAAAAGAAAATAAAAAAGAATTATTTTTTTGTTTTTAAAGAAACTGTAAAATAGTAAAATAAGACATTTTCTTCCACATCATTTTTCAAATACTCCTTTAGTCATTTTAGTAAACTATAAACTTCGTTTTAGATGCAATTTTTCTTCAGGTTTTGAATGTAGAAAAAGGAACCATTTCATTATAACCATAGCCTTCTAGATCTTGCAAATCATGTAGACATAATGAAAAAGAAATTCTATTATTCAAACCAAGACCTCATCAATCTTGGTCAATCATAAACGAAAACATAAGAAAGAAAAACCAAATCCTCAAGATATAGCTCAAAGCTCATCCCTCTTGATTGCAGATGGACGAACACCTTGACTTAGGAAATCTTTGTAAAACTTGCCCGATTCTTTCTCATAACGTGTGAGGTTATTTTTGAAATCAATGTAATATAGTCCAAATCTGTTCTTATAACCATCTTGCCACTCGAAGTTATCCAACAATGACCATACAAAGTATCCTGTGACATTCACTTTGTCGATGCTGCATATATTACACAAATTTTTTTTATTAATTTTCCGATACAATTTGCTAGTCTATCATATAAAAAAGAAACAAGACTCACCAGATAGCTTCTTGCATACTTAAAAGATGCCTCTGAAGATAATATTTCCTGTTATGATCAGCAGTACCAACTGCAATCGAATCTGTGGCTCCAAGTTCTTCTCCATATCCTAAAAAAGAACATCATGATCAATATTTTTAATAATTGATTCTCAAACAAAATGAACAAAAATAGAGTTAACAAAAATAATAGAATCTCTCTAGTTACCATTTTCCATGATCATAATTTCCGGGTTTGCGTATTTATCCTTGATGTACTTCAAAAGACTTCTAAAGCCTCTCGCGTAAACGGGCAGTGCAGCGGTGAAAGGCTGAAATACGTCAAAGGCGAATAATGTTACGTCGTCATAGACAAAATTATAATCAATATTTATCTAAAAAATATATATTCAGATTGCTATTAGACTAATTAAATGCATACCTTGCTACCAATGGAGTAATTTTGCGCATTCTTAGCTGAAAAGAAGATGTATTTTGATTAGTAACAAAGACAAACCTTTTCTCTTTGATTTGTTGTCATCGGTTTTCTTGGTTCGGTTTCAAGTATAAGGGCAAAAAAAAAGAGCAAAAAAAAAAAAAAACTTACATTCCCAGTTAATAAGAGAATCTTGCATCCATCTAGGTTTAGAATAATCTGGCTTCTCCAAATGGTTTGAAAACACTGAAGTATAATAGTTGAGCCCAACGAAATCGGTCGAGTCTTTCAGTTTTGCTTTCTGCTCAGTAGTAAATTTAGGCAGTCTATGTCCAACAATGTCTTTCATGATCTGTGGATAATCTCCATACGTAGTTGTGTCTAGATGCCTACAAATTTTTTTTTTTAAATCAAATATTATATACTATTTAAAATTACAGGATACATATTTATAGTACTTGATATTAGGATATTAATTACTTACCATCCCAAAATAAAGTCAAGTGCACGGTTAATGGACGCACCGTCTTGTGAATCAGCAAGGTCATGTGGTTCGAACCAAGCCGGACTATGTGCGATTCCGATTTTCCCACCTTTACACTGTGGCCATAAACATATCACAAAACAAATAATTTTTCACATCCGAAATACGATTGTTTATTATGATATATATATGAAATACCTTTTCGCATTTGCGGAAAGCATCAACGGCTTCTCCGTGAGAGTTAAGGAGATTGTGAGTGACGAGGTAAGCCTCGTATCCTGATCGTCCCTCTTGACATTCTTCTTTGACGTACTTAGAGCAACGTCCTGGTGCTTTCTTGCCTACATCATAACCGGCGTGCGAGAAAACCCATGGCTCGTTAAAAGTGATCCAATGTTTCACTTTTCCACCATATTCTTGGAAAACAAAATTTGCATATTCCCGGAAATCTTTCCTGCATTTTTTGCATAAGGATATTCAAAAAATGTATCACGTTGTATAGTGGTCCTTTTACCCAAAAAGAAAAACTTACACAATCCTTTCGCTTAAAAAGCCACCATATTCGTCTTCTAGATCTTGTGGAGTGTCCCAGTGAAAAACAGTCACGAACGGAGTTATACCTTATCACAATATTAAATAGAATTTTTTAGAGAATATAATAACGGTAACAATTGTATGTATATATTTTAGTTAATTAATTAATATATTTATATATATGTGTGCATTGAAAAATATATAACCATTTTTAAGGAGCTCGTCGATGAGGTCGTGGTAAAATTGCACACCAGCTTGACTCACTCCTTTCTCCATCCTCCCATCTGATAAAATATTGTTTTGCTCCATTAATATTTCAACAATCATATACATTTAAAAACACCAATCTCGATTAAAAGTAAATAAGGTTAGCTAGTGACTGAATAGATAGATATGTGTATATCCATCCTTATCACATATACTCACGAGGAAATATTCTTGGCCATGCGATAGACATTCTGAAAGCGTCTGTGTTTAGATTCTTCATTAGTTGTATATCTTCCTAAAAACATTTTTTTCATACGAGAAAAATTATCAACACAAGTATGGATCAAAGGACTAATCAATAGAATAATAGGAAATATTTACTAGATGTATGTGATAATTATTTTCTTCAGTCTATACTAATTTATTTACCTTATAACGATGGAAGAAATCAACAGCCACATCGCCGTTATCGTTATTGCACCTAGCTGTAAATTGTAATTCAAAATTATAGAGAAAATAAATAATGATTATCGATATTTATTAATTAAAGAAAAGAATAATCTTATGCACATTTAAGAGATAAGAAAGGAACTATAAAGACACTCACCTGGATATCTCTTACAGTAGATATCCCATAAGGCAGGTCCACGACAAGTTTCATTCACTGCACCTTCAACCTATAATGATATAACAAATAGTTTATGGATTTAGAAAATGATATAAAATAATGTTTAACTCGTTATATACAATATTTTTAAAGGGATATTAAGTAAATATCTTGATAAAACTTTTACTAGATGACTAGCAAAGAAAACAAAAAGAAAATAAAAATACCCTTACTTTGGTGAAAATGTTACGTTTGTGCAATAGTTTCATACTCTATATTTTTGACGTATCGAATATAGAATAGGTTTTGAAAATATAATATATACATGAAACGCTATTATTTTACTATTTTATTTTTTTCGTCAACTTTACTATTGTATTATATATCTATATAGTTTTCTATTATATACTTCGAGTGTTATTTTAATACTTTATTTTTGTTTTATAAAAAGTGTTATTGTATTTTCAATGTAAAATATTAAACAAAAAATCTAATTTTAATCTTATTAGTTTAGTATATTAATTGAAAAGAAAAAATTAATTAGTGTATTAATAAAAGATAATATAAATTTTTTAATAATTTTTTTATTATATGTAAAATGTGTTAAAATGACACTACATATTATTATAAAACAAAGGGAATAATATTCTATGAAACTAGATTTTGAAAATAATAAATGAGGATTTAAATATTTCGTCTATATATATGAATCTTAATTACTATCTAAATGTTAACAGATTATTTATGGACATCTACTTTTATAAATATCAGGTATAAATATCAGGAAATGTTTATAAGAACTTATATTACACCTGATACGCTGCAGTAGCCGTGCCAAATAGAAAACCTTCAGGGAAACTTGCCCGGCTTAGTTTGGTCGTCGGCGGGCAAACAGGTCCATCGGCTGTTGCCGGAGAGACAATGATGGTTAGGAGCAAAAACAGCCCCATGAGAGGAAACTTTTGCAAAGCCATTTTTTAGTTTTATATTATTTCTTATGTTTTCGTCAAGAGAAAAATGGTGTTGGATGGTCTTTATACATCTAAGTGGAGCTCTTATATAGAGATTATGATTTACTAACTAACCTCTCATCTACATTTTTTTTAATATGCCAACCAGGCTTTGTTAACCATTTTTTAATTTTAAACTTTATAGATTTTGATCGTGCTTCGATCAAATCTCAATTGCCACATACTATTACTAGATGATGACATTACCACATGCATGAATTTTTAATACGCAAAAACAATTGATTATCAAGTAATTAAATTGATGATATTTTGTTATAAATAATAGAAAATTTGATTTAATTATATTGTATGTAAAGGAGATAACATAGTACGTGTTTAACACATATACTGAAACGCTTAATTGATTATATAAAACTACTAACTATAGTGATTTGTTTTACGGTAAAGTATTTGCAAAAGTCAATTTTATTTTTGTTAATTCAATAACAAGCAATTAATTACTATTCAAAATTCTATATAGGGATTTTTAAAATATAATAAAACATTACATGTATTTTTATTTATAAATTAATACTTGTGAAATAAATAAAATGATAAATATTATAAACTAATATATAGAAGATATATAGATGATATGTAGAGATTTAAGTGACATATGATGTAATTTTTTACAAATTTAAAAGTGTTGTAAATTTCTAATTGTCAATTAGTAGCTAGATAGCAGAAGTTTAGTAAAATTATTTATATAGGATAATTCATGGATTGATGATATCTATCGTTGCATTATTATAAATTTTGAAATTTGGAACATATAATATTCCGCGTGTCCAACGAGCAACATATTAAAATGTGACTTTGAATAGAATAAGTCGTGTTGTTAGTTGCACGAAAAAAAAAATAATAATAATAATAAGTCGCTGTGTAAGTCCAATAAAGGTGAAGCTTTTTTAAGATCAATTTAATATTTAGCTGATCACGTAGAATATGCTTCTAATAATGCCGAATTTTTTATACTCTGTCAATAATAGACGATGTCTTCATTTGTTTTCAAATTTGAAAGCATATAATATTTATCGTGTTTAACGAGCAACAATATCAAATTGTAATATTGAATGAATCGTTTTTGGATCTCTAAAACTAGGACAATGAAACCTCAGCTCCATCTATTGTAATATACTAATTATTACTGTGATAGTATATATTAATTTTATTAATTATTAAGCACATAAACTAGTTAAGAATATATACATTTTCTGTAAATTACAAATGATTTAAATTTGAATAAATGGTGCATTATAGTTTCACTTTTAATATTATTTTAAAATTTTATTTATTATGAATACTATCGCCTCGAGCAAAATTTTTTTTTTCTTCTTATAATTTTTTTTTATTTAAAATGCATGAAAAAATAAAATACACAACTATACAAGGGATATCATATGCCCTGTTTTTGATTATACTCAGCTCAATTACAAATTTACAATACATACTCTATTTGTTTTACAAAAAATGTCATTTTAGATTTCTAATGTAATTTTCAGATAGAGGTCTTATTCAACTTTTCACCCAATTTTTTTTTTTTTTTAATTTTTAAATAATCAAAAAAAATTATTTGTGTGAAATATGTTAAAACGACACATTTTATAAAAAGGAAAAAGTAATCTAGAAACAAAATCTTGAACCAGCCCATGCAAATCAAATATGGGGAAACCCTAATCAATGGGAGAGAGGAAATTAGGCGGTCCGTACCTAACCATTTTCTCTATTCCAATCAATGGGAGAGAGGATGCAAGGATCTTAATTATTCGATATATATGGTCCTTGAGGCTCTGTTTCTGATGGTTGATGAGTTTAAAAGCTTCAGGATTTGGTCTACCGTTTTGAATATATCCAGTCCATATGAGGTAGATCGAACTCTGCCAAAGCCAGCAACCTATTTTACTCTTATATGCTTTTAAAATTAAAGCATCAATCCATGTCAAAATACTTGAACCTGGACTTATATATGTCCACTTATTAATTTATCGAATGGTAGGCTCTTTAAAAAAAAGTAAACCTATTATGAGTAGCGAATTTTTCGACGAACCAAATATACTTACGATTTGGATTGTCCTTTGGATCTACTAATTTTTTTTTTTTTTTTTGACTAATGGATCTACCAAAACTTCAGTGTCGTTTTAAGTGGAAGATCCAAATGAAAATCCAAATCGTAAGTATCTTTAAGCGCTACAAAGTCAAATAAAACCTCCTCGAAGTTCTAAAATGATGTTTATGAGAAAATATAGGTCTTTCTCATGTCTTTGACTAACTTTATGACGCTTATAATATAAGTATATATATATATATATATATATATATATATATGTAGCTTAATTTACGCGTGATCACATGACATGAGAGAGAACATAAGCTTTGCAACTAGTTGCATGATTTTCAAAGAATAAGATAAATAAATCACTTTCAAACATAAAAATAAAATAAAAAAACATCATCCAATACGATAAACATGTAAACTCTTTAAGAAAGTTATGATGTTCAAAATTTCTAAGGTGATGAGACTGATGATGACTCGTAGTCTCGTACCTAAACCCTATTCTTTTTATGAGTAATGTTATTCAAACAAAAAACAAAAAAAAATTGACGTTCGAAAACATAAAACGGATTTTCAAGATGAAAAACATAGCATTTGTCAATATTAGAATGGGTGTTTTGCAAGTTTTAGCATTTTTTAAATTTTATATAGTTTTTTAACACTTGATTTACTGTTCATAATTTCTTAATACTTTTGTTACTATTAATAATAATTTAGCCTCAGTACGGCATGTACGTTTATGAACGGCATACATGTAGACAGAGGAAAGGGTTTCGTCATTTATAAGTTAAAAGAAAAAATAAAAAAAAAGAAGAACAAAATTAAGTGATAAAATTGTAAGAAAAAATTAAATAAATGTTAATCTATACAAAATATGTCCATTAGAATTAGAGAAGCAAGGAGTATAGAAAGAAACTAATCTTTGTGGTGTAAGTAAGGGAAGATGTAAGTCATTGGGCCTAAGTCAAGACATGAAGAAGTCGGCCTAAACATCTGAATCCGAAGGCCCAACTGAAATGCCCATTAAATAGCAGCTGAATAAGATAAGCTTCTCTGTATGCACAACATCCGTACCAGAGAAAGACGTTATGAAGAAGAAGGAGACGTTCATGGACAAAAACATATTTGAATCCCTAAATTCATTGAACATAGACTAATTACCTTTACAGCTTTCTAATGTGGATAAGGATGAACACAATTCTCTGTTTTGTTCTATCATATTGTAATTGCTCTGTTTTGACCATTGAAAAATAAAATCACAAATTTCAGAAATCCATCGTTTTTCTCTATTTCTCTCAAGTGGTACGACCTATATTTTATATATCATTTCCTAACCCATCAATTATTAGAGAAAACACATTTATCAAGAAAAAAATTATTAGAGAAAAAAAAATTAAGGGTGCAAATAGCTACTATTAAAAGACCAGGTTCATCCCTAAGAGGAATGAGTCCGGAACTGAATTACAAACGTGTGAAATGATTACTATTTTAGAGGAACAAAATTGAAGGAATTAGTGTATTCCTCTATAATTTTTCAAAATTTGACCATTTATCATGTTTTTTTTTTTGTTGAAATTTCTCTCCCATTAGGGTAAATAACTAATAAGGGAACGAAATAAAAATTCATTTGAAAATAATTCCTTCTCAGAATAGTAGAACACGAAATTCTTCTCAGCTGCTATTTTTCCTCTCGTTTTTATTCTACTCATTTTCATTCATCTTATTCCTCCTATTATTAAGTGCAACCATTAATTAATTTGTCACCCTAAAAGTAAAACAAAAGAGGTGCTAATCTCACTGGTACGACCTAGATGAATTCGTTAAAGCATATGAATAAGAGAGAAGTCGTTCGAAGTGAATTCTCTATGTCTAGCTTTTGTCCTCAGAAGTGAAAGCTCCATATATTCTCAGGAAAGTGGCAGCCCAAGCTTCAATCTTTCAGATATAGAAATAGAGGAATAATTTCCTCTACAACTCAGTCAATCCCTCCTCCTTTTATCATTTTCAAGAACATTAATCGTGAAATACGCAACACCATAACATCAAGAAGACATATAAAGCATTTTCGAAAGCTTATGCTACTTTGGCTTCAGTGATTTTGACCAAATAATTACCCAAGTAGACTGTAATCTTGTTTTTTTTTTTTTTTTTGCCAAGATTACTTTATTGTAGGTAATGCTCTTGCAGGGGCGGAGGCAGTAAGGTGAGAGAGGGGTCAGCTGACCCTAGTCATTTAAAAAAAAATCAGTTATATACTTTGAAGAAAAATTAGATTGACCCTAATTTAGAATAATTTTTTACCCCAATACAAAATTAATTTAGATACATAAGACAAAAAAAAATCAAATACATAAAATAAAAGAACCCAAATACTAGAGAGTTAAACTTCAACTAAAATTTTTATCAATATGGCTAAACTACAGTAAAAAGTATAGCCACCTAATATTAGTTATGTTTTTATGAAACACATAAATGATATATATTGAATTCTTAGTGTGTTTAATTTTTTCATTAAAATTTATTTTTTGCCTCCAATAAATAAAAATTCTAGTTCTGCCATTGCTCTCTTGTAATACATTTACTCTTCATTATTCTAATGATATTAACATTCATACCTTTACACTTAACATATCGAGCACCTTGATTCAGTAGACATAATTTTTGTTCTATCTCAAAGATACAAGATAAGTCATCTTGCTTAAACCTAACCATCAGACTATTCCAAACCATTTCAGCAGTAGACGTATAGAGTAAACTAGCACTAATGTTCTTTGCATTAGAATTCAATAACCAGATAAAGACCATGTCGTTACTGAAACTATATTGCTTGTGCTATCAGTTACAACGCGACCAAAATCCGGCGTTCAAATCATCATCCAAAGGTTTAGGAATTGTACAATTTACAAATCCGAGTTAGTCAAGTATTTGTTTTGGGGTATCTAATTCAATTTAATGAACCATATTATATATATGCGCATTTTGTTTCTTCGGTCTTAGTCTCCTAGAGATTTTAAGACCAATGCAGCCGCGTGGCGACATTGGTTAAGTCTTAAGATGTAAATTAGTTTAGGTTAAATGTGAGTATAAATTGGTTAACAAAAAAAGTGTCAGTATAAGTCGTACAAAGAAAATCTGAACGGAGCACTAATTTTACGGTTTAGCCACTACAATATTTTGTCAAGTGTTTGTTGGGGCATCTAATTTAATTTATTGAACCTGGAAAGTAGTGCCAGCTTATTTTCCCACTTAAATGATAGTAACAATACTTAAATGTTAAAAGTACCGTTGTCGTCTTCCTACTTTCAACATTTTTTATATTGAAAGTAGAAATACAATATAAGAAAGTTGACTTTATTTAGACGACGACGGTATTTTTAACATTTTAATTAGGAAAAATTAGGAACAATGCACAAAATTTTAATTAACTCAGCTGAAATTAAAAATTATATTCTTTATAAAATCTCTCGAAAGTGGTAATTTTGTAATAACTAATTAAAATTATGTGCTTCTGGTTCCGACTTTTTCAACCAACCAGATGATGAGATGAACACACTCTTCTTATTTCACTAAAATATGCTCTAATTTTTTGTGGAACCACTCTCCAACTCCATTATAGAAAACGTTTAACAAAGAAGACACGAAAAGAAAAGCAAAGACGACATGCATAGCGCGTGTAGATAATACTTATTCCAAATATAACATTTTTTTATATTATTATCGGAAGATTGTGGACCGAAACCCGTAATTCCTTCAGATTCTGAATCACAATATGTAATATTAGTCTCGTCCCAAGGATTATGTGATATAACATATTCATTTTTCGTAAGCAAGCATCAGTCCTCTTTTTTTTTTGTGGTAAGGTTTCCACGAAAACACATTTTCTTTTATTTAAAATAAATACCGACTAAACAATAAATTAAAAGGGTCTTATAATAAGACTCTCTTATTACGTTTAGTTAGATGTAGGTGTAGCATTTCCAAACTGGGCTTTCAAAAGAGCCATGAACTTCTGCTTAGGCGGCAAGACTTCCTTAATAACATTATTCCCAACGAAATCTTCCGACCAACGTTGAAGTTTTAGAAACTTCTCTGGGGTCATGATCGTCACACCTGAAGCTTCTTGAACGATCCCTAACCAATATCCTATGAAATCAGCCGCTATATCGACAATTCCAATTGTCTCTCCTCCGAAAAATCGTTTATCTCCAAGCTCTTTTTCAAGGAATTCCAAACCCTCATAAGCTTCTTCCACCATTTTTTCTCTTTCGCTCTCTGGTCCCCAAAAAACCTTCCACAATGCTAACATCACCTAAAACCCGCAGAACAATACAAGTTATACCCATCGATGATGACTTGTAATTAGACCATAAGGTCAAAAGTCTTCTGTAAACAGAATATATATACCTGTTTAATTAAACCCAATATAAATCTGAGATATCTAATAGTTTTTTTAGGTATTAAGACCAGCATATATATGTACCTTCTCATCCACATACTTAGCCCAAAAGCGGGCCATGGAACGTTCATAAGGATCTTGAGGCAAAATCGGATAGCCTGTCTTCCACGTATCTTCGATGTATTCCACAATCACCAGAGATTCAGCGATGGATTTTTCACCGTGGATGAGGACAGGGACTTTCTTGTGGATAGGGTTGTACTTGAGAAGCATAGGGCTCTTGTTACCATAAACATCTTCTTCAATGTATTCATAAGGTATGCCCTTAAGTTTAAGGACCATCTCTACTCTTTTGCTAAAAGGACTTCCCCATAACCCCAAAAGCGTAACGTGCTCTTCTTGGTTCATCTGTCCGGTTTAGAAAGATAAAAACTTGGTTTGGTTTTCTTCTTTGTGTGTGTGTGTTCTCTTGATAAATGGTGGCGAGCAGCTATTTATAGTCACTGTGGGTTTGGTTAAGTGCATGTATTAAGAATTATTTGGTCATGATAAATGACGATAAAGTTTGTCAAACTTTTTGACTTTCATGGATGATAGTGTTTGCGCATGTATGTGTTATGATTTAATTATTATAGTATATAATTGTTTATAATGTCACACAAACATATCACCTTTAATATGAAACCATGAACATATTCGTACAAAGTTACCTTTCAAAATTGTAGGTATTGTAATGTTCAAAACAAAAAAGGTGTAGATTGTGCTCCTTATTACATTAAAAATACGTAATTGAAAAAGAAAATCTTTTACAATCATTAATATTAAAGGAAAAAACAATAATTTTATTTACATTATTTTGTGTTACCTTTTTAGATTGGTGATACCGTCAGCTTTTGACGGATTCATTACTTTCATGTTAAGCTTTGTTTAAAATTCTTTACATTTTTGATTAGTTCTTAGTGATTACGTAAGCAATGACCACAGATAGATAGAATTTTCTTTCTATCTGGATTTTGTTTTTAAGAGGCCATCATCTCTAGGCCCAATAGCGATAAATATCAGATGATTGAGCATATATATCAGATGATTTCTTTTTTTTACTTAATTGAGCAAGGCCCAAAGCCTAAAACTAAATTTGATAACCGATTTGAAGAATCCTAATATACCACTAAAGGTATCATCTTTTACTTAAAAATCCCTGAGAAAGGCCCAAAGCCTAAAACTAAATTTGATAACCGATTTTGAACTCACCTACTACCGTAAGCTAATTTTGCCGAAGTTGGCCACTGGCCCACTGTATTGGTTAGATAATATTTTTCTCTCCAAGTTATATAAGCTTTGTTTATTATTTTGTACACATTTTTAATTGTTTGTATTAGAAAAGTTAGTTACATTAGTCAAAAAAAATTTCAAATTTCTAGAAGATTTCAAATTTAGTTTGCTTCAGTCTTGAATCAACACTGTTGATATTGAACTCTTTATATATATCTTTGTTAAGGTTTGTACATAATTATATGCATTGGGGGGAAGCATAATGTTTTAAAAATTCAAATGCTCCAAGTAAATATAAAAAGAAACAAGTACGTACGTAATTGAGCATATATATCAGATGATTTCTTTTTTTTAGTTAGCATTCGCAACAATAAAACTTGAATTTAAATTGAAAAAAAAAAGAAAGACAAATACGAGAAGATTCAAACTCAGCTTAATTATATTACTAACTGCGAAGAAGACAAAAAAAAAAGAAATCAACTTTATAATACAAAAAAAAAAATATTAATGAAAAATTTACAAACATATAAAAAAAAACTATAGACGCAAAAAATAAAAACATTAAAGTAAAACCTTAGGAGTCTCAGTCTCCTTCTCATAATAATTATTGGGTTTGTGTTTCCTCGTGGCCCTTATATAACAAAACACCACCACAAGAAACGTAGTCGCTAAACCGCCGAGAATTACTCCACCGCCGGCGACCGATCTGTCCACCGTTGAATGGTGGTGGCCTCGCCGTACGGTCTCTTCCAAATGTGAAACCTCCGGTGCTTCTGCCTCATCCGCTCTTGGCCAGTCATGCCCACCAAATTTCCTTGCTGCGGGAGGCTCAGCTTCCGATGATGCTGCGGCCATAACCAATGCGTACGTTAGTAAGCAGCATAGGACTATAATTTTTGCAGCCATTTTAGGGTTTGGTTGATTAATATCTCTGTTTTCTTTTCTTCCTTGGCTTACTTACTTGGAGATGATTGTGCTAATGGAGTTATTTATAGGTAGATACTTTCTATTTAAAATTTTCTTAATTTTGTAAGCAAAATTGTTTTATTAATATATATATTAGAGAGATCGTGTGGTGTCATATGGAAATTTCCGAGTGTTTGGTTTCCTGAAAAATCGGGTAGATTACACTTAGAATTTCGTCAGGAAAATGATTTAGTGTAACTTTTTTTAAGAAATAAATTATATATTTTTGTGTTCTTCAATGGAGCTGTCGGGTTGGCCGGAGGAATCATACGGGTGTACACGTGAATTCAAAATTAAAATATTATAGTAAAAATTAACAATTCATTCAAAAAAGTCTACATTGTATTGGTACGTATATATGTCTCAATAGACACACACTCAATCATCAAAACGAATTCATAAAATTTGCTAAAACAATTTTAGAATCTCATCTTATTAATTCCCTTTTTTTATGATCAAATTAGTATTTATGATTTTTTTGAATCGATTCATATATAAAATTTTAAAGTTTTGAAACTAAATTAAAAATTTAGAACTGTAAGGTACAAACCCTTTGAAAATTAACAATTTACACAATACACTATATAAACAAAAACTAGATTTAATTCTATGTAGTTGAGCCTAAAAATAATATTTCAAGAGAAAAATATATATTTCTCCACGTGGCTTTTTATAACCAATCAAAATTCAAGATTGTACGCCATTACATTCAAAACCAGCTCATAGAACTTAATCTAATATAATATGTTTTTTTGTTCGAAAGACTATGTTTAAGATATATACCTTTTCCAAATAAAAAAGGGAAAGTTAAAGTTAAAGAACGGAAGTTTTATGCAATCTTTATTTTAGATTTTTCGCCGAAAATTTTTGGACTAAATTGACCATCTTTATTTAAAATTTTTTTTTTTCCTGAACGATTCTTTATTCATCTTCTTCCCCTTACAGGGACATTTTTTGCTGTTACAACTTGAGATTTGAAACAGCCAAACTTAGGGATTCGAGTGGAGCTGAGTTAAAATTGATTTCAATTTGTAGGAACCTATATTAGATCCCTAGTTACTAATTAAATTAAACCTAGTAAAATTTCTTATATAAGTAAATTAAAGACAGCGAGATCTATGATGTGTTTATATGTTAAGTTTGTCTAAGATGTGTTTTTATTAAAGGAGCAAGTGAAGCTTCTTTGTCTCCAGGCAAAGACGAAGGTGGTCGGAACTAGCTTTGTTATTTTGTTACAACTATGATGTGTTTTTATTATAGGAGTTATTTTGTTTTTTTTTTGTTCGTTTTATTATAAAGATTTCCATTAAATTAAAAGGGGGCAATAGTAGCCCAACTGTTTTGTTACAAAGCCCACTCTATATATAATATAACTGAAATTGAAATAAGCCCAATGACCACAAGAGGAACAAACTTGAACCCTACTATCTAGGAACATCTCCATTGGAGGATTTTAGAGCATCTGGCCACAAAAACATATGCAAAAAGAAAAAAAAATGAAAAATCGATTTTACGCGGTGAACCGCTCCTAAGCTAAGGAGCTCACTCATACGATCTCTTCAACGACGTGGCGCAAGAAGAATGGTCCCGTTTTTTTTTTTCCTTTTTGTCAAGACACTCTGGTTGAGACAGAGGTTTTCTCACAGTTGACATTTCTTTTGGTCTCGCGACCAATTTCTTTTGTAAACGAGAGCTAGGGTTTGGCGACTTGCTTTGCGTGTGAATGATTTTGGGTTTTTCTTGAATCGATTATGTTTTCGTCTTCTGTTTGAGATTCCGATACATAAACGAAGATTGTCTCCTTCCTTCTCTGGTTAGTGAATCCATTTTGTTTTAGATTTTTCGTTTGCGAATTTGGAAAATTATTGTTTGCTTAGATTGAAGTTGATTAGGTTACTGATCCTTTCTGTTTCCATTTCCTTCTTCCTTTATTCGTCTTCTTCTTCCTTGATTAGGTTACTGATCCTTTCTGTTTTAGATTTTTCGTTTGCGATTTAGGGAAATTTTCGTTTGCTTAGATTGAAGTTGTTTTTGTCTTCGTTCTTCCTTTATTCGTCCTTGATTCGTCTTGTTTCTTCCTTGATTAGGTTATGGATCCATACATAGAGAAACAGGCGAGGAGGGATATGAAGAAGATGAAGGAATACACATACATGCTTGGGTTCATAGCCGATGCCCAGTACGGGATTCCGAGACATTGCCCATGTGGGGGAAGAATCATTGACGAGGTCTCTCCAAATCCAAAGTATGTGAGAGATTTTGATACTTTTCCTGGGAGGAAATACTTCACTTGCAACGACTATAAGGTAATGGATTTATATTATATGATCATTCTAGATATGAGCATTGTGGATATGAGCATTCTGGTTTTTGATTATATGAGCATTGTGGATATGAGCATTCTGGTTTTTGATTATATGAGCATTCTGGATTTTGTTTATATGAGCATTCTGGATTTTGTTTATATGCAGGACGATGGCTTGCACTTTCGGCAACCATGGGTGTTTGGTGTCCAGGAAGAGGTTGAGAAAATAACTAAGCAGGTGGAAGATATGGCTGAAGAGATCGCAAAGCTTAAGGAGGCCATGAACCGTCCAAGAGATTAAGGTGAGTTATCTGAACCTTTTGCTTTTGATGATATCAGTCGAATATCAGTATATATTAACTTGTTCAAAACTTAACTAATATTTGATCATATATATTCATCAAAACTTAACTAATATATTCATCAAAACTTAACTAATATTTGAAATTTAACTAATATTTGATCAAAACTTATGATCAAAACTTAACTAATATTTGAACTTAACTAATATTTGATCAAAACTTATGATCAAAACTTATATTGGTAACTTAACTAATTGTTTCTTGTATTGGGGATAGTTACTTGTATTGATAGTATGGACTTGACGTGTTATCAATGCTGGTATTGATTGCTTTAAGAGCTTGACCCGTACTATTAGTTATCCTAACTATTAGTTAAGTTGTTCTAACTATTGAATGCTGACTTGTTATCCTAACTATTAGTTACTTGTATTGGTGATTGTTGATGTGTTATCAATGATTGTTATAGGACTTGTATTAGGATTTGATGTGTTATCAATGCTTGGTAGTTAAGAGTAGGTTAAATAGTTATAGTTCTTTTCATAAATCTCTGTATGATCACTAAAAACACAGTAAACACTTATCAACTTAAACACCTTTCAAAACATTTTCCAACACACAAAATGGATTCAACGAACCCATTTTCTTCAAATTCCCCAGGGTTTGTTAACCTCTTAAACTCCTGATAGTGAACTTTTTACGGTTCGCACAATTAACCCATTGTGCACAATACCACAATCTAATGGTATGTCATTGTAGCACTTTGGGATCGAATCCACAGGGAAATAAGAACGACGCACAGAGAATACGAGACACTTCTTAATCTAAGCTAATCAAATAAAGGTTTTCTAATGATCCTAATCAATTTAAAGACAAGATAATAAATAACCAAGCATATAACAAAGGTAATTAAAAGACTAACAAGTTTTGAACTAAAACGTAACGAAAACGATTTAA
This sequence comes from Eutrema japonicum, assembly GCA_030161315.1. Taxonomy (NCBI): domain Eukaryota; kingdom Viridiplantae; phylum Streptophyta; class Magnoliopsida; order Brassicales; family Brassicaceae; genus Eutrema; species Eutrema japonicum. Next base: position 43,991,886 of record BSQW01000002.1, on the reverse strand, counting down.
ACAAGAATAAGCAAACGAACTTCGGGTAATGGTAATCGACTTGGACATTCTCTAGCTAAACCATGATACTCAAACAATGCTAATCCTTAGGCCTTAGATCACTAATTTAGACTAATCCACTTCCATGAAAATAATCACTTCACTAATCACTTAACTGAGAACAAACTTCCATTTGCAATTAAATGATCAACAAGCATTAATCTCAAGTCTAAATAGCCATTAAACACCCTAGACATCTATTTCCATAGGCTAGGAATGTAAAACACTTGCTAAGTTTGGTTGAGGAATTTCATCGAACACCTTCCGGGCATGAAATTCCTTAAGTTCTAAATCAACTTTGTCAAGGCTAATCTAGCATTAATCACACCTAACAAGTAAGGATTCTTCATAAACTAAGTCGTAAGCATCATGATTTAGCAAGAAAACATCTTAATCTACCATACCCAAAGTTCTAAAGAAACTACTCACAAACCATGATAATCTCAACAAATCCTATGTAGGAGGTGTTTAGATTCATGGTTAGATGATTAGAAATAGATAGATAGATGAAAAGAAATAAGAACTTTCATAAAAACACTAAGAATCTCTTAAAATCTCCAAACTCTCTCTAAGAAGAGTGTTTTTACAAGTTAAAAATGAGATATATCCTCAAACAACAAGGTTTTTGGCCTAAATATCAAAGCAGGTCGTAGGTTGCAGCGGTCTACAGTTGCCCGGTGCAGCTGGCCGCTGTGGATTTCCGGTTTTGCTCCGTTTGCAGGCCAGGCGGACATGCGCTTACTAAAGTTGTCGTATCTCTCTAACCCCAGATCGGAATGACTTGAAACCGGTTCCATTGGAAGGCTAACTCACATAGCTACAACTTTCATGAAGACCGCCGAAGCTAAATCCGAATGGAAACTGTTCATATGAGTCGATCTTTGAAGCACTTCGGACGGTTTCTACATTTTTGCTCTGGAGGGTCCCACAGCGGTGTGGAGTTGACCGCTGCATGCCCGCTGTGAATCTCGGTTTTTTTTCGTCGGGAGGATCCGCAGCGGTCACTGTAGACCGCTGCGGTACACCGCTGTGAGCTCCATGTAGCTCATTCGCGCGCCAGACGGACGTATGCTCAGTGAAATGGTGATAACTTCCGCAATACAGCTCAGAACTTGATGAAACAACGTCCGTTGGAAAGATGACTCAATTACCTACAAACTTTATCAAGTGTTCCAAAGCTTAATCTGAGCGCAAGAGCTTCTTCTGACCCAATCTTTAGAGCACATCGGATGGCTTCTGCATTTTTCTTGATTGTTTGGGTTTATTTTGCCCCATGATCTTGCTCTAAGCTCCAAAATGATTCCATAAGCTCCAAATGGTTCCTAAAAGACTCCATAGCACACAAACATATGCAAAAACTAACCTAAGACTCACTAACTCTAAAATGGATGCAAACTAGACCAAAAACAATGAAATGAATGCAAAAAGTCACAAAATGCTAACTAAAATGTATACTAAAATGGACTAAATTATGCAACTATCAACTCCCCCGAACTTGCCTTTTGCTTGTCCGCAAGCAAACAAACAAGAACAAGTCGAAGAAGAGGTTGGAATGCGAGAGATCATATCCGAGAATATTAACAAAAGAATTTAATTCAATGCCCTTGAGAGTAGTTATGTGATGCACAAACAACCTCTAATTCAAAAGATTTAGCCATACTCGTCGCTATACGAATTGGTCTAAGCCTTAGCATCTACAAGTAATCATATCCTCTAACTCTTTAACATTCATTAAGTACAATGGTGAATCATGCTTAATAAAAATCAAGTGAACTCATTTGGCTTAGGGAAAAGGTTTTGAGATAAAAATGATCTCAATCATGTGGGTATTCCAATGCAATGGGATCTCTCACGAAAGAATGAACTTTGGCAAAATGCTAAGAGTAAAGAACAATTGATGCGTACAAGGATGACATCCGTCTACCCAATGCCCCAATATGAACTCCACTCCTATTTCTAAACCCATCAAGATCCATTCCTAAACTACCCATATCACAAGGCATTTTGCCTTCTTAGACCACATTTCTTTTCTTCTTCTCTTTCAACAAATGGATTGACTCTTCATCTTTTTCTTTTAGCTCTTTTTCATTTTCATAACTAGTCTCTCAATCATCATTTAGATGCATTAGCCATATATATATATTTTTTTTCTTTTTGGCTCTTTCTTTCTTTTACACACATAGAGACTTATACTTTCAACACCTAGAGCTATTTCACATTTTCATGCCAACCAATCCAAACTTTTTACTTTCCCCGATCCTTTTTCTCAATCTTTTCCTTTCTCCACACTTTCTTTTCTTTACATCAACACCCAAATCACCAACCTATCTATCAACTCCTTGTCGTTCCAAACTCAACACTTTTTGCTAAGTTCATTCAAAATTAGGCCTCACGACACACACAAGAGATGAAGGCTTGAAGGAAAGGCTTAGTTAAGGGTGTGGTTAACCGTTCCAAATATGGGAATCAGCTATTTGAGCTAACAAGAGAGTGGTAAAAAGGGGTAAGATAGCTCAAATATGTATATGACATCCATGAGTTCAACTTTTCAATGTACAAGCATGATAATTTCAAGTCAAGATTAAAGTTCATGTAGATAGAGTTAGATTCAATTCAAAGCATGCTTCAACCAAGACAAAAACATTCAAACCGCAAGATCAAAGCATGGATCATCCTTAACTTCGTGATCGCTCAAATGCATCAAAGAACTCCTAACGAGGGCATTAATTCAAGCTCTTAAGTTTATATTCTACATGGATAATTCTCTCAATGCAAGTGAATGCACACCTATATGCATCTAGACTCAATCTTAAACATGCAAAATGCAACTAAATATATTTTTTTTTTTAATGGTTTTTATATGCACTTATATGAATGAATGAGACTCAAATATGCAAAAAGAAAAATAAGATCACAAAACACAATATCAAAAGACACAAATCCTTCCCCCGAACTTGAATTGCAACGTCTCGGTGCAACACAAATCAAAGAGAAGGTAAAAATATGCAAAAGTATGTACAATGAAATGGAGTTTGGATCATACCTTTGGATTGGAGAGGAGTGTGACGTGCTGTAGCTCTACCCATTCATGCATTAAGCACCACGACCTTGGACCCAAGAAAACTATAAACATCAAACAAAAACATCAAAAGGAACAAGAAAGAACGAAAATATATACAAAGATAGTCATGGGAATGCCTCCCAAGAGCGCTTGTTTTACGTCGCTACGCTTGACGTTTCAAACCGTTTTAGGCTTGGAGAGAAGGAGTAGTGGAACTCCATGGCGGGTCTTCGAGCTTGAGTGTGAGAACCTTGCTCATGATCTCTTGAATTCCCGTTGGACCTTTTCCTTTGAGCTCGGGTGTGATGATTGCTCTAACCATGGCAAAAGGTTTTAACCTTCCCTTACACTTGATCTTGTACTCAACCACACCATCTTCATATCTCCACGGTGTCAAGGTCATAGTGGCGAGTTTGGGAAAAATTGATCTAACCTCATTAGGCTTGCTCGTCACGCCTTTGACAAGGGTGGGAGGGTGGGTATCATTGGGTTTCTTCTTTTTGGCCTTAGTGCCCTTACCCTTCTTTTGAACCTTTATACTCTCAACCTCATTTTCCATAGAGGTATGGAAAAGAGATTCCAAGCAAACACCATCCAGCGCTAAGGCTTCTTCAACATTACCATAACCCAAAGCTTTCTCTTCATGAGAATCTTTCTTCTTTTTACAAGCTTTTGGGGGTGAAACCAAATTCATCTTCTCACAACTTCCCACATACTCAACCTTTTTAACTTCCACTTCATCATCCTTACAAACAATGGTGCCACAAAGCTTGGTGGAAGAGGGCTTCATGGAATAGAAGACTTTGTCATTCACGTTCTTGAGAACGACCTTCTTGTTTTGGAAGTCCATGCTTGCACCGGTGGTATTGAGGAATGGAGTTCCAAGGAGGAGCGGGAGTTTGCTGGTTTGCTTCATCTTCATAACTATGAAATCGGTTGGAATGAGACAATTTCCGATCTTGAGAGGATAATCTTCAACAATGCCAAGTGGTTGCTTAGAAGAAGAATCTCCAAAAGTGATGTGTGATGGGTGGTGCTTCATGCTCTTGATTTCAAGACTCTTCACCAATTCAAGTGACATCACATTCACGCTTGATCCCGAATCACACATGGCGTCATCAACATTCAAATCACCAAGGGAGCAAGAGATGACAAATTTACCCGGATTTCCAAGCTTGGGAATCGATTTAGGCTCACGTTGAGGAGGTTCAATGCAAGAAGTCTCTTTCCTCACAATTTTCTTGGCCTCCACATCTCTTTTCTCAACTACTTTGTTGCTAGAAACCACTACGACTTCGTCTTTGGATTCATGGAGAACTCTCTTGATCTCTCGTATAGCTTCTTCAATCTCGTCACTTGAGAGGATAACATTGCAATACTCCATTGGGTTTGCATCGATTTTGCCCTTTAGTTTCTCCATGGGTCTACTAGAATCGGAATCTCCTTGAGTGCGTTGTTGATCCAAGTGTTTGATTCTAGAGGATAGATCTTCAAATTTTGCGTTGAGATCGTTGTATGAGCAATCCACCTTAGTGTGAATCTCGGCCATCTTCTTATTCAACTCATTTGCTCCATGAGCTTGGCCCGTCAAGAGTTGTTGAAGCATACCCTTCATTTCGACATCTTGTTGTGTCGAGTTGCTTATTTGCCCTTGTTGCGGTTGCGGTGCAAAAGATGGTTTGCTTGGGTAACCGCCTTGGTTTCCCACAAAGTGAACTTCCTCTTGGTAACCTTTGCAATCCCCTACATAGTTCACTCGCCTTTGTGTGGCTTCCAAGACCTTGTCTAACTTCTCATTTAGGGCTTTCATCTCCCTTCTTGTTCGGTCCTCATATTCTCCACTTCCTCTCAAAGCTATATCATAATCCTCACCATAATTCCCATTGCTTTGGGCAAGATTCTCAACGAGCTCCATCCCATCATCAACTTCTTTTCCCAAGAAGTTTCCATTGCTTGCGGTATCAAGAAGCATCCTAAACTTGGGCAAAACTCCTCGGTATAGAGTGCTTAAGAGCGATTCTTCGGAGAAGCCATGGTGTGGGCATTGCATTGTGTAGCCTTTGAATCGTTCCCACGCTTCACAAAAGCTCTCATTCCCTTTTTGAGTGAAGCTCGAGATCTCGTTTCTCAACCTTGACGTTCTTGTAGTAGAGAAGAACTTGGCAAGAAAGGCTTTCTTACATTGATCCCAAGAAGTGATGGATCTTTGAGGTAGGTTCTTCTCCCATTGGTGGGCTTTGTCTCCAAGAGAGAATGGAAATAATCGAAGCTTGAACCCATCTTCCGAGACTCCATTGATCTTAACTATTCCACAAATTCGATCGAATTGATCCAAGTGGTCTAAGGGATCCTCCACCGGTAAACCGTGGAACTTGTTTCCTTGCACCATGGAAATGAGACTCGCCTTGATCTCAAAATTATTACTCTCCACCGGTGGTGGATGTATACCGGCGCGATTTCCATGGGCGTTGGGAGCATCACCCGCTCCAATCAACCTCGGTGCTCTAACCCTTTGAGCAACCTCTTCTCGGTTCTCATTTGCATCTCTAACCGGTGGTGCTAGATTCATATTCATACCTCGCCTTTGAAAGTTCATGCACCTATAGAGAGAAGAGCAAACAAGGTGGAAAGATTAGTAAACCAAGAAAAATAAAACTTAGTCTCAAAAAGAGTCCTAATCCCTATGGCTATTGCTAAACCTCCCCGGCAACGGCGCCAAATTGATAGTGAACTTTTTACGGTTCGCACAATTAACCCATTGTGCACAATACCACAATCTAATGGTATGTCATTGTAGCACTTTGGGATCGAATCCACAGGGAAATAAGAACGACGCACAGAGAATACGAGACACTTCTTAATCTAAGCTAATCAAATAAAGGTTTTCTAATGATCCTAATCAATTTAAAGACAAGATAATAAATAACCAAGCATATAACAAAGGTAATTAAAAGACTAACAAGTTTTGAACTAAAACGTAACGAAAACGATTTAAACAAGAATAAGCAAACGAACTTCGGGTAATGGTAATCGACTTGGACATTCTCTAGCTAAACCATGATACTCAAACAATGCTAATCCTTAGGCCTTAGATCACTAATTTAGACTAATCCACTTCCATGAAAATAATCACTTCACTAATCACTTAACTGAGAACAAACTTCCATTTGCAATTAAATGATCAACAAGCATTAATCTCAAGTCTAAATAGCCATTAAACACCCTAGACATCTATTTCCATAGGCTAGGAATGTAAAACACTTGCTAAGTTTGGTTGAGGAATTTCATCGAACACCTTCCGGGCATGAAATTCCTTAAGTTCTAAATCAACTTTGTCAAGGCTAATCTAGCATTAATCACACCTAACAAGTAAGGATTCTTCATAAACTAAGTCGTAAGCATCATGATTTAGCAAGAAAACATCTTAATCTACCATACCCAAAGTTCTAAAGAAACTACTCACAAACCATGATAATCTCAACAAATCCTATGTAGGAGGTGTTTAGATTCATGGTTAGATGATTAGAAATAGATAGATAGATGAAAAGAAATAAGAACTTTCATAAAAACACTAAGAATCTCTTAAAATCTCCAAACTCTCTCTAAGAAGAGTGTTTTTACAAGTTAAAAATGAGATATATCCTCAAACAACAAGGTTTTTGGCCTAAATATCAAAGCAGGTCGTAGGTTGCAGCGGTCTACAGTTGCCCGGTGCAGCTGGCCGCTGTGGATTTCCGGTTTTGCTCCGTTTGCAGGCCAGGCGGACATGCGCTTACTAAAGTTGTCGTATCTCTCTAACCCCAGATCGGAATGACTTGAAACCGGTTCCATTGGAAGGCTAACTCACATAGCTACAACTTTCATGAAGACCGCCGAAGCTAAATCCGAATGGAAACTGTTCATATGAGTCGATCTTTGAAGCACTTCGGACGGTTTCTACATTTTTGCTCTGGAGGGTCCCACAGCGGTGTGGAGTTGACCGCTGCATGCCCGCTGTGAATCTCGGTTTTTTTTCGTCGGGAGGATCCGCAGCGGTCACTGTAGACCGCTGCGGTACACCGCTGTGAGCTCCATGTAGCTCATTCGCGCGCCAGACGGACGTATGCTCAGTGAAATGGTGATAACTTCCGCAATACAGCTCAGAACTTGATGAAACAACGTCCGTTGGAAAGATGACTCAATTACCTACAAACTTTATCAAGTGTTCCAAAGCTTAATCTGAGCGCAAGAGCTTCTTCTGACCCAATCTTTAGAGCACATCGGATGGCTTCTGCATTTTTCTTGATTGTTTGGGTTTATTTTGCCCCATGATCTTGCTCTAAGCTCCAAAATGATTCCATAAGCTCCAAATGGTTCCTAAAAGACTCCATAGCACACAAACATATGCAAAAACTAACCTAAGACTCACTAACTCTAAAATGGATGCAAACTAGACCAAAAACAATGAAATGAATGCAAAAAGTCACAAAATGCTAACTAAAATGTATACTAAAATGGACTAAATTATGCAACTATCAACTCCCAAACTATAGACCTTGGATCATCAGAACTTCCTCGGTTTAGCAGCCAAGGTTATGATGAGCCAAGTCTTGGTGTTGATGATCCTAAAGAAAGGAGGAAGTGGTCGCCGAAAGAGGATGTAATCCTCATAAGTGCTTGGTTGAACACCAGCAAATACCCAATAGTCAGCAATGAGCAAAAGGCTGGCGCTTTCTGGAGGAGAATTAAAGATTTTTACAATGCAAGTCCTTTGCTGGTTGGGACGCCTGCTAGAGAGTTGGGTCAGTGCAAGCAACGGTGGGAAAGGCTCAACGACCAAGTGTGCAAGTTTGTTGGGTGCTACGAGGCTGCTATGAAGGAGCAAGCAAGCGGCCAAAGTGAAAATGACTTGATGAAATGGTTCTCCATGGCTTATGTTAAAGACGGTGGAAAGGATAAACGAAGAAAAGTTTCACAAGAGGAAGGGTCAGGGCAAGCAAATTTTTCACAAGGTAGACCTCCTGGTGTTAAGGCGTCTAAAGCTGGTAAAGGTAAAAGGAGTGGAAAAGAAGATGGGAAGGCATTGGCAGAGTTACAAAGCATGTGTGATATAAAAAAATTGGATTTGGAAATGAAAGACAAGCTCTCTAAGCGTAAATTGCTTGCGATTCTCCTTGCAAAAACCGAGCCACTTTCTGAGATAGAAATGAATCTTAAAAACGAAATAATTTCTGAGATGTACCCATAATGTGTAATAGTAAGTGTTCTTCCTATAAATTTGATGTGTTCTTTGTTTTTTTACTTATTGTGTTGTATGAACTATTATGTGTTTGTTGTGTTGTTAGTCTTAGTTCTTTGTCTTCCTTTTCTCCATGTATTATGTGTGTGTTGTTTTTTCACTTGTTGTCCATTAATCAAAAGCATCTTTGTAACTCATTTCTTTGTCTTCCTTTTTCAGGTGTGACTAGTGAATTCACGGGTGTGACTAGAGAAGACAAGTTATCACGGGTGTTGTTTTCAGACTTTGTTTCACGGGTGTTGTTTTCTTGTGTAGTTTTGTTATCACTTTGTATCACGGGTGTTTCAGTTTCTGACTTTGTATCACTTTGTTGTTTTCAGACTTTGTATCATTCAATTTCACGGGTTGTTTTTTTCTCACTTTGTATCGGCTACTTAAACTGATGTCTTTGTATCAGACTTTGTAACATTCAGTTCTTGTTTGTATCGGCTACTTAAACTGATGTCTTTGTTTCATTCTCTTCTTATTCTCTCCTTTCCTAAGTCATTCTCTTCTTCTCTCCATTAATCAAAAGTCATTCTCTTCTTCTTCAATTCTCATTTCCAATCAAAAGTCATTCTCTTCTTCTTACAATTATGGCTTCATCTTCATCCAATGATTTCAATGATTCATTAGATGAAGCTTTTGATGATGTTTTTGATCAACATTTCGATGATACGTTCAACGCCGTACTTGAGAGTCAAGCAGTACCAAAGCCGAAGAAGAAACGAGCATATATTGAAAGAGAACGCGAACAAGGCCACAACCAGTTATGGAACGACTATTTCGGTGAAAATGCTACATACTCGTCTCATATATTCCGACGCCGTTTTCGAATGAACAAGCCCTTGTTCATGCGTATTGTTGATCGCCTCTCCCATGAAGTTCCATACTTTCAACGTAGAAGAAATGCAGCCGGAAGGTTTTGTCTATATGGACTAAAAAAGTGTACGACAGCAATTCGTATGATGGCATATGGTTGTGCGGCAGACGCGTTTGACGAATATCTCCGACTTGGTGAAAGTACGGCAATTTTATGTTTGGAAAAATTCACTGAAGGAATAATAAATTTGTTTGGAGATGAGTATCTAAGAAGACCCACACCAGAAGATCTTCAACGACTACTCGATATTGGAGAGATACGCGGGTTTCCTGGGATGATAGGAAGCATCGATTGTATGCATTGGGAGTGGAAGAATTGCCCTACCGCTTGGAAAGGGCAGTATACACGTGGTTCAGGAAAGCCGAAAATCGTCTTAGAGGTTGTACCATCACAAGATTTTGGATATGGCACACATTTTTTGGACCTCCAGGTACCTTAAACGATATTAATGTTCTTGATCGGTCACCTGTTTTTGATGAAATATTACAAGGCCGAGCTCCAAAAGTGAATTACTTTGTCAACGGACACAAGTATCATATGGCGTACTACCTCACAGATGGTATTTATCCAAAATGAGCAACTTTTATCCAATTCCTCAAGGTCCTAAAGCATCGTTATTTGCTACATATCAAGAATCCGTCCGAAAAGATGTCGAGCGTGCTTTTGGAGTATTGCAAGCTCGATTTGCAATTGTTAAAAACCCCGCTCTTATTTGGGATAAGGAAAAAATTGGAAAGATTATGAGAGCATGTATCATACTTCACAATATGATAGTAGAAAACGAACGAGATCGATGCACTCAGTTTGATATATCTCAGTTCGAACAAGGACAAGTGAGCAGGACTTCACAAGTGGGATTTCTCGTATTCTACGGATATGCCTACAAATCTCGGCAATATGATTGGCATTCGAAATCAAATTCGTGATAAACAGATACATCAACATTTGAAAGATGATTTAATTGAGAATATATGGCACAAATTTGGTACCTCTCATGATTAGAACTAAACGTTTTTCGATTTTAGTATTTATATTTTGTATGTCTTAAAATTCATGTAATAAACTATTATTGTATGTCTTAAAATTCATGTAATCAACTATTATTGTATGTTTTATAATTATTGTATGTTTAAAACTATAATTACAATAATTAAAAAGTTCAAATCAATGTTTACAAAAAATATTATTTTTTAATTTTTATGAACCTCTTAGGAAGTTCACTAATGGAGGAGCAAAAAAATATAAGGTTCTTCACTATTCATTAAAAACAAAAAACTATTAAACAATTTGTTATGAACCCCAAAATGGGTTCACCAATGAAGATGCTCTAAGAGCATATGCAACGGTTGAGACATCCACATGGTTTTTTCAAATAAAATAATAATTTATTTAATATTATTTAGTTAAAGCATCTGATTCAATATTTTTAAGTGTTATGGAAGCTTTGCTAGACAAATCAAACAATTACACGTATACAAAGGGTGTCTCAACATTTCTGGTTGAGTGTCTCAAACAAGACTCGTTCCTCATTTCTGGTTGAATGTCTAATTGAGACACCCTTATTAAATAATTAATAAAAAATGCTTTTTGACATTATTTATCCGAGAATCGGGTCTGATATGAGACATCCATCACAAAATTAGAGACACCCATATGCTTATGTGTCCAATTTATATTGGTTCAGATATATTTTTTTTATTAATTAATTATTTAATTAAAAACAAAAAAATAATAATTTTTTTTGGGTGAAACACCCTTTAACGGGTTTCACCGATGCAAATGTCCTAAAAGACTGATTTGTTAATACTATGTTTTAGACCAGCTCCAATGTTGGTTTTTAACCATTTCTTGACCCAGAAACCAATGAGAAAAGAAAAAAAAATAAATGAAAAACTCTAATTATGTTAAGAATCGATCCTTATTTAAGGTTTTTTAGAAACCAATTCTTAGGGACGTGTCATAGCGTGAATGACCATTTTTTTTGTTGGCTGTCTCGAACCCTCCGTCCCGACCAGAGGATTTCCGCAGGGTTAACACGCGCGACCAGAAGAACTTTTGGCTATCTCTGATATCGCGAATTTGAAGACGAGAACTCTCGAGGCAGCGAAATTGGGGGCGATTTATAGGGCTCATCACAAAATCAGGTAAAACGACCAAGAACGAGCAAATTTGTTTGTTTTTGTTGTTTCGAATCGATTTATGATTTCGATTTAGGGTGTTCTTAACCTTTTCGTGTCAGTTTTAGGGTTTCAAATCGATTGCGGAGCTGGAGTACCTGAGTTAAGGTGAGTGTACCCAGGTTGTGATATACACATGTTTACATAAACACACACATATTTACATAAATATATACATATTTACATGAACACATATTTACATGTTTATGTTTATGTAAATATGGGTTATTAAATAAAAACCCAGGTTGTGATATACACATGTTTACATAAACACACACATATTTACATAAATATATACATATTTACATGAACACATATTTACATATTTTTGTATATTGTAAATATGTGTTCATGTAAATATGTATGTGTTTATGTAAATATGTTTTTGGTGAAGTTGGGGTGCTATGTTACAGGCCACAGTTGTTCACAGTTCGTACTAAGCGATTGAGTCAATTGTATGTTGTTACAGGCCACAGTTGTATGTTTAAAATTATTATTAGTATAAATAAATGTTTTAAATTAAATGTTAAAAATTAATTTTTTATTTAAGAAACCAAACATTAATAACACCATTGGAGGCTTTAAATTAAGTGGAGTCCTTAGGTAATCACCATCACAAAAAATGTTGTTATTTTATTGCTAAGAGACTCAAAGAGAGTCTTAGCATTGGAGGTGCTCTTAGTACCTCGAGGAGTTTTGGGGCTTAGGCATATAGTTTCTTTGGGGGAAATACCAGAACAAGGTAAATTAGTACTTTTCCCACTGCTGATAGGACATGATTTATTGATACTTGGAATCATAAAAATTGTAAACTCTAATAAAAACATAACTTGATCAAATATATCATAGGAAAAGCTGAATGTAAGCCGTTGGAGTTTTTCTATTGCTTAGAAATTCGTCTGGAATTTCCACCTTAAAAAAACTATTTTTGTTGTTGTTGATATATATTATGAATCTATGATGCATCTCATGCATTGACTAACAATACAGTATCCTATTCTTTTGGAGCAGATATTAACATCTCATGCTGGAATTCAGTCTTTCGCTGGCCTCAGATGATCGCATGGAGCCTTGAGTGCTCAACGCCAACGTACGGCTCCCTCAACCATTCGAAAAACAATTGTCCATGCCATTGTTTACTGTCTCTCGCGGGAACGGAACAACCGACTGCACGTTGCAGTCTTCAATTATTTGGATAGGTTGATTCGTATATATGAGGACCTGATGAGCATGAATTTATAAGTTTTGCATCTTCTGCTATAAGAGTAATACATCTATGTAAATTAAAGAAAACCCCTTTGATTAGTGATATATAACAATCAAAAACAAAAAATAAGAACTAAATAAATCAACAATTTTGAAGAGAATTGATTCAAATAATGATCCGGGGGAAGATCTCTTCGGTATACAAAAACACAATAAGAATAAGCAAGAAAAGGCACTCAAAAGAGTCGGATATAATTTGTCTATTAAAAAGCATAATCCTAAGAGCATCTCCAATGGGGGTTCTTAGAGGAGAGGTTCTTAAAATTTTATAATGACAAATAATGATAAATATTAGAGAGGTTCTTAACTTTGAAAAAAAAGGTTCTTAAAGTTCTTATTTAAGAACTTTTTTTGGGGTTCTTAGAAAGAGGTTCTTAAAATTTATAATTAAAATATTGGTAAGAACCCCATGAGGGGTTCTACCATTGGAGATGGTCTTAGTTCCCATCATTGGCTCATAGAGAACAAAGAATCTTTCTCTAATGATTTGATGTCTCACACTCCCTCCTTTTACTTTTCAGGCTTTATATGCCTAGTGCTTACGCATAAATTAAACACTCTATGCGAATGAAGTGGTTGTAATTTGTAGTTTCGTTAGATTGGTCGACAACTCGACATAGAAAACAGTAAATTCATTAGGTAGATGGATGGAACTTATATTCCTTTAATCATTTGGTTTTGAACTCAAAAGCAAATGACAACAAATAGATTTGACTATGTATCTTATGAATTATTAATGCAAATTATATCCACGTATGCAATTAAATGAATGTAACCTATTATTAGTTTCGTATTGGTTAGTTGAAATGAAGATTACGTACGTTCGGTATCCAAACTTAAACATAATTCACGTTATAAAATGCATGCCTTAAAATAAATGTGAGTTTCGATCTAAAGAACTCACATAGCAATTAACTATTATTCTCTTAAAGAACGCTGTAAAGTTTAGAGTACAAGTTCTACAATATCGATCCTACGCACAGTTTACAGCTCTAACGTTTTTCATGAAACAAAGCTAAGAAAGACGCATGCACGATAAAACAATTAGAGCATATGTTCTCATCATAGCATTAAACCTTTGGAATAAGCATCTTCCCATTACTATTTAGCCTCAAGAGGCTTATAAATTCGCACATTTTCCTAGTTATACCTATCACCAATTGAAACAAAAACAACAAGAACAAATCATAAAAACTCCAAAAACGTGATCTTACAGGATAAAAAGAAAATGAAAGAAGCTAAGGATATGAATCTACAGAGATGGCAAGTATTGGTGAGGACCAGGTAATCTGCATCCTGAGGTTTAAGGCTTAATTTACGCAAAAGTATGCATACGCATATGTATGTGTGTTAGTATAACTTTTAATCCTCGGGATGCGGATTACCTCTTCCTTACTTACAATACGTATACGGAGACACGATTACTGAAGAGGTTAGTTTTTTTTGTTTTTTAAAGTTCAACATCATTACTAGATATTTAATACAAATATTCTCCACATACAGTGATACAGAAGATGTATAGTATATATATCCATATTCGTAAGTATATGTATATACAATGTGTACGTAGGTGCATATGCATGTATTATTATATACTACGTACATGTTATACTACCAATCTTTTTGTCTAACAATTTACGAGTATATAGAACTAAAAAAGTTTGACTAATAGATAAAAAAAAGTTTGACTAATGGATTTTCACGTGCTAAAAACTACGTATCAGCTTCCATTTTGAATACTGCTCGGGATTATTATCACCATCAATATGGAAAAGAAAATTACAAAGATAGTGAGAGAATTGAAACTAGATCACGACAGAGAAAATCAACGAAAGGAAAGGGTGAAGAAATACGACGGTGTTTGCTAGAGCGGTGAAAAATGACGATGTTTGGTGATGTTGTGATCGGATAAAATTCGCAGTCGTGGGGGTGAGAGATGAGACCCATACAACGCTGGAAAAAAAAAGTACAATGAAAAATACTTGCAGCTGAGTCATTACCTTAATATTTTAAATGTTAATGTTTTCGAATATGAATATTTGGGAGCTGAGTAACCTGAGTTGGTAATACGTATAAAATATGTTGTGTGTGTTTCAAAATATATTTTTTTACGTTAGAATATATTTTCATATCCTTAATTAATTAAGTATTACTATCATATATCTACTAATATATTCTACAATTGGTATAGAAAACGTTACCTACTAATAAAAAAATTGTAAACAGATGTGCCAAACCCTATCCTATTTCTTGAAATTGCTTATCTTTATTATGATCAGAATATCGGATATTTATTCATAGATAGTCAGATATAAACGTCAAAAAAAGAAAGATAGTCAGATATAATATTATTATATTTTGGTTCACGATTTTTCTTTCATGAAAATGGATACAGATCAAAGCTGGAAGGCCTTAACGAAAAAACATAATATATTTATATATATAGTTTGATATAATTTTTTTTTTTTTGGTAAGCGATTTTTGTCTTTCATGAAAATAGGTATATTGTTAACCAAGAAATTCGGGTCTCCCTAATCTCATCGGACCGAGATCAAAGCGAGTAAATAACCTTCCTTTGGAGAGCAATTCCCCCAACGCGGGAATTGAAGTAGAGGGTCCAACCTTTATTTGGAGGAACCTGAGATTCACCACTAGACCAATCCACCTTGGTTAAAACAAAATATTGAACTTAGAAACAAAATTAAACTCAAGTTTCTGTTGGTACGTAGTGTTAACACAGAGGAGGAAATTCATTTCTCAAGTTTAAAGCTCAACATTGGTAAAATTAAGCAAAAGTGGTAATCCATAACTAAGTAGTTTTTTCCCTATAAAAACATACCGTTTAAAAAAAAAAATTGAATTTGAATTTACCTTTTTAATAATTCACAAAATACTACTCAGTTTGAACTGCATTGGGAGGCTTTAATCCACTTGGAATTTTTTTAATGAAGAACTGAAATAATAGGGTGACTTGTGTCATACTAATTAATGAACAAAAGTTCAACTAATGACTCATTACACGAATGGCAACGGCTAATTGATTACATTTAACTATAGAGTTGTCTGATTAGTTAGTCTATAACACGACTCTTATATATATATATATGTCTCTATGAATTAGTGAGATATAGAATCACGACATAGTTTTATGATATCTATTGCTCAAGGCCAAGAGTCGTTCATTGCCTTTGACAAATATGTATTTGGACATGTGATTTGGCATTTTGGTTCGACTATATATTCGATTAAATTAACTCGGTTTATTCATTTTCAGTAAGGTGACTCAGTACTAGAAAGCATAGATTTTACGATCAATACTGCATATTCTCATGAAAAGTATAACTATAATATTCTATTGTAAATTTGATTTTACCAAAGATATATAGGATGAAAAAGTTAGTACTAAATGAACGTATATATATATATATATATATATATATATATATATTTTAACCTCAAAATTTTGCAATTCTGTCGTAAATTCAATGTAGTTTTTGTATAATTTATTTATTTCTCAAATTGTTTCTTTTGTTAACAAACGAAATTTGTTAAAAAAATTATGTGAATATTTTTATGATTTTTTTATATTTATTCACTCTTCATAGATGTCCAATGTACTGGAATTGTTGATAATTTCAGGAAAAGCACATGTTAAAATAATGCTAATAACAAAAACAAAGCTAGCTAGTGTTGTGTTTTAAACTACTAATTGTGCAAGGACAAAAAGAAAACGCCAAAATGCTTGGTTGGACAATTTGTTTTGTCAACTGCGTATCTGTTATTTAATTATTTTAATTATATATATAAAACTAATCGAGAATATAAAAAATTAAGAACAATAAAAATCAAGTACTTTTCTTTAAATTAGATAAACTGAAATGATCAAATACATTTAAGCATTAAAGTGTTTGTGTCGTTTTGCTAAAGTTAAAAGGCTGCTGATCTTTGTAAGTGGTTATCATACCAATGGGTAGAGAACCGGCTCTCAATATATTTTGACTATGCATTTTACATTTTACTTTAGCGACCATATATATACAACTACTTCCGTCATATATATCCCGAGTCCATATATTTACATGAAATCATATTTGGTAATGCTGTACGGCCGTTTTGGCTGTAAAACTACATGTTTATTGTTAAAACTAAATAAAGACTAATTCTAGAAATTAGGTTGAGTTTTCATATAAATAATCGGTCTACTTCTTGGTTTATTTAATTATTTATGTTACATATGCTATACATATCCGAATATTCTCTATAAGATAACTGAACTAGGGAAAAGATAAAATGTTTCATGTAAGCGAATGATATATGCTATATATAAACGAATATCCCATTATTTTAGAAAAGAAAAACTATTTATAACCATCACACGTACTTGTCAATAAAAAAATGTTGATTTGTTAGGTTTGAACATTTTATTTTCAGAGTGTTAGTTGCGATAATGTTTTCCCAGAAGTTTTTTTTTTTTAATCCCATTATTGGATGTGTGCAAATAATAATATTTTAATTATCAAAGAATAAATTATTCATGTAATGACATAGAACCAGTTGTTTTCACTTTTCTTGTTTTGTCGCCTTGGAACGGTAGGTTTTGATTAATTAATCCCAAATAAAAAAATAAAGAAGCTCGAGTTGACCATTTCATTTGGGGAAGCACTCTCCTCTTCCATTCTTCCTTCTCTTAATGCTCAATTTTCACAATCTTTGATCATCGTTCTCTTTATTCTACGGAATAAATCTAAATATTCTATGGATAACATCAAAAACCCTAAAACCCCGGATGATGAGAATTCCGATCGCATATCGAAAAACAGTCATCAAAGCGTTGATTCTTCCGTGTCAAGAACTTACATATGCAGTTTCTGCATAAGGGGCTTCTCGAATGCTCAAGCACTAGGAGGGCATATGAACATCCACAGAAGAGACAGAGCTAAACTCAGACAAAAGCTTATGGAAGATAATCAGGATGATCATATTGTCGCCGAGAGTGATTCATCAGAAGTTGTCTCTCTAGACCTTAATGAACAACAAGAAGAAGCTTTGGCATGTGATGATGATCATGATCAAGATATGGACAAAGATATAAGTCCTGGTCAGAAATTAGGGTTTTGTGTTCAAGAAAGCAAGCTTGATACTAATGATCAGGGAAAGGTTAGCATAGATGGTTCGAGTTCGAGTCATCATCGTGAGATTGAAGGATTAGATCTTGAGCTCCGGTTAGGCCAAAGCGCCGTGGAGAAGAAGACAACATAATCTCTCAACGATCATCATATATTGATTGCATTGTATGTATCTCGAACCCGTCTATTACAAAATGGATTCGTGGCTCAAATTGTATTGAAGGTATGCATGTTTATCTATTATTGCTACCATTATCATTGTTGTGTTTATATATGTTTACTTGCTTCGGTTAATTTCACCAACTTTTGTGAATGGCATACACGTCCACACAAACATACATATATATATATGAGTGAGATAAATATAGCTTTTTTTTTTTTTTTTTTTTTTTTTTTTAACAAATACTTTTCCATTTCACTTTGGTTTCTCCCCTTGACGGGATACCATTTGGAGTTACACAGCTGAGCTCATGCCTACAGGAAGGCAATGGATGACCAAATAAAAAGAACTAGTACAGAGGGAGCTTAGAGCATGATTATCGCAGAAACCCATTTGAGTTTCTTAATCATTTATTTAATATTAAAATTTAATTATGTAAAAAATTTTAGAGACTTGATTATCGCAGAAACCCATTTGGGTTTTTTTCCTCCGATTTCATCCTCCTCCGTAGAAATATCAGAGATGTTTGCAGCAAAAGTTTCTTTACTGGCGGCAAATAAGCGATCTTCAGGGAGTCTTCTGCAAAATCACCCGGAGAAATCGAAGTTTTCTCTTGCCCAATACATTCACCGGAATCAGATCTCGTCGCCATCACGGAGAGCCGGAGAGTCGGAGAGAGAAATAGAGAGAGAGAGAGACGATTTTCAGGATGAAGGACGATGTGGACAAGGACGATGTGAAGAAATTGGAGAGGAAGAAATCGGAGAGATTGCGTCGAGGAAGAAGAAAGAAAGGAAAACAAAAAAAAAACCACAAAGCGACACGTGGGAGGAAGAGACGGTATCTTCGATCTCTTAATTAAGAGACGGTATATTCACCTGTTGAATATTTTATAATAGTTTTAATAATAAAAAATTCTAAAAACCCTCTAAGAAACCTGCGATAATCATGGTCTTAGTAACCAGAAAAATACGATGAGATAGAAGAGATAGAAAAGCTAAAATTGGACAAACCCAAACCAAGTAGACAAATGAATCTACGGAGGAACGAGCTTGATTCCGAGTTATAGCTGTCCTATCTAATCCTACCAACCTGGCACGGATTAAAGAACGAATCTCACGAGCTACCTGATCCGATGGCTTGGACACCGAGCCGTGTAATCTTGAATTTCGCTCTTTCCATAGATCATACAAACATGCTTGGAGGATCAGCTTGCAAATGATATTGAGCTTTGAATTCCTTGAAGGAGATCTTAACCAATCAACTATATCGTCCAAAGAGGTAGGAGGAGATAGCGATTGATGAGAGAAAAAAAGAGTTCCACACCTGAGATGAGTAAACGCAATCGAAGAAAAGATGGGATCGATCCTCTGAACATATACCACAAAGGAGACAATCTGAAGGGACAAGAAGACCCCAGCTTCGAAGCCTATCTCTGGTGGGCAATCTATCCCTGCAAATAACCCAATGAAGAAAAGCATGCTTGGGTATACCTTGGGAGAACCAAACCGCGTTGACCCAGGAAACAGGAGGACCTGAGGGATGAAGAACATTCCACGTTTTTGATGCAGAAAACATACCCGGCTCGCTGACCTGATCCAATTTCCACTTGAAAATATCTGGTCGAGAAGGATGAATGAACTCAACAGAGGGAAGAACAGCCCTTATGAGCACCGAAATGGGATTTCTACCTCTAGGTAAGAGCCATGAACCATCTGAAACCGCTTGACTAACTGTGAACGATCGCTGAAGACCCAAAATTCTAGGGCCATTTGAACCAACCAACTCAATTAATGGCCCTAGACCCGTCCAATCGTCGAGCCAGAACTTTGCTTCTTCTCCCGAACCCACAGTGCAACATAGAAACGGTCTCGCAAGAGGCCGGAGTTTTAGTAGCCTCTTCCATAGCCAGCTCCCAGAAGAATCCACCGAATGATCCCAGAAAGATCTTCCCCGAAGTAGAACCTTCTTAACCCAGGAAACCCAAAGTGAACCACTCTTTGTAAAGAGAAGCCAGATAAGCTTGAGACCAAACACTTTATTCCAAGCATCAAGTCTTCGAAGTCCCAATCCTCCAGCTTCCTTTGAAGTACATACTGAATCCCAAGAAACTTTAGCTCCCCGGGCTGATGCAGAATCTCCTGACCATAAGAAAGCAGAACACATTCTCTCCAATTCTGCTAAGCAACCTTTCGGAAGAGGAAATACTGCTGCCCAGAAAATGATGATCCCAAATAACACTGATTTAATCAGCTGCAACCGACCAGCAAAGGAGAGATGTTTGACCAACCAGGAGGAGATTCTCCGATTGACCCTGTCGAGAAGGGGCTGATAATCCTCTGGCTTCATTTTATGGGGTAACAATGGAAGACCGAGGTATCTCACTGGTAAAGCACCATGGAGGAGGCCAAAACGATCTGATAGACTTTGAATTAAAGAGGTATTACCGCCATCCAAAAACAGAGCTGATTTCCCAAGGTTAATAGCTAGCCCAGAAGCTAAATAGAAGCGGCTAAAAACATGGAAAATCCCTGCAAGAGATCTTTCGGAGCCATCAAAGAACACCAATACATCATCAGCAAAACTCAGATGTGTTATAAGAGGATCTCGACATTTCGGATGAGGGGCAAACTGATCCTGAGCTACAGCTATATCGAGCTCTTTCGATAGAACATCCATTGCTAAGTCAAAAAGGAAAGAGGATATGGGGTCACCTTGACGAAGTCCCTTCTTACCCGGAAAGTAACCAACAAGCTCTCCATTAAGAGCAATAGAGTAAGAAGGGGAGCAAATGCATTCCTTGATCCAGCTAATGAAAATCTGAGGGAGCTCAAAGGCTTATAGAATATTTATAACAAACTGCCAGTCAAGATTATCATAAGCCTTGGAGATATCCACTTGAAGACAACCCCTCGTAACTTCCGCTGGCCTTTGGAAATCTGAGACTAACTCTGATGCTAACAACACGTTTTCACAGAGAAGTCTTCCGGGAACAAATCCCACCTGATTGTTCTGGACCGCCTCCTCCAAAAACAGTTTGAGTCTTACCGAAAGAATGCGAGAGATCACTTTATAGATGGTATAACAGCAAGCCACAGGTCTAAAATCTTGAAGTTTATCTGCCCCAGGTCTTTTAGGGATAAGTGCAATTGCCGTAGCATTAACTTGATTCAGCATCCTAGAGGAGATAAAAAAATCCCGAACCGCTTCAATTACATCGTCCCCCACCAGGTCCCAATACGAGATGAAAAACTCAGGAGTAAATCCATCAGGGCCAGGAGCCTTATTAGATGGCAAGGAGAACATAGTAAGATGAATCTCATCAGCCGAGGGAATAGCTGAAAGCCGAGCTGATAATCCTGTTGAGCATCGAAAAGGATGAATAGCTTGAATTTGAGCAACAGAATACGGGGTTACCACTGGATTTGAGGAGCCTAGTAAGTTGTAGTAGAATTTAATGACCAATTCTTTGAGCTGATTCCTCTCTGAAATCTTTGTGTTGTCTTCTGTTATGAGATAGTGAATAATATTCCTTGCCAAATTAGCCTTCACCGAGATGTGGTAAAAGCTAGTGTTGGCATCACCCACAACTAACCATCTTATTCTCGATTTTTGACTGAAGAAACCCTCTTCTGCTGCTGCCCAAAACTCCCAGGACACTCTCGCTGCCCTTTCCTCTTCAAACAGGCTTTGGGAAGGAGTCGTAAGAACTTGGGATTGAATCTCCTCCAAAATTTTGAATGCTTCTGATGATCTAAGCTGAATATTACTAAAGCTGCCTTTGTTAAGAGATTTGAAGCAAAACTTTGCATCTCTAAGCCTCCTATAAAGCACAACCATTGGAGGGCCCGGGAAAGAAGAGTCGTTCCACGCTTCAACCAAGAGACTTTTGTAATCCGGATGAGTGATTAGGAATGAGAAGAATTTGAACGGAGTCTTTCTTCTATATTCGATCTCTTCCAAAGCACAAATATAGCTTGGTGTTTGCTTAGTGATTGTTAATGGAAAATGAATAACTTTTAACTTAATTCAAAAAATTTGATCTAGTCATCAATGGTTGAGATCATTTCAATTGTGAACTGGGACTCGTTGTCACTTGATGTTATTAATGTTAGGACTTGGATCTAAAATCTGACCTAAAAGAAAAAAAAATGTAAACGACACACAGTTTATAGTGCCTTCATTCGTAGTATGAGAATTACATCCATCTTTCGCTACTACGGAATTTACTACAATTGAAATAAGAATTTACTGGAATTTTTTTTCTTTTTGATCAGCATTCGCCTAGTCGTGGCATCTTCACAACTCACCTAACAATTAGGCTCCTAGGTAACCAATTGATACTAATCATCATATTTTCTTGTAATATTTAACGGATAACTCATTTGATTGTTACATTCGAGGTGATTGAACATTACCATATAAACATACTATATTAGGTTCGGCGTAATATGCAGGTAAAATAAAAAAATATTTAGATTCTAAATTGAGTAACCCGTATAATTATGACATGTCTAATTATATTTTAAATTAAAATGCTCAGTTAGTTATTCTGAAATTACATTTTGTAATTCGCAAAAAAAAATCAAAATCAAAATCAAAATTCATCCATATTATTCATAAAATATTTCTAAATGAATGAAATGGTTCGAAATACAAACTTCAAATCTTATAGAACTTAAAACTAGATCTAATTGATAAAATCAATATTTTTTTAAAAACAAACATGCTTCTGAAACTTAATTCTTCTAACATCCTAGATAATTCATGTTTAAATTTTATACCACTATATTTATTTTATAAAAGAATTATCAAACACGAGACAACAAAATGTTATTTTAAAATTTTATATATTATGAATCTTATATAGAATTAATGGTTTACGATTTTACAATTTTGTAGTTTTTATTTTTTTCGTACCTTACTTTTTTATTTAGTAGTTTCTACTCAATGCCAAACTAGCTAGGACAAAAAAATTACGTATTTGAATCGCATTCTAAGTATCTAACAAAAAAAACTCAGTTTTTACTCAATGCCAGACTAAAACAAACAAATTACGTAGCGGTTTGGATGAAAATGATACGATGATCAAAAGACATTAAATTATATTGATGAGCATAGGGAGATATGGAGACTGAGAAAGAGATGCGTCGTTCGAAGGAGTAGTGAGGATAACAATAAAGCTCTCTTCATTGGCATAGCGATAATGAAATTTTGGAGAATGGGGAGTAAGTACGAGAAAATAAATGTAACAAATTCAAAACATAAATAAATAACATATCTGATTTAATGAAGCTCATTCTCTATAAAAAAATATTGAAATTTTATGTCGTTAATAACATGAAGTGACATATTTACATTTCTAACCTTGAAAGAAAACCTACAAAACGTTCAACGGTGACATCTCTATAATATTATTTAAGAAGATATTTTTGAGAGTTAACTTTGTTTTGTAAATTATTACATGAAATGCCATCACAAATAACAATGAATAATTGAAATATAAAAAAATATAACTATCTTTTACAATTAATGATAAAAATATAGAAAGTATTTATTTTGCATTAAAGATATTATCTACTATATATTTTTAAATAATAATCAATCTATGTATATTCAAAGAAAAAAATGTATTCGAAATCTTGATATATTTTTCAATATAGTTTATTATTGAATTTAAATCAAAATAAAAGTTGAAAAATACTTTACTAATTTTATAAAAAGTTATACACGAAAAATTGATTTTTTTAAGAGTTCGTGAATTAACCACGAAACTATAGTCATTAAACAATGCATAATAAAGTAATATTTTCAAGATTATAGGTTTTACGTGTTAGCTCGAGTAATATTTTAGTCCACTGGAAAATATGTTAAATAAACAAATTATTCCGTTTGACAACTTTATCTATAATCATGAGTTAGACAAATTTCAAAATAATTTCTTTAAAAAAAATTACCATGCGCTAATTATAACGCGGGTTAAGTCCTAATTATCTTATATTTTAGAAGTGAATGGGGTTAAGGGTCTATATATAAGCAAATTGGACTAGACATGAGAGCTAGAAAGAAGCACAAATTAGAAAGAAAAAATGTATTAAAAATGGCAGATTTCATTTCAGATAAACTGCAATTTGATTTTGTGACAGCATTGCAAATTTTGTACATATGCCATTGATAGTTTCAGATGAGAGTATTATTTGATGTCGAGGAGATATTTCAAAAAGATACATAAAGAAAGTGTCTTTATCAAGTGTTGGATAAGTAAAAAAAAAAATCATGTTTTTATCATCTAAAATGGAATATATATCTTTATGTATCTTTAACGGAAAATATTGGTGAACATGTCATCATATATAATATAAGCAAAGTGAGTTTTAGCTTTCGAGCTCTCTCATTCATTCTAGGAGTGGTTAATTATCCTCTTATCCCTCACCAAAAAGACTTCAATACCCTTTTGATCGGTCTAAATTAAGTTTTCGGTCTAAATTAAGTTTATAAAATAATTACATTCTACCGGTAGAGTGAGTTTTAGCTTTCGAGCTCTCTCATTCATTCTAGGGGTGGTTAATTATCCTCTTATCCCTCACCAAAAAGACTTCAATACCCTTTTGATCGGTCTAAATTAAGTTTTCGGTCTAAATTAAGTTTATAAAATAATTACATTCTACCGATTTGTCTACCGGTACATCCTTTTTACATTCGAAATGGAGCTCTCTCATTCACTCTAAACAGTAAAAATCGGTTAATCCTTTTTATATCGGTTTGATTTAAGTTTTTTGTCGTACCGATTATCAATTTATAAGCAAAGTGAGTTTTAGCTTTCGAGCTCATATATAATATAAGCAAAGTGAGTTTTAGCTTTCGAGCTCTCTCATTCATTCTAGGGGTGGTTAATTATCCTCTTATCCCTCACCAAAAAGACTTCAATACCCTTTTGATCGGTCTAAATTAAGTTTTCGGTCTAAATTAAGTTTATAAAATAATTACATTCTACCGATTTGTCTACCGGTACATCCTTTTTACATTCGAAATGGAGCTCTCTCATTCACTCTAAACCGTAAAAATCGGTTAATCCTTTTTATATCGGTTTGATTTAAGTTTTTTGTCGTACCGATTATCAATTTATAAGCAAAGTGAGTTTTAGCTTTCGAGCTCTCTCATTCATTCTAGGGGTGGTTAATTATCCTCTTATCCCTCACCAAAAAGACTTCAATACCCTTTTGATCGGTCTAAATTAAGTTTTCGGTCTAAATTAAGTTTATAAAATAATTACATTCTACCGATTTGTCTACCGGTACATCCTTTTTACATTCGAAATGGAGCTCTCTCATTCACTCTAAACCGTAAAAATCGGTTAATCCTTTTTATATCGGTTTGATTTAAGTTTTTTGTCGTACCGATTATCAATTTAAGCAAAGTGAGTTTTAGCTTTCGAGCTCTCTCATTCATTCTAGGGGTGGTTAATTATCCTCTTATCCCTCACCAAAAAGACTTCAATACCCTTTTGATCGGTCTAAATTAAGTTTTCGGTCTAAATTAAGTTTATAAAATAATTACATTCTACCGATTTGTCTACCGGTACATCCTTTTTACATTCGAAATGGAGCTCTCTCATTCACTCTAAACCGTAAAAATCGGTTAATCCTTTTTATATCGGTTTGATTTAAGTTTTTTGTCGTACCGATTATCAATTTTGGGGTTTCAGTTTTCGGATAACCCTACGTAATATCGGAATAGATATTCTCTGGCCGTTTTTTTATTTATTTAGTTGGGTTGCGATTTCTTTTTGTGATTTTCTTGCGATCCTCTTTTGCGATTTTCGGAAATTGGATTGCGATTTTCTTTTGCGATTTTCGGAAAACCCTAATTTTTTTACTTGATATATATCCCACGTTTATAATTTTTGTGAAACTCATTCATTGCCATCGTCTCTTTGATCCGACTAGATTTTTCTGTTAGTACGTGAAACACCTGTGTCTTTAATTCAATCATTCTCTGTTTTGTATTATTTAAAATCACGAACTCAAGAGAAGGTGGAAGAAAAAGGTAATAACTCGATCGAAGAATATAAACAACACACTAACATAATATTTTCTTAGGTTGTATTACGTTTTTGTTTGATCTGTATTATTTAATTTGCTCTGAATTTCTTTACTGCTTAAATACTACTTAAACATAGGTTCGCAGGGATATGACTAGATGGAAGATGAAGAGCAGCATATGGAGGTATTTGTTTTTCTTTTTATCGAAGCACACGAAGGTATTTGTTTCTATGTCAATTTCTTATTACTTTCTCGCTATTCTTGGTTCGTCGTTTCTTTCGGTTTCTTCTTGTTTGCAAAAAGTTAATCTTGATTTTGAGTTTTTTTTTTTTTTTGACTAATTTGATATTTTTCAGGCTGATGAGTGAATATAAAGTAGACTCGATCAAGGATGGTATGCAAGAGTTCTTTGTAGAATTCAATGGAACCAAATACAGTAAGAATCATCAATTTTACTATCCGTATTTTGATTCACTAAGTCTCCAATTTCGTTAATTTTTCCTCTTAATCAAAGACTGATTTTCTTGCTTTTTAGTTCTGATTCTAATTTTGCTGCCAATGAATGATGATGGGGTTTTATAATTATTGATGATTTTGATATGATAGCAGCTACATAGGATAGAAATGTTGATATCTTTTGAACATTTTTTTCCTCTTTTTCTTGGTATTTCTCTGCAGATCCTAGGAACTGATCATTGGACTTTCGGTTTCGGGGCTTGATGATTTCCGCAAAAATTCTAATGGTGTTGACGGTAATAGCTGGCTTGACTGGTTCTTACTTTTTGTTATCATTGCTTCTCTTTCTTGATTTATTCATGTAATACTTAAAATATGTCCATATGCTTAGGACTTGAGGAGGGGTGCACCTTATATGGGACACGATGGTGGTAATTAAGTCCTTATGGACTAAATCTTCCTTCTTTATAGAAGTTTTAATCCTTTTGTATCATAATTTAGGGGCTTGGCCAAATATCTGCTCTACTGATTCTGTTCGAATAACAAGAAAGTTGAAGTGGGAGGGTTTATTGGGTGCAAAGAAGATTCTTTAGCCGTTCTGTACAACGCATAAAGGGTTTCTTTGCAGTGTATGTTGGTGATGACCAGATCCGGAAGAAGATATATATATATAGTTCATGTCTCAAATTAGAGCTAGCCTTCGTTTCAAGCTCTGCTCAGTAAATCCGAAAAGAAGAGTTTGGGTTCTATCGTCTGATGGGTAGCTGGCAAAACGATCCCTTGTCCTGAAGATACCTTCATCAATGTGACTTATGTGCTAAGGAAAGATGATCTAAAAAGAAGAAAGAATTAATATTAGTTAGCCCAAGTTAGAGATACAGTTTATTCAATGTAAATAGGTCAACCTTTTTCCTCTTTCTTTATGAGAAAAGAGTTGTTCAAGAATTAATGGTGTCAATGATGTTTCCCACCGCATCAGTTGTATTGGCGGTCGAGTGCGAGTTGATTTATATAGCTAGACTTGTGTTAGTACCGTGTTTTGGTTTTGGGAGTTTTAAGGTTTTATGATCATGTATTAGGATTAATCAAATCTATACTTTCTTTAAAAATCTAGGTCATCATGAGAAGGAGCCGGAGAGGACCATGTAGGCCGCAACTGAAGTGTAAGAGGATGGTTGTGTTCCTTCATAGGATGTGATTAGTAAGGACGTGTCTTCTACACATCTTTAGATCTATAAACATACAAAATTTAGGAAAGACACACATCTTTGGACCTATAAACACACAAAATTTAGGAAAGAAAGTTAGATTTATTTGGTTTTATGTAAGCACGTGCCAAATATTATAACAAGGAAACACAAAGCAAAGAGACCATATGATTGTTCTATTTAAATGTATATAGATTCTATAGCATCACTCCAGTCTATTAATCTAAAAACGGTTATTGAGTGTAAATGGCTCATGATTTTTATAAACCCAAATTAAATGTTTAGCTGAAGGAGACAAGACTAAATATATCTATTGTAGAATTTATCTTTCATGAAGGATACAAAAAAAAAACATACTGGAGATTCTCGAGAAAGAACTAAGCGAGATCTAACTTAAGAATCGAGAGAGAGATAGATAGATAGAGAGAGAGAGAGAGAGAGATAGAGAGAGAGATAACGTAAGGCTTTTATGGATATGTAATTGATCGATATTCTATCCCCGTTAGTTCGTGTCTTCTGTGTTCTTAAATTTTTTTCTTAATCTGGTAAATAAAGAAGTTAAAGCCTTCAGCGATGTAGTTTTTTTTTTGATAAAGATGGTCTTACTTTTTACCTTTGTATGTATTTCCATTTTTCTTTATTTTATTCTAATGTAAACTTCTTACGTCTGTATGTATTTCTATTTTATTCTTTAATCGGTAGACTCACTATTATGCAGTTTGGCACATCATCGATCATGACTTCATAACATATCTATTTTATTTGCTTGGGTTTGTAATATTAACTATTATGTTTTGTGTTAATAAGGAAAGTACTTGAAATAACAGAATATTTAGAAAAACAAACATTGCTCGAGGAAAAAAATGGCAACGGACCACAAAACATATTGATGTATTTAGAGATATTGAATTAGACAATACTAAATTGATTCCAAACCTTGTGTTAAAACATTGTAACAGTTAATAAGATGTTGTTGACTCTATTGTTCAAAATCTGCAAATCATTGATAGCTCCAGAATCTTCGCGGTAGTGGTTCAGTGCTGGGTTTGATCCAATGTTTATAATGTTTTAAGGATCCGACAAAAAAAAAATTACAAATAATTTTAAAGATTTTGCTCATATCAAGTTGCAACCGTAAGCAAAGAAAATTATTCCAAAGGACAAATAGCTTCATCCATTAATTTTTAGGAGTTAAAACAAAGATGAGCAACCTACTAGCGAATACAATGAAATTTAAAAGATAAAAAAAAAAAGAAGAGAAAATTACCTATCATAACCGAAAATATTGAAAAATAATTAATATAACTTTTCTTAAATTTTATTAATTAAATAAAATATTTTTATCATAATATTTTTAATACTACATAATTGCTATTTTATAAAAGTGATTCTAAATTGATTGTTAACTAACTTTAAATTAGTTATTTACTTACCATTATGTTTAATAAAACTGAAAATCATAGTCAAAATTGTTTAAGATTTTTAATTAAAAATCATAGTCAATTTTACACTGAATACTACATATCCTATAACCTTTTATCCTAAATCGACAACCAGAAGAAAAAAATATAAACGACTTTGAGTGTAATTTTTTACCGATGACTTTTTGTTGATTCTATCATTTATCAATAATCCTCTTTCTTACAGTTCTGTAAACAATTATGATTGATCCATTCTTTCGTCGACACCCCTATTGCGTGTGACCCTGTCTATAATCTTTTTCTATGGAACATGGTCACTGGATACGTGTGGAGTGAACAATCGGAGCTAGAGATCACGAGAAGGATCTACGACAAAAGCGGAGGAAGAGACGGCGTTGATTGGCTTCAGGTTCGTAAGGGCATGAAAGTCAAAGAGGTGCATGAAAGTCAAAGAGGCGGAGGAAACGGCGGTTGATATAGCCATAAGGATGTTGAGCATTATCAGTGAAGGTGGAGATAATAGTGAGACTGATTCTGGTTGTGAATGGAACCGTTAGCTTTTGGTTACGTTGCGAATTTGTCATCATTTTCACGTGAAAAAAGTTTAATTTGAGAAGAACAAGAATGGAAATGCAGATCATTCTATGTGGAGAAACTATGATGACCTGAACGAGTTCTTCTGGTCAGAACATTCACTGTCTTATGTCTCTTTGCTACCATGTCTTTGTTATTTAAAAGACAGGAACACCACTAATAAGATTTGTTAAGTTTTCCACCAGTTTTTTTAATGCTTCGAAAAGGCTGGACAATGCGTCTAGATCATGATTTTTTTTTTTGTAGAATCGTTAGACACCAACAAACTAGAGATGGCGACTGGCGAGGAATACTTAGATTTCGCAAGCAGACAAAGAAAGCGTATGAAGAAATGGAGGATGACGAAGAACTTGGAGGTACATATTCTGTTTTTATCGTCTATGTATTGCCATTGGGTATATATTGTGTTTTTCTTACAGTGTAACTGTGTAATTATAGTCTCAGAGTTGAGCCAGGTCTTAGTTATAGTTGTAGATTAGTAGTTATTGAGATGAAGATCCTACTTACTATTTTTATAGACTTGATAAAGATGATAATAAATCCATAAGCACAAAAACTTAACTTAAGTTATGTTCGTACTCATAACATTTAAAGTTGCCCGACTTTGTTTTGATCATTTCATCGCATTTGTAATTGTGTAATGGCAAATGGGAGCAACGAGGTGTCGTATTTGAAAATGTGTATATTGTAAATATGTTTCATCAGCTTTTGATTTTGATTGAAAATGACAAAAAAAAATCCAAAAATAAATCGAAAAAGATGAGGAAGAAGACGAAGACAAATTGATATCAATTAAATCCGGAAGAAAAATAAAGACATGGATAACACAAAATAATGAAGAAGCATAAGGATAAGAAGATGAAAAAGTTGAAGAAGAAGAACGAAACCGGAAGAACATGAATAAGTCATCGGAAAAGTTAGAGAAGACGAAAAAGAAGAAAACCGGAAGATGAAGAAAACGAAGTAGTAAAAGAGGAAAACCCGAAGATTATGTAGAAGAAGTTGAAAAAGGTGAAGATGATGAAAGCGATGAAGAAAAACAAAAATAATAAGAATTCAAATAAGACAAAGAATATGAAGAACAAGAGGAAGAAGAGGAGGAGTTAAAAAAAGTGGAAAAGAAGTCGGAGAATACGAATATGGTGAAAAAGAAGTTAAAGACGATAAAAAAGAAGAAGAGAAATATGAGGAGGAAGATAAGAAGAGGAAGCATACGAGATAAGTAAGAATAATAGAAAAAATGAAAAAATAGAAGAAATAAGACGAAGAAAAACCAAAAGAAAAAGAAGAAGCAGATTTCGGAGAAGACAAAGTCGATAAAGGAGTAGAAGTAGAAGTCGAAGACAAGATGTAGAAGGAAAAGATGAGGAAGATGAAAGAAGAAGAAGAGGAGGAAGAAAAAGACGAAGCTGATTAAGAAGAACTCAGAAAATACAAAGACACATATGTTTAAGATAAGGAATGACTGGAAGATGACAAAGTATAAGAAGCTGAAGATGGGGAAGGAGGCTAAGAAAACTTTGAGGAATAAGAAACCAAAGAAGACAAATGCGATGAATTAGGAGAAGGAAGAAGAAGAGGAATGCGAATAAAAAACGGAAGAAAAAGAATAAGAAGAAGTCAAAGATTATGAAAAAGAAGAAGCCCAAAATGATTAAAAAATAAGGAAAATGTCAGGAAGAAGAAAAACCATAATATAAAGAAGAAGAAAATAAAGCTGAAGAAGTAGAAGACAAAGAAAAACCGGAGTAATAGGATGCCGAGAAGATGAAGACGATAAGCAGAAGAAGAAGACTGAGATGATGAAAAAGAAGAACACAAAGATGATGAAGAAACATAGTTTAGGAAGAGTTCCAACGAGGGAGGAAGAAAATCGTTCGTAATTACAATGTGTATGTCAAAGAAACATTATTCATTATATTATCGAGCTTTGTGAATTTCGTTTCCTCGGTTTTTCGACCACTTATGAGAAACACTACACAATTATATATAAAGGAGGACAAGGATTGAGTGTGTGTGAAAAAAAAGGTTATAGATAAGCGAGAATTTCATTGATGTTGCATGAACATTTTCGAGTCTTATTAATGACGTTGCAGAAAACACTTCATTTCGAATCGATAAGGATATCATGAGAGAAATGAGTCTTCGAACCCCTGAATACATTTGTCCTATTGTCTCAATCGTATGATATATTCGATTTTGCACGAGTTTAAATATTAACTTCCAAATTGATAAATGGAGCAAATCGATTGTTACTATACTAAACTTAAAAGGACTTTTGATTTACATGGGAAGAGGCCATTGTTAAATTTTCTCTCAAAGGATGAAAGGATTCTCTATGACACTACTTATATAACAGAGTATTTCCGTCTTTTTGTCCGTAGAGGTTTTTGTTAGCATTTTGGGTTCTTATCATTCGACAAACAAAATAATTTTCATGGAATGTCTTTGGATTTCACTTTTCATGACTGATGATTGTTACGTTATTACATCTTCCTTTTTTATTATATTTTCCCTTCGTTTCAAGAGGAGGGTTCATGTTAGAACGGTCGGATAATATGTGTCCGTGTTATCTATGTGGTTTTACTTCATAAGATTTTTTGAAACTGATCGTTTGTGTAAAGATAGCCAAGCCCATAAAGTATGTGAAAATATACGTCCAAAAAATACAAAAATTCCAAAAAAATAATTAGAAGAAGAAAAATACGAGGAAGACGAAAAATCAAAAGTCAAATAAAAGAAAGAAGAAGAAGTAGAAGATGTGGAAGAATAAGAAGCTACAGAATACAAAGACGATAGAAGAAAACGGAGAAGATGAGGCATAAGAAAAATCAGAAGAATAAAACAAAAAATCCAGAAGAAGAAAACGAAGAAAAACCGAATGAAAAAAAAAGTCAAAGAAGACGAAGACGATAAAGAAGAAGAAGTAGGAGTTGAATACGATGGAGGATAAGAAGAAAAAAACGAAGAATATGAAAAACTAAAAGATAAAGAAGAGGTAGAAGAAAAGACGAAGCCAATGAAGACAATGAAGAAAAGAAAAATAGTCGGAGAAGACGAAGATGGTGAACAAAGAAGAATGAAATGACGAATTTGGAGAAGAAAAAAAAATAATAAATAAAAATACGTGGAAGAAAAAAAAGAATAAAGAAAGAGAAGAAAACCAGAAGATGAATAATACAAAGTAGACGAATGTAAAGATGAGAAAGAGACGAAGAAAAATCATAAGAAGAAGAGTTTTGATAAGACAAAGAAGACCAAGGAGGAATAAGAAGCAGAGAATGAAGAAGGCTAATAAAAATCGAAAAAGAAGAAGAAGAACTGAGAGAATACAAAGATGATGAAGAAGAAGTCAAAGAAGTAGGAAAATATGAGGAAGAAAAAAACCAAAAGAGGAAGAAAAAGAAGACACAATAGAATAGTAAGAAGAAGTAGAAGTCGAAGACGATGATGAAGTTGAAAGAAAAGGGTGAGGAATAAGAAAATCAAAAGATATATAAGAGGAAGAAGAAGAAGTAGAAGTCAAAGACGATGAAGAAGAATAAGAAAAAGATGAGAAAATGACAAAAGCTTTAAAATTGGAGAATGAAGAGGAAGACGAATAATAACCGAAAAAAAAGAATAAGGAAAATACGAAGAAGAACAAAACCAAAAGATAAGGAATAGGAAGAAGAGTAGAACAAAGCTGAAGAGGAAGAAAAAGAAGACAAATCATTAGATGGAGAAGAAATAGAAGTTGAAGACGATGAAGAAGAGGAATAAGAAAATCGAAAGACAAATAAGAGGAAGAAGAAGACAATGAAGAAGAAGAAGCCAAAGACAGTGCAAAAGAAGAAGGAAAGGACGAGGAAGAAGAAAATCCGAAAGTTGAATAGGAGGGAGAAGAGAAGGACGAAGTCGTGAAGAAGAAGAAGGAAAAGACGAGAGCGAGAAGACCGAAGAAAAGAAAAATAAAAATCAGAATATGAAAAATTAGGACAAGACAAAAATGTTGAAGAATAAGAAGGGGAAGAGGATGATGAATTTGGAGAAGAAAAACCATATATAATCTTTGAGAATAAGTCACATTGACAATCTTATGGTGATATTAATTAGATATTATCTTTGGACACCTCGGAAGATTATCAACTTAAAAGTGATAACAACATTAAAAAGCTTACACCGAAATTCTAGAAGATAAATTGCGGAAAAGACTTTATTTTGAATAAATAGTGACACTTAAGATCTGCGGAATACCAACATGGTTAGAGAGCTGGGAGCGATAAGATACATATATATGCCGCTCTTCATGTTGTATGCGTTGCTGCTTCAGCGGTTGTGGCATATACTTGGTACAAACGGTTGTAATGAAGAAATTTGAATCCTACGATCATTGTGTATTGTGTTTCAATTAGACATTGTGACTTTGATTCAGATTTCAACCTATATTTCCCCTTAGTTTCAAGAGGAGGGTTCAGGTTAGAACGGTCGGATAATATGTGTCCATGTTAGCCAAGCCCATAAAGAATGTGAAAATATATACCAAAAAAATTCCAAAAAAATAATTAGAAGAAGGAAAATACGAGGAAGACGAAAAATTGAAAGTCAAATAAAAGGAAGAAGAAGTAGAAGATGTAGAAGAATAAGAAGCAGGAGAATACAAAGACGATAGAAGAAAATGGAGAAGATGAGGCATAAAAAAAATCAAAAGAATAAAACGAAGAAAATGAAGAAAACCGAAAAAAAAAGAGAAGACAACTAAGACGAAGACGATAAAGAAGAAGAAGTAGCAGTTGAAAACGATGGAGGATAAGAAGGAAAAGACGAATATTATGAAAAACTAAAAGATAAAGAAGAGGGAGAAGAAAAAGACGAAGTCAATGAAGACAATGAAGAAAAGAAAAATAGTCGGAGAAGACGAAGATGGTGAACAAAGAAGAATGAAATGACGAATTTGGAGAAGGGAGAAAAGTAATCAGAAGAAGAAGTCAGAAAAGCCGGAGAAGAAAACCAATACATAGTAGACGAATAGGAAGTCGAAGAGAACAAAGAAGACGAAGGTGATGAAGAAGGAGAAAAAGAAGAAGAAGAAGAAAGAGAATAATATAACCCGGAAGAAGAAGAAGATGAAGACATAATAGAAGAGGAACAAGAAATTGAAGTCGAAGACGATGATGAAGATGAAAGAAAATGGTGAGGAATAAGAAAATCGAAAGATGTATAAGAGGAAGAAGAAGTAGAAGTCGAAGACAATGAGGAAGAACAAGGAAAAGATGTGGAAAACATGAGTGACAAAGAAAAAACGGAAGAAGAAAACAAAAACAAAATGAAAGAAAACGAAGAAAAAGACGTGAGAGAAGAAAGAGAGATAAAGGTGGAAGACGATGATGAAGAATATTAAAAAAAGACGATAAAGAAGAAAAACCAAAGGATAAATAAGAGGGAAACAAATGACGAAGAACGATTATGTGAAGACGAATAACTCGCGTTTGTCTTAATTCAATTGGTTTGTGGGTTTCATACACTTATTTAATATTGGTTTGTGAGTTTTTAGTTTTGTATAGTGTTTACTTTTTTGGATTAACTTTATTTTGATCATGTATATCTCAAGTGGTAGTTCTAAATTTCTTCGGTTTATAACATAAAGTTTTGTATTACGTTTTTGAGACCCCTCGGCCCGCGCAAGGCGCGGGCTACCTACCTAGTTAAGTTAATAAAACAAACACAAATACGGTGAAACAAGAAAACTGGCAGCGTATCGACCGTATAAACAAAGATCGATATACATTCCTTGTTCAAGAAGTTCTTTTTCCTTATTCCGAAAGCGTATTTGAATCGCATTCTAAGTTTCTAACAAATACGTATATTGTAACTAAATTTATGATCGGTTTATGATAATGACCGAAAAGAGCATAAAATTTTAGTACAAGTAAAATTTTAGTATAAATTGGTAAAGTCGTTTGGACCGCTAAGATTCCATAATCTCCCTGATAATCTGTAAATTAATACATGGTACGTAACTTAAATATAATTATATGCTTAAACATATATATACAAGACTTAAGACCAACTGAACTTTTTAACGAATTTGACTCAACCAGCCCCATTTGCGATGGTGAAAAAACCATTGGAATACCGAGAACGTCGAGCGAGTTCAATTTGAAGGAGCATGCATTTGGATTTAGTGCGCCATCAATGATAAATTCCTTTTAAACTATCATGTGTCGTTAGTTCAACTGAAAAAATAATAAAGATAAATCTTAAATGTCACATGATTGAATGATACTTGGGACAAGATTATTTAAAATGTTATGGTCTCAGACTAGGGGATGTACGCAGTGGCGGAGCTAGGAATTTTTTTAATCAGGGTCAATATATAAAACATTAAAAATGCGAAAACAATACTACAAAGTATATCGTATATATATAGTTTTTGAACATTTTTTTTATATCATAAACTTTAAAAATTATTAAAAAAAATCTTTTGTATTTGTTTGCCATGTTTTAAAAGTAGTTTATAGTTCTTCATTTAATTTAAATTTGTAAGTATATATTGTGTAGCGACTTCTCTATATGTTATTTTCTTATCCATTCTGCATGTTAAGTAGAAATTAACTTGTAACAAACAAAAAATAGACGTGTACTAGTTATGTAAATATATTTGAAAAAACATAAAAATTATTTATAAAAAATTATACAAAGGAGGAGAGTCGAATTCTAAAGAAAAAACATTCAATAAACTATTATCGGTTATAGTTATTATATAAGGAATATACTGTTTTTTTTTTTAGTTATGAGTCTATTTTTGTGGATCTTTGCCCGAACTTCCTAATAATTTTTTTTTAAAATTAAAAAAAAAATACCTCTTAAACTTCCTTCCGGTTTGGAGGAAAAACTTGATCATTTCCACAAGATATGCTTCGATTATGCTAAACCGATAATGATAAGGCAATAACCAAGAAAACGACTTTAACCGAATTGGTTCGGTTTATCTTTTGAATCAATCCGATTCGGATTACATTTGAAATGGAACTGGTTTGGTCATGTTAAAATTGAAGAAGTGCCAACGAAGACCAGCACACGAGCCTAAATCCTCTGCATCGTCTCCATCGCTGGTCTCTTCCATCATTGAGTAATCTCTTTGCCTTTTTCTTCTTCCTTCATAAACGAACCCCATTAGATTTCCACGAACGTCTCACTCTCTCTCTCTCTGTATATTTCTCGATTTGTTCTTTGCCGGAGCTCGTAGTGTGGTGGTAGTGGGCGGATCCGCGGCGGAGAGATGGCTCCTAACGATCCTAAAAATGCCGGCGGCGGAAGGGGTTTCTTCGCTTCTCTTGCTTCCTCGATCTCCAATTTGGGGTCGGCCATGACCAAATCAGTTAACGGGTGAGGTTTTTGAGATCCCCTTTGTTAAACCTGGATCTGCCACTCAGCTAGATTTGTATGCTATGTCAATTCAATTTGAATCCTGGAAACTATTGGTTTTGCTTTTTGAGATCCCCTATGTTCAGATCTTCTTCTAACGTAGATTTTTATTTCTGCAAATCCTGCTCCTTTGGAATTGAGTTTTAGATGAGACCTGCATATGGACAGTTTCGATCCACATGTGAAATGGGTTTGCTTAAAGTTTAGCTCTTGTGAAATAAGCTTAACCATTCGTTGTGTTTTGATTTGCTTTCTCAGTTTGGTTGGCTACGAGGGACTGGAAGTTATTAATCCTGAAGGAAGTACAGAAGATGCAGCAGAGGAAGCAAACAGAGGAAGATGGAAGCAAGAGGTATACTTCTGCCTTGCCGTTGTTGTCGTTAACTGTTGATCTAATCAACTGAGAAACATATGTTTTACACAAATTCTCAGGATCGGGATGGTTATTGG
Organism: Eutrema japonicum; assembly: GCA_030161315.1. Classification (NCBI taxonomy): domain Eukaryota; kingdom Viridiplantae; phylum Streptophyta; class Magnoliopsida; order Brassicales; family Brassicaceae; genus Eutrema; species Eutrema japonicum. The sequence goes on along the minus strand of BSQW01000002.1, from coordinate 43,954,339 downwards.
AAGATGATGCAGAAGTACATAGGGTCTGATGTTACATCAATGGTGACCCTTCCTGTGATTATTTTTGAACCAATGACAATGCTCCAGAAAATGGCAGAGGTTTGTGCTAATGACAACATTTGATGTTTTGTTCCTGTCTGATAGTTTTGTAATCCGATGATGCTGATCATATGTGTGCTCTGTTTCTGACAGTTGATGGAATACTCGCATCTACTCGACATGGCAGACAAAACCGAGGACCCTTATATGCGCATGGTGTATGCGTGTAAGCACATCCCTTCCTTCCCTGGTTTCTGCTATGATCAGTATCTGTTCATGTAGCTTGTGTCCTGTGTGGCTGAATTGTAAGAATTGATCTTTAACAGCATCATGGGCTATATCTGTGTATTATGCTTTTCAACGTACCTGGAAACCGTTCAATCCAATCCTCGGTGAGACTTATGAGATGGCTAATTACAATGGTGTTAACTTCATATCTGAACAGGTCAGAGCCATTTCATTGTAGAACTCAAATATTTGTCAACGACTCAATGTTAAGTTCTTTAGCTGCCAACTTCTCCCAGATTGTTGACACCAATAGTCTTGTTCTCAGGTCAGCCATCACCCACCAATGAGTGCTGGTCACGCTGAAAATGAGCATTTCACTTATGATTGTACTTCAAAACTGAAAACAAAATTTCTGGGCAATTCCATTGACGTTTACCCAGTAGGAAGGTAATTCTGCTAAACCACATCACGGGCTGCAAGTGTATGTACTGAATTAACATTCTTCATTTGTTCATTATCCTGAACCTTAAATGCGATGAATCTGTGGTGCAGGACACGGGTGACACTTAAAAGAGATGGAGTGGTTCTTGACTTGGTTCCTCCTCTGACCAAAGTTCACAACCTAATCTTTGGACGAACTTGGGTCGATTCTCCTGGGGAAATGATCATGACCAACCTGACCACTGGAGACAAAGTCGTGCTTTACTTTCAACCATGTGGTTGGTTCGGGTAAGTTCTCTTCACTGCAACCTCATCTTCCTGTTTTTCCATTCTAAGCTGAAGAAATGTGCATTCACGGTCTCAACAGATCTGGTCGATACGAAGTGGACGGATATGTCTATAACGCCTCTGAGGAGCCTAAGATACTCATGACTGGTAAATGGAACGAGTCCATGAGTTATCAGCAGTGTGACAGTGAAGGTGAACCTCTCCCGGGCACCGAACTGAAAGAGGTTCGTCAAATCTCTCTCCTTCATCGACTCAAGTCTCTTTCCAAGAATCTCACTTTGATGACACTCTAATGCTGTCTTTTGTTCATAGGTCTGGAAACTCGCTGATGTTCCAAAGGATGACAAATACCAATATACACACTTTGCTCACAAGATCAATAGCTTCGACACTGCCCCGAAAAAGCTGTTACCGTCTGATTCACGGTTACGCCCTGATAGATACGCACTTGAGATGGGCGACATGTCCAAATCCGGCTATGAGAAGAGCAGGTATGTTTTCAAAAACTTGTCCTTTAGGATCTGAAATTGAAGTAATCTAATGCTCATCCCACGTCTTTGTACAGCATGGAAGAGAGACAGAGAGCGGAAAAGAGAACTCGTGAAGAGAAGGGCCTAAGCTTTACTTCAAAGTGGTTCGATATAACCCAAGAAGTCACTCCTACACCATGGGGGGATCTCGAAGTTTACCAGTTCAACGGAAAGTACTCAGAGCATCGGGAAGCCGCAGATAACTCTGAAGATAACACCGACCCTAAGTCAATCCAATTCAACCCATGGCAATTTCAAGATTTGTCTACTTCATGAAATGCTCCAAAAGACAAAAAGATCAAATCTTTTGGCAACAAATGTTGTAATTCTTATCCTCTCGTAGTTTCAAACAAACTCTGCTAGCTTTCCCTGCTTTCTCTAGTAATAGTTTACAACTTCTATTGTTTTTAAAAAAAATTCAAATCTCTCTTTGATCCTCATCTCCGTAGTTATCTTCTTCTTGGGGTTTGATCTCACTCTCACCAAACCATCTTGGAGGATCGAATCCAGATCCACCTGTGTCCAGAGGATTCATTTGATTGAAAGAGTAAACGACAAGAAAAAGAAAGGAAAAAAAATGGAAATGTACCAAGAGGATTGCAGCGGCAGAGACGCCAAGTGGTAAGAACAGTGCCTTTGAGAACTCCGTATTTCTTGTAAGCTTCCATGGAGTACTCGCTGCAAGTCGGAATGTAACGGCAGCTTCTAGGTAACACCGGCGATATCTCCCCTGTTTCACCGGAAAACGCCATTAACAGACCCGAGAAAAGAAAAAAAAAACCTAATTAATTACAGAATCAGAGGAGGAATTGAAAATGTGCTTCTTTTACTCTTGTAGAATCTCAGCATCGCTAAAGCTGCTTTCACTCCCACACTCTCCAGCTCTTCCTTATCTGAACCCAACCAATTAGTTGCATCGCACAAGTTAAGAGAAACCCAAATTTAAGATAGAGAAAGAGACACCTTGAGGAGATTCAGGGTCTGGATTCGAAGGCGTCGATTTCGCAGATAAGCAACGGAGCTGCAGCTTGGTTTTCCGAGGAAGACGATGAAATCTCAGGCGATAATTGTTGAACTTCTGGTGAAGTTTAGGACGATTCGGGTTTTCAGAGCTCATGAGGGTTGCATAAGGACGGTGAATGGAGACGACGACCGCCATTAAATGCATAACTCAAACAAACAAAAGCTTCAATCAAAACTCTCTCCCCCCCCCATCTATATGGAACACAAAACGACGACGTTAGAGTGACCATTAGCACATTGGGCCCTAATGGGCCCTAAAGAACTAAAACATCCTTTGACAAGCAGCGTACTTGTTTCTATGAACGACGGTGAATGCGAGAGCCTTGAGCCAGGTGGTGCCTAATTTGGGGAAAGAAGCTAGGATGATATCGGTATCTCGTGGTCGGAAATGCTTTTGGAGGTTTAGGATTGCTTGGACTGTGTTGGGATAGTACCAAGATCCTTGGTTATTGCAGAGGCTTTTTCCCAGATAAGAGATCATATTCTTACACTCTTGGCTCACGTTATCGTCCTTCATGAAATTTGGGCGTGTCTGAAGATTTTGTGAAGCTTCCATTATGGGAAAAATGTTTAGAAAGCAAAAAAGAAACACAAGACTTTTGTCTCTGTGATCATGGACATCAGACGAAGGAACATATAAAACGAAAATATGATACAAAAAAAACTTGAATAATTCACATCTATGTTATTAACTACTATTAAGACCACCCACATTCAAGACACAATGTCTTCCGCAAGATACAACGTCTCCCCAGAATTGATGATGCGTCGCGACAATAAAAAATCAATTTTTTTTTTTTTAAAAGCGAAAGACACAGGTCTTGGGTCTCTGATGCGGGTGCTCTAAGTAGTATATAGTTGGAGTCAGAGATTGGTCAGATCAATAATAAACATCTATGTTATTAACTAATATATCTATAATATTTTTTTAGAAAACATTTTTGAAAATGAATTTTGTTTTGTAAGTTTACAAATTAGAAAAATAATTGAAATTGAAAATAATATAATTGTCTTTTAAAATTATTGATGAAAATATTTATTTCCCATTAAAGAGTTTATTTATTATTTAGTTTCTTAGTTATTATAATATTATTAAATAATAATCCATACATATTAAAAAAAATATTCAAGATCTTGCAATATTTTTCTGTATGATTATTATATTTTATTTGAATATATATATCAAAACAAAAGTTTGAACAAATATTTAAAGACTTCCATTAGAAATTTAATTTTATAAGATTTTGTGAACTGACCAGAAAAACTAGTCATTAAGCGGTATATATCAGAGTTATGTTTTCAAGATAATAGGTTTTTACGGGTTAACCCGAATAGTGTTTTAGTTCATTGCAAAACATGTTAAGTAGATATTTTAGTCTGGGTTGACAGCTCTATTTATAATCATTAGTTATACATTTTATAAAATTTAAATAAATTTTTTTTTATAAAATTTCAAAACAATTTTTAAGAAAAAAATTATCCAACGCTATATACCTAGCGTTGAATCCTAGTTAAATACATAGTTGGAGTCATGGAGATGTATAGTTGGTGAGACCAATAATAGACATTAATGAGATAGTGCAAGATGTTCATGGTCCAAAAATTAGGTGTATGGGAGCTTCTGATAAGAAATTTATACTGACCACTGTCTGATTCTGATAAGAAATTTATGAAAGCCTTCAATTATCTTACAAAGATGTCTTCTCACCTATTAAATGGTATGTATAAGTATAATCAGCTTTTGGGTTATGTATCCACAACCTAACTTCCTTCTCCTTTTTGAGGATTCCAAAGAAAAACGGGAGACATACAAAAAAAAAAAATTACCTAGCTCTAATAACTGACGCCATAATTTTCACAAACGGATGTTCCTGATCCAGTAAACCATGATGAGAGATTTAGAACCTTGTCAAGCAGAGTCTCTACTATTGATTACCGGCTGGTCTTGGTTTTGTGCTGAGGCGGCTAAAACGCCTGTTAAGGACAGAACCATAGTGCTGTGAAGTTAAAAATCTGCTGCCTTTTTGATGGAACTCACCAAAAAATTGGGAAGATGTGATTTGGGTCAGGGCTAAGGCTTTGTTTCAGATGAAACTGGGATTGAATCAAAGGCTGTTCGGAAACGCAGACCAGAACCGATATGCCTTGATGTAGGGCAGAGCCAAGAAAGTATGTTGGGACCCAAAATCTGAAGTAAACAAACGGTTAAAACTTAACATAGGATAAAACTTTTACTGATACTGACCATCTAAAGAAGATAAGAATAATTACCAAGGTTAGGTTTTCATATGCGCCTATGTCATATGGATGCTTATAGACTTGCCCACCTTTCTCTGCTAACCACATAGCTCTCACTCCTTCGTGGTACTGCTCAATATCCGCAACATTGATTAGCAGATGGGAAAAAACTGACTAGAGCTAAGGAGATCCATGACTTAGCAATTGAAGAAATGAGAAAGAAAAAGAACAACCTCGATGGTCGTTTTGTTTTGTAGAATGAGGTAAATGTGCCACCCGAGAAGAACACCTAACGCGATGCTCAATGGGATAAGAACAAAAGCTGAAACTACCTGAGAATAAAAACCATAAACATAAGAAGGGAAAATTATATTTTTTGGTAGTTTTCGAAACAAATCATCAATCAAAACCATTACATATATAGTTCTTAGATAGCTTCCCATCTCTTCGTCTTCATCTTGAGGTTCAACAGTAAGGCTTCCCACAAGCAAAACCTAAAAACACCATATAATATATATATAAGGCTTAGATACTATCATACTAAGGGGTACAAGGCGCAGAGAGATATACATCGAATTAACAGAAGTTAGGAAATGTACCAGGGAGTATACACACGCAATCACCGCATAGACAACAAATACGAAGAAGACCTTGTAGTTAGTGTGTCCTACGCAGTTGTTGATCCAAATACAATGGTGGTCCTTCAAAACAAATACAACCGTTTTAACATAATATCGCATGGGTTTGGGCGATTTTGATGTTCAGTTTGGTATGAAACATAAGTGTCGTGTGTGTGTTTTTATCAAAAAAAAAAACATAAGTGTTCAGTCGAACATACCATTCTAAGCACACATCTTTTGCAAACTCGACAATGGTGAGCTCGCGGAGGTTTGAAATGTGAACACTTTTGGCAATACCTCAAATCTCCTCCCTGCAATAGACGTAACCAAAGTAAGTAGTGAAACAAAAAAAATCATAAGTGGACTTCCCCAGAAAGATATAAGAACACAGTTGCAAGAGAATGCCAAAAAAAAGACTCAAAACATGAGCTCACTCACATATGGAATCGCAAACAAATCTGATAACCTGAAAGTTAAATTGCGTCACACAAGCCATCAAAACAGCGCTAGGGGAACAAATGATCTACAAGAATCACCACACTCTAGCAAATCCATATAGACTTATATGTAAACCCCAGAGAGTTAATCTTTGTGGTCCTTAGAAGTTAGGAACGTATCTGACAGCTTGAAAGTTCTCTTGCAAGACAACAAAATATCTCAAAATCTACAAGAATCAGCATTCTAGTGAATCCATGTAGCCAAAACATTGAATTGACATATACAGAAAATGACTACAAACCATGGACTATTCAGATGCTGAGAGGTAAAAAAAAACATTTTTGTAAAGAATTTAGATTTTTTCCATAATCGGAAAGCCTATTTGACCAAAATGGTAAAGGGAAAACAACAAAAAAGTGGTGAGAAATCTTGGAATTGACTAATCAGCACGGAGGATTCAAGAAACGGAGAGAAAGAGGCATAAAGAGGTGACCTTGCGCTTAATCTCGTGGACAGGACTCTCCGGATCTTCGACATCTGGCATGTAATTGAGTGGAACCCGACCTGGATCCCTGAAAATCGCGATGGAGTAGTTGTAGATACAGATCAGAGCCAAGGCGGTGAACACGGCGGCGTTCGCGATTCCGGGAGAGGAAGTGAGGCTGAACCACCGATCGATGAAAGTGAAAACCGTTGAGAAATAGATGAAACCGATCACCAGTATCACCACCGCGACGGGGAGAGAAAATCCGACTCCTTTCCGTTTCATTTTGTTTTTCCTCCGACGAAAAACTTTGGAAGGTTAAGACGGAGCACCGGCGTCGAAACGACGGCGTCTCCGGCGAGTGGATTATAGAATATAAATTCTTTTGTTTTTTCTGCTTTCTCGATTGTTCTTGTTGGAGTACGTCTGACGCTTGTCGACGATTTTGGAGATCTCTAATGTCTCGAACTCGAAGCTCTGCCACATGACCCCTTTGTTTTTATATTATTTCGAATTTGCCCCTCTTGTTAATTATCTCACACTTAAGTACCTATGAGGAGTCTCTTAGCAAATGTGTATATTCATGATTCATGTTGCTAAATAATTTTCTTTCTTTAGACGAAAATGGCTGTCGAAGTTTTTTTAGTCTAATGGTTGACTAAATATTTATTAATGTTTCTACATCAAATACATCAAAAGTTCTAGATTTCAATTTCCAAAGAATTCAATTTTTACGAATTAATATAAGCAAGTTTATCATAGTCGTGGAATTATCTTGTAATTGTTCGTTTAAATTATCTTGTAATTGTTCTCATAATTTGTTCGTAAATATTAAAAAAACGAAAATGGGTAAAATATGCAAACTATTTAGGCAATAAAACTATGTCATGTGTCAAATATATAATTATTTAGTTAAATTTGAAAATTTATGATCAAGAAAGTTATCGTTTGTATTGGAATTCGTAAAAAAATCCATAGACTTTTGATCCAATATGTTTTCAAATTCTCATTGTTATTTTTTTAATCTAACTAAATACCTAATTAAACCATATATAAATTCATTAATGGAACCAAAGATCACTGGTTAAAACATAACTTTGTTATTACTCTATTAAAACCAGTCTTTCACATTTTCATAAAACTTTAGTACTCTGTTAAATAAGTCTTAAACATTCACAAAAGTTTATTACTCTCATTAAAATCACTCTTTTAAAATTTCTATTGTTCCACAATTCTATGTTGTTTCATTGTTCATCAATTAATTTACCACATCAACTCCATTCTCCTACTAATCTTCCAATTGCGGAGTACGTCCCGCAGCAACCGCTTACGATCCCGGAGATTATGATGAAAACGCATATTCCCACCTGCCAAAAATTAAATAATAATTGATTTACGAAAAATCAAATAAAATTATCTTGTGAGAAATCAAGATAATAACCACTTTAGAGCATGGAATATGAACAATTTAAAATTTCCCTTACCTGCGTCTTACTCAGTCTACCCTTCAAGATACTGAGATAACAAAGACATGGAAATATAAAAGCCTGCACAGTAATTAAAATATGAATCCTTTACAACATGTTTGATATGCCTATGATAATTGAAACTCTGATAAAATGTTTATGGAGACTTACGACAAGCATTGAGAGGAACGATCCCATCAAAGCTCCCATGATCGCTACAAAATTATTAGAGCAAACGAAGATAAGATAGGTTTTTGAAAATAGTTTCTTGCAAAGGAAGTTAGAGTATTACCAAAGAATGGGAAGGTAAGTGCAACAACCAAAGTAGAGAGAACTAAGATCGTTCTAAAAAACGTTGATACTCCGTTAATTCTCATCTTTTCTGACGACGGCAGAAGTTCTTCTAAGCTTAGCACGATCGGTGCCATAGACAACGCGTATTTAGTCATCGGTGTAATGACCTGAAGTGGGAGAAAAATTAGTATATTGTTAGAGGGGGGATTAGCACCCCCTGGTTTAACTCGGTTCGAACCGAGATCGGTTCAATCAAGACCGGTCTACGATGGTTCGGATCAAAGACAAGTCGGCCCGAAAACGTTGGGCCGAGCTCGGAATCTCGCTGAAAGCCCAATCTCGGCTACAATCTAGGCCCAGCGCGAGCCCAATCCGTTACAACAGATAAAATCGGAATATTTCCTCTTTCCCGCCGATCTCGGAAATGGAAATATTCCTTGCGAACAGACCGCCGAAGAATAAGGAATATATCCTTATCTCTGAGGGGAATCCGGAATATTTCCATTCCCTAATCGAGCAAGGAAATGGGAATATTCACATTTAGAGCCGCCTCAAGACAATATAAATAGAGGAGAAGGTTCATTCATCAAGACATCCACAACTTCCGCAAAGACAAAGAATATAAGAGAGCTCGTTACCGATCTCGAATCTTTTTGTCTTGACCTTCTTACTTAAACTCTGTTGTAATCGCCGACTTAGATCAATAAACGAGATTCCGACTAAAAGTACTGTTTTACCCCTTTTTGTGTGATTTACGGATCAACAATTGGCGCCGTCTGTGGGGAAAGATAGAACAGTACTTTCGGATATCGTTTGATTGAAGTTCGCCGAACTCGGCTTGACTAATTGTTAAAGGGAAATTTACTTATCATGCCCGATATCAACGATGCCTTCATCAACAATTACCGGTTCGGCTTCAGGCGGAGGAGGAATTTCAGAATTCATCTCCCGCTCGTCACCGTCAAGTTCGGCAGATAGATCGGGGATGTCATCGAACTTCATCTTCCGACGACGAGACGGTTTAGCTAAAAAAAAAAAAAAAAAAAAAAAAAGATCACCGAGCTATTACACATACGCTCGATTCTAATATGTAATATGAACTACGAACGGCTTGATCCTTCTCTCGAAGGTACGTAGGCAGCCTTCACAGGCGCAGCTATAACATCAATAAAACTTTATTACGCAAAGGCATTGCAACCGAACTCCAAGTTCATATTTTCTAAGTCAAACTTTCTGTTTGCCGAACTCCAACAGTTCGTATTTTCTAAGTCAAACTTTCTGTTTGCCGAACTCCAACAGTTCGTATTTTCTAAGTCAAACTTTCTGTTTGCCGAACTCCAACAGTTCGTATTTTCTAAGTCAAACTTTTAGTTTGCCGAACTCCAACAGTTCGTATTTTCTAAGTCAAACTTTTTGTTTGCCGAACTCCAACAGTTCGTATCTTCTAAGTCAAACTTTTTGTTTGCCGAACTCCAAAAGTTCGTATCTTCTAAAGCCAAACTTTATGTTTGCCGAACTCCAACAGTTCGTATTTTCTAAGCCAAACTTTATGTTTGCCGAACTCCAACAGTTCGTATTTTCTAAGTCAAACTTTTTGTTTGCCGAACTCCAACAGTTCGTATTTTCTAAGTCAAACTTTTAGTTTGCCGAACTCCAACAGTTCGTATTTTCTAAGTCAAACTTTTAGTTTGCCGAACTCCAACAGTTCGTATTTTCTAAGTCAAACTTTTAGTTTGCCGAACTCCAACAGTTCGTATTTTCTAAGTCAAACTTTCAGTTTGCCGAACTCCAACAGTTCGTATTTTCTAAGTCAAACTTTTAGTTTGCCGAACTTCAACAGTTCGCATTTTCAACCACCAACGGTTACATATCAACGTCCTGGCCAGACGATCTGATAAAGCCGAGCTTAGCTCGCAAGCATCCTCATGGTGCAATGGATAATACACTTTCCACATTCAAAGCCGAGATCAGTCTCGCACCAAATTCTCAGATTATCCGAGCTAAATAAGCCAAGTCCGTCTCGCGCACTCGGATTCAATGTGAGAAACCTAGAGCATATTAATATGAACTACGAATGGCTTGATCCTTCTTTCGAAGGTACGTAGGCAGCCCTCACAAGGCGCAGCTATAACATTAATAAAATTTTACCAAGGCATTCTACCGAACTCCAATAGTTCGTACCTTCAAAGCCAAACTTTATGTTTGCCGAACTCCAAAAGTTCGTATTTTCTAAAGCCAAACTTTATGTTTGCCGAACTCCAACAGTTCGTATTTTCTAAGCCAAACTTTATGTTTGCCGAACTCCAACAGTTCGTATTTTCTAAGTCAAACTTTATGTTTGCCGAACTCCAACAGTTCGTATTTTCTAAGTCAAACTTTTTGTTTGCCGAACTCCAACAGTTCGTATTTTCTAAGTCAAACTTTTAGTTTGCCGAACTCCAACAGTTCGTATTTTCTAAGTCAAACTTTTAGTTTGCCGAACTCCAACAGTTCGTATTTTCTAAGTCAAACTTTCAGTTTGCCGAACTCCAACAGTTCGTATTTTCTAAGTCAAACTTTTAGTTTGCCGAACTTCAACAGTTCGCATTTTCAACCACCAACGGTTACATATCAACGTCCTGGCCAGACGATCTGATAAAGCCGAGCTTAGCTCGCACGCATCCTCATGGTGCAATGGATAATACACTTTCCACATTCAAAGCCGAGATCAGTCTCGCACCAAATTCTCAGATTATCCGAGCTAAATAAGCCAAGTCCGTCTCGCACACTCGGATTCAATGTGAGAAACCTAGAGCATATTAAGATGGGCTGTTCACGTACTCTTAAACTAAACTCTAGGGTCAAGCCGAACGTCATTCCTCGCAAATCTAAGCCGACTTCTCAACAGTCGCAAGACTAGTAAGCCGATTTCTCAACAGTCGCAAAAACAAGTAAGCCGATTTCTCAACAATCGCAAAAGCAGTAAGCCGATCTACGATAGGGATTGCCGACCTCGAACAGGTTCAGTCGAATTTATCCTCTTCACCCGGCTAAGACCGTACAGTTTACGGCACCACTGTGTACGATAAATTCGAGAGGTTCGTATTATGTACGACTTCAAATACTTCAGAGCTCAACAACCCGAGAAAAATCAGCCGAATTCGAAAATTCAAAAGACTAGTCAAACCGCGAGAATTCCGATCTTCACTTTCGAAAGAAGTTCGCCGAACTCAAAATTCGCCGAACTCAAAAATCCGCCGCACTCGAAATAGAATCTGATCAGATCGTACCGATCTCAGTTTTAACCGAGCTAAAGAATACTCCCCAAAAATTCACCGAACTCATAAACTCCCTCGCCGAACTGAGGGGGGGACCAATTGTTAGAGGGGGGATTAGCACCCCCTGGTTTAACTCGGTTCGAACCGAGATCGGTTCAATCAAGACCGGTCTACGATGGTTCGGATCAAAGACAAGTCGGCCCGAAAACGTTGGGCCGAGCTCGGAATCTCGCTGAAAGCCCAATCTCGGCTACAATCTAGGCCCAGCGCGAGCCCAATCCGTTACAACAGATAAAATCGGAATATTTCCTCTTTCCCGCCGATCTCGGAAATGGAAATATTCCTTGCGAACAGACCGCCGAAGAATAAGGAATATATCCTTATCTCGGAGGGGAATCCGGAATATTTCCATTCCCTAATCGAGCAAGGAAAAGGGAATATTCACATTTAGAGCCGCCTCAAGACAATATAAATAGAGGAGAAGGTTCATTCATCAAGACATCCACAACTTCCCCAAAGACAAAGAATATAAGAGAGCTCGTTACCGATCTCGAATCTTTTTGTCTTGACCTTCTTACTTAAACTCTGTTGTAATCGCCGACTTAGATCAATAAACGAGATTCCGACTAAAAGTACTGTTTTACCCCTTTTTGTGTGATTTACGGATCAACATATATGTAGAGAAATAAAACTATGTTTTATCAAGCTTTGATCAAATAATTCTCACCGCTGTCCAAACTGCGATTTTAGAAGACGTGAATTGTTGCGGCATGTTTAGCGTAAACTGCGATTGAATCGCCTCACCAAACATACTGTAGCCGCAAATTGCTACGGCTATGTAAAAGATTACGCAGAAACCAAAACTGCAAAAGAAGTAAGGAGAAATAAAAACTTTGACCTAATTAATACCATTTACTTCCTTTTCAAGTAAGCTAAAGCAAAGGGTTAACCTAGTGAGGAGCACCAAAGGAAACTTGGATGGGTCTTTCATAGAAGAGTAAATGTTTGGGAAAACCGCGTGACCACTGAACCCAAACCCGAAAATCCCAATCGCGACAGGTAAGTTACCGAGATCCAGAGATTGTCCACCTGAGTGAAACCCGACTCCATCAACCGACCCGACCCAGAAGAGACAAAGAGCCAGCAAGATGGAAGAGAAAACTCCTCCGGCTAAAGGAATGAAAATGCATGAATTAGAGAATGATCGAATCTCAAAGTATTTGAAAAGATTTATGATCCATATATATAAAATGGAACCTGAGAGATAGGAAAGTAAGCTAAGGTCTCTAAGCCAAACTGTAGGAAGAACAATAAGAGTGGCTGCTATGGCAAAGATCTGCGAAGAATCAAGAGATACTCCAGCGATGTTTACCAAAATGTTGGGGAAGAGTCTCGACAAGTTATCACTCATCATGATTATATACTCCACACAGCATGCGTATAACTCCATGTACAGAAGTATCTGCAACTCTCGAGAGGTAAAGAAAAACCATAAGTTTTAGTTTGGAGATGTTAGGAAAATTTGTTTTAAGTATATATATGTAAATGGTTTCCATATAACTAACGGAGATGATGAGGCGGCCAGTGAATCCAAAGGCAGCTTGTCCGATGTCGGGATAGGTATGGAGGTCATGAGAGCTTTCAAGACATCGCTTGAGGAGAACACCGGTGTAGAAAGTGATGATACCGAAGAAGAAGAGTATAAAAAGCCCAAGCCATCCTCCTTCTTTCACCGCGTACGGCATTGTGAGTAGACCTACTCCACATGGATATTGATTCCTGCACCAAAATAGGTTCAACTTAAAATGAGAGAGAGAGCAAGAAGTGTGCAGAAGATTGAATGTAACGGTGATAAAATATGATAACCGTCTGAACCGAACCAAATGCCTAAGCCCTGAAGTGTTGTAGATACCCATTCTCAGGCCCAACTCTAAAGTTATGTATGAAAGACTTTTGAGACATACCCAATACCGATATTAGGTCTTACCGTTGAAAACGGATTGAGGAAACGAGCAGAGATTTTGTTCTTCGAATGGGAGATCGGTGATTGATAACCTGACCTGAGATGAAATGAATGATTTGGCAGATACCTCGTCTTTCTCAGTGAGCAGCGGTTGTTTGCTTGTGGAAGAAGCAAACGAGCTGAGAATAGAGTTTTGGCGTCTCTTGTACAAGGAAGAGATCGAGCTGGTGAATGATGTCTGAGAACCTCTCCGGTGAATGAAGCTTATCGTCGGAGGTGTAGCTCCGGTTAAGATATCCACAGATTGTCTGAATTACCCATGAAAAGGGAGAATCTCTATTACTGCAAACCCTTCAAAATAATTCTTTAGATTTTAAAATATGAAAAACAGAGGATTTGATTTTTACCGATAACTTCGAGGCCATGGAGCGGAATTGTTCCGGGATAATGGAGGAGATGGAGTACACATATCGTCGTCATCATCGGAGGGGAGATCGACTTGGCATTCCTCATCTGTCTGAAACAAAATGTCACTTTCTTGCTCCTCAAGATTCATCTTCTTTGTCTCTGTTTCAGAACAGAGTCGAAGCAGAGCAAGCAACAGGTTTTAGGGCAGAACAGACGATACAGGAAGAAAGAGAGAAAGAGAAAGAGACTCTGTTGTGATTTTGATTTGTCCTCACGTCGACTTTATATGATTCATATGTATAACATAATCTAGTCGTTGTTATATTTAATAGTTGATTGAATTGAAGTGGAAGTAACGTTCACATGTAAAAGCCTCCAAGTCAAAGGTATTAGAAGAAGTGATCTGAAGTTCTGAATGTGGCTTTTCTTGCTATCTTCAGAAGTCCCATCCTTCTATATTTAGGTTACGGGCCTCTATAAGCCCAAGAGAGGTGGATTATTTGGGCTTGAGCCTTCAAGTCCAATTACGTTTAAGACGCGTCATTGTCTTTCCTTTTCTTATTTCTCACTCTCTCTTCAGAGGTCGACGAGGTTTAAGATTTTGTTAGAATGTTGTAGCAGCTTCGCGAATAATCTCTCGTCTTTTATAAAACCAACCAACGATTACCCAACAAGCACACAAACAAAAAAGGTTTCGATTTTAGTTTCTTCCTTCTCTCTTTCTTCTGTTCCAAGTTTTTTTTTCGGTGAAAGCGTTCTTCAATGGCGAAAGACGGACCCAATTGGGATGGATTGCTTAAATGGAGTCTCTCTAACGCCGACGGTACTCGACCAACTCGCCAGCTGAGGTACGGACTTCACTCTTCTAGTTTCTTAGCTTCTGTCTCGTCGTTTGTCCGAGATTGGATTGGGATGCTTGGTGGGTAGTTATAGAAATTGTATGGCTGTGATTTGGCTTTCACTTGAGGCAGGTCAATCTTGTGAGTGAATTCAAATCTAGGTCTGTGTAAAATAGGGTTTCTTTTCAATATCCGTTCAATTTTATCGGTTTGATTAGATGCAATTATCGAATTCTGCTATATGTATGTGAAATGTTACCTCTTTTCTCGTTTTTCCTTATACCCATATGAATTCATCTCTCTTACTTTTCCATGAAGCACTGTTAAGCTTAAGAGAGCCCAACATTGATCATGTCAAAAGGTTATAGCTTCTATTGTGCTTCGTGTTTATAGTGGATTGTTTTGTTGATTGAGTTGTTTGATGAGACAGTGAGGAGGATAGAAAATGGTTTATGGAGGCTATGCAATCGCAGACTGTAGATGTAGTCAAACGCATGAAGGAGATTACACTAGTTATGCAAACACCTGAAGAAGTTTTGGTGGATCATGGAGTAACGCCTGAAGATATCGAAGGTGCTTTAATCGGCCATAACGCATAGTTTCTTCTTGGCTTATCTTGTGCAATCTTGTGGGGGTGGTACTAATTTGTTTTAATATTATGGTAGATTTGCTGGATGAGTTGCAGGAGCACGTTGAATCGATCGATATGGCTAATGGTAAACCATCTCTTACTTGGAACTTGGTTTTCTCCTTCTTCTATTTTTTCCGTTGTGGTAAGTTCAATTTTGAATATTGGTTACTTACTGTTGTGTAGATATTCATTCGATTGGAGGCTTGGTTCCTCTTCTTGGATTCCTCAAAAACTCTCATGCTAATATTCGGGCAAAAGCTGCTGATGTCGTAAGCACAATAGTTCAGAACAATCCTCGAAGTCAGGAATTAGTTATGGAAGCCAATGGCTTGGAATCACTGCTATCAAATTTCACCTCCGACACAGATATTCATGCTCGAACTCAAGCTCTCGGCGCAATATCATGTAAGCTTGATCTGATATTTTATAGTAAAGATTGAGATGATCAAAACCTTGTGGTTTGTGATTTTCGGTTTGTAATAATGTACTAAAGACTCTACCTTTTGTATATGTTATATAGCTTTGATTCGCCATAACAAACCGGGAGTCACGGCTTTCAAGCTTGGCAATGGTTATGCTGGCCTAAGAGAAGCTTTGGCATCTGATAGTGTGAGATTTCAAAGGTAATCCACTCAAATGCTCTTATTCCTTGCGGTCTATGTGGATTTCAAACTTCGAAAGATTCTTGAATTGTTGCTTTTTTTCTTTCTAAATTCTCCAGGAAAGCCTTAAACTTGTTGCAATATCTTTTGCAAGAGGATGATTCGGACCGCAGTGCCACTGGACTCAACTTTCCTCCAGTGATGATGCATCTCGCGTCTAGTGACGACTCCGAGACCAGAGAAGCCGCTCTTCGCGGATTGCTTGAGCTTGCAAGAGACAAAAACGATGGAAGCGGATGTAGCAGCATAGAGAAAGGTGATGAGAAACTGAGGCAGCTTCTGGAAGAACGGATTAAAGGAATTAGCTTGATGTCACAAGAAGATCTTGGAACGATTAAAGAAGAGAGACACCTCGTGGATTCACTGTGGAGCATTTGCTACAGTGAACCTTCCTCTCTGAGAGAGAAAGGGCTTCTTGTTCTTCCCGGTGAAGATGCGTTACCTCCTGATGTCGCAAGCAAGCTCTTTGAGCCTCCTCTCAGAGCTTCTGCAGCAAATCGTAATGCCACTGAGAAGAAAGAGGAACCTCTGAAACTACTTGGACCCGCACCATAGGCGAGAACTTGAAGCTAAATTTTATATTCTTGTTTTTCTTGTAACTTTTCAAAAATTCGGAAAAACTTCGTAGATCTCAATGTCAAGAATCTAGTGTTATGATGTGGCGATTTCTATCTTTGATTATTTTAGAACCTTATTATTGTTTGTTCAATTCTTTTTCGGATTCAAAAGATGTCACAAGAAAGTACGTATTCCGACAACGATTACACTCATTTCTATTCTTGTCTTATTCTGTCTGTTTCTTAACAAAAATTTGAGGTTTCTTTCCGTTTTCGGTTTAGCAAAATAGTCAATATGGACCAGATCTAATATATCGGTTAAAGTTGTGAAATTGAGCTAAACCGAAGAACGAAGCTTTAGGAATTGAGTTATCCCCTAACAAAAAAAAATAAAGAGCCCACGCACTTTTGGGTTACACTTAGGGACCCGAGTTCGATCCAAAGCCGTCGCAAATCGGAGGAAATCTCTCAGCTTCGCCTTCTTCCACCGCCGTCGCCGTCGCCGTCCCAGCTAGAACCGGTATGTTATATAGTCAGTGAGGTTTTCTTATGATAAACGAATATACCATTAAACCCTAATCCCTCTCAACTTCCTCGCACGATCGCGTAGAAGGAGCTTCTTTCTCCAGAAATAATCTGATCTCCTATTTATTGAACAAGTAACACTGGAAGCTGTTGTTTCGAATCAATTGAAGCACTGTCTCCGTGTTTTGGATCCGTAGTATTAGCCAAGTTGGGAGTTTTCTGAGATACGGAGCCATGGTGTGGTGTAACCATTGTGGGAAGAGTGTCCTCGGAATACGCCCTTACGATGGTGCATTGTAAGTGTTTTGATTTTAGATTTGTGGTTTCTGGCTCCGATTTATGACTTTCGTGTATGTGCTTTTGCAGGGCATGCAATTTATGTGGGAGGATATTGGAAAATTTCAATTTTTCTACTGAAGTTACATTCGTTAAGAATGCGGCTGGACAGGTATACGCAGCTGCGATTTAGGTTCAGTAGATCGGATTTCGGTTTTTATTTTTCAAGACTGATGTCTCTTCTTTTTCAACCATTTGATGCCTTTGCTCAAACATTACACATTGTTTATGTACCTGCAGAGCCAAGCTTCAGGTAACGTAGTGAGAAGTGTTCAGAGTGGGATCTCAAGCTCACGTGAAAGGAGAATTAGAATAGGTTTGCCTTTTTTTTATTGCATTTCGAACTTTTCAGTTCAATAAGTGTACTCGTTATTCTGTAGTTCCCATCCATTGTTAGACTCTTTACGTTAATACAATTTTGTTCCTTATAGCTTGCCCTGACAGACCTTGCTTCTTCTTTTTTTTGCAGCTAGAGATGAGTTTATGAATTTGAGAGATGCACTGGGAATTGGTGATGAGAGAGATGATGTGGTTGACATGGCTGCTCGATTCTTTACAGTATGTTTTGGTTTACATATTTTCTGAATATCAATTTAGGATTCTTAGCCTTTTTTTTTTAACTCAATTTATCTTCTGAAGATGGCAGTTGAGCAAAATTTCACTAAAGGTCGCAGAACTGAACTAGTACGGGCTTCCTGTCTCTACTTGACTTGCAGGTTAGATTTTTTAGTAACTGTCTTGTTGCTCTCCTAATTTTGTTTCCTCTTTAAAATTTCATGCTGACTATATGTTGACCAAAAACTTTCTTGATCTGTAGGGAAAAGAACATTCCGTTTCTTCTTATTGATTTTTCAAGCTACCTTCGAGTTAGCGTGTAAGATGATTTTTTTTCTTTTCTTTTTCATCTTTATAATGCTCTCTTTCTTTCTTTTGTTGCCTAATTACCTGTTAAGTCTACTGCGGCCACTCCTCTTGTCCAACCAATGTAATCCCGGTTTGGCTGTTTTTGTTTCATAAAATCTTGTGCAGTTATGAGTTAGGTTCTGTGTACTTGCAACTCTGTGAAATGCTGTATATTGCCGAAAACCGGAATTATGAAAAGCTTGTTGATCCTTCAATTTTCATTCCTCGATTCTCAAACAGTAAGTATGTCTTCTTTTGGCTCCTATTCTTTTCTGTGTTTGGTTGATGCTGAAACTTACTACTATTTGATTTTCTTTAGTTGCTTTGAACATTATCCAAGAAACAAACATTTCTGTATATTACTTAACCCAGCCTACTCCTTTTTTTTATACACTTGCAGGCTTATTGAAAGGAGAACATGATAAAGATGTTGTGAGAACAGCTAGAGACATTATAGCTAGTATGAAGAGAGATTGGATACAGGTTTGAGTTTTTTTTGTTAGTCGATCGTTTCCTATGTACCCTTTGTTTAGTTATTTATTACGCCTTGTGTTAATATTGGCCATGTATTGGCATGCAGACCGGCCGGAAACCTAGTGGAATATGTGGAGCAGCACTTTACACAGCTGCGCTTTCCCACGGTATCAAGTGCTCTAAGACAGATATTGTAAGAAGATATGATTAGCTTATGAAAACAATGTTGTTAAAGATGAGAGGAAAGACGTTTTAGCCTTTTATTTCACTAATTTATTGCTGATCCTGATTTGGTGTGTTTTCTAAATATTTCAGGTAAAAGTTGTGCATATATGTGAAGCAACTCTAACCAAGCGATTGATTGAGTTTGGAAATACCGAGTCTGGAAGTTTAAATGTGAGTGAAGGCTAAGAGTTTCCTAGTTGTAGAAATATTTGCTAACTGTTCATATCATCACATATGATTGATGCTGGATCAAGTGTGAGTATCATAATGCATACTCCTCTGCTATTGGTTGTTGTCATATGTGATAATAAAATATGGGGCTCAGTTTTTTTTGTTTGCCTCATATCACTTAAAGAATATGTTCATCTTTTTTCAACGTTTTTCCATGTGTGGCTAGGTTGATGAGCTCACAGAAAGTGTAAGGGAAATGCATAAAAGCTCTTTTACCATGAAACCAAAGTCAAACAAAGAGAGGGTGCTCTGTATGCATCAGGATTGTAAACCTTTTGGTTATAGACTATGTGAGAGCTGTTACAATGATGTATGTCCTGTTTTATGCCTGATTTGTCTCTTTTCATGTTTTCAGTTTACGCAATTGCGAAACTTTTAACTAATGCTCTGAGAGTTAACAGTCAGATGCTTTTGCAGTTCATAAATGTTTCTGGAGGACTTGCTGGTGGGTCGGATCCTCCTGCTTTCCAGCAAGCAGAGAAAGAGAGAATGGAAAAATCAGCTAGAGAAGAAAACGAGGAGGGAGTTGGTAGCCTAAACCATGATAAACAACTAAATGTAAGTTTAGGTGCTCTTTTATTCGAGGATTGCAGTTTAGTTTTTTCTCTGTACTCAAAGCACCTATTTAGGAAGGTTGTTCAATGTTGCTTTGGTGAAATCTTATGCTTCAAATCTTTCTCCTGTCAAACTTTTGGCAGTCCGAGAGAGAAGCAGACTATTGCAGTGTGAGCAAAAGTGAAAAACGATGTTCGGGTGAGTGCAATTGCTGTGTCCCAGAGAAGGGTGAAGGAAAAAAAGATGGGGTCGATGGCCATGCTGAAGCTTCGGATGAATCAGACAACTTTTCTGATATCAATGATGATGAGGTTGGCAATTGTTTTACTTTCTTACGTTATTTATATTACATGCTAAGTCATGGACTGTTCGACTTGAATATAGAACATGAAATGAAAAAGGATCTCAACACTCTGTCTCAGTCTCTTTTTCTTACTACAGTTTCGCTTGTTAGATTGATCTTGGTCGTAATATTCACTGTTAACGAGGTGGATGGCTATATTAACAACGAGGAGGAAAAACGGTATAAGAAGATCTTATGGGAAGAAATGAACAGAGAATATCTTGAGGTGATTTCTGAGGCTATATCATTTATTTTTTCATGGATTCCTTCTGAGTTGTATATTGTTTTGTAGGAGCAAGCAGCTAAGGAAGCAGCTTTGAAGGCGGCTAGTGAAGCTTTAAACGCGAGCAACTCTAATTGCCCGGAACATGCCAGAAAACTTGTTGAAGCTTCTAAAGCTGCTGTGACAAAATCCAGAAAGGTAACTCAATTTCAACTTTGCAATTATGTTCCTGACTCATATCAAGGATCTGACTTATGGAGAATAATAGTATGTCGACTAATAATCAAATTCTGGTTCTCTTTTTCTGTTTTCGTATAGGAAAAGCAACAAAAACGAGCTGAGGAAGCAAAGAACGCGCCTCCCCCAGCCACAGCCATGGAAGCTGTTCGCAGAACTCTTGATAAAAAGGTTAAACTCTCTCTTTTTGATGCCTTGATATTAAGAAGCGTTCGAGTTTGCAATGAATCAAAATTTATTCAGCAATTATATCATCTGTTAAAACCACAACCTGAAAATACATAGTCAAGAACATGGCCATATAATATTGCTCTTCTCATTGTTAACTACTTTTGGAGTTTTTGCTTCTTCGTCTTTCCTGACTTGCGTCTCTACTCTTATACAGAGACTTAGCGGGTTAATAAACTACGAACTTTTAGAGGAGCTCTTTGATACATCGGTAAGTATTTTTTTTAATTATTATCTCTTCTTGTTTCCTTAGTTGTCATCGTTTTTGGGTCTGTGACAGTAGCTTTATACAATTTTCTTCTCATTTCTTCTTTCAGCCAGCTGAAAAATCACCCAAGAGATCGAAATCCGAGACAGGCATGGAGGAGAAGAAGGAAGAGAAGAAGGAAGTGAGGAGCAATGAACATGAGAATGGTGAAAATGAAGACAAAGATGAAGCTGAAGAGGATGAAGAAGGCTATGTAGAATCATACGACATGAACGCAGATTTTCAAGACGGCGAGAAATTGTATGAAGAGGAAGGGGAAGAAGAGGATGGTTATGATTTTGGATTGTATTGATATATGTTGCGAAACAAAGTTTTTTTTTTTTGGGCCAGGCTAGTTTATTTTACATGCATTAATATAGGAGAACCCAAACAATTATCAGTAACAAATAAAGATTTTCTTTAAAAAAAACTCAATCAAATACTCTCTATTTGCTTCATCAATTGGTGGGTTATTATTCTTCATCGCTTCTCATCTCTTTCACTTCTTGTTACAAGTTTATATAAATACTAGATTAGAATCCTTGTTGTTACATGGGTTATCTCTAAATAATTTGAGAATAATCGATATGTGCTAAATCAATTTATATGTTAAAGTAAAAGTGTTACTTAGAAAAATCTATATGTTCAAATTAACTAATTAATTTTTACATAAAGTTTTATATCTAAAATTATGTTTTAGTCTTTTCAACTAACTAAATTGATCACTCTTAAATATTACTAAAGTTTGATTATTTTGTTTCTTCTAAATATAGTAGAAAATTATATTATCTTTTTAACATTTTTTGTCATGCTATAAAAAAAACAATTTTTTTTTTAAATTTAACTGACACATAACTTAATTTATTATTTAATTAAATATATATGTTTAATTTAAATCAACTACTTCTCATTATTTAACGGGGATCTTGCATGTACGATCACTTATTCAGAGTTTATACATGAAATGACTAAGGATCTAAAATACTCGCTCCGTTTTACAAAGAGTGTTGTTTTGAAGTTTTATTTTTGTTTCACAAAGAGTGTCATTTTATGTTTTCAATGCATAATTTTGTATAAAAATTCAGTTTTACTTTTATTGTTTTAATGTATTAATTATAGAGAAAAAATTGTTTAATGTATTAATAAGAGATAATATTAAAATTTTAATAATTTTCTTAATATGTGTGAAATGTGTTAAAATAACATTTTTGTGAAACAGAAGGAGTACCAAATAGATTGCAACAGTGTTGTTATTGTCGTTAGAGGGAGTAGATTCGGTCGATTTCTTCAAAGTGATATGTTGTAATCACATAATTCGAAAGTGCTATATTCCAGTAGATGTTTTTTAAAAAGTGATTGTGGAGGCAAATATCTCTTGTTTAATCTATGACAAAAAAAAATTCCAATGCTTCATTTTCTCGAGGGTTTCGATTTATTTTTGTATAGAAGGAATCAACGTTCATATTTAAAAAAAAAAAAATCAAATAGTATCATGTGAAGTGGTATTTTTCACCCTTTGTTTATTAACCATAAATTGTTTCCCAAAGCATTCCAAAATTATTTTAATATATTTTATTGATGAAATCCCTAATTGCCAATAAAGGTGGGATTTTTTTAAAAAATTGTATAAATGACTAATCCAATAACTTTGGATTTGGAATAATTTTCATAAATGCTAGATCCAATAAGGGGGGAATTTGGAAATAAAATAAAATCATCACAAATCATTGATCCAATATGGCCTTTTTATGTGAAAACAATTAATAACTATGGTTTTCTTCAGCCCAATAGATTTTTGATTGTCAACGGATCAGCTAATAGTGCCGTTTGAGGTTCAAACTTCTGTTTCTGAGGTTAACTCTCCGCCGTTAACGTCCGTTATTACCTTTTTACCTTTCCGACTTTTCTACTTTCCAGAATAAAACCGTTGACGGCGTTAGTTGGTTTAGACAATTGGTCTCTTTACTGAACCAACTTAACCAGACCTAGCTATACTCCTTTCATTTTCATCAAATCAAATTACATTAAAGCAGAAAGAAAGGAAAAAAACCACATCTTCTAGCAATTAAGCATCGAAAACACCCTCCGGTTCAACTGATTCAGAATTGATGGTGAAATATCGGTTCAGTTTGGTTGACTTGTTCTTCAGTATGTGATGAATGTTAATAATTACTTGATTAAACCGACCGGTTCATAGAATAGGTTACTGAGCTATGGTAAAAAGAAGAAACGGCAAGTAACGGTGACGTCAGCTGAAGAGCTAATTTAACACATCCTTCCTTTTTTTTGTTTTTTTAATGTTGTTTCGATCCAAAGTCTCCTCTTTCTCTCTCTACCTCTCTCTGGTTCAACGGGCAAAGTATTTTTTCGAATAAAGTTTTGGTTTTTTCTTTTTAACGTTCCCTTCGTCTTCTGCTGGCGAATTCGTGCATCTATCTATCTCGATGAGCTGCAGTTTGAATCCACCGGCTTCTTCTCCAGACGAGGTTAGTTTTTGTTTCCGAATCCGATTAAGGGTTTTGTTCTTGTGATCAGATTATTAGTTTTCCTGTAGTGAAAATTGAGTTCACAGTCGTTTAGGTCTGCTGAATCGATACAAATTCCGCCGTCTCGAAATAGGGCTTCCTAATTATGATTCCTGTGATTAGAAAATTTGTTATAAACCCTAAATTTTCACTGAATTCCCGATTTTGTGAGATCTGGGTTCTGTCTGCTACGCGTTTTACGATGGTGGGTTTTTTCTGTTTCTTATCGAATTGGGATGGATCTTCAGGAAGAAAACGGTAAAGTGAAAACGGAGGATGAGTGTATAGAGAATAAGCAATCAACAGCTGCTTCTTGCTCTTCTGTGTCTGAAGGCAGTGCCAGTAGTTTCCTCAAGTCACCTGCTGTTGCAAGTCCCGCTACAGCATCACCAACTAATAGGTACTTGGGGTTAGTTCTTCTTCTTTGTCTCTGTATCTGACTTTTTCAAGTATTTTTAACATCATACATGAAGTATATCTCCTCGTCGATTCACATGAACTCGTTTTTTTCAAGCTGGTTTTTTTTGGTAATGTTTTAGTTTCTATACGAGATTGGTGTTGATCATTTTTGTTATGCCAGGAGGACGAGTGGCCCTATGAGGCGAGCGAAAGGCGGGTGGACTCCCGAAGAAGTTAGTAGTGATTGCTTTGACTAAATAAAACTTGTGGTTGATCAGTATTTCGAAAATTGAGATGAGAGTTGTCTTACTTGTTTCAGGATGAGACATTGAGACAAGCAGTTGGTACGTTTAAAGGCAAGAGCTGGAAGAAAATTGGTAAATGATACTCTTCTTTTCTTCATTCTATATTGATGTGAGTTTTACAACATATTCAAGAGATTTGTGGTTGGAATATCGGAGTTGGAGTGTTGTATGAAATTGTATATATTTCTAAAAGGCCTACTTGTCTATTA
This sequence comes from Eutrema japonicum, assembly GCA_030161315.1. Classification (NCBI taxonomy): domain Eukaryota; kingdom Viridiplantae; phylum Streptophyta; class Magnoliopsida; order Brassicales; family Brassicaceae; genus Eutrema; species Eutrema japonicum. Next base: position 43,929,968 of record BSQW01000002.1, on the reverse strand, counting down.
GTTCCATACTCTTGTCTATGTAGTTTTATGAATTGTTCTTGTTCTTTGAATTGGTGTATTTATTTTTGCAGCGGAATTTTTCCCTGATAGAACCGAAGTTCAATGCCTGCACCGGTGGCAGAAAGTTTTAAATCCGGACCTTATTAAGGGACCTTGGACTCATGAGGTTCATCCTGTTTCTGATTTTTTTTTTTTTGGCTTTCATTTTAAGGAATATGAGAGCTTAAAAATTCTTGTTTTGCAGGAGGATGAGACAATCGTTGAACTTGTCGAAAAATATGGGCCTGCAAAATGGTCTGTCATCGCAAAGTCTTTACCAGGTCGAATTGGGAAACAGTGTCGAGAAAGGTAAATTAATTCATATGAGCAAATCGTTTTTCTTATAGTTATTTTGGAAGCTTCACTGAGTTTTTGATATGTATGCAGGTGGCACAATCATTTGAATCCTGGTATCAACAAGGATGCTTGGACCTCAGAAGAAGAATTAGCTCTCATGAACGCTCATCTAATCCACAGAAACAAATGGGCTGAAATTGCTAAGGTCTTACCCGGCAGGTATATACTTTTCTTGGCATGCTTCAATGGAATTAGGACTATAAAGAAAGGCTTAGCTTCTGGGTTTAATGAAAAGGGTTTCCTTGATGCAGAACCGACAATTCAATAAAGAACCACTGGAATAGTTCATTGAAGAGGAAGTCAGAATTCTACTTAGCTACTGGTGGCTTACCACCCGCGGCAGCAAGGAACGGTGTTCCTGATAGTGCAACTAAACGTTCACCGTCTTATCAGAAAAGGGGTTCTGATTCAGTTGCTCAAACCTCTTCAGGAACTACACAGATAAACAAAACTGATGAAGACGGAAAAGGCCAATTAAACTCTTCTGTTCCGCTCGAAAACGTAGTAGCTGCTTTAGGAATGACCGGTGTTAGTGAATATCCTCGTTCTCCTCAGTTGCCTAACCCAGAGCCATTGTCAGAGAATGGTGGAGTTACAAAGAATGGGTATCATCTTTACTACAGGCCTCAAATAGAGTATTACATGGCGCTAGAAGTGGACAAGCAGCGTGTGTATGGGTATGAATGTGGTTGTAGTCCAAGCGCATCACCTGTCAGCTTCTTCACTCCACAGCCTTGTAGAAAAGAGAACAGTAACGGTTTAGCTCCAAGAAGTCCTGAATCTTTCCTGAGAGAAGCTGCTAAAACTTTCCCAAACACACCTTCTATTTTCAGGAAAAGACGACGCAAGGTTTTTGTTTCGGATAACAACAAGGCCGCGGAAACAGATGAAACCAAAGAGGTTGATCAAAAGGTGAATGATAGTTCAGAGAGCACGGATTGTGAAGAGAAGCAAAATAATGGATCAAATGCCTTCAATTTATCTCCCCCATACCGGATAAGATCCAAAAGAACAGCTGTTTTGACATCGAGGCAGCTTGAGTTTATCTCTGCAGATGAGGAGAAGGCTGATGATGAAACCAAATCATCTGAGAAAGACAAGTTGCTTGATGGAGATTCTCAACTCCCAGGCTAAAAAGATATATTTTTCCGTTACACGCTAATTTTTTATTGGTTTTTTTTCTTTTCAATATTTTATTTTATTCTATTTTTGGGTTAATGTTAAAGCTGTATTTAACCCAAAGAATAATTGAGACCTCACAAAATAAAATGTCAAATGGTGCAACAAAGATGGAGAGATTGGTTTTCAGTCATACAAACTACAAGACTCCAAATTCCTCAGTTATTTTCATAGCTATTGCCTTTTTGTTTGTTTGATGAACTACTATAACAAAGATCCCAAGATATTTCAAAATTAGAGGAAGTAAAACATTTAAACTTGTCAGCTTATTTGGCCACAACAAGTAGGAAATATTAGAGAGATTAAATTTACCAAGTTCCTGATTCTGTCGATTAAATAAATCACCCAACTTGATGTTCTGAATCTGACCCGTTGGTATTCAACTTTTTTCATACCATACTAATCATTTAGCAATGACAAAGTTGTGATAAAATATTCAAGTGAAGTTGAAAACACACAGTAAAGATAACCAGGCTCCTGTTCTAAATTAATATCATACAAGAGACTGAAACAAGAAACTAAAGACAAAAGGTGAATGATCCTAAACGATGTGTGATGGATCCAAAAACCACATAGATCTGTAAGCATTAGTTGAACAGAGCCACCAAGTTGGGATTCTCAAGTGCTGCCGCCACACGCTCTTTATCGCTTAGTTGTTTATTGACTGCATTTTAAGACCAAATTAAGAATTTTATTTCAACTGCAACCAAAACTGTTCTAACAACGAGTCTGAAATTTTGTACCTGCAGCCTCTGTTGCATGACTCCCTGGTGCTACTCTTACATTAATCTGAACAAAATATGCAGGAAATTAAGAGATGTAATTACACCCGAATTACTTTTGCGATCCAAAAAATAAATAAAAATTACACATGAACTAGCCTAGATGTTATGACGACTCTTAAGAAACAAATCCTTGCACCTTGAATCGAGCGGGAAAGCTTTGTACAAGTTTTGCGTAGATGGAAAGACCAATCATGTTTGGCAAATGACAATGTGGAAGAGTTGGAGTAAATGTAATTCTGTAAAAGTAATGGCACAATTTAGTAGATTGGACTTAAGAAAAGGAGACAAATTTTTTATTTTTTTACCTAACGTCATTCTTATCATCATCAACTTCAACGGATTCTTCTGTAACCACTTTGAGCTGTTCCAGAGAACGCTCAGTATGCTCTGGATCTTTGATATCTCTTATATGATTTGTAGATTGTTAAGGGAAAAAAAAAATCAAAATTATCCAAAAATACTCATAAATACGAGAAGTTAGATAGTAAGAAAATTAAAGGATATCAAAAATCTCGAGCTGGTCTATCGGTTCTACTGAATACTCATCGGTATTGCTCTCATCAGTACGATCACGCCGTTTTCTCTTCGGGTAAACAATTGGGTTCTCGTTAACCAACACAGAATCCATAATTTATCTCCTGGACGCATAAACAACACTAATGATCAATAAGTACAATCACAGACTACAACAAAAGAAGAAGCTTTTCGACATAAACCCTAAATCCCCAAAGGAGAGACGGAAAACGAAAATAAGCAAATAAAGTTTACCGCGTGTAAAAGCTTTTCTCGATGTTGTTGAGTGAATGCTAGAAGATGAACCCTAACAAGAGTTCTGACCTAATTGGGCTCGTCTAGTTTCCTTATTAGTGTCTTGGGGGATATTATACAAATCGGATTAGGAAATATGCAAATAGGAAAGATACGCGCCGGAAATTGAGGCCGATGTCGTGTCACTCCGTAATGTTATTTTCGTAAAAAAAAAACATTACCTGTTGACTATTTTGGTACCGGTTAATGTTGATAGCAATATAACGGTTAAGAGGATTACTTACCAATTTAACCAAGCCAAATAAACGAATGATTTGGAATTTTCACTTGGGAACAATTAGAGGTAGGGTCGGGGAAAAAATCCGGATCCGAAAATCCGAACTGGTACTGAACCGAAAATACCTGAATCGAAAGGATTTCGGATCCATCCACATATCCGAACGAATCCTAAATTTCTATATCCTAAGAACCGAATTCGAATCGATATCGAACCGAATTCGAATCGATATCAAACCGAGAATCGAATGGATACCTGAAGTGTAATTATAAACCCAAATATATTAATCATATTTAGATTTGATATAACTCAAATATCTAAAATTACAATTATAAACCCAAATATATTAATTAGTTTTTGAATATTTCGGGTATTGTAAATATATTTTGATATTATGGATATATCATATACATATATTTTATTTTTTTCTATATTTTTCGAATATTTTAGATATTTTGGTTTGAAATTATATTGTGTTTATTAAAATGAATATTCATATTTTTATTTGTTATTTCGGATTTCGAGTTCATCTAGTTTTTGGATACTGTAGATACTTTTAATATTTTCGAATCCGAATCCAAACCATATCCAAAAAAAAATCCGAATCTTAAAAAAATACCTTAACCGATCCAAAGTCGAACCAAACCCAATCCAAAATTTTAAAATAGCCTATCAATAATTAAATCCCTAAACCCAAAATACCTAAAACCTAATTTAGAGGACCAACGAAAACAAAACAAAAGCCCAAGAGCAGCGAGGATTAAATAAAAACTATAATGTTTTTATCATTCAACTTCATACCATAAAGTTAAAGTACAAACTGACCCATCACTATGGTCACATACGGCAGAGACAATCTAAATACGACCAATCCAAAACACAGACGAAGACCATTATCGTCTAAAAGACATGGCTGCAGCCATTATTACACAATAAACCAAACCTAAAACACCATTAGGGTTATATTATTACTTAATTAAAGACTCGATTATCTCTGCCTTTTTTGAAGTGGTTTATTCATTTACAGGTGCAAGGGTCACACTTGCAGTCAGATCCACACTTGCAAGCATCGTTCTCAGCGTTACTCTCGCCGGAAGACTCGTACAGGTTCTTCATGGCCGGTGCAACGCCCAAGACAAAAGTCTCAGCTGTGGTCGTCTCGCCGGAAAAGCCCAAGTCTGGGTACATTTTGCAACTGCAACAACCGAACAATACCCGTCAGGATCCAATGAAAACAGAGATCGTGTAATACAAAAATTTCATAAAATTAAAATCTCCAAAAAATCAAAGATAGAATAAAGTAAACCGAATCAAGCGTAAGAGAATACAACGAAACGAAACGAAAATCAAAAGGGGATCCAGGGAATAGTTTTTTCATAAATCACTCAAAATTTCACAAAAATTTCCGAAACAACAATACAGCATCAATTCACAGTTTTTGCATTGCATGTAACCGATTCCACCGTGAACACAGACAATTTTCCCGAGAAAATACACAAAAGAAGCGAAAACTAAAGGAGATGCTGGAGACTTACCCTCCGCATCCGTTGCCGCACTTGCATCCAGATCCACAACCACAGTTTCCTCCGCAGCAAGACATTTTTCTCGAGAAAATTCAAAGAAAGACCGAAGATATCTCAGAGATAATTAACCAATTTGATCGAGATAGGAAAAATATTATCACAGAATATTGAAGAAAGATGAAGCTCCCAAATTTATAAGCTAAGTGAGAGAATATTGACCATACATGTGACGCCATCTTATCTCCGAAATATCAGTCCAGAACTATTTCTCATTTACGTCTTTACCCCTTCGCGTATATTGATTCTCGTACGTTGGTTCAATAATTGTGGAGTGTGAGCCGGTTCTGGTACATTCTAGAGCGTACCGTAATTCCGTGTGTTACAGTCTTATCACCGTTCAGATTTACACCGCCTTACATGCAGATCTAAATCTACGGTTGTGATCTAGATTTTTATTCTAACCCCAAATGTCGACATCTTGATATGCGTGTTTTATAATAATGGAGTTATTGGGTTTTTGTTTCTATTTTAGTAATATATATTATTAGCGAGGAAAATATCTAAACAAAGAGCTCCTTTTTTTTGTCGCCTCTAAAATAAAGAGTTTGCAAACCCAATAAGAAGAGAAAATCTGTTGAAAAGGGTCAGGGCGAAATCACTGGTCGGGAGATAATGTAGGAAAATTCGATTCCCCAATCTTATCCGAGTTATAACATAATAAATATGAAAAGTGTTTTTCTTTTGTTGCCGAAAGTGATTCTATGCAATGATTTTTTTCATAATCTTTTGACAAATGAATATCTTGGCGTCAAAGTTGACATTAGAGGTGAGACGGATTAGATATCCGTATTTTTTTAGGATATATAGATCCAACGGATACAAGTTTTAATCATCCGGATATTCGTATAGATATTAAAATATTTGTGGATATTCAGATATGGTTCCGTAAAATTTTTTTTTTTAAAATATTTAAAATAATGATAAAATGAAAATTTTATACAATATTTTATAAAAAAAATCTGTTATTATAAAATAATTTAAATAAAATTTATATATATATATATATATAAATCTCAATATATTAAAAAATTATTTATAAATTGTTAATATATTTAACGAATACGAATATCCAAACCTTATAATTTAACTATCCGGATCCGATTTTGACGGATTCAAGATTTTACTATCCGGATTCAACCCCCTCAGATATTCGGATTTTTAGAACGGATCGGAGTAAATCTTGGATCGGATCTCGGATCACGGATAATAGTTCCACCCCATCTACGCGTGAGAGTGAAAGATTATTTAAATAATAATAGAATAGTGGTTTTTACTAGGAATTACTAAAGATTCACACTAAAGATCAATTTCTATAAAAGTATACACAAGACCAAACAAAAAATTATATAACCAATCGAAATTATGGTTTAGACCCATTTAAAGACTCGATGAATGAGTTATTTAACGGTTAATTTTCACCTTTAAATGATTAATTAGATGATAAAAACCGATATCAATACTGGTTATTAATTAAATAAAATATTAAATGAGCAAAACACTGTTTATTATATTGACGAATGGTCAAGTTTTTGTTTGTTTTTGAATTAACTGATCGGTTCAGATTTTTGAAAGTTTTGAGGTTAGTGATTATATCATATAACTATGAGTTGGTCGGTACTCATGTGTTGTGAGGGCCTAGCCGACCAAATGACCAATTATCAAACCAAGAGCTTCTATTCTTTCAATTTCTCCCTCGGAGCTTAATTACAGCCTAAGTTTGCGAATTACGATTACTGGTCACTGTACGATTAAAATGGTTATAGACAAAAACAGTTTAACTTACCATGGTTAAATAACATTATGATTACGAGATAGTTATGATTTGGTTGGCGAAAACATGGCATACATGAAAAACAGGGAGATGTTGTATTTGCTTACCAATATAGTTTAGTGACCAACGACGCTAGAAGATGCATACCCTTTAACTTATTATGCTAAAATAAAATGGTTATACTCTTAGATATCATTTTCACTAACTATATTTGGTTAAAAATACAACATATTGAAATAAATAGATAACAAAAACTCAGTGAATCTTCCCTCCTATTGTTAGAGGGGGGATTAGCACCCCCTTGGTTTAACTCGGTTTGAACCGAGATCGGTTCAATCAGGACCGGTTTACGATGGTTCGGATCGAGGATAAGCCGGCCCAAAAACATTGGGCCGAGCTCGGAATCTCGTTGAAAGCCCATCTCGGCTACCGATCTAGGCCCATCACAGGCCCGGTCCGTTACAGCAGATGAAGTCGGAATATTTCCCTTTTCCGCCGATCTCGGAAAAGGAAATATTCTTTTTGGTTGATTCCTCGCGATATCAGGAACTTATCCTTATCTCGGAGAGAAAACCGGAAGATTTCCTTTTCCCAATCGAACTCGGAAAAGGAGGAATCTTCCTTTCGACCGCCTCAAAGACACTATAAATAAAGAAGGAGGCTTATTCATTCAAGAACACACATAACTTCCGCAGAGACAGAGAATACAAGAGAGAGCTCATTACCGATCTCAAGTCTCTTGTCTTCGCTTTCTTACTTTAACTCTGTTGTAACCGCCGACTTAGATCAATAAACGAGATTCCGATTAAAAGTACTGTTTTACCCTTTTTGTGTGATTTACGGATCAACAATTGGCGCCGTCTGTGGGGACTCATAGAACAGTACTTTCGGATATCGTTTGATTGAAGTTCGGCAATGGTTCTTCCAGTCGATACTACCGCAGCCCTCGTCAACAGCTCAGAAACCGATGATCGAAACCCACGGATCGACGAGCTCAATCCTATCGATACCGAACTACAGACAACCGGAGGAAGACCCCCTCCAACCATACCTGTTGGAGAAGACAATCAGGTCAATCCATCTCGGACTCTTCCTCAGTCTCCGGCCGCTTCGATATTCACGGATCCGACCGTCTTCATGGAAGCTATGGCGGCGCAGTTCGCCGAAATTAACAAAAAGAACGAAGAGCGGATCGCGTCTCTCATAGCATCCCATTTCGAGCGCCGAAATCAGATCGGTATCCTCGATCGGAATCCGGTTACCCCCCCCAACGATAGCACGTTACGCCGAAATCTCTTGTCCGACCTAACCGACGCTCGACCCCCAGGCACGATCGACCCGCCGACAAGAAGATCCTCCGCGACCGGTTCGGAAATCAACATCACGGACCGAGCCGCCCTGAATTTGGAATTCGCTAAGGTTCAGGCCCAACTACAAGATATGCGGACCACAGTCCATCAGGCTACGAGTTCGGCGCCCGAGATCGACCGGGTAATTCAAGAGTCACAAAGGACGCCGTTTACCGACAAAGTCGTCAATACTCCAGTCCGACGATTGGAAAGAGTCAAGATCACACCATACGACGGGTTTACCGATCCTAAAAACTTCTTGACTTCGTTTGTCATCACGATGAACCGATTTCGTTTCGGCTCGGAAACTGAGAAGGACGCAGCCATGTGCCAACTATTCGTGGAGAATTTATCCGGGGCCGCGCTCGATTGGTTTTCAACGCTCGAGCCAAGTTCGGTAAACAGCTATAACGAGCTCACTACCAAATTCCTCAAACGCTTCACCATGTTTATCAAGCAGAAAACAAAAAACGCCGAACTCTGGGCCCTCGAGCAGAAGCAGGACGAGCCCCTACGCAACTTCATGGAGCGTTTCAAAGCGGTTGTATCCCATTGTACGATCGACGACGAAGCCGCGATCGAGGCTCTTTACAAAGCCACCTGGTACGAATCGGACTTTCACAGGGAGATCAAACGCAATAATCCAAAGACATTGGAGGACATCCTGCACAGGGCGCATATCTTCATCATGGAGGAGGAGGAAAGATCCGAGAAAAATAGGCGATACGCAATCACGAAGCAGCCCGCCACCAAGGACAAACTGTACGTTCCCCCGAAACAACCCGTCAACACGGTCCAAACTCAGCAATCCTGGTCAAACACTTGGGTTCGGTCGAATGAACCAAAAGAACCCGACACCACTGAATCCGCACCGTACTGCAATTTCCATAACCGGTATGGAAATCATTCCACCGAGGAGTGCCGACACCTACATGAGTTCCTGATGATGAAGTACAAAAAGGGGGAAGTTCCGGTCGAAGGAGCCTTCCAACCCTCGAACAGACCGCGCCGTAACGATAACGGTAGGAATCCTCCTCAAATGCGCGCCGCTCGCTACATACCTATCAAAGACGGACTGTTTCGTTGGAGTGCAGCAGGAATCCTCCTCAAATGCATCTCGGGCGATGAAATTCAGGAAGTCATAAAAAAAATACACGAAGGCGACGGCGGCAATCACTCCGGCGGCCGATCTCTAGCCCTGAAAATCAAGAGAGCAAGCTATTATTAGCCAAGTATGCAAGCAGACTGCGAGAGGTTCGTCGCGAAGTGCGACAAATGCCAAAGGCATGGCCCAATGATACACCTTCCTACCGAGCTGCTAACCACTTCGACAGCTCCGTATCCATTCATGCGATGGGGGATGGACATCATCGGTCCTTTCAGACGATCCACTTCGCAGAAAAAGTTCATCCTCGTCATGACGGATTACTTTACCAAATGGGTAGAAGCCGAGGCGTATCCCGTCATCCTCGCCTCCGACGTTCAAAAATTCGTCTGGAAGTTCGTTATCTGTCGACATGGAATTCCGTACGAGATTATCACCGATAACGGCCCCCAATTCATATCAACACTATTCAACGACTTCTGCGCTAAGTGGAAAATCCGACTAAGTTTTTCCACACCAAGATACCCGCCGAGCAACGGTCAGGCCGAAGCAACAAACAAAACAATCATAGCCGGCCTCAAGAAACGATTGGATACTCATAAAGGGACATGGTCAGATAAACTCGACGGAGTCTTATGGTCATACCGAACGACCCCGAGATCGTCAACGGGGCAATCCCCCTTCTACATGGCCTATGGCGTGGAAGCTCTATGCCCCGCCGAACTCACCATCCCGACTATCCGTCGGATGATGCTCGCCCAAAATCCTGATCTTAACGACGAAATCATGCTCGACAACCTCGACAATCTCGAGGAACAACGCGATCAATCCTTACTTCGGATTCAGAATTATCAGAACTTGGCAGCACGCTACTACAACAAAAAGGTCCGCGGACGTCATTTCACCGATGGCGACCTTGTTCTGAGAAAAGTCTTCGAGGGCACCGAAGAGAAAAATGCCGGCAAGCTCGGTACGAACTGGGAAGGACCTTATCAGGTCATGAGGGTAGTCAAACCTGGCGTCTACGAACTCATGAAGCTAGACGGAACCCCCATTCCCCGTTCGTGGAATTCCATGAACCTCAAGCGGTATTACATCTAGGCCAACCTTCAAGCGCAAAAAAAAAAAAAAAAAAAAAAAAAAAAAAAAAAAAAAAAAAGATCACCGAGCTACTACGCATACGCTCGATTCTAATATGTAATATGAACTACGAATGGCTTGATCCTTCTTCCGAAGGTACGTAGGCAGCCCTCACAAGGCGCAGCTATAACATTAATAAAACTTTATTATGCAAAAGCATTGCAACCGAACTCCAATAGTTCGTATTTTCTAAGTCAAACTTTTCGTTTGCCGAACTCCAACAGTTCATATTTTCTAAGTCAAACTTTCCGTTTGCCGAACCCAAACAGTTCGTATTTACAAAGTCAAACTCTATGTTTGCCGAACTCCAACAGTTCGTATTTTTGTAAGCCAAACTTTAGTTTGCCGAACTCCAACGGTTCGTATTTACAAACCAAACTTTATGTTTGCCGAACCCCAACAGTTCGTATTTTCCTAAGCCAAACTTTAGTTTGCCGAACCCCAACAGTTCGTATTTACAAAGCCAAACTTTAGTTTGCCGAACTCCAACAGTTCGTATTTTCCTAAGCCAAACTTTAGTTTGCCGAACTCCAACAGTTCGAATTTACAAAGCCAAACTTTATGTTTGCCGAACTCCAACAATTCTTATTGTCTAAAGTCAAACTTTACGTTTGCCGAACTACAACAGTTCGCATTTTTTACCACCAACGGTCCCATGTCAACGTCCTGGCCAGACGATCTGATAAAGCCGAGCCTAGCTCGCACGCATCCTCATGATGCAATGGATAAAACACTTTCCACATTCAAAGCCGAGATCAGTCTCGCACCAACTTCTCAGATTATCCGAGCCAAATAAGCCGAGCCCGTCTTGCACACTCGGATTCAATGTGAGAAAACCTAGAGCATATTAAGATGAGCTGTTCACGTACTCTTAAGCTAAACTCTAGGGTCAAGCCGAACGTTCCTCCTCGCAAATCTAAGCCGACTTCTCAACAGTCGCAAAAACTAATAAGCCGATTTCCCAACAGTCGCAAAAACAAGTAAGCCGATTTCTCAACAATCGCAAACGCAGTAAGCCGATCTACGATAAGGATTGCCGACCTCGAACAGGTTCAGTCGAACTTGTCCTCTTCACCCGGCTAAGACCGTACTACTTACGGCACCACTGTGTACGACAAGTTTGAGAAGTTCGTATTAAGTACGACTTCAAATATATCGGAATTCGGCATAAGAATGACTTAAGAAATAATAAAGCTTAAACATTCAAAGTAAAAAGAAGATCGATAAAATCAAATTCGTTCAAAAGCCCCTCGGGCAAAATCACAAAACGGATACCAGACTTTAAAAACCCTCCGGTCCGAGAGGTCCAGTTATAAGCCCATTCGGGCAAAAGGAAACTAAAAACAAAATACATAAAAAGATCTAAACGCCTTGCCTCCGCATCGCTTCAGCCTGGTCCGCCGACATCGAAGCCCGATTAGTACCGAACTCATCAAGCCCTGGCGGTACTTCATTACCCATCGAGGGCGAAATCCCCGGATGAATCGGATCAACAAAAGGCGAGACGACTAGGTCCGCGTCTTCCAGCTCACGGAGGTCGATCGCCTCGTACTCTGCCGACTTCTCGGCCTTAAGCTTCTCAAGCTTTTCAATACGAGACGGCGGGACGATGACACCGTGCTTCGTCTGTAGACTCTGGCAGAAGCTGAGGATCCCATGGATCTGATTAACGGCCAGGAATGGTTTCTTTGCCTGATCAACCGCCGCCAGATGGTCCTTAACTTTCTGAAGACGAACCTGGCATTTTTCGGTTACCGCTTTCCTCTTCAAGATTTGATGAGAGCGGCCAGCCCGCAACCTTGAAGTCTCTGTGAATAACTTCGTCGCGAGGGCGTCCTTTTCCAATTCCAGCTCGGCATTGGATCTCTTCAGCGCGGCTATTTCGCGGGTCAGCTCGGCTACTGCCAGATCGCCGGCTTCCACTCTATCCTCAGAGACTCGGAGCTCTTTGCGGAGTTCCACGGCTTGGACACTCGCTTCGAAGGCCTTACGGCGTGAAGCTCCGAGGTCACGATTGTATGACCCGACGATCTCATTCGTCCGGGCAATCATCTGTCAAAAACAGCGAACATCAGGAAGAAGATTTGGAAGAAAGAAGAGACGAACTTGAAAAAGGCATTTACCTCGGCAGTAGACTGGGCCAATTTCTTGAACTCATCCGACTTGTAGAGACGATCGACCGGGGGGAGGAATTCCGGGCCGAAGCTAACCTGCCGATACGTCTCGGCAAAATCCAGTGACTCGACCTCCGGTGCTGAAGCCCGATGCCTCTTCGAGACAGGAGAATCGTCCGACAGGACCACCGTCTCCTCTTCGGCCCGTTGGGGTTCAGAACCCCCATCATCACATCCGACATTTTGGGGGCCGGTGTTCCCCTCGTCGCCTCCAGCAGGCGTAGTGCCGACCCCAGCTGCGTGATCAGCCTTTTGCCGGGCTCCTTTTTTAGTCTTCCTTCTCCTCTTCTTTTCGGCGGGAGAAGAGGTGCGCCCTTCAGCGGGAACTTGCTCCCCAGCAGGAACATCATCCCCAACGGTTACCTGTTCGGCTTCAGGAGGAGGAGGAATCTCAGAATTCATTTCCCGCTCGTCACCATCGAACTCGGCAGACAGATCGGGGATATCATCAAACTTCATCTTCCGACGACGAGATGGTTTAGCTGAAAAAGGGGAAAACGATAAGAGTGCAGATAAAGGAGACTGCCGAACTGAGAAGGAAAGTTTACCGAAACTTACCTCTAAAAACTCTTTTCGCTTTCAAGTCGAGCTTCTCTTGATAGGCTTCAGGCCACCGAACTTTCCCAGCCGCACTCAGTTGCTTCGCATGAACGAAAGTAAATCCTGGTGTGGTGATAAGGAAGCTTGGAGGATGACGAGCTGGAAGAGAAAAAGAAAAATATAATTCAGGCAAAATTAAGTACTAAAACGAAATCAAGAACGAATTATCTACCAATGGGAGTCCTCCATTGAGTTCGGTAACTCCCTCCCGGGCACTCAGCGGATGATTCATCGATCTTCACGAAGAAATATCGGGTGCCCCAATGGTTGACCTTGCTCGGTTTGTTCCCAGTAATAAGGTCGGCTTCCGGTTTTGCATTTGCCGACAGAAACCACGGCTTTGCCTTCGACAGATTCACCCGAAACAACCTCTCAAATACCTTCGCCGTGATAGGGATACCGCACTCCTCCCCGATGGAAAGAAGACCCATGAGGTTTATCACCGTGGCCGGCATTAGTTGAGAGATCGCGACGTGCCGCCTCTTACAGTACTTATAGACGAGCTCCGGGATGGGAAACCGAAGCCCACAACTTCTTAAGTGCTCCTCGTAGACGCAAATATAGCCGTCAGGAGCGTCCCACGGGCGATCAGCAGCCCTCGGGATCTTATACAGCAAGTCATTTGGAGCGCCGCACCGCTCCAAGGTAATTTGGATCGTCTCCGCGGTAGACCGAGATGGTCCGATGCCGGCTGGCCTCTCAACCATCCGCCTAGCAGCTAAAGCGGGACCATTGTCACCTTCGTCAGGACGACATACTGGAGAAACGGCACGGTTGTCCAGATCGGCCGCATCCTCGTCCTCGGCCAGCCGAGTAGCGAACTCGGCGTCTGCCCGAACTTGTTCGTTCGGCTCGGCAATCCCTTCTTCAGGCAGATCCTCGTCGATGAGATGTGGGACTTCGACTGAAACTCTTGAGCCGCTCGGTCCGGCCGCGGCACGCTGAGAGTTGCGCCTAAGCGTCTCCCGTTCGACGTCACCCAGTCCGTCCGAACTTGAATCAGAACTGTTGACGAACAGTCCAGTGTCTGGGAGCTCAGACGAAGGAGCTCGGTCTTCAACAGAAGGGGAAGAAGTCCTTGAAACCATGTCGATCAAACGAAAGAAGTTGATGAAGAACAAGACGAACAACTTGGGTGCCGATGAAGAACAGCTTGAAGATCGCCCGGAAAGTTTGAAGATCTTCAAACAGATCGGAGAAATCACGGCGGAAGAGACGGTCGGAGAAAAGAAAATAGAGAAAATCCTAGAGAGAAGGGAGAGCGTTTAGAGAGAGAAAGTACCTTTTTGAAGAAAATAAGCAGAAGTGAAAAACGAAAGGGAGTCCGAGCGATATTTATAGAGAAAAAGGTAATGATGACAGTTCCCCGAAACGCGCAACCAGAGAGGATAAATCGACACGCGACTCTTCGAATTCTACTGCGAGAGAAGACGAATCGACACGCGCCTCTTCGAATTCTGCGACAAGAGAAGACGAAACGACGCCCTCTTCTCAAGAAAAAATACCGAACTCGAACGTTCAGGGGCGATACCGAAAACTCACCGAATTCGAAAGTTCGATAAAACAATTCAACCGCGAGAAATCCCAATCTAAAGAGGATCCGTCCTTTCAAGCCGAACTTAAGCAGTTCGCCGAACTCGAACAGTTCGTATCATCAAGCCGAACTTAAGCAGTTCGCCGAACTCGAACAGTTCGTATCATCAAGCCGAACTTAAGCAGTTCGCCGAACTCGAACAGTTCGTATCATCAATCCGAACTTAAGCAGGTTGCCGAACTCGAACAGTTCGTATCATCAAGCCGAACTTAAGCAGTTCGCCGAACTCGAACAGTTCGTATCACCAAGCCGAACTTAAGCAGTTCGCCGAACTCGAACAGTTCGTATCATTAAGCCGAACTCGAAACAGAATCTGATTAGATCATACCGATCTCAGTTTTAACCGAGCTAAAGAATACTCCCTAAAAATTCGCCGAACTCATAAACTCCCTCGCCGAACTGAGGGGGGGACCAATTGTTAGAGGGGGGATTAGCACCCCCTTGGTTTAACTCGGTTTGAACCGAGATCGGTTCAATCAGGACCGGTTTACGATGGTTCGGATCGAGGATAAGCCGGCCCAAAAACATTGGGCCGAGCTCGGAATCTCGTTGAAAGCCCATCTCGGCTACCGATCTAGGCCCATCACAGGCCCGGTCCGTTACAGCAGATGAAGTCGGAATATTTCCCTTTTCCGCCGATCTCGGAAAAGGAAATATTCTTTTTGGTTGATTCCTCGCGATATCAGGAACTTATCCTTATCTCGGAGAGAAAACCGGAAGATTTCCTTTTCCCAATCGAACTCGGAAAAGGAGGAATCTTCCTTTCGACCGCCTCAAAGACACTATAAATAAAGAAGGAGGCTTATTCATTCAAGAACACACATAACTTCCGCAGAGACAGAGAATACAAGAGAGAGCTCATTACCGATCTCAAGTCTCTTGTCTTCGCTTTCTTACTTTAACTCTGTTGTAACCGCCGACTTAGATCAATAAACGAGATTCCGATTAAAAGTACTGTTTTACCCTTTTTGTGTGATTTACGGATCAACATGGCATTGGTTGTTATGATTTAAGGATAAACGAGATGAATTAAATCTTCTAGTTATGATTTGGTTGGCGAAAACATGGCATACATGAAAAACAGGGAGATGTTGTATTTGCTTACCAATATAGTTTAGTGACCAACGACGCTAGAAGATGCATACCCTTTAACTTATTATGCTAAAATAAAATGGTTATACTCTTAGATATCATTTTCACTAACTATATTTGGTTAAAAATACAACATATTGAAATAAATAGATAACAAAAACTCAGTGAATCTTCCCTCCTATGTTACTTTGATTAATCTCTTCAAAAGATAAGTAATAATATTCACATGGAAGATCTCCAAATCCTTCCTTCAAGTGAAATCACAATCACAGAAACATCGTCGTGATACTTCCGACGATCTCCTTGCGGTATCTCCAGCAATTCATGAAAGTCCATACCTAGAAGAAAAACAAAAAGTTGTACGTTAGTTTGATTAAAACTGCGTTTTGCGTCTTCATTAGCAGCGTTTGCGTTTAGTACCATATTTCTTGGCAGCTCGAAGGAGGACCTCTTGGATGAGATGTTGAGCAGGATCGCCTTCGGGGAAAGCTGAGATGAATGAGTCGACCTCGAAGATGGCTTCTTCGTTGGAGAAGTATTCGTATAATCCGTCAGAAGAGAGGATGAGGAATTTGTCACGTGATGTGAGTCTGTGGTGGTGGAGCGACGGAGAGCACGTAATGTACGGCGATGTTCCAACGTAGTTAATCCTGAACATCTCTAGAAGCGCCTCGTTCCATTTCGGCTGAGGAATTAAATTCAATCAAAAACATTTTAAGTCTTATATTCTTAGCAAACAAAAAAAAAACATTTTAAGTCTTATAGTTATTATTATTATAAAAAAAACTAATGTGACAAACCAAAAACTGCGAGATCTTGCGACTGAGTATACCTGTTTAAGAAATCCTGTGCCAAATGCACGAGTGACCTTGAGATAACCTTTCACTCTATCATTCTCTATCGCCAAAGCATCATCAGGATGTTCCTTCTTGATTCTTCTCACTTCCTGTTTCACGTAATAAAAAGATCATCAGTTTCTCAATTTTAAATTTTAAATTTTTTATCAATCAAACAATAACAATTCGAATCAGGACTCCCAAAAGATTCACCTCTTCAACACTTGTGCTATGTTCCATATTGAGCTGAACAGGAACCAAAAGGCTTAATCCTCTTTCTGTGATCAATGATGTCTCTAATGGACTCTCTTCCTTGATTCTCTCTAGTTCCTTTTGCATCTTCTTCCCCCGGAGACCAGGTCTTCGAGCCAAAACTGTTGATCCGTAAATCACACAAAAAGGGTAAAACAGTACTTTTAATCGGAATCTCGTTTATTGATCTAAGTCGGCGGTTACAACAGAGTTTAAGTAAGAAGGCAAAGACAAAAAGACTTGAGATCGGTGGTGAGCTCTCTTGTATTCTCTGTCTCTGCAGAAGTTGTCGATGCTTGAATGAGGCGATGGCCTCCTTATTTATAGTGTCTTTGAGGCGGTTGAAAGGAAGATTTCTCCTTTTCCGAGTTCGATTAGGAAGAGGAAATCTTCCGGTTTTCTCGCCGAGATAAGGATAAATTCCTGATATCTCGACGAGTCGACCCAAGGGAATATTTCCTTTTCCGAGATCGGTGGGAAAAGGGAAATATTCCGGTTTCATCTGTTGTAACGGACCGGACTTGTGATGGGCCTAGATCGGTAGCCGAGGTGGGCTTTCAACGAGATTCCGAGCTCGGCCCAATGTTTTCGGGCCGACTTATCCTCGATCCGAACCATCGTAAACCGGTCTTGATTGAACCGATCTCGGTTCGAACCGAGTTAAACCAGGGGGTGCTAATCCCCCCTATAACAATTGGTCCCCCCCTCAGTTCGGCGAGGGAGTTTATGAGTTCGGCGAATTTTTGGGGAGTATTCTTTAGCTCGGTTAAAACTGAGATCGGTATGATCTGATCAGATTCTATTTCGAGTTCGCCTTGATGATACGAACTGTACGAGTTCGGCGAACTGACTGAGTTCGGCTTGATGATACGAACTGTTCGAGTTCGGCGAACTGGCTGAGTTCGGCTTGATGATACGAACTGTACGAGTTCGGCGAATTGACTGAGTTCGGCTTGATGATACGAACTGTACGAGTTCGGCGAACTGGCTGAGTTCGGCTTGATGATACGAACTGTACGAGTTCGGCGAACTGCTTGAGTTCGGCTTGATGATACGAACTGTTCAAGTTCGGCGAACTGCTTAAGTTCGGCTTGATGATACGAACTGTTCAAGTTCGGCGAACTGCTTAAGTTCGGCTTGAAAGGACGGATCCTCTTTAGATTGGGGTTCTTACGGTTGAATCGATTTTACAAACTTTCGAATTCGGTGAGTTTTTGGTATCGAGCTCTGATATATTTGAAGTCGTACTTTATACGACTTCTCAAACTTGTCGTACACAGTGGTGCCGTAAATAGTACGGTCTTAGCCGGGTGAAGAGGACAAGTTCGACTGAACCTGCTCAAGGTCGGCAATCCATATTGTAGATCGGCTTATCGATTTTGCGGTTGTTGAGAAACCGGCTTACTGGTTTTTGCGACTGTTGAGAAATCGGCTTATTAGTTTTTGCGACTGTTGAGAAGTCGGCTTAGATTTGCGAGGAAGGACGTTCGGCTTGACCCTAGAGTTTAGTTTAAGAGTACGTGAACAGCTCATCTTAATATGCTCTAGGTTTTCTCACATTGAATCCGAGTGTGCAAGACGGGCTCGGCTTATTTGGCTCGGATAATCTGAGAAGTTGGTGCGAGACTGATCTCGGCTTTGAATGTGGAAAGTGTATTATCCATTGCACCATGAGGATGCGTGCGAGCTAAGCTCGGCTTTATCAGATCGCCTGGCCAGGACGTTGATATGGGAACCGTTGGTGGTCCAAAATGCGAACTGTTTGGAGTTCGGCAAACATAAAGTTTGGCTTAAAATACGAACTGTTGGAGTTCGGCAAACATAAAGTTTGGCTTTAGAAAATACGAACTGCTGGAGTTCGGCAAACATAAAATTTGGCTTTGAAAATACGAACTGTTGGAGTTCGGCAAACATAAAGTTTGGCTTAAAATACGAACTGTTGGAGTTCGGCAAACATAAAGTTTGGCTTTAGAAAATACGAACTGCTGGAGTTCGGCAAACATAAAATTTGGCTTTGAAAATACGAACTGTTGGAGTTCGGCAAACATAAAGTTTGGCTTTGAAAATACGAACTGTTGGAGTTCGGCAAACATAAAGTTTGGCTTTGAAGGTACGAACTGTACGAGTTCGGTAGAATGCCTTGGTAAAATTTTATTAATGTTATAGCTGCGCCTTGTGAGGGCTGCCTACGTACCTTCGAAAGAAGGATCAAGCCATTCGTAGTTCATATGGTATTAGAATCGAGCGTATGTGTAGTAGCTCGGTGATCTTTTTTGCGAGCGTTTGGAGCTCGGGAGCGTTTGGAGCTCGGTTCTTGTAGTGCGAGCGTTTGGAGCTCGGCTCTTTTTTTTTTTTTTTTTTTTTTTTTTTTTTTTTTTTTTTTTTTTTTTTTTTAATGGCGCGGTCTGTTCGAGGGTTGGAAGGCTCCTTCGACTGGAACTTCCCCCTTTTTGTACTTCATCATCAGGAACTCCTGTAGATGTCGGCACTCTTCGGTTGAATGATTTCCATACCGGTTATGGAAATTGCAGTACGGTGCGGATTCAGTGTTGTCGGGCTCTGTTGGCTCATCCGACCGAACCCAAGTGTTTGACCAGGATTGCTGGGTTTGGACCGCATTGACGGGTTGTTTCGGGGGAACGTATAGTTTGTCTTTCTCGGATCTTTCTTCCTCCTCCATGATGAAGATATGCGCCCTGTGCAGGATGTCCTCCAATGTCTTTGGGTTATTGCGTTTGATCTCCCTGTGAAAGTCCGATTCGTACCAGGTGGCTTTGTAAAGAGCCTCGATTGCGGCTTCGTCGTCGATCGTGCAATGGGATACAACCGTTTTGAAACGTTCCATGAAGTTGCGTAGGGGCTCGTCCTGCTTCTGCTCGAGGGCCCAGAGTTCGGCGTTCTTTGTTTTCTGCTTGATAAACATTGTGAAGCGTTTGAGGAATTTGGTAGTGAGCTCGTTATAGCTGTTTACCGAACTTGGCTCGAGCGTTGAAAACCAATCGAGCGCGGTTCCGGATAAGTTCTCCACGAATAGTTGGCACATGGCCGCGTCCTTCTCGGTTTCCGAGCTGAAACGAAATCGGTTCATTGTGATGACAAACGAAGTCAAGAAGTTTTTAGGATCGGTAAACCCGTCGTATGGTGTGATCTTGACTCTTTCCAATCGTCGGACTGGAGTATTGACGACTTTGTCGGTAAACGGCGTCCTCTGTGACTCTTGAATTACCCGGTCGATTTCCGGTGCCGAACTTGCAGCCTGGTGGACTTTGGTCCGCATCTCTTGCAGTTGGGCCTGTACCTTGGCGAATTCCAAATTTATGGCAGCTTGGTCTGCGATGTTAATTTCCAAACCGGACGCGGATCTTCTTGTCGGCATGTCGATCGTGCCTGGGGGTTGAGCGTCGGTTAAGTCGGACAAGAGATTTCGGCGTAACGTGTTTTCGTTGGCGGGGGTGATCGGGTTTGGTTCGAGGATACCGGTCTGGTTTCGGTGTTCGAAGTGGGATGCTATCAGTGAAGTGATCCGCTCTTCGTTCCTTTTGTTGATCTCGGCGAACTGTGCCGCCATGGCCTCCATAAAGACGGTCGGATCCGTGAATATCGAAGCAGCCGGAGGCGGCGGAAGAGTTGTCGGGGGGTTGGTTTGATTATCCCCTTCAATAAGTGAGTTCGGAGGAAGCCCTCCTCCGTTTGTTGGTAGCTCGGTATTGACTGGATTGGGTTCGTCAGCGCGCGGGTTTTGACCGTTGTTGTCCGAGCTGTCGACGAGGGCTGCGGTGGTATCGACTGGAAGAACCATTGCCGAACTTCAATCAAACGATATCCGAAAGTACTGTTCTATTTTCCCCACAGACGGCGCCAATTGTTGATCCGTAAATCACACAAAAAGGGTAAAACAGTACTTTTAATCGGAATCTCGTTTATTGATCTAAGTCGGCGGTTACAACAGAGTTTAAGTAAGAAGGCAAAGACAAAAAGACTTGAGATCGGTGGTGAGCTCTCTTGTATTCTCTGTCTCTGCAGAAGTTGTCGATGCTTGAATGAGGCGATGGCCTCCTTATTTATAGTGTCTTTGAGGCGGTTGAAAGGAAGATTTCTCCTTTTCCGAGTTCGATTAGGAAGAGGAAATCTTCCGGTTTTCTCGCCGAGATAAGGATAAATTCCTGATATCTCGACGAGTCGACCCAAGGGAATATTTCCTTTTCCGAGATCGGTGGGAAAAGGGAAATATTCCGGTTTCATCTGTTGTAACGGACCGGACTTGTGATGGGCCTAGATCGGTAGCCGAGGTGGGCTTTCAACGAGATTCCGAGCTCGGCCCAATGTTTTCGGGCCGACTTATCCTCGATCCGAACCATCGTAAACCGGTCTTGATTGAACCGATCTCGGTTCGAACCGAGTTAAACCAGGGGGTGCTAATCCCCCCTATAACAAAAACCGCTCGGCTATCTCCCACGCTCATCACGTAAACGTCTTCTCCTTTCATCAATGTCACAAGAAGGCACGATCCCATCAATGCTAACTCTGGATTCTCATCCACCGTCAGATCAAACGCTTCCTCTGTTTTCTTCAACGCTTGTTGAAGAGCTCTTAGAACGTCTCTGTGGTTAATCATCCCCGATAAAGATTCCTTGTGATTCTGATTCGTACTGTTGTTATAAGACTTGTTTTTTCTTGAGTTACGCTCCCACTCGCATCTCCATTGCAACTTCTTTGCATTATTCGATACGTTTCTTGATCCGCAAGCAACATTGCTCCCATTCATCACAGGGCAGTTTTCTTGACCCAAATCGAAATCATGCTCGAGTGTACTCTGTTTCTGAATCTGAGACTCGTCGTTTTCGCTACATGGTTCGAGATTCTCGGATTCGGATTCGAAGCTGTCGTCCCATAGCAACCCTTTGAGCTCTTTGAGAACTGCGGTGTAGAGATTGTTGAGAAGATAATCCGGTGGATCTGGACCGCTGAATCCGTCGTAAATCCCGACGAAAAGCCAATCGTTTTCCTCAGATAGGATGACGTGTACTCTATCTTCCCCTGCTTTCCCTTGCGCCCATTGAATCTTTGGCTCCTCCAAACCAGACTCAGTCTTCTCTTCTTCTTGGTCCTCAGTTCTAGGGTTCTCTTGGCTGCTCAGATTCGTGTTGATCTCAGGTCTGTAATGATCGGAATCTGATGATCCGTCAAATGAATCGGAACCGTCGATTGGCTCGACCACGCTCTTCTTTGAGCGACATATATTGTTAGATACCAGGTTGGTGAAAATCGTGAGAAATTTCTTATTCGATTTGGGTTTCGAATATGATTTTTTTCCACAGCTGTTACTGATTTTCTTTGGTTTCTCCTTTTTCATCTTCCCCATCGGACCTGAAATCAACCCTCTTTCGATCGGACCCGATAAGAACCGGCGCTCGAACAGACCCGACCCTTGACCCGGTTTCTTAATCGGACCACGCGGCACGGGCTGGAGCGGGAGGGAGGCGAATCTATTGGAGCTCTCGAACCCATAGGCCAAAACCGACGTGTCTGTAAACGGAGAGGCAGAGAGCGCCGTTGAAGTATTTGCGCTAACCGAGGCCCCGGAGATTGAACCGAAAGTGGTGGTGGTTCCGGGAATCGGGTCGTGTCGTCGGATGGACGGTTCCGGCGGGAAAGAAGATTTTAAACCGGTGAGAACTGGCCGGACGTAGCAAAAAGAGTGGCCGAGGTTGTCATTAGTCACTCCGACTCCGACATCGTAACGACTGGAAATTTCGCCGGCGGTGGTTCCCGCGCAACAGCCACTGACTCCATTTCCCATAAGCAGAAGTAAGAGGATAGAGATATTTGTAAATTATGCAAACGGCGCCGTTTAGTGAAGGTGATACGGTGTCGTGTACATATTTGGTGGCAAAACGGAGCCGTTAGTAGAAGGAGATTTATGGAGACATTAATGAATAGCTTATTGGGTATTTATGTTGTGGAGAAGAGGATGAAAAGAGTTGACTTTTAAAGAGGTTTATTCTGTTGGTATTATGTTTATTCCTCCCATTGTCATTTGAAATTTGGAATTAGTAAAACCTGTAAGTGAAACTTTTGACAAGAGCTATTTCGTTTAAACAAAATAATATTATAAGAAACCCGAAGTCCATATGATTATTTTCTTTTCTACATTTTTACTGATTGTAAAATAGATAAATTCTTTTGAACCCGGAGCATTAACATTTTTGTTTAACTCATTTTCACTATAATAAAGTATATATAAATCCTAAGTCTGGTTTTGTATTTTACAATACCTTTTTTATTTTTTTGTTTTTGTTTTTGATATTATGAATAAAAAATTTTCATTATTCATTCAGATAAATTCGTTTTTGGTACGAGGGAGTTGACTTTTAAAGAAGGGTACGTGTGGTTTGTTTATTAAAAATAACAGAAAAGTATGAAATTAATTATTAGACTAATGGAATGCAAAAAGTCAAATGACCTATAGATGTTAATTCCATGACTAATGTATTAAGACCAGTCACAACGAAGAAACAAATTGTAGGAAACTTGCTATAGCATCTATCTAGGGAAAGCAAATCTTTGTGCTGATGACTTAGCAAAATATCTATTCAAAATTAACAATCTTGAAAAATACTTGTATTGTTTTTGTGTTACCAATCGGACCAGAATAATTATTAAAACACTGTAAAAAAGTTTTCAATATAAGATCATAATTATTGGTAAGAGTTTTGTTCAATTTTTTTTTTGTCTCAATCACTTTTGTTTTAGATATGTAAACATGTTTATTCAAACATGTCTCATAACTAACTGCGGTATGGAAAGTAAACACGATGATACTCGACTAATTTTTGTTTTTTGTTTATGTAGAAAACTCAGTTTTCAAAACTGATTAAAACCTTTTCCAAAGATGTTTAAAACGCAATGTTGTTTTCTGGTTCAGTTTCTCTGATTAACCAAATAGTGAATATTAATTACTTCCGTTTGATAATAAGTGGTGTTGTAAATAGCAAACTAATATCCAAACATATACATTGTCATGTGAATATCGCAATGACTAGGTATGAATGCAGAATACAAAATTATTATTTTTTCAGATTGAAATTTAATATCATAAGATACCAGATATTCTTGAAAGATCAGCTGGCTGCTTACGTTGCAATATACATTGCATGAACTCTGCAATCAAATTTCTTAATTTAAAACAAAACAAAAAAATCTTTTGAAATTTTCAACATACCATGTTTCAATTTTTTACAGACCTCAATAATATGATAATAATACTGCTACTAGTCGATGGGAATAACTCGATGAAGTGCCATGATCATGAATTCAGGACAGAGTGTTTGAACCTTTTTTGTATCTTATTTTATTATATAAGTCAATTAGTCTATGGAACTTAACCATATATTATGCTTAAGCACGTAACTACATTTTGTGGATCCTTATAAAAACCTGTCAACGATTTCGGGATGGAGAACGTGGAAGCCAAGAGTCTTGCAATTAAAATCACTTATATTCTCTGACTTTTTCCTATATACTGTCAAAACTTTTGAATATATTACACAAATATACATGGGACAGTAAAACTAAAAGTAAGAGGTGAGGATGCATATTCAAATCATGAATTACTCATAGTTCTATTCGCGGTATAAACAAAATACACATTACTAAAAAAAATCCACTAATTTTTCTTACCCCCCAAAGTAGTTGCCTTAACGCTGCAATCTTGTTTAGACGTGTGGAGGACATACCTCATTCGTATGGTTCGTCACATCCATTCACTTCTTCTTTCTTCAGGACGACGTCAAGAAGATTAGATCCCACATTTAAAAGGAAGAGAGAAAGAGCAGTAATGGACTTTTAAGAGTGAGTTCTACGGTATATATAACTTCTACCCATTCGATTTTGAAAGTGTTTTTTTGTAGAGCCAAATCTAACAATAATTCATTCAAAATTCGAGAAAATCGTGCAACCTCTGCAGGATTGGATAAGGAACGAACATTCCATCATTTGTAGCTATTAACCAAGAAAAGAAACAAAAAAAAAAAAAGGATACCTTACTATTTGCTTACATATATTAAAATCTTTGGCTATATAGTCAATTGACTCGATATAACATATTTTAACCTTTTTTAAAATATTATTCTTTGATTTTAGCCTGCTCACATGATCTGCTGCTCACATGACACTGGAAATTCTTTACAGATAACAACCAAGCTCGTTTCAAATACATTACGATCAATCAATATACATAATGTGTGAATTGTGTTGCTTTTGTAAAAAAGTATCTCTTGGTGCATGGTCAATCAAATCAACTACATTAGAAAACAAAGCAGGTGACTATCTCTTGATATCTTCAGCTTCAAGAACATTAAACCCTTTAGGACTCAACCGAGTCCTCGGATGAAGAAGCTTCTGGAGAACCACCGGAAAAAACAAATCCAGAAGCAGTGGAATTGATGCAGGAGGATATAAGGCAACTTCAGGTGAAATTCATGTTGTAACAAGAGGGATTGCACGGGTAAGGACAATCAATTAGCTTCACCGAATTTCGGTTGAAGTACCAGTCACCTACAGACTCCGCAATTGTCTGTTCCAACAACAAAACAGAACAGACACGAACCGGATCAGTTCATTTGTAAGAGGGAAAGGCTCGAGAAAGAAAGCATCAAATTTCTTTACCTTATTTTCGATTCTTGTTGAGGTTGGGGAGTGCCATGTCGCTGACATAAGTGTCTGGCAATGAGAAAAGCAGGAATCTATGAACATCCCACCAAATTTGTTCTGATGAAATTTCCCGATCGCATCCATCAGAGAGATGCGAAAACCTGCAGATCAAATAGGGATTTATATAACTGACCATTTTAGAGAAAGTAATATTAGAAGTATAGAATAATAGGATCCAATGGGTTAAAACAGAATCATATCTTAATGTAGTAGGCAAAAGATTTATAGCTATAGCTAGTCCAAGGGACAAAAACAGATCATATCTACTGATTGTAATTTGAAACAGAGGAGATTTTTGATAAATCAGGTTATATAATCAATTTGCTCATCCTGGCTTAGCGTCGTTAAGCTTGACTAAGGAGTAAATAAATTACCATGTAAAACTTTCATCTTTGCAGCATCACATTCCTTAATATTGAGTCTGCACTTTGCCCAACTTTTATCTGGATCAAGACATTTTGAATCTGAAATGTGCAAGTAACACATTAAACATGAATCAAACGGAAACAGGCGAAAAGGTCTCCTGCTTGGCTTGGTAACTCTAACCTGCCAAAAATCGGAGGCTGCGTTGATAAGAAATACTGGGGTTCTTATGTTGTTAATGAATTCTTGAGGAAACATACACTGCAAATCATAATAAAAAAGTCTTAATACCAATCATAATCAGGCAAGAAAGTTTTTAACAAAGTAAGAGATAAAGCCTACCTTTGATGGCTCCGTTTTGACTAGACAATTCTGATCCAAGCTCTTATCTACGCCCTGGTTGGAATCAACGATAGCACAAAACCATGCAAAAAAAAGCCATGGCATGTTCTTGTTCATTTCGATGAAGGATTCAAGAAAAAATACCGAAAAGTATGATTTACTATTGAGAGAAAGCGAATAGGAAACCTGCAGGTTAACAACATCATGATAGAAAGATCTCATCGTAGGGTTTCCACGGACATCAGGCCTGAAAAGAAGGAAAATAGCTTTACTAAGACTGAGAGACAGTGTTAGCTGATTTCACATTGACAGTAACTTCCTAGCTCTGTAGAGTATAGTCTGCAAAGAATTCTAAAAAATGTCTTACAGGTTTGCTTCTTTAAACTAGGTTAGACCCAAAGATCTTAACAAAAGAGTCTCTGTAAAATTCATGAGAAAAGGCAGTTTATGAGCGAAAACATACACGTTGAGAAAGAAGCCTCCACCAGAAACACATTTGACAGCTGCATCTTTTGGCAGATGATCTCGAAAGTAGTCACAATGTATAAGAGCTGCCAAGCCACCAGCAGAACATCCTGTAAGTATGGCCTTCATTTTCTCAAATTTGTATAAGAAGAAGAAGAAGAAATATTAATCTCTGGCGGGTGCAAGTTACCTAATTAGGCGAATCCTGCAAATGCAGAAACGATAAGGAATATCTTATCGATATATAGAATGCAAAGACAGGCTTTCCATTGACACAATTACTTTTATAAGATCACGAGGATGCTACCTGTTTCGCATCTGACATGCCATTCGACAACAGTTCATCCATAATTGCCTCCCAAATGAGCTGGCCCCGGAAGAAAAGCTGTGTCTCGTTCTGAAAAGAGAGAGAGAGTCGAAGAAACATGGATCTTTCCTTGCTCTCGATAGGAACAGACACAAATTCTCAGCCTTATTACCTTGAATTCAGCTTCAGGGTGTCCAGAAAAAGAAGCACCATCACAGTACCGTAACTTAACTCTGTTCCAGTTAAAGAAGTCTACAGCAACAAAGACGACATATACAAGCAGTAGAGAAGAAGGTGAATAATTATAAAAGGCAACAATGGGAGAAGCTAGTATAGATTTCTTCTCCTACCAGGATTTTGAGATGGGTCACTGCTTAAAACACCTTGAAAGACCACTTCATTTTCAAAGTAGTTGGAAGAACCTAGTTTAGTCATTGCTCGAGCAGAACATGACGCTATTGTATTGCACCAGCCTCCACCCTGTAATACATTTTCACTCAAATATAATTTCCAAGTTAAAAATTCAGATTCAATCAACAAAAGAAGAGTACCTCCAAATGAAGAAGCCAGCTTTTTGAGCCAGATCCAGAACCCTTATGAAAATGGTACCCAGGCAAGCTTCCATCCAAGCAAACTGCAAAACAAAGTTTCAATATAAAAACTCAGAAAAATTTCAAAAACTAAAACTTGAAGAAGGAGACAGTTGGTAACAGTACATGCTCCTCTCTCTTTAGCTTTACTTGACAGCATCAGTTTGACCAGAACGTTTGGGGATGCGAAGGGAGGAGATCGGTCAACGGAAGGTACGGAATCTGAAGTGGTATCGAAGAAGAAAGAGAGGAAAAACACGATCAACACGAATCCGATGGAAGCGACGAGCCAATCGCTTTTAGCCCATTTTCTGCATCGGAGCAGAGAGCTAAACCTGAGAATCGCCATTGAAGAAGACGCACAAGGAGCAAATCAGTGAGATCATGGCTAAAAGATGTTAATTACATATGGGGGGCCCCACAATTTAGTAATTGAAAACAACCTCATAACAACTTAAACCAGGTTTTGCCAAACCAGTTTACCGGTTTGATGTTTGACTGGATTGGAAATTAGGGGGGGGGGGGATTTAGTGTAAATTTGAATCTATGCAGAAAAGCTACTTTCCCACCTTGTACGAAGAAACGCTTCCATGGCGTCGCGATCGCTGGTTTCTTCCTATACCTTCGATGATAAAGATCTAGACGACGCTGATTTATGGGCGGTGATAGATTCCGCCGCCGCTGCAGTTTCCCGGGCTACTACCTCCTCCGCCGTCGGGAAACCCCTCGCTGTTGTTAGGTATCCAAACTACAATTCTCCTCCGACACCTGTTTCTTATCCTCCTCCACAGTCGAAGCTTCTCCAGGTCCCGAATCACAACCCTAGCTTTAACCGGCGGTCACACGAGGAGTCACCGCGTCCGAACAAAATGGCCAGATCCCGCGTCTTGTCTGAGGTGAACAGTGAGAGTCCTTTGGCTCTTGTCACGACGGCGCACAGGAATTCCCCTCCGATTATCCATTCGACGAAGTTTTCTTCGCCGGAGAGTTACTTGTCGCCTGGGATCAGGCAGTCGGAGGTTGTTCCGTCAGCGAGCTGCGTTAAGAACGATTCGGCTAATGAGATGCGGCATAGTTTGTCTGGGAGCTTTCCTTCTGCTACCCTGTTCAAGGAATACCAGAATACAGCCATGGCGGTAACTCGATTTTCCTCTATTCATTCAATTATCCTTTACATTTCCATGGAATTGATACGGTGATTTTTCAATCAAGCTTATGTTGATTTCGGGAAAAAGTTTGATGCATCGAAGGTGTTCGATGAAATGTCAAGCAGTGTTTTGCATGATATTATTTCGATCATGACTTTTTCATAACTTCATTTCTTCATCAAGAACCTAAGCTAGATCACCAGTGTTTATGTGTTGTGTGAAAGGGAGTTTATGTTTGCCGTTTTTGGATTTACACAACCACTATCATATTTGTTATAGTTCCATCTAAACAACATGGCTTCATCAATTTTTCAGATTCTAGAGAAATCTGATTACACGATGATATCAGGGAAAGCATTCATTAAAAAGTCAGGTGAAGATTATGCTTGCTGTCTGCTTATTGTAGTAACCTTAACATTTTATATTGATTTTGGTGCTTGCATTGTATGGAATATGTTAAGGTTGGAGGAAAATATCGTTTTACTTCAACGTGTCTTATGAAATAAGAGACAAGACTATTGAGTTTGACGAAAACAGAAATGTCCAGCGAGCTGAATTCATCGTCCGAGCTGTCATGCAGTAATGTTCTTCTCTATAAACCTGGATTTGATAGATAGTGTGAAGTGATTAATAGTTGTTTAACCTTTTGGTTTATGGGCTCTCTCAGTGGAGGAAGATTTGCTGACGGATGGGGCTCCTGTGAGCGACGTGAGAAGAAATTTCTCAAACCAAATCACGATATCCCCAGCACCGCAGAGACCAGAGCCAAAAACAGAGCTTGCCAGGTAAACTTCTTCTTCCAATGCTCCTCCCGTTACTGAACAAACTGAAGTCATTTTGCCACAGACTATACTTGTTGATTTGAAACATCTGCATGACAAGTCAGGGTAACAAAGAAGCTTAGAGAATCAAGTACCTTAACATCTAGAGGTTTTAAGTCTTAGGGTCCTTGATATATGAAAGGAATTGTTGAGACATAACAACACACTAATATCTTGCACTTTACCATAAAATGGTATGCTCATTACTAAAGATGGGTGCTGCACAATGTTTGATTCCAGTTTTGAATATTCTTTTAACAAGTTTTTTTGAACCTTTTATTTTCTTTTAACAAGTTCAAGCAATGAATTCAAGAAACTTATACTTAGGAGTTCAAAGTTCTAGTCATATTGGTATGGTTTTAGCTTCTGTTTTCATTCTGTTATGTTATTCGCCCGCAGGATCTCCTAGGAATAGGTGAATATCGACAAAGCCCAACTGAGTTTCCACGATGATCAGACAACATCAAATGTGTTTCCCGACTTTGCCAGTACCAAGCTAAACAATCTATACAACAAAATCAAGATCGAAAAAGGTATGTATATGTGCCTCTTCGTTAGGAAGAAAACGAATGAAACTTGGTTGTAGTGTAATGGATTGTGAATTGTGTCAAGTACTTTACCAATTCCATCTCAAATCAACAAACAAATATAATATTTAAATTCTTATTATTATTATTATTGTTTGGCAATCCCTTATAAGTTATAACTATTCCTATTTTACATAACCTACGCACCCGAAAATGCAGCTAAACTTCATTCATATCACTGTTGCTTAATTAAAGGATGTCTTCCAAGAGAGAAAAGACAAACTCGCGATCTGATTCCAAAGCTTCCATACACTTAGGAACAAGACATACCTCTAAAACTATACTCTCTCTTCATTCTATTCCTGGGTAAGCCCATACCTTCCCATCAAACTTGCTCCCATAAACTGCCACCGAGCTTCCCAATGCAATACCACTCACCGGTTCCATATGAGGATTTGCTTCTAATACAATCACTTGTTTTTGGTTTTCAGATTTTTTTTTTTCTTTTTTAAAATTCTAAATCTAAGCATATATATGTTCTTCACGTTCATGTTTCCTAATTCGTACCGACTTATTTTAGTTTCACTCAGTTAATTGATAAAATTTTGAATCTGATCTGTTTGGCCGTCAACTAATAAACTTTCGAGTTTAACTTTCACTGGGAGATCAAGAATTCTTTTTCTATGAGTTACGGATTCCGTTGAAAAGAAGGGAGAGGCATTAACTAAAACATCGTCTGTTTTAGATTAAAAAAAAAACAATGAGCTAAGCAGCTAACCAAAACAATCGAAAAGTTGGCTACGTACCGATGTTCATAGCGAAAGTCACCAAAATAGAGCTAACACAAGAAGAAAAGAAGAAAAAACAAAACAAAAGAGGGGACAAAACAGAGAATGAATGTTGGAAATACAAAAACACGAGACTTGAGTAAAGAGAGAGAGAAAGCTTAGTCGACTTCCTCGATTTTGGGACCTGCACCTCCAGCAGAAGGTGGAACATCATCGTCCATTCCTCCTGCAGCAGCTGGACCACCAGCTTCACCACCTTGGTACATCTTCGCTATGATCGGGTTGCAGATACTCTCAAGCTCCTTCATCTTGTCTTCAAATTCATCACACTCTGCTAACTGATTACCTTCAAGCCATTCAATGGCTCCTTCGATCGAGTCTTCAATCTTCTTCTTGTCATCAGCTGCAAGCTTCTCCCCAATCTTCTCATCACGGATTGTGTTTCTCATGTTGTACGCGTAATTCTCAAGAGCGTTCTTGGCTTCCACTTTCTTCTTGTGATCTTCGTCCTCTGACTTGTACTTCTCTGCTTCTTGAACCATTCTCTCAATCTCGTCCTTTGACAGCCTTCCTTTGTCGTTGGTGATTGTGATCTTGTTCTTTTGTCCAGTTGTCTTGTCCTCGGCCGACACGTTGAGGATACCGTTTGCATCAATGTCAAAACATACAGTGATCTGAGGAACACCTCTGGGAGCTGGAGGGATACCAGAAAGCTCGAACTTTCCCAAAAGGTTGTTGTCTTTGGTTCTTGCTCTCTCGCCTTCATACACTTGGATCAAGACACCTGGTTGGTTGTCTGAATAAGTTGAGAAGACTTGTTCCTTCTTTGTGGGGATGGTTGTGTTTCTTTGGATCAAAACAGTCATGACTCCTCCGGCGGTTTCAAGACCAAGAGAAAGTGGTGTGACGTCGAGCAAGAGCAGATCTTGAACCTTCTCGTTACCCTCACCGCTGAGAATAGCTGCCTGAACAGCAGCACCATAGGCAACCGCTTCATCGGGGTTGATGGATTTGCAAAGCTCTTTGCCGTTGAAGAAGTCTAGGAGCAATTGCTGGACCTTGGGGATACGGGTTGAGCCACCGACTAGGACAACATCATGGACAGAGCTTTTGTCCATCTTAGCATCACGAAGACACTTCTCAACAGGCTCCATACATTTTCTGAACAGATCCATGTTCAGCTCTTCGAATCTGGCACGGGTGATTGGAGAGTAGAAATCGATACCCTCGTACAGAGAGTCGATTTCAATGGTGGTTTGAGCTGTAGAGGAAAGAGTCCTCTTCGCTCTCTCACAGGCTGTTCTCAATCTCCTTAGAGCTCTCGGGTTTCCGCTGATGTCCTTCTTGTTCTTCCTCTTGAACTCTTGGACAAAGTGGTTCACCATTCTGTTGTCGAAATCCTCACCACCAAGATGAGTGTCTCCTGCGGTCGCCTTCACTTCAAAGATACCTTCTTCAATGGTTAGAAGAGAGACATCAAAAGTACCACCACCAAGGTCAAAGATCAAAACGTTCTTCTCCCCAACACTTGTAGCCTTCTTGTCTAGACCATATGCAATAGCAGCTGCAGTAGGCTCGTTGATGATACGCATAACGTTCAAACCAGCAATGACTCCGGCGTCCTTTGTTGCCTGACGCTGAGAGTCGTTGAAGTAAGCTGGAACAGTGACGACAGCGTTTTTGATTGTAGAGCCGAGGTAGGCTTCAGCAATCTCACGCATCTTGATGAGAATCATGGAAGAGATTTCTTCAGCAGCAAACTCTTTATCTTCTCCCTTGTAGTTTACGACAATCATGGGTTTGTCAGCCGGTCCTGGAATGATCTTGAAGGGCCACAATTTCATGTCGCTTTGAACAGTGCTGTCACTGAATCTACGACCAATCAATCTCTTGGCATCTGTTATCATGACAAAATCAAAGAAGACAATTAAGCCAAATACTAAAACAATGATAGCAGAAAACTACTAAATCAGGTAATCTCTTCACAGAATGCAGCAAAAGTAAATAACCATAGTTATATCAATACCCCAACAGTATCACAATCCATCGATTCAAATCAGGTAATCTTCCTACAAAGTGATAGACGCGGAACCAAACAAATCAAACATCTCTACTAACTAGCTCATACAGCGTTAGATCTGTGGATCTCCCGTGTATAGATCTACTCATATCCTAGCTTCGACGCACATATTCGAAAGCGGAGGAAACAAAGAAAAACGTACCGAAAACAGTGTTGATGGGGTTCATGGCGACCTGATTCTTCGCGGCGTCACCAATCAAACGTTCGCTGTCCGTGAAAGCGACGTACGACGGCGTCGTCCTGTTACCTTGATCATTAGCAATGATCTCAACACGGTCGTGTTGCCAAACTCCGACGCAAGAGTATGTAGTACCGAGATCGATACCAATAGCTGGACCTTCTCCTTTACCCGCCATTGCTAAGGTATACGCAAAATCGAAGGAACGAAAAAGACTTTAAAGATTGCTAAAAGTAGAAGAAGAGTGCGGCTAGGGTTTTTTTTTTTTCCGGAAGATGAGGTCGAAGGATGAGAATATATAGATTCGGGGAGAGTGTTTCGAGAATGTTCGATAGGTTGTTCTGTAACCGTACGATCTTTCGGAGTTTGATCTGACGGTCGCCGAACGATTCTTCGGCCACTTTTCCTTTTCGACCTTTAAAAAATGAAGCGCGTACGAGTTTGGGACTTGTAAAAGGTTCGAGAATGTTCGGTTTGATGGCTTATTTCCAAATCAAGAGTCGGTCATTGGCTGTGACTCGTCCATTGGTCACCGTCAGTGTTAGCTACACACGTATTCTTTTTTTACTTTATATTCTTTAATAATCGACATAAAATATCCTTTTTCACAAACTTTGTAAGTAAACAAATATTCAAAAAGAGCCCAAAGAATTGCACCCCAATCGGAAAATAACAAGAGTAAGAGTCTTGGGCTTTTATTATAATATATATTGCTTAGGCCTTACTAATGTATATGAGATTTTCGGCCTTCTTTGATAACTAAAATGGCCCAAAACAACATATGAAAGAGGTCTGCAAAATCTGTCAACTATGTACATATGTTTATTTTATTTTAATTTCTATGTAGTGATGTTAACATTCTCAAGAGAATCTCTATAATATTATTTAACAAAACACTTTTAAAAATGAACTTTGTTTTGTAAATTAT
This sequence comes from Eutrema japonicum, assembly GCA_030161315.1. NCBI lineage: Eukaryota > Viridiplantae > Streptophyta > Magnoliopsida > Brassicales > Brassicaceae > Eutrema > Eutrema japonicum. Next base: position 43,895,818 of record BSQW01000002.1, on the reverse strand, counting down.
TACATGAAATGCTATTACAAATAACAAAGAATAATTGAAATAAGAAATTATATAATAGTCTTTTAAAATCATTGATTAGAATATGGAAAATATATATTTTGTATTGAAAAAGTTATTTATTATTTAATTTCTTAATTATTTTTAATACTATATATTTTAAAATAATAATCAATTCATATATATTCAAATAAAAAAATCTATTCAAAATTTTGCTATATTTTTCATTATAATTTATAAAAAGTTAGACACAAAAAAACTATTTTTTTAAAGAGTTCGTAGACTAACCACAAAAACTAGAGTCATTTAACAATGCATATTAGAGTTATGTTTTCAATATTATAAGTATTGACGGGTTAGCCTGAATAATATTTTAGTTCACTGCAAAACATGTTAAATAGATAAATTATTATAAATTAACAGTTTTATCTATAATCATTAGTTAGATATATTGTAAATTTCAGATAAAATTAATTTTCTTAAATTTGAAAACAATTTCTTTAAAAAAAATTACTCCGCGCTATAATTAGCGCGGATTAAATACTAGTAATCTATTAATATAGCAATCCTAAAAACAGTTTCGGAGGGTTACATTTCATAACTTTTTACTTTGCAGAGTTGCCCCTTTGGGCTTTAGTCTAGTAACGGCGACAGTTTTTGCAGTAATACTACTAATACCTACCTAGGCTGAGACAGGCCATAGTTGTTGTTTTTTTTTTTTTAATATACCCTATCAGCTATCTGGTCCGTCCTATGTAGGAACGCACCGAAGTGCTACAGAGTGGACTACAGTGATCTGTGAGGGTATGTATCACCCCGCCTGACCCCAAATTTTTTATCTCTTTCGACTAAGTGCCAGGAATAACCCAACCGCCTGCACTTCAGACTATCATATAAACTAATTGGGTCTACGCCCAACTGACATATTTTCTACAAAGTAACGTTTGGTTTTAGCTAAGGAGAATATCGAACCATGGATAAGTCAATTGTTCTCCATGGGCCCACTCTACCACTACCCCACTCCCTTGCGGGCGCCATAGTTGTTGTAATAACAAAACTTTGTGTTTGATGATTCACAGCGAGGACACTACGGAGCAATTTCGTGTCCGTAACAAGTTTGATCTCTCCCGGCGACGGAAACAGTCCATGTGATGATGGCCACTCCAAGAGAAACCTCTATATGCATATGCATATGTATAGACGTGTGTGTAGGTGTAAACGTAGAGTTGCATTGGTAAGTGTGTGAACCATTTTCTCTCCTTATATTTCATTTCTTCTCCACAAGTTACATGGTTATTTTCCTTAGATCCTTTGCATCTTATTTTAAACTTGTAACGCAAGAAACTTGTGGAATTTATATAAAAAAAAAAAAATAGTACAAGGTTCACAATCAATTTGATTTATCACCTGGACTCCTTTTTTATACAATGTGGATTTCAAAACGGTTACGTTGACGCATTATAAACCTCATGAAAGGCCACTATTATATTAGTAGTAGACCTCTAATTAGATTACCTTTAGTTTAACGTCATAACATAACATCTAATACGAGATACTATGCATCACATTTGATAAAAGTTGTGATTAATTTTTTTTTTGTTAAAGTAAAAGTTGTGATTATTGAAGTATTAGGGTTATAAATTTATAATCATTGAAGTAGATAGAATTTATTTTCGTTAATCATTGGAGCAATATGTTGATTAATGCCTACGTAAGGGGCTACACGCACGGAATGTAATTGCTCGTAGTCACGGACTCTCGTGTTGACCTAAGTTGATTTTGTCTTTTGATTAGTGTTTTAATAAAGGTGCAATTAATCAACCAATTTTTTTTGGTCAAATCAATCAACCAATTTAAAAACCGAATAAAAAGAGGGAATTGATATTCAGATTTTAATTTATATTTCAAAAAAAGGTGAATTTTTGTGGCACAGAAATTTTGCATCCATGAATGAAAGTAAAATAGGTGTACAAGTACCAAGTATATGATAGTGTAGGACCTAATTGATTATTCCTTCAAATTCCCTGACGAAGAGGAAACAATAATAGCCATGAAGTGTGCAGCTTGTGATAAATTCTCTTCTCTACTTGAACTGTTGATGAGACTAATGTCTTTCATACCACGTACTTCTTCTCTTTTGTCTCATTCCATAATCAATTTAAACATTACATGTTCATTCCGTCGAGGGAACATCAAATTGAAAAAAAAAAAAATTGGAACTTGGCAAAGAAAAACAAAACTGAACTCTCGAGAAACTTGGAGAAATGAAAAGAGAGTTTTGATAATTATTTGAAACCACTTGGTTTTGGTTTTGTGGTATGTAACCAACTGGTTTAACTCGTTTCACACCTACCCCTGATAAGTCCAATTTGGTTTAAATCGGACCAAACCGTATCCAAAACCCGACTAAAGGTTTATCCAGTTACACTTTTTTTAATATACGAAGAACAAACCATAAGAAGAGTATCGAAAACGAATATAAATGAATCTGAACCAACACTAACAGTCTAACACCGTATAGAACCAAATGAATTTGATTAGAAATTGTTTCTTACTTTTTTGAAACATAAACTATCCTAACGAAAACCGGATGGGCCCTAATTAAATCAAACTAAACCGTAAAACCACTCGGTTTAATTCAGTTTCCCTTACAACCTAAATGTACATGGCATGCCCAAGACCCAAATTATCTATCTAGCTAAGAAAATCACCTGCTTTGGTTCAGTTTCCCTTGTCCCCTCAGATGTATGAACTTGTTGTAAACCGAGACTAAACTGATGCTTAACAAAGTCTGCTTTGGTTTGTTTTGGTTTTGGTCCCATTACGATAAAATATAGAAATGAAAATACTTGGAGCTACGAGACACCTGCTCATAACTCTTTGACGTTGCCACTTTAAATCCCATCACACCTTATTTATACGTATACTCTCTTCTTGCTCATCATAACCTTCATCTCATCATCTTGATCTAACAAAAAATCTCTACATAAAAATCCACAAAACAATTCGTAAAAAAAATGCCCGACATATGTATATGTCTCGAGCGACTTGGCCTGGCTTTGAGAACCGCCATGGCTTGTCTCATCGTAAGCTTGACCACTTTGTACGGTCCCAAACCATTAAGACACTTCACAACGTTTCCAGCCTTTTCTTACCTGACCACAATCTTAATCTGGCTATCCGATGCTGAACCAACATACGGCGAACTTCTCAAGTGCTGTGTTGATGTCTCTTACGCCACTTTTCAGACGATAGCCATTGTGCAAGTGAGTGTCTTGGTGGTTGGACCAGCCTCGCTAGGAAATGGCTTGGTGGCTCCAGTTGCTGTGGCTGTAGCTTCATTCATCGTGGCTTTCCCAGCGTCCACGAGTCTTCTGACTAAACGAATTGCCTTTGGGCAGATCATTGTTGTCTATGTAACTTTCGTGGTGTTCAATGGAGAGATGGCTCATGTTGTCATGCTCCCGGTTCATGTGGCGGCTAGTACCGCACTTGGAGCCATTGCTTCACTCCTCGCTGTGCTTCTCCCTTTTCCAAGGCTGGCTCATAGTCAGGTGATTCTTGCGATTATTCTCTTTTGGCTTTTAATGACGAAGAGGCGGTCAAACAAAAATACTTACCTCGGATTTAAACTGGTGTGCAGATGAATAAGGGTTGCAAATTATATGCTGAAAATGCTCTTGAGAGGTTGAATTTGTTCGTCGAGGTCATGATGGCTCGAGACAACACCACAGCTCAGGTGTTGATCGCACGGGCCGCTTCATTGTCTGCAGCAGCAAGAAACACACTCAAAAGCATCAAAATCCACCAAGTAAGCCAACTGTCTTAACAAAACTGAGTATGATAATCTCCTAAATATACTTGAATTCGTTTTTCTTCGGCTTGTCGTGTGGATCTAATCATCTGGTTCTGACAAATATATATATTTTTTGGTAACAGGAGCGTATTGCATGGGAGCGACCAGATACAAGATTCTTGAGAAGCAAGCAGAAGCATCATCCTGGGGAGAAACTGGAAGCCACAGAGTTTCTGATGAGGGGAATGGAGATGGCGTTGGGATCTTGCAGTTCTTTTCCTCTAGGCATGAGCCGTGATGAACTGACACGTCTTTTAGAAGGTCCCAGAACACAGCTTGCTCCTAGATCAGCATCTACACTCGAGTCCCAGGGAAGTCTAAAGTGGAATCTTGAGGTTGGTTCTCTGTGTACTGCAGCCTTACCAGTTTGTTTCTTCCGGTATTACGTTGAACTCTTCAGAGGTGATTTCAGTAAATGCGCAAATAGGATTAAGACCGAGGAGTACGACACTCACCCAGAAAACGAAGGATTGTCCCTGACCAAAAGGGTTTTGGATATTCTGTGTGTCTGGATGGCTAGAGAAAGGTTTGTTTTTGCATTCAAGTGCTCGATTTCTTTAGGCCTTGCGGTGCTGTTTGGTATTATGTACAATAAACAAAACGGATATTGGTCGGGCCTAACCGTAGCCATTAGCCTTGTATCCGGTAGGCAAGCAACATTAACAGTAGCGAATTCTCGTCTACTAGGGACCGCGTTGGGATCAGTCTACGGTCTGATATGTTGCTCTGTTTTCCACAAGTTACAAGAGTTCAGGTTCTTACCTCTACTCCCTTGGATAGCCGTCACCGTCTTCATGAGGCACAGCAGAGTCTATGGCCAACCTGGAGGAGTTACAGCTGCCATTGCAGCACTGTTGATTCTCGGAAGGAGAAATTATGGAGCTCCGACTGATTTTGCGATCACTCGCATTGTTGAAGCTTCAATCGGGTTGCTCTGTTTTGTCTTGGGGGAGATTCTGATCAACCCTGCGAGAGCAACAACTCGTGCAAGAAACGAACTTTCACACTGTCTCGATGCCCTCTTAGATTGCATTGGGTCATTGATTCTTTGTTCTGAGCAAAAGAACCAGCAAATGTCAGATTTAAGAAGCAAGCAGGCGAAACTCAAATCTCACGTTGAAGCTTTAGAGAGGATTACAGCAGAAGCCTTGACAGAGCCTGATATTCCGTTCCTCCGCCCACTCAACGCGGTCAGTTACAACAAGCTTTTGGGATCTTTCTCGAGGATATCTGATCTTTGTCTCTATGTTTGTGATGACCTCCAAAACCTATCTGGAGCTCAGCCAACACTTGGGTTTCCTTGGGATCACATCACTCACGACCTGAAAGCCTTCCAAGAAAAGCTTCACTCTTCGGTGAAATGCTTAGAAGAGATCGCATCAACCAAGTCTCTAGCAAGACTCCAAAAAGAGTTGCAGAAGAGAAAGATATGCCATGATGTTGAAGCAGGAACGACATCCGATGACAATCACTTAAACATGGAGTTGGGTCCAAGCCAAGATGATGCAGAGAGGTTTTCAGTTTCTTTTGTAATGCTATTGAAGGAAGCAGCAGACAAGATAAGTGGTAGCACAGATGGAGAGGTGTTCAAAAGTGGAACTGCTCTACGTTTGAGCAGTCTAGGGTTTTGCATTAGCAGATTGATGCAAGAAACAACATGTATTATGACAGAAATAACCCATACAATTTGATTTTGGAAGAATTCTTGAGAAGGTTTATGTAAGAAACATCGGGTGTACAAACTTAATGTAAACCAGAGAAACTAATAGCAAAATGAGGTAAATTTGTTTCTCTAATGCAACAATTCATAGAAACCCTCCAAACAGAACAACTCTCACTTTCAGGTGGAGGACGTTCGTTTAGCTTTGTCTGCTTTTTCCCATAGCAATGAAGGAACTCAGGCATCATCATGGTTTCGCATCTATCAATCAACATGTAAACTCAAATTAGCATATACGGCAAAACTTTCACCAGACATATTCAGATTGTAGCTTCGAATCTAAGACACGAAATCGGGACTCAAATCCGCCCATAATCTAACAAGTAAAACCTTGAAATTGCTCTGAAACAAGCCTTTTAATCATTTCTAGTGAAGTAGCAAGTATATGAATAGTAGCAATACAGAAAAGGAGAGATTTATCCAGCTAAAACGACATTGTCAACATACAGCTACTGGAAAGAAAAAAAAGATGTCCAAGAATGGAATGCGAGTGACATGTCGATTCTGACATATCAGAGTGATTGAATTTGAGCTTCGTTTCTATTCGAATTTAGGGTCAGCCATCACGAAATGGTAGGCTATCACCAGTATGAAAATGAAGATTCCCAGAAAATTGGCAAAGAAGCCCAGATCTTGATCGTCAAACATCTGTAACATCACAATAACCATTAGGAGAATATTAGAGAATAAAGAGAGAAGCATAGCATGTGAAAGACTAACTGTTCAGAAACTGATATTCACAAAGAAAATTCACATCAACTCCATTTTAGAACAAGAAGAGGACGATTGGAGCCTCAGACCAGATCTTGTAGAAATCACCCCAAAAACCAATGCAAACTCTGAATTATGCTCGAATCTCCATCGAAATTGGTAGCAACCATTAAAGTTATACATTACAATGGACCCAAGATAGTTTTTTTTTCTTCCAAATAAGACATGATAGAGAGCACAAATTCCAGTAAGGACAGCACATGTTAAATCAAACATCTCGATCTATAAAATAAGCAAAAAAGGCTTTGATCAGATCACTGTGTAAAATACATGGGGACATGGAATTATGCCTAAGATTCACTACCCAAATTTTGGAACTGAAACATATATGATTATGAAGACAGATATAAAAAATACCACAGAAATTTCCGAAATTTACCTTCGAAAACGCAGAGAATTTCGTGAAAGAGAAATCTGGAGGAGCAGGGAACGCGTGAATTGTGTTTTATTTTACCTTTGAAGACTGAAGCAGATGGATCACAGAGATTGAGGTAAAAGCAAGACTTAACCGATGGATCGCATTACGTTTGGTAACCAGACATTGGGTATTGTGGTTTCATTTGGTTAACATCGGTTTTCTCCAAACGCCATATCGAGAACCGGAAAGGATTACATAAGCGGCGAATGAAAGAAAGAAAGAAAAGAGTTGAGAATGTTGCATTTACATATTTGGAGATTCTAGAGATACAAAACAACTATGTTTTCCTTTACAATTGAATTGAGAATAGCGTTTGAAGCTTTTACACATTCGGGTTTTTCCCGGAACGCGAACAAATCAAAGGATCATTCCTCGCGGGTAATTACATTCTCTACCTTAAGAGCTAAAACCAAGAAAGAGAGGAGTGAAACACAGACCATAACAAGCATCACTATGAGCATGGCTTGCAATGATATATATGGGCTTAGGAAGAACACAATTGCTATTGCTGCGCTCTGCCATACTTTTAGCTGCGCAAATGCTCCTTCCTGTTTCCATTATAGCGATTTTGTCATGTGTTTCGCTGAATAATAACAGTGTAATGCTTTGGTGATATTTACCGTGTCATGTTTGAAGAGTAATGCGAGAAGAGCACTAATTTGAGTGTTTAATATTCCATCACCAATCCCTAACATCGCCGCCATTATAAGTGGGTAAGCTGTGCCAAGTACTCCGCCACTTTGCCTGCATCATCGTCATATCACCATAGCTTAGCTTCTTCACACAAATCCTAGTTTCATCAGTAAAAGAACCCAAGTCTAGCATAATTTCAAATACATGACAAAAAAATCGGAATACTCTTAGAAGGAAGTTGCCTGATCAATATGCCAATATACCGGCTATAAAGTTCTACGGGAAACCATTTCGTCAAGGCACAACATAAGGAGTTATGGGCTCACATAGACTGTCTATTTATGAGTGGTGGAGATGGTACTAGATAAGGAGTAAAAGTAACGAACCTGTACCCAAGAAGAAGCCAGAGGAATACAGAAGCTTGAGCAACAGCTCCACCAGCAACTATGAAGGTGATTGATGACAGACCAGATGTTAACCGTCCAGCAGTTATTGAACACTAGAATGATTTTCAGCAGATAAAATAAGGATTAACCTCATAAAATATCAACGCCAATTATAATATTATCAGCACAAAGGATGATTTTTTGGCTTTTCCTTTAAACTTACAACTGCATCAAGAGCTCCATAGACTGCCATTGCCCCACCAACACCTGAGACACCAATCGCAGGTGTAACAACTTCCTTTGTAAATTCAGCCCTATAAACAGAAAGATTCAACTTGTAAAAATAATGAAGATATATAATATATATATATATATATCATATGGAAACATAAATGAAAATTTGGCTGATTCACTGACAAAAACTGATAAGCTATATAAAGAAGGAAATATGTACTCAATGGCGAGACTCTAACCCTCACAAATTCATGTAAAGTTATCTAGGAGCCAATATTTAAAGGATAGAATACATCCTAATCACTGAGTGAAGCCTGAAATCCTAGGTGAGTGTCGCACTGGGACACTACTTCATTTATGCTATTTTTGTGACAACGCATGGAAAACGAGGAATGCGTATACAGTTTGTTGAGAGACATACCAAACAAATGCTTGTTGCAATCCTGAATATGCAAGGAGTGGGACAATCAGTAGCATCCGTATGTCGAGCAAAGGAGTGATTATCATTCTTGGAAGAGAAACCAAGGAATCAACTAAGCCCACAGAAGAACCCACAGGTTCTTTTACATCTTCTCCATCAATTTTCCGAATGAAGAACATTAGTATTGTTCCTAATGTCATACTGAGGAGAAACACCAACAACAATAAGGTTGTGCCACTGGTGCTTCCTTCCTACAGTCATGCCAACAAGATGAAAACAATGGTGGAGCTACCCGACTAGAAGGGGAAATATATAATCATCACTAAGATTAATTACTTCAATACTTCAACCTTAGGAATAATTACTTTGTGAATTGATGAGAACCAGTAGTCAAGTTCATATACTAACGAGATGAAATAAATTAAACTATAGCAACCAAAAAGCGAAGCCAACATGAATATGACACTAAAACTCTAAGCTTGCGGTCAACAATAAAAAAAAGAAGTTAGTACCTTTCCATCTTTCAGCAATGCAAGTGTAAAGAGATTTCCAAACAGCTACAAAACGATTGACGCGAGATGTGTCAAAAGAAGAATTTAGAGTAAGTGCATAAAAGATTCTGAGGTAAGCAAAAAGAAAGAGTATTAAGAAAGTATAATAAAACAAGCAAGCACCTGGTGGCAGGCAAACATAGCCCAAAATTCTCCATTGAAGACCCCGATTACAGAACCTTCATGCATGTCATGATCTTTAGCATGTCTTCTCGCAATTGATGTAAGGTATGTTCCCTGATGTAGTCAAGACAATTTAAGATCGAGGCATCCACTACATATCCGTATGATTATCATCAAAAAAAAAAAATGGGAACATGCAATTGCACCTGGCCAACCCATATAATTGAAGCAGCAAATCCAAGGTATAAAGAGGCTGGCACCATAGTAAACCTAGAACCAATAACCATATGTCGAGATTTTTTTTGTTCAAACGAAGTTCCATGAAGCAACAGTTAGTCATTAAGACAAGAGAATAGATGAGAATACCATGATGGCTTCAGATTCGCAGCGACAAAGAGCCAATACCCTGTAGTTCCTAAAACCAGAGCATTCTTTGATCCCATTAACCGAACTACCAAAGATGCAACCATGGAGCAAAACATGAAGGACACATACAATATCCCTAGAGAGATTGTTCCCAAATCCTGAAAGAAAATCAAACAACTCACATATCACCATACATACCAAAAAAAAAAAAACTGTGTAATCCACAACACTAAGACAATTCAGTGTCTCAACAATCTTCATGGGTCCTGCTCTCAAATTCATATTCCTCTCACAATCCATCAATACAAACTACAAAGTGACCGAATATTTTGACCCCACAAAAAAAAAAAAAGTAAAAATGACAGTATCACATCCATCAGAAATTCACAACTTTTAGTTTCCCTATCTTCATTGCTGATTTTCCCGGAAAGTGACAACCGAAAAAAAAGAAAACCAACTTCGATACGCAATTGACGAAAATGGAAAAAAGCAAAAAAAAAAAAAAAAAGAGTAAGATCGAGCACCTTGTTAACGGTAGTTTCAAGGTTCTGAGCGGCACCGTATGCGAGAAAGATTAACAAAAAGGAGATGCTGAGGATATGAACATCCCTTGTATAGCTCTTTCCCGGTCTTACCTTCCGATCCTCACCAGATACCAACGGCGCCTCCTCGTCGTCTCGAGAATCCATGGCGGAGAATGGGCACGACCACCTTACCGATTACGGCTCCGGGAAAGGTGAGCGGAGGAACACCAAGTGTGAAAGTCAAACCATGTGGAGAGAGAGAGAGAGAGAAAGAGTCCACAACACTAATTAATGATGATGTTAATTTCTGATTGCGGATCGGTTATTATTTTCCGTGTGTTTAGGCCCATTAAGGATCCCTTAAGTCAAGCTATGAATGATAAATGGGCTTTACACGACCCCCTAAGGACACTCTACGGCTTTTTTTCTTCTCTCATTGAGGCCTCATATATAATCCAATTCATCCTCCTCATTTAGGGTTTCTGATTCTCTGAGTAGCAGCGGCGCAGCAGTTAGAACACGAGTCAAGCTCACGATGGGTATGGCGATGAGTATTTTTACTCGGTTTCGTTTCCCAAGTTTCAGAATCGGATTCTTCGCAGGATTACGTCTGATATAACTTTTGTTTTGTTATGTTTCTAGCGAGGATTAAGGTTCACGAACTGAGGGACAAGTCGAAGAGCGATCTGCAGAACCAGCTTAAGGATCTTAAGGCTGAGCTCGCTCTCCTCCGTGTCGCCAAAGTCACCGGCGGTGCACCCAACAAGCTCTCTAAAATGTATCATTACTGAGAAACTTCAGATTTCGATTTTAGCTTAATCAGTTTGGAGTCTAGGATTCTGAAATGAAGTCTGCATTTGCTATGCACTTACTGATTTAGATAGTGTAGGGATATGGAATGATTTAGAGTGGTATATTTTTAAAAAAAATTATGCTGCTTATGTGTAGTCGAACTTATACCTTGATTCTTGTCGAGAAAGAGAATGCGATTTTGGTTTTACATCTCCTGGCTCTAATATGGAACTGTATGTGTTTTGTAATCTTCAGCAAGGTCGTCCGTAAATCCATAGCTCAGGTGTTGACGGTGACCTCTCAGAAGCAGAAATCTGCTCTTAGAGAAGCATACAAGAACAAGAAGTTCCTTCCTCTTGATCTCCGTCCCAAGAAAACCCGTGCGATCCGCAGACGCCTCACCAAACATCAGGTCTGTTAATTTTGTTTATTTAACATACAATCGTTTTTCTATTTAGGTTATTGGCTAGAGATATCAAGGTAGAGATTTACATATAGACACAAGAGCTCAGGATCACCTTTCTGTTCTCCGTTTTTTATTTTATTTTTATGATCGATCATTGCCAATGATGTTGCTCTTATCTTGTTCTTGGCTTTTGTTTTTTTCTGTCTTGCAGCTCTCGTTGAAGACAGAGCGTGAGAAGAAGAAAGAAATGTATTTCCCAATAAGGAAGTATGCTATCAAAGTTTAATCTCCATCCTTTCAATCTAGCTACTAGAAATTGTTTCAGCTTTGGTTTTTTTATGGAAACTTGTTTTTGTTCTTCACTTTGGATCAAACACTACGATGACCTTCAGCTTTGAAAACAATGCCAGAATAACCTCCTTATAAAATTGAATTTGATTTGGTTTTTTTTTTTTAACCAAAAAGGGTTAAATAACAAAACTAACCCTGAAAGTATTATATATTTACGATCCAAATCCACTCTAAATTCGATCCAGACCTGAAAACAGAAAAAAAAAAAAAAACCTATTCTCTAAAACCTATTTACCTTCTTCTTCGCGATCGATTTACCGAAAATTACCTTCTTCTTTTTGACCATTTTTTTCGCGATTTGCAGCCATATTTCTTACCAAAAAATCAAATCCTTCCTTTCCCAGATCAAATCGACTAAGTTCATCCCTAAGTTCTGTAATACTTGGTAACACTATGGCAAGAACAAAGAATGCAAACTACGGTTTAGGAGAAGAGGTTCCAAATACGGTTCCAGAGAAGGAGAAGAGACCATCTAGGAGGATCGTCTATGAAGACGAGACCCCGACGGTTTCAGAGAATGAAAAATCGGATTCCAGTGACGAAAAAACGGTATTCGAGCGTATAGTTGCAATTGAAGAACATTCAACGGGGGTATGTAGGATCCCGGTATGTAACTCATCCTTTTGTTAGTGCATAATCAATTATCGAATTTGGGTTCAAATTGATTAGGAACAGACTCTGTTGATGCACACAAGTAAATCTAATCGTTTTAGTTAGTACCGGAAGTTGAAATTTATGGGATTATGCACTTGTAAGTTTATGGGTTTCTAGTAATACTGGACTAGTAATACTAGACCAGTAATACTGGTTCAGTATTACTAGTCCAGTAATACTAGAGCAGTAATACGGGAACCAAAATTTCTAAAACAAAAAGTAACATACATGTCTTGCAGGATTCCGAAGATGAAACCGAACCACTGCAACCTTTGGATATGTGGTTCCAGCCGACAGAGTATATGAAAAAAATCAAGGTCGGGACGAGGTGTTATGTTAGCCAAGCGGTGGAGACACTTATGAGTGGGTTAAAGCATCCGCTTAAAGCAGAGGAGAAAAGTTGGTTTTTGAATCACCCTCAATTCAAACACTTCTTCCACATTCAACAGGAATCCCACCACAAGGTTCAGGGAATGTGGATGCTTCTTGTGCGAACGGCACGCACGGATAAAAAGAAGGAAGCTTGGTTCGTTGTGAATGGCGTGCCCATCCGTTACAGTCTAAGGGAGCATGCCCTTATCTCGGGATTAAACTGCCGGAACTATCCACTCAACTACTCTGAACTGGGTAGTATGGCTTTCGTGGAGAAGTATTTTGGGGCGGGAGCTAAAATTAGATATTAGGATGTGAAAAAATAGCTTTTGAAAATGAGAGCTTCTGAAGATAGGTTGAAGATGGCGGTCCTCTACTTTTTATCAAGCATAATTAGAGGGCAGACCAAGACAGGAGTAGAAGCACCTTCTGTGGAGCCTTTCTTTCTAAGAGCCGTGCAGGATCTTCAGCTGTGTAAGAGATTTCCATGGGGAAGACTTTCATTTGATTACATCATGAAAGATATCTCGCACACTCTGAATCACTTTGGAGGGGTCGTCCAGGGTACACAATGGGTGATTCCAAGTTTCGTGATTCCTTTGGAGGTAAATATGATATGATTGAAGCTAACCCTATGTGTTTTGTGTAGCTTCTAGCGTTTGAGGCAATTCCGGAGTTGAAGAAGAAATTCCGAGAAGATATTCTAGAGGCAGACCAGAGGTGTCCTAGGATTTGCAAAACCAAGTTTCAAAAAAGTTCTATGAAAGGATTTACTCTAGACGAAATATATGAAACTCTTGGTAACACTAAGGTTAGTTATCCTTAGTAATCCTTTGCCTAATAATTATTTGGAGTCCGAAATGTTTATAAACTGTATTCCTTGTTTATGTTCACAGGACATTCAGAGTATCTTGGTCCCATCCTCTGCCGAAAAATCTCTTTTGCGGCGAATCATCGAGGAAGAAGATGTCGATGATGTCGATGATGTCGTTGTGAATAGTTGGACGAAGTCTGTCAATCAAGAGAAGCCTATATGTTTTGAAGAGATGTTCAAGCAGGATATGGCTATTCGTCTAGGAGAGGAAGCCGAGAATGAGGTAAACCAGGAGACTTTGGCCATTGAAGGGGTGGTGAATGCGCCTGCAACTGGATTGGTGGAGCTCGTACAGAGCATAAAGAAGGATGTGGAAGAAGGTTTGAAGAAGATGAATGACAAGTTTGATGGGTTAGAATCAAGACTCGTAGAGGTTGAATCTTATGTTAAGGAGCAACTGGATGCTAGGAGGATGTATGAGGATCCGGAATATAATTTGAATGACAATCATGCTTATGAGGCTCAAGACGTTAGAGGTGGTGATAATGATGGTGGCATAATAGATAAGGTAATACTTAGTATTTATGTTTCGGTAATACTAAGTATTTCTGTTTTGGAATGCTTAGTAATTCGTAATAATACTTAGTATTTCTGTTTTGGAATGCAGGGTTCGAAAGACCAAACAACGGAGCCCGTTGTGGATTCAAGAGAAGAAGCTGCGGCTGCCGGAGGAGACCAACAACCTGAGCAGGTATCAGATGAGGAGGCTCACCAGGATGAGGTAAAAACACTTTTTCTTTGAAAAACAAGAAACTCACATTTTGGTAATACTTAGTATTTCTGTTTCGGTAATACTTAGGATTTCTTAGTAATACTTAGTATTTTGGTTTTGGAATGCAGGGTTCGAAAGAGGCTCATGCCGATGAGCAAGATGCGACTAGCGAAGTAATACTTAGTATTTCTGTTGAATCAAATGCTTAGTATTTCTTAGTAATACGTAGTATTTCTATTTTGGAATGCAGACTACGAAGGAGGCTAATGAAAATGAGGAGCGTGAAGACCAACAACCTCAGCAACCAATGGAGAAGGTATCAGAGGACCATGATGAGGTAAAAACACTTTTTCTTTGAAAAACAAGAAAGTCACAAGAAAGTCACATATTCTTAGTAATACTTAGTATTTCTTAGTAATACTTTGTATTTCTGTTTTGGAATGGAGACTATGAAGGAGGCTGATGAAAATGAGGAGCGTGAAGACCAACAACCTCAGCAACCAGAGCCCATGGAGAAGGTATCAGAGGACCATGATGAGGTAAAAACACTTTTTCTTTGAAAAACAAGAAAGTCACACTAGCGAAGTAATACTTAGTATTTCTTAGTAATACTTTGTATTTCTATTTTGTAATGGAGACTATGAAGGAGGCTGATGAAAATGAGGAGCGTGAAGACCAACAACCTCAGCCCATGGAGAAAGAATCAGAGGCTATCGAAGGAGATCAGCAACCAGAGCCCATGGAGATCAGCAACCAGAGCCCACGTGAAGAGCCTATTGTGAGTTCCCTAGAAGAAGCCGCCGCTACTGAACAACCTCAGCAGACGCCTTCCCTCAAGCTCTATGTGAGGAAAATACTAAGAAAACCTTCCTCTCATGTCTCAACTCCTTTCAGAAGGTGGCCGGACAAAAAGCCAAAGAATTAGCATATTAGGGTTCCGTTTATCGTCACTATAACTCGGGTCCATATCTGTAATATGGAAACAAACTTGGTATTACTATGTTCAATGTTCAATATTCAATATATTACTATGTATTACTATATTCGATTCTTAGTAATACTTAGTATTTCGGTTTTGGAATGCAAGGTTTGAAAGTCAAAGATATAGATAAGTTAAACAAATAAGTCTTACAAAACAAAAGTTTAACATTTGCTAAATCCACAACAAGCGCCCTAAGATGCTAAATCCACAAAACAAATAAGATTTTTAACATTTGCTTAATGCACAAAAGTTTAACATTTGCTTAATGCCTTCAGCCTTGCAATCTCTTCAGCATTGTTGTTCAGCTCCATACGCATGCTTTGGATCTTCTCGCGATGTTCATCAACCTCCTTCCTTAAATTAGCAACCTCTTCTTCAAGGGTCACCTCAATGATTGGTGCACCACATGGACATCTTGCCGGAATGCCCATGTCTCTTGCCGGAATGTCCATGTCTCTCACCGGAATGTCCATGTCCGCGTCGGCTAGGAAGTAAAGCATGTCGATTTCCTTCTTCCTCCACTTCTCGTCACTATAACTCGGGTCCATATCTTTAACATGGAAACAAAGTTGGTTCAGTATTACTACGTATTACTATGTTCAGTATTACCCAGGAAATCGAAATTCAGAAAATAGAATCCCTATATAGATTAAACCATGTCGATTTCCTTCTTCCTCCGCTTCTCGTCACTATAACTCGGGTCCAAACATAAACCCTAAACAAAGGAAAACAAATCCAGAATCTACAAACCCTAAAAATCCAAAATCTACAAACCCAAGAAAATCTAACATGAATCCAGAATCTACAAACCCAAGAAAATCTAACATTAATCCAGAATCTATAAACCCTAAACAAGATGTTACCTGAATCCAGAATCTCCAAACCCTAAACAGAGAAAGGGGAGTCGCCGTCGAGAGGGTGAAGGAGAAGAGAGAGAAAGTGAGAAAAAAAAATGAGAAAATCCAAAAAATTCAATCTAGTATTAGTAATTGGGCCTGGGAAAATCCAAAAAATTATAAAAGCCGCGAAAACGAAATATTGGGCCCGGGAAAAAAAAATTGGGCCTGCGAAAATTAACACATAGTTATCCCCTAGTAATCTAGTATTACTAATTTGTAAATAGTTGTACTTTTGGGTGTTTTCAAATTAATTTAGTATTACCTACCTCTTAAAATGTGTTTTCTAGTTTTACAGTTTATTTTAGTCAATTAAAGTATGTTTCCAATGACTTTGTGCATTAATATTACATAAAACTCTTTTTAATTTCATTTCACATCATAAGGTGGTTCATATTAACAAAGTGATCCTAATAGTATAAGGTGGTTCTTGTGTAAATTTTCTAATAACAAATCATTATGGTATAAATGTATTTTATAAACCTAATACACATTTTTTTAACATTTAATAGTTACTTATGTATCGTAAATTTTACTATTTTATATTTGTTGTTCTTTTTTTGTGAATTTTTCAATTCAAATTAAAATTCCAAAATACCAGTGTTACCCAGTGTTACCGAGACCGAAATTAACATTAAACCAGAAATACCAATGTTACCCAGTGTTACCAGTGTTACCGAGAACGAAATTAACATTAAACCAGAATTACCAGTGTTAAATACCAGTGTTACCCAGTGTTACCGAGACAGAAATTAACATCCAACAACTCAAACAAGTTACACAAAGGAATTACACAAACGAGTTAGGTACTGGTTCCAGGATTATCACCAAATAAGCCATGAATTACCCCACCACGCTTTCTTCTTCTTCGAGGTTCTCCAACTGATGGGTACCGATTTACTCTATTTCTTCCTTTTGCTTTGGTATAAGGAGGAGGTATGACGCAAGATGCTTTAACTTCCTCGGGAACATTCCATTCAGACATATGAGGCACTGGATAAATTGTCCTATGATATGCCAATGACCACTGCTCCATCAAATAATAGACGGAGCATAATTCATGCAACTCGAGTGGCTTCCCTGACTTCGCGTACGTGGTGGCAGCCGCTATAGCATGTACACACGGGTACCTGTCAATATCAAAATGCTTGCAGCTGCATGTTTTATTTGTCAAATCCACCAAATAATTTCTGCCATCACGTCCAAGCACAGTGTAAACAAGAGTAAACGAGTTCAGCTCGGTCACCGGTAACAACTTTGCATCCTGACATCTTTGGTGCAGTTCCTTGGCAACACGAGGCACCAGCATCTCTGTCACCGGAACTTCAGACGAAAGTTTTCTATATTTATTAAACCATTCCGCAATTTTCCCAACAATAGCATCAAGCATCGGTAATAACGCGTATTGTCTTGCTTCTCTTAAAACATTATTCATAGATTCAACACAATTCGTGGAATCTATGTTGTACCTTTCTCCTGGGAAATAACACCTTGCCCATTTGTTCTCACTTGTACTTTCCTCTAGATACTCGACTGCTTTAGGGTACCTCTTCCTAAAAGAATCATAGAGCGGTGTGAACTCACCAACTGTATAAACCTGAGCCATCTCTCTGAACTTCGCTGTAACTTCTTCTTTGTTAACACCGTAAACGTGTGATTGGACATTCTGGGACAAATGTTGTATGCAATACCCGTGCTTACACTGCGCGTAAACTTCGCCTATCATCTTGATGATGCTCTGATTTCTATCAGAAACAAACACAATTTCAGGATCCTCCGGCACCACTGTTTTCAACTTATTCAGAAACCAACTCCAACTTGCATTATTCTCACTATCAACTACCCCAAAAGCAAGGGGATAATGATGACGGTCTGGATCCTGAGCCATTACAACAATAAGCACTCCACGATGCTTTGAACTAAGATGCGTTCCATCCAGAATTATAACTTTCCTCATAGCTCTAAACCCTTCTATGCACGCCTCCAACGCGATAAATAGGTACTTAAACCTTTGTTCCTCATCACATTCCACATATGTTACAGTACCAGGATTTTTCTCCTCCAACATGTGTAAATAAGAAGGCAACCTCGTAAAAATTTCATCCGGACTTCCGCGCAAATCATTAATAGCTTTGTGTCTTCCTCTCCACGCAGTAGTTACAGAAACATTAACACCAAGTTTTCTTTGAACCAAACCTACAAGACTTTTAGGTTTCGGAGTGTTGAATTGGCCTGGATAGAACTGATGCACAACAGATGCAACCAACTCCGGTGTGCCTTTTCTTGAAAACTGGGTGCTTGTACTTGTAGTTATCCGAGAACATGTATGCTTCTTCTTGTAAGTTCTAACCGACCAACGATCTGAATTCTTATACTTAGCAACTCGTAGAGACCATTTACAAGCACCATCACGACATTTTAACACGTATAATACGGTTGTCGACTTCACTGTAGCAACCTCAAAACAATTCAGATGTACAGCTCTCTCAACTAAATCTTGCACTGCTCGTTTACTCTCAAACTCCTGACCTAAAGTCATGTCAATACCATCATCCCATTCATGATGGACAACCTCATTTGCTTGTGCATTAGGTGTAACTTCAACATCGTAAGCAACTTCTTCATGTTGATCATTTTCACAATCTGCATCATGAGGAGCATTGTCCAATAGCAACTGTTCTGTTGGATCATATTCTGTGTTATGAGAAATCATCATACAATCGTTAGCTCTACCATCACTCACAATCTCCTCATTCCATACATCAACTCCACTTCCTCGATCCTCTCTTGAACGTTTCTCAAAATTCTTGTTTTGCGAGACTCCTTCCAAGAGTTCCACATGCAAAACACTAGCCCAATCATCTTTGTATCTCATTACATATGCTATAACATCTTCGTCATCCAAGATTATACTAGCCTTATTCTGATCCGCTCTAAATGGAATGTAAGTTAGCTTCAGCTTCGTCGTATCTTCATCAACATTAATCTTCTTGCATATTCTACTAACCAACCCACAAAAAGTTAACTCCTCCAACGATTCTTTCATCAATAAAGTATAGTTGGGATCTTCTCCTACAATCCATTGTCCGCCTGAATAATATCCCCCATAATCAAAATCTATGACAGTGAACTTACTCCTATTCATTGTGCCCTGAAAAAAGAAAAATTAAACAACATTAGTATTTATTACAACTCAGTAATCCCAGATATACCAGTAATACCAAATTAAATAGTCATACTAGTGACTAGTCTTACCATATATACCAAATTAAATAGGCATACTAGTGACTAGTCTTACCAGATGTACCAAATTAAATAGTCATATTAGTGACTAGTCTTACCAGATGTACCAAATGAACTAGTCATACCAGTGACTAGTAATACCAGATGTACGAAATTAAAAATATTAGCTAGTAATACCAGTGACTAGTCATACCAGATGTACGAAATTAAAAACATTAGCTAGTAATACCAGTGACTAGTCATACCAGATGTACGAAATTAAAAACATTAGCTAGTAATACCAGTAAACTAGTAATACCAGTAAACTAGTAATACCAGATACATTACCAGCTCCGATTCAGATTCAGAGCTTCTAAATCTCTACAAATTCATGCATTATCAACATAAGCTTCTCTTAGACTACGTATATATACTCTTGGGTTATTCAATATTACTTGGAAATCCCCTAATTGAATACCCAATTTCAATTTGATTGAATACCCAATTTCAATTTCAATCTCAATCTAATGTTTCAAATTGATTATCAATTTTCAGATCAATGTAGCATGGAAGAAGACACAAAAAGAGAGAAAAAAGAGCAAAAACTCACCTGAATACCAAGTCAGAGGACTATGAAGACGACGGAGCTGATGAAGACGACGGTGAAGGAGCTGGACGTCGACAGGAAATCGCGACGGGAAGGAGCAGAAGAAACAATGGAAGAAGAAACGCGATTGGTTGTTTTTTTTAGTTTTTTCTAGATTTCTTTTTTTTTTAGTTTTATTTTATTTGTTTAATATTTTATTGTAAGTGTAAAATGGGATATACACATGTTAGTAAGGTTATAAGGTTATGGAGAAAAAAAAGGATTAGAGGTGAATTTGTTTTAGATCATTAAAGTCATTCTAGCCATTGATCCCTTCACTTGCGCTATTGTGTCAAACAGTCGAATTATGCTTGGAAAGAATGTGTTCTGACTTTTGACTGCTTCTCTCAAGACTACCAAATAAAATGTGGGAGTCGAAAAGCAATAATTTATAACAAAAAAACACATGAAAAATATGGAACTACGAGGCGAAACTCGGAACCATGAATATCGTTTACGAACATAACATTTTTCTTCGTCATTCTGTAAAAAGATAAAAAAAATGCGACCACAGTGGGAGTCGAACCCACGACCTTTTGATCCGAAGTCAAACGCGCTAATCCACTGCGCTATGCGGTCTTTCTTGTTTACAGGTGTACAACATAATATTAATTAGCATCTTTAAATGTAACTCTCCGAATTCTTCTAACCGTGTTTTATTAGAAGAATTTTTGATAAAGATAATCAAAAACCATAGAAAAGTAGACGGAAATGCCATTATTTGTTTATTACAGAAAAATGTTAGCAGAACCACTGAATTGGCAATTTTGAGAGTAGAATAGTAAGATTTGGCTATTTTGGTATGAAGAAAATGGATAATCAGTGTACGTTAAATTTGTTTTCTCTCATATTTTTTTGTTTTTTTGGCACATAATCTGTTATGGCATCCAAGACCAGTCATTGATTTGATATAATATCAAATTGAAAATGTAAATGACATTCCCAAGTAAAATTATATTAGAGACTTCCAAATACCACTTAATCGCCGTCCATTTAGTAATTATTGGAATGTCATCATATTCCAAAAAAAATATTTATAAAATCTATATTTACTTTTGTTGTGAATTTTAGTATGCCATATATAGAAAAAACAATAAAAGAAAAAAATATTTTGTATAAGTTTTTGAATACTCTGGATATAAAAGTCATTGCATATGAACTAATGCATGATGTTATCGAAGCCTAATTGCTCTAACTTTTAATTGGAATGTCATTTTTTTTTTTTTTAATCAATGCTTTGTCCCCTTTTTCAAACGGGCGTACTTTGTAGTCACGGCTTGTGACTCCTGAGTTTACGTGTACGGACCAATCATCGAAGAACAGCAGTGTAAATTTTGGAAGATTATGTAAAAGTTTTAACAGCAACAGCAATAACATTTTAGCAAAAAAAAAACCAACAATAACAAAATAACCTTGGAATAACTGACCCAACGAATATGAGGTCAATATTTACACATGCTATAAGGTTCAAAATATATATATATATATTAAGACATGCATATTCTATAGACATTAGACACATGTGAATATGTTATATGCACCGAGACTAAAGGTGTTTTTTTTTAATTTGGTTCAACAGACTAAAGGTATTGATGACAATTAACCGTGTCCCTATTATTTTTTATTTTATTTTGGTTAGATGATCAAAGAAATTTCTAAATGCTTATCTTCCAAGTAAGCTCAGACGAATTTTCGATAGTTTACATCTAACCATGCATGAATCTTGTGTTGAGAATATACAAATATTATTTACACCAGACTTCCTCGTTTTTTTTCTTAGAATCCCTGATGCAAAAACAAACGAAAAACAGATAAATTTCGATTTCACACCGTAAAGTTGGATATATCTATAGTTCAGTTTCGATTCATAAAACTCTGGAATCTGAAAAACACAAAAAAAACTTAACCTGGCAAGTGGATAATCGAAATATTTTGTTTGCGTAGATAGCTTCCTTAGACTCCTAGGTATCTATTAGATACATGTACATTATAAATGAACAGTTTTAGCTGATTATTGGTAGAAATATAAAATAGTCTATATTAGGGATCTCGTTGTTGGGTTTCAAATTTGACGACTTGTAATAACAATACAAGTCTTGAGGAAACCATATATATGTCTCTCAAGCACCACGCCTTCCGAATATTTAAAGTTGAATTTGACTGTTGATGAGAAGAAAATACTCACTATTTTAAATCATTTTAATAAATCGTGTGAATCTGCATATATATATATATATATATATATATATATATATATATATATGTATAGGCTATCTTATTCAGTGCATAAGCTATATCTATAACAAATTGTTGACAAACAAAAAAGCTATATATAACATTGTTAACACGTGGTTGGAAAAAAATACTATTATTTTATTCGTCCATTATATTTTTATTCTTAATAATCTTACGTATAAACGACAATCAATTTACAACAAAATAATTAGCTATATGCAATTAGACAATTTAATCTGAAATATGAAAATTAGTTAAGTACAAAGATGATTTAAATAAACACAAGACATAACTTTCGAAACTAACGCGAAGCAAG
Source organism: Eutrema japonicum (assembly GCA_030161315.1). NCBI lineage: Eukaryota > Viridiplantae > Streptophyta > Magnoliopsida > Brassicales > Brassicaceae > Eutrema > Eutrema japonicum. The sequence goes on along the minus strand of BSQW01000002.1, from coordinate 43,873,360 downwards.
AGTAATAGTGCACCAGTGAGTTAAAGTAGAGAGATGCTGAAAACTATAGCAAAGAGGTGCGTTACCGCTGAATGAATTTGAACCATGTGTAGACAAGGGATTCTGAAACTCGTTGAGTTGACTGACGCTGCCGTTGATTGGCTTCGTCACGATCCAATCCCGAGAGTTATGCCTCTTATAATACTACTTGAAACTTATACAAACACGATTGGTTCAATCATGTTAATATGTTATAAAAGTTTGTTGCAGTGCTATTACGCTGAGTACGAATTCGGTGCTTTGTTCAGCATACTGTATGATTTACGTTTTGTGCAATTGCCAGAAGTATTATCATTATCAAAAACTAGTTTTGGGTTCTAAAGGTTTGAAAAGAAAGTGTAAAATTTTCTGGTTGATTAAATTGTATATATTTGAAAGTCAATATACATTTTTCAGAAATGGAAATGTTGTGGGAACACATATTTAAGTCGGGACCCTCACTGCCTCACATATATACGTCCAATCCGAAAATATAGAAATCCAACGAAAACAAAAATGATTGTGTTTGGACATATATATAGAAAACATAGAAATATGTAGTATTTACTTATATATTAATTGCGTCAACATCGACAATCGTTGATATGAGCGACATGGTCCCATTGACATTTTGTGTTTAATCATTTTACTTCCAACTTATTATATTTTGTGAAGCAGATTGTGTTAGGACCATCCACAAGTAACTTAGATTCAAGGTTGTAACTGGCGGATAGCTCATGGGTGTCAAGCATACATACATACACTATAGGGTTAGGAAATGATTATTATTGAGAATCGTCTTACTTCCGTTAAAAATCGTCGGAAAAACGATATATTTTCCCACGAACTATGCAATATCCCTCTACATCCCCATCGAACTATGCCCTCTATATATATTTCTATGAAAAAAAAAATTAAAGATTTATATCCCCAAACAAATACTACTTTCTTATAACAAAAAGTAATACTACTATTTATTTATGCTTTTGGACCAATTCCATTCCCGTACGTGTTAAAACTTTTTTTGGGATGAAATCACAATTTTCTGTTCCAAATTGATCCAGAAGAAAAATAAATGTTTTCAATTTTCAATACTGTATGTAGTTTTTTTTTACCCTTATGATATTTGTTATTTAAATATAAATTTTAAAGTAAAATTTAATAAAAATATTAGAATGGTAAATGTTAAAAACTTCTTATACGTGTAAGAAAAATAATTCATACATCAACTTGAAACGGAGTAAGTATTCATTTTTTTATATAAGAAACTAGAATGTGATCCGCGTGTGATCCGCGCTACGCGCAGACGTGTTAACTTTTTTTCTTTATATATTTTGTTTTTGATAGTTTAATACTTTACATATATTATTTTCATTATTGTTTTTCTTATAAAAATAGAAGTTGGTTGTATATTTTTTGTATCTTTTACGTTTCTTGTCAATTTATGCAATTAATTTTTTTTTTTAAGTTTGTTATTTTGCGTTTTTATAGTAGAAAACATTAGGAATCTCTAATAATGCATTTTTTTTAATTTATATCAATTAGAGTGTATTAATTATATGTTAATTGTTGTCGCAAAATTCATCTTTTAAGTAGTTATATTAAATCGTAATGAAGGCACCAAAGAGATAAAAATACACTAAAAGAGTTGTTTTGTTTTAAAGTTATTGCGGAAGGAGGTTGAGAGTTCGGTTCCGAAGCATATGTGGCGGATGTTGGGTTTATCCTTACTTAGAATTAGATATTGTGCTTTGGGATGGAGCTAGTTGCACCAAATTTTAGGTTCGTGGCTCTCGTCTTCCTCGAGTAATATTGTGTTTTTCGTTTTATATTTTGTTGTTTTATTTTTAGTATTATTTCCAATATTGTTGATGTACTATTATAATCCTTGTTATTGTGTAAAATATGTTTCTATTCTTAAGTCTTTTTGTTTCTAATTTTTAAGTAATAAGTCTTCAAGTGTAGATAAATATGATAATATAACATACATATCCAAGTCTTGATTTATTATGATTTTTCACATATTTTTCATTTGTATCTTGTGTCCAGGTCCGACTCTAGGTAAGTGCTGAAGGTGCAAATACACAGTGAGCACCTGATTTTTGCAAAATTTTGTGTTTGAAGGTTTTATTTGTAAATATTTAAGGGTTTTTTATTAAATTTTTTTATATGCCTAAAATTATATATATTTTTATAATATGCACATGGTCCACTTTATTAGTGAGCCGGTCATTTTTGTATCATGTAGTAGCCGAGTAATTTTGTAGCATCTTCATAGAGAAGATTTTTATGATTTCATTCGAATTGCTGTTTTGGTGTGGATTTTTTTCCTCGATGTTTATTTAATAATTTTATTAGATTCTAAGTTTTGTTTTAGGTGGTGTTTAATTTGTTTTTGTATTTAGTTGTAATTTTGTTGTGTCTATAAAAATGTGAGAGTTAAAATAAATTATCATATTTTGATATTTAAGCTTATTTTGAGGATGTTTTTTATAAATGAAATATTAAAAATATGGTAGATATCAATAGATTTTAATTTTTGTTGAAACTAATTATCAATATGCTTTTTGTTTTATATGTATAAATAAAATTTATTCATTAATGACCTTAGTTATGTAATTAAAACTAATTGTTAAAAAATAATAATTAAAATGATGTTAAAAATAAACAATTAAAATTTGACATGTGGATGAGGTGGAAGCATGAGAAGAGAGAAAATATAACTTTTTATATATATGATAATTTATGAGTATGTAGTACAATGATGATATGATATATCGGATAATCATGATAATTTATTTCTGTTAAAATAGTTAATTAATACTCTCTCCGTTTTATATTAATTATCGTTCTAGATTGTTTTATGTACATTAAAAAAATTGAGAAAATAATTCAATTTTCTGTTTTATCCATCATTAATGTATTATATACTACGATCACACTAATTAATAAGCTAAAAGAGTAGAGATAAAAGTGGAAATATTATCAAATATTTGCATTGAAATTCTAGAACGACAACTAATGTGAAACAAAATTTAAGCTTTAAAACGACAACTAATATGAAACGGAATGAGTACTACTAATATCATCGATATTTATGATAAATATTGTATATAAAATGATTTTTGGAACGCTTAATTTTATTTATTTGTAAAAATAAATATATCGTGCATAGTTATATTCAAATCAAGATATTGAGTTACAAAATGAATGGTCAACTTATAATACACATGAATTCAAGAATTTATGTCATATTTGTGGGGAAGATACATAAAATCAAAATCATGCCAAAGCCTACAACACGTGTAGGCCCAGAATAAAACAAATCGGCAAAAGTCAAAGGTCAACAACAACTTTCTTCGTCCCTTCTTCTCCACAAGTTTTAACGACGTCGTTCTAACGCTGTTTAATTTTTGTATAAGTATATCCCTCAACGACTCAATTTACTCCCCTCATAACTCTCACAGCTTGCACCGTTTCAAAATTTCAGAAATCTCTCGAAATTTCTTATGACGAGAAAAGCTATGAGAAAACTTTGCTGCATCGCCAAAACGCCGTCGGATCATCCAGATCCTCTTACGATAACGCCTCGCCAGAGTTTGGAATCGGCGGCTATCTATGGAATCATTGAATCTGCGGCGGATGTAATCGAGAGATGGAACACCGAGACCTCCTCTTTCGCCAAAGTCACTTCTATGTTCTACGAGAACAAACCAGAAGCCATGGTGTTCATCGATCGAGTGAAGCATCTCCAGAAGACGATGGATCTGCTGGTGACTGAGGATCCCAATTCGGAGAGGCTCATTAGGTCCCAGAAGCTGATGCAGATCGCTATGAAGAGGTTACAGAAGGAGTTTTACCAGATCCTGTCGATGAATCGTGCTTATCTAGATCCAGAATCCGTTTCTACTCGATCTTCTCTTACCTCGGCGAGATCCAGCTACTCTGATTTACTCGAAGATGACGATTCACACACCGCCGCTGATTCAATCGTCGAAGTGGAGGAAGTTTCTAGCAACGTCATGACGGATTTGAGATCCATCGCTGAGTGCATGACCGCTTCTGGTTACGCGAAAGAGTGTTTGAGCATATATAAAAGCGTCAGAAAATCGATCATCGACGAAGGGATTTATCGACTCGAAGTGGAGAAAACAAGTACGGCCAAGGCGAAGAAAATGTCATGGGAGGTGATCGAGCTGAAGATCAGATGCTGGTTAGAGGCAGTGAAGGTTTCCATGGAGACTCTATTCAAGGGAGAGAAGATTCTGTGTGATCAAGTCTTCGAATCCTCCGACGCAATTAGAGAGTCTTGCTTCAGCGAAATCTCGCGAGAAGGAGCTCTTCTTCTTTTTGGATTCCCGGAAATCATTGCTAGCAAAATCAGCACGAAGAATTCCCCACCGGATAAAATTTTCCGGTTTCTGGACATGTACTGCGCGATCGCCGGAAACTGGCGGGCGATCGAATCTATCTTCTCGTTTGATTCAAGCTCCGTCGTACGATCTCAAGCACTTAAATCTCTCATCTCACTAGGCGAATCGATTCGGTCACTTCTTGTGGATTTCGAATCCGGAATCCAAAAGGACTCGTCGAAGGTGGTAGTTCCCGGCGGAGGAGTACATCCACTGACGATCTCCGTCATGACTCATCTCTCTCTCCTCGCCGACTACAGTAACGTGCTTGTCGATATCCTCGCCGGATCTCCTCCACAGGAAAGATCGCTGCTTCCGGAGTCTTACTTCAACGTCACGGATTCCGACGACTCACCGTCGTCGGAACTAACGATCCGATTCGCGTGGTTTATCCTCGTCCTTCTCTGCAAAATAGATCGTAAAGCAAATCACTACAAGGATTGCTCCGTGCAGTATCTCTTCCTCACCAACAATCTCCAGCACGTGGTCTCACGAGCCCGTTCCTCGAACCTGAAACAACTCCTCGGCGACGACTGGGTCACGAGGCATTTCGCTAAGATGAAGCAATTCGCCGACAGCTATAAGCGAATTGCGTGGGGCCCAGTAGTAGCGTCTTTACCTGAGAGTCGTACGGTGGAGATGTCGCCGGAGGAAGTGAAGGAGCGGTTTGAAAAATTCAGCGAGAGCTTCGAGAGGGCGTACGGTAAACAAAGCGCCTGCGTCGTACCGGATCCAAATCTACGAGAAGAGATAAAACTATCCATAGTGAGAAAGCTGGTGCCAATTTATCGCGAGTTTTACAACACGAGAAGCTCTGTTATCTTGGAGGGAGCCGGCGGCGCGAGAAACTTGAGCTCGGTTGTCCGATTTATCCCTGAAGATATTGAAAACCATTTGTCTGATTTGTACTCAGGCGAGGGTATATCAGGGAATTCATCTGTATCTTCTCCTTCGTCCTGCCGGTCACGGCAATCCCTATCTTAAAGTAAATGTAAAAAGCAAACACTGATCAGTATTAGTAGTTTAACTACTGTAGTTATAATCTTGCATGGCTCTGGCAGTTATTGCTATACATATACAATGACCTATTTTTTATTACCTTATGAGGAATGAATGATGGACAACGACATAAAGTGGAGAAAGCTTCTGATGGTAAATCTTTACGTTTCATATTCTAATGATGTAAGGATTGAGATATTGTCTCATTAAGTGTTCTACATACTCCCTTGGTTTATAAAGTTTAATGTTTAAGTTTATGCACTCATTTTTTTTTAGAAGTTTAATAATATACTCCTCTGTTTTTAAAACATATATTTTTTTAGAGTTTTCACAGATATTAAGAAAAAAAATAAAGTTGACTCATAAATATAAAAACTTTTTATATTAAACAATTTTCTATGATTCTAAACCAATAATAATTCAAAAAATCAATATTATATTGAAATGTTTCATTCGTTTAAACTCCAAGTAATAGGGACAAAATATGAGATGTTATGCAACACTTGCATATTTTCTAGAACATTTACTATTAAGAAACTCATGGAGTTTATTGTAGCTAGTAGGTCTAGCTTTACAGAAAGAAAACATAAAAAATTCAATAATCTATATAGGAATTAGAAGAAAATAAGTTTGTAAAACTCATTCAAAATTATCTCATATTTAAATATATAAAAAAAAACATTTATGTCAACACGTGAAGGGCAAGGATGAGTCAAAGGTCAACGCCATAAGTTTGGCATGAGTCTCGTCCTGCAGGATATTCCAACATCGAAGTTGAAGAGGTGTCGAAGAACTCGATGACGGAGCTCAAATCCATCGCAGAGTGCATCATCGCCGCCGTTACGCGAAAGAGTGTGCGAGTACTTATAAATTTTGAGAGCACGTGCGAGTCACAGATCGCGCGCGTCGTACCTGATCCGAAATGCCGTGATGTTGGCGGGAACGGAAGGAGGGTGGAATGTCAGATATACCCCTAAAGATATCCGAAACCACTTGTTGGAGTTGTTTAGCGGGAAGGGTGTTTCGGAGAAACCATATATATATATATATATGTGTGTTCGATATCTTTCTGTCTTCTTACAGCTCCTCACAATCCTGGACGAAAGCCCCGATCTTTGTCATGCAGAATATTTTGAAGGAGAAATCAATCGTATTATTTCCCCGCCATTTTAATTTCACCCAATAATATTAAGAGATATAGGTTTATTGGGTAAATATGTATTGGGCCTTATATAGTTAGGATTATTTTACCTCTGTATATATAGAGAATTGTCTCCTTTGTAAAACCCTAATCAGAAAATATACAGAATTTCAGAGAGTTCTTCTGATTCTTACATGGTATCAGAGACAGGTTATTCTGCACGGATTTTGCACGGGATCGATTTTTGTACGGGATCGATTTCTGCACAGTTTTTGCACAAGATTGATTTTTGAACGGTTTTTGCACGGGATCGATTTCTGCACAGTTTTTGCACGGGATCGATTTCTTCACAGTTTTTGCACGAGATCAATTTTCTGCACGGTTTTTGCACGAAAATCAGACACGCGATTTTGCACGAATTTTGCACGGTCGTCGTCGAGGTTAGGGTTTGGTGACAAATTAATATTCAATTGAGTTGTTTATTTGTGATAATGGAGAAGATGGGAGTTGAGAAAACAGGATCTGCGGAATGCGTTTCTTTGAAAAAGTTTGGTTTTGAGCAGAATGTAGGTGCGGAATGCCCTTTGGATATGATGAAAGACGAGGCTGCGGAAGGCGCTTCATGTAGACACAATACTAGGGTTGCACACACACATGTTGTGTCGACTCATGCTATGACAGGACTGAAGAAAGAACAGTGGGATCGGCTATTGAGTATGATAGAGCCAAATACAGAATCTTCAAACAGTGTTATTGGTACGAGATATATAGATGAGTGGATTATTGATAGTGGTGCATCGCACCATATGATAGGTACATTGAGGGACATGTTCGATGTGCATCCGATCTCACCATGTTGGGTGGGTCTGCCTAATGGAAATGTGGTTGCTGCTGATAGAGTAGGAAGTGTGGTATTGACAGAGAAGTGTACTTTGACACATGTGCTCTTCGTCAAGGAACTTAAGTGCAATCTCATTTCTGTGTCACAAGTTATTGATGAGATGAATTGCATTGTGTGGTTCTCGAAGCAGTTGTGTGTGTTGAAAGATATTGCTTTGCAGATTCCGATCGCAATGGGTGAAAGGAAAGATGGGTTGTATTTTCTTCAAGGTACTCATAAAAGTGTGAATGTGGCGAAGGTTAGTAAGGTGGGGTCTCTGGAACTTTGGCATCGAAGAATGGGACATGCTTCTGAAAAGGTGATTAAGAAATTGCCAGAAGTGGATCAAAAGAGTGGTGGTGTCTCTGATTGCGATGTTTGCTTCCGAGCAAAGCAATGTCGTAATGTCTTTCCTGAGAGTACGGAGAAGAGTAAGGAGTGTTTCGAGATGGTTCATTGCGATCTCTGGGGGCCATATCGAACACAGAGTTTGTGTGGATCTTCGTATTTCTTAACTATTGTGGATGATTATTCCAGAGCTGTGTGGGTCTTTCTTCTTCGTGATAAAACACAAGTTCAGAAAACAATGATCGATTTCTTTGCTCTTATCCAGCGACAGTTTGAGAAGCAGGTGAAAATCGTGCGAAGCGATAATGGGAGTGAATTCATAGTGATGAAGGAGTATTTTCGCGCATCTGGGAGAATTCATCAAACTTCATGTGTAGGAACTCCTCAACAAAATGGGCGAGTGGAGCGAAAACACCGTCATATATTGAATGTGGCAAGAGCGTTGAGATTTCAGGCAAATCTACCAATAGAACTTTGGGGTTATTGTGCTTCGAGTGCTGCATATCTAATCAATCGTACGCCGTCTATGTTACACAATGGTAAGAGCCCGTACGAGATTATATTTGGAAAAGTCCCTGCTTATAGTGAGATACGAGTGTTTGGATGTTTAGCATATGCTCATAATCAGAAACGGCATGGAGATAAGTTTGCGAGTAGAAGCAGGAAATGTGTATTCCTGGGGTACCCTTATGCGAAGAAGGGGTGGAATCTTTTTGATTTGGAGACACGTGAAGTCTTTGTCTCACGGGATGTCACCTTCATTGAGGAACGATTCCCATATTTGGAGCAAAAAGATCAGGTGGATGAGCCACCTAATTCTGATCTAAGGACGTTATTTGTGGATGATAGTGTTGGATTTGATAATATAAGTCATGTTTTGACAAGAGATACAGTGACACAGACTCCAGTTGTGTCAGACAAGGTTGGAGAAGAAGATATGCAAGCTATATCAGCAGGAATACGTGATATGTTGGGAATTACAGGGCCACAGACTGACCCTGAATCAGTTACACAGTCTAAGAATGTCGATGAGTGTCGACCGATACCAGCCAGTATCGATCGACACCTGGTGGATCAACCTGCAGCAACAGAAATTTTGGGACGCGGAATGCGACAGAAACAAACTCCAGCCAAGTTACAAGATTTTGTGTGCAATACGACATGTGCAATGAATGCGTCTGCTGTGAGTCAGGAATTGATTAATGATTATGGGATTGAGAATTTTGTGAGTTGTGAGAGGTTCTCTATGTCACACAGAGCGTTCATGTGTAGTATAACAGAAGGAGTTGTGCCGAAAACATTTGCTGAGGCTATGGAAGATCCGCGATGGAGAAAAGCTATTAGACTGGAGATTGAGGCTCAGGAACGAAATCAAACCTGGTTGATTGAACAATTACCACCAGGTAAGCATGTCATTGAGTGTAAATGGGTTTACACGATCAAGTATAATGCTGATGGCTCGATTGAAAGGTATAAAGCGAGGCTTGTAGCTTGTGGAAATCGTCAGAAAGAAGGGATTGATTATTCTGATACATTTGCTCCTGTGGCAAAGATGAGCACAGTTCGATTGGTTCTGCAAGTTGCAGCTGGGAAAAATTGGGAGTTGCATCAGATGGATGTGCACAATGCGTTTCTTCATGGAGATTTGGAAGAAGAGGTGTTTATGAGAGTACCTCAGGGTTTTGGTAGCTCGAAGAAGGGAATGGTATGTCGATTGCGCAAGTCATTGTATGGTTTGAAACAAGCTCCGAGATGCTGGTTCGCGAAACTTTCGACGGCACTGTTGAGCTATGGTTTTACACAGAGTAAGGCAGATTACTCTCTTTTCTCGTTAGTTCGTGGTAAAGTTCACTTGCATGTTCTCGTATATGTGGATGATCTTGTGATAACAGGGAGCTCTCCAGGAGTGATACAGAAGTTCAAAACATATCTGAGTAATTGCTTTCATATGAAGGATTTGGGAAAATTGAAGTATTTTCTTGGATTGGAAGTTGCGCGAAACGCAGAGGGGATATATTTATCACAGAGGAAGTACGCTCTGGATATTATTGCTGATGTTGGTTTGCTTGGTGGTAGGCCGGTAGAGTTTCCGATGGAGCAGAATCATCAGTTGGGAAGGTCGACGTCAGAGATACTCACTGACCCGGAGAAGTATCGCAAAATCGTTGGAAGGTTGATTTATTTGGCTGCGACAAGACCAGATCTTGCGTATTCTGTTCACATCTTGTCTCAGTTTATGCGTGAGCCAAGAGAGGATCATTGGCGGGCTGCTTTACGAGTAGTTCGTTACTTGAAGGGGTGTCCTGGAATGGGAATTTTGTTGAAAGCGGGCTGTAATTTTCATCTTACAGCTTGGTGTGATTCGGATTGGGTGGGATGTCCAATCACGAGGAGATCTTTAAGTGGATGGTTGATACAGTTGGGGAATTCACCTGTATCGTGGAAGTCAAAGAAGCAGGATGTAGTATCTCTCTCTTCGGCAGAAGCAGAGTACCGAGCTATGGTTGTGGCGGTGAAAGAATTGAAGTGGATCAAGAGTGTATTGACCACGATGGGTATTGCACATTCTGGTCCAATGGATTTGTATTGTGATAGTCAGTCTGCGCTTCATATTGCAGCGAATCCTGTGTTTCATGAGAGGACGAAACATGTGGAGCTTGATTGCCACTTCATTAGAGATGATATCGTAGCTGGAATCATTCAGACACAACATGTTTCTACTACTCAACAATTGGCGGATGTCTTCACTAAAGCTCTTGGAGGTCGTCATTTTCAAGATATTTTGTGCAAGTTGGGCATTCGAGATCTCCATGCTCCAACTTGAGGAGGGGTATTAAGAGATATAGGCTTATTGGGTATATATGTATTGGGCCTTATATAGTTATGATTATTTTACCTCTGTATATATAGAGAATTGTCTCCTAATCAGAAAATATACAGAATTTCAGAGAGTTCTTCTGATTCTTACTAATGATATTGCCGGAAAATAAATAGTTATACTATATATAGATATCCCTTAAAAAAAAAATATTGTTTGAAGGTGTAATAGTGAGCTACGAATTACGAGTAACGCGGCATATTCATGAGGTGTAATATAGTATTACGACTAGCATTGAAATAATCAATGTCAAATTATAACTGCGATCATTAATTCAGTATCAAATGTATGTAGGTATATAGAGTCTTTGGTCCATTAATTGTGGGTGAGGACCGTGAGGTATCTATAAAAGAATCAAAGTCAAGTCACATAACAAGATTTGTAGAGACCACTGACCACGCATACTTTTATAGAACCAATCAACGGAAGGCGATTTGACAGAGCCGAAGAGCCACAAATTCTGTAGACTCATGAAAAAAAAATAAAAATACTTTAAACCTTAAAATTTGCATAACAGAACATTTGAATTGAGTTGTCAACAAAAAAAATATATACATTTTGATTTCACGCTTTCAGGCGGTGAAGGTGCAGGCGCAGCCCGTGGTATGCGTCGTAGACTCTTCAATGAATGAATTCCGAAGAAAAATGTTGGTGTTTAGTTTTTCTGATGCTCCGACCAAAACATAAACGAAATTGCAAAGTTTTTTTTTATTTTTTGAAAAACGAAAATGCAAGATTTATTGAGACAAAACGATACGTTGGGACACAAACAAATAATTTTATGTCTGAAGTCAGATTACCTTAGCTACTGTCATCGATCGACAATTCAGGCCCTATTTTGCTCACTTCTATTCAAATTATTAACTTTCTGCAACCAACTTTTGCATCCAAGTTGACAAGTTGTTGGTGGTCGGATGGTTCTCTTTGTGCGGTGAGTGTCGGTCCTGTTGGTATAGGTCAGGGATCGATTCCCCGCGGGAGCGAGATTACCAGGACAAGCACTTGGCTAAATTGGGCATTATAAGTGGGCTGTGTCACCCCCACCCGAGAAATTAGTCTGGGCATTTGGGCTTAGGATTACTCCCAGGGGCCGAATGACATCAAAAAAAAAAAAAAAAAAAAAACTTTTGCATCCAGAATTTAATACCGTGGAAAATAATAGATTATATAATCCCAAAACTCGAAATTGGAGAAGATACAAACATCATCACCCAAGAACTTCCGACTACCATCTAAATCCAATTCATTGTAATAACTATGCGGTGGTCGTAAATTGGTCGGGTGGAAGCGGAAGGTTCTGCCAGCCGGTCGAGTGTTTCATATAGTTCTTGAGTTTCTCAGTTGCCGATTCGACGGTCCATTCAGAATAGTGTTGGGTCGGAGAGAACACGTGGCGCTCTCCGTTGTGGCTAAGACACGACTTGGTACCATTCAAGAACCAATCCCCTTCTGATCTTATGAAACCAGCTTCAGGTTTCTCATTATCCGCGGCCTAATCAACAAACAAAAGAAAAATATAACGTTAATTGTTACATTAATTTTTTTTTTTTTATCGTATGACGCATCGAACTGAGTTTTAAGACAAGATTATGGGATCCTTGACGCTAAATACTCGTATATATATAAAACATTTTAAGAACCTAAAGAATACAAAGTAGATGTTACCTTCTCAATGATGTACTTAAAGACGGTCTTCTTCTCCCCAGCTTCATATATGTTGCACTGAGAATATATCTGTCAAAACAACACAAAATATATATATATATATATATGAAACACATAAAACCGATCGATGATATGGTAGAATAGTAAATATATGTTTTTTTGTTGTTTTGATGACGGACCTGAGATTCAACGCCGGCTCCGACGGCGTAGATGGCCCAGTGACGAGTGTAGTTGTTGTAGAGATGGATTTTTGCGAAGCGAACTCGAGGGTGTCGCTGACGTGTAGCGGCGAAGAAGCAGTGGTGAATCGTCGTAACTCTTATGCATCGGTCCGTCACGTGACTTGGGTCCGCTCCTATCAACACCGTCTGGTTGTGGTTCATGAAATGGCATCTGACAATTTTATGAAAATAGTGTTTTTTTTTTGTTATAGGATTTTTAACACAGTGGATAGTATATGAATGACTCTAAAAAATCTAACCATTCTTTTATTTTTCATATTTTTATTTATTTTGTTTATATATTTTTTCCGAGTTTAGTGCGTTTATGCCATTGCTTTCTAAATTGGTCGGGTAAGGATTGTTACGTAACTTTTTTTTTTATGGTAAAAGGATTGTTACGTAACTTTCATAATCGATTCCACCATTTCGAATTAAAAGAAAATTGATTTTGTTTTTCAGTAGAAACAAATATACAAATATTTTAGACAGTATATAGTGATCTTGGATCTTAGTTTTAGAAGAAGTTCGAACCAAAATAATAATTATTAATTTGGCTCTTTTTTTTTACTAAACTAAAAGTAAGAAGAAGAAGAAAAAAACAAATAAGATTTGAGAGAGAGACAAACCTTGAGACGGTAATGTCAGTGCTTTCTCGTGTGATATCAATCAAACCGTCATAGTAATTCTTGAGAGTACACCGATCAATCCAAATGTTGCTTGATTTTGGTTTGATCTGAATCGCGTCTGCGTCGGTCCTACACCTCCCTCGAATTCAAGGTTACAGATTACAATGTTTTCACATTGTTTTAGCCTTAACCCTTTCCCCGTTATCTTCACCCTTTGCCCTCTCCCGTCCACTGTTTTGTGCGATGATACGTTCACAAACGAAGACAGATTGATCGTTCCGGACACATCGAACACAATCCATAACGGTTCTGGCCTCTTACAAGCCTCTCGTAACGATCCTGGACCCTCGTCTGCAAAAACTCGTATGATTCGTTTTGTTTGAATTTGTACTGGAAGTAAGCTTTGATCCAATGGTAGTTCCATTTAACAACAATGATCATTTCAATATAACACATATGAAGTAAATCACCAATCACCAATTTTTTTTTTTTTTTTTTTATTTATAAACTTCTGTATATATGCAATATAAATATCGAATCGATCAAGATTTTTTTTTTTTTTTTTTGAATTTTCGATTACAGTTATATTAAACTTTTTGAAAGATTGGAGGAGTAGTTGAAAGAGAGGAGTCTTGAAATTACCAGCTAGAGAAGTGACAAGGCAAATCGGACCGCTAAGACCACCAACGGCGGCGCGGCCGAAACCTTCGGCCTTTCCGGCGAGGGAGCGGAGACTGGAGTCTACGTGGCAATAAGGTTCCACCGTCGTCATGTGGGGACCGGATGAAGACGGCGGAGCTGGAGACGGTGGGAAAGGGACGGTGGAGGTTTCGCCGGCGTGATGGGACCTGTGGAGGCAGTTTCCCATATCTATTTATAATAAATCTCGAATTTAATTTCGGACACTTTCAGTTTTTTTGAGATATAATTGCTCTTTGTTGCAACTGATCCAATTACTGGAAAACCACTTTTTTGTGAAGTCTGTTCTTAGATGCCACTTTCTAATAATTAATTTCATTTTGATTTTGTTTTATTACAAAAAATGAAAGAAATATCTTGTTTCTCCTCTTAGATCTACAATATTACCAATCCAACCATAATTTACCCATCCATCCCACCCAAATTCAAAGACCCGACCAAACCCATATATTTTATTCCCAAATAATTATATTATGAAAAAAAAATCTTTGGCTTCTCTCTTTTCTCATCTGCGTCGTATTTTCACAAAAAAAAATCTCTGGCTTCTCTCTTCTCACCTTCTCTCCCGATCTATCGTCGTCGCATCTTCGAAATCGGCGACGACTCCTGCTTTTACAAACTCATCGTCTGTTGTCATGGCCTCTTCCACGCAAGAATTCTCCTCGAAAACTCTGATTTTGGTCTAGAACGTGAGCTCGGCCCCGATCAAAGCCTCAATAGATCGATCTGATACCTACGCCGACGGATCCGGCTCACAGCAACGGTGAGATTACGAAACCAATCAGATCTACTTTAGAAACGACTTCGTCTTGGTCTCTCTATGACGACCTCTACACTGATACTCTCTCCGCTCCTCCCGAAGATTCCGTCGAGAAAGAAGAAGAAATTGAAACAAGTGAGATCAGACCCGTACGCGGTCCTCATCTAAGGAAACAACGGAAGACTTGCCGATCTCTATGATCTCATCTAGCTTACGGCGGTTGGAATCTCAGCCGAGAACAAGGCAACAAGCTCCTCGCGAGCAGGTTTAACGGTGATTGTCTCTACATTTGCAATTGGCATGGATGCATCCACGTCGAAGAAAAAACGAAACTACATGTTGTTCAGAGGCGTTTTCAAGGATTTCAAAAGGTCTCGAGTGTGGAGAGCGATAAACGACGGTAATCAAAGTAAGGTTTCGGGGTTGAAATGCGCGTTTTGTTTGAGCAACGAGACTTGGGATCTACATTCGTCATTTTGCTTGAGAAGAGTTTTTGGGTTTCACGATAATGAGCTTATGTCTGTGAGAATGGACATGTCTCTAGTGCTTGGACAACTTTACCTCTCTACATTTGAGAGATAATTAAAAAAAAAGTCTTTGATTCTTCTTCTCAAGCATTTTCTGATAATATGTATCTTTACCAAATTGCCGTGAATTGTTTGATGTTTGTAGGAAATGTGATCATTTGTGTTTTGTTTCTGGTTAATGTTTTTGTCAAACAAATCTCCTTCGTTAGTTGACATTTTCCATTTTACAGGAGAGGCAAAAGGTAATATATGATGAACAGAAAAAAGACATGGAGGAGAAAGAAGAGTCGTTGACATTTAGCTATTTTACAGGATGTGTGAGATGTTTCAGTTGTGTTGGCCTTTTCTCATTTTGGATTCAGAAGAAATGTACATGATTCGCAGATTGGTTAAAGGGAAATTCAGGGTCTTGATGATGTATTTTGGTGTGAATATTAGTTTTTATATGATTTATTTATACTAGTTTGACAAACCAAATGATTTATTATATAAAATATTTCATTAGAACGTTTGATTGTAAGTTTTATTATTATTAATTAGATAAATTTTTGTCTTTATTAAATTTTTGTTGTTATCAAAAGAAACCAGGCCGTTTTTATTAATTTAAGTTTTCGGTACAACTGGATTTATTAGGTTCAACTGAGATCAAAATTAAACCATACAATTTGGTAAACTTATTATATTGTGTAAGTTATTCGGTACAACTGCATACAACTATTATAACTATATAAACTACAATTACAGTTAAAATAGATTAAAAATATGATTAATAATTTAAAAAAAATATAGTAAAAAGTAAAAGAAAAAGGAGATTGCCAAAATTAAAAAAAAAATGAACCAATTGAGGAAAAAAATGAATATTTTAAATATTAAAAGTATTAAAATCATCCCCACGTGTGTTATAGTATACCTTTTTACGGTTAGGTATTTATTAAAGTTGGTGTGGTTTAAGCATAGTTGTCCTCTAGATGTACAGTTGTACACCAAACATCATAGTTGTACTTATCGCGATATTTGAGTATTTTAAGTTGGACCTTAATATAAATTATTATGTTGTAATTGTCCACATGATTTCCCACAATTATGTACCATTTATGAGGTTTTCATAAGACAATTTGCCCGAAATCGTATTTTTCACCTCTTTTCCATCATAAGAGGTGAATATTAACAAAATATTCCTTATACTATAAGGAGTACTTCATGTGAGAACAAACATATGTATTAGAAAAATATTTAATTCGTTTTTATTGATTAATAATCGTTTCTTTATGTATTACGAATCCTTTTTACACATTAATTTATTATTTTTAATATTAGTTGGATATTATATTAATAATTTTGATTGTATAATTATTTTGTTCGTAGTTGTACTAATTGAACCGGGTTGTACAAATCCGAGAAATACAACAACAAACATGTTCTTATTTGTACTTAGTTGAGCTTGGTTGTAAAAATCCGAGAAATACTGATATATACATGTTCTTAGTGGTACTAGTTTAACCCGGTTGTACAAATCAGAGAAATACAGCAACATACATGTTCTTTTTTGTACTTAGTTGAACATGGTTGTACAAATCCGAGAAATACTGATACATACATGTTCTTAGTTGTACTAGTTGAATCCAGTTGTTCAAATCCGAAAAATACAACAACATACATGTTCATCGGCTCTTCATTGATATGCTCGTTATGTTGTTCTGATATTTCGCCAGCTCTGCAAATAGTAAAGATTCCAGCATTATATGCATCATCAACTCTCTCATTTGAAGCCGACTCCCTTTAATTCTTACCAAATGAGCTTTCTCGCCCCGCTCTTGAAATTTGATCGACCCACTGACTTTTTCCAAATTAGCATTCGATAACTTCACATGCATAACATATCGAAGTCCCTTTTCATCCGATGTCGTCAGATAAATAAAAACGTCCTCATCATCTATAATATATGACTCTCTCGCAGCATTAGATACGTTATAACTCAATTTCAGCTTCCTCGGGGTTTCATCTAACGCAATCTTCCTGCATATTTTATCTACTAACATTGAATAAGTTATCTCTTCCATAGATGCGGTCTTAAACGATATAGCGTATACCGAATTTATTGAAACTCATTCCTGCTCTTCTGTATAGTACCCTCCATAGTCAAAATGAACGTTTGTGTGGCTCTTCCTCATCGCCTCCTAGAAAGAAGATAAAAACACACAAATTACGAATTACATAATTTGTCAAAGTTATTCTATTTGTTCCAGTTGTCCTAATATCTCTCAGTTATATACCATTTGAACCAGTTGTTGTACTATCTCTCAATTATACCATTTGAACCAGATGTCCTACTATCTCTCAGTTATACAATATGTTCCAATTGTCCTATGTCTGCTGATTTTCAGATTTGGGATCGATTCTAAATCAGGGTTTCCTCTAGATTTACCATCATTCAACAGCTAAATTCGATAAATAACCTATGGAAATAGCTATTCTTCCAATTAAACATGATTACAAACCAAATGTGCTACCAAAACAACCAAATTTAATTTCAAATCCCTAACTCTAACAAATCCCCAAATCCCCTATCAATGAACTCACCAAACCCGATGGAGAAAGGAGAAGAAACCGTCGATAACAAGAACGAATAATTCGCCGGAGGGGACGGCGGACGTGATTGAAGGACCTGGGTTTTAGCAACAATGGCGTCTCGGAGGAGGAGGAGCTCACGGGAAGGAGTGAGTCGCGATTTTTTTTTTTTTTTAGTTTAAAAAAAAAAAAAAAAAATTAAACAAATATCATTAAGGGTAAATTTGGTATTGTACATGCTGGATGATATATAGATTAGTACGTGACATGACATAATTTTTTCATTAAAAAAGTGGCATATGAGAACTGACTGTACTTTTTCCTTTTTTTTTTCCTTTTTTTATTGTTGCCGACAGTATCTTTTTTTTTTAGATATTATTTTATATATTTTGGAATTTTATTAGATATTTTTGCGTTTTTATTTTTAGAGATTAAGTTATTATTTAATGTTGAAAAGAATGAATTTTACATTTTAACCTTACAATAAAAAAAAACATACCAAACCGGACCGGAAACTAAGAGCATTATTATTGGGAGAAACCCATTTGGGTTTCTTAAGTAATACTCCCTCTGTTTCATAATTGCACACAAATTAATAAAACATATTAAAAATTCAGTTATACCCTTCAAATATATAATAACTTTTGGAATTTTTCATTAAAACTGAGGTTAAATTAAGTATTTTGTGCCAAAATTTGTATTGAAAATCTAAAGTGACACTTTTTATGTAACAAAAAAAATGCTAGAATGACATTTTTTTGAAACGGAGAAAGTATTTAATTATAAATTTGAAGTTAAGAAACTCTGTTAAGAAACTTCTGTTTTTGCTGCTTTATTGGCAGAACCCTATTAAAAGTTCTTAAAAATGCTGCTTTATTAAGGGTTCTTAAAAAAAAAAATTAACAATTTTGTTTTATTTTAAATAGAGTTTATTTTTTTAATTAAACATAGTTTACATAAAAACATAACATTTTAAACATAGATTTTGAAGAAAAAAAATGCAAAAAAATGCTTAATTTGGGTTTTTCTGATCTTGTCTATGAATCGTTTCATGTTCACCCACCGAACGATTCCAATTCATTAATATGTAAAAAAAAGTTTAGAATTTTAAAGTTGAAGTTAAGAAAAAGTTTTAAAAAAATTCTTAACTTTTTTTAAAGTTAAACTTACGAAAAAGTAAAAAAAAAATCTGGCAAAAAAAAAATCTGGGGAATTAATAGTTAACACGTGACTAAGAACAGTATAAGAACCTCCTTAAAATTCATATTTAAGAATATGTTCTTACACTGTTCATAATTATTATTTTTTTTTTTTTTTTTGGGTTAAGAAACCCTTAAAAACCCGTAATAATGATGCTCTAAGACCATCTCCATCGTTTAGAACCTCAAAAAGAGGTTCTCAAAATTAAAATATTATTATTTTAATATAATTTAATTATTTGATTTATTTTTTGTTTTTGTTAAAAAGTTAAACCAATAAAAAGTAGACATGTAGTAAGAGAGGTTCTTAAGAGGTATCTAAAAGTTGTATATTTAGAACCGATCCTTAGTTCTCTTTCCTGCTTTTTCTTTTTTTTATTTTTTTTATTGTTTAGAACTTCACTTAAGAACCTCCGATGGAGGTGGCCTAAGTACCAATCACAATTGTTATCCAGTTATAATATTTCCTAAACCGTAATGAGGGCTACAGAGCAACATTCTAAAAAGGGTTAAACTAAAATAAATGAGTTTGCACCCTAACATTTAATTGTTGATAATTTTTTGTGTGTGTAAGATGCTGACGTGGCAAATATCCCTAACTGAAGACGAAGAAGAAGAAAGAAGACAACCCAAATTACACCCAAAAAAGGCAAGCTCGCTGCTTCTCGTACCAAATAACCATAATCGGATCTCAAAACCTTGCCGTGACAGTGAAGGTACCGGTGGCCACGGACAACGACTGCTCTCACGGCCTATTCTTCTTCTCCAATCGAAGAACCAAAATCGGTTCTTACAATATCATGATCCCGCTTTGAAATCCCTCTGTTTTTATCTCTCAAAATGGGATCCAGAATCGAAGAAGGTACAACAACGAGATTTCTCATTCTCCTTCATTTTAGATTCTGAGTTATGAAAATCTGTTGCGGAAGAGATTAGCTACACTTTTAGGTTACTCTTGTGCGATTCCTCTGTTTGTGAAATTAGGGCTAGGTCTTGAATCGGGATCATAGGCTGTTTTTTTTTAATTTATTCGATGGATTTGTCATTTGCGTGATAAACAAACAAACAAACAAGGTGTAATCAATCTGACCCTCGCAGAGAAGGAACTGGAACCGGATATGGAGAAGGGTTTGGCGACGGATCCGGTGAGTCCCACAGGGAGTACTGTAGCCGACTTGTCGCCAACCCCAACCCCAAGGAAGACTCTGGTTCTGTCCAATTCGGGCAAGGCTTTAATGGTATCCAATTCAAGCAAGTCCTTGGGACTTTCCAATTCGGGGAAGCGGTTTGATCCAACGGGTAAAAAGAAGTATGTGAAACAAGTCACAGGCCGCCACAACGACACCGAGCTTCACCTAGCTGCTCAACGAGGAGATTTGGCTTCTGTTAAGCAGATTCTTAGTGACATTGATTCTCAGATTA
Source organism: Eutrema japonicum (assembly GCA_030161315.1). Lineage (NCBI taxonomy): Eukaryota > Viridiplantae > Streptophyta > Magnoliopsida > Brassicales > Brassicaceae > Eutrema > Eutrema japonicum. The sequence continues at coordinate 43,852,997 of BSQW01000002.1, read as the reverse complement.
CTGGTACCATTACAGGAGCTGATTTTGATGACGAGGTATATCACCTTTCTCTTAAGTTTTAATTTTGTGTGTGTGTGTGATGTTTGCTAAGCTGGAATACAGGCTCAACATGATTGTGTTGATGAAAGTTGATTTCCATTGTCTTATGTTGGAAACTGAAAAGGTATCACAAATAATGACATCAGTGGTAAACGAGGTGAATGAATTAGGAGAGACACCGCTATTTACAGCGGCAGAGAAAGGCAATATTGATGTTGTCAAGGAGTTGTTGCGTTACACGACCAAAGAATCTCTTATGCAGAAGAATCTTTCTGGATTCGACGCTTTACACATCGCTTGCAGTCAAGGCCATCGATGTAAGTCTCACTAATTCAAAACATTTTCTAAACATTCTTTCTGGTCTTTTGGTGAAACCGCGAGCTTCTTTTAATGCAGCTATTGTCCAGTTACTGCTTGAGCATGAACCTCAATTGAGTAAAACAGTAGCTCAATCAAACGCAACCCCACTTGTGTCAGCTGCAACACGAGGGCATTCAGAAGTAGTTGATGAATTGCTTGCTAAAGACTCAAGCTTGCTTGAGATTTCAAGATCCAATGGAAAGAACGCGCTTCACCTCGCTGCACGTCAAGGTCATGTAGATATTGTGAGAACATTGCTCGATAAAGACCCGCAATTAGCGAGACGAACAGACAAGAAAGGACAAACATCTTTACATATGGCTGTGAAAGGAGTTAGCTCACAAGTCGTGAGGTTACTCCTTCGTGCTGATCCGGCTATCGTCATGCTTCCTGATAAATTCGGAAACACCGTGTTGCATATCGCTACACGAAAGAAAAGAGCAGAGGTAAAATAACGAAATTGATCTATTTCACCCTCTAATTGTTATTCGGTTTGAGATTCTTGATCCTTGTTTTGATTTGCAGATTGTGAATGAGCTGTTACAACTTCCAGATACAAACGTGAATACTCTAACACGAGACCATAAAACCGCGTACGACATCGCTGAAGGGCTCACTCATTCAGAGGAAACTGCAGAGATCAAAGACATATTATCGCGTTGTGGCGCACTCAAAGCCAACGAACTAAACCAGCCAAGAGACGAGCTGCGGAAAACCGTAACCGAGATAAAAAAAGACGTTCACACGCAGCTCGAGCAAACCCGAAAAACCAACAAAAACGTGGACGGCATCGCCAAGGAGCTAAGGAAACTCCATAGAGCTGGAATCAACAATGCGACCAACTCTGTAACAGTCGTGGCTGTTCTCTTCGCCACGGTGGCATTTGCCGCCATTTTCACGGTTCCAGGAGGCGACGACGACCATGGTGTGGCCGTGATGGTCCACGCAACATCATTCAAGATATTCTTTATATTCAACGCGATTGCTCTCTTCACTTCGTTAGCAGTAGTTGTCGTGCAAATCACGCTAGTAAGAGGAGAGACTAAAACGGAGAGACGTGTGGTGGAAGTAATCAATAAGCTGATGTGGCTCGCCTCTGTCTGCACCACCGTGGCATTCATTTCCTCCTCGTACATTGTGGTTGGTCGGAGAAACAGATACGCCGCGGTTGTGGTTACAGTCATAGGAACCGTAACGATGACCGGAATTTTGAGTATAATGACTTATTATGTGGTGAAGTCGAAGAGGACGAGGAAAGTGAGGAAGAAGGAGAAGAAGAAATTTGCTAGAACTGGGACGAGCTCATGGCATCATGCGAATCCGTCGGAGACTGAATCGGAGGTAAATCCAATTTACGCTATCTGATTGATGATGATGGTTTTTTTTTTTTTTTTTGGATCTATGTAAGTGTAGTTTTTTCTTCAACGAAGAAAACAAGTGTTTATTCAAAATGAGCTAACATACCAATATATAAAGCAGGTAATAAGCTGCTAATGTTCAAAAAAAAAAAGGTTAGAAATTACTTGTTAGCTGCTAATTGTATATGAACTTAATTAATGAAGAAAAATAATACCTTGTAGAAGAAGAAAATTGGATTCGTTTCGATTCAGAATAGCCTTATAAATTCTATTAAGGGCTTGCTCTTGTCACAACTTCACAAACTTTTTTGGACAATTGACCAAAATAACACTTTTAAAATTTTGTTCCAAACTTAACATCACTAGTTTAAAATGACAATGATAGCACAAATTTTGACAATGATAGCACAAAATTGATATTAAAATGATATAAAATCTTTTTCTAATAAAAAATAACTAAATCCTAAATTAGAAATAATGAACTCAAACATAATGTTTAAAATTATTTGAAGGTGATTGTGTTCAATATATACTCAGCTTATGCTTACTTCTAGTTTTAACATTTGTTTTGTTTAAGCAAAAGATGTTCCTTTTTTTTTTGTTAAGTTAGCTTAACTACTTGGCTGTCCAATTTCGGGCAGATTCTCGTCTTCTTTTTTTCTTGTGTATTTAAAAAGAAATATATAAAAAAATAAGGTCTTATACAGAACATTGTCACAGCTATATATAATTATTTCCCTAGTGTGTTAACTCCTACATGAGACATTACAAAGTAGAGCTCTTTCTTGTGTACAAAGTCATAGAAAAAGGCTTACAAAAAGTCCAATAATGGAGCTTTCGGAGCCGCCATGTTGGACCCAATCTGCAGCTCATTTCTAATCAACCTCTTCTACTGGTAGTTTCCAGAAGTTCCATGGGTTATAATCTTCCTGTGGATGTGTAAGCAAACACGTGAAACCATTAATGAATCTACATTACACTACATTGCATTTGCTTAAAAGCTTCTAGCTTTTGTTACCTGCTCAACAAGCGAAGTTGGAGGAAACATGTCGTTGACAAGAGTATGAAGTGATGTGTACGACTTCTTGACATCTATGCGATGTCCTGTTGCTACCTCTCCCTGATCCATTTTGGGTGCCTCAGTAGATTTCAACAATTATTCATGCATGTCCGATTCTAAGAGATTTGAATACCTTTGGGTTGATTATGAATATCTTTCCTTTTGGGATTCCGAGTTTTCTGTAACTCAATTCATCGGTGTCTCTATTTCCAAATCCAGCGTAGAACGGGTTGTAATCCTTTGGGAAGAGTTTTCTTATATCCTGCACATTACATTTGTAAAATTGTTCTTATCTAAATGAACGCTTTAACCTTTCTCTTATTTCCCAGAAAACAAAAAGATAAACTTTTACCTCCAAACATGCAATCTTGAATTCGTGAGGCGCTCTTCTTATCACTGCGAATCAGTTATGAAATATATGAGACAAAGAATGAAAGATCCTTATTACTGAATTACAAATACGCTGCTAATGAATCTCCAAGGCATTAAGATTAACCTTCTCGGTACAATGCTGGAAATAGCCCGTCTGGTGAAATGACTACAGGACCGTTTGGCAGAGCTTTTCCGTCCTGCAAGCCGGAAATAATTCCATAAGAAGAAGAGAGATCTCATAACAACAACAGGTAAAAAGATTATAAGTATGGATTTAAGTCCCAGTTCAAAGGTAAAAAGATTCTCAGTCTTACCTGCTTTAGATTATTTAAGAAATTTCTTGTTAGATATGCCTGAACAATGGCACGAGCGCTCAGAAACAGCAGCTGATATCCATTTTCCTGAAAAATCCAAACAAACGTGAAGCATAAAGTGAGATCCATAATTACACGGTGCAGATTTTAAAATATCCAAGCTGTTCCTCAAAAAAAGAAACAACCACTCGAACAAATTGTATCTTATATAAGCAGTAGTGGATCTCATGTTTTAACAATTTAAAGTGCGAGAACAAATTGTATCTTAATATTGACTTGAACCTTGAATATTACCTTTATGGCAGAAAAAAGCTTGGCCACACCAGACTGTGTCCAGTCCTTTCCAACCAAAGGCATGAACTGACCTAACACATCAGATCTACAAAACACATCAACAAAAGGATCATCACATTGGCATAAATCTAGATATTATAATGCTAATATGAAAACAATTTAGCTGCATATGGATCCAAAGCTGTACTTAGTTATAGTTCCATCAACATCCGAAATTACAATCTTGGTGTCCCATCTCCACCGGTAAATATGTGCATCGACCTAATAAAAAACCAAAGAGTATTTGAAAACCAAAGTTAGAAGATTTTATGTGTGCATTCATATTTTTCAACTAATGTAACCGTCAACAAACCTGTTGTATTCCAAGAACTCTCGTGGAAAAACTAAAAGTTATCATATTCTGACCATCTTTCAGATTCAGAGATGCGATCTGTTCATTGGTAGGGACATTGGTTCTCACAAGTTGTCTACGCGGAGACTCATGGGGACTCTCTGTGGTTGATAATGCTTCCGGTGAGTTCTGTAAGCCAGGTTCAGAATCAACAAACAGATCTTCTTCGCTCGAGGAGTTACTACCTGTATGCTCGATTGTTTTAATCCTTCTAAAAGGAATGGGCCAGAGTCTCCATCTTCTTCCAGATGAAGAAGGAGTTATTGTAGTTTCATCGTCCTTGGGTTTCGCCGATTCATTTTCCTCCACAGAAATCACATCATCTGGCTCAATATCTAAGTCTAGATCAAACACAGCTTTCCCAAGCACGATTCGAGCAGCTTTCTTCCATGGCATATAGATTTCTCTAATCCTAACAACCAGATTTTCACTTTCAAGAATAGACGTTGCCGAATTTTTATATTCTTCCATAGAGATCCGATGTGCATCAAAGACTTCAGCAGCTGCGGTAAGTCCCATACCCTGACGAAGCTCATCCTTGCAAAGTGATAGCTCATATCCTGTAAAGTTAAACCACTGTCAAAAAACAACGCAGCTACTAGTCACAGTTCAAAAAAAAAAAAAAGTTACTTACTCAGATCTGTATCGGGTTTTCCTATTTCCACACTACAAGTCGCAGCCACTGAATCCATAGTCTTCCTGTTCTCCTTATCCTCCTCAGTCGGTTTAGATGGAGTTAGTTGCTCATTATCCTCCCTCGTTGAATCTGTAGAGACTTTCTCAGAAGCCTGATCTTCTGACTCCTTAATCTCGCTTTCCTGGTTGTCAATCAAGATGGCAGTTTCTGCAGATGTTCTTATCTGTTCATCTGCACATTCTGACTCCGTAGTAGAATCAACGGATATCCTGAATTCCTCAGTTGTTTTCACTTCTTCTGTTGTTATTTGGGTTGTAGAAGATTCAGAACCATCAACAAGAGTATTTATTGTTTCAATCGCCACTTCATCTTCACCTCTATCATTTTCCGTGATGGTGGTAGGTAGAAGCTCACATTCTTTGAGATTCTGATCCTCAAAAGTAGGAGCTGGTGTCTCGTACTTCACATTCTCACCAGGTTGTGTCAGCTCAGACTGATCCAAACAGCTCCCAACAATATCTCTTTCAGCATCATGAGAATCGTTTCCGGTAATACCACGAGAAGGGGAATCTAAATCATTACGCTCAACGCTCCCAATGTCTACTTTTTCAGATCCAATATTAACAGCATCAGATGCCTCCACTTTGCTGATATATTCAGTATCCCAAGAAGTCTCTGACGAAGCAAACTCAGTATTACCTTCACAAAACTCAGTTCCATCACCAGGGGCCAAATGAAACTGAGGAGTATTTAACCGTAAATTCTCAGCCTCCTGTTCTGCCGCTGACACAGGGGCTGTTAGTATATGTCCATCAATACTCACCAAAACCACTTCAGAATCTGAGCCTTGAGAGTGCCCATAACTTTCCATGTTTAGATTATCAAATCGAGCACTTCCATATTCCGAGGTTGGAGAAGGCGGATCATCCTGAAAATCATAATACCTCCTATTACAATCGGACTCTGTCCTGTCAAGCCGATTCAAAGAGTTGAACCCCTCTCGTATCTCCTCAGCACCAGCGTCTGATAAACTATGCTCAAGACGGAAACCCACGCCGTTCTTCTCATTACCAATGTTATTATTAGAATTAGAAATCAAATTGTTGGTGTCATTAGTTGCAGGATCAACTTCCCTGATGAAATATGCTTCACCAGAATTATCAAGATACATGTGGAAATCCGCTTCGGTGCCATTTACAGATATCTTGACAAACTTCTCGGCGCCTTTGAGGACACCTTGGAACTTACCAAACCTAACATACCAAGGCGTACTGCGGAACGAACCGTCTTCTTGTTGAACAACGATCACATCAATAGCACCACCAAATGGATGAAATGGTGTAGCAACAGAGTAAACCCCCTGAGAAATCAAACTCCCAACTCTTCCAACCAAACTCATCTCATCAAACCTATGAGAAAGTCTTTCAGTTTCACTGTCCTAATCATATACTAAAATCTAGCAACTAGGGAGCGTCTAGACCAAAAACGTTGTTCCAGCCTGCAGATGAAACAAAACAGCCCAACAATCCAAAATTAGAGAACACAATAACCAACCTGTGAGACTAAAAACGAAAAACCCAGAAGCAAAAATAAAATAAAACACAGCAAATTCCAATCGTAATGTTCCGATTTCGGGCATGCAGCTTTAGCAATTCCAACAAACATCAGTTTTAGAACTAACCCAAACAGATAAAACAGGGTTTTGATTGTTCGAAAGATGCAACAAAATAACGATAATATAGTCCGCGAAGAAACTACGGTTTATAAATCTCAGAGTCGGAAATCGCGATAAAGAAATGAACAGATTTCAAATTCAACTTACAGATTAGGAACTTTCCGCGGAGAATCCGAGGCGGCAGAAATCGACGAATCCCAGAAATCGAGATTCTCTATTGAATAGAAATGGATTTTTGTGATATTTCTTTCTCCTGTTCTATTGAATTTTCTCGGGATAAAGATTCTGGGAATATGTTTTTAATCCAAGTCGAGAAGACTTTTCTTTGCTTCGTCGATTGAATTTTACCGGTGGGGGGATTTTCCAAGAAAGGGAGAAAAGATGTTTGTTTGGATAACCAGAACCAGAACCAGAAAATTAAATCCGCCATGACTAACAGAGACTGTAATTGCTTAAATAGATGTGAGTCGAGTCTGTGAAGGGAGGGAGAATTACGACAAGGGTCTAGGGTTTTTCTCGTAATTAGCACATCTTTTCGAGGCTACGATTGCTATTTCAATCATTTCATTCGACATGTGGTAAGAACTTGCTGAAGACAAAATGTTCCATTTTTTTTTTTTTTTTTTTGTCAACAACCCATTTATTACATCACATTTGGCTAAAAGAAAAATTCCGCGAAATATCTACCACTAGCTCGGTATGACATACATGGGAAAATCGAAAATCTCGTGCTCGAGCTCTTTTTGCAAGAGAATCGGCACGGACATTTAAAACTCGAGGAATAAAAGATAAACTAAAACCTTCGAAGAATTGTCTAAGAAATTGGAAGGAGTCGAATTCCGCCGTAAAAACTGGCCAATCCATCGGATTCTCAATTATGTTCACCAAATCCGAGCAATCAGTCTCGAAATTTAGCGAAAGAAACTGTCTTTGTCTTAGGCATTCCATAGCCCAAAGAAGACCATCCATCTCATCATGTAGGGCTGAGAGGCTTCTGCGACAACCTTGTTGTCCAAGAAGCTCAAAACCCCTGTTATCCTTAAAACACCATCCTATTCCACTAACCGATCCATGATCAATCCACGAGGCATCTATTTGACAGGTCGGGGTTCGGAGCTCTAATGGAGGGACTGTCGTGGCTAGCCGATCTTGTGGCGTCCAAGCTTCCTCTTCGTCTTCCTTTTGATTCGCGATCCTCCAACTTTCCGCTTCCAAGGACGCGTGTTGAAGGGTATCTTCTGGAGAAATCTCTTTCCTGTTGAAGATTTTGTCATTTCTTGCTTTCCAAATGTACCATACTACCCAAGGGTATATGTCTTTTTGTGGTTCAGGTAGACCTAAACTCTCTGCTAACCAAAAAAGGAAACTCATATTTTGGTAAATAGATGCACTCGGGAAGAGACCCGGAAGGGACGAAAAATCCGATAACGCCTAGAGCTGTAAGGCTGGGGGACATTCAAAAAGGAGGTGATTAATTGATTCCTCTGGAGCACTGCACCAAGGACAACTCCTATCAGTACCCAAATGTCTAAACGTAAGGTTTTTACATGTTGGAACACATCCAGATAGCACTTGCCACGTAAAGTGTTTAATCTTTCTAGCCGTACGAAACATGTATTTGAAGAGCGGTAATGCTTGGTTCTCTCACTTCAAGATCATTCTTGAGAATAAGTTCCCTCCTCATAAGATCATAACCAGATTTTACTGTATAGACACCCGATTTTGTGTGGTTCCATGCATATCCATCCAGAGTTCGATTCCGACTAGGTCTCAACCCCAGGATTAAAGGGATATCCTCGGGTTGGAAATATTCACGTAGAAGCTGGACATTCCATTCTTTTGTGTCCTGGTGAATGAACGAATAAACCAAGAGTTTGGGATTCCTAATTCCGACTCGTACGGAAGCTATTGCTGGTCGTACCGGGATATCTGGGATCCAGGGCTCACACAAAACTCTGGTATTTAGCCCCGAGCCGATAGTTTTCCTCAAACCCATCTTCAAAAGGGGCTTTGCGGCTAGAATACTACGCCATCCATATGATGGTGAATAGACCTTCCGATCTTCCAAAGGACATGATTGTCTATAATATCTTCCTCGAAGAACACGAGCCAGTAAGGATGTGGGATACTGAATGAGACGCCATAATTGTTTTGCTAGGAGAGCAAGATTAAAATCATGTAAATCTTTGAACCCCAAACCACCCAAATCCTAGGGAGTACAAATCTTATCCCACGAAATCCAGTGAATTCCTCTACTGTTTTTCTTGGAGCTCCACCAGAAATTTGCAATGGCACCTCTCAGCTTATCTGTAATGCATTGAGGGAGTAGGTAACATGACATAACGTAAGTCGGAAGTGCTTGGGCCACTGCTTTGATCTGGATTTCCTTGCCCCCTTTCGAAAGTAGTCTCGCAGACCAATTGTTGACCCGATTGTTGAGGCGGTCCTGGACAACGGAAAAAACCTTCTTTTTGAGCCACGAATTTGTTCTGGTAATCCCAGGTACAGACCCATACCCCCTTCCATTGTTATTCCAATAACATCTTTTACCCCTCTCTTTATGTTTTGATCCACTCTGTTCCCAAACATAATGGATGATTTCCCTAGGTTTAGATGTTGACCCGAAGCGGCTCCATAAGTATTAATAATCTTAAAAATCTCTGCACTTTGCAGGATATCTGCTTTACAGAAAAAAGACTATCATTTGCAAATAAAAGGTGTGAAATCGTGGGACTTGCTCTTGCAATCCTCAGACCTATAATACGCTATTCACCTTCCGCTCCGTTAAGGAGGGATATGAGTCCTTCCGTACATAGGATAAAGAGAAAAGGGGATATAGGATCTCCTTGTCGAAGTTCCCTTGCGGGTTTAATCCTCCCTTTGGCATCTCCATTTATGAGAACTTGATATGAGACCGATGAGATACAGAACATCAGTAGTTTAACCCATCTTTCCGTGAAGCCTAGTTTAAGCATAATGGCTTCAAGGAAATCCCATTCCACCCGGTCATAGGCTTTACTCATATCAGTCTTTATAGCCATAAAATTTTTCCTGCACATGGAATTTGTGCGAAGGGCATGGAAATTTTCCTAAGCCAGAAGAATATTATCTGTTATCAACCTTCTAGCCATGAAGGCCGATTGTGTTTCAGAAATTAGATTCGGTAATGTTTTCTTTAGTCTTTTACACATGAGCTTTGAGATAATTTTATAACTCACATTACAAAGACTAATCGGTCGAAATTCCGCCATCGTTCTCGGATTTTCTTTTTTAGGGATAAGACAAATATTGGTTTGGTTTAGTCTTGGGTCAAAATATCCTGACACAAAGAAATTTCTTACTAATTTAATTATGTCTTGGCGTATACAAGGCCAGAATTTTTGGTAAAATCTGCTAGTCATTCCTTCTGGGCCTGGTGCTTTATCTGGGTTGATTTCAAAGAGAGCCGCTTTGATTTCTTCCTCAGATGGTTCCATAACTAGGAGACGGTTAGAATTTTCTGAAACTTTCTCGGTAATATACCGGAGTGCCTCACTTGGATTTGGGGGCTGTGAGGTTGAAAATAGGTCTTGGAAATAGTGAGTTACGACTCGTTCTATCCCGTCCTAATTTTCTATCCAATTCTCATTTTGGTCTTTCAATGAGATAATTCGGTTCCGAGCTCGTCTCTGTTTGGTAATAGCATGGTGGAACTTCGTATTTTTATCTCCATGTTTATGCCATTGGTCTCTACTCTTTTGATGCCAGTAAATTCCTTCCTCGCGAAAAGCTGTGCAAAGTTGTCGCCTGATATCCTCTATCTCTTCTATGGTCGTATTATCCTCATCATAGGCTAGATCTAGTTGATTTTTTAGGTCTTCAATTAATCTTGCCGTATTAGTAGGCAATGTTTTTTTCCAAATGGATATATTTCTACGGCATGCGGCTATTTTTTGATGAATATTCTGACGTGGTATATCATCAAAAGAACCCCATCCCGATATTATTGTCTCTTTAAAACCGGGTTTTCCCACCCATCTTTTATCAAATCTAAAAGATTTTTTCTTCCTTTGAGGATTCGCTTTTACCATAGCCAACACGGGCCTATGATTCGAACCCCACAATTTTAGGTACTCCATAGAAGTGTGGGAGAATTCAGAAAGCCATTCTTCGTTTGCTACTGCCCTATCCAAACGACATTTAACTTTGCCCGATCTTCGTCTTCCCACCCATGAGAAGGAATTCCCTTTATAGGGTAAGTCCAGCATTCCACAATTTTCGAGCATGATGCGGAATGGAGTAAAAGAATGTTCTGATCTTTTGCGGCCCCCACGTTTTTCATGGTTCCCCGTGATCTCATTAAAATCTCCGATCATGAACCAAGCGTTACTTCTGCTTAGACTCGTTCGAGTGAGTCTTTCCCAGACCTGTTCTCGGTTTCTTACAACCGGATCACCGTAGATAAAAGTCATAATTTTTTTTTCCTTCTAGAGAAGTTTCAACATCAATCATCCGATCGTCCGAATAAATAATAGAAACCATAGGATCATCCATATAGAAAAGAGCTAGACCCCCGCTTCGACCTTTCGGTTCAACGGTACAAACATGGTCATAGCCAAAATACACTTGCATATCTTGCAGAAAAAACTGATTATTTTTTGTTTCCGATAAAAATAAAAAACGAGGTAGAAAGCATCTATGGAGTTCTTCGAGATGCTCTTTTGTCAGGTCGGCTCCCGCCCCCTGACAATTCCAACCGATCACGTTCATGGCGAGGGGTTTTTTTTTTGTTTTTGGGCTTTCCCTAAACCAGATGTTGCTTCAGCTTTGGGCCTTATACCCTTTGTGCATTTTCCTTCTTTTGGCCCAGCTTTAGTTCCATCATTTGGCCCTGGCCCAGGCCCTGAAAATTTCCCTTTCCCCTTTGTCTTTGGAGAGACTCGACCTTTGGTGCAGTTCCTTTTCTTCAAAGAGATTCCTGCAGATACTGGGCTCTTTGGTATTTGTTTCTTCTTTGAAAGCAGATTTTTCCCCCCTCCTTTCTTCTCTACGATCGCATATGTAACCACCTCTGTCCTCATCGAGCCAACCCATTTTTTTAACTCCAGGCTCTTTGGATCTTCATCCCTCGGCGTTGCTTGCTCCGAATCAAGTTTGCGCTGCTCATCACGCATGAAATCTTCACCTAGTAGGTCATCATTATCGAGAAAATGCTCGTCGTTTCCATCTTCATATAGCTCTGCGTCATCCAACCACTCATCCTCATCTGCAATACCTTCAATCTTATCATTCGGACCGAGAGTCCTTTTCAGCCGATAGCTCCTCGTTCATCAGCTCATCTTCGAGAATCTTCAAGTTTTATGCTAAATCATAGTCAACAGCATCGATGTCTTCCACATATTCATCTTCTTCTTTGAATGCCGGATCCTGAACATTATCCTCCATCATCGGTTCAGCCTCTTCGTTTTCTTCTTCTTCTTCTTCCAAAGTTTGTTCATACCAGCTTTTTTGGCTGGGAAATTCTTTCTCTCCAATTATCTCGATTTGTCCTGATGGTTGCTGTTGATTATTGAAATTTGCCAGGATAATTTGATCAAAGTTTATACTTTTTTTTGCCGAGCTTCCGGCTTCCGAAGTCTCTCCGATATCAATCATTTTCCCCTTTCCTTGATCATTCGACTTGCGAAGGAGATTTAAGCGAAACGGACGAGATCGCTGGTGTTCTGGAGAGACGTTGCCTTGTCTCGCTTTGATCGGATCACCAAGAATATCCGAGACTGTTCTTTGAGAGTCAAAAGAGTGATTTAGGCCTGAGGCAGGTTTTGCCACATAAGGTATCACCGCACGGGAGACCCTTTGCGCTGGGTACTCTTTCTCCGGTTTTCTTCCTGATTTCCATTTAGCAGCCGCGAAGGAATCCTCATAACGTCTCTTGCGATAGACATTTCCAGCATCTTGTGGGGCTTCTTTGTGTCGGGAATGAATTTCCCCGCGGGGCTCATAGCGTCTTTCGAAACGTCGAGCTTCAGATCGGTTGTCTGATCTTTGTTCAATCATGTTCCAGACGCTAGCACTTCTCTTCTCGTCAGTCTCTCGAGGTTTCATCCTTGTTTTTTGAGGTGCTTTTCCTTCCCCCTATGTTACAGTTTGAATCTTTTTAGGCTCTTACGATAGAGTAATCGCCTGATTCCTTTCACGATAGGGAGAAGGACCAGTTTGTCTGCGGTTTTGGACTATGTCCCTGTCTCTGGTTTGTTCTTCTCTTACTGCTTGGCCCAAGTTTCTTGCAACTTCTCTTTCTAAACTTTTTTCTTTTCTTTGTTCATCAGACAGAAGTGGGCATGTTCTCTCGTCGTGAGAAATGTGTTTGCAAGTAAAACACCATCCATCGAGCTTCTCATACTTCAGATCTACTTTGACGACTTCTCCGGTCTGAAGACGGTCTTTTGAATCAAACTTCAGTGGCTCATCAGCATTTACAGATACTTGTATCCTTGCTGCTCTTGCATCTACAGCTTTCACCTCACCAAGTCTGTTTCCTATAGCGTTGAAGTTCTCTTCCATCCAGAAATGGGTTGGGATACCAGAGACTCTTATCCAAAAAATCATGTTGTTTGGGAACACATCTCCTACATGAGGGCTCCATCTTTCAAGCGAGAAAGACCACTTGTTGAAGTGACATGGTCTTTTATTCAGAACTCTCTGAAGATCAGCCTCTGAGTCAAAATCGAATTGGAATAGAGAGTTCCCCAGATCTATACCATGAACCCGCCCTTCTACATCCCAAATGTTGTGTCTTGGCATGAAGACTAGGAGAGCTTCTGTACTTCTAACTTCTTGATTGAACATACGTCCAACCAGACTTCGGTTAAAGCGAACTATAAGTTGAGAGTTGTCTACATGAGGTAGCTCAATAATCTCCTCTTCTTCTTCTTGAATGTTGTTTGAGATTATGTTTGGTTGAGACATTGTGGGGTAGTGTTACAGATTCCTTGGAACATGATGCTTCTCAGGTACTGATGGATTAGATTTGCTTAGCACAAGGCTAGAATGAGATCAGGTAACCGGTAGATACACTTTCCCAGGTTGAGATAATCAGCTTCATTCTTTTTGACAAAAGTTTATTTCTCCCTCCTTGATTTGTAAGAAGACAGTAGTTGTAGTTGTATAGTAGTCGTGGTCTTGGTTTGTTGCAGGACTGGTACCGATTCTTAGCACAATGCTAGATGTTTAAAAAAACAGGAGGAACAGCTCATATCTTTCAGAAAACAGAGACCATCTTCTAAGTAAGCTTTGAAACTTTGTCTTGTCTTCGGGATGAGGTGTTGAAAGGGAGGTTCAGATAGATAGAAGCAACTTGTGGGAGACCAGAATCCTTACCTGGAGAAGAGGACCCTCCAACATGATGTTGGGGGCTTGCGGGCGGGGGGAAAACTTCCTTATTTAGAAGTTAAAATTTTTTTTATTTGCAATAGATCTACAAGTTATCTGCTTTGGGCTTCTCGGGAGTTGGGCCTGGAAGAGCAAAACTAGGGCGAACGGCTCTTAGATTGCTCTGAGTTAATCGAATGTGTAAATGTTCCATTTTTTAGATCGACTTTGTATTATGAATTTCGTTTTTTTTTTTTTCATTTCATATTTGCTACTTCAACTCCAAAATAAATTCTTCATATTGAGATATCAAAAAAAAAAATTCTTAGTTCAAAATTCAAAAATAAATTTCATATTGGAAGATTAAAAATTAATGACATTTTTGTCATGGCAGTAATAACATTTGTTAAACGTAGATAAAAAAAATATAGATTTTATGATTTTTTACAGGAAAAACCAGATTTTACGTTTTTTACAGGAAAACGGGAATTTATGATTTTAATGAAAAAATGCGATTTTACGTTTTTGGCGAGAAAACGAGATTTTATGTTTTTGACGGGAAAACGAGATTTTATGTTTTTGACAGGAAAACGAGATTTTATGTTTTTAGTGGGAAAACGAGATTTTACGTATTTGGCAGAAAAACGGGATTTTACAATTTTGGCGGAAAAACGAGATTTTATGTTTTTGATGGGGAAATGGGATTTTACGTTTTTGGCGAGAAAACGGGATTTTACGTTTTTGGCGAAAAAACAGGATTTTACGTTTTTGGCGGGAAAACAAAATTTTATGTTTTTGGCGGAAAAACGAGATTTTATGTTTTGGCGGAAAAACGAGATTTTATGTTATGGCAGAAAAACGAAATTTTACGTTTTTTGCGGAAAAACGTAATTATGTTATGGCAGAAAAACGAGATTGTACGTTTTTTTGCGGGAAAACGTAGTTATGTTTTTGGCGGGAAAACAAGATTTTATTTATTGTCATTTCAAAAATTTGGATGAAACTCATCTGGATGAGTCATCCGGATGGTTATCTCAAACGCATCCAGATGAATTCGGAAATTTGTTCATAATTTTTAAAACTCATTCAGATTGTCCATCCAGATAATTCATCTGAATAAATGTAAAAAGTCTTTAAACAAACATTAATTCTCATCTCCATTCAGATAGACTATCTGAATGATCAAACAAACCAGGACATAGTCATGGAAATATTACAATCCAGTGATCCAAAAATAGCATATAAGAGGAATATTCGTTTACTATACGTAAAAGACAACTTTTGCTTGTTTATATCACCAACCAAAACTATACGACATTTTTAAAGGCAAACTATAATAATATAGACATGCTAATTATTTTTAATTTTTTTTACCAGTGCTAGTTTTTTTCTTATATAAAGATACATGCAAATGCTCATTCACCGAACTATATATGCTTTGTTTTCTTTTTATTAGCATCAAGTGCTCAGTTTATTAATTGTTCTGTGACTTGTGTATGATTAATATTGAATGACTATATAGCAGTTTTTTAAAGTTATTACATCGAAATTATGGATCAAATAGTTCAAAACAACTTCTTAATCTCTATATTAGGGGAAAAAACTATCGTAAGAAGATCAAGACCGCGCTTATTTATTTGAAATCACTTTCAAAACAGACATGTTAATCTTAGGCCATGTTTGATAGTCCATTTGACATAAGCATTCACATGATGCATTTAAATAGATGGATCATCTAAATGATGTTTGTTTCTATTTTTGTTATTCATTTGGATGATTCATCTAGATGAATCTATGTTTGTTTGTTCATTTTAATGTAAATGTATATCTTCATTATTAATAAAAAATGTCTAAATTGCCCATGTTTCTTATTTAATCATGATATTAATTATATTAGTTTTACAATATGATCTTAATCATATAAGTTTCTAAATTCATGAAATATAATATTTTTATAAGAAATTTCATCATATAATTGATAAAAAGTACAAATTCATAAAATTTGAAATCATCATAAATACATATAAATTTGAAATCACCAAAAAATACAAATATGATTCATATATGGTGTCTATACTCTGTTTTTGTTCTGTTTCAAATACCATCGAACTTTGCAGCTTCGAAAAATATTTGCCTCTGTCTCAAGGAATAGATTGCATCCACTACAAAACTCCATAAACAAGCAATAGAACTTATCAATTAGTATTTTGATATAATATAATTATAAAATTAAATTTAAATTTAAAATTTAAAATTTAAAATTTAAAATGTAATTGTATAATTATATTATATCAAAGAATAGATTACCCACCTAATTTCAATTTAAACCCAAAATCAAGCTCTCGAAATAGTATCCTTAGCACATCAAATCTACGGAACTGTAGTATTCAAAAAACCCAGAACGCAAGTCACATAGATTCACCAATAACACACTAAGAAGTAGAGGAATAACTCCTTAGACTAACATAAATCGACATAAGAAGCTCACCGGAGTGAGAATTTGAAGAAAAAGCTAAGAGAAAGTTGAAGGAAAAGAGAGAAAGAGAAAAGAAGCTCACCATAGTGAGAAGTAGCCGGTGAGAAGCCGCCGAAGAGAAGCCGCCGGAGAGAAGCTGCCCGAGTCGAGAGTCGGAGAAGAGAAGAATCAGAGAAGAGAAGAATCGCGTTAGATCTAGGTTTTCGCTTAGTAATTTTCTTATTTCGTCAGGGGTACTTTTGTCATTTTTTTTTTACTGAGCTGATTCATCCAGCTGATTCAATCTGAAGCATCCAGCTGAGTTTTAACTTTTGTTCATAGGTTTTGAAACTCAGTCAGGTGAACCATCTGAATGATTATCATTTTAAGCAAAAAAACAAATATCAGTTGGCATGTTTAGCCAGGTGATCCAGCTGACTGAAGAAACCAAAGTAACATTTGGTGATAATGCTCTGTTGCGGTATAGACAGAAATTGGTTTTATTTATTCATTTTTGTTTTGTATCTGTGGGAATTTGTTTCGTCATTTTATGGCTGTTATTTAGCCAATTTGTTTGTTTGTTTAGCCAATATGAAGTTTATTGCGTTTTATCAATCACTCGTTACAGATGTAATAAGAGTTCTAGATGTGTGTTAATAAGCATCGTTCACAAGTGTCCTAATGTGACTACATTCTCACCTAAGTCGCTTTCTTCCAAGTGAAAACAATTCCATTTCTTTCTTTAAAAAAAAAACATTTCCATTAAATTTACCGATTCATGGTGGCCGCTCCCATGTTTATATACGCAATGACCTTTTTATTATATATAAAGCTACAGTAATACTATTTGACAATAGGTGCAACGCACGTGTTATACATTTCTCATCTCCTACCCAATTATTACCAACCGTATCAGTGAGGCCCAATGGGCTTGGGCTAAAGTTGGGTCAATCGATCGCAATGGGAGACCAGGATCCTCGGTCTAAAGGACGGCGCCGTTTTGCTTCGCAGCTTGAAATTGGGTCAAACGCCACTCTCGTTTCTCCTCCATAGGAAAAGCCAAATCAACAAGCACGAGAAGCATCATCGTCTCTCTACTCTACTGTAACGGCGTAAAATGACGAAATTACCCAGCTTCGTCGTCGTCCTCCTCTTCGCCGCCAGTTTCATCCCTCGCATGGCGGCGGAGATAAAGTCTCTCACCATCTCCGACGACTCTAGGCCGATGATTCTCTTCGAAAAGTTCGGATTCACTCAGTCAGGACACGTTAGCGTATCTGCTTCCTCTGTAGTAGTAACGTCCCCTTCGTCTGTTTCGATCCCGGATCCGTCGAGGCTAGGGTTCTTCCTTATGTCGGAGGAATCGCTTCTCCAGGTGCTCCTAGAGATCCAGCAAAACCCTAGCTTCTGTGTACTCGATTCCCCTTACGTCCTCCAGCTCTTTACGTTCCACGATCTCTCTCCTCCGCCGAGTTCCAAGTACGAACACTCTTACCCGGTGACTTCTCCGAACGAGTATTCTCTCTTCTTCGTCAATTGCGTACCGGAAACCAGTATTTCGATGAAGGTCCGAACGGAGATGTACAATCTAGATCCGAACGGGTCGAAGGACTACCTCCCTGCCGGGTCGACCCGATTACCGGGATTGTATCTCTTCTTCTTCCTCGGCTACTTAGCTTTCCTTGGTCTGTGGGGCTATGCCTGTTGGGTCAATAAGCGAGTCGTTCATAGGATCCACGTCCTCATGGCGGCTCTGCTCTTGATGAAGGCCCTGAATCTTATCTGCGCCGCCGAGGACAAGCACTATGTGAAAGTCACCGGCACTCCTCACGGCTGGGACGTCTTATTCTACATTTTCCAGTTTATACGCGTCGTTCTTCTCTTCACGGTGATTGTGTTGATCGGAACTGGCTGGTCCTTCTTGAAGCCGTTCTTACAGGAGAAAGAGAAGAACGTGTTGATGG
Organism: Eutrema japonicum; assembly: GCA_030161315.1. Lineage (NCBI taxonomy): Eukaryota > Viridiplantae > Streptophyta > Magnoliopsida > Brassicales > Brassicaceae > Eutrema > Eutrema japonicum. The sequence goes on along the minus strand of BSQW01000002.1, from coordinate 43,834,728 downwards.
TCGTTGTCCCACTTCAGGTTCTCGCTAACATAGCTTCCATTGTGATCGGAGAGACTGGACCTTTCATCAAAGACTGGGTAACTTGGAACCAGATATTCTTGCTAGTAGATATAGTATGTTGTTGCGCAATCTTATTCCCCATCGTCTGGTCGATTCGTTCACTGAGAGAGACCTCGAAAACCGATGGAAAAGCGGCTAGGAACTTGGCAAAATTGACTCTGTTTAGACAATTCTACATCGTTGTCATCGGGTACTTGTACTTCACGAGGATCGTAGTGTTTGCGCTGAAGACAATTGCGGCTTATAAGTATCGGTGGGTGAGCAATGCAGCTGAGGAGATTGCAAGTCTGGCGTTTTACATGTTGATGTTCTATATGTTCAGGCCGGTTGAGAAGAATGAGTATTTCGTTATAGATGAAGAAGATGAAGAAGCAGCGGAGCTGGCCTTGAAGGAGGATGATTTTGAACTCTGAAACAAAATCAAGGACTTTCATTGACTAATATAAATTGTGAGTTCTTTTTGTTTGGTTACTTGAGAAGTAGTTTACTTGCAAAAGGGAATAACTGTGTTGTGCTCTCTTATATTGTAAAAGCTTGCTTTGTCCAAAGACTTATTTATTAGTAAGAAGAACTGTTTGGTACATGTATAGTCTCTTAACTGATTCTGCTTTTTTGGCGCCATGGCAAGCATTCTTGAAGCTGACCCATCACTTGTGGTCACTTTATTGCAATAGAATTTCTTGTTCTTGCTTCTGATCTAAACTTGATCCCCATTTTGTTATTCTGTTCAAACAAAGAGTAGCAACGTTTGCTTGGTTGTCATTTCCAGAATCTGTTTTTCTTCTTAGTTTTTATGTATGTGTGTTTTTTCATGAGTCCCTATTATTATTTTCCTCTATAAGACGTTTTTGCTTGGAACGAAAGTTTCTTTTTTGATGGGTTTTGTTAGAACCAAGGCGTCAGAAGTCAAAAAATCCTGATTTTTATGTTTCTGGGAACTTTTTTGTAATCTTATTACTAGATGAAGATGATTAATCAAAGTGGCTAGCTAATATTTCCCTTTTCCTTCTCTTAACTATGAAAAGCTTTTTCTTCATCTCCAAAATTGGGACAAGGACAGATAGATTCATCAAGAGATTAACAGAGCTAATCCAGTCAGTATTTTAGACATAATTCAGCTACAAAACACATTCTTGAAAAAATAAACTTAAATACAGCAACAGAAATTCTATTTGATTAGTCCCTTTTCGCGTAACAAAACTTCCACGGCTCGACTCCCAGAGACCAAAGCCCCGTCGAACGTAGCAGACGTCATGTAATCACCGCACAAGTAAAGACCCGACCCGACCCTAGGACTCTTAATCAAATCGGTAGGTGGGCATTGGTTCGGTTGAGCGAACTCGATCCGGTACGTTTTCAAATGTCTCCATGACATAACCGAAGACTCACCGAACCAACCAGAGAGCTCTCGAATAACCTCTGCTGCTAAATCATCATCGGATCTATCCTCGAACAACCCGATCAATGATACCGAAACCAGAGCTTTTCCCGGCGGCGCGTATGTCCGAGCAACGTTTGTAGCGAAGAACATGTTGTTGACTATACCGGTTTTTGACCCGTTGAGAAACAGAACCGGATCTTGCACCGGTATCTGATTCGCTTCAGCTGTGAAGTAAAGGCAAATGGTGCTCCGAGCCGGTTTAGTCTTAACCGGTTCTCTGATCCCATTGAGAAGCTTATCCACTTCAGGTTGCTCGACGGCGATTATGACACCTAGCTCTGCCTCTAAAACTCCGCCGTCTTGAAGTCTCACGGTTGGTGGACCCGAATCCGACCCGTTTGGATACTCAATCGAAGCGACCCTTGTGTCCAACATGACGGAATTAGCGGGTAGTTTAGCGGCCAACTGGTTAGGGATTTCTCCGATCCCCATGGCGGGAAGCGTGTTTTCTCCGAGAGCAAGACATCGGAAAACGAAATCGAAGAGCTTCGAGGTCGTCTCGAGGTCTCTGTCGAAGAAAATTCCGCCGAAGAATGGTCGGAAGAACCGATCCAATATCTCTTCGGAGAAACCGATCTTCCGGAGGAAATCAATGGTCGGAACCTCGTCGGCGGCAGTTAATATGTCTTCGTTTGACTTGATAAGAACTCTAGCTCTCGTCAGCGCGATAAGCCCTTTGTCCAAGACGGATCCGATCGGGTTCGTGAGAGACGCCACCGAATCCCATAAATGTCGGAGAGGATCGGCTACGGTGTGAAAATTTCCGCCGTAAAAAACCCTAGCTCCGGCGTAGAATCTCTGCAGATCAAGCGCCTCGTAATCTAGTAGCTTATTAGCTTCGGGATACGCAGTGATGAAAATTTGAAATCCTCTGTCGAGAAAGAAGTCGTCGACGATATCAGTACGGACGCGTCCGCCGACGCCGTCGGAAGCTTCTAGGAGTAGGAAAGGGATTCGTTCGGAGGTGAGCCGAGTTGCGGCGGCTAAACCAGCGAGTCCGGCGCCGATAATGATGACGCCCGTCTGAATCTTCCGATTGTACGGCGCTTCGGAGGAAGATCGAGCTCCGGTAAAGCGTCGATATCGGAGATTTGCATGGCGACGAGGGAAGAAATGAGAAGTAGATGAGGTTGGGAGAGAGATCGCCAGTGGCATTTTAATTGGATAAGGTTTTTTCTCATTCGTTAACTTTTTTCCCCGGGAAAAATGGTTTGTCTGAAAAAAATAAAAATAAATAGATACATGTTCTCACACTTCAGATTAATAAGGAAAAGACAGACGAAAACTTTTTAAATGCTTATTGTTTGAATAAAATATATTTAAGAAAAGAATGGTTGATATGTTCTTAGATTTTCCGTGCATTTCCTAAAGAAACTTTTGAAGAGAAATGTACGTTTTATTTTGTTGTTTTTTTGCAAATTTTGTAGGAGCATGATTTTAACACCGTTAATAACACTCGTATAAGACATTTGTTAACGTGAAGAAAACAATGTTTGAGTTCCCACATTCAACCTTAAATATTTTGACTCTTTGAAACACTCTATCACTTTAGTTTTTCTCATATCTCTATTTCCAGTAATATCTGCTAGTAAGTTACGTTTTAAAATGTGGTAAACGATATATTTTTCACTCAAAAATATCGTATAGTAACAGATCCACACAAGTTACAGCCTCGTCCTAGTTCCACATCGTTTGAAAGTTAAAAACAGTTCAAAAGTTTGAAACATATATACCGCAATTTATTTTGTTTTATAGTGTACCAATCAAATTTTAACCCAAACAAAAAAATAAACCAAAAATAAACCTATTACAACCCAATTACAATTTTAACCATGTTTTTCCTCTTCTTCTTCCTCTCTCTTTATCTCATCTCTCTTGATCTCTCTATATTTTTGTTGTTTTAAAGTTTAATTTTAAATTTCTCTTTGATTTGTGATCTTTGAAGTAAAAGAAGAAAGGGATTTAGTTGTTTTCCCAACATTGTAACAACAACAAGCTTTTTCTCCTTTTTTTAGTGGCATCAATCATCCTAACATTTCCGACATATTCATCACCAACGTGTGTAGAGTACGAGGGTACTATGCGAGATCGTCTATTATCTTTCCCTCTTCGAGATAACAACTCTTCCTCTCTTTTTTGAATTGTATTTTGGTTGTGTGTATTATCCGAAATCTTTCATTATTGATCGGGTTCCATTATAGATTAGTAAAGTAAGCTTGTAATTAGTAGTTTCTGTTTTTAGCTTGTAACTCTTTAACCTTTGATATAAATCTTAACATTTTTTTTAAAAAACCCTACTTTGTATTAAATCTTTGGAGTAATGGAAAGTTGATGATGTTGAGCACACAAAAAAATATGCTTCTATTCTTGCAAATTTGCACAAGTTTCGGGCATAGGAAGCAAATTCTCCATATGTTTTGACGACTAGGCAAAATAATAATAAAAAAAAAAATTTATAATGGGATCCGTGCCGTTGGTTTGGCACCAAGTAATATGTACCGTCAGATGTTTTCTTCTCTTTAATGTGTGTTTTCTAGATCTGAGCCTCCGAGGTAGCCCAGTTTCGAGATCGAACAGGAAAGTTAGGTTAAAGCGTCACCGCGTGCGGCTAACTCTCTGATCAGGCGGTATGGCTTTTGCGGGAAAACTTCTTTCGAATTAGGGTTTCTGTCTTCTCCATTTCTTGATAATTCGATTCTTTTCAATGTTTCGATGTAAATTTTGATTCGAATCATAGCGGGCCTTCATTGAAATTCATTGATGATTCGAAAAGATGTTACTGGGTTTTGTGCGTATTGTGATTTTGATTTAACAATTGAGTGACTTGGAGTAATTTTTTCTCTGCTCTGGTGTTCAACTCTTCTTTCTAGTTTATGTTCTAATTTACATCGGGTTCGGGTTTCAGCTTTTGTATTCGCTAAAAGGTTATAAATTTGATATCAGTTTTCTATTGGCATCGTGGTTTTTTCCTGGTTCTTTGTTGTGTGTGTGTGCCTGATGAGATTTGATACGTAATGAGAGAGATTTGCGAAATTTTCATCATTCGAAAGGTCAAAGATCAGATTAGCTATACGATTCTATGCTATTGCAAGTGAGAACTGTGTTTCAGTCTTCATTATTCTAAAGGTCAAGATTTCAACTATCATGTTACCGGTGTTAGTATGTATGCTGATCGGATTATCCTTTCTTTTCATCTGTAGCTTGAAGATGCCTCGCTACGATGATCGATACAGCAGCACACGTCTTTATGTTGGCCACCTGTCCTCTCGAACTAGGGAACGAGATCTTGAACGCCTCTTCAGCAAATATGGAAGGTAATTTATCTGTTTTCAGCTGTTCCATTTTGCAAACATAGCTCTCGTTTGCTCGAATTGTGAACTCAGTCAGCTTTTGTGAACAAGCAAAGCTATGACTTTTAGATATGCATCTTTGTGGCGGCCTTTCTGTGCTAAACGAAGCCTGAATTACGATTGATATGTGAATTGTTTTGTATTCCTTAAATTATATGGGTGGGAGTGTTGTGGCTCAATGTGTAGCATATATTAACCTGAATGATCTTGTTGAAGGTTTCTTGACCTGTGGAGGTTTGTGGTGATTGAGAGGGTCCCCTTGGTGGATATTCTTTCATGGTGTTTAGGGGACTTATGGCGGTTCTGTTTGTAGTGTTATTGCGTGTTTTAATGATGAAATTGGCAACAATCCCAAATCTGGTGTTTTGTTCACCGTTGATGGTGAAGTATCATAACACTAGGCTACAGCAGTAGCAGTTCTTAAAAGTAAAATTGATGGCCTTACTGTTTCTGCCAAACTATTTCCGCAGAATTCGAGATCTGGACATGAAGCGAGACTATGCCTTCATAGTAAGTAGTATTCCTCTATAGCTAACTAGTTTTTCCCTCTTGCCATAACTAATGAAGTAAGCTGTGTCCTATTGATGGGTCTTCTGTCTGGTATATATGTTCACTGTTTGATCACAGGATTTCAGTGATCCTCGTGATGCTGATGATGCGAGGTACAGGTTGGACGGAAGAGACTTTGATGGAAGCCGTATCATCGTGGAGTTTGCAAAAGGGGTATAATTTTATTTCATTAAAAACCGTCGGTTTTAGACTTTTAGTTTTCTTTCATTTAATCCTTTTGGGGGGCTTTTATCCTGTTGTAGACACCTCGTGGTTCCCGAGAATTTTCCTCGAGCAGAGGCCCTCCTCCAGGATCTGGTCGTTGCTTCAACTGTGGTCTTGATGGACACTGGGCTCGAGATTGCTCTGCTGGTGATTGGAAGAACAAATGCTATCGATGTGGAGATAGGGGTCACATTGAAAGGAACTGTAAAAACAGTCCTAAGAAGCTCAGGTATCGTTTGACAATTCCATGTTACACTGTTTCTAGCCTATAACATTGTATTTCTTAGAAGTTCTAGTTTGATCATTTTGTTTTGATGGTATTTCAGGCGGGACGAAAGTTACTCAAGATCGCCCGTTCGGTCTCGGTCTCGATCTCCTCGTCGCAGAAGAAGAAGCCTGAGCAGAAGCAGAAGCTACAGCCGTGGTCGTAGCTACAGGTAACTGATGTTCCATTGATAACATCAAAGGCACGACTGTTATGTTTTGATTCTAATGCAACTGTGTTTTGTTCTGTATGGGTCTGGTTTCCCAGTCGCTCGAGATCACCGGTTAGGAAGGAAAAGGATCTGAGTCCTGAAGCTGCAAGAAGCAAAAGCCTTGAACCAATGGTGGACAACTCTCCTCCATCCAAAGATAGGAAGCGAAGTCTGAGTCCTGAAGAAGGCAGTCCATTGCGTGAGAAGTACAGCCCCAAAGAGAAGAGACTGAGCCCGAGAGGAAACGATGATGACGGTATTGGTACCAATGGGCAAGACCAAAGTCCCAGTCCCAGAGAAGACCGTAGCCCAAGAGGCGGACACAGCCCAAGAGACGACCGTAGCCCTGTGGAGGATGATGACCAGTGAAGTGGGAAGACTAATGTTGGTAATTGCTTAAAAGCGTTTGTAAGACTTATAATGGTTTTAGACAATTGTAATAGATTTTTTTCTTCGCGAGTGTTGGGAGGCTTGGCTTTCTTCTTCGCTGTTGTTATTTTTTTTTAAAAAATAGAAATTTTACAAAATAAATCAACTTTCCGTTTGTTTCTTTATGTTCCATCTGATTCTGGGCTCTGAGGAGGACTCCTTTTCTCCTTCCTCAAAATAGTGTGTTCATCAATGCACCTTCAAATATATCACTTTATAATATATATAATACATTTGCAATATTAAGCGAAAGTCAATATGTCCGAGTGGTTAAGGAGACAGACTCGAAATCTGTTGGGCTTTGCCTGCGCAGGTTCGAATCGTGCTGTTGACGAAATCATTTGTTTTTAGTAAATATAATATTTTACGTTGGATTGGCATTGAAAATCACGCACATTGGCATTGCAATGGAACTGAAAGTCAATGAACATTTCTTACAAATGATTTTTTCAAATTCTCCTAAACAAATCCTCTTTTGGGTTGGAACAGCATCTTTCCTATTTTATTAATTAAAAGAAGAATTTCCCTAAATCTCTCTATACTACTTACTTACAGACCTTAAACACAGTTAAACACCATTAGCAAAAAATGTTTAAAATGACAAATATCTCTAACTGAATGAAGTATAACCCAAAAAATAGAAACAGTCAGAGATGATGAGACACAATAATTAAATTATACAAAGACGTGGAGATGTCTGCGTCGTTGTCTCATCCATCATCATGTCTTCTCCTTCTCCTCCTTCTCTTTTCCGACAATCCTTCCACCACCCAACCTCCATCCCCGACGTGGCGAACGCGGCGGCGCGTGTGTTAAACAGGGCGAGGAGAGCAAAACAGTCTAGGAAGTTTATAAACGCGCACAACATAGCGCGTGAGTCTTCAGGCGTGCCACCTCTTGAATGGGACAAAGGCCTGGCCCGATTAGCTCATAAATGGGCCAAATAGCGTAAGCCCGATTGTAATATGATACATTCAGGTGGGCCCTACGGTGAAAATATTTTCTGGCACCGGAAGGGGAAGACGTGGTCGCCGGAGAAAGTGGTGACGAGATGGTTGAGGAGAGGTTTAACTACGACCTGAAAACAAACACGTGCGCATCGGGCAAGATGTGCGGCCATTACACGCAGATCGTGTGGCGAGCCACGACAGCCGTTGGATGCGCACGTGTGAAGTGTAATAGAAGTCGTGGGTATCTCGTGGTGTGTTAATATGATCCACGTGGGAAATACGAAGGCGAAAGCCCTTTCGATCAAACACAGTAAATGAAAAGATGTTAAGAGATTGAAAACATTGGGTGGGATCATACCAGCACTAATGCACCGGATCCCATCAGAACTCCGCAGTTAAACGTGTTTGGGCGAGAGTAGTACTAGGATGGGCGACCTCCCGAAAATACTCGTGTTGCACTATTCTTTTTAAGATGTTAAAAAAAAAAGAGAGATTGAAAACATTATTTAGTGTCCGAAATTGTAGTCGTCGTCTATTGTCGTTGTTTTGCAAATTTCAATAAGAATTTCTTTCTTTTAGACCCCTTTATTATATAGTTTTTTGTCATTGTTTGACCCAAATAAATAAATGCCACGTAACTTTTTCCTAAATTATTTTTCCCGCGCCTCTAAAAACCCTCTTCATCTTCTCCAAAATGATTAAAAAAAAAACCCTAACATCTTCGTCCCTGAATTTGAAACTGACTGGTTTTCTCTAACATTCGATAATCCTTCTCTCTCAACGCGATTCGGAAGAGCCTTGCTCTTTGCTTGTTCACTTGATTTCTCCATCGGTTACTTTGAAGGAAGGAAATGTTTTATTCGCCGACTATTTTGGGTCGAAAGGGTCAATTTGGGACGGTGTGGACAGCCGCTCACTTGCAAGGTCGCCTCAAAAAGTCTCATTACTCCGCCACTAACATCCCCAAAACAGTTGGTTCGTCTTTCCTCTTCGATTTTGCTTTCTGATCAAAGCTCGATTTCCATCACTTTTCATTGTAATCCAATTCCAAAAATTAACAGTTTTTCCGCTCAGTTATGATTATTCTTGACAGGGGCATTCATAAAAAATGGTGCTTTGTAAAAGTTTCGACTTTTCGATAATCTTTTGGTTCATTGAACGCTCTTGCTCTCTCTCTCTCTCTCTCTCTCTCTCTCTGTGGTTGGGTTTGAAATGATTTATCATATGCAGGATTGTTGATTAATCAGTATGTAATTGTGTTTGCAGATCTTATAATGTTTCCAGATGTACCAATGGCAATGAGATTGTCAGGTCACCTTCTACTTGGGGTTGTGCGAATATATTCAAAGCAAGTCGATTATGTTTTCCGTGACTGTAATCTCTCTAGCACTTGGTTAGCCAAGGCTTTCCTTTCTACTCAAGTTGACTTGCCAGAGGATGCGAGGCAGGCGCCGGTTGAGTCTGTGACTTTGCCTCCATCACTAAACTTAGACGATTTCGACTTAGAGGATTACACACTCCATTGGTATCTATCTTTTTTCACTTTTTGTTGGAGTTTGATCTGTAATAAAGCTTGAGAGGTCTTTACATTTTATATTCTCTTCTTGTGAGTCCTAGCGGATTTGATAAGCATCTTCGGAGTAAGGAAGATATCACTCTCACAGGTACCTTTTGCCCTGTATTTTTTTTTGTTTTTGTTTTTGTTTTTGTTGTATATGATGATTTGAGGATGCTGATTTTGCAGATCAAATTCCTACTGGCACTGATCCTTATGTTGCTATAACATTCGATGAGGTGAGAATATTCCTGCTTGTCTTGATTCTGACTACCGGTTTTCATGTCTCCGAAAGAACTTGTTATTGAAGGAAAGTCTGTATGTCTTTCTTACAGGACATCTTTCCAGAATCTAGCCCGATGGATGTCGAGTGAGTCTCTTCATGACCTATTTCGTTCTCTTCCTTTATCTGTTCAAGAATATGCTTTTTTTAATGTTACCTCTTTTTATGATTTAAGCGGCCAATCTATGAGTGGCCATCCTGGAGATACTGATGTTGAAATGGCTTATGAGGCAGAACCAAACAATGAGCTTAGAGACTTCAATGTTACTGGAACCTATGACCTTCGTAACGACACAGAGGATCCTAGAAAAAGTAACTTGACAGAAGCGCTCAATCCCAGTCCCGAGAGAAGCAATGCCAATTCTCCTGGAAGTGTTCCCGAGATTGAGATAAGGCGTGACGCTGCACATGATTTAAGCCCTCCACCATTTGCTGCAGAACAACACAATGTCAGAGTTGAACGCACTGAATCTTTAGATGAAACTCTGAATGAGAAGGAATACACTATGCCTAATATCGATGAAGAAGTGTTAAATTCTAGAGGACATTCGACGTTTGAGCTTCGCTCAGGATCTCCAGGTTTTGCTGATTCTGAGGAAGAGCGTGAATTTTTTGGTGAGTTATAAATAACATAGTCTGGTAATTTTATGTTTAACCATTATATGTCCTATCTTATCATTTATTTAATATATTTTGTTAAGTGCATCCATCACCTCAACTGGATCTTCAGCCAACTCCTCCTCCTCTACCACCACAAGCAAGGCCAAGGAAGAGGAACAGGTAATAAAATTTTCCATTACTCATGTGACTTTTATTTATCACCTGCTGCATACCAATATAAGAATTTGCTCAGGAACACGAGTAAAAGGCTTGAGGATCGTATTGATACTCCTCTTAAGAGAAAGAAGACGCCTTCATCTAAAGTACGTGTCCGGAGAATGAATAACCGGTCAAAGAAGGATCAAATTGTCAATGAGCCCTTGTTTACTGGTAATTTTCCAGTGATTCTTTCATTTGTTTTTGTCGGTTTTACCTTCTTTTTCCCGTTTGTTTTTGAAGAACGTCGTTTACTAGCTGTCTATGTCTATCTGCATGCAGGCTATATTATTTGTACAAGTAAAGCTTTTCTCGAGGGAAACATCATTACTCGTAACAAGCACAGCATGAGGACACAGTTAAAAAAAAATAACAATAGTGACGTCGACAGCAGGGTTCGAACCTGCGCGGGCGAAGCCCAACAGATTTCAAGTCTGTCTCCTTAACCACTCGGACATATCGACTCCTTGTATTGTAGATTGGTTTGTTTGTTTGTTTTGGTCTAAAAAATAAAAATGTCAAAAGTATTTTACATTGCTTATTAGTGGAAAACAGTTGTTGTATTTGAAGACGATGAAAACTGAGAGATGATGCAAGCACTATTTATTACTGAGGATCCTTAATTTGGATTATTTTTATTTCATTTGGATTTATTTGGCAATTGGTTTGATTCGGTACAAGTCATTTTCTTCCATACCAATTAGAGGAAAAATAAAATAAAAAAAAGCAGGACCATACAATTTATCGAAGACAACGTGGACGTGGTTTAGCTTGAGGCTCTAAATCAAGTGATAGCAAAACAATTATAAAAAATGGATGGTCTAGGATCGAAGCGAACCCACTCCACACATATTTTACATTTTTTACACACACACCAACCTCTCTGTCCCGCCATGTGGATTTTCCCACTTTCTCTCTCTACAAACACTGTCGCTATCTGAACTAAACCGATGAGCTCGTCGCCGTCAAGGTATCCAACGTCCGCCGAAGCGCCACCGTCATCATCTACATCGACGGTCGCGGTTGTTGCGGAAGGTTAGTCGAAGAAGGTGAGGAAACCTTATACCATCACCAAGTCCAGGGAGAGCTGGACAGAGGAAGAGCACGATAAGTTTCTTGAAGCTCTTCAACTGTAAAATCTCTGCTTCTTTTGCTCTGTTTTAAAAAAAAAAGCTTTTCTGAGTATGCTTGCTTAGGTTTAGTTCTTAGCTATAAAAAAGATTGATTTTAATTGACCTTAGATATATATAGTCTGATGGTAAAATTTATTGTTTGAGTAAACAGAGTTACATCCCGATCTTGTGTTGCCTTAATATTCAGAGGAAGACGATAAATGAGATTTTCTTTGACCAGCTTTGTATTCTTGTGGTCTTTTTTAAAACCTGATTGTATTTGTGCTGATACTACATGTCTATCTTCTTTGTTCCTTAGGTTTGATCGTGACTGGAAGAAGATAGAAGATTTTGTGGGCTCAAAGACTGTGATTCAGGTTTGAGAGTAGCTACTCTGAGTTTTTACTTTTGCACGTTTTCAACTTACTGTGTCCTGTGCTGCCTTGTTGATTTACTACAGATAAGGAGCCATGCCCAAAAATACTTTTTAAAGGTTCAGAAGAATGGGACCTTAGCACATGTGCCACCCCCTCGGCCTAAGCGCAAAGCAGCTCATCCTTATCCTCAAAAGGCATCCAAGAACGGTTCGATGAATTTTTAGTTTGGTTAGAGAGATGAATATTCATTTCGATTACCTGAGTCTTTAACTCCATTTTTGTTTTTTGCAGCTCAAATGCCACTTCAAGTTTCCACTTCTTATACAACAACAGCAAATTGCGACATGCTGGGATATACTTCGTGGGATGATGCATCAATGCTGCTTATTTCACCACAGCAGGAACTTGCTACTCTTCGTGGAGCAGAAGAAGGCATGCTCTTTCGTCTGTGTTTTTTTTTTTTATTGTTTCTTCTCTTTTTATATATTCTTCTATTGGTATTTTGCTACTAGTAGAATAGGCTTCATCCAAGGACGTTTCATGTGCTTATTATGGCATTATAACGACACTGATTCAGCTGATATTGGATCGAACGGGATCTTAAATGTTAGTAGCCCTTCGACATCCGGTATGGGAAGCTCAAGCCGAACAATTGAGATTGTAAAACAGCCTCCGGTGCTTCACGGTAATTGGTTTGTCAACAATTGCATGTTTTGTTCATGATTTTCTGTGTACTGATAATTGGTTTGCAGGTGTTCCTGATTTTGCTGAAGTTTATAACTTCATCGGGAGTGTCTTTGATCCTGAAACGAGAGACCACGTGGAAAAGCTCAAGGAAATGGATCCTATAAATTTCGAAACTGTGAGCTTAGAAACTTTCAGATTAACTCATATGTACAAGCTTCTAGACTAATCGCAGTATTGTTTTACAGGTTCTGTTATTAATGAGAAACCTCACAGTTAACTTATCAAACCCTGATTTCGAAACCGCTGTAAGTGTTACATTTACGATAAAAAGGTTTGTGATGACAAACTTTGTCAGAGTCTGAACTATTTCACTCTCTAATTCTTACATTTAAACGAGGCTTTTGCCCTTGCGTGATCATAAGGTAATCTAACCTTAGCTAGTCCGACTGTAATGATGCTGCAGAGGAAAGTCCTATCATCATATGAGGTGAACACCGAGCTCCCAAGCGTGACCACTGGTTCTCTTGTCAACAACTCAACAAGCGACAAATCATCTTAACGAAGGTATCAGCCATCAGTAACCAAGTAAGTGTTTTTTTTCTTCATCTCCTCATACATTTGAAATACAAAACAAGAAAACACTATCCGAAATCACATGAGTCAATAGTTAGATCTAGATAGCTGCTTAGATGTCTCTAACTCTTAAGGTTTGCAGTTAGAGTTATATAGTCTGAGTCACACTCAAAATGACCGGGATATGATGATATTTAGCACTTACCAGCAAGCCTTGTTGCTAATTTTTTCTAAAGTCTTGCATAAGAGTTATATTGTGGTTCTCACCGTATTTGCAGGTCGGTTTTTCATGTTTAATAAAGTTTGAGTTATACGTCAGTGGGAATCACAATGTTGTCAATGAGAATGGGGATTCTGTATAGGGTGTTTAATACGGTTTGTTGTTTTGAGGAGAAGAAACATAAGTCAAGTTTTCAAGCTTTAGTGCAGATTTTGGCCACGACTACTAGTTCGGTGAATGCTTAGGTATATAAAGGGTTTTCCATTTTCAACTTATTTCTTGGTCTTCAAGCAGCGGTTGCAAGGCAGCCTCATCCTCATCCGCTGGTTAACTTTTTGTACAAATTTCTCTTTCTAATTTTTGTTTTTTGTTTGTGTATTTATATATGTTCATCTGTTGATTTTTGCCCTTCTATCGGATTATATTTTTGTTAAGCAGATGGTCCGAGGAGAAGTCCTAAGACTCTTATTGTTTTGAAGCTGCAAAGAAAAAGAAACAAATTCGTGAGAAAATAATTGTAAAACAAAGAGAAATATCAACTGGAATTTGTTGAATTAGGCAAACTAGTTGATTACAAGTATCCTTGAATCACACACACACCTCATGGTTATAGGACAGAGTATTTGCCGGGTTGTGGTCCTCTACCAAGTCACAAGGCCTGACTAGTAACGTCTTTAAGAACACGCTTGAGTTCAGCTTTCGCTGCCTTAACAGATTGCTCGGTAGGCCCTTCAATGAACAAGTAGAGCTTGCGTTCCCCAGCTCCCCGTGTACGTCCTGGCTTACAAAACTGACCTCTAGTGGTGATGGCGGCTCCAGTCCACTCTTATATTCGACACTGAGTTTCTTTGTGGGTCACCTCCCAACGAGCATTCTGTGGGTAATCATTGATTTCCACTTCTGCTTCATACTGTTCAGGCATTGCATCAGCTTGAATCTTTGCAAGTGTATGTTGTACACCATTTGGCAGCAATTGGTTAGCAATCACAGGCGCAGAAACTCTTCTTACGACATCATTCCCATCTTCTGAGTCAGACTTGTCTTCCTCAAACCCATACTCCTTCGCTTGTGCTTTCTTAACTTCTTCGTCCTCTTCGTTGAATTTAAAGCCACTACCACCATAGCCACTTCCATGAGCTTGCTCAATACCCTGTTCCACTTTTGCCATGAAGCCATCAGCAATGGCTTTCAGATAATCAGGAACTGGCTGCTCAGAAAGTTCCAGGGCCTTGACTAAATCTGGGGCATATTTTGCATCATCCTCGGAGATAAATGTCACAGCACAGCCTTTCCGCCCTGCCAACGCGATGCACACTCTTAATAGTGGTTCGGCGCATCAAAGTTTACAACCAACTCAAGCTCTTTCACATCTAGACCCCTAGCTGCAATACTTGTGGCAATCAACAAATTGCACACATTGCTCTTAAACTCAGATATAGCTGATTCTCGATAAGTCTGATCCTTACCCCCGTGAAGAGATTGACAACGGTAACCACATTTATTCTTCAAATCACTATACAAAGTATCACATTTTTCATGCGTTCGAACAAAGACCAAAATTTTTCCTTCCTCATACCACTCCTCAATAAGGTCCACAAGTCTAGAGTTCCTCTCACTCTCCGGTCTGATTTCAACAAACTGAGTTCTATCTTTATTCACAACACTTCTTCCACCGGCCTGTATTTTTACAGGCCTGTTCAAGACTTTACGTGCCAAGGTTTCAATTTGGCGTGGAAAAGTGGCAGAAAAGAGCACAGTTTGACGATCAGGTCGTATGTTTTGAATAATACGAGTAATTTGAGGCTCAAAACCCATGTCAAACATACGATCAGCTTCATCCATTACCAGAAATGTGACCCTTCGAAGATTGGTGATTTTCCCACTGTTTGTGCAAAGAATATCAATCATTCTCCCAGGAGTGCACACGATAATATCAGTACCTCGCTTAAGCTCACTTATTTGCTGGGCGATTCCTGATCCTCCATACACAGGCAAACACCTTATACTCAATACCTTAGCAAACTTTTTGATATCGCTATGAATCTGCCGAACAAGCTCTCTAGTAGGTGCCATTACAAGCCCAACCGGACCATCACCAGCTTCAGCAGGAGGCTGAGCTTTGAAATGCCTCAACATTGGCAACACAAAACCAAGGGTTTTACCTGACCCGGTTTTGGCAACTCCAATGCAGTCTCGACCACTCGAGATGACAGGGAGTGCTTGTGCTTGGACAGGCATTGGCTTTTCATAGTTAAGCTTCTTCATTGTATCCAAAATTATGTTGGTTAGCCCAGTCTGGTGCCAAGATTTTACGGGTCTTGGTACATCCTTTCCATGAACTTTCAGCTCCAATTCCTTTCGGTAAGCGTTAACTTCTTCTTCTGTCATCTTTGAGATATCGTTCACTTGGATATAGAAGTTCTTCCTGAAAGGTTCATACTCTATTTTTGAATGGTCAACAACAGACAATTTCTCTCCTTTTGTCTTCTTTACTCTCTTCATGAATTCATCGTCACTCTTTGGTTCTGTATAATCGGAATCAGAATCTTCACCTTGAATTATCTTACCAAGGGCTTTATTAATGCCTTTGTTTGGCTGGTCACCACTTTCCTTCACATTCTTCTTAGAGTCCAAAATACCATCGTTCACTGTTAGAAGAGGAGCAGTATTGCTAATAAGCTTCTCAACCTCAGGTAATACCATAGTATTCATAAACACATCTAAAGGATCGATTACCTCTTCATCTTCATCTTCACCTCCATCAACATCCATATCTGTTTCTGATTTCTGCAGCGGAGGGCCTTGTTCAGATTCTCCTTCAAGAGTCCAAGCCTCACTTTCACTTTCAGCTTCCTCCTTTTTTCTCTTCAACTCTTGCCACTCCTGGAGTCTTCTCCTCCGTTTTTCCACCTCCTCATCCAAAATCTTCATTGAATCTTCAGAATCAATACGCTTAACTCTCTCAGCCGTCTCTTGCGCCTGTCCTTCTCCGAACCTTTCCCCTTCTTCCGCTCCTTACTGCGATCACGGCCACGATCTCGGCGATTCTTCGCCTCCACGTCCAAATCTTCCTTCCTGGACTTAGATTTCTCTTTCTCCATCACGCAGATTCAATGAAAATTTTGCTAAAATTTAAGAGATTTTTCTATGTGTTTGTTTCTGCGTTTATTTGATGAGAGATGCATATATATAGAGTAGAGAATATGCTTTGGAGTTGGGCTTGAAAGAAAAAGTACACTCGTTGGTCTAATTGGGCTTTGCAAGGCCCACTACTCGTGATTTCGCCACTAACCCTAGACGAAACCCTAGCATATATTTATAGTTAAGCTGCAGCTGCGAAAACCCTAGAAGTCTCAAAGAATCGAGAGACAGTGAGAGTAGAAGAGAAAACCAATCGAGTGAAATGGCTGCCGCCGCTGCACGTCCTCTCGTCACCGTTCAGGGTTTGGACGGTGACATGACCACCGATCAATCCTCCACCGTCGTATTGCCCGACGTCATGACGGCTCCTGTTCGTCCAGACATCGTCAGCTTCGTTCACGCCCAAATTTCCAACAACAGCCGCCAGCCTTACGCCGTCTCAAAGAAGGCCGGTCATCAGACCTCCGCAGAGTCCTGGGGAACCGGACGTGCTGTCTCGCGTATCCCTCGTGTTCCCGGAGGCGGTACTCACCGTGCCGGTCAGGCAGCCTTCGGTAACATGTGTCGTGGTGGGCGGATGTTCGCCCCGACTAAGATCTGGCGCCGCTGGCACCGTCGTGTCAACGTCAACATGAAGCGTCACGCAATCGTCTCAGCCATCGCCGCAACTGCAGTTCCCTCGCTTGTGATGGCTCGCGGTCACAAGATCGAAAATATCCCGGAGATGCCTCTTGTTGTCAGTGACTCCGCCGAGGCTGTTGAGAAGACCTCAGCCGCGATCAAGGTTCTGAAACAAATCGGCGCTTATGACGATGCCGAGAAGGCGAAGGATAGCATTGGGATCCGTCCTGGAAAAGGTAAAGCGAGGAATCGCCGTTACATTTCAAGGAAAGGTCCTCTTGTTGTTTACGGAACCGAAGGAGCTAAGATAGTGAAGGCCTTTAGGAATCTTCCTGGTGTTGAGCTTTGCCATGTGGAGAGGCTTAACTTGTTGAAGCTTGCTCCTGGTGGTCACCTTGGCCGGTTCGTGATCTGGACCAAATCTGCTTTCGAGAAGCTCGAGTCTATCTATGGCTCATTCGAGAAGCCATCTGAGAAGAAGAAGGGATATGTGCTTCCTCGTGCGAAAATGGTGAATGCTGATCTTGCTAGGATTA
Source organism: Eutrema japonicum (assembly GCA_030161315.1). Taxonomy (NCBI): domain Eukaryota; kingdom Viridiplantae; phylum Streptophyta; class Magnoliopsida; order Brassicales; family Brassicaceae; genus Eutrema; species Eutrema japonicum. Next base: position 43,817,327 of record BSQW01000002.1, on the reverse strand, counting down.
TTAACTCTGATGAGGTTCAGAGCGTGGTGAAGCCGATTAAGAAGGATGCGAAGAGGGCTGTTCTGAAGAAGAACCCATTGAAGAACCTCAACGTGATGCTGAAGTTGAATCCGTATGCTAAGACCGCGAAGAGGATGTCGTTGTTGGCGGAAGCACAGAGGGTTAAGGCCAAGAAGGAGAAGCTCACCAAGAAGAGGAAAACAGTCACCAAGGTAATTTCCATTTTCTCCTTTATCAGTCATTTCTTGAGTGATCTCATTTCAATATCGTGGACTGAGTTTGTTTATGGTAGTGTAAGTGAAGTCAATTTGTAGTCTTTCTTTACTAGACCCGCCTTTTGTTCTTGAATGTGGTTTAGTAGTGTTTGTAAATTGGTTGTGTAGGATTTTTTGTCTGTTATTTATACCTGTACAGTGTTTGTCTTAACCCAGAAGTATGGCTTGTCTTTGATACATATACTAGAAATGACAAGTTTTGTCTTTCTTTTCAACCTTGTATAGCTCAATCTTTCTTGTTCAAAGTACTTTATAGGGTTTTTTCTTTGGTTAGAACTTGAACCCTTTAGTAAAACTGAAAGTTTTCGTTTAGTTAACTCAGTGTTTCAATCTCTTAATCTGACAGGAGGAGGCGTTGGCAATCAAAGCAGCAGGGAAGTCGTGGTACCAGACTATGATATCCGACAGTGATTACACCGAGTTTGATAACTTCACCAAATGGCTCGGTGCTAGCCAGTAATAATCTCATGTGCTTGAAACACTTTTCATGTTTAGGGAAAGATTTTGGTTCTATATCTGTTTTGTCTTTTGGAGTCGGAATATTTAAGTCTATGAACAAGTTTCACTTTTTCGTTTCTCCATTTGGTACCTTGCTTTTGATTTTATATATGTTTTGTTACTTTGACAATGCTTGTTATATGAACCAAATTTCAGTTTAAATCTTGTTATTTTTTTAAAAAATTTGAAAAATCAAAATGTTGAAGCCAAAAAAACTAATAACCATTTCATTTGACAAAACTTTGTTTGATTTACGTATAAAGATTTAGTTTTTGCGATCAATTGCGAAGAACAAGTCATATCAAGACGGTGGCACGTCTTTACTCTATTCTAGTGTTTTCTTTCAAACGCAAAAAAAGACGTGGCATGAATCTGCTGGACGGGTTTGTATTATTGACTGGCCCCCATGGTTTCTGGAAGGCGCGCCAAGAAAGAATCCCGGCTTCTCGAGAAGCTTCATCAGCCATTTCTATAAACTGAATTGCAAACTAAAGTAACGATAACTGCTAACACTTTCTTCAGGTTTTCTCTCGATCGATCACTGTGTTTTCGTAGCAGAGCCTGTTGTTGTAATCTTGTTGATCAACAGGTTCTCCGGTTTTGAACTACTCTGTGCAGTGGGTTATTATTTATTATAAGTCTTTCCTGATTTGCAGAGAGAAGCGAAATTGAAAAAATGGTGAAGAGTTACCCAGAAGTGAAGGAAGATTACAAGAAAGCTGTTCAGAGATGTAAGAGGAAGCTCCGTGGTCTCATCGCTGAGAAGCACTGTGCTCCCATCGTCCTCCGTCTTGCGTAAAGATCAATGGCTTCTATTGTTTTTGCTTATGAGTGATGATGCGTCTGTGAGTTGTTCGATGGAGAGTTTTTTTATTTTATTTGCAGATGGCACTCGGCTGGAACATTTGACGTGAAGACGAAGAAGGGAGGACCGTTTGGGACGATAAGGCATCCACATGAGCTAGCCCATGATGCTAACAATGGCCTTGATATTGCTGTCAGGCTTCTCGACCCCATCAAAGATCTGTTCCCCATCTTGTCCTACGCTGATTTCTATCACGTTATATTTCATTTCAACAATGTGTTGAGTTGTTTTTTTTAGCTAGAAAAGGGATGCATCAAACTGTAGTAATAAGGAGCTTGAGGTAGAACCATAGAATCAAGAGGTTATTGGATGCATCAATGCTCGTGGTGCGATGGGAAACATTTGGAAGCTATTTTGTTGGTTGAAATCGTCAAGTCTTCTCTGTCTGCCATTGATTCACCCATGATAAATTGAGACTGTATCTTTTAGATGACTTTAAGGGTTTGATTCACAAGTGTATCTTGGATTGTAGCTAGCTGGAGTTGTTGCTGTTGAGATTACTGGAGGACCCGAGATTCCATTCCATCCTGGTAGACTGGTGAGTCAAATATTCAACTTCTCCTGCTACCAATTATTTGCTTCAGTGCGCAGTTTCTTTGTGTTAAAAACTCAACTCACTGATCATGGTCTGTCAAAGACACCACCAAAGTGAAAATCTCTCTCTCTTTTTAAGTTCTTTTAAGCTTTGTTCATGTGATTAACTGATACAAACTTCTTCTTTCAGGACAAAGTTGAGCCACCTCCTGAAGGTCGTCTACCTCAGGCTACCAAAGGTAAAGCAGTTGTAACGAAAATGCATATAGTCTGAATCAGATCATAGATACATGTTCACCATCTCTTTTTTACGATAAATTCAGGAGTGGATCATCTGAGAGATGTATTTGGTCGGATGGGACTGAATGACAAAGATATTGTGGCATTTTCTGGTGGACACACTTTGGTATGTCTGCTGCAGCCAGGAAAAAAGAAGAAGACCTATGTTCATTTCTCAGTTTTGGCTCTTACCATTGTTTTACTTTCAGGGTCGGTGCCACAAGGAACGGTCGGGATTCGAGGGGCCATGGACACAAAACCCTCTCATTTTCGACAACTCATATTTCAAGTAAGACGAGTCTTTCCTCCTTCTTCTTTAGGTTTCGACATTCTTTGATTGGACCGAGGCTGAATCAGAAGCTAGCTCTTGATGGTTGTTAAACAGAGAGATACTAAGCGGAGAGAAAGAAGGACTTCTTCAGCTGCCAACCGACAAGGCTCTTGTCCAGGATCCTCTCTTTCGTCCTCTGGTTGAGAGATACGCTGCAGTAAGTTATACAACTCATCATCATCATCTCATAATTCTCATCATCATATCAATTGGATTTGTTACTGATTCTACTTATACTCTCAGGATGAGGATGCCTTTTTCGAAGACTATACTGAAGCTCATCTGAAGTTGTCAGAACTCGGGTAAGTAACACATATAGAACAATTGTTTCTCTACATTTCTGAAACTTTTTTTTCTAACTGTCCTAATGTAATGTTGTGATCTTTGATTGCTCCTCAGAAAATTCAGAAACTGTTTAACTTACAAACACCTGCGTTTGTCTAAATCCGTCCGACCACAATTGGCTATAATTTTTGTTTGGAACGTTCATGTGCTTGGCAGGTTTGCTGACATTGACAAGGAGTAATCTGGAATCTGGTTCCGTGATTCTTGTTCTCTCACATTGCCATTGTAATCTCACAACAGTAAAAATGAATTAAAAAGACTCTTGTATTTGCACGTATGCCTTGGGATGTTTGTAATTTCTTGATGAAATAAAGATAACTCAGTTGATGAAAAAAGTCTTAAGTAAAGCTATTAATTTTTTTTATCATGTAATTCATATTTGATTGAATTAAGCTAATAAGAAAAATGCATTCTTAAAAACAGAACAAGTTTTTTTTGTTTTGGGGTATGAAAAAGTTTGTATTTTGTTTTCAAAGCACAAGGGCATACAAAGCTTGTTTCTTGCCAAACACACAAACTAATTGTTCAGAACAAAGAAAAGAAATCGGAAAGCATGTGGTCATAACAAAATTGCGATGGGATCCAAATCGCTCATGGTATGTGGTCTCAGTGCTTTTGACAAAGCAACTTTCAGTGAATAGATGGACATAGTAAAGTTTGAGAAAACAACAATTATATTATTTATTTTAAGCATATTGTTCTGTGACCAAAGGAAATAGATATCCCTGAATCGACGACGACAAGGTTAATTATATAAATAAGATAGATAGATCTACGACCGACCGAGATAATGTTGATAATGTTGATAGAGTAACTAGTCGAGGTTGAAAGTGAGGTCGTGCTCTTTCCATTGGCCACTGATCTTAAGATACCTCTCATACAACTTTTCTTCCTTATTGGGCTTCACGCTCAATGCTGTTGTACTCGTTGTTCTATAGCGTTTTTGTCCTCTCTGAATCTAATATAACAAACGATATACAAACTTTTTGGTACGTTCACGTGCTTTGCAAGGAGTAATCTGGAATCTGGTGGTGTCGTGTCCTATTCCCGAGATTCTTGTTCCTCACATTGTCATTGTAATCTCACATAAAATGTAAAAATGAATAAACAGACTCTTGTATTTGCACGTATGTCTTGAGGCTACTGTCTGTAATTGAGGAAATAAAGATAATTCTGTTGTTGGTAAAAAAAGTCTTAAAAATATCTTCTAAATAGTTTTTTTTTTAGTTTGAAAAAGAATGTGGAGATAATAATAATAATTTGGAACCAGAGGTCGCCCTAATTTTTATTTTCTCTCCAACTTTCTTCTAAGCCGTCGCTCGAGTCTTCTTCCTATTCATTGTCGCAGTCTCTCTGGAGGCCGGTGCTCTTCACCGCCGCTGAGGGAGGCTCCCCCCTTTTTCCTTCATTTGGTTTGCGGCTCACCTTCCCCCTGATTTTCTCGTTTTTTTAGTGGTGGGGGTTCTTCTTCAGTTTTTGGATCTCTTCTAAGGTTCCGACGGGGTGTACTCCAGTGTGTGTGGCGACGCAGTGGGTCGATCTGGTGGTGGTGTGTGGCGAAACGGCTCTACCTCGGGTTAGGCTCCAGTGCAGATGATGAAGCGGATCTCGTATGGATCTCGACAGTGGGCGATTCCAGGGTCCTCGTGGACGGGTCTCCGGCGTCAATGAAGAGGCTCCGTGGTTTCCCCTTCCTCTCTTGTGCCCGGAGTTGTGGCTCCTCCGCCGCTTCTCTAGTTTTGGTCCCGTCGGCGGTGAGTGGAGGTCGGATTTGGCTCATTTGGCTCCACTTGTCTTTTTTTTTCCGGCAGTGTTCGACGGTTCTAGGAGTGGGTCAAAGTTGCGGATAGGGAGTGCTCCGTTAACGGCTCTGGTGGTGACTTAGTGACGATTAGAGGCGGCGGATCTGTTTTAGCAACTATTTTCATTTCCGTGGGAGATGATTCCTGTAGCTTTCGCAAGCTCGGGAATGGCGGCCGGAGGCGGTTTCTCTGGCTGCCCGAAGAGGCTCCCGTGCCGCCGGTTGTGGAGTGGTTCGTTGAATCAGTTACGTTTTTGTGTTTGTCCTCGGAGAAGCTGTAGGCGTTCCTTTTAGCGGGGTTTGAGGGCTGGCCTCGGATGGGAACTGCTCGTGGCAACGACGATGAGGACTCGAATTCTTTGGAATTGCAAATGCAAATGTCTGAGCTTCGTGTTCGGAATCGGTGTATCTTCGTTGAGGATCCTTTTGGTGTCCTGTGACGTGCTTTTCTTGCTCGTTTCGTTGTCCATTTCTTTGTTTTCGATTGTTCTTTGCTTTTGTTTGTAGTTTTCGGTCTTTCTGCTTTCTAAGTTATCTCTGTAACTTCTGTCACAAATCTTAAAAATTGGTATAAAATTTAATATTTAAACAAAAATAAAAAATAAAAAATAATTTGGAACCAATGCTTGAATCCTAATAATGCGACGTAGCTAAACTCCTTTCCACCCAAATAATCCATTTCAATTTCATCACTCTCTCTCTCTCCAATGGACCTACGATGAACATTCTCTCACCTCCGTCTTCCTCGTCGTCGTTTCCGCCATACCCAAACTCCGGTACGCCGGCGTCTTTCACTCTCTCTCACAACACCATATCCCTCTGCTCCATCAACCCACCAATAACCGCCGCTAATCCACCCTCGCGCCGCCCGTTTTTCGTACGGTCCTCCTCCGGCACTGCTAACAGCTCCGCCGGAGATCTCTCGTCGTTCTTGGGCTCTTCTTCTTCGGAGCCGTATTCTACACACAACGACCAAGAGCTTTTGTCTCTCCTCCGCAGTAGAAGAACCGATGAGGCTTGGGCTAAGTATGTTCAATCCACTCATCTCCCTGGACCCACTTGCCTTAGCCGTTTAGTTTCCCAATTATCTTATCAATCCAAGCCCGATAGCCTCACGCGCGCACAGTCTATCCTCACGCGCCTCCGCAATGAGCGCCAGCTCCATCGCCTTGACGCCAATTCCCTCGGCCTCCTCGCCATGGCTGCCGCTAAGTCTGGCCAGACTCTTTACGCCGTCTCCGTCATCAAGTCCATGCTCCGCTCTGGATACTTACCACACGTCAAAGCGTGGTCAGCTGCAGTAGCTAACCTCTCGTCTGCCGGAGACGACGGACCGGAAGAATCTATCAAGCTCTTTACAGCTATTATACGACGATTGCGACGCTTCGCCGACCAATCTATGGTCGCTCAATCTAGGCCCGACACGGCGGCATTCAACGCTGTGCTCAACGCTTGTGCAAACCTTGGTGATACTGAGAAATACTCGAAACTGTTCGACGAAATGTCTGAGTGGGATTGTGAACCTGATGTATTGACTTACAATGTCATGATCAAGCTGTGTGCAAGAGTTGATCGGAAGGAACTGATTGTGTTTGTCTTGGAAAGGATACTTGAGAAGGGAATTAAGGTTTGCATGACTACGATGCATTCCCTCGTTGCAGCTTATGTTGGTTTTGGTGATTTGAGAACTGCAGAGAGAATTGTTCAAGCGATGAGGGAGAAAAGGAGAGATCTTTGCAAGGTTCTACGAGAATGCAATGGCGAGGATTTAAAGGAGAAAGAAGAGGAAGAAGCAGAAGATGATGAAGATGCGTTTGAGGACGATGAGGACTCGGGTTATTCGCCTCGGGATGAGGTAAGCGAAGAGGTGTTTCAGGATGTGTTCAAGAAATTGCTGCCTAACTCCGTTGACCCGAGTGATAAGCCACCATTGTTACCTAGAGTTTTTGCACCAGATTCAAGGATCTACACTACGCTAATGAAAGGTTATATGAAGAATGGGCGAGTGGCAGACACAGCTAGAATGCTGGAGGCAATGAGGCGTCAAGATGATAGTAATAGCCACCCAGATGAAGTTACCTACACCACGGTTGTGTCAGCTTTTGTAAAAGCCGGGTTGATGGATAGAGCGCGACAAGTGTTAGGTGAGATGGCTCGGATGGGTGTACCTGCAAATAGGATCACTTATAATGTCCTGCTCAAAGGATATTGTAAGCAGTTGCAGATAGATAAGGCGGAGGATTTGCTAAGAGAGATGGCTGAAGATGCAGGGATCGAGCCAGATGTGGTTTCCTATAACATCATTATAGACGGATGCATTCTTATAGATGATAGCGCAGGAGCTTTATCGTTCTTCAATGAAATGAGAACAAGAGGGATTGCACCAACTAAGATTAGTTACACTACTTTGATGAAGGCTTTTGCAATGTCAGGGCAACCCAAGTTGGCGAATAGGGTGTTTGATGAGATGATGAGGGATCCAAGGGTCAAAGTGGATTTGATCGCGTGGAACATGTTGGTTGAAGGGTATTGCAGGCTAGGTTTGATTGAAGATGCAAAGAGAGTAGTTTCAAGTATGAAAGAAAACGGGTTTTACCCAAATGTGGCAACCTATGGGAGTCTAGCCAACGGGGTTTCTCTGGCAAGGAAACCTGGTGAGGCGCTCTTGCTTTGGAAGGAAATAAAGGAAAGGTGTGAAGTGAAAAAGAGAGAAGAATCTGTTGGAGATTCTTCAGATCCTTCTCCTCCGATGCTGAAACCGGATGAAGGGTTGTTAGATATGCTAGCGGATATATGTGTGAGGGCTGCGTTTTTCAAGAAGGCATTGGAGATAATCGCGTGCATGGAGGAGAATGGGATACCTCCAAATAAAACTAAGTACAAGAAGATCTATGTGGAGATGCACTCGAGGATGTTCACTAGCAAACATGCTTCACAAGCCAGAATAGAGAGGCGGGTAGAACGAAAGAGAGCGGCTGAAGCTTTCAAGTTTTGGCTTGGTTTGCCTAATTCTTACTATGGAAGTGAGTGGAAGTTAGGTCCAAGAGAAGACTAGATCATCCTATTGATCAGGCTACTCTCATACACCAATGTATACTAGGTTGTATCGTAGATGTTAGATGTCGTCTATACTTCGAAAGTCAGTAGGTGTGAATGAACAATGACCTACACATTCAACCCAAGTCCATGTGATATTAATACTAAGGGGTTTCTGGCAGTGTAATATACAATTGACTGATTTGATGATCAGGTTCATACTTAAATATGAGCAATACAATAGCAAAAACATACTAGATTTACTTTAAACGTTTCTGCTCTAAGGAAGTTGTTTTACCCAGAATGCTAATCATCTTGACCTGGATGACTGACTCCGGGAATAAGATGAGGAGAGGACCTGTATATGAAATTAGGACTGTGTGAGAAATTTAAATTCAAATCAACCATTCTTGTTACTGAGTTAGGTGGAGGAATATACCTGGTAAGTCTTTGGTCCCTTCTTGAGCAAATATCCGGCAATATTCAGGTTCTCTAGGAAAGTATCGATGTCTGGAACTCGTAGGCCGATCCTATCAGCTAAACTATACATCTCCTGCAGTAAATAATTTTGTTGTGAGTAAGAAATTGGTCATAGTAAAATGTCAGACGCGCCACTAGCAAATTGTGGAGCAGAAAAGTTGTTCATACAGAAATAGAGAAACAATCTTTCTGCTGCAACCCTGATTGCTTATCAAGAGCACTTAAGAAACGTTTGCCCTCCTTTTGTTGACTCATTCCTCCACTCCGACCAAAATCCACAACCCCGTGTTCATCTACGAACTTATCATACAAAGATTCTTTCATTATTTCAACCACATCCTGTAAAAGCAAATCCAAGGACAGAAGTCAAGACATCTTAAGCCAGTAGCAAAATATTCATTGTCCAATCCAGTATAACAACGATGCAGCTTTGAATTGAAATTTTCATGCTAGCTACTTACCCTGTCCAACAAAAAAGATCAGAGGAAATGATACTTTTATGCATGTATGGTATGGATGCTAACAAATGCATGTATGCTCAGACACAGGGTACAAGGCATTCTATGTTCTGGCTTACCATTGCGTCCTGGACTGTTATATCTTCCCTTAAGTCAACCCGAGCTCTAGCTTGCGCAAGCCTGACCAAACTTTCCAGTTGTCTTGCTGTTATTGGTGTGCAATCAGCGGATGTGTTATGGTCTCTCAGCTTCAAGTAAAACTTCTGTATGATCTCTCCAGCTGCCTTTGACATCCTGAATAGATCAAGAGATGTTAAGGCCTAATTTTGGTTTGCGAGCATCTAGTAATTGCATCTGGGAGACAGATCAAATTACTTAGGGTTGACAAAAGTCCTTGCATAAGCAATGTATTTCCTAAGCAATTGACCAGGAATGGGAGTAAAGTCATCATCTTTAGAGTCAACCCGCAGTCTTGAAAGTAGAGAACCCTCTTTCGCATGCATATTTGCATATCCTGATGCTGCATTTGCTATCAAACGAGAAGTCAAGATTTTTTCTTTAATAGGGTCACGTTTATACTAGCTATACCTAAAAACAAAAACAAACTGGACCTGTCTTAAACTTCTTTAATGCAGGTGATGTTTCTCCACCTCCAGAATGAAGCTGCCAGGAAAAATTCAAGGTAAGATTCTATATTAATGGCTTTGAACTAACCAATGCATAGAGCCAATCAAGTCTATCAACCAAGCATTTATCTAAGGTTTAGAATGCGACAACATTCAAATATGTCTAATGCACTGTAGCTGTCACTGATTTTTGTCCACCAACGAGAGAGAAAAGTATGCTAATATCTCTTTGAGGCATGTTCCACAACAATAATTCCAGATGGAGAGACTCACCGACATAATATGCTCTGAGACTTGCTTGTCGAGTAGCTCATCAGGTTTGTCAAGTAATATGAAAACTAAATCAAACCGCGAGAGAAGGGGAGCACTCATTTTTAAGTTCTCGTTTACAGTTTTTGCTCGGCTGGAATGAGATCATGAAGACGATGGTAAGTATCACAAAAATATGCTATTTTGGTTTTCTTTTCTCACCCAGTCTCAAACCTTGAAAGATGCAGGGTTATTCTGCACTGAACAGTGTTGCAACTATGATTCAAACACTCCCACAATGATGAGATAGCACAGTAAGAAAATTACTTGTAGTGGCCACCAACAGGATTTGCTGCTGCTATAACAGAAGTCCGAGCTGATAGACTAGCTACAAGCCCAGCCTTTGCAACAGAGACACATTGTTGTTCCATTGCTTCTAGCAAAGCCTATGGCAATGTGATGCAAGTTAATGAGAAAATAATGTCAACATCAGAAGTAATGACATTACCAATAAGACAAACCTGATGCTCGGTGGTCATTTTATCAAATTCGTCAATACAGCACAACCCGCCATCTGCAAGTACCATGGCCCCTGCTCATAGGGTAGCGCTAGATTAACAAAGACGGAGATTTTTCTTCCTACCCACAAATCAGTTGAACATATTTCAAGTAAGAGTTTCTATGCATGAGCAACTTTTCACTAGTGTAAAGTTCTTCAACTGATCAAACAGTGTTGAAGCTACAAACCCTTGAATGTACTAACTTTATCTTGTAGAAATATTATAGATTGCTGCTAACTGAACCTCCATTCTAGCGAAACTATAGACAGCATAACATCCACAGATAATGACATCACTTGAAACCTACAAGGCATGCCTCATTCTCAAGCATCAATATAGGCAAATATTTTAGCACCTCTGACCCAACTAGACTGCCAGTTTAGGCTAAGTATTAAGTAAGACTATCTATCAACAGTGTGACTCTAACCCATATCTGAAACAGTAGAATCATATGCCATATACTGAAGTTTGTACTGCCTAAATAAAGCGGAGGGAAGGAGTTACCAGCCTCGAACGCATAGTCATTTGTCATGGAATCTTTCACTACAGCAACGGTGAGCCCTGCTTTAGTCGTCGCATTACCACATACATAGATGCCACGAGGGGAAATGGCCGATGCTGCTTGCAAGAGCTGACTTTTGCCCAATCCAGGGTCACCTATTGGCATCGAAATCATCAATCATTTTTTTTGCGTCAGTTTCAAACTAGTAACATATAACCTTCCCTCACTCCATGTACTCTCTAGACTGGGTTAATGCCATTAAATAAAGTTTGGTTGGAAAGCTTACCAACAATTATGACATGAATGTCTCCTCTGACTGGAACTTTGTTCCGATCCATGGAATGCTTTCTTACACCTCCAAAAAGGGATAGTGTTATCCCAGCTGTTGAAATGATAAGAAGAAAAAACAAATGACAGAAGTATCATGGTATGCAATGCTTCTAATAGTAATTATCAAGCCTTCACCAATGATTTCCCAGGGGAACTTGTTATAAACAGAAGTACTCGACCTTTGACAATTTCGTGTCCATATATAGATGGGCAGACTGAATGAAGTATGCGACGGAATGTATCAGAACCATATTCTTCTTTGAACTTCACAATAAATTCCAAATCTCTCTGTGAGAATGAATATAAGTCACCAACATCTGCAGACTGGACACCGCCACTGGAGTCTTCTGAGTTATTAAATGCAGACTGCTTCTTGGAATTTTTGACTGAAACTGCCTCTATAAACAAATAATAGAATCCTTGATTGTTGGACTTTGATTTCCCTGTAACATTAGCATTTTAAAAGTTTGTTAAGATTGAGTAGGGCTAAGCATAGTATATCAATCTCATTGAGGGTCTGGCGACATGACATTCAACACTAGTAATAAGGCTTTAGCTCCTTGACCCGTGGTGAAATGTCATTGTTAGTAAAACAAACAACTGATCTTGTGGTAAGGAAAATATGCATATAAGAAATGTGAAGAGCAGTTTCTATTTTACTTTCCTGCAATGACATGCCCAAATATGTCCCACGGCAGAATGCTTTCAAGACACAAATCTCTAGCTATTATACAGTTAACGGTAGGATACATTTGGGCATAGTAATGTTTAAAAACAATGGAAAGAACCATGAAAAGTTATAGAATCAATACCTCCTCCAATATCCATGTAATTATTAATTACTCCTATAATCCCTGTAACAGTCACCACATCACCAGGGATACATGTGTCCACAAGGTCTTCCATCAGCTCACATTCTACAGTTCGGGGTACCCGTCCTTCTTCATGGTCTTCAGGCTTTTGCAACTCCTGCACCCTAAAAACAGTTGGACAGCTAGTTAACTAACAAAAGCAAGATACATAACTAACAAAGATGAAGAACACAAAATCATGGGGCGCAAATAGGAGAACACCTGATTTTCTGAAAGTCAATTGTTTGAGCGGAGGATCGGATTGGAGTAAACATTCTGGACTTGCATCCATGTGAGTCACAATTTTGTGGAGGTGAAAACTTTCCATCAGTGAATTCCCGGGTTATGCTAGTTTTGCACTTTGCACAGTCAAAAGCCATCTGTGTAACAAGGGGCTTCACAGTACTAACTTTAACAACAGTCCCATGAACTGTTACAAGCTTTCCTGCAATTTCAAAGCACAAAATCGCAGGTCACTCATGATTTCTCACACTAAAGGCTTTTATTTTTATAATTTTATTCAGCTGAATGAGAGAGAGGTCTACCAATATATGCTGCTCTCAAGTTTTTCAGGGAGATTGAAGATTCAGGATAATTATGCAGACGAATATTGATCTTCGTAACATTATCAAAGTCATTAGTCTCCCATTGACCCAAAAGAACCTGTGAAAGATGGTATAAGTCTTCATCTCATGCCAACCAAGAAAACAAAACACAATGGAATTGAAAACCTTACCTTGTGAACTGCAGCATTCATACATGGGATAACTCCTTTGGGATTATCCTCCAGATTTATGAAAAAGTTGTCGATATCAGACAATTTCTTGAATTGTTGGAGATCAAGCGACAAAGAGAAGGAACCACCACCTTCTTCATTTACCTGTCTCAAGCCATGAAAGAAACTTATCAACTGTATATTTAGATACTATGAAGGAACTAATTGACGCATACATAGAGAAGTCACTTAATCTCATTCTCTGATTCTTCACAAAAGTAGAAGGGAAACGAAATCTAGATAAATTTGATGCAATTTTAATTTCCGTGAAGTAAGTGTAGAAGCAATAATCCAATTGTTTCCCGATGAGATACCTGGGAAACTAAGTCTCTACCAGACGGTGTGGAGAATATGCGGATGAGTTCCGCCGTGAGCAGCAACTTCTCCTCGTCGATGGCCGAGTTCTCGTTGTCTTTGAAATATACATCTAATATTTTCGCGATGTCGATAGAATCAATGCCGATTGATCCACGGCGTCTCGATGTCATGCTTGCACCGTCGCTGCTTCCGCCTCCGTACATACCCATCACCGCGTAAAACCACCGTAACCGCCGCTCGTCGGTCAGAGAAGAAAATCTCGCTTCGGAGCCAATGTTTTTTTGGCGGGAAATAAAAGTAATGGGCTTTTTCCTTATGGGTTTTATAAGTGGGCCAATTGATTGAACCCTAAACCCAACCGCCACGTGGACTCTGCCTCTGTTTATGTAAAAGTCCAAAAAAAAAAAAAACCAGAAACAAGCTCCCGCCGCCGAGAAATCGCCGTCTTCACGACCGCCACCGCAGGTTTGCTATGCGCGCACTCTCCCTCTCTCTCTTTTTTGAAGTAAACCGACTACAATCTTGTGAATAGGTTAAACCCTAGCTTGTGTGCCTAAACCCCCCTTGATTCTTTTGTTTATTTTGTAGTGAAGGATTCTTGTGACCTTGCGGATTAACACCCAAATGGAAGAACCGGAGACACTCGGCAAAAGGAAAGTAGCGGAAAACTCAAAGCTTTCTGATGAGACCCCTACGCAAGAACCGACGACGAAGCGTATAAGCAGTCAAAAACGGGCGTGTGTACATGAAGTCGCTGTTCCCAATGGTTATACAGCAACAAAAGATGAGCTGATTCACGGGACGCTTGATAATCCCGTGTTCAATGGAGACATGGCGAAAACGTACCCTTTTCAGCTTGACCCTTTTCAGAGTGTATCTGTTTCATGCTTAGAGAGAAAAGAATCGATTTTGGTTTCTGCCCACACTTCAGCAGGTAAAACAGCCGTTGCAGAGTATGCCATTGCAATGGCTTTTAGAGATAAGCAGAGGGTTATATATACTTCCCCCTTGAAAGCCTTGAGTAATCAGAAGTACAGAGAGTTGCAGCATGAGTTTCAGGATGTTGGTTTGATGACTGGTGATGTCACCATCTCACCTAATGCAAGTTGTTTGGTGATGACAACAGAAATCCTCAGAGCGATGCTTTATAGAGGGTCTGAAGTTTTGAAGGAGGTTGCTTGGGTTGTTTTTGATGAAATTCATTACATGAAGGATAGGGAGAGAGGGGTTGTTTGGGAAGAGAGTATCATTTTCTTGCCACCTGCTATTAAGATGGTTTTCCTTTCTGCAACAATGTCGAATGCTACTGAATTTGCGGAATGGATTTGTTATCTGCATAAGCAGCCATGTCATGTTGTGTACACAGATTTCAGGCCAACGCCTTTGCAGCATTATGCTTTTCCTATGGGTGGGAGTGGACTGTACCTTGTCGTTGATGAGAATGAGCAGTTTCGAGAGGATAATTTCATTAAAATGCTTGATACTTTCCCAAAACCGAAATCTGTTGATGGAAAAAGGAGTGCAAATGGCAAATCAGGTGGTAGGGCTGCTAAAGGTGGTGGTGGCTCTGGTGATTCTGATGTTTACAAAATTGTAAAGGTATGCTCTTATATATCGTTTTTTGCTGTCCTATCTTGCTCCCTGTGGTGCCGTGTTCTCCTATTATATTCACATTTTCTTGTTGTAATCTAGGCATTTCATGATTGTGGTTTTAAGAAATTTTCTAGCATCAAACCCTCTATAATATCTAGCTCAGACGTTTCCAAATTCTGTTTAGGCACACATTGTGTTCTGTTCATGAAGTTTTAATCTGTTACTCTGAGATGGTACCCTGGGTTTGAAATAGCGATCGCTTTGGTCGCTATAGCGCTCAAAGCGACGAAGCGAAGGGGTCATCGCCTTAATAGGTAGGGGCGAGGCATTACCCATGAAGCGATCGCTTTTGTCGATTTTCTGTGCTATAGGGGTGAAGCGACGAAGCGATCGCTTTATGTATTTCTCGTGATTTCTAGTTGCTAACCATAGAAACAGGTTAACCAAATGTCGTCAAATCTCGGAAGGTTTCGACGATAATCGTCGAGTTCTCAGCCAATGAGAAATTCCCGGAGATATTGACAGTAATCGAACATCCTGGAAATTGGCAAAACAATCTGACGCCGGGCAAGACTGGAGATTACCCTTCCCGGAGATGTAACGGTCACGTGTGAGATTCAAATCGGCGACGAGCTTACACGTGGAATCCAACGAGCCAACGCCGCCTAGGTCATCAACACAGAAAACCGACGATTCGTCATCATCCGGGAAAGGCCCCGGCGCCGGAGAAGGTGTCGGCGGATTGTAGTCTACGTTCTAGTTGCTAACCATAGAACGTATCTCGTGATTTGGCTTTATGTATTTCTCGTAAAAAAAAAAAAAAAAAAAAAACATAAAGCGATCCATAGCGATCGCTATAGCGCTAAGCGCTAAGCGAGCCCCTTGTAGCTTTAGGGCGCTTTACGCTATTTAAAACCCAGATGGTACCAAGAGTGTAGATTCCGGGCCCAAGTTAGATATTGTTCTATCAAAGAATTGCAATCTATGTGCTTCAAATTAATGTGCTGTGATAGACTTGTAATTATCGAAACAGTGGAATACACATCCTGTAGGTTTGTTAGATAACCCTTATCTATCTTTGCAGATGATCATGGAAAGAAAATTTCAACCAGTCATCATCTTCAGCTTCAGTAGAAGAGAGTGTGAACAGCATGCATTGTCAATGTCAAAACTCGATTTTAATACAGCTGAAGAGAAGGAGGTTGTGGAGCAAGTGTTCAATAATGCTATGCAGTGCTTGAATGAGGAGGATAGATCTTTATCTGCCATTGAACTGATGTTGCCACTGCTCCAACGTGGTATTGCTGTCCACCATTCTGGTCTTCTTCCTGTCCTCAAGGAATTAGTGGAGCTTCTTTTCCAGGAAGGACTTGTTAAAGCGCTTTTTGCCACAGAAACTGTAAGATATTCTAGAATTAGCTTGTCTTTTCAATTGTGTAACTTATGTTAAACTCTCTGTTGTGCTAATTTATGATTCTTTCGTAAACGCCACTTTTGTATCAGTTTGCTATGGGTTTGAATATGCCTGCAAAAACTGTAGTGTTTACTGCTGTTAAGAAGTGGGATGGTGACAGCCATCGATACATTGGATCTGGTGAATATATCCAGGTGGGTCGGAGTTTGTTGATGCTAGTGGTGAATGTGACGAAGTGGCACAAAATGATATTGTAGTAATTGTCTGCTTACATTGAATGCTTGCAGATGAGCGGCAGGGCTGGACGTCGTGGAAAGGATGAACGTGGCATCTGCATTATTATGATTGATGAACAGGTAGTTATATCAGTAATTTTGGTGGAAGTTAATTACATCGATTACCGGCGCAGCCAGTTATTCCCATTTGTAATTTATTGTTTATCATCAGTCAACCTGTTATTTTTAAAACGACTTCTTCCATCTTTCAGGAATATATCAATTTATCTCTGCCTTTTATAATTATATATGATATAGGAATATACCACCCCATACTATATGCACCAAAGAATTGTAGCCTCTATGCTGTCTTCGAAGAGGATAGATTCTAGATAAATCTCTTTTGTGTTTTGCCAATATCTTAGATTTGTTTATGGTGTTATTCAACAGATGGAAATGAATATGCTCAGGAACATGATGTTGGGCAAACCAGCCCCTTTGCTTAGTACTTTTAGGTTGAGTTACTACACAA
The DNA here is from genome assembly GCA_030161315.1 of Eutrema japonicum. Taxonomy (NCBI): domain Eukaryota; kingdom Viridiplantae; phylum Streptophyta; class Magnoliopsida; order Brassicales; family Brassicaceae; genus Eutrema; species Eutrema japonicum. Next base: position 43,800,460 of record BSQW01000002.1, on the reverse strand, counting down.
TTTTGAATCTATTGAGTCGTGCCGAAGGACAATTTACAGCTGAGCATGTTATAAGGCACTCATTCCACCAATTCCAATATGAAAAGGTATCTGTTGGATGTTCTTCCTTTATCTCTTTCTAAATGTTTATCTACACTTTTATATGCTAATTTAAATTGGTGTTCCAACCTCAGACTTTACCGGATATTGAGAATAAGGTGTCCAAACTTGAAGAGGAAGCTGCCATCCTTGATGCTTCTGGACAGGTGCTCAGCACTTTCTTATTTCACTTCTGTAATTTGGGCCCGTTCTTACTTCTTAAATTATTTGCAGGCGGAGGTTGCTGAGTACCATAAGCTAAAGCTTGACATAGCTCCACTGGAAAAGAAACTTATGTCAGAAATAATAAGGCCTGAAAGGGTGCTTTGTTTTCTTGATACCGGTCGGCTGGTAAGTTTTCATAAAGTTCAGATGCTGTTTTAGAATACGTTTTCCTCTTTAACTACGCTCATAGGCTGTTCCTAGATTGTTAAAGGTCAATCACCTTCATTGTTTAAAAGATGAATTTTCATGGGTTGTTCCTTCGATCAAGCTGTTCCTTTATATTGGGGAAAAAGTTTCTTTCATGGGTTGTTCAAAATTTTCAAAGATAATTAATCAGTGGAATATATTGTATATGACTGCAGATCCTGACAGTTTTTTATATAACAGAAGCTTCTCATAACTTACTTGGACAAGTTTTTATGTACAGATTAAAATACGAGAAGGTGGAACAGACTGGGGTTGGGGAGTTGTAGTTAATGTTGTAAAAAAACCTTCAGTTGGAACCGGTTCCGCCTCTTCACATGGGGGCGGATATATAGTGGATACTCTACTTCATTGCTCTACTGGTTTTAGCGAGAATGGTGCAAAGCCAAAGCCGTGTCCTCCCCGTCCTGGGGAAAAGGGTGAGATGCATGTGGTGAGTTCACTTTCACTGTCACTAGATTTGCATCTTATTCTATTCGCGTGAGTAGTGGAGTTTTGAGAGTTGTGCTTTTGCGTTTTTTAGGTTCCTATTCAGCTACCCTTAATTTCTGCTTTGAGCAGACTAAGGATATCAGTTCCATCTGATCTTCGGCCACTAGAAGCAAGACAAAGCATACTACTTGCAGTACAGGAGTTGTCGAGTCGCTTCCCTTTAGGGTTCCCAAAACTCCATCCAGTCAAGGTTTCTCTTTAAGCTGTTAAAGTAGTGCTATCTTCAGTGAAATGCTTTACACAATATATTAACCTGCTACCAATATGCATTAATCAGATGCTTGCTGGTTTCTACTGTCTAAAACGACTTATATGCCACCTTTTTGTAACAATGTTTTCAGAGTTAATGCATATGAATTCATTAATCTCGTATTGCATACTGTATTTTTTGCTAGGCTTCAATGTTTGAACTAATAAATTAGCATAGCATTCAGGGTCTCATTGGATCTTATGTAATCTACAGGACATGAATATTCAAGATACAGAGGTAGTGGATCTGGTCAGCCAAATCGAAGAAGTTGAGCAGAAGTTACTTGCTCATCCGATGCACAAGGTCTTGCTACATTCAGTATTCTGTTAACTTCTCATTTTAAATCTGAGTTTAGAAATTTTTTGAGAATGCATATTAAGAACTTAAGCACTCCATCAATAATCTATTGTCTAATTCTTTCTGTGTTGCAGTCTCAAGATGATCAGCAAATCAAGAGTTTCCAGAGGAAAGCGGAGGTGAATTATGAAATTCAGCAGTTCAAATCGAAAATGCGTGATTCCCAGGTATATTACGTACTTGCTCATCCATGAATAAATCAAGTGGGGTGGATCTTCTTCCTTGCAAAACATCTTTACGAGTGTCCTATCTGCAGGGGTTTTTACATGGTAGGAGATTAAAAAAATGCTGTCCCTTGATAAATTCTGCTGCTTTAATATCTCTTGTATTGACTGGAACTGTGTAACAGGGAGAAGAACTTTTACGTTTCATGTCTCTTTCTTATACACACAAACCCAAACAAATTATTGAGTGTTCACTTATTTACCCGACTCTCTGTTATAGTTTGAGTCTCTTTCCTTCCCTGTGGTGTTTTACATCATATTGTTTATCTCTGCAGCTCCAAAAGTTCCGAGATGAGCTTAGGAACCGTTCTCGGGTATTAAAGAAACTTGGACACATTGATGTGGATGGCGTCGTCCAGTTAAAAGGACGAGCTGCCTGCTTGATAGACACAGGGGATGAATTGCTCGTCACTGAACTGATGTTTAATGGTACGGCAACTGTTTTAGCTACCAGTTCTAAGTTTAGGCCCTTCAGGCGACTGAGTTAATTTTTTTTGGTTGCATCACACAATATATCCTTGCGTTGTGTTGACATTAAAATTCTTATCAGGTACTTTTAATGATCTGGATCATCACCAAGTAGCTGCCCTTGCAAGCTGTTTCATTCCTGTAGATAAATCAAGTGAAAAGGTAAATCTAAGAAATGAACTTACTAAACCGTTGCAGCAGCTCCAAGATAGTGCACGGAAAATTGCAGAGGTAAATTAATTTCCCATCTGAAAGCTTGCTTATTTATCTACAAGTGTTTTTTTCTATTTTTTTGTTTTGTTTGTAATCGTCATTTTTTTCTGTGATGCCAGATACAACATGAATGCAAACTGGAAATTAACGTCGAAGAGTATGTAGAATCCACCATTAGGCCTTTCTTGATGGACGTTATCTACTCTTGGTCAAAGGTTGGTATTACTTGATCTCAGAAATGCTGATTTTTTTTAATAGACATGTTAGACAACGTTGGGAGTACTGTCTCTGCACAGAAATGTGTTAGGAGAATTACACCTATTTTTCAATAGAACACCAAATTACAAACCTAGAACAAAGTGATTACCCGAGAGAATTCCCCAGACCTCCTGTAGCCAACTAAATTACACCTCAAGTCTGTTGATCCCCTCTTGATTCTAATCCTTCACTTTAGTCTCTAGCTGACTCGAAAAATAGCTGTTTGTTAGGCTGACATGGAGATATTAAACCTCTAAAATTAGAAAAATGATAATCCGAGTAATTAAACTCCATGCTTGTAAGTAAAAACATCTGTTTTATGCTTGGTTTGAATGTCAAATCTTTTCCGCTAGCTACTTTCTCGTTCCTGGATCTTGAGCTCAACAGAAATTTGATACTCTCGATTGTTTCTCTTTGAAAGGGTTCGAGCTTTGCAGAGATTATGGAAATGACTGACATATTCGAGGGTAGTATCATTAGGAGCGCTAGAAGGCTCGACGAGTTTCTGAACCAGGTAACTTCCCTAAACTCTGTGTTTCAGCTGCAATTACATTTGTGTGAACCTCTAGGAAATCTCATGCCACTTTGATTGGTGATTTTGTTCAGCTTCGAGCTGCAGCGGATGCAGTTGGAGAGAGCAGATTGGAGAGCAAGTTTGCAGCTGCTAGCGAGAGCTTACGGCGAGGAATTATGTTTGCAAATTCGCTTTATTTGTAAGTACTCTCTCTTGCAGAATTCAGCCGCTGAAGTGGGTAGCCGTGGACAGAACATGTTGAAACTTAACTTGCACTGAGAAATGGTTGTTTGTACTTTTCTTCTGTAGTCGATTAATCTTGAATCATGATAGCTTTTGGTTTGTCAACAAGTAAGATGATGGTGAAATTTGCAGTGGTCGTAAGGTACCTCATTATATTCTAAACTTATAACCAGTTAGAGGTGATCAATGAGTATTCAACACAAGTAATGAGGCTTTAGCTCCTTGATCCATGGTGAAATGTCATTATAAAGTGAAACAAACAACAAGTGGTATTGTGATAAGGTATAGATATATGCTTTGAGAGAGAGATGTGAAGAACATTTTTCTATTTTAATTTTTTCCTGCTGCAATGAGATGCCCAATTACCATGGAACAATGTTTTGGGCATGGGAATGCTTTGGAAACTATGAACACAACAAGGATGGAGAGAGAGAGAGAGAATTAATACCTCCCCCAATATCCGTGTAGGCTTCACAGTACTAACTCTAACAACAGTCCCATGAACACTGTTACAATATGCTGCTCTCAGATTTTTCAGGGAGATTAATTATACAGACGACTGTTTATTTATCTTGATGACATTCTCAAGATCAAATAAGTTTTTTCAGCATAAAATCCAGTGAAGTTCTTCTAATGGACTTTGTAAGTGGGCCAATTGATTGAACCCTAGACCCATTGATTACAAAAGAAAGGATAAAACAAAGTTTTGGTTATCCGCCACGTGGACTGTACCGCACAATGTAAAAAAAGTCGCAAAAAAAAAAAAAAAAAACCCGTTTCTTTCTGGTTCGATTTGACGTCTTCGTTTACTTCAAAGAAACGACCTCCCGCCGCCGGGAAGCCACCGTCTTCACGACCGCCACCGTAGGTTTGTTGCGCGCACTCTCTCTCTCTGTTCTTTCTTTATTGTAGATACTGTTATTTGATTTTTTGGGAAATGAAGTGAATTAATTTCTGATGATTTCCTGTTTTCGTTCTCTAGGGTTTTGTTTTGGTACTCCTTATGTCTACGGAATCAGAACGTCTTCACTCGGGCTCCGACGCTGTTGAAGGCTCTAATGCGTCGAGTATTGAGGTCGGTAATGGTCAGTTGTCTCAAACCCTAGCTGACCCCTTGTTGAGTGGTAAAGCTCAGGAGCACGATGGAGATGAGCAACAAGGCTGCTTCTCTGTTGAACCAGGAAGCGGAAGCTTAGCTTCGGCTGGTGATCATGGAATGGAGAAAATTAATGGATTTACTCATCTGGAGAAGCAAACCGAATCTGTAAATGGAGGGTTAGATCTAGGCATTGGAGCCCAAGATGTAGGTCTAGAGACTAACGAAAGTGAGAAGAAGGTCCCAGCATCTAGCGAAGATGTATTGATGGTAGAGGGTGAAAAAGATTCGGATGGGATCCAAACGGACCTTCTGGTTGCCAAGGAAGTCGAACCTGACATGGTCTCTTCTCATGATGTGAAGGGTTTTGATTGTCAACGCCTTGGTGACGATAGAAAACCCGATGACTCAGGAAAGCTAGGAACAAAAGTTGACAACTTTGAATGTTTTATGGATTTAGAGCCACATGAGAGCAAGGATGATAGTATTTTGGATGATGATAATGCCCCTGTAAATCTGAAGGGGAAGCTCTCTCACTCAGATTTGGTTTGGGCTAAAGTAAGGAGCCATCCGTGGTGGCCTGGACAAGTGTTTGATGCCGAGGCTGCAACAGACAAAGCCAACAAGTACTTCAGAAAAGGCAGTTTCTTAGTAACATATTTCGGGGATTGCTCGTTTGCTTGGAATGATGCATCACGGATAAAGCCTTTTCGACAGCATTTCTCCCAGATGGCAAAGCAGAGTACTTTACCAGATTTTCTTGATGCTATTGATTTTGCTTTAGAAGAGGTATCAAGAAGGATAGAGTTCGGTTTAGCTTGTTCTTGTATCTCAAAGGAAGTCTATCAGAAGATCAAGACCCAAAACATAATCAATCCTGGAATCCGAGAAGATTCAAGCAGAATACACGGTGGAGACAAGGTCTCAAGTGCCATCTTCTTTGAACCTACAAAACTTGTGGACTATGTGATGCGTTTAGCATGCTCTCCTAGCTATTATGCTACTAATGAGCTGCAGTTTGTAAGTCAGAGAGCTCAGTTATTGGCTTTTAATCGCTGGAAAGGCTATACTGACCTCCCCGAGTTTGAGACACTTCAGGGGTCAGTAGAGTCTGCACCCAAGATTTCTCCTGCAGAAGAGACAAATAGCTTAATTGAAGTGAAAGTTTCTGTTCCCAAACCGAAAAAGACTAAACAAGTTTATACTAAAAGGAGAAAGACAGAAGACCATGATGACTGTAAACACGATGGAGTATTTGAATATGAGGATACTACTGTTCCAAAGAAAAAGGAGAAAACTTTGGCAGAGTTCATTGCTGAGAAACGCTTAAGCAGAAGTAATGGGAACAGATCACATAAAAATTCGGATAGTAAGCCGGATTGCGAAAAGAAACGCAAGGCTGTGCACTCAAAACTTCTCAAGTCCGCGAAAAAGATCAAGGCGAACCTGGAGACGGAAGATTCAGGGTCTCCAATTTCTCCCAAGAATGATGGAAAATATAATTTGTCTGCAGGTGATAAGATTACACCAAGGAAAGTGAGAACAAGTTTTGGAATTGGGGCAAGCATATTGAGAGTAGCAAACCAGATGCATTGTTCAACACCTACCGGAGTCATACCTTGCAGTAATTCGACCTCTAAAATGGCAGCCAAGAACAATGGCAGTGGAAAAAGTCTCCTGGACAGACCTAAAGCTGAAGCATTATCTGAAAGAGAGGTTTCTCCTTCTCCTAATGAAACGCATTCAAGCCCTCAATCTTCTTCTGCTAGCAAAACCCCAAATGGGAAACCCAATCCCGTCAGCATAGACCACCTACAATCCGGGGAACTTGAACAGGTCATAAAGGAAACACCTAGTACTAACCTTGCGGAAGACTCGATGTTGGTGTCCAGGAACTTGAAAGACTCTTCTAAAGAACAGATGGTAAATGAGGATAGGAAAGAGGCTGCGAACATTGCAGGTGAGATTACTATTGAGGACAGCAATCTAACTGAGGAGAAAATCACTGGCCCAGACTTGAAAGAGCAGCCTGGCAAAAAAAACTGCTCTGATGGATCTGTTAGTTGTTGCAAGGAAGATTCTTCTGCAGAGTAGGAAGGCTTAACCCACTAATCAGAATAAGACCTCGGTTATAGACTCAAGCATGTTGTATCAGAACCAAGCAACACGACCAATGAAAAATACTCTTGTAGACGACTTATCATTTCTTTTAAAAGTGTAGTAGGATTGTGTTGGTTATATTTTGTAAAACAAACCCTTTCAAGTGAGAGAATGTTACAAAGTTATTTGTTGACTTATGAAATTTAATGATTGAAGGTTTCAATTGCACAAGCTAAGAGCTGTTGAGAGCCGTAGAAACAGAGAAATGGTGAAAGCTTTAATGTAGGGAGAAAAAAAAATACTTAAATGAATCCAAAAGAAATGAAACAAAAACAAGATTAAACTCAAACCCCTCGCACAAGTTCCAGAATCTCGAAGCAGAACAGAGGCATGTCTTCAAATAACAAAATCAATTTAAAAGAAAAGGCTTGAAAAGTCTAAGACCTAGGCTTCTCCTTCTTCTCCTTGAAGAGGGCCAAGAGTGAGACACCAGACACCTTCACCACCTTGAACCTAACTCCGGGAGTATCTCCGACGGCATGACCTTTACGCCCAAATCCAGCAATCAACACCTCGTCCTGCAGACAGCCATCAATGAGACAAGTGTAAGCATATTACTGGGGGAAATAACCGATTACTCAAAGGTAGTTGTCATCTAACTTACATTTTCTTCAATGTAGTTCAAACAACCATCGTTGGGGACGAAAGCAGCAATCTTTTTGCCGTTCTTGATCAACTGAACTCTAGCACATTTACGGATGGCAGAGTTAGGCTGCTTAGCCTCAATACCACTGCATGATTAACAAAACAAAACTTATCAAGGAAGAAAAGTGAGATGCATTGGGAATTTCACAACAAAGTAAAAGTTTTAGAGAGAAGTGAAAGTGTTACATCTTCTCAAGGACGATTCCTTTAGCGTGAGAAGAACAAGAAAAAGGCTTCTTCCATTCATTTCCAAGAAAAAGGCTTTTTCCATACCACGTGTCTTACTGAAGAGATAAAAAGACAAGACACAACAAATTGAGAATACAAGACAGATAAAATCAAGTAACTGAAAATTCCTAGTCAAAAACATGTTATGAGAGGACATAAAGTCAGAATCTTTAATCAATAAAGACTTTCAGCTTTGAAACCCCAAGAGGAGAGAGTGGAAACGAGACATTATCAAACTATTGATTTCAGAAAAGTAAGAGCTATGGAGTAAAGTTGTAACATTGATCTGACATCAGAAAGACAAGCAATCACGCAAACCCGACAATAAACATGACGAAATTCACAACATCCTTGCGTTTCACAGAAACCAGGAAAAAGAAAGACATAATCACAGAAGCGGAGAGATGAGATTATTGAAGACGAAGGATCAAAGAGAGGAAACCATACCCCATGTTGACGACGGCGAGAGAGGTGGACTGCAAATGCGGAAGGCGCGAGCTTTGAGTTCGTGAGAGAGAAACCCTAAAGCTAAGAAATTATTTATATGCAATGGACACTATCACTTGGATTCTTCTCATGTCTCTATTTTATTTGCTAGTTTAAGGAACTCAAAAACATTTTGTTCAAAGTTGTAAACATGGCTTTGAATCTCTCTACTTTTTCATCCATAGTATCAAAATCCGTCACTGTGTTAAACCCTCTTCCATTGACCCAAAAGAGACTCAACAACAGTCATGTTTCCTGCTGTTCCATCAAAACTGGAATATCAATCAACACAACACCATCGTTTTTTACTTTTGCAAACATTCCTCTCCGAGTCACGTCAGCAAAACCTTTACCTGCTCTTGAACAATATACCGGCTGTAGCAGGTAAAAGGCAGCACGCACCGGTCCTCATACCGCTCCGTCGAAAAGACCGTCCATTTTTGTTTTTCTTTCAAAAAAAAACCCTATCTTGATCGATCTAACGGTCCGTATTTGTTTTATTCAACCAATTAAAATTTCCAAACGATGAAGAAGCAAGCTCGTCAATGGCGGACTTTTGGTTCTTTTTTTTTGAACAATGGCTTTGGTAATAAATCTTTTTACAATATAAAAACCAGTCAAAATCAAAGAGAATATTGAAAAGGTTGAGAAAAAGCTTGATGGACACGAAGAGGAATAATTCATGACCATAAGCTGCGTGAGAGAAACTTTTGTCTCTCTCGCTTTCTTTATTGAAAAAAAGATATGATTCGTTAATCAAAATTCTCTTTTTTTTTATTAGAGCAAGTAATTTTTTTTTCTTTTTTTGATTTAGTTAGAAAAAGTGAGCTTGAAGTTCACGCTTGTAAAGGTGTCAGTTGCAGCTCACTCACTCTCGCCATGTTCTCTCTTCTCGCGCTCTTTGTGTTTTCTCTATATTGTCGGATGTGAAGAGTTGGTTCGAATGCACAGGTTCTCTTGCTGTGAAGAGTTGGTTCGGATTTCGGATTAGGGCTTTCGTTTGATGCTGAGAAGAAGAAGATGGAGGAGATGCGAAGAGGCGTGCCTACGTGGCAAGACGAGTTAGCAAGTCTCATGGACGGTGGGTTACAATACGACGACGGATCTCCGATCCATCTGACGGCGGGTCCTGAATCAACTTCAAAGATCCCGACTTTCGGATCCGGGTCTGGATCCGAATCGGTGGAGAGTTTGAAGGATCAAGTCACGGGGTTTATCAAGTCATGGGGAGAAATGCTTCTGGATCTCGCCATCGGATGCAAGGACGTTGTGCACCAGACTCTGGTTAGTCAAGACTCGGTCGTTGTGCGTAAGCTCCGAAAACCAGCTGCCAAGGTTTCCAAGAAGCTAAGCTTTCTTAACGAGTTGTTGCCTGAGGATCGTGATCCGCTACATGCCTGGCCTGTCATTGTCTTCGTCTCCCTCCTTGCTCTCGCAGGTATAAGATCAAACAGTTTTGTGACCTTTAGATTACCATTTGTGTCTAGTCTCATCCGCGATCGATTTCTGAATCCAAATCAATTAGTAACCATTGTAGGGCTTGTTATCAGTGATTCCTTTTAAGCTGTCTTCAAGGACAAATCTCTGTATTATTAATCTTTTAGAAATTTCTGGTCTGTAGTGAAATTGTTCTGCTTACATTAAATGGCAGTATTGAATAGATTCTATTTTAGTGCAAGCGGTTTGTATCCTTTCTCTGACATATATATATCCAACTTTCAAGTGCAGTATTAAGTTTTAGTTCAGACCATGATAAATCCATCCCCGTGTTAAAGAAAATCCGTTTGCATCCTCCCGGTGCAACCCGTGTACTGCTTCCAGATGGTAGATATTTAGCTTACCAGGAGCTTGGTGTTTCAGCAGACAGAGCTAGATACTCTTTGATTGTGCCTCATTCTTTTCTTTCCTCTCGGCTTGCAGGTATGATCAAATAAGTTCTTTTAGTTTTTTTTTTTTCATTTTCAGCTACTTGCGAATTTTGATGATGCAATTACATCTGATTGCCTCTAACGGTTCAATATTATCTAAATTAGGAATACCTGGAGTCAAAGAATCATTGCTGGAGGAATATGGTGTCCGTTTAGTGTCATATGATCTTCCAGGGTTTGGAGAAAGTGATCCTCATCGCGCTCGGAACCTTAGCTCATCTGCCTCGGATATGATTGACCTAGCTGCTGCTCTCCGGATTGTTGATAAGTTCTGGTTACTCGGCTATTCCAGTGGTAGCATGCATGCCTGGGCTGCTATGAGATACTTTCCTGACAGAATAGCTGGTACCTTTCGTTTATTTGAATGCATATCAATTCAGTAGAACACAATTCATGGTTTATCATATTGTGATAATTGCATTGTGTTTTTATCAATCTACAGGAGTTGCCATGTTAGCTCCTATGATCAATCCATATGAGCCAAGCATGACCAAGGAAGAGATGGCAAAAACATGGGAGCAGTGGCTACGAAAGAGGAAATTCATATACTTTTTAGCACGTCGGTGGCCAAGTCTTCTTCCTTTCTTCTACCGCAGGTCCTTTCTCTCCGGTAATCTCGAGCCGCTGGATCAGTGGATGGCAATATCATTAGGAGAAAAGGTAAGTCCGTATTCATCAAGGGTCTCTTCGAGAGGTTATGGGTCTTTTAGTATCACCAAATAGAGTAGCTTCCTCAGAGTTATGGCTCACAAGCTAAACCTGTAAATGCCATTTTCTACCTCAGGACAAACATGTAATCACAGATCCAGTTTTCGAAGATCTTTACCAAAGGAACTTGGAAGAATCCGTACGCCAAGGAACTGCAAAACCATTTGTAGAAGAAGCCGTGTTGCATGTATCAAACTGGGGCTTTAATCTTCACGAGTTCAGCATGCGGAAGAAGTGTAAAACCAACGGTGTCCTTTCTTGGCTAATGTCAATGTACAGCGAATCAGAATGTGAACTTATCGGGTTTCGAAAACCCATACACATATGGCAGGTTTGTTGGCAATCACTCTAAAAATATCCCTCTTTATGATCATTTTTTCCGAGATGTGAGTTCTTCATTTTGCTTGTGGTCACATAGGGTATGGATGACCGAATCACACCACCTTCAGTGACCGATTACATTAGCCGGGTCATACCAGAAGCAACAGTACATAGACTCCCAAACGAAGGCCACTTGTCTTACTTCTTTTTCTGCGATGAGTGTCACAAGCAGATCTTCTCTGCTCTATTTAGAGAACCGCAGGGTCCAATAGAGTTATCGGAACAAATAACAGAAACCCATAAACGGGATGAACCGGAGAGCGGTTTATCCAACACTAGCAATACCAAAGAGTAAGTAAACAGAGGTTATAAAAGAACTATAGAAACACGTTGTTCTTCTTCGTCTTCGTTCCATCATAAAGAACTGTGTAAATAACACCAAGAGGATGTTTTCTTTCTTTTTCTTTTTTGTTGTTGAAAATTTCAGATTTGATATAGGTTATAAACGAAGCAGACTTCATTTTGAGATCACATTTAGCACTACAAAGAGTGCAAGTGAAATTAACTTTTTTATTGAAGCGGCTACTTATCAATTCGAAATTCAATTGTTTTCGTTCTCTTGTTCTTGTACATACCAATTTGAATTTTCTGTTGAAATGAATCCTAAGTGACAGTTGATACAATTCCACCAATCAAAATCTAGAAAATTTATGATCCATGGACAATACACAATCTCCGTTCGGATCAGGAAAGCCGATACAGAATGAAGAACATGCTTTGCTTTTCGAGTTACCTTAAAACGTCTGACCAGCTTGGGAGACTGTGAAGAATCAATGCTTTTTCTCCCGGTATCCCGAAGTTCCACTAGAATGCCAAACCTCCTCATTAATATCGAGGGTACCTTGCAGTGGAAATCCAACCTCTAGACCTAATAGGAGCTCCAAGATTTGCAATCAAAGATTCAAACAGACATCCAGTGTTCCTCGACGGTTTGGCTGCAGCTTAAGTCAGTACTTTCTTGAATGGTCTTTCCCGTTATCTACAGAAACAAACCAATGGTCCATTATTGTAAAAATATTTCAGTTGTCCTGAGATTAGAATTATGAGATAGCTAATGTTTCTGTTCAATTTATGCATAATGCTTACCCGCACTCGCTTCCTACTTCTCCTTGTCTCTGCACTGCTGTGTCCAAACTCTTCATCGTGTTTAGTCTCAGGGGAACCATCAGTAGCCATGCTGCTTTTATCGGCTTCACAAACATTACCAAGTCGGTTATCCGAATATGAACAAAACTCAGAGAGCCGTACACCACATCCTTTTATTTTGCAAAGAGAGTCCGTCGTGAAAGTAATATCTATATCCACTTGATCATTGTCTTTATTTAGAGGGAAACGACAGTCGAAGATAACCAGATGATTATCCATTTGACGCGGCAAATCAATGGCAATGTGACAATCAGAGGAATCAAAGGAGCTCCCGTTTTTTCCTGTGAAGTGACACCTTGTCATCCAGCTAGAGGTGATGGAATTAGGCTCGTTGGCATCAACCACAAGGCAAGCCCTAAATCCCAAGAATTGTTGAGAGAGAGATCTCTGAAGTAGACGGATGACCAGAGAGCTTCCGGTAGCTCGGTTGGTGAAATATGAAGGCACGTTTCCACCTGGTAAAATCAGGTAATTGAAAACTGATTGTTGAATGAGAGCTTCTTGATCTAATTTGAAGCAGTTGATGAAATTGAGCCCTGGTAACTTGGTGTGAATATTGTTTGCTTCCGTTGCCACCGCACTTGAACGGTCAAGCCAGCTAGCATCAGTCAATGCCCCGCAGTTTGAAAGGTCAACCTTCTCGAGAAGTTTCAGTTTGGAAATGTTTGGGGATACATATTTTAACCTTTTGCATTCCCACATTTCTAGGCATACAAGCCTAGAGAAGTTCTCAATCCACCAAGGAACTTCTTTGATAGCGGTTTGGTTTAGAATAAGAAATGAGATGTTTGTTGAGATATTAGGAAAACTCCTAAACCGTGAGCATCCACTGAGATCAACCCGATACAGAGATTTCAGGTTGATGCCAGCAGGAAGAGCATCCAGCTCTGTGCAACCTCCCATATATAATTGATTGAGCTTCTGGATAGAAGGAGGAAGGTCCTCCATGTCCTCAGGGAATCTAGATGACTGAAGAAAAACAAAACACAGAGAAAACTAGAAGTTACGCATCATGTGAAAGGATTGTCAACAATTACGCTCACAGTTTACCTCGAATCCTTCCCATAGTTTCTCGAGCTTGCTGTTCCGCATTCTGAGCACAATCAGATGTTCACCACGAAAGCTAGAAGGCAAACACCGCATTGGATATCCATCCCAACAAAGCAATTTGAGCTTTGGGGGAAAATAATCGAGGCCTCCTGGTAAGTGCAATCTGACTTGTTTATGCAAGTCCAATGAGTCCTTGTAGATTCTCAGGAAACGGAGATTACGCATCCTTTTGAAGGCCCTCTTATCTAAGCGCAGCAGCTCATAAAACTCTGCTAGATTCAATGATATACCCAAAACCTTTTTAGTACCCTGAAAGAAAAAACATAGAAGAGATATAAAATCATTATCTTAAATTCTTAACAAGTGGCTACAGTTTCTCATTAAACTAAGACTTAAATCGTATTGAGTGAGTAATGAAAGGAGCACTTACAGAGTTATCATTAAATATATCGCAAATCTCTTTAGAATCCACCAGGAATTCCCGTCCTCTATGCTTGTTGGACTGTGTACGGACGATTTCCTTACCCATTTCTTGTACCAAACAATGTATATGTACAGTACTCCCTCTTTCATGTATGAGGCAGTTATCGATTAAGTTTTTAAGCCCGATGTTAACATCCAAGTCACTATCCGCAAGTAACAGCTTGATGTCATTGGCTTCCATACCATTGAAAAGACATGCAATGTGACAAAATAGTGCTTTATCTTCTTTGCTACCTAACTCGTCATATCTAACTCTTAATGCTTTCTCAATTTTCCCATATGGTCCTTTCCGAAGCCTAGGCAACATATCTAACCAATCCTCTTTGTCCCTTCCCCGCAAATACAACCCAAAAACGTTAAGACCCAAAGGAAGATTACCTGCGCGTTTTGCCACTTCAGAAGCAAGCTCCGCAAACCCATCGGGTGCAGAGTTTTGCCTAAAAGCATTTAGGCAAAACATCTCAAGAGCTTGTTTGTCAGATGGGAGACCCACCTCATATATACAATCAATCCCATGAGCTCTCAGAACATGCTTATCTTGTGTAATCACAAGTATTCTGCTCCCACATCCAAACCATTGAGCTCCACCCGCCAAGGCATCTAGCACTATTTGATCACTCAAATCATCGAGTACTATAAGAACTTTCTTGTGCTTTAGCCTATCTCCCACCGCGCCTAAATGATGTATCTTTATATCCTTTTTGTTTAAAATCTCAGACAGGAAACTTTCTTGCAAATGCAACTTCATGTTGTAGTCGTCTGGATTGGCTCTTGTGTAAATTTCCATAGTCTTAGATACGAAAGCCCTGTCTATGAAAACGCTACTTTGGAAGTGACGAGAGATTCGACTAAATAGAGCTCTTGCAATGGTAGTCTTCCCAATCCCAGAGGGACCCCATAACCCAACCATCCTCACTTGCTCGGATTCCAAGCCCAACAATGAACTCATCTTAGCCAGATGATCTTCGATTCCAACAAAGTCACCAAATTCCATTGACGGTGCTAAATTAAGTTTACACAAAACATTATTGGCGATTTCTTCAATCAGGTTTGCTTCGTTGTCCCTGATAAAGAGAAAGAAAGACGAAAGCTCAAACCACAAAACAATACCTTGAACAAGTATCAAAAAGTCAACAAGTCCGTACCAGTTCTCAGAATGATATCCATGGATATTTGCTACATCGGTCAAAGCTCCTCTCCACCGGATTTGCAATTCATCTGATCTGTTCTTGCAAGTCTTATTAAACGCCTTTCCAAATTCGCCCGTCTGTTTCCTGACATGACAAGGATCCAAACCGTAGAACACTGGTATCACCATTTGCCCCTTCTCTTCCTTGCATTTGACGATCTCCAGCAATTCGTTTAGGCACCAGCTTGAAGAGGCGTATATTTTAGAGAAGACGACGATTGCGATCCTTGAATCCCTAATCGCGTGTACAAGCTCCAGTCCGATCGACTGGCTTCTCTCGATCTTACTGTCTTTGAAACAAGTGATTAATTTGCGATCGAATGCCAAGAGAAGGTGACTGCGAAATGTTCTACGGACATCTTCTCCGCTGAAGCTCGGGAAGACGTCGAATTCCCAATTGCAAGAGGTGGAAGAAAAATAAGAAGTAGCCATAAATAATTAGAGAGAATCAGTAAGTTTAAGAAGCAGAAGTGAGGTTTTGAGACAAGAACCATCTCACAGTCTTTGGATCCATCGTTTCTCCGATTCTTCCGATGAAACTTGTTGACAAAATGTGTCATGATGACTGTGACTTTCTTTCAAGAGTTTTTCCCGTACACAACTCTTAAAAGGTCAAAAGTATTGATGATATTGAGTTGACAAACTCTAATAAATTAAGACATGTGATAATAACCAATCATTTTAAATCAACTACTCAATATCGATAAATTATGTTCGGATACATTTTGTTTTGTCACAAAAAAATCACTTCCAATTTGATCTAGCTAATCAAAATACATCAAATTTGATCACCTTCTTCTTGATCCAGACCAATATAACTCGGCTTTGTTGATGGGATCAATCAATCTCACCCACGGGTTTCAGAAGGCAGAACCAGAGCTCTTGGTTTTGCCAAGCATCATGTCTTTGGCTTCGTTGATCTTAGACGCAAGGTAATGGCTTCCTCCTGCGTCTGGATGATTAGCCACCATCACTCTCCGGTGAGCTTCCTTCACTTTCTCTGCCGCTACACTCTCCCTGTTCATAAGTGGCAGACTTGTCAAGCCACAAATAATATCGCATATTAAAAACGACCACAAAACCATATGCAAACATAACATGAAACCTTGTGTAAGAACATTTCTATGCATAAAACGAGTTGAATTCGGATAACATTAGCCGCAATTGCTACATTCAAAACCTCCAAAAGCAAACTTCTTAAGAATTAGTTTACCAATCGAGAACCTAAAGAAAACGTTTTCGTTCCCATTCTACGAGAAATGAAGAAACAGAAACGGATATTCACTAGGAATACCCAAAGATCAAGCTATCTAAAAACGAAGAGTCCTTAGAGCACTAGAGTGTAATACCATACTGCCTATATAAGCAGAAGGAAAAGTGCGGGCCTTGAGAAAGCTGTTTAAAAACAAGAGTCCCAAGCCAAGATTACTCGTATCATCAACACTAAGAATCTCAAGTCCCTGAGTCTAGGACACAAGAAACGTACCTAATACCGAGGATCATAGCGGCTTCTCGCCGAGTCATTGTAGCTTGGAAACCACCTTCGTAGAACTTGCGCAGTCTCGGCCTTGGTGGTCTTGCCTTGAACGCTTGCCATGCCTCTATTCCGTATTTACCAGCATAAGCAGCAGCAGCAACAGCAACACCTGCAATTATCGGTGCAACCTGGATAATGGAAGACAAGATAAGAACCTAAACCAGAGGGATGTAGAGAAAACCCTCGAAGAAATATTTTTTTGATACTGACACAACCCACAGACACAACAGAGTAAAAAATGCAAGCAGAAGCCCTAATTGCAGGAGCCAGGAAGAACAAAAGGGATTCTTTTATACACCCTAGTCTAATCACAGGGATGCTTTCAATATCATCAAATGAATCAATCAGCAAAAACAACAAAGAAGAATAGACGGACGCAAATTTACCATTGTCCTGGAGGATTTGAACAGGAATGAGCAGAATCAGAAACGCGATCTGATGAAATAGGGAAACCACTCTTCAACGTTAGATTTTCTCGATCGGTTTCAGGATTAGGGTTTTGGCTACTTCTTTGTTTGCCGTAAATACAAGGCCAAACCTTCTAACTCTTTAAGTGGTTTTAGATAAAACTAAAATCGTGTTAAGTGTTCTTATCAAGGTTGCAGTTTTGTTTTTTTTGGTTAATGACATTGAGTCTTAATCATTTATTTCTGAATGTAAAAAACAAAAATATTTATACATTTCTGTTTGTTTTCGATTTTACTTTATTCCGTGCAAAAAAAACAATAATAATAATAATTCAATAGTCTAGATCTAAATCGATCGAAGATATTTGAAAAAAAAACATTAGAAAGGTATATATGATTGAGAGAGACTTACACTGCACAAATGAATCACAGTGACACATTCTTGTAACCAACATTGCGTATAGTTTGACACAAATCTCAGAACACCATTCTTGGCGCAAAATATATATATACCTCGGCTGTTCACGGCGTTCTCACCGCCTTGAGAAGGCCGTTCTCCACCTTGGGCGGGGCTGAGGATCGTCTGGGTTTGGGTGCAGGAGAAGCCGAGTACGAGATCCGTTTCTTTGCTGCTGCTTTCTGCGGTAAAACACCATTTTCCTCTGTGGCTGTCGTGATCACGGAGACGCTTGATGAGCTCTGGGCCTTGAGCTTTCCTCGTGCTGGTTTTGTGGGAACCATGTTGCTACGTCGTACCGTTGAGCTAGCCAGGCTCTCGTCATCACTAACCGATGACCTTGCAATGCTGTGCCTACGATTCTTCTCCGAGCTCTTGGCGTTTTCATCGGTGGTCTTGGATTTTATGGACGATGGTGTTGGCCTTTTCTTTCTCGGGTTTCTTGTGGTGGATAATGATGATGGTGATGGTGATGATGATGATGGGGTATTGGGTTGAGTCGAGCTATTGAGTTTTTTGCGGTTTGAAGATTTTGCGGTTTCTCCTCCATGGGAATTACGGTTAGACGAAGTCTTAATCGAGGAGTTTTCATTGTTGTTGTTTTGTTCTTTCTCTGAGCTCTCCCATGGCCGCTCAGCCATCCACCTTTCCAACCAGCTCCAACCCCAAGTCGGGTTGCTAGGATCCATGAACATCGGGTTTGCAGATCTTGAGTTGCTCTTCAGGTTTTGCTGCATATACGAGGCAAGCATTAAACCGAATCCAATGGTGTTAGCTAGAGTTGTGGGATATCAAACTTCAGGCCTCAGGAATGTTTTGCAGCATTTAAGGACTGCTTTGTCAACAAGTTCAGCTTTCATGTTCTTGCACGTTTCTAGGCGATAATGCAGAATCCGCTAAACTACCAGAATAGTTGGCAAGAAGAGAATTTGGGTACACATGGAAGTACCTGATGTGTGAATGCATAAGCCAATGCCCTTTCCCTTCTCATTGTCGCCTCGTACTTATTCATCAAACCTGCTTCGACTTGTTCCTTGGACAGATTGCTGTCGTTCCAATTACCCCCATTCTGCACAAGGATTAGCATGTCTTAGGATTAGGAATATACAAAAAAAAATATCACAAGCTACTGCATTCTCAAGATCTAATCAGAAGACAGAAAGAAGATATGATTGGCTGAGAAAAACGTTAGACAGTGAAAAAGAAACTTGGAGTGGTGAATGAAAATTGCATCTGAGGTATACAAAAGTGAGACCTTTAAGCCTCCTAGCTCTTTGGCATGCTTCTGAAGGAGTTGCTTATGGCGAGCCTGATTGTCTTCTGACATCCTGATTCTCCTAGAACGGATTTGTGACTGTACACGAGTGAGAGTCTGCATACATTTAAGGGTATTTGCAGCTTGCCGTTGAACAACAGATCCATCCATGAATAACTTAAGTCTGGCCAATCCTCTCATCCCCCGCGATTCTCTTCTTGCCTGCATTGTAAAAGTCATACTTGAGAAAGATGCTCAAACTGATGATACTCAGAGAACCAAAAAGTGCTTCCATTTAAAAACAAATGTAGGTAATTTAGCCGGATTTGGAACAAGTTGTAAATGAGTAAGCACACTAGTTCTAATCAAGCGAAAAGCAGAGTATGCAGTAAGAAAACATACCAAATAGCCCCTAAATGTAGACTGGATAAAGATGGCAGCAGCATCTTCCTTTGACTCAGGAAACTCAGGAGAAGATGGAGGTGAATCTACAAGAACATCGTCTTCTGAAGGAGGAGGGCACAGATTCATCATCATCTTCTTCTTCTGTTCATAGTTGACCTCATCAACTCTGACTTCAAACTGAGGAGGATAACTTCTAGATGTGGCGACCAAGACAGGGTAAGAGATGACACTAGTTTGACACTCAACCGATTGGTGTTTCAACTTCTGTAAGCAAAACAACATCAAATAAAAGGCAAAAGAAACCAAGAAGATGAATATGTGAAGGCCATACCTTTAAATCTGGGCTAAAGGCTTTCTTTACGTTCTTGAGCCATTTGGCTTTTTTGACCATTTCGACGCCGTTTCTCTCTCTGATCCTCCTTCCTTTTAATGGCGATGAGTCTTGTTTTCTCGAAAATGAAAATGGTATAAGAATTTGAATCGGTCGAGTTTTGATCTGTGCTGCTGACTTGACAAGAAATCCTCCTCACGTTGTCACTACTTGTGATCGAGAGAGAGAGAGAGAGATGGACTAATTGGGCCACTTTTGTGGGGCCCATTTGAATTCCTATTTAACAGCTTGCCGCTCTTTTATAATAATTAAAACAAAACTCCGTTTCGATTTACAATTTGATATGTTTTTTTTCTTCTTGTGGACAAATGATGCAAGATGAATCCAAACTTGCTTTACAATTTTTATATTTAGAATCATTAGAAATCAAATCTAATGGTTATTCATAACTACTTTATGAAATACATTATTCAAGATATAACACCAAATTTTTAAAATTCACACATTTTATCAAGGTAGCAACCAAGAAAAAGAAAATAACATTTTCAAGTTACTCTTCTTTATCGTTTTTACTGGCTTTGGGTCGAGTGGATATAGAATCACGTTTCGGCCTATGCTTCTTCCATTTCTTCTTCTCCAAAGACATGATCCACGACGGAACCTCACAGCCCGATGATTTCATCGTGTTGGCTATGTTCCTTAGGAATGGCACATCTTCTTCCGTGTAGAACGTTATCGCTTCACCACTCCTTCCCGCTCTCCCTGATCGACCTGTAACGTTTTAAAAGAGCGGTTACTTTCCAAATGCATCAACACATCATCACAAAGACTCGCATAGAGCAGAGAACTAAACAAACAATTTAATACAAGTAGGAGTGGAGAAATGTACATACCAATCCTGTGGATGTATGCAGAAGCAGAATCTGGGAAGTCATAGTTTATCACGCAGTTGATCCCTTTGAAATCCATACCTCTAGCGATCAAATCAGTGGCAATCAGAACCCATGTCTCACCCGCTCTGAAACTATCAACCGCGTTTTCCCGCTGCAGCATCCAATGGTTAGTTATTGGTTCCAATCATCTCATACATCTATTCTTTCCATAAAGGAGCAAACTTTATTTGATGACTATGTGGATAGATGATTTTACCTCTCCTGGAGGAAGATCGGAATGGACGACCCCGACTCTGATGTTTTCACATTTCAGTTCATCGTAGAGTTCCTTTGCTCGTTCTTTGCTTTGCACAAAGATCAGTACCGGTGGATTCAGACTCTACTGCCAAGTAGAAAAGGAATTACAAAAGGTAACAGACTTACTTGATAATACTGTTTAAATAAGTGAACTTACCTCTGCAAATCTTTGGCGAAGAGCTATAAGTTTCCCTTCTTCAGTTCCAGCAAATACCAGCTTTTGCTTGACGGTTTCAGATGCTGTGTTCCTGTATGTATGTCAAAATGTAAGATCGTTTTGCTGCAAGAGATGTTGTGAAGCATCTATAATATGCTTCAGTATCAATTTTTTCTATACTCACTTTCGGCCAATGATCACACGGACAGCATCGTGCATTATGGAACGTGCAAGTTCCTCAACAAAATCAGGCAAAGTAGCACTGAATAATGAGCGTATGATTGAAGGGTTTGAACAAGCCTTAACCACACAATCTATCTGTTTTAACAAGCTCTGCTCAAACAGCTTGTCAGATTCATCAAGGACAAGATACTCGACCCTGTATTCAGCAGAGAGTAAGGTGAAAATGGGCATATCACAATTAGAAAGTACACATGTTTGAATTCTAATAAATGCTATTGACTTACTTGCTTAAGTCAATCTTTTTAGCTTTGATAGCTCTTTTCAGCCGCATGGGCGTTGATATGAGAACATCACACCGCAGCTTTGAGAAATCAGCTGTTTTGACAAGGGGTTTAGTCATTAATCTGATGTGGAACTTGCTTCCTTTAATAAGTTTTTTTCCTTCTCTAGCTGTCTGGGCAGCCAGTTCTCGTGCAGGAGAGAGAATAACTGCTCTTATACCATCTGTTGAAGGGCGCTGAAACAGCGAAAAACTTACAAACATGATTCAAGAATCTGGATCTGCGAAATCCAGTGGGTCTTAGGGTAAACACAGTATCTTACCTTGAGTTTTATAAGCATGGGACAAATAAAAGCAAAGGTTTTTCCTGACCCAGTTGGAGCACAGGCAAAGCATTCACGACCCTGAAAATTAAGCAAAAAGACAACTCAAAACTAGAACGGATACCTCATGAAAGTATTCACAAAATAGTCTGGATTAACTGTCTCTGCCGTAATGAATAGAGAGCAAGTGAATAAGACCATACCGATAAGAGAACTGGAATAGTCTGCCTTTGGATTGGAGTAGGCTCTTTAAAGCCTAGTTCAGCCAAATTGCGTAATATGTATCCCTTACAACCATACCTGTAAATGGATTGAGCATTAAAATCAAAACCAGAGGAGGAGGAAAGATTTAAACACATAACTAAAGCATGTCAATGGACTAGAGATCCAGGAAAAATTCACTACAAACTGGAGTTTACATTCTCAAACCTCAAAACCACTAATCCTACGAGCATAATAAATCAAACTACAGTCAAATTAAATCTGCTTCCACGCACCTAGATGACAACTCTGCGAAGTTTTTAAGTGGGGTGGGAATATTGTTACCGGAAACATGAATGTTGTACTGTTTCCTCAACAAAGCATCTTTCTGCCATTATGAAGAAGCAAAGTCAGTCATGTATCTATCACTCTTTGCCATTGATGAAACAGAGACAAAATATTTAACAACTTTATACCTCCATTTGCCGATTAAGTTCCTTCTTGGAATTCTCTAAAATCTCGTTCTTTGTGTTTCGTTCTTCTTTTTTACCTTCAGCAAGTGCCTTCTTTGAGCTCTTGAACACATCAAATCCTTCAACAGGTTCTGTTTCGACATAACGAAATAGGATCAGACACGGCTAGCACAAACCTGAGTGAACAGTAATTACTTTTTCAGACTTACCAGAATAAGCAGATCTTCGTTTCCTCTTCTTAGAGGACACAACTTTCTTCTCCTTCTCAGGAACCTCTTCTTCCTCAAAGAAGCTCAGTTTCTTATTGGAATCATCATCCTCCGTGCAATTCTGACACATCAATGGGGATTTTAAATAAGAACAAAGAGCGAGAGAGTAGTGCAGATTTAAACAGCACAAACATGAGCAGAACTCACCTTAAACTTAGCAAAATCTGGAGCAAACTTCTTTTTATTGAAGCTTGTTCCACCAAACAGAAAGGACGCACTTTTCTCCATCTTCCAAGTACCATTAAACTCTCAATAGAAGGCAAATGAATAATTATATAAACATAGATTGAAAAAAATCAAAAGAGAGAACAATGTGAGAACCAGAGAATTAGATAAACAGAGGGTAAGAGCAAGGAGAAAAATTGCAAAGATCATTCGATTCAAGCAGACAAGTGGGACAATCCAAATAGAGCAGCAGAGAAAAATACCCAGAGAAGATGTATTACTCATAACACTTTCCCAGAACGATAAACGGAGAGAGAGAAATCCAAGGCTTACCTAGAAAGAGAGAGCAATAGTGGCAACACTGAGAACGGGAAAACCCGCCGGTGGTGCCACTGACGACGGCGAATAGAAGCGAAGAATCGGGTCTTTTTCTCAGGTTATGAATTTACACACTTTAGGGTTTTGGGTTTATTTGGTCGTTTCCAAATTCCAAACAATTAAAAGGGTATTTTAGTTATTTAGATATACTGAACGCTAAACGCAAATATAACGTCTTGAAATTTGAGTCGCTGAAACAGAAAATGGGCCCAGAAAGCCCACTAAAACAGAAGCCCTAGTTAAATCTAAATAAGTTTGGTAAGAAAAAGGACAATAAATTTGGAAATTGTCTGCCAAAGCGGGAAACATGTGATGGTGTGACCCACCGCCGCTGAAAAACAAAAGATCTCTCATCTCTCTACTTCTACTTCTTCTTCTCTCTCTCTCTTTACCTCGGGACTTTCTCCGACTCTGTTCGTCGTTTTATACACTTCAGACTCAGTGCTTTCTTGATCTGCTTCTTCTCTTATTGTCTCGCTCTCTGCTTCTCTATTCGACTAGTTTTTTGGAGGTATATACGAATAGTCAGAGATGTGGCAAGTTATTCTAGGAGCAGCCATTGCTGGATCCACTGGTCTTGTAGCCAAACGCTTTTTCAACCCTTTCTCTCGAGATTCTCGCCTATCCGAGGATTACGGTGAAGAGCATGAGCCTGTCACTCCTCCTGTCGGTATCGGATTTCTCGACTCTCCTTCCGACAAAACCAATGGCGTTTTCCGGTTTTCTAGTTCCGGGTCTACCGTAAAATCAGGGTCCGGATCCGGGTTTAGAAAGAGTTCAGGGGTGACATGCAAGGTTAGGATTCGTGGATTGATGATGAAGAAGAAGAAAAACAATGGTGGGGGCTATGAGATCGAGAAGCGATCTGGAAATGTTTCTACTCTTACAACGAAGAGTGACGTTTGCTTGAAAAAGCCGAGGACTTTGGCTTCTGCTTCAAAACGTGGGTCATGTTATAATAATCAAGGTTTGCGCTTTTGAAACTCTGATGATTTCTTCTGTGAATCTCGGTGTAGTCTGGATTTACGAATTTACGCATGAGCATCAAAAATTATCTTTTCATGCTGCTGTGGGATTAATATCACTTGCATGATGGGAAATTTGAACCTTCGTTAAATTTTTGGAATATTCGATGATTGACCTGTGAGCACTGAGCAGAGTTACTTATGGGTTTTGCATCTTTTGGTATAAAATGATATAGAGTGGCATTAATATTGGGGGAAAGGTTTCAAGGTGTATTGTTAGATTTTGCTTCCAAGACTCCTTGAGATATAAGTGACAATGTCACAGTAGTTCTCTTGATAAGTATATCTTCAGACCTCTAGATATTAGTGTTTGTGTATCTCGTTGAAATGCTTTCCTTGCAGTAACTTTGTGCTTATCCATCTAAGTTGGTTCCATCAAAATGGATCTTGTCTATAGTATAATAACTGGTCACATTCCTTTTGGCGTTGTCAATTATTGACTCTTTGATTCTTCCGTGTTTCAGATCATTCCCCCTTCAGCTCGGCACTCGGTGTCTGCATGATGTATATGATGTCAGCAGAGAAAAGTGAAATCAGTAAGCTGCATGCAGCAACAGGAGAAACTGCCAAAGTCATCCGAGAGCTAAAAGATGAACTTTCTAGGATAAAATCTTTACAGGGTTTCAAATTTCCTGGTTGTGCTGCAAGTTCTGAGAAATCCAGTGGGAAATCCGGTCAGGTAGATCTCAATAAATCAGCCATGGCGAGTAGAGAATCTCTCGACATTAAGTCAGGAAATGATGCTAGCAGCGTCTTAACTGAGGAGCCAGAACAAGAGGCGGTAGAAATGGAACAGTTAGAGATGGAACTTGAATCTGAGCTGCAGAAGCTGAATTTGGCTGAGGTGAGTGTGTTTCATCGGTTTCTCATAGTCACTTTCATTGAGATGTATTCTTATTAGCGGTTACATTCGTAGTTAACTTTGAGAGTGAACCGGTCATACATTATCTGCATTGTTTTCCCTATGTTATGTTGCTGGGCATTGGTTGGGTTCAACAGTTGAAGCTTATATAAACTTTTACTCTTTTTTTTCCCAGACAAGTAAGGTTATGGAGGAATGTAAGGATCTGGTGAATGGATCTGAGTCCTACCAATGTGGTGGAATATCGGCATCAGAGCTGGACAAGAAACTAAGCCATCTTCTCATCGAACAACAAGAAGGCCAGATCAATGAGCTTGAAGCTGAACTGCAAACTACACAGTCCAAACTCCAAGAGAAGGAAGCCGAACTCCGAGCGCTCAAGGTCTGCGTGAGACGACTGACTGAGTTTCCTCTCTTGGACCGTTCAGGTACATTTGGTTGCTATCTAAATCTCATTATTAAGTGTCTTATTGACAAAAGCTGAAGAAACAGAAACTGAACTAAACATACATTCCAATATTCGCTTGCTTGAATTCCTTTACGCGGTGGTCAAACTCACAGCGTAAAACATTTCTTGGTGTTTCCTCAGATGATGAACATGAACAAGACATGAACCAGAACTCTCAGTCTCATGGAGCCAGCATAACCAAACTGATAAAGAGGAAAGAAAGCCGATCATTGGGATGAAAAGACCTATGGAGTCATCTATCCATGTTTAACAAAGGTAATAAATTAAAATAATCGCCATCCCAAAACCTGCACAGTAAGTTCTTGTATAGACCCCATCTTGCAACACCAAAAGGATCCAAATCTCTCAAGGTTCGTATCATCATTTCATGCCAATGTGGTGTTGTACGCAAACAAACTAGACTTAGCCCAGTCAAATAATCTTGTATATTCACCAGAAGAATCTCAGACTATCAGAAATCTTCATAGTCCTGACTTGTCTAGAGATTTAGATTGCTAGGTTTAGTAGAAGAGCTAATGATTATGGATTTGTGAACTTCTTAATTTCTTTTGTATTCTCTAGCTGTTAAGTCGACTTTTCTGATTAATTGCAAAAGATAATCTTAGTTTAAATACACTTTTGTTATCTATTGATCTGTCACCCTAACACTATCAATTTACATTTTTCTTGGTTATTCTTCCATTCACACGAATGCAAACCCTCGTATCTAGTTGAATACAGCTAAGAGAAACTATTGAAATTTATTTTAACGTTCGGGTATTTTCTGAAATTCTTTGAAATTCGGCATGACATAATCTCAGCAAAGCTTTATAGAGATGAGGTTTTATCGTCAAATCCAAGAAAACATCAAGCGAATATCGAAACATTGAAAACTAAAAAGTCATAAACTAATAATTTATAGGTCTGCAAAGTGAGTTATATCATCAAAGGATCATCCCAACTAAATATAACAAAAACTACTCGCCAGGAACTTGAACGCCTTGCTTCAGCTTCTCTTTCTTCATCTTCTTCTTAGAAACCGGCTTCTTCTTCCTCGGAGGCAGATTCTTCTGAGCGTATGTGTAAAGGATGAAGTTTCCTACAAGGAACGTCACTAGCAACCCTCCAATCACAAGAAGGACGATCAGCCCTGGATTGAGCCCTTTGCTTTCGATTTTTCCCTGTTTCATTTTGTTTTTCTTAGCAACTTAGAAATGAAATCCCGATGCAAGAAAGAAACAACAAGACCGAGCGAGAAGAAACAGATGCTTATTCTTGATACATTATTCGGGTTTCATGGTGTAAAAAAAAAGGGAATAGTTGCATACTTTGCAAGATAATTATATATACACATGAAAACATCCTAACTAGCTTCTCAATTTTATCGTCTGATCACTTTCAACCAAGACGAGTGATGTCTGCAAGAAGTTTGGTAAAGCAAAAGATATCTGCAAATTAACATTGACAAGCAAGAAACCGATGAAACTAAAACAGGTTCAAATGCACGTTATAATATCCAAAGGGGTGACCAAAATTGACATTCTTTGGCAAGATCAATATGAGAAGTGACCAAAGTCCTCAACAATAACAGAACTCAAAGGTCTCAGAAAGAAAAGACAAAAAGTTGAACCAAAGACAATAACTTCACCGATCCGATTCTGCTGGGTCGTAAAAGCATGCATTAAACCAATAAGATCAAACCCAAAGCAGCACAGAAGATTACGAGCCACGCGTGAAAGAGTATCATAGGATTATAGGAAAGTAGAATTTCGACAGAGTCAAACGCAGATCTAGCGATTTCCATCATCGTGAGTAACGAGAGAGATTTGATCTCGAGAACGAACAAGGAAACACAAGTAGATTCAGAGAGGGGATAGATCTTACAGAGAACTCTTCGGCCATGGCTGCGTTTGCGTTTCGGAGCTCCGAGAGATGAGCACCAGTCACCGGCGAAAATATCGGAGACAGTTCGAAGACTAATTTTTTTCTAAGAAAATTCAGCAATAAATAATACCACCGCAGGTCCACGGGGTTAGTCTGCAAAATATAAATTAGAGGCAAATTTTTCTTTTATCTTCAGTTTTGGCTCGCATTTTACTTTATGTTCCAATCTAGACCCCGCTTGCCAAACAAATATTCCCTTTTTTGCTTCCCAACGTAAAATTGAATGATAAAGCATAAAACACAATGTTATACCATTCATCACATGTTTTGCGGAAATTTATACAGGTCCGAAAATAGAAAATTGGGGTCAGTGAGCAAAAAACAAAAGTAAGGGTGGTTACGCATAAATATTCTTCCAGGCTGTAAATTTTCTTTCAGGCTCTTTCGTCGCCGAACCACTTCTCCAGCAAGAGAAAGAGATTCAAATTTCACAAACTTAAAGGGATTAATGGCTCAAAAACCATAAAATGAGAAAGTGAAATCTTGTGTGCCATAAACTGATCTAGGTGTCATAAATGGGGTAAAATCCTCATTTTACCCTTAATGAATTGTGCTTATGACATTGTTGATTTTATGAAGGATTTCGAAAATCTGGTTTTATTATTTATTGAAATTTTCATTTTGATTATTGAATTACTTAATATTGAATTTTTATTTTTTTTTATCTTCCAGGTAATTAAAAAATTTGTTCCCCCCGCTGCTTCTTCAAGCGAGCATCGACACCCATCGAATCCTTCGAACCACCGACTCCCTTCGAACCACCGATCCTTCTCGCCGGCGGACCGTAGCCGCCACCGCGTTGTCCTTCTCTGCAATTGTGGTTTTCGTCATATCTCTTCTCTCCTCCGCCATTGTTGAATAAGGTAAAGGTTTATTTTAATTTGGGGATTTCCAAAATTAGGGATTCGATTTTTGAAATTTGTTGGTTTGAGTATGCACATTGGATATTTAAGTTAATTATATGGGTCGACTAGTCATTGAATTTGTAATTTCTCGATTGTTGTTGTTGAATCGAGCTGATGGGTAGTGAATCTGTGCGATGGGGGACAACTGGGACAAATGGTATTAGCAAACAAATGTGAGACAACTGGGACAAATGCTATAACTGAGAAAGAGTTGACAATTGGCAATTGACTAAATTTCTTTGTTTGTATTTCCAGGAGAAGATGAGCAGCCGTACAAACATACATTTTGAGTATGGAGGATATTATTCACAGGAAGGAGAGGAGTTTAAATGGAATTCAAGAAATTGCATTTATGCTATATCATTTAGGACTTTAACTTTGGACGAGTTAACCTATTCGGTGCTTGTAGATGGTATATGCAAGAAGATTGGGGTAAACGACAGTACAAGGAAGCTGAAGTTGAGCTACATTCCGTTGGTAGCTAAGCCTCATAGGGAGTCATGTATTGTCGATGATGATGATGTTTATGTTTATCTAACAACTGTGGATAAAGAGGGACTTAGATCTATTTTGAATGTGGAGCTAATGGAAGATTTGGAAAGAGATAAGAGTGACGAGCTATGTGAGGAGCTTCCTAGAGTGGATAATGTGCCTGTTGAGAACCTGATGACTATTTACAGTCCGGAAGAAGCAGAGAAACAACAACAGAACCGGGTGGATGAGAATGGTGAGGACGGTTTGGATGGTATGCATGAACATGCAGATGAACATGCACATGAACATGAACATGTTGAGCCTCCACGGCCTGTAGAACAAACTCTGTTTGTTCTAGAATGGGATGATGGTGCTGGTTTTGAGAAAGGTCAATAATTTCGTTCAAAGGAAGCTTTGCGAGTTTTGGTTGACAGAGCTTCACATAAGGGATGTTTTGAGGTAAAAACTGTAAATTCGGATTCGGGGCGAATCATATTAAGATGCTGTCAAGCTGAACAAGGCTGTTCATGGTATATACATGCTGTAAGAATGAAGGATTCTACTTATTTCAGTATGAGAGTGTATAAAAACATGCATACATGCTCCCAGGTCGTTGCCAGCACAACTCAGAGTAAAAGGAAAGACACACCACAAGTAGTAGCAGATGTTTTGCGTGGTTCCTTTCCAGGTCAGGTCGACACCCCCGCGGCTAAATCTCTGATGAGTGTTGTTCAAAATGAAGCTCACGTGAGTGTGTCCTACTCTACTGCGTTGAGAGGGATAAAACTAGCTATTAGTGAAGTGAGGGGCAGTCCCGAAGAAAGTTATCGAAGATTGTATTGTTATCTGTACGTGTTGTAGATGGTGAATCCTGGTACAGTAACAAGCGTGAAAGTGGATGCCAGAAATAGGTTCAAGTATCTATTTGTCGCTTTGGGCGCTAGTATTGAAGGATTTAGAGCAATGCGGAAAATCATAGTTGTGGATGCAACTTTTCTTAAGAATGTTTACGGTGGAATGCTAGTATTTGCCACAGCTCAGGATCCGAATCATCACCATTACCCCATTTCAATGGGTGTAATTGATAGGGAAAAAGATGCTAGTTGGAAGTGGTTTTTTGAAACGCTCAAAACTGTTATACCTGATGATCATGAACTGGTTTTTATGAGTGACACACATTCAAGCATCATGAAGGCAGTCAAGGAGGTGTACCCACAGTCTCAGCAAGGACATTGCGTTTTGCATTTGTCTCGTAACGTGAGAATTAAATATGTGAATGGTTGTAAAGATTTGTGTTCAGCCAAATTCATAGAATGCGCTCACAAGTACACAGAAGGTGAGTTCTTAAGTGCATACTCTGATTTTAGGCGGTGGTTTCCAGGAGCTGCAGAGTATCTAGATGAAGGTGTTCCGCTTGAAAAATGGGCAGGGTGCTACTTTAAAGGAGACAAGTACAACTTGGACACAAGCAATTCGTGTGAATCTATGAACAGTGTCTTCAAGAAGGGTGCGGAAGAGGCTGAAGAGGCTGAGACGGGTGGTGTTGCGGATGAGGCTGGTGCTGGTGCTAGTGTTGGTGTTGGTGCTGATGTTGGTGCTGGTGCTGGTGCTGGTGTTGGTGCTGGTGCTGATGCTGGTGTTGGTGCTGGTGCTGGTGCTGGTGTTGGTGCTGGTGCTGGTGCTGGTGTTGGTGCTGGTGCTGGTGCTGGTGTTGGTGCTGGTGTTGATGCTGGTGTTGATGCTGAGACGGTTGGTGAGACGGGTGGTGAGTCGCCTGGCGGAATTACTAAGTCTTCAAGAGATTTCACTCTTGCATCCATGCCA
This sequence comes from Eutrema japonicum, assembly GCA_030161315.1. Lineage (NCBI taxonomy): Eukaryota > Viridiplantae > Streptophyta > Magnoliopsida > Brassicales > Brassicaceae > Eutrema > Eutrema japonicum. Next base: position 43,769,941 of record BSQW01000002.1, on the reverse strand, counting down.
GAAAGTTTCTCCATGATCTCTTTGAAGCCATTCTCCATCGACGCCTGCAACTCCAACAAAGATGTAGGCTCAGCTTGTGGAGGTTCCTCTGTAGGGCCTTGAAACCGAGCACCAATGTCTAACTCATACAAATGTCTCCAACATATCTTCTTCTTCTTCACGGTTAGATGCTTCGTCCAACCCTCAACCTCTAAATCAATAAATCCGATACCATCATCTAAACCAGGATCCGTGATTCGCGCCATAAGATCTTCTTCATATTCGTCAGGCTCCAAGATGCTACAAATGTCATGTCAATATCAACAAATACAACTTACTACTCTGATACTAAACCAATCTTTCATATCAAACTCATAACAATATGCAAAAAAAATTATACCTCAGCACTATTGCCAATCGCTTCATTTATATCATCCAAAGGTATACCTTTCATGCAAACATCAATGAATTTATGCTTGCACATCCTTGGACAGTCAGGTTCAGCGGGTACAACTTCTCTAAATTTCCTTCCAAGACTAGGAATACACTCAAATGCAAGAATCTACACATAAAATTCACAATATCAAACAAAGTTAAAAATCATAAATTTAAGAATTCAAAACATATAACTCATACTTACCTGTAGAGGAAGAATGAAACCAGAAAAGCTAGATTTTTCTCCTTTTCCTTTCACGCAGCCATCAAACTTATTCACCACACGCCGGATCTCCTTCATAGTCTCATCAAATGTGTAACGCCCCCATGGAAACGTCTTGCACAGATTCAAATCACCAACAACTCTAAGCAGGAAGGGATCTATGTTGCCATCAGCCTTGGACTTCGCTTTCAAAACTTTGCATAAGAAAAACAACACTGCCATCTTCTTCCTCTCTACGGAGCTCTGCTTCATTGATTTTAGCTCGGCTTCCACCTCTGCGATCTTGATTCTATCATCCCTTCCAAAGTGCTTATTAACAAAATTCAAACTACCCAACTTCTTATAGTCATTCGGATACTCATGGCAGTCAAGACCACTAAGAAGTGCATGCTCCTTCAAAGAATACCGAATGGGGACTCCATTCACCACAAACCATGCCTCATTCATCTTATCGGTAGAGACTGTGTGAAGGAGAAGCATCCATAACCCTTGACTCATGTGGTTTGGCTCCTTGAACATGTGGAAAATGTGCTTAAACTGAGGATGGGTTCTGAACCATTTCAGCTCTTCCGGAAGCTGGCCTATGACATTGACAACATGCGACACAGCACACCTCGATTGTATCGTACAGGCCTTGCTATACTCGGTTGGACCGAAGTAAAGCTTTTCAGGCTGCATTGGTTGGCTATCATCGTCATCCTGAAATACAAACGAAAATTTTTCCCATACTTTCTTCTACTAGCCTAGCCTGTAATGAACTTTAGCATATTGGGAATCTGAAGTATACATACCTCTTGCGGTTCTTCCTCCTCTGGAGCTTCTTTATCTTGCGCTTCTTTCTCTTCCGCTTCATTCTCTCGCGCTTCTTCTCCGTCATTTGATTTTTTCTCTTCTTTGCCATCACCATCACTAGCCGTGTCCGTTAAATCGCCCGTTGAATCTTCTCTCATTTCAACCTCTTCGTCTGCTTCTTTCTCGGGTTCCGTCGTGGGTGCACTGCGATTGGTTGTTTCGCAGGCTTCGTCTTCCGCTGGTGCTTCTCTGCCTCCGAGTGTGGGTGCACGGAGATTGGTAAGATTGGTTGTTTCGGGTGCTTGATTCGTTGTTTCGGGGGCTTCGTCTTCAATCAGTGTTTGATTCGATGCTTCTCTGACTTCAGTTGACTCATACTCGATACCGGATATTCTCACCTTAGCCATCGCCGGAAATTTTGAATCGGAAGTTATGGGGGGAGCGCCTGGGGAGATAGAAAGTTTCGAAATCGGGGAGATGATAAATCGCAAATCGCAAATCAGGGTTTTGGTATTAATAAATCGGAGATTTGGAATAAAAATATAATTAAACATAAATTAAATCGAGTTGGGTCGGGTTATCGGGTATACCTAAAATCCGTAGATATAATCCTGGTTTTAGTGTAAATAAAAAGACAAATAGGGAGAGGTTAGTATTCTCCACGATTTTTCTTATTAAAAAATAAATCAAATTGATATTAATTATTAAAGCTAATTCCAATTTTTGGCATTTCAGCCTCTCGGCCCAACTTAAAGTCTTCTTCTTCTTCGAATCAGAGATTCTCTCCTTTAGATCCGGAAGTTTCTGGTAGCAGGATTGGAAGAAGATGACTGTGATCGACATTCTGACTAGAGTTGACTCGATCTGTAAAAAGTACGACAAGTACGATGTCGACAAACAGCGGGAGGCCAATATCTCCGGTGATGATGCTTTTGCTCGCCTCTATGGCGCTTTTGAGACCCAAATCGAGACTGCTCTCGAGGTAATTATTCCTCTTTTCTGTTTGCATCTTGGAGATTTTGCTTGCTTTGATTCGGTTCCGATAAATCTCGGTGGATTCAAAGCTGTGTGCTTGACAATGTTGGGCATAGAGTTTGATATTTTTCCGGTCGAATTCGGTGAAAATCTCGAATTTGGGTCTCGATTTTGTATACGGTGACCGAGTTTTCGCGATGGGAACGAAAAGTTTTTGAATGCCTTATCTTATTTATGCTTTCTGCGTTTTCTGGGTTGGTTCTGATTTGAGTATGATTCGCAAGTGCTTTAAAGGTTTCTTCTTTGAAATTTTGAATGAGGGTTGTCATGTAATCTCGATTTGCAGAAAGCTGAACTTGTTACAAAGGAGAAGAATAGGGCTTCTGCTGTTGCAATGAATGCTGAGATCCGCCGGACCAAAGCTCGATTGTCCGAGGAAGTTCCTAAGCTCCAGAGACTTGCTGTCAAGCGGGTTAGCTTCCTTTCTCATGTTTTACACTTTGGTTCATGGATCAGCTACACTGTTTGAGCTTAATATGATTCTTTTTTAAAGGATGATATAGTTAAAGTGTGAGTGGATGCCAAAAAAGCTTGTAAATATGGCTGAAAAGCTGCTTACATTGGCTGAGAAATAGAGAATGGTAGTTATTCCTGTGGGTTTTGGATTAGGCCAACCTAGTCTATAACCACGTTCGGATGGTAGTACATTGGCTGAGATTGACTAAATCATGTTTGAAGGATTATGTAAACTCGGTGGCAATCTATACATTGTTCAGGTTAAGGGACTTACAACAGAAGAGCTTGCTGCGAGAAATGATTTGGTGCTTGCGCTTCCGGCCAGGATTGAAGCCATACCTGATGGGACAGCGGGTGGTCCTAAAAGCACTAGTGCTTGGGCTCCCTCAACAGCATCTCGTCCTGATATCAAATTTGATTCCGGTTATTCAACTGAATTAGCTTTGTTTATATCTTGTAGATTGTACGTGCGAGTTCAAACTATTGCATGAGTTTGTTCCGTATTGTATACCTCTGTCTATCTCAGAATCATATGAACTGTTTATCCTATTCTCTGTTGTTTGAGCAACCTGAAGTTCAAGATCACTAAGTCACATCTATTGTGGATGTTAGATGGGCGTTTTGATGATGATTACTTTCAAGAATCACATGAATCCAGCCAATTCAAACAGGAGTATGAGATGCGGAAAATGAAGCAGGCAAGTGATACTCTATCTGGTTGCATTCTACTCTTTTGTTCACTTAAGCTCTGGTGGTATATATATATATATATGACTTGTCTACTTGAGATATATCAGGAACAAGGTCTGGACATGATCTCCGAAGGTTTAGATGCTTTGAAGAACATGGCGTCTGATATGAACGAGGTGAGTTTGATAAAGTGCAGCTCTTAACTCACTTCCCTTATTAAGTACTAGAGCTGATGATCCATGTCACGACACTGATTCGTGCAGGAACTGGATAGGCAAGTTCCTCTGATGGATGAAATCGACACAAAGGTAGAAGACACAGCCCATTTCGTTTTCCTTTTCTCTGAATTCGTCAGTGTAATCTGAACTCTTTGAGCTCGCTCGCAGGTGGACAGAGCAACCTCGGATCTTAAGAACACCAATGTTAGACTTAAAGATACCGTCAACCAGGTGATTTGAATTTCAAAACTTTTTCTCTCAAACTCTCAGCCACATCGGCCGGTTCTTGATTCCTAACATAAAAAAAAAGCATGGCTTTTTTATTGCAGCTGAGGTCAAGCCGGAACTTCTGCATCGATATTGTTTTGCTGTGTATTGTTCTGGGCATCGCTGCATACTTGTACAAGTAAGTTTCTCTCATAAATAAAAGATGCATGAGAGACAGTGAAAGAAGAGCTTCTTAAACGAAACAAACCTTTGTCTTCTGCAGTGTACTGAAGTGATGAGATGAACACCAAAGGACCCATCAGTACTCTCTCTGTTGTTTGTTGCTGTATTTGTGTGATATTTCTATCTTGGAACTGGTGATCTTGTTTCTTCCTGCATTGAGTTATTTTCATGTTGTTCGTGTCCATTCATGATGAATATATATATATATATCTTATATTAAAATGACCAAATTTATGTAATTCTAAGAATACATGTCCCCTGTCGATAAGCTAATCGTTTGCTCTTTGCTGAGTCTGCCTTGTGTAATGAGGAATGTGGGAAGAAGCAAAGCACAATGAGAAAATAAAAATGGATATTTTGTCAATGTAAAAAAAAAAATGTGGGCTTTTATATTGGGGCCTACACCGAGGCGCTATCCTACGTGGCAGAGTTAATCCTACGTGTTTTGTTTGAATTTGGTAATGTGGTGTGAAAAGCGAACCTCATAGTCCACAAGGTGGAGAAAAGTGAAACTCTTTGAAGCACATCATCTCTATCTATCTATCTTTCAACCTCCATGGACTTTAGACTTTAAATGCAACACAAACTCCCGTCGTCTCTGGCCTGTGTTGCTGAAGCTGAAAGGAAAAATTGGAAGTGGTTTAAGTTATTAACATTAAAGAAACACAAAATTCATACACGACAGAGTCTCCAAGTCTTATATCCCAATTTTTCCTAGGATCCTAATCACACTGCATCTCTATCTTGGACTATGTTAGGTCTTCAGTCAAGCTTGGTCCGGGAAAATATGCCTGCAACGAAGCATTTAACATCGGCCCAGGCCTGACCGGAAGCATTACACCAGGTTCCAATTTTTGCATATGACACTTTCTATTGAAAATTTTACATCCAATTTCTTGGTATGTACATTTTCAGAGGGGTGAAGCTAAACTCTCTTGCTTGAAGATTGGGAAAGAGCGGTCGAGGATTTGCAGGAAGCTGGCGAAAGATCTCAGGTTGGTTATACGGTTTTATCATGTACCTTATTCTTCTGAAGCACCTTCAATCCGATGTTTAGATTTTGACAAAACTGATATATTAGGACGATGATATCCATGAAGCTCTCCATAGAGCTGAGAGATTCCTAAAGATGAGCAAACGAAAGGATTGGTACAAGATTCTTGGAATTACAACAACTGCAGCAAAAATTCCTTTTTACTTATTTTTGTACAAGAAAGTAGGAAAAAAAACATCCTTTTAGAACACACCAGAGCATATACACTCTCGCATTCACAAACAAAAACACAAAAGGGAGAGCACCCAAACAAAACCTTCAAGCTCTTCCAGGTATCACTACTTAATCCACATGACCAATCTGTTCTTAACGTCTCTAAATAGATGGATCTCCATCCAGATGTTCCCGTCCGAAATATTTTGATTTGTTACCATACACTGCTACTGGAACATATGATCAGCATTCAGGAGCTCTGGCTTCAGTTTCATGATCCAGACATGCTTTGATCTGTTGTCTGAACTGGTGGTGGATCCACCTGACTACTGCTTGGAGGTTCAGCTGTCCTATGGCTTCTCCTCCATTTTGAAAACTCTACTAGACCCGTTGTGCCGCTCATGGTGAGTCCGAACCCAACCAATGTGGCTAAGAGAATGGACACAACCGGCTGCATGTGAACCTGCACAAGTAAACCATCATAGATTGGAAGATAGAACAAGATGCAGCAGAGTATCCTGTTCTGTTCTTGAGAGATAAAAACTCTCACCAATGAAAAGAAAATGTGAGAGAAAACAACTACAAGACCGAACTGAATTGTGGCGTAAATCCAGACATATTGCTTCTTCACTGCACAACAATGAACACGAGATCAATTAAACTGATAATTTGAGTACCGCAATGAACTGCTGGGAAGCACACAAATTTATGTCAAAACTGTTTACTGTTAGGAACTCTTACCCATTGTTGTTGACGTCATCGAGGCAAGAAGACCAAGAACGCAAGAGAATGGTAAAGATATTGCAATGGCGCCGGATTTCATTTTCGTAAGCTGTAAATGATATTAGGACAAGAAGATGTTACAAAAGCTTGGTACAGAGAAGTGTAAGAATCTGAAATTCACTAAATCTTACCAGAAGCTGCTCGAGGAAACAGAAGTATGCAAGCATGCTTACAATGACTAGAATTGGAACATCCTGCCATACGCTGAAAGGACAAGGGTAATTGTCAATAATATCCATAAAAATCGATTTTTTGTTTTCAAGGGGTATTGTTTGGAGTTTGACTTGCCTGTAGTGAGAAGCCTCCGTATCCGCAGCTCCATTACCCTGCGAATTCTGCATGCGAAGAAGGGTCACAGGGAGATTCTGAACCTCTTGCTTGCACACATCACATGTTCGGTTTCCTTTAATGGTGAACCATTTGATTGTACATTCTTTGTGGGCAAGAGCTAATTCACCTCTGCACATACATTCCATCTTGAAGGCTTCTGAATCTTCTCCCAGTTCGACCAGGCAGATTCTGCACACAGCTTCTTCTTCAGGAACATCTTCTCCGCCATCAACATTCGTGTCTGAAACATTTCACTAATATAAGGCACCAGGTATGTTACACGGATAGAACCAAAAAACATCAAACTTTCATGTCTGTTGGAATTAAACATCAAATGAAAAAAAAAATACAAATTTCTAACCGTTGAGTTTGATAATATTTCTGGTTGGCGTCATGTTCGGAGTAGGAATCACCCGGAAAACACCTGATTGCCTTAGACTTCCATCTTTGTTGAATGCCGGGACAGAGCGTGAACGGTGAATAGGCAGTGGAGGCCCTTTTTTCTGTTGAGACAACATTTAAATCAAAACCTGGTCAAACCAACAATGAAGTAAAGCAAAAGATAACCTGATTAGCTTAACTTACCTTACAAGCAAAATGCATTTCTTAAACATACTATACTGAGACCAAGGCAAAGTACAAGACAAGAAAACGTCTCTTGCCAATGAAGATAACAGCACAAACAACAATAGAATTCACATGGAAACCTAAATGAATCGGCCAATCAAGTTACTCACCATGGAAGTAACTGGATCAACCACATATCTCCCGTGCGTGGACCCAGGATTTGAGTGAGCTATAGGGGTTACCGGCAAGGACTCAGTTTTCTTCAATCTTGGAGTTAAAATATTAGTGAGAGTCCATGTGGACCTGTCCCTGCCATTTCCTGAAGAAGGAGAGAACGCAAAGGCCAAATCCCCACCTTTCTCGATATCCACGTTATTGTTATTGCTGTTCCGGTTTTTGAAGCTTAACTTTGGGATAAGATTCTTCAGGCTATTAGGTCTGTTTCTTGAAGAGGACGAGGAAGGACTCAGGGATGCAGCACGTTGCCCGATTCTAGGGCTAGACATTGGAGAAAAGTTGACTCTTTTGGCAACAGGACTTGATGTTAGGGATGCATTTCGTCTCAATAGATCATCTCCTGTATCTTCGGGTGTTCTTGATGATAAATCTAACACAATGCCTCGCCTCCATAGGTCTCGGCCCGGTGATAGCTCTTCTTCTGCAATCTCAGCAGAATCTACATCCTGCAACACCAAGATCATTTCAAATCCAATATCATTTTCTCCATTCGATATAAACTAGAGCTTCGATCTTTAAAAGCCTAATCTTTCCTAAACAGACTCGAAACTCTCTGTTCTTTAAGTTGGACTTCTCTATTTGCCAGAGATTTGCAGCTATCTCGTGAGGAAAAAATACAGAAAACTCTACACCGGAAGAAGAAAACAAGATCAAGGCATTTCCATGGCTTACGATCCAAAGCTTAGCAGAAGAAGGAAAGATCCACTAAACCTTAAACCCAAAAATCAGGGGAGATTGATGAGAATTTCAACGTACCCATCAAATCAAAACCACCAGAGACAAGAAGAAGAAAAACAAAATGAAAATAAACAATCTAGATTCAAGATAGATTGAACAAAAATAAAATGGAAATGAATTATTAAAAAAAAGAGCTGGAAAAATCTACCCTTTGCGGTGGAGAATTAATATCTTGGAGAGAGCCATGTTCTTCTTCGCGAGCTTTATCTCTACCATCCATCACCGAACTAAAAACGAAACCCATGAAATAGAAAAGCAGAGAAGAATCTTCTAACAAAATGACCAAAAAAATCAGAAAAATAAATTTCCCAGGAGAAAATTGTAGCCAAGGATCATCAGGAACCCTTTTCGAGGTCCTCTTTTCTGGGTTCCTGAAATTGAAATATGTGATCATACATTTCAGATGATATATCACTGTCCGTTTCTCGGCTAAAAAGGTTAAATTTGGTCCTGCCCTTTTTTTGTCCTTATGATTATATTTAAGGCTCATACTACTAGTAAGTTTGTATATTTTTTGTCTACGGTGAGCATTTTGACAGATTTTACTTGGGATTGAAAACATTTCTTAGCTTCTGGCTTATGGTCTCATCATGGGACACCATTTCCATTTGTCTGGTCTTAAAAAGTATCTTTTGAGCACATGGTCGTTCCATATTTTATCCCATCTAGTATTACTTTATTTTGAGTAAATTTGTCAACTGTATGTCTATCTCAAATTATCAATTTCCATTTGTCTGTGTTAGGTTTTGTTCCTAATTAAGTATAGTGAAGGATTGTTATTGTGAATCCAGATGACTTCGAAATCTCTATATTATACAAATTGGCAATCACACATTATATTGTTAAGCATATATGGATCAAACATGCATATACTAATATATCGATGGTCAATGGCTCGATCCATTTTCAGCCGTGTTTGGCTTACTCTTGTTCAGCTGTTCCTCCTTGTCCTGTATTGTTCCCGCTTCCGCTGTTACCGTGAACTTTTATCTCCAAAAGCCTTTCCACAGGTTGTCTGCATATCGGGCATCGATTTGTCTGAAACCTTAACACCTTAGCGCATCCGCTGCACATACACTGCATTAAAAGCAAACAATTTTCACATAAGTAGAGTCCATTTACACAAGAGGAATCATCAGCATTCGAAAAAACTTGATCTTACCATGTGTCGACATGGAAGAACAGTAGTGTCTCGTGGTTCAGACAAACATATAACGCACTCTTTCCCCGGATCATTAGCATCGTCAGCTGAATCCTCATCACCATCAATAGTATTCCCAATTCCGTAAATCTCCTGCAACTCATATCTCAATCCATTGACCCATAGTATTTGCTTCACCACTCTGATCTTAATCGATCCTTTATCCTTCTCATAAACCGCCTGAGTAATCTGCGCATTCTTCGATCCCGACCTTTCTTCTTCATCGTCACCTGAAGGAGCTGCTTCTGCCTTAACCGCCAACGGATAGATATCTGTGTCTGCCTCCTTGAACAGCTCAAAGTCTTCAAAGACCGAAAAATCTATACCCGAACCAGAAGGTTGCTTAAACTTCTGACCAAGCCCTTTCTCAAAATCCATGGTGATTGGTGGCAGAATATCTTCCTTTGTGGCTGTGAGATTGCATTCTTCGGATTCTTTAGCAAAGAAAATGACAGTAATCCTGTTTTCCACAAGACCAAAGTAACAAAGCTTAGTCATTTACAGACCAAAGTAACAAAAGCTTCGTCATTTACAGATGTGGATTTGATCGAAGGTTGGTTTTGTCAATGGCAAAATCGGGTTTTAGATTAGAGAAATTTTAAACTTTTCCATCTACTTGTAGTAAGTTTCTTTACTAACCAAATCAAAGAAGTGAAATTTGAACAAGAAGGCCCATAAATTTCAGCTATGGTCACGAGGAAGACCATAACAGTTTCACGTGTTTCGGCTCTGTGTTTTTTTTCTCTCTTTTTCAAATCAATCACGAAATCAACGAAATGGAGAAATTGAAATCTACCTTCCGGAAACGGTAGCATCAAACGTGAAGGAGACGAGAAACCGACCAGGACAATTCGGGTCGGATTCAAGCTTCAAAGTCTCCTTCTTGAGATTAACGTCGTTACGAATCGTGACGGCTTTCTGATGTTCGACGTAAGGAGTCGGCGCAGGCATCAAGGAGCCACAATAAGGGTATCTCCCGCCGGCGGGCCAAGGGTGAGGGTTGTGATAAGGATGCGGAGGAGGAGGAGGATAGTGAGGATGATGATGGTGGTGGTGGTCGTACGGCGCCGGAAGATGAACCGGCATGGTTCCAGGCGGAGGAGGGTAGTAACCAGGGTACTGGTAATGCTGATTTGGGTTGGGGTTTGGGTACGGTGTAGCGGCGGCGAATACGATGCGATTAGCTGGGATTTCTGTCGCCGGAGGAGGTGGTGGTGGAGGAAGAGAAGGAGTTGGTGGAGCCGCCGTTGGAAGCGTATTGCTCCGGCGTATACGGCGTCTACCGTCGCCTCCGCTGCTGCTGATGTTTCCCATGAATCAAAAAATAAAAAAAGACGCGATTTTTAGGCGACCCAGAAGAACAAATCTCAGGGAGTTTAATGTTTTGATCGGAGATCCGGGGATTATTAGAGTGAAATGTAAGGAATTAAAAAGCAAAAGCAAAAGCAAAAGCAGAGAGGTTTTCGATGAATTAAGAAAGAAAGAATAAAAAAGGGGAAAGAAAGAGAGATAAGAGAGAATATAATAATTTGGGGGAAAGTGGGTAATGAGATGATGGCTTCGGTTGGCCAAAGAAACTCCACCCCCTCTTTGTTGCTGTTTATATGTTACCAATGTTTTTCTTAGGATTTTTTCATTGTTTGTTAATGCTTTTTTTTTTTTTTTCAACAATGATTACGTTTATTATAGGAAGACTTTACGCGTTAATCTTTTTTGTTTTAACAAAAAAAAATATTAGTACCATATATTATTATTAGTCATTCTTTTGGTTGCGTGACAACATAAATATATATATATATATATATAGATTCTTTGATTGCATTACCATTAGGTCCATTACGTATAAATTAGGATTAATTTGTTCAATTTTAAAAAGATGACGAAATTTTTAAGTTTTTTTCTTCAAACTTCAAATGTGAAAATTGGATCTCATAACTTTTTCGTCAATTAAATTAAGAAAATCTTAACATACTACCACCCAAAAAAAAAATTATGATGAATCTAAGTGTTCACAACATACCATCCAACTTCAACCATTTTTTTTATATAACAGTGTGGATCCCAAAAGCTGGTTAGGTCAAAAGACTAATCTCACGAGGCCCACGGGCGCTCCACGTTTTCTTGTCACTTAAATCGTCTCCGGATGGCCAAACGCACTCGAACCGAAAAAAAATAGCATATACTCATCCCAACAAATTTAGCTACTATCACTAGGCCAAAAACACTTAGTTCCAACTCCAACCAACAACATAACTATTACTATAGTCTATACTCTTATTTGAAAATGTATGTCACAAGTTTTTTTCTCGATTATGTGAAGATATGATCCGATATAATAAATCCCACATATCGTACGAGTGAAGCAGTTATCATTGCATAGTTGAATGATTGAGTTATTTGTGTTTTGTCCATCAAGTCTAGATTCATATTGCCTACATTTTATAGCAATTTTTGGTTTTTTCCGTTTATTATTTTATTATTTTAAAAGTTATAATTAAATTACTTTTTGCCTACATAATATATTATTTTTTAGTACGAAAGATGAACTAATGTTTTGGAACTCATATCAAAACTTGTTTTGTTGTCTTTGAATAATGGTGTATACTGCTTTAAACAAAAGCCAGTTGGTGTATACTTTGATTTCCTATAAATTATAAGTTTCTACAGAAAGTAAAATCTCTTTAAAATCTATATTTTTAAAAAACTATATGCTAAAATTAGGATATGAATTTAAAGTCAAGATCACCCATTAGCTAAAAACGTCACACAAAAAAGAAAAATACAAATAAGATAAGTATTTGACAGAATTTCAAACTATAATCGTGATCGTTAAAATTTTAACTACGGGAACACGAAATTTTTAACAATGGTCAATGGGTAATGGGATGCTTGATGATTACGTGAATTGCATGTTGATAACTGTTAATTTTTCAAATTATAATCGTGATCGTTATATATATATATATATCATTTTAAAACATTTCCACATCATGGTAGTGCGATTTGAAATCAAAAATAAAGAAAATAAAGAAAGAGATAATCGAATCGCATACCTACCCACTCGCACACACTTTCATTAAGCAATTCCCAAATATGAATATATATATATATATATCATAATAAAGTGCTTTAATAGGAAAAATATAGGAGATGCAACATGTAAAACCTTTTTTGAACTACTTGTGAATGTAGTAAATCTATTATACTAAATTATAATTAACTTATTTTTGTGATAAATATATATCAAACTTTTGTTTATAAGAGTTCCTTCAAGGAACTTCCTTTTTTTTGTTTTTTTTATAACCAAGGATGATTCGGCCTTTTATCAAGGGGTTTAAATTTTATTTGATTTTATCGGGTTGAAGTTTCTTTTTTTTTAAAATGGCCCTAGCAAGGCGTCACGTGCTATCCATGAATCCGTATGAAGCCAACCGCTATTCATCTACTCCATTTTGTCGTTTACTCAGAGGTTATTTTTTACCCTATCAGTGTATTAGTACGTATTTGAGTGGAGGATTCAAATATTGGATCTTAATTAAAAAAACGAAAATGAAGAATGTGAATTTGATTGATTGATCAATAGGGGGCTGTGCACTTTGCGTAAGAACCCAAAAAGAGAGAGAGATGGTTTACAATTTTGTAGACAAAAAGCTGTAATTTTAGAATGGAATGCAATGCTTAATTTGGATTTTCATCCGGATTCGAATGCGTTTCGCCACCCAAAACGTTTTAAATGGCAAGAAAACGTGGAACGTCCGCGAGCCTCGTGGGATTAGTCTTTGGATCTAAAAAGCTTTTGGGAATCCACGATTATCAAAAAAAAAAGAAACTATTTTCCACACACAAAAAAAAAACACATATAAACATTAAAAAATTGGTACAGTATACTTAAACCAAAGGTTTAAAGATTTTGATGGATTCATTAAAGATTTTGATGGATTCATAAATGGAGAACTGTAATACTATTATAGAACAGTAATTGATTTGTGACTTTCCTAGTGGACAAACGTAACTATGTGCATGCATGTTAACAGATGGTTTGATACAAACACTACATAAAAAGGAAGATGTTTATATTATATATACACTACATAGTGTGCATATAAATGTAGTGTACTAGGATTTAATCAGCGGAATAATTTTTTTAATAAAATTATTTCAAAATTTAAGAAAATTGTTTTTATTTGAATTTTACTATATACCTAATTAATGATTATAGATAAATCTATCAATTGATAATAATTTTTCTATTTAATCTATTTTGCAGTGAACTAAAATATTATTCGGGATAACCCACAAAAACTTATAATCTTGAAAACATAAGTCTAATATGTACCGTTAAATAATTATAGTTTTTGTGGTTAATCTACGAACTCTTAAAAAAAAAATAGTTTTCTTGTGTCTAACTTTTTATAAAATTAGTAAAATATTTTTCAATTTTTGTTTTGATATATATTCAAATAAAATATAATAAATTATAGTGAAAAATATATCAAGATTTTGAATATTTTTTTTTAATATATATAAATTGATTATTATTTTAAAATGTATAGTATTAAAATAATTAAGAAATTAAATAATAAATAATATTTTTAATGCAAAATATATAATTTTCATATTATAATCAATAATTTTAAAAGTCAATTATATCATTTCCTATTTCAATTATTATTTGTTATTTGTAATGGCATTTCATGTAATAACTTACAAAACAAAATTTATTTTTAAAAATATCTTCTTAAATAATATTATAGAGATATATAATATACACTACATAGTAGAAAATAGTGTGCATGAAATAATTAGCTAAATGTTTGTTAATAAATGGTTGAATACAATCACTACACATGAAAAGGAGATGTTCATAGACTAACCTCTGGCCCGGCCTAGAGGTTAGGCAGGCTAGGCCATAGTTTTGGACCACCATTTTTTTTTTAGTTTTTGATGGACCACTAAATTGATGTTTCCATTTTTTATAAGATCACCAAATTTTTTTTATACTTGTCCTTTTTTATATCAAGTTATTTTATTTCTTTTTAATTATAATGATTTTCAAATTAAATTGGAATTATGTCTTAAAACTTTTATTTTATACATTTTACAAAAAACTACATTTTTTTTGTTGTCTCGGACTACTATTTTTGTTGAGCCGGGCCTGACTAACCTTCTCCTTTGATTTTTACCACACACAACAACAAAAAAACCTTCTCCTTTGATTTTGACCACACACAACAACAACAAAAACCTTCTCCTTTGATTCCTATAAAATAGCTAAAAGATCGACACTGGTATTCGAGACTAACCATGAATATAAAACGAATTGAATTACCAGCTAGCTTCTTTAGTTTATAAGATTCACAAAGTAATTTCAGAAAATTGTGTAATTAATCGTGTATGTATCTTTGCATATACCAACAATTCAAAAAATTAAAGAATAAATAACACTCACACAAAAGGAATTCCCGAAAATTAAATTAAAAAAAAAAAACTAAAAGATCAGTCCATCTCTCGCGGCCTGTTCCAACAAGTTCCCAAGTTCCGACATCGTTGGTCGTTGATTCGGATCCTCCCGTAGACACAATTCCGCCACGTCAGCAAATTTCAACAACGGCTCCACATTTCTTGGCACCGCTATATACTTATCCAAAATCGCCGCCGCTTTGCCTTCTCTGATCACCGGAACCGTCCACTCAACAATCTCCGGCGGATCATAATCCCTATCGTAACACTTCCTTCCGGTTAAAATCTCTAACAGCACAACCCCAAAGTCGTAAACATCTCTCTTGACGTCCAAATTCTTCTCGTTCGACGTTGTCACGAGCCCGAAATCCGCAACTCTCGCGACCCAGTCCGAGTCCAAAAGCACATTCGAAGACTTCACATCCCCATGAACAATCCTCGGGTCAGCTTCAACGTGAAGATATTCAAGACCTTTTGCGGTTTGCATAGTGATTTTAATCCTTAAGCTCCAATTCAACGGCGAAAACCCGCCGTGTAGATGATCGTGAAGCGTACCGTGAGGCATGTACTCGTAAACAAGAAGCCTCTCGCCCATTTCGGTCGAGTAACCGAGTAGATTCACAATGTTGCAATGCCTAATGTTGCAGAGAATCTCTAATTCCGTCTCGAATTCTCTAGTGTTTGTGTGGATTATCGTTGCTGCGTTTGCTCTCTTAACCGCTACTTGCCTTCCGTCCGCTAACACGGCTTTGTAGACAAACCCGTAGCTTCCTCTGCCTAACTCGTTGAACTCTTTAAACCCGTTTGTCGCGTCTTTAAGCTCAGAGAGCCTAAACACTTGAGCAAACGGCGTTACCGATGGAGCAGGGGAGATCATTTCAGGTTGCTCGGTGTCTATACGGGGCTTTCCTATGCAAGATTTGAATTGACTCGTTGTACCGTCTTCTTTGTTAGGACTAGGGGCAATCCGTGGCACGACGCAGCAACCCATCGTGATGATCAACAGAGCCGATGCGCAAGAGCCGATGATGAGAGCAATTCTTTGTAGCTGATGCCAATGCTTATCCGGAGAATTGTGGTTGTGAAGCTTACAAATATCAGAACAAGAACTGTTTTGACAGAGCGAGCAAGGCGTGCAGATCCGATCCGAGTTCTCGGTGCACGAGCTAGACAAGAAGAATCCGTGAGAGCAATCCGAGCCGCAAGGTGAACAGACCATTAACTCTTTTCTTACGCACAAACTCGTTAGGTCGGGTTCGTTGAGGATACTTGCGTTGAAAGCAAATTCTCTTTCGTTACATGGACCAGCCCGACACATTCCTGGACTGCACAGCTCTAATGGAGGATCATAAGCTAATGTTGATGACCCGTTAACCAACCAGCAATCAAGAACAAGATCCTCTTCTCTTATACCACAAACAATGGAATCAGACGAAGCAATTGCCTTAAATCCAGAACCTTTAGGAATCGACGAGAAATTAGAGCTTCCCCAACACTCAACCTCGTGATTATCCTCACGGATTCCGCAGAAATGGCGAGGACCTGCGGTTAACGCAACGAATCGAGAATCATCAGTGGGTGAATTGACGAAAGATTCATCGTCTCCCCAACATTTGACCTCCCGAGATGAGTTTAGAATCCCGCAGAGAGAGGTTTTTCCTGCGGCTAAGACTTGGAAGTTATCTGAAGTTGTATTAAACCCTAAGTTAGAAGAATTGGGGCCAAAACAGAGCATACCACCTTCTCTGATCCCACCACAGCTAAACCCATCACCAGAAACGATCTTGTTGAAGACGAGATTACTAACAACCTGATCATAGAACTTTGGATTCTCTTTGGCGATAAAGCTGTTATTCGCAGCTCTTGTTATCTCCCAACAATCGACGGTCCCGGAATCGTGATCGGAATAGTAAGCTCCTCTAACCGCGCAGACATGGCTGTTTCCAACAGCGATCTGAGAGTAAGCAGTAGTCCGGTAAGCGAGAGGGACAAGATCCCTACCTGAAGAAGATCCAAGGGAACTGAAACAGAATGCTTGAGAGGTGTTGGACAAAATGCCGCAGAGAAAGCCGTCTCCACCAGAGAGAAGCGCCATGGACGGAATGTTGTAACTTTGAGAAGTGGAAGAAGAAGAAGAAGAAGAAGAAGAAGACGGAGAAGAATAGTTTTTGCCCCAGAAGATAACCTGTTGGCGACCACTAGCGTCAATGGCGCAGAAGAAAGCAGAGGCGCCGAAAGCCGCCGCAATAGGGCCGGAGGATCCAAAAGCGGAAGCGGGTTTGGATAAAAACGGAAGAAGGAGTGAGAGAAAGAGGAGAAAGTAATGGGTTTCCATTGTTGATGAACTGAAGGAGTAAGATTGAGATAAGCTGCCATTTGACAGTGGACGAACAGAGAACGTGGGTGGGTGGCGTCCTAAATCCTAATGGGAAGAGAAATACAAATTAAAGTATACATCTTTCTTTTTTTTTTGATTTTTTAAATTAAAGTATACATCTTTCCTAAATCCTAATGGGACTAAATGAATACCCATGTATATACACGGATTTTTTTAATTAATATTTTGAATTTAAAAAAAAATAAACGAATAAACTATATTTTGTTTTTTTTTTGAAAAAAAAAAGATTTCATTATTCCGTTACAGACATACATCACGATTAAGAAGTCATGTTAAATATAAGAAAACTCATAAAGACCCAATGTTTGCTTGAGATATCCTCTCATAGTAAGGATAGTTATCTAATTGGGATATCTATTGGTGGTTGATCCCTTATTTTATCTAAAATCACATGTAATATGAGAATGATTGGATTGATAATTGATAGCTTGATAATACAATGTTTAAGATGTAATCATAAAGAATATAGTTTATTGAACGCACATCTACAGAGTAACAGAGATATGTTACGGTAAGAATCTGAGGCTTGGAATTGATGCCTTTATGGTTAATTCAAAGGAGCATATCTTTATATAAACTCTTCCTTGATCCATATTGTAAACAACCTACAATCATGGCAACAATGTTTGGCCATAATATTCCTTTTGATAGATATCATTTGTAAGCAATCGTAAATTGAATCACGGACTCTGTGAACGTTTATGCATATACATGACATTGAATTTCTATATATAACTCGAGCAGATTTTGCTAACCAGAATGGCCATGAAAATAAATCCATATTCTATAGTATCTAGCTTTTTTGTTTCACCATATCGCCCTATATATACTGATATATCTTGTATTAGTGAAGTTTAAAAAATTTCCTCCATATCCATACTCTTAGTCGATGATCTCTGAATGCAAAGTATAATATGAAAACCAAACAAAGAGATTATGAGAAATTGAAAGATCTGGATATCTATAGTAATAAAATAGTGGACAAAGTCAGTAGAATTGAGAAAATGAATGGAACATTTCATCTCTCTGGCGACAAATACTTATCATCATATGTTGCATTCGTAGAAAGCCACCACACAACCTTTGGAATCCACAACCTATTTTACACGATCCATATGCATACCCGAGCACCAAAGGATAATATATAGCTCATACATCTACTCATGAATCATCTAAGAACAAATAAAATAAAAATTCTCATGAATCATGTAAGAAAAAATAAAAATAAAATTACGATAAATGAAATCCAATAGAATGACAATTTTTTTAAATAGGTAGCATAAAGAAAATTGGTTAACACCGAAATGTCATACCAACCCATTGACACATGCGCCAATCTTGTTTGTTTTTGTAGTTTTTGAAGATAATAAAGCTAACGAAACACAAAGCAGAGGGAAAAGGGAGACACTTATAGATTAGATGTGTCTATTTAGATCTAAGTCTCATCTTTCGTCTCTTCCTCTTCAATCTCCTCATCTTTAGAACTCATGACTTCTTTTTAACAAAATCCTAATCGTCATTTACGCCATTTTTATATATACAATCTTGTTTTGTCAACAAAATTAAAATTACTTGACGTTTTAGAGGGTTTAGAATGCAAAGAGGAACACCATAGACTCCAAACGCTTTAATGAGAGAGTTCTAAGGGATCATAATACGAAGAGGAAGACGATAGTCTTTGACATAACGTGGTATCTTAAAGTATTTTTGGAAAATGTGTTTAAAAATTGCTAATTTTGTAAAAAATTATTTTTTAATGCTGATGTGTCATGGAGTTGAGTGCTGATGTGTCATCTCCTTGTGAGACACACTCAATCTTTATATATTAGATTCGTTGGATCTCTAGCACCAATATTTGTATGCTTACAATGTCGACCCACCAATAACTCTTACTAAACCATAAACACATTCATGCATCTATGTATCTTATAACAATTTTATCCAAGTTTATGTATTAACAATTTCATGAATATCATTGTTTTTTTCGTTTTTAATATTCAAACTTGTATGTGCAAAACAAGTGTCTGTAGATGTTAAATGATGCTAAAGATTTCAATTTTTTTTGTTTTTTAATTTCAAAACAATACTATTATTGGTAAACAAAAGAAAAACTTTTATTGGATCTCACCGTCATTGTCAGTATACAATTATACAGTATATATACGGAAAATATATTAGGTAGTTACAATAATAAAATTTGAGTCAATAAAATTTGTCAAGCAAGGACTAAAGTTTTAAAATTATTGAGCAAATGATGTGTTCGGCGTTTTTACTTTTTAGTGCATGTAATTCCAAAAAAACCTACCTCGGAGTTATAAACGCAATAACGATCCCTTTCTGATCCTAATATGTTTTCTAGTCTATTTGACTCCCTTTTTTTTTTTTGAAATTTTGCAAAATTTTAGTGTTTGAAGTTTGATCTGTTGTTAATATTGCATCACAAAATCCCAATTTTAAAATCCTAAAGGGTTTGTTATATTAGAAATTTTTGTCATTAAAAGAAAACTTCAAGTAAAAGATATATTGAATAGATAGGGAATTAACATACTACAAATCACCGATTGAAATCGGAAAGAAATCTAGTTCTCAATTCCTCGATAACAACAGTATGAGCATTATCAAGGTTTCATAAGAGTGACAAAATTATTGTTTCTGCAATAAAACAGTCTAAAAAAATTCAAGCATTATATAACACCCCAAACTTTAGAGTATGCAGAAACGTCGTAAGCCAAGTGTTTGAATTATTAGAGACTTTCACACGTTATTAAAACCGCAAGACAAATCTCATCATACAAGTTGGGACTCCATTCTATTATGTGTGTGTGTGCATGAGGAGACTCATGTGAGCAGACCTCTTGCCAGATGCTCCCGAGCTGTTGCTAGTGCTTGAGTTAATGTCTGCAATTCCAACAATGTTAACCAAATTTAAGAATGCCTGTGTGTTTCGGTTTAGCCAAACAAAAACAAAATCAAAGACTATTTATTGCTTTCTTTTAAGGAACATGTAATAATACTCATATTGCCACATCACCTGTTCAGAGAGTGAACCACTTGCTTCTGTGCTCTGCATTGCTACTTTTCCCGCAATCACGCTTGGGTCCGTTTCAAGAACCACCCTGAACACATATCCCATAAGCCATAATCAAACAATAGCTAAATGCTAAGATATCTCGGACAAACTCTATATAGGCTCAGCAAATCATTAACAAGCTTTAGACTTCCATATAATTAGTCGTGTTTGCATACCCCTGATCGACCATTTCATCAAGGCACAGAAAGATGAGATCTCAAGTGCTTCCATCTTTTCCACATTGTTCCTAGTAAGGAAAAGAACATTAATTGTTGAGATCGTTGGTTTTATCAATAAATAAGGAGAGTATTCGACTGTTAAGTCGAGCAAAAATACCTCAGAAGAATTGCAACAGCATCGAAGAAGCCTTGAAGAACAGAAGATAAGATGAGCTCGTTTTCATTTTCACCCCCAGTAACAAAGAAGTGAAGGTCCTGGGCGAACTTATAGACAATAATATTATTGTCCAACAGTGTGATCTCAGCTGCACATAGTAACATTAAAACCAAACTTAATACACATCTATAAGCGATTTGCAACAGACAGAAAGTAAACACAAAGTCAGGAAACCCAATATACAGCCCATGAAACAAATTTTGTAGATGAATAATAACGTGTGTGGTCTTACCTTCTGCGCGAGCATTGGTCTTAGAGGTCTTCGAGAATACATATTTTTCAAAACTTAATTTGGCAGCATTAGTTGACCAGTCATCCGAGTAATACTTGACAGCCACACGCTTTCCTTCAGAGTCTAGAAGAAGAATGTTCTTTACCAAAGGACATGAATCCTATTCAATGTAAAATGGACAGTCAGTATTATAGATGATGTACAGTCAAGCTCCTACAAAGCTACATCATCTACTCAGCATTTATGGCTCAACAAAAAGTGCCATAACATTTTGCGACAAAGAAAAATATATTGGGGGTTTCAGCAGATAGAATCCAGGTTCTGATAATAGAAACAGGTGTCTACCAAAGAAAATATGAGAATATAAATTGCACATAAGCAGAACCTTGATTAGCCAAGAGAAATTTCTATTTTAAAACAGTAATAAAATGTAATTATGCCTCCTCCAACTTGGAAAATATGAACGAGGGGAGGATCTTTGGAATGAATCTGACTTATGGCACTTGTCAAAAACTTTCTTGGCCACCAAACCAAAGAAACAGGAAAAGAAATCTTCCAATAGTGATAAGAGATAAATCAAGGAGTATTTCATCAACAAGCCTTGTCAACTTACACCAAACTATCTATAGTAAATGTATACTCTCAAGTAAGCAGAAAGTTTGATATAAATGTATAGACTATAGAGCCAAAAAATTCATAATATCACACTCCCAGACCATTACAAGAGTGTCGCAGATTACAGAATACGAGATTCAATGAACATATAATGCATATGCACTTACATGAGTCCCTGACATTGTTGTTAGACCACAATATACCTGAAATAGTGACAAACTAGCTGTTATCTCCATTACAAAAACACACACCAAAAAGAATAAACAAAGAAATTTTCGATTTTGAAAATATATTAAAACTTGAATGAAATCACCGACATACACATTTAAACAGTCATATATCTCTGGTAAAAGGCTCATAGAAAACCGACATCCATAACCAAACATCCTAATATCTAAACTCAGTGGGTGATTTCACTACATGTGTGAATCGTAAGCTTAAATTCAGACACCAAAATCTTGACCTTCCCTAGTTAGGATACGCAACAAAAACTAATGCGACATTCTACGTATAATCTGATCTTCGAGAGTAAAATGATGGAATAGACCAACAAAAGAAGAAGGAAAATTCGGATCGTTCCATAGAAAAGGGAAAAACATCGGAGAACCAATCAGAAAACTGCACAGAAGATCTCTAAAACAAAGTATTGAACTAGGATTGAAGATCTCAAGATAATCAGAATTCGAACGAATATTCCGATTCAAATATCAAGACCGCAGGAACGAACAGAAATCAGAATACCGCAAATTCCCTTTCGAAATCAGATTGGTTCAATCCACTTTTTAAAATTCTGGATTTCTAGACTGCGCGGCGTTTCTTACGTTTGGATGCCTACAACGTGCCGTTTAAGTTTAATGCAGCTGCTTACAAACTAGAAAGCGTTTTGGCAGAAAAAGGAAATGGAGAAACATAACGTTTCTACTCTGTCTTTTGTTCTTGCACAAAAGTCTCCTTTCTCTTTCTCTCTCTAGTTTGTTTTTCCTCCACGCATCCTTCTGAGACAATAATGGCAGCATTTCTGGCGAAACAGATGATCCGTAAGTTACGAATAAATTCTGTTACATAAAGCTATAATATATAAACAACATCAAGATCATATCATTTATACTTTTCTTTCTGATATAAAACAAAAACAACAAAACTTAGAATCGCAGGATCAGATTTTGAGGTGATTTTTTTGTAGGGGTTACGATATATATATAGAATCTAAGAGCATCATTATCGGTAGGTTTTAATGAGTTTCTTAATAAGTTTCTTAGAATAAAATATTGTATAATTAATAAAAAGCAGGTTTATATCTAAGAACCGATTCTTATTTAAGCAACTTAAGACCATCTCCAATGGTAGAACCCCTCATGGGGTTCTTACCAATATTTTAATTATAAATTTTAAGAACCTCTTTCTAAGAACCCAAAAAAAGTTCTTAAATAAGAACTTTAAGAACCTTTTTTTTCAAAGTTAAGAACCTCTCTAATATTTATCATTATTTGTCATTATAAAATTTTAAGAACCTCTCCTCTAAGAATCCCCATTGGAGATGCTCTAAGAAGCGGTTCTTAAGTTATACGTGTCATTATGTAATTGGTCTGACGTTTTCTTTCGTCTCGATGAAAATCATTTTTCTTTTCTTCTCCTCGCGAACTCCGTCTTCTTCATCTCCGGCCGAATCGTTTGGCTTCTCCGGCGGATTCCACTCGTCTTCCAGCGGATTCGATTCGTCTTCCGGCGGATTTGATTCGTCTTCCTCCTCCGTTGGTTTTCGTTTTCAATTTTTTATTTTAACTTTATCAGCGATGTTTGCACAGTTAGCGCCATCGTCGTCTCCTTCTCCGGCGAACCTAAGCCAATTCGTTTGCCGTCGTAGCTTCCGTAAACTCACAGTCGCAGTCTCCGCTTCTCTTCCCACTGCAAATTCATCTCGTCCACCGATTCAGGCAATGATTTCCATATAATTGTACTTCGTGCTCTTCTTGTTGTTATCTGAAACTCGCAGCGGAAATGAAACTGAGGATTCGGAAACTTGCTTTTTTTCTTCAGAATGTTGGAGGAAAGGATTCGACTTTGGATGTTACAAGAAAGGGTGATTCAATCGGGTTCACATTAGAGGCAAATGAAGAAGAAATCGATTGGATGAATCTAGAATCTGATATTCGTCTCTGGACTAGGGCATTACGTCCTGTTCAGGTAATCAATTTAACGGATTATAGTGTGGAATGTGTTCTGGTGTTGCTGGATTGTTTGTTTATTGCGTGGCTCTTGATTTTACAGTGGTATCCAGGACACATAATGAAAACTGAAAAGGAACTTAGAGAACAGCTTAAGCTCATGGATGTTGTGATTGAAGTCCGAGATGCTAGGATTCCTTTATCGACGACTCATCCAAAGGTTAGTGGTTTGCTTCCTCTTTAATGTCTTATATATTTGAATCTGTTTCATGTACTCTGAATCTTATATATCAATCACTCGCAAGTTATGTATTTGTATGTTTCTTATTGAGATTAATAAGTGAAAGAACTTAAGCCTATAGTATTACAGGTTCTGCATCTATTGTGAAGATTGAATCATTGCTATGCATATAACTCTTTAGTCTCGGTTATGGAGTAAATGATTTGGTTGTATCATATACATTATATTGTAAGTATATCTAGACAATGCATTGTGTGCTAGTTAGGTTTAAGTCTGATGAAATTCATTGGTATTGGTGATGTTTTGGCTAAGATGTTGCTAAAATTGTGGTGGCAATTTGATTAGATTTCATGGATCTGTTTCTACGTTGTGTAGGATTAACTAGATTTATTCGATTTCTGTGTTTGGTCTAATAGCTTGAGCTTGCTGGGATCTTAGTAATGGCAAGGATTTGCTTCTTTGTTAATCTGATAACTAATTTGTTGTTCATCCTTTTTGATTTCCATGGGGCTTGCCTACTCATTGGTTATGCATATTTATGCATACTTCTTGAAAGAAGAAGAGACTGAAGCATGGGTTCTACAATTTGCACTGCCGGAGATGATTCTCAGGCTTTGATTTGGGATATCTCTTCCATGGGACAGCAAGTTGAAGGTGGTCTTGATCCGATTCTAGCTTACACAGCCGGCGCTGAGATTGAGCAGCTTCAATGGCCGTCTTCTCAGCCTGATTGGGTTGCCATTGCCTGCTCCAACAAGCTGCAGATTCTCAGGGTCTGATTTTGTGGGTATCCATCTCCGGCCAAGATAGATGACCGTAGCTTATTTATGTTGCTAGAATTCTGTTGGCCATTGTCTTGAATGTGAGCCTTTGCACTGACTCTTAGCTGTTGTTGATTATTGAGTGTGTTAACAAGTTTGATTGACTTTAGACTCATTGATCTTCCTCTTATAGTTTGATTGACTTTAGACAAAATTTTTTTTTTTTTAAGAACCCCTATAGAATTCTACCATTGGACATAAAAAAAATGAGAGTCTCTTACCTAAGTTTCTTGCCCAACTTTAATATTAAACAAATGGTTAAGAACCCCACGAGGGGTTCTTGCAATAATGATGCTCTAACACGTTGAAATATTTTTGCATCTGATTGTTTTTTTGACCTCTCTCTAACCAGTGGCAATCCATGTCGATGACTAACCGTGTTCTGCATAGAAACAAGAAATCTCCACCGTCCAGATATTCTCCTTACACTACTCCAGGGTCAGTTTGCTTTCTTAATTACTCACGTTACAATTCCAAAGTTGACTATTCGTTTTTTACAGGACCAAGGAGAAGCAGGAGAAACAGAAAAAGGAAGCTGTGCGACTAGGAGTTGAGCTCTCACTCTTTGTGGCTGAAACAATGTTCTTATTATCTGATGACATACGTTCTACGTTACGCTTCTGTCATTGGCTATTGAATTACGTAGGGAACAAACGTGTTAACGGTCCTGTGGTTGGAAGGGTGTTTGTTGTTATTGAATATGTGCTTGAAACATATATCAAACCCAAAAATGGAGTCTATAAGGATCGTGGCCAATCCATCAATATGGTACTAACGGGAACGTTTCAACATAATTTTACTCATGGAGTCAGAGGTATGACTCACATTGTTTCCATTCTAAAGAATGGTGGGTTAGCCAAACCGTCTGGTCTTGAACAATACGAACAAGAGCTCAAGATGTTAGAGGACAAGTTGAAACCTGTCAAGGATGTTTCAGACGCCAATGGTTTTGCGATCGCGAGAGAAGCCATAGAATCTTACATTCTTCAATTGTGGGAGTCTCTCTTTGAAACAACTACTACTCAATTCATGGACCCTATGATTAGATATCGTGAGATGTTTAGACCTCTCTGGATTCAAGTAAAGAAAGAAGAGTGTTCTCGTCGTCTTGCTTCTTTACAGCTTATGTGAATCAGAGAGTTTCTGTTGGAGTACTGGTCAAAGCTAGTTGAATAAGTTTCCTGGTTCAGTTTAATAGATCGAGTCTTATGTTTTACCAAGTCTTATGCAGGTTTTTAGGAGTTGGTTTGTTTGGTTTTCTTTCAATAAGTCGGAGCAAGTCTGTATTCATTTGATCATCAATCAGAAAAGGCTTTGATCAGACGATTGTTAAGAGTTTTTTAGATTGGATGATGTATTGACTGAATAATTTGTTACTGCAGAATTTCTTGTGACCAGAAACTCTTTATCCCGATTATGATCTTGATTTACTTGTGTTTGATTTTGTCAATTAGTTTTACTTTGCGGAATTGAAAAACTAAAGACACAAGAACACCAAACGTGAGGTACATCTGGGGGTGGAACTAAACCACCATGCAATCTTTTTGTACAAGTAATCTCCTAACTTGCACTTTGATCGTAGCTCTTACCGAAACAAGTATGCAAGCTTGAGTCGGAATCGGTTCTTTACCGAAAGAGGAGAAGGAGACTTTGCGAGTTGCAGCCGCCGCAAACCATGCAAACCGCCACCGGAATCGATCACCTGAAGCTTCACCACCAAGTAGGGGTGTCAATTAGGACCAAAGCCCGAGGGCCGGCCCGGCCCGACCCTGAAAAATAGCGGGTTCGGGCCTAGAAATATTAGCCCAAAAAATCGGGCTTTTCGGACTAAAGTCCATTCGGGCTAGTGTGTTTTTCGGGCTTAACCCGAAAAGCCCGGAATTTTACATTTTAATTAGTTAGAGATTTTATTTAAACATTTATCTTTCTAAAAATAATAATTTGACATATTTTCTATACATTTTGTGATTCATGTACCATTATCATTCATCCATATTTACTTTATATCTTTAAAATCACTATCTATAAACTTTCAATGACATTTCTATATAATTTATACATGTCAAAACTTAATATTATTTTACTTTTTTTTTTATAAGTACCTCTTGATGGTGATGAGGATTTAGAAGACGATGAATGAGATTCTAATCTAACTTTACTACATAGATTTGAAGTGTTTTGATTTTATTTTTATTTGGTAATACAATTTATTTGAATTTTTTTGTTTTTTTTGTCAAACTTGTGCTTTTAAATTTAATTGGATTTGATATAATACATTTCAATTTAGATTTATTTTGATAAATATTTTGTTTTAATCTGAGAATTGTGAATTTTTGTGTTTGTAAAGAAAAGAACGAAAAAGCCCGAAAAGCCCTAGAGCCTTGTCCGGGCCGGGCCGGGCTTTGGAATATAGGCCCGATTTTTTTCGGGCCGGACCGGGCTGGGTTCAAATATATGCGGGTTTTACGGGTTTCGGGCCGGGCCGGGCTAGCCCGATTGACATCCCTACCACCAAGGTCCTTCTTCTTTCTTGCTCTGTTTCTCTTCTCCTTCTCTCTATTCTGTTTCGCGTGTCTTTGAGAAGAATGTGGTAGTATCAAGTGACTAAACGCATTAACTTTAATGTTGAAAGTGTATATCCTTTACTTGCTATGGACTGGGCAGCTTGATAGGCTCCAATCTCGGCCTCGTCTTGCACAAAGGGGAGCTTTAGCTTCCACTTGCTGCTGTCTTTATTACATCTCTTCCTCCCCGGAAGTGGACCACTCACACAATCTTGGAAAAGCGTAAAAGGAGAGTGTTTTGTGACCTGGTGCAAACTTGGCTTGCAAGAAAATGTGTATAATATCAGATTATTGTACATTTTATGTTTTCTTACATCTTTTTGTTATTAGAAACTCTAGCGTAGATGAGATCATGGCCAATGAGACTAGAATGAAAACACATTTTCCCATCCAATAAAGATCTTGGCATATGAGTTGTTTCAAAGATTGAAAATATATGGGTTTTTAACATAAATAGTTTGGATCTGATCGTGTATTAATTTGCCTCTTACTTGCATACATTCTTGGATATCCAAGTGGAAAGAATGATTCGTCACATTTTATCAGTTAATTCGGTTTGATTTTATGTTTACAATCTGTATCAAAATTTGATTCGATTCGATCGATTTAAACCAAAACAAATCGGTTGAGAAAAAATGAATAAGTCCGGTTCTGATAAAACAAACCGAACCAAATCCATTTCGAAATGAACAAACTTCGGTTCGGTTCAAAAATTTCGGTTCGGATAAGTTGGGATTTTTGTGCTATACCGAGTTTGAACCGAAATAAAATCTCCTTCCGAATGAATCTATTTTCTAAAACTTAAAAACATAAAACTCTTAAGCAAATAACCGAATATTCAGAATAAATCAAACCAAATAACCGAATATTCAGATTAAATGCATCGTTTTTAAAGAAACTCTTAAGCAACAAACTATCAACTGGCAGTTACTCTTGTAGAAAGCGAAAGCGAAACTTGAGAGCGCCGCAAGATACTCTGGAGATCACCGGAAACCGCCGTGGGTGTGAACTTCCGGTCGTTTCTAATCGAGATCATACAGAGATCTCCGCAGCAGTCAAGTTCAGTTCTAGATTGCAGAGCCTCGCCACAAGATTATCCGGAGATTATTGTAAATTTGTAATCGTAAAGTTTCACCGGAAACCACCGCTCGCGTCTGAAGTTCTTGTCGTCTTATCTCTCGAGGTCATACGGAGATATCAGAAGTTTAAGCTCTGCATTCTTGAGAACGCCACAAGATTATCATCAGAAAGAACCGTTGTGTGAAGTTTCGGTTATCCAAGAAACCAAGTCTCTTGATCATCCGCCAGAAGATACGTTCGAGATCTTATCCCTCGCAATATCATCATGGATCAAGGTGACGCTGAAGCTGGGAATCTGCAGATAAATGGGCATGCGAATGGAGATGTGGTATTGAATCCTCAGAATGTTAACGCCAATCAGAACCAGAACGTAAACGATAATGGACATGCACATAATCAAAACGTAAACGAGAATGTGATGGGATTTGTTCATCAGGTCGGGAACGTAAACGAGAATGGTAATCTTGGGGTTGTGCATCAGATTGTACAAGAGCACGCCAATGTTGGGAACGTAAACGAGAATGGTAATCTTGGGTTTGTGCATCAGATTGTACAAGATCACGGCAACGTAAACGAGAATGGTAATCTTGGGGTTGTGCATCAGATTGTACAAGATCACGGCAACCTTGGGAACGTGAATGAGAACTTACTGCAGAACGACAATGACGAGAAAAACAATGGCGCTTGGCCAAACATATACCAGTGGAATGATGATTATGGCGGTATTAACGAGCTAGTAGCAGTTGGTGGGGATGCTGTTGTTGCTGAACAACAATATGTTGGTTATGAGGCATACCAAGCGGAGGGACAATTTGAAGATTACGAAATGGCCAATGGGGGAGATTACTATAATTTTATCTATGATCAACTAAACGTAGTTGTTGAGGCACAAGTTGGTGCCGTTGGAGCTTTGATAGATGATGCAGATAACAACAACCTAGAGTAGACGATGATTTGTAAATAGAGAACTGAAGGAGTTGTGAAGAAAAATAATGAAATAATATACCTTGGATATCAATGCTGTTTTAGATTACAAGCTTACTTTATCTCGAATCTCTCAAACAGGTCCCCTGTTTCTAACATTGGGGTGGTCATTATAATTACTCATAATGATATGTCCTAACACTACTACTGTCGGTCCAACCCAAACTGTGGTTGCAATTATGGTGATTCAGGTGTTTACTGTCGCTGAGGTTCCCATTGAATGGGAAGAACATTATATTGGTACAGAAAAAGATCCTAGAACTTTATTCACTTGGGAATGTCTGCGCAGGAACAAGGTTGGCTTGAAAGGGCCCATGGAAATGTCATTGGCCTTCTTAGGAAAGAGATTCAATTTTATGCCAAAGTTAGGCCTTGCTTTAGTTTTCCTGGCCCTTTATGCCAAGACTCAATTTTATGCAGAATTGCAGCACTATGCAAAGACTCAGGGGAGAAAGAAAGAAAGTTTCTGCAATTCACAAAGCTAACATTATGCAGAAAACTGATGGTCTCAAGGTACTAAATAAGGATCAAATCGATTTCTTGTGAGACAATCTTTTTTATTTGCTCCCTGTTATTTTTGTTTTTTTCATTTTTTTTCCAGTGTTGTCAAGAGGTTGCTATTAAGTATCCTGAGATTATATATGAGGATTGACAATTGTTGTATGATGGTAAGCTACAGTCACATTATCCATACCTTGCTAAATATTATTTATCTGATATATAGTTAATTAAGTAATTAACAAGTTGGGATTAGTTTGCATGGTGTAATATTGTGACTGATAAGTCTTATAATGGTTACAGCTCAGTTTTTGATGCCGAATCCTACAGTTATGCTTTTGAGTGGAGTTGGATGAAAAGGCAGAGCAAATCCAGAAAGCCACATTATCAAAACAATAGGAGTGGGCAAGCATCGAACTGCTGACCTCGGAGGTACCTCAACCACAACGGAATTCACTAAAGCCATCTGCGAACACCTCGTAAACCCATTAAAAAACTCTCATTCATCTACCGCAATTATGATATTCCATAGACATAGATGAGTATGTGTGATGAATTTACAAATTTTGGTAAAATTCTGTTATCCTCTCACTTGTATACGTAGATATAATACCGTATTTGTTCTGCAATGTATTACAAAAACAAATGAGTCCCATTGCACCTTCTTGGTTAAGAATAATGGACTTGGCCTTTAGAAACCTAGACTGCATGCCGTTTCTCATTTTTAGAAACTCACTTTGTGCCATTTAAGTCCAGTGGAATTTCTGAGAAAACTACAAGGCGTTAAAGGAAGTGTTCTCGAGATTAAAAAGTATAAATGCAACTTTTGTGGTCCAACGCAGCAAAAAGTCTCCTCTCTCTCTTTCCTCTCTGCTGCGTTTGGAAGCGATGACCATGGCAGCATTTCTCGCGAGACGGCTGATTGGTAACCGATCGAGCCAGATTCTCGGGACTTCGAGTTCTAGTTCCGGTGGTGCGCTCATTTCCGCTGTTAGGGCTTTCTCCTCCTCCACCACTCCGATCAAAGCAACTCTCTTCCCTGGCGATGGGATAGGTCCCGAGATCGCCGAATCTGTCAAACAGGTCCCTTATTCTATTCTGCTTTCTACTTTTTTCGTTCATGGGCATTGTGGGACAGAAGACGCCTTCGTTGCTTGTTATAGGAATTACGAGTTCCATCGCGTTTCGATTACTGAGCTACGTACATTGATGCTTATTACTTTTCTGTGATGATTTTAATATCTGGGCTTGTGGAATTCGGAATTTTGTTTCTGTAAGTTGATAGTTGATGTCTCTGAAAAATCTTTATGGTGATCCAGGTGTTTACTGCCGCTGATGTGGCCATTGAATGGGACGAACACTATGTTAGTACTGAAATAGATCCTAGAACCAATAGTTTCTTGACATGGGAAAGTCTTCAATCTGTGCTTGATAGAAAAGTTGGCTTGAAAGGACCAATGGCAACACCGATTGGAAAGGGTCACCGTTCTTTGAACCTTACTCTTAGGAAAGAGCTGAATTTGTATGCCAATGTTAGGCCTTGTTACAGCCTTCCTGGG
Organism: Eutrema japonicum; assembly: GCA_030161315.1. Classification (NCBI taxonomy): domain Eukaryota; kingdom Viridiplantae; phylum Streptophyta; class Magnoliopsida; order Brassicales; family Brassicaceae; genus Eutrema; species Eutrema japonicum. Next base: position 43,738,517 of record BSQW01000002.1, on the reverse strand, counting down.
TACAAAACTCGTTATGATGACGTTGATCTCGTTACCATCCGTGAAAACACTGAAGGAGAGTACAGTGGGCTTGAACACCAGGTTGGTCTGTTGCTCGTGAATTTATATTTATTATCATTTTAAGAACCTTTCTGATCATTTTTTTATTTTGATTTGCTAGGTTGTTAAGGGTGTGGTGGAAAGTCTTAAAATTATTACCCGTAATGCCAGTATGAGAGTTGCGGAGTATGCCTTTCTCTATGCCAAGACTCACGGAAGGAAGAAAGTTTCTGCAATTCACAAAGCCAACATTATGCAGAAAACTGATGGTCTCTTCCTGCAGGTCTGCTCATTTTAGAACTCCAGAATACATTAACACTTTTCAATTAGGGGAACAAAGTGATTTTCTAGTCTTTGGCTTCTTTTTTTAACCCTTAAGGTTTCATTTGCTTCCTGTTTTTCAGTGCTGTGATGAGGTTGCTGAGAAATATCCTGAGATAGAATACGAGAAGGTTGTTATTGACAATTGCTGTATGATGGTAAGCTACAACATGCTCTTTCCTTACCCTTTGTTCTGAATTGCGTAAAGGTCAATATCATAGTTAGTTAAGTTGGTGGTTGGGAAAATCTTGCTGAATTTAGAGTTAGGTTACCCAGAAACTCGTACTTGAGTCGGATTTTCCACTATTTTTACTTAGGGAACAAAATGCCTTCTTGTATTGTGGAATATGTGTTTGATATTCTTAATTCCGGTAGCTTGTGAAGAACCCTGCACTTTTTGATGTCTTGGTGATGCCAAATCTCTATGGAGATATTATCAGCGATTTGTGTGCCGGACTAGTTGGAGGACTAGGATTGACTCCAAGGTAACGTTTGTTCTTTCATCTCGCACAATATATTCTAGTATGACTATGAGGCAATTATCTTAAGCTCTTATTATGTTTTGCTGCAGTTGTAATATCGGGGAGGATGGTATTGCTCTAGCTGAAGCTGTTCACGGCTCTGCACCTGATATTGCTGGAAAGGTTAGTTCTCGAAGCCGCATCATGCTCAGATGCTATCATCATTGTAAATTTGTATGACGCATTTAAATATAAGGAAATTCAATCCGACTGTTACCCTAAAAACCAAAAGTTGCTCCTGAGAGAAGATTCTTAATCTCCCTCTCCTCTGCGTTTTTGTGGTATTTAGATGCTTAGAGTTTCAGTGTAGAACTAAATCATTGTCTAGATTCTATTCTTGTTGGATCCTGATGCTTGTAATACTTGAATGATGGTAATAACTTTCCAACCTAGCATTAGGGGTTAACGAGTCTCATCTATACATCCTCTGCAAACATCACTGCGCAATGGGTTTAGATATGATCTGCCCAGTGTTGAAGATCGGAACTTGATGTAAATGTTTGTTTTTGTTTGGCGGTATTGTATAGAACCTGGCGAATCCGACAGCTTTGCTTCTGAGTGGAGTGATGATGTTGCGGCACCTGAAGCTCAACAAACAAGCAGAGCAAATCCACAGTGCCATCATCAACACAATAGCTGAGGGAAAGTATAGAACCGCTGATCTCGGAGGTACCTCAACCACAACAGAGTTCACAAAAGCCATCTGCGATCATCTCTAAACACTCGTAATTCTTTCTCTGCTTAACTCATTCGCCATTGAATCTTCCATGAGGATTTAGCGCCCAGAAAATTCTTCTTGTTTCTCACACGTTTTTTTCCCTCTCTTTTTGATCATCTTTCATATGAGAAGAAACAAAGCCGCCATTGGATTTTCTTATGATTTTTGTTTTTTTTCTTTACATTTTGAGTTCTTGCACAGCTACTTACTTCTGCCTTAAGGGGTAAGATCTCATAACAACATGAAGGATATAGATGTTTGAAGAATGCATCAAATCAAAAGGTTTTGTTAACACACATTTTACATATTGTTTCTTGCCTGAATTGTTTGGCATTATGTACTATTATCCCTCTGAATCTTCAACATTAATAATATCCAATTGAGGTTTCTCTATTAGAAATTTGGGAATTTTTTTTTTTTTTTTAACTCAAATTCAAAACTCCTTTTTTAATTTATGGTGTTTATTAATTTATAGATTTCTATTGTAGTTTGCATATGTAAATTCATGATTTTTTTAATTACCAAATCCTTCTTCGAAATCCAAATGACCTATTACCATTTACTCAAAATATAATTTTATGAGAATTTCAGTGAAGCTACAAGAACAAATCTAAAAAACAAAGGCAAGAAAATGGGAAGCAAAGAACATTGTGAAGTAAATTCTCTAAAGTAGAAGCTACAAGGGTTAACGAGCCGTGACCTGCACTTGATCACACATCAACGCAAACCGGATTGCCTCAATGTTACTTACATTTACAATGTTTTTCGGTTTAAATTTTTTCTTCTTTTCTCCGAATGATTTATAACAGAGTATATATTTTAAACTAAAAGATTGGTGTGTGTTGGAGTTGTCATGTTCAAACTCGCATAATGGATGTTTTTGAACATCTCATGTTCAAACTCGCATAATGGATGTGTCCCCGATTCCCGTTTCCTTGTGATTCTGATTCGTACTTGATGAATAAAGTTCATAGACGCACATCAAATGTCAGCAATGAAGAAGAATTTACATTGACACTGAAAAATCTTTGCCTACTTCACCATTTTGTTGGTAAAGAATAACTTGCAACAAGAGACGTTTTTTCAGTAAACCTTTCATGGGCTAATGAACATTTTGAGAGGTGAAAGCCTATGACAATACAAACCTTTCATGGAATCACAAATGCGATATCCAAAGTCAAGGAAGAGCCTTGTAGTTATGCTATCTCCGAACCGATATAGCAGATAAGAAATTACCTAATATATATTATTATCGGACATGGCGAGATTAGGAAAGGAAACTAATTAAAGACCACATATATATAGCAATCGATAAAACATAGCACACCCAAACTGAAAATATCTCAACAAAAGACACCAAAGTATTGATATTTGATACAAAAAAGAAACTGAAACAGCAACAAGCAACAAAGAACAAACTCATGAAAAGCTTGTTTATTCATGAGAAGAAACATCATCAGGTTTTCATCAGTTGTAATCATAATTTCAACTTTCAAGCATCATCAGGTTTTCATCGCTTACAAATCTAAGAGGTTGCGGAAAGTGGCATTTATGAGTCTGTCAATGCTAAGCCTTTTGAATTCAAGTATAACTGGGGTAATCAACTTGGAGTTTCATGATTTGCAATTTGTTTTTGATCCCCCAAAAATATATATATTTGCAATTTGTATCTTCCCTTAAAGTCAACCCGAGCTCTAGCTTGCGCAAGCCTGACCAAACTTTCCAGTTGTCTTGCTGTTATTGGTGTGGATGTGTTATGGTCTCTCAGCTTCAAGTAAAACTTCTGTATGATCTCTCCAGCTGCCTTTGACATCCTGAATAGATCAAGAGATGTTAAGGCCTAATTTTTGTTTGCGAGCATCTAGTAATTGCAGCAACTGGGAGACGGATCAACTTACTTAGGGTTGCAGAAGGAGAGACTCACCGACATAATATGCTCTGAGACTTGAGTAGCTTTTGTCAAGTAATATGAAAACTAAATCAAACCGCGAGAGAAGGGCATCACTCATTTTTAAGTTCTCGTTTACAGCTTTGGCACGGCTGGAATGAGATAAGTATCACAAATATATACAATCCAAGGTCACCTATTGGCATCGAAATCATCAATCACAAAAATATCTTGCTGTTTCGGATGAAACTATTTCAGAACCTGCATCTGTATCAACTCTTACTCGAGAAGCTGAAACAGAAGATAACTCGACCGCTTCAATTCCACAATCTACGGTTTTTGATTCTACTAATCCAGAAAGTACAGTTCATCTGTCTCCTATTCAAAAAACTGAAGATGTCCAAGACTTTGCAGGTCCTCAATCTCCCCATGCAGACTCTGTAGCAAGAGACGAACAATCTCCTCCGCCATTTTATAATGATGACACAGGAATCGGACGTCTAAGGAATGATGGCTACCCTGAGTACATGCCGTCACCACCTCCAAGATTTTCTCCTTCTAGAACCGATGACTTCACACAGTCTGGAATTTGGGAGACAGAGTCTTATAGAACAGAAGCCCAACAGACCCCTAACGGGCCTGGCTTCTTACAAGTCTAAAAACAGAGAAGCCCAAAAGAAACTCAAACCGGAGAAAACCCTAATCCTAAAACGGAAACGACTTTGACAAAGCCGTCACCACCACCGCCGTCGAGAAAATGACCCTGTAGAACATGAGACTTGGAAAAGAGAGATAATATCCAATTGAGGTTTCTCTATAAGAAATTCAAAACTCCTTTTTCTAGAAAGTTCATGATCTAACCACATAATAGACTGAAACAGAAAAATATCAATTTACGGAATTAAGTTGTAAATCCACAAATAGAAACAAAAACATATTAGACCAAACTACCTACACCTAAGAAGGAACTGTCACAGTAAAAATCTTACAAAAAAAGGAATACTCTAAAACCCTGAAAAGTGAAAACTTGAATGTTGAAACTACCCAACGTGTATAATTTAGGACATTCATAGATCAATGCCACCGACGAATGATTATATCTTTTCCTTCTCGTTCATAATTCATTAGTATTAAATAAACTTTTTTGAACAATGTAGTTTTCAACGTACGTTGACTATTGTTTCAAGTGGGTTGGTGGGAATGGGACATATAGTATATATTTATAAACTTATAGGGGTGTATTCAATCTTATATTTAAGAGAATTTTGAGTTTTTATATGATTTGAGTGAATTAGATAAATTTTTATGATTTGTTTTTAAAATTATATAAAATCTCACCTAAAACTATGAGATTTGAATTTTTATTTTTTTTTAACTAAGAAATTGTACTAAAACATTTTCAAATCACTAAAAGTCCCATAAAATTCACTACTTAAAATATTTCCAATAACCGTGAATTTGAAAATTCATATACAAATCACTAGTTCGATAACATATAATTTTTTTAAAAAAAATTATGTTTAAATAATATAAAATTTGTGATTTTAATACAAATCGGTTAGATTTAATATACCCAATAGTACACAGTATACACCCAAAAAACTACTGTAATTAATTATTGGGATAATTGAGAATTTAGAGTAAAAAATGGAAACTATTGTCTCCTTAGTATTTATGTGAGATATACCACTTTTAGACTAAAATATCATTTATTAAATATAAAAAAATTCAAAATAAATATTTATACTTACTTTAGAAATTCGGAAAATTCATATTAAGTAAGCAATATATATTGTGTAATTTATCTTAGGAAAAACAATTTTTTTTTAAAATATTTATTTTATATTCTACTAATTGTAGAATTTGGTTTCTAATATTTGCTCTAAAATCTACCAAGTATAGAATAAGTATTCTACTATTTGTATACCATTCTACTATCCCTATAGAATCCGTTATCTACAATGTTGTATGTATTTTACTAATTGTAGAATTCGCATTCTATCATGTTCTCTATATTCTACTTTTTTAGAATAGAAGTTCTAGCATTTTCTCTATATTCTACTTTGTTGTAGAATATAAGTTCTACTATTTTATCTTGATTCTACTGAATGTAGAATACATATTCTACAAAGCGGTTAACAAAATCTGAGAGAAAATCTAGGAACAACTTAAAATCTTCAAAAAATATTTTTTTTCCTTTTTTAAATCGTTTTGAAAATGTTTTTTCCTAAAAAAAATATACAAAAATATTTGTCCTAAAATTGGATTACCGTTAATATAAATATTAAGGGGACAATAATCTCCCAATAAATAATATAGGGATAATAGTTTCCATTTTTGGTCTAAATTCCCAATTCTCCCTTAATTATTTTGTTTTAAAGATAAGATTCTAATTTTGTTACTTACCTTTGGCACGTCAAAAAAAGAAAAAAAGAATCTATCTTTGGTTTTCACCTAATATTAAACAGTAAACACACTCCACTGACCAAAACACTCGAGCCTCCATTACCAGATCTGAATCTCTTCCCCTTTCTTCTCGAATTCCTTCACTTCATCTCAATCCATGGCTTCCTCTGATTTCGATGGAATCCTCTTGGGAATGGGAAACCCACTCCTCGACGTATCTGCCGTTGTCGACCAAGATTTTCTCAACAAGTAAGCTCGCTCAGATCCGTCTCTTGTCCTCTTGTTTTCGTTCGGATCTGGATTGTCTCCGCAAACATATTCTTCTGGGCTCCTCTGATTTCTCTAATGTTTTCCTCTGGAATCGTGACAGATACGACATCAAGTTGAACAATGCGATTCTCGCGGAGGACAAACATTTGCCTATGTAAGCATCACTTTTTCTGTAATCGTTGTGGGTATGTAAAATGGAATCTGGATAAGTCCTGTATCGAACACTATATACAAGTTCCTTAAAGTCTATTCCTTTTTTTTTTCTTTTCACCAACAGACCAACTCATCGTCGTTAGATATATTGTTACTGGGAATTTACATGAAAACGGATATTTTTCTTAGGTACGATGAAATGAGCAAGAAGTTCAATGTCGAATACATCGCTGGAGGTAATTCATCTGTTGCGCTATTCGACATGTGGTGGTGTTTATGTGCATTTGCAGGATTCTTATATCTTCTTGATTCGGTCGGCTTTCAGGTGCTACCCAAAACTCTATCAAAGTGGCCCAGGTAAAGGATAATCACGCCTTAATCTTCATACTTGTTTTAATGTTACTACTTTTTTGCTAAACAAATGATATCTTTGATTACTGCAGTGGATGCTTCAAATCCCTGGGGCAACCAGTTACATGGGATCCATTGGAAAGGACAAATACGGAGAGGCAATGAAGAAGGATGCTACAGCAGCTGGTGTCAATGTGAGTCTGCTTTAAATGTTGATGTTTGCTTCTGATTTAAGTCTCGTCATGATATACAAGACTGTTAAAATCTGCCGGTGTTCTATATCCAGGTCCACTATTACGAAGATGAGTCAACACCTACCGGAACTTGCGGTGTCTGTGTTATGGGTGGAGAACGGTCAGTCTAGAATCACTCTCTATGTCTGCTTCTGATTTAACTTAAAAGATTTCCTTCTGGTGAGATGTATTGAGGCATGTTTCCCTTTTCGCAGGTCTCTTATCGCAAATCTTTCTGCTGCAAATTGCTACAAGGTTGAACACCTAAAGCAGCCTGAGAACTGGGCTCTCGGTAAAAACTCATCTTTACCGACCTTTGCATCAAAGTTTGCTCTCCGAGATTGGATAGTTTCACATGTCAGAATTATCTGAGATTTTTGTGAAACATGTTTTTTTCCTTTGGCAGTTGAGAAGACCAAGTTCTACTACATTGCTGGGTTCTTCCTCACGGTATCACCAGAATCCATTCAGCTGGTACGTGAACATGCCGCTGCAAACAACAAGGTAAACTAGATAAGATCCTTCACGAAAACCACACTCACTGATCTTTCTCCCCGACCAGTGTGTCTTTAATATGAATGATCCTGACATGCTCACATATCTGACAGGTGTTCACGATGAACCTTTCTGCTCCATTCATCTGTGAATTCTTCAAAGACGTTCAGGAAAAGTGCCTACCGTAAGAAAATCCTAATATATTCTATCTTATAGTTTCCTAAAGTAATCATTGGCGATATACTGAAAAGCACGACTCCTGCATGCATCTAATGTCTTGCTGGGACCAGGTACATGGACTATGTTTTTGGCAATGAGACTGAGGCGAGAACCTTCTCCAGGGTTCACGGCTGGGAGGTAACTGCCAAAGCTTCACCTTTTTTTTGGTTTGAACAAAGACAGTTTAGTAATCTGTTTGCCTATATTTTTTTATAGACTGATGATGTTGAGAAAATAGCCATCAAGATCTCCCAGTTGCCCAAAGCCACAGGAACATACAAGAGGACTACAGTGATTACACAAGGCGCAGATCCTGTGGTTGTCGCTGAGGATGGAAAGGTGAAGAAGTACCCAGTCATCCCTCTCCCCAAGGAGAAGCTCGTTGACACCAACGGCGCAGGTATTTGATAAGAACACAGCTCTCATTAACTGCTCTCTAACTAACACACAACAGCTTTAATCTGCTACATACAGCCCTATGCTAGATACAGTAGACTTATAGCTAAGAGTTGAGCACCCTGAATTTCTCTTCAAAAGCTTATTAATGTTTTGATGATATTAGCCACTCATTTCGTAAGCCTAAACACCACGGACCCTTGTCCAAATCCGGGTTTTACCAAACAGTTTTCTTTGCCAGATTGTAATAACAAGATCATCATAGATTTGGTTTCAGTATCAAGTAAACCAGTACCGATGGTTTAACTGCCTTTTTCTGTGTTCATAGGTGATGCGTTTGTGGGAGGGTTTCTTTCGCAGCTGGTGCACGGAAAGGCGATTGAGGAGTGCGTGAGGGCGGGATGCTACGCTTCAAATGTAGTGATCCAAAGGTCTGGCTGCACTTACCCTGAGAGACCAGACTTCAACTAGAACTAAAGTTCTCTCAAATCTTTTATCCCCGATTGAGATTTTGGTTATATAATAAACCGTCCCAAATAAACATTATTGTTGTATCAACTTTTGAGGCTTTGAGCTGTGGAGTGTTCTTGTTGGCTTATGTTTGTTATTATCCCCTTTTAAAAAAAAAGTAGTTGTTTAACAAAGGGATTTAATGTCATGGAAATCGATTGATTAAATTTATATGATCTTTGTCTTAACTTTTAAGATTGAATTTAAAGAATTTTCGTAGCATCAATTAGTAGTCTATACTAATCAGTAGTCTTAGCCATTATATTAACCGTTTTCTAAAGTTCGTAGAAGCTTTTGCGTCGGTGTACATAGAACAAATTCTATGGAATGATGGATACGACAACTTTGTCTCGTTTATGATGTTAAGTAGGGTAGGAGAGGAGGACCAATATGACTCGTTAAAATCTGTTGACTTTGACCCATTAGGATCTAACAACTTTGACTTTTACATTCTTTTTCTTTTCTTTTCCGTATACAATCAAACTATATACTTACTGAAACTCTTTCTTTAGTACAAACAAAGATCTAACATTTTTGTAATAAATTCCTACAATAATTTTAATCTAAAATTTAGATCAAATACAGATACATTAGATTTTAAAATCATGATCATACACACTTATACAGAAATGGGTAAAGTTTAAGCTTTGTCAAAGAAGATATAAAACCGGGATCAAACCGAACTTTTAACTGACCCACTTAGTGTAAGCAACACGTCAACTAGGTTAAGTTACCAAGGTTTAAGGTAGCCCCAACAAGTGGTACAATTTACCATACCGATTCACTTTTAAGGATTTCTTTCATTGATTTTTGTGTGAGAATGCTAAACTTTGTCGTTAAATTCATGTAATCAAGCTTCCAGGAAGATTTGGGAAATCTCCTAGCTAGGTGACCCAAGTTAACGATCCCTTTCACTAATTTCCCCATTGCAAATCTCATAATAACTTGTAAATTGTGATAAAGTAAGATTAAGAGAGAATCATGCTTGTTGTTGGCATAAACTATAGTATTTTTTATACATTTGATATGTAGGAAGGACTTTGGATACCATTTTGGCATCATTGGCGGATTCACCTGCAGAAGTTGATTTTTCTTATACCTTTTTTTTTTATATAACCATTTAATTTTACAGCCAAAACAAAAATATCTGAAAGCAACGTTGATGAATACTTAAATAACAAAACTAAAAAATTAAGAAAACTAAAAATAATAATAACCTCATATAAAATTCGCACCACTTGTAACTTGTTTTTGATATTTATACTATGTTCTAAAAAAACATAGTTGAAAGATAAGATAAAGAAACACTAGTTCTCGTAAGCTGATTTCGCACTTGTTTGTCAATTAATTACTCTAAATCGTTACAGCTACCAAACCACTTTTCACTGATATATTTGGCTACTGTTTTCTAGCACCTTACCCTTGAACAAGTCAAAAGAAGAAACGTTTTTTTGTTTTCTTTGTTTTCACTGTTCTTTTTCCTAATTTCACAGTTACAATCAATTTCTTTTCGTTTGTCCAATTTAAACTCTCAGTTCCTTGTTCTTTTGCTGACTTGGCTTATCTGCAAAGACTTGTTTTTTGTTTTTTTTTTTGCCGTGTGACGACTTCTTCTTCTTATTCTTCTTCATCTTCTTCCAAGCTTTGCTTTTTAAACCCTGCATATCTTTCCTCAAATCTCTTTGTATTGTATATCATGACCCATTTCAAGTAATAGTTTTTCTGTTTACAAAATCAATTCAAAGGTGAGTTGTAACCATCTTCTGCTTTCTATGCTTGTTCACTAAGTCACAGTTCTTTATGTCGATTTTGTGTGTTTAAAGTATTGGAACCAACTTGCCAAATTCGATTACTTCTAGCTTCGAGATCCTTCTCCTACCCTTTCGAAATTAGGGTTCGTGTGTTACCTAGAAAATAATTTTGGATCTGTTGGGTCTAAAGGCATTCCTTTTGACCTTTTGAATCTAAAGTTCGAATGAACACTGAAATTGATTTCTTTTAATGTCTAAGAACAATTACTCTGTTAAGTACTTGGAGGAAGACTCAATTGTGGAAATGCTTTCACTTTGCAGATTAATTGTTTGATGAAATGCTCCAACGAACTCAAATGGTTTATATGTTACATGATTAGATTTTTCTTTATGTCCTGCAGTGGAGAATCCTCGGTGGTATAATCTCTTCTCGAAAATGAAGTGTTTTTTCTTCTCTGGTGGAGACAAGAAAGACGAACAGAAGACCCCTAAGTCGGTCTCATTGACCTCTAACTTCTCTGACCGCGACATAAACCGAAGCGGGTCAGAGTTTAACTCTCGAGATGTCTCTGGCACGAGCACGGAGTCATCCACGGGGAGGAGGAACTCGTACCCTCCAATGTCTACTAGAGCAAGTAATCTCAGAGAGTTCAGCATTACTGATCTCAAGTCTGCAACAAAGAACTTTAGCCGGTCTGTTATGATTGGAGAAGGCGGTTTCGGTTGTGTCTACAGGGGAACAGTGAGGAACGTAGAAGACCCGTCAATTAAAATCGAAGTCGCGGTTAAGCAGCTCGGTAAAAGAGGTTTGCAGGCAAGTCTTTTTTTCCAGTCTTGTTCTCAAGATTTGTTAGTTATCCACAGGGCTAACTTGGTTATCTCATTTCTTGGATTTTGCAGGGGCATAAGGAATGGGTTACAGAAGTTAACTTTCTCGGGGTGGTTGAGCATTCAAACTTGGTGAAATTGCTTGGTTATTGTGCAGAAGATGATGAACGTGGGATCCAACGGCTTTTGGTTTATGAATACATGCCCAACCGAAGCGTTGAATCCCACTTATCCCCGCGCTCACTCACGGTCCTTACCTGGGATCTCAGATTGAGAATCGCCCAAGATGCAGCTCGTGGTTTAACATACCTGCACGAACAAATGGATTTTCAGGTAATGTCATGGCTCTGCTACGCTATGACTTGAATTGATCTCATTCTTTCTCTCTTTAGTGACTTTGATCTATTGTTTTACAGATAATATTCCGCGATTTCAAGTCCTCAAACATTCTTTTGGATGAAGACTGGAAAGCAAAGCTCTCGGATTTTGGTTTGGCTCGTTTAGGTCCATCTGAAGGACTAACCCATGTTTCTACTGATGTAAGTTCTGCGTTCACTTCTTTTGGTTAAAAGATTTGAGAAACATCTATGTTTTTTTAATTGGTTTCTTCGGGTTCATTAGGTCGTAGGTACAATGGGTTATGCAGCTCCGGAATACATTCACACCGGCCGTCTCACATCCAAAAGCGATGTGTGGGGTTATGGAGTGTTCATCTATGAGCTCATCACAGGGAGGCGACCAGTAGACAGAAACAGACCTAAGGGAGAGCAGAAGCTTCTAGAATGGGTGAGACCTTATCTATCCGACACAAGGAAGTTCAAGCTCATATTAGACCCAAGGCTCGAAGAGAATTACCCTATCAAATCAGTTCAAAAGCTAGCAGTTGTGGCCAACAGATGTTTGGTTAGGAACCCAAAAGCACGTCCCAAGATGAGTGAAGTGTTAGAGATGGTGACCAAGATTGTGGAAGCGCCTTCAGGGAGCGGTGTTCGCCCGCAGCTAGTTCCGCTGAAGAGTCTAGAGACTTCTAGAGACGCGGGTGGGAAGAAAAAGAGGGTTTTAGAGACGAGGAACAATGGTGGCGGCGAAGGAGGTTGGTTTGGCAAGTTATGGAACCCAAAGACAATAAGAGCTTGTTGATTGCTTAAGATTCAACCTCTTCTCACAAAAAGAAAATCCTCAAGAAAGGTCTCATGGAGATTGAAAAGCTGGAAGATTTGGGTGGGATCAAAGATCAAGCTCATATACATAGATATACATATATTATATATATATATATATATGAAGATTGTGAAAGATGATATAAATGATATAATTCGATGTTTGCATGATTGTAACCACACCTGAATTACGAAGATATGTATATATAGCTTATCAGAGTTTTGTTCCAAACCTGATGAGTCAAAAACACTCGTGCTTACGTGATAGGCCGTTAAAGTACAAATGCTATTGTTTGTGTTGTATGGTGTTTTTATGTAGAAAAAAATACAAATGTTTCTGTAAAATTAAAAGTATTAATTATGTATTGCTCCATATATTTTCCACATAATAATACATATAAAAGAATTCAATTTATTTGTTACACGCCCTCAAACACAAAATCAAACAATGGGGGAAATTTAACATTTTGTAGAGAATTGGAGTTGTTAACTCACAGAACACAATTAGGGTGTAAGTTGGGAGAGAAAAGGAAACACAAGGGGTCGTTTTGATATTCCTACAAAGATTAGAAAAAGAAAAGGAAAATAAAGTCTAGTTCTCTTTTCCAACAAGAAACGTAGAGATATTATTAATATGCGAAAATCTCTGCTCTTTCAGATCCCATTATCACAAATCGATCTCTCAAGGGAAAACTAAAAGCTCTCAACTTTCTTTAGATTTCTGAGGGAAACTTCTCGCTAATCTCAAAATCCATTATGTCAAACCCAGCTGAATCTTCAGACTCGTAAGTACCCAGATCTCCGATTTTGGTTTTTCGATCGAGAAATTTCCGATCTTTTTTCTTTTTTAGGGTTTTGGTTGATCTCGTGTTTAAAGTTGAAAGCTTAATCCTTTTTCCTGGTGCTCTTTGTTTTGTTACAGGAAACCGAAGAAAGATTTCAGTACTGCTATTCTGGAGAGAAAGAAGTCTCCGAACAGACTTGTCGTCGATGAGGCCATCAACGATGATAACTCCATCGTATCTCTCCACCCTGCAACCATGGAGAAGCTCCAGCTCTTCCGTGGTGATACCATTCTCATCAAGGTTGGGTTTGCTTTTGTTCGTTTGGTTTCTGTGTCTATTGAAGGGATATACATTTGTTTTTTTTTTCCATGATCTACTGATGGATTCTTCTGTGGTTGTACATAAATTAGGGTTTTGTAGAATTTTGAAACCAGTGATTTATGATCTTAGGTATTATGAATATGGAGAGACTTGCTTTTTTGAGTATCGAATGATTGTATTGTACTGATGCTGTCTCGATGACTGTTTTTTGTTGTTGTTGTTGTTGGTCTATGTGAGATCTTATTCGGTTTGGCTTTTTTCTTTCAGGGTAAGAAAAGGAAGGACACTGTCTGCATTGCTCTTGCTGATGAATCATGTGATGAGCCAAAGATCAGAATGAACAAAGTAGTCAGATCTAACTTAAGGGTTAGATTGGGAGATGTTATTTCTGTTCACCAATGCCCAGATGTTAAGTACGGAAAGCGTGTGCATATCTTGCCAGTTGATGATACCGTTGAAGGCGTGACTGGAAATCTCTTTGATGCTTACCTGAAACGTAAGTTGGCGTATGTGTTATGTAGATCCTAATCCAACTATACTGGGTTTTAATTTTTCTTTTCGGTTATCTTGTTTGCTTTGAGATATTGTTTATGGGTCTGGAGTGATTTCTGAACAATATTTCAATGATTTTCAACAGCTTATTTTCTGGAGGCATACCGCCCGGTGAGGAAGGGTGATCTCTTCCTAGTCAGAGGAGGAATGAGGAGTGTGGAGTTCAAAGTTATAGAGACAGATCCTGCTGAGTATTGTGTGGTTGCTCCAGACACAGAGATTTTCTGTGAGGGTGAGCCAGTGAAGAGAGAGGATGAAGAAAGACTAGATGACGTAGGTTATGATGATGTTGGTGGTGTCAGGAAACAGATGGCTCAGATTAGGGAACTTGTTGAGCTTCCCTTGAGGCATCCGCAGCTTTTCAAGTCAATTGGTGTTAAGCCACCAAAGGGAATTCTGCTTTATGGACCTCCTGGGTCTGGGAAGACTTTGATTGCTCGTGCTGTGGCAAATGAAACCGGTGCCTTTTTCTTCTGTATCAATGGACCTGAGATCATGTCCAAACTGGCTGGTGAGAGTGAGAGCAACCTCAGGAAAGCATTTGAGGAGGCTGAGAAAAACGCTCCTTCGATCATATTCATTGATGAGATTGACTCTATTGCACCCAAAAGAGAGAAGACAAACGGAGAGGTTGAGAGGAGAATTGTGTCTCAGCTCCTTACGCTAATGGATGGACTGAAATCGCGTGCTCATGTTATTGTCATGGGAGCAACCAATCGCCCTAACAGTATTGACCCAGCTTTGAGAAGGTTTGGAAGATTTGATAGGGAAATTGATATTGGGGTTCCTGACGAAATTGGACGTCTTGAAGTGCTTAGGATCCACACAAAGAACATGAAGCTTGCTGAAGATGTAATTTCTAATTCTAGCTTTACCTGTGTTTGTTGAGTGTAATGCTTATGGAAAGCTAAATTCTACTTGTTGTTTTTTCGTTCCAGGTGGATCTTGAGAGGATCTCAAAGGACACACACGGTTATGTCGGTGCTGATCTTGCAGCCCTGTGCACAGAAGCTGCCCTGCAATGCATCAGGGAGAAGATGGATGTAATTGATTTGGAAGATGACTCCATAGATGCTGAAATCCTCAATTCCATGGCAGTGACCAATGAACACTTCCACACTGCTCTTGGGAACAGCAACCCATCTGCACTTCGTGAAACTGTGAGTATTGACAGTGCTGCACTTGGAACAAGATCAAAACCTGTACTTTTATTTAAATCTCATTCCAAAATTTATTCGCTTTGCAGGTTGTGGAGGTTCCCAATGTCTCTTGGAATGATATTGGAGGTCTTGAGAATGTCAAGAGAGAGCTCCAGGAGGTAAATTGCTCTTTTCATTCTTACTTGGATCTGTCCATTAATTGTAAGCTAAGCTTAAGCTGAGTGATTTTTTAATTGCAGACTGTCCAATACCCGGTTGAACACCCAGAGAAGTTTGAGAAATTCGGGATGTCTCCATCAAAGGGAGTCCTTTTCTATGGTCCTCCTGGATGTGGTAAAACCCTTTTGGCCAAAGCTATAGCCAACGAGTGCCAAGCAAACTTCATCAGTGTCAAAGGTCCTGAGCTTCTTACTATGTGGTTTGGAGAGAGTGAAGCGAACGTCCGTGAAATCTTTGACAAGGCCCGTCAGTCCGCTCCATGTGTTCTCTTCTTTGATGAGCTTGACTCCATTGCGACTCAGAGAGGAGGCGGAAGCGGAGGCGATGGTGGCGGTGCAGCGGATAGAGTCCTGAACCAGCTTTTGACTGAGATGGATGGCATGAACGCCAAGAAAACCGTCTTCATCATTGGAGCAACCAACAGACCTGACATTATCGATTCGGCTCTTCTCCGTCCAGGAAGGCTCGACCAGCTCATTTACATTCCACTGCCAGACGAGGATTCCCGTCTCAATATTTTCAAGGCTGCCTTGAGGAAATCTCCTGTTGCTAAAGATGTAGACATCAATGCACTCGCTAAGTACACACAGGGATTCAGTGGTGCTGATATCACTGAGATTTGCCAGAGAGCTTGCAAGTACGCCATCAGAGAAAACATCGAGAAGGTCAGAGATCACTATTAGGCTTTGTAAATCTCTCTAATCAGAATTGCCAAGAATCTATAAATTGAGCTCTTTGGTTTTTTTTTGTTTCAGGACATTGAAAAGGAGAAGAGGAGGAGCGAGAACCCAGAGGCGATGGAGGAAGATGGAGTGGATGAAGTATCAGAGATCAAAGCTGCACACTTTGAGGAGTCGATGAAGTATGCGCGCAGGAGTGTGAGTGATGCAGACATCAGGAAATACCAAGCCTTTGCTCAGACGCTGCAGCAGTCTCGAGGGTTCGGTTCTGAGTTCAGGTTCGAGAATTCTGCTGGTTCAGGCGCAACCACTGGAGTCGCTGATCCTTTTGCCACGTCTGCAGCTGCTGCTGCGGACGATGATGATCTCTACAACTAATGATCAAATTTATCGTCCTTTTTAATTCTAAGAAGTTTCTTAAATCGAATTCTCTACTTTTGGATGACTGGGAAAGTGATACTAATCCTTTCCTTGTGTTTTTTATTTTATTTTTAATATAAGTCATTCGGAATCGCTTATGTTTGGTGTCTTCTTCTTAATTGCTCTCGCTTCATTCCTCTTGTTCGTTCATTCATTACTAAAATACCAAGTGGTACTAATGACGAAGACTTTTCAATCCTTTGGTGAATATGTGGTCGTTTGCTAATGACAAAGACTTATAAACGATTTGTAGTTTGCTAATGATTTGATTATGGGAATGATTTGATTAGTCTGTTGGTTGGTTGCTCCAACAACGATAATGTGGTCGTTTGCTAATCGTCTTCATCATTTGCTCCAATGATGAATATGTGGTCGTTTGCTAATCAAATCATTCCCATAATCAGACCTGACAAGAAAACCGTCTTCATCATTTGCTCCAATGATGAATATGTGGTCGTTTGCTAATCAAATCATTCCCATAAACTACAACTATCCCAAGAGGTGTATAGTTGTAGTTTATGGGAATGATTTGATTAGTCTTATCACAAGTCTGTCTCAACGAAAGGATTTGTTTATTAATGATACTAAGATAACAACAAAGCTGCTTCCCAATTCTTCTCAAACCATAACTAAAAAGTACTAGCCACATACTGAAAGATTGAAGATGAACATAAAAAGTATTAGTGTTCTTGTTCCAAACCTTGACCGCTAAATCTTTAGCCTTCGGCGCCTAATCCACGTGCTCTAGGGCGTCTGACAGCAGACAGCGGATTGACTATGCCTTGCGACTCTCTTCCCAAACCCGAGCCTTCGACAAAACCCATTCTCGCCATCATCCTCGAACCAAAACCTGTTGTGTGCTGCTCAAAGGCTCCCAATCTTTTGTCTCTAATTCTTGCTGAACCAGAGGCACCACTGTCATGGGATATGCGTTTCACATGTTTCCCAGCGGAAGAAGATCTGTTCCTTTTAGCGTTATTGCTTGATGGACTCGGGTCTTCACTGTCAATGGAGAAATCAAGACCTAACCCAAGTGATTTTGGACGTTGAACAGCTTCTATTGGCTGTGCAATCCCCTTACCATCCTTTCCTAGACCGCCTCCTATGAATCCCATTTTCGCCATCATTTTGGATCCAAAGCCTCTGGTGTGTACCTCAAATGCTCCAATATCTGCTCCATTAGTGGCTCCCGGAGTAGTTTCAGCCACCTGTTTTGCGTCTCTGTCATCAGAAGAGGTCTTTGCAACAGCAATCTCAGAATCAATTACACCACTTGACACAAATGATACAGGTTGTTCAGCATATGAACTCTTCTTCCCGTTGCTTTTGTTTCTCTCCCGTTCTTCTCTAGTTATTCGCTTTTTGGCTGAGTCTTTTACTTTCTTCCTATCTGAACTGCCCGATTTCACTTTTACGCCTCCACTGATAGCAAAATCATATTCCTCATCTACTGCTCCTATTAGCTTCTCAATGCGAAGTTTATCACTTGCGGACGGCAAACATGTCTGATATGTTCGGGTCACTGTCACAAAGCTTTTCTTTCCAGAACCAGTGCAGCTACTTGATAAGCGGTATACATCTGCTAATCTTCTTACCTGAGAACAATCTCGGTTATGCATACGCTGAAAACAGTGCATGTCCATGTTTTCCAGAACCATCCGCTCTAATTTAGAGTTTATATCAGCAAGATCAACACCACGCTGCAGCATTCTCTCATGACGCTTCACAGCAATATATTCTTTGCGGTGTTTCTTCTTCTCACCAGGAAAATTACGGGAATTCTTGCTCTTTTGGGCCCCTGAAGGCCAAGACTGGGGAAGAAACTTAGCCACCTGTTTCTTCTTATTCTTCTTCCCCGAAAGACTTCTTGGATCCTTGACAAACATAAGGTCATCCATTGTCAATGGATGAGCAGTCTTACCATGCCCCGAGGAACGACTTCTTGTAAATTTCTTCTTACCATATTCCATTGATGCTTTTTGTAGAGCAAAACCAGTCAACTTTCCTGTCTTCTCATCAGAAGAATCACTTGAGGAACTGTCACCACTTGACAAATCCAATTTATCCAATGACTCTTTTGCCAACCAGTGAGCATCCAACATATTCTCACTGCCACCAATACCTTCCAAGTAATCCTTTGCAACGTCGTCATCAATCTCAGAATCACTTCCAAACATGTCTAATGAGCTTTCGCTCTCAGATGATCCAGTCTCTTCACCTTGCTCAGAAGATCCAGTGCTGCCTTCATCTCCAGATTCATCTTCACCATTTATGCCTTCTTCTCCATCACTCTCTTCATCAGATATATCTTCAGTGTATAACTTCATCCCTCCTATTGATATGAAGCCTGAATTCCTCTTCGATGGTTTCACAGCATCAGGCATCGCTTCATCTTGTTCACTTGCAGCAGCCTCTTCACCAGTTTCATCTTTAGCCTCTTCAGGAGAAAATGAACCAAAAGTTGAACCTCCTTGATCTCCCAATCCCTTTGAAACGGAAAGGCTACCACTTGGCGCAGCATCAGAATCATCACAAAATCCCAATCCTGTATGAGAGTCACCACCCAAAACAAAACTCGGTTCGTATTCGTAATCATAATTGACCTTTATCCCTTTCGATGAAGAAGGCGTTTGATCCAGAAATGCAACAATTCGGGTCGCCCCTGTCTTCCCCAACAACATTTGATTTGATCCAACCATCTGATCACCATCAACGCGTGATGTTCGCTCCAACCCCTCCTCAAAATCCATGGAAGGATACTGATAACCATACATTTGACCACTGCATTTCCTCGGATCACTCGTGGAAGCAGAAGCTTTTGCACGATCTGAGCTTCTGGGTTTTGATCCCTTTCCAAATGAGCTTCCCCCTCGAGATGGCGTCGAGAAAGTAGGATCTCGCCGGAAATCGGAGAGAATACCTCCTTCTACAAACAGAGTATTATTAGTACGTCGGCGACGACCACCGGACGAAGACCCGGCCGCCGAATTAGGGTTCGTTCTCGTGCTCTGTCCCGGGGATCTAGACTTGCTTTTCCCAGAACCACCACCGTTTGATCTTCTCCTGCCACCGCCTCTCATAATTAATTAACCTAATGCCAGAAAACCCTAAATCGGGGAAGACGATGAAAAACCGAAAAGAAATAAAAAAAAAACAGATCTTTTTATTAGGGGTGACTTGCTTTCTCTGGTTCTTCCCAAAACTGCTGGGCCACGTAGATAAAACGATGGGTTTCGTATCGTTTTGCTTCCTCTCTTGGAGGAATCAACTGTTGGATATTCGGAAGATGTGGCCCAAAGAAGCTGTATTTTCTAAATTGACCCCTACGTTTCATATCCTATAGTGGGACAGGCCCAGGATATCACAATCTCTGGTACAAAACACAGAGAGCAGTTTCTCGTAGCCAATTGAGACAGAGCATCTGTCTTGTCCCTGTTTGATTTCGATTTTAAGCTTCTTGACTCGGTAAGCACTGGGTGAGCTTGTGCTTTTCAAGTTCTTTAGAATATATTCAAATAGATTCCGCAGCTTCGTTGCTGGTCTCTACTTTTCTGACAATGTATTTACTGTTTATACGTCACTGTTTTTAATTAGATATTGTAAGATGTGTATATGCAAATTAGTTCTTCACATCATTCCAGTTTGTATATGTTTATCTACTTCTCATGTTTGAAATGGTCTTGAAAATAAAGTGTCTGAAACAGAGATCAGAAATGAACAAAATCTAGAAATCAAGAGATTGAAATCTTACTGGTCCAAAATCGATCAAAACATTACAAATCTCCATTTGGTGCAAAACCTTACATGCATATTAAACAACAAGAAAGTTTCTGACAAAAACACAAAAGTCACGATCACTGCATCACATCTAAAACAACATAGATATTTTGATGTTCCTTCTACATCATCCCACTGCAATTGCCTGATTCAAGAAACAACACATCAAAGCCGATTAGAAATCAAACAACAAATAATCATTGTTTTTTTTTTTGGGGACAAACATCTTATTATATAAAGGAGAATGTTTTAAAGATAATAACTCGCCAGATCGTGACACATGTCAAGTTAATCGATAAGATTTTGACACGTATTTATAAAATTTATAATTAGATATTGACACATAATATTAACAATAATAAAAAAAAAATTTAAACTTAATTTGAAAAGTAAAGTTAGCAAACAAACATACAAAAAGAAAAAATATAATTAATCCAAAAAGTCAAAGTTAGAAAAAGAGGAAAAAGTTGCATATAGATTAAGGAATTTTTTAAAAAATTAAGGAAAAAGGTAAATAACAAAATACTGATATATCAAGGAAAATCTAAATACCGGTTTTATTTTTAAATAAAATAGCTTTAAGATTGAGGAAATTTTCTTAAAAGCTAAATTTTTTTAAAAAGTTTAAATATAGTATTTCTAATAAGAATTAGGAAATAAAAAATTAGTATAAAATTGAATGTTTCAAAGTTGTTAACTCACCTGATCGTGACACATGTCAAGTCAAAGTTGGAAAATTTAAAATTGATTAATAGAAAATTATAGGATTCGAAAAAATTATTAGCCGATTCATAATCTTAAAAGTAAATTTACTTAAAAAAATAAATATATTTTAAAAGGCAAAATTAATATAAAAAGAAAAAAAAATCCTTAGTTTTCCATTTAGATTTAAGGAAATTGATCCTGATTGAAAAAGAATTCTAATTTCTCATCTCTATCTCACCAAAAAATTAAAAATCCAATAATCGTATCCAAAGTTATTTACTGTATATGTTTCACCAATTTTTTCCTTCAAGATATATATTTATTTCATCGGAAATTTCGTTTCTAAAATTATGTATTATATATTTTTACGGGTAGTCTAATTTTGTTTTCTATTTTTTTGTTTTTAATTTTTTTAACGGGTTATAAAATATTAAATTACAAACCCGCATATATACGAGTACTTATCTAGTATATATATAAGAGCATCCCATTGGGGTATCTCAATGGGTATCTCATGTTAAAATATATTAAAAATAAAGAAAAACAAAATTTAGAAGAAAAAAAATGGTGAAGATCGATTCTCATATGAGATGTTTTGAGAACCCCTCTCATGAGACACATGTCAATTTCCTAATAGTTCATGCATTTTGCTCCAACACTTTAAAATATCAATTAAATAGTTTATATATTGTTATTTTTTTTGTTTTTATATTTTCAATGAAAAAATCTTGGCATACAGTTTCCCAACAATAATTTTCGCCGCTTTTCTTCCAAATCCATACATCCATGTAGCTCGGATGTAGAATAACAACCGAAAGAGATCCATGCAAATTTATCAAGTAAATTGCTTCTGTTATCCCGTCTTCCTCTTTTTGATCATCTTCATATGGAGGCAACCGAATAACCTCGAATCTCCCTTGGAAATCCACAGAGAGGATTGCACCCGGATCATCTAAGGAAGACAGCCAGTAGATCTTTCTTTCCACAAAAACATGACAAGATCTGAACGGACTAAGATGAGAAGAATACATAGGAACACAAGGCACAGGGCCGATGTTTTCCCAAGCACCAATTCTGGACGAATACACCTCACATTCATATCCGAGAGCCTGCCGAGAGCGTAACGGTGTCCTATAAATACTTGACCTTCTTCATAACAAAATGTGTCAGCTAGCCTTTCTTCATGGATTTTCTAACAGAATCAAACTATTATGTTTTTAAATTTAAATATAGACAACTACTGTTAGTTTTGACTCGTAAATACAATCGCATATTTTCATTTAAAAAATAATAATATATTCTTACGGTCATGGGGCGTTTTTTGGAGCACGAAAATGGCGTGGTCGTTGCCGGCAACGCTGACGAGAGAGCAAGGGAGGAAGAGAGTAGATGTTGCCGGCGGAGAGGACTTATTGGAAATAATCAATCTGAGTTGTCATGTTTGGCAATGGATTATTGAAAGTCTTAAACACTCCTGTCCCTCCGTACGCATAATTCATTCCATACAACAGCCGTTCCTTTCCCGCGTAATTCTTCCACGTGTACGGAATCGGTGATTTTATCCCCAAGTATCTTGCTGCACACAAATGATTGGTCTAAAAATTTGAGCAAAACATAAGAAACTGGATCAAATGGAGTAAGCAGGAGGATTCGACCACCATATTTGTAAGTCATTATATGTCAACAATTATAAATAGGTAATGTGCTTAAACCATGCACACAGTCACATTTGATCTCCGGCGAGGTTTGTTTATTTAGAGTAATTTCTTGAACTTTTAATTTAATGTGATTCAAAGATGAATTTTAATGAGTACATCAAAAAAAGATGTTTTTGCAATTGTATTGGTTGTAATATGTTTTTTTTTTTATCATAACATCATCATGTATTCAATAAGTACATTATAATATTTGATATTCACACAGGGTGAATATTTTATGTCAATGCTAGTCAATTTTTGTAGGTTAAAATAATATTTTAAAAATATTTTATGTCAATGCAAGTCAATTTTTGGATAGAGATCGTATGATCCAAGTTTTTATTCAAGTTAAACCGAATTACAAATTAGTTTTTTTAATAACCAATTAGAAAATCTTTGCATATACTTTTCTATGATATGAATATCCGTTTTGAAAAAAAATTAGTGTACAAATTAGTTTTTTTAATAACCAATTTATACAATATTTACATTATGTTATTTAAAAAAAAAAACTTAAACGGGCTGCCTGTTTAACTATGTCAAAACTCGTTTAAGCTTATATGATAAATGGACTTAAACGGGTTAATTTTTATAAACATGTCCGTTTAGGCCCGCGAAATTCTAGCCTATTTTAACATCCCTATTCACACTGTTTCAAAACGATAATTTTATGTTTTTGGATGGTGAGGTGATGTTCAAATGATTTTTGGAAAGAAAGTATGACAACCTTTGAAACATTACTCATAATCTTTCAAATTTTTGTTTTTTAACAGTTACATTTTTTTTTTTTTTTTACAAACTGAACTAGTTACAAAAATTTCCACTTCAGTATTTTAATAGCTGGTTACACTATTCTCATAACTTTTCCTTTTTCGATAAAGAGAAAGTTAATACAAGTAAGCTAATAAAAGCCCATAATGTTGTGTTTCTTAGACCATATGCATTCCTTTTTCGATAAAGAGAAAGTTAATACAAGTAAGCTAAAAAATTATTTTTAATATTTTAATATTTTTTTAAGTTGAGACATATGTCTCAAAATGTCTCAGAGAAGACATTGTCTCTCTCTTTCTCTTACTTTTCTAATATTTTAATATTTTTTTAATCAGAGACATGTGTTGAGACACCAGCTTTTTGCACCAATGTGGATGCTCTTAAGGGTTGGTGTTAAACCACACTATCCATCCATTCCACGTTAATTGTGACAAATAAAATGAGAAAAAGGAAAAGTTACGAGCACAGTGTGAAGAGAGATCGAGAGAATCTAGAAAATCGGTGGCGACGCGGCCGTCGGAGAAACGACCAGAGGGTTTTCCGGGAAAACTGACGCCGTAAGGAATTTTGCAGGAATCGGAGAGAGACTTCCTTATGTTTCCGGTGTCTGTATACGAATCCCCGAACACGAACAACCTATTCGGTCTTAAACGCTTCACGTTATTATGCTGAAGATGCTCCGATTCAGCACCTTCAAAACAATAATCAATATAGTATTGGGTTTCAGGGAATCTATTTATGTGGTCATCAAGAGCTTTACGTAAGAATTAATGTAAGTATATAAATGTATAATGACCTAAAAAGAAAGACGAGAATGAGAAGAGAAAGAGAGAGATGAATAGTTTTAGAGTCTCCATTGTTTTTTTTTGTGTATTAAGATATCAGATTCACCAAAAGGCTCTTTGTTTGTGTGTGTGTTATTGGACAACAAAACGTGGAGAGAAAAGAGGAGGAATAAGTATATATGTTGGTGTGGGTAATTTCGTACCCTTTCTTTACAATGTCTTTTTGGCTTGTTATAGATTCACCCATAGATTTTATTTTCTGAAAAAAACGTTAGATACAAACAAAAAACAAAGATTTTGTCAACTAATCACGACTTTTAGTAATTTTCGGATCTATCCAATCCAATAGGTCTCCGTTTCTTTGGAGGGCTATCTTTTGATTCTGTGTTGGGTTAATGAACATTCAAAATCAATTTTTTTTTTTTTTTTGGGGGTATCAATCGGATGTGGTTTTGTTAATTTTCTAACAAAATCAATCTTCTTTTCAGAGTCAATTTTCGTTTCATGTAATTTGGAATGGATTTTATCTTGTTAAGTTTGTAACCAAAGATTGTATGAAAACTTGACGCTTTCTTGAGTAGTGGTCTTTTTAGTTTATCTGTTTGCAAGGGACAAAGAAAAGGATTACAACTTGTCATCTTGATCAAGTTGTTTAAGGACAAAGAAGCACTTGTCTTTTATGAAACAAAAAACTGCTTCACTCTCTCACCGTTGGTTTCTTTGGTCCATTGAATTGATACTTTGACCAGTCCGTAAGATGTCACGTGGTATGAGAATTATTATTAACACCAGTTTAGTCTCTCTAACACCAGAATGCAATAACCATAAGTCCATAAGATACAAGATGATAGAAAAATGTTCAAACACAGCGAAGAACTTTAAAAGAAAACTATTTCTTGAAAAGCAAGAAAAGTGTCACTTAACAGTACCAGAATGCAATAACCATAAGATAAAAATGTTCAAACACAGCGAACAAATTTAAAAGAAAAGGGAAGGGGAACAACATAAGTGATAAAAAGGGAATACTGAGAACTAAAAGGGACAATCCACAATTCCCTACTGGTGGGGTGTTGTTGGAGGAAGCCACAAGAGGCGATGGCGAGGCGAATCAGAAAGATAGTGGATGGTGCAAGAAGCGAGATCACAGACGCCGTAACCTGAGCAGTGACCAGCAAAGTAGACGGAGTTAGGTTTGAGACCAGGATAGTCGCTAGCGGAGAGACAAAATGGTTCGTTCTCGCCCACGAAAATACAGAGATCACCGATGTCTTGAGTGGATGCACCAATCCCTTTCTCGGTGTCTTGCCTAAAGACCATGATTTTGTGAGTCTTTATAAGGATGTCGTCCTGGTTGGACATTTCGTCTTCCCATGCCACAGCTTCTCCTTTGTCCGTAAAGCAATCCACAGCCCTGTGACACACGCACATAAAGATCCATCTAGCAATTCATAATAAAACAGTGTATATAAAACAGAGGGATTGGACGAATCTACCATAAAACGATGAAGGACTGGCCGGAAGGAGACTGGACTAGTAGCTGGTGGACATTGATACCTTGGAGACGCAAGTGGTTATCTAACTCCGGAAAGTTGGACAAGGGGAATCTCACGTAGCCACTCACCGGAGAGACAAAACCGGATTTAGAGGTGAAATCGGTTGGACCGGTGTAGTCAGAGTTGCAACTGTTCAAGTAGAACTTCCGGTCTCTGTCTGAGTACATGACGGGAGATAAACCGAAGGCTGGGCAAGGTACGTCGATGCGAGTCCACTCCGAGTCACCAATGAAAGTGCAAGAGCTGCTGAGACAGGAACTGTAACAGGATCTAACACAGGGTTTTCCTTACAATGATATTTTACTAGCCAATCTTTTAAGTGCACTTACAAGTTTCACCTAAAACAATCTATGACAAGCTCAAGACACACCTTGACTTGTCTAACTAGTCTCACACGTTCAAGGATCTATACATGATCCAAGAACCTCATAGATAAACCCTTTAGCCCCTTAGCTTTGATCTCTTACAAGACAACCAAAAACCCTTTGCTAAAATATTGCTCTCAATGTGTTAGCCTCATACAAAGGCTACGCCCCTCTATTTATACACAATAGATCACGGCCAATACAAGCCTACCACGTTCAACTAAAGATCTCAACCAATCTCTAGCAATAAGTCACATTCCTATTTTTTAGGCTAAGATTTAGGAAATGTTCCTTATCTCCAATATACTAAGGAATCCTCTCCAAGATGCTCTTCCAGCTCAGCTACAACTTCCTGGTGCATCCACGTGGCTTCACAAGCTCGATCCAAGTCATCTCCCTTGTTCCAAGTCGTCCAATGCCTTGAGCTGCTCGCCTGTATCACTTCCTGTACTACTTCTCAACTGGTACATGAGATGCCTCAGCCCAGTGCATCTTCAATATATTAACTTATGGGTCTAATCCATAAGCCCAATCCAAGCCCATAACTTATGCTCCTCGTTATTAGTCACACAACTGCTCGCTTGTATCATTTCCTGAGCTACTTCAGCGACTGCTTCAAAAGCTGCATCTTCAACCAAGTCTACACAGACTGAGTCTAGACCCGTAAAACCTCGCAGCGACTACACAATCTTCTTCTTCTGAGGAGACAGAGACATTGAGGAGGCGATCGGTTTCATCTTTGATTAAGGGAGGTAGAGAGATTGTCTTCGAAGGATTGTCGAAGATGTTGGTGAGGCTCACAGTGGAATCACGTTTCTTCATCGTAGCTAGCCATCCCCTCGATGATCCTATCGTCGAGGTTCCACGGAGATTCTTCGACAGGATCAGATTTTTCATCGTCACTTGCTCTTCTTTCTTCGGATCGTACAAGTTAAGGCTCGCTACGTTTCCGCCGCAAGGAGATTTTCCGACCACATCTCTCTCGAGGAGCAGATAAGGAGGAGTCGTGGCGGTCGAGAACCCCGACCGTCTGAAACAGAGCCTCCGGCTCAGGGGTGATGAAAGCTACGAGACACGGCCCATAAGCTGAGGAGACATTTTAGAAACCCTACTAGATTCCTTGTCGACAGAACCAGAAATCTGCTCTAAATACTCATCTACTTCCTTGGAAATCAATTCTTTCCATTTATTTGTAGATTCAAGAAAAATATGTCAAGTTTCTTTATGTGGAAAAAAAACTCCGAGGAAATTTGAGAAACACCATTAGAGCATCTCCAATGTATTCCCTCATTTTTATCTCCAAAATGGAGTTGGATTTCTCTCCAATGTATTTCTCCATTTTTTACTCCAAAAAGAATATTCTTAGTATATTCTTCATTTTTTATTTTATTATTAATTGCTAAAAATACACTTTATCTATAAAATTTACAAATTAACTCATTATTTTTTTTTTTCAAAACTTTAACAAATTGTGATATTATTTGAATTTAACCATTACAATATCATAACAAAGCACATTTTAATTTAAACATCACCATTTGAATATTTTTCTCATACATGATTAATATTAGTTTATGCTATTATAATAAAATCCCATCATCATATCTATAAATTTTAATCGAGTCCAAATATTTTTTTATTATTTAATTATATTAAATAAGAAGTAAAATTATTACAAGAATATTTGACGAGTCATATTTTATTGTGCTGTTGTGCATATGTGACAAGTACATTACTTAAAACTTTTTGAAAAATAATGATAAAATATGAAGGACTAAATTATAAATAAAAAAGTTTAACTCCATTTTAGAGTTGAAAATGGAGTTACTCCAACTCCAAAATGGAGATACTCCATATTTGGAGGAAAAAATGGCATTTTCCCATTTTGCAGTTAAAAATGGAATAGGGTTGGAGATTATTTTACTGCAAAATGACATTTGAAATAGAAAATGGGGTAGGGATAGAGATGCCCTTATATATCTGTACACTTTCTAAAAATATCTTACTACTTGTACTTAATGATAAAAACTCCCCAGCGAATCACCAATCAGAGGGAACTGATCGTTTGGTTGGGTCTTTTCGGGTGGTCTTTTCCGGCGCAGAATATGCGGAACACTTTGTAGTCAATGTTGTCGCCGGAGCCATAAGCTACTCCAACACTTGGCTCAAACTTGGGGAAGAAGGAGAGTTTCCCCAGTACAAGGGTTGATTATCCGTATCTGCAGATCACAGAAGTCGTTGTTGTCACTGATGTCATTAATACAACAGATGAACCCGTTAAAGGACGATATCATGTACATGTGATCTTGATCGTTTCTGTCAGAGCGGGATCAAGTGTAATCAGGTGAAATTTGTAGAAACTCCCTGGTTTCATGGAATACAATTTCATCCTTGTATCCACCAATCGTGGGCATGCAATGTAACTCCCTTGATTTCGTTAGCTGCTGTTTAGCAAAAAAACTTGTTGCGAATTGAACCATACCAGTGCTTGCTTACGGTTCTAAAGATTGTACGGGCAAACGCGATAAGATGTTAATAAAGGCAGGATGTGCTTGTTCTACATCGGCCCGTGTCCCTGCTCTCACTGAGCCATCTTGTTTTTTTCCTTTCTATTGCTAAGGGCTCAACAAATACAACATCGATTAGCTCATAAATGACCCAAAAGTTGAATAATTTGATTTGGTGGAAACTAAATATGAATTGATTTGTAGAATCGATAGATGAGATTGTTAGTGTTACCGACGTCGAAGCAAATATTTCTCTTTTAGGGGATTTGTGTGTATATACAAACTAAAAAAATCCCTTTTTTCTTCTTTAATTTCGTTTCCCTAGAACGACGTCATTTCGGCCTTGCCTTCTCTCGTTTATCTCAAAAAATCTGATGGGCCACGTAGCCAGAACTGGGCTTCGTGTCCGAAGAAACAGTATTTCTAAATTGATCCCCAACCAATCCTGAGACAGGATATTACAATCTCTGTTACCAAACAGAAGGCAGGTTTGATTAGATAATCCAGAAATCGCCGGAGAAGATAATAAAGGGAGAGCGACGGAGAGAATAAATGGAGAAGTACTTTGGAAATGCATACAGGGGAGATCCAGGAGTGCCGCACGCAGATGCTGATCGGTTCGTGAACATTTGGATTGGTTCTGCTGCCTTCTCCGTTCTCACCTGGTTCAATCCTTACATGTGGCAGCTCTCCAACCAGTTCAAGTAACTCTTCTCTCTCTCTCTCTCTCTCTCTCTCGAATCATAAGTTTGGGTCTTTGTGTTTGATTTCTCTCTGAATGCAACTGTCTGGGTTCCGAATTGGTTTCTAGTTCATGTGCCTTGATTTGTCTGGTTTAACTGTTTGATTTCTGCTGTTGCTGCTACGTTACATCGCAATTTCATAGCCCAGACGAGGGAGCGTTTGGTCCTAAGGGATGTGTAACTTCATAGCCTCTCTTGTTCATTTCTTAACTTGTATGATTTGATTCACGAGAGTGAGTATGATTCCATTTTGTAGTTAAAGAAGCAATGTTTCTCCACTTTGCTCATACTCGATAATTTGCAGCTATCATGACAAGTGGATGCTCTTTGAGCAACACCACTGGAAAAAAGCAAGGGCAAAGAAGCAGCCTTACGAATTCAAGGTTCACACTCTTTACCCCAACAACTGAAAATGAAACTGTTTTTTCAGAAACATAACATTTTGTTTGACTGTCACAAGTTTATTTTTGCTTACTTCTTCTCTTTGTTACTCAGTGGAATAAGATACCGAAAGAAGTCAGGGACTCGTATTATTACAACTGGCCTGTCTACTTCCCATAGATGCATCTGTGTTGCGCTGCCTTGTGTGAACCACAAGAGAAACAACAACAAAAACTCGTGGAACCTCTGTGGAATCTAGCTCTTCTGCTTCTACTTCTACCTCTGTTTCTTGTACTACTGTTGGATTTTTAGTTTTTTTTTCCTTCTTCTGTATCCATCAATCACTCAACGATCCTCTGTTTTCTTCTCCCCTGGTTGAATCTCTATGGCATTATTGAAACTCCCTCTTTTAAATGCACAACCATCATCTGTTTTATTCAAAATTGGGACCATTTCTTCTAAAGCCTCGGATTTTAAAAACGCTGAATATAATCCACTTCTTTAGAACTACGAATCTCTTCTTAGGGAAAGGATTAGCAGATGCGATCAACAAGCCAGAATTGCTCCCAAAAGATTCCACCTCTTGTCATATATATATATATATATATATATATATATATATATATATATATGTATGTCTATATGTCTGCATCAGCAATGTTGTCCTAAGATTACACCATTTTGAAGTTCATTTGCATATCTTGCCTTGTGCCGTCGATTTTAGTAGAACACGAGTTTGTATTCCAGATTTCAAGTTGAGAGTGTTGGCTCGAAATTATCACGTGACAATCAAAGACTTTGGGCAGGTGGATGATAGCACAATTGCTTTCGTCGCTGACCCAACCCTTGGTACTGATCCTATGGAGAATGGATTCGTTGAAGCTGCAATAATGGTACGTGATATCCAAACAACTATTCAGAGGTAAAAAATGAACATGTAGATGTGTGTTCATTAATAACAATGTTAATGTAATAAGAGAAAGAATACTATGTTCTTCTAAGAAAAGAATCTCAACTAACAATGTTTCGTAAATACTCAAGACACTCTAATTCCTTGTAGAATCTTCTGTACTTCTTCAGGCTGGCACGGAATGGTCAGGGGTCCTCTGGGTTGAAACCCAAACTCCTCTTTGGCAAGTTCGAGCAGACTCATAAACTCAGGTTTGTTCAACTCTTCAAGCTCCAAAACGAACCTCTCAGCTCTCTCTCCTTTAACTGCAATCACAGCCACATGCCCTTCCTTCACATCATTGGGAATCATTGTTGCGGCATTACCCTCTTCCTCAAGCTCACCACAATTCTCAACCCTCTTGGAGAATCCAGTGAATAAGCAGCAAGTTTGTAGCTTTCTAATGAAAAGCTTCAACTTTTTGCACATTCTCAAATTAAACCTGTGAAGAGGAAGCAACAGTAGAAGGAAGTAGTGTTCTTTGCTTCTTCTTCTTCTTCGGTGGATTTGTTGCATTGTTTTGGGTTAGAGAGAGCCTGGATTTTATATAAGAAACGTGACGTCAATGAGGAAAACGATCATGGTTAGGAAGGTCCCTAGAAATTTCTTGAATACATTTAATGCAATTCTTCCTCTCATTTTGTGTTTTCTTTCTTTGCTCTCCTTAGAAAAAGTGGGGCCTCATAAGAACACGGTTCTGCAGCCCAACAAGAATCTCTCTTTCTCTGTAACTTCCTTATTAACGCTCTCTTTTCTTTCAATCTGCTTCAATGTTTTTTTCTTTGTTAAAGACTCTTAATATATTTATCAAAGAATTGACAGTGTGTAGTCAGGGCCGGATCTGAAATTTTGGGGGCCAAAGAACAATTATTATTTTTAGGCTAAAAAACGAAGAAAAAAAAAAATTGGAGGCCAAAAAATGAAGAAAACAAAATTTGGGGGCTAAAAAAATGAAAAAAAAAACCTGGGGCCAAGGCAAATGTTTCAATGGGCTTGGCCCAGATCCGGCCCTGTGTGTAGTGGCACAAGCAAAGTTACCAATACATAGATATTTTAGGCTTTGGAATTGGGATGTGTGTTTCTCTTTTTTTTTTCACTGAAATTCAAACATCTTGAAGTAAATGTTGGGTTTGAATTACAGTGGTGGTCAAAGATCATACTTGTAGTTGTAATATTGAGACTGAGATGTACCGACATTATACAAAAGAAGTGAAGATATTACGTATCCGTCAACTAGCTCGTGGCCTGGTCATGTGTACTGTACGGAATCATTAAATGTTTGTTCAAACTTTCTAACACCGTTCCGTACCACTTCAAGTTCGTATTTGCGGACCCTATCAGACTCATTGTATAATAATATTACAAAAATCCTAATGGAGGGTTTATTGATTGGTTGCATATGATGAAACCATCAGATCATCGGCTAGATTTCATTAAGTATATAGTTCATCATTAGCTTCAATCAGAGGATGCAATCAGTGGGAAACCAGTTTTCATCTTTACGTAACAGATTAGCGTGCGAGTTTGAGAAATCCAGAAACCCTAAATGAAGGAATCGTCGGTCGTTAACCGACCTGAGCATCGAAGCGGAACAAAAAATTGTATTTTAAAATATTTGCTGTCAACCTCGATCAAACACGCGCTTAAAATTTACGATTGTCTATTCAATTATACGATTTAAACCGCGCTAATTATAATTATAGCGCAGAGTGATTTGTGATTTTTTTTAAAGAAAATGTTTTAAAATTTAAGAAAATTGTTTTTATTTAAATTTTAAAATATAGCTAACTAATGATTATAGATAAAGCTGTCAATTTATAATATGAAAAAAAAACAGCTATCAATTTGTAGTAATTTGTCTATTTAACCCGTTTTGTAGTGAACTAAAATATTATTCGGGCTAACCCGCAAAAACTTATTGTATTGAAAACATAACTTTCATATGCACCGTTAAATAACTGTAGTTTTTGTGTTTAGTCTATTAACTCATTAAAAATAGTTTTCTTGTGCCTAAATTTTTATAAAATTAGTAAATATTTTTCAACTTTTGTTTTGATATATATTCAAATAAAATATAATAAATTATAGTGAAAAATATAGCAAGATTTTGAATAGATTTTGTTTTCTTTGAATATATATGAATTGATTATTATTTTAAAATATATAAAATTAAAAATAATTAAGAAATTAAATAATAAATAACTTTTTAATGCAAAATATATACTTTCCATAAGTATGTATGTAAATTAGACTTTTCGGACATGAACAAAATATATAAGAAGAAATTATTTTGAAAGTTACATATTTTTTCTAGTGTAATATTTTTTCGATACTTTATCCACTTTGATCTGGTCCAAAAGCTTTTGGATAATGTTAAGTTTACATAACAAAACAAATATTAAAATTTGATATCCGTTAAGAACAACTAAAAAAAGCTTATGAGAATTACACATTATTTTTTCCTTTTTATAATTTTTAATTTCAATAAAAATTTTGAAAGTATTTTGACATCATGTTGATCAATATATTTGTCATTTTCATTTTTGTTCGTTGTCAATATATCTATCCGATAAACACCGCATCTATCCACTAAAATCTATATTTGCTTAATTTGTCACTTTTCACATGATATATAAACCATGAACATGCAGAGGAGTAGCTTACGAATAATTAATAATAATCATTTACTTATAAGTTATTACCACCATCTAAGTTAAAATATGAAAAGAAAAAAAGACTGATTCGGTTTTATTGATGTCTTTCTTTCATTTATTCCAAAACATTAAAAACAATAATTAGCAAAGATATTGGCATATGCACAATTTAGTATTGCCAATGCCCTCACAATATCCCTTTCCACCAGGATACTTTTGCATACAGTTTTGATTGCATGATTGGCTGCACATGCCAGCCTCGCCATAGCATTGTTTGGGCTGCGGAGGTTTTGGTGTTGGTCCGCACATGTTACATGTGCATAGTTGGTTTTTAATATCGCAACTGCCTTGAGCTGTTGGCCCATGCTTAGCCTTACATCTCTCATCACATTGAGGACAAGCACCTAGAGGGTCTTGGCATGGGTCTGCCTTCACTTTATTCCTAACTGTAAATGATTTTTCTTAGTACAGGGAAAGTACATCATTGATAAAAACACTTGAATCTACTGCAATTAGTAGAAAAGAAAATGTATTTAAAGAGCAGAATACTGTAATAAACACGTTAAATATTTTGAAGTAATAATTTATAAGAATATGCAATATGTATGATGCAGTCAAATTATTAATAGTGTAATAAAATGGTAGAAGAATTTGGCTAAATGTAACTCAATTTATCAAGCATGTGATCAAACCAATACTCCTTCTGTTTCACTTTACAAAAAAAAATAAAAAATAGATAAGCGAAATTTGGAAAAATACATAAATGATATACTTTTATATTTTGTACACTAAAAACATAATTTAATTTCTATTTAAACAAATTCAGCCAAAGATAAAATATATGATAGACTACAAACGGTTATAAAAGTCATAAAGTTGTCTTTTTGTATAACAAATTGAAAAGATAATCTAATAGTGGAAAAAAATCTTTAAAACATTGTATGAAATGAAACCGAAATAGTATTTTTGACAGAACTTTATGGACTATTTAGTTATATTGATGCACTGCATCAATTTACCGTGGAAAAGTTAGAAAGTCCCAGGTATTCACGGCCTATTTGAACAAGAAAATATTACCGGAAGCAAACATGATAAAGAAGATGATGAAAACCACAAGTTAAAATGCATTCTTCATATTTTCTAGCTTTTCTTTTTCTTTGATAATTGGTTCAGACAATTATCTGTGAACCATTGAAACATTGAGTTGGTCTATATATAGTGTAGTGCCCCAATAACAAATTAATATTAGAATATGAATACATATATATTCTTCTATGTATGTCAGGAATCTGATTTATTAGTCTCTAACGATTCCCTTGTACGTAACATCATTTATATTCTCATCAATACAATAACACCAATCACCGATCGATTAGAATTAACTCAATCAAACGTAATCTTCTAATAATTAATATGTATTGATATGTTGCCAAAACAAATGGTCATTTCTGTTGAATGATGTATATATGTTGATATCATCATATTAAGTCCTTAATGTTTAATAACGAATTAATAAGAGAAAGAATTCCATCTTTATCTAGATTCATGATTTTGTTTGGATTTTATTTTGTAAATTCATGTTCTTTTAAACTACTTTCCATTTTGCTTTCGGATGTTTGTGTGTATAATCACACATTTCAAATGTCAGTGAGATAGGTTTAACGAATCTCATCTCATATATTATTTTCAGTATATTTATTTCTAAACGTGCTCACACCATAGTACTATAAATTCACATTCTTGTAGAGTTGTATGTGTTAAAAATCATTCTATTACTATCTCCAAAATAAAAATACAAAAGTAAAAAGATGGCAAAGTCAACTTTCATAAGTATGTATGTAAATTAGACTTTTCTGACATGAACAAAATATTTTCCATAAGTATGTATATAACTTTTTAATGCAAAATATATATTTTTCATATTCTAATTAATAATTTTAAAAGACTATTGTATCCTTTCTTATTTCAATTATTATTTGTTATTTGTAATGGCATTTTATGTAATAACTTACAAAACAAAGTTTATTTTTTAAAATATCTTCTTAAATAATATTATAGAGATAAGTAGAGGTGGGCAAAAAAATCGAACCAAACCAAACCAAATCAAACCAATTGAATTTAAACCGACCCAAATCAAATGATATTATATATATAATTCAATCGGTTGAAGTTTTTATCAACCCGAACCGATAACCCAATGTGTTTTTGTTAATTAATAATAATATTAAAAATATAAGCATATATCATGGGATCTTCGGTTCTTCACCTAAAGTTTTTAGGCTAAAGATCTTAAACCCACGTTTTCTTTTTTTGTATTCAACTTCCATTTTTGCTAAGGTAAATGATTTTTTAGGAAGGTAACGTTTTGATTCGGTGTTCAGTTAATGAACAATCAACATCAGCTTTTTTTTTTTTTTTTTGGGTATCAATCAGATGTGGTATGTGTTTTGAATGAATCTTGTCTTGTAAAATTTATACGAAGCTTGATGCTTTCTTGGGTAGTGTCTTTTTAAGTTTTTCTTTTTGTAAGGGGCAAAGAAAAGGATTACAACTTCTCATCTTGTTCAAGTTGTTTAAGGGACAAAGAAGTACTTGTCTTTATATATATATTAGATTAATGAGAAATACCCTAAAATAGCACACATTTTATTTTTTGTTCCAAAACTAGCATTCTAAATTTAAAATTCCGAAAATAGCACAAATAATTATGTAAATATACTTGTTTACCCAAACTAAATTTAAAATAAAATTAAACATTATGTATGGGTTCACTATTTCTAATTTATGATTTAGTTTTTTCCCATTAGGAAATAATTTTATGTCATTTTAATATTAAATTTGTAGTATTATTGTCAAAATTTGTGTTATTATTGTCATTTTTAACTAGTGATGATAAGTTTGGAACAAAAATTAAAAAGTGTGTTATTTTGGTCAATTACCCTAGATTAATTAGGCCCGCGTAAATGCATGTTTATAATAAGATATTATATAATTTGGAAAAAATGAAAAAAATATTTGATCACCCATGAAAAAACAAATAAGATTAAGTACGTCGACGTGAAACCACAAAGACATACCATTATTTATTCATTTATTTTTATTCTTTTTTTATTATTTGATTTTCAATTAAATTTTATAACATATTTAAAAATATTTATGTTTTTATATTCATATTTGAATTATGTCATTTTCAGAGTCAGACACCTGAGATTTAAAAGGTTAGAAACAAGGACAAAATTTGACGATACACAAATTTTGAACATTTAATTTTGATCAATCGTCACACTTTACTAACCCATATATATTTTTTTTGTTTGCTTTTACTTACATATTGTTTTGATTCTTATTTAAATATAGTGATTTATTTTGATTATATGTTATAAAATTCTTATTTAATCATTATTGCTTTTTATATTTGATTTTAATTATTTTCATTTTTGTTTCTCTCTGTTCTATTTCTATTATTATTTATCACTATGTTTTAAAAAACAAATTCTCTATATCTCTTCTTCGATTATTTTTTGTGTGTTCTTTTTGTTTGTACAATATATTTGTTTCCTTTTTCATAACACTATCTATTTTACTTATTTTTCATATTTCACATTTTTTTTGAATCAATCGATAGTTTACTTTATGTCTAAATCAAATTAATTAATTTATTATAATAAATATATTACAACTTAAATCCCTCCGGCAGTAGAGTTACTAATGGGATGCCATTAACTAAAATTTTAACGGAGGAAGTAAACCAATCAAGTTTGTCTAAATCTCCTTTACTTTTAACGTAAACTCCTAAGAACTGATCGATTTCGATAAAGTGATACTGTATACAGAAAATTGAAAGAAATAAAAAGATTTAATTTTGTCTAATCAAGAGAAAATAATCTGATTTGCTATATTTGATTTTATATTTTTCTTTTTGAGAAACGGTGTAGAAAATTAGAAATGCATCTGAAACCTATCGAAGTTTTAAACTTAATCTATGTTTTTTGAAACTTGGAAAGTAACCCATTTGCAATTCAATTGAAAAAGGAAAAATAAATATATATAGCAGCATAAGTCATAAAGATTAATTGAGAACATAAGTATCTTT
This sequence comes from Eutrema japonicum, assembly GCA_030161315.1. NCBI lineage: Eukaryota > Viridiplantae > Streptophyta > Magnoliopsida > Brassicales > Brassicaceae > Eutrema > Eutrema japonicum. The sequence continues at coordinate 43,701,141 of BSQW01000002.1, read as the reverse complement.
ACGTACTTGAATTTTTGTTTTTTTTTTACGTGATTTCTTGTTTTAAACATATGCAATCAAACTATAACTTTTTGAAACGATTAAAATCATGACCATGAGATATAGAGTGGCTTTAAATTTCAAATCAAACATAATTGAAACTCAATTTTTTATGAGGGTGATGAAACTAAAGTAGACGAAGAAGAATCAATTATCAAACCGGAAAGCATTTTCCTACTCAAAATAAATTGTAATTGTTAGAACCTGGTTTGAGATTCATGCGTTTAATTATAACCGATCGATGAGAAGACGATCAACACGAGAACGGTTTAAAAAAATTGTGGTGTTTTGGATGAGAAAAAAATAGAGATTTTTGTATTGATGGATTTATGCATTTAATTACTTTTTTCGTTTAACTTTTTGTTATTTATTAATTATGTTTCTTTGTTTACTTTTTTTATTAAATTGTTTTCTAATTTTGGCTTACTTGCCACATGTCACCATATAATTACTAGTTATAATATAAAGGATTTGTTAGAGATATACCCTAAAATCTAGTACAAAATACAAAAATACTAGTTAAAAAAATAACAATACTTTGAAAAAGAAAATACCACAAAATATGCTTTAAGTAACCACGATAGTATTTCATTCGCAATCCCGCAACTGTATTGTAAGCATAATGTTGAATACCCTTTGCTAATATAATATAAAAATTTCACAAAAATTTAATTTACCTCCCACGAAAAAATAAACTAGACAGAAGACCACAAACACATTCTTAATACTAAAGCCCGATTCCGTACAGACAAATGACATTCTCTGGTAGTGATTAGCTCACTTACTCTCTACTATTCTCTGAGCAACCAAATCAGAATCGATGATTCTCAAAACAAAACAAAACAAAAAATCGAAGTTTATAAATTGAAAAAAATTAATAGTAAACGATTTGATTAAATGAGATAACAAACAAACAAAAAAGTGAAGAATAATACCATTTTTTTAAATCGATCTAGGTGATCATATGATCTTCTTCTTCTCCTCCTCCGCCTCGCTCTGCTGCTGCTTCGGCTAATCTCTTCCATGTAAATTGGCGTTGTTCTTCTACTTCTTTGGATCTCGCTTGTTTCTCTTCATACTGTCTCTGGCATTCTTCAAAGAGCTCAGGATCCATCTCCATGAACATCTTCTTGATATTTGCAGTTAGACCAAGAACTGCTTGGTTCCAGTGAGACTGGATGTTCTTCTCCAATGCGGGGTATATGATTGGAAGGATTACGCTTCGGTTCTGCGCGATAAGACCCACGATATGCTCATTGTTCCACAAGAACAGTGCTCGTTCTGCAACCTGTATCGGATTTATGAGATATGAATGTACGTATAAGGCAAAACCCACGTAGAATTATGGAAATGTTTGAGCGATTGCACAAAGATATAACAGGAAACTTGCGTAATTGCTAGCATCCAGTGAAATTAATTACAGACTTGTGAACAGAACCAATGAGAGATCAAACCTACTCCACTCTAGAACACAAATGGATACCACCACATAGAGAAAGATGCTTTCTGGGCTATTCTCTGATTAAAAGCATTGTGCAATGAAATCCATGACTCGTGAATAAAGCAAACGCAACAATACCAATACATTCGAAGAGTTAGTTCACGCCAAGAAGCTTGAAATGAGTGAATCATGGGAAATGAAGATGATCTAAGAATCCAAGGATTCATTTTCAATAGTAGTATCTATCGACAGCCTGAGATAATCTCATCAACCAAATGAGTGTAGTGCAAACAGCATAATCATAATCATTTTGTGAAATGATATTAAACAGCACAAGATAAAAGGAGAAAGAATCAAACAATACAATACAATACAATAAAAATTGCAACATAAATTTTGTGAAGCACTTAAGTTGCATACTCTTTTCAGGTGGATGAATCAGACTCAAGTGAAAAAAGGTGACTTGAAGGTGATAAGCATCGAGGAAACTAGTACACAATATCTAAAATTCATTGCCTCGATATGCTAAATTTATTTTGAAACATAATGATCTGGCAGAAGAAGGTACATAACAAAACCTCCAGATTTAAGGTGATAATGTATACACGATCACTAACCTGAAAGTGAGAGCTATTGAGGCAGTGACCAATCTGTTGGAATAATGGAACCATGCAACGCTGGAACTCGACAGGCTGTGTTGCCTCAAGAACTTCTTCAAGTTCCCCAAGGAAGAGATTCTCCTTGGTGCAGTTTGTCACAGGCCAATACTTTAACAATCCCCTGATTATTGTATCCGCGAGCTTATAATCTTTTTCCACAAACTGAACGATGCAATAAGATAACTGCTGATGATATATAGCTATTGGTTTTGGCTTATGCAATGGTATCAACACCCTGATTAAAAATAGCTTGTGCTCCTCCTTCATAGGCAAGGCAAATCCGTTTATGATACTACCTAGAATCTCCAAGAGTTCCCCGATCCCACTGTGTCTCTCTGTCTCATAGATAAACCTATAGAAAATGTTGTTAATTGCTTTCCTAATAAAGGGCCTGTGGACCATAAACTTCCCATAGATTCTATGAAGAATTGTTTTTAAATACTCCCTCTCTCTGGGGTCTTCAGAATCAAACAAGTCGAGCAACTTCAACACAAAAGAATGGTCGATATACCGTTTGGCCACTTTAGTATCAGTGTCAGTCGAAACAACATATCTCAATAGCAACTCGTAAACTAGCTGTAAATGAGGCCAAGAAGGTTCCAGATAAGGTTCCTCTTCCTCAGGATCAGCAGGCTCTTGACCCGTATTCTCGTGTGATGCTGGAGGGAGACACCGGAATATATTGACAGAAATCATCTTAATCATTTCTTCCTGACACGACTCTGAGATCTTACTAGATCCGGACAGTATAAAATCCACCAGCTCCAAAAGCGTTTGCCTCTTGATCTCCTTCTCTCTGGCGTTCTTAATCGTGTCAGTGAAATCAAATTGGAAACAGCAGTTCTGAAGTTTCCTCAAGAACAAGGTTTGCCTCTCTGAAACCGGGACATCCCTGAACAACGGGAGTGGCTCTACTGAGCCCATCGGCGGAGGTGGTGGAGTGGCCGTCACTGGCGACGGAGAAGAAGGAACCAGAGCGCCACGAGACGCGTGGCTAACGACCACATTGGAACCAGGACCATAACTAGACGGTTCATTAGCCTCGGATTTAGAGGGCTTTCGGTGCCCACCTTTCATGATTTTCTTAAACATGGCTACACGCAACTAAAAGCAGGGGGGCTCAAAAGAAACACACTTTTTCCCCTAACTAGAAAGAAACCCTAGGAGATTCACGGGGAGAGGAGCTCAAAACTGGATCAGCATGCAACGGAGGACGAATCAAAACCCTGAGTATTCAAATTTCAAATCCTCAGATTTCACAGATAGCTTCCACTATGACTCTCCTGGACCAAGCTCCGCATTTTCGCAATCCCGCGGATAAAGATATGGAAAAGGCTATAAATAGTACCGGAATGTTGTCGGAGATCTGAGTTGGCGACAATCAGACCATTGTAGTGATCGAAGAGATCTTCTCGGAGTATACGCTGGTTGATCGGACGGCTATGATTTCCCGGCGATCAAATCAGGAAGAGAGCGAGAGAGAGGAGAGAGATGGCTAAAGGGGAAAAAGGAACTCAAATCAACATTAGATACAGTAACAAAAAAAATATATATCATTTGAGTGCCCATAGATTTTTATTTATTATATATTTCCTCCGTTTTTTTTTATGTTACTTAAGTTTTATCTTTGAATAATAAATATTATAATGATAAATTGAGAAGAAAAAAACAATAACTACACCTAGAAAATTGAAAATATCTAACTTTTTGAAACAAAAAATAATCTAAAACATCTAATAATTAAAAACGGAGGGAGTACTAGATTAGACCAGCTTGATACGCAAAAAAAAATGATAAAATATTTAGATTTTAAAGTTGATAACCCGCGTAGTTATGACTTAGATTCTAAATTAAGATCCCAATAACTTATCCACAAATGATGTTTTGTAATTTGTAATTAAAACATTAGAAATTGATCCATAACTTATCCAAAAATTTAATTGTTCTAACATGTTAAATTTTGAGAAAAATATCACTAATAATTTTGTTTAGACTAAAGTAGCACCTACATAAAAAATATTCAGTTTGTAACATTCATTTAAGAGATAAAAGACCATAGTTTATTCTCACATTGATTAAAAAAAAATTACCCAAGAGATGGTCTTCTTCAGCGGCTGTCGATGGTTCAAAACATGGATCAACCAAAAATCAAAAACGAAACTGAATTACTTGATCTGATCCGACGAATCTTCGTCACTAAACTTGATGAAATTGATTGCAAGTTTAGTTTTCTCCATTTTCACCGTGAAAGGAAATCGATCTTCAATGATCATTCACCGTCAATTTCATCATCTTCATTGATTGGACAATCGTCTCTTGAGGTTAGAAAGCATCCTCTGAAAACGGGAAAACAGCGAACGTTGGTCCTGCAGGATTAGGATTAGGTACTGGTTTAACATGTTTGGATAGGAAGAAGCAAAAAGCCAAAAAGTAAAACTTAGGAGCTTTGAAGGAAATGGTGCTCGATTCTAAGTAGTGGAGTTGGTTTTGTAATGAGATGGACACTCGCAGATTGGCTTTTGTAGGGAGTTTGATGTCCAAGGTTACAAAATGCTTCAAATTCTCCAACAAGTTTGGATTAACTCCCGCAGCTTCAAATTCTCCAACAAGTTTAATTGCCTCCTCGATATTCCCCCGACTTACATAGACCATTGACAATGGAGTATTTGGTTGAAGACCTATTTTCCACATTTCATGGAGAAGGTCATTCGCTGATTCCAAGTCCCCTTCCTTACAGAGCCCATCAACTATATAGATAAAAAAAACATAATTTCAACCAGAACCAGAAAAAAATCTCAACTTTAGTCACAATTCCAACGATGAGAATTCACCGTTTTGCTGGGGAGACCCATGGGTGATAAAGGATGAGATGAGCGAAGCCAAATAGGAGACCGATGAATGGCAGAGAGCGTAGAAGGAGGAAGAAGAGGAGGATTCCGATGATGAAAGATAACAGAACGAGGATTATGGGTTCGAATTGTCGGGGCCATTTTCGCCGTTGGAGAGATATTTGTCGGATGTTTTTGGGTTATTTCATCTGACGATTCCGGTTTTGTCTAATTATCCGGTTCGATTGCATCTGGTTCGGTCTGAATCCAAAATTTTGAGCAGTGACCAGACGATATAAAAATTCAATCTTTTTTCTTGCACCCCGAACTCGAAGCTATTATTAGAAATTATAAAATTGGTTCATTATTGGTTTAGTGCTTTGTGTATAGTTTGGTTATTAACTCTGGTTTAGAGTCTTAGTATTTAAGCTTTGGTTTGTACATATTTTACGATTGAACGAAGGAATTATAATTTTCCCCAAATCTGATTTCTCTCTAACGAACTCTCGTAGAGAATCTCATTTGGTCAAAGCTATCAACAAAGGGTCTAGTAATAAATATAAGAATTACATATATGTAAGGAGAAGAGAATACTTACAAATCAACATGTTTATTAAGTCTTTTAATACATCTTTAGCATTGTAATTTGGTACTGTAAGACCATCCGCAGGCACAGTGTGTCTTCTGCTTTTTTTTTTTTTTTTTTTTAATTGATTTTTTATTGTCGCGGCGAATCACGTCGCGACATGTCATCACTTTTTGGAAAGACATTGTATCTTGCGGAAGACACATGTCTTGGATGCGGATGGTCTAAGGGGTTCACCAGTTTTTATTATACCAATCACAAAAGCTGTACAAAAGAAAAAACAAAACTTTACAAATAAACAAAGCTCTAAACAAAACTGTACAAATAGTAAAAACCTGTAAAAAAAAGCTTCACAAGTTATAAGAAAGTAGCGGTACGAGATAGCGATAACATAAAGCGGTGAGAATTTTTTAGCGGGTAGAGAGAGTGGTAAACGTTACTGAAATAGTGAAAGCGGTAAAAAGTAGCGGTACGAGATAGATGTACATAAATAACTGAATTTATCACTTTTGAGACATGTAATTGTTATTGTTTTTATGATTGGTAACTATTAACATTTTATAAAGAAATATATATCAAATTTACATTTTTAAAAAAAAAAAAAAAAGGTAATTAAGCAACTATCATAGACTACATTTGTTTAATACATTGATAAACTATTTTTCCATAGGTTCCATTTGTTTTAAACATATGTAGCATGTGGTAATACAATGATATATTTGGGTTAAAAAACTAACTTATATTATAATACATGGATAAATTAGCTTTTCCACCCAAATATCTATTTTTTATTTTTTATTTTTTATCAATTCAATTATTTTTAAAAAATATACAAAAATATTATTTTTTTTATATTGTCACAACTTGAATATGTATAAATTTATTACATTAAAATACCTTTTTCCGATATTACATTAAAATACTTAACTACATTTGTATTCACACACAAAAAAAAAATTTAATATTTAATATTTTTAAATATTTTAATATATGTTTACTATTTGTACGGTACAAATTGTACCGCTGCAATGTTACCAATCGAAGTAGTATTTGTCTAGCTCTGTTTTTTTGTATAGCTTCAGCTTACCACTCTAGCTTACATCTTTGTACTATTCCGTAACCGCTTACCGTTAAAAACTCGTATCGCTTTGGATTACCAATCGGACTCTATATTAACATAAGCAATTCTAAGTTTCTAACAAATAGCACTTTTTTGAGTTTCAAAAATAGTACTGATATTTTAAAATATTTTATGAATGGCACAAATTTAATATCAGAATGATGAAATTTTTTTTAAAAATATTTATAATAAGAAAAATTTTAAACTTTAAATTATAATGGAAGAAATCAAAAATAATGATTTAATTTTGTTTGTAATTTATATAAGACAAACAAGTCTTTTTACACAATGATTTGTAACTTTGGAACCAATAAATTTTTTTAGGGTATATTCTCTAACAATATTATAGATTTAAATATATATAGCTTACAAGGCATCTCCATTATATAATATATTCATGAGAGTCAGTATAATTTCCTTCCAAAAGCTCTTATCACTACTGTCATCACATTGGATTAGAGATATGTTGTGGCATGCGATGCTAAACTTATGTAGTCACCAAGTCCAAGTCAAGAAAAGCGATAATGTATCTATTCGCATTTGTCAAATCGCAAAATTTGAGGGATTTACAAAGATTGATCGGACAAAAAAATCATACAACCAAATTCAACAAGAAGTAGTATATTGTCATTGTTTTAAAGTCTAATTATAAATCTACTAGGGTGTGATCCGCGCTACACGCGGGCGTTGTAAATAATTTTTCTAAACAGTTTTTATTGTCTATTATTTTATTTTTTGAATATGATTGTTAATTGAATTGTCTCTATCAGCTTAAAATATGTGTATTTTTATTTTTTGGTTTATTTTCTTAATTTCTTAAATTTATGATTTTATATGTATTTATTTAGTGGATAGTACATGAACTTATTTTTGTTTCCTTTGTTAGTCAATTTCATGCAATTAGTTGGGTTTTTTTTTAAGGGAAGATCTTCACAATTTAAAATTTTCTTTGCATAATTTTTTTTCTTTTGTTTCATCTAAAACATATTTGTTGAAGCCCTTGTAGAATACGTTTCCTTTTAATATTAAGGATTAAGGAATTTGGGCTATTTTTAAAAACTTAGTTTTAAGATAATTTTCTGTTTTTTTAATATGTTGGATGTATAGATACTATATGCTGACGTGGTCAACATTTTTTTTATTTTGTTTTGATTGTGTAATAGTATTTTATTTTCTTGATTTTGGAGTTAATGGAACTGTTTCTAACAGTTTAATATTTGATGATTCCTTATTTTATTTTATTTTCTATTTTTATATTGTTTTTAATCGTGTTTTTAACATCATTCTTCTTAATAGTGTTTCATGTTGGATTCTAATTAGGCATGTAAAGCGGATCAAACTTGCCCCGCAAGATCCGCTCCGCGCGGGTTAAATTTTTTGTTCGACCCGCCCCACTAAACTCATTAACACAAAATTCTCGACCTGCATCTGCCCCGCTTGAATTTGCGGGTACCTGCGGGTAACCCGTAAATATATAGATAATAATAATAAAAACTTAAAATTTCTCGACCCGCACCCGACCGGTGGCGGGTTAAACGGGGCGGGACCCGCGGATAATGACTCAAATTGACAGCACCGATTTATGTATATTTTGGAATTTTTGTTTTATGTGTGTGTGTGTTTGGACCCGTGGATAATGACTCAATTTGACAGTACCGATTTATGTATATTTTAGAATTTTTGTTATATGTTTGAGATTTTTTTGGAATCTTTTATTTTATGTGTGTTTTTTTTTAGTTTTAATGTTTGTTACTTAAGTGGAGGGTGAGGTGGCATCATGAGAAGAGAGCAAAGTTAACTTTATATATATAGACTAGTGTGTGATCCGCGCTACGCGCGGACGTGAACACAATTTTGTTTTAAAAAAGTTTGGTATAATATTATTTTAGTTTTATTAGTATGATTTTAATGGATTTGTCTCTATTAGTTTAAGAAATGTGGATTGTTTATTCTTAAGTTTTTTTTTCCTTTCTTAATTTTATGTTTATTTATGTATTTGTTTAGTGAGTGATCTACAATTTGAATTTTTTTTTTGTTGTTGTTGACTATTTATTCAATTAGTTAGTTTTTAAAAGTTAAGTTTTTGTCATTTTAAAGTTTAGGAAATTGTATATTTTTTAACCCAACTCAATACTAATAATATAAATACTTCGAAATAGGGTTAGTTTTGTATAGTCTGAAAGTTACTTCGAATACTAATAAAATGAAATTTATTTTTGTGAATTTAGAATTCTCCGAACTTTTGAAGAAAAAATACTTCTAAATAAATCACAGTATTTTTATCTATTTTTACCTAAAACTGAATACTAATAAAATGTTGAGAATTTACTATTATTCATCTTCGATGATTCAGTGTTGGTGATTACAAAATGAATCTAATTTTATTTGAAAAACGATTTAATTTCTATCACTAATTTACTATCAAAATCATCGTAGATGTATAGGTTAATGGGAACATTTGAGATAATATGGGCCAATTTGAAAAAATATAAGAAATATGGGGTCGAGCGTCAATTCAAACATTTAGAGAGAGAGAGAGTTATTGTGAATAGGATTATCCTGTTAATTTCAATCACAAAAGGTATGATCCGTGCGGACGTGGTAAACAATTTTTTTAATCTAATGGTATTTTATTTTATTTGGTCTCGTAGTTAATTTAATTATCTCTATCAGTTTAAGATCTGTGTATTTGTTTTAGTTTTTTTTATTTATGATCATCTATGTGTTTATTTATTGGATGGTACACATTTTTACCTCTTTGTTTCCTTTGGTGATCAATTTTATGCAATTAGTTGAGTTTTTTAAAAGGAAGATATTTATATTTTAAAGGGAAGATATTTACATTTTAAAGTTGCATACTAATTTTTTTAATTTTATTTCATGTGAAGTTATTATTTTTGGAGTGTTTCATGTATTATTTTAACCCTATTTATGTGTGCAATATGTTTGTGATTCATAAATATATTTTTCTTTTATTTTTGTTGAGAAAAATTTCCATATATAACTGATTGTTTGAAGTCACAACATTTGTTTGATTTTATTTAGAATAAATCTAATCCATAATTTATAAACACTAAATTCTATAGTTTTTCTAAACTATATAAATAAACTGATAAAAGTAAATTATTAAATTGAAGTTTCTTTAGATTAATTCAATATAATCTATTATCTTCTATTAAGTAAATGTCTTTTCAAATTATAGTAAAAACTATTGTATTAATGGATGGTAATTATTATGAGAATTGAAATATATTTACATCACATTATATATATTTTGCATATACAAAGCTTTTATTTTCTTATCCTGTTGTGGTTACATTTATTTTTATTTTTTTTGTTAAAAATAATATCACAAAACACAACGATCTTAAATTTTTAAACTTAATTTATATTTTTGTGTAAATATTTTTAATATGTTTCTTAATTTTTTTTGCTCTTATTCTTTTTTCATAGTTATGTATAATTGCAATTATTATGTTAAGTATACCTTAAATTTATTTATTTGTCTCTTTATTAGATGTAAAACTTGCCAACGTATACTTTGCTTTATGAATTTAGTTACATATTTAACTTATTTGTTTAATTGTTAGGACTTGTTTGATATTTTAGTCTTTTATAATATTTTCGATACAACTTAACCTAATTAAATATTTATAAAAGTTGAAATATATTATGATAACCAAATTTATTAAATCTGTTATTATTTCAAAGAACTATATTCATATAACTTTATTATTTTCTGGTTTAATTTAGAATATGAATAATGCATTTTCAAATTCTTTTCATAATGTTAGAACCAAATTTATAATTAATATATGTATTTAGTATGTGTATTAAATTTTTAGGATGCTGAGGTGGCAGCATGAGAAGAGAGCAAATGTTTCTTTATATATATAGATTATAAATCTTATTTTCAAATAAATTTATATAGATTGTTTGTTTTAATGTCAATAATAGATATTGTTTTGAGTATTTATATTTTAGCTTACCTACTTTTATATTAGTCTACAGAGGCGTACAAAACAAATATCGTGCATGGAGGTTTTTAGTATATGATAGAGTGGCGGAAGCTATAATCAACAAGAGATCGATGGAAGCTCAATCTCTAGCTGGAGTTTCGTTCTCGTAATCGAAAGAGACGACGCGAACGAGACGAAGGGCGTGAATACTCTTCACAGTGCTTGTAAAAGCTCTTAATATAATTCAATATAAAATCAAAACGTGTGTTACAATGATTCTAATGGAAGCTATTTATACAACTCGGGAAAGATAACATCAAATCCCCTTCTCCTTATCAACATAGGATTTGTGCTTATCTCTGTAACAAAGTAAAAGAAGGATAAATTATATAAACAAACACGTAAGGCCCATGAAGTGTTTGCGTGAGGCCCAAGACATGTACGATGCGCTGCATCAGTATAAGACACGGGAGATAATGAATAATTTACTAACTAGACATTAACGTTTACAAATAGATGAAGCGGGACTGTGCCTAAGCTTTGAGAATTGCACCTTTCATTTTTATCAAAGAAAAGAAAAATCTTTTGAATAACCGGGATCGATGAAAATGTGTGAATAATTTCGAAGAACGTGTAAAAATATACATGTTTGCGTGCTACAGAATATATATATATATTACTAGTATATAGATCTTTTACGGATGAATGAAGATTTTTTTTTTATTATTATTTTGGGAAATTAGTAGTCCACTTCCTAATAAGAGCAAATGAATATAGGTGGGCTTTAAAGAGAGCTATCAGTTAGGAAGCAATAGTGTGGAGATTAGCTATATGAGTAAGTAAGTATACACATTGTAAATCTTTGCAAAATGATGAGTGATTATTTTATGTATAAATGTTTGAAACTTAATGGCTCAAAATTTTGTATAAGAAAATGAAAACGTCTAAATGAATGTTCAATCCATGGTAACTGATAGATATGTCACTGATTTGCATTTTGCACCCAATGGATGATAATAAATTAATAATTGATATATATATATATATATAAACTTGGTCCATTTATGTTATGTTTGGTGAACAACCACTTGAAATCTTTCAGAAATGTGTATTGGATATATTAGATTTTTGAAAAGTGAAACTTCAATAATTTTTTTGATAAAATATTCAAATGTTGATTCTTGAATCCATCTGAAAATCTGGTTACCAAAATATATAATAACCAAAAAAAATTACAGTATATATATGTGCTTTAATAAATGAGAAATGGGTGTGTAGAGATCTACGTTGCACAGAATCGCCGGCAAAGCTTTGATTCCCGCTTCGGAATCGGAGTCGGAATCTGAATCGGTCGGAATCGCTTGGGAATCGCGATTCTGGAAAAGTAGAGTTTGGAATCGATTGGGAATCGTACGATTCCGATTTGGAATCGAGTTGATCGGATTTGGAAGCGTCCGGCGATTTCATAAAACCAGATCGAAAAGTTTTCTGAAGAAGACGAAGACATGGTCTGATCACTTGCTCTTCTCTTTGGGCTTTTAAACTTTTTTATGGCCCAATTGTATGTTTTGTCGGCAGTCCATTTGTTTATTATTTTATTTTTTTCGAATTGTTTATTATTTTTAGCGGCTAAATTTTGTTATTAATAAATATTATCTAATTGATGATTTGTTTCTTTAATAGAATATATTATAATTATAAATATAAATTAAAAAAAGATTGAACATTCTGCCGCCGTAAACTTATGATTTTATCGTGAACTATAAGTAGAAGAAGCAAAGATAATTTTAAACAACGACGATATCAATTTATGATTTAAGTATTTTTTTTTTTAAACTGAGTTACTGAATTTTTGTTATTTAACATATTTTATTTTTTAATATATATAAACGCTTCCAACACGTACCCGCTTCCTTTTTTTTTAAAAAAAACTCGATTCTGCGCTTCCAAACGCTTCCGCTTCCGCGTATCCGCTTCCGATTCCATGCAGCTTAGGTAGAGATAAATGGGGTGCTTTAAAACGAAGAAAAAATGGGTGCTTTAAAAAAATACTAGTGAAATCTTATATATAATAAGAGAGTTCTCTCTCCATCTAGGATGTTCACATAAAAAAAAAACTTAAAACTAAAGTTAATGACTCAATTAAATAACACATTTTTTAATTATTATTATTTTTTTCATTAAAAAAGGAGAGAAGAACACTAACACACTAAAGTTAATGACACAATTGATTCACATACTTTTTATAATTATTATTTTTTATGAAAAAAGTTTTACAACAAAAAAATAAAAACGAGAAAATACAACACAAGACAAAAAAATATTGAATAGAGATTAGATGAATATTAAATTATATAATTATATATTAACATAGATTTAATGGATCAACAATTACTTTTAAAGAAACATGGAAAAATTATCACATTAAAATATATTAAATAGATCAAAATGATTTTTCTAATAGTTACAAATTATTTAGGATAATGAAAAATGACAAGTTAATTTTCATAGTAAATACATAATTCAAACAGTTTTTACTGCAAATCAAGGAAGGGTTTGGACCCTAGATGACAAGAACAAGTTCTGGGTGAACGAGATCGGTGTCTGGCAATCTGAGTCGCTCTTCTGGGAAACCCGTGTTGAGCAAGTCTCTCGGTTAAAACGTCAGTGGTTTTGTACTCTGACGAAGAGTAACTTTAGGTTCTGAATGGGAGACGCGGTACGTGCGGGAAAGTGGGTGGGCCAAAATTTGGTTCCCATTCAACCATTTTAGTTTTATGGTTTTAATAAAAAGAACAATTGCGGGCCAAAACCATTTGTTTTTTTACTTGGACCGCACATAAGAAAAAAGAAGGGTAATTAGGTGTGTTTTAGGTGAGGTCCATTTTCTTTTCTTTTTCAAAATTAAAAAAAAATTATGAAAAAAATTCTATGAATAAAGTTTATAAATTTATACATTATTATCTGAAAAAAAAATGGTTTATTGAAATGTTAAAAAATAAATAATCAAAGTTTAATTAATAATTATTATTCCTGCACCTTATTTGTGATATTCACCACTCAAATATTGTCCCGCACCGCATGTTCCGCAGTAACCGCTTTTATTCTGCATGATGCGTTTTTTCCAACCGCACCGCACTGCACCTCCTAAACCGCTTGTCCCGCTGTCACCATTCGAAAGTTTCTTTATCTTGTTTCAATAAATAACAGAGTGGATGACTCCGCGTTTCATTATGTTTCAGTTGTACTCCAACGTTTCCATGTCTCTTTGTTTCCACGTTTGTAAGGAGTTGTACTCCATTAGTCCAAACTACCTATTAAATAAGTGCTCTTGTGTTCTATGTTCTTTGTGAGACTTTCTTCTTATTGCAGCCGTTACTTGGTCATTATTTACTTTGTGAACTTTCCTTAAGGCAACAACTGAGAAACTCTATATGTTCGTCATCGTCATGCATTTTTTATAATTCTTATGAATGTAAAAATAATCATTATGTTCGATTTACATTGTATATAATCAAGCGAATCATCATAGTCTACTGTCATCCATAATCCTAGCTTCTTATTTCACATAACAAATGGAGTTGCACAATTCGATATTTTGGAGTGTTACCAATCACGAGGCATGGCATAGATCTACCTTAAACTAATTAAAATTTACTATATGGTTGGAATTGGATATTTATACCAACCCAATGTACATTACAATTGAAACTATACTTATATTCAACCCAATGTACCATTACTATGTTACTTTTTTAAGAATTGTAAAGTTGTCATTTTTTTAGTTGACTAAACTCGTGTACGTGTTTCAAAAAACTCAACTCATAGAGTAAGTTTTTTTTTTCTTCTCTGATCCAGCAGTGACCCGTAAAATGCAAATAGATGCCAAGGTTCTACAATGCCTCGCTGTTTTCTTCTTCGGGGTTTAGACTTCTTGCCCTTTATATTGACTTCATTGGTCTGAGCAATGATACAAAATTATAAAGTATAATTCATACAAAATTAATGTTTTGTTAAGAAATTTCTTATTTGTTTAAAGCGGCTCATAACCAAGCTTATACGATTTTACAAGCAATCTAGAATTTTTAAAAATCGTTAAAGAAATGTGTTTGATATATGGACTAAAAGTCACTCGGCTTAATAGTGACTTTTTTTTTTTTTTGGGGACGGCCTAATGGTGTCTATACAAAACGAGAAAACCTAAATTTAATTGAGTGTAGATTATTATTGCCCGGCGGCGATTAGTTGTTAAAAAGAAAAAAATATTACACGGCTGTGCAGAAAAAGGAGAGGGAGAGGTTGACTACGACAATGGCGGTTCCTAGGGGAGGCAATGGTTTGATGGAAGAAGACGATGTTGACGGAGATAACGCTCTTTTTGAGGAAAACGGCGTTGACGACGACAGCGATCCCGAGCTTTCCTCTCACCTCCGTGACTTGGCCGCCGCTGCTCAGTCCGGTGACGTCGTCGCCTTGCGCACCGCCATTGGTACTTCCTTTCTTCTTCTGTCGCTCTTAAGCGAATCTCTTAACCTTCTTGTCCGGAGAAACCGACGCTTAGGGTTTTTGTTCAAAACTTTAATTTCAATTTCAACTTCAATTGTGTATTTCTTGATTAGCTTGCCCAGGGCGTAAAGCCTCAAGCTTTTATTGGAACCACTAGATTTTGCTATCTTCAAAACCAGCGCTTTCAAAGAGTAAAGTTGTCTTAACCCAAAAATTAAGACAAAAATCTTCCCTTTCTTCTTCCATTTGACTCCCATCTTAGCAAGCTCACTAGGTCTGTTTTGGTGTTTGCGCATTTAGTTAGTTTCACATTAGGAAGGAGAAGAGATATAGACAACTGTAGTTTTTTCCTAATGTGTATTCTGCCTATCTTTCTTTTGTTTGGGTGATATGTTGCTTGAAGCTGTGATGGACATGACAAAAGATCTGCATTCTCTTATTAACTGATGAAAGTTGGATAAGTTCCTACTGGTAGACAAGACAAAGTAACGTCATCAGATTTGCATCGTAATTGGCTGATACGTCCTAATGTGTGCATCTGTCTGTGGTTTTTGAGAGGACTCTGCTGATGAAGACAGTATGCTTCTTTTTCTGATGATTTCCTAATCCGCCTTTGAATTTGATAGAAAATTTGAATGGGAGAGTTGATGAGCCACTTGAGGATAATGACTCGGCACTTCACCTGGCGTGTCTGTATGGTCACCTCCCTTGTGTTCAGGTTACTTTTGCTTTTGCTGCTCGCTGCTTTGTCATTTCTACCGACTTTTGATAGCTGATGTATTTTTAAACTCATTAATCCCCTATTGATTTTTGCTGCAGCTTCTCCTAGAAAGAGGAGCTAATATGGAGGTCAAAGATGAAGACGAAGCAATTCCTCTACATGATGCTTGTGCTGGAGGTAAAGTTGGTTACCATTCTTTCGATATTTCTTTCTCATGGCATGGTCACGTTCTGTAACTTATTGTTCTTTTATTTTATATTTTGAAATTGGGTTCGCAGGATACTTGGAAATAATAGAGCTTCTTTTTAGCCGAGCTAGTGATCCCGAATCTTTGAAGAGAATGATTGAAACAGTCGATATAGAAGGTGACACTGTAAGTATTCTCCATCTTCAAATGACTCATTCTCTCTCTCTCTCTCTCTCGATCTCTCTAAACTGTGATTAATCACACAAAGTGTTTCTTGGTCACAGCCTCTGCATCATGCAGCGAGAGGTGAGCATGTCGAAGTGATAAGGTTTTTGCTAGGTTCAGGGGCTTCACCAACGATGAAAAACTCCTATGGGAAGGTAACATCTGAAAACACTTGTCATTGTTTTGGCTTTTGAAGCATTGATTAGTGATAGCAAGGTTGTGATTATGCAGACACCAGGTGAGTTAGCTGATGTAAACACTGATGCTAGGAGGATCCTCCAAGTTGCTATAGGCGACTCAATAATCGCCTAGTGATTCTGCTAATTAATCTGCTCGGATTTAAATGTCAACTTTATTTTAACTTTTTGATGTTTCTCATACAAAAGGTTTTTAATCGGATAGTGACTGATTATACCTATGAATTAAGAACGTCGTGTCTGTTTAAGTTATTATCAGATTAATAGTTTTGAATGGGTTTTGGTTAATCGTTCCAAGGCAATGGTGGTAGCCAACAACTGTTTGACACCTAAGCAAGACCTCCCTTAAGTTTTATTTTTCCATGACTCTCCTGGATCTTTTTTATTCGTTTAAATTCGACCCCCTAACTTTCTTAGACCTCTCTCAAACTTTCTTTCACAACGTTTTCTTTGTTAAAAATACTGTCTTTTTCGGTTGCGGATTATTGTCTAAAATGTTAAATATTTTTGAAGAGGAAGAATTCTTTTTAACTGTAGTCAATTTTAAACGTCTCAAGTCTCAACGACTTGTTTAAGTTATCTTATAAGATTTTATCCAAAAAGAATAAAAGAAGTTATTTTAAAAGTCTTTAGTAAAGATTGACTTGCACAAGTGTTTACGAGGTATTGTTTCCCAACATAAATAGAAAATTAGTCAAAAATGTAATTTATTCGGAGTTTGTTCATTTGGGTTTTTCTAAAAATGTTTTTTTTGGGGTAGATTATGATGATGATTATTCATTTTGAAGAATTAATTTCAACAATTTATAAATGTAGAGCAAAATATAAAAATTTTGTGGACTTGTTAGATTTTCACATGCGTATCCGCACAGGATAATGTTTTTTATAGATTAAATTTTTAATATATAAAGTGCAAAATGAAAAATAAGATCTAATTTACATTTTTAATGATTTTATAAGATTCTCTTTACATCAACAAGAACGAAATTGAGAGATTTAATAAGTTGGTGGGTTAAGTGTGAAGAATTCAGAAATGAAGACTAATACAACAAAAAATATAGTAAAATATGATCAACCAATTAGAAGCAACTTCATAGCAGCACTGAGAATCGTTTCCTTTCTTTTTGGCTGTCTCCAGGAAAACGTCTTTCTCCGGTGAGAAGAGATTTTCCGGGGAAAATTAGCAGAGCTTGGTTTTAGTTTCTGCTGAGAAAGTGGATACATAAGTGATTACTATTATCTTCTACGATGGCGGTTGCGCCGCCAAGAGCTCGTTCAGACTATGATTACCTCATCAAGCTCCTCCTCATCGGCGATAGCGGTAAGTCTCTTCCTCTCTCCCTCTTAATTAAGCAATGAACAAACAAGAGATTCATAATCTGTTCGATTTTTATCTGAGAATCTTCTTTCGTGCCTGTTTTTGCGATCTGAATTAGGGTTTGTGATTTTGTTTTTGATTTTTTTGGCGTTTCTATTCGTATTTAATCAACGAAGTAGATGTGGTAAACTACTCAGTCTCTGTTAATTCAAGTATCGATACAGTTTCTTTTTTGGAAAAGTTGGCTCAATTGGAAGCCTTAAAATCATAATCTCATGCTGAGATTGTGAAGAACGGATGAAACATTTTTATAGCTTGATGATAGAAATGGTTCAGATAAAGTTGTAGACTTCATTATTTTCTATGTCAATTTATAGTTTTTGTTAATTTTTCTTCTTTGCTTTTCGTGCTTATGTGTGTGTCTGTGTATATACGCAGGTGTGGGAAAAAGTTGCTTGTTACTGCGTTTCTCGGATGATACTTTCACCACAAGTTTCATTACTACCATTGGGTATGTCTTTCTTCATTTGGCTGTTTTCTTGTGTTTCGTCTTGAAGATTGTTGAAAACTTTTGTCTAAATTCCTTTTTTTTTCTTCTCCAGAATCGATTTCAAGATAAGAACAGTCGAACTTGATGGGAAGCGTATCAAATTGCAGATATGGGACACCGCTGGACAAGAACGTTTTAGAACTATAACTACAGGTAAGAGTGGTTTACGCTCTGAATTTAACTAATTTACGAACCAAAGTGAACTGAAAGCTACTCGATAATTTGTATGAATCTGTTCATTTCTCTGTAGATAATTACTCAACATTCCAGGAAATGCCGTACTTTTAGAGGATGAAAAAAAGTCATGGATTTACTTTTTACTTGTTGTTAACGTTCAAATGCCATTCTTTGAAACTCTTTGGTACATTTCTTATTTGTAGCATATTACAGAGGAGCAATGGGTATATTACTCGTCTATGATGTAACAGATGAATCATCCTTCAACAGTATGTCTCTGGCTTTTCTTTTTGTGAGGAACAATATTGAAAGACACTTGTGGGAACTAACACAAATTGTTTCTACAGACATTAGGAACTGGATGAAGAACATTGAGCAACATGCTTCAGATAGTGTCAACAAAATATTGGTTGGTAACAAAGCCGATATGGAAGAAAGCAAAAGGGTAACTTTTTTTTTTTCTGTGTCCTCTGTTCACAATTTGACCATGCTTACTTACATTTCTTAGTATGCTAATGCTGCATCTTCTTCTACAGGCCGTCCCAACATCAAGGGGACAAGCTCTGGCTGATGAGTATGGAATCAAATTCTTTGAGACGGTGAGCTGAAAAATATATAAACATTTTAGTCTCCTCGTTCATTTTTTCGTTTAAAGATTTTAATTTCTTAAACCGATGTGTTTGGAAACTGTTGCAGAGTGCAAAAACAAACCAGAATGTCGAGCAGGTTTTCCAATCTATCGCGAAAGACATTAAACAAAGACTCACAGAAAGTGATACAAAAGCTGAGGTAAAGAAGCACATGGAATCTTCTACTTACTCTATGCTTGGATTGAAACTAACTATATAGATTGCTGAGGAAATGTCAACTGTCTTTATTGCTTTGCAGCCCCTAGGGATCAAGATCACTAAACAAGATGCTAACAAAGCCTCATCGTCTTCTACAACTGAGAAATCAGCTTGCTGCAGTTATGTTTAGTAGTTCCATGGACCTCTTACTAATCTCTTATCGTCTTTAATCTTCTTCGCATTCTTCAGAGATCGTCCTAAGTTCTTATTGTTATTGTTACTTAGAATGAGTAGGAGGGAGACTTCATTGATGGGCTGTGATCTTATGTCTATTTTGCTATCTCCATTTCCAAACACTGGAAATGGTAGACAATTTTTAAGTGTTCAAAGACCTTGAATTAATGCAATGCAGGTGTTGTAGTGTGTGTAATTTACGGTTTCAAACGTTCGAAACAAGAGATTTCTTCTTTCACTTGAGCGTATTCTGTTTTCTGATCAAATCCAAAGTTTGAGACCAAAAGTAAACACAAGATAAGAACACGAGACACGAGGGGTCCTTTTTTTTCTTTTTCTGGATGGTGACGTTATTAACTTATTACACAATCTCAGTCGAGGCAAGAAGAAGAAAGAACTAAGGAATTGAAAAATTTACAGAGAAGCCAAGCTTCATCTTCTTGAGAAATTTACACACAAAAGAGGCTACTTCCGATTGGAAAAGGAAAACCAATCAGCTCACGAGCAACACCGACTTTGATGAGTTTGGTAATCCGGTTTTCTCTTCACAGAGCTTGATCCTTCTTCCAAAAGACTAGGTACCTCCATTATCTGTTTCAGTTTACACCTCTCCAATTATTCACTTTCTTCATTTTCGACCACTATGAAAGTGAAAAGGGATCATCAAGATTCTCTCTTACCTTCAAAGCAAGCTCTTCAAAGCATTGCTTAACGTTTTCTCGGGTTCTTGCGCTACATTCATGAAACAAACACTTGAGTTCTTTCGCTAGAGCCATTCCTTCTTCTCGGCTAACCCTCCTCTCAGATTCCTGTAACGACAACTATCAGTGAAACCGAGTTCAAGTTGATTTGATTACAAGTAAGTGTTTCGATTGCTACTCACTCTATCGACTTTATTGCCAACAAGCATCTTAATGCAGTCATGGTTAGTCGAGTAGAGCTCAATCTCTTTAGCCCAAATATCTGCTAAGTTAAGAAATGTCTCTCTTTTTGTCACATCATAAACTGTATCATCACAAAGAAAACCCGGATAAAGCATTAGAAGTTTTAGGAAGTTTTTACCAAAACACCTACCAACGATTCTATGATCATATCATTACCGAGAATGATTCCTTGGGAGCCTCTGAAATAAGAACTCGTCAATGTTCTGAACTTTTCTTGTCCAGCTACACAACAACAAGCCAAGAAATCACATCGACCATGAATTTTGTGGTAACTAACTACACTTTCCAATATCTCGAATTACTCACGGTTTTCTCTATAGGAATTAGCTTACCTGTGTCCCAGATTGTAAGTTTTACTCTTTTCCCTCTTACTTTCAGCTGTTTGATCTTAAAATCAACACCTACAATGTTATACCGATCAGATCAGTCAAATTAAAACAATACCAGTGCAGAGGAAACAAGGAAAGCAAGCAATGTTCGGTTTTACGAATTTCCTCAGACAGAGCTGATCTTCAAGCACAAATTTGCTATGAGACTCTTATAGAACAGACACAAAGTCAAAACCACACACAAACAAAATCTGGTCAAATGTGAATTAATAGTGCTAATATAAGCTTTGACAGATTCATGAGCTTCCACTTATGGAAACTACTGAGCCTAAAGAAATGACACAGCTTGAAGTCTCAATTTGTATTATATCAGAAAAAGTCACAACAAGAAAATATCTTTTCTCAGTTCATTTTCCAGGGAATCAAACAGAAAACCAAAAAAAGAAAACTTCATGTCTCAATTTCAGTTGACTTCATTTGAATTTTGACCAGACAAGGTTCTTAGACTCTTAGCTCAGAAACTGTAAGCAAGTGATTCAAGGAAAAAAATCAAAATGCTGTTTTACTCTCTTCAAACACAAAATCAACAGGAAAGCATGCCGACAAAGAGAGATGAGTTATCTTCATTTGAAGTTTGACCAGTCAAGATTCTAGCTCTGAGACTGATTTAGCCAACTACTATTCTCGGACAAAAAAATATCCCAGCAAGAGAAAGATATTTTCTCAGCTCATTTTCCTGGGAATCAAACAGAAAATGAAGAAAATACCGATGGTGGGTGCAAGATCTTCGACAGAGCTGGAAATGAAGCTGAGAAGCAAGCTACTTTTACCAACACCAGAATCTCCAATCAATAAGATCTTGAAAGAAAGATCGTATCCACTTTGCCCAGAAGAAGATCCCATTTTCTACAATCTCACTCTTAAAGCTCTTCTTTATCTTTTGTCGATACAATACTGTAGAAAAGTAATACAAGATCCCAAACGACAAAACCCAGGGGAGATCAAATCAAATTAGACCAAACCCTACTTCAACAAACAAACAAAAAAACTAAATTTTGACTTCTTTCAATGTATAGTAGTAATGGAGATGCTTCTTGTTTATATTAACATCTCTCTGTCTATCTGTCTCTCTCCACTCTTCTTAAGAATGAATCGAAAAAGGAGAATACTTTTCCTGTGCAGAGAAATCTATTATTCATACCAATTAAGAAAGTAAGAAACTTTATTCTTTACAAAGCAAAAAAAAACAAAATGCAAAACGTCTGTGAAAAATTGAACAATATACACTTAAACGTCCCCATTTTCTTTGCTTCTCCCTCTCTCTCTCTCCGACATTTCGCTTCACGACACGTATCGCTGTTTCTGTTTCAACTTTTCTTCCGAAGTCCGTCTTGTGTCCACGTGTCTTTTTCTGCCTTGACTCCGGTTTCTTGAGTTTGATAATGAAGCCAAATATCTCATGCAATCAAGAAGTGCGGTTACGGTTGCGATTACGTTTTGCGGTTGCAGCGATTGAGAAAAAGAAAATTGTTTCCTTACTGAAGCTCTCAAGGTCTGTTTACAGAATACTTACAACAATTTTTTTTGTATTTTCCTCTACAAAACAAAACATAACTGTACTCTTTTCTCCGTCTCTTTCTCTATGACCTGTTCTGGGGAAACACCTTCTTGATGAACTCAAGAAAACGTTGGGAGTAGAAAGTAGGATCAACGGCTGAGATCGAAAGAGAATCAAAATGAAGAGATTTGTAAGCGTGCTCGATCTTCTTGGTCATGTTGTACTCTTGTAAGATGTCTATAATGCCAAGGTAGAGCACGACGTCGCAGCATTCGTGTAAAATCTGCTTATCTTTCTCTTCTCTTCCCGGTATCAGCTCTGCTCTTGCCGGCATGTTCACTCCTTGCTGTATCTGCAACCTGCATTTATGGAGATTTTTCTCAAAAACCGGTTCAAGAAACCAGACCAAATTTATAACCGAAACCCGGGACGGGGAGTGAAAAAAACCGCATACATCAACATCAGTTGCATGTTGTCTGGATCCTCCTATGTTATTATAAAGCTTAGTGTCTCATTTGCCAATGAGTTGAGTTAGTTACCTGGCTGTTCCAGGAAGAAGGAGATCGACTTCTTCATCGCCAGCAGCGGATGCCCGTAATCTGCTGCCTCTGATGTGAGGGCCTGTTACAATATTGTCACTTCCCCCAGGAACAAGAACCAATCCTTGGTGGTAAGACAACATGTCGTCCTCGATTGTATCTGTTTCATCATCATTGGAAGATTCTATGATAATAAGCATATCAAATGTGTATGAATCATTATAGAGGCGATGAAAAAAAAAAGAATCTCACCATCTTCAGCTACACTTTCTAACGCCTCAGCTGTTATACTTCGAGAACGGACCAATTGGGACCTTAAGTGCTCTGGAGCTCGATGATGCACACCGAGCAAAAGGCTGTAATCCATTATGTTCTGGTCTTCCAAGAACTTGCTATCGATCTCTAGTTGCCTGGTTACACCACCAGGGACGAAATTTTAAATATGAATTGACAAATGTATATATCTTACAAATTGGTCTTGGAGAGAGCAATACCTTAGTAAACCTTCCCGCCAAGAAGGTTCCAAGAAGAAGTGGTAGTTCAGATCCAAATCTTTAAGTATCGTGTTCTCGTCTATCTCGACTTTGTCTGCAGAGCGTCCCAATGATGAACCTTTAAGGTCAAATCTCCGATGAATTCTTAGATCTGTAAAGAACATGTTACCCATCACCACGAAGCGGAACTGCGATGCAATAGAGATTTTTAAAGTTAGCTATTAATATTGATTTGGATTTCCAAATGTTGCAATCTCAAAACTAATTATAGTACAAATCAAAATCAGAATCATAAAGGGATATGACTCATTGTATCAGGACCTTTTGACCACTTGATGGTTTGATTCTGTGAAGGCCAAAGAATTTGGTAATGAGGGTGTTCTCATACGTCTTTACATGATGATGGTAATCTGGAAGCATCCTCAAAAGAACCTACACATGAAGATTTTATTACACTCAAGCTCTGGCCAGCAGAACAAAGAGAAAGCTAGGAATATGATGTGGAACAGAGAGGGTGGATGCATAAGTGGTCACAAACCTTGACTTCAGATTTCCTGAGTGTTTTAATCATGAACCGATCATCCTGAGACAGAAAGAAAACGCTCCCGCTCTTCCCTGGAGAAGAAAGTTCCCTTAAGGTATCATTTCCACAAATGGACATCATATAATCAGCTGAATCGATCTTGAACATCTCCCTCAGGTTCCTACAAGGTTTACAATGAATGTAAACACAATGGAGGACAACTAGTATAAGAAAAACTGTATGCGCAAAGCTTTTGAGTAGAGATAATAAATTCCATGAACACTAACCTGAATACCATTGGGCAATAGTCCTTCCATTTAAAATCTTCAGAGTGATGAGGAGGAGTCATCGTGGAGCCAGCTCGAGGAAAATTCATCCAAAAACTAGCACGAGGTCCAAAGTCTGCTGTCCGCACTTCTCGTCTTTGTATGGGCGTAATTTTCCCCACTGTGTATCTAATGTTTGAACTAGTTCAGGTGACACGATACTCGGTGCTGAATTTAGAGCTAAACACTCTCACAGGACACAGAATAATAAGGAGCAAGCATACCTGATTCCAAGCTGCAAACTGAGCATCAAATCATAACTTCGGTGACCTTTGATAACAACTTCCCCGGGCTTCTTAGCTTCTTTAACAAGTCTTTTGTGTTTCCTTTTTGCTCTTCTTGATGTGCGTGAAAACCCGTTGTTTACCACGAGCTCACTAATCAGAACACCTTGCATATATTCCCGCTCCAAGATCGGTATGTTAGCTTTATACTGCACACTGCTTCCACTATCTAAAGCTGCCTCGGATAAATCAGAGTAATCATGTCCAATCACTTTCTCAATAGATACTTCAAGACTCCAACGTCTTTCTAAAGAAACCCTTCCGTTTCGAGATTGCTCTAGGTTTATCAAGCTCCCTTTCGAGAGCTTATTACGGTTCACACCAACTCTAAGGTTTTCCATATTAACCGAAGAAGCAACTTGGTTCTGTCTTCTCAAATCCGGTAAAACGCCTCTTTTTCTAAGAGCGTTTAAGTAAAACTCTTGCACAACAGGAACTCTAGTTCCCGCTGAATAAAACGAGCCTTTACCATCTTTCAAACCCCGTGTCCATGTCCCAACATAGCAACCGCCATCGCTCCATGTATATACACCAAGACCATGCATCATTCCATTCAACCAACTTCCTTCGTAGGAGTCCCCGGTAATCCAAGTCAGCGTACCCTTTCCCGACATTTTCCCGCCTTTCATATCCCCGATATAGACATTTCCATTAGCCCAAGTATACTTCCCTGGCCCTTCTCCAAACCCCTGAATCCAAGAACCTTCAAAGGCATCTCCATTTGGATAAACCTGATATCCGAGGCCGTGTTTCAGATTAAGCCGCCATCTTCCTTTATACATTAAGTTGTTAGCATCCGTATAAGTCCCTGTACCGTGCATATAACCGCCTGAGAATTCACCGTCATACCATGCCCCGGAGGCCCATCTCATCTTTCCATTTCCATGCCTCATCCCACGCCTCCATTCTCCATCGTAAACACACCCATCTGACCAAACGTACTTCCCTGATCCCTCGGGAACATTCCCAAGCAAAGAACCACCGTAGGATTCACCATTGGGGAGCAACAGCTCCCTAACTCTGAACCTAGCATCCTCAGAGGTTTCGGAAATTTCTCCATTGGTTAGCACCGAAAGGATCTCTTTCTTAGTAAGTGCATCAACAGATTTTGTTCTTTCTGCAAAAGCAACTGGTCCTCCCACTACAGGGGCAGACATGTAAATCTCTAAAGAAGCTAAAGCACAAACGCTCAGACAAACCGTAGAGCAAAAGGGGTCACAGCTTCAAGGAGAATACTCTTTCCACAAAACATGAGGCTACTCCAGTAAACTGGCATATAAAATGTGCACTCCGTCAATGAAGAAGCAGATGCAAGAATCAGGTTCCAAGTCACGATATGTGAATCTAGAATCAGAAACAGAAGAAAAGAAAATTAACTAACTTTTAATGATTACAACAATCTAAACACCAATGAGGAAACATGTAAATATAGTAATATGGTCACAAAAGCAAAGACTTCCTCAAATCTCTATCAAATAAGAAAATTAAGACACGCATCTGATTCTTGGTTCCACTTGAAAGAAAAAAAAAAAATCTAAACTTTTATATCAAATTATCCTTTTTTTTTTTTGAATTTCTCGTTAAAGAAAGATTCCTCTCACGTCTCCAAATAAAGCCAGAGTATGCCAAACTTACCGAACCAAAAGCTAGAGAGAATCCTACTTTTTAGGACTTGATCAAAGGAATCCAAAATGTTTATCACAACTTTCAAAATTTCAATCTAAATTTGAAATCTCTACTCATAAAAGTTCAAAATGAAACTCCTCTCTTCAAACCCAATATAGCCATCTTGGAAACAAAAAAAAAAATCAAAACTTGAATTATCAGAATCACCAAAGCAACTCCATTTCAATCTTCAATCTTCATCAAAGATAAAATGAAAGCAAACGAAATCGAAAACCCCGGTTTAAAGACTTCAATCTAAAGAGAACCCAAAATACAGAAAAACAAACAACAAGCAAACCCCGAGAAATGCCAGAATTCAAACAAACAAAAATGAAACCGGATCCGATAAAACCAAATCTTGACCACCAAAGTAAGAGTTGCACAAACCGTAGGGGCAAGACTCAAAAGCTCCGCCTTTCTTTCTTTTTCGTCTTCTTCTCAGCTTCTGTGGCTTTTTGGTCAATCTTTCTAAACGAGAAGATCGGACCAAATCCCGAAGCTTAAAGCAGTAAGCGCCACAATAACAGCTTCTTTATTTCAGAAAATCTTTTTCCAATTTTCCATCAAAAATCAACTCAAGCTACTACTTTCATTCAAAAGACGATATTAACCTTGCTCATTAACCTTGGCATGTCCTCACATTCTCAACTTTTTAGATATTTTCTTATCTAACCCACTTAAAATTATATTCTTACAATTTAGCCCCTCGCATTAATGTCTTAAATTGCAACTGTAGTTGGTTATATAATCTCTTAGAAAAGTTGGGATTATAAAGCAATTCTAGATTTAATAATTGGGATCAATTCTCAGATCTTTTCATTGTGGTCTATGGTATTTTTTTAATAACAAATATTTGTTTATTGTATCAATTTAGTATTAAACAACAAAAAAGAAAAGAATATACGTGTTTTAGAAGGTAGAGATGTTGACCTGCTTGGCCGGTGAAGGGGAACATTGTGTTTTTCTTACACTTATCCACGTGCAATCCAATATTTTAAAGTCAACTTCTGCTTACCAGTTGAGTTTGAAAAAGAAAAAAATAAGTTGAACAAAAAGAATTGAGTTTGAAAGAAATAAGAGCATGTTCAATGGTGGTCCATTGCTTAAGGGTTCTTAACTATATTTATAATAGAAAAATTCCAAAAGCAAAAGTTAAGAAACTCTTCTAAAATTGATGCTCCATTGTTTAAGAACCTTGAGGTTCTTAAGAATTTTTTTTTTTTGAATTAACTAAAAAACGTTAAAACAATCCAAAATTAAAACCATACCTTTTGATCGTTAGAGAGATCCATATCAAAATTCTGAGGATATGCAGTGTTCCCACAGAAGAATCTCGTCCCCAAATCAACTCTATTCCTATAAAAAAGATCAATCACAACATTCAGAGGAGATGAAGCGGATGATCCCCCACAAGAGTCCGATTTGCGGCGGCAGGAATCACGGCGGTGGAGCGGATGATCCGGTGAACATTAATCAGAGCTTGGAGAGGCGAGAGAGAAAGCGAGAGATTTGGGAGATTGGATTCGGGAGAGAAGCGAGAGAGAGAACTTGGAGAGTCAAGAGAGAACTTGGAGAGTCGAGAGAGAAATGTGTTTTTTTTGCTTGTCTTAATTTTTTTTCCTCTCAACCAATGAGAATGTGACAAAGTAGGGTTTCTTAACAATCCCAAAACATCTTAGCTAAGAATCGATCCTTACCAATTTAATTATTTTGGATTTAATTTTAATGCTTAAAACCTAAGAAACTTACTAAGAAACTTGCTAAGGACCACCATTGAACATGCTCTAAGAGAGGTCGAGAGGATGTACAAGTCTGAATTTCAGAATTCTAAGATTTAACAGAGAAACGATATATCAGATTAATTCTGGAATTTATAATGGTTATTTCTCATCTAGATGATCTAATAATCAAACGGACACTGAAAGAAATATCTGTTTTTTTTTGTTTTCAAACATTTTCAACGGTTACTTTACTTTTCGGAAAGAAATAAATACTTGTTAAAAACTTCAAAGAGCAAACAAGAACTATTCTCATTACAAGAAAAATAATCGCCACTAAATGCCTACAAAATACAGAATTTCTTCTATAGTTATACTCTTTTTACGTTTTAGTCTCTATATATAGATATATATATATGATTCGAACAAAATAAAAAAGATATATATGATTGATAAAAAGATCTTCGGGTCGAATTTATTTGAGGGATTTAATCGTTTTCATTAGAAAGTTTATGTCGCTTTAGGTAATGTTTAGTACATGTTTCTATTTGGCATTATGTTTAAAAATCGTATTATTTTCGTCCTCGAGAGTCAAGCCAGTATAATTTGCACGTCAATCTTACCTATAAATTGATGAAAGATTCAGACTTTAAGTTAATGATGTTATGGTCATATATATTGGTTACTTCGACCGAACATTGGCATATATAACTGGGCGAAAACAATAACAAATATCAGAGAGAAAAAGAAGAAAATGTAACCCCCCCCCAAAAAAAAGGCAAGGTAATTAAGGTTGTTCTTATAAACTTTAAGTTAATGTTGTAATATGCTATATATATATATATATATGATTAACACCTTTACATATCTTATTCGGTGCATTTTTTTAACGATGCTGGGATTTGTGATAAGAAAAGTTAAACTATTATTTTAAAAAGCAGCTAAACTTAATTATAAGCCAAAAGAGAAGAAAGGGAAACTTAATTACCAATATAAAATTAAAAGTATAATAATCTCCCATGCTACGTACAAGTGTACAACTTGCGAATTATATATACGAGACGCTCAAAAACCTAAAGAACATAAATAACATTGAACCACCCTAAGTCTAATGATATTAAAAAATAGCATCTAAAATCTGAAATATAGCTTTCCTAACCCCAACTGATATTTTCTCATTTCTTGTAGTCCTTGGCTATCGAAACCAGGACTAGGCCACATTTAACTTAAAACATATTATTCTGCACGATTCAAAGCTTTTCTTATAAACTTTTACAAAATAATCGCGGGTTCAGTGTGATATTGCGTTGACTTACTTTGGTATTATGTGAGTGAAACACTAATAGCCTAGAATTGACTATTTGCACAAATAAAACCAAATCTTATAACATTTTACAGTTAGATTTTAAAAATATTTTAATAATAATATCAATCACCATTTATTGGTTCTCACATCTTTTGGACTATTTGTTCTGTTTACATCTGACTGTTGATTCGTACAATCAACTAATCCTCCATATTACCACAGCATTTCACAGTTAGTGTTGGAGGTGGGCTTAGCACCCCCAATTAGTTAGGCCCATCATAGGAAAAACCCCTCTTCAGCCCGGTCGCCGGCCTGGAAGCACCCATCCGCAAGACCCCTCTTCAGCCCGGCAGCCGACCTGGAAGCGACGCACCTCGGACCCGCGCTAACACTCCGCCAGGACGGGGAGTGTCAGAAGAGTAGGCGCGTGGGAGTCGGTCAAGCGGCACCCCACTCGCGTAGGGACGCGTCTTCGACCCGACGTCCCACCAACCCTGCAGAGCTGACAAGGGCAGGAAGGAGCAGGTGGAGCAGAGTTGGTAGAACAGTGCATTGCCCTGCAACACGCCACGCCGAGCTCATCATGACCTCTCTCCTCAAAAGCCGGAACACGCCTCCTAGGCCACCTTACCCGCGAAAGAGGCCGCAGACGACACGTGGCCCGAGATCCCGGGGAGCAGGAAGCCGACCCCGACTATATATACCCCTCATATGTCATTAACGAGAGGGACTGGGATTTTGACTCTAGAACCTACCATAAGCTACCCGACCTCTCTCTTTGTAACAAGACAACACTTTAGAACGCCGAACTGGACGTCCTTCGGAACCAGTTCGTAATTCTAAAGCGTTTACTTCTCTCTTATCAATAAAACGAAACACGGCCCCGGCCTACTCATATTTCTCCCGACCTGTCTTAAAGGTGGTTAAATTGCTCTATTAACGAAAATCTCACCTCCCATCCCCTAATCATTCTTTAAACACACTTAGTGATCCACGGGATCAACAATTGGCGCTAGAAGGAGGGGTTTGAGGATTTTTCTACACGCAAAGAGTAGCTCGGCAAATGTCGGGAACATCGCCCTCATCTCCGAACAACTCCATACAGATAAGTGCCAAGCTTATTTTTATTTTTTAATTTTTTCATTCTCCTTGAGCCGAGCTCATCTCGCAAACACTCGACAAGATAAGTACCGAGCCTAGCCTCGTACTTAAGCTTAAGAGTCAGCAAAGCCGAGCTCATCTCGCAAACACTCGACAAGATAAGTACCGAGCCTAGCCTCGTACTTAAGCTTAAGAGTCAGCAAAGCCGAGCTCATCTCGCAAAAACTCGACAAGATAAGTGCCGAGCCCAGCCTCGTACTTAAGCTTAAGAGTCAGCAAAGCCGAGCTCATCTCGCAAACAACACGATCAACAAGTGCCGAGCCTAGTCTCGCACTTGCACATAAAATTTTTAACTCTAATCAAGTTCAACCTTACTTGCAGGTTAAAATATATCGAGCAATGACTTGTTTCGTCCGCCGACTTCGACACTCACTCGCCGAACTTGGGGGAGGGCTATTGTGGGTGTGGTGATGAGCACACCCCTTTTTTTAGCCCATTCCAAAGCAAAAGGCCCAACACCAAAGGCCCAACATCCACTATGCAGATACGGTTACTGTTCCCGACCTGCTCCGCACTGTTCACGACGTGCCGGTACTGTTTACGACCTGCCGGTTACTGTTCCCGACCTGCTCCGCACTGTTCATGACGTGCCGGTACTGTTCACGACCTGCCGGTTACTGTTCACGAACTGCTCGGCACTGTTCACGACGTGACGGGTAATGTTCACGACGTGACGGGTACTGTTCACGAACCATCACGTCGTCCCTAAAAACCGGAGAGCTGTCTGCTCAACTCCCACTATAAATACCCCCTTTGGTATTCATTATGAAGACACACAAAAAAACTCTGATCCTCTCTCTCTAAATAACTTTCCCTCTCTAAAAGGAGCTCTCGGCAGCTCTCCCAGCTCGGCAGCTCGGCAGCTCGGCAGTTCACCAGCTCGGCAGCTCGGCAGTTCACCCAGCTCGGCAGCTCTCCCAGCTCGGCAGCTCTCCCAGCTCGGCAGCTCGGCAGCTCTCCCAGCTCGGCAGCTCTCCCAGCTCGGCAGCTCGGCAGCTCTCCCAGCTCGGCAGCTCTCCCAGCTCGGCAGCTCGGCAGCTCTCCCAGCTCGGCAGCTCGGCAGCTCTCCCAGCTCGACAGTTCTCCCAGCTCTCGGCAGCTCTCCCAGCTCGGCAGCTCGGCAGCTCGGCAGTTCACCAGCTCGGCAGCTCGGCAGTTCTCCCAGCTCGGCAGTTCTCCCAGCTCGGCAGCTCTCCCAGCTCGGCAGCTCGGCAGCTCTCCCAGCTCGGCAGCTCGGCAGCTCGGCAGCTCTCCCAGCTCGGCAGCTCGGCAGCTCTCCCAGCTCGGCAGCTCGGCAGCTCTCCCAGCTCGGCAGCTCGGCAGCTCTCCCAGCTCGACAGTTCTCCCAGCTCGGCAGCTCTCCCAGCTCGGCAGCTCTCCCAGCTCTCCGCTCTCTGCAGCTCTCTCAGCTCTCCACAGCTCTCCCGAGCTCCCAGCTCTCCCGACCTGACGACCGGACGACCTCCCAGCTCCCCAGATCTCTCCTACCCGCCTCAACAACGAACTACGAATGGCTTGATCCCCAACCCGGGGTACGTAGGCAGCCCTCCGGGCACAGCTATAAATCACCTCCTCCTCCTCATTTGCCGACCGGAACGCAACCGGCTCTATCTTAACAGAAAATCCCCGAACCTCCCCGTTACAAATTGATTTGTAGGAGACGTGCTAATACCCGTTCCAACACCGACACGACCGAAGCAACGATCACTAAGTGTGTTTAAAGAATGATTAGGGGATGGGAGGTGAGATTTTCGTTAATAGAGCAATTTAACCACCTTTAAGACAGGTCGGGAGAAATATGAGTAGGCCGGGGCCGTGTTTCGTTTTATTGATAAGAGAGAAGTAAACGCTTTAGAATTAACGAAAATCTCACCTCCCATCCCCTAATCATTCTTTAAACACACTTAGTGATCCACGGGATCAACAATTGGCGCTAGAAGGAGGGGGTTTAGAGATTCTTCTAAACGCAAGGAGCAGTTCAACCACCGACACGACCGAAGCAACGATGGCAATCCCGACCCCAAGAGTGTTGTCAGAGCAAGACACTCCGGCCCAAACAACGGCCCAGGCCCCGACAACGGCCCCGCCAACGACTCGAACGACGGCGACCATTCCGTCATCAGCCCAAGCGGCTGCCGATCAAGCAATTCCTCGAGAGCAATTCTCCAGGGCCCCGCCCCCGGCGTCAGCACCCGCCCATTCCGACGGCTCCGCCGCCCACAACGCGCCACGAGCACCGGAAGACCAGCCCACGCCGTCCGTCATGATGCAGACCCTGCTCGCCCGGATCGACGAGCTAACGCGAGCCACCGACCAGCGGTTCGCCACGTTAGGGGCCCCCCGCGACCGGTCGGACAATGTCGGGTCCCCCGACGTCCATCCCAGAGAACCGGTCTCTCGGGAAGAAACCCCCCGCTTCCGGACAAGCCGACCGAGCGACTCGCCGTCTGGATCCGAAAGGCCGGACGGACGTTTCGTCCCGGCCATAGGAAGCCACCCGGGCGACGAAGCCCACCATCTCCGATCAAGCGCGGAGCGCTCAAGAGACGCGGAGTTCGAGGCTATGAAGGAGACCATCCGTGCGATGTCCTCCAAAATCCACCAAGCCACCAGCGCGGCCCCAGAAATCGATCGCGTCCTCAGAGAGACGCAGAACACGCCGTTCACCCGCCGGATCGCCTCCGTCCCACTCCAGCACCTCGGAAAGCTCAAGCTACAGCCCTACGCGGGCACCGCCGACCCGGCCCAGTATCTCACGGCGTTCACCATCGCCATGGGTCGCGCCCACTTCTCACCAGACGAGCGCGAAGCCGCTCACTGCCAGCTTTTCGTGGAAAACCTCACCGGCCCGGCCCTCACGTGGTTCTCTCGGCTAAAGACGCACTCCATCGACAGCTTCAGGGACCTGTCGACCACCTTCCTCGAGCATTACTCCATCTACATCCGCCAGTCCGCATCCAGCGCGGACCTCTGGGCAATGAATCAGGGAGCAAAGGAGTCGCTCAGGTCCTTCATCGAGCGCTTCAAGGCCACGGCCTCCCAGAGCAACGTGACTGACGAGTCAGCGCTCCCCGCTCTGAGAAAAGGACTGCGGGCCGATTCGGCCTTCAAGGACGATATGAAGCTCAACAGGCCGCGCTCTCTGGAAGACGCCTTGCACCGCGCTGGACTCTTCGTTGAGCTCGAAGAAGAGAAGGCGGCTGAATCAAGAAACAGTGCCTCTCACAAGGCCCCGGCCCCAAAGGAGCGGCCTCAGGAAAGGTATCAGGAGCCCCGTCAACATTACGACGACGAGTACCATCGCAGCAAGGGAAAGCAGGCCGCTGCATTCCTTGTCAACGGACCGCCCTCCGGCCTCCGCCTTCGGAACCAGTTCGTAATTCTAAAGCGTTTACTTCTCTCTTATCAATAAAACGAAACACGGCCCCGGCCTACTCATATTTCTCCCGACCTGTCTTAAAGGTGGTTAAATTGCTCTATTAACGAAAATCTCACCTCCCATCCCCTAATCATTCTTTAAACACACTTAGTGATCCACGGGATCAACAATTGGCGCTAGAAGGAGGGCGTTTAGAGATTCTTCTAAACGCAAGGAGCAGTTCAACCACCGACACGACCGAAGCAACGATGGCAATCCCGACCCCAAGAGTGTTGTCAGACCAAGACACTCCGGCCCAAACAACGGCCCAGGCCCCGACAACGGCCCCGCCAACGACTCGAACGACGGCGACCATTCCGTCATCAGCCCAAGCGGCTGCCGATCAAGCAATTCCTCGAGAGCAATTCTCCAGGGCCCCGCCCCCGGCGTCAGCACCCGCCCATTCCGACGGCTCCGCCGCCCACAACGCGCCACGAGCACCGGAAGACCAGCCCACGCCGTCCGTCATGATGCAGACCCTGCTCGCCCGGATCGACGAGCTAACGCGAGCCACCGACCAGCGGTTCGCCACGTTAGGGGCCCCCCGCGACCGGTCGGACAATGTCGGGTCCCCCGACGTCCATCCCAGAGAACCGGTCTCTCGGGAAGAAACCCCCCGCTTCCGGACAAGCCGACCGAGCGACTCGCCGTCTGGATCCGAAAGGCCGGACGGACGTTTCGTCCCGGCCATAGGAAGCCACCCGGGCGACGAAGCCCACCATCTCCGATCAAGCGCGGAGCGCTCAAGAGACGCGGAGTTCGAGGCTATGAAGGAGACCACCCGAGCTCCAAACGCTCCCGAGCTCGAAACGCTCGCAAAAAAAAAAGAGAAAAACCGAGCTCCAAACGCTCGCACTGCATGAGCCGAGCTCCAAAAGAAGCCGAGCTCGAAACGCTCGCCAAAAAAGGATAAGAGCTGGGCCTAAAGCCCATTAAAACGAAAAACGTGGAAGAAAGAAGGAGATTGGTTGGTTTAATCCAAAAACCAAGCGAGACGGAGTTCGGTTGATTCGCCAACCGATACTTATATCACAATTCGTCTACCGAACTTTCTAAAATCAGGTATCACCTATTAAAAAAAAAAAAAAAAAAAAATTCGATTCGTTATTCGAATTTATTTTCTATTCAGATTTATTCATAAGTCTGTCCCTTTAAGCCGAACTCCGAGGAAAGCAGTTTGCGGTCGTAGTTCGTCGATCTGACAGTAAGGCAGTTCGGGGTCGCAGCTCGTCGGTCTAACAGTTAGGTAGCTCGGTCGCAGCTCACTCATCGCGCAGTCGCAGTTTACCGACCTCAACAGCTCCGCCTAACTAACGACCTCAACAGCTCGCCGACCTCCTACTCGCCTAGCTCATGATCGCAGTTCTCCGACCGTGCGACTCGCTGACCTTGTGGTACGCTAAGTAACTAACCGATTCTAGAAATTAAGCGACTCGGAATCATATCTCGCCGGCCTCGCGCCTAACTAACAAACGCCGAGCTCAGCCTCAAGCGCAATCTCGAATCTTTAGCCATTTTTTTTGCAGGTCGTAGCTCGCCGATCTGACAGTGAGGCAGTTCGGAGTCGCAGCTCGTCGGTCTAACAGTTAGGCAGCTCGGTCGCAGCTTGCTCATCGCATAGTCACAGCTCGCCGATCCCGCAGCTCCGCCTAACTAACGACCACAGCTCGCCGATCTCCTGCTCGCCAAACTCACGATCAGTCTTCTGACTGCACAACCCGCGGCCCACTGACCACGTAGCTCGCTAACTTCGCGTTCTAGCAATTCACACGCGTCCGTCCATCGCTCCCGCCTAGCGAGACCCTGCACCCAATACAAGAGCACGGTCCACGACGTAGACCGTACTCTACCGATAAAAAAAAAAAAAAAAAGGCCTCGAAATGGCATTTACACAAAAGGGCCAACGGTCTCGTCTATTATAAAAACGGCCCACGGCCTAGTCATTACAACAGCCTCGAAACGGCACCTACAAAAAAGAGAGGGGCCAACGGCCTGCTTTTTACATAAACGGCCTGCGGCCCGATCTTTACATAAAGAAGAAAAGCAAGCAAAAAAAAAAAAAAAAAAAAAAAAAAAAAAAAAAAAAAAAAAAAAACAGAGTTTTTACAAGGCCGCATCGGCCGGTCGATCCTCACTCCCGTCAGCACGGTACCATCTAAATCTCCCGGGGCCACCATCCTCGCCTTGGTCCCGTACTCGCCAAGGAAGGGCTGCCCAGACCCCTCTTCCCCGACCGCGGCTACGCCGGGCAGGACCGAAGGATCTGCTTGCTGATCCCCGGCGGCTGGCACGTCGGTACCGGTCTCACTAGCAGGCAGGGCCGAAGGATCTGCTTGCTGATCCCCGGCGGCTGGCACGTCGGTACCGGTCTCACCAGATGGCACTCCAGTACCGACCTCCTCCACGGGAATCAGCCACCAGATCCTCCGGTCCTGCCTCCTGTGGTCTTCGCCTCTTGCATTTCACTCTCTTCTACGCGCCGACCTGAGCACCGCAACAAGACCCGCGTACTCCGGAGGCTTGAATCTAGAAAAATGAGGACCTGAAAGCAAAGCAAACAAAAACAGTCAGACGAAGCGCTCCTCCGCCCTGGGTATCCTGAGCTCAACGCCGGCGGAAAAACCACACAGATTCCCCAGGAGGGTCACCGATTCCGCTGTGCTCCAGGTCGGTGACCCTCCCTGCTCGTAGGAGACCAAGGGGGACCTCACCCTGGCCACTCGAGCTCCGCCTCCACGGACGCCCTGACGACCACCGCGGCCGCCCAGATGCCCGGTTCTGCCCCCAGCTTGGCCAGCACCGCGACCGCCAGAGGATCTAACCACCGTTTTCGGCCGGAGATGGGTCCCCGGAAGCGACGGGGCGGCCCCCGAGGTCGAGGGGGCCAACTCTTCCCCACTGTCTGCCCCTCGTCGCGGAAAAGAGGCATGCTCGGAATCACCGGAGGAGGAACTCGGAGAGTCGTTACCGCCACCGCGGGACGCCGATTCTTCGCTCGACTCAGCTCGGATACCGTCTAACATCGGAGCCATCGCACGGAGAGGAGGAAATCAAAAAAACAGGAAGGAAGTAGGAAGAGAAGGAAGAAATCGGAGAGAGGAGGTTACCTTAGGGTTATGCGCAGAAGGTTTTAGCAGGAGGAAGAAGGGGGATTTAAATAGAAGAAGGGGGACAGTGAAGCGACGCCTGGACACGAGTCACAAGAAGCACGGCCGCCCAAAAACCTAATGATGACGTCTCTTCGTTTCCCCACGCCAAAAAGCAAAGGACGCCTCGATAAACGCGAAGCGTCTTTTACACGCCGCGCGTGGGCAGTCCGCGCGAAAAACGAAGCGTCCTTTGCCGTCCCACGTGGTGAGCACGCGCCAACCTCCTACGGATTTTTCGGAAAAGGCACACAGTTGAGTACGGAACTCCCCGTCCTAAGATGTGCCGAACTAACATCAGATCAACTTCGGCATGCTCGCTTCGCCTCGCGATACCGAACTGGGGGAGGGCCTATTGTTGGAGGTGGGCTTAGCACCCCCAATTAGTTAGGCCCATCATAGGAAAAACCCCTCTTCAGCCCGGTCGCCGGCCTGGAAGCACCCATCCGCAAGACCCCTCTTCAGCCCGGCAGCCGACCTGGAAGCGACGCACCTCGGACCCGCGCTAACACTCCGCCAGGACGGGGAGTGTCAGAAGAGTAGGCGCGTGGGAGTCGGTCAAGCGGCACCCCACTCGCGTAGGGACGCGTCTTCGACCCGACGTCCCACCAACCCTGCAGAGCTGACAAGGGCAGGAAGGAGCAGGTGGAGCAGAGTTGGTAGAACAGTGCATTGCCCTGCAACACGCCACGCCGAGCTCATCATGACCTCTCTCCTCAAAAGCCGGAACACGCCTCCTAGGCCACCTTACCCGCGAAAGAGGCCGCAGACGACACGTGGCCCGAGATCCCGGGGAGCAGGAAGCCGACCCCGACTATATATACCCCTCATATGTCATTAACGAGAGGGACTGGGATTTTGACTCTAGAACCTACCATAAGCTACCCGACCTCTCTCTTTGTAACAAGACAACACTTTAGAACGCCGAACTGGACGTCCTTCGGAACCAGTTCGTAATTCTAAAGCGTTTACTTCTCTCTTATCAATAAAACGAAACACGGCCCCGGCCTACTCATATTTCTCCCGACCTGTCTTAAAGGTGGTTAAATTGCTCTATTAACGAAAATCTCACCTCCCATCCCCTAATCATTCTTTAAACACACTTAGTGATCCACGGGATCAACAGTTAGATTCCAAAATTAATTAATTTACTTCTGTTTTCCAAAAATAACTTTAAGTAGACCATGTATCTTAAAATTTCTCTAAATGATATACATTTAATCATGAATTTTTTCTGAGAAGATTATCATTTTTTTTTGTCAGCCATTTATATATTTAAATTAAGTTTTGTCCAGTAAGAATTGTGGTCTCCTACCGTTTGATTTATATAGGAAATGAGAAGAAAAAAATTATGCTCTATACTCTTTTGCAAGAGAATTGGCACAAATATTTAAAGAGCAATGGATTAAAACTAAGCTAAAGTTATCAAAACCATCCCTAAAGAGATGAAAAAAGTCTAATTCCGACATAAAAATCGGTTAATCCACCGGACTCTCAATCATTTCCACCAAATTTAAACAATCTATCTTAAATGGAATCGAAAACTATCTATATAAAATGATTTTTTAAATAAAAAATCTGGTGCAATATATATTATCAAAATGATTAGAAAAAGGCCATATCATCATATTTTAGTTTTAGAATCAAAAATATTACATACATCTACCGAGCTATCCAAGTACTTGATTAGTTGTGCAGTATATCTCAAATCAAATAAGCAAACCCACCGATGCAAATAAGTAGTGGGGTTGGCTACCACTATTATTAGAAGAAAATTCCAATATGTTGTCGCTTTCTCGTGGTTGTTATTTCCAATTTCGACCATTACTTTAATTTATTAATTTTGCGAGACCAAAATAACAATCATTATCATCAATCATTAATCTAATTTAATTATATTTTAACGAGGGGGCGGAATATATTCATTGAATTAGAAATCGAGAGTATACTGCATTATGAAATGGGGATACCTTATATATTGTTTGAGAAGTTAAAAGACAAAAATTAAAATTTTAGTATTTTAAGATACGGCTAATTTCGTGCGTCTATCGTCCAATCATCTCCGTATAATATATAATGCATGTGTGACATTTTGAGAACGTACGCTTAAAAATTATTATATAAATATAGGTTGAAACTATGAGATAGAATGTCGAAGATCAGATCTATATGAAGTTGTCGGAGGCACTACAAGAAAACATGTGTTGATCCCGTGGATCACTAAGTGTGTTTAAAGAATGATTAGGGGATGGGAGGTGAGATTTTCGTTAATAGAGCAATTTAACCACCTTTAAGACAGGTCGGGAGAAATATGAGTAGGCCGGGGCCGTGTTTCGTTTTATTGATAAGAGAGAAGTAAACGCTTTAGAATTACGAACTGGTTCCGAAGGACGTCCAGTTCGGCGTTCTAAAGTGTTGTCTTGTTACAAAGAGAGAGGTCGGGTAGCTTATGGTAGGTTCTAGAGTCAAAATCCCAGTCCCTCTCGTTAATGACATATGAGGGGTATATATAGTCGGGGTCGGCTTCCTGCTCCCCGGGATCTCGGGCCACGTGTCGTCTGCGGCCTCTTTCGCGGGTAAGGTGGCCTAGGAGGCGTGTTCCGGCTTTTGAGGAGAGAGGTCATGATGAGCTCGGCGTGGCGTGTTGCAGGGCAATGCACTGTTCTACCAACTCTGCTCCACCTGCTCCTTCCTGCCCTTGTCAGCTCTGCAGGGTTGGTGGGACGTCGGGTCGAAGACGCGTCCCTACGCGAGTGGGGTGCCGCTTGACCGACTCCCACGCGCCTACTCTTCTGACACTCCCCGTCCTGGCGGAGTGTTAGCGCGGGTCCGAGGTGCGTCGCTTCCAGGTCGGCTGCCGGGCTGAAGAGGGGTCTTGCGGATGGGTGCTTCCAGGCCGGCGACCGGGCTGAAGAGGGGTTTTTCCTATGATGGGCCTAACTAATTGGGGGTGCTAAGCCCACCTCCAACAATAGGCCCTCCCCCAGTTCGGTATCGCGAGGCGAAGCGAGCATGCCGAAGTTGATCTGATGTTAGTTCGGCACATCTTAGGACGGGGAGTTCCGTACTCAACTGTGTGCCTTTTCCGAAAAATCCGTAGGAGGTTGGCGCGTGCTCACCACGTGGGACGGCAAAGGACGCTTCGTTTTTCGCGCGGACTGCCCACGCGCGGCGTGTAAAAGACGCTTCGCGTTTATCGAGGCGTCCTTTGCTTTTTGGCGTGGGGAAACGAAGAGACGTCATCATTAGGTTTTTGGGCGGCCGTGCTTCTTGTGACTCGTGTCCAGGCGTCGCTTCACTGTCCCCCTTCTTCTATTTAAATCCCCCTTCTTCCTCCTGCTAAAACCTTCTGCGCATAACCCTAAGGTAACCTCCTCTCTCCGATTTCTTCCTTCTCTTCCTACTTCCTTCCTGTTTTTTTGATTTCCTCCTCTCCGTGCGATGGCTCCGATGTTAGACGGTATCCGAGCTGAGTCGAGCGAAGAATCGGCGTCCCGCGGTGGCGGTAACGATTCTCCGAGTTCCTCCTCCGGTGATTCCGAGCATGCCTCTTTTCCGCGACGAGGGGCAGACAGTGGGGAAGAGTTGGCCCCCTCGACCTCGGGGGCCGCCCCGTCGCTTCCGGGGACCCATCTCCGGCCGAAAACGGTGGTTAGATCCTCTGGCGGTCGCGGTGCTGGCCAAGCTGGGGGCAGAACCGGGCATCTGGGCGGCCGCGGTGGTCGTCAGGGCGTCCGTGGAGGCGGAGCTCGAGTGGCCAGGGTGAGGTCCCCCTTGGTCTCCTACGAGCAGGGAGGGTCACCGACCTGGAGCACAGCGGAATCGGTGACCCTCCTGGGGAATCTGTGTGGTTTTTCCGCCGGCGTTGAGCTCAGGATACCCAGGGCGGAGGAGCGCTTCGTCTGACTGTTTTTGTTTGCTTTGCTTTCAGGTCCTCATTTTTCTAGATTCAAGCCTCCGGAGTACGCGGGTCTTGTTGCGGTGCTCAGGTCGGCGCGTAGAAGAGAGTGAAATGCAAGAGGCGAAGACCACAGGAGGCAGGACCGGAGGATCTGGTGGCTGATTCCCGTGGAGGAGGTCGGTACTGGAGTGCCATCTGGTGAGACCGGTACCGACGTGCCAGCCGCCGGGGATCAGCAAGCAGATCCTTCGGCCCTGCCTGCTAGTGAGACCGGTACCGACGTGCCAGCCGCCGGGGATCAGCAAGCAGATCCTTCGGTCCTGCCCGGCGTAGCCGCGGTCGGGGAAGAGGGGTCTGGGCAGCCCTTCCTTGGCGAGTACGGGACCAAGGCGAGGATGGTGGCCCCGGGAGATTTAGATGGTACCGTGCTGACGGGAGTGAGGATCGACCGGCCGATGCGGCCTTGTAAAAACTCTGTTTTTTTTTTTTTTTTTTTTTTTTTTTTTTTTTTTTTTTTTTTTTTGCTTGCTTTTCTTCTTTATGTAAAGATCGGGCCGCAGGCCGTTTATGTAAAAAGCAGGCCGTTGGCCCCTCTCTTTTTTGTAGGTGCCGTTTCGAGGCTGTTGTAATGACTAGGCCGTGGGCCGTTTTTATAATAGACGAGACCGTTGGCCCTTTTGTGTAAATGCCATTTCGAGGCCTTTTTTTTTTTTTTTTTATCGGTAGAGTACGGTCTACGTCGTGGACCGTGCTCTTGTATTGGGTGCAGGGTCTCGCTAGGCGGGAGCGATGGACGGACGCGTGTGAATTGCTAGAACGCGAAGTTAGCGAGCTACGTGGTCAGTGGGCCGCGGGTTGTGCAGTCAGAAGACTGATCGTGAGTTTGGCGAGCAGGAGATCGGCGAGCTGTGGTCGTTAGTTAGGCGGAGCTGCGGGATCGGCGAGCTGTGACTATGCGATGAGCAAGCTGCGACCGAGCTGCCTAACTGTTAGACCGACGAGCTGCGACTCCGAACTGCCTCACTGTCAGATCGGCGAGCTACGACCTGCAAAAAAAAATGGCTAAAGATTCGAGATTGCGCTTGAGGCTGAGCTCGGCGTTTGTTAGTTAGGCGCGAGGCCGGCGAGATATGATTCCGAGTCGCTTAATTTCTAGAATCGGTTAGTTACTTAGCGTACCACAAGGTCAGCGAGTCGCACGGTCGGAGAACTGCGATCATGAGCTAGGCGAGTAGGAGGTCGGCGAGCTGTTGAGGTCGTTAGTTAGGCGGAGCTGTTGAGGTCGGTAAACTGCGACTGCGCGATGAGTGAGCTGCGACCGAGCTACCTAACTGTTAGACCGACGAGCTGCGACCCCGAACTGCCTTACTGTCAGATCGACGAACTACGACCGCAAACTGCTTTCCTCGGAGTTCGGCTTAAAGGGACAGACTTATGAATAAATCTGAATAGAAAATAAATTCGAATAACGAATCGAATTTTTTTTTTTTTTTTTTTTTTAATAGGTGATACCTGATTTTAGAAAGTTCGGTAGACGAATTGTGATATAAGTATCGGTTGGCGAATCAACCGAACTCCGTCTCGCTTGGTTTTTGGATTAAACCAACCAATCTCCTTCTTTCTTCCACGTTTTTCGTTTTAATGGGCTTTAGGCCCAGCTCTTATCCTTTTTTGGCGAGCGTTTCGAGCTCGGCTTCTTTTGGAGCTCGGCTCATGCAGTGCGAGCGTTTGGAGCTCGGTTTTTCTCTTTTTTTTTTGCGAGCGTTTCGAGCTCGGGAGCGTTTGGAGCTCGGGTGGTCTCCTTCATAGCCTCGAACTCCGCGTCTCTTGAGCGCTCCGCGCTTGATCGGAGATGGTGGGCTTCGTCGCCCGGGTGGCTTCCTATGGCCGGGACGAAACGTCCGTCCGGCCTTTCGGATCCAGACGGCGAGTCGCTCGGTCGGCTTGTCCGGAAGCGGGGGGTTTCTTCCCGAGAGACCGGTTCTCTGGGATGGACGTCGGGGGACCCGACATTGTCCGACCGGTCGCGGGGGGCCCCTAACGTGGCGAACCGCTGGTCGGTGGCTCGCGTTAGCTCGTCGATCCGGGCGAGCAGGGTCTGCATCATGACGGACGGCGTGGGCTGGTCTTCCGGTGCTCGTGGCGCGTTGTGGGCGGCGGAGCCGTCGGAATGGGCGGGTGCTGACGCCGGGGGCGGGGCCCTGGAGAATTGCTCTCGAGGAATTGCTTGATCGGCAGCCGCTTGGGCTGATGACGGAATGGTCGCCGTCGTTCGAGTCGTTGGCGGGGCCGTTGTCGGGGCCTGGGCCGTTGTTTGGGCCGGAGTGTCTTGGTCTGACAACACTCTTGGGGTCGGGATTGCCATCGTTGCTTCGGTCGTGTCGGTGGTTGAACTGCTCCTTGCGTTTAGAAGAATCTCTAAACGCCCTCCTTCTAGCGCCAATTGTTGATCCCGTGGATCACTAAGTGTGTTTAAAGAATGATTAGGGGATGGGAGGTGAGATTTTCGTTAATAGAGCAATTTAACCACCTTTAAGACAGGTCGGGAGAAATATGAGTAGGCCGGGGCCGTGTTTCGTTTTATTGATAAGAGAGAAGTAAACGCTTTAGAATTACGAACTGGTTCCGAAGGACGTCCAGTTCGGCGTTCTAAAGTGTTGTCTTGTTACAAAGAGAGAGGTCGGGTAGCTTATGGTAGGTTCTAGAGTCAAAATCCCAGTCCCTCTCGTTAATGACATATGAGGGGTATATATAGTCGGGGTCGGCTTCCTGCTCCCCGGGATCTCGGGCCACGTGTCGGGAACATCGCCCTCATCTCCGAACAACTCCATACAGATAAGTGCCAAGCTTATTTTTATTTTTTAATTTTTTCATTCTCCTTGAGCCGAGCTCATCTCGCAAACACTCGACAAGATAAGTACCGAGCCTAGCCTCGTACTTAAGCTTAAGAGTCAGCAAAGCCGAGCTCATCTCGCAAACACTCGACAAGATAAGTACCGAGCCTAGCCTCGTACTTAAGCTTAAGAGTCAGCAAAGCCGAGCTCATCTCGCAAACACTCGACAAGATAAGTGCCGAGCCCAGCCTCGTACTTAAGCTTAAGAGTCAGCAAAGCCGAGCTCATCTCGCAAACAACACGATCAACAAGTGCCGAGCCTAGTCTCGCACTTGCACATAAAATTTTTAACTCTAATCAAGTTCAACCTTAACTTGCAGGTTAAAATATATCGAGCAATGACTTGTTTCGTCCGCCGACTTCGACACTCACTCGCCGAACTTGGGGGAGGGCTATTGTGGGTGTGGTGATGAGCACACCCCTTTTTTTAGCCCATTCCAAAGCAAAAGGCCCAACACCAAAGGCCCAACATCCACTATGCAGATACGGTTACTGTTCCCGACCTGCTCCGCACTGTTCACGACGTGCCGGTACTGTTTACGACCTGCCGGTTACTGTTCCCGACCTGCTCCGCACTGTTCATGACGTGTCGGTACTGTTCACGACCTGCCGGTTACTGTTCACGACCTGCTCGGCACTGTTCACGACGTGACGGGTACTGTTCACGACGTGACGGGTACTGTTCACGAACCATCACGTCGTCCCTAAAAACCGGAGAGCTGTCTGCTCAACTCCCACTATAAATACCCCCTTTGGTATTCATTATGAAGACACAC
This sequence comes from Eutrema japonicum, assembly GCA_030161315.1. Taxonomy (NCBI): domain Eukaryota; kingdom Viridiplantae; phylum Streptophyta; class Magnoliopsida; order Brassicales; family Brassicaceae; genus Eutrema; species Eutrema japonicum. The sequence goes on along the minus strand of BSQW01000002.1, from coordinate 43,656,623 downwards.
AAAAAAACTCTGATCCTCTCTCTCTAAATAACTTTCCCTCTCTAAAAGGAGCTCTCGGCAGCTCTCCCAGCTCGGCAGCTCGGCAGCTCGGCAGTTCACCAGCTCGGCAGCTCGGCAGTTCACCCAGCTCGGCAGCTCTCCCAGCTCGGCAGCTCTCCCAGCTCGGCAGCTCGGCAGCTCTCCCAGCTCGGCAGCTCGGCAGCTCTCCCAGCTCGGCAGCTCTCCCAGCTCGGCAGCTCGGCAGCTCTCCCAGCTCGGCAGCTCGGCAGCTCTCCCAGCTCGACAGTTCTCCCAGCTCTCGGCAGCTCTCCCAGCTCGGCAGCTCGGCAGCTCGGCAGTTCACCAGCTCGGCAGCTCGGCAGTTCTCCCAGCTCGGCAGTTCTCCAAGCTCGGCAGCTCTCCCAGCTCGGCAGCTCGGCAGCTCTCCCAGCTCGGCAGCTCGGCAGCTCTCCCAGCTCGGCAGCTCGGCAGCTCTCCCAGCTCGGCAGCTCGGCAGCTCTCCCAGCTCGACAGTTCTCCCAGCTCGGCAGCTCTCCCAGCTCGGCAGCTCTCCCAGCTCTCCGCTCTCTGCAGCTCTCCCAGCTCTCCACAGCTCTCCCGAGCTCCCAGCTCTCCCGACCTGACGACCGGACGACCTCCCAGCTCCCCAGATCTCTCCTACCCGCCTCAACAACGAACTACGAATGGCTTGATCCCCAACCCGGGGTACGTAGGCAGCCCTCCGGGCACAGCTATAAATCACCTCCTCCTCCTCATTTGCCGACCGGAACGCAACCGGCTCTATCTTAACAGAAAATCCCCGAACCTCCCCGTTACAAATTGATTTGTAGGAGACGTGCTAATACCCGTTCCAACAATTGGCGCTAGAAGGAGGGGTGTTAGCGCGGGTCCGAGGTGCGTCGCTTCCAGGTCGGCTGCCGGGCTGAAGAGGGGTCTTGCGGATGGGTGCTTCCAGGCCGGCGACCGGGCTGAAGAGGGGTTTTTCCTATGATGGGCCTAACTAATTGGGGGTGCTAAGCCCACCTCCAACAACATGCTATAAGAAAATAGCCTAAACTCTCATGACAACGACGACTTGAAGAAAACGAAAAAGATCCCAATTTGTTCAGACGCTTTAATTATTGAAACAATGAGTTTCACCAAGTCGCAATGTAGATCATCTAACGACAAATTACAACATTTTATCAAAAATTCACAACCGCTCTCTATTCTTTTCCCCGATTAAATAAAGTATACCCTCGTTATATATAAAAATAAACCTTTGAACCTGTTAGCAATGACAAAGCCAATGTAAATGGACCAATGACTCGATCTCCACTCCTCTAAAGTACACAGTAGTACAGTACCTTCTCATTTCTGGAGAATCTTTATAACGTTCCGACCGCCCTCTACCAGTGGGCCCCATGCTCTCTCTCGGCCCGTGGGGCCCACCCTTGTCCGACGGCCGGTGCGTTAGTCCGGGAGGCTTGTAATACTTGTTTACTGACCCTGCAATCACCACGTGACCTTTCTCCGTGTTTTGTCCTCACTCACACGCTACCGCGAATCACTTCCCGGAAGGTCACCCATCCTTAGACTACTCCAGCCCAAGCACGCTTAACTCTGGAGTTATTTCGGGCAAGTGATCGGAAAAGGTAAGTGCACTTTGATGACATAGGTAGCCAAATCAATTCTTATAAGCCTCTCCGCATATACAAGAAATCGGGATGTTACAATCACCCCCACTCATATAGCGCAACGTCCTCGTTGCGCACCAGGATCGTCACCCTAGACGGTGTGGGCCCACCTGACTCCACACACGTGTTTGGGTTCGGCTCTGATACCACTTATAATGCCCCGACCGCCCCCTACCAGTGGGCCCCATGCCCTCTCTCGGCCCGTGGGCCCCACCCTTGTCCGACGGCCGGTGCGTTAGTTCGGGAGGCTTGTAATACTTGTTTACTGACCCTGCAATCACCACGTGACCTTTCTCCGTGTTTTGTCTTCACTCACACGCTACCGCGAATCACTTCCCGGAAGGTCACCCATCCTTAGACTACTCCAGCCCAAGCACGCTTAACTCTGGAGTTCTTTCGGGCAAGTGATCGGAAAAGGTAAGTGCACTTTGATGACATAGGTAGCCAAATCAATTCTTATAAGCATCTCCGCATATACAAGAAATCGGGATGTTACAATCTTGATAACTGCGATTAAAGCCATTTGTCGAATTTGTATTGTTTGGTACTAGCAAGGACAATGCTCTCTCTGTCTTCAGCATAAATGATCTCACTACCCTAACTACTTGAAGAGATAAAATCTCTTACAAAAGTTTTCATGGTACTATAGGCTATAAAACTATTACAAAAGTAATTAATTCGTTAAAAATAAGTACATACATGCCCCTAATTTAACGTAAAATACGGATTGGAGAAACTGGCCCCTTAAGATTCGTATTCAAAAAAGTTTACTTACGCATTTAACAAAACTTATTCTTATAATTTTGGTTCTAAATATCAGTTTTGTGCCTTTAATTTTCAGATATGTTTCAAATTATGGAAAATGTAAATTCGTTGGGTACAATCACACGATTCACACCATACAAAACATCTGGATTAAAATTAAGAGGTAACTTGTCTAACATACGTGTTTTTGTTTCCAATAACAATAGAATCAGAATAGAGAACAAATGTATACATGTCTCTTATCAAGTACCACCACACTAGAGCCGGGGGTGTTATGCATGCATCCAATTTCTTAAGCGAGTGATGTAAGCGTATATAATTTTATAGCAATTGCAAGTTGAAGTTCTATTTAATTATCATAAATTGTAGTTGCGTGATATATGCCGCAGATCTATAAGATATTTCCTCTAATTTTTTGTATTTTATACTAACAAACAAATGTTCTAGCATATTGGAGAAAGACTTGGTAAAAACATTTTCTCAATACACGTGAAAGTGACTAGTGCACAATACACGTGGTTACCACGGAAAGCTTAACAGACTGTATATAAAACATGTTGGAACTTTTCAAAAGATTTACATCCGGAATCTATAAACAAATTTACCCTCTTTAAAAATCTAATAAAAAGGCCTATTCATTAGAGAAAGTTACACACACACAAAAAAGCTATTCATTAGAAAACGACGTTTCAATATAATATAATGTAAAATGAAATTCATATAACTGTTGGCAGGTCTTTTTTTGTTTTTTGGTGTAAATGTTAAGACTGCTGGGAAGTCTTCTTAAAAGGTGGACATATATTTCTTCTCTAGATGCCGACCAAACTTGTTTCATATGTGTTTATTTGACTTGTAAAATTATTATAATGAAAAATCATAATCACCAATATTTTTTTTGAGGTATATATTTTTTTTTGTAAACCAACCTTTAGAATCATTATTAGTTTTACAAAATTAATCTGATATAGATTTGTTGGCCCCATGATTGATGTGCACATTTGTATGCATCACGTATAATTAGATAACTAGACTAACAAATAAAAACAGTTGCACAAAGCAAAAAAAAACAAAAAACTAACAAATAATTACTTTTATGAGGCCAATAATTATTTATGGGTAATTAATTTAGTGTTAGGTGCCCGCACGGACGTGTCGGGTGGTTGAGGAGATTTAAGAATGTGTTAATAGTGTTTTTCTAGGTTCGAATCTTTCTCGAAACAAAAACACATTCGTGTTGAAAAGTATAGATTACAGCGCTTCAGCTACTTGGTAGTTACCTAGTAATCCGATAACAACGATTCGGTTATCCTCTACTATTAATCGGAAAGCATTCCAAACTCAGGACATATAAAGTGGTGGCCAATTGGATCTCATGGATCTCATGCCCCGTTGACCTCACTACAAGAAAACTGTCTTTTTACAACAAACAGAATCGTCGTAAATCGGTCGTAAAACATGATTTACGACGGATTAGCGACGATTAACAATTCGTCGTAATTTGATCGTCGTTAATAGCAAATCGTCGTAAATTGGTCGTAATATTAAGGAGGACAAAAAATCGTCGTAAAATCGATGTAATATATTCGTCGTAAATTCGATGTAAATATACAACGATTTTACGACGAATATATTACATCGATTTTACGACCAATATATTACATCGATTTTACATCGATATAACGATAAAAATTTACATCGATTTTACATCGAATTATACAATTTTTTATTCGACAAGTCGTCGTAAATTCGTCGTAATAGGATTAAACATTACATCGAATTTACAACGAATTATAAAATTTCTATTTTTAAGGATTCGTCGTAAATTCGTCGTAATATATGAACGATGTAAAATCGATGTAAAACTATTGATGTAAAGTCGATGTAAATTATGGAACGATGTAAAATCGATGTAAAAAAATCGATGTAAATTCGTCGTAATTGAAATAAATAAAATTAAAAAAAAAATTATAAAATTATATTTAAAAATTAAATTTTATAAATATAAAATAAAATTCAAAATACAAAATAAAATTTTTAATACAAAATAAAAAATAAAAATTTTAATACAAACTAATTACCAGCCGAAAAACGTAAATTATCAAAAAGTTCGTCGTCTGATCCATTCTGCTCCATATTCGCTCGTTCTTGCGCGAGCGGATCGGTTGGCTGGCCCGATGACGATCCTTCCTGCTGCCTTAGTGCAGCCGCCAAAGTCGGGTTAGTCAGGGCAATAATATCGAAGAGAGTGTTGTATCCTTGGATTGTTTTATCGTATCCTTGGATCTTCTCTTCGTGTAGCACCTGTTTCTCCCGCAAAGTGTTGATCTCGAGGTTGGCGTTGTTTAACTCCGTCCGCAAAATAACCGGATCGTCGAAAAGCTGACGACGGGACGACGAAGCGGCGGCACTATGTACGATCGATCCCATCCCTAAAACTCTGCCCTTTTTCTTCGGGGCAACCTTTTAAAAACGAAACAAAAAATTTAATAAATTGTATTAAAAAACATCAACTTTGTAAAAAAAAACCGTTAAATTACCTCTGCGTATATGTCGTCCATCTGGGCAACCGTCAAAGTCGCAGTGGATTGGACCGAACTACCGCCAGGTGATAGCTGCTGAGAAAGCTGAGTTTGACGCTCGCCGATCCTTGCATGCGCGTCATTGTAGATTGCCTCAGCTCGAGGATCTACAAAAGATCCGTCTTTCTTCTTGTGAGTTTCCGCAAAAACTCGGGTCATCGGAGGAAGTTCGCCTCCATTTGCCTAACAAAAAAGACATTAAAAAAGAAATCAAACCGTTGATGGATAATATAAATTAATAACAAAATAAAATTACATAAATAAAATTATAAGGGAAAAAATTATTACCATTTGAAGGCGTTTTCCCGCAAAAGATGTTTGACCCGACGTATGAGGCATAAGCGCTGGAAGACCGTCTGGACCCATAGTGTTTCGAGAAGCCGAACACTTAGCGGCCACTTGCTGCGCATGTGGATCTCTCCAGTATGCCGTCAAGCCGTTCCAAACATCGGAAGACATGTATGGCGGCTTTCCCTGATCGCCTTTAACCTCCCACTTCCTCTTCCAATCGGAAATGGTATTGTTGAGCCGGAATTTTCCCTTCTTTTTGAATTCCGCCTTCACCGTCTCGTTGATCGTAACGTCCCAATGCCATTTTTGCTATAAAAAAAAAAATATCATTAGAAACGATATATTAAAGATAAAGAATTCTCCAAAATAATATTGAATTTAAAAAAAAAAAATTTACCGCGAAACATTTAAACCATGTCTCGACAACGTCTTCCGGAACCGAAGACCAATTGCGGTGAGGCTCCATGAAATAGGCTTTAATGGTGTCAGACACACTCCGTCCAACTTTGTTATCTTCCGTAAACCTGAGAAATAAAACAAAAATTAATAGTAAAAAAAACAAATTCATAATGTAATTAAAAAAAAAAAATTTAGGTACGTACCAAAAAGTATTCGGGAGCCGTCGCGGATCTAACCGGTCTAAAGAATCATGCCCCGGCGACTGCAAAATATCTTCGACCGTCAATCCTGCAAACAACAACGGCGGTCGAGCAATTGCATCTGGAGGCGGCGGCGCTGGTCCGGAAAAAGAATCCGGAACAGCGGACGGTGTCGCAGAAGATGACGGGAGTGGCTGATTTTCACTAGGTCCCGTCTCGAGAAACTGCCGATAGTGTGACTTACGTGGCGCCATATCTAAAAAATATTTAAAAATAACTCAATTTTAGTATCATATAATTCCATTCCTAACTAATAATTCCAATCCTAACTAATAATTCCAATCCTAACTAATAAATATTACAATCCTAACTAACAATTCAAAATTCTTAAAACGATAATATAATTTATAAAAAAAAAAAAAATGTTACCTTTTGTTTGAGCGAGAGGGCAGAGATTTTAGAGAGAGAGAGTTGAGAGATTAAGTTAGAGAGAGAGAGAGTTGAGAGATTGTGAGGGGAGGAAATTCGATCGCCTATATATTGATTTTGGTGACGTCGTAAAATCGTCGTAAATTACCAACGATTCTACGACGAATCCGTCGTAAATTCGTCGCAACACTGTAACCAAAAATTCAACCAATCGAAAATTTCCCTCCACGCGGTAAATTAAATATTGGGGTATTACAACGATTTTACGACGGATTCGTCGTAAATTCGTCGTAAACTTACAACGAATTTACGACGAATCCGTCGTAAAATCGTCGTAATACCTAAAATCTAAACCCTAAACCCTAAACCACAATACACATATCATGGACGTAGGAACGAAGTATATTTGTGTATCTTATACTTCTAATATTTAACAATAGATTCAATAACGACGATTGAATCTATTTCGGCGTCGATTTCCTTATTTTACATATATAATGTATAGCATTCGTTCTATATAAGTATATTCGTAACATGCATGACTTAAATAATGTAAACGATTTCGTAAAAACATAAAATTGTTTATACTATGATTATAACTTACGTAAAACAAGATATAAGATTAAAAAAACTAAAAAAAAACTAAACAAGTACACCAAACCCTAAACCCTAAATTTTAGGTATTACAACGATTTTACGACGGATTCGTCGTAAAATCGTTGTACGTTTACGACGAATTTACGACGAATCCGTCGTAAAATCGTCGTAATACCTAAAATCTAAACCCTAAACCACAATACACATATCCTGGACGTAGGAACGAAGTATATTTGTGTATCTTATACTTCTAATATTTAACAAAAGATTCAATAACGACGATTGAATCTATTTCGGCGTCGATTTCCTTATTTAACATATATAATGTATAGCATTCGTTCTATTATAAGTATATTCGTAACATGCATGACTTAAATAATGTAAACGATTTCGTAAAAACATAAAATTGTTTATACTATGATTATAACTTACGTAAAACAAGATATAAGATTAAAAAAACTAAAAAAAAATTAAACAAGTACACCAAACCCTAAACCCTAAATTTTAGGTATTACAACGATTTTACGACGGATTCGTCGTAAAATCGTTGTAAGTTTACGACGAATTTACGACGAATCCGTCGTAAAATCGTCGTAAACTTACAACATAAACCCTAAACCCTAAATCACAATACACATATCCTGGACGTAAGAACGAAGTATATTTGTGCATCTTATACTTCTAATATTTAACAATACTTCTAATAACGACGATTGAATCTATATTGGCGGCGATTTCCTTATTTTACATATATAATGTATAGCATTCGTAACATGCATGACTTAAATAATGTAAATGATTTTGTAAAAACATAAAATTGTTTAAACTATGATTATAACTTACGTAAAACAAGATATAAGATTAAAAAACTAAAAAAAAACTGAACAAGTACTTGTTGCATTGGAAGATCATCAACACCAACAATTTTACCCCTTGGAGCTATTTTAATAACCGATAACCATGAGATCCCAGATGTTCTTCGAACTCGGGGATATGGAACGAACGTTACTTGTTCTGCTTGTGATGCTAGGATGAAAGGCTCAAACTTGTTGTAACGTCGTGCTTTGTTGACGTCAACCACACCAAATTTGTTAATTCGCACCCCTCGACCGACTGTTGGATCGAACCAATCACATTTGAAGAGAACGCATTTCAACCTAACCAGTCCGGGGTACTCCACTTCAATTATTTCCTGCAAAACCCCATAAAAATCTATTTCACCCCTAACACATACTCCGTAGTTGGTAGTTGCTCGACGAACGCCATACTTGTATGTATGAAACACATATCCACGGGTAAAATACATGGGTGCGGTCGTTATCTTTCCGATGGGGCCTAGGAGTAGCTCATGAAACCAAAATGGATATGCAGGATCGCCATGATCAACCTATGGTAAGTGTAAAAGTTAGATTGAAAGCCGATATAATTAAATGAAATATTTATAACTATATTAACTTACTTGCGTCTTCAACCACTCAACAAAGTGACGATCTTTACGGTCGTTTATTTCATCATCTGAAACCCCTTCAATGCATTCTCGTACCTGGGTATCAAATAAGCTGCAAAATACATATATATATAGACATAAAAATTAACACATTTAATTATAATTATATTAATTATTAATTATTAATGACTGATTAATTAAATATTTTGGTTATTATACCTTTCGAAAGGACTCACTTCATCACAGTTTAGGAGGATGTACGTATGTGCGCTGTGCCTGTCATGCTCGTTATCCCACCAAACTTCCTTCAATTTTCCACTAAGACGACCAATTGGTGAGAATATATCTGGGACACCCTCTACCGCATAAATTCGTCCCACACCGCCATCATCGTATCGTCGGGGAGCCCGTTTGCGTGTACGGACTTTTGGAGCGAAATAATATGAAGTGAAGTGTGAAGTTTCTTCTGTCAAACTTCCCGCAACAATTGATCCTTCAACCCTTGCTAGATTTTTTGCCTTTCCCTTTAAATGTTTCATGAAGCGCTCGAATGGGTACATCCACCTAAACTGAACAGGGCCTCCTAGTTCTGCTTCGTGGGGGAGATGAATGGGAAGATGTTCCATAACATCAAAAAACGCAGGGGGGAATATCTTCTCCAAATTGCACAACAAGATTGGAATATTAGCAGCCAGTTGTGCAATTACATCTTCTGACAACGTCCGTGTACTAAGATCCCGGAAAAACGCTCCGATGCCTGCAAAGACAAAATTATATACATTGTAACATATATATATATATATAATTAATCTCAATAATTTTATATGTGATGAAGTATCTTACCTCCAATTGCTTCATGAACATTTTCTGGAAGGAGTTCGGCAAATGCGAAAGGAAGTAAACGTTGCATAAACACGTGGCAGTCATGACTCTTCATCCCTGAAAACTTTTCTCCTTTCTCAACAGATTTAGCAAGATTGGATACATACCCATCAGGAAACTTCACGTCAGATGAAACCCAATTAAACAACGATGCCTTTTGTTCTGCACCCAACCGAAATATAGGAACTGGTGATTTTCCATTGCTCATTATATGCAACTCATTTCTGTTGCAAATATCTGGCAAGTCCAACCTTGACTTTCCGCTGTCTTTGGTTCTTCCTTTCACGTTTAACAATGTATGCATGATGTTATCAAAAAAGTTTTTCTCAATGTGCATGACATCAAGATTGTGTCTCAGTATATGATTTTTCCAGTACGGAAGATCCCAAAAAATGCTTTTCTTGTGCCAATTGTGATTAACCCCGTATCCATCAGGCATATTAGCTGGAGTGTGCCAATTTCCCCCACGATTCACAGTTTCTAGTCCCCCAAAATGATCTATTTGCGCTTCTAGATCTTCCCCAGATAGATACACTGGTGGGGGGACACGCACAATTTTGTTCTTCCTAAACAACCGCCTGTTTCTCCTATATGGATGATTGATTGGTAAAAACCGGCGGTGACAATCAAACCAGCATGTTTTTCGACCATGTTTCAGTTGAAACGCATCTGTCCGATCGAGGCAATAAGGACAAGATAACCTCCCATGCGTCGTCCAACCAGATAGCATTCCGTATGCAGGAAAGTCGCTTATTGTCCACATAAGCACCGCACGCATCGTAAAAATTTTTTTCCTCGAACAATCATATGTCCGCACTCCTGTATACCACAACTGTTTCAACTCATGAATGAGAGGCTGCAAAAATACATCAAGGGACCGCTTCGGATGATTGGGACCAGGGACTAAAATATTCAGGAAAAGAAATTCCCTTTGCATGCACATATCTGGGGGAAGGTTATAAGGAGTTACGATAACTGGCCACAAAGAATATTGCCTACCAGACATACCGAATGGACTAAATCCATCAGTGCAAAGACCAAGATACACATTTCGCTTAGAGTTAGCAAAATCAGGGTGTACCGTGTTAAAGTGTTTCCAAGCTTTTGCATCTGACGGGTGAGTCACTTCTCCTTCTCTCTGTGAATGTTCTGCATGCCACCTCATCGATGCAGCTGTCCTTTCAGATTGATACAATCGTTTCAACCTATCAGTTATAGGAAGATACCACATCCGTTGGTATGGTATCTTTTTACGCCCAGTTGTTTGGGGCCTAAATCTCGGTTTTTGGCAAAATCGACATTCCTGCAGCTTATCATCATCTTTCCAAAAAAGCATACAATTGTCAACACATACATCTATCATCTCAGAAGGCAACCCAAGACTAAACACCAACTTCTGTATCTCATAGTATGTTTCGGCAGCCAAATTATCCTCTGGCAAATACTCTTTAATAAGATCAGCCCAATCATCCATGCAAACCTCAGCTAAGTTATGATCAGTTTTAATTGTCATCATCCTAGCAGCTAACGACAATTTAGACAGACCTTCTCTACATCCATCGTAGAGTGGCTGGTTTGCAGCGTCTAGCATATCATAAAATCGCTTCGCATCTACGTTGGGTTCCTCAACAGTACTATTATCAGCATTTGTTTCATGAAATGCATCATTAACCATGGCATGCATCCTATCATGATCTGCACCCTGATCAAATTGATGTTGACCATGATCATAACTACCTTGATAATTTGATTCTACTTGACCTTGATAATTACTACTACTATCCGTTGCTTGAGTTCTTTCAAAACCCTCTCCATGTTGATACCAAACATAATATTGCGGCATAAACCCTCTATTTAGTAAATGCTTCCACACCGTCTCAATAAACATATATCTCGTATTCTTGCATTTACGACAAGGACAGAACATCTTACCACTTTCCAGGGTTGTTTGCATATTCCCGGCCTGATACATGAATATTTCAAGCCCTTCTTTGAATTCTTCCGTCAAATCTCCCTCTGAATCCTTTTGCGTATACATCCATTTTCGTAGTTCGTATATAGACATTTATATATATATATATATTTTTTTCCTGTTTGTTTTTTTTTTTTTCTGTTTGTTTTTTTTTTTTGATTCTTTAGTTTGAAGGTACGCTGTATTTATAGAATTTTTTTCATAATTACCAACGATTTTCCAACGGATTTACGACGAATCGTACGATGTAAATTCGATGTAAATTTAGTAGGTGGACCTTTTAAAAAACGTGGTCTACCTAACCGGGAACAGCGACGTTAAATCGTCGTAATATCAACGTAATATACAGAAGAAATATTCGTCGTAATTTCGTCGTAAAATTACATCGATATTACGACGATTTATGTTCTCGTCGTAATGTCGTCGTAAACTAGTCGTAAATTTACATCGAAATTACGACGACACATATTTACGACGATTTTACATCGAACACATAATTAGTCGTAAATTCGTCGTAAAGTCGACGTAAAGTTACATCGATTTAAAACGGTCGTAAATTTTCGTTGGAAATAGACAGTTTTCTTGTAGTGCCTGAACTCAGTTCGGAGCTCATGGTATCTGTTAAACCGTTGAACCTGAGAATAGTCCACTTTGTAGCATTTCAATGTGTTTTTACTGGATTGACCGGATAAGTCGATAGGATATATAAAAAAAAATAGTGTTTGGTATAGTCATGACTTTCATTGCATTCTACATGCAATTGCAAAAAAATGGGTTCTATCGACGATATTAACAACTATCATTCATTAAAGTTGATTATTGACTACTGGACTACGATATTATTTTTGACAAAGGATACACCAAATAATTACAATTTCTGTTTTTTTTCGTACAAATTGTTCGAATAAGTTATTTTATACTATTTGTTTTTGATAATATACCATGCTGATGACTAGTCTCGATAATACTGCATGTTGTGTGCCCCTAATTCAAAGAGTCCACGAAAAGCTAACAAATATTTTGAATGTTTCCTGCAGACCGATTAAAAAGTTACAAGTCCACGTGGACTGGCGCATTTGGATCAAAATTTTACTTTTCAAATTTGATTTGTTTAACTTGTGTGGCAGTCCATTTTGTTATGGTTAATATTGTTTTTTTTGAAAATAAAATCTTTACCGATGCATTAACGTTTTTGTTTTGCATGTAAAATGATTACGATTTCTTCTTGGTTTAAAATTTGATGAACTCTTTTCGTGGATTGCAATGTAGTAAAAATATTCTATATATATTTCATTTTCGAGAGATCATATATATATTATTCTTATATATATCTTGTGGGAATTAAACTATATTAATTATGAAGACATCAATATCTAATCATATTCAAATATTGGTAGATAACTTAGATAACTATATATTACAATTATATAGCGCGTTAGATTATCATGTGGATTATGACCTAAGTACTTGGTGATAATCTTGTTTTATGGCCTAATGCTAGTGGGGGACCTAAATATAATATCTCTAAGGCCAATCGTAATGAGTCAATGACTTCTTCTAAATTCTAATTAGTGGTTGCATGATTGGCCCCCATTCAGTCATTTACCATATCTATGGCTAGCCTATATACATGCCTATATATATATATCATTCAGTATGGTAGCGGTTTCGATGATAGTATATAGTTCTTGAATAAAACTAGATGTTTGGAAAATTATCATATAATTAATGACTATATGAGTTTGAGCTCTTGGATTTTATGTTTGGTATGTAATTTTTGTATATCAAATTTATAAATTCAAATACTAACCTCTCGGATAGTTAGAGATTTGTGTAGAGTTTTGGTTTTAGTTTTTGAGTTTTTAGATTTAGTTGTTAGTTTGTAGTTTTTTTTATAGAAACCAACGTCGTCTATAATTGTTTACTTAAAAAAAACAAAAAACTTAGTTCAAATCTACCACTACCACCATTTGAGGCCTTAATAATGATGATCAATTCTATATTTTGCACACAAGAGATTTAGGAGGATATTTTGATAGAAATATATTTGGTATTCATGCACTTTTAAAATTACCATTTTGAAAATGCAAAATTACCTTTAAACTTAAAAAAAAGTTATTGAATCAAATGACATTAAAAAAAGAGTACTTAATTAAGGGCTAAATCTATTATATAATGGGAGAGTTTTCTCTCAATCTAAGGTGTTCACCTCATCACCTCATTTACACAAAAAAATTTAAACATTAAAATATATTTAAAACATTCATTTAATACATGTCAATTATATTTATCATTATTTTTATTTAATACAAATTAAAAAATATATAAAATTTTGTGTAACAAAATAGAAAAGTGATAATTCGGTATTAAGAATTAAAAAAATTGTAATACTAATTGGATAAAAAAAATGAAATATTTTCTTGAAAATAATATACTGTTAGATTTTCAACCAAAACTTTAATTTAATATTTATCCTATTTAAAATGTTAGAATGTGATTATGAAATTAAGAATGTAAAATAGATTTTACTACATATAATGAAAAAAAAATTATTCAATTTTGCTCCGAAAATATATAATTTTTATAATAAAATTTAGATCATTTGAGAGTCACAAAAGTACTATAAATTTGTGGCAAATATAAGTTTTTACAATTAATTTAACAAAGTCGAGAATATGTAAAATAGGACAAAGATAAGAACAAATAAATAAAATTATAGATAAATGATAGTAGAGAAAATAAACATCTTATTATATAAAGTAGAATGTACTAATTAAAACTTCAACATAAGTATAATTATTACTATACAACTCCAAAACACATAATTACACCAACTAACGAGAAAATATATAATATTAATTATGATTTAAAATTTGAACCGGCTATTAACAAAATTAGTATATGCGAATGTATAAGTTTGGAAAAAAATAATGAAATGAAATAAGTGAAAAATGACCATATAGTAAGTTCATATTTGAAAATAAAATATTAAGATAAACTACTTAATTTATAGATAACCAACTATAATTCAACGGAAAATACATATAAAATGAGTTTATTATCATAATTAACAGTATAACATCTATAAATTGATACTCGATAAACTAATATCTCGACAAATCAATACATTTTTTCAGACCCGAATTTGTTTCTCGTACAAATAAATATATCGAGGATTTTCAAAACCAAAACTTAGCTATTTACTAAATGATCGTCAAAAATTTTGAAATGTTTATTACCCAATTTTTGTTAATGGAAGAGACTAAGTACCATTAAAGCCAATATAAAAAGACTCTGAGAATCGTTCACATATTCTTGAAATAAGAAAGATGGTGAAGTTAAACCAACTCTTGCAATAACTTCACTCCAAGTTCTGGTGTCCTAAGAATTATATTTGAAATAATTGAGGTTCCTATTAATCTACTTCTTCCCTCATTGTTCACAGATGAAGTGGACTAAAGATCATGAAGAATGATCGCTATTAATTCTAACTTCACAAAATTGCTAAAACTCTAAGATTTTGTGAAAATTTGATTGATTTTTACTCAGAACAAACGATGTATTTCTTTTGAAAGGATGTTCGTTGATCGCATCAGCTCCATCTGCAATCACAACGCCACATATATCGCAATCTTTCCATTCCTATAAATCCAAAACAACACGCAAGATTTCAAATTTTGAACACCCGAATCTGGTAATGATAAGATACATAAAATTTTGAGTTCTGAAATCAGACCTTGAGGTAGGTGCGAGCATCGATGAAGGAGTGAAAATGGCGGAAACATATGTGAGAAGCAGAACCATGGCTACCGAAGGCGTTGAAAGTCACGACAGCCATCGAGGATCAGCTATGTGAGTGAGATTTTTTGGATTTTTAGAACCGAGAGATGATATGTTCTTCGGAGATGGGGAATAAGGAAAAAATCACAGAACTTTTGTCAGCGGTCTTTCACGAAGAAAACAATACTTGAGCCAAAATATCTATTAGCATAAATGCCAAAACATTAGAAAAAAATCTCTATTAGATGGCGTAACTAAAAACAACTTAAAACTATACATACATAACTACAAGAAAACACAGTTTTGTGACTATTTTTTGCGAGTACTTTTTTTAGTCACAGAAAAGAGGGACGATATTGTGACTGATTTGCGACTACTCATAATGCAGAGGCATAATAGTCACAAATTACCGACTAAAAAAAGTAGTCAGACAATAGTCGTTTATTTGCGACTGTTTAAGTAATTGCAAAAGTAGTCTTAAATTTGTGACTGATTTGTTTCGATTTAGCAACTCCACTCGATTTTTTTTAAATAAACATCAAATAATATACAAAAAATTTCTAAACCCTAAACTATCAAATAATATACAAAACATCAAATAAATAAACATCAAATAATATACAAAAAAATTCAACACTTACAATTTTTAAAATATAATTATTTTATAAATTCTAAATTATAAACCCTAAACATCTAACCCTTAATCATAAAATATAATTTTAAATTGTAAAATATTTGTTTGAACAACTATATACCCAAAATCATTGTAAATTGATATTCAAACCTTATATGTTCTTAAAGTTTAAGATTTAAGGTAACATGTACACTAATTTGTAAACCCAGTTTTTGTGACTAATTTTAAATAGTAGTCACAAAATAGTCTCAAATTTAGGACTAATTTGCAACTACATTTGATTTTTGTATAGAAATCAATAAATTCTAAACTCAAACCACAAACCCTTAACCCTAAACCCTAAACCTCTAACACTTAATCATAAAATTGATATAAATCTTAAATTTTAAACTAAATCTTACACATAAACATCAAATAATATATAAAAAATTCAAAACTTACAATTTTTTTAAATATGATCATTTATAATCCCTTTTATAAATCCTAAATTCTAAACCATCAAATAATATACAAAAGTCAAATAAATAAACATCAAATAATATACAAAAAATAATATACAAAAAAATTCAACACTTACAATTTTTTAAAATATAATCATTTTATAAATCCTAAATTCTAAACCCTAAACCTCTAACCCTTAATCATAAATTTTAAATCTTAAATTATAAAATATATTTTTGAACAGTTATATACCTAGAAGCATTGTAAAATGATATTCAAACTTTATATGTTCTTAAAGTTTAGGGTTTAGGGTAACTTGTACACTAATTTGCAAACCCAGTTTTTGTGACCAATTTAGGACTAATTTGCGACTAATTTTTAATATTAGTCACAAAATAGTCTCAAATTTGGGACTAATTTGCAACTCCACTTGATTTTTCTATAGAAATCAATAAATTCTAAACTCAAACCACAAACCATTAACCCTAAACCTCTAACCCTTAATCATAAACTTGATCTAAATCTTAAATTTTAAACTAAATCTTACACATAAACATCAAATAATATACAAAAAATTGAAAACTTACAATTTTTTTTAAACATGATCATTTATAATCCCTTTTATAAATCCTAAATTCTAAACCATAAACATCTTACCCTTAATCATAAACTATAAATATTAAATTATAAACTAGATCTTACACATAAACATCAAATAATAAACAAAAAAATATAACACTTACAAAAATTTCAATATAATCATAACATCTACTAAGTGTTACATGTGTTTTATAAGGAATGATTTTGAAAGATAAAATTCTTTCAAAATTTACTTATTTTTAAGTTTGAACATATTTTTGAATTGTTAGATACACAAAATCATTGTAAAATCATATTCAAACCTTCTAGGTTCTTAAAGTTTAGGGTTTATGGTAAAAAAAAATTATTGTCACAAAATAGTTCCAAATTTGGAACTGTTTAGCAATCCAATAGATTTTCTTTTAACAGTAGTCACAAAATAGTCTCAAATTTACCACTAATTTGAGATAAAAAGACAAAATAATAAAAACTTCTCATTGGTTAGTTTATTAAGACGAGGATTGAGATCCTGCACCGTTGATTGGTTTAATCCAACGGTGGAGGATTTAAAATACTTTTTTTTTTTTGGTTTAATTCTTTGCTTCTCATTCTCTCTCCTTCCCACGACTCTTCTTATTCTTCTTCTTCTTCTTCCTTCTCTTTCGTCTCTTCCTTTTTTTATTCTTGAGTTGATCTAAATCTTTTATTTTTTTGCAGATCCAGGGGCAGTCGGAATTTGTCGCCGGAGGAGCAGACTGGCCGGAGGAGCAGATCCATGTTTATGCGACGGCTTCTTCTTCTCCGGCGAGCTTCTTCTTCTCCAGCCGGCGAGGCTTCTTCTTCTCTAGCCGGCGAAGCTTCTTCTTCTCCAGCCGCCGGCGAGGCTTCTCCTCTTTCCAGATCCAGCCGCGGGCGATGAAGGAGCAAATGCGCCGGAGGAGCAGATGCCGGATCAGAATCGCGGAGAAGCAGATGCCGGATCAGAACCGCGGAGGAGCAGATGCCGGAGCAGAACCGCGGAGGAGCAGATGCTGGAGCAGATCGGGGATGCAGGCGGAGGAGATCCAAACCCGGAGCAGATCGGGATGTCTGTCGACATTGTTTTCATTTTTTTGTATTTTTGTATTTTTATTTTTTTGTATTTTTTTTTGTAATTAATTATTTTATTAAAAAAAAAAATATTTTTTTTGGAATTTTGTTTTAGTTTTTTAAAAAAAAAAAATTTTTACAAGTAGTCTCAAATTTAGTATCTAAATTAAGATTGATATTAGAGTCACATATTAGTCGCAAAAGAGCGACTATTTTGCGACTACTGTATTTAGCGACCAATTATTTGCGACTAATTTTTTTAGTTCCAAAATAGCAAACCCATCAACCTGTATTGAGAGCGGAGGACAAAGGAGCGTCATTCTATTGTTTGATTTCAAAACATCGGACAAAACATTGATCATGCATGTGTTCTCCTGTCACATTCAGTTGTGTTCCTCAATCCCTACCAAACATATATGCATACACCATACAGACAGTATGTATATATATATATGCATGACTAGATTATTGATTTTTTTTTTCCTTTCTAATTTACTAATAACTTTGGGCTTCTGAAGCCCAACTTATTGGGCCTATGCTTTATTGTATTAGTTGAGCAGGAGCCCATCAATTCACTAGGGTGAATCCAACTCTCTTTTTTTTGGGTCAAACTAGGTGGATTTCTTACACGGATGTAAAAAATTTAAGAAATTTAATGGTTTTAACTTTTATTATCATGACAGTTAGATATGAATATGTCTCAAGGATTTTTTATTTAAAATACTAAAATAAATTTCATAGAATAATGTTTAGAAAAATATTCTAAAATAGTACAAATTTTAATTTTTTTTCCAAAACTAGCACCCTAAATTTAAAATTCTGAAAACAGCACAAATAATCATTTAAAAATACTTGTTTACCCAAAATAAATTTAAAATAAAATTAAACATTATGTTTGGGTTAATTATTTTCAATTTAAGGTTTAGTTTTTCCATTAGGAAATGATTTTATGTCATTTTAATATTAAATGTGTGCTATTATTGTCAAAATGTGTGCTATTATTGTCAAAATTTCTGCTATTATTGTCATTTTCAACTAGTGATACTAAATTTGGAACAAAAATTTAAAAGTGTGCTATTTTGGTCAATTGCCCGAATGTTTATATATATATATATATTAAGTTTCATATCTAGTTTTATTTTTTCCATTTATTTTTAAATTTTCAAATAAATTTTAGATTTCTGAAATAGTAAGATATATTAATTTATAAATTCAGAATTTTTTTTAAAAACATTTAACTATAATATTTGTATCGAACTCAGATAACACTTTTCTGAAAACTCAGTTATTGTTTTTTTTTTTTTTGCTAAATGGTAAATATTTCATTAAAGAATGAAAATGATTTGGTGTTACAAGATATATTAACAAATTGTTCGACTTAAAATTGGTCATATGCCAAAAAAAGAATAAAAAATATGGAAACAAAATTAATCGGTACTTCTGTCGACATCGTAGTTATGAAGCAATTGGTGTCGGACCAGTAGCGATAAAGACCAAGAAAATTAAGGAGGAAAAACAGACAAAAAGAAACAGCAACAAAAAACACAGCAGACAACGCCGAAAAGTTAAAGAATCGGATAACGAAAATTGATAATTAATAAAACCGGAACGAAATCAGACGAAAAAACAGCAATCACACGTCAAAACAGAAGCAAAAAACAGAGGCCATCCCAAATTTCCCGTAGCGCCGAAACAGCAGTCAGGTATTGTACATGCTTAAGTATTTAATAAAGAAAATAACCTGATTATTGTGTATGTCATCAGATGAGTGTATATTTGTGAAAAGGCAACTTTGGTAATGGCATATTCCATGGGATGATCCAAAATTCCAAGCATATTCACGTAAGACTCCCCTTGTTTCCATCATCTGCTTCCACTTATATATATATGAATTATTAAACTACTTTCACACTCTCTTTACACCATATATATATTCACCTTTACACAATTAATATATTTCCGTTTATTGTCCTTTTCCAAATTTTATCGTAAAATCCTTTAAAAAAATCCTTCCACAGCCTTATACTAGGAGTCTTTAGCCTATAGTTGTACATTGGAGAAATTTTCTTATATTATTTATTGTGTAATTCAGCATGCAAAATTTTATAAATAAAAAATAAATACGTGTATATGATACAAAAACATAACATCCTGCATCGATCTATTAACAATATACGAAAACGTATATCTTTTTATAAAGAACATTAACACACATGAAATATATTGGTTGATTGTTACAAAAAGTTGTCTTTTTAAAATGAAAAAGAAATGAGAAAAAGTGGAAAGAACACTATAGCTTATGTAAGATGGGTTTTCGTTGTATCTTTGTAAATGTCTTCATGACCATAGACAAACAAAAAAACACAAAAGAAAAGAAAAATAAAAGCTATAAAAACCCCTAGCAAGCCTCCATTGTTTGAAACCTCTCTTAATTTGGCACAACACCACAAATCAAAAGAAAATGGCCATCCCCTAAGGTGAAGCTATAGAGAAAAAAACCTCTGATTTATCTAGAGGTGTATCTTTAGGGGATGGCCTAAATAGAAGAAAAAAGGAGATTATTAATGTGTAACTAAGTGGTTTTGTGTTCTTGTAAGGAAAGTATTTGAAGATATGGAGCAATGAAGATTGCAGAAGGCTGACGATGAAGAGACAGCTGATTCAGACAGCGAGTTTTCTTTATCTTCCTCTAGAAATTGGGCAACTTCTATCCTTTGGCAAGCTTCGGTTCCCCTCGGAATCAGCAGATTATGAATTTACTTTGTAGTACTCTCTCTCTCTCTCTTATCCATTAATTCTCTCTTCTCTATGTTTTGTTTATCTTCATCATGTGTGTGTTGTACTTGTATCCACTCCCATGGTATGTTCTTTGTGTGAGGAATAAAAGAATATTCGGATTTGAGATATAAATATCAGGCGTTAGTTTGTATTTGAGATCTTCTGCCATATAAGTTTGGAGAATAGTGAGGCCAAAAAAACTTTTAACAAAAAAAGTGAGGCCAATTATGTGCATATTTTTGTCAAATTTTGTTTCCGAATCTATTTATAGTGATTTCCGTCCATTTTTTTAGACCAAACTTAAAAATATCGCCTTTAGAACATGCAACTAGCACTACAACAATTATGAGTGTTCATTTTAAATGAATCAACGATTATTCAGTTAAAATAATTTGATTTTTCGTTATCCAAAATATCAAAGCCGAATTTAAACCGAATCTGAGGTTTAAAATTCAGATTGAACACCTCTAACAAGAAACAAAGTAAATTAAAAACACTAGTATAATTTTTTATTATTATGATAAAAACCATTCATTTTAACCATTTTCAGAAGACTTAGCTAAAACCTTAATAATTGAATGAGCTGAATAATGTTTTGGTAAAATTATCGTATGAAATATGAAAAACTTTTATAGGCTAACGGTTTGTCATAATGCTGTCGTCATGTCACTATTTAAACTCAAATAAGTACGGTGAGCTTGCAACAAAAATAATTTATAGCTTTTGCCATATATACATATGCTCATTTGGTTTTAAAAAAATCTATAAGTTAAAACTTTCGAAAAATGGTATTATTAATATCTTTTGGAAAAAAATGATATCCATCAAGTTTTCTGCTATATATTTGTTATTTTCAATTTTTTTTTAACTTTTAGTATTTTTAAATTGGTAATGGATTAGAGTCAGTCACTTTATTGAAAGAGGGTTATATTACAAGGAAAAACATATTATAATTGAAGTTTATGTATTTGTTAAAAAAAAAAAAAGGATCACACATGAGGGTGGTATAATAAAATGACCTTAATCAAAAGTCAAAACCCTCCAATTAAGTCTAGTAGTTGTTTTCAAATTTAGGGGTCTCACACATGGGGGTGGTATAATAAAATGGTCCGACCACAAACTTAATCAGATCCTTGAAAACCATGAACGGTCGAACTAGTTCAACTCCGCTTTGACCATCACCAAAATCGGTCGGAATATTACATGACTGGTCCGGAGAAGATACAAGCCGAACTTTACAAAGATGAGCCTTGAGATCCTTGCCGCCGTAGAGGACTTTGTTGACGATAAGATCGAATTGGCCTCTTTCATCGGTCTTGTCGCTGCCATAGTATCTCACTCTTCTCCTCTCGTCCATACAAGTGATTGATACAACAGCCCCTTAAAGATACAAAGTGTAAAGAATAGTAAGAAACGGCGATATATTTAGAAGCATGCAGTAAGATCTAAAGAGATAAATATGGTAAAGTAAGAGATAACGGTTTTATGGGATCCCATTGGTATTATAAATCGTTTCATATAATTCAGAATACATAAAAATCAAATCTATAGGAAGCAATCAATACCTTTGATGGGTTCAGAACCGTTGATCCATTTGTCGTAGTTAAGAGTGCAATCTTGGCACATTACTTTTCCGGCGACATGAATCACATCTGCGTCGTTATCGGCTTTGGTCGCGGCGATTTGACTCACATAATTTACCAGAAACAATATTTCTATGAGCAGAACCAATGTCGTGATCATCTGCGCCATGACGACCTCTCTCGACTTTTTTGGGTTCGATGATTTTGAGATTATGCTTTTTGATGTTAGAAAAACTTTGTATTACATATATATTATAAATTGAGACTTCTTGGTTAATGAGGAGATTATGTGATATGTGTGGAAGAGCACTACCTCTAGACGTGCGGTCCATATAGTATAACGGTCTCACATTTTTTAAATTAAAAATCTTATAATACTTCATTGATGTTATGGTATATATTTTTTTTTGTTAAAGGGTTTGATATTAATATTATGGTATATATTAAACTAAATTGATTTTTTTTTATATAGGGTGTTACAATTGCACAAATATATTACTGTATTATGAATTGTAAACCAATAAATTTAAAATACGTGTAAATCAAAATAAAATAGTATCATACAAAATCTATTTAATGAAAATTTTAAATCATATAAATAGAAATAAAAACTATTGATAAAAGTTAATATATAGATCATTTAAATAATAAATAGAATTAAATAATTAAAAGGAGATAATTATTTATCTCGAATCTTGAGCATGCAAATTATAGAGATCGACAGCAAACGTATTACAAATAATGTTTTGGATACGAAGCCGTGAGAAAAGCTTACAAATAAATGGTTTGTGTGCATTCATGTGACGTGGCAAAGCTTGTGTAAGTTGACATATGGATGTGTTTTATAATATTCAATAAGCTTGAGGTTTCAAATGAAATGATAATTTCCAAAGCAGAAACAGTTGGTTATAACAGGAAAGAAAAAACAAAGCAGAATCAAAGTTCATCATAAAAAAATACTGCAATAATTCTTTTGTTAATAACATGCATTTTATAAGGTTCGAATCCAGAGATGATGAAACAACAATACACTAGCACAAATCACTAAATTACATGAGAAAAACATTACAATTTTGTTTTTTCATTTATTTCACAGCATTCAAATATAAAGTTATTAAATATTAATTAATAATTAAAATTTTTAACTACGAGATTAATTAGTTGACCAAATCTTTGTTTTTTTTTGTATCTAACGTTTTTTCAGAAAAAAAACTCTTGGTAGTTCACTATATAAAGCCAAAAAGACATTGTAAAGAAAGGGTAATTCGATTACTAAATTCCCCAAGGTCTCTTCTCCTTCAACTTATCCACACCACATAGATATACTTTCTTCCTCCTCTTTTCTCTCCACGTTTTGTCTTTTAACACAACAAAACACACACACACACACACACAAACAAAGAGCCTTTTGGTCTTAATCTGATACCTTAATACACACTCAAAAAAACAATGAAGTCTCTAAAACTATTCATCTCTCTCTTTCTATTCTCATTCTCATCTTTCTTATTAGGTAATTCTACATTTATATACTTACATTAATTCTTACGTAAAGCTCTTGATCACATAAATAGATTCCCTGAAACCCAATTCTATATTGATTATTGTTTTGAAGGTGCTGAATCGGATCATCTTCAGCATAATAACGTGAAACGTTTGAGACCGAATAGGTTGTTCGTGTTCGGGGATTCCTATACAGACACCGGAAACATAAGGAAGTCTCTCTCCGATTCCTGGAAAATTCCTTACGGCGTCAGTTTTCCCGGAAAACCCTCCGGTCGTTTCTCCGACGGCCGCGTCGCCACCGATTTTCTAGGTTCTCTCTCTCTCATTTTCTTTGTCACAATTAATGTGGAATGGATCGTGTGGTCGGCCACCAGATTCAACACCAACACTATCAAACACTACATTATGGGCTCTGATCATATTGTTTTATGGGAGCTTTGAAAAAATTGTCACTTATTTAAAATTTTATTAGTTTTTTTTGTCGCTTATTAAAAATTTCATTAGTTTTTTTGTCATTTTTTCAAACTACTATTAGAAAGTACCATTTTTGCTATTGTTCATGATAAATTTATTCATGTACAATACGACATGTACGACAATAGACGGTATACGATGTAACAATAAAGAAGATATAATCGTCATTTCATTGAAATAAATGCTATTTTCTAATAACATTTTTAAAAAGTGACAAAAAACTAATAAAATTTTAGATAAGTGACAATATGTGCAATTTATTCTTGTTTTATTAGGTTACTTGGATTAACTTCCTAACTATCGGAAAAGGAAAAGTTATGAGCATATTGTAAGTTGTAACTATCAAAATACTGAAGTGGAATTTTAGTAAGTAGTTTAGTCTGTTTGTAAAAAAAGAAAAAAGATTTGTAACTGTTAAAAAAAGAAGAAGGAAGATTGCGAGTGATTTTTAGACCAATCATTTGTGTGCAGCAAGATACTTGGGGATAAAATCACCGATTCCGTACACGTGGAAGAATTACGCGGGAAAGGAACGGCTGTTGTATGGAATGAATTATGCGTACGGAGGGACAGGAGTGTTTAAGACTTTCAATAATCCATTGCCAAACATGACAACTCAGATTGATTATTTCCAAAAAATCCTTTCCGCCGGCTACATCTACTCTCCCTCCGACCTCCCTTCCTCCCTTGCTCTCGTCAGCGTCGCCGGCAACGACTACGGCACTTTCATGCTCCAAAAGCGCCCCATGACCGTAAGAAAAACATCATACTTTTTTGTTATAAATGAAAATATTTGCGATTGTATTTACTAGTCAAAAACTAACAGTAGTTGTCTATATTTAAATTTAAAAACATAATAGTTTTTTTTTTTGAAAGAAAAAACATAATAGTTTAATTCTGATAGAAATCGTTAACGTATATATAGCGAAATGCAAGGATAATTCCCCGTCCCGTTTGAGTTTAGTGTTTGCGTTTGCGTTTGCGTTTTTAAAATGTGTTTGATAAGAAACATGAAAACATAATATTGTGTTTTTTGGCCTTTTAACAAAAAAAAAAATCTATATATTGTGTTTTAGTTTGAAGGTATAACCGCAATATATAATTTAACATGTAAACCTAAGCGCTAATTATATCTTGCAGGAGTTCCCGGGATTCATCAAGCAAGTTGTTGATCAAACTGAGGTAAACTTGAGACGCATCCACAAGTTGGGAGTGAAGAAGATAGCAATAGCTTCACTGCAGCCACTCGGATGCCTCCCTAGCAGCACCGCCTTTACTTCTTTCCAACGTTGCAACGCATCAGATAACGCATTAGTGAATCTTCACAATACTTTGTTGCATCAAGCCGTTGCCAAGCTTAACAAGGAGACCAAGCCATCCACTTTCGTCATTCTTGATCTCTACAATGCCTTCTTGACTGTCCTCATGAACAAAAGAGCGGAACCTGGTAAATTCAAAAATAAAAGTTGCAAATTTTGGATTCTAAAATGTTTTTCTTCTTTCTGTGATCCATGTCTTACAAGGTTTGTGAATCGCTCAGGGGTTACGAGGTTTGTGAACCCGTTGAAACCGTGTTGTGTCGGGGTTACAAGCAACTACACGTGCTCAAACGTGGACAAGAAGGGCGAGAGGAAGTATACAATTTGTGAATATCCAAAGACTTCTTTCTTTTGGGACGTCTTTCATCCGACCGAAGAAGGATGGAGATCCGTTTACTCGGTTTTACGCGAAAACCTCAGAGACGTTTTGATTTAAGAGTGAGACTTAATGTTCTTCTTATTGGTGTTTCTAACACTTCAACTCAGTTGTGTTTGTATTACAGAGAGTTTTAAGTCAAGCTCACTGGTTCAAGTGTCAACATGAGCAGCTGGTCCATATTATAAGGACCAACAAATTCATGGATAAAAGCAATTCTTGCGAGCTATTCTTGAATTGATAACGTGAGACTTATATTCCGAATAAACTAAAAAAAATGACATTATCAGTGTATTTAGAGTCATGTAAACATAGACTCATTCTAGTTTAGCTACTGATGACTCTAAATACAAATGTTGATTTGTATAACAAGTTTAAACTCAAAAAGACAAACTCAGCCGGAAATCTTGCACTGGTCCTTGCAAGAAAAACCGCAACTTGATGATGATCTTAAAAAGAAGAAGAACCAAAACAATGGTCTTATTATACTCGTGAGATAAAAAGTTTTTTTTTTTAAAATAAATAATATTAACAATGAATTATTATTCCCTTTATTAAAAAAAAAATTAAATCATGTAGCCACAAGGCCCACAAAACCACAAGTTCGTTATCATTTTAAGAAACGAGACTGATGGCGCAAGAACCACGAACGGTGATCTGCGTCGGAGACATCCATGGATACATATCGAAGCTCAATAACCTCTGGCTTAATCTTCAATCCGCACTCAACCCATCAGATTTCAGCTCTGCTCTCGTCATCTTCCTCGGAGACTACTGCGATCGTGGACCGGAGACTCAAAAAGTCGTCGACTTCTTAATCTCTCTGCCGGAGAAACACCCCGACCAGACCCACGTCTTTCTCGCCGGAAACCACGACTTCGCCTTCGCCGGGTTCTTGGGTTTGTTGCCCCGTCCTTCAGATGGGTCCGATTTGAAGGATACGTGGAAGGAGTTCGAGGGCAGCGAGGAGAGAGAAGGATGGTATAGAGGTGAAGGCTTCGAGGATATGCATCTCCAAGGTAGGAGATGGGCTGGAAAAATTAAGGCTCAGTTCAATTCCGTGAAAGGGATGGCTTATAAGGGATCGATTTACGATGCTGGGTCGACTTTTGAATCGTATGGCGTTCCTCATGGATCTTCTGGTAAAAATTCTCAATCAATGTGGCCTATATTCTTCTCGATTGGTTATAGTTTGTAACTATTCCTCTGCATTTGGTGGGATGAGAACTGTAAATGACTTCAAGTGATGTTGTGAATTTGGTGATCAAGCAATGATTGGATCTGTTCACATTCCAATTTAGAGCACTTTGATTAACCGAAAAATGAATCTTTTCTCGTCGATTTGGAGTTCTCATGATGCCCATCTTTCTGCTGGTGAAATTGTGACGTTTTAAAACACTTTTTGGAATCTTTTTTGAAACTTGTTTGTTTTCTTTTACTTGATAGATTTGATGAAGGCAGTACCAGAGAGTCACAAGAAGTTCTTGACCAATATGGTATGGGTCCATGAAGAGGTAAAGGCTCTTTATCCTACCATTTTATCCTGTGAATTGTTTAGAGGAACAGTAGTTGAGTGGTTATAAAACCATAAAAACTCGAATTTTGGGCTTATCGATCAATCTCTTGCAACCCGTCAGAAAATTACAGCCATGCTAATTCCGACGAAGGATGTCTTTTTTAGTGGGTATAGGCTTAATTTGCAGGAAAAAATGTGTAGTAAGAGCTATCATGTGTCCATTGTGTTGATTCTCTTGCAGGAAGATGTTTGTATAGAAACAGAGGAAGGGCTAAAGCATTGTAAGCTGATTGCCGTACATGCTGGTTTGGAGAAAGGGAATAGCGTAGACGAACAACTAAAGCTTTTGAGAGCCAAAGACACAAGCATCCCAAAAATACAACATCTAAGCGGTCGGAAAAACGTTTGGGACATCCCACAGGTAAAAACATCGAAAGAAACCAAACTTTGTGTTAAGATCTTACTCCAGTTTTGAAATCTCTTTGTATGATTTTGTTTTCTCTGAAACATTATTTAGGAGCTGGATGATAAACAGACTGTTGTAGTTAGCGGGCACCACGGGAAACTTCACATCGATGGCCTGAGATTGATCATCGATGAAGGCGGTGGATTCCCGGATAAACCCGTGGCTGCAATTGTTCTTCCTTCTAAGAAGATTATCCGCGACACCGATAATGTTTCTAGTTAAGTTTTCTTTTCATCAAAGTGAGTTTTCATTTCAAACCAAGTCTTTTTGGGCTGGTGGTAATGGATGTCTATCTGGACTCCCCCACCAGCTTCGAGTCGTTTTGGCCATCTAGCCGCACGATTTCTTAAACAATTACGTGAACTCGGATGTGAGGTCTTCTGGAGATTAGTCTGGGCCCAAATGGCCTGGGATCACTCCCGGATTAAAAAAAAAAAAACATTTAAAAAACAATTTTATATGACTCAGTCATATAAATCTTAAAATTTACCGTTAAATCTTAAATTTCAACTAACTAAAAAATGGTCTAAGTAAGCCTCATCAGACTCACAGTCACACAAAGGTCAGGGAGAAAAGAATTTAATGGGTCGTAGAACATTAAAAAGCCCAATTCTTTAAACCTATTTCTATTTTAGGCTTCGCAATTCAGTAAGCCCAGATAGATGAAATGACGAAGGGAGGTGTTATGATCTTGAAAGGTATACCAACACAACACTTGAGATCGTGCATTGGCTACACGAAAAGGACTTAAGTTTATACATATTATAATTTTTAATTTTATAGAGACTAATCTATGGGTCATAAGGTCTTTTTTAATCAAGGTTATGTTTCCTTCTTTACCCTCGGATCCATTAATCAGGAAAGGAGAAATGGACCCAGTGAAACGAAAACAAAAAAAGACAGATAAGAAGAAAAGGAGTTGTCAGAAATGTGTAAACACATGCTTACTTGATTTTTGGTATAATAACGACAGCTGTTTACTTCGGTTGGTTCACGTGAATCGAATTTTAATTCCCAAGTCTAAGCGTATAACAAAATTCGACACCCTTTTTCCTTAACATAAATCAGTAATGGAAGTATGTCAAAAATCAAAATAGATTAATGATTACTATTTTTAGGTTCACCATGATTTCGTTTCAGTCCAAAGGAAAAAATAAGTCTGTTCATTTGTACTTTTTAGAGGATAAAGAAGTTCTTTTTAACTGTTTTAGAAAATATATATTTAAGTTGTTAATTTGAAACAAATAAAAAAATTAAGTTGTCAAACCGGACTAAAACTTTCTTCATTTACCAAAATAAATAAATATATAGTTAGTAGCTTATGTAAATGGAATAACTAACCATATAGTTATAGGACTAAAACTTGTATGTAAATGGAATCACATATATTAAAAATAAAATAAACAAAATAATAAAATTGAATAAATTACATATAAAACTGCAAAATTAGGACTTTTAAAACTATACTTTTAATAAACTTCGCATGGTCGCGGAATGAATCCATGAAAAAACTTGAATCCATAAAAATCATGATTTTGTAAGATCATGCGGGATCAGTCCATTATTCAACTAATAGCTAACCATATTCATAATCACTTCCTTTTGAATTTCAGTACAACCAACTTAAATCTTTTTATTGGAAGTATAAAAATGCAAACCAAACAAACAAACAAAAACAAAGAAGCAGCCATAAGAACAAAAAGAAAATCCAACTTGACCAAAAAACAACAAAAACAAATTGGCAACATCCAAGTTGATAAAATTAGGAATTCATTTTCTAGGAAATATATACTAGGAATTATATAATTTTTTTTGTTATTATGTTATACGTAAGAATTGGACAATTTTGCTGTTGTGTGCATATAATTCAGTTAAAATATGGTTGTTGACACAAAATTTAGTTGCTCAGATGTGGAATGTGCAAAGAACAAATATATATATATATATATATATATATATATAGAATTCCCTAATTACGAGCTACGACAATATGTCTAGATTCTTTTGGCACAAAACCAGAGAAGTTTCAAGACATCATCTGGATTAGAGATTCTTTTGACTCATCGATCTTCATTATTTTTATTATTTTTTTTATTCAATATTTATTCGTATAATATTTGAGCATAATATTTTTAATATATTTTTTTTGTAAGATCAATTTCAAACGTGTTATTTAAATTTATGCAATTTTTTATTCAATCTAAAAACACTTAAATTTATGCAATTTTTTATCCAATCTAAAAACACCTCAAACAAACTGAAAAATATTCAAATGAAGAATTAAGAAAGGTTTTTTCGCTGATCTTCACCGTCCCAGACGATTCTCCTCCACCTTCTACCCCACCGGCAAACGTCACTCCATCTTCTACCCCGAGGGCAAACGTCCCAACCGAAAAGGATGTGAGGAGATGCATACCACTGCTTTACACATACCTCGGTCAGTTGCGGATGGAGTTTTGGGAGAAGAGGTACATTGACGAGGACGAAGATGACGAACTCGAGATGCCGGACTCGGATGTGGACGTATGACACATGCGACTCGCCGCCGCCGGGATGGGTTCCGTCCGACGAGGATCCTGATCGCTACTAGAACTTGACCGACCCGTTACAATCTTACATCATACCACTATACCACACCACCCTCTCTTTTCCTATAATTTTTTAATTTCAAAACTCTTACATTCTTATTTTTCTTCGCATTCAACCTTTTTCTATAATTTTGTCACCCATTTTCTTTTTAAATTTGATTTTAATTTTAATTTTTTCTAAAATATACAACATTCAGTATGAATTTTTGTTCTTTCAATATAGCTATTAATTGGCTATAGTTTTTTTAAAAGGTGCTAACTATAACATATTGTATTGGATGCCCAAGTTTATAATTTACTAGATAAGTACCCGCATATATGCGGGTTTGTAATTTAATATTTTATAACCCGTCAAAAAAAATTAAAGACGAAAAATAAAAATCAAAATTAGATCACCCGTGAAAATATATAATACATAAATTTAGCAACACAGTTTACGATGAAATAAATATACACATCGAAAGAAAAATTTGGTTAAAATATGCAGTAAAGTTTTGGATAAGATTATTGGACTTTTAATTTTTTGGTGTGTAATTGACACACTACCAAATTGTGGTTTATATAAAGTTGAGAAATTATAATTATTTTCCTTTTAAAATTAATTTCTTTAATCTAAATGAAAAAACTAAGAAATGTTTTTTATTTTTATAATAATTTTACCTTTTAAGATAAATTTAAATTTTAACTTTTTAATTTTATTTTTTTAGTAACTATATCTTTTAAGATAAAATTTTCAACTTTGACTTCTTAGAATTTTTAAGTTTTTTTTATTAATCGATTTTAATTTTTTTAGTGAATTAGTAAATTTGAAACCAATAAAAGCTAAGAAAATACCTTTCTCGAAACGCAGTAACATAATCAAAATCAAGATTCATATAGAATTTAGTTCCAGAAGATGCCGACAAACAAAAAGAGTTAATTATATTAAATTATAATAGTATTTTGCGGTATTCAAAAATAATTTAGATTAAAGTTAGATAATAAGTTTATAAAATTAGGATAATATATTTGTTAAAAAATTTACAAATATAATGACATTCTCATCAAGCAAGAGTAAATTCATTCCTATGAGTTCATTGTTTTTTTTTCAAATTTCTTGCCTTCCACTTTCTGATTAGACGAACTACGGTACGACGATAAGAGCGCTTTCTGTTTAAGTTATCTAATGTTAAATAGTCTCTATTGTTATTTAGAATTTCAGCATTCATTGTTTCTCTCTTGATATTCCTGTAAAAAAATAAAACATTTGCATTAACGTACAACATAATTGTTTTTTTATATACACCAATAACGTACCTGAATTATTTTTGTTTTATACACCACCTCTATGTGTAGGTATGTTAAGATATATAGTACAAAAGATTGAGAAACTATAACGTACATCATATTTTTCAGCATAGTAATCTAAAAAAAAAACTAATATTATACAGCATCTCTAAGATATTTGCCTTTACTTTTAATATAATCCTAAATATTTTTTTGTTTTTGTAACTTTACTTTTAGGATTAAGTCTATTTTTTTTTCTTAAATTAAACTCTTGCTTTTAATTTTAAGATAAATTTCCTTATAGATAAATTTCTGTAATCTAAAATCAATTTTTATTTTTCTTTTTTTCTGGTAACTTTACATTTATGATTAAGTTTATCTTCTATTTTTGTTTTTTGCTAACTTTACTTTTAGGATTAATTCTTTTTTTTCATTATTCTTAAATTAAACTCTAACTTTTAATTTTAAGTTAAATTTCCTTAATAAATAAATTTCCTTAATCTAAAAACAATTTTTATTTTCCTTTTTCTGCTAACTTTACATTTAGGATTAAGTTTATGTTCTATTTTTTTTTGTTAACTTTACTTTTATAATTAAGTCTCTTTTTTTATTTTTCTTAAATTAAACTCTACCTTTTAATTTTAAGTTAAATTTCCTTAATCTAAAAAAACTTTTATATTAACTCCACACGTGTCAAAATCTAATTGATTAACTTTGACACGTGTCGCGATCTTGTGAGTTACTAACTTTGAATCATTCTCTTTTATATATTTTTAAGTTAAATTTCCTTAATCTAAAAAAACTTTTATATTAACTCGACACGTGTCAAAATATAATTGATTAACTCGACACGTGTCACGATCTTGTGAGTTACTAACTTTGAATCATTCTCTTTTATATATATAGATTACTAATTACGTTCATATAATTAGTATATGTGACTTGTGAATATACTATATATTTTAAGGAAAAAAATACATGAAAAATACAAGGACAACAATGGTTTCGTAGGGACCAGAATCTTTGGGGATGTCAGTTGGATTAGGGTAACTGCCAAAACACAAAGATACTTCCCCTCTTCCTTCTTCGTCCATATGAGACATATCATTGCTTTGTTTTTCTTTCTTCGTTAATTACAAGAATGGTAATTAATTAATCATAGTCATAGAGATGAAAATTTATGATAGAAATTGATCTTTATAGGGCATATATACTGTCGTAAAATCCACATAATGTTTTACGTCATAATTATTAAGGTTCAAATAAGATCCACATAACAATTGCAACCGTTTCCATTTAATAAAAAATTGCGTCATAAAGTAATTAGATCCCGTAATAATTACGATTAACTAGAATATATATTTCGTAATACATTTGACATATCGTTAAATTAAAATAAAAAATAATTGAAAATACGAGGTTGATCTTGAGACAGCAAATCATTTTTCGTGACATTAAATTCTAATTAGTGCTGATGCTGGCAGTTAGGTGTAAAGTCGATATCCTCTTGATCAACCAAATTCATAATCATCCAATAAAATTCCCTAATACTATATAGTAGGACTAAAGCTTGAATGGTGGAGCATGTAAGACGTATTCATGGGTTGCAAACGCTTTCAACACAAAAAAAAATGTAACTAACTACGTACTATTCGATCTAAGTTTTGTTTTGCTGATTTTGAACACATACACAGCAATAATTGGTCGGTATCTGCAATGTTTTAATACGTTGTGGATATTCAGAATGTTATAAGTAGTTTTTTTTTTCTTGACAAAACAAGGACAAGTTGGGATCCGTAAAAGAATAGTATTTAGCATAAAAAAAGAAGAAAAAGTGTGGATGCCAAATGATAATATGATGCATGCGCTAACAAAAACACCGTGGTTAGTGGGTCCTTGATGGCAGAGAAGCACACGTCGGCGGCTAAAGGATCAGCCTCTTTCTATGTTTTTGCTAGACTCAATCCTCACCGTACATCTTATCTACGTTTTGATTTTGTTTTGCTTCAAACAAGTTTACTCCAAAACGAAGTCACAAATAAAACGACCCAAAACGGAATGAAATCACAGATGATTTCAAAGTGTTTTCTGACTAAATTGACCTGAAACCAATCTAAAATTAACTCAGTTTGATCTCAACATTTTTGTTTTCTCAGGTATAACACTAATTTCAACACAAATAAATATATTTGGTTAAATATTCTGAACCGTGTAACAAAAAAAAATCTGAACCATATTGATATTAACCCACTAATTTATAAATAAATAAAAAACTAAGAACATTTTGATTATAAGACTTAAACAATCTGTGAAATCGTATATGTATGGTTTTATGTCAATTAATTAGTAGGTGAGCTATCTTTTGAGCTATATAATAAAACAACAAAATCTTGCAAAACTATTTTTCATATTAATTTATGGGACAAACAAATTTCAAATTTCCTAATGAGGACAAGATTGAAAACCCCACCATTAAAAACTAGGTGGCTATTATATCTTGAGTTGAGATGATGGCGCTAAGCTTAGAGAAAGAGTTTATAAGATACACTGGAATAAAAGTAAAATTCCATTAAGGAAAAGAAAAAGAGTGAAGAAAAAAGAAGTTAACAAAGAAATTAAAAGAAGGATTCTTGCTTCCAAGGCCCGTAGATGAAGCCGTTGTTGCCTACTGCCCTTTGCCTTCGCATTTACGTTTCTCCTCTCTCTTTTTTTCTATTAATAAGTATATTTTCATCGAAATATAATAGCAAATTAATTAGCAGACGATTTATTGAGTAACTGAAGTTGACCAAAATAAAATTAATTTGAACAACTGTATACATAGATACACGTAGAAAATCCCATTTGATTTTCCATTTTGTTCCGTTTGATCACAATCACAATTATACTATAATTGTTTTAATTAACTTGAACAAAATAAAAACAATTATACTATAATTTTTACTTTTTTCTGTTGTTGTTGTTGTTGTTAAAATCGCGATTTTTTTACTTGAAAAGGCTATTTATTAAAACTAGTACTTGTTCACATAGAGATTTACAATTTGTTAGTAATAATAGAAGTCTAGAGATAAATTTTAGTTATAGAAATACAAAAAAAAATTGACGAACAGCAAACTCCAAAATAAATATAGTTTTGTGTGCTTTTTGTTAATAATAACATAATGTGGTTTTAATAAATGGGGTTAATTGAAAAAAATTCACTATAAAGTAACAGAAAGAGAAAAACGATAATAGGACCAATGGAAAACCAGAATTAAGATACTGGTTTAGTTTGGTTTGGTATTTTACGGTTCTACCCGACAACTAAAGTTGTAACGAGCTGTCTCCGGGTCACCCGTTTTACTTCCGTTGTCGTCGGATCGGATCAAAGATCCAACGGTCATAGAAGAAAGCCCGAAGATTAACGGCTACAAATCAGATTCTCCTCGCTTTTTTTTGTTTTTTAATTTTAAAAAGCAAAAAAATCGAATCCAAAAAAAAAAATCGAAAATCCTTTGTGCATCTTTATCGGTTGTCGGTGGTAGTTAGGTAATTTCACCTAATGCTTCGTTTTTTTTAATTTTTTTTATTATTATACGTTTCAATATTATTTATTTTAAAAAGTTCCCGTTATAATAAAATATCGTTGTTGTTTTTTTACCCTGAATTTTCTAATTATCTTTATATATGTTCATATCGCAGCACAATTTTTGGGTTCAAAAAGAGCTCAGTATCCATTTTCTCTACCACAGAAGAACGAGAGAGAGAGAGAGAGAAAGGGATTTTAGTATAGAAGGAGCAAAGAGTGAAGATGAAGGAGATGCAGGCAATAGAGACGTCGCAGCCGACGGTGGCTCCGGCGGTGCATAGCCGACAGTTAGGGGCTCAGTTGTCGGGAAGTATGAGTTTCAGCAGCCAAATGTCCAAGGAAGACGAAGAGATGTCGAGGACGGCTTTGTCGGCTTTTAGGGCGAAAGAAGAGGAGATCGAGAAGAAGAAGATGGAGATTAGGGAAAGGGTTCAAGCTCAGCTTGGTCGTGTCGAAGAAGAGACTAAGCGTCTCGCTTTGATCCGCGAGGTATATATATATATATATATTCATCATTCTTATCATTTTTTTTTCTTAATTTTTTTTTTTTTTTTGAGAATTGTGCTTGAATTTTGGTTTCTTTATAGAAAAAAATCTGGGATGTGAAATTGAGCATTTGGGGGTTTATATGCAGTGAAAAATGTGGTTTTAATTCATATTTGGAGAGAAATTGTAGGACCCAAGTATTGGAAACTTCAAGATCTGACAATTGCATTGAACAACAAAAATTGTATTTTTCTTTTGGGTTTTGTGTGATTTGTTCCGTAAGGGAAATAAATTTGGGACTTTTGTGTTGGGCTTAGTATTGAAGTGATCAATAGCACGAAAAGCTGAATCTAGTCTGCTTCTGGGGTTTTTCTACGAAACAGTGAAACTTTCTAGATTTGTAGATAACCCATTTGCTCAAAATAAGCTCTGTGGATTAAGTTTTCGTGAAAAGAATCATTTACTTATGATCAATAATCTGGGTTCTAGATTTTTCCAATTTCTGGGTTACAAAACAGTGAAAGTTTCCACATTTGTAGTACTAATTGTGTTAAAGTTGAGCTCTGTGGATTAAAGGTCTTTCCTTTTTACGAAAATAACAATTTGCTTCTTCTGGGTGATGTTATGATGATGACTAAGAAGCTCAATGGTTAAATTGCATATCAGGAACTTGAAGGTTTAGCTGATCCCATGAGGAAAGAAGTTGCTTTGGTCAGGAAGAAGATTGATTCTGTCAACAAAGAATTAAAGCCATTGGGTCATACAGTCCAGAAAAAGGTAAGGGAAAAACGTAATAAAAAATCCATTGACCCGTATTCAAATTATATGGGTTT
The DNA here is from genome assembly GCA_030161315.1 of Eutrema japonicum. Taxonomy (NCBI): domain Eukaryota; kingdom Viridiplantae; phylum Streptophyta; class Magnoliopsida; order Brassicales; family Brassicaceae; genus Eutrema; species Eutrema japonicum. The sequence continues at coordinate 43,620,107 of BSQW01000002.1, read as the reverse complement.
AGGATTAAGATGCCAATCTTGTGTATGTACTCAACGCGCAGGAACGAGAGTACAAAGAAGCTCTTGAAGCATTCAACGAAAAGAACAGGGAGAAGGTGCAGCTAATCACCAAGCTAATGGAGGTTAGTCATCAAATAGTAAAATCTGTTTTTTTTTTTTGTCGAATATCGAAATCGTGTTTGACTCCTTGGTTTAACTATTCTAGTTGTTGCTCTGCTTTCTCTCTGGTTTATTGTTCTGTACTGTCGGGGTTTTTCACATTACCCTTGCCTGTTTGGATAAAGTCGCATCAAAAACCGATAGTTTTAAGGCAACCTCGTGATCTTGCGGATTCATTTTCTATCTTCAGGTTTTCCCGTTTATTTCTTTGACCGATCTGTATGTTTGCTTATAAGCTATCTGCGAGTCTTTTGCTTAGTTTGCGTGAATTAGTTAATGCAAACTCGATCTTAGACATCTCTTTGTGCGAGTTGCATATCGAAAAAGTATGTGTTCCCATCGAACATTTGTGCCTCTTTCTTCACATATCTTGTCTGTAAACTGAACATATTCATCAAGCCACCTGCGCTCTGATCTTTGTTGATTATATTCACTCTGATTTGTATTCTTGACTAACGGGTTTTCGAAACGAATGAATCGCAGTTGGTGGGAGAAAGCGAAAAGATGAGAATGAAGAAGCTGGAAGAGCTAAGCAAGAACATAGATTCTATACACTGACTTTGAATCCAAGACAGAACAAACAAAAAACTTCTTGGGGGCCAGAGATCATTCTCTGAGTGTTTTAACTCTACGTTTAGGTTTTGTGATGGTGAATGTAATTTATCTTTTATAATCGTCGTGTTATATTACTACTATTATTATTATCTTTTGTTAGGGTTTCCTGGAGAATTTATAATGGTTTTTAGGAAGTAACTTCAAAAAATACTCATCAAGACAGGTTTGTAACTAAACACTACTTTTCTTTTCTTATTCTCTTTATTGTGCCTTTTAAATTGATCTACATTTTCTTTTGAAAACTAATGTTTTTTACATTCTTGCAGCATAAATTGTATATAATGTTAGGTGTTAAAATGGAAATGACTTACTTAATGTCATGTGCATTGGGAAATGGTGTGAAAAACAGAGAGATTAAAAGAATATGAATTGTGTAATTAAATGTGCGATCTGTACGTTGAAAAGATGGCATCGTCATCGTGGATCAGATGTTGTCCTTTCCCGAATTTGATTTATTCCCAAATGACCGTTAGAGAAAATAAACAATGTAAATATACACTTGTTTTATTAGAAAAACCAAGAAAAATATCCAGAAGATCAATTATTTAGACCCAAAATGTACAAATCATAAAGACGACAAGAGACGTACAAGTTATAGCCGTTTATCTGATGTTAATAATGTTCGTACAAATTTAGCAATAAATTCAAATGAGATCAAACAAAAAAATGAATTAATTTATTCTAAGTCATTATTTTAGGCGTTTAGCATAGCAATATATATATATGTATTTATAGGCGTTTAAGTCATTATTTTAGGGAGGGTGCATCAATGAGACGTCAATGGTCAATGATGATGAGGATACTACTACAGTGGGAGACAGAGAAAACATCATAAAAAGAACAAATAAAGGATAATCATATTTTTCTGCAGCCTTTTATTTCATTTGATTAGCATCCCCAATGATTATTCGTGTGTCATAAAATTCCAATTCCAGTCCGGATATATGTATCCCATGTTGATAAAATGTATTATACTATTAGATATAAGTACCTCCATATATCCATGTTTATAATTTAATATTTTATATTCGGTGAAAAAAAATTAAAAATGATAAAATAGAAAACAAAATTAGATCATCTATAAAAATATCTTATACATATATATAGAAACAAAGTTTACGATGAAATAAATATATAACTTGAAAAAAAAAATTTGGTGAAGAGATGCAATAAATAGTTTTGGATAAGATTATTGGACTTTTATTTTTTAGGGTGTAATTGATATACTACTAAATTGAGGTTTATATAGATGTGAGAAATTTTTTCTTTTCTTTTATGATTAATTTTCTTAATCTAAATGGAAAACTAAGTAATGTTTGTTCCTTTCTATATTAATTATGTCTTTTAAGATAAATTTAATTCTCTAACTTTTTAATTTTATTTTTAGTAACTTTATCTTTTAAAATTATGAATAAGAATTTTAAAGTTTTTTATTAATAAATATTAAATATTTCCAACTTTGACTTGACACATGTCGCGATCAAGTGAATTAGCAACTTTGAAACATTCAGTTTTATATGATAAAACTTTATAAATTCTAAACTGAAATATATTATTTTTTTTTAAAAATTTTGTTGGCTTTTATTCCTTTTTAAAACTTTAGAAATGTGTAGATTATTATACGAGTTTGGCCGTGGTTGTATATTAATAATTTTTTTTTTTAAGTTTCATTTTCTCATAATGAAAATGATTATAAACTTTTAAGTTTGGTCGTATATTAATAATTTTCTTTTTTTAAGTTCGGTCGTGGTTGTAAATTATAAACTTGTAAGTTTCATTTTGTCACTTTCCTTTATAAGTTTTCCTTACTTATTATTGTTTTTATTTATAAAGATAGTCTTTTTTAGTATAATATTTTTAATATTTACTTTAATTCATTTTTATTTTTTTAGATTGCCTTTTTTATTTTAACATTTTTAATATTTACTGTAATTTATTTTTACTTTTTTAATTAAATTAACACATGTCAATATCTAAATTAACTGTGACAAATGTCACGATCTCGTGAGTGAGAATTATCAAAATAAGTTTCCTTTTTAAGTTTGGTCGTGGTTGTAGATTATAAACTTTTAAGTTTCCTTTTATTTTCTTTAGTATAAGCTTTCTTTACTTATTTTTGTTTTTTTTTGTTTTCAAGATTGCCTCTTTTTAGTTTAACCTTTTTAACATTTACTTTAATTCATTTGTTTTTTTAAATTAAATTGACACATGTCAAGATCTAAATTAACCGTGACGAATGTCATGATCTCGTGAGTGAGAATTTTCTTACGTGTCACGCTCACATTGAGAGATTCATGTTTATATAATAAGATATATATATATATATATATATACGCTAAAGATTCATGTTTATATAATAAGATATATATATATATATATACGTTCACATTGAGAGATTCATCTTTATATAATAAGATATATATATATATATATATATATTTTTTTTTTTTTTTTTTTTTGGTAACTTTACCTTTTAGAATTATGAATGTGAAATTGATAAGCTATCAATTTGGTTATCTAGAGGTGAGGAATGAAAATTCATATTCTTTTCAGGATTGTATTCCATTTTAAGTTTATGGTTTTTTTAAGAATTACTAATTATTCTTTTTTTAAAAAACTTTAGCTTTTTAGGATTGTAATCTATTGTTTAATTTCTTTATTATAAACTGAAATATATTTTTAAAAAATAAAATTTGGCTTTTATTCATTTTCTTTTTAGGATTGTAATCTATTGTTTAATTTCTTTATTCTAAACTAAAATATGGTTTTTTTTAACTTTTGCTTTTATTTATAATTTTTGTTTATTTTTTTTAATCTAAACTTAACTACTTATTTTTTCCATTTACTTTTTATGATTAGGAATCGATTTTAAATCATACTGTATATTAATAATTTTCCTTTTAAGTTAAAATTATATTTATAATTTTCTTTTTTAAGTTTGATCATGGTCGTAGATCATAAATTTTTAAGTTTTCTTTTGTCACTTTTCTTTATTATAAGTTTTCTTTACTTATACTTGTTTTTTTTTGTAAGATTGCCTTTTTAACTTTACATTTTTTTAATATTTACTTCAATTCAATTTTATTTTTTTAATTAAATTGACACATGTCAAGATCTAAATTAACAACCGTAACAAATGTCACAATCTCATGATTGAAAATTATCATACGTGCCACACTCACGTCGAGAGATCCAACTTTATATAATAAGATTACTTACACACAATGAATAATAACTACAATCAAGAGATCATAATTGCGAGGGGAACCCCTTGACTACTATTTTATTTAATTTTCAAAATGCAACTTATAAATTGCATTAATAGGATCTGATAAATCACATGCTTAATAAATTATTCTGGATTTTAAGCTGAACCTCAACCTAATTTGTTCATACGAAAAAAACAACAAAAGAAAATCACATTAATTCGAGTCGTTTCGGAAAAAGTAAAGAGTATAAAAACTGCAAATAATAATGGGGAAAATTGGAAATAAAAGATATTTTTTCTATACTCTTGTCCATTTACATCTTTCAAAATTATTTTTAGTGACTTAATCTTTATATTAATAAAAATTGAAATATACCCTTCTTTTTTTTTAATATAATTTGTGTCATGAATAATTCTCAAACCCGTAGTCTTCGGAAACCATCATCTTTAGTTCTTCAAGAGTACTAGTGGATTCTAAAGTAAATAATCTACAACGTTTTTCTTGATCAACAATAAATCTCTATTCGTTGTTGCCAAAAGACCTCCAAACACCACACGTCACGTAAATTTCTAGCAAATTAATCTATGATACAAAAAAATAAATTAAAAAATAATAATAATAATTCACACATATCAATTTGTGGTAAAGCAAAGAACAAATTCGATTAACTCACCATAACATGTTTGAAAAATGTATAATACTTCGCAGAGATGTGAAAAAAAGAAGAAACAACGAAGAAAGGAAAGAAGACGGCGTGGAGAAACAAAGATAAAAGGGGAGATCACGATTATCTTATTTTCCGCATAAGACACGTTCTAAAACTTGCAGAACATTAGATTAGACAAAAAATGTATTTTACGCCGTCGTAGAACACTTAGAACCCGTAGAATACACGTTCTATAATTCGCATAATATTTAGATTAGACAGAATATGTATTCTAAAACTCGCAGAACGTAACTAGAGACTAGAGTGTAGAATATGTATTCTACCATCCGTAGAAAGAATAAAAAAAGATTTTCTAAATATTTTTTCTTACGTTTTTGGAATTATCGAAAATTTCTATTTCCCTAAATATATTTATTTTTCTTTTTAAGAATTAAATTGGTATTAAAAACAATTTTTAAAAATAAATAAGATATTAAAATATATGATTTTAGGGGTAGTTTTGTCAAAATTGTGCATAGAAAATTAAAAGTGTAGATGGACAAGAGTATAGAAAAAGTATCATTTATTTCCAATTCCCCCAATAATAATGTGTTTAATGACTAACAACAATTCTGAGGTATTGCATTAGTTTTTCAGGAAAAACTATTCTCAAACCCAATGCTTTCCTACTAAATCTAAGGCTTTGAAAGTACTGTCGAATATGTTATACCTTCAATTTTGGTAATATGAGACCAACAAGCTAAGTATGCGACATTGCATTACTTTTTCAGGAAAAGCATGCTAAAACAAACTAGATTCTTGGATGACAAGAAACCGCAAGAGATTTGAGGGAAGATAAGTCTTGTATAATTATGACCAAACAAAATATTAATTATTATTACCTAACAATTGAGTTTGTGAGTGTTGTAATTGGCTTTATCAATGGAGTGTTGGATCTTCAACTGGGTCGTGCTTCAAGGCAGCAAAATCTCGAGTTCTAATCTCGTCAAGCCCTAAGAAGACCAATATCACGTTGAGAAGGATAAAATCAAAGATAAGAACTAATTCACCCAATAAACCCTATTAACCGAAATATGTAACTCTTTTGGGTCATAGTTTTTGTTCTTTTCTCGATAAGAAATTTTGGTTTTGTTAATTAGAAGAATCTATTAACTAAATAAATCAATTGCACTGAACCAGTCTTCAATTCGACGCAGACGGAACTAATTCAATGTAAATCAAAATGAAAAAAAAAAATGCGGGCGAGTTCCTTGGATTTGTTTCATCATTCATTTCACATTGGTCGTTTTTTCAATAGCAATCGATAAAACATAGGACACTGAAATATCATTATCTCAACAAAAGCCACCAAGTATTGATATTTGATACAAGAAAGAAACTGAAAAGCTTGTTTATTCATGGAAAAAGCTTTGAGCATACTAAGGAAGGCTCAAATTTCTACTACCTGCATATAGTGGTAAACGTTCTTCAAAAACAAAGACTAAAAGAAGGTAAAACCGTCAAAAACAGAAGGAAAGAATCACTGGAAAATTACCAGTATTTCCTTGGGACTCCTACTTCCTTTCTCTTACAAAGTGTATGAGAAGGATTCTGACGCCATTGTCTAATGACACTGCAAATTGCAAATTCTTAGATCAGTATGCAAATGTGATAAAATGCAAATTCTTAGATCAGTATGCAACATGTGTAAAATAAAACAAAGAGTTACATGAGGTACCTGTCACTTAGCATTCTTCCTTGGCCTTGGCCTTGCTTGTTAATCATGTGATTAATTTATTAAGAATTTGCATTTTATCACATGCTTAATAAATTAGTCTATTTTATATATTTTCTGGATTATAGGCTGAAACTCAACCTAATTTCATAAAAAAACAACATCAACCTAATTTTCTCGTTGGTTTAGTGAAATGCATATAGTATATGGTATAGATTAATTAAGAGTTTTTTTTTTTTTTAAAAACACTAAACAAGCGTAAATAGTCCTTTTACTATGGTGCGCTTTTCGCTTGTGAGGTATGCAGCATCGCTTACTCTTATCATCTTCCACCACTTTTTTCCTAAGAATGAATATATTATTAATAAAAAGTTCATCTCTTTTATTTTTATTTTCTTTGATACTTTTTTAATTATTATTATCAGGCTCCTGATTTGGACGTCTGATGGATCAAGAGTATTTCCCGTAACTTCAGCTTTAGGAAATCTAGAAAATCAGCTTATAATACAAAAACAAAAGAAAAATGTTCTCTCTTATCCAAGACTTTTGAGTATATTTACATAGGAGAAACCAACCCGTCCTGATGAGAAAGATTGCCTCAAACTATAGCCACTTACCACCCTTTACCAATAAGCCAAAGCCAGTCAGAAGTAACTCCTGCAAACATCCCTCCAGACAAAAATAGCACCAACAAGTTTCCCAGTGCATTTTGCTCCGGTGCCTAAACAATTTTTCAAATTTTAGAATTACTATCATCATTATATATCGTTTTAAAACCAAAACAAAAAAAAAGAATGAGATTTTAAATACCATGTAACCCTTTGGTGCTGATGTTAGGACACAAACAGTAAAATATCCATTGCTTAATCCCAAATACGAAGTCAAGAAAATCATCCATCCTTGATTGCCATATTTGGCTGTGAAATAGAAAGCAGGAATCAACAAGAAACGTCCCAATGCTGCTATAGTGAGACCTTTCCGCGATTCCATCTTCAAACTCTCTACCAGTGGAATGTATCTCCCCACAAAATCCCACACGTTGAACATTGCTATCAAGACTAATGCATACCTGTTTAAACAGTTTTTCTAGGTTTTATATTTTTGATTTTATTTTTTCCTAAACTTGCCTCACACGTAAACTTGTTGGTCTTACCAATCTCCTAAACTGTGTTTTCCTGTGTCCTCCGATAGAAATCCAGGGAAAATGCTAAGCGTCAGTAGATACACCAAGAACAAGTTAATTGCGTAATCTAAGTTCTTCGACAACAACTGTTTGTTGCTTAACCGCTGATTTGATGTTGGGACTTCCTCGGCCTGCATAAAAGTATATTTGTCTTTAAATCTCTCACACCATCAGGCTACTTAAAAGATTTTAGACATATTAATGCTGTTACCCAAAAAAGAAGATTTCGTCTAGCTTTGTTATCCGGTTTGCTTTTAGTGAAAAAAATAATTAAAATATAAACAAAGAATGATTTAAATTAATATTATATTAATTTTATAATATGATTACATCTATTTTAGATATGTAAAATATAAAATTATATTAAATAATGATTTGGTTTGGTTATGCTAAAACCGGTTTCGATTTGGTTTCGCTTTTTCTTTGGTTTAAAAATAAAAACCAATAAATTTCTAAATAACTTTTGGTTACGGTTTTCTTTATCAAGCCCAATAGTGTACCTGTGTCACTGCAGGTAAGCCGTGGATGCCTCCAGCAGCAAGGTCGGCCGATACAGTTTTAGAACCTTGAGGGGCAGCTCGTGCGCGGTAGTACTTCACAATTGGTAGCTTTGGAAACACGTATGCATACAAGAGGACGCAAAGCAACTCAAAGAATGCAGATATGAACCAAGTTGTTGGTGGTCGGGTGGTTCTCTTCCTGCGGTGAGTGTCGGCCCTGTTGGTCTAGGCCAGGGATCGATTCCCCGCGGGAGCGGAATTAACAGGACAAGCACTTGGCCAAGTGGAGCATTATAAGTGGGCTGTGTCACTCCCATCCAGGAGATTAGTCTGGGCCTTTGGGCTTGGGATTACTTCCGGGGGCCGAAAGGCATCAAAAAACAAAAAAAAAGAATGCAGATATGGCCAAGAATAAAGCTGCAAATGTTGTCAAAAACAATGATACAATATTGACATCTCTAACCTGTTTTCTAAGAAAAGAAAAAACGGGTCCAAAACTTACTTGTTCCCTTGCGTAGGCCATCCCTCGAGTTTTTGAATGCCGCTTGTGATCAGCCTCAGTCCAGATGTTAATGCTCCTGAGGCAGCTAGGCCACCTAGAAACGACTGAGATTAATGGCCAAGAGATTAACAAAAGTCAGAGACCAGCATTATAAGCCATACACAGGAACAAATAATCATAACAAAATTGACATCAATATATTAAATGTGTAAACTTAAACGCAAATGAACAGTCGAGACCATATATAGTTACCTGAACAAACTCTGGTGTCATCAAAGAAAGATCTCCAATCATTCCACCTTGAACATTTGCATCTGCGAGACCAAATGTGGCACTAATTACACAAACTCCAAGGAAAGATCCAATCCCTCCTCTTCCCGAAGTAGCTAAATCTAACTGCCTCACAACAAGAATATATATATAAGCCATGCATCAAGCTTTTGATTGTAGTGCAAAATCCAAAAAAAAAAACAAAAAAAAATTTGAAAGAGTGTAACTCACCACTAGAATAGATAGAGAACTAAGGGTAAAAAGACTATATCCAAACAAATTCCGGAGTCTGGTATTGAGTTGAGCCTCTTTGTAAGTAAGAACAGTAAGTGCTCCAATGGCAAATGACTGATAGATTAGGGTAAGGATTCTCGATGGATGATATCGCTACGAGTTAGAAAGAAAACCAGTGATATATATAGACGAGGTTTATAATATTATGAGACATATTTTCATATAAAACAAAAATGTTTTCCACTCACAGGGAACAAATAACCGTAATAATCCACTATTGTGAGCATACTGCTCCATGCTAAAAGGCACCCATTTCCAAGAAGCCAACAAACAGCAAGAGCATAGTTTCTTCCCTGGAGATCGATTTAGTTAACGAAAGTCAAAAACAAAAGGTCGTGAATCTTTCAAAAATAAATAAATAAAAGGTTATCTTTTGGACATTTTCAAATAAGGGATATATAATAAACCTCAAGCTTGGTCGCAGGATTGCTAGTAGCCATCTCTCAAATACTCAAACTGTCAATATGTGTTAATAAACTAGGAAAGAGTAAGAATCCTAGCGTTTTAAGTTAAACACGTACGGGTCCAGTGTATTATTGTATCCTCCTGCTAAACAAGAAAAGGGAAAAACCATAAAAGAAAATATCTTATAGGAAACAAAATCTCAATTAAAGATTTCTTACTGAAAGCTACCAACTACAAATATTATTACATTGATCCTAACCGCATCGTCATCGTTCGTTTGTTGTATTAGAAAAGGAAAACAGAAAACGCCGTCATTTGTCCGTCGCACGTTAACTATGAAACCTTCCAGAGCTCTCGTCTTGACCAATACTTTACTTTTTTTTTTTTGCCGTCTGAAATCTTTTTATTTTTTATTACAGATTATAAAAACTATTAGAAAAATAAATTTTCAACTTCAGATCTGTGTTTTCTTTTAATCTGTGTTTTCTTTTAATCCAATAAACTTATGGGGTTTAGCCGTTTTATCCAATAAAAATAAGATTTTGATAATCTCATGTGGCTTGAGGGTTGGCGAGGGTGAAGGAGAGACGGTTACGTTTACACGTCGTAATATTTTGTTTTTCCTTTTTTTCTTCTTTTGTTTCTTTCTGTGTTATTTAATTTTCACCGTTTAAATTGTGAAAAAAAAATCATTAAGGATAAGGCCAGCTGTTTGGTAAAGATTTTTAAAATTTTAATTTATTTTAATAGCTTTTAAAATCTAAAATTATCCAAACATACTTTAAGTATTTTAAAATTCTAAATAAACTTTTCAAAATTCTCACAATTCAACTTTTTTATTTTGTTTATGAAAGTGTTTTTTTTTTAAGTCAACAAATTGTGACCTTTTTTTCTTAAGTCAAAGCCTATTCCTAAAAACCAAACTTTATGCAATCCATATTTTAAAGTAACAGTATAAAGTCAAATATAGTTGCAATCAAACAGCCCTAATATTTGTAAAAATAATGTTTCGTCCTAGTTTTGTCTATCTTTAATTTAATATTTTATCATCTATTTTTTAAACAGAATATTTTTTACTGGAAAAAAAAACGAATTGTGTTTTTTTATATTAAATTATACTATATTAACTAGCATCCGGTGTTGGCGAATTATGTTATGGTATTGTAACATAAATTATTGATAATTTATAAATTTGAATCATTTAAATGTGAAAATCATTGCATGCAGTTCGTATTTTGTCTAAAGGATGGATCTGTTAAATAAAGAAAGAAAAAAGTGACGATATGGTCTGAGATAATTAAATAGACGCTGAAAGTCTTTTGGTCGTTATGGACATATGATCAAATCTCAGGTATCAAATACTCCCACAATATGACGTAAGTGTGAAAAGAGTAATCTTTTTTCTTTGTTTTTTGGGTCAACGTGTGAAAAGAGCAGTCTTGGTGCAAATGTAAAAACAAAATAAACTGCTTCCCAAATGTTTGGTGGATAAAGGACTTTGTGATGAAAAAAAATGCTATTTATCAGCGAAATGTTTTCACCTTATTGTCAAATTCAAGATTAACATCAATTTGTTATATCTTTGGTTCATCCATATGTATGGTTACATTTAAAATCAGCGTGCAAATATGTTAACATGATCTCAAATTCAACTAAGAATACATATGTGATACATCCACTATATAGTACAAGACGATTTAAGAGTTTAATAAAGTCATGGGACCGTCGTCGATCGATGTAGCTTAATTTCAACCTTTTTCATGGACGACACGATCCGCCTCTCTCGCTCTTTCTCTCTCTCTCTCTAACAAAAGATTCAACCTTTTCAATTATTTTTGTAAATTTGGAATTGTTTAATGATATTTTTCAGTACTACTGGTAAACTTTTTATAATTAGAAATAAACACATTTTCTGTGGGGTTCACAGTGTCATTTTATATTTAGAACCTTTTACTTGTTTTTTTTTTCATTATTTACCCTCATCAGTACACTCTCGAGATCTCTTTCTCTCAACCGAATCAAACCAAATGGAGGATCATCATCAAAACTATACACACTACTCTCATTTACCCTCTGACCTCTTCGGCTTCAACCTCGCTCCGGGGCCGGACCAGCACCATCGTCTTCATTTCACCGATCATGAGATGGGGTTCTTGCCGCGTGGCGTACAAGGGCTTACGGTGGCTGGAAACAAGAGTAACACTGTAGTAGCGAGCACAAGTGGTGGTGGGTTTAGTGGCTTTACGGATGGCGGAGGAACAGGGAGGTGGCCGAGGCAAGAGTCGCTGATGTTGTTGGAGGTCAGATCTCGTCTTGATCACAAGTTCAAAGAAGCCAATCAAAAGGGTCCTCTCTGGGATGAAGTTTCTAGGTCTCATTTATTCACCCTAACTTTTTTTGTTTTTACTTTATGAATTTCCCTTGTTTTTTTTTTGTTCAAATTGGGAAATCTAAGTTAAGATATACAAAAAGTTGGGGAGATTCTGAACAATATGGGTTTTGTTTCATAAACAAATTCTTACCACAAAGATTTGAAATTTATTTCTTTTTTTCCTCCTAGTTTCATGTGTAACAGTATTAAGGAAATTATTGAACCTTGTTTTGTTTGAATGTGAAAATCTTGTTTAAATGGCTAAGGAATAGAGTTTAGTTTTTTTAACCAGAAAAAATATTGAACCTTTGATACAAAAACTAAATATTTATCAGTTTCTATTATTTTCAAATGTTTTATTTTTTTATTTGATCAGATCTGACCTTTCATAAGTTTTCTTGGTATATATGTTCTTGATCTCTTTCCATTTTCAAAAATTTCCGGTAGTTTGAAACAAAATTGTGAACATTCTCTCCCTTCTCTTTTTTTTTTTTGATAAGAATTTCTCTCCCTTCTCTAAAAAAAGGTTTTGTTTCAATTATCCATCCCACACTATTTTAAAATTTTCAGTATAAAAATATCATTTGGTTTTTTTTTTCCAACGACGAAAGAACAGATTATGAATTTTTTTCTGGTTAATATTAATCAAAAATATAAAAAATTTACAGAGAAATTAGTGCTTTTAGAGTGTCAAAAGAGAGCAAAATAGCCTGAGTTCAAATTATTGAGTCCTTTTTTTCGAAAAGAAGAGTTTTATATATGTTTGATTTGAAAAGATTTGACCTATCATACGTTGTTTTGTTAAGGACTCTTCACGTTAAATTTAACTCCTTACTTTTTTGTATTAATAACGAGAGTATGACATCAACATATCTCCTTGGGTGATCCTAAACTTGAAGTTATTAGTAATCAATATATATATACATACATTGAGATCATACAAACAAATATACTTTTACTTCTACACGTACATATAGATGTATGTATAGACAGATCAGTTTACTATTTTTCATTAGTACTACTTTTGTTTTGGTCGAGAGAATGAATGACCAGACAATAGGAGTTTCCGTTAAGAGTTCATCAGGTGCTTTAATGAACAAAAAGAGTAAAACCAAAATAATAATAACTCTCTTCTTTATTTTCCCCAAAAAAAACTCTCTTCTTTGACTTAGTTTGACCTTTTTGTTTTATTCTGTTGATAATCTCTGTTTTGTCTTTCCTAACTTCTGAGATATGTTCCCTCTTCTTTTGCATAACTGTGCATCGAAATATGTCCACACCACATATATCTTTATTACATATATACATACTTATAATATATAGATATATATAGTAAATATATATATTCTTGTGAAACTGTGAGTTTCAAACAATTTCGGTCTTAATTCGGTGGGTCATTACGCTCTTCAATCCTTGCTTATATTTGTAGATCCGATTTTTAGTTTTCGGTTTATGTTACATAGAAACCAGATTAAATGTGAGTTCTAAGTATATTTCATGAAAACGGTTTTAATTTTAATTTAGTTCAACTTGAATATTGAATTTATTTATCCATAACGATTTCAATTTTTTTTTTACTTTTCCCGGTTGGGTCACGGTTAAAGTGATCATAATTTTTTTGTTGGTACGGTTTCAGTTTGGTCTAATAATGCGTCCCTCATAATTCAAGAATGTGCTACATTATACAATTTTTCATTAAAGATGAAATCATGAAAGTGTTGTATTTCTCAATCTTGTTGGTTTACCTCATCTTCTTAGGATTATGTCCGAGGAATATGGATACACTAGGAGTGGCAAGAAATGTAGAGAGAAGTTTGAGAATCTCTACAAGTACTATAAGAAGACTAAAGAAGGTAAAGCTGGTAGACGACAAGACGGCAAAAATTATAGATTTTTCCGGCAGCTTGAAGCGATCTACGGTGAATCCAAAGACTCAGTTTCTTACTGTAACGATACGCAGTTCGTAATGACCAATGCTCTTCATAGTTTTCACACTCCGAATGTTCATAACATTGTCCCCCATCATCATAGGGCATTGACCAATACTCAAAGCCATAGCCTTTCTAACAACTTCAACAGCTCCTCCGAGTTGGATCTAACTTCCTCCTCGGAAGGAAACGAATATACTAGAAGAAAGGGGATGAATTGGAAGGGAAAGATCAAGGAGTTCATTGGCGTTCATATGGAAAGGTTGATAGAGAAGCAAGATATTTGGCTTGAGAAGTTGATGAAGACTATGGAAGACAAAGAACATCAAAGGATGGTGAAAGAAGAAGAATGGAGAAGGGTTGAAGCGGAAAGGATCGATAAGGAACGCTTGTTTTGGGCAAAGGAAAGGGAGAGGATGGAAGCTCGAGATGTTGCGGTGATTGAGGCCTTGCAGTATTTGACGGGAAAGGCCTTGATTATAAGGCCAAACGATGAGAGGAGTAATGGGAACGGAAGCGATCAAACGATGACTAATGCTGATGAAGAAAATAAGAACATGATGGAGAAAAAGCAAATGAATAAGAAAAGGAAGGAGAATTGGTCAAGCTGCAGTGGGTGTCTTCCAAGAACCGAAGAGAATATGATGATATATAACAATCAAGAAACTACAATCGACAAGAATTGTATTCAAGATGATGAGCATATGAATGAGCAAGGCCATCATGAAGATTGTTCACCTTCAATCTGGAAGGATGGAAACCCGAACCGCGGGGTTGCCATGGCGGCTAGTACAAACTGCTTTCCGTTACTCATGGGAGATGGAGATCAAAACTTGTGGGAGGGTTATGGTTTGAAGCTAAGGAAAGGAGATCATCATTAGGAAACTTTTGCCTTCTTCTAATTGAAGAATAATGTAACTTAGGAAATTGGTTATGTGTTTAACTAAATATTTTTGGTTTAAATTCAACCAAACCTTGAATTAATCATATCAAGGGATGGTTAGGAAGAATTGTTGTGCCTTAGTTATTGATATTAATATATATAAAAGTCTTAAAACAATACATCAAATCAGGGTTTAAACCTATGATAATTATTTAATATGGTTTGTAATCTTTTCTTATAATCTCCTCCCCTTTTATTAACTTTAATAAAATCCTTTTCTATATATTGAATCTTACTCTTGATGTATATAAACTATTTGAACTCCAAATACCTAAGATGCCTGGTCCGGTTTAGTAGTCAAGCAATTAGCGCACAAATTCGTGGCGGATGTTTTCAAAAAAAAAATCGTATTTTTTTGTGTATATATACGGTTGTTATATATACTGAGTTGTAAAGCCTCTCACATTTCTTCATCACATACATGTATACATCTTATCATAGACAGATGATTAGATGAGCACATGAATATTATTGCACAACCCTAGTAATGTTACTAGAACATTTTGAAGCCTCCGGGGTTGAAACAATTAAGCATAGACTTTTACAATGTGTAAGATGTATAACGTGGTGTCGTGACTCGTGAGTGTACCGATCTTATCATTTGCGTTGGGTGACTCGGGTCTATGCTATACTAGTGGCAATTAGAGCAGAACTTTGAACGTACGTATAGTAGTAATAAGAAAACTGATTTTGTTCTAGTGCGCCGCATCATTATATTTAGCTGCATTAGTATATGTTAAATATCACTAATCAGTTTAATAATTAATTTTGGTCGTTTTAAAACGACCTTCTTTTTATATGTATATCATTTTATCAAATTTTAATTACACTGCAATTAAACTATTTACACTCTTATGTTTTCAGTAAAAGTCAAATTTTATTAGCTTCACTAATTTTATTTAAATCTGTAAGTTAAAGGTAGGAGCTTTCCAAATCCCATTCACTCAAGATTCGAGAGACAAGTATACTCGTGGAAGAAACCTATGCACAGAAGGGTAAATATGTCATTTGGGATATTCCCAGGGACAGAGACGTATATATGTAGATAATTTGGGATATTCCCAGGGACAGAGACGTATATATATGTAGATAAAGAGAAATTAAGAGTAACTATTTGCCTTTTGCTTCTAAACCTTAGAGAAGTCAATACACTTCTCCTACATTATTCATATTGAAATAGTTCCTAATTTTGATTTGTCTGTACATACATACATGATACATCTACTGATAGTTTGTCCACTTATATGAGTCAGTCGTCCAATATATATATACTACTAACGCTAAATACACAATTTGAATCTTTTCCACCAGTTAAAACTTAAAACGTGTTTAACGTTATTTTATACTAACATGTGAATTATTTGATGCTAGCTAGTCTTTGATCTGCATAAATTATGAGTTAAAAGTTCTAAATTTATAGATACAAGAAACAAAACTTAATAAACCGAACGTATACAACTTTTTGTTTTGTTTGACTTGTATACAACAAATTTAAACAGTTAAAAGAGAATGTATCGATCAATATCTACACCGAAATATTTTGAGACTGGCAATTTATATATTTCTTTTGACTATGAGCATTCGGGCATTCGGTTCGGTTCCGGGTAGGAACCATTTGGTTTTGGATAGGAACCATTCGGTTCCGGGTATGAAGGTTAAGATCCATATAGGTACCGAAATGGTTTCGGTTCGGTTTTGGTTCGGTACCAATCGGTTTTGGTTCGGTTCGGGTATAAAAGACTAAGAACCATAAAATATCCGAAAAGTTTCGGTTCTCAAACGGTTCAGGTATCCAGTACCTGAAATATAAAGAACATACCCGAAATGTAAAGAACATACCTGAAATTATAAAATACCCGAAATTACAAAATACCCAAAATTACAAAAAATACCCGAAATTACAAAAAAAACCGGGTATTCGGTTAGTAATTTTGGTTCCGGGTATTTTGACCGTATGTAATTGGATATTTGTATATATATGTTCGAGTATTCGGTTAGTAATTTCGGTTCCAAGTATTACCCAAAACCGAACCGATATCTATGGATCTTCGATACAGGATCCAATGAATATTTTGACTAAAACCGGAACTGAACCAAACCAATAATTTCGGATCGGTTCCAATTTTCGGTTCCGATTTTAATACCGAGTGCTACTACATACATTCACTGGAGCTAGTTCTCATTAATAAAGATTAATAATATATGTCAGATTCCAAAACAAAAAAAAAATTGAAATAAATTCCTCTAGTGATTGGTCAAACTTCAAATCAGACTGACCCATTTGATGTATACAGACATGGTGTTTTATATTTTAATAATAGTTATAGTTATTATTTGATCATGGGTTTGCAAATTGAGGGACAGAAACTGAGAGATGGGGAGAGACAGTAATTTTAAAATAAAATTACATAGAGAAACTGGTATGGTTTTACAATGAAGAGATGAGTTTGTCCCCTACTCTGCCCACCTATGACAAGACATATCATCAACTCAATAATTCTATTCAATTATACATAAATAACTTATAGTTGCCTTATGATTCTCTATCAAGAATCATCATCATACAAAGTCTTTTATTTCAAAGTGTTGTGAATGTTATCCTAGCAAAATTTAAACTAAAATGTTGGTTCTTTCTGGTTTTCTTCTTAATCCAAAAGTTATATATTGTGATGATTTGATTCGTTTTAGTTTACGTATCTGATTTGGCTATTTGTGAATCTTTAATCTGATTGTGGTGGATTTGTATTGTTACCGAAATTCGACAAAGAGAAAAAATCGTGTCGTTACCGGAATTTTAACGTTTTAGATAATTCAACTAAATATTGTTTTAGATAATTTGAGATACTAACTAAATATTCAACGCTAAGCTGGGCCTTTTTCCCACTCTGTTTCAAACCAATTCCAGGCCGAATTTGTATGTTCTGGGCTTTGAAATAAAGCCCATTAATTATTACGTCGGAGATATTCAAGTGGGAAAGAGAAGAACAAATCAAATATCATTTTAAAAGCTAAAAGCGGCAAAATCTGGATTCTCCAAGTGAGAGTCTCTTCTCTTGAACGCTTCTATGCTCAATCGCTTCTGTGCATCGATCCAGTAAAAGGTATGTTGCTTGTTGTAGATGTTTGACGCTTAAGTCTTTAGGAATCGGAAAAATAGCTACTTTGCAATTTTCATGTTAGCGTTTCTATGAGTCGCTTTTGAGGGTTTGGCTATTGAAAAGATTTGGACTTGATTGATGGTATAAGGTACTTTAGCCATAAACAAAGCTTTTGTTACTAAATAGATGACTTTGCTGCTGCTGAAAAAATTAGATAATATCGCTTCTGTTAAAGACTAAAAAGATGAATTGCAAACACAATTGTGGCAATGAAGCAAAAGAAACTAACTAAATTTGAAATCAACTAATCAATGCAAATCTCAATAGTCGTCTTTCTTCTTTTTGCTGGGTGGGCAATGCAGTCTTTTTACTAGAGCTTTTGGTTTCCTACTCTTCCGGTCAAATCCCCTTACACACACATATCCTGCACATATTACATTTGTAGTCAAAATGCAATGTTATATGAAACCTAGTATCATTGAATCCTCTTCATTAACCAATCTTCAATACTTTCCTCTAAAACTTCACCAAAGCAAAAACATTCTGACTGATTTTTGTTTTTTCCTAGTTCATCACTTCTTTTTGTCTGTGAATTCAAAGTTAGTTACTATCTATGTGCTTCTTAAAGTTGTTTCCAGCTAACCATAGCATAAGCATCAAACATTAGCATACCTGTCCAGAAACCGTATTGAATCGCTTCCACTGATAAACCTAACAAATTGGAAATCTATATTCAGGCATGACCTTGGATGTATAACATATATCATACACATGCATAAAATTGATACTTCTTTTGAAATTTTACCTCCAAAACACGCGCTTACAGAGGATCCAAAGTACACGATTCTTCTTCGTAGGCCCCCTATCGAATTTCTTGGGACGTCAATCGGGTTTATACTAGAGCCATGGTCAGCAAAAACCTGCACAGTTACTCAAATTTAGCCTACGGTATAATTTTGCTTGTAATGATTGCTCAAACTGACTCCAATTAGGCAAAAGTTACCTCGTTAGTTTGGAAGTACGTGCCATTCAGAGGGAAGCCTCCTCTCATTGCTGTTCTGCAAGGTATCTGTTCACAACCAAGCAGTCATCGTTATAACTTCCTCATATTTTCTACTTAGAAACGTTCTCTTGAAAATTTTCCACCATAATCTTACCAATACAGTTCCTCGAACTATTTGTGAGTTTTCTTCTCGTATGTTGTTGCATGAAAAACATGTCTTTTCATGACACAATATATTGCTTTCTTTGGAAGCACATCTCAGTTTGGGAAGTTGAATCGAACTGGCTGTTTCACCTGGTATAGAATATTGTAAAATCATAGGTTAGGCGGTTATTTAAATGCATCTAAGGCTGAAATTTTACAGTTTTTTTTGTTTTCATCTTTGATCCTCAAAAAGAATAATCGTGGTCAGTTCTTTTTGTGTTTCATTCTGACCTGACGTCCAAATAGCTAACAAGTAGGGAACCCTATCCTCGAGTTCTCGCTTCTCAAACTGTAAAATTTCAAAAAGAGTTTTTACGACATGGAGAAATAGAAACATTCTTGCTAAATCATTTGCAGAGTACTAACCCCTTCTAGAATGTGATGGGTGTCTGGAAGCTCATAGCTGTCACATAGTTATAAAACAGAATTTAGAAAAAATAATTAGTATGAGACTAATGCTGAATAAGTTTAGGATAATAAGAGACAAATCTGGAAAGTTGAAACTCACACGTAATGTTCTGTGCGCAGCTTTTCTATGAATTTTAGCTTAGGCCTGGTTATTGAGGCTACTTGGGGGCTTAGTACCACCAAATCCTTTGTGATATTAGCTTCCTTGTTGAGTATGATGGTCGGAATTGAATCCTTGTTTTCCCAAGGATCAGGAAAGTCCTCAATATCAGCGCACACTATTTCTGGTGTTGCTGGTTCTTCAATGATAGGTTCGCATCCTTGGGATCTTTTCGATTCTTCTTGCTCTTTGTCTTGAGCAAGAAATAAAGATTGCTGAAAGTTGACAATTACAGGGTTGGGGTTAGATCTTCTCTGATGGATTGTTACCGTCCCACTCTCCTCTGGTTCTGGTAGAGCACGTAGTGCACTGCCATATAACACAAGCGTAAACAAATACAAACCATTAATTACTATCTTGAGCAGATTGAATGTTCTACAATATGCCCAGACAGAATGACAGGTTTCTATATAGACATTTATGCTTTAATTGATCCTTTGTCTCATTCTCTTTAAGCTACGATAACATAAATGATAGCTGATAGCATATGTTAATACATTTAATGGAAATAAATTCAGTACTTATAAAAGTTTGGGAGTACAACCTTGCACGTGCACTAGCGTAATGACGACACTCCGTCTTCATTGGACATGCTTCGCAATTCGGTTTTACTTTTGTGCAAAAGACCTGCAAAATTACAAAAGCATATGAATATTTTTTAGCCACTTTAAGATGTACAGAACAAATTTTGTGAAAATGGAATGAGACACATGAAATTTGTTTGAGGTACCTTTCCGAATGTAATCATATGGTAATGCAACTCGTACCTAAAATCATATGCTACAGTGAGTTACTAAAATTTAATAAAAAATAATAATTGGATTTTTGAGTAATGGACCAATATGTAAATGCAGCAAAAACAATGTTTACAAAGTTTTTTGGTCAAGTTTGCAAAGGCGTGGCCAGAGATATTTTTGAACAGATTCCAAAACTGGGTACCTGAACAAAATTAAGGGCTTAGATATAACAATTTCACATGTTTTAATCATTGTTAGAGAAAGATCTTTTGATAATTGCTTACAGCTCTAAAAGATGCATTTGTAGCTCGTCGGGTAATGGCTTTAAGGGAACCCATCCGAGTCTTACAGCTATGCGTCCAACATTGGTGTCAACCTGCATTTTTAAGTATGTAACTATTAATATCTCTATTGCACATTCATTAGTGTGGAACGTTTTTCATTAACTTACAGGGAACGCAATCTGGTGTAGTGACAAAAGCCTAACGCACTCCGCACTTTTCAATCCTAATCCGTTTATGCTCATTAGATACTCCCTGCAACAATTAGTAGTCACATAACCTTTTTTCACACCAGAACGCTTTGGAACTATAAAACCTGAAGTTTTTAGAAAATATTCTTACTTGGCTTTGTCAGGGGGAACATCTCTTAGCCACTCCAAATCAATCTCTTCGTGGTCTTGAACCAATCTGTTTAAGAAGGCCTGTCCAATTTCCAAATATAAAATTCACCTTGTTAGATTGTATTTTTCTCCTACGTATATCAGGAATCTTTTTGTAAATTTGTCAAACCTTGATTCTCTGGGAAAGCATGTTGTTCATCCCACGCCTTCTTATTATATCAGCGATCTTGTTTACATTTGTACACCGTAGTGCATCCCAATCAACCGTGTCCATTGTTCTCTCTGTTCTCTGTCTCTTTTGGCCACCAATTTCTGCTTGCCTTCTCAAACTGTCCCAGTCAAAGCTTTCCTTGGGCTTGTTTTTTGCGAGTCTACTTTTTGGACTGAGAGTACTTGGTTTTTTCCTATTCTTCATGTCGTGTTGATCTGTTTTTGTGTTCGGTTTTTGCTGTTGATGGCCGCCCATATGTTCAACTCGAGTTCCTTCATCAACATTGTTTCTGAAATCATCAAAGTTTGCATTGAAGATGTTTGTAAGAAGATCCAGAAGCACTGTTTTTGAATGATTTGTAGAACTGATGGATTTGTCACTGCTTGTAGAAGTTTCCTGACTACAAACAACGTCAATGTCGTCATCATCATCAATCTCATCTACGAAGATGGTTGGATTTCCAATTCTTGGAGTTACAGCTGCATTTCCCGGATCCAAATCCATTACTATTTCATCAGTTATTGAACTTCCCCACTCTTCATGATACGTTTCCTTGTTGGATTTGGAGATTACTGGAAACTCTGCAGCTATATCCATAAATGCAGAACTACAAAAAAAATGACGAAGTTCATAGTTTAAAACAGCATTGCATATATTTTATGTTTATCAAAATTCTCTAGAATGTTTTTACCTTGATGAGTGGTCTCCGACATTCTGGGTGAGGAAAACACCAACAACTGAATCAACTATGGATCCTTTCCAATGTGAGAATCTTCTATCACCTGCAGTAACAAAATTGCTTTTAGACTATTTAGCTTTGTGTACAAATATGATCTGAAGTTTAAAACTCAACCCACAAAGCAATGTCATAGTTTAAACAATAATACCTTGTACAAGACGCATGCGAGCAATAAACAAGTTTGCACGTTTGTGGAACAGATTTCTCTCCTCTTCCCACCATTTTTGTTTATCCTCTTCTAAACCATCAATACCTTCACTGTCAATACTCAGCATAAGGAGTTTCCACACTCTCATTGTTTCGTCATCTAGTTCTACTTTCGTTTGATGGTTTTTCTCATCAGGATAAGGAATGATTGACCCATCACTCTTGTACTGCACCGCTGCCTTTTGTTTTTGATATTTCTTTTGATGTAGAACTAGTGTAGTTTCTCGATTTTGTGGAAAGCAAGGACTTTCTCTCGTAACATCTAGTTCATTGAACAACTTGATGATGGAATCAATTGAAAATCTTTGTTCCCATAATTCTTCAGGAGATGTACCTGTATTTTGAAAAAGTAGTATTTATTCAAAATCAGAAATTTAGGCAAGAATAGCGATGAATTCTTTTGTGTGTTGACTAACCTGTTGAATTATGGCGTCGCCACTGCAAATGCAACACCCTTGCGTTGAGTTTGCTTGCTATAGGGTCTCTGTTGCTTCGCTTATTTCTAGACACACCAGATTGCATCTTTGATACTATGTCTTTAAGCTGTCGATGTCTGCGTCTCTGAACTAGGATAGATCTCCGTTTCCTTTGGATATTTGATAATCGTAGCCAGAACTTGTTTTGGGATATGTCTACACTTTTTTTGCCAGTAAGAGTTTGATCATCAGTTCTCATATTCCTTCCCTTAGGATCCTCTTCTAATGTTTGCTCCTTTGACCTAGTCTCGGTTTTTCGTTTTCTCCTGGGGATGTTACCAAATATCCTCATTGTTGCATCTTGTACTATTTTCCCACCTGAATAAATACCTATGCGATCTTCTGAAATGAAAGTGAGCCCACTATATCCATCTTCTTCACTGTTAAATGTAAGAGATCTTTTGCATGATCTCTTGGGACGAACATAGGTGTTAATTTGAGAAGTTTTAGCAGATGGAGCAGTAGCAGAGGCTTTTTTAACAGCTGATTTAGATGCGGATTTGCTTGTGTTGACATCACCAGCAACCTTTCCCCTGATCTTCTTTTTCTTCTGTCTCGGTTGAGGTGTTTCCAATGGAGCAATGTCATCACCTGATTCATCTCTTCCTCTCTTTCTTTCCTTTTCTCCTGCAGGAGATCCAGTTTCATGGAAAGACTTATCTATAGGGTCATGAGGCTCCTCATCTGTAATTCATCAAGAAAAAAAGAAAGATGTATCAGGTAATAGACTTCATGATTTGAAACCTCACTGAGAACTTAATATGAACTTCTTTTCAAATTTCATTAGCTTATCGATCACTCATTTCACTCTGACTTTATCCAAATGCACGCCTACTTTCTCTTAAAACGTCCAGTCTAGTTCTATTCTCCAGTATGTAAATTCATAAACGTGTAAACCAAACACTCTTAGCTTTGAAAATCCTATTTATAGAGGAAAAAATAATTTCAGGCACTACTCACATTGTGGTTTTTCCATTGTTCCTTCTCCAACAATGCCTGTTTGTGTCCCATGGGAGGATCCAGGGGTTAAAATCCACGGATTTGACTCCATCTTCCAACTATTGGCCCAAGAATCCTTTGAAGTTTGAGAATCTGCAGCATAGCTTGGGGTTGATGCTGATGAATTTGTGCCGATCGCATGAACCTGAGCCAATAGTTGCGTACAAGACATACTATACAGTCCTGGTAAGTTTTCAAGACTTAGCCTCCTCCTCCTGCATGATCAATCATTCCAATTAGAAAATTCATCAAAAATGCGTTTACTTGAGTGGAAAAAACTATTATTATCTTATCTATTCTCTTCCTTTTGCAGAGTTTTATTTTGTAATAATTAAACAAAAACAGAATCACCAAACATACGGAAAACCCAGAAGAAGAGAACAAAACCTGTCTGAATCAGGATCGTGGTTGTATTGCATGTTATGAAAGATCGATTCTTCTTGTGGCAGACCAGGTACGATGTGAATCTCTGGTGTCCTAGCTTCTCCTTTCACTTCACTTTCCATATCTTCAAAACCCAGATCACTTCCTCTTCTCTGTTTTCACTCTAACAATTTGCCTGTGGGAGATACCAAAAATTGAATTACAGATCAAGACAAAATGATGAAGAAACTAACTCGCCTCTATTTTTCGGTCACTGAATGATTATTTTGTGATTAGGTGAAACCTCCTCAAAATCTTTCAAATTAATAATGTCAATTTTCCATGGAAAGAGAGAGAATTCAACAAGTTCTTCAGTTAAAAAAACAGATTCGACCAAAAAAACGAGTGCAAGAAAGATTACCTGAAAGTATAATAGAGTTTCAGAGTCAAGTTAGCCAAAATCAAGAAGTCTTGGAAGTTTCAGAGTTCACAAGATTACTGAGAAAAAAAATTACAGAGCTATAAGGAAAACAAATATCCATGAAGTTACTTTGCAGCAAAAAACAAAAAAAAAAACAGGGAAAGGAGTTTTCTAATTTTATAAAGATAGAAATATATTTTAAAACAAAAAAAAATCGTTGGATTTTCTCACATTAAAACCTCTCCACTTCCACAACTCTCATTCCTACAATGGTGCCACAACCCAAAAACTGAATGAAATAAACTACTAATTCTTATAGGATATTCTTTTTTACTTGTGTTTTATTATATAAACGATTTGCATCTTTTTGATCAATATGGATGCAAATAAAAAAATCAAACCAGTGCTCTTTATTTCTATAATATAAGTGTTACTCAAATATTAGACGACCTACTGAATTTCAATAAATATATGATCGTGGTTGCACACTTTTCCTTGTGGACCACTTACCACTACTTCTTCTTTGTCACTAGACTCACTACTCTGTGGTTGAATATTTATCTCTATCATAACCTTTTTCAATTTTTGGTTCAACAACAATAATGCTGATTTATTTTCCAAAAAAATAACGTAATCTACCAAAAATAGAAAGAAAAAAAATTGTTGATATTAGAAAAGACAGACGTCTTAGACTTAGTAACGATAAAGAAAGATTTCGCAGAAAATTAAAACATAAAAAAAGAGAAAGGGGCATAATGGTCATTTAAGAGATTAAATGTTGCATTCTGTGTTGGCAGCCAAAAAGAAAAAAGAACATCATCGATTGGTCCGCGCAAAGTAGAAGGAACGCATGACCAAACGGGAAACAATAAATCACGTGCATGACTTCGTTACAAACAATAAAACCATTTTAACGCCGTTATTGATTTATTAATTGGGCCTATATCATCAATATCTACGGCCTATCTTTAAATATTTCGTTGGAATCTGGAGGCCTAAACACATTAAAGCTGCATTTACTGTGTTTCTTTTTTGTTTTTGCAGTAAGTCCAAGTGCAATAGCAAGAGAAATATGGTGTATTTTTATTCAATAAGAAAGCAATTCTAGAAGGCAAAATGCCAAATTAATCGACAAAGGCAAATTTTGTCTTCTATGAAATTTTGTGTGTCTCACATCAATTCTGATGTGGCGGCTTATGATTCGCTCGCTGCTTTATTTTTTTGTTCTTTTTTCCATTTTTCTTAAATGCTATTTTTGCCCAATAATTGAACAAAAAAGAAATTACACCATTATTTTTTATTTCATAACATCTATAAATAGAGCCTAGGTTTATACCATTTGGACACCACAAAAAAATTTCAAGATTTAACACTATCTTTTCATTTATTCTCCTACATTATCACTCTTTCGTATTTTTTTTCTCAATTTTCAACATTTTTATGGATCTATCTCGCAATTACAATTGTCTGATTATTAATATATTAGTACTAATAGTATTTATAAAATGTATAACATATATAAAATAATAAAGATAAAATAAATAAATATAATGAATTTTATACGATGAAGTGATGTGGAAGAAAAAGAAAATGAGTTGGAGGAAAGAGAAAATCATTGAGATTAATGCAAATAAGTATGAACACATGTGAATGTCTAGAGAGAAGCTGAATTAAGTGAACTTTATATTTTTACTAGGGTGTGATCTGCGCTAGGCGTGGACGTGGTGAACATTTTTTTATCGTGTAAAAATATTTTAATTTTATTAGTATTGTAGTTAATGGAGTTGTTTTTGTTAGCGTAAGATATGTTGATTGTTTATTTTTAGATAATTTTTTAATTTCTTAAATTTATGTTCATTTATGTGTTTGTTTAGGAGATAATACATATTTTTATCTGTTTGTTTTTTCTTCTGTTATCAATTTTTGCATTTAGTTGGTGTTTTTAAAGGACAGTTATTATCATTTTTAAGTTTATGGAAGTAAATATTTTCTAGTTGATATGTATTATTAGTTTTGTAATTCCTTAGTATAAATGGGTTGTTTTAACGCATCTCATACGACTTAGTAAATGGATGGATATTTACTCTTTATATTAGTAAACCCCATGCAATTACAAATTTATTCGAGAAATAACTTTATATATTTACTCCTCATATTAGTATGAATGAGTGTTACATACTATTGATTCATTTATAATTCTTTCTTCATACAAATAAAATAGAAAGCATTAG
The DNA here is from genome assembly GCA_030161315.1 of Eutrema japonicum. NCBI lineage: Eukaryota > Viridiplantae > Streptophyta > Magnoliopsida > Brassicales > Brassicaceae > Eutrema > Eutrema japonicum. Next base: position 43,593,468 of record BSQW01000002.1, on the reverse strand, counting down.
GAGTCTGTAACGGAAGAATTTGTTTTTTTATTTTAAAAAGTTAGAGTCTGCTTTTGTTAAGTGTGCTCGAGGAACTTACCTCTGCAGTAGCTACACTAAAGCTCAATGAGCCCAACGGAGGGATGAAATTACTAAACCCTTCTTTGTTTGGAAGACCAATGATCTTATCTTCTAAGTTAATTATTGGTGACTCCAACATCTGTGTTGCGTCCTTATTCCCTAATTCCATTGTAGGATATGAACGTGGGACGATATTTGTTTCTTTTATTATTCTATCCGTCACGTTTCTCATATGGGGTTGTTGAACAAATTCATTGGCTAAAATTGGAATCACTGACTCTATTTCAGCAATATAAAAATAAATAAAAAATCAATTTTTCCTTTGTTGAAATTATTGGTGATTGTAAGAGGAGACTCAAGTCTGAGAATAGATATTTGCGGTTATCGAAAAAGCTGTTTTTTTTTTTGCTTACGGCGAGTGTATCATCGTATAGAGTCTTAGTATACCAATATTTGAAGTAGATGTTTTGAATATTTTGTTTTATAAAAAAATGGGTGGATGCTTAGGTGGAGGCGGAATGACAAAAAGAAAAACTGTATTCTCTATTGTAGCTGGCCTATATGTTCCAATTTCCTATGATACAGCCATACGGCCCATACCACAATATAATGAATATATATATATATATATATATTATAAATGAAGTCTGTACAAGAAGTGCAGGTTTGCCCGAGAGGTTAAGGGGGAAGACTTAAGTTCTTCTGCACATAAGTGCGCGTGGGTTCGAACCCCACAGCCTGCATTGAATTTTATGCTCTAAAGTTTTCCTTTATTTGTCGTGAGTTTTAATAGTTACTGTTCAGATCCCTATGAAGTTTTGAACTTCCGTAAAAGAGCAATGATCTACAAATCAATAAACAAGTATCAATTAGAGATGACATTTGGTGTATTCTGATCATACATTACATTTAATAGATCGAAACCTAACTAGGAGGAATTAGATCATAAGAGAGTGGGGGCATTTCAATGTAATAGTTCAATTAGTATTATTATTGAAAAACATTACAGCTCAGAAATTTAAAAATGAAACCCTCACATTTTCCCTTACTTCTCACATACGCCCCACCACTTCACTTTCTGCCGGCGCTTCCTTCGCCACAAGACCCATGGCCACGTCATCATCACTCCATCCGTTGAACGCCTTTTTCCATCAGCTTCCGCTCCACCTGCTTGATCGTCTCCGGGTTTCGAGACTTGAATTCGAATTTGTCGACAGATACCGTCTGCATCTTTTGCTCTCGCTCTTCTGTTTGGAATACAAATCAGAGAATAATAGTGTTTATATAGAGAGTGGGGTGAGTGAGGATAAGAAGGGAGGGGACAAAATATCTCATGAAGATTCTCTAGCAACTCCCTTGTCTTCTTTCTCCTACATTACAGAAACGTCTCTTTTTTTTTAAATGTCTCTAACATAATGTCGTAATTATCCGTTCCATGCGGTGAACTAAATTGGACCTTTGTGTGTGCTTTTTTCGACCCACAAATGCTTAAGATGGAATCATAGAAAATTACTTGCGGTTATGATGATTTCGGTTTCAATTGACGATATTATACAGATAGTATTCAACTAACAACTAGGAATATACAACTGCAGGGTTAACTCAACTCAGATGTCACTAAAACACTTACAAATCAAATACATATAAAAAGAAAAAAATCTTGGTGAAGAAAAGAGTCGAAACATTCTCCTTTTTTTTGTTTTCATCCTCATCTATGGAATATAATTAATTTTTTTTTTTAAAGAGTAAAATAAAAGTTACAGAGCAAAAGTCTTTAGGAATGAAGGCACATATTAACTCACACCCCTCCCGGTTCTATCGATCAGGGTACCAACTTGTTCTCCGCATAACGCCTTTGTGATGTTCCCAGCTTCCAGAAAGTTAAATACCACAACTGTTGTTTTACACCCACAAACAAGGACAAGGACAAGGACGAGGACGAGGACAGGGACAAGGATCAGTCAGACACTACATTCAAGGTTTGTTTTATTCAATCATCATGTGCTCAGTATAATGAAAGAGAGGAAGAACCTGGAATGCTGTTCTCTTCACACAAGTTAAGGGCCATTGTATCCATTGTTGTGAGACCTCTAGAAGCCAAATCGTGAAATGTTATGTGTTCGAATGTGACGTTACTATCTTGTGAATGGCAGTCATAAACACCATCCACGTTTGTTCCTTTCACCATTGCCTCTGCATTAACTGATCATGTGTACAAGAGATCTTAAGTTGTCAGGACCACTTAGTTTTAAGTTTTTGTACCAACGAACTCTAATTTGGAGTAAAAGGAGTTATACTATCTATAGCTCGAAGGGCTGCAGATGCATCAGATGATAAAAGTGGATTTCCAAGCGTAGCACCAATGCCACCAAATATTACCACTCTGCCTTTATCCAGATGTCCGGTGGCTCGTTGCCGATTGTAAGGCTCCCCGACCCCCTGAACCGCAATTGCAGTTTGTAATCGTGCCTCAACTCCCATTTTCTCCAGAGATGATTGCAGTAAAACAGAATTCATCACAGACGCCATCATACTGTTACACAACAGAAATTTAGTGAGCGGAACAACACATCTCCAAAAATGTCAATATACGAAAGACAACAGAACAGAGACTTGTTGATTTGAACAACCCATGGATAAGATGTCGATAAATATAGTAAGACAATCAAAATCTGTTGCTAAGTGCATAGATGTTTTGGCAATAATGATTTGTATTCATGAAAAATACAACAAATGTGTGAGAATTTCAGAGCATGATGAACTTATATGGATACATATCCCATCATGAAAGTAGATCAAATGCTCTTACAGTGTCCAGGTTTATTGCTTTAAAAAAATGAACAATACTTTCTGAAAGGCAAAAGCTACTGATATAGTTGACAAATGTAAGTAGAAACCTGATATGATATGCAGTGGTTCTATCCAAACCAGTAGCAGTTATCCATGTGCCACCGCAAAAAAAGTTTCGACTCCCAACAACTATTGCTACCTGGAAGAAAGAAACTATGAATATCATTAAAATGAAAAGAAAAAAAAGGCAATGGAGAAACAATTACAATCTGGAACTGAGTGTTGCCTCTACACCAAGACGACAAGCCATTCCAACTTCTCTAGCAATCAGATTGACGACCTAACAAATCAAGAAGAGAATTTATTGCCTGACCCAGATAGTGCAAAATACAACAATAAAAGATTAAGAGTTCTGTAAGAAACCTTCGGATCAATGTTATTAGGACCCGTGCAGGCAAGAGCTGCACCACTGATTTTCAGAACCACTCTTCGCCATCTAGGGTTTGCTGTAGCCTTGGACTTGACGTTATTTATCTGAACTCCAGGGTTATATGTTACCAGGGGATACCTGAATCAAGTATTACAAAGACAAAAAACTTTCATTCCGCAAGAGCAAAGAGAGAGAGAGTGCAAGAAACACTATTATAGTCCGAAAGTGATCGTTTTTGCAATACCTCTTCGCTGGCTTCACAGCATTTCCCAGTGAGCTGCCACTTCTATCTTCATCAGAAGCACCTTTTGTGGCCAAGGAATTGCCCACAATCTCTTCCATCTTCTTGAACCAAGGCCAGTGGCTAGCTGATATACCGCCACTGCTCATCCTGTGCCTTTCTAGCTTATACCTCTTTTTGAGATTATCGATCTTGTTCTTACATTGTTCTACACTCTTAATCAGCTTTTCGCACCTCTCACTAACCGATGAAGCAACCTCTTCCCAGTCCCTTCCCCGCAAATTCCCTCGATTGAGCTGTGTGAACTTGTCCGAGTACGCATCTAACAAACACGAGATCGCCGCATCGCTCCATTCTTCCCTGTCCTTCCTGTACTCTCCGGCGGAGGAAGACGATGTCCTCGGCCTTTTGAAGCTACCGTAAGGCGTGTTCTCACCGCCATTCGTTGTTCCTCCGTCACTAAGCTCCTCCTGACTCTGCCTCTTCTCCACACGAAGACCCCCGATTCTGGATCTGTTCGCATCGAGTTCCTCGTCTCCGTCGACAGCCGCGTTGTTATCATACGGATTCGAATTCTCGTCCGCTGAGAAGGGATTTACACCGTGAAAGGCAGAAGAAGCCTCGACAACGACATCGTTCTCGTCGTCTTCGTCGCCGTTCCTCTGGTGATGCGGCACATGGATCTGGTTCGAGGGCTTCGGGGTGAATCGCCTAGGAGCGTACGGCGCGTGATGAAGAACTTGGTGGTGGTGACGTTGTTGATTAGGGTTTGACTGATCGTCGCCTAGGAGAGAGAAGTCGTCATCACACGACGCCATTAAAGATGCCGTTAGGGTTACGTTCACGGCGCCTAAATGCGGCGGCTGCACCAGAGACGGCGTTAATTAGCGGCGAGAGGACAAAGAAACGGAAGGAGAAGGCGTCAAGGCGTGCACTAGCGCAAAGGGGATGGGCCGTCACAACGGCTCCGTTAGGCAATGGTAGGGATGGAAATAAATAAAATAAAAATGCTTAATAGGGAAAACCGAATCAAACCAAACCTAAATTTGGTGATTTCATCCGGTTTTGGTTAAATTTTTAAAACCTATAGGGTTGACATTTTTAGTAAGAGCTCGATTTCGGCTTAATGTTTGTTATATATATATATATATATATTTATTTATTTTTGTATATTTGTTTAACAAAAATTATTTGATTACATATCTTTGTGAATTTTTTTTTTTTTTTAATTATAGACTTTAAACTTTTTTTAGTGTCAAATTTACGTTCTTTCTTCCCGTGAATCCATAAAATCATATATTGTTCGTTTTGGTTGAAATCGATTTATGTAACCTTCCATGTATATTTGTTAGTAGCTTTAGCCAATGAATAAATTCTTAATTTCACTTTTTTACATATTATATTTTTTGTGACATTTAACTTTAACAATAAATTATTTGCTGTTGATCCCGTGGATCACTAAGTGTGTTTAAAGAATGATTAGGGGATGGGAGGTGAGATTTTCGTTAATAGAGCAATTTAACCACCTTTAAGACAGGTCGGGAGAAATATGAGTAGGCCGGGGCCGTGTTTCGTTTTATTGATAAGAGAGAAGTAAACGCTTTAGAATTACGAACTGGTTCCGAAGGACGTCCAGTTCGGCGTTCTAAAGTGTTGTCTTGTTACAAAGAGAGAGGTCGGGTAGCTTATGGTAGGTTCTAGAGTCAAAATCCCAGTCCCTCTCGTTAATGACATATGAGGGGTATATATAGTCGGGGTCGGCTTCCTGCTCCCCGGGATCTCGGGCCACGTGTCGTCTGCGGCCTCTTTCGCGGGTAAGGTGGCCTAGGAGGCGTGTTCCGGCTTTTGAGGAGAGAGGTCATGATGAGCTCGGCGTGGCGTGTTGCAGGGCAATGCACTGTTCTACCAACTCTGCTCCACCTGCTCCTTCCTGCCCTTGTCAGCTCTGCAGGGTTGGTGGGACGTCGGGTCGAAGACGCGTCCCTACGCGAGTGGGGTGCCGCTTGACCGACTCCCACGCGCCTACTCTTCTGACACTCCCCGTCCTGGCGGAGTGTTAGCGCGGGTCCGAGGTGCGTCGCTTCCAGGTCGGCTGCCGGGCTGAAGAGGGGTCTTGCGGATGGGTGCTTCCAGGCCGGCGACCGGGCTGAAGAGGGGTTTTTCCTATGATGGGCCTAACTAATTGGGGGTGCTAAGCCCACCTCCAACAATAGGCCCTCCCCCAGTTCGGTATCGCGAGGCGAAGCGAGCATGCCGAAGTTGATCTGATGTTAGTTCGGCACATCTTAGGACGGGGAGTTCCGTACTCAACTGTGTGCCTTTTCCGAAAAATCCGTAGGAGGTTGGCGCGTGCTCACCACGTGGGACGGCAAAGGACGCTTCGTTTTTCGCGCGGACTGCCCACGCGCGGCGTGTAAAAGACGCTTCGCGTTTATCGAGGCGTCCTTTGCTTTTTGGCGTGGGGAAACGAAGAGACGTCATCATTAGGTTTTTGGGCGGCCGTGCTTCTTGTGACTCGTGTCCAGGCGTCGCTTCACTGTCCCCCTTCTTCTATTTAAATCCCCCTTCTTCCTCCTGCTAAAACCTTCTGCGCATAACCCTAAGGTAACCTCCTCTCTCCGATTTCTTCCTTCTCTTCCTACTTCCTTCCTGTTTTTTTGATTTCCTCCTCTCCGTGCGATGGCTCCGATGTTAGACGGTATCCGAGCTGAGTCGAGCGAAGAATCGGCGTCCCGCGGTGGCGGTAACGATTCTCCGAGTTCCTCCTCCGGTGATTCCGAGCATGCCTCTTTTCCGCGACGAGGGGCAGACAGTGGGGAAGAGTTGGCCCCCTCGACCTCGGGGGCCGCCCCGTCGCTTCCGGGGACCCATCTCCGGCCGAAAACGGTGGTTAGATCCTCTGGCGGTCGCGGTGCTGGCCAAGCTGGGGGCAGAACCGGGCATCTGGGCGGCCGCGGTGGTCGTCAGGGCGTCCGTGGAGGCGGAGCTCGAGTGGCCAGGGTGAGGTCCCCCTTGGTCTCCTACGAGCAGGGAGGGTCACCGACCTGGAGCACAGCGGAATCGGTGACCCTCCTGGGGAATCTGTGTGGTTTTTCCGCCGGCGTTGAGCTCAGGATACCCAGGGCGGAGGAGCGCTTCGTCTGACTGTTTTTGTTTGCTTTGCTTTCAGGTCCTCATTTTTCTAGATTCAAGCCTCCGGAGTACGCGGGTCTTGTTGCGGTGCTCAGGTCGGCGCGTAGAAGAGAGTGAAATGCAAGAGGCGAAGACCACAGGAGGCAGGACCGGAGGATCTGGTGGCTGATTCCCGTGGAGGAGGTCGGTACTGGAGTGCCATCTGGTGAGACCGGTACCGACGTGCCAGCCGCCGGGGATCAGCAAGCAGATCCTTCGGCCCTGCCTGCTAGTGAGACCGGTACCGACGTGCCAGCCGCCGGGGATCAGCAAGCAGATCCTTCGGTCCTGCCCGGCGTAGCCGCGGTCGGGGAAGAGGGGTCTGGGCAGCCCTTCCTTGGCGAGTACGGGACCAAGGCGAGGATGGTGGCCCCGGGAGATTTAGATGGTACCGTGCTGACGGGAGTGAGGATCGACCGGCCGATGCGGCCTTGTAAAAACTCTGTTTTTTTTTTTTTTTTTTTTTTTTTTTTTTTTTTTGCTTGCTTTTCTTCTTTATGTAAAGATCGGGCCGCAGGCCGTTTATGTAAAAAGCAGGCCGTTGGCCCCTCTCTTTTTTGTAGGTGCCGTTTCGAGGCTGTTGTAATGACTAGGCCGTGGGCCGTTTTTATAATAGACGAGACCGTTGCCCCTTTTGTGTAAATGCCATTTCGAGGCCTTTTTTTTTTTTTTTTTATCGGTAGAGTACGGTCTACGTCGTGGACCGTGCTCTTGTATTGGGTGCAGGGTCTCGCTAGGCGGGAGCGATGGACGGACGCGTGTGAATTGCTAGAACGCGAAGTTAGCGAGCTACGTGGTCAGTGGGCCGCGGGTTGTGCAGTCAGAAGACTGATCGTGAGTTTGGCGAGCAGGAGATCGGCGAGCTGTGGTCGTTAGTTAGGCGGAGCTGCGGGATCGGCGAGCTGTGACTATGCGATGAGCAAGCTGCGACCGAGCTGCCTAACTGTTAGACCGACGAGCTGCGACTCCGAACTGCCTCACTGTCAGATCGGCGAGCTACGACCTGCAAAAAAAAATGGCTAAAGATTCGAGATTGCGCTTGAGGCTGAGCTCGGCGTTTGTTAGTTAGGCGCGAGGCCGGCGAGATATGATTCCGAGTCGCTTAATTTCTAGAATCGGTTAGTTACTTAGCGTACCACAAGGTCAGCGAGTCGCACGGTCGGAGAACTGCGATCATGAGCTAGGCGAGTAGGAGGTCGGCGAGCTGTTGAGGTCGTTAGTTAGGCGGAGCTGTTGAGGTCGGTAAACTGCGACTGCGCGATGAGTGAGCTGCGACCGAGCTACCTAACTGTTAGACCGACGAGCTGCGACCCCGAACTGCCTTACTGTCAGATCGACGAACTACGACCGCAAACTGCTTTCCTCGGAGTTCGGCTTAAAGGGACAGACTTATGAATAAATCTGAATAGAAAATAAATTCGAATAACGAATCGAATTTTTTTTTTTTTTTTTTTTTAATAGGTGATACCTGATTTTAGAAAGTTCGGTAGACGAATTGTGATATAAGTATCGGTTGGCGAATCAACCGAACTCCGTCTCGCTTGGTTTTTGGATTAAACCAACCAATCTCCTTCTTTCTTCCACGTTTTTCGTTTTAATGGGCTTTAGGCCCAGCTCTTATCCTTTTTTGGCGAGCGTTTCGAGCTCGGCTTCTTTTGGAGCTCGGCTCATGCAGTGCGAGCGTTTGGAGCTCGGTTTTTCTCTTTTTTTTTTGCGAGCGTTTCGAGCTCGGGAGCGTTTGGAGCTCGGGTGGTCTCCTTCATAGCCTCGAACTCCGCGTCTCTTGAGCGCTCCGCGCTTGATCGGAGATGGTGGGCTTCGTCGCCCGGGTGGCTTCCTATGGCCGGGACGAAACGTCCGTCCGGCCTTTCGGATCCAGACGGCGAGTCGCTCGGTCGGCTTGTCCGGAAGCGGGGGGTTTCTTCCCGAGAGACCGGTTCTCTGGGATGGACGTCGGGGGACCCGACATTGTCCGACCGGTCGCGGGGGGCCCCTAACGTGGCGAACCGCTGGTCGGTGGCTCGCGTTAGCTCGTCGATCCGGGCGAGCAGGGTCTGCATCATGACGGACGGCGTGGGCTGGTCTTCCGGTGCTCGTGGCGCGTTGTGGGCGGCGGAGCCGTCGGAATGGGCGGGTGCTGACGCCGGGGGCGGGGCCCTGGAGAATTGCTCTCGAGGAATTGCTTGATCGGCAGCCGCTTGGGCTGATGACGGAATGGTCGCCGTCGTTCGAGTCGTTGGCGGGGCCGTTGTCGGGGCCTGGGCCGTTGTTTGGGCCGGAGTGTCTTGGTCTGACAACACTCTTGGGGTCGGGATTGCCATCGTTGCTTCGGTCGTGTCGGTGGTTGAACTGCTCCTTGCGTTTAGAAGAATCTCTAAACCCCCTCCTTCTAGCGCCAATTGTTGATCCCGTGGATCACTAAGTGTGTTTAAAGAATGATTAGGGGATGGGAGGTGAGATTTTCGTTAATAGAGCAATTTAACCACCTTTAAGACAGGTCGGGAGAAATATGAGTAGGCCGGGGCCGTGTTTCGTTTTATTGATAAGAGAGAAGTAAACGCTTTAGAATTACGAACTGGTTCCGAAGGACGTCCAGTTCGGCGTTCTAAAGTGTTGTCTTGTTACAAAGAGAGAGGTCGGGTAGCTTATGGTAGGTTCTAGAGTCAAAATCCCAGTCCCTCTCGTTAATGACATATGAGGGGTATATATAGCCGGGGTCGGCTTCCTGCTCCCCGGGATCTCGGGCCACGTGTCGTCTGCGGCCTCTTTCGCGGGTAAGGTGGCCTAGGAGGCGTGTTCCGGCTTTTGAGGAGAGAGGTCATGATGAGCTCGGCGTGGCGTGTTGCAGGGCAATGCACTGTTCTACCAACTCTGCTCCACCTGCTCCTTCCTGCCCTTGTCAGCTCTGCAGGGTTGGTGGGACGTCGGGTCGAAGACGCGTCCCTACGCGAGTGGGGTGCCGCTTGACCGACTCCCACGCGCCTACTCTTCTGACACTCCCCGTCCTGGCGGAGTGTTAGCGCGGGTCCGAGGTGCGTCGCTTCCAGGTCGGCTGCCGGGCTGAAGAGGGGTCTTGCGGATGGGTGCTTCCAGGCCGGCGACCGGGCTGAAGAGGGGTTTTTCCTATGATGGGCCTAACTAATTGGGGGTGCTAAGCCCACCTCCAACATTTGCTGACGTTCTTGATTTTGTGCATTGAAAGTTTGAAACTTACGTTCTTCTGGAAGGATATGAAGTAATCAGAATCCTCAGAAGATAAGTAGAATTGTTTCGTGTCATTGTGTTTTTTTTTTCTACTGTTACTGCCAAGGCTTGTTTATAATGAAAACTTGTTAGATTTTTCTCAGGGAGAAGTTCGATAGGAATTTTTTATCATTCTTTGATGCCACTTTGATATCCTCTATTGTTTGGTTTTGTAACTTTTCATTATTCATATTAAATCGAGTTTATCTTCTTTTCATTTTTTTTTTTACAAATTTTTAGTGTATTTTTTTTTTTTGATTTTTTACAATATTAGTAAACCGGATAAAACCCAAACCATTTAGGTAATAAATCTAGTTTCCTCGGTTTCGTAATGTGTATAGTGTTTACCGGTGGCGAAACCATGTATATCAATAGGGTGTCACATGACACCTCTTAAATATTTATTTTCTTATAATTTTATGTAAAAATTAAAAGAATTAGTAATATAATGGATAAATTTTGGTCATTTGACCCCATAATATATAGGTTTATTTTTCAATATTAGATTTTGACACAAGTAACATAAATTTCTGGGTTCGCCACTGGTGATTACTGTTTACATATCATGTTTTCTTTGTCCATAAGTGTGTGTTGTTATTTTGTTTTATGTGTGAATGGTGATCACCTTCATAATTCCAAAAAAGCAATTCATTATCAGGTTTTTTTTTAATTACTCTTTTAGGTAAATGAAAAGAATTGAAGATTATTTACGTTTGTGTTCACTGACTAATCATAATAAATATATTGTACATGTTATTATGCAAAAATTGAATGAATGTTCCGGAAAAAAAGCCGAAACCGAACCAAATTGAATTTCGTGGGGTTTTATATAGTTTCAAATTTATAAAACTGAATAAGAAACAAACTAACCAAAACCAAACCAAACCAAACCGTAAATCACTTCAAGCCAATGGTAAGTTAAAACTTGGAATGGAAATGGCACGTGAGAGAAGGGACCCACGCACGTGAGAAGCGTTACGGTGTAACCAGTATGTGCCGACATATCGCTTCCGTTACAGTCAAATGGACTTTAGACCATCCATGTCTTAACTAATAAAAAAAAAAATTTAATTAAATAATGTAATTAAAAATAAGAAGGACAAATGAGAGTGTGACACCTAGCGCAGAACGTCTCAGTTTGTATCTCACGGGAGACATGGTTTTGTCTCAGTTTTTACTTTTTCAATTTTTATTTTATTTTTTTAAAGCTAAGACATCCACTGAGACATAACTGATGGAGATGCTTTTAATACCTTAGTTTTCGCATTATGAATTTGTCTGAAAATATTCAAAGTTTTATTTTATTATATCTAAATATTATAAAACATACAATATTTTGATAATAACATTTTAAATTTTCAATAGATTTGATTTATTGGTTTTTTTAATTGCTAATAGTCTTAAGTTTTTTTAACTATTTCCAATTTTCTTAGTTTTTTATTATTATGTATTATTATTAGATTTGCATAGAACTTGTTTTCTAGTTATAGCATAATTTTATTCAAATTGATCATAAATTTTATTTAAATTGATCATAAATTTTATTTAAATTGATCATTACTCTTATATACATAATTTGCGCAAGTATGTAATCTCTAAGAATTAGGGCCAAGAGCCTAACTTTGTTATAGTTCCCAATTAGATTCCACCATCTACAAATATTGTTTGTGAGTTACTGTTAGTTGGTCACTGGGGCTTGATCAACACGAATATTTCACTCTTGGAGTTACTAAAAATTATTTATTAAATAATATATATATATATATATATATATATATATCAAGATTAGTCGAGAATTTCGGCAAAATTTGGAAATTCAGTTTTAAATATATAAAGGGATAACCAAAAAAAAATCTTTATACCAATAAAAAACCGTTGGTAAACAGTGTTACACCAATTGAATTTGAAGATAGTTTTGGGTTAGTCAAAAGTCTTCCTCTCATTCTTAGATGTAAAAGAAATTTTTGAATCTTCGGCCTAATCGTTTTAGAGATTTAAAATTTTGCTGTTTTCAAAAGCAGGCGTATATTCAGTTAAATCTGGATACGATATATTTAGGAGGGAAAATATCATCCGAAACACTCTTAAGGTGAGAGAACCGAGCATTACTACTCTTCAAAGCCAGGTGTGGAGAGTTCGTTCGGCTAGAAAGATCAAACATTTTATGTGGCAAGCGCTATCTGGATGTGTTCCAACTTGTCAAAACCTCACGTATAGACATATGGGTACCGACAGGCGCTGTCCTAGGTGTGGTACCCCAGAGGAATCGATTAATCATCTCTTATTTGAATGTCCCCCAGCTCTACAAGTCTGGGCGTTATCGGACTTTCCGTCCCTTCCGGGTCACTTCCCGAGTGCTTTTATTTACCAAAATATGAGCTTCCTATTTTGGAAAGCAGAAAATTTAGGTATACCAGAACCACAAAATGATATATATCCTTGGATTTTATGGTACATTTGGAAAGCAAGAAACGATAAGGTCTTCAACGGAAAAGAGATTTCTCCGGAAGATACTCTTCAACACGCGACACTAGAATCGGAAAGTTGGAGGATCGCGAATCAAAAGGAAGATGAAGAGGAGGTACTGGCACCACAAGAACTTTTAGTCATGAGGGATCCTTCTTTGGACCTTCGAATCCCGACTTGTCAGATAGATGTCTCATGGATCGATCATGGATCGGTTAGTGGAGTAGGATGGTGCTTTAAGGACAACAAGGGTTACGAGTTTTTCGGACAACATGGATGTCGCAGAAGTCTCTCGGCACTACATGCTGAGATGGATGATCTTCTTTGGGCTATGGCATGCCTAAGAGAAAGACGGTCTTTTTCGATGCACTTTGAGACTGATTGCTCGGACTTGGTAAGCATGATCGAGAATCCTGAAGATTGGCCAGCGTTTATGTCATAACTAGATTCCTTCCATCTTCTTAGAGAGTCTTTCTAAGACTTTAGTTTATCTCTTATCCCTCGAGTTTTAAACGTTCGCGCCGATACTCTTGCAAAAGGGGCTCGAGCACGAGGATTTTTATTTTCCTATGTAGGTCATACCGAGCTAGTTGCGGATACTTCACGGAATATTCATTCTAGCCATATGATGTAATAGATGGGTAGTTGAAAAAAAAAAAAAAAAAAAAAATAGCGAACGAAACTTTTATGTGGTAAGTATATTTCATTTGATTTAACGAAACTATATAACTGTCCCAATGGCTTGTATTGCTTACTGAAAAGTTTTGGGTTTGAAAGAAACATGTACAAACGGTAACCTCTGCTCTCAAGCGACTAGATGGAAACCGAGTATAGTGATATGATGTTTTGGATTCTATCTTCTCAAATCTTTGTCACATTATTGACATTGTGTACTTTTCTTTAAACCTGTTGGAACTTTCACTTAAGTATGTCTAACAGAAAACCTATTATTCTTCAAATTATAACAAAAATTCTTTACTTTTTAGGAAAAGCTCCCTTTTACGTTGTGAAAGGGTCTCGACATGTACTTCAGCTTAATATAAATAGGTATATTAATAAAGATTAGCAAAGGCACCCGTGGCCTAATGGATAAGGCGTTTGACTTCTAATCAAACGATTGTGGGTTCGAGTCCCACCGGGTGTGTTAAGGGTTTTGTTCTCGCTTTTTTTGACTCCTTTTCCTCGTTTATAACGTTGAATATCAAATATTTCTGATTCAAGTGTCAAAATAAGCCCCGTGGCCTAATGGATAAGGCGTTTGACTTCTAATCAAAAGATTGTGGGTTCAAGTCCCACCGAGCGTGTTATATTTTCCATTCAAATGTATTATTTTAGTTTTTCATTGATAAATTTCCAACAAACTTTACTAATTAAACGTTTTAATAATTAATACATTCCTTCCTATGATGATGATTATGTCGAAAACTTGAGGATACTACTAGCATTTCTCCACATTTGAAACTAGAAAGTTATAAACTTAATCCAAAACGAATCCAAAATCCTAACACTAATTACATAAACCGGTGGCGCAATTCGGGTCAGCCCGTTTACCCGAAGACTGTAACTCCGAGAAATCAATCTCCCTCCGGCGGAGAATGAGAACCATCCTCTCCGTCTCTAGCCTCCGTCGTTGGTTCTCGAGCTTCGCCTTCTCCATTTCTCTCTCCTTCTTGCTCCGATATCTCAGCCACTTCACTCTCTGCTTCTCCATCTCCACCGCCTCCCACTCGTACCCAACCTTCCTCTCCTCGAGCTCCAACGCTTTTCTCTTCATCCACTCCTTCTTCTCCCAAGCGCTCTTCCCCGCGTCCTCCAATACACGCGCCGCGTCCTCCCTCATCCGCTTCACCGCCGGCGATACTCCTTCCACTTTCCTCCGCTTCTTCCTCGTCTCTTCCTCCTCCTCCGTATCCTCCATCTCCGACTCCGAATCCTCCGCCATATCCGACTCTTCCTCTTCCTCACTCACGGCGATTCTCGCCATTTTCCCTGATTCCGCCGCGTGAAAACAGGTCTGCTGAATCGGAGTCTGATTCGGTAGCGGTTGCGGTTGGTCGTGACCACCGAGATGGCCGCAGCTGTTGTGATAAGCGCACATCTCTCTGAAGAAGAGATGTTTAGAATTGAGCAATTTCTTGACCTCGTCTTTCAATTTCGGGGTGAGATGATCCATGGCCTCGAGCAATCCCTGATTCTCCACGACGCGACACGCCGTCCCTTTCCCGAGGATGTCGTTGACCCTCTTGTACCTCTTGTTCAAGTCGTTGAATTTGTCCTCGCACTGTTGCGGCGATACAGAGAAACCTTTCTCCACCATAGCTCTCGACACCGACTTCCACTTCCCTTTCTTCTGCTGCAACATCCCTCCTCCGCCGCTCTTTTTCTTCGCCTCGATTTGATCGCCTACCCCAGCTTCGTCGCCGATGTAGAACACTGCCATGATCAGAAGCCGAACCATCGTGTCAGTCCACTTCATTCTATGCCACTGGGAGATTTTCCTCTTCCCGTCGATTCCCGCGCTGTCTTCTGGGTGACACCCGGACCCGGAACCCGACCCGCGGTCGTCGTCGTCTCCGCCGCTCGCCGGTGACAATTGTTTGGGTTTTGAGGTGAAAGGGTACAAGGGTTTTATCGGCGGCTGAGTCTGCTGATCGCCGGTGCTACGTTTCCCGGCGGCGGCGTAAGGATGCGGATGCGGATGCTGGAATTGCACCGAATTTTGGGGGTTTTGTGGATTCTGCGGCATTTCCAAGCTCAACATTCTCGGGCTGAACCCAGAAAACATCACATTCGATTCCATCCTAATTGGGGAAACTTTGAAATTCACCAACAAATGAAAAAAGAAAAACCCTAAAGATCGAAAAAAAAATCGATGCTTTCGTCCAAGGAAAAGAGTATCTCCAAGAATTGTTAATTACAGTCAGGTTCGACTTTGAATTTGCATTGCGTGTTGAAGAAAATTTGTGAAAAGAGTCAAAGGATGAGAGAGGGAAAGAGAGGAGTAATATACAGTAATGATCAGAGCAGCTGGTTTTGGGAGGTTAAAGTGATGGTCTGAAAACTACCCATGGTTTTGTTTTGTTTTTTGTTTCCTTTTCGGGAATTGTTATTGAGAAATTTTCGTATACCAATCAAGCCAAAACCAAGGGGCTGGTTTTGGGAAAACAATGGAGCTGCCTTTTTTTTTGCCACCTTTTTGACAATAAATCCAAATTCCAAAATCCTTACATAATTTTCTTAAGATTTTTGTTTTAATTCTAAATGACAAATATACTTTTTCTTTTTCTAACCATCGATAGAAGAGAGAATTTAGAATTTAGAGCAAAAAATGGTAACTATTGTCTCTTTATTATTTATTGAAAGATTATTGTCTCTTTAATATTTATATTAAGGGTAATCTAATTTTATCCCTTAAAATAATAATAATCAATATTTTTAAAAAAATTAAATAATTAGGCATTAATAAGGAAAAAAAAGATTACACGATAAAGGAAATATTTTCGAGTTAAGTCAAAGGAAAAAAGATTACACGAAAAGGAAAAAAAGTTTTAAAAATGAAATATTTGCTCCTGTTAAGGAAATATTTTTAAAAAAGAAATATTTGATCCTGTTAAGGGAAAAAAAAAATTTACACGACAAAGGAGATATTTTTTGAATATTTTTTTAGGAAAAAACGTTTTCAAAACGATTTAAAAAGTAAACAAAAAAATATTTTTTGAAGATTTTTAGTTGTTCCTAGATTTTCTCTCAGATTTTATTAACCGCTTGGTAGAATATGTATTCTACATTCAGTAGAATTAAGACAAAATAGTGGAACTTATATTATACAACAAAGTAGAATATAGAGAAAATAGTATAACTTCTATTATACAAAAAATAGAATATAGAGAACATGATAGAATGCGAATTCTACAATTAGTAGAATACATACAACATTGTAGATAACGGATTCTATAAGGATAGTAGAATGTTATACAAATAGTAGAATACATATTCTATACTTAGTAGATTTTAAAGCAAATACTAGAAACCAAATTCTACAATTAGTAGAACATGAAAATAAATATTTTTTAAAAATTTTGTTTTTCCTAAGATAAATTACACAATATATATTATTTATTTAATATGAATTTTCTGAATTTCTAAAGTAAGTATAAATATTTATTTTGAATTTTTTATATTTAATAAAGGGTATTTTAGTCTTCTTTTTTTGTTTCAACTATCTATTTCATTAAATCAAGTAGTGCCGATAAGCTAAAAAAATACCTCACCAACAGGGTCTGACTTACATGGTATCTGGGTCACAAAGGCCGACCCAGTAGCCAATCATTTACATAAGAAAATACCTTAACAAGGTGAGATACTGTCTTGAGGGGCCCATCGCGAAAGGAGAAACCCAACACGAGGGAGGGTGGATTCGAGTCTCCACGCTGGTGGGATGGCAGCAAAGGACGGATGGTCACCTTTCTCATTCCCGGAAAGTCTCCGAAGATACGAGGGCCCGGACGCAAAGACGCCGCCCCGAGCCATCTAAAAACTTGAAAATAAACAACAGACACTAGATCGGGCTTGCAGGTAGTGGCACCGCCGGAACGGTTAACTCCGCCGGAACCTGAAAAACCGTCTCGCTACAATGTCACACAGCGGATAGAGAGGCAGACCGAAATAGAAGCAAAACCCTGAAAAAACCTCCGTTTCATAGATCCACCGTACTCCGACTTCACCTTTACAACAGACGGTTTGATCTGACGTCCCACATATCTACAACCCCCGCCAGAGAAAATCACCGCCACAAACCGCCGAGAAGACACTAAACTCCATGAGCTGTCCCGAGAAACGAAGGAAACAAGAACCACGGCCGCCGGCGTGACGGAGAGACGAGGCAGACGAGGAGAGAAAGCCGACCACAAGAGAAGACCAATCCTTCCACCACCGCGACCACATCGACGCCGCTGAGGTTCCGCCACCATTGACTAAGGACAAGCCGCCGAGAAACCGCCCACGAAGCTGCTACACCGACCCGACATACCAGATCTCCAAAGTCAATCACGAAACGATGTTAGGTCTAGTCAAAGCCGCCGCTGCGAAGCAAGAAACAAGATCGAAGAAGAAGAGAGAAAGCCAAAACCCGACTGAGATGCTGTCCTCGACAAATCAAAATGGGAGAAGCAATAAAATTCCAAACTAGAAGCGAGATAATTGCAGCTACAGAGCTCAACCAAAGCCGAATCAGAGGAAACTACACCCACACTAAAACCTCTGCTTAACCGGAGCCTGCCACAGACGTCAGATCCAACAGAAGAGCTCGCCTTAAGCCGTAACGCCTCTCCTCTTCCGCGAGCGCCAGAGCCGCACCAGAGCGACACCACGACACCACCAGAGCGACACCACCGAAGCAGCACCGCGACATCACCAGCACACACCGACGCCGACCAAAACTCCAGACGATTCAAATAGGCTGGTGGAAATCGAACAAAAGCAAAAAACGAAAAACAAGGGGTGAGGAGACCTCTCCAAGCACCGGCGAGGAGCGCCGGCCACCAGAGAGGCCCCTCATGGCGAGATTTACAAACGGCGGCGGCTAGGACGACTTTGTTCTCGAGAGAGAAAAAAAAGTGTTGGGCCCTTTTGGGATATTTTAGTCTAAAAGTGGCATATTTCAAATAAGTATTAAGGGGACAATAGTTCCCATTTTTTGCTCTAAATTCCCAAATTTTCCTTGATAAAACATATATAAGCACTATTACAATCTACAACACCAATCATCAAATACATAAATTACATGCTCATAAAGATTTTTCGTAATGGATTGAGAGTAATAAGCCAATTTTATTTTATTTTTTTTGGCTTCTTTCGTGAATTCTTCTAAAAACGTTTTCTGCATTCGATTTTTCCGGCAACTGTAGTCTTCGCCAGATCCGATCGCCATTGTCTTCATGGGTCTGATCAAGTTTTGCTTCGAAAGCTAACCTTTTTATATAGAAAATTACAAAATAGACAGTTTGTATGATCTCTCACGTGGCCATTTACGGAGCATGAGAAATATCGTATGTGATTCGGATATAGAATATCACCGTCGATCATTTGATTTACGTATATATTAAATTTGCGAGTACAATAGTTAAGTCAATTATATATACAACGACTCGATAATGGGATAAAAAAAAACTTAGTAAGTTTAATTTTACTTAAGTTTATCAGACATAATACATTGAATATTATTCAGGGTTTTTGGTAGAATCGACACTTTCAAATAAAATATTTGAATGCATCTTAGATGTTGTTGTGACATAAGTATATTCTTTCTTTGAATTTAATGTCTTATTAACAACTGCCGAATCATTCATGTATTAACAACTAACTAATCATTCACCTTTTTTGCTTTTCGAAATACATGTACCTATTTGTAAGAATCTAAATACATTGTCCACTAAATGTTATCATGCACATAATTAAATGACCTATATATTTGTATATACACAACAACGAAAAAGAATATACAGTAAAACATCTATAAATTAATAATGTTGGAACTTTAAAAATCTATTAATTTATATAAATATTAATTAATCGATAAATTCATAGAGAGAAATTGTTTTCCGTCCATAATCTTCAAAACTTTTTTTCAAATGATGTTATAATTATGAATCAAAACAAACCTGTTTATAAAATGACATGCACAAATTTAAAATTATGATTAATAATCTTAGCAATCGTAATAGAAAAGTTATTAATAGTATATTGGATGATCCATATAAAAATATACATGTTCATCAATACAAAATTAATAAGAAATTATGGTTACTATCCTTATTATTGATAATGTAATTGAAGATAATATTACGATACTTTTGGAAACAATTATGCGTAGAAAAATTAATTATCATATCTAAAAATATTCACAAATTTTTGATGCAAATAAAAAAACAACATTAAAATTTATTGATGTAAATAAATAAATAAAATGAGCTTCAATGAGATTTCAACGTACGTAAAAAAAAATATTTCAACTTAAAATAAAAACAAACAACACATTAGTTATATTTTAGTATATTATCTTATCTATATATACATAATTTTATATAATTTTTTTTTTGTTGGGACATATTTTCACATGGGTTTCAAACAAATTATTATCTTATCAAAATTTATGGATTTTTATATTGGTTCGAATCAAGACTGAATAAATTTACTATTTTGTAATATTATTAATTTATCGAGTTTTAATTTACATAAATTTTAAGTATATGTGTTGTGTATATATACCATGTGAATATCACATGGGTGACGAATTGATGAAACAACAGGTATGTTATATGGTGGGATCCATTTCTAATGGATCTCCTTCGTTGGAAGTTAGCCTCAAATTATTTGCTAAATAAAAGTTATTCAAAGTCTACAACATAGCGATATGAGCTCGTAGGAAATAAAGGTTATACACATTGTGCAAGCGTGACAGGCCCGTGACAAAAAAGCCCATCAAACAGACCCGACAGAAAACAGATTTGTTACCCAACATACACGGCTAAAGAGGCTCAAGAAGCTCAAGAACAACCATGAACACAAACAAGACTCTGATTGGTTCTTCTACTTCCTCGGTTTAGGTTTCTCCATCACATTAAACTCAGTGCATCAGAAGCTTAAAATTGAAGTCTTCACTTACCAAGAAGTACTCGTATCCAAGAACTTGAGCTCGGTTTCGAAATTCCTCCATTTCTTGCTCCGGGACTTGGATCCCGACCAGCACGTTCGCGCCTGTCTCACCCTTTTTTTAAAGAAGGAAGATTGTATAGTAAGAAGGAGCCTCGAAGTTGCATCAATGCTTTTTTCATTTTTGTATGGTGAAATGCTGAATTGGGAAACAAACCTGTGCACGGTAATGGAAGAGGCTAATGTTCCACCGTGGACTGAAAGAGTCCAAGAAGTTCATTAGAGCACCGGGTCTCTCAGGGAAGGTGAATCGGCATAGAACCTCGTCTTCAACACTTGATCTTCCACCCATCTGGTATATATATACATAGTGTGATTCCCATATCAACTTTGCATCAACCAGGGAACTACTTGGAAAAGTAGTAATCCTCAAGGAGATATAAGCACACAGAGAAATTGATTTTACGGACGCACCAAGTAACGCAGGTGATCTTTCACTAAGTCACTGGTTGTGATATTGTAAGTTATGAGTTGAGAAGATTCCATTCTGTTCACTAGTGCTTTGAGCTCTCCGGGTGTGTGCATTCCAACACTGCACACAAAATTTTGCAGATTAGAGGATGAATAACCACTCAAGAAAGAAGGATTTTTTCCAGGAACGGACTTACCTGTATAGAACAACAGCCTCCTTTTCCGAGCCACATCTATATTTGAACTCGGTTATGTTCATTGGTCCAACCTGCATCCATCAATGTATTGTATTAGATGCGCTCTGTAACGAGATTAACTTCTACATGCTATAATACCAAACACACACCAGTTCACAGAATTGCTTAAAGCTTCCAGGTTTTTCCGGCAAGAGAGTAGCAAGAACAGCCTCCTGTTGCCTACCGACATTGGCGAGTTCTGTCACAATCCTCAGCTTGTCAAAGTTCATGTTTGCACCACTGGTTATGGCTACAACATTCACGTCCTTTAGGCCATAATATTTACAGTATGCTTCAGCTCCAGCGAGCGCAAGAGCCCCTGCTGGTTCTATTATGTTCCGTTTCTCCTCAAACATATCCTGTAGAGACAAGTATATGATTATCTACAATGAGCCGTGCAGATGCTAAAAAACGTATCACAAGCGATAACAACTAAAGGATATACCTTACCTTTATTGATGCACAAATAGCATCACGGGTGACAAGAACAACACCATCCATTAGCTTTCTGGATATACGAAAAGTCTCTTCGCCAACTTCTTTAACTGCTACACCATCTGCAAAACCCCCAACCTGGTTTAGTATCACTCTCTCACCGTGATGCAGCGACAACGCCATTGCATTTGCATCCGCTGGTTCTACACCAATGATTTTCACCTGCATAACCAAGAAGTCACAATAAGGGAACAGAAGCTGCAGATCTAGATATAAAAAGAAAAAGGGAGGATTTTGTCACAATGTGGCATTGCCAAAGCAATAACAGTAGACATGTACCTCGGGAGAAACTCTCTTCACATAAGCGGCAATACCAGCTATCAAACCACCACCACCAACGGGGACAAATATAGCATGTAATGGACCCTTAGCTTGACGAGTGATCTCCATGCCGACAGTCCCTTGTCCAGCAATAACATCCGGGTGATCAAAAGGAGGTATAAACGTCAGCCCCTCTTCTTCGGCTCGTTTCTTAGCATATGATTGTGCTTCATCATACGAATCCCCAACAAGAACAACCGTAGCACCCAAATCCTTCACAGCTTGCCACTGTTATTTAATCCCAGAGAAGAGCATCAGATACTAACTTGAGATGAAGCAAGGATTCAAGACATTGAGAAAGACTACCTTGATTTCTGGGGTTGTACGAGGCATAGCGATCACGGCGGTGCAGCCGAGTTTACGAGCAGATAAAGCAACTCCTTGAGCATGGTTTCCAGCTGAGGAGCAGATAACCCCTTTCGCCAATTGCTCTGCTGGAAGTTTCACCATCATGTTGTAAGCTCCACGAAGCTTAAACGAGAAAACCTGATATACAGTAGTATGTTCAAGCGACCCTTAGTTAAACACACTCAAATGTCATACAGGATTCAGCAAACAACCAAATGTGTTTAAATGTTTCAGAAAGGCCAATGAATCCAAGAGTGAAATTGGAATTTGAGCTTACAGGCTGCAAGTCTTCTCTTTTGAGAAACATGCGAACACCTAACCTCTCCGATAGCTTCGTCGCCAATTGCAGTGGTGATTCAATCGCGATGTCGTAAACCTTCGTGGACAGTATATTCGTCAAATACTCCATAGCCTCCGCGATGCTTCCGTTCTCGGGGTCGCTCGTACGCTCTGGAACCGCACCGAGGTAACCGGCCGGGTATTGCAGCGAACTCGGAGAGACCTTGAGACGTGGCAGAGGAGAAGCCATCGGATGAGGCGGAGGCGGAGGTATAGACGTTTCGTCTCGGGAAATAACAGCCACAGGAGATACGTGATTCCGAGATCGAGTGATTCCGATAACCGGTTTTACTCGGAGGTTGCTGCGGCCGTCGCAGTGGCGATTACTAGGAGGTAGCGGAACGAGGTGCAGCTGATGAGGTACGGGTTGACCTAACATTTGGCTACGGAGGGTCGACGGAGCAGTTTGAAGCCGGACGGAATCCATGGCGGCTCTGAGAGAGAGAGAGAGCAGGTGGTGGTGGCGGCGCCAACAAAACTATCTGTGACCGGTTGATTTTAAAGCCTAAAACCCATTCACCAAAAGTTAGGAGAAATAATAATGAGTTTTTTATTCCAAACTTTTAATACAGATTAAATTCCAAAAATAACACAAAATATTTTGTAAACAAAAAAACATAATTTTTTACTTAAAATGAATTATAAATAAAATTAAAACGATGTAAAAAAACATTAATTTTTTTAATTTAGAGTTTAAATTTATCCTATTTTTTTTATGTCAAATTTATCCTATTAAAAAGAAGTTTTGAGTTATTTTAGTATTTAATTTATAATAATATTATAAAAACATAATTAATGGTGTTATGTTTAGAACAAAAACTTAAAATTATGTCATTTTAGATAATTGTCCAATAATAATACTATTTTTATTATTATTAGTGGTAATCAAAAAAAAATTACAGAAGTACAATTTGGCCCAACTGATGTGAAATTCAAAGTTGGTGTGTTTGTTTGGCATTTGACTATTAAAATTTTAGCGACTTTACAATAATTAAAATCTTTTAAAGTCCGGTGTAACAGTCCTAAAATCTCTCACAAATCACTCAAAATCATGATTTTTTTTTGTTCTAAGTTTCAGTTTTTTTTCTTCTAAAGCCAACAATAAATGAGTTTTTATTTTCTAAAGAAGTTACAACCTACTATTTTAAAGTCAAAGTTTTTATAGTTTAAAAAAAAAAAAAATCTAAAGCTAAACGTTTTTAAGTATTTTCTTAGAGGTATCAAACGGGCTAGCCTGCGTCCAAATAGCCGATCCGATGCATTTTCAATGTTTTTTTTTTGTATGGCGGACTGCGGTTACAAAATGATGGTCCAAGCCTGGCCCGCCTATATTCTACAGGTTTGCGAGCTAACCCGCAGGTTCCTTGTCTTTATGGGTACAATCTTCGGTAAAAAAAAATAAAAATACAAACAATTAATTGGTGAAATTTAAACAAATTCAAACCGAAACACTAAATAATCCAAGAAGCAACATTTCAATAAGAACGAGAAGCAAGAGAGAAAAAAAAATAGGAGAAAGCAGTGAGCATCTGTGGCAGCGTATAGTTTATGTTCTTCTGTAAGAGGACGATGTGAGCAATCACTACAATGAAACTCCTAAAGAACAAAACCTTATGAACAGTACGTTTCTCTACCTACCACCGACCTTTGAAAAACACGCAAGCCTAAATCACCACTAGAAAAATGTGTCTAAATGTCAAAAGAACAGAGGACATCGTTTTTGTTACATAAAATGTGAAGTAAAATGATACTATAATGTATATGTATATGGGTAGATTAGTAAATCTGTAATCCCTAGTATCTTCTATGTAATCACTATAAATAGTGTATCTCAATTACCTAATGAAAGAACTTTCAGCATATCATTCTATATGGTATCAGAGCTTAGATCTCTAACCTAACACATAAAGAAAAAAAAAAAAAAGAGCCGCCACCTACCTTTTCTTTTTTTTTCAAATTTTCCTCTTCTTTCTTCTTCTTCCTCGCTATACTCAAGCTCATTTTCATGGCTTCACCAGCTTCTTCCCAGGAAACTGTTGCGATCTCTGAATCTACGGCTCTCCTCAACGTCAACATGTCCAACGTCACGAAGTTGACGTCTACTAACTATCTGATGTGGAATCGTCAGGTACATGCCCTACTTGATGGGTACGATCTCGCCGGTTACGTCGACGGATCCACTGTGTCGCCACCGCCGACAATCACCACAAACGGTGTAATCACGACCAATCGTGAATACACACTCTGGAAACGACAAGATAAGCTGCTTTACAGCGCTCTCCTTGGTGCCATCTCGACTACCATCCAGCCGATTCTCGCCACAACATCAACCGCAGCCCAGATCTGGTCAACTCTTTCCTCCACCTATGCAAAACCAACTCGTGGTCACCAACAACAATTACGACAGCAGATAAAGCAGTGGACCAAAGGGACAAAATCCATCAATGAATATTTCCAGGGGTTCACAACTCGATTTGATCACTTAGCGCTTCTCGGAAAGCCAATGGACACCGAAGACCAGATCGATTACATACTTGGAGGATTGCCCGATGATTACAAACAAGTTATTGATCAAATTGAAGGCCGTGATGTTCCTCCGTCACTCACTGAGATTCATGAAAAACTCATCAACTATGAACTCAAGCTTCAATCCACGATGGTCAACTCTTCACCGCCACCAATCTCGGCGCATGTCACTCAATATCGTGGCTCCAACAACAATACAAATCGCAGCAATAACAATGGCAACTATCGCAATCAAAATCGCCCCAAAAATTACAATCACCAGACTTGGCAACAACAACAGTTTCAGCCTCGTAGTGACTCTTCTGCTCCTCGTGGTTATCAAGGTCGGTGTCAGATTTGCGGAGTTCATGGCCACAGTGCTCGACGCTGCTCACAACTCCAGCCTTCCGGCGGCAACAACAGCTCTTCAGTGAGCTCTTACTCTCCCTCAGCTGCTCCTTGGCATCCAAAAGCAAACATGGTAGCGGCAACCTCGTACAATCCAAACAATTGGATTCTCGACAGCGGTGCTACGCACCATCTCACGACGGATCTCTCCAATCTGTCCCTTCATCAACCGTATACTGGTGGAGAGGAAATCACCATTGCTGATGGTTCAACAATTCCGATCTCGCACACTGGTTCATCTAATTTCTATACCTCATCTCGTTCTCTTGCCTTAAATAATATCCTCTATGTCCCAAACATACATAAAAACCTCATCTCTGTTTACCGCCTCTGCAATACTAACAAAGTCTCTGTGGAATTCTTTCCGGCTCATTTTCAGGTGAAGGATCTCAGCACGGGGGCCCGATTACTCCAAGGCAAAACTAGAGATGAGCTATACGAGTGGCCAGTCAATCCACAAACCAATACCGTCCTCTCCTTATTTGCTTCCCCGACACCAAAAACTACACTCCCATCATGGCATTCGAGACTTGGTCACCCATCATTTCCTGTTTTACAAACACTTGTTTCTCAATTTTCCTTACCTCTTTCTCATTCTTCGCAAAAAAAAAAATTCCCTTGTTCTCATTGTCTTATAAATAAAAGCCACAAACTTCCTTTTTACTCAAACACAATAACCTCAACCAAACCACTTGAATATATATATACCGATGTGTGGACCTCGCCCATTGTCTCCGTGGATAACTACAAGTACTACCTCATACTTGTAGATCACTACACCCGTTACACGTGGTTTTATCCATTGAAACAGAAGTCGCACGTCCGTGAAACGTTTATGGCGTTTAAACTGCTGGTGGAGAATCGTTTTCAAAGAAAAATACGGACACTGTACTCGGATAATGGAGGAGAGTTCGTGGGATTAAGGAGCTTTCTCTCGGATCATGGCATCTCACATTTGACTTCTCCGCCTCATACACCAGAACATAACGGCGTTTCAGAGCGGAAGCACCGACATCTTGTTGAGACAGGATTGACACTTCTCCATCAAGCTTCTCTTCCACCAAAATATTGGACCTACGCTTTTGCTACGGCAATCTATCTCATCAATCGTTTGCCAAGCTCGGTACTTAAGGATCAATCACCATATGCAAAGCTGTTTCAACAGAAACCGAATTATCTCAAGCTAAGAGTTTTCGGTTGCTTATGCTTCCCCTGGCTTCGACCATACACAGCTCACAAATTGGAGAATCGCTCAAAGCCGTGTGTACTTTTGGGGTATTCACTCACCCAAAGTGCATACCTCTGTCTTGAACCAGCTTCTGGTCGCATTTATGTCTCTCGACACGTCCAATTTGTGGAAGAGATATTTCCATTTGCTGCTCCAACCGAAGCTCAAATCTCCACACCCGATTCATGTCAACATGCGAGTCACACAATTCCAGACACCATCCCGATATCCCAGCCACCGCTCGTAATAGCTCATCCGACTCCGCCGTCTCCGTCACCGTCCCTGCCCCCGAGCACAGATCCTCACCTGCCGGAGCCAACAGTCACGTCGTCGTCTTCTTTGGACAGAACTCTGTCGAGTTCCTCTGAAACAGATAATGTGGGCTTGAACAATTATAATTTATCAGGCCCAAATGTTACAGGTATTGCAGAGGCCCAACAACCAGATAACCTAAACCCATTACCAAATTCACCAATTATCGACCCTTCACCATCTACCTCCGCCATTCCTTCGTCCACGATAAACCCAACACCACCACCACAAAACACTCACCCGATGAAAACCCGTGCCAAAAACCAGATCACCAAGCCTAAATCCAAACTCTCCCTTGTTGCTACTACCAATCTCATCAAACCAGAAATCCCAACC
The DNA here is from genome assembly GCA_030161315.1 of Eutrema japonicum. NCBI lineage: Eukaryota > Viridiplantae > Streptophyta > Magnoliopsida > Brassicales > Brassicaceae > Eutrema > Eutrema japonicum. The sequence goes on along the minus strand of BSQW01000002.1, from coordinate 43,566,418 downwards.
ACGGTGAACCAAGCTCTGCGAGATCGGAAATGGCGAATGGCTATGGGAGATGAGTTCAATGCTCAAGTCCGCAATAATACTTTCGATTTGGTTCCCCCCTTGCCAAATCAAAATGTTATTGCCACAAAATGGATTTTTACGCTCAAGTACTTACCAAATGGTGTCCTTGACAGGTATAAAGCACGCTTAGTGGCGAGAGGATTTAATCAACAATATGGCCTGGACTACTCTGAAACCTTCAGTCCGGTAGTCAAATCCATCACGATTCGACTGGTTCTTCAATTGGCAGTATCTCGTTCGTGGGGGATTAAACAACTTGATGTCAATAATGCATTCCTTCAAGGAACTTTATCCGAAGAAGTATATGTGTCACAACCACCAGGTTTTGTGGATAAAGATCGACCGCATCATGTCTGCCGCCTCAATAAAGCACTCTACGGCCTCAAGCAAGCTCCGAGAGCGTGGTACCAGGAACTAAAAAATTTTCTCTGCTCAATCGGTTTTCTCAACTCTCTCGCAGACACGTCTGTCTTCATCTACATCGAAGGTGCTCACATTGCATATATCCTGGTATATGTTGATGATATAATTGTGACAGGCAACAACCATCTTATCACGCGGTTTATCGATGCCTTGGCTAACCGGTTCTCTCTCAAAGATCCTGCGGATCTGACATACTTTCTGGGAATCGAAGTCACACGGACATCAACTGGTCTTCACTTAATGCAGAAAAAGTATATTCAAGACTTGCTCCTCAAGACCAATATGCTCGATTCGAAGCCTGTTTCCACACCAATGGCACCTACACCGAAACTCTCTCTGTCTATCGGCAATACCCTTGCTGATGCTACTAAGTACCGAGCAGTAATTGGAAGCCTGCAATACTTGGCATTTACCAGACCAGATATAGCCTACGCAGTCAACCGTTTGTCACAATTTATGCATAGACCCACTGATATTCACTGGCAAGCCGCGAAACGTGTCCTTCGATATCTGGCTGGAACACCATCTCATGGTATTCTCCTCAACACTAAGTCGCCATTATCACTTCACGGATTCTCGGATGCTGATTGGGCTGGCGATACAGATGATTTCGTATCCACTAATGCGTACATTCTCTATCTTGGTTCGTCACCGATTGCGTGGTCATCGAAAAAGCAAAAAGGTGTTGCTCGGTCCTCGACAGAGGCTGAATATAGAGCAGTTGCAAACACAGCGTCTGAAATACAATGGGTATGTTCTCTGTTATCAGAACTTGGTGTAACATTACCGACGGCTCCCGTAATCTATTGTGATAATGTTGGAGCTACGTATCTGAGTGCTAATCCCGTGTTTCATTCTCGAATGAAACATCTTGCGTTAGACTATCACTTCATTCGTGGTCTTGTTCAATCCGGCGCTTTACGGGTTACCCATGTGTCTACTAAAGATCAGCTTGCAGATGCTCTTACAAAACCACTGCCTAGGCCACGATTTCTTGAGCTTTATAACAAGATTGGAGTCACTCAAGTCACTCCATCTTGAGGGGGCATATAATGTATATGTATATGGGTAGATTAGTAAATCTGTAATCCCTAGTATCTTCTATGTAATCACTATAAATAGTGTATCTCAATTACCTAATGAAAGAACTTTCAGCATATCATTCTATAGATACAACGGAGAAATTATCATGAACAAACAAAACAAATATCTAACCAGCACAGCACATAGCATACGGTAATAAGGAGTAATACATTAAAAGGGAAATTAGAAAACAATCCAATTTCAAAATAAATGTGAAAGACAAGCAAAGACTACTCTGTAAATGTTTATCTTACTTACCTATCTATAAGCACCACACGTGATCCAGACAAAATAAATTTTATGTCCTATATGAAAGCAAAAGACTTTTGATTTATCCATTCTAAGTTGAAATTGAAAGATCTGATGATTTATCCATTCTATGTTCTATCATAGAGAAATAAGGTCATACTTGCAACAAAATATCAAAAAAAAAAATCTTACAAAAGTGAATAAATAAAAGACCAGAAAACAAAAGGTCATGCGATTCACACTATTAGCTAAGGATAACAGCCATAATGTAGAAACTTGGACAGGTTTCACAAGAAGATTGTAGGTGTGGGGATGAGCACACCCCTTTTTCTTTTTCTTTTTACTGTTCACAACCTGCACGGTACTGTTCACGACCTGTTGGGTACTGTTCACAACATGTTGGGTATTGTTCTCGACCTGCCCGGTACTGTTCCCGACCTGCCCGGTACTGTTTCCGACCTGCTAGGTACTGTTCACGCCATGTCGGGTACTGTTCACGACCTGACTGGAACTGTTCACGAACCGTCACGTCATCCCTAAAAACCGGAGAGTTGTCTGCTCAACTCCCACTATAAATACCCCCTTGGAGTTCATTGTCAAATGATCCCATACACAAAAAACTTTCATTCTCTCTCTCTAAATAACTTTCCCTCTCTAAAAAGAGCTCTCCCAGCTCTCCCAGCTCGGCAGCTCTCCCAGCTCGGCAGCTCTCCCAGCTCGGTAGCTCTCCCAGCTCGGCAGCTCTCCCAGCTCGGCAGCTCTACCAGCTCGGCAGTTCTCCCAGATCGGCAGCTCTCCCAGCTCGGCAGCTCTCCCAGCTCGACAACTCTCCCAGCTCGGTGCAGCTCTCCCAGCTCGGCAGCTCTCCAAGTTCGGCAGCTCTCCCAGCTCGGCAGCTCTCCCAGCTCGGCAGCTCTCCCAGCTCGGCAGCTCTCCCAGCTCGGCGCAGCTCTCCCAGCTCGGCAGCTCTCCCAGCTCGGCATCTTTCCTAGCTCGGCAGCTCTCCCAGCTCGGCGCAGCTCTCCCAGCTCGGCGCAGCTCTCCAACGTTCCAACCGACCCGGCAACCTGACGACGACCCAACGAGCTCCCCAGCTCTCCTCAACAACGAACTACGAACGGCTTAATCCCCAATCCGGGGTACGTAGGCAGCCCTCCGGGCACAGCCATAAATCATTTCTTCCTCCTCATTTGCCGACCGGAATGCAACCGGCTTTATCTTAACAGAAAATCCCTGAACCTCCCCGATACAAATTGATTTGTTGGAGACGTGCTCATACACGTTCCAACAAAGATCACTAGCAATTTTTCTTACTTCTTTTGGCCAAGTTGCTGTGTACATAAGAGTTTGTCTCCAAGGAGGTATTTCATTCACAATCTTACGAATTTGGGGTTCAAAACCCATGTCAAGCATCCGATCTGCCTCATCAAGCACAAGAAACCTGCTGGAAATCAATCTGCTTCATATCATTTAGACGCCCAGGAGTTGCCACCACAATATCAGCTCCTCGTTCCAACTCTTTCAATTGAGGACCCTTTGCTCTGCAAAGCAATTGGCCATGTTTGAGCCTGGATCGGTGTTGGTGATGGAAATCCAGCAGAAAGCAACTGAGAAACAAAGTTAAAAACATTAACACACCATATGTATGAAGAACCCATATTCAAAACCATCGCGGAATCACCATCATCGGAACGAATCGCCATCGGAATCACCATCGGTTCATTGCAATCGAGAATCTTAATACAAAAAAATGAATTTTGCGGTTCAACTCTTAAACCCGCAAAACCGCAACGGGTTGACCCGCTATAACCCGTGCGGTTCAACCCGCAAGACCCGCTAAATTATGGACATCTAAAATTTTATCCAAACCCGTCCCGTGAACTTGGAAATGGCATGCGGGTTAAAACCCATATTGACATCTCTAGTCTTTTCCAAGCACGTTGTGTCTGTTGGTTTGATTTTTTTTTGTTATCAAATAGTTATATGTAGGGTTGGGCATTTGGATATCCGGTTCAATTCGATTTTTGTGAGTTTCAGATAATTCGGATATAAGGGTTTAAGAATCATATTGAAACCAGAGAGTATTTAGAGTTCACCAAAAGAGTTAGAGTGATTATTTTTTAAATATGTAAATTCGTATATTTTTTCAAGTGGACAAATTTAGTTGAATATTCTGTAGACAAATTTTTGAAATAAAGTATTGTTTAAAGTTTGGCATTTTCTATGCAGATGCGGTTTTTAAGGGGCATCACATGTGATAAACAGATAAAGGTGAAATCATATTTGGTCTGTAATGAAAACTACCATATTTGGTATATACTCATTGTGATTATAGAAATGCTTGTTTGTGCTTATTGTCGCTAGTGTCCGTTAGGTACAGCTACAAAGAGAGGGATTGAGAGCGTAATCATAAACTATCATCTTTCCATTTCCAAATCAATAAAACAAACAGATTTAAGATCAGAGGAGACTAAGACTAAACAAAAACCAAAAAAGGAATGGTAGAGTGAGTTTAAAATGGAGAGAAAGAAAATAATGGCTTCCAAACCGGAACTCAATCCAACTACATAATAATCTAGAATCTGATTGCGTTTTGTGATCCAAATGATTTGATCGATTGTAAAATTTACACAACTTTATCATGAAAAAAACATTATGACAAGTAAAAAAACTACATAAAAGTCTATATTCAATTCATCGTTACAAACGTATTACTTTCTTTAATTTTTAATTTATTATGTATATCTGTAAATTACAGTTTACAGGACTAGCATGGCTGGGTTTGCGCAAGGCCGGGTTTACACAGCTTCGGGCTAACGCAGGGCTTGATCCATGTTGACAACGTTCCTATCTGTAATGTATTGTATTGTATAACGACAATGGATGTGCCGATGTGGTGGGAACATATGGTGGGGGAAAAAAATGGTTCCACGTTAAAACTTTAACTAATTTTTAGATTGAAAAAAAAAAACTCCAATTATCACTTTCCATTTTTAGTATTTTAATTCGGCATGTTTTAGTTTGTCCCCCTATAATTAGTAATTTACACACCATTGACACTTTTATGTTTACCGAAATCAAATAATTTTTGTTTTCTTCTTCTTTTTTAAGATCTAGCAGCGTCAAGTGGATGAGAATCTGAAATCCAAAACTTGTGGATGAGAATTCCAATTTTATCCCTTTCCCTCTTCCTCTCTATCTCACACACACACAATTGGAGGAGCTCAAACTCAGAAGAAGAAAGACAAGAATGAGAAGGTTTCTTTGACTTAGACACAACAATCTGTTAAGTGACACAAAAGACATCGAAACGAACAATGATCTTAACAATGAAACTTCTTCACCCTCTCCATCACTCTCTCTCTTCCTCCATTCCTTTTCCATCAAGTACACTCTGTTTCTCTCTATACACCATTACGTATTAACTAGCGTTTGTACGTTTTACACCAATAATCAAGACACGGAATCATGCAAAAACATTTTTTATTTCTTTTCCAAATTTGCAGGAAGAAGGCAATCCAAACCGTACCGGTGCTCGTTACCGTCTTCCGGCGGCGAAAGGGTCATCAGATCAGAGACCGTCGTCGAAGGAAGAAGGGTTTTACTTGGATGTCTCCTTGCCGCCGGTTAGATTCTTTTCATTTTACTACTAATCAGTTATTTGCATTTCTACTTGAGCTAGCTTTCAATCAGTGTATCAAAATCGTGAAAAAGTTGCTGTCTGAATAAAAAAAAACAGCTTCTGGGATTCAGTTAACTGATCCAGCCGAGGCCGTAAGCACCAGCAGAAGAGCTGTAAGCATATATTTCATCAATACATACATTATGCTTGTTCTTGAATCAAATCAAATCTTTTACATACAATTCTCTGCAGCTACGTGCATCCAAAATACCGGACAGCGAGTTCACGACTCTCCCCAATGGTCTCAAGTTCGTGCATTTCCCCTTTACTATACACCAAGATCACATGATTGCATTCATAATTGCTTTTGTGAGACATTTGAAATGTTTCAGAACCGGCCTAAAATCCTAAACCCAATGCAACAAAGTTCATTTGAATTCAACCTCAGAAGTTGTCTTACTCGTATCTTTAAAAAGGGATTGAAAGATGGAGTCTTTATGGTAAAAATCATAAGTTTAGTTTTGCATTCTGTTTCTTTTGTTGCAGGTACTATGATATAAAAGTTGGCAATGGAGCAGAGGCTGTGAAAGGATCTCGGGTCGCAGTACGGTTGTGAATACGTTTCCTGGTTAACTTTCGACATGTAAAGAGCTTACGGATATATAACAAGCTTTGATGCTTAACCTAGAGAGATTGTGTTGCAGGTTCACTATGTTGCCAAATGGAAAGGGATAACGTTCATGACAAGTCGACAAGGACTTGGCGTTGGAGGTGGAACGGTCGGTATAAGGCAAATCCATTACTGTACTTGAACATGCGATGATCCTTAATCGATAACATAAGAGTTTTTGCAGCCTTACGGGTTTGATGTTGGGCAATCAGAGAAAGGGAATGTTCTCAAAGGACTTGACCTTGGCGTTGAAGGGATGCGTGTAGGCGGTCAGGTTAGTTCTTGAAACCGAAAGGCTCCATAGAGTCAGATGGCTCAAACTCAAAGTCTTGTTTTGATGACCCCTTGAGATTTTATATACAGAGATTGGTGATTGTTCCTCCCGAGCTTGCTTACGGGAAGAAAGGAGTTCAAGAGATTCCTCCAAATGCAACAATTGAGGTAATCAAGCAAGGTCATTAAAATTGAATCAGTTTTGAGTTTTGCTGCTCCTTAAATGGTACCTTTCTTTTGTAGCTTGACATTGAGCTGTTATCAATCAAGCAGAGTCCTTTCGGGTATGTGAGATCAACTGTCTACAACCCAAAAAGCTCTGATCGACAAAACATGCCTTGAAGGTAATCTTTTCGGTTTTTTTTTTTTGTTTTCCTGCAGGACGCCAGTGAAGATCGTTGAAGGCTAAGATATTAACGAGAAGCAAAAACTGAGATGAGATGCTTTAGCTAGTCCGGATTCATAACCGTTTCTCATCTCTTATTCCTCTATTCCTACACTTTTGTGCTTTGCAAAACATCGAATCAATTCAATCCCACAAGCTGGTAAGATACTTATGGTTAAGATTAAAATTTCTGGCTGGAACCTCCTTGCTTGTAGTTATCTTGGACTGTGATAAAATTACAAAATGAGTTGGTAATTTTTTAATGGAAAATTCCAACCACGCACGATTGGAGGGTTAATATAAGACATCAGTGATTAAAAGTTGTAGAGGCCAAGGGAGGCGTCTTTGCCTGACCTCCTCTTGCATTAGCCATCCCGTGCCCGAACGTAACCCTGGCGTTTGCTGCTTCCGTTGCCGTGACAGACTTCTTTATCTTCCATACCCACAACGTATATACAAAGTCAGCAAGAAAAACTTCAATATATAACGTTTTTTTTCTTCTACTGAGTTGCATAATCTAACACTACTGGTTGCTAAATCATGCGTGTTTTAACTTAAGAACTTACAGCGGCAAGTCTCTCTTTGTGAATATCTGTTGTCAGCTGCAAAACATTTTCCAAGAAATACAACCAAAGAAGTTAGAAGCTATCTCGGGCAAGTAATAATATCCCTGTTAAAATTGGATGAATTGATCACACAGCAAAAAATGATTATTACTGGTTTTCGAAATGTCTTGATCTCGTCACTGCTAAAACCAGGAGGCCTGATATTCCAGTTTCTTTCTACATGTACGGAAAAGAGATACCAAAACATTGTAAGTGGAAAAGAAATCAAAAGAAAAGGGCACAGTATCAATCAGAACGAACCAACATGGAGCAAGATGTCCTTCGCCTCTAGAGTATCTGACTTTCTATGCTTGGCTAAAGAACAGCCAAAAGTTGTGATCTGGATAAAAGGAAACACAACGAGCTCGAGTTAGTGAAAAAAAACCAAACAGAGGACAGAAAACTTTACTCTTAGCCCTATCACGATATTCACACAAAAAGTGTTGGAAAACAAAGTGGTGTGAGTTACTTACTGACTCCACAAAGTCTTCAGCAATATCAGCAAGGATGTCTTCAACCTCTGGATCCAATTTCTCTGACGGGTCAATCTGTGGATAGCAAGACGTACTAAATTCAGAGAAAAAAATCAATGGATATCATGCAGGGAGTTTGAGTGCAGAACACCAAAGCAGCCCCCATAATTAGAGATATATGCTATTGCTGAATCTGTTCAAAGTCACCATGGCATGCTATTTGGCTTTTTATGCGAGGCAATTGGCAGATCACTCACAATATCGCTTCTATTTTATTTTTTACCCAAATACATTTTCCTTTCTCTGTAATAGATCTATCCAAGTGGAAGAAATCAATTTATTCATTAAGTGAAAATCAAGCCGTAAGGATGAGAATACTAATATATTCTGCGGTCAATATGCAAAATGGATTACCCAAAGTTGAGAATATAATGTGAGGTCAGTGGATACCTGCTGAAGTAGCTCATGGATGCTTCTTTTCCCCAGAATACGATCATCAGACTCCTCATTCTCTGCTGAAACTGTTTTAGCTTGGTTTCCTGGTTGAGACACAGGAGGCTGGGTCGGCATTACTAGAGAAGTAGCTTTCTGATTTACCGACCCTTGGACCCGGGTCGGTTGATGTGGGTGGGGTAAAGGCTGCTGCGGAGATCTCAATTGTTGAAGTTGCTCATGGGGCTGATGTTGTTGTTGAGATTGTTGTTGTTGAGGCTGTGAAGTCGCTGGTGACGTGGAAAGATGTTGCTGAGGAACATGAGATCTCTGTTGCATGGGGGGAGTATTTACTTGCGGTCTATACGAAGGGGGTGCCAAAGGCGGCTTCCCTTGGGCAGAAGATGATAACCACGGTTGATTAATGGCTTGCAAGCTTTGCTGTGCTGCACCAGTAGATTGGACACCAGGAGAACCAATAGGTGACGGTCTCATAAGGCTATGCCCTTGAAAGTTCTGCCGAAAGAAAAATATAAAGAGTTAAGGGTTTGCAAACAAAGTTCATTAAGATTTTTTTTTTTTTTTAAAGGAACCCAGAGTAACAATGAAAGAATAGATGAACCAATTAAAATTATCAACATGGATGGACATAGAAAGAAAAGTCCGGAGTGATTTCACAAAGTTAAGTGGCTCAACGGTGCTACCAAGTGATGGTCACCTAAAATTCTATTCCGCCATGAAAACACATGAGGAGAAAAACAATTGTTTTGCTAGTGAGTCGCTTAAAAACTTCAAATCTTAGTGTTTCAAGAGTTTTGAGATAATGAGGTGATAATCATGCTCAACTCATAAGGCAAAATTTCTTCTTTACAATGAGTCACAGCTGAATTTCCTATTTTTTAAAGGTACACAGAGGCATAATCATAAGAAGAGTAAAAAATACCTACTTGGGGAACAGGAGACTGGCTACTTGGGGAGGAAGCTGGCCTTAGAGACGGTTGAGTCGGTCTCTGCTGGTGCTGAGCCATCCCACTTGGCCGCATTTGGGAGCCTGAGCCAAGCGTCCCCATCATCCCAATTCCCTGCGTTCCTTGCATCATCCTAACCTGAACACACAAAACAAAGTTGGTATTTTCTGAATTCTACTTACCTATTACAAACACAATTCTTTCAAATATGAGAGAAAAATTCACCTGCGGGACACTTGTATTGGACGTCGCTTCTGACATTCCGACTGTTCCACGACCCAATCCGCCGTATTGCTGCCCAAAAGATCCCGGAAAAGCAGAAGGCGAAGGCTGAGAAGGTGTAGGAGAGGGGCTCGGAATTGGGGAAGCTGGAACGCCAATCGCCATGCCGCCCCTTTGCTGCCCAGTAATAGGCAAAGATGACGAAGAAGAGGCCGGAGCTGATGAGGAAGATAGCAATGGCGACGATGCGGAGGAGAAGTGAGTGTATGAGGAGTGTTGTTGCCATGGTCTCGAGTACGCCGGTGGAGGAGGCCTTCCCAAAGACTGAGAGAGTTTCTGTTGCTGTTGCGTCGCCGGCGAAGTCACCGGACGCGCGTATTGAGGGAGATTAGGGTTCGGATTGATCGATTGTGATGGCGGGGCTGGGGAAGAAGGAAGAGAGGAAACGGAGGAGGAACTCGGATTGGTGGAAGGCGGTTGCTGAATCTGTGATAAAACCGACGGTTTCGAAGCCGTATCCGACGATTGGGACGGTGTTTCCGGTGGCTGAGACGCCGTCAAGCTTTGCCGTGGCTGATCCATCAGAAGGTAGTGAATGTGGAGGGAAGGGATATTGGGTTTATAAAAGATCTATCGAACCGGAACTTCCGGTACGGAATGATATCACTAAACCGCATTTAAGATAACCCGCATGAGGAGTTTTATTACATTACATTCCGTTGTGGGCCTTTAATCTTTCCTTCTTTTTGGGCTTTCAACCTCATTTTTTACAATAATATTATTTACTCTCTTTAGCCCAATTTGTTTATCTTTTTTTTGTTAGCCCACTTTTATGTTAATCTCTTTTGTTTTGAATGATAAATGTACTCTTCAATGCTTTTTTTTTTTTTTTTGGTCTTAAACTCTTCAATGCTTTCTTTTGTATAACTACTATCTTCTGTTTCTCGTTTGTTTTAAAATATTGATACGTTTTTTTAGCCCAATTTTGTTTTAACACAGACATTCAGAGTTAAAACGTGTTACATATGTTCAAAATTACAGAAATCAATTTACCATAACGATACATTGGATTCGTTTGTGGAGTGGAGAAGTTTATATATATAGCCTTAAAAATAAACTACTGGCATTGATTCTGATTTGTTTGTGGATTTGAGACTTTTGAGTTTGGAGAAGGCATTGTCGAATTTTAAAACTGGTGACCTGGAAAAGTTTCTTTAGGGTATGTGTCGTAGGATTTCTTATTGCTAATTAAATTTGTGTAGTTCATGATTCGAAATGTTAAGTGTAGGTTGAGATATATATATAGCGATAATTAATGTATAAAAGATAGGATAATTATAAAACATGCATGATTTCTCAAAAGAAAAAATATGGAGATGAACATTTTTGGAGTCAAAAAGTATAAATAACCCTTATGATCAAGAACACACAAATATAATATAAATAACTTATAAGTTTTTTTGTTAGCTATATATAACTTATAAGTTGCACACAATATAATCTCGTTTAAGAGGAAACATCAATGTTCATTAGACATCACAGGATCAAATCTTCTCCTCAACGTAACAATCTGCTTAAGACTCAACCCAAAAGCTTTCATAAGCAACTCTTCATTGATCCCTGACCCAAAAACCACCGACGGTATCTTCTGAGTCCCGGGGCTTTGGCTATTAAGTCCGCCAAGAATCGTGGCGGTAACATCTCCCACGTTCATCTGAAAATGCACAAGCCCTTTTGGGTAAACCATCATTTCTCCTTCTTCCATCACTTTAGCGTAAACCTTATTGTTCGAGCCCACGAAACCGGAGTAAACCCGTCCTTTAACCACGTGGGCTACTTCCGTGGCCCGGGGGTGGTAATGTGGCGGGTTTATGGCGCCGGGTTTGAGATCAGCCCGGACAAACGACAGGCCCAATGTGTTTAGGCCCGGGAAGTTTGTTGGGCTTACGGGGACTGTGGCGAGTCCGGTCTCGGTGAAGTTACCGGCAGTTTTTAGACCGGAAAAGACGAAATCTTCGGTGGTTACTTCGGAGTAGTTTTTACAAGGGAGATTGGTGGAGAAGTGATGGTAATGAGGAGATGTGATTGGTTTTTGTATACAGAAGTCTTGGATCGGGTCGGGGTCGGAACCTAATGTGAAGCAGAATTTGAAACAGACAAGAAGAAGAGTTTTTAGAAGAAACTGAGTGTTTGCTTCCATCTTTCTTACTTTGGTTTCGAAGACTTGTGTTGTGTCCGGTTTAAATAGGCAAATATTTGGAGAGACTAAATGAGAAATTGTGGTTAACTCGGATTTCCGGTACATTGTTTGCGTACGGTCGATAAACCAAACCAGATTGCAATGAAATATGGGTTAACTATGTTTGAAGATAATCTCCAAACATTTTCGTTGGATGTCGAGGAAACAATAGAGTTTGCATTGGAGATTCGATCTGGGTTACAATTCTTCCATGGTTTTTTGATCCCGGTTAAGGCTTAACCAAATTGGCAAAGAGTCTTGATATGGTCCAAATCTTAACACATGAGCAGAAACATAGACACGTCTTAGCTGTGATGTGTGCGCGCACGCCATGATATTCAAAATGATGATGAATTTGTTGCCTATGCGTTTTTGTTATGTGTTTGATACTGTAAAAATATTAAGGCATGATTAGACACATAAACATCGTTTTTCGGTGGTAACGGTTTAAAAAGATAAATTAGTGGGTCAAATCTCTATTCAGAGCGAATTTTTTTTATAAAGATTGATCAGAGCCAAATTTTAAAAAGACAAAAAAATTGAATTGGAAGAAAAAAATTGAAAGTGATATAGTGGACTTTCTAAGTCTTAATTTTTGGTACTTGCTTACAATATCCGGTGTAATATCACCAAATAGACATACATTTCAGATTAGTAAAAAAAGTGACTGAGACAATACCAATGAATCATTGGCAATGATGTTAGAAGGGCATGCGGTGGATTGCTGGATTTGCTTGTGAAGGAAGTCATATAAATAAGTAAGATTATGATGAACAAACAATAGTTCTCATCATCATTATGTTTTGTATCTTATATACTCTTTTTTTTATAAAGAGTGTCTTACACAAATATTTTATTTTTGATAAAGAGTGTCTTACATCATCATCACAATAGCTTAAGTCGGCCGGCCCTGGGCTAAAGCAGAAGAAGCACCAGTTTTAGGCGCAAGATTTTGGGGTAGCATGTACCTCCGGGCCGGCCCTGAGCTTAACGAACAAGAAACAAGAAGCATCTTTTGCTTTTTGTGTTTTTCCTTTATTATTTAAAACTTCTATTTTTTTATTTTGATTAGAAAATATAAGACTTGGCTTTCTTTCTTTGTCATTCAATTTTGAAGTTTAATATACGAGAGTTCTCAATCTCTTTGCCTCTTTGCCTTGTGTTGATTTGATTAGATTCATCAATTCAAAAAGTTTGGTCTCAAACGATTCTTTTGAATCTCTTGATTTAAGCGAATCAGGTCTCAAGAAATTAGTTAATCCCCTACATTGAACTGAATTACAAACCCTACGCTGCGCCACATAGTTACATATACTATTTTCTGGGATATGGACAATAGGTAACCACAAATACTCGCTATTCGATTTATCGGCTCTGAAATTTAGAATTTTCAGATTGGGTGGGTAATGAGTACTAATGAGAAATTAGTACTAGTGGCTACACAAATAGTAACACGGTTCATGTTTTATTTCACTCTGTTATTCGTTGTTCTTTGGACTTCTTCTAAATGTTCATAGACCAAGACGTCACTGGTACGGTTCATTTCGCTTATGATTTTTCTAGGTGCAAAATTGAATTCTAGACAAAATACAAGCAATGAAATACTCTAAGTTCAATGTAACTAATACATAACCACCCTAATATGCACTAGAGTATTGATACATATTAGTATAACTTTTATCTTTATATTATTATTTAAGAAGTTATTTAGAAAAACGGATTTTATTTGGTAAGGTATTACATATTATGCCGTTACAAATAACAAAAAATATTTGAAATATGAAAGGATATAATTATCTTTTAAAATTATTGAAAATAATATGTAAATTATTACTATTTGTTGCCATTAAAGAAGTTATTTATTATGTAATTTTTTAATTATTTTTAATACTATATATATGTTAAAATAATAACCAATCCATATATATATATTCAAAATCGTGCTATATTTTTCACTATAATTTATTATATTTTATTTGAATATATATCAAAATAAAAGTTAAAACATATTAGACTAATTTTATAAAAAGTTAGACATAAGTTTTTTTTTTTAAGTGTTCGTGGACTAACCTCGAAAATCATAGTCATTAAACGGTGGTTATTGGAGTTATGCTTTCAAGATTAATTATATATATATTTGTGGGTTAGATCGAATAATATTTTAGTCAACTGCAAAACGAATAAACAAATTATTACGAATTGACAACTTTATCTATAATCATTAGTTATCCATATTGTAAAATTCAGATAAACACAATTTTTCTTAAATTTCAAAAAAAAAATTTATCTCATGCTATAATTAGTGCGGATTAAATCTTAGTAATTAGGTAATTAAAACACGATTTCTTGTTTGTTGCTCAAAATGTTTCTTAATGCATTGATTAACAACACAAGTTTTTTTAAAAATTTTCTATCGTATCATTCAACAAAATTGATTAGCCAATCGTGTGTTCGTTTGATTGGTTACTTGTTTCCTAGCTACTCCCCTTCACATGCATCTGTCACGTCTCACCTTATCATAAACTACTATTTACTTGTTCCCATCTCATTAACCTTTTATATAAGAGATACATTACTCACATACCCAATCCATTACCTTTTACCAAGAAACTATACGTTATGAGAACGGATTAAATTATGTGCGAAATGTGGAGATTTAATTTGGACCAGGGTGACCCAGCTCATCTTTATAACGATCATACAACTTGTGACATTTGGCAGGTTTGATATAAAGCTTACTATTTGGAATATCAAAACCTATGTTATGACCTTGGAAAATTGGTATCCCAATGAGATTTGCTTCAACGGTGAACTCTTTTGTTTATCCGTGAGTGAATCACCGCTAAAAGAAAATCTCATTTGGATACGGATTTTTCAAGGTTGTAAGATAAGTTTTGATATTCCAAACAATAAGCTGTATATCAAACCTGCTGATTGATACATGTTATATGATAGTTATAAAGATGATTTGAGTCATCCTAATTCATAATTACTTGAAGCTAAAAATATGAGTGGTTTTGTTTCTCGTTCAATTAATATATATCATCACAGAATTTTTGTTTTCTTGCACAGCAAGCAAGAATGAAGAATAACAATGTAAACGAAACAGAGATATTGCTCGCAAACGCAAAGTGGAGAGAAAAAGAGATTTAGCAAAAGAGATTTAGCAAAAGAGATTTAACATCGATTCCGAATCCCAGTCAACAAAGAGTCGATGACATAGCTAGATGTTCAACTTCCAAATACGTAAACAAAATCCCAAGTAAGTTGATGAAATTTAGCAAATCTGGTTGGGCCGAGGAAGATGAATAATCCTAGTTTGATAATTCATCTTAATAATTCGAGATTTTTCTAATCTGACAAAAACCCATGAACAAGCTGTGTATTGGTATACGGTGTACCTGATCCATAACCATTTATTTTGGTCAAATTTTGAAACTTAACATATTCATTTTCCCCCTCTTTGTTCAGTTTGATATGTGTTATTTTTCCTCTATCTTCAGAGTTGAATCCGAGTGGTGACACAACAGTTCTTTTATCTATTCAAGATTTAGTTTTTTTTTCTCTCAACAATATCCATTGTACAGAGTTGAATCCGAGTGGTGACACAACAGTAATGTTATTTGAGATTTGCTTCAGAGTTACATTTTGGCTTTGTTTTGACAGCAATTTTAGCCACAAAATGATTTCTTGTTAGTAAGAAGATTGTTCTCAATAAATTCAATGATTCAAAATCAAAGATTTATGCCAAACTATTATAAACTCCAAATGTCAATAGTGATCAAATCAATTTGTGGTTTCCTACTTTATTTCGGGGCTATCGATCCATCTCCTAGTTTTCACAAAGTAGACCCACAAAATCTAGGAGGCCTTTGGTGTCTATAATCAGAGTCCACTTACGACCAAGCAAGATCCATCTTTTGAATGCAATTATCCCTTCTTTGGAAGTTCTACTATATTTGTTTGTTTCCCATATGTAGTTTCCATGTTTCTATATATATAATAACTAGATAAATACCCGCATATATGCGGATTTGTAATTTATTTTTTTATAATCCGTTAAAAAAAATTAAAAACAAAAAAATAGAAATCAAAATTAGATCACCCGTGAAAATATATAATACATAAATTTAGAAACAAAGTTTACGATAAAATAAATATATACCTTAAAAGAAAAATTTGGTGAAGAGATGCAGTAAATAGTTTTGGATACAATTATTGGACTTTTAATTTTTTGGTATGTAATTGACACACTACCAAATTGTGGTTTATATAGAGGTGATAAATTATAATTATTTTTCTTTTATGATTAATTTCCTTAATCTAAATGGAAAAACTAAGGAATGTTGTTCTTTTTTTAATATTAATTTTGCCTTTTAGGATAAATTTAATTGTTAGCTTTTTAATTTTATTTGTTTAGTAACCTTATTTTTAAGATTAAATTTTCAACTTTGCCTTTTCAGAATTTTTTAAGGTTTTTATTAATCGATTTTTTTTAACTTTGATTTCTTGTTATCAAGCTATTAATACGTACTAATCTATTTGATTTCTATTAGTCTTGCTTATGTACATAACAAAGCATAATTTCCTAACATAACGAAGCATAATTTCCACTAACATAACGAAGATAACATACAACATTTTAGCTAACGCACCACATAATTTTGGGTGTGGATCACGAATATATGTGAAGCGGGTGTATATAACGAAGATATTTCACACCATACATCATAATTTTGATTACACAGAAGATTACCTCGGGTGTAGCTTATGTGTAGCGGATGTATATAACGAAGTTTTTGTTATAAAATTGAGAAACTATCAAATTGATTATATATGAGGAATTAGAATTACTTATCTTTATAGGATTGTATTCTTTTCTTTAATTTCCTTAATCAAAATAGAAAATTTTGTATCTCCTTTTTTAAAACTTTAGTTTTTTTTTAACTTTATCTTTTAGGATATTTGTTGGTTTAATTTTTTTTGGTTTACTGTTCTTTTTAGGATATCAATCTATTGTTTAATTGTTTTATTATAAACATGATTTTTTTTTTCATTTTTTAAAAAATTCTAAGATAAATTTCCGTAATCAAAAAGCAACTCTTATTTTCTTTTTTTTTTGCTAACTTTCCTTATATTATTAAGTCTAGATTATATTTTGTATTTTATTGTTAAATAAAAAGAACTTTAAGATAAATTTCCTTAATCTAAAAGCAACTTTTATTTTCCTTTTTGTGCTAACTTTATTTTTAGGAATAGGTCTAAATTATATTTTGTTCGTTTATTGTTAAATATTATGTGTCAAAATCTAATTGGTTATTTTTTTCACACGTGTCAAAATCTAATGAATTAACTCGACACGTGTCGCGATCTTGCGAGTTACTAATTTTGAAACATTCTCCTTTATATATATATATATATAGATATAATCGTTCATTTCTATAAAAGTATATTTTTTACAACGAATACAAGTATTAATCTAGTTTTTTACGCAAGTGTATGCTCACGATATGTTTTACACATTTTAATAAACTAATTGTAATACAATTTTTCATGAATTTCAATTAAGATTCACACTATATAAATTTCAACTGGTATGGGTAAATTACAAAAAAAAAAACATTAATTCTACATGACAAGCATAAAACCAATCACTATAAAGAAAGTTCTTTGTCATGAAAAAAATACGAAAAAAACGTATGAATTTTCATCACACATGATCTATGCATGCATTGATGCACAAACACCACAAATCACTTTTGTATTTTTTGTTTGTTTACATATATAGCATAAGACGAAAAATAAATCTGATATAACTTGATAAACAGATAAAGTATCACCATTCGTTGTAATTTCTTACTATTATATGACTGAAAATGATTATGTATGCTTATAATTTATAACTGTATGATTATGTATGCTTATAATATGGAATTATACTAAATCTATCATCAATAACATGCATGTCTGTCCCCTTTATATATGTATATAAACTATAAAGTTATCATGTCGAACTTGTACTGATATTCGTATAAACATATATGGATAACATTAATTTCTATGTTTTAACAACAAATAACAAAATCTATGCATTGGATTTTCATCATATTTAATAGTACTAGCAAATAGTATTAAATTTCCATCTCTTTCACGCTTACAAAATTTCTGCCGCCACCACTAAGAGGGGAGTGCATTCAATGCCCTACATTGTAAGCAAAGGCAAAATTAATGGTTTATTTATTTGATCTTTTGCTTAGAGCATCAACATCCACCATTGCATAATCTTTTTTTTTTTATCTTTACCTCTCTATCTTCTTAGCTTCCTACACTCATTATCTTTCAGTGCCCCCCAAATCAACGGTCAACGAAAACATTAGAAATTTATGACCCACGCTCAGTAAAAAGAAAAAGGGGTACTATTCTTTGAATAGAAAGACACAAATTTCTGCCGACCAAAAAAAGGAAAGTAAAAAATCTAAACCCACTTATTAGGTCAACCGAAATGGGTGAAAGAATTTTAAGTGGTCGGATTAATTTTATTTCAATATGGCTCACTTGGTAAAAATATCGGGATTAATATGAATTCACACTTTAAATTCCAAGGAAAAAATAATACAGAATTTGAAACATGCTTCTTCATTGGTGGAACCTATTCGAACCCACTTATCATCGTAAGCACTTTAAGCTTAGTGCACTATCCAAAAATATCAACTTTGCATAAGCTTACGTTATCATCAAGAGGGGAAAATAGGTGTATATGTATAAATGTGTATATGTGAGATAGTGATGGATACATAAATCTTGGTGTAGCTATAGCCTAATGGGAAAGTAGCAAAATATCAAGTCGTAACGAGTGTTCGGTTTTCTTGTTGTAGACTTGGGCTAAATAAATGCCTTAACGGTCCGTTTTTCTCTATGCCAAAACAATATATGACGTCGAATTTATTTTAGGCAGAACTGAATGCAAATTCGTACAAGAAATCAAGTTCGGTGAGTAACCAAAATAAAGAAATAAAAGTTAAATATATAATAACCAAATTCAAGCAAGCGTACAAGGGATTGAGTTGTTGTTTTGTTTCCTTTCGTTGTCTTTTTGGAAGTACGTACGTAGGAGGATATACACACGTTATCAAACTAGATTTTAGTTGAGTTTTACTCGTGAATCTTGTGCGTTTGGTTTCACTTATTAATTATAAGCTAGATTCTAATGATATCAACTGGTATTAGAATCAGCATGTACTTAATGATCCGACATTGCGGAAGAAACAAATTTGAGTAAAGGGATCTAGAAATGAGAGACTTAAAAAAACAAAGGGATCATGATCATTTGAAGTAGCATGTTGTTTCTGCTTAATCAAGTTGATCATCAGCTTTGAGCAACAATTCAAAACTAACAAAATCGGAAAAGTTAAGTAGATGCAAAAAAATAAGGCCATTCTAATGCATATTTGATATTTATAAGATAAATCATTCAAAAACAAAATATAAAAAATAGTGATAACATGTCGTATAATGAGAAGAATGAAACGAGTGAAAAATGTACAATGAAATGGGGTTTTGTGAATTTTCAACACAAAACTTGCGGTGCATGTTAGCAGTTATATTAGAAAGGGGGGAAATATTCAATGTAAGAATGATTATAGAAATCAAGTTGTGCTTCGAATTTGGAAGTGACATCCACTCATCAAAAGTCATATGGACTCTTTTTGTGGTCCTCCTAGTCCTAGTGGCTCCACCTTTGGTTATAGGCAAGCCTCCCCTCAAAACCCTATTCTTTTTGGTCAATAGATTTTTAAGTAAAATGATAAAATGATTAGATTGTAAATGGGTTGATACAAACAAGAGTGTGGTTAGATGTTTACTAAAGTATAAATATCGTTGGTGTAATGCAATCACACTCATAAAATGTTAAACAATATAACAAATCCGATATTAATGCGGAAAATAAGAACCCGATATAAAAAATGAACAACTTGAATATTCAAAATCATTTTAATGTTGACAAAAGAACTAGTCGCGAAAAGTGTAGAAATATTATATGACCCCCATCCATATTGTTTTAAACCGATCTTAATTTACACATTGACACAAGCTCCAATTTTCAAGATATTACTATCTTTTAACAAGAACATCCGGAGTTGTTAATTATTGTTTAATTTAATCAATTTGATTATCTTTTACCACCTATATACATATCATACTTCTTCAAGAATATACAAAGCAATAAATCATAAGCAATGTATTGGTAGCAAGTACTTATTGGTACGATCAGTGTGTTTCCGAAAACACAAACATTGATAAGACATTATTAATTCACCATAAACCAAAAAACAAAAAAATAGACATTCCAGGCAACGGTGATGCACGACATGGACTTGGAAGAAGCATACCATCTTTTCGTGGCATTTAAACAAGATTAGATATACCATTTTTTTTCAACCTCATACTTTTTTGACCACAAACACAACTGTTCCGAGATCTTTGTGTGAAAATATCGAGATACAAAAATTTGAAATTTGTGTTCTTTTTGTTATGCGAAAAATAAAAAAATCGAAATTAGTTTAGGAGATCCACCCCCACTACACCCCACCAGAGGCTCAGGCCACTATGAAAATACTAAATAGAAGAATGATATAAAGATCAATCAGGGGCCCACCAGAGATAATGGCACTCCTCGTAATACTCTTAAAAGGGAAGGGCATTTACATAACCCTAAACTCTATAAATATACAGACAAAATCTCCAAAACTCAAAACAGATGAAAAAGATCTCCACACACATTTACACAGAAGAAATCACAAACTAAAGTAAAGAAGAGAAAAATTATTCAAAAGATAAGATGGGGAATTGTATAGTAATGGAGAAGAAAGTGATAAAGATAATGAGAAATGATGGAAAAGTAGTTGAATACAGAGGACCCATCAAGGTTCATGACATCCTCACCCAATTCTCTGGCCACTACTCTCTCTTCGACTCTCTCTCCAACAATTGTCATCTTCATCCACAATCCAAGCTTCTTTGTGGTCGTCTCTACTATCTCATCCCCAAGGAGACCACCACAATCATCAAGCACAACAAGACGAAGAAGAAAGTCAGCTTTGCAAATCCAGAGGTGGAAAAAAAACAAGAAGAAGAAGAAGATAGATTAACAGATTGTGGTGACAGCACCAAGGAGAAGAGTGTTGGTGTTGTGAGAGTAAAGATGGTTGTGAGTAAGCAAGAGCTTGAGAAGCTGCTTCAAGGAGGATCAATCCAAGAAATGGTCTATAAGAGTCTTGCTAAGCAAAATCTCTGTGATGATGATGATGATGATGATCAGTGTCATAGAGGCTGGAGACCTTTGTTAGATAGCATTCCTGAATCTGATTAGCCTATAGGATGTCTACATATATATATATATATATGACACATAACATAGATATATACATAGATACCAGAGACTTGAAAAGGAGGCCTGTAATTCCCAGAAATAGTAATACATGAAATCCTCTTTCTAGAAAGTTTAAAATTTGTATTAAAACCCCCCCAAAAATGTGAATATTTGTTATGATGGAATTTTCCAAAAGGTAAAAGTTTGAGTGCTTGTTTGGGTTAATTTCAAAGCCTAGAGACCTATAATAGGCATCTCTAGTGGCCTATAAGCAAAGTAAAGATCCATAATTGTGGGTGTAGAAAAGGTTTCCAAGACCATTTACCACTTACATTCAACTATTCAAGTAAACGTGTTTTTGTCTTTTAACACAAGTTGTAGTTGTATTTTACTGTGTATATATGTATGTATGTACCAGTGAAGAGGCTAATCTTCTTTGCTTTCAACTTCGAGAGAGACCTCGTTGCGACGGGTAAACGGGAGAGTGAATGGTGGATTGTACTGCAGGGCATGAATTTTCAGAATGTAAGAAATAAGATGAGATTTAAAATGCATTCAGCCACTTATGATTGTTGATGAACCTGCGCAACTTCAACTGAAAGTCCATCTCTCGCTCGAAATTTCTTGTCATTTTGAAGAGCTCTCCTTAGTTCTTGCTCCCGTCTCTCAATCTCTTCATCGTTAACATAGCCTGAAACAAAGTTAATTTTGTTCATAGATAGCAAGAAAAAATCTGATTATGTTAGATGCTTCAAGAGGTACACTCGTTTTAAGATTGGAATTTGGTGTATATCTTTGACAGGCATATAAGATTGGAATTTGGAACTAGTTTCGGGATTCTCTGGTGTATATCTTTGATTATTCAGACTAGTGTAGCGTCACTTGTGGAGATGAAAACTGAGTATAATTTACCTGAAAAGGCGATAACAGCAACAATCTTTCGTGGCACCTCCTGGATTTTGACTGAAGAATCTTTAGGAAATGGCAAATTCGAACCATACTTTGAGGGCATGACAAAAGACATCCGCCACTGGGTTTGATCTTTTGCCTGAAGCAAAAGTATATAAATACGATACTAATTGACTATGAACGGGAACAAGGTAAAAAATGAATCAAAGAAATGAAACATTACAAATTTCTAGGAGTTAACTAACAAGTAGGTATCCCTTATTTATGAGGAAACAACACACTCAAGGCTACTCCAAAATATGCTTCTAATCTATGTTTAAAAAAACCACAAAAAACAAAGAAGTTAAAAAAATGAGATGCTCCATGATCCACTGATGATGAGATATTTACCTTGCTTGTGATTACTGGAGTAGTCATTTCCATCTTTTCTCCAACAGATTGGACTTTACGAGTAACAACAGGGGTCGTCATCTCCATTTTCTCATTTATTGTGTTCTGTTGAAAAACACAAATATCCAAAGCTAAAGCAAAACAATAATCAAATCAAACAGAGTTGCAGCAAAACTCATAAGGAATGTTTCATACTACCTTACCAAACAGGTAATCAGCTAACACATTGAAAGACCTAGAAGCACCATAGAAGTCGAATCCAGTTTCCCCTGGCATTGTAGTCTCGGCCACAAAATAAGGCTGTTTTCAAAATTATCAAAGTCAAAAGCTTTAAAGTGAGACAGAGAAAGTGTGTGAGCATCATAGTGAAAGAAGAACCTCGACTTGTCTAATCTCGTATTTATCTGTCCTACATAGAACTCTGAAGTTCATTGTCTCGAGATCCGGAACTAGAGAGAAATGCAAGGTTTAACAAATAGAAAGCTCAGTGAAAAGTGATGAGATTTGATAAAAGAAGCCAAATCATGAACATTACAAACTAACCATACATCAACGCTTCTTCCAGATTCGAGCTCTTCGGAAACACGTATTTCGCCAAATCAGCCAAAACTGATAGAAAAAAAAAAAAGAGTTTGACATTGGAGTTGAGTTACAAAATTGCGGCAACAGAGACGGAACATTTACGGCGTTGAGAGGCAGAGGAGGCCTGAGAGGCGAGAGCGAGAACAAGAGAAACCCTAGCTTCAGTGGCGGACAAATGTCGACTCTTCCGCCGCCGCGTAGCTCTGTCCATAGCCGTCACTCTCGCCGTTCTGAAGCCGGAGCAAACAATCGAGCATCTCTGGAGATCCACGGAGAATTTCTGATGAGACGAAGAAGAGAGAAGAGAAAGGGATGATGCAATGGAGATGATCATTGCTCTTCGCAATCACCCAATTTCCTTGACTGTTTTTTCCCCGGAAACAAATAAAGATTTGATTTTTAATTATCAATTTACACAAGAGAGATAGACATATTAATAAAATAAAAAGACGGGAAATCAATTGACATATTGGAAGCACTTTGTCGTCAGAAGCCACCAGTTAAATTCGCTCCGACAAATACGAAGAGGAGGAGCCGCGTCTGTCGGAACACGCACCGCCGGAAGGAACGGGGCATGGGTCGACTCTCATTGACCAGTCCGATTCAGAGATTCCGTTTCTTCTCCTACTTATCTCAGGTTCTGCGTTATTTTGTTTTCTCTCCAACAACTGTTAATTTCTACAGACTGTTCAGATTTCTTCGCTTTCTTCTCAGAGTTTTGAGAAAGTTCAGATTTTCTTATTACTATAATAAAGTTTTGATTTTTCAGACTGTTGCTGTTGCATTTTCTTTGTTCTAACCAAAACAAAAACATCTCCCTTGGATTTTTGTTTTGTTTTTTCCAATTTTTTTGTGTGTGTTCAAATAGAGTTTATGCATTGGTGATTTACCGAAGCTTCTGAATTAATGATTATAGCAGTGGGATCTCTTGTGTTTACTCTCTTTTTGTTTTGTCTGTAGCAGAATGGAACAAGAGGTGTTCTCCCTTGCTCTAGCTATGGAAACCGTTATCTTTCGTCTCTAGGTAATATCACTAATTTCGCTTTTCATTGGTGGAAATGAATGCTTCTTCTGCTTTAGTCTCTTAACGACAGTGCTTCCTTCCATTGCTTAGTTGAAGCTTCAGACTGTGAACTTGATGAAAGTCCTGATGATAGCAAAGTAGCGGAGAAAGACGCTAATCTGCGTTCAGCATTGTCACAGCTTTCAGTTTCAGGTGATTTTGATGAAGACTCTAAGTTGTGGCTGCAGCGGTTTTCCATATCACGGAGAGTCTCTGTGATATCTACTGGTTCACTCAACCTTGATCTAGCTCTAGGAGTTGGAGGATTGCCAAAGGTTGTTTATTTTGGAGTTTGAGATAGGCTTAGCCAAGCTAAAGTACTGTTTGTTATCCCTTCATTCAACGAGGTCTCTAAATGTGTGTTTACATGAGAAACCTGTAGGGAAGAATGGTTGAGGTTTACGGAAAAGAAGCTTCTGGAAAGACAACTCTAGCTCTTCATATCATCAAGGAAGCTCAAAAGCTTGGAGGTGCTATTCTTGGATCTTTCATCCTAAATACGTTTTTTTGAACAAAAGAAACCTTGAGACTTGGTACTAGGATCCATCCCAAGTTGGGAACGCAGATCATCTAGTTTTTTTTTCTTTCTTGTTTCTAGCGCGATAAGTAAGATTTGATTTTCTGAAGTTAGTTACAGTTTTGATTCTGCTTTTTACCAGGCTGGCTTGCTTTTATTTATCTAACAAAAACTTGTTTGCGCCAGGTTATTGCGCTTATCTTGATGTCGAGAATGCCTTGGATCCTTCTCTAGCAGAGGCAATAGGTGTGAACACGGAAGAGCTTCTAATATCACGTCCCAATTCTGCTGAAAATATGCTAAGTATTGTCGATGTGCTAACAAAGAGTGGATCAGTAGACGTAATTGTGGTTGACAGTGTGAGTTTTCATTCTGTCATCTCAATATGTTCATGTACGCTTTCTGCGTCCGCTAATATTAGAAGTGGGATTTACAGGTTGCTGCTCTTGCCCCTCAATGTGAGCTTGATGTTCCTCTAGGAGAACGATACAGAGACAGACAATCAATAATAATGACACAGGCGCTCAGAAAAATCCACTACTCAGTTGCCAATTCCCAGACACTGATCGTTTTTCTTAATCAGGTAAGACAAGTATTGTGATGTATCCTCTTTTTCTCCTTTAGTTGGATCATATTGACCCACCTACAAAAGATAAGATCTCTCTGCCAATTATTTTTCTCTGATACAGGTCAGATCACATGCCAAATTTAGCATGCGTTTCCCCCACGTGGAAGAAGTGACTTGTGGGGGAAACTCATTGCGGTTTCATGCAGCTATACGCCTCAAAATGATAAGAACGGGTCTGGTAAAGACTGACAGTGAGGTATATAAGCACATTGTTGTCAATGTGTTTTTGTAAGTCTGATCTGCATGTTAATCTTTAAAATACTACTAAAATTTCTGCAAAGAGCAGTATGTCAGTCGTTTTTAATTCTAACCCTTTCCTCAGATAAGCGGTCTCAATGTGTGCGTCGAAGTGGTGAAAAATAAACTGACGCCTGGAAAGAAGAAATCTGAATTGGGGATTCACTTTGGTCGTGGCTTCTACGTGGAGCGTGAGGTTTTAGAATTGGCTTGTGAGCATGGAGTTATCGTAAGAGAAGGAAATAGCCATTTCATTGAAGGCGAGGTCGTTGATGGGAAAGATGCAGCTGAAAAGTATTTGGTGGAAAATAAGGGGATCCTTGATACCATCATCAATATCCTGAGGAAGCAGCTCTTCTAGATGCGAGAGAGAGAGAGAGAGGGGAAAGTATTTGGAGTTGTCCAACAAATGTGTATGTTACGATAGAGAAAAAACCAACCAGTTGAGCTTTCAATCAACTGAAAACCTTGCGGCGTCTTAGGCGAATATTCTTCTTGAAAGGAGCATAAGTAGTTAGGTAAGTTAACTAGAAAGGAGCAGAGAAAGCATGCCAAAGCTAGTTGTTGTTAGATGATGTCATAGGCATTGTTCTTGCAAGACATTCTCTTTCAGTAACTTAGCTTTCATACTTGGCTCTTTCAGCCAATTTCCATATCCATCATAAAAGTTGCGATGCTCAATAGACTAATCACAAGTTAAATTAACCTCACTGTGCACAGATCCATCCTCCATCCTAATCCATGACTTAATACGAAATGGCATTTCAGTAATCTCCAAAATCCTTGATCCTCTCGGCCAATTTCCATATCCACCATAACCCGTGTGCCTTGCAAAGCAAAGCCAGAGCTTGTCCTTGTACGGACAGCACCAGTCTAGTCCATGGTTGTGTCCTACAAACACTGCCTAAGCACAAACATATATTGAAAATGAGCCATCACTATTCCGTCCTAAATAGTTACTTAAAAGCGTTACATCACTTCTTGTATAGTGCCTAGTTAGTACCTTAACTGAAGATCTCTTCTCAAGAACTCTCATCATTCCATTTTCGGCTTCTTGAGCAGCAACTTTCTCTTTGTTGATTGATCCGGCGCAAGGTTTTGTTATCCATAGCCTTGGAGCTACTTTCTTGTATGCTTTACTCGGTATGTGCCAAAATATCAACTCCGGGATCCTGCCGGAAATGTACATTTTTCGATATCAAAATATTATCTCCAATACAATTTCTTGTACTAGTTATTATCATACATGTCGAGTTTTTCCCACACACACCAAAAAAAAAGGAGGCTTTATAATGTTTTGATTCTTACCTTAAATCAGGATTAAGAGTATTGGACTTGGTTTTAAACCATTCCACTTGAGCATTTGATATAACCTCCGGATATGAACCACCGCCCGAGTCAAGAAAGTATAGCAATGCCACGGCTGGTTTTGAAGCATCCGATGATTCAAGGAGAAGGACGTAATTAGATACACTTGGCCATAGCTCCTTAGGACCAATCATCGAATATGAGAGTGCATTGGATGCTTTTATTTCATCTTGAATCAGTTCCACGCGCGTGGTTCCTCTAAATGCGCATCCATCAAAATAGGAGGAGGAATTTGATATTGCCGCCGGGCAGCGAACGGGAGGGATACCGGAGGAAGAGAACCAAACCAAAGGCCATTCGAAAGAGGCGTCGTCGTGGTTACCAAAGAGAGTGGCCCATGGAATGCTTCTGTCTCTTGTAGGAGATATTGCTTTGTCCCAAAACAAGCTTGCGTTTTGGATTGCTATGTTGTTAGCCGTTACTACATCTCCCAAGTATACCACGAAATCTGTTTATTTCTTCAAAAAAAAAAACGGTTTTTTCAGTTGTGTCATATTATTTCAAGTATAAAAATTTATACAAGTTTTTTTTTTAAAGGGTTATAGAGTAATGTGTTCAATGATCAAATAAAACCAAGACAATCACAAGATTGAAAACTAAACCACCAAACGGATTCAAAGCTATACCAAATCTTACTTTTAGTTTATGTGGTTTCCCTTTCCAACCAAATTAATAGCTCAAATCCAAATGGAAAAAAAAAAAAAACTTCAACATGAAAACCGAAAGTTCAAAGATTAGTATAAAATTAGTAATTAAAAATAGTTAATAAGACAACAAAAGTGCAGTAAGAGATGATGGTAGCAAAGTGTTCAAGGGTGCAATGAGATTAGTTAAGACATGACCTGGAGTTTCAGCGTTGAGAACGGCGGACATAACGTTAACGGAGTTCTCATCCTGACGTGGGCCCCAATCAGTCCACGTGTCTTCACCGAAGTGGAGGTCTGCAAAGATTGCGATTTTGAACGGTGATCCTTCCCGCACCCGAAGGTTACTCCTCCTCGCCGTCGCCGTCGTCGTCGGTATGCTTAGCTCCCATCCTACGGCTGAGATTAATGGAAGAGATAGAACGGTGAGGATCAGGAATGACGACGATCTCTTCATATTATACTACTGAACAATAAAGTTTTTGTCTTTTCATCGAGATAAGGTCATTTGATATATTCCTTTTTTCAAGATAGTATGAACATATCGGTTTACAACCCGGTTCAGTTCGGGTTTGGTTTACATTGGGTTCGATTTTGCTTTCGTTCGGTTTAGTTTACTTTGGATTTTGAAAACACTTATATCATCAAACTACAATACCAAATCATGATTAAACTAGTTAACGCTAAAGAACAAAATGATATATTTCGTATATTCCTTTGCGTCAGTTAGAGCATATTCAAAGAATATTTCAGTATCTCTTTTCTTTGCTTTTGTTGTTGTTTGGTCTAATTCTTATTAATATTTGACACTTTCTTCTTCATCTTTTTGTCCAGTTATATGAACAGTTCAGCTCATGGTCGAAATGCAACGTTTAGTATAATTTGGATATTTCATATTTGACAGAAAATAAAATATGTAATTTGGAATTCGATGAGACATGATATAGATTTTAAAAAAAATTAAAGTGTTGTAACAGAAGAATAAATGGACCAATGAATCAAATGGTAATATAAAATAATTGAAGCTCTGTAAGATTACTCTTCGGGAGCCTTTTTCAGATTTGGTAATATAAAAAAATCATCTCTTTAGCAATCTGAGCACATCTCCAACAAGATGCAGCGATCCTGTGACCAAAACCTGTTGCATAAGAAACCCAAATATTATCAAAGAAGAAGCGAATGCTCTCTTCTGTTCTGAAAATGTCTGGAAACATAAATCAAGACTCTGATTCTTGGCCTTTCAAGTGGATAATGAATATAGCTTTGACTTTACCTCTAGTTTCAGTGAAGGGTTTCGGCGTACACAGTCTCGTAGCCAGTTTATGGTCAATGGAAGTGAAGGCATCACGGCGCTGGAAGTCACATGTGTCCCTGCAGGTCCACCACAATGAGGTGCATCTCCACACAAGAAATCATGAGGTGGTAACTCGGTTATTCCATCGGGCTTCAGAGTATGATCAAGCGCCGCATCTGATTAGTCGCCAGACATATGATCAAAGGTTAGGCGCGACATAAACAAGTACAAAGAAGTAAGACTTAAGCTTACCTGTTCCTCGGATTGATCTCTCCCAGAGTTTTTGTAGTCTGAATTGCCAAGTTAAATCCTTTCTACGTGTATCTGAAGGAATTGCTGATGCGCCCGAAATGACCTTGTTGTAAGTTGACATGCTTGGGACGAAAAGTGCTCTTGAGAAATGAGTGCCTGAGAGTGTTTCATTCACCAATATGCATGAATATTAACAAGAAACTAAAAAAAAAACAGATTATAATTTGTTTCAGATTACCTGAGGAAGCACAAGTGGTGACAAGCTTTGGAAGTAGAACTTTAGGGTCTCTCACTTCCATGCAGTTGAACAGAAGAATCTATTAACACATAAGAATTCTTCACAAGTCAAATCAAAGTATGAAACACAAAAGTCAATTTGTAATGCCTTGAATAGAGAAGAAATCAAAATAGTTGTGTTAACAAAGCAATTGCACTGATCATTGCTAGTCTTGACTACCTGTTTGGAGACTCTGTTAAAGTCTCTACCAAACTCCCCATGTCTCCTGTAACCATTGACAGCAGTAGATACGCTTTTGTTCCCTCTGACTGCAGTAGAGAACCATCGACCACAAGCCTCCATGCTCTCTGGACTGTGAGCTCCATCCAAGTAAAAGATCAGATCACCGCATGGAGTTTTCATCGAGCCTGACAAATCCTGCGGATCTGAAACTACATCATGAACAACTTGAGCTCTCCCATGAAGACGTGCCGTTGCAAGACCACGACAAAACGCCACGGGAATCTCAGTTTCCTTGCTTCCCTGTAAATGAAAATCCCAAAGGAACAAACAAGATTTACCAAACAAAGTCCTTGGAAGTTTTGATAAAGCTTTATTAACCAAGAGCAAAACCTAACATTTGGAAATATCTTCTCCCAGTTCCCAGTTCTTTGAAGCCAGCATCTTGAAAGAGAAACAGCAAGACCTGCATTTACAAGCTGATGATCCCCAGACAAGCCAAGTGCAACTCCATCCAACTTTTTAAGGTCAAGAGGCGCTATTACTTCCAGAGGAACCTGCACCGCAGGTTAAACAGCATTTAGTATTTATTCCTTGTAGTTCAGTTTTCATAACAGCATAACTAAACCACAGACGCACAAAAGACCATGATAAGGTTTGAACACGTAAACTACATAAGACACCAAGGAACCAAAGATAGAACTCTGGTGGTGATTGGTGAATTCTAGAGCACCCCCAAACAATCTCAAACCCAAACAATTCAAAACACTTGATACCCCTTCCCACATTTCAAGCCTCTCCAATTTATATTGATCCCACTCACTGATACACATGCTGAGTATGCCTGATTATTCGATAAACTCTTATCAGAATTTTTTGTACATTAGTTAATAGAACTAACCGTGGGAGTACTTAGAATAAGTGGAAAGAAATATAAAATCTATAACTAATAGTTACCTTAAGATTATTAGCTGTTTCTTGAAGAACCTTCATTGCTTCAGAGAGTTGTGGTACTGTGAAGGCGGGGATTTGAGGCTTTCATTAGCATACAAGAAAACAGAGCAAATCAGAGAATATATAACATGAATATGCTAATTGGAAATCTTGAAACAAATATATGTGTTATAGAATTCTGAGATAAAGGAAAACTTTTGAAAAGTAGCTTATAAAGTCAGAAGGTTTGTACCTTGAAAATCCCAGCCTTATGATAAGCAATGTCAGCTAGCGTATTTCCTGCGTAGAATTAGCATTGAGAAGTTAGGAGTTAGAAAAGTAAAGCGTGAGAATGAAAGAACATTGCCTGATGAGCTGAGAATAAATAGTGTGGCATATACCCAATATATCCATATGATCCATCCCAAGAGAAGCAATGCCACAGACAACAGGTTTTTGAATCTGTAATTTACATTTTCCATTTTAATGAAGATAGATGTCCAACATTAAATAAATATGACAGGAACTTAGGACATAAGATTCTCAAAAGATGCTTACGACGTTTGTCGAGTCCAGTTTTCCCCCAAGTCCAACTTCAATGACAGCAACATCAACCTATCAGGAACAATAGTAGTCAGCATCCGGTTTTAGCCAAATACGTAAGGTTTCAGTGCAATGGGGGATCAGTTAAATCTGATGAGAGAGGAAATACTGTAAGGAAGTGTCAAAGCAAAGCTACACTTTGAGGGAAGGGCATCACCAAGTAACAAGTGATATCATGTGACTGATTTCAGCAATTTAGGTCCTTCAAAAACCCACGGATTTTTAAAGGAGCATAACTGTACGTAGCTTATGATGGATGGCCCAATATTTCACGGAATATGAAGTAACCATTGCTTGGGTTCGGAAACAAAGAAGTGCACAAGACTTATTGATTACAACCGAAATATACCTTTTCACAAACAAAAATCTTAAATGCCAATACTGTGAGGAACTGAAAAAGAGGTGGCATAGTAAGACCATCTACAGCTTTCTCCTGCAAAGAAGAAGCTCACGATTAGATATCTACACTATTTGCTACTAATCTACACCGTTTACCCGTATTTAACTATTTTTCTACTGACAGCATTAAAAGGTATTCAACCAATATATTCCACAGATTAAGGTCAAAAAACTTTAGTACAGAAATGACGCTTTACAGTTCCTTCTCCTCTCATTCCATAAATACAACAGAACAGACTCAAAATGGGAAATTGCTATACAAGCAATGCAAATTACATGACTTCTGGTAATTCGTGGCAGAAAGTGAGTGGTGAATAATATTTAAGGACTATATTAAATCATACATCTCGAACTGGAACCAAAAGCACTGCCTGTCGATAAGGGTCTTTACCTTCAGTAACTTCCAACATTCCCAGAAATACTGTAGAAACTTTTCCTCAGATATATCCAAGCTGAAAAAGCGAAACAGCATTCAAATTGGTCTCAGTGTTCATGTAGCATTGAACATCAATATACTGATGAACTTACCCATCTATTCGGAATCTTTCCCTCACATCGATCAGGTGAGGAGATGTAAACATTCCGGTTCGAAACCCACAATTACGTAAAATTGCCTCAGAGAAGACACATGTTGAACCCTGAAATACACAAACTCAAAGGAAAACCACGAAAATCAGTAGCTACTTATGAATATACTACTCATGAATATTGCATTCATACCGCATAAACTACATAATTATGGACAATGAGGGTTCCAAACTTTTGAGGAAAATAGCCTCTTGTGGACGCAGACATGCATTAGATGGTACCATCGGATACCATGATTAATCAGAGGATAGATAGTTGATTCACCAAATGATCTGAATTTTTTCTGTTAGGTGCTAATTACTCGAAATTGGAAACAACATCATCTCACATAAAATCTAGTGCTAACATTCCTTCTACTGACTTATTTTTCAAGTTAAATTTCAAATTCCAGGACCTGCAGTAAGCAGCCAAAGTGAAAAAGCAACTTACTTTTCCTTTCGTTCCCGCGACATGAATAACTTTTAGTTCTGTTATTTTGTCCTCCAGGCCCAAAATCTGTATTTGTCAAACCAAAACAGCAGACACAACTCCCCGTATTTAGTACCACCATCGAAAAATAAATATAACTACTGACAAGAAAACGATGCCGCACAGATATCACATGATATGAAGGTAAAGTCTCCAAGAGAAGAAATTTGACTTGAATTACAGCACTCCAAATTCTCAATGGCCAGAGGCTATGTAAGTCATGTATCTTTCAACAGAGAAGGTTCAGGGAGGCTCAGTCAAAAGAAGAAGAAAAAAAGAGACTTAAAATCCATGATCACTAGAGACAATTCAGAATCAGTTATATAACATTCATGTCAAACTAAAGTATTGAGAATATTCTCAACAGTCTTCTTACGCTTACACTAAAAAGCCCCACCTAACCAAATAATGTTGTAAATGGTTGTATCACCTTGAGATATGTGACGACTCGTTCAAGCTTGTCATGACTTCTACTGGTAGGTGAGCGGTCCTCACGGTTTCGACGAGAAATAAGAGTCGAAAGCGCTTCCATGGCATCATCATATGAAGATAAAGCTGAATTATCTGCCTTGTCTTCCTTCAAACCCATATCAACGGCAACTTTCTCCACAGATTCTATTGATTTGCTTAAGTACCTAAGATCTAGAGACGCCAACAGAGCAATAAGAACACCTGCCCCAGGCAAGAAAGAAGTGAAACCAGCATGGTGTATACACTTACTTTTGTTGAAAGGAGGACGATCCTCAGGGCCCAAAGGCAAGCCCCACGTTATTTTAGAGTGGAACGGTTTTCTTTTGTCACAAAAGAATGGAACTCCAGGTGGTCCGCACTTTAGAAACCCTTTCACATAAATGAGCATCAGGGGGATGTCAAATCTGCAACCGAAACATGCTTGATAAGTTGCTAAAACCGTTGGTGTTTTCCATTCATGAGATTGTTCATTCTCAAAACCCTGAAGTGACCTTATCACTACAAAAAATGGGCATAGCTCATACAGAAATTCAAATCCAATTAACAAGTCAAGCCTCGAGAAATCACATAGATAGCATCAGATGCACAACATCTTTCTTGAGTTTTCTAAAGAGCCCTACACGAAATTTCAGATAAAACTAAAGTTCCGTTCCAAAAAAGAAAAAGCTCTGCAACTAAAGTTGTCTACTTTAATTAAGCATTCTCAAAGTCTCAACAATGTGGATTCAAAGACTCGAGAAACTCCATAGATAAATCTAAGATAGAAATCCAATAAAGAGAAACACGAATACCAATAGATTCAATCTAAACGCTATCTTCAGACAGTAATACAAGGAGATGTTGCAGGAGAAGGAGAGCGAGAGAAACCAACCATTGAAAGCTTCAATTGGCAATCGATTTCGTTAGTCTGTGTCACTTTCCAGTAACTATTTGTGTGGCTCTTCTTACTTATTGCAACGCATGTCTCACTTGTAGGGTTTGTGGGTTCCAGAGTGTGGCTCAGCCATTGCCGAAAAGGAAGAAAGCCTCCACCTTGATTTTGGAATCGTCCTCCTCATCCTAATTTAAACCCATACAAATTCAATTCAACTCAAAATAAATTTATCTTTTTTAAGTTTTTTTTTTCTCCTCAATATACCCCTTTTTAAGTAAAGAAAAAAATATATTCAATTCAACTAAAAATATATTCTCTTTCAGTCCTTGGATGGAATATGTAAGAAACTCAATTCTAATTCTGTAGTTATGATCTAATTTTGTAGATATGACAAACCCAGTGAAAGGCTAATTTTGTAGCCGGTTTGGTTTGAGAGAGAATAATTTGGTTCAGGACTCTGTTCAATGCAAACTAAAACTTTAACACATATAGTTTGGTTTTAAAGCTGAACAACATAACACTAACTTGAACGAACAAAATAGTACTAAAAGGGTCCCGTTCAAAAACCAAACCAAGACTCCTCGCTAAACCGACAACTAAACCACATTAGTTTTTACCATAGGCGATAGACAACTGATGATAATCGTGATGAATGTTCCATCAACCTTCATTCCTTAAATGGCGGAGGAGATGGTGCCTCTCTAGCTACAGGTGCTGCCATGACTTTGAAGCCTTTTTCAAGGAGGATGCGTAAAGCATCTGAGTAACATGTAGTAAATGTTAAACGTTTTTCAAAAAGATAAAAACGTCAAAAACAAAAAAAAGAATCATTGGAAAATTACCAATCAACAACAGCTCATTTAAAATTTGATCCTCCTTTGACTGGTTATTCATTCTCCAGATAAGTATTTCAGATGAAGCAAACTCATTTCTCTTACGAAGAGTATTATCTTCACGCATTTGTCTCATGTTCCTGTGCAAATTCTTAGAACAATATGCAACATGTAATAAAATAACCAAAGTTACATAAGGTAATGGAAAATTTATTACTAGTCATGTAGTATTGTGACATCATCAAAGTGCTTTCCTTGCTTGTGGTGGTGGGGAAGGAGACAGATGAGCTGTATCAAGAACCGGTGGGGAAGGAGATAGATGAACTATATCAGCAACCGGAGATTGTGGAACTGAAGCGTACGGGTTAAATTATGTTTCAACTTCTTGAGGTGGAGATGATACATATGCACCTTCTCGAATGGTTCCATCCGAAACAGCAAGATTTGAATTTGAAACTACACAGTCCTTTTCCAAGAGACTGCATAAATCATCTGAGTAACTTGTATATAGAACATGTAGTAAACGTTAAACGTTCTTCAAAAACAAAAGGCAAAAGAAGGTAAAACCGTCAAAAAAACAAAAGAAATGTTACTTTTTCTCTTAATGGAAAACAAAAAACAAAAAAACAAAAGAAAGAAAATTACCAGTGAAAGGTTATTCTTTCTCTTACGAAGAGTATCACTAATATCCCTAAGCCTTTTTCATGACCATGTGCAAATTCTGTGCAAATTCTTAGATCAGTATGCAACAAGTGATAAAATAACCAAAGTTACATGAGGTAACGGAAAATTTATTACCTATCACTTAGCATTGTGACCTTATCAAAGGGATTCCTATTCCTTGGCCTTGCTTGTGGTGGTGGGGTAGGAGACATATGAAAGTACGGATCATGAACCGTAGAATGTGGAATTGAAGGGGTCGGGCTAACTTCTCTTTCACCTTCTCGAGGTGGAGATGCGGTCGGGCTAACTTCTTTTTTACCTTCTCGAGGTGGAGATGATATACATATGCAATAGTTTCATCCAAAAAAGCAAGATGTTGCTTTGAAACTGCACAGTCTTTTTCAAAGAGACTGTATAAATCATCTGAGTAACCTACATATAGAATAGGTAGTAAACGTTAAACGTTCTTCAAAAACAAAGGGCAAAAGAAGGTAAAACCGGCAAAAACAAAAGAAACAATCACTGGAAAATTACCAAGTAACAAGAGCTTATTTAAAATTTCAGGTGAAACCTCATTTATCTTACGAAGAGTATCACTAGGATCGTCAAGCCTTTTTTCATG
The DNA here is from genome assembly GCA_030161315.1 of Eutrema japonicum. NCBI lineage: Eukaryota > Viridiplantae > Streptophyta > Magnoliopsida > Brassicales > Brassicaceae > Eutrema > Eutrema japonicum. The sequence continues at coordinate 43,530,549 of BSQW01000002.1, read as the reverse complement.
AAAGCTTCCACTCTCCACCACCTTGATTTCCAAATCGTCTTCCTCATCCTAATTTAAAGCCATACAAATTCAATTCAACTCAAAATAAATTTATCTTTTTTAAGTTTTTTTTTTCTCCTCAATATACCCCTTTTTAAGTAAAGAAAAAATATATTCAATTCAACTAAAAATATATTCTCCTTCAGTCCTTGGATGGAATATGTAAGAAACTCAATTCTAATTCTGTAGTTATGATCGGAGAACGTAATATTCGATATTTGTTAGCGTGGTAACAACACTAGTATTAAACTTTTATCGAGTCTACAATATATAGTAATTAAATTATATAAAGTAACCAATCTGTATAACAAAAATTAGTAAATTATATGAATATAAAAGACTGTTCCTTGTTAACAAAAAAGACGGTTCCTTATGATATTATTTAATCTGCACAAGTTTTCTATAATGTTTTCTTAAATTAAAATAAGCAAACTTTAAGAATAATCACGTAGTCCAAATTAAATCAAACAGAATGTACATATCGCTAACAAAATCAGATTCCACCCTTTGGCTTGTTTCTTCCTAATGATCGAACCTTCAACAAGAGAGTGTAGTGTAGTGTAGTGTAGCGGTGCACGTGCATGCTATCTATCAAAATATTCTTTCTGATTTTGCTTTAGTAGTCGTCTACACAATATTTACCGATCAAATTGATATAAAAGATTTATTTATTTTGTTCGGCGATAGCAAATGAATGTGAGTCATGTAGAGAACTCGTAGCATATCAATCCAGACATATATGTGAATAACGTACGTATCCAAATTATATATATTTGGCCATTATGTTCAGGTTTGTGTATCTATAGATACTGGACTGTTGACGCCATCGTACGAACATGTGTTCCATCAAGCGTTCCAATAAATGTATTAGTAAATGTGAAGTAAAATAGGTTTTAGTAAACAAACCAAATCTTGTTTGATATATCGATAGTTGAGACTTGAGACTTGAGACTTGAGAATTGAGAAGGTCCTATCGCCTTAAACATTTATGTTCGTTGAACGTAATTTTCTTTCAAAATAAACGCTTGATGCTTTTTACGTTTCTGAACTCACGCCTTAGGAAAAAAAAAACGAGCTAAGTGACGCCATTGTCATCACCACATGCAAAGGCTTGGCATGCAAACACAATGAGATCACGGGGATGCCCTAAATAGGCAATCCACTTCGAATCCCAAAACTTCGCGCCACGTGTCTTTCTTGATGAAATTCGTCTCCAAGGAAATTTAGAAACAAATCACAAAATACAAAATAAAATACTATAACTTAAAAAAATTGGAGTCACGAGAAAGAGATAGGGCTAAAAGCAACAACAACACACATGTGATAAGCTGCGTTTTCGTTCGTTATCACAACTTTTAATTTGCTCTCTGCTTCACATGCCCAAGATAACATGAAGTCTAGATTTGTACTACTACTACTACACTTTCGGTAATACATTTTTCATAAACAATTCACGGCTTAATAGAGATTATATATTCTGTTCTTAAGGATTTTTTAATTCTTATTCTTATTATTATTATTGTTATTAGGGTGAATTACAAAGAAGGACACTTTCCTCACTAAAAATTACAAATAAGGCACTTATGACTCTTGAGGCATTTTTTGTACTGTACAAGGGTGTGAAATTCCTGCAAAGCCCTTTTGTTAATTTACCCTCAACCCAGTAAATCAAAGTCCACAACTATTCCAGCTTCGTCGGTAATTCCTTCCACCGTCGGTGCTTCTTTAATCGCCAGGTTTTTCGTCGCCTGGGACCGAATTTTTTCTAGGGGGCGAGTCTTCTTCTTCTTTAATAGGACGGTTAATGAATCGAATGACACCATCGGTTAATGAATCGACTGACACAATCGGTGAATGAATGAATCGAATGACACCATTGGTGGTTCCATGCTTCCAACGGCGGCTCACGATTGAAATCCTCTTTTTTCCCCCGACTTCCTCTTAATTCCGATGTCATCTGAGGCGTTCACATCTCAATGTAAAATCCTCTTTTTTCTCTTTGTTGGTGGGTATTGGCGTCTGATTGAATCAAAGCTTATAATTGTTCAAATTTTTGTTGTGGGTGATGAGAACTAAACAAATCTGTGAGGGATTTTGGTAGAAATTGTTTTCCATATAGAGAGTTATTGGATATCCGTTATGGACAATTTCCGATTAAAAAACGTGTGTTGACAGACATGCGTGCATGCGTACAAAGATTTAGTAGATGGAGTTGAGATTGAATGGATATAGGCATGTGGAGCCATTGATTTATGGGTTTATAATCGTGTTTGATCATCGATCATTGTTTTGTAGATAAGTGGGCTTTGAGTTTTCACTTTTGATTAATGATTCAGTGATGGATACGTGTTATGCTCTTAACTACATATACGATCTCTACTTGTTTGATCATCAAAGGTTTTAGTGACCCTCTTATTTGACTTGTTTGGTTCATTTTTTTTTTTGGGTGAAAATGTCTGCGTTTTGCATATGGATTTGATTTTGAAGAGATTTTCTCTTTCTTTAAAAGTCTCACTTTCTTCTCTTAATACATTTGAGGACTAGTTAGTGTAGACAAAAAAATGGTGGACAACGTTTGGGGGGATGTAACATATTGCTGAATATACAACGGATTATGGACAACGTATGGTGGATACATTATATTTAGAATTTTGTAGACGGCCTCTTGGTTTTAGTTAGTTGATGTAGAATTATTTAGACGTGCTCTTGAGTAACTCTAATTTGTTCCTTTGGTAGTGAGTGTTCTTCTTCTTCCTTTGAAGTCGTAGCTATTTGGATCCATTACGATGGATGGATTGATGGGTACAGTTTACGAATGACAAATAATCTTGGACAACTCACGATGGATATACTGCGGTGGCTAGGGTGCGATGAATGGACTACGGTGGACAGGTTACGATTGACAAGAAATGGTGGACAGCTTACGATGGATAAACTTCGGTGGACAGTTTACGATGGACAACGATTGTCTTGCGCTTTGAATTCGCGATGGACAACGTTTGTATTTGCGATGTCTTTATTTACTTTTCCTGTAAATGATAAGAAGAAACAACCAATGAGAATGTGGATGAAGGTAGAGAACCATTTTGTAAAAGAAGTGGGCCCTACGAAGGAGTAAGTGCTTTTAATGTTTGTTCAGTAAAATGTTTAGATTTTGATCCGGTGGCTGGGAAGAGGACAGCTGTATAGGGGGTAAATAAACGTTAAATCGTAGAGGTAGATAAAGGAGGAAGTGATTGGATTAGTGGTGTAAAGTTATTATTCAAAGCTGTGGTTAGCGAGGATGGGCAAAGAATTTGGGCAGGTTAGTTTCCTGGGTTCTCTTAACGAAGTTGACCCCGGCAATGAGAATGTGGATATAGTGATTGAAAACACAGTAATGGAATGTAGTGCTTCTGTTTTTTTGTTGCAGTGATGGATGAGCAATGTATGGTCATAAGTGGAGAGTGGTTATGGTCGAAAGAGGGGAAGTGAGATTTTCTTATAGATACAGAGAAGATGTCAAGGATAGTTCCACTTCGGACAGGAATTTCTATAGAGGAGTTGAAAAAAAAAGTTGTTAGGGAATTCTTTGTTGATGGCGGAGAAGGAGTGTCTGTAACATTGAGTTATCGGCCCCCTAATAGCATGGAACTAGCAACAGGGATCACGACTCCTCCGGTAATGGTCACAAACGAAGGTTCATTTGGTTTATTCCTGCAACATTTTCGGCTTCAAGCAACTATGAATCAATTTGCTAAGTTTGAAGGTGAACGGGCGAGGAGTGTTACAGCTGAGACCGAGTGTGGTGGAAGTGGGTTTAAAACTCCAGTAACGAGAAGAAGTGTTGGTAGTGTTAATTATGGTGTGTTTAGCGGGGAGAAGACACCAGTCATGCGAGGTTTTGACAGTCCTGTTTCAGGGAGAAGTAACCCGAGTAACTATTTGGGAGCAATTTCAAGGCGCAAGAGTCCAATTCCTTTGAAAGTGTTTATTGACTTAGTTGATGATGGGATGAAGACGCCAGTTTGGGTATGAAGACGGGTGTGGTTCGAGTATAAACTTGCATAATGGGGCTAGCGGACCGACGGCAAGCGTGGAAGATGATGAGCTGATAAGACGTGCAGAAATGTTGGAGGGAAGTTACAAGATGGAGGGGCGGAAAGGTAAACTTGATGGTGAAACTCTTGAGTCGGATAGTGATGAAGATGATCCTCGAGAAACAGCTTCGCAAGATGTTATGACTCATGAGTATGATAAAGAGTTTTGGGAACCATTTATTGATGATCAATTTTGCGGTTCTAACGCGGCAGAGGTTATGTGCGACCCAGTAGATCCGACATATAAAACATAGGATGGTGTAGGTGTAGGTGAAGAAATATTAGGGACGGCAAATGATGGTTTTGAATTCCCTCCAGTTTACAAAGAAAAAGAGGACAGACCCACTCCCTCTGAGTGGACCATTCGTGGTGGTCAACATCGAGTGGATGGTGTTAATGGACATGTGCCGAGGAATCTGGCAGCATTGGACGATGAGGAGTTTGACATCCCCCCGATGTTTGACGACACCCTTTATGACATTGTTGATATTCCAGACCTTGATGTTTCTGGCGGGGAGGAAGGCATTAGAGTAGGGAAGGTGTATGCGCCAAAGGAAGACTGTAAGATAGCGCTTGCTATATATGCAATCAAGGAAATGTTCTGATTCTACCAAAGCAAAACGAGGCGGCACAACTTTGTTGTTAGTTGTTTAGATAAACGCTGTGAGTGGCGTGTGTTTGCAAAGGAAGTAAAGGACAGCTCTTGTTATGTTATAAAAAAGGTAGAGCTTGAACATACGTATGATATTGAAACGCGACAGGCGTTCAGAAGTAGCCTCTCGTCCCGTGTCATAGCTGCTGTCTATTGGGAGAAGTATGGGGATCCTGTGAAAGGTCCAAAGGCTAGGGAATTGCAGCGACTTGTACTTGAAGATCTGCGTGTGAACGCTTCATAAACGAAGTGTTATAGGGCGAAAGAAAGTGCTATCGTGGGGGGTTAGAGGTTCTGAAGATGAATCGTTTCAGAAACTACCTGAATATCTCCATATGATCAAGCTTGCAAATCCAGGGACTGTCACTGAGTTGAAGCCAAAAGTTGATGAGGATGGATTGGTTAGATTCAAGTATGTGTTCCTCTCATTTGGAGCTTCACTGGTTGGCTTTAGGAGGGTTCAGAACGTAGTAGTGTTAGATGGGACACATTTGGGAGTCAAATACAAGGGTGTTTTACTAACTGCGAGTGGCCAAGATGCGAATTTCTAAGTATTTCCGCTAGCTTTTGCAGTTGTTGACAGTGAGAATGATGCTTCGTGGATATGTTTCCTGCAGGTGTTGGAGCGTTTGCTTGCAGATAGCAATAGGTTGACCATAATCTCTGATAGGCATCAGTCCATTAAGACAGCAAGGAAAAGAGTTTATCCAAAAGCACATCATGCAGCTTGTATTGTTCATTTGCAAAGGAATGTAACATCCAGGTATAAAAACAAGGGGCTGGCAAAGTTGGTGGTTAGGGATGCCTTTGCATTTAGTATTGGAGAATTCAGGGAGACATACGGGAAGGTGAAAGCAATGAACGCGGACTGTGCACGTTACCTAGAGAAAGTAGGTATGGCTAGTTGGACACGAGCATATTTTCCAGGTGATCGTTATAATATGATGACGAGTAACATAGCGGAAACTCTTAAAAATGCTTTGCTTGAAGGAAGGAATTCCCCCATTGTTGAGCTATTGACTTTTATTCAGAGAATGATGACAAGATGGTTCGATGCTAGGAGGAAGAAATCAGTAAAACATAGAGGGGTTGTGACTCCAGAGGTTGATAAGCAGATGACAACTAATATGAAAACGACTACAGGGAGCAAGATTAACAGTGTATCTAGCTGGAGTGTGGAGATTGTTGGGCGTTTTGGTAAGAAGCACCATGTAATATTAAATGACCATAAGTGTTCTTATATGGTATATCAGAAGTTATAGTTCCCCTGTGGGCATGCGTTAATGGCGGCGGACTCGGTGGGCCTTCCAATTGGTAGTTTGGTGGGCGAGTGTTACAAAACGGGCACATGGGCAGAAACTTACCAAGAGGTAATTTTCCCAGAAGGGGACCCAAAAAATGTAGACATTCCTCCAGAGGTGAGCAGTATGCATTTGTTCCCTCCTAAAACAAGAAGGCCATCTGGCCGCCCCAAGGAATCACGTTATCCATCAACCGGCGAATTTTCAGTAAGTTTGTTGTTGTACTTTGATGTGAAGTCCCGTAAAACTAAGTGTATGTAATTTTTTTGGTAGGTTACACGGGTGAAGAAGATAGTTCCGAACAAGTGCACGAGGTGTGGGATATCAGGATACAACAAAACCAGGTGCTGCAATCCAATCTGAAGCAAGTGCTGGGCAAGGGCACCAGGTGGTTGGAAGTGGGGCAATATTGTTGGGAGGGGGAGATGTTTTTTGAGAGGAAGTTGTTTTGGGAATGGATGTAGTAGTGTCGGATGTAAAATGTTTAATTTAATGTTGACAGACTTGGATGTTCCAAGGAAAGCATCCACTACTGTGTTTGTAGTAGGCGGTAACCAATATCCAGTATCCGATAATCTGTGTCCACATATTTAGAACCCCTAAATATGAAACAGGAACGAATCTCCTATCCATAATGCCGAATCCAATAGGAAAGGATTGTTCCGAAGTTAGTAAGCTGGTAGCATAAAGTTAAAAAAACTGGAGCTCCGAATAAATTGTGCCCCGGAATCCACTAACCGACCTTGGACATGAGCACTATCCACGAAGCAGTATCCACTAAACTATGGCCAGGTATCCACTAACTACACTCGAATATGACCCTGGTCTCCAATGGAATGTTTAGTCTATTAGGTGTGATAAAAAGCCCATTGAGTACAGAAGTTTTATCCACCAAACGGTATCCATATGATAAGAGAAATAAGGAAGGTGGGAAAGAGGCTTTTATAGTAAAATTTGATTTCTGACATATTTAACAACACAAAAGTTAGGAAATGCAATTGTTCCGACATAGACAGTGACTGAGTTAACGGAAGAGAAACTACTTAGCAGGGATAATAAGGGCAATAAGCATAAGAAAAGGTAGGGATGCACATGCGAGAAACGCCACAATCATATCCTTAGCATGGGGGCCCCTGGTGAAACGACCCCACTGATAACCCTGACAAACAATCCCCGAGAAATGTTGGAGTTCCATAACCTGAGTACGTAGCTCATTGTAGTCTTGACCACCTTGAGCTAGTAATGCCAGTATCAATTTAAGCTGAGAACGAGTATCTAGTAGATGATCCCGGTTGTCATCCAATTCTTTGGTTAGATCAGCGATCTCCTCAATTAGTGCCTCATCCAAGCATTTCTTCATGTCACAGGAACGGAACTTCAGGAGACACACAATTTAACAATCAATTGGAGACTGAATAAGACAAATTAAAGGTTTAACAATTGGGGATTGGAAGTCACCTCGCCCATGGGGCAGCCGAAGTATTTGATACAAGGGTTACCAACTGGTTGAGAAATGACGACGGCGTCTTCGCCACAGTAACAGAGGGCTGGGATGCCACGGGCGGCGAAATTCTCCATCGAGTCAAGGCTGGGATTATCTGATGAGCGTTCGGCGTGAATGTCCGGCATGATTACTGAAGCGGGTGATACGGTTGTTTCCCTGAAGAAATTTGGTAGATCAAATTTATATGGGGAAGGCGTGCTGGGTTTTAACCCCAAAAGTGATGGCCAAAAGACGGAAAAGCCTGCGGACCGGTTGTGAAAATGTATAGGGATTTGGGAATTAACAAAAGAAATGCCGGTCTTCTACAGTGTATATTTATCATGGCCGGGTTTTGAAATACCTAACCAATTACTCCTGCGTTTTGTAAATGTATAGGTATTGGGAATTAACAAAAGAATAGCAAGTTCAATCTGAGTGCGAAGCTCAATCTGGGTGCGAAGAATTAACAGCGGTAGGTTTTTTCCAAACGGCGAAGGGAGAGGAGAATGAGTACATCAACGAATCAGAGAGCTTCTCCCGCGAATTCAGGTACGTTTATAATTTCGTTGTTTGGGACAACTATTCGAAACTGGAAAATCGGTAAAAAGGATGTCAATCAATGGGAGATCTCAGGGTTGAGTGTTAGTATGAGGCAGGGTTTACGGGTAGGAGAAAGAGGATTTCCAAATGCATGTCGTTGTGGCGAATCTTCTGTGATAAGGACTTCAACGACAACTAAAAATCCTGGAAGGTTGTTCCATTGTTGTCGGAATGGATCTGAAACGGTAAGCATTAGGCAATGTTGTTTGAGAATAGTTTTGAGAACTATGTTCTCAGAAACTCAGCAATGGTTTTTTTTTTTTGTAAGCAGAAAAACCATTTGTTCAAATGGGCCGATGATTGAGGAGATAGATGACATGAAAGATGCTCTGCGTTCATCTTCCAAGGAGATTGAGCTCATGGAAGACAGTATTTGGGGATATGAGAAGAAGTACGGAGAACTGAAAAGCCGCGTATTAGGATATGAGAAAGGTGTGTCTGAAATGGAAGAAGAATTACGGTTCTTGAAGACAATTCTGATTTGTGGAGTAGTTTTATTGCTTGCTACTGTTGTATATGTGCATAGTTAGCTCTTTACCTGTTTCTGTGTAATCAAATGGGTGTATGCGTGCTTTATTACTTGACATCCTAGTTATTAGGGACTTTGGCGCATCCAACATACGGTGTCCACGCAAAGACAACCAAGTTTGACCCATCCAACATATGGTGTCAATGTATTATGATATGAGATGTACATCCTGTTTTGGTGGTTGGCCACTATTTTGACTGTGAATATTTTCTTCTTTAACTATTTCTGTGTAATCATAATGGCTGAAAACAAGCATTGCATGTATCTACGATGTCTAACCAAGCCTGGACGAAAACATTGAATCAAGCCTGGACGAAAACATTCCATGTAACCACAACATTGACGCGATCAACCAATTTATTTGAATCATCCAACAAATGGTAACCGCGAAAAGACATCCAACGTTGAGTAACCCATGTGTGGTCCATGGAATGAGGGGCAAAGCCCCTGAGTATGTGAGGGGTGACCATTTGCGGCCTGTGCAAATGCTTTTTGTCCATCTGCGATCTGTCCATCGTCTGGCTGTCCACCGTTGTGCTGTCCATCTTGTGACTGTCCATGACCAGGCTGTGTGAGGTTGAGCAGTTAATTGATAGTTTATGAATTAGGTAGAGCGAAATTTGAGAGTGACATATTACCTCAGGACCGACATATTCCATGTGCGGTTCATGTAATGGCTGACCATGTGAGGGATGACCAGCCGCGTCCTGTGAAAATGCATCCTGTCCAACTGCGATCTTTCCATCGTCTGGCTGTCCACCGCTGGGCTGTCCATCTTGTGGCTGCCCATGACCAGGGTGTGTGAGGTTGAGCATTGATTAACAAGTGCGTAGTTTGAAATCAATAGTTACCTTGGGGGAACAGACTCCATCAGAACTTTCCATGGCAGTTAGTATATCGATGAGCGGGCCATGGAATGACTCACCATGTGATAGCTTCCCAAGAAATGATTGACCAATCCCCAGACCAGCTACCCAAGGGATGATTGACCAGCCGCCCTTACCATCTACGTTCTGTCCATCTGCTGGCTGTCCATATCTGAGCTGTCCATCTGGGGGTTCCCCAGCTAGGGGCTGTCCATCTGAGGAATGTCCATGAGCAGGCTGGGAGGGATGTTGATGTGGTTAGGTGAATCCATGAAGAGCAAAGGCCTTTGGTGGAGCAAAATTTGATAGTGACATATTACCTCTGCACCGCTGTTTTTCCCACTATGGGGTTAGTCCCATCACTTGTGTCCATGGCAGTGTACTCTCCTTGCTCCTGCCATGAATTGTATAGTATACTGGTTGAGGGGTGGGTAGCCTGGAAGAGGAATAAATTAGTTGATGTAGTTTGAATTCAGTAGTGACCTTGGAGAAATCATCTAAACAGCCTCCAGTGATCGTGTCCATGGCAGTTGGTTTATCCTGGACAATTTGGCCGGACTTAATAAGGGAACTTAATAAACACCTAGGTGCATTCGAGATTAGGGTAAAGAACAACCTGTTGTTCTTGCTGATTCAGCGGAACTTGCTCTTCTGTAGCCTTCAAGTGAGCAAGGGTTTTGGTGATAATTCCATCCGCCAGTTCATGCTGTTCTGGCTGCCATGTTGGAGCTACCGCAGTAGGTATGCCATCAATGAGGGGGAAGTTTGTCAGGACAGTGGAGAAAACGCCTTCGGCGGGGGAAAAACAACAAGCGTGAATGAAAACAGCCTACTACATATAAGTTTTGAAAAGCTGGACAATGCGATGAATTTACCATGGGAAATTTCTAGATTGTCATCATCGAAGGATTGAAAATCTCTATTCTTCTCACTGTTTAACAGTGATCCATATTGGTTCAGGACCGGGGACTGTGATGAAAAAAGGGCAACAAAATTGGTGAGGCAGTGAAAACTGAAACACAACAAATTATTTTAACAATTAAATAGGGGGGTTGGGAACGCACATGATCCCCTCCATCCAACGCATGTTGACCACCAAGTGTCCCTTGCTGATATATATATATATATATAAAATTTAATCGATTGACTAAAATCTGCCCCCCCCCCCCCCCCCCCGCGGGAAAATGTAGGTCAGAACAACGAGGTTTTTCTAACCTCATTGATTGGTGTCTCTTTAGGGAGTGAGTCAACACTAGTCGGCGGGGTGGCGTTATCGTCTGTGAGACGAATGATGGGTTCGGTAGAAGGTGAGCTTGTGGTTAATGGCTTTGATGCTATTGGGGAGCGGTTAACTGGAGTTGAGGTACTGGTTGATGCCTTGGAAGGCTTATTTTTCTTACGTGCAGAACTGAGACGCTGACTGGATAATTTGCCTAAGCGTACCGACTTCCTGGCTTTAAGCTTTGATTCGAGTTTTGTTACTCGTGCAAAGAGATGTTTAACCTGAGACAGTAACCATTGGGTTTCAGCGTTATCAGGGGCGGGGATCGTGAAGTCATCAATCCGTGTCTGTTTATGACGTGATGACTTTTTGGTTGAGTCTTTTCGAGGGAGTAGCTTATTCCGCCTGGCCATAATGTGTTTTCTGTGGATAGTCTTACTGACAAGAGAAGGTTGGTGAAATACCAATGGCTCTGTTGCATCTCCTCCCGGCCAAAAACATTTTTGGAATACATGGCCTGCGTTTAGAAGACGTTCTAGGTAAGCCACTTTCCTGTCTAAGATTTCATCATCCCATTCCCCCCAATCCTCGACCTGGGGTTCTATGAGAGGTATTAAGGGATGAACGAGCAGCTGCAAAAAAACAGGATGTAAGTATGAACTTAAGCATGTGCTATCAAAAGAATAACCAGGAAGCATAGGTTGTGAAATAGACTAACGTTGTTATCAAACTCAACATCGATGATATCAGTGTAAGAGAGTGCATTGCCTTTGCGGAGTTTGACTCCAGGCCACTCTAGAAGGGTGGGATGTTATCCATCATTAGGTAACTTAGATGGCAGCAAGGGGATTGCTTGGAAGGCTACAAGCTGTAATGCGAGGGGAAAACCAACCAAGCGAAATGTGACCTGACGCATTTGCTGCCGGTAAGCAAGCACAGGGTTTTCCAATTTCGCAGGGGATTTGCGTCCGGGTCGCATACCAGCTATGGTTTTTAGAAAGGATTCACGACCCCACGGGAAGCTTAGGAATCCAGGAAGGTCTTCCAACATCCACACATATTTCGGAGTGGGCTTGGCCAGTTAAGAGTTTGCTACAAGAACACCGTCAACTATAACAAGCAACGCTAGACAGAGTTTCCTATCCGTTGGCATGTCTGGCTCAGTTGTGAGCAAATGGGCAATGTCAGCTAGTGTAGTTTTGGGATCATTTCCAATTAGCATTTTCCAATACGAATCAGGCGCCACAGAGCTTGCTTCCTCGCTTTCTGGGTCGTGCTCCGCTGGGAAATCACCACAGGGCAATCCCGTGACAGATCCAAACTCCTTCAACCCAAAGTGGAAAGGGTGCCCACCAAAAACAATCCACATGTCATATTTTCTTTTACTAACCACCTGCCTAGTCAGGAGGCCGTGGATGAGCTTTGATAGTTACATAATTTAGCCCATTTTAGCATACATTTTAGTTAGCATTTTGTGACTTATTGCATTCATTTCATTGTTTTTGGTATAGTTTGCATCCATTTTAGAGTTAGTGAGTCTTAGGTTAGTTCTTGCATATGTTTGTGTGCTATGGAGTCTTTTAGGTACCATTTGGAGCTTATGGAAGCATTTTGGAGCTTGGAGGAAGATCATGGGGCAAAATAAACCTGTTTGGAGCAAGAGCTATGCCCAAATATCAAGGAAAATGAAGAGGCCATCCGACGTGCTCTAAAGATCGGCTCAGACAAAGATCTTGAGCTCCGATTTAGCTTCGCGAATCTTCATCAAAGTCGTAGCTAATCGAGATACCTTTCTAATGGAGGTGGTTTCAAGTCATTCGGAGCAGCCTTTCAAAAGATACGACACATTTAGTAAGAACAGGTCCGTCTGGCATCGATTTGGACTAATGGCAGAAGTCCATCGGTGTGCCTCCGACCGATGCATATGACCGATATAGAAGCTGGAAAACAGGAGAAAAATCAGAGTCTCCCATCGGTGCGTTGTATCGGGCAGAGGCCGACCGATATGGTTTCCTCCGGAGCAAGAATGCAGAGTCCGTCCGAGGGGACTGAAAGATCGTGTCAGAAGAAGATTTTTAGTTTGGATTTAGCTTTGGAGATCTGCATAAAAGTTATAGGAAATTGAGCTAGCTTTCCAATGGAAGTGGTTTCAGGTCATTCCGACCAGTGGTTAAAGAGATACGATAACTTTATCAAGCGCATGTCCGTCTGACCTGCAAACGGAGCAAACCAGGAATCACATCGGCCAGATGTATCTGGAGCAGGAGACCGATGTGATTCCTGCGACCCACTTTGCTATTTAGGCCAAAAAAAACTTGTTATTTGTGATATATCTCATTTTTAACTTGTAAAAACACTCTTCTTAGAGAGAGTTTGGAGATTTTAAGAGATTCTTAGTGTTTTTATGAAAGTTCTTGTTTCTTTTCATCTATCTATCTATTTCTAATCATCTAACCATGAATCTAAACACCTCCTACATAGGATTTGTTGAGATTATCATGGTTTGTGAGTAGTTTCTTTAGAACTTTGGGTATAGTAGATTAAGATGTTTTCTTGCTAAATCATGATGCTTAGGACTTAGTTTATGAAGAATCCTTACTTGTTAGGTGTGATTAATGCTAGATTAGCCTTGACAAAGTTGATTTAGAACTTAAGGAATTTCATGCCCGGAAGGTGTTCGATGAAATTCCTCAACCAAACTTAGCAAGTGTTTTACATTCCTAGCCTATGGAAATGGATGTCTAGGGTGTTTAATGGTTATTTAGACTTGAGATTAATGCTTGTTGATCATTTAATTGCAAATGGAAGTTTGTTCTCAATTAAGTGATTAGTGAAGTGATTATTTTCATGGAAGTGGATTAGTCTAAATTAGTGATCTAAGGCCTAAGGATTAGCATTGTTTGAGTATCATGGTTTAGCTAGAGAATGTCCAAGTCGATTACCATTACCCGAAGTTCGTTTGCTTATTCTTGTTTAAATCGTTTTCGTTACGTTTTAGTGCAAAACTTGTTAGTCTTTTAATTACATTTGTTATATGCTGGGTTGTTTATTATCATGTCTTTAAATTGATTAGGATCATTAGAAAACCTTTATTCGATTAGCTTAGATTAAGAAGTGTCTCGCATTCTCTGTGTGTTGTTCTCGTGCCTCCTTGTGGATTCGATCCCTAAGTGCTATAATGACATACCATTAGATTGTGGTATTGTGCACAATGGGTTAATTGTGCGAACCGTAAAAAAGTTCATTATCAAGCTTGCAAGAAATAGGACATCTTAAAGCAGGAAGGTGGAATAATGGCCCAAAACATGATGTCCTAATAGCCTCAAACGCCGGCGAATCTTTCAAAAGATCATGTAGGAACGTCAGCGTCTCTGGCTTGGAATAAACGTTGATGCGGTTCACTGGGTATCTATATGTGGCAAACAAACGTTCCGGTAGTCTTGCATCACATGCAGATGAAGCTTCGGTGGCTGCTTTACCAGAGAAATTTGTGCGGATTAGACAGAAATTTTATGGGAAATTCATAATTAGAATTCGCGACACATCAAACCCAAAAGCGCCAAAAGTGTAATCAATCTATAACAGAACTCATATGGGGGGGAATGGGAATTTACCTGCCATGCTCCCGGTGTCGGAGCAGTGAGACGGCGAGACGGTGAGAAGGCGAGATGGCGAGACGGCGAAACGGGAAGACGGCAAGACGGCGAGAAGGGGAACGAATAACATGCGCCGGTTAGAAACTGCGTAGGGGGTGAAACGGCGGGGCGGTGATAAATCGGAAGTAACAACGGAGTAGCCGGATATTCGCCGGATAATCAGAAACGACCAAATGTACGACAGAGTCGATTAGCCGGAAAGGAATTATTCCTAGGTTTTACTGTCGCCGGTAAAGTAAAGAAAAACGGGATTTTAGGGTAAGAGAGAAAGGGTGAAAGTTACATAAGGGTAAGAATGTAAAATCCAGCAACAAAAGTGCCTTAAGAATTAGAAATGCCTTATCCTGTAATAGAAAAGTCATAAAGTGCCATCTGAAATAATTTTCTTTTGTTATTATTATTATTATTATTAAAGTTTGTTGAAAATTGGACTATATAATCTGCAAAAGAAACCATCTACTTGAGCTTCATTACAATCATTTCTATTATCTAAAATGGCAACAAAAATTTACACCGTTGTTTTCTCCATTTTTATGTTACATCTTCTTCTGCCTGCTCAAATGCATGTAAGTGTTTGAACACTCTTTTTATTTATTTTACCATCTATGTAATTGCTTCTTTCAATTCTTCACATTCATCAAACTTCATATTATACGTCCTGAATATTCACAGCCAATACACTTGGAATCTCCTGCTCCACAACCACATCCACCACAGTCGCAACCGCAACCACCGCATCAGAATACCTCTCAAGTGAGTTTCTTCGGTTTCACTACTCAAAAAAAAATTGAGTTTTATAAAACCCTTTTTAACATCCTTTGAATCTTCTTGTTGATTTTGGCAGTACGGTACTACTCAAGGCAGTCTTCAACCCCAAGGTAAACCAATAATTCCGATGAATTGTGTGTGGTGAATGTGAAATGTAATCCATTTTTCCAACTATATTAGAATGCGGGCCACGGTGTGGAGATAGATGCTCGAATACACAATACAAGAAGCCATGTTTGTTCTTCTGCAACAAATGTTGTACCAAGTGCCTGTGTGTACCTCCAGGTACTTATGGCAACAAGCAAGTCTGTCCTTGCTACAATAACTGGAAGACTAAGCTCGGTGGACCAAAATGCCCTTGATTTCTCCTCTTAATTACTTCAGCATTACCTCCATAAAATTTGTTAATCCATCTATCATAATGATCTATATGTATTGGACTCTTTGGCATAATCACATTAATAGAACCACTTTAAAATTGTTTACAGCTTTAAAACATTTACTAGCCGTGAATTAATTTCTAGTTTAGAGTTATGCTGTTTAACTTACTTCATCACATTGTTCTTGAAGAAGCAGAGAGCTGCTTCTTAAGGTCGAAGACTTCGAGCGCTTTTGATGCTAACTTCTCCTTTAGCTTTGCAGATGCTTCCTCGAACTTCTTGTTCATAAGTTCTGATTCTTTCACAGAGTTCTTATGTCTTAGACAGATTGCATCTAAGCGTGCTTGCGTCCCCCTGAGTCTCATTTTTAGCTTTGCCTTCTCCTTGTTGTCTGCATCTGCATCCTGCAATCACATACAGCAGAAATATGTAAATTGGTTATATCGGGAAAGTTAGAAACTATCGCACACAATCAAATGAATCAATCTTGTTGAAACTGTCACTTTTCTTGCCGTTGGTTCTTTTGGAGTAAAGGATCAATCTTAATCACTGAGAGAAATATAATCACACATTTCACTTGGCATTACCTTGCACAGCTTGGCTTCTTGGCTTGAGACTCTAGGAGTCAATTCTTCAGATGGAATTTTTGCATCTTCAATCTGACAGTAGTAAAAGGGTTTTAGTGAGAATGAATGGTTAATACTTTATCTATAATAGAATCATGTCTGTGTGCTCTTAAACCTGCAAGCGATTTGATGAAGCGAGTTCCTTATTCAACTCCGCTATGCGAGCTAGCAAACTCTGGCGCTCACTTGTGACATAATTAAGCTCTTTCTGAAGTGAATCTGACTTCTCGCAAGTACTTTGAAGTTCGGACTTTAGAGTGTCAATATCAGACTTGAGAACCTGGAGGCGCACATAAAAAAATTTGTATAAAACTTTGCATCTCTAACAAAGCAATCTTGCAAGTGATGGATTCTCGTCTTGACATACCAGAAGCATGAATACCATAACCAGAAGCATCATTACAATTTAGTTTTCGAATTGCAAAAATGTAACACAACCTCTGCATCAGACGTTCAGAAAGAAAACCTTTTGCATAAACTAGTGAAATGTTTCTTACCTCTTGAGATTGCTTACTCACGGCATGAGCTGACTGAAGTTCATCACCCAGTCTATCAATCTCCAAAGACTTCTCCATGCTACAAGAAAACATAAAAATACTGAAGTCAGAGGAGAGATAGCATCAACTAAAGAGATACAGATAAACCAAGTGCCGGAAAGCTTAACAAGAGTTATTTTCAGAGAGTAAAGGACATAAAGTTTTCACTTTCTAAAGCAAGAGAAATGAAAAGTACAAACCTGCATTCTTTTTCCTGCTTAGCATTTTCCTCAGAACATCTTAACCTATCAGCAAGAGTAAGACATTCAAGTCGGCAAGATTCCAGCTCCCTCTTTGCCTAAAAGTTCAAAGGGATCGAGAACTTAAAGAGCATGATAAAAGTTGAGAAAGAGTTTTTCCTTCAGAACATATATTAGATGTAGAGAAAGCATAAGAAACGATTAGAAATCAAATGATTTTTGGTTGTCGCTACAGGGAGTTCATGCTGATGACAGTTATGCAGAACATTTCATGGTAATTCCAAAGTAACCACTCTAAATCCAAAATGATTTGATGACCATAATGTTGCAAAAAAAGTTCGGTTTTTAATCTCACTAGATTAGGTTCCTCGTTTCGAACATACCTCTGACATTTCTTTAGATAGTGACTCAATTTGTATATTATATAATCTGATCTTTTCCTCCATGGCCTCTATCAAAGCTTTTTCTTTCGAGCTCCATATTGCTTTCTCCTCCTCCATATCCAAAAGTGAGTTCGCCAGGTGCTGAACAACAGGACAAATTACAGGATTTACACAAACAAGAACTAAGTTCAAAATCTGTCTTCAGCATCATCATACCATTGCTAGTTCTTCCTTTTCTTCAAGCAATTGTTTAACATTAGTTTCCAGTTGTTGCTGATCAGAAGATGAGTCTTCAAGTCTCGTTTTCTGTAACAAAAGATAACATACGGTTGAGCAAACACATTGTGCCATGGAATACACTAATTGCTTCAAATTCAATATCAACAACGTATGGATAAATCATCAATTGCATGAAAAGACGTACAAGCTCGGTGACATCTATTTGCAGATGTTCTAGTTGGGTATTTGAGAGCTCCAATTTCTCTGTCAGAGCTGTAATTTCTGAATCTAAACCCTCGTTTCTACATAGCGCCTCCTCTTTTTCTCCACGTTCAGCAGCGAGCTCCTCTTCCAGTGAAGCAATTGTTGTTTCCATTTCAAAAGCAAGCACTTCAAGCTTTTGAAAGTCTTCCTGATAAATGTGAAGTAGACATGATAATGAGCATTCCATTTAAACAAAAGGTAAATCCACCAAAAAGACTGATATGGATAACCATTGAGAAAAGATATCAAAAGATAGAAATAACAGTTTTTATCAGGCATGCTCACGCAGTGTTTGAACAAAACTCAGCCAACAGAGAGAGATTTGCTGCAATCTCACATTTTATTCGCTTCTGAGATTTCGACATTACATTCCGACATTGAAAATAATATTTTGTGGACATGTTACTCGATATTACAGTGGTAAGAAGAACAATCATGCAGCAAAACAAATATTTGGATTATACCTGCAACAACTGGTTTGCACTTCTCTCAACAATAAGAGAGTCCTGTCTTTTACCAGCAAAGGACTCCTGTTTGCTGATATCTTTCTCGAGGAGGGCCTTCTGGCTATGCAAGCGTTTTAACTCTCTCTCAGCAGATGCTTTCTCGGCCTTTATCAGAATATCAAAATAATTGTATAACTTAGATGGGTTATTCAATCTAGTACTATAATTAGGTACGTTTAGAATTGGGTTCCACCGCACACCTCTAGCTTGGTTTTATCCTGCATGGCATTCTTAAGCTTGGATTCAGTGTCTTTTAGCTTTGTTTTCGTCTTCTCAAAATCTTTTCTTAGGTTCTCCTTCTCTTTGGCCAAAGAAGAGGATGACAGACTCGCTATATCCTTCTCAAGACATTCTATGTGAGAGAGGAAATCTGATCTCTCTGACTCATGATGTTCTGAGAGCATCTGACAAATAGTTAAAAACATCAAGTTACTTCTAACACTGGAAAGTTGGAGGAAGAAAAAGAAGAACTCTAATAAAATTTATTTGAAACCGAGATACCATTAAGGAAGTTTCATGCTTTTGGGCTTCCTGATTTAGTTTTTCTATTTGGCTTTGCAGATCAGCACACTGCTCTTGCAAAAGAAGCTGAAAAGGAATATCACGATTTAAGCTAAAAATACTCACAAATTTACCATCAAGTGCAGGGTGAGAAGAGAACAAAAAGTGTCAGACCTTCTCATTCTCAATCTCAAGAACTTTCTGTTTCAGACAAGATTGAACATTTTGGTAGCTGCTGATAAGTGAAGCATGTTGCTCAAAACTTTGGCGCAAAAACAATGTGAAGTCCTGCAGTGAGAAATTTTAACTTATAAGAACATGATTGTCTATTTTTTTCCTACCAACCATAATCGAAGTAAGCTGCACTAAACACAGCTTATACCCCACAGAAATAAACGATGCAAGCGAATATACCAAACAACGCAGAGTACTTACATGTATCAAAGGAGAAAAGAAAGCAAAATCTTGGAGACCCTCATCCATAACTAACGATAAGGTTTCCACTGATGCTTTAGATTTTTGAAATTCAGACAATAAGACTTCAACTTCTGTTGCTACGTTGACCAAAGAGTTAAAATTCTCCTTCACAATAACAAGTAAAAAAACAATTAGGCAATGGCGAAATAGTTGACAACAATGATAATCTGCCTTGAGATTTTCAGATTAATGGGATGAATTTAAACTGGAAACCAACATTAAGCACATGAATAACTTCAGACTCCTTGGACACAAGTTGTTCACGAGCAACCTGGGCCTCTTCTCTAGCAGCGTGGATCTCTTCTTGAATCTATAGAATTTCATACAACATAAGAAGGTTTAAAACCTTTAAAATAGTACCAAAACAAGACTAGAAAGCTGACTGAAAAAAATAATTTTCTTTTACTTGTTGAGCAAAGAAAGACGAAAAAATCCATACTGTAAAAAGAAAGGTCATCCACAATTTAAGAATGGTGTTTTCCATTCACAATCAACAGCTGTATCTTAAGCTGTGTGAGGTTAGGCAATATTGGGTTTGGGACGATTAAAAAGTAGCATAGAGAATAAATTGTTTTCCTTGACCAAGAACATCTGTTAATAATAAGAGTCAATGTGATAAACAGTTCACATTTTCCTAAAACATGTAATCAACAACTAAAACGATATGAATCGTGAACATAAAACATTATTTTTCTCTGAACCTTCTAACCAATTTCTCAAATTCATTAGTCAAATATACTATGAAGCACAAAGGCATGTATTTTTCTAGGTGGCTGGACAGAACAGCAAAGCACAATCAGTTAAAGAACCACAGATACCTCAGCAAATTTTTCCCTGGCACATATATTCTGCTCAGTAGCTACTGTGACAAGATCATCCAGATTTTGCTTGCTTGAAGACTTCTCCATTTCCAGCATGCTTATCTTTTGGACAAAACATATCATGGTTAAGCCAAAATGGAAGAAAGAAAAGCTAATTATATAGGCGTTCCAGTTGTAGGTAAAGAAAAGAAAAAATGCACCTTCTCTTGGAGTTGCTTAATGAGAAGAATAGCTTCTGGATCCCTAAAATGTACACTGTTTTCATCCCAATGCACATTTCCAACGCCTCGGCAATCTAAATGCTTACATTTTGCTTCACCAGATAAACCATCTTCACCTAACTTTGCCTTAAGGCACTCAATTTGTATTTCGTTGATGATTCTCTATTGATAAGGTGTGGATAAATGAGAAAAAGAAAACAAAAACTACTGATGTTGAGAAGGACAAGCTATTACCTCGGTTTCATATTGCAAGAGAAGATCCTCATATTCCCTTTGAATTCTGTCTAACTCGTTTTCAACCTGTGATTGGGAAACATTAACAAAATGCCAGCTGTACAACAAGAAAAGCATAAGATATATTCAAAAGAGGAAGACTGACCACTATGGGACTTTTCTGCCTGATTGATGGTTTCTTTCTGCTAGTCACATGCACTAAAGCACATGGATCTGGAAGTGCAGAATCTTCAAGAGTTTCATTGATATTATTTTCATCTAGCTCGCTGATGTCATATAAAGGTTCATTTTCGACCAGTTCCGCAAATGGAAGTAGTGGACCAGTCTCACGCTCGGATCTAGCAGATTTAAGAGAGGATCCCCTTGACAAAACATTAGACAGAACCTGATATGCAAGAAGAAAAGTATTTTTATGGCTGAAAAAAAGTCAACATTTTTACATGTTTTGGTTGACCCTTTATACAATATGTCAATATTCACCTCTGATGTGGAGTCTCGTGAAAGGTGGCCAGTACACCATGTATCCCTCCTCTTTCCCTGCAAGTAAATAACATATCAAACCTAAGAAGAGATGCGAAGCAAATGCAATAACAATATATTGCGATCATTCTAATTGAAATCCAGAATTGTAAGTCACATAGCATATCTTTTTCCACTATAAAAGCAAATGTTTAACCTCTTTCCACAATGGGTCCGTAACTTTCAGTTTTGCAGTAAATGTATAGCGCCTAGCATATGCTGTTTTAAACTCTAAAGGTATCGAAAAATAATTTATTGGAAGAAACAGGAAAAACCTTCTTATAGTGATCCTGCTCACGCTTCTCATCTCTATTCGAAAGGAGAACCATTGAACTCAAGTTCTTAATCTTCTTTGCTTGCTCCTGCAAAACTTTTTCTCTCTGAGCTTGTGCCTTCTTCTCCTCTTCCAACTCGAGTGCTATCCGCTCTCTCTCTAATTCCGACTGCAGAAAAACAAGTTGTATCAAAAACATATTAAAAACTAAACAACTGACGAAACAAGAACACAAATGCCAAACCTTCAACAAGGTGTTGCGCAAGTTAAGAATCTCTTCTTCCGAATGGTCAGAGTGAGAAGCCTGCAATTAAAAGGCTGATATTTTACCCAAAATAAAAACATAAAAGATAGCTCTGAGAAACAAAAATTGAAAACAATTTAGCAACCTTTAGTTTGAATCTGAGCTCCTCTATCTCCTTCTTTTGGCGCTTTAATAGAGCAGCATCAGTCAATATCTATATCATAAACGCAAGAATGGATTGGTTAATAGTTTTACGAAAGCGCACTTCTTATATACCAAACTTAATCAGGAAGTATGTTACAAAGATAGATAGAATAAGCGCAAGATGATTTGGAGTCTTGGACCCTACCTCATTGACATGTGCACAGTTAGTGACACGCAGTGCTCGGCTAGCAAATTGAAGACTGCTCTTGGTTTCGTCTGCATGAATCTAACATCAAGCGAAAATAACATTGTTAGTTGTACCAAAGCAAACAAAGAGAAGATTGAAGACTGCTTTTTAATCTGTCTGGCTTATCCTAATGTCTCACTATTTGTGATTAATACATACCAGTGCAAGTGTTATATTGCATATGATAGCTGTATTTGCATTTCCACCTAAAGCGGGTTGCAAGATCCTTGTAAGCTTGCTGTCTCGGTAGGGAACATGACCACTGATTCAACCAAAGAAAATGTTAATAAGATGATACACATAATGCTTATGTACCATATGGTTTTTCTCCCTAACGAAACTAGGCCAAAAAGAAAAACTTACCCTTGATTTTCAACACCTTCACTCAGTTTTTTAATTACAGTCCCGAGTGTCATCAAGCTTTTGTTTATATGTGAGCCCTCCTTCAGCCTAACACCCTCTGCACCGGTTTTTGCAGCCCGTTCTGAACCAGCTAGATCCACCAAATTCTACAAGTGAAAAGAAAGATGAAACACAAAATAATATGTTGCATATAAAGGGAACAAAAACACTAGTTCCAACAGATAATACCAGAACAGAAACACGAACTGCATCACAGGCATTTCCAACACCTTCATCTTGCGTCTTCTGTCTACTTTCTATAATCTGTTTGATGAAATAGCTGGCAAGTTATGATTCAGCCTACAGTTAATTGAGTACTACGGTTGAGTATATATATTTTTACCATGCGGAAAATAGTATGAGATCTACTGCTGTAAAGATTCATATTTGTCTCCCCGATATGCCGATGAGCTGAAATTTTATTCCAAAGACAAAAGAAAACCCATTCACTAAATCAATTTTAGCAAAACCAAGATTGAGGCAGATGATTTACATTGGGAAATACATACAAATGCACGTGCACAGATTAAGAAAACACAAAACGAACAAAATAGAGAAAAATAATGTGAAGAAGAGAACAGAAAGTACATTCTCCAAACTCCATCATTTCAAGGACTTGTTGAGGAGAAGCGACAATTTCTTCTCGTAGTCCAGCAACAAATATTCCTTTCTAAAACATTAAGATTGAAAAACACATCAGAATCGCTAGAGAATTTGTTAAAAGGGGATTGTAAGAAAACATATATGTACCTCTAGATTTTCATGAATCTGTAGTTTTCGGTGTTCAGGAGCCAACAGATCATTTACATCTTCGTTATAGATCTCCAGGTACGACATACGCAACAGAAACTCCCTGCTTGCATCCTTGGGGTGGGTAAAAGAAAAGAAAAACCGTTGTTCCTCGAATCAATAACTTTCCACAAAAACCAAAGAAAACCAATTTACAAACATAGAAACAGAAATGGTGATAAAATTTTGGGATGAACCTGATATATAGTGTCAAACAAATCATGTACAGCAAGAGGGATGACTCCTTGTTCAATAGGTGAGCCTCGCATTGTATGTGTCTTGCCACTGTTAGTTTGCCCGTAAGCAAACACGGTTCCTTCAGATGAACAGATATGAATATGATTAGACAAAACGAAAAGCTCAGCACAATTGCCAAAAATCGAATTGAGCAAATCAGCTAAACCCATCAGACTAAATTGACTAGTTGTTGAGTTTACCGTTGAATCCACGAACGGCAGCAGCCACAATTTCCTTCGTCCTTGCTTCATACACCTCGACGGTTTTACAATCTTCTCTGAAAATCCTATCTGTTGTCGTGAGAGAGAAATTGGGCATGAAAATTCCAAGCATAAGAAGACGATGGAGAGAGACAACTGAGGAAAGGAGTACCGAATTCGAATGAGGGAGAAGGGTGATAGGGCATAAAAATTGAGTCGGAAGAGATCTTCCAGGGACTCGTCTTCGCGTCCTCCGTCGAAAGCGGCCGCGCTCTGACTGAGACATGGATTCTATCCATTCAACGACTCCGATTATCTTCTCCGGCGAACAAAGACCTAAAACTCAGGTGTTCGAAATTTTCCCTCCCTCTCCACTAAACCTTGTTGACCTTTAAGTTTTCGAATTTTAAAACCGGATCGAACCGGTTGATTAACAACCAGATAACAAACCAGATGATGAACAATTAAGTTTTAATGCGTAGAAGTATGGATATTGATTAGAGTGTAATTATGTCCAACAGACTTAAAGTGTATTAATGTAAATTTAGGTTTGGATTATAGATCAGCCGAATAATATGCATATAAATTATTCTTTGAATGTAAACTTGCTGAACAAAAACAAAATACGTAAGAACTTTATTATGCACGGACGCGTAGATGTAGAATCTATGTATGTTTGAATGTAAACTTGTGGAACAAAAATAAAGATTTATCTTTATTTAATTATATATGACTACGTTGGATAATTTTTAAACTATATATTCATAATTACATATGATTGATAATAATCCGCTGACAAATGTTAGGATTATGAGAATTGGTATTTAATATAAAAAATCTCTAAACAAAGCACAATGTGTATATGTTTGTATATCTTTATAATATTATTTAAAATTACATTTTTGAAAATAAACTTTGTTTTGCAAGTTATTACATGAAATGCTATTACAAAATAACAAAGAATAATTAAAATATAAAACTATATAATTGTTTTTTACAATCAATGATAAGAATATGAAATTATTTGTTTTGCATTAAAGATGTTATCTACTATATATATTTAAATAATAATCAATCCATATATATTCATAGAAAAAAATATATTCGAAATCTTGATATATTTTCACTATAGTTTATTATATTTTATGTGAATTTATATCAAAATAAAAGTCGAAAAATATTTTACAAATTTTATAAAAAGTTAGACACAAGAAAATTATTTTTTTAAGAGTTCGTGAACTAACCACAAATCTAGAGTCATCAAACGGTGCATTATAGAGTTATGTTTTCAAGATTATATGTTTTACGGGTTAGCCTGAATAGTAAGTTAGTCTACTGCAAAATGGATTAAATATATAAATTATTCCGTTTGACAACTCTATCTATAATCATGAGTTAGACATATTATAAAATTCAAATAAAAGTAATTTTTCTTAAATTTCAAAATAATTTTTTTAAAAAAAAAAATACAATGCACTATAGTTAGCACGGATTCAGCTTTAGTAATATGAATAAGAAAACCTTACCAAGTGTCGTTAGCTTAACTAAGAAAATACCAAAAACAAAGTCTAGAGACGTTTGAGACGGAACTATTTAAAATGCGTTGATCTCATGGTTTCATATCTAGGAATATACGGATTTTGGCCTACAACCTCATAGTAATTAAAAAAAAAGAAAGAAAACCTCATAAACTTTTAAGATCTCTATATTCAATTGTGCGGATTGTTAAGGTCCTCCAAACACGCAGCTAAAAGAAAGAGTCGCACGTATTCAAAGTCATTCGCCATTTAATTTTACTTTTCAGTTAATCTAAGCAGTAAAAAAAAAAAAGAGAATTTTAACTGATAAAGTGGACAAGGAAACTTCCAGGAAATTGCGAATGAGTAACTCACACACACTTGACTCCCATTTAACCCCCTCACTTTCTCTCCTTCTTCCTTCACTAAATTTCTCCATCAAATCTTTAATTTTCCACTATGAAATTCGCCAAACTCAATCCGAAACGTTTGTTCAGATCCAAGGATGAATCCACAGTTTATAAATCCGGTTCTTCTTTTGGATCCGTCTCTTCTTCTTCGTCGTCCGGCGCCGACTGTAAAAATCCCTCCGTCGGCTCCGTCACGCCGACTAGCATTCTCCCGGATGTCTCCGGCGATCCTTCTCCCTACTCGTACGTCGAGATCCTCCAGGCTTTTCAGCTGATCGACAGAGACAACGACGGAGCCGTCTCCAGACACGATCTGGTGTCACTGCTTAGCCGGCTCGGTCCTGAACCACCGTCGGAGGAGGAGATCGACGTCATGCTCCGAGAGGTGGATTGCGACGGCGAGGGTACGATCCGATTGGAAGAGCTCGCCAGCTGCGTCGTCTCCTCGGATCAGTCTCGCGATTCGACCGAGCTCAAGGAGACGTTCGAGTTCTTCGACGCGGATCGCGACGGTTTGATCTCGGCCGAGGAGCTCCTCAGAGTTTTCTCCTCAGAGCTCCAAAGCAACCTTCCTCTTAAGTTTTGGGTTGAATCATTCTTCACTGCAAATTTTTTAACCAACCTACTCCCTACCTCATCGTTAGAAGGCTCTATCTCACCTTTTGAAAAAGCACACGGGAAGCCACCTGACTACTCTGCACTAAGATCCTTTGGATGCTCCTGTTTTCCCACTCTCAGAGATTATGCTGCCACAAAGTTTGATCCGAGGTCCTTGCCTTGTGTTTTCCTTGGTTATAATGAAAAATACAAAGGTTATAGGTGTCTCTACCCACCAACTGGTCGTGTCTACATCAGTAGACATGTCATATTTAATGAGACTAAGTTCCCTTACCTTCATGAATACAGAAGTCTTCTTCCCTCGGATGCAACACCTCTTCTAGCAGCCTGGCAACAAAGTTTTGTCCCTCCTGTCCAAGCTGCTGTGGCTGCACCTTTGAATCCCTCTCCCTCGCACCATGAAAACACTGCTACAGAAATCAGAGAGACACCTATGTCACCTCCAAATTCCCTTCTTAATACAAACAACAGTCCACCTCTGGTCCTTGAATCCGAGTCTTCACCTCTACAAACCAGTTCTGCACAAACACAAGAAAGCACTGAAGATGTCTCTACAGGTTTGGCTGAGGAGTGTTCTGAGCGTACGTCAGGCTTTGATCCTGTCACTATTGGCGACAGCTCTCCTCAACCTCAATCCTGCCCCGAAACATCAGTTCTTTCATCCCCTGCAACAGTACAATCGACAACAGCTTCACCTGCAACTCAAATATCAACATCTACAAATATTCATTCTATGGTTACAAGAGCAAAAGGTGGGATCTCCAAACCAAACAGAAGATATGCTCTCCTGTCCCACAGAGTCTCTATTCCAGAACCTAAAACAGTAACATCAGCTTTGAAACACCAAGGATGGAATGGTGCGATGAAAGAGGAATATGGAAACTGTCAAGAAACTAACACTTGGACATTAGTTCCTTACACCTCTAATATGCATGTTTTGGGCAGTAAGTGGGTCTTCCGAACCAAATTAAATGCAGACGGCTCACTAGATAAACTCAAAGCTCGTTTAGTGGCAAAAGGGTTTCATCAAGAGGAAGGCATAGACTATCTCGAAACTTATAGCCCAGTAGTTCGCACTTCCACCGTTAGAGCTGTCTTACATTTGGCAACCATTATGAATTGGGAACTGAAGCAAATGGACGTTAAAAACGCCTTTCTTCATGGAGATCTCACTGAAACAGTCTACATGACTCAGCCTGCTGGTTTTGTAGACAAAGAGAAGCCCAACTATGTGTGCCACCTACATAAGTCCCTTTACGGACTAAAACAATCCCCGCGAGCATGGTTTGACAAGTTTAGCTCCTTTCTCTTGGAGTTTGGTTTCACTTGCAGTCATCCGGACCCCTCGTTGTTCATATATGCTCGAGACAACGATATCATTATCCTTCTTCTCTATGTTGATGACATGGTCATCACAGGAAACAGCTCACAGAAGTTGATTCATCTTCTTGCTGAGCTAAATAAACAGTTTCGCATGAAAGATATGGGCATTCTTCATTATTTCCTGGGGATACAGGTTCTGTCTCATTCGGATGGCCTCTTTCTCTCTCAGCAAAAGTATGCTGAGGATCTCCTGGTGATTGCAGCAATGGAAGACTGCTCTCCTATGCCTACTCCACTTCCCCTGCAACTTGACAAAGTTCCAAATCAACAAGAACTCTTCTCGGATCCCACATATTTCAGAAGTCTTGCAGGTAAATTACAATATCTTACCTTAACAAGACCGGATATCCAATTTGCTGTCAATTTTGTTTGCCAGAAGATGCATCAGCCCACAGTGTCAGATTTTACCCTACTGAAACGCATCCTAAGATACATTAAAGGCACAGTTTCAATGGGGATGTGCTTCACTAAACATTGCGATTCTGTTTTGAGAGCATATAGTGATAGTGACTGGGCAAACTGCAAAGAGACCAGGCGATCAGTGGGAGGTTTCTGCACATACTTGGGTCAAAATCTTATCTCGTGGTCCTCCAAGAAACAACCAACAGTGTCAAAGAGCTCAACCGAGGCAGAGTATCGCTCACTATCCGACACTGCCTCTGAGATAAAGTGGCTCTGTTCTGTTCTTCGTGAGCTCGGTGTACCACTTCTCCAAACACCTGAGCTCTACTGTGACAATCTATCAGCTGTCCAACTGACCGCTAACCCCGTCTTCCATGCTCGGACAAAACACTTTGATATTGATCATCACTATGTTCGGGAAAGAGTTGGCCTTGGCTCCCTGGTTGTAAAACATGTCCCTGGTTTTCAACAAATAGCAGACATTTTCACTAAGTCTCTTCCCTTTGCAGCTTTCACGAGGCTTAGATTCAAACTTGGTGTGGACTTCCCCCCTACACCAAGTTTGAGGGGGTGTATCAGCATCAAGCCCTCGACTGTGACAAAGTCACAAGGCGAAAATGATGTCGAGCTGACAAAAGGATCAGAAGGCAAAAATACATTGGGCCACATCAACAACAATGAGATGGGCCACGACAACAACAAAAGAAAGCTCACCTGGGTCCAAAAGCCAAACCTGTCTTCGTCAACAGCTTCATCTTCACCCGACAAAAGCAGAGAAAAGGACAATGAGAATCGTACAACCAGAGGAGCGGTTGAAGAGTTTAATATCAAACTGACAAACAAATTTGAACCCTTGGATTCAGTCATTGATATGTGATGATGCCACTTGTCCCATCCTATTAGGGTTTTAGAGATCTCTTACAAGTTGTATATATAGAGCTCTTATCCTTTTGTAAGAAACAGAAGGGCAATGAAGCAGTAAAATATTTAGTCATCTTCTCCAGTTTACCAAAGCTTTCGTTTTAACCTATCATGGTATCAGAGCCACGCCGATAGTTGGGCCACCCGTCCCAAAGTAAACTCCACGCATCAGATGGAAAAACCATACTGAGCGTGAGAGGGGATGTGAGTGAAAAGAATCCCACATCGGTAGTAGGACCTAAGATTAAGTGGTATATAAGGGTATTGGGTCACTCCTCTCATCAGCCAATTGGTTTTTGAGTTGGAAGCTCAATAACCCAAGTCTATCAACCGGTGCACGTTAGAGGATTGCAAGCGCATGGTAGCAGCTGTTGACGACGACGGTAACGGATTCGTATGCTTCACTGAGTTCTCCCGGATGATGGATCTCCAGCGATGATCTCCCTCTGCATTTGTTTCGACTCTTTTTGTTTATGAGGCTCTTTTTGCCCTAATCTCTTAGGGTTATGAGTATCGTTTGGTTTCTTGAGAAATAATTAGAGTTGATGTCTACAATCTGGGATTTGGATGAAGAAATGGTGAAAAATGATGAGACTGATCTTTTTTGTTCCCACTCACGTGAGTCACGTCTCTTTGTTGTTACTTGTTACTTGTTACTTATCTCAAGATTCTAACTTAAGTGTTAATATGAATTTAAACCATTTGTAGATTCTGAGATCAAAAGAAATTTAATTTAGAGAATCTATGTTTAAATTGTAAAGATCTGATAATTAGATCTGATTAGTTTGTTAAAGATGCACTAGATTTGAGAATTTACAGAGTTTGCAGCTTTTTTAGTTAATTGTCGTTTTTGGAAACAAGTGTTTTTAATATAGTTAAGAGTTAGTTAATTCATTTTTATACAATTAATAAGAAGCTGAGAACATGTGAGACACCACAAGTCCAATTTGTCAGATTCGGAAAGGCATGTTCTCTTCTTTGATTGCTGCCTTGTTGGTTTGATCCTTTTTCTTGTATCATTTTTTTTTGTGTGTTAAAAATTACTATAATTTTATTATAAAATAAAAAGACACGGGGGTAGTACTAGGTATGGCATTTGCGTTCCCATCAGTTTTTTCGGGTTTCGGATATCCAAATTTTAGAAGTTCTAGGACCCATTCGGATATTTTCTTTTTCGGATCGGGTTCGGATAACCAAAATTTATCTCAATTCTAAGAAAAACTAAAAAATATATATTTAATTTAAATAAATTTTGGTTAACTTTTGCAACAAAAAAAAATAATTTTGACAAATATAACTAAAGATTTTTGAATATTTTGGTTATTTCGGTCTAAACATAACTAATATATTCGATTTATAATTGTAATTTTGAATATTTTGGATATTTCAAAACTAAATATACATAATATTTTTAGATATTTAATTGTATTTCGTATATTTCGGATACCCGTTCGGAGTTTTGGTTCTGTTCGGGTATCCAAAATATTTTATAAAAGAAATCATTCGAATATTTATAATTATTCGGTTCGGTTCGGTTCTGTTCGGTTCGGTACCTTCTAATTCGGTTTGGTTTTTCGGTTCAATATATTTTTCCCAGACCTAGTGTTACATTTACCCTCTTTTGAGTTTGTTGAGTTTGAATCCTCTCTAGTGTAAGTAAACGGTACTATAGTTATTATAGAAATACATTGTAGATAGAAGATTCATGGAGAGAAGAAGATAATGATGAAGGAGTAAAAAGTATTTATTTTGTTCGTTATTAAAATAAAAGTAGTAACATTAAACTGTATGAAGATTAATTAAGAGTTGGAGGTTGATGAAGAAGGAGAGTGAAGAGTGGTGGAAGCAGGAGGCCACCTTTTAGCGTAGCAGCTACAATATCCGTTATAGCAAATTGGCATCTTCCCTGTGTTCTTACATCTTGGAATTCCAATCTCCACACAATCTCTGTCTGTTTGACATATATCTCCAACCGTCACTGTTACCATGCCTGTTTATCAATGTACACACACACATAATGTAGACATGTTAAGATGATCGATATCGAAAACTAAAAGTGTTGTTTCTCGAGACAAACATAATAAAATACTTACACGACGAGACGAGGAAGAGGATGACAAAAATTGCTGAAACTTTCTGCATTTTTTTTTGGTAGTTATTTATGTTTGATTTTGAGGTGGTGATGTTGGTTTCATAGAATCGTAGGTGTGTACCATCTATTTATTCAACCTGATTAGTGGGTCGAAGATAATTAAATGCATTTCCAATCTAGTTGGTCAACAATCAAAGTATTCCTTACTGTTTTTGAGCCTGTGATTATTAAGTTTTCGAGGTAAGAATATTTATTTTTATATGTGATCTATGTGTCTAGGTTTAATATTAAAGATCAAGTTCATATTAAACTTAGAAAAATTCTTATATAAAAGACGAACACCGTGATGGATCGGTTTCGATAACAGTATTAGAATTTGGGTGTATTGATAACCCTCTTCCTTACCTTATAATATTAAAGTCTTTCATTAATGATCATCTGAAGTAACGAATTGATAGCTATGAAGTTACTTAGGTATGAAGTAACGAACGGATAGCTATGAAGTTACTTAGCTATGAAGTAACGAATGGATATGAAGTAACGAATTGATAGCTATAAAATTACTTAGCTATGAAGTAACGAACGGATAGCTATGAAGTTACTTAACTATGAAGTAACGAATGGATAGCTACGAAGTTACTTAGTTATGAAGTAACGAATGGATATCTATGAAATTACTTAGCTATGAAGTAATGGATGGACGGTTAAGATTAAGTCTTAACTATGAATTAATGGATGGACGGCTAAGATTAAGTCTTAGCTATGAAGTAAATTACTTAGCTATGAAGTAATCTCCTACTATATATAGATGCTTTAGCATCATTATTGAACATCATAAGAAAACAAAAAATTTACTTCAGAGAGAAACGAAAGTCAGAAAGATTCAGATCTCTTCTCCATCAAAATAGATCATAAAAGTGAAAGGTTAAGGCAAGAAGAAATCAATTCATAACAAACCTAATCAAAGCATGGATCAAGGTCATTGTTTCTTCTTTTATAGCAAATAGATTGTGGTAGGATTAAATTGAATCTAGTTCATCTTGGGATTGATTTCATGAACTGAAATCAGAAAAGTAATTTACATCCGAATTATAATATTTTTAGAGATTACGAGTTTCCAAATTAGTGAAAATCAACGTAAAAACATACATACGTGTTTGATGCTGGAAGTAGGGGTGTCAATTAGGGTCAAAGTTCGAGGGCCGGTCGGTCTTGAAAAATAGCGGGTTCGGGCCTATAAATAAAATTCTAAAAAATCGGGCTTTTTTTGGGTTAATGTGTTTTTCGGGCTTTGCCCGATCGGGTTCGGGCTAGCCCGTAACTATTTGATTACGTATGTCTTATTAAATTTGGGTTCGCTTATCATATGATTTCAAAGCGTATGAAAAACGTACCATTATAGAAGAAGGAAAGTCTAAACTGACTCTATACTTAGAAGACGATATGTTGGAACTGACTTTTTATGAAGACATAGATATTTTAGAACGGTGGAAGTGTCAGTCACAACGTTATGGTGAGTTAGCTCGTATGGCATGTGATGTTCTAAGCATTCCGATAACTATAGTGGCATCATAATCTACATTTAGTATTTGTGCGCATGTTTTGGATAAATATAAAAATCGTATTTTACCAAGAAATATATTGAATCATTGATTAGTACATGCACTTGGTTGGATGGGTTTACATTTCGTGATCCCGTTACCATTATCATTCATTCATATTTATTTTATATTTTAAAAAAAATTAATCTATAGACTTTCAATGACATTTCTATATGATTTATACCTCTCAAAACTTAATATTATTTTACTTTTTTTTATCTATAGATTTTGATGGTGATGAGGATTTAGAAGACAATGAACAAGATTCTAATCTAAACTCTACTACCTAGATTTGAAGTGTTTTGATTTTATGTTTTATTTGGTAATACAATTTATTTGAATTTTATTAGTTTTTTTTTCAAACTTTTGCTTTTAAATTTAATTGGATTTGATATAATAAATTTCCATTTAGATTTATTTTGATAAATATTTTGTTTTAATTATTTTTCATTTGAAAATTGTTAATTTTTATGTTTGTAAAAAAAATTTCGTAAAGTCTTAGGTGGGGGTATTGAATCTAGAAGTTTGATTGAATTTGAAGGAATTAAGGTTTCTATTAAATTCTTGTGTTATTCAATGAAGTATTCCATCAATTCTTTTAAATATATGTGTTATTGGATTATGTATTTGTAGTTATTCTTTCAAAATACTTTAAATTCTACTGTTATTCAATTTAGTAATTTTTTAATTCTATTAAATATATGTGTTATTCAATATTTGGTGGATTTGGTGGTAACATCATTTACAAAGAATTTAATAGAAAATTATTGTAAAAATGTAAGGAATCAAAATTCGTGCTTTTATGGTGTGATTTGGAGGGAATATATCCTTGTGTCGTATCATTATATATCCTTGTGCTTTTTATGTTGTGATTTCACATTATTCTTCTAATACTATACGATTATGATGATTTTGTTGCAAGATCTTTCAAATTATTGGTCATTATAAAGTTCTAATCAACCATATGTCGCAAATCGACTTAAATTTTTGGCTCCATTTCGTGGTGTTCGCTATCATCTACAAGAATGGGTTGGCGAAGGACGTGATGCTAACACTGCAGCTGAGTTATTCAATCTTCACCATGGTAGTTTGAGAAATGTGATCGAAAAGATATTTAGAATTTTTAAATCTCGATTTGCGATTTTTAAATCCGCACCTTCTTTTTCTTACGAGAAACAAGCTGGATTAGTATTAGTATGTGCAGCGTTGCATAATTTTCTTCGTAAAGAATGCCGCTCATTTGTAGGTGAATTTCCCGTTGAAGTAAACACTCAACGAAATACAAAGAATACAAATCAAGCTAATAGAGACTTCTCGATACACAAGAGTAAGATAGAGAAAACGTAAATATCTTGAGAAAAACTATAGCTGAAGATATGTGGAGAAATGCTACTGGTTTAGAAAATCCCTAAATATTGTTATGCATTAAATAAAATTGCTACAACTCATTTGTAGCTGCTGTTGTTTTTTTTCTTTCAATTTTGTTTCAATTTATGGAAATTTTAATAATGTTTTATTTTTCTTATAAAATAATTATATCTTACACAAAAAATAACCAATCAAAATTTATAAAATTTAGAAGAATTCGTACATTTCAAAATTCTTTTGCGTTCTTTTCAAATCTAGAAAAAAAATATTTTGCATTCTTTTGAAATCTAAACATAAAAATTAATAAAACTTCCATCAAATCTTATAAAACACGTCAGATTCTATTGCTATATCTTCAATTGAATTCTTTCAGATTCAATTAAATTTCTGGATCTAATACCCTTTTTAGAGCCATATTCGGGTCGGGCCGGACTTTAGAATAAATATCCGATTTTGATAGTAATACAAACAGAAATTTGAAACCCTTGTCATTTTTGTTGACACGTCTAATAAGCGAGGACGTGACAAGTCTCTGAGGCTGAGCTCTGCTTATTACTTCATAGAATTGTTTGGATTCGAAAGTAAAGTTACTAAAGTATAAAGGAATCCCGAGGAAGACGAAGAAGAGCTATAGTTGAAGTAGAAGAAGAAGAAATAGTGAGAAAACAAACAATGGGAGGTTGTAATGTTTTGGGTGCAGCGAGATCGTGGCAGACGATAATGGTGGCTCTCGTTCTGATGGTTGGATCATTTTACGCTGGCTCTCTCTTCGGTAACGACCAACCCATTTACGTCTCTCAAGCTTCTTCTCAACCTGGTCCGTTCTCTCTCTCTCTCTCTCTATATATATATATATATATATATTTGCGCTCTTCTTCAAAACATTTTTCTCTGCATGCGGTCGGATTCTTGTGGAATTTCGCGTGATTTGATTTAGTTTTGTGTTCTGGTGCTAAATCAATCAATATCAACTCATTTCCAAGCGACATAGTTCATAATTTAGCTCCTCTCTTTTGGAAATTCACATATATCGCTATGTTTTTGGTCTCTGGAGGCTAAATTGATCAATGCTCAATCGAAATCTTCCCTCCAAATCAAAGTAACTCTTGTCTTGCACAAGTGTTTGTAAACTCGAGTTTAGTTTGTTGGATTAAGCTGCTCAGTGAAATGATTTTCCAGTATCAAAGTCGGAAGATTGATAAATTTCACAATGTGGGTTAGCAGCTCCCTCCAAATTTGCAAACAGAGTCGAGCTTACTTACCGAAGATTACCGTTAGTCATACCTGAAACTGGGATGAATGTGTGCCCATTGAAGTTCAATGAGTATAATCCTTGTCACAATGTCACTTATGTGCAACAGCTGCTTCCGAGCTTGAATGTCTCTAGAAGAGAAGAGCTCGAAAGGCATTGCCCGCCGCTTGAGCAGCGTCTCTTTTGCCTGATACCTCCACCAAAAGATTATAAGATACCTATAAAATGGCCAACCAGTAGAGACTATGTGTGGCGAAGTAATGTGAATCATACGCATCTTGCTCAAGTTAAGGGTGGCCAAAATTGGGTGCATGAACATGGGCAGTTTTGGTGGTTCCCAGGTGGTGGTACTCATTTTAAACATGGAGCTGCAGAATATATCCAGAGGTATTTCTTTGGCTAAATTGTGACAAAAAGCTTATACTGTGTGAACATTTATGTCTAATGTATTATTGCCTTTGAATTTTAAATGTATTTTCAGGTTGGGAAATATGATGACTAACGAAACAGGCGACTTGCGTTCAGCTGGGGTGGTACAAGTTCTTGATGTTGGCTGTGGAGTTGCCAGCTTTGCGGCTTATCTTCTTCCTCTAGGATTTCAAACAATGTCGTTTGCTCCAAAAGATGGTCATGAAAACCAGATTCAGTTTGCATTGGAGAGAGGCATTGGTGCAATGATCTCTGCTGTTGCCACCAAACAAATGCCATATCCTGCAGCCTCGTTCGAGATGGTTCATTGTTCGAGATGTCGTGTTGATTGGCATGCAAATGGTATGTTTCTTGTGTCAAATTTGGCTAAGGAAGTTTACTTCTGCTTGCTCTGTGTTGGTTTTCTCAGTAGTAATTCTTAACTAACTATGCAATTTGCATTTAAGTAACGTATTAATGATAATATTTCCATTTGATTCCGCAGATGGCATCTTACTTAAAGAAGTTCATCGTCTTCTCCGACCCAATGGATACTTCGTGTATTCATCACCACCAGCTTACAGAAAGGATAAAGAGTACCCTATGATTTGGGATAAATTGGTCAATCTAACGACCGCAATGTGTTGGAAGCTCATTTCCCGGAAGGTACAGACTGCGATATGGATTAAAGAAGAGAACGAGGTGTGCCTTGGGCAAAATGCAGAGTTAAAGCTCATAAGTTTATGTGATGTGGAAGATGTTTCGAAACCATCATGGAAAGTTCCTCTTAGAGACTGTGTGCAAATCAGTGGACACACAGAAGAGAGACCCTCTTCTTTAGCTGAACGTCTTTCCACGTATCCAGCATTTCTAAGAAAAATTGGTACATTTTCTTCTGCTCAATTCATTGTAGAATGTAGACTATGTTCTGTTAGATTCCCTAACCATTATGTTCAGGCATCAGCGAAGATGAATATACATCAGACACAGTCTTGTGGAGAGAACAAGTTAATCATTACTGGCGGTTAATGAATGTCAATGAGACTGAAGTGCGGAATGTGATGGACATGAACGCATTCATTGGTGGATTTGCTGCGGCTATGAACTCGTATCCCGTTTGGATAATGAACATTGTACCGACTACCATGAATGATACCTTGTCTGGAATTTTCGAGAGGGGCTTAAATGGCGCTTTCCATGATTGGTAAGCATGTTCAAACCATATTTTTGTTTTGTTTCCAATCCTTGCCAAGCATCAACAACACTTAAATAAATAATGAAATGTCCTAGGTGTGAGCCGTTCTCAACATATCCACGCACGTATGATTTGCTGCATTCCGATCATGTCTTCTCTCACTACCAAAACCTCGGCGATGGTTGTTTGCTAGAGGATATTATGCTTGAGATGGACCGTATAATTCGCCCTCATGTACTTTTCAGTTACTCTTGCACTAATGGTGCCACTACTATTGAATCAAAACCCTTTTGGTCTTTATCAGATAGTCTTTGTAATATACATGACCGAGTGAAGTGTTAATGCGGGTTTTGGTGCTGGCAGGGATTCGTCATTATACGGGACGAGGAATCGATAATCTCAAGGATCCGAGACTTGGCTCCTAAATTCCTCTGGGAAGTGGAAACTCATCAGCTGGAAAACAGATACAAGAAGACAGAAACTGTTCTATTTTGCAGAAAGAGATTCTGGGCAATCATATGAAAAGACCAGCTTATAGTTCCAAATAGAAGCAAACCCGTAGTTTTGTTTGTTTATGAGAAAGAAGGTGAAACTTACCAAGCAGCTTTTGTTCGTTTATTGATTTTAGAATGTCTATGTAGCAAAAGCTAACATTTTTTTCATATATACTTTCTATCTTCATAACTTATACCAGAGTTTTTTCTGAACTAATAAACCTCAATAATTACATATATGATATCTGATTTGGTACTGATTCGGTCCAATATCAATCAAAATTAGATTGGAACAGAAGTTTTGTAGGACATTGGATTACTCTATACAGCAAACATAAAAACATAGAGGTTCTGGCTGAACAAAAGAGAAAATGTACTATGAGATCCATCTGTTCTCGTAACGGTTAAGCGAGAACGGTGAAGATTGAACTTCGGTTAACTGGAAAGGATCCGGTTCAATTCCATAGTCTGTTAACGGTCTATGCTCGAGCACATTGTCATGGTTGTTCACAAAGTCAGGAATTTCCACCTCGCCTTTCTTTATTTCCTCCCAAAGGTACTGCAACCGGCTCACATACTTGATCTTCCAGTACAGTCTGCAAAGTTGAAAGAGATTGTTTGACAAAAACAACTTAGTACACCAGTTCTTGATTCAAAAATGATCTAGATCCCGCAAATGTTTCAAGTTACTTCCATAGGTAAGAGGTCAAAGAAACATCAAATCTTATATGTGGTGTTTAGATCATGAAAGCTTTAAACTTTGGGTTCAGTTTCGATTGTGTAAGCTTGAGGTTACTTAATAATCTAGTGATGCATTTGAAAAGAAAAGCTTACCTTCCACTTAGAAGAAGGCGGCCGAGAGTGGCAATGACAAGTCTTGAACGAAGACCAGGGTGTATGAAGTAAACAACTTGAAGTCTATCTTTGATATCTGAAGGAAGGTCCTCGTAAATCCATCTTAAGATGGTAATGCCCGGCGAGTTTTCGTCGCTTTGCACTGTGCTATGCATGTAAACCAAGCAGAAAGGTCCCTCGGGATAATCGTTGCTTATCTTCAGGAAAATATACTTCTTCAGCCGCTCTGCACTGACAACACGAGCTGTGTTTCATACACACAAAAAAAATCAATTAGAAAAGGAATCAAAATCAAATCTTAATAGAGAAGGAGGAATAAGGAAGACCAATAAAGAGACTGAAGTTGACACTTCATTGTGATAATAAATGTACTAAAATGATTTTACTATGAAACAGAAGCTGAAAACATATCTACCATGAATACAGACAGGATCAGACGAAAGCTAAAACATGTAAGGGATATATTTAAACTTGTCTTGATCAGCCAAATACTGTAAATCATAAGGTTAAACGGATCATGAGCTCATAAAAGGGATATCTAAAGCAACAAGGACACCAAAAAGCTATCTAAAATTAACCAGATCGTACTGCAATAATCGAACCAATCCAAATCAGACAATATCCACATCCACAAATCGGAAAAGCAACTATCAAATCATCTGTATGAAGTCGGAAAGATAAGAAACCATTTCCTTATAATCAAGTTACCAACTTTGTCCCGAAAAGCTCAAATCACAATATTTTAAGACCCATTTCAACTAATAGCACACCGATAATGAATCTCCACTATAGGACGATAAAGTGTAAATAGGCGACTAGTATCAGTGTAATTACCAGGAAAATACTTTCCGACGATGCGGAAAATCCTGTTACCGGACTTATCCAAGCCCTGGAGGGTGAAGAACTGGAGAAGATCGAGATCGGAGAAATCTTCTTCGCCGAGGTATTGAGGACAATCGTGCCAGTTCTCTTGCTCATCGACCTCATCGCTTCTCGTTAAGAACGGTCGAGCGTCAACTCCTAGATCGGAAGCTAAGACAACCACCGAGAAATCTTCCGCCATCGCCGGAATTTCTCCTTCCTCTCACGGATCTTCCTACTTTCATTTCACGTGCCTTTGTGTGTTTTGGTTTTGGCTAGGGGATTAAAGGCTATACTAACCTGCGGAAGAGTACATAAGAGTTTACGTGCGACTGAACACGTGGTAGAATCTAAACGAGTCTAACAGCTTTTGAAAACCAAAAGAAAAAAATGCTTTTCACGATTTCTCTAGTCACTCTACACCTCCCCACACGACGGCGGCCAAAACGTCGCCGTTTACTCTACTCCACTCGCCGGTTGTCTGAACTTCTTCCGCTTCTCGGGAAATCTCTCTGGTTTCTCTGCTACACTGTCACAACATTTCAGGAGAGAAAACAAAAATCCTCCGATCCGGCGAGATTTGATTCGATTGCCGAGAAGTCAATTTCCTTGCTCAAAATCAGGTAAGCGTTTTTTGGGTTACCACGGCGAGAAAATCAAATTCGATTCCGGATTTCATCTGGATAAGTGACTGACCAGAGTTTTGTCAGGTCTAGAGGTGAAAAATGGCGGCTTCACGTTTACAGATGGAAGGAGATGACTCTGTACTTCTACACGTCACTCACTCCAACCTTAAGAGCTTCGCTGCGGATGTTCGTTTCTCTCCGCAA
This sequence comes from Eutrema japonicum, assembly GCA_030161315.1. Lineage (NCBI taxonomy): Eukaryota > Viridiplantae > Streptophyta > Magnoliopsida > Brassicales > Brassicaceae > Eutrema > Eutrema japonicum. Next base: position 43,490,723 of record BSQW01000002.1, on the reverse strand, counting down.
GTGAGTCTCGTAAACAACATCAGTAACTGTTTTATATGTATTGCTTGCTATCTCTAAAACAATTTTCTTTCTTTGGCTTTTGTTCTGCAGATGAATGTGGAAGCTGTGAAAGATAAGCTATGGAAAAAATGTGGCACATCTGTTACTGCCATGGCCTTAGAGCTCTATGATGACAGTGGCACAAAGGTTGCAGTTCTCAGTGATGACGCAAGACCACTCGGTTTCTTCTCCCCTTTCGATGGGTAACTTATGTTTTCTTTTTATGAATTGGACGAGGTGTTCCAATTTCAGTACTTAACAGATTGCAAAGTTTTCTGATTTAGCGAATTAGTAGCCAACTGTAATCTTGATAGGTCAAATGGAGAAAGTATTTTGACAATTGGCTTCTTGTTTTATCAGCTTATCTAATTGCTCTTTTTTTGTGCTGCTTTCAAAAGGTTTCGGTTACACATCATAGATCTTGATCCCTCTTCGGTCACAACTGGAGGCTGGCTTGAAGATACGTCATTGGTTGAGAAGTATACCATCTCAGAAGAGGATTATGCTAAACGAACTGGTATATTTTCTACTACCTAGGATTGGTGTCTCGAAAGAGACAAGTTTTTCTATAAGTGAATATGCCGGAGCACTGGCAACTTCCTCTGATGATATGTTATTCTAGACAGTTTTAGGAAGTACAAAGAAAAAAGAGTGTCTCAAAATCCTGCTGCTTCTGAGTCTAAGGTATGACAAAACGAATATGTGTTAATATCAGCCAACCTATAATTGCTTCTTGTCAAACTTTTGGCAAAACTGAAGCTTTTGGCATAGTCACTTGTAAATATTTGGGAGTAGATTAATTCATTCAAGAATACAAAGGCTCTTATGATTCTCCTTCCAACTTAATCCTTTTAGCAGACCAAGGAGAACTTCATGGAAGATCTCTGTGCAAATTTCAAGGTTAGTCAGATTCCTTTTGTACATAAAGTCTTCTTCTTTCCTTTCATTTTAGACATTTTACTTTAAACTGAAGAGCTAATCAGCCAGTGTCTGGTTATTTTGCGAGACCTGACCTCTATGTATTCTGCATCTAATTTATTTTTCTCTTGCTGTCAAATATCAAGGTGGGAGATAGATGCCAAGTTGTGCCCGGGGAGAAAAGAGGAATGGTCAAATATGTTGGACGAGCAGAGTTGTTGGGTCCTGGCTATTGGGTTGGAATTCAGTATGATGAACCCCTTGGAAAACACGATGGCATGTATGTAGATTCTTTCGTATTCGTATTGACACTATATTATAGTCATTAAGGTTAAACTCCTTCACAATCCAAAGTAGAAGTCTTTTCTTGCTTTTGGAACCTTGATTTCACAATTTAAAGCAGCTCATGTTTCTGTGCTACTAAAACCTCTTTAAGGGTCTTAATCTTGTATAAGCTTGTGCTCAACATCATGATTTTCATATCAAACGTACAATATGCCTAAGCTTGGTTGTCCGATCCACATGTTTAATATTGGCTTATATATGCAGGGTGAAAGGAACAAGATTCTTTGAGTGCCCTCTGCTTCATGGAGGTATGGTCCGGCCGGACAAAGTAAAGGTAATTTCATTTTCTATAAGGTCTTAGCATCAGAGTGAAATGACCTATTACACTTCATAGAATCGAACTGGCTAGTCGTCCTTAGACATCATCCATTCTATAATTTGCTATTTGTTAGAGAGATGTCAATGCAGGTTTTCCTTTCCAAGATGTTTATATTAAGAGTCCCACATTGATTAGCTATAGCACTAGTGGGACTTAGGGAATTTATCAATCTCAAGCTAACTATTGGGTGAATTCTACTATGTGGACTTGATTTGGCCCTAGGATGGACTAGTTTCTTATCACGGTAAAGTAGTTGGTTGGATTTGTAAACCACTTTCTGCTACTCATGAATTTTTATTGGCTTGCAGGTTGGTGATTATCCCGAAAGAGACCCTTTCGAAGAAGATGAAATATAAAATTCACGGAAGCATCAAACCAGCGACCAGATAAGGAACGGAAGGAGTTTGAAAGATTTACTTTTGTGTTCTACATCTACTCTTTATGTTCTTACACTTTGCCTCTAGCTTCGGATTTCAAAAGAGTTGGTGAAAAACACAATGCAACATTAATTTAATTTTAATGAAGAAGACTACTAAAAATTTGATTTCACAAGAATTCAGGTTATGATATACACAATTATCCAACAGCCTGCAGTTGCAGATATACCCCCGGGGCAAGAACCAAGGAACAGATGTACATGTCTCAGTTGCAGCCTTAGTCTCTATCTTGAACCAAATTGTTGATCATCTTAGCAAGAGGAACAGTTCCCTTTGTCATGATCTCCAATCTTGAGGTATTGGAAGCATGTGAGAAGAGCGACAACCCGAAGAACAACAGGTCCGGGAGAAACAGCCTGGAAGACAAGAATCCGTGCCAGTAATGCGGTTGCAGATCAAAGAATGCATCAAAGAACCTTCTAGTAGCTTCTAAATCGAGCTTCAGCAGAATATCCATTCCAAAACAGAAGAATTCCCTCTGTCTACGTCGTTCGATAGGCCATAAGTCTCTCCATACCTCAGCAGAGAGTTGATCTCCTCTCAGGCTGTTCATACTCGATGAACCGAGGTATCTCACAATGGTGTTTGCAACTATTGGTGCGGCTGCAAGAGTCCTAGCCACCATGTAACCGGTTGAAGGATGAACCATTCCCGCTGTACCACCAATCCCAACAACCCGCTGAGGTAAAACCGGTAAAGGACCTCCCATCGGGATCACACAACGCTCATCTTCCTCAATCCGCTTCACATTGATCCCCAAATGTTTCAGCCTAGCAACCATTCTTTCTTGGATATCTTCCATTCGCAAACCGGGTCTAGCAACAAGAGACGTTTCTTCAAGAAATATTCGGTTGGAAGAAAACGGCATCGCATACAGGAACGTGGGGATCTTGCTGTTCCGTTCTTGAAGCTCTGGATATGAGTCCAGATGTCTATCTCGCCAATCCATGAACACCATTTTGTCTACATCGAATGGGTGACCATCAACTTCAGCCACGATCCCATAAGCTACTTGATACCCGGGGTTATACGGTTTGTCGTACTGAACCAAGCATCGGGAAAACCCGGTGGCATCAAGAACCACCGAAGCCTGAATCTTTACACCGTCACTGCAGACCACAGTGGAGTTTGCCTCCTCGTGAACCACGTTAGTGACCTTAGACTGATGAAACTTGACACCGTTGGTTATACATTTCTGAAGCATTTTGGATTTGAGCTGTTTCCGGTTAACTCTACCGTAAGGCCGGCTTAAATCCTTCTTGACACCTTCACCGATATAGACAACAGCACCGGACCAGGTAGTGTCGAGGCAGTCGAGCAAGTCCATAGCCTCAAACTCATCAACCCAAACTCCATAGTTGTTAGGCCAGATGAGCTTTGGAGAAGGATCAATGGAACAGACAGAGAGTCCAGCCTCGGAAACCTGCTGAGCCACGGCTAAACCAGCAGGGCCACCACCGACAATAGCCAAATCAACAACTTGAATCACGGAAGCATCGTACAAGGGAAGCTCAAAGTCAAGATTCTCCTTCTTAGTTTCAGGAACAAGATCCAAAAGAGCACTGCTACTACTACTAGTACCGATTTTGATAGCCCTTTTCTTCACACCAAGCTTAACCCTTGAAGGATTTGGACTATTACTGGTGAGTCTCTGAAACCCATGAAACTGAGGGATGAAAAAGCCGAGCTTGTTGGGCGTTTTCAAGAGAGTATCCATCGAAACACCGAAATCGAAGAAAATACTATAACAGAGACAAAGAAAAACCTTAACTTTCAGATAATTCAAAATCACCGAGAATGAAATGTCTGAGCAGAGGGATTGCGAGACCTACATGAATAAAGAGAGAAGGGAGTTTTTAAATCCCAAGTAGTAGCAATAGATGAAGGAAGAAGAAGAAGAAGAAGAAGAGAGAAAATGAAGGAACACCACAAAGACTTACCCAGAAGCAGCAGCTTCATGCAGAATGGAGATGGAGACTATTATCTTCTTCCCACAGAGAGAGAGAGAATTGAGTCTCTGTGTTTGTGGTTTGAGTAATCTGGTGGGGTCCGCCGATCATGTCTAAAATCTCTGTATTAAGTGTTTTTCTGATTTTGGTTTGCGTTTGTCAATTTGTCATTAGTCATAACCACCACGCCAAAATTCAGCACTACCCCAAAATAAAGTTAATTGTGCACTACCTTCATTTTTAGCAGTTAAATACCACTTTTGTAATTGTTGGTGCTAAGTTCGAAATTTAGATGCACACTCTCTTTGTATCCGAGGTTGATTGCGACTGTTTTTTTTTTATTTTGTTCCAAACCGCAAGATAAAGACTTTTTTTCTTTCAACTATCCATCTATTATATCTAGTTCGGTATTCACAACTAGTTCGATATGATCTACATGAAAAAATAAAAAACTTCGTGGTCGAACCTCTTTTGCAAGAATATCTGCGTGGACGTTTAAAACTCGAAGAATAAAAGATAAACTAAAGTCTTCGAAGAACTCTCTAAAAAGATAGAATGAGTCTAGTTCTGACAAAAACGCTAACCAATCCGCGCTCAAGATAAAGACTTATGACAAGACATTCTATATATGAAAATTCCATAAATTTAGCTTTCACCAAAGGAATTCCAAAACATTAAAGTATTATTAATAAACAATTATAACAAGTTAAAAAAGAAAACTAAAACACAAGAGAAAAGAGAAAATCACACCCTGAAAATTACAAATGATCTTCTCAAACTTATCTTTAAGCTGAAGTGATAATGTTAAATGGAAATCCCTTTTTATACTATAGTCTTTTCCAGGAAAAGATCAAAAGCCTGAATCTTTTATACACAAACGTGTCCTACGTTGAGTGATGAAGCAAAACCTGCACAGTTTTCAGAAACCAAAGATGATGATGATGTCAGATTCCCTGAGATTGGAGGCAAATGGATGGAGCATTGTTCTTACCTGTTACCTAACTACTCGCTCCCGAGGTTATCGTAACTGAAACCTTCAGATATGGTCTCCAATCTCTTGTTGTCTCCTGCAAAACCAAAAAAATAATCCATTGGATTATAGAAAAAGGAAAGATGCAACAGATACTTTCTTCATCATTCCTTTTTTAACAAAGCCTCAAAGTTCTCACCTTGATATTCTCCCGAGTCCAGGAAATTTTCAGCATCAGGCACAAGGAAGGGTGATTTATCGTAGCTCTCCAGAATCTCTGAAATCAACATGAAGCTTATGGTTACAAACACTGAATTCTATTAGCTGTTCGCTGCCTCTTGTACAAGCAAACCACCAGTAGTAACTACTTGGTTCTATATGCATGATAAGACGTACAAACACCGAGAGAGAAGGGAGTATATGAGATAGAGAAAGACCTGAGCTCTGGGAAAAATCAGCTGTCAAATCAGAGAGGCTGAAGTTCCGAGGAATTTGACCTAAGAACCCAAAAGTAGAAGCTTCTGCATCAAGAAGCGGATCACTGAGGGGCTGGTTGTTGGACTCGTTGCTGAAAGATGGGATTGAAGTATCTCCTACTGTGGCATGTCCTTCAAGGGCATTCCGTTCACCACCATATATGTATGAAGCAGGGTTTGTATAGGCAGTCTCAGACTTGATCATTCCTCCATTCATTCCTTGCATCATAGGTATGTTTGTGGTCTGTGATGAGAGCATATTTGGAGAAGCATCAACTCTCCTAGCATGGGTTGATATGTTCACAGAAGAGGCCACATTTGTGTTGAGTGTTGAAGAGCCATTGAGGTATGCATTAGACAGACTCGAAGCCATAGGATGATGTGCACTTCCAGACTTCAAAGATTGATTAGTGTGCTCAGAGGCATAGCATAACTGTTTCTGATTCACTGTTAAGAGAATCGTTGTCAGTTGCATAGATTAGCTATCTGAAACTAATAATTTCACTTCAATTTCCAACCAGTAGAACATAATTATTAATCAGAAAAGACTTTTCACTGGTCGGAAGCTGTGACATAAAAGGATAACTAATCGAAATGTCATAGAAGGAAAGTGTGTTTCAAGACCATCTCTATTGCGACGGACACATCTGGATTAATCCAAAGAGACAGTTATTACGTATTACAGAGTTTAGATTTCATCCTTGAAGCAAAATTCATGCAGAGGTTTGAAGATATATTTCTACAAAGAAATCACATAATGTCAACAGGAAAAAGAAAACCATGAAAAGAAGAGAAAACGAGACAAAGCATATGAAGACTGTTTACTACAACACTTGACCAACATTTCTTGACATATGGAGAAGAAAGAAATTCATAAGACAAGCAATAAACAGACCCTAAAAATAAACATGAAAATCCATCTCGCTCCAAACAAATCTTACTTGATTGAATATGAGAACCATTTGTATTTTGGACGGAACTAACTCCACTTGGATGCATCTGCTGCATGTGGTGAACCTGCTGCTCAAGTAGCTTGTTGAATTCCATAATCTGGTGTTTCACCATGAGCCTAAGATAGTACGCCTTGAAAAATTCCCGATTCTCTTCTTCAAGCTTCTGCCAAACTGTAAACCAAAATGGAAAATGTGGTATAACTGAAATCATCAACACCTTTATTACTAATACGCATAGAAATACATTTTCTCTCATATCTAATGATCTGTTGTTGTTATATAATAATTTTGTCAGCCCTATTTTATAAGTTCTCATTCTAAGCACTTCCTAACTGGGTTCTGACTAGTAAGACCTATTAAGTGAAATTTTCCCAACCAAATTGTAAAGAAAAATCCAGTTTCAAGCAACACGAATAAAATCATTGACACATGATTTTGGCTAGGGATGTGCTGAACTGGCAAATATTTAACCAAAGTAAAGGATCCAGAAAGTAGAGCCATCAATGAACAAGGATTACACAATCAGATGCAAATTGATTTGAAAAAGCGGATAAGTGATATGGCTACCTAGTTCTGTGAACCCAGGCTCGATTTTAGCCTGCTCCAGTAAAGTTTCCACGACTTCTTTCTGATTCATGTAAAGTTGAAGGCATCGTTCTATAAGGTTTTGAACCTGAAATGGGATGATAACAACAAGCAAAAGTAAGTTTATTGCTTAAGGTTGGACAGAGCAGTTGGAAGAGGGTAAGAGATATAAAGATTCATAAATTTACACAACGAAGCTGAAGGCCTTTGATATCATCAAGTATATGATGCTTTTGATTTACACAATGGGTTTTATATATTAAATTCAAGTATCAACCTAGTCAATATATCAAGAGAAGGAAAAGAAATAGAACTTTGAAAAATGGACAATATGCAAAGGAAGATAACGATTTGTTTATAATTACCAGTTGTATATCTTGGCGTGAGACCCTTCTCACTGTTCCACTTGACATCTCTGAGAATATTTGTAACACAGAGCTTGTTCCTGTCAGGTATTACTAGAATATATATGTTCTTAAGAGAGATTGTACATGGGAAAACGAGTAGAGACAAGGTTCTTTCTCACATCTCAACTCAGAGAAAGATTATTCGATTTCTTAACATCAAATAAAACCATGTCTTAACATCTGCAAAGTTATGCAAGATGGGGCCGGAAGCATTAGAAAGACATAAACTGCAACCAGTAAAGCTAATTTCTCCAGAAATAAGATCAAGATCAAAACTTTCTCGATCAAAAAACAAAACTTTCTCCAATTAAGAAAAGTAACGTGTATTTGATATCTCTAGGTGAGAGAGAGAGAGAGAGAGAGAGAGCATAAGAAAGAAAGCAGAGAGATTCAAAAGCCAAACATAAAATTCACAAATACAAATTGAAAACTGAAAGCCTCAATTTTTCGCCATCCAAGCACAACACTTTGAATCGATTTCGTCTTCAAATACAACCGGATCAAATCAAATTTTTTTATATATATTAAAAAAAAAACACTATTTTAAAAGAAGATGCGACAAGCATAGCATCAAAACGATCAGAGAAATACGAAAAGACACAGCTTGACAGAATCGGTACCTTGCCTGGGTCGCTAATCCGAGATGAATCGTGGAGAGAGAGAGAGAGAAGCTAAAGGAAGCTCACTTTGATGGTGGATCAATTCTTTCCATTTCCATTTTTTCTTTCTTTGATTTTACTAATTTATTTTGTAATTACATTACACATTCCGGCTCCGGAGCTCATGCAGCTGCCACGTGTAGACTATGGTGGATCCCATACAGAGTTATCTCATCTTCTTGTTTTTTTTTTGGTCAACGATGATATATATTTAACTTGCGCTGAGATTGATGAAACACCCATAAAGATCGATCTCCAAACAAAATTTATAATTAATTGTTCTGATTTGTAAATATATAAGTGTTTTAAACGACAAGATATTCTGAAGGAGAAAATATATGAATCCGCTAAGTTTGTTCTCTATTTGCTTGTATAGCTTTGATCAATATGTGCTAAACTGCGATCATTGCATGTACCAATGATTCTAAACAAACAATGGAGATTTATTTGTTTGTTACAAAATTAAAAAAGATTCAATACACAAATCTACATGAGTGAGTGAGAGTATTCTCAAAACATTATTAACTTAGCAAACCCAAACCTCCATTGTTCTAACAAGAAAGAAAGATTAACAAGTTGACTCAGTCATGCTTCTTCCACCCAAACTTTCCACTTGGGATTCGACTCAGAAAACCAGAATCAAGCTTCTTGTAGTGACCATGAAACTTCATGAGCAGAGAATCAACAAAACCATCAACTTCGTCTTCATATCTCTCATACAGAACCGGCATTGTGTGGGCCCCCACAAACCCTTCACAGACAAAACGCATTTGCTTAAATATCAAACTCAATTCCCATTCTCTTTAAACTCACTCTAATAATAAGGTATACTCACCAATATACAAAACAGTTAGGAAATTGCAACAGCTCCCGATTATTGCGGCTCCCCACAGTCCAATCACAGCCTGAAAAATGATGTTTATGCAGATTTATTAATGAACATTTTCTCTAAGGACTAATTAACCCAAAGTGCAAATTCATTAATACAGATGAAAATTAAATGGAAGCAAAAGCTACGCACCATGAGGAATTGTTTCAAATTCCCTCTACAAGCCAAGTCCTGAAGAAACAACAAACCGCGGTTAACCTCTGTTCCAGTGGTCACACCGACATCCGCAAATAAATTTTTCGGAAGAACAAGGCGAGGCACTCTAGACTGTGAGCTGTGTTGAGACATGAATAAGCTTGTTTAGATTGCAATCACAAGGAACCAATGATATTATAACAACAAGAACTTTTAAAAGACCAAAATTACCGGTTTAGAAACCCCGAGGCATTACACCAAACGAATTGTGCGATCATACCAAGCAAGAGACCGTAACAAACGAGAGACAGAAAATGGAAATTGATCCACTCGAAAAGCACCCAAATTGCAGTAGCTCCCATCAGAAAACTTGCAGAGATCTTCTTGTTCCTCCATAACAACACATCAGCAGCTGAAGAATCTCTCAAGCCTTAATTAGAACAAACCAATCTCACATATATGTATGTGTGTGTATCTTTGAATTCTTACATTTGCCACCGCCTAGGACATGATGGATTGGCTTCTCGCGACCAAACAAACGGTTGAAACGAGAAGCGACGGTGTCTTCTTGTTCGAAGAAAGAAACGTTTTTCTTCTTCTGAACTGTCTCAGCGAAGTTATCTACCCAATCGCCGATAACGTCCTCTACAATATTCTTCTCAGGCATGATTCTGAAACACAATTCAATCTGAGATCCTCAACTTGTTCGATACTAAGAACAAACACTCAAGCAGAGGAGCTATACCCAGAACTTGAAACAATACATAAAAATCGAATCTTTCGATCATTTCTTCCGACCAATACGACACACGTGCCCAAAACCCTATAAGTACCCAATTTTTTTTTACTAGTTCGTTGGTGATAATTACAATGATATGAGACCCAGATCTAATCATTTGGCGAGAAAGACGAGAACAAAAACCCATAAATTGAAGAGCAGAAACGAGAAAAAGTTGAAGATGAGTAAGAATAAACCTGGAGGGGAGGTATTGGAGAAGAGGAACCTGGTTTTGTGAATTTCACACAAACAAAAAAAGTTGGTTTCTTTTTTGTAGATTCTGAAAGATGAATCACAAAGAAAGATGGAGGGTGGAAGTGAAAAGCCAAAAAATGTGGTCAATTTGGAGTCTAGTGTTAGTGTATGGATGGGACTCACCTTCACACGTGCTACTCGTGACAATGTCCATATTTGGATATAGGGAGGATACAGTAGATTTGTCAACCGTTACAATTTCCATAGAAAATATCAAGAAAAAACTGGGCTATAAGGAGATTAATCGGTATGATAAAAACAAAAAGGAGATTAATCGGTCTGACCGGAGATTAATCGAATATTCGATTTATTGAACCGATTATCTATAAATCATCAAGAGCAAACTATTTACCGTAAAACCATTGTTCATAAATTAAGAAGAAAATTAAATAACTAAATTTGTTTCTTCTTCTTTTTAAGTGAAATAAACTGCCACTAATATGCTTGTAAAACGTGTTTCTAATACCATTTTATACTCTCTCTTTTTTATCATAAATTTATATTATTTTTCAAATTGTGTGTTTATCTTAGTTGTATCGTTCCAAATTTATTAGATGTTTGCGAGGAAATACCACGGCTTCATACACTTTCTTATCTTAAACAATTTTTGAATAACTAATTAGGTTCTTCCCAAAAAAAAAAACTCTGTATTCGTATACCAAAAAACCTAAAATTTGGTTCAAAAATCAAATATGAACAAAAAAAACCTCAAAGCCACTATTAACACATCAATCAAACAAGAAACTCAAAATCAAATTAGAATTAACACAAGTAATCAATTTTTCGTCTCAGAGAGAACATATATATTGTACAATCACAAAAATAAATCAAAGAGCAATATATGTTACCTTCTCATCTTTCTTCTTATTCTTAGTGTTAACTTCTTTCCATCCATTGGGATTACGATTTTGAATAGTTTTAAGAGATTTCAAGGGATTCTGGTTTTTGAATATGAGAAGTTGAATTTGATAGTGGAGTTTTTCTTGTATAAAGTAGAGTCATTCAAGGGATTCAGTGTTTTACGAAGTGTCCAAAACTAGATTATGAACAGTAGTTATATTAACGAGAGTTTCATTTGACTTTAATTGATTTCATTTAAACAGCTGGCGAGTATTTAATCTAAAAAGACAAACTTTTAGACATTTTAGGCTATTTCTATGCACCTTTTTTTTTTGCTTTTAAGAAAGTATATAAATCAATTTAAGAGACGATGTTTTGAAATTGTGATTTTCTATCATAAGAAGAAAAAAAAGAGTGATTTTAGAGACCATGTTTCGAAATTTTGATGGGTTGAACTTTATATTTCAGAGACGACAAATATGGGGAAAAAAAATCTAAAAATTCTTATTTTATTTTTCATAATGTATTTTATTGACGACGCATGACTTTCAGAAATCCCAAATTGAATGCAACATTTTCATAGTCTCAAACTCAGAGTTCCAAGAGAGAGTGCTTGCCATGAATTTTGACATTAAAAAGATAATACTACTTCTTAACAGTGAATTTTGTCTTTATCCTATCACCCAAAGGCCAGAGGAAGAACAAAAAACATGTTGGCCAGTGGTTTAATCTTAAGAGACAATATGATGTCTCCTAACTTTATCAAAGCTAATCTCGCCCTGTAGCAACAGCCTGTGTTGTTATATGTCAAGACGCTCCAGATTGATTCTTGTCGCAGAGCTTTTGATGAGTTCCTTCCGTGCATCGACCTGAAACAGACACAACACAACATTGCAGCATGACTTTTTCCAGTTAATTATATTGTCTTTGTTTTTGAACTAATGAGCCTGTGGCAATTCATTGGCTTACCCGAGCACCCATAAGAGATGAGAAGACCATATTCGTTTCTGCTGCGTCATCAACGACTAGTTGCTTCAATATCCTTGTATCTGGATTCATTGTTGTTTCCCATAACTGCTCAGGCATCATCTCACCCAAACCTGCAGATGCAGAAAAAAAGGGACATTACCGAATTATACCGTTGCGACATCTCGAAACCAAGTGTCGAGGCAAATCTAGATTTGGTTATGTACACTAACTCAGAGTATGTTAATACCTAACCCCGAACAACTACTATAGATTAACTTGTCATAGTTATTTATCCTTGAACACAAGGCATGTACTTTAAGTTCCTTAGAACACATTCATGATGTGAGAAGCCATAAGACCACAAAACTGGTTTTCGCTCTGGCATTACCTTTGAATCTCTGAATATTGTAGGATGCGTTTCCAGGGAACGAAGCGATAACCTTTTTAAGAGCTGCATCATCATAGCAATAGTGCGCCTGTTTCCCCCTCTCAACCTGGTCGTTTCCAAAGAGAAAACTTTACATAAATCTGAAGCACAGTAACAGCAGATGCTAAGAACTTACCTTGAAAAGAGGTGGAACACCAACGTATATGCAACCTGCGTCAAACAAGGCCCTCTGCAGAAAAAAATTTCATTAATTTCACATAAGTCTACCAGCACAAATATCTACCCAACTAAACTAATACCTGATATCTGAAGAAAAAGGTCAACAAAAGTGTCCGGATATGTGCACCATCAACATCTGCATCTGTTAAGATGATAATTTTATGGTAACGCAAATTCTCCTTGTTAAAATCTTCTCCCTGAAATAGATTATCACGTTAGTTTGCCAAATAAACAGAAAAGAAAGAAAAGAACAGACAAGATATGAAAAAGGATATATCACCTTCACTCCAAGACCAAGGCCAAGAATTAGATTTTGAATTTCTTCGTTCTTATACATGGCTGCTTCATCCTTTCTCTCAATATTCAAAATTTTACCTCTTAAAGGAAGAATCGCCTGCATAGATCCAATATACTGTGTTACGCACTAACAAAATAGAAGCAGAACCCATTGTTTCCACTGTCCTATGTGCTTAAACTTTCCTCAAAAATATAATGGCAAAACCCATACGATACTGTATTGACCTGTGAATGATTCTCCAATTTTGCATACGACAGACTCAAATCCCGAAACAGCCTAATTCATCGAAATTTTGGTTTGTCCCCTTACTCTCATCTTATTGGCATCAAAGAATGTTGATACTACTCTGAGATCCAGTCAATTTATTTTTGAGGATAAAGAGAAGGCTGTTAGACTCTTAGTATCTGCATACTCAAAAGAGGCCAACAAGAATTTTACTAGCATTAAACTTTGCATTTATTTACCACATGGGGAAAAAATTAACTATCTCAAGCATCAGCCAGGAGCACCTTGCAGAATGAATATTATTTGCTTGGATATCTACGGAAAAAAAAAAAAATCCCTTTCTACCCCCTCCCTGATTCTTGTCTAGTGACTCAATGAGCACAATGATTAATTACCTGGAAACGTCTGTCACGACCCTGTTTTGCGCTGCCACCAGCAGAATCTCCTTCGACTATGAAAATCTCTGGTAGCAATAGGAAAAAGATGTCAATAATTGATCAAATCTGACAGCTTACAAGTGTTAAAAGCTATGACCAGTATATAACGACAGCCTCTTGTTTCCTTTCCTATCCTCTCACTTTGAGTCTTAGAAGATCAAATGTTTGACAAATTTATAGTCATATATACTCCATAGTTTAAAATTCATCAAATTATACTCATGTTCTGATTTCCAAAGAGAAGGCACTTCCATGCTGGCTAATGCATACCAGATTCTTCAGGATCTGTTGACGAGCAATCTGCCAGTTTCCCAGGAAGTGAGGATGACTTCAAAATGCTTTTTGATCTGACCAACTCCCTAGCCCTCTTGGCAGCCAGAGCAGCCTATAAAGAAAAAGAGTCAGTAGAGACAATTCACGGTTATTTGGTTGAAATTAGTAATTGGATGCACTGAAATAGGCGGAGCAGAGACGAGACACATAATCACAGCAGAGAAATGATTTTCAAGGGATAAAACACACATTTGTGTGTTCGAGTGCATATGTGTAGGTGAAGATGTGAAAGTATGAGCATGTATATCAATGCTATACCTTGTACGCATTCAAGGATTTGGAAATAATGTTTTCGAGTACATCTGGATGCAATTCCAAGTACTCCGTGAGGTACTCCTGGACTGATTGGTCAACAATTCTTCTCACCTCTGGATTTCCTAGTCTTGTCTTTGGGAGGTTAGGGGGAACAAAAATATTAATACGAGCAACAGAACACAAGAAAACGCTATGACCTGCTGACCAGAGATCATTGCCAAAAAAGAGGGTCAATAAATCGTTATGCTCTCGAGTACCTTTGTTTGACCTTCAAACTCAGGATCAGGAACCTTGACTGAGACAATGCAGGTCAATCCCTCCCGAACATGTTCCCCACTTAAGCTAATATCCTTCTCCTGATAACATAGTCAACGACAACAAATTACACCTTAGTAAGCAACCTTATAATAAAAGCCTCCCTAAAACTGGTCAAGATAAATGCTTAAATGATGCAAAAGCAACCTTAATAACTGGCATGTTTCACAATCTAATCATGGATAAGTACATGTTCATTGTCCGTAAAGCATGCAGAAGTGAGAACGTATTGCAGCAGAGCCTATTAACTGCAGATGTACAAGTATTAAAATTCCGTCTCAGTCCATGGAAAGGATAATTATTCTTGACCTACACTATCTCAGATGACTCTTTCAACAACAATAATGACCAACTAACCACAATTATCCTGTACAGTTTTTATGAAAAAAGAGGGAAAGAACAGGGGGAAAAAACTCTAAACCTCTAAGAGTGGACATATAAAGAACGGAAAAACGCAGTTGGTTACTGATATCACACCTTAATAGCCTTTAACTTTTTTGCAAGGGTATTTAGAGTTCTTGTTAACGAAGCCTTCACACCTTCTATATGTGTCCCACCATCAATGGTGCGAATACTATTTGCGTATCCCAGCATCGTGTCCGAATAGGCATCGGAGCACCTGGTACAATAGCGAGACTATAAATTTAGATCATACCATGATATACGCATTCTAATCCAGAATAACTTCAGCATATACAGTCATCAACTCCGCATACAGTACAGCAATTGATGTCCAGTTTACACATAAGAGTAAACCATAAAATCAGTCAGCCTAAATGTTCAAGTATGTGGTTTTACGGTAAACGCAAGCAGATTATATATGTTCATCATATAAGCAGAGTTGAAATTAGAAGACGTATTTTAAAGGAAAAGTAACATACCACTGAAGTGCAACGTCAACAGTGGTGCCATTTATTTCTTTCCGGAAACCCAGCACATCATGGAGTGGTTTCTGAACAAAAGAGCTGATAGTTAATCTTTACAAGATGACAGATAGTAATTGGGATCGCCAATAAAACCAGAGACCTAAATGCATAAGAGCTAACTTAATACTCATGCTAAGACAGAGCCCTATAGATTAAATAATAATGAACTAACGGGAGAAATGTGGTCACCATATCTTACCATCAAGTTAGCTGAAAGAGAAAAGTACTGGAACCATCCCGATTGCATTTTGTTTCACAAAACCCTTTCCACTTTAAAGTAACTCGCCATAATTTAAATTCTAGCATCACTGATAGGCAAATATTTGAGAGACTTTATACAACTATAACAAGGGATCCACAATGCAAGCCTCACCTTATCAGTATTTAGCCAGCTAACAAAACCCTTTCCACTTTAAAGTAACTCGCCACAATTTAAATTCTAGCATCACTTATAGGCAAATATTTGAGAGACTTTATACAACTATAACAAGGGATCCACAGTGCAAGCCTCACCTTATCAGTATTTAGCCAGCTAACATATTCAGTTAATCCTCCAGCATAAAAATATTCACTATACAGGTCCCTTTCTGGATCATCATCCTCCTTTTTCAGAGAGATTGTAACCTGCATTCATTTATATGAACCACTTGATTATGGAATAAGAACAGTACAGCATTAGCTTCTGCCAAATGAGAACTGATTAAAACGGGCAGGTTAAGAATGCTCCATGAACATGAAGCAAACAATTCAAAGATTGACATTTTAATTAAAAGAGGTTATCATGGCTGCCCTGGTTTTAAGTGATAAATGTCTACCTTTGGATTTAGAAAAGCAAGCTCCCTAATTCGTCCAGCGATAGTGTTATGGTCAAACTGAATTGCAGTTGTGAATACTGAAAAATCAGTTTGTGGCAGAAAAGATAAGTTAGTCATCACATCCTATCTTTGGAATTGGAAGGGTAAAATAGGTAAGTATGGAAAACAGGTAAAACCTTCTTTATCAGGCCAAAACCTGATGCATGTCCCTTGAGTCCCTCTTGACTCTGGTGGGAGAACATGACATGTAAGTGTTGTTATGGGCTTTCCACGAGAATACTTATGCTGAAACTCCATCCCATCTCTGCGAACAATAACCTCCAATGCCTGTGAAGTGCGAGCTCCTTCATTAGTTGTATGAATTATCCTAATAGGCTCTTGATTTCTTGCCAGATATAACAGTTGCTTATAGTGAAAAGTATTTGAAATTGATAACCCCAGCACTCAGTAAGGAACCATTCTAGGATCTTTCTCATATGATATGAGGTTAGGAAATTAGATCACCTTTCACACAAAATAAAGGATTTGAAATAACCTAGCATAACCTTCCTATAAGACCCAACGTGCAGGATCTAACTATCATAGGAATATTTTACAAACCAATAAAACAGGCACAGAGGGAATTTTTTATACAGAGGGAATTTTTATAGCGGAGGGGAAAAGGAAATAATGTACTAACGGTTAGAACAAACCTCTGACAAAGCATTCACAACCGATAAACCTACACCATGCAATCCACCAGACACGCTGTACCCGCTACTCTTGCCACCAAACTTACCCCCTGCGTGTAAGACCTACACAAATAAAAAGCACGACTGATTAATTGCATGACCAAAAACCAGGATAACAAAACAAAAATTAGTGTGATTCTACATTAAGACCAACATAGACAGCTCCCTAGACAATAGACAGACGGGTTTTCACAAGTTAAAAACAAGAATCCTCTGCCTGAAAAGAGCTAATCCATAAAAAAAAAGTATCAGATAATACACATACATAATGAACAACTAAAGGATTGAATTGCTTAGGAAAGGGTAAATTAATGGATAAAAGTTCCAGCCCCTGTGAAAATCTTCGTTATGTACTATACTTAAAAACCATACAAACCTGAATAAGTAAAATTTCAAACCATTGATTTATGGTTATCAAAATAAAAAGACTGCTTGCGGTAGGATTAAAAATATTTATCATTTACCAGGTCTCTACGTGAGGTATGGATTACCAAAGAATGAAGAAACCGAGCTAACTCATGAGAATATAATAATCTGTTAGTATTACTTATAGTCATGTTTACGCTGTGTCCAGTTTACCGTAGAACCTCAGAGCGAGCTACATTCATATATAAGTTTAAGGAAAAGATAATAGAGATTTTCAAGTAGCAATACCGTAAGGACAGTCTCCAAAGCAGATTTTCTCGTCGCAGGATGCAAGTCTGTAGGTATCTGCAAGAAAGCTGTATATGAATAAAAATGACAAAAAGTATTCTTAAATTAGCATATGAGTTCTGGGAGGAAAGAAAACTATATGATCTCCTGCCCTATATGAATTCTGGGATGAAAGAAAATTATATGAGAAATCAGAAACCGTAAATGAAAATAATAGAGCATGATTGACATATATTGTTTACTCTCAGTGCACAGTATAAAACTGGACTCTTTGGAAAATTTAACTAGGAATATCAAAACTGGCACCTCCTAGGCTTGATTATGGAATGCCATGGGTGCCACTTAATTTTTCTTTTGCACCACAGATTGAAAAAGTACAATCCATGTGTTAAGTTATAAAAACTCACGAGGATGAGTAAGTGGAAAAAAATCTCATACCCCACGTCCATTGTCTGCAATGCTGACTGAATCATCTGCATGTAAAACAACGTCGATCTTTGAAGCAAAACCAGCTTGGGCCTCGTCAATTGCGTTGTCAAGTATCTCATAAACCTAACAAAAAAACATGTATTGAAAAGGATAAAATTATAACAGGTTGAAAGGAGCCAGTAAGGACCAAGAGAGTTTGAAGAAAACATGGTATTTACCAGATGATGCAAACCACGAGATCCGGTACTACCAATATACATTCCAGGTCTTTTCCTGACAGGGTCTAAGCCTTCCAGCACCTAATGCATCATAAAGAGTTTAACACACAAAAAAAGCGAAACCAAAGGATTCGTAGTAGGAAATTCAACAACTATAGCAGAAAACACTGTTCCAATGATATGGGTATCCAAGAATAAACGCAGGAGGTCATCATCTGAGCAAAGCAAGAAAGAGAAACAGATCATTATAGGAATAACTTGAATGTGCTCGGAACTGTAATCCTTTGAGGTGGAGCTCTCTTGGAGAGCGTCAGTGTCCATGGTCGATGACATAAAGGACCTGGGTGAGACCGCATTTCTTAGTACAAGTCTTGGACTCAAAACCTTGGCTAACTGAAAATTTATCCTGAAAACAAAAGGATAATCATTTAGATACCAAGTGAAGAATAGTTATACAATCAAGTTTTGCTCTACACACTATGGAAGAGAATCACATAGTCACTAAAATCAATTAGAACAGAGAAAGGCTACTACATGAGGATAAGACATTCTGGGCAACCAGAGCTAAACGTAACACTCAGAAAACCAAAGCCCTGAAAGTATTTTTGAGGAGCTGAAAGAAAGCAATTGATTTCACTTAAAAGAGTCAATAATCGATTTCGATTGCTTGGAAACTTTCAGAAAATCGCACAAAGTCATAATTTCTGAGCATCGGAAGCTAACTGTTATGCTGCTCCAATTCATTTACCGCCTAGTTAAGTTTCCCCGGAAACCAAAACGGAAAAGTAAAAGAGGAGAGGAGCTAAAACCTGGGTGTTGAAGAGGAGAGAGATGAAGAGTGACGGTGAAGTGAAGGACATAGAGAGCGAGAGGAGAGACGAGGAAGACAAGCCATGAGACGCAAAGAGAGGTGAAGATAAGAAGGAGTTCTCTGAAGAAGAGCCATGGAGACGAGAGCTGTTTTTTTTTTTCTGCTTCAAAAAAATGTTTTACGGGTCTCCATATCGGGCCGAGTTACTCGAACCCACCCGACCCGGCCCAAAGTTTTTGGATTACGTATAACAACATTTTGGTAGATCTTTCCATAGAAAAACATAGGAACTTTCTTGCTAACAATTTCACTTTTCAAAAATGTATATGATTTTTGTTTTTTTTTTGTATATTCACAGTTTTGTATAAATTTGATATGTTGGGAGAAAACGAAATTAATAACTCGATTCTTTTTGGTTCCCTTGAAGTTAGTGAACACAAAGCGACAAGAGTAAGTGTCTAAAAAAAAACAATGGTCAAAAGAATCTAACACAATGCGATAGATATCACCTTACCTATATATATATAGGTATATATATGTCCATACGTTAGATACAAAAATGATTTAAGAGAAATTCTCAATCTCTAAAAGGTATATAATGTCAAAAGTTTCACCAGATCCTCAGAGCCATTAGATAGGAAGTAAAACAGACATAAGGAGTCTCTGAGCTCATCTAAACCTGCGTTTAGTCTCTCCATAAGCAACCACCCCGAGCACGGTTATACTGTACCCGCCAATTCCCATCACCGTGACCGGGTTTCGGAAAAGTAGGATTGAGATCACAACCGCAACCGCTCCTTTAGCGTTTCCAAGAACCTGGAACATTGAACATACACACGTTTGAGCAACTCTAGTTTTGTAAATGTTGAAATGTTTTCAGTTTCCTACCTGGAGGGTAAGCGCGCTTGTGTGCTTGGTTACCAGAAAGTTTAACAAGTTGGCTGAATAAGCCATTACAGAGTTAACCAGAAGAAGTATCCACATGTACTTATGTTGTTTTCCGAGCGATAGAGTCGCACTCATCACATCTGGTTCCATAACAATTGTGACGGGCAGAAGAGCTATAACGGCTATCGGGGACATGTACAGCATCAAATTCATGGAATTCAACTTTTCTCTGCAAGGGAACTTAAAGACAGCTTAAAACTCTATAATGAGCATTACTCATGCTGGGTTCTGATTCATGGAGTAAATGTAAAAGCAAAGCATTGATCTTATTAACGTAATTACCCCTCCGAAGAAAGTAAGATGCCTTGAAGAACAGATTTAAAAGCTCTTGCTGCAGTAGAACTAATGCACATAATGAATCCAAACCAGTGAAAACCTGGCTCACCCTGTGACCAAAAAAAGGTGACCCAGATCATTCCATGTCAAAGAAATAATACAGAAATCCCAGAATCAACAAACAACATGACAAAACTTAACAAAGGCCTTGCAAGAGAAAGAAATAACTCACAGCACAATAAAAATGGAAATAGCTACACGAAGAAATTCTGAAACTTTAGATAACACAGAGACCATTAAAGGATGAGGCTTTAGATAACACAGGACTCAAAATTGTGCTTTATCGGGAAAATTGAATTGTATACTAAACGTAAATGTTAAAAAAATCATGAAACAAAGCTAGACTTTTTTTGTTTCAGACACACGCGTGGAACACAAACAATCATCTCTAATGCTCTAAACTAACAAAGGATTCTGACATCACAGAGAATAAACACACATTTCTTCCGACTCTGTTCAACATCACGATCCATTAACAGCAGCGATGATTTTAGAGGAATAAAAGCGTACCCCACTGGCGATTACGACACCGGTAACGACGGGGACGAGAGCACCATAAGTGACCCAAGCTTCTCTCTTAAAGGTCATGAGATAAGCGAAGAGTGCGGTGAAAAACGGCGTCGTAGCACCGACGGCTTGATTAAACGAGACGGGAAGATAACGGAGGGAGACGTTGCCGCCGACGACGGAGGCACAGAAGACGATGCTGAGAGTCGCGACTTTCATGAACTGAGAGCGAGATTTGAGGTATTGGAGAGGGACGAGCTTGAGGAAGACGATGGAGACGTAGCTGAGGATTGCGCATGCGGACATGTGACACATTGTGAGGAAAATCGGGAATTTGAACCCGTAATTGGAGAGGAGGAACTTGTTGAGGAGAAGAACACCGATGTTGGAGGTGTACCAGAGGATGATTAGGGATACAATGAAGAGCGTTTGTTTCTTCGGAGAAGATGAAGAAGACGACATTTCTGATTTCTGATCTGGGTTCTTCTTGTTCATCCTCCTCGAGATCGAAATCGAAATCGAAATCTGGTTGGATTTTTTGATAAGAGACGAAAGAAACGAGAGAAATTAGCTCCTTACCTCGAGAGCATGGGATGGGATGACAAAGAAGAAGCCTTTTTTTATTTTCACAAAACAAAATGTTGAATTGTTGTTTGCCTTGTTTGGTAAACGTAATTAATGCAGTATTAAATTACACTAAATTTTTATAAAAATTTAGGAGTTTTTAAACTATAGTTTATTGTAGAAATTCAGTTATTATGTTACTATATTATTAGTATTTATTTGTTATGGTTACAGTGATCATTGCAAAGGGCAAAAAAAAAAATCATTGCAGATATAATGTTACTAAAAATTATCTACTTTGATTCCTTTTTCAAATTAGGTAAGAATTCGGTTCTTGACCATATAAAATTGGTCCAAGCTCTAGATTTATTCTTTTATTACGATTATGGTTTCAATTGTCTTAAATGCAATTTTGTGTTTAAATTAACTTTTACGTGTTTAATTGCAGATATCATTCTTATTATTATTATTTTTTTTTTGAACATTTTCATATCATTCTTATTTTTTGTTAACAGTATTTTAGTTTTTCACTTATAGATTTATTAACTGTAAACGCAATTAAAAACTAATTTTGATTATAATATTAGTGTTATGGTTTCATTTTTAAAGTTTAACACATTCTTAAAATATATAAACGTAAACATACAAAAAAATCAATGAAAATTTAGATAAAAATT
This sequence comes from Eutrema japonicum, assembly GCA_030161315.1. Lineage (NCBI taxonomy): Eukaryota > Viridiplantae > Streptophyta > Magnoliopsida > Brassicales > Brassicaceae > Eutrema > Eutrema japonicum. The sequence goes on along the minus strand of BSQW01000002.1, from coordinate 43,468,714 downwards.
GGTTCGGTATGTGTTCGACGAATCAGAACCAAATACTTTTGTCTCTGTTATTAAATTTGGACCGGGCCCGCCAGATCTGACTAGGGACAACGAAGTTTCAAAGAATTTACGTCAGCAACAAAAACCGACGCGTCACGCGTGTGTAAACAAACCGTAACTCATAATTACGATTACACCCTTCAACGCGTACAAGACCCCAAACATCTGAAGGCCTCAGCGTTTTCGGTTTTGGTTCGGTTTTGGTTCCGAATAGAAACTATTCGATTTCAGGTATTTTGGGTAGTGAGGTTTATGATCTATTCGGTTCCAAAATGATTTTAGTTCGGTTCTGGTTTGTACTAGTCGGTTCAGGGTTGGTTCGGTTTCGAGATTTCAGAACCGAAAAATACCTTAATTTTTTCAGGTTTTTTTTCGGTTCCGGATCGGTTTCAGATATTTATCACCCAAAATACTTAAAATATACCCGAAAACCCAAAAATATACTCGAAAACCCGAAAAAGTTTAAGGAAAATATACATGAAATATCAAAAATATACCCGAAAGCCAAAATTATACCTGAAAACCCGAAAATATATCCGGAAACAAAAACAATATACCCATAATAACGAAAATATTCCCAAAAATCTGATATATATTTAATATTTTTAGATATATAATTATATTTCGGATATTCGGGTACCCAAAATATTTTCGGTTCGGTTTCGGGTATTACCCGATACCCATGGATATCAATAGTAGGATCCAATGGGTATTTTAGCAATTTCGGTTCGATTCCGGTTCGAGTAATATAGTTCGGTTCCGGTTTGGGTATTTTAGTTCCGGTTATTTTGCCCAGCTCTACATCTGACGTAGCTAAATATCATCCTAAATTCCCAAATTTCGCAAACCATTTTCCACTTCTTTGATCTCTGAAAGCTTTTTCGCCATGTCTGGTTAGTAACCACTGAGTCAGCACTATAGAGAATCGTTTGTATTGTGTAGAAATGCGGGACACTATTGCTTTGCACCTTACTGGCCTGCAACTACGACACCAAATAACATTTGTGATTTGTTTGGTCATAAAAAAAAAATCGACCGGGAATCAACAACAAACAAATAATGTACCGATGATGTAATTCTTAAATCTTATATCTTCTTGTTGAAGCACGTTGAGATATAAATGAACAACAAACAAAAATCAAAATTAAGATGACATTTCAAATTTATCACTATGCTTCTACGAGCAATTACATATTGCAAGCGCAGAAAATCAAGATCTAGAACCTTTTTGATCGATTTCGTAAATGTACTCGCCACGGAAACCGCCTACTTCCTCAACACTGTAGAGAATCGAAGGTATTGTGTAGAGATGCGGGACACTATTGCTTTGCACCTTATTGGCCTGCAACTGCGATGCCAAATAACATTTTCGATTTGTTTGGTCATAAGAAAAAAATCGATCAGGAATCAACAACAAACAAAAATCAAAATTAAGATGACATTTCAAATATATCATTACGCTTCTACGAGCAATTACATATTGCAAGCGGATAAAATCAAGATATGAAACATTTTTGGTCGATTTCGTAAATGTACTCGCCACTAAAACCGCCTGCTTCCTCATCACTGTAAAGAATCGAAGGTATTGGGTAGAGATGCAGGACACTATTGCCTTGCACCTTACTGGCATGCAACTGCGATGCCAAATAACATTTCTGATTTGTTTGGTCATAAAGAAAAAATCGATCGAGAATCAACAACAAATAAATAACATCGTTTTATTGTGTGAGGTGGGGATTTTTTCTTTTGTAAATGAAAAGTTGGAACTTTATTTGGTCAAAATTTAAAAGTTGAAATTTTTTTTTAATATTTTTCGTAATTTTGAGAAAATAATAAAACGACGTCGTTTTTGAACTGAGTTTTTGAACGGTGATTGAACCTTGTTAAATCGTTTCGTCAAACCACTTAACAAATGTACTAATATGGCCCGGTCAACAAAAGTTAGTGATTAAAAGACAAAAACAATAAAAATTGAGGATTTAATATGTCATTCAAAAAATTGGTGCTTTTCCGTTCATTTTTGAAATTTGAAGATTTTTTTTGACATTTTTTTCTATATTAAATTGAGTGATTTTAATAAAAATTTAGGAGTTTTTAAACTGTATTTTATTCTAGAAATTCAGTTATTATGTTACTAAATTATTAGTATTTATTTGTTATGGTTACAGTGATCATTGCAAAGGAAAAAAAAACAAAGATCATTGCAGATATAATATCACTAAAAATTAGGAATAATTGTAAATTAAGAGAAAAAAATGAAAATATTATCCCATTAATACTTAATTAATCACATATTATTGTTCTCTTACTATTTATTATAATATTAATCCAATTTTACCTCCTTAATTATCAATTACTTAATATTAACATATAACAAAATTAGTTTGATTAAAAATATTGTAAAAATAATTAAAATTTTACTTTTCTTATCACCGACGACTAATAAGAATTCTTACCGGAAAAAATAACTTTTCCTCTCCCCCCAGCCACCATCAAACTTTAGCCCTTTTTCAGATCTCGTTTGTCTCTCCGGTTTCCGGCGCTCCTCGCCGGTACCGTGAGAGGGCCCTTCTTTTGGTTTTCCTCTGCCCATTTTTCTCTTCCTGTGGTTAAGGTTTTCTCTCAAAGCTGATTGGTGGCGTGCTGAGGTCTCTCCGGCGAAGCTACGGTAAGTCGTTTGCGGGTGGATGACGGAAGCATCTTGCAGATCTGGATCTAATGAGGACTATGGTCCGTTGATGCTCCTCATAGGCTTTCCGGTTGGAATCTCTCGACGGCTGCGCCGTGTTGGTTTTTGCTCTGTTTCCGTCGTAGGCGAGGGTAGAAGCGAATCGTTGAGGGGTGTTGAGTAAGCTCGCCGTTGAGGACAACGGCGAGTCTTGAAAGGACTTCTCGGAGGAGGTGAGTTGAGGCAACAGATACCATCGACGGTTGTTCAGTAAGCTCGTCGGTGACGGGTCTGAAGGGAATCTCGGTGGCGGCGTGGACCGGATCTGGTTCCTCCTCTCTGCAATTCGCGTTTCCGATATCTCTCAGGTATTTTTCAAAGCGGCGGTGTTTTGGGTGGTCAGTGCTCTCCGTGCGGTGGTGGTTTGGTCAGTGAGCCTTGGTAATGGTGGATCGGAATCTCGTCAAAAGAGTCGGTGGCGGCGGCTCCGATGGTCGTCTTGTGCGATTAGGGTTTCCAGTGTTTTCCTCCGGTTTTCCGGTTTCGCGCATTTAGCTTTGGTTTCGTCTTAATCGGGCCCATTAGGGGTTTTAGTGTTGGGCTTTATTTTCCTGTTTTTTTTTCAGATCCCCTTCTCGGCTTTAGTTGTTTAAGTTTAAGTCTGCTTTTTATTTTGTAAATGTAAAAATGCCCAAAAACAAAAAAAAAATATTTTAATATGAAAGCCCTTTAACAAAAAAAAAAAAAAAAATTCTTACCAGATAAAAAAAAACTCTTCCTCACCGATATCGATCGTCATCTTAAAATATATAAACGTAAGCATACCAAAAAAAACCAATGGAAATTTAGATAAAATTTGGTTCGGTATGTGTTCGACGAATTCGAACCAAGTTTTTTTCTTTCTGATATTAAAATTGGACCGGGTCCGCCAGATTTGACGAGGACGAGGGACGACGAAGTTTCAAAGAATATACGTCAGCAACAAAACTGACGCGTCACGAGTGTGTAAACCGTATCTCATAATTACGATTACACCCTTCAACGTAAATATCATCCTCTAAATTCCCAAATTTCGCGAACCATTTTCCACTTCTTTCATCTCTCAAAGCTTTTTCGCCATGTCTGGACCTGGTTACCCTCCATCGAGCCAAGGTTACGGTTACGGCGGAAACCCACCACCGCCTCAACCTTACGGATCCTCCGGCACCAATCCTCCACCGCACGGATCCTCACCGTACGCTGTTCCGTACGGCGCCCAGCCTCCACCGTCATCCGCGCCATACGGTGCACCACCGTCCGCCCCGTACGCGTCGCCTCCTGGAGATCATAAGCCGCATAAAGAAAAACCTCAGGGCGCTTACGGATCTCCCGGTGGTTACGGAGCTACGTCGGGGCATGGAGGGTACGGAGCTCCTCCTCCTCCACAGGCTTCGTATGGAAGCCCGTTTGCGTCTCTGGTACCGTCGGCGTTTCCTCCGGGAACGGATCCGAACATCGTGGCTTGCTTCCAGGCCGCGGATCGGGACAATAGCGGGTTCATCGACGACAAGGAGCTTCAGGGGGCTCTCTCTTCGTACAATCAGAGCTTCAGCATAAGAACTGTTCATCTCCTTATGTATCTCTTCACCAACAGCAACGTCAGGAAGATCGGTGAGTTTCTAGACTGCTCAAATTGATCCGAAAATTAAAATTGTTTTCTACCTAGAAGGTTCCTTGTCTTAATTTCACCATCTAGGTTTGAGTTTTTTTAGTACCTCGAAAACTTTTTAGAATTTTCCTCTGCAAATTGTGGGTTTGACTTTGATCATTGGTACCCAACTTGATGATGTTATAAAACAATCATCTTTTTTGTTAGTTATTCTTCCTGCTAGCCAGGTATATATACTGATTTAAGAATTCCACATTGCAGGACCAAAAGAGTTTACTTCACTTTTCTATAGTCTTCAGAGTTGGAGGGTAAGGTTTTGATGAAATTGTTAAACATATCAAGAATCTTGGAGTTAACTCGTGTCGTTTTGTTTGGTGTTTGGTGTTTGGGTTTTTGGATTTGGTTTTCAGTCCATCTTTGAGAGGTTTGATAAGGACAGAAGCGGCAGAATCGATACAAACGAGCTGAGAGATGCACTCTTGAGCCTTGGGTTTTCGGTGTCTCCTGTGGTTTTGGATCTGCTCGTTTCAAAGTTTGACAAAAGCGGAGGAAGGAATAGGGCTATCGAATATGACAATTTCATCGAGTATGTTCATTCGTTTCAACCCCTTAACTAAATATATGTATTTTTGGCTCTGTAAAAAGCAAAATGATGGATGATTCTGGTTTTCCGATTGATGCAGGTGCTGTTTGACTGTAAAGGTATGCTGTTTTCATTGCTAGGGTCTCATTCTTAGACAGTTGGAACCAAATTCTTTTACAGTGTTTTGATGTTTGATGAAATGGTTACAGGGGCTGACTGACAAGTTCAAGGAGAAGGATACGGCGTTATCAGGCTCAGCTACTTTCAATTACGAGACCTTCATGCTCACTGTTCTACCATTCCTCGTCGCTTGAGTGTGTCGATCTCACTTTTCTTTCGTTGCCATATGAGCTTTTGGATTGTCTTTTTTTTTTTTAAGTTGAATTCTGACTTTTGTTTTACCTTTCTCGTCGTTGCTTCTGTAGACGTGGCTTTCCATATGAGCAAAACTTTGTTAAACAAGTCTTGTGGAATAAATTAAACCGAGTTTTCTTTTACATGATAATAAGTTAGTCATACATAATATTTAGCTATTAACCGATTAGACTTGTATTTTAAAATATATGCCCTTTTTCAGTTAATTGAGTGCACAATCAAAAAGTTTAGGCAACTGAGGTGAAACAAAGTAGTATGGTTAGGGGTTGAATACTCGATTGTCCATTTTGAATTAGTTAGATGATACTAAAAGTTGTCTCAATCATTGTTAGTATCATTAACCGCACTTCTTACTCTTATAAATATGCAAGAAACTATTACTACCATAGAATTACAATTATCATTAAAATTATTATATCTTTGTTTAAAAATATCTCACTAGAAAAAAACGAAGAATATAGTTACGAAAATCAAAAGCAGAAAACGTTACATTTTTGGAAAACATATCTTTAATGACCCCTACATTTCAACAAATGATAGGTGAACTCCAAACAAAAAAAACACACATTTATTTACTACTTTTTGTGAAAATTTTACAAATATAGAGGAATTTTTGGATGTGTAATGAAAATCGTGATGATTAATTGGAAATGATATTTATTTCCCAAAAATCTGAATCGTTCGATTAAAGAATTGTTAAACAGCTTCGAGAAATTAGAGGCCGTTGACACATTAGCGAATCGGACGGATATGATTACTTGAGCAGATATTTGAATTCAAACACAGTAAAAGAGTTAACGTTACAATATTTTCGCTGAGGTTTAGATCGGACCCTAAATATCCGATACAAAGAAAACGACTCAAAGAAAGCAGAAGAAGAAGACGACTTTCTTCAGTTTTCTAGGGTTTGATCTGTGCCCCCGAAGGAAAGAAACAGAGTTCATAATTGGTAACCCTAATTTCTTCGATTTGTTAATTTCCTTGGATTTCATTTAGATATGTGCATTGATTTTGATCGGTGATATCAAATCTTTTTCCCAGGAAGATTTGATTCTAATGACAAGCGTGAGAACTGGGTTGCATGAGTTTAATTTGGCCTCAAGAAGAGCCGAAGAAGCCGGTTCGTAAACAAATTTCTCTCTTTGATCCCCGAAAAACTTTAATTTTTTTTTCTGATTTGTTTTTGGTTTGCAGCTGTTAGGCGATTTCAGGCCGTGCAATGGCTCCAATCTGTAGTGGGTCAACTCGGTATTCCGAGTCAGCCATCTGAGAAGGAGTTTATTTCTTGCTTGAGAAATGGTATGATACTGTGCAATGCAATCAACAAGATCCGTCCTGGAGCAGTTTCCAAGGTATCCCTTTGTTCCATTCAATTGATTGGAGTTTACAAAGTAGTTTAAAGAATAAACCTTTGAACTACTCTGGAAAGTTGGAGTTATAAATCATCAGACTTTGATTTCTTTCTTAACCTAAGGTTGTGGAGAACTACTCGCGTCTGCACTCATTTAACCGTGAGTATCAACTTCCTCAAGCTTATCAATATTTCGAGAATGTCCGGAATTTCCTTGTGGCTTTGGAACAATTGAGGCTTCCAGGATTTGAAGCTTCTGATCTCGAAAAGGTAACACATGTTTAACGGTTTGAATATGTTATAAGCTATTACATTTTTTTTAAAGTTTTTTTGAATAACTGTGTAATGTCACAGGATAATCTAGAGTCCGGATCAGTGAGCAAAGTTGTGGACTGCATTTTAGGACTTAAGGCATACCATGAGTGCAAGATTACGAGCAGTGGTAATGGGTTCTACAAGCACACCAAAACGCCAACGTTTCAGCTCTCTGCAACTAAGATTCATCCACTTAGTGCTTCTAAAACGTCTAGGCATTTGGACATGTCCTCAGTACGTGACAGTAACGATTGCACAGATGGTGAATCTGATCAACTCAAAGGTCTCATCTCTTATCAACCCTTCGTTTGTTTTGTTTTGTTTTACTATAAATAGTTTGAACACTCTATTTTTTTTGTTTTGTTTTACTATAACATTCTAGTTACTACTCTCTTACACGGATTGGATATTTGCAGTGATATCCAAGCTGTTTGCCGATCACATTTTCAACTCCAAGGAAAATATTGATGAGAATCTTATTTCACTTGAGAATGGCAGCGAGGTAAGTTGAATAAAATGTTCTGCCTCATTTTCTATGCATTTTTTCAACTATTTATACTGCAACAGTCAGATCAACTTGGTCCAATACTTGCTTGAATTCTTTGAATTGCAGAATTCTAGAGTAAATTTCCAGAAAATCATCTCAAGATTCCCAGAGGTGAGTGTTCAGGTTGTAATCTGAATTGTGTAGCAATGGTGAATGGAATTTGATAACTTGCTAAATACTGTAAATGGAGCTCCCTGTATTCACTATCCCAGTGGCCAATTTATTGCTTTCCTCATTAAAATCGATAGCTATTGCGCTGCGTTGCGTTGGATACAAGTTTAGAACATAGAAAATCGATGTGTCTTTTGATGATCTACTCTGAGTAGGCAAGTACTATATTTCAATACTGCTTTGATAGATTAGTCTGACACTGTTGAAATCTGTGCCCTGTATTTATGAACAGCTTCAATCAGTCTTCAAGAATTTCCTTGGCGAAGGCACCCCGAAACCATCAGACTTAAAAACTTTGCCTCTGGAGGAGTTACCTGTCCATGAAGAAGAGGAGGTCTGTTTTTCTTTTTTTTATTCTCTTTTATGCCGTAATACGAGCCTCTTTCAAAAAGGAACTGAATTTTTATGCTGGCACCTGATGACCTGAACAAGAACAATATTAATATCTTCTGTTCATAAGCCATTTCCATGTCTTTTTCTTTCCAATTTTTGATTAATGCTCTGATTATGCATTCACAAGTGATTGCTTTTATCTCTTTCTGGTTTCCACTGCTCTTTCTTAGACACCTCTCTTTACTCAATGACTGTTAAAAAGTGTTTCATATTTAAGTTTACTCTAACAAATTGTTTGATATATTTTTCTCAGTCCAGCAGAAGTCTGCTACACAAGACAAAATGCAACCGTAAGCGTTTACTGAAAGCACAAGAAAAGGAGCTTGCGGTACGTTTGGGTTTAATCTGTCTTAAGAAAGTTCTATAACTCGTTTGGACAAGATACTTATGGCATGCCTCTCATTCTGTCAAGACCTTTTGGCAAAATCTCTTAACTTTCATTTCTTATTCGTCTGTAATCTGTGTTCTAATCCAGGTATGCTTCTCTTTGTTCAGGTTCTCAAGACTTTGTTTATAAAAACGAAGCAGGATTTTATGGAATTTCAGGTTCATTTGCAAAGAGATCTGATGGAACTAGGTTAGTTTGTTTTCTGAAGTCTCCTTTTTTTATCCCCTGTGGAGAAAACTGTCAGTTTTTCATCTCTAATTACAGTCTCATTTTCTGGTTCAAATGCAATTTCCTATGTCATATGCTTCTTATGCACAGGGAATCAGATGCAAGAGATTTCATCAGCAGCTCAAGGATATTACAAAGTGGTGGAAGAGAACCGGAAGTTATATAACATGGTGCAAGATCTTAAAGGTAGAAAACAGTTAACACAAGTTTTGTTCTTTTCGTAGATGTCATAATGCCATGTCTAAAATACTGCAGGAAATATTAGAGTTTACTGCAGAGTTAGACCGATATACAATAGTGATATGAAAGGAGTAATAGATTACATAGGAAAAGATGGATCTTTGTTTGTTGTGGATCCATCAAAGCCTCAGAAAGATGCAAGAAAAACGTTTCAGTTTAATCATGTATTTGGTCCAACAGCAACGCAAGGTAAATTTGCAACTAATCAAAGGATGTAAGCTTGTTACACTTATTTGGTTTAGTAGAATAATCTTTGAAACTTGTGTCTACATGCGTACAGATGATGTATTTAGAGAAACACGACCATTAATCAGATCAGTGATGGATGGTTACAACGTCTGCATTTTCGCTTATGGACAAACAGGATCAGGGAAAACATACACAATGGTGAGAATGTTCTAAAAACTAGTAACTTATCATATTTCCTTGCCTTCTATATTTATAGTAACTTATCATATTTCCTTATGCAGACTGGTCCTTCAGGCAGATCAGCTAATGAAATGGGAATTAACTATCTAGCTCTCAGCGATCTCTTTCTGATATGTGATAAAAGAAGGGACATGATGACGTATGAGATATACGTCCAAATGGTTGAAATCTACAATGAACAAGTCAGAGACCTTCTTGCAGAAAATTCATCCTGCACCAAATATCCTTTCATGATTGCTGAAACATTAATTGAAATTTTCTGGTTTATCTGTTTCACATAGATCGACCTAGTGTTCTTCTTGACTATATGCACATTAGATATTCGTACTTGCTCAAACGAGGATGATGGCTTGAGTCTTCCAGATGCTACAATGCATTCTGTGAATTCTACCATGGACGTCATTCAGCTGATGGTGGCTGGTGAGGTGAACCGTGCTGTTAGTTCCACATCCATGAACAATCAAAGTAGTCGGTCTCACAGGTTCTCTTACATAACTCAAAACTACACGTTTTTAGAATTACTGCTATGCATTCTAAATTTGTTGTCTTTTTGTAGTATTCTTATGGTGCACGTACGTGGGAAAGATACATCTGGTGGTACACTCCGGAGTTGCTTGCATCTGGTGGATCTTGCAGGGAGCGAGAGAGTAGATAAATCAGAGGTTACAGGAGACAGACTCAAGGAAGCACAGTATATCAACAAATCTCTCTCTTGTCTCGGAGATGTGATTTTTGCATTGGCTCAGAAGAATTCTCACATCCCATACCGAAACAGCAAGCTGACTCTCTTACTTCAAGACTCACTAGGTATTTTCTAGCCAAAATTCCTTACTTGTCTATATTGTGAACAAAAGATATTCAATGCCGTTCTGTCATGTCTTATTTCAGGAGGGCAGGCCAAAACATTGATGTTTGCACATTTGAGTCCAGAGGAAGACTCCTTTGGGGAAACAATCAGTACTTTAAAATTCGCACAAAGAGTATCAACAGTCGAACTTGGAGCTGCTCGTGCACATAAAGAGACTAGAGAGGTCATGCTTCTGAAGGAACAGGTTTGTAGTGATTGATCCCTGATTTAGAAACGAAATTCGTTTACAGTTGATATTAGATGATTTTGTGAGTCAACAAACATTTTGATTCTTTCAGATTGAAAACCTGAAGAAGGCTTTGGGTACGGAAGAATGGAATAATGTTTCCTACAGTGGAGCAAAGGAGATAAAATCTCCATTCAGCAGGCCGATAGCAACAACAGAGAGAACTCCTCCACGTCTCAGAAGATTAAGCATCGAAAACTGTAGCAACACCACAAAGGCAAACCTTGAAGACAGAAAAGGTATTAAATCACCTCTGGCCTCTCGCCGTGCACAAAGATTGAGTTTGGAGGGTCCAAAGTCCTGTAAAAACGAAGGACAGTGTAATGGAGATCCCACCATGGAAGTGCACCCGCTCAAGAATCCACGGAGTCCTCCAAGCTCTTATCAAAACAGAGCAGTTAAAGTAGATGGCAGAACAAGCATTCCTCAGCTCCAGCTATTGCAAACACCTGATAAAGGAGCTTCCAGAAATGAGATACAGATCATTTCTGTGGATTCTAGGACAAATGGAAAAGGTTCACATATACGGAAGTCCCTGAGGACAATCGGAAAGCTGATCAATGGTTCAGAGAAGAGGTATGACAAAGACTTTATGTTTATTTCCAATCTGCATGATAACATTATGCATCATTTTCCGGTTTATTGATAACCTTTTTGTAACCACAGAAAAGAGAACATTCCTGTAGATCCACGGTCCCCGCTTGGAGTCTCAAATAATTTCAGTGGTATAATAAAGTCACCACACACAAGCAACGCTAAGACACTGCGAAGGCAATCACTCACAGGTGTGATGCCATCAGGACCAGAAAGATCGCGTAGATCATCAATAGGAGGAAATCCAATTGACAATGGTTAGAAAGATCTTACCATAAGTTCAGGAGTCTCTTTACGCTTTTTCATCAGAACAAAATCAATATCTAAGCTCTCTTGTGCCCTTATAGGTGTAAATGGTGAAAGAAATGCAAAGACACCTCCACCTATGCGTTCATCATCAAAGATAGAGAAGAAATGGGCCTAGAGACTATTGAAGAATAACACGTTCTCTTGCTTTGAGTCGAAGCAAAGTTTCTCACTGAAGTCTTCCTTTCAGCATCTCTCACTTCAATTTCCATTCAATAGGATGGACTTTTTTTTTTCTTCAGAGTAAATAAGAAACTCAACTTTAGATGGCTCTGACTGTTTTTTTTAAGCCATTCTTAACAGCTTTGTTGCTTCGTGTCTCTGAAACATTGAATTCATTTATGTCACGGTTTCTTTTTAAAATCTTTACAAAAAAACTTTGTATTTCTGTAGTTTGTGCAGACTATACAGTTACAACAACAACTTGTAAAACCCATTAGAGGTCAGCTAATCGATTTTGCATATGCATCAATCAAAATCTTCTTGAATCTCGGAAGATCTAACCTCAGTTGCTGGTTGGTTAGGTATATCCCCTTTGTGAATTGCCATCCTTTCTGAGTGATGCTGCTTGGGTCTCTTAGAACTGGATCATTTTTATCATATTTGTCAGACAATGAGCTCTCTCTTGGAAGAATCTTATAACCAATGTAGTCTAGGCCGAGCTTCTTTGCCGGTTCTCCATAATATGTCTCTGCAGCCCAATCTGTCCCCAATGGAATGATTTGAATAAAGACAGTTTCAGGTTTCATGAACAGAAAATGGGTCATGGCTGCTCCATGTACCCCAACCATGACATTGCTTGAGTTAAGCACTCTGTAAATCTTTGCCAGTTCCGTTCTTCTGTCAGGTCTCAGAACCTCGACTTGAAACCCGATCCTCTGAGCCAATTTCACCATCAGATCCTCGTTTGTTATCGCTCGAGACCCGGTTCTTGAAAACAATGCTAGTTTTGGTCTCTTAGCCATTCTTCTCTTTGCTGCTTTTGAGTGGAACCGATGCTCCTCTGCGCTTTCCAATCTGTTGATTCGGGGTCTATAAGCTCGATCAAGTAGATTCCTGAACTCATTGATGGTTGTTGTATCATCTTGCATCAGAGAAGGATCCACAGTTAACTCACCATGGATTCGAAGACCAACAATGGCTTCCTTGAAGCAGTGAGTTCTCTTGTCTTTGGTGAAATCAATAAGAGGATAATCAGAGAGCTGAGAGAGAACATCTCCGTACTTCATCTCCCACCACTTGTGATACTCCGAAATCACAAAGACAACCTTTTTGTTGAAACGTTTAGATGTAATATACAAAGGAATAAGCCCGTCGTTGAACTCATGATAGAGGTTTCCGGTATATCCTCCGGTAGAGAATAACACGGCGGGTACTTCATGGATCACTTGGCAGCTATGCTTATCGCCGAAAAGCTTCACATCTTTAGTCACAAGTTTCAGCTCCCGGATGGTTTCCATTATGCTAGTTTCCCATTTTCTGGTGTATGGTTTGATTTGTTCTTGCAAGACATGATCATTCGAGGTGAAGACGAAGATGGAGGAAGAAGGAGAGTGTGTTCTGATATCGCCTTTCATGAAACAGATGTCTGAACGATAACCGGCTCTGTCACATAATATGCTCTCTTCTGCATAATCACCACAAGAGAAACACTGAGAATCCCCTTGCTTGATGTTTCAAGAAAAAAGTAAGAAACAGAGGATTAAGTAGTAACCATTTTTCGACGGTTTGGGAGGTTCTGTATTGTTCTGGGAAACCCGGTCTTCAATCTCTTTGATTGAAGAATCTGCAAAAACATATAACTAGTGAAAGTAGTTTAGGATGACAACAACAAAAAAAGATAGAAGTGATTTACTTGTAGTACAAGATAGAAAAAATCGTACCGATGAGACACAGAGCAGAGGGGTAAGGGAAATAAAAGAGGTGAGGAGCAAAGACGAAGCAACTTGAGATAAGAGAGAAGAGAAGAAGATAGATAATCTTAGGCTTCGATCTCTTTGTGCTATTCCCAGAAGATTTATTCAACCCGAAGACATAAGGATACAACTTCATAGATTCGTCTTCTTTGATCTGTTGTATTTTTTTTTTCTGATTCTGACTCACCATTTACTTGCTGATCAAGTACTGTAGATGAAAAACAACATATAGAGGAGAGATAGAGACGTATGCAGAGAGGACTATATATATGAGCTGATAATATCTGGGTATAACTAACTTTTTTTCTCTGTAAACGGAATTTCTATCTATCTCTAGCTGCTTGGATACGTACAGAGGTAGAAAAAGTAGAGGAGAGAGAGAGAGAGAGAGACGTTTTCTGAGTATTGTCGTAAGGTTTTCCTTTGAAAACAGAGTATATATATTTTAAGACAGAGACGTTAGCATACTATTCTATAGGAGAGAGAGGAAAAACATACTAAGTCTTGAGGAGGTGTCTTCTTCTCTCTTGGTCGAAATAGAGATAAAGAGGAATGGGGAGACGTGTGGGAGAACGAGAAAGGGACTTTGGCCAAACCCATCATTCATCTTTGAGTTGCCCTTATTTGTTGCTTGTATCACAAGATTCCTTTCCCTTAAATCATGTTTGGTAAAATACCTAAATAGTATATCTTTTTATTGAAATCATCCCATCAGTGACATGATATCAACCTTCCTCATATGGAATTTATGTCTTAATCAACAACTAAAAAGGTTTTAAAAAGTTAATCTAGTGATTAGACACAAATATCTTCTGCTCATCTATCTGGCATGCTGAAATGGTATGATCTGAGTTCCAGCTAATTGTGATCTTTGTGGGTTGAACCGAAAATAAAAAGTTTTTCTGTTTTTTTGGGTAAAAAGACTGCATGACCCGGAACTAGTTTATGGTTCAAACTTCAACTCAAAAAAAGTCCAAAAAGATCATAATGCCATCGGAATAGATAAGTATATTTTTTTTTAATGGATTAAATTATAGATTCAAATAAATGATGAGACCAATCTACTCATAGGGATGACTGATTAAGACATAAAGAATTTCAAATTATTGGACATTATTATATTATGAAAAATAATGGAGAATGTCAAAGAAAGATATTATCAAATGGAGGCGTTCTGAACGGTCAAACACATACAAATTGTCATATTCAAATACAGAAAATCATATATTTGTAGCCTTGTACTGCCCTCTGTTGCACTAAAATTCGATATAACTCTCGCTTAATGACAAAATATAATCCCCACTAATAACCAGATCCAAGGATTTTATCCAAAACCAAAACAAAAGTTGGTGGACGAAATTCTTTTTTTTTTTGCTAAATAAAATATACAACAGGTTGAAAATATATTTTATCTAGTATATATTGTAAACTAAATTCATGTGTAGTTAAAGTTATATGTAGAAATTGCTAACGTCAAAATTAAAGTATTGCGATCCACTTTAGACCAAGTTCGAAGTGATTTAAAGGTCTAAGATATAAAATTCACTGATACTAAAGAATAGCAAGAGGGTTTAATTTGATTAAAAAGGGTGTATATATATAACTGTCATATACAATCGTATGTGTATAGAACGGAATGAGAAATAAAGATGGTGGTGATGCCAATATTTTACTAAAGTTTGACACTATTGGCGTGTATATTTGATTGCCCTCGTATGATTTTTAGCGTAATGTTGAAACAAATCATATGATTTAATACTTTAAAAAGTATGATTCGACGATCTGCAGTATAAGTACGCAAAGAGGATCATTGAAGACCGGGATTTTGCTTTATTGGGATTTGTGAAGTTAAGCCATATCCACTTTTAGACGAACGGTTCATGAGCAAGTCACACTACATTATAAATTTTCTTTTAACTAAATTTTTCTCTTGTTCATGTTATTTGAAAGATCGCAAATATTGTTAGAGCAGCATGTGGCGAGAAGAAGAATACTATGTTTATATGAGATCCTGGCTAGAAGAGAGATCCACAATGGGTCTCGACCAAAATCAAAATAGTATATACTATGTTTAAGACATAAAATACATGTCGTAATCATTTGCTTACATGTGTTAGTTCATATGTCAATTTGAGTTTGCTGGATAATTAAATATGATTTTTAATTTATGACATAATTATAACTTTTTATATCGCAGTTTTGATTTTGACGTTCATAAGAAAACAAAACTCATGAATTCTTAGCTTAGTTTAGGACACAGTTCATAAAAAAGTCAATTATTATTATGACGGCATGCCATGGAGGCTAGTTCCGTGCATTTCAATTCGGATTATCCGATTCAAATTATTAATTGTTATGTGTGTTAATTGTTTTTATTTTTTTTATGAGAAAGGTATGTGTGTTTATTGTTATGTACTTGTACTGGCATGTATTCTATATACATGTAACATATATATGTCAATCTCCAATGGGCAATGGTTATGTTCATGTCTATGTTAATTTAGCTATGTCATGTGTTATGCACTATTTTGTGTATGCTATGTATAATCACACATGTGTGTTATCTCATGCAGGCCCTGTTTAGATCCAAAAATTTTGTCAAAAAATTATTCAAGAAAAAAAGACAAAATTTTTTTTTTTTTAAAAATTATTTAAAAAGGTGTCAAAATAGTTTTTTTTTTGCCTAAAACTCATATATATAAATAGAGACGGGTCTGATGGTGCATGGACAACGACGTGTTGTAAACATAGAAAATATATATATATTTGTTTTAAAAAAACAAGAATTATTCAAAAAAGAAAAAGAAAAAACATAAGAATTTGAGACCAAAAAACAATTTAGGGCTTCAAAGTGTTGGGCCCAGGTTTGTTTCAAAGCCTATTATCCATTTTGTGTCCGACCAAACTCACAAAAACATGTTTGCGTTGTCGGTTCATCATCAGCCGTTGGATCATCATCATAAGACATCCTGAGTCGATCACAGAAACTGTTGAAGATGAAAGCAGCTCAAAGGCGCGAGGAGGAAGAAGGAAAGTGGTTATTCTTCATAATTACTTACAGTCGCAATCGGAGTCCAATTAACTGAAAAAGAGCAGAGAGAAGCAATGAGTGACGCATTTTGTTCGGACTGTAAGAGGCAGACGGAGGTTGTGCTCGACCATTCCGCCGGAGATACAGTTTGTTCCAAGTGTGGGCTTGTGCTCGAATCTCACTCTTTCGACGAAACCTCCGAGTGGCGTACCTTCGCGAACGAGTCCGGCGATAATGATCCCGTTCGTGTCGGTGGACCCACGAATCCTCTTCTTGCCGATGGTGGTCTCACCACCGTAATTTCGAAACCTAACGGATCCTCTGGAGATTTCCTTTCATTTTCCCTTGGTCGATAGCAGAATCGTGGATCTAACCCCGATCGTGGCCTCATTGTCGCGTTTAAGACAATCGCCACCATGGCTGATAGGTAGGTTTTGCGAATCTATGTTCAATTTCCAAAAACAGATCGCTCAGTCATTTTGTAGTCAGAAAATTTGAGAATTTTCTAGAAGCAAAGTGTATGTCACTCATGAGTATAAAAGCTGCACCTTTTTCCCTATTTGGGCATAATACGATAACCGATTCGGTTCAATGCCTTGTGGATATGTTTTCACGGTCCTTGCTTGACTTGACAAAGGCAATTAACAAATTTGATGTTTCTCCAGGTTGGGCCTTGTCGCGACCATCAAGGTATTTTCTTTCTCTTACCAACCTTATGGCTTCTGCTTGACAAGTGTTTTCAGTTTTGTTAAGTTGTTAATGGTTTTTCTTTCGTGGAATCTAGCTTGACACTTTCTCTAGTGTTCTTTCTTTACATATTTGTGTGTTTTTATTTGGCAATCATTCATTTGTTGCTCTTTGATTGAAGGACCGAGCCAACGAGATATATAAAAGGGTAGAAGATCAGAAGTCAAGCAGAGGAAGAAATCAGGATGCTCTTTTGGCTGCTTGTTTATACATTGCTTGCCGGCAAGAAGACAAGCCACGAACCGTCAAGGGTACCAAACAGTTTTAGAATCTTTCTACATTTGCTCTTTAATCATATACCTATTACCATTCCTCAATATTATGTAGAAATATGTTCTATTGCCAATGGAGCTACTAAGAAGGAGATCGGTCGCGCCAAAGATATTTATACAGTAACCACCGCAGACTCGCCGCTGCTCCGTTGAGGGATTTCTCCATAAGTCATCTAGAGGGAAGTATCTCCACAATCCATACAGCCCCAGGCTCATCTGGCAATTTGTAGCGGAAAATCTGATGATAATATTGTTAAACGCTTGTGTCATTCAGGATTGGTGGCGTCACGATTCTTCGGAAAGGGAAATCTGATCTTATAAGCAACGGGGAGACAGTCCCTCTGAAACCAAAAATTTCAAAAAATTCCAGTCCCTCTGAGAATCCATCCATCTTGGGTTGCATAGCTGCATCTGGCCTGCTGAGAATGGCTGCATCTCTGGTTTTTACAAACCATAAGAGATCAACTCTCACAAGCGACATTATCGAATGTTTAGGGACGAGGTATGTATTTCTTTCTTCTTTAAATTTGCTGGATCAGAGAATCCACAAAAAGTATGTCTCGGTCGTAATATTTTCGGTATTTTTACAGTTTGGAGGATATCTGCCCTGCATCTACTTCTGCAGAACAAATGAGCTAGAGTTGTCTTGCCTTCTACTACATCTTATTGTCTGTGAGAAACTTTAAAAGGATGTTCATGTTTCTGTTCTCTTGTGTCTTTTTTCCTCAGTCATGTTCTTCTCAATAATGAAACATGAACGTTGTGATTGCCAAATAAAGATTACTACTCAATCAATGCTCATAACCCATTCTCTGCAACGTTTGAGAGTGTAGACAGATTGAGAATTGCGAGATTTACTGGAGAAACAAGTTATGAACAAGAGATACAAGTATCAAAGAAGGTGGATTTTGGGTTTCTAAGACATAACTTATTAGGACGAAGCACTAAAAACACCAGAAGAGACAGACACAGGCTGTACAAAGAGAAGCAAAAGACAACAGAGAGACAACACTACACACATCATCACCAATCATTAATAGTGATGAATTGCTCGAGTTTCTGGAGATTCCGAGATTAATCGTTCGAAGCTCCGAGCACTGAGATATCGCCGGCGGAATCTAACCGGTTACGAGATTATCGAGAATTCTTAGCTCCTCTAATGAAGCTGCTCCAGGACATAAATTTTTTCAGCTAAGGCAATGAGACTGAGTTTGGGTCTGGATTTTTTTTTTTTGGTGGTCAAATCTGGGTTATTTCTTTTATCCGGTCAAATGTGGTTAATTTCCTTAATCGGGTCAATAAATCGGTTTAGCTCCGATTTTAAATGGTTAAATATCATTCGGTAAACACTAAACCAACATAAATCATGGTCTGTGTGGTTTAACGTTTTGAACTTCTATATTGTGTGTAAATACGTCTGAAACTTTCAAATATGGGGGAAATACGTCTAAAACTTTCGAATTAGGGGTATTTGTGTCCATGTCCAAACTTGGGATGGATCTACAACTATATCATAAACTTGAGGTGGAAATACGTCGTTTTCCCATGTTAAAATCACTACAAGAAAAAACAGTTTTTGCGACCACTTTTTGCGACTCTTTTTTTTGTCGCAAAAAAGTGGGACGAAAGTGTGACCACTTTGCGACGGATTTGCGACCACTGGTATTGCAGTGGCAAACGAGTCCGAAATTACCGACTACAAAAATTGGTCAGAAAAGAGTCGCTTATTTGCGACTGTTTAAGAACTTGCAAAAGTAGTCCCAAATTTGTGACTGATTTGCTTCGGTTTAGCAACTCCACTCGATTTTTTAAAAATAAACATCAAATAATATTAAAAAATATAAACTCTAAATTCTAAACCCTAAACTATCAAATAATAAAAAAAATTCAAACTTACTATTTTTAAAAATATAATCATTTAAAAATCCTAAATTCTAAACCCTAAACCTCTAACTCTTAATCATAAACTCTAAATCTTAAATTGTAAAATATATATTACACATAAACATAAATAATATACAAAATATTAAATTATAAATATTAAATTGTAAACTAGATCTTACACATAAACATCAAATAATATACAAAATATTCAACACTTACAATTTTTTAAAAATATAATCATTTTATGGTTTAGGGTAACATGTACACTAATTTGGAAATCCTAAATCTTAAATCATAAACTATAAATCTTAAATCATAAACATCTAACTCTTAATCATAAACTCTATATCTTAAATCATAAAACTCTAACCCTTAATCATAAATTCTCAATCTAAAACCCAGCTTTTGTGACAAATTTGAAACTAATTTGCGGCTATTTTCGAAAGTGGTCACAAAATAGTCCCAAATTTAGGACTAATTTGCGACTCTACTCGATAGCAGTCTCAAAATAGTCTGAAATTTGGGACTAATTTGCAACTTCAATGGATTTTTATAGAAATCAATAAATTATAAACCAAAACCACAAACCTTTAACCCTAAACCCTAAACATCTACCCCTTAATCATAAATTTGATCTAAAAAGTAATTTAAATTAAATCTTACAATTAAACATCAAATAATATACAAAAAATTCAACACTTGCAATTTTTTAAATTATGATCATTTTATAAATCCTAAATTTTCAACCCTAAACCTCTAACTTTTAATCATAAACTCTAAATCTTAAATTATAAACTAGATCTTACACATAAACATCAAATAATATACAAAATATAACACTTTCAAAAATTTCAATCTAATTATAACATCTACTAAGTATTACATGTGTTTTATAAGAAATAATTTTCAAAGATAAAAATTTTCTCAAAATTTTCTTATTTTAAGTTTTAACAAATTTTTGAAATGCTAGATATACACAAAATCATTGTAAAATCATATTCAAACCTTATAAGTTTTTAAAGTTTAGGGTTTAGGTTAAAGGGTTTTGATTGTCACAAATCAGTCTCAAATTTGAGACTCTTTAGCGACTCCACACGATTTTTATAATAGGAGTCACAAAGTAATGTCAAATTTACTATTAATTTGCTACTAAATGACAGAAAACAATAAAAAAATTTTATTGGCTATTTTATTGTGGCGCGGATGGAGATCCTACACCATTGATTTGTTTAATCCAAACGGTGAGGATTTAATCTGCTTTATTTTTTATTTTATTTTATTATCTCTCTTCTCTTCTTGTGATGATCTTGTTCTTCCTTCTTCCTTCTTCCTTCTCTCTCCCTCCTACGCTCTTCTTCTTCTTCCTTCTTTTCCTTGAAATAATGAAAGCTTCCTTTTCTATCTCTCTCTTATCCCACGATTCTCTTCTTCTCCTCCTTCTTCCTTCTTCCTTTTTAATTTCTTGCAGATCTAACTTCTTTTTAATTATTGCAGATAACTCCTTTTTTTTTGCAGATCTAGTCGCTCCCGGATTTGTCTCGGAGAAGCTTCATCTCGGCGGCTTCATCTCATCTTTCCAGATCCAGCCGCCGGCGTAGGAGAGGATGGAGAAGAGGAGGAGACCCACGAGGATGAAGAAGAGGATGGAGAAGAGGAGGAGACCACCGGCGAAGAAGGCTCACCGGCGAAGAGGAGGAGGCTCACTGGCGAAGAAGACTACTTGTTTTTTCTTTTTTATTATTTATTTATTTTTCATTTTTTTGTAATGAATTAATTAAATAATTAAAAATATTGATATTTTGAACTTTTGTTTTTGTTTTTTTTTGTAATTTTTTTTTAATAAGTAGTTCCAAAATCAGTATCTAATTTAAGACTGATATTATAGTCACATATCAGTCTCAAATTCGTGATCGTTTTGTGATCATTTTATTTAGCGACCAAATATTTGTATCTACTGTTTTTGGTCTCAAAATAGTCGCAAATAAGTTATTTGCGATCATTTTGAAATTTTTTTGATTGTAATAAAAATTATGTTTTCTTGTAGTTAATCATATACTAATTCCAAGCCTAAAAGACTAATATATTAGGACGAGCCTAACAGCCTCGCAACCAGCCTAACAGCCTCGCAACCAGCCTAACAGCCTCGCAACCAACACACATACATTAAGATCATGCAAATGAAACACTTGGAGGGAAATAGTGGTTACGTTTTTTTAATATTTAAATAACATTTTAGCAGCATTCCATGCAAGAAAGTAAATCACAAAAATATAAAATAAATTTGAAAAATAATATGATAATTAGGAAAATGGATTTGTGGTCTTCCTCACACTCATACCAACCATCGTGTCCCTATCTCTCTGGCAAAACCTGACCCTCGAGCTCGACAAGTAAGACGACTCACATAAGATAGAGGCCACGTGGTCAATACACATCCGTCCAGATTGCAATTAGCATCGAACGGTTGTAGACACATTTCAACTAACTCGTCGTCTCGTTATCTCAAACAACTCTTTGCCTCTATTTAAAACCCCCCAATGTCGCTCCCTTTCTCTCAGGAAATCAAATATAATTTCCTTTTAAATCCTTCTTATTTTATATAAATCAGAACAAAAAAAAAATTCATTAGTCTTGTAAGCACGACGTGTAAGTAGTTTTGTATAATAACATCACCACATAAAGTGAAAGATATCAAGCCCACATTGTTTTAACCGGATCCGATTTCTTTATCCGGGTCATCAAAATATCCAAATTTTATTCAATGGAGCTGTGCAATCAAAACAACAACCACATCGCCGCCGTCTCCGGGGATCCGTTGAACTGGAACGCGGCGGCGGAAGTGTTAAATGGGAGCCACTTGGAGGAGGTGAAACGTATGGTTGAAGATTACAGGAAAGGGGCGGTGAAGTTAGGAGGACAGACGCTGACGATTGGTCAAGTCGCCGCCGTGGCTAGCGGAGGAGTGACGGTGGAGCTTGCAGAGGAGGCTCGTGCTGGAGTGAAGGCGAGTAGCGAGTGGGTGATGGAGAGCATGAACCGTGGCACGGACAGTTATGGAGTCACCACAGGGTTTGGTGCAACTTCCCATAGAAGAACCAAACAAGGCGGTGCACTTCAAAAGGAGCTTATTAGGTAATATTTGTTTTCTCACCACCTTTATTATTAGGTCATTTATAATACTATTCTTTTTTTTTCTCTCATTTTTGTTACGTTTTAAAATTAATTATTCTGTTGAATAATGTTTTAGACTAGTGAATAAGTTAATTTTAGAATCTTGATAGGTATGATATATTTTTTATTATTATGTATTTATTGTTAATAGAAATTAAATGCGTTGAAAATTGTTAAACTAATGAGGAAAATTTGGACCCATAAAGTTATTAAGTAGGAGAAAGGAAAAAAAAATGATTCGGGTATAAAAATGGTGAGACAAGTAAAAAGTATGATCTTGGTGATCTCTCTCTTTTGCCTAATTTTTAAAATTTGTTTGGGTAATTGCTTTACCTAAGTAGTTTATTATAAGGTGAATATTTTTGTCGCTACATTAATTAGCTGAGTTAAATCGGTGTTTGGCAATAATAAATATGTGGACCATATTAATTACGCGCCTTGCACTTTTTTATACACCGAACTTAATCTATCCATTTTGTTATCTAAGATAAATAATTAAATTCGGTAATTTCAACAATAGTTCGAAGAAAATTAAGGAAAATGTTTTTGTTGTCCTTAATAATTATTTAATCACGGATGAAATTAACGGTTTTATGCCATTTATGACCCGAGCAGGTTCCTGAACGCCGGAATATTCGGCGCCAGCGCCGGAGACACATCACACACGTTGTCTAAGCCGGCAACAAGAGCTGCAATGCTCGTCCGTGTCAACACTCTTCTCCAAGGCTACTCCGGGATCCGCTTTGAGATACTTGAAGCCATTACAAAGCTTCTCAACAACGAAATCACTCCGTGCCTCCCTCTCCGAGGCACCATCACCGCCTCTGGCGACCTTGTTCCGCTCTCTTACATCGCTGGACTCCTCACCGGCCGACCCAATTCAAAAGCCGTGGGTCCCTCCGGTGAGACTCTCACTGCCTCCGATGCCTTTAGGCTCGCGGGAGTATCCTCCTTTTTCGAGCTGCAGCCTAAGGAAGGACTAGCGCTTGTGAACGGGACAGCGGTTGGATCGGGTTTGGCCTCGACGGTTCTGTTTGAGGCCAATGTTTTGGCGGTTTTGTCTGAAGTTATGTCTGCGATGTTCGCAGAGGTTATGCAAGGGAAACCGGAGTTTACTGACCATCTTACGCATAAACTTAAGCATCATCCCGGTCAGATTGAAGCCGCTGCGATTATGGAACATATATTAGACGGAAGCTCTTACGTTAAAGAAGCTCAACATCTCCACGAAATGGATCCGCTTCAAAAACCTAAACAAGATCGGTAGTGTTTCTTGCTTCTCAAGTAAACCGACTTTGTGTGTTGAAGTTGATGTTTGGATTGGTTAGCTGAGAGATGTTTTCTATTAAGTTGCAGGTACGCGCTACGAACATCGCCGCAATGGCTTGGACCGCAGATCGAGGTTATTAGAGCAGCTACTAAAATGATTGAGCGTGAGATCAACTCGGTTAACGATAACCCTTTGATCGATGTGTCAAGGAACAAGGCTTTGCACGGCGGGAATTTCCAGGGGACACCGATTGGTGTCGCCATGGATAATTCCCGCCTAGCCATTGCTTCGATCGGAAAACTCATGTTCGCGCAATTTTCTGAACTGGTGAATGATTTTTACAACAACGGTTTGCCTTCTAATTTATCCGGTGGTAGAAACCCTAGTCTTGATTACGGGTTTAAAGGCGCGGAAATAGCTATGGCTTCTTATTGCTCTGAGCTCCAGTTCTTGGCTAATCCCGTGACCAACCATGTCCAAAGCGCCGAGCAGCATAACCAAGACGTTAATTCCCTCGGGTTGATCTCGAGTCGGAAAACTGCAGAAGCAGTCGATATCCTCAAGCTCATGTCCACGACCTACTTAGTCGCGCTGTGCCAAGCCGTCGATCTAAGACATCTTGAGGAGAATTTGAAGAAAGCGGTTAAAGCCGCGGTGAGCCAAGTGGCGAAACGGGTGTTAACCGTTGGTGTGAACGGGGAGCTACATCCATCGAGGTTCACTGAACGCGATGTCCTCCAAGTGGTTGACCGAGAGTACGTGTTCTCATACGCAGACGATCCCTGCAGCCTCACTTATCCGCTAATGCAGAAACTTAGACACATTCTTGTAGACCATGCTTTAGCGGATCCAGAACGCGAGGCTAACTCCGCGACCTCGGTTTTCCAGAAAATCGGAGCGTTTGAGTCCGAGCTTAAATCACTTCTCCCTAAAGAAGTGGAACGTGTCTGGGTTGAGTACGAGGAAGGAACGTCGGTTATAACTAACCGGATTAAGGAATGCCGGTCTTATCCGCTGTACCGGTTTGTCCGCGATGAGCTGGAGACTGAACTGCTGACCGGAGAGAATGTTCGGTCACCGGGAGAAGAGTTTGACAAAGTGTTCTCGGCGATTTCTGTTGGAAAACTTATTGATCCTTTGTTTGAATGTCTCAAGGAGTGGAACGGAGCTCCAATTCCGATCTGTTAAAAATCTTGATGGAAGATTCTAACGAACTTTCTTTTTACTTACAGGTTGTGTGTTTTTTTTTTCTTGATTTCCACGACATTGAATAATCTCTCAAGACTTGAAACTTGCATGTTTCTTTGTATGTTTAATGCTCTGTTTATGTATTGTATCACACGCACCCTAAGAAGGTGTTGGCAAAGTGGGTTATGACTTATGACCAATTTGAATCAATGTGGAAGGCTTTTTACAGTATCTCTATTCAGGAATTATGAAAAGAGAGAAGCTTAACGACTTGCTATATACCTGAGCCCTGTTTCTCCTTCTCTCTTTGTCATCCAGAAGTTCTGGACCAGAACCAAGATGCCTTATCTTATGGAGTGTTACAAGTGTAGCCTACAGTTAGAGGATCATTTTCAGCAATTCTGATCTTTTAACTAATATTGGCTTTGAAAAAGGAATCTTGGTGAAGAGGCTGAGTGAGGCCAAAGGAGTAGCAGGGAAGCAAAATTCAAGTTCACTGAAACGAGCAATGAAAGATTTCCCCCAAACTTAAACAAAGCTTCTGTGAGTCTGTTCAAAGGAAAGGAAAGGAGAAGGAGCCTTGCAGATTAATATAGTTGTTGTGTTGGATTTCACTTCTTGTCTAGACACAGTTTCTGTTCCGGACACAGAGTTTGTGTATACAGTTAAAAAAACATATCTTTGTCTTAAATGGCTACTCTTTCTTAGAAGAAAAAAAAACCCAAATATTGTTGTGTGTTGGCAGCAAAAACACGACAAATAGTTTCTCGGCACGGCTTCTGGGTTTTCCACAAGTGAAGAAGAAGAGAGAAGCAGACGCAAAAAATGGCTACTCTTTCTTCCTCTCTATTATCGTCTTCTCCTCTATGCAAATCCAGATTCTCGCCAACAGCTCTCGTATCGGGAATCGATTTCATCTCTTTCTCGCCTCGAACAACTCTCTCCTCATCCACCATCTCCGTTGCCTCGCCGGCGATTCTCTCTGATATAGGAAATGGAGGGTGATGATGAAGACACGTGGATTAGTGAAGAAGGAATCGAGAGTGACACGTAGCAGCAGAAGAGTGGCACGAGTTGGAGCTGGAAACGGGTTAAAGAGCGTGTATAGCTCATTTCTTAGTTTTTACCCAGAAAAACTCAGGGAAGTTTGTAGGCTTTCATCTTCTTCTTCTTTTGTTCTCTGTAATTGAGAGTTTGTTCCTCATTGTAGCTTGAATCTGTTTCTTCTTTCTAAGATTCTAGCAGATGAGATGTGGATTGTTGTTTCATGAACGGCGATTCATTGTTACAGTTTCAATAAAGTGTGTATTTCTTTAACAAAGGTATCAGAGCTCTGTCGCTCCTCGGAATCCATGGCGGACGTAATCCAGAAGAAATCGCCGTTGTCTAATCGCGCAATCAAGTTTCATCGGAGGATTTCATGGGAAGAGATGGATGACAGATGGTCGAAAGGGCTTTGTATGTTTTGCGATGAACCGGAAACTCCAGATCACCATTTGAGACACAAGAAATCAGGGATCCTCATGATAAGTTGTGATGAAGATCAACTTCCTGATGAAACAGAATCGCAAGAATCAAGCTATTCATATATCGAGATTGCTCCACATTATCAGAATGAAGTAGCGGAGGCGGACACAAATTCGTCGCTTGAATCGATTCTCGAAGAAGAAGAATCTAATCATGAGAAGAACTCGGCTGGTTCGATTCGAGAGGAGGAGTCAAAACCAAGGGAAACAGAAATGAATCCGAGGGAAACACATTATGAGTTTGCAAGTGTTTGTGTTCAACAACGAGAACTACTTCCACAACCTCAGGTAGCAATTTCTGTCATGGAATCTGGCCTTAGGGGTAAGAGATTAGAGGATTTTGAGATAGAATTGGTAATTGAGGATCATCAACTGGTGGTATCCGAAATCGTGCGCCCAATTGTTGATTGTTTTCACTTGGAAGTGGCTGAGTTTTGTGAGAAATCAATAGGTGTTAAGGTCACACCTACTGCACCAGATGTTCATACTATGCCTCTTAGAAGCCAAATCCATCAAAGGAGGACGAAAATGGTATTTCCTAAGTCATGGATGTTCAAATATAAATCTGGAAAAGTGAAGAAGAGGAGATTGCACTTCAATGTTTGGGCAGATTATACAAGGAAGAGTGAGATGTTTCAGACCAGAATAAGAACGAGAATGGCTGATTTTTCACAAGAGGAATCAAAACAGGCTGTTGGTTTCCATTGCTTCTCAATTGGTTTTTTATACGGATCATTACCAAAGCCCCCTGAAGATAATCAGTCAGCACATTTGAGAATCTCTAAGGAGAGGGGGATCCACTTGGCTTCGGCAAATGTGGACATTAGCCTTTGTTTTTCTGTGTGGCCATGTTGGAAGAAGAAAAAATTGTTCTGGGTTCAAGTTCAAGCAGGGAATCTTATCAACTTTTGCTTTGCAAATGTGGACATGGGAGACTATTTTTCTGTTCAGATGAGAAAAGATTGGAGGTTCAAGTATAAAAAAAAAGGGTGCTTGAACTGATCGTGAAGGTACAAAGGTTGTTTGTGTTGACTGCAACACATGAGCTCATGCTGAAACAGAAGTTCCCTCCGGTTTTTATGCACATACGGAGCCGAGATTGTGGATTCTTTGGATGTTGGCTTGTGGCTCCTGCTGGCATTCTTATGGTTCATTGCCGCGACCACCGGAAGATCTTTATGATGACGACTCCCATCTTTTCCAGGTCTCCTGGAATTTTCCAGTCCAAACCCTGGAAGAAGCTATGTGGGAATGCTTTCTTTAGAACCTTGAGGACAAGGTTCTGCAAACAGGGGAGATTTGATATAGGAAATGGAGGGTGATGATGAAGACACGTGGATTAGTGAAGAAGGAATCGAGAGTGACACGTAGCAGCAGAAGAGTGGCACGAGTTGGAGCTGGAAACGGGTTAAAGAGCGTGTATAGCTCATTTCTTAGTTTTTTGGGTTAAAAACTAAGAAATGAGCTATACACGCTCTTTAACCCGTTTCCAGCTCCAACTCGTGCCACTCTTCTGCTGCTACGTGTCACTCTCGATTCCTTCTTCACTAATCCACGTGTCTTCATCATCACCCTCCATTTCCTATATCACTCTCCGTCAAGCAGAATCGCCAGAGGAACTCGCTCCAAGGTTCAAAACTCCGAACTTTCCTCATTTCCTGATTGAAACATTGGAATTGAGTATTCGAACAGCTTCTCTTGTTTTTGATTTCGATTTGTGGGTTCAGTGAAATCAGTAGCTAGCCCAACGGAGACGGCTTCGGAATTCGATGAGATGGTCTCCGGCACGAAACGAAAGTATTACATGCTCGGAGGGAAAGGAGGAGTGGGCAAAACTAGTTGCGCTGCTTCTTTAGCTGTGAGATTCGCCAACAATGGACACCCAACTCTTGTTGTATCCACTGATCCAGCACATTCCTTGAGCGATTCTTTTGCTCAGGTAAACGAGCAAAATTCTGTGAAAAAATATGAATGGTGTGTCTTTGTTTGATGAAGAAGATTTGATTGTTTTTGTTTCTTCTTTAGGACTTGACTGGAGGAATGCTTGTGCCTGTAGAAGGACCCGAATCTCCCTTATTTGCTCTGGAAGTATGTGGAAAGCCCATGTTTTTTTCTTTCTGGAGTTAATGTTTGGGGCATAATTGGTTTCTGTGGTGATGATCCTACACTCAAATTGAGTTTTAATTTATAGCTCTGCAACAGATAAACCCTGAGAAGGCTAGGGAAGAGTTTCGTAGTGCGTCGCAGATGAATGGAGGAACTGGGATGAAAGATTTTATGGATGGTATGGGACTTGGGATGCTTGTAGAACAGGTATGTTGTAGCATCGTGTGTACTTTCTGGGGTTGCTGAAGTGTGTTTTCAATGGTGTTAGTGGTTAATCAATCATAATGTATTCGTCTCTGTCTGTGGTAGCCGTGTGAGCTTCAATGTTTCTTATACTAATCTAGGTGTGCCTCAATTGCCTCTTACTGTTATGCTTATGATACTGTCTCGTTTTTTTGGGTTGATGAAGTTGGGGGAACTTAAACTTGGAGAATTGCTCGACACACCGCCTCCTGGATTGGATGAAGCCATTGCCATTTCTAAGGTAATTCTGATATTTTATCTGATGCTTCTTTCTTTCGTCTTGCTTTTGTTGTGTTTTTGCTGAACGTCAAGGGTTTTCACAGGTCATTCAATTTTTGGAATCACCCGAGTATAACATGTTCACCAGAATTGTGTTTGATACTGCACCAACGGTGATCTGCTTTACTGAAATTTCCCTCTTCTTTTTTTTTAATAGCAAAATTACTGTTAAGACAAATTTGGTTGCTACTTACAGGGTCATACGCTAAGGCTACTCTCCTTACCTGACTTCCTGGACGCGTCCATTGGTAAAATCTTGAAGGTGGGAAATGTCGATAAATCATTTCTTCTACACTCTTATGTTGGTTTGTTTACCAAAGTGCCTATCTCTTTCTGAGATTTTGTTTTCTTAAATATTACTTCTGCGTCTTCAGCTTAGGCAGAAAATAACATCGGCTACTTCAGCAATCAAATCAGTCTTTGGGAGAGAAGAAAACAAGCCTGATGCTGTAAGTCTTTGTGTATATTGGCGGATATGGTAGTCTTCATCTTGTGAGGACACCGTTTAATTCCTTTTAAATTTTATGTGGATGTGAAAGGCCGACAAATTGGAACGACTAAGAGAAAGGATGGTTAAAGTTCGGGAGCTTTTCCGTGACACAGAGTCAACAGAATTCGTCATTGTCACTATCCCTACGGTAATATATATGCATACATCTCTTTAGAGGTCCTTCTATCTTCAAAAATGCATTGTCCAAGAATTTCCATTCAAAGTTAGTCTAAAGTTAGCATTTCACCGCTCTTAATGTTTGTTGATATCCTAAAGGTAATGGCTGTCAGCGAGTCTTCTAGACTAAGTGCTTCCTTGAAGAAGGAAAGTGTCCCCGTCAAAAGACTTGTTGTTAATCAGATTCTACCGCCATCCTCCTCTGACTGCAAATTTTGTTCCATTAAGAGAAAGGTATATATTACACATACAAACTTCTCATTGACTTATGGGCTCTTTTAAACCGAAGATTGGTCTTGTATACTCCTCAACCAAAGAATCGCATTTGGGTGGTCAGTGATCACCACAAAGAATCGAAGAGAATTTTGCCCATTTATGTTTGATGTGGTGAAATGCATCTAAACGTGAAAAATGAACGTGCAGGACCAAATGCGTGCTCTTGATATGATTCGGGAGGATTCAGAACTCTCTGGTTTGACATTAATGGAGGCTCCACTGGTAGATATGGAGATCAGAGGTGTCCCTGCTCTGCGCTTCTTGGGCGATATCATTTGGAAATAAGATCATCACACATTCTTAATTATAATAAAGAAGAAGCAAGTTCACTTGTATGAGATAGTGTTGGTGAATACATTACATAGTTCTGGCACAGATGTTGGAATTGTTCTTGGATGAACCAAATCATCTGTCGCTGTCAGAGACTTTGATGGGTTTGGTCTTCCGGTAAAAAATGAATATTGAGGAGCTTATCACATACTCGGTAGTTTCTGTGTGTGTTTTAAGTCTAATAGAGGAAGAATATAGAAAGACATTTTTGAGGATCTTTGTATTTGGTAGACTTGTTTACAAACTTCTGAACTAATTTATTAGTATTTACTACTTTTGGTGGGTGTAAAAATGTTCACTTTACCACTTTGGTGCGTAAAACAAGATATTGCAATTCTTGAGGAGCAAAGCCGCAAGATATTTACATAGTAATGTGTTAAGACATTGCTTTACATAATAAAACAGTAAGGCTTCACCTTTTACACAACCAAAAGGAGATTTTAACTTAAGCCAGTGTTAATCCAAAATACATTTATTTACTGGCTTAAATCTAAACCTCTCTATTTTATTTACAAATTATATATAACATGAACCATCATGAGGTGCTTTGCTTAGTTAGGCTGTACATATAGCTCTCTGTTCATCAACTTGTCCCTCTTTCTCTGGTTGTGTTATAAGTTAAGAAGCTCGAGGTTTACTTACTCAGATGGCGAAAGAGTAGCATTTGCGGTTAGAGATGACGAGAGCCCGATTCTTCTCTCTGCAGAAAGAAAAAAAAGAACAATGATTCATGTTCATGATCATGATCATTACCTGACTTTGTCTTACCGGATTTTATACAGAGAGAGAGAGAAAAATTCTTTACCTCCGGTAGTGATAAGTTTTTCAACCCGGGTAACGATGTGTTTCGCATATGTGTATCTCTTCAAGGCATTCAAGTGGACTTTGATGCGAGAAAGAATTAGTGCAAGACTTTGATCATCGCATGTTTCTAAAACCTTTTGCACTACGTAGTTCCCAAATGGATCCTTCATCATCGCCTGCAAATTGTTTTCGACTTTAGTAGGACTTTTTTGAGACATTTCAGAAAGACATGAGTGAGAAAAGATATTTTAGTTGCAGACCTGAAGAGGCTCGTTTTCATCAGTATAACCAAGCATTTCATTCACTAGAACCTGACGTTCCTCTGGACCGCCAAATGTTAAGCATTTTTCGACAACGTTTGAAGCAAACTTCTGTTGACTCATCTTCACAATCTGCCCAGCAAGCTTATTGATAATTTCTGACCGTTCATGTGGTTTGCCGTGTTGTATGATATGCTACAGCCGGAAAGCAAGATCAATCATTATCAGGGTGTTCATTTTCATGCAGCAACAAAGTATATCAAGCATTCAGAAACTTACCTGAATAACATAATTTCCGTACTGATCTTGAGCTAGAGTGCAGACTGACTGCATGATTTCCTCCATAATGATTCGTTGGGTTTCTATGTCATCAATATGCTCCAGTACCCTCTGACGTGATTCCAAATAAGTACATTACAAGTATTGTTAATAGGGGGCAAGAAAAAAGACCGGAAATTTGATTTTATCACCAATAAACCATAAGGTGTGATGTATATATCAAACCTGGATTACACGGCATCCATAAGGGTGTGTTGAAAGAGCTAAGACTTTCCCGTAAAATGAGGAAATAATGAACTGTATATATTCCTGAGGAAGACGCTCTATACACTTCTGAATCACATGATTACCGTTCTGATCATGAACGCATTTTATGACAGACCCATCAAGCTCTTGCACCATTCGAGCTTGCTGCTCCAAATCAACCACCTCTAACGCCTGTATCAATATCGCAGAAACAAGATACGGACACACTCAGAAAAGTCAAAAGCCTATCTGTATAAAACCCTTACCACTAAATAATAGGAAGTAGTGTCAAAACAAAGTCTTTATATTGAGTACCTTTTGGATAACCCTGCAGCCATACATTTGTAGAGAGAGAACCAAAACGTGGCCCGTAACTTGTTCAGCGAGTTCTTTTCTCTGTCTGTTTGTACCATGCTCAAAAAACTAAAACAGAACCATAACACAATATGAGTAAACTGACACATCTAGCCATGCGCATTGAAATTATTTAACTGCTACAACTCATACCTTTTGAATGACATAATTTCCAAAGACATCTGCCATTAAAGTGCGACCATAAGGAAGTATCTCAGGGAATATTGCATTCTTTTCCTCATCCGTTGCAGTCTCAAGTTTTTGCTGAATGAAACGACTTCCGTACTGATCCATGCTGCACATGGTGTGAAATGAAAATAAAGGTGAACTAGTATCCTTAAATGAAGTATATGAAATAAGGCAAGGTAAATACCTGAACTCAATCACATGACCAACTATTTCCGAAAGCTCCAAAGACATTGTCTTGTTATTCTTGAACCCCTCTAGTAAGGATGCTTCTGTAGTGCTGCCAATATCGACATGAGATGATCCCTGTAATCCTCCAAAAGGAACTTTCATCATTGAGGCAGATTGTGACATTCGCATGTTCTGGAGATTTCTTGAATTCTTGGAAGGAAAAGGCAAATGGTTTCCTAGATACATGCTGCCAAGATCATACGAAGGATTTTCAAAGAATCTAGAATTTGCAGCACTGAGGTTACCCCGCTGTTGCCTGTTTTGAGCAAGTAACATCGCGAGGTATTCATTAGCCGTATCTCCGTTTGAAGTCCCAAAATTGTTTCTAAGAGAAGAATGATCACTTGGTGCACTAGTAGCTGATGCCGTATGCAGATACTGGCTGTAATGGGGGTCCATAACTGGAGAGTGAAGCTCAGAAGCAACTTGATTTATCAATCTGTTCAAGCTTTGTCTATCCCCTTCCCCAGTCAAATGTGAGCCTGGAAAAAAAAAAAAAACCCAAATAGAACAATCTAAGCCAATAAGTTTTTGTGTTTGTGTGTATGAGATTAAGAGAGAGAAAGTGCGAGGAAGAGTGAGATACCTTCAAAGGAATAGTGCTCAGCTAATAAATTCAGCTTATTATTTATCAAATAACCACCAGCTGTGGAGAAGTCCGTTCCATTGATATTTGCATTCCGAATATTGACATCAGATACGCCCAGGCTTCCTAATCTAGAGTGGTCAGAGGTTGAGTAAAGACTCGCTGAAGAGGAGGTTCGTTTAGGGATGTTGACCTGGCCGTGGGAACCCACCGTAGAAGCACCAAGGCTTGTTCCATAGCCACTCATAACTCCACCATAATTTGCTGAAAATAAGTGATCGGTTGTCTCTGTTGTAGCAATATTTTGTTGACGCAAAGCCTTCTTATGACCGTTGGGTATGTAACGCATGACATCAGATTGATTCTCCAATTCCACCTGAAGCTGGGACTGCATGTGGTTATCTTTTACTTGACTCATCTCTGACATGTTCAACCTCGACAGTGTGTTAGCAACATCAGCAGCAGTGTAAGTTTCACAGTTTTGGATGGCTGTGCCAGTGCCAAACGTATTATTCTTCTCGACAGGACCGACTCTGGTACCGATAGGGGGCAGGCCAGAGGCCGGGGATCGTCCTACTAGATGTGAGTCGGGAGTTCTATTCCTTGGCACTGGAGAACTCATGGTGGCTCCAAGCATAGTATTTGGACTGTTTTGGGCAGCAGAATGTAATGATTCATGGAATGCTAATGGGGTGTCGAATCCACCCGCACTGAAATTCGATAAAACAGCAGGATCTTTCATGTCACGGAAAGTGTTGCAACTTGCAGGCCGAGAGAGTTGGCTGCATAAGGCTGCATCCCGGTCAAGTCCTTCCTGTAAAAGTTCCAAAATAATCAAGTAGAACTATTCAGGTACTTCAAAACTAGCATGAATATAAGCACCAATAATGCATAGACAATACCTGAAGTATATCGGCGAAACTCTTCCTTCTTGGTCCAAGCCCGGGAAATCCAGATAATCCAATCAACTCATCTCTTCCTTGATCCAGCCGCTGCACAACGGTCTTCTGAGAGCGGCCCTGAGCTACAGCGTTCCTCAGTTCCATCAAATCGTTCTTCGCCTGCTCAACTGGAACCCCTGGCTGAACAGAGAAGAGCGAGGAGGAGTTGTCGACATCAACCACTTTCTTCCTCCATTCCCCAACAGGATCAAACACAGACTCACTGTTGTGAAACCTTTGAGCAACCCTCCAATCTTCTCTAGACAACAGCGGAGGGGGCAACCTCGGATTTGAGTGTTCATTCGAATAGTAATAGGAGAGATACGCAGGGTGCCAACGTAACTCATCATCGGACAAAAGCTCGACGCCATTGTTAGTGCTAAAATTCCCAGCATCTCTATAATCAGAGTTGTTCAGGTACTGATTATCCATGGCCCTCAACAAACCTTCCACCGTCGGTGGCGCGCTTCCGCTTCTGTGCACATCGATGTCTCGTTCTAGTTGTCGGCCAAATGTTTGCCGGTTACGATGTTGCTGCAACAAAGATTCGAGCTCCCTCTGGAATCGATCCTCGAGATCCACATTGGATCCTCGATTCACACTTGTCAAATTTGATCTCGTGTCCATGTAACTAGCAGTAACCATCTCTTCCCTTCATCCGAATCTATATGAGACCTAATCAAAACCAATTTCGTGTCGGCGGGTGTTTACAAAATTAACGAAATGGGATCAATTTGTAAGAAGAAGAAATGATCAGAGAATCCGATCGCGATCAAAGTAATCACCTGTCGATGCTTTCCAGGAAGAACGATATCGTTCACGCGAACACAAAACGCAGAGGATGAAACAGGAGACGGATTGCGATGACGACCATTGTTGGAGAAACTGAGAGAGCGAGTGAGATTTTGAAATCTAGTGAGGATGAGAAAATTGGCAAAGGGATGGAAGAAAGACAAATAAGGCCAAGCATGGAAGCCTTCCTCCTCCCGTAATTCTTCCAAACTGTCACACTTCTATTAAATTCTCTCTTTTGTTTTAATGTCTTTTTCTTATATAAACTAATGTTAAATGGTGTGATAGAAGATGCTATTATTGTATTGTATGGATCTATCTATCATTCTCATGGACAAGTATAATTCTCTAAAACCTTAGTTTATATAAGAAAAAAGGCATTAAAACAAAAGAGAGAGAGAGAGAAGATGCTATTATTGTATTGTATGGATCTATCTATCATTCTCATGGACAAGTATAATTCTCTAAAACCATTCATTAATGATTCAAAATCTTATTGAAATCAAGATTCTCTTATATGACATCAAAAAAAAAAAAATATCAAGAATTTCTTGTATATATTATTAATCAGAATCAGAGTTAGGATTTTTTTTTCTCTCTCTACCACACCGGATCTCACCAATAATTGAGCCGACACTGATCAAAATAAAATAAATTCGCTTAATTCCTTTTTTTTGTTTCGCCAAAATGTTCGGAGCAAACATGTCGATAATATTTTTAATCTCTATAATATTATTTAAGAAGACATTTTTATAAATATACTTTGTTTTCTAAGTTATTATATGAAATGTCATTACAAATAACAAAAAATAATTGAAATAGGAAATGATATAATAGTCTTTTAAAATTATTGATTAGAATATGGAAAGTATATATTTTGCATTAAAAATATTATTTATTATTTAATTTCTTAATTATTTTTACTACTATATATTTTAAAATAATAATCAATTCATATATATTCAAAGAAAAAAAATCTATTAAAAATCTTGCTATATTTTTCACTATAATTTATTATATTTTATTTGAATATATATCAAAACAAAAATTGAAAAATATTTTACTAATTTTATAAAAAGTTAGACAAAAGAAAACTATTTTTTTCTAAAGAGTTCGTAGACTAACCATAAAAACTAGAGTCATTTAACGGTGCATATTAGAGTTATGTTTTCAAGATTATAAGTTTTTGCGGATTGGCCCGAATAATGTTTTAGTTCACTGTAAAACGGGTTAAATAGATAAATTATTACAAATTGACAGTTTTATCTATAATCATTAGTTAGTCATATTGTAAAACTCAGATAAAAGCAATTTTCTTAAATTTTAAAACAATTTATTTTTAAAAAATTACTATGCGCTATAATTAGCGCGGGTTAAATTATAGTAGGTATTATTAAGCGATGATAGAACTCGGATTACAAAGCACAATCGACATTTATCGGTAGCAAACTCCACCACTAATTCCAAAAATTTATAGAGAAAAATAATTTCTCTATTTCACAAAGAATGTCATTTTAAGGTTTTATTTTTGTTTCGCAAATAATATTGTTTTATGTTTTCAATGCATAATTTTGAATAAAAATCCAGTTTTACTCTTATTGTTTTAATATATTAATTAGAGAGATAAAAATTGTTTAGTGTATTAATAATAGGTAATATTGAATGTTTAATAGTTTTTTTTTAATATATGTGAAATGTGTCAAAATAACACTTTTGTGATAGAGAAGAACTAAGAGTTTGTTTTTTTTGGGTAAAAAAACAGAGTTCGTTTTTTTGGAATAATATAATTGTAATATGATTTTAACTTTCTTTACATTAGAAATACACATTCAATGTTTTTTATCGATTACATACATCATAGGGATATGAGTCCGTGTGATAATACATTGACTGCACTATCACAAATCACTAGTCAACTAGGCTACATATTAGGATCTTATTTATTTTATATTTTAATAATTAATTTGTTATAGTTAATAAAATTATAATTATACACAAAAATACGATCATATATCATTTGTTGACAAAAAATGATATTTTCATTTTTCATCAACGTTAAAATATTTATTTAACATATATTAATATTATTTATGATATATCCCCATTATACCCTAGGCTTAGGTGCTGATCTCTTTTACCAGATATAAACTATCGACTTAATTTGTTTGCTGATATAATTGTTTTTGAACCACCAAATTATCTATACTGTTGTTTTTAAAATAAATGGTTAGTCTACTCTACTCTTACCAATTCCACTCAATATGAAACCGTTAACGCAAATCTCCTAGTATAAAATGTCTCAAAACACATACATATTTCACAAAACAGTTTTAACTGTTAAAAGCTGAAAGGCCTATAAAAGAAAGTCTTAAAGCCCACTCACACTTTCCTCTTTCCTCGGAACTCGGAACTCTATCTGAAGTAAATGACGAAAACACCCCTACTCCACTTACCGTACGCACGGCAAGCTGAGAGGGTGAAACCATAATTTTAATAAGAATTGCCCATTACAGTGAATTCCATTCCATTTTTGGCATATGATTTATTCTTCTTCCCATGATCGCTTCGTTTCCCAACGCAATCCTTTTCAGCCAAGTCTGAGTCTCTCTCTTTCTCTCTCCATGTCAGTCGCTTCCATTCGCCATTTAGCCGTCGGAGCCGCCGTTATTGCCGCTGCATCCGGTGGCGCTGTCTACCTGGCCCCGTCGGTTGCCTCCAGCGACAGAGGCGGTGGTCCGTTTCTAGATTCATTGAGGCGTAGGATTGGTGATCCCACCGCTTCCGTACCTTCTCGATCTGCTCAAGAGTCTCTTCTGATTGGAGCCAGCTCTTCTAATCCGCTCGATGTCCTCGTCATTGGCGGTGGAGCCACCGGTTCTGGAGTCGCTCTCGACGCTGCTACACGTGGTCTCCGTGTTGGTCTGGTAGAGCGAGAGGATTTCTCCTCCGGGACGTCTTCGCGTTCAACTAAGCTAATTCATGGAGGTAATCGTACGTTTTGAATTTTGTATGTGGCGTTCGGTATTCGAAATTCGGATACCATGGGATTGAATCGAACAATTGCTTGCTTTACCAGTTGGAATTGAATGATATGATCATCCATTAGGCGCTCACGATCCTTGGTTGTTCGATTTAAGGTGCTGGACAATCAGTGAAGTCTCCCATTATCAATTTGTTAACCAAAATGTTTGGATTTCCAGAGGAATAATTGAAGAATTTATTTATGGCCTGTTACTTGGTTTTCTGACTCTCACTCTTGTATAATTGTTTTTTTTAGTTCTATAATTGTTAGTGCTCGTTTACACTGATGTTGATTAGGGGTTCGCTACTTGGAGAAGGCTGTTTTCAATCTTGATTATGGACAGCTGAAGCTTGTATTCCATGCGCTTGAGGAGCGTAAACAGCTCATTGAGAATGCGCCACATCTCTGCCATGCTCTACCCTGTATGACTCCTTGTTTTGACTGGTTCGAAGTAATCTACTTCTGGATGGGATTGAAGATGTATGACTTGGTCGCAGGACCACGATTATTGCATCTGTCCAGATATTACTCTGCACAAGAGTCTGCTGAGCTCTTCCCAACTCTTGCAAGGAAAGGGAAAGACAAGAGTTTGAGGGGCACTGTTGTGTATTATGACGGGCAAATGAATGACTCACGTCTGAATGTGGGTTTGGCATGTACTGCCGCATTAGCTGGTGCTGCAGTTCTCAACCATGCCGAGGTTGTATCGCTTATTATAGATGATGCTACTAAGAGAATAATTGGTGCCCGAGTTCGTAACAATCTCACAGGTACAATAACTAGCAACTTCTTGAATTTTGTATACATACCTCTGCTCGGCCCTGATTTGTGCAGTTATTGATGAGATGTTTCATTTCTACAGGCCAAGAATTTGATAGCTATGCAAAAGTAGTTGTTAATGCGGCTGGACCGTTCTGTGACTCCATTAGGAAGATGGTTGATGAAGATACAAAACCGATGATATGTCCAAGTAGCGGTGTACACATCGTGCTCCCTGATTACTATTCTCCAGAAGGGATGGGCTTGATAGTCCCTAAAACCAAGGATGGTCGCGTTGTGTTTATGTTACCGTGGTTGGGAAGAACAGTAGCAGGCACTACAGACTCTAACACGTCAATCACTGCGCTTCCAGAACCTCATGAAGATGAGATTCAGTTTATACTGGACGCAATCAGTGACTATCTTAACATTAAGGTATGTCCAGATTCAGCTTACAGATGAATAATCAATATTATTCGACAATTCAGTTGATGATATTATCCATCATAAAATTTCACTAGGTTCGGCGTACTGATGTTCTTTCGGCTTGGAGTGGTATCCGTCCATTGGCAATGGATCCAACAGCAAAGAGCACAGAGAGTATCTCCAGAGACCACGTAGTCATCGAGGAATGTCCTGGTCTGGTTACAATCACAGGTGGAAAATGGACAACTTATCGAAGGTGAGGGAGTTGTAGAAAATAAGCAGAATGTTTTCAAAGTTGTGTTATTATTGCTCATCGGTAAATTCATTTCAGCATGGCGGAAGATGCGGTTGATGCAGCAATCAAATCGGGAAAGCTGAATCCAACCAATGAATGTGTAACACAGAAACTACAGCTTCTGGGTTCGTATGGATGGGAACCATCTTCCTTCACAGCTCTTGCACAGCAATACGTGCGCATGAAAAAAACCTATGGTGGTAAAGTGGTTCCTGGAGCAATGGACACAGCTGCTGCTAAGCATTTGTCTCATGCCTATGGTTCAATGGCTGACCGAGTCGCCACCATATCTCAGGTTCGGTTCTTCCATCTTCATAACATTTAGGGATTGGCTATATTCGGTTAATGATCTGGTTTGGGTTCGGTTCTTGAATGTCAGGAGGAGGGTTTGGGGAAACGGCTCGCACACGGGCATCCGTTTCTGGAAGCAGAGGTTGCTTACTGTGCAAGGCACGAGTACTGCGAATCAGCGGTTGATTTCATAGCGAGGAGATGTAGAATCGCGTTCTTGGACACGGACGCAGCGGCACGGGCGTTGCAGCGTGTGGTGGAGATTCTAGCAAGTGAACACAAGTGGGACAAGTCGAGGGAGAAGCAGGAGTTGCAAAAGGCCAAAGAGTTTCTTCAAACTTTCAAGTCTTCCAAAAACGCACAGTTTCACGATGGCAAACACAACTAAAAGCGGCCACTGAGAAATTTTAAACTACTTTATTGAATTTATTATTTTCTATTTCCCAATCGTTGGATTCTGGGTAGCGACTGGCGAGAAGGAATAATAATAATACGGATGGAATAATAATACTGCGACTACGCAAATGTTTCTTGGATTATACAATTTGTTGGTCTTCAGGAGATGGAGACAAAAAGAGTGTTTGATCACAGAGAAAGAGAGTAAATCGCCATTTCTACAATCTTCGTAGATTCAGAGATTATATCTATAATCGCTATTCATTTTAACGCTCTATACAGTACAATCAAGAGTGAGAGTGAAGTGAGATTCAAAGTCGATATCTACACGAGATGATTAAGTTATACACCACCAGTCATGAAGTAAATAGTAATTTCTAAGTCATGTTTGCTTAAATATGAGAGTAATGTTTGGTAAACCATAAACCAAAAAGAGAATTTCAGATTTCACCTTGAAAACGAGCGTGTATTTAAAACGCTTCAGATCAATCAACAATAGTAGATATATAGTGGTTTTCTCTCTGTTTTTTGTTCACTTGGAAGGAAAATGAACTCACCTTGGCAAGTTTTATACAACAAAATCTCTACCAAAGAATTTAAAGAAAACAAAACTCTCAGAGAAAGGTCTTGGTTCCGTATCCGACACCACAAAATAAGATACTCACGAAGCTAAACAAAAGTAAAAACAAACAAATAAAGCAAACGAACAAAAATACTGAAACCGGACTATTATCTTGGCAGAAGCACGAAGAATCGAAGATGATATACATTTTTGTTGCTTGCTTCTCCTTTGGGATTTCACCATTATGATTTTTCTGCAGCTTATGAAAATAATGAAACAGATTGGCTGCTAGAGAAGCTTTCTTTCTTCAACGTAATCCGCGAATGGCTCGGGAAGTTGATGTTAGTGAGAAAGAATTTCCGAAAGGCGGGATTGAGCATCTGGAGGAGTATCTCTTCCAGGAACATTGACCTTTAGAAGATTGGAATACCTGCAGGCCAAATAATTTAATTTCAATAAATAGGTCAACAAAGCCCCAATCTTGTGTTTATTTCGATAAGTTTAGGTTAAAAGGAAATAGAGTTGAGAAGCAGACTCTGTGGGTGTAAACATTTGGTCATGTTCTGCTATGAATGCAAGCAACGCCTGCAGAAAATAAGGTAAACATCTGAGTCTAAGAATACTGAGAAACCCAAGGAGAAACCAAGAGATGCAATATTTTTTTTGCTAACCTCGAATGGCATGTTTAGTAGTTCAAAATAAGTACGGACACGATCCAGGTTCTGTTGTACAGTTTCACCATCGATATATGGAATAGCTGCCATGGCCTACACACAAATGTAGACAGTGAAAGCTATTGGAAATGATTAAAAATAGTGAACTCGACACCTAAACCATGCTGGATCTTTACCTGTTCCAATGCAATAGTGTTCCGACAAATTTGTTGAACTCCAAAAAGGTTGATTGATCTCATGTCAGCCAAAGCCTAGAAAAATATGTAATTAGAGACTGTTACGGTTTAGAAGATGATGATCAAATGTTAGATATAGAATTGTGATATGGTATATTGACATTTGAATTAGAAGTAGTACCAAAGATTTTATAAATTCCACTAAATAAAAACCGGATTCAGAGATAAAAGAAGAGGTGTACCTTAATGGACGCA
Organism: Eutrema japonicum; assembly: GCA_030161315.1. Lineage (NCBI taxonomy): Eukaryota > Viridiplantae > Streptophyta > Magnoliopsida > Brassicales > Brassicaceae > Eutrema > Eutrema japonicum. The sequence goes on along the minus strand of BSQW01000002.1, from coordinate 43,426,904 downwards.
TTTGCTGCAATTCCACAAATACCACCAAAAACATAATTACGCTTCTCACCAGAGATGAAAGGCGCCATTCCCTCATCCCTACGTGTTATCTGTTAAAAACAGGAAGTGTAAGAAACTTGGTGCAGAAATATAGGGTTGAAAAGATTATCATCTCGCAAAACCAGTTCAAAACTAGATTGCACACTAAACAAGAATGTTATATACCGCAATAAATTAAGATGTCTTCATCATTTGGCTAACTAGGTGGCTATGAAACTAAACAAGGGTCATTAAACTGATATAACTAACCTGTGAAGTAAGAGAAATCACAAAGTCGTCTGGTTCTTCAGCATCCTCATCCTCCAAGTATTCCCGATTCGTCATTTCCTTTTCAACACCATAGTATTTCGTAAATTTTACAGGCCACAGACTGAATTTCTCATAGACATGCCACCTTCCTAGCAAAGGTAACATCCATCACATACCTGAAGATGAAAGACTGTTTCCAATTGCATCTCAACACGAAGAACCTTTAGGCAATCAGTTGCAAGTTTTCTGTACTCTTCAGCAAATGATGCCAGATTCCTAGGAGAAGTTGCTTGATTCTTGCTATTACCTTCAGCTTGACTTGCCGCACGAGGAACTGCTTGTCCAAGCCTAAAGATTTTGGGAAATCAAACTTCAGAAAGAGTTTTCAGTTGCTTGCTATTTAGGGAAGGAAGTGAGGACTAAAGGTATCCCCATCAAACCCATGCAAGTTTCTTGTTTACATTGAACGTAAAGGTTTCTGAGTTTCTTTAACATTGAGCTGGAAAAGATAGCAATCAATCTAGTTTAGTCTCTTAGCTATCCTTTAATCTACGATGCATGTCCCTTTTCCCTCTTTTATAAAAACGTAGAACTTCCCATTTTTCCCTGTGTCCTGATAACATCTAAGATGTAATGAGAGATGAGGAACAAGACATGACAGGAAGCGGCATGCATAAAGAATCTGATCCAAAGAACTGACCTCTCAATAGAGCATGCCACATATTCAAGGGAGTCACTAAGAGAGGCTAACAAAATCAGTTTGTTGTCATCACGAATTAGATTATCCTGTAAGAAACACACTTAAATAATCTTCACCAAATGAAATTCTTACTAGAATAAGTTTCAGACAACACATGAAATTTACCTGCTTGATAGGCCGTAATCTCAAGAATAGTTCACTGAGTTCTACTTCGGTGCCAACATCCTCAGAGTGAGAAACAGCATGGCCAAGCGGACATGGCAAACAAGCACTTGCCGCATTAAGTCGCATCAATTTCTCAATATCATGCCTCCCAATGAGCCTGTAACTGAGCTTCTCTAGAACAGCCTGATATATTTATAATGAACTTATGCTCAGAAAAGTGTGCAAAATGGAAGAAATACATCGGTTTACATTTAGGGACACTTAAGGCATATAATTGGTAATGGTAAGAGAATGGTGAAGGGAAATGAAGATTTTTATCAAATATGGGATAAAGGCGAACATATAGGATTGGCTAACTCCATATTCTTCCACCTTTCTCAGGATTATTGCTTCTGAGCATTTAATGGCAAGTTCTGCTACATGGCTTCTCACAAGCAGGTAAAACAACCTACATTTACACTGTAGGCTACGCAAGACAATGCCAAAAGCCTAAAACAGAATACTATTGCTACTTAATTTAAGTAGGTCAGTTTTCACGTAGCTCAAACTGAACTCTAGCTAGCTTCACGATGTTCAAGACATTGTAGAATCTACAATATATGGTCATATCATCTAATTCATACACGTCCAATTTTTTTTTTTAAATCACATCATGCTGTTTTAGTGTATGATTTTGTGCTATAGGTGAAAAACCCTAAGCCAGATGCCAAACATATAAATAGATTAGAAGAGCCAAAAGAAGAGGAAAACAAATGAGAAACGAGGAAGATCCATACCTCCATGTATGATGTTCGACATCGCTCAAATGTTCTCTCAAGAAATGTCTGAACATACTTCACAAGGTCAGTAGCAAATTTAGGCATGGCTTGAGCCCAACCAAGAACCTAGAAAAAAGTGAAGAGCAAGGAAGTTCACAAAACAGAAATATCATCAAACTGAGAACACAAAAATGGATTAAATGATAAATTGGAAGTAACTGATACTGTGATACACTAATCCATTATTTTTAAGGCAGATCAAAAATGTGAAAAGTAACAAAGTTTAGCTTCCAGTTTAAAAGCATAGACAACATGCCTCTTTTGCAAGGAGATCTATTGCCAAAAGACCTTGCAAGATAGGTCGGCCCTTTTCTACGGTTGGGGTGTAAGCAGTTGTTGTACGTGCGCGGGGCCTAAATGCGGCTGCACCTGCAAAATAATTTTGAGAGACATGGGTTTCCAACCATGAATCTATGCAGATATACACACTTGACACTACTGGTACTTCATTTTCATAAATTACTGAAATGCAACAACTCTCAAAGACGCTTTAACTTTTCACCCTATATTGGCAGACCAGTTCAGTTAGTTTTGCAAGCAATTGCTTCTATTAACACCTTGCGATGGTAAAACTCCAAGTCTTTGGAACCAAATTAATAGCTCCCCTTTCAAGATGCAATTCTATGTATACCTTTAGAGAAGAATTACTCTAAAGTAGTAACAAATAAAACTCTATCATCAGATCTCTATAGTCTACAGAACTAACTTGATATAGCTTGCTGTACGCCTTTCCTATAGTCCACAAACATTGTCGGTAACAGGTGGTCCTTCACAAAGTTCTCAGTGAATGTAAGCAATCCATCATTCCTGCATCAAGTATTGAAAACTCTATGGTGAAAATGCTGGCATCTTCTAAGCAAATGAGAAAACAATAATATCAACGTTCATTTTGGACAGTGAGCAAAGTGTTTAGCTTTGCCAGGATGAAAGCCTGCAAAGGGAAGTGGAAATTTTGAACTTACGCAAGCTGGGAATGCTTTTTGGGCAACATTGAAGTGATTTTATCTGTAAACTGCAAGACACGAAAGATCATAAGTCTACTGAAAAACAATTCAAATGAAAAAGCTTAGATGAACCAGAATCAAAACCTGAAGGACAGGCCGGTAAATAGATGCAGCTAGATATATTCCTTGTTCAGGCAAAACTGCTGCAGATCCATAACCTTCCTGTGAAGCATTTGGAGCCCTCTTTCCCCAGCCTTGACGAATGAGATCAGCTCCTGCCAGCAGCACACAATGTCATTAAGTCCACCAAAGGCATTATAACTAAAGAAAAGTCAGGATGACTGATTAATACCCTGATTAGAAATCGATACAGTTGCATCTGTAAACCGAAAAGTGAACGCTAGCCCATCTTCAGGTGCATCCCTGCAGTCCACCATCATCAATCAAGCATCAATACTACTAACTAAACTGCATATACATATAGCCTTGCAGAGCACTATGGTGCTGAAAGAGAATGCAACACGTTTTGTATGTTAAACAACATTTGAACTATATCTTGGACAGGCTAAAGATCCCACAACCAAAAATTACAAATTTGTGTTATACTCTTCAATGCTCCACTTTACTAGCGCAATGAGAAGAACCTAAATGACAAATTTCCAGACGTAGGTTTCGTAAAACCTTCTTATTAGATCATCAGAAGAAATCTCTACTCTACTCCCTATATGATCGAATGACAATATCAGGTGATTCACAGCCCAATGAAACAATCTTGTACATGGAAATGAGGCCTATCAGAACAAAATCTTAAATGTCTAATTCTTGGGACATGTTTCGTTGTCTATGTATCTACGTGATAATGAGAAAACAATCTCAGTAAATGTATGAACTACCAATGCTTGGGGGTCACTTGCCTTTTGTCTTTCTTGGGAGCCTTCTTTGCAAGTTTAGCAGTTTGTGCAGCAGCATCTGCTGAAGCAGCTTCTGGAGTTGCTCGCAGAATCTCACATATGAGTTGTTGGCATTCACTCTTCACCATTAACACATAGAATTTCCATAAGCTTACGTATGAGAACCCAGTTGTTCAATGTAGATTCATATAAACATTTAGCTTCACGACAAATTAGATATTTTGAAATCAATAAACATACCTGTAAGACTGTCAAGGGAAAACTGATAGTGTAGCCTCCAGTAACTTGGGATGCTTCAGAATCGGTGTTCCAATTCACATCAGTAGGCAATGACTTTGGTGTGTTAATGTCATGTTGTGAAGCCTTCAACTCCAAAATCTCGCCAATAACAACATGGTTTTCTATAGAGGTAACAGTAATAGAAATTTTGATCTTTCACAATAGAAAATGAAATATTGAGATGAGTTTAAGAGTTAAAGTGCTCACCAAATATCTTGACAATAGTATCTAAAATTGAGTCAAGAAGTTCTTTTGCTGCAGCTTGCGCTATGCCTCCAGGAGCCATAAGAGGCGAAACAGGGCTCACAGCCAGGTGAGTTCCTGAGTTTGATATCCCATTTTGAGGTTTCTCTTTTGCTAATCTGTAGGCTTCTGACTGTCCTTTGATAAAATGCAATCCCGCAGCTACAGTTCGATCACCCTGACTACAGGCTGACTTTGACAAATTTGTAGTCTCCATATGAGCTTTAATCTTGGATATTATGATCTCATGAATTGTGGGTCGAAGTTTTTGGCTGCAAGAGAACAGAAAAACATCACTAAGAAAGTTTGTCAATTTCTATAACAGAATGAACTTATTTCCATCAAGTAACATTTTTGAATGGAAAACTAGCAATATTTGAGCTGCATTGACTTTTGAGCTGCATCCATTCATCTTTAACTTTAAGAATGATAAACGTTAACTGGTGCCAAAAATCACACATATGCATTTGATAAAGATAGTATCTAGTGATGACATCGGTGACAAGTTAACTAACAAAATGAGACCACTGCTAGCGATCTAAAACTAAAAGATATTAAAGGAGTGAATTTTTTATAAATGTATCCAGCTGTAAAACAGAAACCGTAGCATTTTTAAAACCATTTAGAAAAATGAAAAATATTAGAAAGCCAACCATATGATAGCACCAGCAGCTGCAACTTTGCCCAGCATGCAGAGACACTGAATAAGGGTCTGTAGATACTTCACATGCAGTGGATCATCACTCTTTCTTACTGCTTCCTGAAACAGGAGAAAAAGTAATGTCACAACACTGAAAAACGTGGGCAGATAATATGTTATATAACCGTGTCACACGCACGTACAATAAACTCGTCAGGAGTGGAATCAGAAAGCCAAAGCGGAAGTTGGTAAGAAAGCAATTTACTATCAGTGCCATTCCTGACAGTATGGCCATCTGTGGTGGCTTCATCATGTTCTACAGAGTCCTCCTCATCATGTCCATCAAATGATGAACTAAGAAACACACATTAGCGAAGTCAAGGAATGTCTAAACAAGCGAAGTATTTTCATAAAAACAGAACAAAGGTAGCACACACCCTTAGGCTGACAAAGCAACTTCTGCCATAATCAATTTACAGCATACTTTCTTTTGTTGGCAAGAAATTTTAATGAAGGAAATTACAAGGAGAACTCCACATAGTGACTAGAGAAATGATGCAAGTATGGTAATCTCTACATTAAAATAAAGCCGCAAGAACCTCTGTGGAGAACCGTAACTAAACAGACAGATTTATACACGAAAAAATGTTCATAATATCCCATTAAGAATCAACTGAAGGGAAAGGTTCCTAAATCATACCCTTCATCAATAGAAGCTGTTCTATGTGAACCATTTGTGAGCCCTCTAACACCAAACTGACTATCACCTTTCAGTGTCCGTGTTCTACGAGACAGTGGTTGTGAACTCATTCGACTAGCTGCAACAGCTGTTGTTGTTGGTACTTCATCGTCTCTTTCATATATGCTTGACGCGACTGAACTGCAGCATAAACAAGGTCAAGAACAGAAGATTGTGCACTAATAGAAGCTATGAGGCACACAATCAAGTAAGCAGGCCACTGGAACCAAGGATAAAAAGCAGCACACTTCTGCAATTCATTTATAGAAGCTGAAAAGAAACCTACCTGTATTCACCTCTATTGTACAAGTGTGAATGCAAATCGTCTAAAATTTTGAAGAAAAGGGCTCCCCGCAGCTTAGTAAGCTCAGATCTTACATCTTGAAGAGCACCAACCTAGGTGAACGTACCAGAATATCAATGAGTACAACATCCAAGTGAACAGTAGATCTCTCAAACAGAGACAATTGGAAGGTCCAATGGAAATTAGATGATACCAGATCATCTCAACGCATTAATAACAAAACAGTCGTAGAGATCAAATTGACAAATGAATGGGAAGACCCAAAAAGTTCCCATGAGATTGCTTTTCCAGCATTTGTTGACATTGGCAGTTCGGATATTACCGTTTGAAGCCCCTCACGCTCAAGCATCAGAGACGACTGGAGATACACTTGAATAGCAGCGTAAAACTGCTTATCAGCAATAAGCTTCTCAATACGAGATGGAACCTGTTTCATGTTTAAGGAGGCAGAGCCACCATTTCACATCAGAAAGCAGTTTTTTTTATATACCACAAAGTAAAAGAAAGTAAGTATAAATATTGGAAACATATCAACAAAAGTATCATCAGAAATACACAGTGCTATCATGAATGACGTATATAATTTCATAGCAGCGCAAATACATAGCAAGTACTGTCCACAAAAAAACAACAACTAAGAAATGTTACAGCTAATCCAACCAACCTTAGCAATGCCCTCAATTTGATCCAAAAGTGAGATGATGTGCCGCAATGTTACAGAACGGTACCACAACTGGTGTAATTGTTTATTGCGTGCACCCAAGCTCTTCTTCGCTTCTGCCAAATCGTGCTTCAAGTCGCCTATTTTTTCAGTGGACTCACTGAATAACCGCAAGATCTGATGAGGAATAAATTGAAAGCAGGGCAAAAGAAGAGAGAATCAAAATCAAGGTACTTCACGAATGAACTTTTACTAGATAGATTATTTCTTGACTAGTATTATTCCAAAAGAAAATCTAAATTTAGAAATCTAGAAGCAGCCATAGTTTAGTATGGATATTAGATTTGTAAATCAAACGCGCAATCTGAGTATCAAATTATCAATAAGCAGTAATAGAAGTTTATGGGACGTATGTCTGGTTGCTGCTTTAGGAAAAAAAAAGAAAAAAGAAGGCACTATCCAATAAAAAGGAAGAGCAAACAGATATTATAAACCTGGGAGTAGTTTTGAATGGCCTTGTTGAAACCACCATGATAAGCATGCACAACTTCATCCACAACCTCCTCGACAACATCACTTTGTTCCTTTAATATATGAATATCAGCTTCACGGTCTTTTGACGTAAGGATATGGACCACATGTGGCAAAGAGTCAAAGCGTGCAGCAGCCCAGCTCTCATCTATTCGTGCCAGCTCCTCCCTAAGGTACTGCAAAAACGAAACCGAGAGCATCAGAGCAGTGATGAAGGAAGAGAGTTGAACCAAACAAATCCTCCTTTAAGGTTCTTTTATTTAACTAGGAGTGAGGGGAGTGGACTTACAGTTTTATCCGAGGGGACAGGCAAACCATTGAAAATTCCCATGCTGGCGAACTTGTTTCGTCTGGCTTGTTGGAGCCTAAATGAGTATTCCTCAGCACATTCCAGTCAAGCTCTCTGTAGCTAAAACCAAAAGTTCAAAACCCAACACGAGTTAAACACATACATGCGCTGCTGTTACAGAATCCCTAAGTTAAATCACAATGTTCAATACCCACACAAAAGCACGAAGAAGCTAGTGAAGATAGAATTCAAGTCAGGAGTATTGAAGCACACATCATAAATTACATTGTAAACATTCAATCATCACTCCATGAGCGAAAGATCTAACATGTAAGCAGAGAAAGATAATCCAATTACAACTGAAGGCTAAGCAATTGGTGTATATGGAAATCGAAAATACCAATCAAACACTAGGCCTCGAAGTAGATCTAGAGAGGAAAATCGAAAATCGAAAATCGAAAATCGAAAATCGAAATGAATTTGAGCTACGAATCTTACCTGAGATATTCGAATCCGATCGGTGCGTCCCCGATCGATCACGAAGAGAAAAAACGAAATCGCGAGAAAATAGACAAGTAGGAAGGAACAAAATCTCTACGCGTTCTTCCAGACTTTTCTTCTCTCTAATTGTTTTTCTGTTTTTTATTTTGGGGTGAATAATAATATCCCCAATTTGTTGATAATATAATTATTATTTTTTAATCGACAACAAAAAAGTTCTTTTTACGATACACTTAATTGTAGAAAACCAATTCTGTTTAAGCCACAATAATACGTTTCATCTGTGGGAAACGATCTACTATGAGATGAGAAAGGAGATGAATGATGTTTTTATACATAAATCCAAAATGAGAAAGGAGTATATAATTAACATTTTAAGTACATAAGTGAACAATTCTTAATTAGGTGCTTTATTAGAGATAAACTAATGAATGAGTAGTCATTTTCTTCTTCATGTCTATTTTATTCCACATGAGTTTACACTAATCGTGTAGTATTGCGTTTCACGAACTGTTGTTCTACTGAATGATTATGTGGTTTTGCTCTTATGACTAGACATACTTTCATCCCACCATAAACATTCAAGTGATTTAGTTAATTTTAATGTTATACCATCAAAACCATTTGGACGTTTTTGGTGGGATGAAATTTGCGTCAATTGTGATCACAAAAACAGAACATCATAGCTAGGTGATCATTTACCTAGAACAAATTCGTGGATCAGATTTAGAGAGGAATTTATCATATGAAATTCTACATGAGAATAAATGCGATTGAGTCTCTCATCTTGGTTTTTTATCTATCCATCGTCTTTCTTTTGATAATATATATCCTGCTCTGCTATGCTCTTGCTTCTTCTCTTATATATGCATTAACGGCTAAAGGTTGTTTTTGGGTAAAAACCCTAATTTGTCTTTGTAAACTTTTCTTAACATTTTGTTCTTTTTAACATATGTGTGTATATATATTCTGTATTCTATAATTGTTCTATATATATAGAAAAGGAAATAAGTTAACAAATCGATGTATATATTCTAAAACCCTCGTCGAAATTTACCAAAAAAAAACTCTCTAGTAATATGCCACGAGAGCTTCACATCTTGTGATGGGCTGATTCGGATAAAAAATTATGTGTTACCCAATGGACTTTGTAGAAGAAATTGGGCCTTTGGCATCTTGGTAATTTTGTTGTCATGCATCTTTCAATAGATCAATCCTTTTCTTCCTCCTCCGTCTATCTTCTTCCTCCTCGTCGACCACTCTCCTGCAATTCTACGGCGGCGGCCGAAAGATGAATCCACCGGACAAGAACCAAGATAATGTCCCGTCTATATCTCACTCTCAATTTCATACTCTTCCTCCACAATCGAACTCGAATCATAATCCAGACCCAAGTTTGAATCCATTTCCGAGTTCCATCTCCAACTCAATCTCTAGCCCTAGTTTTGAGCAGATGGTCTCCTTCTCCGCGCCAAAGAAACGAAGAAGAGGCCGGTCTCAGCGCTCAGCGTCGTCGTTTCACATCTTTCCCGTCCCTAACGTCGGTGTCCTTCCCGGTAACAGTAATTTCGTCTCATCTTCAGCCTCTTCTTCCGGTAGAGTGAACATTGAGGTCAATGGATCAAACCATGCTCTACAAAATTATCCTGGGATAGGTGATGAGATCATCACGATCAACAAGGAGGCTACCACCGAAGCTTTGCTTGCTCTCACAGCTGGGTTTCCTGCTGACTCGCTTACCGAGGAAGAGATTGATTTCGGTGTGGTGCCTGTGGTTGGAGGCATCGAACAAGTGAATTACATCTTGATTAGGAACCACATCATATCCAAGTGGCGAGAAAATGTATCTAGTTGGGTCACAAAGGAGATGTTTCTCGATTCGATTCCTAAACATTGCGCTAGTCTCTTGGATTCGGCTTATAATTACTTGGTTATGCATGGGTATATCAATTTCGGTATAGCACAGGCAATTAAAGACAAGATTCCTGCTCAATCAAGCAAGCCTGGTGTGGTTATAGTGGGTGCTGGATTAGCTGGGTTGGCTGCGGCAAGGCAGCTGCTGAGGTTTGGGTTTAAAGTCACCGTTTTGGAGGGTAGGAAACGACCCGGTGGACGGGTTTATACCAAGAAGATGGAAGGTAATAGGGTAGGCGCTGCAGCGGATTTAGGAGGAAGTGTTTTGACTGGAACATTAGGAAATCCTCTAGGGATTATAGCCAGGCAGTTAGGTTCTTCTCTTTATAAGGTACGAGATAAGTGTCCTCTTTATAAAGTGGATGGTAAACTGGTTGATCCAGATCTGGATATGAAGGTCGAGGCAGCTTTTAACCGCCTTCTAGACAAGGCAAGTAAACTTAGGCAGTTGATGGGTGATGTTTCCATGGATGTCTCCCTTGGGGCAGCACTCGAGACATTCAGGCAGGTCTATGGGGACGCGGACGCTGTGGCCACTGAGGAGATGAGTCTGTTTAACTGGCATCTCGCTAACTTGGAATATGCAAATGCGGGTTTAGTATCAAAGCTCTCTCTTGCATTCTGGGATCAAGATGACCCGTACGATATGGGTGGAGATCACTGCTTTCTGCCTGGAGGAAATGGAAGGCTGGTTCATGCTTTGGCCGAAAATGTACCAATCTTATATGAGAAGACTGTTCAAACAATCAGATCTGGTGCAGATGGTGTAAAGGTAACTGCTGGAAATCAAGTGTATGAGGGTGATATGGTGCTGTGTACAGTTCCCCTTGGTGTCCTGAAAAATGGATCCATCAAATTTGTGCCCGAATTGCCTCAGAGAAAGCTTGATTGTATAAAGAGATTAGGTTTTGGGTTATTGAATAAAGTTGCAATGCTCTTTCCGTATGTATTTTGGAGCACAGATCTAGATACCTTTGGACATCTTACTGAGGATCCAAACTATCGAGGTGAATTCTTTCTGTTCTATAGCTATGCCCCAGTTGCAGGTGGTCCTCTATTGATCGCGTTGGTTGCGGGAGAAGCTGCTCATAAGTTTGAGACAATGCCACCCACTGACGCAGTGACTCGTGTTCTTCAGATTCTTAGGGGTAATAGACTTACTATATTCAGAGACCTAATCTCCATTAAGTTCCGTTAAAATTTCAACCCTGACACGTAGGTCCAGCATTATTAGGTCAAGAATTTGTATTACATATTTTTTGAAGTTGATGCTAATGTATGCCACACTTTGCATCCTAATGCATTTCAGGTATGTATGAACCACAAGGAATAAATGTCCCTGATCCAATTCAAACGGTCTGCACCAGATGGGGCGGGGATCCATTCAGTTTAGGGTCTTACTCTAATGTTGCAGTGGGAGCTTCAGGTGATGATTACGACATATTAGCAGAAAGTGTGGGAGATGGAAGGCTTTTCTTTGCCGGGGAAGCAACGACAAGGCGGTACCCTGCAACCATGCATGGAGCTTTCGTTACTGGTCTGCGAGAAGCTGCAAACATGGCTCAATCTGCAAAGGCCCGAGGCGTAAGGAAGAGAATCGATAGGAACCCTTCAAAGAATCCTCATTCTTGTGCTACCCTTCTTGCAGATTTGTTCAGGGACCTTGATCTGGAGTTTGGGAGTTTTTCCATAATCTTTAGTCGAAGGAATCCAGATCCAAAGTCTCCTGCAATTTTGAGGGTAACTCTAAGCGAGCCTCGTAAGAGGAACGAAGACCCAATAGCAGATCAGCACTCAAACAAGATACTGTTTCAGCAGCTTCAGTCTCATTTCAATCAGCAGCAACAGATTCAGGTGTATACATTATTGACAAGACAACAGGCTCTTGACCTGAGAGAAGTCAGGGGTGGTGATGAAAAGAGACTTAACTATCTATGTGAGACACTTGGAGTGAAGCTGGTGGGAAGAAAATGTCTAGGAATTGGAGCTGATTCCGTCATCGCTTCTATAAAAGCGGAGCGAACCGGTCGCAAGCCAGCATCATCATCTTCAGGCACAAAATCTGGTTAGGCTCAATAATTCCTGATTTGATTACTCTCCATACTTAATTGTATAGAACCAACCAGTAATGACATCTTTTCCTTTTCACTCTATTGAGAAGGTATATTAAAAGTGAAATCCGGTGCATTGAAGCGGAAGCTGATCAGGTAAACTACAAGATCTTATGTACAGTAATCTTTCTCACTTATCAATAGACAATGTCTTAGAACCTTGTTTTTGGTTGCACAGAAGGATTAAAGGACCGGTGCCGCTGAATCAAAATAATAATGGCGTGTCAGAGACTATAAGACATGAGTCTTTAGAGAATGGCAAAGCCTCTGAGCAAGCTACAATAGTAGAGGCGATAGGAAGCAGCAGCATGCAAGAGGAAAGCAAGTGGTTGGGCACAGGAGTTGCATCGAGTTCTGGTATTCATTCTTCTTAATTTGTGTCAGTCACTCTTGGGAGGTATTGGTCCTTGTGAAATTTTGATCAATTTACATCGATGTAGGTGGTTCCGAGACGATGAACAGATGACAGAATGAATGAAATGAATGAACAAAACCCCCCACGCAAGGAGGCAATGATTGGAGAACTCGGGGTTTGATGAAGACAAGAACAAATGTAGTTCTGGTCTGAGCTCCGACCAAGCCAAGCCAAGCCACTGGAGGGGAGATATGGCCATCGGGTGAAAAAGTTCAGTACACGATGATGAATGAAGTATGATCTGTGACTCACTCTTTCAAAAGCCTCAGGAGAGTCTCAAGATATCACCCCACTGGTGGTGGAGTCTCATCTTTCTTTTCATTGTAATTTTAAATACTCAATTTTAAATACTCACTCTTTATTCAAGTAAGATTTTAATAAAATGATTAAATTATCTCTGTTTTACATAATCAAACAATAAAAACTCATTTGTTAAGTTTATCAACTTATCATAAAGATGGATTATTAGAAATGGGTAAATTTCTGTACAGCATATATTAATATACATATGATAAAAATAAATTATAGAAATCTTTTTTACCCTATGAATCCCCTAAATAATTTTTGAATTTTTTTCTTTGAAGAACTTTTTGGCAAAATAACATTCCAGATATATGAAAATGCATATAAGAAGAAAAATAATTTCGTGCATATAAATACTCCCTTTAGAACAAAACACACAAGTAAAAAATAATAATTGTAGAAATGGTGCAGACGAAGAAGAAGAAGAAGACTCTCCATTGCGACGATGAAGAGAAGGACACTTTCTACTACCCCTTCTCTTCCGTCGCAGCACCACCCTTACCTCCTTCGAACCCTAGACAAGCTTCTCCTTCCGCCAAATCCTCGACTCCCGGCGGATCGGGCGGCTTAGCCCCTTCCAAATCGACGCTCTACGTCTCCAATCTCGATTTCTCCCTCACCAATTCCGACATCCACACGCTCTTCTCCACCTTCGGCAAGGTCGCTCGAGTCACCGTTCTCAAGGATCGCCACACTCGCCGCTCCCGTGGCGTCGCCTTCGTTCTCTACGTCTCTCGCGAAGACGCGGCTAAAGCGGCGCGTTCCATGGAAGGGAAGATCCTTAATGGCCGGAAATTGACGGTTTCGATCGCCGCCGATAACGGAAGGGCGTCGGAGTTTATTAAGAAGAGAGTGTACAAGGATAAATCCAGGTGTTACGAGTGTGGAGACGAAGGGCATCTTTCCTACGAGTGCCCTAGAAATCAATTGGGTCCAAGGGAGAGACCACCGCCGCCCAAGAAAAGGGGCCGGCAAGGAGAGGCCGAGGAATCGAGGGATTGGTCGTCGGCTTTGACGGAGGGATTCGAGGTGGATAATTGGGCTTCGATAGTGGATAATGACGCTGGAGAGAGGCTGAGAATGAGAGAAACAGAAGAGAGGAAGAAGAAGAGAAAGGAAGCTGCAGGAAAGAAAGTTCGCTACTTTAGTGATGAAGATTAGGTTAGATCCATTTTCTGGTATTTGAATACTGGAAGAGCTCGAATCAGAGAGAGATTTGATGAACAAGTTGTTCAATCTCCTGCCGGTGGGTTTGAGACTCAAACTTTGAGTTGATCTGGTTTTGTCTTCATGTGAGATCTGTTTGGCTAAGTGAGATGGTGTCCAAGAAGATACCTTTTCACTAGAAAACGCAACTCTTTCCTGTTCTTGACACTTGCGTTTGTATACTGCAATTCATAGAGTTACTTAGTGAAACCATTTGAAGGAGCTCCAATCAGAGATTGAGAAATCGGATATATTAAATTCAGGAAAAAATCGAATCTCCTGCGTATTTCGGATTCTGAGTTTTGCCTTGATCTGGTTTTGTCTTCATTTTTCATGACTCTGGATATTTGTCCAAATTACCTTTTCACTGCCAGTTCTTATTTCGATGATTACATTCTTGTGCATTTCAGCTATTATTCCAATGCTTGCATTCTTGTGCATCGATACATTTCAGCTCTTGATTCGAAGATTACACTCTTGTGCATTGATACATGGTGTAATGCCAACTGATAGGAGTCATGCTGCAGAAATCCGAGGAATTCCAAAGCTGTCTTATTGTTCTCTTCGTCGAAAGTTTCAGCTGGAACCGCTCCCGGTCTGCATAGAGAAGAAGTGTTTGATTGTTTCTTATGCGTATCAAGATTCAAAACCATAGCTGAAACTAGTGACTTCAGTGCGACATTTTTGAGATTCACTAACCAACAACTCATGATCTCCCATGATTTCTTCCATCAATTCCGAGATGGGTTTATCAGCGCTGTTCGGAACCATAGCTGCAAACACAGCTGGTTCTAGCCCTGCATTTGAGCCACCAATTGTAAAAGACATGCTTTGAAGTCTTCCTTGTGTTTGTTTCTTAATACATTATAAATATGAAGGTACCAGTTTCTGGGAATGCTTCAATGAACATCATCATCTCCTCTCCTGTCAAACCAGATAAGAAGCAAATCCTAGGCAGCCACTCCGCAATCTGCACAGCGGGATTATGTAAGAAACAACAACACAAAAGAACCTTAATGGAAACTGGAAGTCACGTACTTTCACTCTCTTCAGGTCAGTCTGTCTTGTGTTAACTGCTTCCCATAACGAACGCGGGATCATATCTTCTGTACAGACCACAATCTGGCGTTTTCCCCAAACAACAACATTAGTCTAACAATTTTAGGATCTTACAAGAGTCAGACTGATGCAGAGATATCTCCATTATTATATTTTATTTAATTAATTAAGATTATTCTAGATTTTATTGTTTTAGGTTTTTATGATTTATTATAAATAAGCCATTTAGGCTTTCTATTGTATTCAGTTGTTATTGAATAAAGAGATTTTTAAAAAGCTTTGTCAAGCCCTGTGAAGAGGATTCACAAACCCTAAGAGCTTTTGTTAAAGCCTTGAGAGGAGGACTCTCAAACCCTAGCTTCCGCTCCATCATTTGGTATCAGAGACGCGTTCCTTTGATTTCTCAATCAAGAACGATTCTGGATGTCATGGTGAGTGATAGTTTCTATCCTTTTGTCGAGAGAGAAGAGAACCAAGAGATCTACAGAGAGATCTATGGCGATCCGATCTACGACGTCTATGAAGATGAATTCCTGGTTATGGAGTTTGTTTTCAAAGAAGATGTTTTTGCAAATTTCGTCCGTGCAAAATCCGTTCAGAATCGGGTCTGTACAAAGTTTGTACAAAATCAGATCTGTCCAGAGTTCATGAAGAATCTGATTTGTGCAAATTTAGGGCGAAATAAGTTTCGTGCAAATTTAGGGCGAAATAAGTTTCGTGCAAATTTCGGGCGAAATCAGTTTCGTGCAAATTTCGGACGAAATCAGTTTCGTGCAAATTCCGGGCGAAATCAAAAGAAGTATGAATTTAAAGATATATTGAAGATTTCAACAAAAAAGAACCGCTTCAAGATTCGAGGACGAATCTTCTTCAACCCGGAGAGACTGATGCAGCGAAGAATTGAAGATTCGAGGACGAATCTTTTTTGGCTGGCGAGACTGATACAGCGAGAAATATCTCCATTATTATATTTTATTTAATTAATTAAGATTATTCTAGATTTTATTGTTTTAGGTTTTTATGATTTATTATAAATAAGCCGTTTAGGCCTTCTATTGTATTCAGTTGTTATTGAATAAAGAGATTTTTAAAGAGCTTTGTCAAGCCCTGTGAAGAGGATTCACAAACCCTAAGAGCTTTTGTTAAAGCCCTGAGAGGAGGACTCTCAAACCCTAGCTTCCGCTCCATCATTTGGTATCAGAGACGCGTTCCTTTGATTTCTCAATCAAGAACGATTCTGGATGTCATGGTGAGTGATAGTTTCTATCCTTTTGTCGAGAGAGAAGAGAACCAAGAGATCTACAGAGAGATCTATGGCGATCCGATCTACGACGTCTATGAAGATGAATTCATGGTTATGGAGTTTGTTTTCAAAGAAGATGTTTTTGCAAATTTCGTCCGTGCAAAACCCGTTCAGAATCGGGTCTGTACAAAGTTTGTACAAAATCAGATCTGTCCAGAGTTCATGAAGAATCTGATTTGTGCAAATTTAGGGCGAAATAAGTTTCGTGCAAATTTAGGGCGAAATAAGTTTCGTGCAAATTTCGGGCGAAATCAGTTTCGTGCAAATTTCGGACGAAATCAGTTTCGTGCAAATTCCGGGCGAAATCAAAAGAAGTATGAATTTAAAGATATATTGAAGATTTCAACAAAAAAGAACCGCTTCAAGATTCGAGGACGAATCTTCTTCAACCCGGAGAGAATGATGCAGCGAAGAATTGAAGATTCGAGGACGAATCTTTTTTGGCTGGCGAGACTGATGCAGCGAGAAATATCTCCATTATTATATTTTATTTAATTAATTAAGATTATTCTAGATTTTATTGTTTTAGGTTTTTATGATTTATTATAAATACGCCGTTTAGGCCTTCTATTGTATTCAGTTGTTATTGAATAAAGAGATTTTTAAAGAGTTTTGTCAAGCCCTGTGAAGAGGATTCACAAACCCTAAAAGCTTTTGTTAAAACCCTGAGAGGAGGACTCTCAAAGCCTAGCTTCCGCTCCATCAGAGAGAGAGTTATTCCTGTTTACCTTCATGAATTCGCCATCGAGCTCCTTAAGAAGCTCTTGTATCTGCATTACAAGATGGTAGATTAATCCAAAGACACAAAAATATTTGTAAAGTGTGGTATGTAATTCTGTTTCCATTTATATGTTACCTTTTGTGCTTCATGAAATTGAAAGCCAAGCAACAGCAAGACCTGCAAAAGAAGATATATTCAAAAGAGTTTGTTTATGATCACAGACTTGAACAGTAGGCAAAGATTAAAAGAGTGGAAGAAACTGACTGGAGGGCCGAATAGAGGATCTTGAGGATCTAAAGGTACAAACTTGGAATCTTCCTCTAGTTTCTGTGGAATCTCTTGAGCTGAATCTCTAACGCAGAGCTTTTGCTTGAGCTTTGTGTTTGTGTTGTGAGGTTTGTTCTCTGCCCATGACAAAGAAGACGTAGGGAGCCCAAAGATGCGAGAGCTTACTAATTTCCTATAAGAAGAAGAAGAAGTCGGCCTTGAAATTGCAAACCCCAACGAAGAAATCGACATTGCTCCCTCTCCCAGTCTCATCTGTATCTTGTTGGTTAGATAAAATTGTTCCTGTAACCAATCATATTACGCCCTGTGTCATGCATGAGTGTACTCGGTTTCTCTTCTAACTTTTTCGGTTGAACCGCATCGAACCAACCAGGTTCTCATTTAATTTGGTTCGATGTGATTTCGATGTCAAATTTTGTTGCACATTCATATTTAACATTCTGTTATTCCAAAACATTACCAATAAAAAGTTTAGAATATGTTTTCTTGGTTCAGAACGTTAACGAAATTTTACAACCCACACATATAACTTTCCTATTGAGATCAAATTAGAGAAGGTAACGTCAAGTGTTTACACAACAAGAAGCAGTCCACATTGTTTGTTTGTTTGCTGCAATTTAGGTTTTCCTGCAATTCGAAAGAAGATAGATGGGATCACATCTGAGAAACCAGATCCTCTCCCTCTGTAGTAGTAGCCACAGAATCTCCACTAAGCGAATTCTCCATCCATCCCATCAACATTTTCAACGCAGCTTTTGGCTGGTCCATTGGAACCATGTGTCCCGCATCATGCACCTGTTTTATTTTTGTTTTAATCATTAAAACTCTTTCTTGTTACTATAATTGATCAAAATCATCAAGACTGACCTTGAGGAAACTGAGTTGTCCATAACTCTTTAACGAGCCTGCTTCCTTGCCATCAACCACAAAGGGAACTTCTTTACTCGCCTTAAAGTTCTCTTTCCCTGACCACTCCATCGCATTCACCCACCTCGAGTTACCTGCTCCAATTCAAGATATCATGTCCAAAAGTTTTGCATATCCATATCATGTATCACAAATTTAGCCTCAAATACTCCAGTTTCTAATTACCCTACTCTAATGCCAAACATAGATTAACAAATGAATTTTTACTAGTTCAAGTTGGTTTTGTTTCCTTCACAATAATAACATTCCGCCTATTTCATCATTCTCAAGTCTGGATTTAATTATGTTGTGTTTTTGGAACTTACCGAGCCAGTTGCAGATGAGATCATATTCTCCGGCATACACAAGAAGGTTGATTCCATCTTCCAAGAGCGTGGGAATTCCAACCTCGAGATTCCTCATCCAATCTTGTAGCATTGCAGAGTAGACACTGGTACTACAGGAAACAAACTCTATGTCCCCAACACCAAGCGACTTTCTCACAGATTTCAGATTCAAGAATTTCTCCATGTTTGAAAAGTCGTAGCACAAACTCCCCTCGCACTTCTTCCTGATGTCGTAGTACTACACAAGAAATGCGATATTACTCTTCGGGTTATCCCTTAATTTAAATGCAGAAAGGTTAAACAAAATTGATTTACTTATTTTATGGTTTTTGAAGGAAGGAGAATTTCACATGATGTTGCCAGAAACAATATTATCTGGAAGTCCAATTAGCTATAATTTTTTTAACAGTTCTTTTGGGCTTACGTTTACTCCACCAGCATGATTTATCACACCACTGAACAAGGTGTTGCAAACAAGATATGACGCCAAACAAGAAACTGTTCCATCAGTTCCTGGGAAACACCAAATAAAAAAAAACACATTGATTTAGGATCCATCAAAACACATGGAGCAATTTAAAGACATAACTTGATAATGAAAAAGGGAGGAGTACCACAAAGCTTAATTGATAGTTCGCACAGTGGGACAATCTTTTCTAAACGATCATGCTCTGCTTGCGTAATTAAACCCATTTCCAAAGCATAGTCAGGATAGGCTGGGTATTGGATGGCAGGATTTGTAAGCCCGTTTCCAATTGCGAATCCCTAAAAGATCATACTTGTGAGTACCAACCTTCCATTAACACCTTAAGAGAGAAACAAGAAACAGTCACATGCCTTGAGGTTAACATGAACTCCCTCATTAGCCTTGTTTCCTTTATGGACTCGGGCAGCAAAAGCCGGAATGTAATGCCCCGCATATGACTCTCCAGTTATGTAAAAGTCATTTTTTGCCAACTTAGGGTGCTCCGCAAAGAAAGCCTGAGGTAACATCAGGAAACATAATCACGATCTTGTTACAGCTAAAAAAACATGGGCGGATTCCCATTTTCCCCAGAGTCAAGAAAACCAGAACAGCCTAAAAAGAGGTTTATCCAAGTCAAAGGTTGGAAGCAGGTTTCAGTATTCACAAAAAGTACAGAAGAAAAAGGAAGTCAAGGAAAAATTCAGTGCCACACCTGCAGAAAATCATACAGATCATCGCTAACTCCGTTTTCGTCATGGCGGATATCACTTTTGTCTGTTGTGTAGCTGAAACCAGTTCCAACAGGCTGGTCAACATACAGAAGATTGGAAGCCTGCAAAATAAAATTCTCAGTTAACTCTCATGTTCATAAGAATTAAGAGCATAAGGCGGGTTTAAGAAACAAACAAATAACAATTGGGGAAATAGTTAACGAGGACCACAATTTAAGGTAATACCTGGTCCCATCCATACTCATTCCAAGCAAGAGACATGTTCTGAGAAATCTTGAAAGGACCGTTCTCATAGAACATAGCCAACTCACTGCTACATCCAGGGCCACCAGTCAACCAGATCACAACAGGAGCATCCTTCTTGTTGCGTGACTCAAAGAAGAAGTAGAACATCCTAAGAGAACAACAAAAGAAACAAACATTTAATAATCTATTCCCACCACTTTGAGATGAAAAACATCATCCAAAATCGACATAAAACACAACCTAGTCCAGAGCTAGCTGCAAATTCTGAATGAAGCATAACAAATCAGATGTACAGACTACCGGGTATAAGTAAGGCTCAAAATACACATGCAGAACAAAATCTAGGGTTAGATATAAACCTTGCGCCTTGAGATTTCGGGAGCTTGTAATAACCAGCATGATGACCTAAATCCTCGACGGTATCCCCGCCATCGGAAAGAATATTCGGGAATCTGAAGTTCCGTTCAACAATCGAAGGTACCTCCGCGGAATTGAGGGTCGAATCAGCACCATCGATCACGTTCACGTCCAGCTTCGGAAAAAGGTTTAGCTCCCGGATCAGCTTCTCCGCCCGCGATGAAGGCAAGCTCGATATCTCGAAGCTGCGATCGTTCAAGAGAATTGAAGAAGAAGACGGAGATGTACAAGCGATGAAGACGACGAAATGCAAGAGAAGGGAGAGGAGAGTCTGTTTCTCCATTTTCGTTTTGTGTGTTTTTTTCAACTGTGCTTTTTCTTTTTTAGACTCTCGCTTTGTTTAGATTGTTGTATACAATTGAGGAAGAGAAGGGACACGTGGAGAAAATATCAGAGAAGGATCTTTCGAACGTGCCCGGGAAATTTGGGGCTAATTTGCGAATTTCGAGAAATATAGTTTGTGTGATCCGTTACGCGAAGATAACGTCTGGGGTAATCAACGGTTAGGCACGCGAGTTGGATGGGAAGCAAAAGATGGATGAGTCTGGGTCCCACAGATTTTAAAAAGAAAATGAAATTTAAAAGATCCGACCTGCCGGAATCGAACCAGCGACCTAAAGATTTCTTTGGGAGAACCCACTACAGTCTTCCGCTATACCAACTGAGCTAAGATCGGTTTGTTTATTAAGTTTGATTTACAAATATATAGCATTAACTAAGTTGATGAAAACACACTTGGAACAAATTGAACACCCAAATGGGCTAAATCCTCCCTAAAAGGCCCAAACCCTATCCAACATTACGTGTTAGCATTAATGTTTTTTGTATGTATTTATATGTGAAAATATTATATGTTTTCAGAAAAGAAAAAAAACATATATACTTTTTTCAAAACTTGAAATGCAAATAGAGAAAGGAAAAAAAAATTTGTACGTTTAGGAAAAAATACGTCACTAAACCCAATTTGAATAAATGAAAAAAAATCTACACGTGAGTTTCTGACTGGACCCAAGCCCAGACCAATACTGAAAGCAACTTAAGCCCATTCGGCTAACAAACAGAAATTAGAAAACGAAGATGAGAAGAAAAATGGAAAAACGGTCATTTAATATACAAATTTACACGTTTTTGCCAAAAAAAAATACAGACTCTTTAATAAGCCAAAAAATGTATCAACTAGTATTGACCGAGCCATTTTAGATATAACAAAAGTCAACTTTTTTAACAATTTAACGCCGTTAAAAAATCTATAAATATAAAACGACGTAGTTTTGGTAAGACGTTCAAAACTCAAAATTTAGCTTGAAACGACGTCGTTTGCTAAAATCCGTTAAATTAAGCTACTGATAGATTGAACCTGGGTGGATGATGAGTCTCAAACAGAACACTACCACCGTGACAAGCTCCACTTCTGGTTTTAATATCTATTTAAATATATATATATATATATATATATATATAGGTGAGTCGAAAATGTAAAAATCATATTTTCCCGTCAAAAATGTAAAATCTCGGTTTCCCGTCAAAAACGTAAAATTCCGTTTTTCCGCCAAAAACGTAAAATCCAATTTTCCCATCAAAAATGTAAAATCTCGGTTTCCAGTTAAAAACGTAAAATTCTATTTTTCCGTCAAAAACATAAAATCCAATTTTTCCGCCAAAAACGTAAAATCCCGTTATTCCGCCAAAAACGTAAAATTCTGTTATTCCGCCAAAAATGTAAAATCATGTTTTTCCGTTATTCCGCCTAAAAGGGATTTTACGTTTTGGGCGGAATAACGGGATTTTATGTTTTTGGCAAAAAAATTAGATTTTACGTTTTTGGCGGGAAAACTGGATTTTACGTTTTTGGCGGAATAACGGGATTTTACGTTTTTGGCGGGAAAACATGATTTTACGTTCTTGACGGGAAACCAAGATTTTACATTTTTGACGGAAAAACGAAATTTTTACATTTTTGACTCACCTATATATATATATATATATATATATATATGTATATTTAAATAGATGTTAAAACTAGAAGTGGAGCTTGTCACGGTGGTAGTGTTCTGTTTGAGGCTCATCATCCACCCAGGTTCGATCCATCTAAAGCTCAATTTAATGGATTTTACCAAAACGGCGTCGTTTCAAGCTAAAAACTTGAGTTTCGAACATCTTACCAAAACGACGTCGTTTTATATTAACGGATTTTTGAACGGCGTTAAATTGTTAAAAAAGTTGACTTTTGTTATATCTAAAATGGCTCGGTCAACACTAGTTGATACATTTATTGGCTTATTACAGAGTTTGTATTTTTTTTGGCAAAAACGTGTAAGTTGGTATATTAAATTACCGTTTTCCCGAAGAAAAAAGGGAAAATCGCATTTTAAACCTCGGTAGCACTTTAAACCTTGAGAGATTCATACTAACACTTTAAACTTTCAAAGTAACGAAACTAACACATTAAACTTTCAATGTGACAACTTTGTTCGCGCCGCCATAAAACATAACAGAACAGTTAACTCCGTTAACGGAAATATTAACTCCGTTGAATTAATTAAAACATGGTAATTATTTTATTATATATAAAATTAAAAAAAAAACCTTGCGTAAAATAATAGAAACCTTATCCCCAACAAAAAAAAAAAAACCCCCAAATCCAAATCGATTTAGGGTTCTTGATACAAAACACCCAGAAAATCGAAGAGAACAATATGGTGGCATGAGTTTAGATGATGTGAGTATTTAAATATATAACCGAAACACACTAATCAAAGATCCTTTATATACAACTTGATTCTGATTCAATTCAGTTTTTACTAAATCTGCTAGTGGGGATATGGAATGCCGAATGCAAGACCATCAAGTTCAGATTGGAGATATCGGCCATACTAATGCACCAGGCGGACTTTGGCTTTTGCTTTGTCATTTATATAAACTTCACTTGTCAGATAGATTTCAAAATTCTCTTGATCAATTTAATTGAAGCTTTTATGTTTTAATTGGGAACAAGTGAACCTGCTTTGTGATGATATTATGCGGAAAAGTGAAAATCAGAACAGATAAAGCTTTACAATAAATTTGCGGTGTACATTTGTTTTCTTTTGTTCAAATTTGTCTTCTACAACAAAAAAAATTAGAGAGCAGATGAAGATTTTCTGCAACCAACCACCATTAAACCCTGCATATTCCCTTGACGAGATTTCTGCCGCCTCTGCTCGGAGAAGTGAGAGCTCACTGAGGGATTTTGACAAACACCAGGTGGGTATGTCGCCACGGGGCTACAAATCCACCGTTCAGCATCTTCCCATTTCGACGGTATCGCTCTGCCGCTGTAAAACGGGGTCGTTAAAGCGGAGGCGGAGCCGATGTGACGACACCCACCGTTAATTGCAGCGGTGGAAGTAGTAGACGAAGGATTAGGAACTCTCTCGGAGCTCCATCCTTTGTTATCGATGTAACTCGGAGCTCCAGGACTTAAAACCCACCAAAGCTATTAGAAGAAGCAGACGTCTTTCTCATTTTTTTCCAATTACTCCAGAAGAAAAAATAAAAGTCTCAGATTCAAGATGGAGGAAAAAAAATCTGAAACTTTCTATGTTACGAATCCCCTAGAACGTACACTCTACGGTTTGGGTAACGATTTGATAAGCCTTGCAAACGACGGATCGCTTCAAGGAATGTGGATCGAA
The DNA here is from genome assembly GCA_030161315.1 of Eutrema japonicum. Classification (NCBI taxonomy): domain Eukaryota; kingdom Viridiplantae; phylum Streptophyta; class Magnoliopsida; order Brassicales; family Brassicaceae; genus Eutrema; species Eutrema japonicum. Next base: position 43,402,784 of record BSQW01000002.1, on the reverse strand, counting down.
TGGTGTCACAAGGGTTGCGTAAGGCCCTTGATATTCCGCTTTAATTCTTTTGGATATGACTCACCAAAAGCATCAAAGGATTTCGATGGATATTACTCACCAACGAGATTGATCTAGAAGTGAAAGAGATTTTTATTCAAAAGACTAGATGATTTCAATAATGAGATTACAAAGGAATTATATAGGAAAATAAGAGGGGTTGCATGCACAGCAATTAACCACCTCGAAAATGAGAGAAAAATAAAGACAAAATTTGAACAAAGACTTGACTAAAAATTAAAACACAAGTTTGAATGCCCCTTGCTCTTCCATGCGAAAATGCCCCTTTGGATTCTTGATATTTTTGTTGAATTTTGTTGGACTTTGACTTGTGATTTTCGTGGGCTTCATGGGTTTAGATCAACCCATTGGATTTTATTGGAAGTGAAATATTTGCCTCGTTAAAAACCTTGCTTCGGAAAACCCGTTGGGACAAAACCGAAACGAAGGAAAATAGCACAAATAAATCACTTAGCCAAATGTTGATCTACTTGGGCCTTGTTTTAATACCGGTGAGGTTTGAATGCATCTTCTACGTCCTGACCCAAGTACCCTTGATGGTACAACCTCCCTAAGACCAATTTGTATCGTTTGGCCTTAGCACCTATCTTCAAGTGAAATGCTCATCGGTTAGTAACCGATTGAGATATTTTCCGAAGCATTCCAACCGGTTCAAGCAATGCTCCAAGCTCCGGTTCGAGCTGCTCATCCAGAATCATATCATCCCCCTCTCTTCAAAAGGATTTGAACTCAAATCCGAAGAACCTACACGGAAACGAGCTAAGTTAATAAATTTGAAGTTCAAAGTCGGATTATGCTTACCTTGGGAATTGGTCTTGGATGTGTTGGAGTTGGTATGTGATGTTGTTGGAAGTGGCTGATGCTTTTTAGAACTCGCCAAAATATGTCGGACATCTTTCACCGTTTTGCCTCGGGTGTTTTGATTTTCCTCGGGTCTTTTGATTTTCATCGGGTCCGAATTGGGTGTTGTGAAGCAACTTAAAATCTTCGTGGCTAAACAAGAAAACACCACGACCATTAGTCTTAAAATAAGTGTTTGGTTGAGGAAACTTACCTGACCCAGTAGAGATTTGATCGTTTGGTCGAGTCTTTCGTTCGACTTGCTCCGTTTCGACCGTTGTGATGGTTTGCAAAGGCGGATGAAGATCGGTGTATGCTACATGAATTCCGCCTCGACCAATATCTTCCAAACGTCCAGTTGGTCGGTGAAAATGGTTTCCCTCAGTGGAAATTCTTTGATTTAGACGTTCCCTCATTTGTTGCAAGTAATTTTGGTGCTCGGGAACTAAGGAACGATCGGTCCTTTTGTTTTCTGATGTTGCGCCCTCAAAGTCAATGCTTTCTTTCTTCCTTTGCTCTTGAGAAAGAAGATCACGACTAGCTACAAGTAGCTCTCCATCAACCGCATGTTCCTCATACTCGTCAAAAATTGGCGCGGTTTCAAACTCTTCCTCATCATAGTCGTCATAAATAGGTGCGGGATCAGGCTCCTCCTCTTCATAGTCGTCATAAATAGGTGCGGGATCAGGCTCCTCCTTTCTCGGCGTCCTCCCCTCGAGAGTGGCCATGCGATCCATCATCTCATGGAGTAGTTGTGTAATGCCGTCGAACTTTTGGTTTATGCCATCGACTTTTTTATTAAAGGCTGCCTCTCGTTCCCTTCTCGACCGTGAAGTACTGGTTTTTATTTCATAAGACATTTTGTTCCTCGCACAAAATCAAACAACAAACAAAGTGAGTGTATGCAGAATTCAGGTTTTTCAACTATGACCACAAAAACTGGAATTTTCAAAAACCCAAAAACGATTTTTTTTTTTTTTTTTGAATTTTAAAAATTATGACAATTATAATAAGACACAGATCTACCTAGATATATATTTTTTTTTTGATAAGGTTTTGAATTAATTAAAATCGAAACAAAACAAGAACAACAAAAATTTCAAACCCAGAAATTTAAAGAAGATGAACAGACTCAAAACCAAAATCGCAAACACAAAATAAATAAGGAACGAAATTAAAATAGATGAGATATGGAACAATATTACCCAGATTGTGGAGTGGTGCTCTGATACCACTTGTTACGAATCCCTTAGATCGCACACTCTACGGTTTGGGTAACGATTTGATAAGCCTTGCAAATGACGGATCGCTTCAAGGGATGTGGATCGAATGGTCTCACAAGGGTTGCGGAAGGCCCTTGATATTCCGCTTTGATTCTTTTGGATATGACTCACCAAAAGCATCAAAGAATTTCGATGGATATTACTCACCAACGAGATTGATCTAGAAGTGAAAGTGATTTTTATTCAAAATACTAGATGATTTCAATAATGAGATTACAAGGGAATTATATAGGAAAATAATAGGGGTTGCATGCACAGCAATTAACCACCTCGAAAATGAGAGAAAAATAAAGACAAAGTTTGAACAAAGACTTGGCTAAAAATTAAAACACAAGTTTGAATGCCCCTTGCTCTTCCATGCGAAAATGCCCCTTTGGATTCTTGATATTTTTGTTGAATTTTGTTGGACATTGACTTGTGATTTTCGTGGGCTTCATGGGCTTAGATCAACGCATTGGATTTTATTGGAAGTGAAATATTTGCCTCGTTAAAAACTTTGCTTCGGAAAACCCGTTGGGACAAAACAGAAACGAAGGAAAATAGCATAAATAAATCACTTAGCCAAATGTTGATCTACTTGGGCCTTGTTTTAATACCGGTGAGGTTTGAATGCATCTTCTACGTCCTGACCTAAGTACCATTGATGGTACAACCTCTCTAAGACCAATTTGTATCGTTTGGCCTTAGCACTTATCTTCAAGTGAAATGCTCATCGGTTAGTAACCGATTGAGATCTTTTCCGAAGCATTCCAACCGGTTCAAGCAATGCTCCAAGCTCCGGTTTGAGCTGCTCATCCAGAATCATATCATTCTAAGAATTAATTGAGCTCATATTTTTGTTGACCGGAGATTAGAGTGATAAGAGAGAGTGATGTAAACTGAAAAGAGAGAATAAAGAAAAGGGAAAATTGAGCCCAATTTGCTCTTCTTCGATTTTCTGGGTGTTCTCACTCAAGAACCTTAAATAAATTTTGGGATTTTTTTTTTTTGTCGGATAAAGTTTCTATTATTTTATTTAAGTTTTTTTTTTTAATTTCAAATATAATAAAATAATCACCACGTTTTAATTAATTCAACAAAATTAATATTTCCGTTAACGCAATTAACTGTTCCGTTATGTTTATGGCGGTGCGAACAAAGTTGCCATATTGAAGATTTAATGTGTTAGTTTCGTTACTTTGAAAGTTGAAAGTGTTAGTGTGAATCTCTTAAGGTTTAAAATGTTACTTTTTTCATCCCTGAAAGTTTAAAATGCGATTTTCCCGAAGAAAAAAGAACCGTCTATACAATTTTTTGTTTGGTTCTTTTTTAATTTCAAAATTATACTCTGGTTTTTATTCGGTTTAAATGAGTCAGCAATTTTGGTTCAAATCTTGATTTTGCAGAGCAAAAAAGTTGACTTAAAGTTCGTCAAAGAGTTCCCGAAGATTGGTAATTCAACGGCAGCTCCATAGTCAGACACGTGTCAACAAAATTTGTCTAACTCTCCACGTGGCATCACCTCAAGCACTTGTCTAAACGTATATGTTATCTTTCCCTCCACAATGGACCCTACCTTGCTCTATACAGATGCAGTTTCCGTGGAGATGCTTTGATCCTTTGGAATCTTCCACTAGTTTCAGTCTTCACGCATCATATCATTGAAAAAAAAAAGAAGAAAAAACGAAATAGTAAACTGTAAACGTCGTCGTTTAGTTTTGCTTCATATCTTCCCCTTCCTTTTTAGCTTCGTTTTTCTGCTTACAGAAACACATACACCAGTAGAAGCGAAAAACGAAAAACGGAATCTTTTATTTTATTCATTAATTTAATTTAAAGTATATAATTTGTTTTTTTTTTAAAAGGTAATTGTGATGAGGGCGTTGAATTCGCGGCTAGTTCTGATCGACATCAACAGCTCATGGCAAGCATCGCGCCGGTTGATCTCCGCCACCGCAACCGCTTTTTCATCCGACTCCTCCTCCTCATTCCGTCGAACACGTGGTGCCCGTCAGAGGATCGCTTCGTCGAAGTCTCCGGCGTCGCCGTCTCCTGTGCGGAGACCGTCTGATGGATTCAGTTTCGATGTTCGGCCTGATTCGGAGAACTCCGCATCGATCTCGTCGCGGAAACCAGCGACGGCGCCGCCTACGGTGGTGGAGCTTGACGCTTTCCTCGAGATTCTTCCTCCCGCTACGAGGAAGGAGCTAGTTAAGCACGAGGCGATCGGGGAATTGATCGAGGTTGTGATGGATTTAGGGAGAAAGCCACTAGCTAGATTCCCTTCCGGCGATTGGGTGATCTCAGAGCAGCCTGTGACACACCAGGATCTGAAGCTTGCGGTATCGAAGGTGTGTCTCTGATCTAACACATGCAACTGATTCCTCAAATGCTTTAGCTTAATTCATTAATTTCGCATGTTTTTGATGAAACTGAGAAGGCGAATGTTTTGAATTTAGGTTGGTGATTTTTCGGATGATAACCGATCGGGGATTAACAGATCTTTGCATCGTATAAGCGCTATACGTAACCGCAAACTGCAAGTAATTGGTCTAACATGTCGAGTGGGTCGAGCCGTATCTGGAAGTGCAGAGATCATAAGAGACTTGATAGAAGGAGGAGGATCCATCTTGGTCATAGGATCTCCTGGAGTTGGCAAAACTACTTTAATCAGGTACATTGGTAATGAACTTATAATGTAATGAATGATGATTTCCAGATGCGAATGTGATGTTACAACCTTGGTTGGCTTTGCTTTTTGTACAGAGAAATCGCACGGATGTTAGCTGATGAGCACAGGAAACGTGTAGTGATTGTTGACACGTCAAATGAGATTGGTGGTGACGGTGATGTTCCTCATTCTGGAATCGGCCGTGCCAGGCGGATGCAAGTTCCAAATGTGAATTTACAGCACCATGTAAGGTCTAGCAACTCTTAGCCTTGTAGTAAATTATGTTGCAAGATGGAATGAAAAGATTATTCATGCAAAAACCTCACGCAGGTTATGATTGAGGCGGTTGAGAATCATATGCCTGAGACCATCATCATCGATGAGATAGGAACAGAGCTTGAAGCATTAGCTGCTAGCACTATTGCTCAACGAGGCGTCCAGCTTGTTGCAACTGCTCATGGGATGACTATTGACAACATAATCAAGAATCCGTCTTTGCAGATCCTTATTGGTGGTATTGAGGTTGTGACCTTAGACTACAACTATGTTTCTTCTCTTTTACTCTCTTATTATATGAGTCGACCTTACACTTGAATTTGTTTTACCCAGAGTGTGACTCTTGGTGATGAAGAGGCAAGGAAAAGAAAAGTACAGAAGACAATTCTTGAAAGAAAAGGACCTCCAACATTTACTTGTGCTGTCGAGATGATATCGAGAACCGAGTGCCGTGTTCATCAAAGGCTAGATGTCACCGTTGATGCTATACTAGCTGGTAAGTTTACTTAAAACAGTTTCCCCCTTCATAGTAAAATTGACCGAATGGGGAAACCATACCGAACAAACTTTTTCTTCTTACAGGGAAATCCGCTCCATGTGAGATCCGTCAAATTCGTGGCGAAGACGATGTTCCTCATAAGCTAGTGACTCCCATTCCTTTGGAGAACCTTGAAGAGGAGCCTGCACCATTTCTCAACATTGATTTTGCAAGTGAAGTGCTGTCTGAGGACGAAGATGAAGACTTTCTTCCCACTCGGTATAAGAAGGCCAGCAATAACATATCCATGAGCCAAAGAAGTTCACCTGTTCATGTTTATACTTACAATGTAAAGAACCCGATCTTATCTTCCCCTGGCTTCTAAATGTGCCTTTTACTGATCCTTGGAAAATAATATTGATCTTAAACAGCCAAAGATACTAACTATATATATGGTCCTCTATTATTGTGATTTAGGTCGTTGAAGCTGATCTCCTTCAAGTAGCCGAAGTTATGGGCCTAGAAGACGACATAGAAGTGACAGATGATGTTGGAGAAGCAGATGTCATTCTAGCCTCAAGTTCAGAATTGAAACAGAATCCATCTATCCGTCGTGTGGCCAAATTACACAAGCTACCGATATTTGTCATTAAGGTATCCTTCTTCTTGCATGACCAATGATGATGATGATTATTCAGTGCATTCCTATGTTTCATTAATCTGATTTATTTCCTTCTTACTGTTTATACTTTGCAGTCAACTACAATGGCTCAGATGGTCAAGGCAGTCCGAATGATCCTTGGGAGAGAATCATTTGGCTCAGCCCCTATAACCATAGAGAAATCTTCTGTTGATGATATCGAGGTCAAAGATGATGCTCCAGAGAGCAAACCCAGTTTAGAAGAGCTTGATGCCCTCGAGGTAAAACTATCATCCCGCTCCTGTAAATATTCTCGGATTTCCCAATAGAGATAGCTTGTTATCTCAGATCAAACTCTTCGACCTACCATCTCTCAGTTCACTAGGATTAATACAACAATCTCATGTTACAAAAGGCTCAATACAGTTCACAGTGACTAAAGTTTAGAGACACTTGCGAGTATACTAACTGATAATATCCCTGTCTCTGAAACGCAGGAGGTCCGTCTAGCAATCGAATACATTGTAATCCCAGGAGGTGAACCGGTGGAGCTTCTTCCTAGACGGTCAGACATAATAGTCAGGCAGCTAGAGCTGGTAGAGAGTTATCAACTCGCGGTGGAGAATCTCGGCACTCACCTTAATCCCCGGCTTCAGATACTTCCTCGTCGATCCACCAAGAAAATGTTGCCATCTTCATCCGCAAAGAAAGCAGCAGATGATAGCGTGGGGAATAATACCGTTACTCGTCTTCCTTTCCTTAAGGATTGACATCTGTGACTCAGCATATGGATCCTATACACATTGGAGATACTCTTGAACATTGTACATTTACTGTAAGTCTTGGTAAATACTCTGTTGATGTTGTTGGTCATTGTTACTAATTTGCAATGTAAGTTACAAATGCAATGCTTTGTCAAATCCCATGGGTAATCTGTAGATATTTCTTTACTCAAAAGAGTATTTTATAAATAGAATTTATTCAAGATTTACTAGAGAATGATTTCTTTTGTTTGTTTTCAAATTGAGCAGAAAGCTTTTTCGATTAGTTGCATTTTTGTTGTTGATCTTTAGAACTTTTGCTGAACCAACAAACATGACTGAAACTGATACAAGTGTGGACCATATCCTAAAACATCTCAAGATTGTAATACAAAAACCAAAACCAATGTGAATTCAGTAACATCTAACAACTAACAAAGAGACTAAAACAAAAGCTTAGAACACGAAACAACCCTCTGGGCTGCTCTTATCCACCTCTTATCTTGGAAGAGGGATCAGACTTGGAACGTAGACGTAGCCACAAAAGAAAGAGGCACCAAAGCCACACTCGTAGTCTCGTTGTGTCTCAATTTGTTTTCTTAACCCATCCTCATCAATTTCAAAAAGAGTGAGGCAAGTATCATAAAACATATCACCTTCTTCTCTCCCCTCGCACCATGCGATGATACTTTTGTGCTTGCCAAAGCAGTATACCGGATTATCCAAACATGAATGATACTGTAACGCCGGAAGATCGGGGCGGGCCACGCTGAAATATTTGCTAAACGAGACATTCCCATCAGCCAACTTGTTTGAAACCCACACCTCAATCTGACTTGATTCGTCTTGCGTTAGCCAAGACAGTCTATCTCCATTGAAACAGCCTAAATAAGAATCCCAATAAGAGGGAGGACAGAGGCATATGTCCTTGAATGTTTCATCGGAGAAATCAAAACCCATGATGAATTCGTCGTCTTTGTGCTTCTCATTCCGAGCAGTCCAATACATGTTACCCATCACAGCCACACCTTTGCACCAGTTACCTACATCCCAATCAACCTTAGTATCAAGAGTTTTCCAGGAATTCGTCTTCAACTCATAAATCCCAGCCTCTGCTTCACCATCAAAAGAACCATAGCGGTGATCATAAAATCTCAAGATCTTGTAACCATCACGAGACTTATTGTCGTATCCAATCCCGTAGAAATAACAAGACGTTAAGCATTTCGAGGGATCGATCCATCTGATTTTCCTCAAAATCGGATTCCAAATTGCGAGGCGGACGTCCCCGAGTCTGACACTCCAATCACCACATACACACAGCATGAGTCCATCGCAGTGAACCATAGTGTAAATCTCATATGGAGGTTGAAACGCGTTTGGGATTGGGAAAGCTGAGCTTGTTCCCGTCACCGGATCCATGATTTGTACCGTCCCATCAACGGTTCTTATGAATCGTTCCGGGGAGCGATGCAAGTGATTGTAGATGAATCTCTCGTCGGTGATGCGAGCGTACCATTGCTTGCACGTCGATTCTAATCGAATCAGAGATTCCGCCGGCGTCCTGCAAAGTATTTCTTCTATTAACTCCGGTGGCAACGACGGCAACGACGAACGCTGCTTTGAGGAAGCCATCAAGATTTGAATCGTATCAAGATTCTTGGATAAATTTCTTCTTTGCTTCCCTTTTCCTGCGAGACCAAATGGACCATCGTCTCCTTTACCACTGTCCCCACTTTTTAATCAGAAATCTCCCTCTTTAGGAAAAGTCGATTTTAGCTTTAATGAAGAGTTGTAAAGAATAAGTAGAATTGAATTGGTAAGAGGACAACTAAATGTACGGGAGCTCAGTGGTTGCGAACTCCACACGCGTCACCTGCGTGCGCGCGACCGGGGTTCGAACCCCCTCTACCTGGTATAACTAGGTAAAGGACCATCGTCTCCTTTACCTGATTGTTTAATGTAAGGCGGTGGTATTCAATTAAAGAATTGAATTATAAAAAATTAGATTTTCTATAAAATTTTAGTGTTATTGAATGATGTATTTTATGAATTCTTTTAAATTTATGTGTTATTAGATTAGATATTTGTAATCATTCTTTTTTTAATATTTAGATTTCTTAATTCTATTAAATGTTAGTGTTAATCAATTTTACTGCAGTATTGATGATAGTGTCATTTGATAGGAATTTAATAGAATTTCAATAAAAAATTGTAAAGAGTCAATTCCGAATATTTTTACGGTTATTTTGATAGAATTCATTAAAATTCCAATAAAAAACTTTTAAATTACTCAAAATCAATTGATTTTGAATTCATTTGCATTCTCTTAAATTCAATCAACCAATACCCCATCGAAAATCGAATAAAACACTAACCGAACCAAAAGCACGAACCTTTTAACCTCGTTGATTGAATCAAGCAAACGAACCGTTTTAGGTTCAACCGAACCAAATTGGTTATATTATTCTTTAAACTAACCAATCAAATAAAATATACAAACAAAAAAAACCTTGACCGGAACATTCTCAGACAATTTCGATTCTCATGTATGATGAAATTTTGGTTTAATATTTTTTGTTTCATTGTAGATCGATTTCTTATGCATCTAGGTAGCCCTCGGCATAATATCAGATCCGAAAAAATTAACCAAAACCGATCCAAAAAAGAGGAATCGAATTCGAACCGAAACCGATAAAATATCCGAACGAATCCTAGATTCTTATATCCGAAGAACCGAAACCGAACTCGAACTGAACCGATACCCGAAATACAATTATATACCCAAAATATTAATTATATTTAGATTTTATAATCAAAAATTACAATTATAAATCCGAATATGAGTTATTTTTATACCAAAATGATCGAGAGACCCAAAATAACCAAAATATACTAAGTTTTTAGTTATGTTTGTTAAACTTTGAACAAATTTTATTTAAATTTAACCAATTTTATTCAAATTTAACCAATTTTTATTTTATTTTTATGATTTTTAGGATACCCGAAACCGAACCCGAATGAAACCGAACCGAACCCGAACCGAAATTTCTAAAATACTTGAACGGATCCTAAATTCCTATATCCGAAGAAACGAAAACCCGAATAACCCGAACCGAATCCGATCGGATATCCGAACGCCCATAGCTACCTCTAAGAGACGATTTCATTCGTATGTTAATTTTTTGTTTTCGTAATAGTTTTTTTCTGAGAAAATTACACATATAGACTCTTTTGAAAGTAGTCTTACACTCTAAAGCACTTTAAAACTAAGTTACATTTAACACATTTACATTTAGCACATTGCTTGTGTTTTTACTATATTACCCCCACCATTATCTATTTTTTCTTTCGTCTATTTCTCTTTCTTGCTTTTTTTTCTCTTTCATCTTTCTTGCAAAATATCCTTGTCTCTGAAACACAACAGCCACAATTTTTTTTTTTTTTTTTTTTTTTGATTAATATGGGGTAATCCGGGGCTTGCTACACATCCGACTAATCCCCATAGGCCAGAGGAAGCCATGTTAAATCCACTGTGGCCAAGGTGACTCGAACCCAGGTGGGGAAGGCCACATAGACATTCCCTTACCACTGAGCCAAGGCAACTTGGTTACAACAACAGCCACACTTGTAGTCTCGTTCTGTCACAATTTGTTTTCTTAACCCACCCTCATCAATTTCATAAAGAGTGAGACAAGTACAAAACTTATCACTCCCTCGCACCATGCGATGATACATTTGTGCTTGCCAAGGCATACCGGATTAGCCATATATGTATGGAACCGTAACGCCGGAAGATCGGGGCTGAAATATCTAACTAGATATACAAATAAATGAAGAAACAATTACATCCATAGACACTTTCTAAACTTATATTACACTAGTAGACACTTATAACTTTTGGACACTTTGTTGTATGGAAAAATCTATTCTATCCCCAACTAAACATTTCAATTGTAACTTACGCGCTCTACACACACAAATATTATCTTCTCTTTTCTCCACTTAAAAACAGCATCTCTTCTCTCTCTTCTCTGGTCTTCATCGTTATATATCTTCTTCATCTGAGAGTTTCAGAATGAGTTGTTCTTTGCCGGTAAACTTACTCTCATCACGTAGTTTCCGTTATCGGATTCTCTCAAGACCCTAAACGAAGAAGACGCCGTTTGATTCTCGTCTATGAGCTCATGGGAAACGGGAATCTTCAAGATGCGCTTCTCCACCGTAAACCCCCAGAACTCATGGAATGGAATCGACGGTTTCTCGTTGCGATTGATATAGCGAAAGGGGTGGAACATCTTCACAGCTTGAATCTGCATGTGATTCACGACAATTTGAAGCGTAGCAATATACTATTGGATCGGGTTTTCTCCACTAAAATAGCTGATTTTGGTCTCGCGAGGTTGAAATCAGATCTAGTGAATGTCACAGTAGCATCAGAGGATGATGAAATTAGATTTGAGAGTAATGGTTTTGTAGTGGAAGATGTAGAGAGTGTGATTACTAACACAACTGGGTATGAAAAATCTAACTTTGGATTCACTGATCAGTCTCCGCTAAGTGTTTATAAGGTTCTTGGATCGATGGTTGCTCGCGGGAAACGATGCAGGTACCTCTGACATCGCCGGAGACGACTACTTGCTACACAAAGTTAAGCTTCAAAAACCGGTACCGCAATAACAATAACGTGGATATCCACGGCATATTGTCCACGTCTTATCCACGACAACTTGTCCACAATAATATTGATCATTAGACATCCACGACAACTTGTCCAAGATGTTCTTTGATAAAAGAATTGCATGAACGCGCAATCCACAAGCCTATATCCACTCAATCTCATCCAATATCTCTTTCCAATCATCCACGCATATATGTCCACACATGTGTCTATCGAAATTCAAATCTATCTTATGTACTTACTTGCTACACAAAATTGCTTATATTTGGGACAAGTACTAGAGATGTTCTTTATAAAAGAATATGTTTTGTTCGTAAGTTTGGTCAATTCGAATAGATGAGAGAACATAGAGGTTTCATAAGATGTCCATATTAGCTTGTACACGATATTATGAAATCATTATTTAATTTAATAGAGTTTTTAATACGTTATGGATAAGGTTATGTGGACAGATTTGTAATAGACATTGTGTAAAATGTTGTCCATGTCGATATGTCCATGAAAACTTTGTTGATTTTTCTTTTTAGGGCTAATTATGATTCTGAATCCTTCTTATGGCTTCTTTTCGAGACTTCAATTTTCCCTCTTTCCTGAGTTTTGTGTCGATCTCAAAATACAGAGATTGATAAACCAGGCCATCTATACATATTTCCCGAGATATAAAATCCATTCGTTCATATAACTACCATCCACACCACGTCATTCATACATGACTATCCATAACGCATAATCCATCATGTTCATATAGCATTCATAACTTAGCATCCACACAAACTTGTCCATAACAACGTAACAACGAAATATTACATAGTATAAAAATGGGTATCAAAATTGTCGACGAAATGAGGAGAATAAGAAGATTTGAAAAGAGTTCATGGAGACTGAGAATGAGAGGGAGAGAGAGTAATGAGAGAGAAATGGCAAAAAAACAATCGTATCCTAGATGAGAGAGAATGAGTTAACACTAAATTGATTTCACACTTAATATCCAATACTTCAATCTCAACCACATGATTTTCAATCCCTTGTAATAGATTAATGGCTTAGAACTATTGTCAATTAACTGTATTTCTCTTCCATCTTTCTTCTAACTAAATCGACAAGGGCACTATAGTATTTAATTTTTTTGAATAGTTGTTCAAGTACCTTAATAGAAAAAAGTGTCTATTTTATTAGAAAAGTTAGGCAAAGTACCTCTAAATGTAAATCACTCATAAATGAATCAAAAAATTACGATTTACCGTTTTAGCCTCGTAAGTCTAGGGTGTATTGAACTGATTATTTAGAGTGATTCGAGTTTTAATAAGATTTCTGATGATTTTGATGGTTTTTGCTGATTTTAAAAAAGTTATTATGATTTTGTATTAAAATCCGTTACAATCTCACCTCAAAACATGAAATTTGGATCTTCGTATTTTTAATTAAGAAAATCTCCTAAAATCATCTAAAATCCCCTGCAGTCATTAAAATCACAATACTTAAAACATTTTCAATAATAGTAGATTTAATATGATTTTAAATGACTTTACATAAATATCATGTTCAATAACATTGGATTTGAATAAATATTTTAAAATTTTTAGTTGAATAACAAAAGATTTTTAAAAAATCTAAAAATCTCTTAAAATCTACTGTTCAATATATTCAGTCTCTGTCTCTCTTTCTTCATTTTTCCCTCCGGAATTCAATTCCGATCCCGGTAGAGGGGACACGAAGAGCCATTAGGGTTTTACTCCGCCTTCACAATGGTGCGAGCGACGGTTCTTAAAGTCGATGATCACGCCGTTGAAGGTTCGAATTTAGTCTTGCTTACTATTTCTCTCTTCGCATACTATGTTTTTAATTCCATGTAGAGAGAGCTCACATCTCGAGAGATCCTTTCAATCGGATTTCATATGGCTTTGTTCCCATTTACATTGTAAATTGATTCTCAGTGGTTTAATCTGTTGTGGTACCTTTGCTAATTGGTTGATTTAATCTCATTTGCTTGGAATTTCTAGGCACAGCGTTGTTCTTTGTCGATTTATAGGGTTTGATTTTTGGAGTGTTCCTACACGATAATGCTAGTTTTACAATGATGATGAGTTACGTTTAGATCTATTTGAATTTTGCTCAATTGAAATTTGTAGGTGTTCCTACTAACAAAGCAAAAGGAGAGAAAATGGTTCTGGAACCTCCGATGAACAGTGCACAAAGAAGAAAACTGGGGGATATCACAAACCTGCAGAGTCAGAAAAATCTAACGAACCAGGGACCGAAGCAGCAGCAACAAGCTATATTGCTCTCTTCTACGGAATACACTGAAAAACTTCAAAAGGCACTGCTTATTCATTTTCCTGTTGAGCTCATGGAAATGTTTCTGACATTCTTTTGCTGGATTTTGGAAATGTTTTTTTTTTCTCTTTTCTTTGACTCTACTTATTCAAACGATTTATCAACTTGTTTTTGCAGGAAAACGTGAGACTGATGAAAGTCCTCGCCGAGAGAAAGTATCAACCTTCGTTCTAAAATATGAAACTTGCGAGTGTTTTGTGTACGTTAATTTGTTGCTTATGCTTATTGTTGTTTTGTGACTACAGTGAAATCATCGAGAGGAATGGAAGTGAGCTGCGGAAATTTAGGATCAACTTACATAAGCTTCAACAACAGAATTTGCAACTTGCCCAAACTAACACTCGTATCTTGGCGGTACATGTCATCTTTGTATGGTTCATTTGGATTTATCATTTTAGGAATTCTATGGTTACAAAGTTATTTATCATTATTCTTTCCTGGCAGGAGATCAATACAACCAAAGACCAAGTATGCTTTTTTCTGGAACCCAAGTTGCTCAAACACAGGCTTGCTTGATCATTAATTATAAGTTCCTCAGCTGGAATTTTCTGTGCATTTCAGCTGAAGGCACTTCAGCACGAACTGAGTTGCAAGAATGGGTTACTCATGGCCAGGAAATTGCTGCTTGAGGTCTGTTTTAATTTGTATGTGATTTTCCGTTGACCAGAATTACTACCTAAAATGTTACATAGTTGAGAAGCTGCAAACTTTTCTTTCCAGGAACAAAACACTCCATGTACACACCGCCATGCATCAGAAGACAAGGTACTTATGAGAATTGGCTTTTGCGGACCTCTGGAATAGGACATTATCACCATTCTAGTACATTGTTCACACGTTTTCTTCTGCATTGTTGTGATCTTCAGGCAAACGCTCCTGGTGGGGCTTGCGAATACTTTCGTCCAAATGGCAAGGATCATAAAACTGGTAAGAGAAAGCAACAGTCAAGTATAACATGTCAGCTTTTTGGTTATCATTGTGGAACCTAGGAACTGTTTAACACCCTTACCCTTTTATCGTTATATTTTCCGATTCAGAGAGCTCCAACGCTAACTCATTGCAAATAAATGAGAAAGGCAACAATAAAAGGTCCATTCCCTCTCTTGCTCAATCTGCTTGATGTTTCATCCACTGTCTTGTAAAAACTTTTGGGAATTCAGGTTATTCTGGATTTATTGCTTTCCTTTATAGCAGAGTTTCTGGAAGGACGAATCCTGCGAATTCCGAAGTATTAGATATTGGCAGACCGGGAGAGCCAACAGCGACAACCAATATGAGGAGGTCTGCAATAAGCGTTAGGCCCTCTTTATAAGTAGTGTACCCTTATGAAGGTTGCGAAAATGCTATTTTATTTTTCGCAGGGTTATTATAAGAAGACAGTCTGGGAGGTTTAATATTCAAGAGCTGGGCGTGACTGAAAACTTGAATGGTATAAATGATGATCAAGAGATTGCTGCAAAAGCCGGGTTTGTAGAAACACCGCATGTTCTCTCTTTTTCCACTCTTCTTGATTGATAACTTATTCATAAACTAAGTAAACACTTATGCCACTTCCGCAATTTCAGATGCTCTGCGGGTGATCAGTCTATCGGGTCTAAACACGAAGCAGTAGAACCACATGACACGAAAGAGATTACCGGGGAAAGCAGGTTTTGTAGTGATAGATAAATTTCCTCTAATTCCGCAAAATTAAAGAGTTAAGACTGTTATCTAAATGGTTACTTGACAGAATGTATTCAAGAAGACAATCTACAGAGGTTAAACCTCAGAGAGCCATCAAAGAATCCGCAGATCCACCTTTGCACGATGTCATTGTTGAGGAGTCTAGTCAGGTATCATCTTCTGTTTCAGTGGAGCTTAAAAGAGAATCAAAGAACATTCCAAGAGGCGATGAAGTAGAGGAGAGGAGAATAACATCTGTTGGAAGACCTTTAAGGCAAGCTGCAGGAAAAATCAAATCATACAAGGAAGTCTCAATTAAGGAGAAGATGCGAAGGGACTTCTGAGTCTCTCTAGATCGAAAATGGTCTTGGGCCTTCATTCTTGTTGTTTGGTGCTATTATTATCACAAATTCACAATGTATATTCGTGGGTGCTTTTGCTTCTTTAGATCAATGAGAGCTATCTTGTGATCTTGCTACTATACAAGCGACAATGTAACCTTGGAATGGGTTTAGTACTTGATGACCATCTTCTTATAGTGGAACCTAATCTGGCTACTTTGTTTGGTTTTTTTTTTGTTCTTATTTTTGGGTTGTTCGGTTTAGAAAGTATTCGGTTTGATGGAGATTGGTCGGTTTAGAAAGTAATTGGTTGAATCTTTATATGTTGGTTTTACATGTTATGAATGGTTGGTTCTAAAAAAAAGTTATTGGAATCAGGAGAACTCTTGTGTTTTGGTTCTAAAAAAAAGTTATTGGAATCAGGAGAACTCTTGTGTTTTTAACTAACGAATTTTCCTGAAATATTCAGAAACAACAGATTATTTATACGTATGAAAGTTGATAAAAAAAAAATTGAATTTTTTTTTTATTTTTCCATCTAGATTAAAAAAAAATAAACAATGGATTACTAATCTTAAAAAAAAAAATTATTTCGCAACGCTATATAAACAATGATAGTCTCTTAGTAGCATACAAAGAAATCAAAAGTCCAATAATAATATTTTCCAAAACTATTTATTGCATATGTTACACCAAATTCTTCATTCTATGTTATATATTTGTTTCTTTTTTTTTTACGGATGATTAGATATTACTTTTATTTTTATTTTTTAGTTTTTTCCACAGGTTATAAAAATTCTAAATTATAAATCAACTAATATATTAGTGTAGGGCCGATCTCTGTCTGATGATACTTAAATCATTAGGATTATATAATTTTGGAGTTCACCAAATCAAATTTATATTTTTGTCCACATCAAGTATATTTCCTCGAGATTAAATTTGGAATTGGATTTCAAAAAAAAAACTAATTAAGGGAAAATCAAAACTTAATTAAAAGAGCACCTCAATATAAAGAATTCTCTATTTTTTTTTGCGGCAAAACCGCTAAATCTCTGAATACCCTCCTCGAAATCTTACAAAAAAAAAAACATCATTATCTTCTATAATTGTTTTGAACGGTAAATTTCAATCGGTATAGAAAAACCGATGGTGAATACACAAGTAAAATAGAAAGAAAAGAAAAAACTTATTAAAGAAGACAGATTTTTACGCGCAGCCTTTTAAACAATATTGACTCAAAACGTGTATAATTTACTTCAAAAATCAAAATATCCATTACCCAAAAAAAAAAAAAATGTTGCGTCTTACAATAATTCTGATCGTTTTATGCTTATACACCGAACATGCGGTAGGAGGGTCGGTGTTTATCTACAACAACCTGCGGGAGGGAAAACTTCTGAAAGTGCATTGCAAATCCGGGGACACCAATTGGGGTTGGCACGTGAGAAAGTTCGATGGATTATACCATTTTAGCTTCTCGAATCATATACTTGACAAAACACTTATTTGGTGTCATTTGTGGCGCGGTCATAATTTCAAGCTTCATCAGGTTTTCATCGCTTACGAATCTAACAGGTACCCTAGCAGACACACTTGGGTGAGATGGTCGGCGAGGGAAAGTGGCATTTATGAGTCTGTCGATGCTAAGCCTTTTGAGTTCAAGTATAACTGGGGTAATAAACTTTTAAATTAGGGTTTTCATGATTTGCAATTTGTTCATATATATATATGTGTGTGTTTTGTAATTAATATGTTTCTCAACTAATTGTGTATTACTGTATAATATACGTACGCATGCACTTGTTGTAATATATATAGCAGCAGGAGGAACAATCCTGCGCATGCATGCGGCCCATTTCTAATGATAATGAAGTTTCAATGGTAATATAGTTTTTAGTGTTGAACCAAGCAATTGAAGAAACCTCTGACCCAAAGAAGATCTTATATGGTAAAGCCTTGGTTGAATCTGATAGAGCCAGAGCTGCAAGCTGTTCATGGGTCTTGGATTCTATTGCAGGTTGCCAAATTCTAGACTTGATATATAATTGTGAGAGCATCGTTGGATATTTTTTGTCAACCGAAATTAGGAAAGGAAACTAATTAAAGACCACATATATATAGCAATCGATAAAACATAGCACACCCAAATTTAATTATCTCAACAAAAGACACCATTGATATTTGATACAAGAAAGAAACTGAAACAGCAACAAGCAACAAGCAACAAACTCATGAAAAGCTTGTTTATTAATGAAAAGCAGAGCGTAGCAACAAGCCCTTTGAGTCTACTAAAGGCTCAAATTCGTAAATGACGTCGCAAGACCAGGATCCGCTAAAGCCATCTCTCTAGCTTTCAATTTTTTAAGTCGTTTAGCCTCCTTACATATCTCCATAAATTTAAGCCTATACTCCTCAAAAGCCACTAGCTGCATCTTCTTCATAAGATCAGGTTGACCTCTCACAAAGTATTTACTATGCCCAAATTCACAGTGCTCAGATTGAAATCTCGCAAAGATGAGTTTGAGAGAGAGATGAGGATGATGACGACGACTAGAGTTAATCTTGCAAATCCAAAACTTACATGCATCACAAGCCCGTCGAAAAATGCTGGCCAAGTGACGCAACATATACCTATGCTCTCCGAAAGAATCCTTATGTGAAACCCTACCGGATCCCAAATTATGAAACTCCTGTTGCTTTTGCTCTACGAGACTATTGAATCCATTGAAGGATCATCCACAGCCTCATACAGAACCATGTAGAATGGAGAGAATCCATGATCGCTCACGCTCACCACCTCCATCGCTAGATCTAAATTCCTCTGAAAAATATTGAAACAAAAACCCTAGGTGTTCAAAAAAAACCCTAGGTCGAATTTTTTTATTTTATTACTCCGCCTAGTTTTGGGCTACTAATGGGCTTTCTCGCTTGTTTTCTAATAAATTTGTTTTTTCTGTTTCATTTGTAATTTTCTATATATATAAGAAACGTGCGACGATGAAAGCAGACACGAGATCAAGAAGAAGGCACAACTCACTCAATAATTAAAATCTTTGTCTTCTAAACGGAACTTATATACAACCCACTTGTCCTCCTTAACTCTCCCATTATCCTCTCTCTATCAAAATTTTAAAAATGTTTTGTCGCTAATCGTCAAATTCGATCGATCGACGATTTTAATCAAATACAAAATTTGCAAAAGCTCAACACCCATCAAAATGTGGGAGTCCTTTTCGATTGCACAATAAAAATCAACTATTGTACAAACAAATAATATTAGATATGTTTCTAACAAATATATAAAAACTAATAATTATTCTAAATATATGGTTACATGTATATATATATATATAGTCCAGGTTATCCAGTCGACTCTTCTCTAATCATTGAGGATAAGCAATAATTAGTCACTATAATTTTATGCTAATTATTAGCTACATCCAACAGTGGAGAGTAGACTTTATATCAAATTAATTCAGAAATAAATAATCCTCTAAATTCACAGATTTATTTCATCTAAAAAACTATGATAATGGCTTTATTTTATGCATATGATTATGTGTGTCTGTGTGCGTGTGAACATGTCTGAAGGCCACTTATCAACCAAATATGCTAATTGACAAAATTGTAAGTTCGTATAGTATATCAAATGTTCATATATATATCCTAGTTACATTAAAGTAAAAGTAAATTAGTCCATAAAATGTAACTAAACACACATATATATATATATAAACTTGTTTTAAAAAGAGAGTAGTAGTACCTGATATATATGTTCATTATTAGTTTATGCTGTTGATCCATTTGCCATGTAAATTTGAGATATATTGTGAGCAGAAGAATACATATTCATGTTTCGCTTCAGCATTTTATATGAAAACTGTTTAAAATCTAAGTTTTCATTTCCGAAAAAATATTCTTTTAAATATTTTTGTCTCAGTTACCAGATTACCCACTCTTAGTATTCGCAATGTGAATCAATATAGATATAAAATATAAACATTGTTATTGATTGGTAATCTGAAAAGTCTTGGAGATCGATACGATGAGCTGCACTAGTTGATTTCTTGTTACTTAGTAATATTCTTTACGTGAAGGTGCACTTCACATCATGCAACTATGAACAAATCGGCATATACTTCATAATACATACACACGCCAACATGAACATGTGTTATTATTTCTTGAAATTGAGTTTATACACAAGTTAGACTTTCTGTTCACAAGTTCTTTTGGACAAAATAACAATTGTTTAATTTATAATTTCATGCGAATATGCATGATTCTATAAAATGTAACAACTATACAAACATATTACATATATATATCATTTTACTTGCGGTTCTAACATAAATTCATAATTAACAATATTAACTGAATTTACCTCATTTAT
Organism: Eutrema japonicum; assembly: GCA_030161315.1. Taxonomy (NCBI): domain Eukaryota; kingdom Viridiplantae; phylum Streptophyta; class Magnoliopsida; order Brassicales; family Brassicaceae; genus Eutrema; species Eutrema japonicum. Next base: position 43,382,382 of record BSQW01000002.1, on the reverse strand, counting down.
ATCTATATAGACACACAAGTCGTTGATGTCGGCATGCATACTGATTAAATTTCTACTTAATTGATTTTTATGTTTGGTTATTTCGAAATTCTCTTCAATTTACACATTTTGGAATTAGTTTCGAACTAAAAGATTATTTTTTGGGGGGTTAAAATCTGTAACAAGTATTTGGGTATAAGTATTACTAAAAATTTTGGACAATTTCTCAATTTGTGTGTGTTATCTTTACATAAAAACCATGCTAATTTTCTCTGTATTATTTTAATTTTATCGGATATCCGCGAATGGACGAAATTAGCTAGTTTAGAACTAAGAGACTTGGTCATTAATAAGTTATACTTTCCCAATTATTGTCTCAAGTCTGGTTTGATAAGTCGTCGTACTCTTACGACATATTAGTTGGACTTGAGTTTTTCTCTTTGGTGTGTGTCAATTTTAGAAATTAATTAAAAAGATAGTATATATTCATTACAAACCAACATGTACGTATACGTATTAGAAATAGGCCAAATAAATAAATAAATAAAAAAAAGAAGAAGAAGATGGAGTGGAGTAATGGTAGAGAGAGCCGTAGATTCCGTGAGAGACAGGCTTGCACTATCATTAACTTACACATTCTTTCACCCAAAGTAATCTCTTGGCCTCTACTTCCATTTTCTTTTTTTCTCTTAAATTTATTTATATTTAATTTTCTCATCAATTGTAAAACTAGAAAATCACATAACAAGATTCATACTTATTTCCGTAATTTATAGCTGTTACATGAAATATTTGTAACTTGTAAGGATAAAAATACGTTTAACAAAATAAAAGGATACAAATAGCTCGTGGTCTAGTTAAAATTCGATCGTTATTTGTATCAGTCACAATAATGTCACATTTCAGTGTCAATAACAAAAAAAAAAAAAAAAAATTGAGTTAAATGTTAGATCCGGATTATTAAAAACATCGGATGATTAACCACATGTAATTATTTAAAACAGATATTGATAAATAAATTAAAAAAGCCACAATGTGATTCTTTCGACAGAACTAATCCAAGAATAATGAAAATATTCAAAAAAAAAAAAAAAAATCCAAGAATAAGTTTGCTATACAGAGTAAAAGAAAGGGATATTGAAGAGACAAATAACACATTACTCAAGTAATTGTCTAAATTTACACATTTTTGGTTATGCTTTTTGTTGTTGTCTCTCTCTCTCTCTCCTCTTTCTAGCTCTTGTGTATTGTGATGAGTTTGCCAAGTTGGGAAAATTGTAATAGAGACAATAACAGAAGTACTAAAAATTAAGAGGCTGCAAAAAGACAAGTCCAACATATTCCACACACTTGATAATGTGGTGTCTCTCTTTGACTCCTCTCCCTAAATCACTCTCTATTTATGTATGCATCTCTCCAATCCACACACATAACACACACATACATGTTTATATATAAGCAATCCTGAGCATCTCCATATCTTCAAATTGAATTCTCTCTGATTCATCTTCTTTCCAATTGATCAATTCCACTTCTTCTCTCTTCATTTCTTGATATCCCTCTATAGCCAATGGAAACAGCCGAGGAGGCGATCTCGGCCGCTAAGGAGCAATCCTCGATCCTTAAAGGGAAGCGGACTAAGAGGCAGCGTCCGCAGTCCCCAATCCCTTTCTCTATCGTCCCTCCTATGTCTTCGCAAGAACCAGATGTCGAACAAGAGTCCACTAGTCTTGTCTCCAAGGAGAAGTGTCTCAATGACAACAACAAGAATGATACCAACATTTTGATCAATGGTGTGACATCTTCATCTTCTGCCTCTTCATCTTCTAACAACAATGCGACATTAAAGGCCGCGGCTGACGAGGAAGATCAAGATATGGCTAATTGTTTGATCCTCCTCGCCCAAGGCCACCACAACCATCAACAACCACCCCAGCCGCAACAACAAACAAGACAACTTATGGTCAGTTACCAAGAATCCGGTAACAACAACAACAACAATGCGTATAGATCTAGCAGCAGGAGGTTTCTAGAGACATCTTCATCTAACGGGACCACGACGAACGGCGGTGGAGGAAGAGCCGGTTACTATGTTTACCAATGCAAAACATGTGACCGGACTTTTCCTTCTTTCCAAGCTCTTGGTGGCCATAGAGCCAGCCACAAGAAGCCTAAAGCCGCCGCAGGTCTTCACTCCGATCATGACCTCAAGAAGTCTATCTACGACGACGCCGTTTCTCTTCAACTCAACAAAGTCCTCACCACAACTCCTAATAACCATAGATCGCTTGTGGTATACGGTAAAGTGAGTAATAATAAGGTCCATGAATGTGGGATATGTGGAGCCGAATTCACATCCGGACAAGCCTTAGGTGGTCACATGAGACGTCATAGAGGCGCAGTGGTGGCCGCAGCAGCCGCTTCTACCGCAACAGTAACGGTTGCGGCCACTGCGGCTACCGCAAACACGGCTTTGTCATTGTCACCTATGTCATTTGATCAGATGTCGAATGGCCCGGTTCATCCGATTCAGGCTCCGGTTAAAAAAGCGAGGAGTGCGGTTGTGTCGTTAGATTTAGATCTGAATCTACCTGCCCCGGAAGATGAGAATCGAGTCAACGGATTAAGCTTTGCTTCAAAGCAAGAACACGAACAAGAACATGAACAAACACAACAGAATAAACAGAGAGAAGAACAAAAGTCTCTTGTTTTGTCTTCTGCTCCTACATTGGTGGATTGCCATTATTGAATCAAAATTCGTTTATTGATTTTTACATTTTACGCTGAAATTGAAGAACCATTTTTTGAAGAAAATTACTGATTCCTTGCTTGTACAAGACTTGTAAGATTCCCTTCTTTTTTTTTGTTTGTTTACTTAATTCATTTCAAAAGAAAACTCTATACTATACAAATATATATACCCATTAGCCACACGACTTTTTTTTTCCTAGTCTATATTTGCAGATGCTATGTAATTACATCCAAGTTAATGTAATATCTTTTGGTTGGAAATTAATAATAAGTAATTGTAGTCTCCATTTTAAAAAAAAAAAAAAATCCAGGACAGCGTACGTAGTATTAAGAAAAAAATAATCTAAAAACTAAACATCTTTTCTTAATATTTACAAATTGACCTTTAATGAAAATTGTTGAAAAACTTATGTCACGTTCATGTATACTTTTAATTAAAGAATGACTTTTTCAAAGAAAAAAAGTTCAAATCCTTTAAGAAAATAAAAGTTCATGAAAAGGGCGTGACAAGTCCTAAGTCTTTTTGTGAAATTTGCATTCCAAACAGAATACAATTGTTCGTGTTGACATTAAAATTATAGGTCGAGAGTGAGAGATCAAAATGCAGTATTACTATGCCCTTTCATGATTCTGATTTTATTTTGTTTGTTATTGTCAAACTCGACCTTGTACAATCAACATTACAACATAAAATGCAGTGATTTGCTATGGATATATAAAACACTAAAAACTAATATGATGTTCAATATATTAAAAGTCACAAGATGGTTGCAAATTTAAGAAGAAATAAATAGAATGTCGCAAATCATTGAAATATGCAACTATTTACCGGAATCACAACACTTTTCTGAGTGTATTGCCTTTTTGCTTCCCGAAGACGGAATGCATGTTGTTTTATTCTCAGTATGAGAGAAACTGTCATTGAAATGGGCTACCAATAAATAATGGGCTTTAACATTAATTTCTATAAAGTTAGGCCCAGAAGCTAACCACAAGGCTCGCGCATTCTTTTTTCTTTTTTGGGGTAAGTATGAGGCTGAAAAAAGTTGTCTTGATATTTTATCATTTTGTCTTTTTTGGGGACAGTGGTGTCAGTGAGCTGACAAACTAAAATAAATAAATAGTGTTTTATTTTATTTTTACTGTACTGTTGTAATTATAAGAGTATGATATTTTTCATTTTTTTAACTCGAATAGTTATGAAACGGAGCAGAACGAAACAAATAGTGAAAAAAATATACATTATAATTACTATAAATGCTTCGTTCGCTCTCTATACTAGAAGCTTTGTTCTAAAAAGCGGTTGTTTAGGCACTAGACGACGATGAACTTTGCAGATTAATAACTAGCCGGTGATATTAATTGGTTGATCGATTTTGACCAATTTTTGACCGATTTTTTTTAAAAAATTGTGAAAAACTTTAAATTTTAAGTTTTATCTTTTATTAAAGAGAAATGAAAAAAAAACACAAAAATTACATCTATTCAATTCGAACTCGTGACATAGAAGCCACTTTAACACTAAACTACATCAACTTATTACTATAAATCCCAAGAATATTTTTTTAATATATCCAAAATTTGAAATATGTTTGAAAAATCTATATATATAACAAATTTAATCATGAAAAATATATAAATCTTAAAATAAATAAATAAATAGTTAAAAACTAATCCCTGATTAATCCCCGATTTTTGAGATAGACGATAGGTCCAACCCAACTGCCCAACTAACGTTTAGCACAATTTTGAACATTGACTAGAAATAATTTTCAGGTAAATCAAAAGATTACAAAAAAAAAAAAATACATGTCCGCGATAAGATTATTTTTATATATATGTAATTTTTAAAATAGATAGATACATAGATTGACAACTTTTTCTCGTGTTTATATGTATATAGTAGAAAAGAAAAAGCAAATTTGAAATAATAATAATAATAATAATTAGAGTTATCAAATTTTAACCAAAAAAATTAGAGTTATCAAATGTAAAAGGGAAACTAAAACTATATAAGACTGAACAAAAAGAATTGTAATCATATTTCGATATTTAAAAGAGAAATAAATTTGGAAGTGCAAATTGAAAGAGAATTGCACTAATAGTAGAGAGAAGATGAATAAAAAAATATAAACAGAAAATTGAGAAGATGATGATTCGTGTGGACCAAGTCTCATTCCCCTTTAGCTTGCCTTATTGGTAAAGTATCATTCTGCAAGCAAACGTACCTGTCACTCTTTTTTCACCTTCTATTCTCTCATTAATTTTTTTTTTTTTGGGTCAACTTCTGGTTAGATTGTATACCCTACATTTAAACTAACCAATTAGTTATTATTATGGGTATTATCAACATCACTATTTCTATTTATATCTTTTAATTGACAATATCTCCAATTACACCGTTAAAAAGAAAAACGACATTATCCTCGTAAATAAAATTTATTAACCTTAAGAAGTTAGATATAATTAACTGGACATTTATTGTAAAGCTATATAATAAATAAGTGAGGGGTAGAAACATTTATTTGCTATGGAAATTCGAGCCTATATAAAAAATTGCATAAAGAACTAAAAAAATTAAGTATTTTGTTAGAAAACTAAAAAAAAGTGTATCTAACGCAAAGATATTTGGCATCCTGATAATAGGAAAAAGGGGCAAAAGTGTATCTTATTTTGTTTGAAAACTAAAACCATTTTATCTTGCATATATATATATATATATATATATATATTTTCCAAAATATATAATTTCCTTACAAACGCTTTTTACCCTAATTTGGTAAAATTATAAATTGCAGTATTTTATGATATTTAGCTAGATATATACAATGCATTTAGTATAAAAGGGAAAATTAAAATCTTTTTTTATAGTGACCAAAATACTTTACATTTTAACGTTTCAATTTTGCATAAAAATAAAAATCTATAACCCAGATTTGATAGAATTTTTATAGATAGAATTTGACAATTTTGTCAACAATACATTTATTTTAGGAGAGTTGGTTCGTAATATATAAGAAACTATTTTTTTCGTTAATTACTTACTTTTCAGACCACTACGACAGTGTTTCTTTTATTTTACTGCATAAAACGACAAAATTCTACGCAGTGACGTTTTCTAGGGTTTATTATGACTGCAACACTCAAAAAAAGAGAAAAAAATAATAATTAATTGGGAAAGAAAAAATGAAAATTGGAAATGGAAATGGAAATCAAAATCGGAATCGCAATCCGAAATACTTTTGTTTCTTCTAACCTTCTTCTAGGAACTCGTAAACAAAAAAAAAAACAAATTTCTTGCAATTGAAGGTACCTTTAATCTTGGGCTTCTCCCTTTGGTTTCTTCTCCGTCAAATCAAAATCCCATTTGCCGACTTGTCTTGCTGTTCGTCTGGTGAGGTTTGGGGAAAGCGAGATTTAGAAGAAACCCTAGAAAAAGTACGGTTTTTGCTTTAATGGGTCGCGAATCTGTGGCTGCTGTGTCCTCGCCGCCGACGGCGACTGCGAGGGGTACTGCTTCGGCGGCCACGGCGCTTGCTCCGGGCTTCCGATTTCATCCGACTGACGAGGAACTCGTGAGCTATTACTTGAAGCGGAAGGTTCAGAACAAACCCGTGCGCTTCGATGCGATTGGGGAGGTCGATATCTACAAGCATGAGCCCTGGGATTTAGCAGGTTCGCTGGGTTTCTCTCTCTCTCTTTCTCTGTTTCGTTTTGCGTCTCTGTATGGTTTGGGTTTTTCTGTGAGAGTGAATTTTGTTGCTTGTGATTTGGGGTTTTTTGTCTTCTTCGCGGTTCGTCTTCTGACTCAATTCTGGGATAAAGGTTTTGCTTTTATGGGCGCCGATTCATTTTCTGGGATAATTTTGTTGCAGATTCTCTGATAGTACATTATGCTATGTTTAGGCTGTAACACTGTGAAAAAATTCCATCCAATCGACTTATTCATTGGGCAAAATCTAGTTTTTTCTTCTCAAGATTCCTTAAGAATTTCTTGCTATCCTGTGCATCAGTTTTGTTTGCTTGTGTTTCAGGAAATGAAGTTTGTTGTTGTATGTTTGGTTATGGAAAGTTTTGAGTTTAATGTTATTAAGTCAGGTTTCATTTTTTGTCTTCTGGTGTGTTGCGTCTTTCAGATTCCCTAAGGATTTCGTGCTAACTTGTGCTCCACTTTAGTTTGCTTGTGTTTCAGGACATGAAATTTTGTTGTTGTGTGTATCTCAAGTTTGTTAATATGTCTGGTTTGCTTTTTTCTTCTGCTGTGTTGTTTTTTTTTTTCAGTGTTTTCGAGGTTGAAGACGAGGGACCAAGAATGGTACTTCTTCAGCGCGTTAGATAAGAAGTATGGGAACGGTGCTAGAATGAACCGGGCAACTAACAAAGGATACTGGAAAGCAACTGGAAAAGACAGAGAAATCCGCCGTGACATCCAGTTACTCGGTATGAAAAAGACGCTTGTTTTCCACAGCGGGCGTGCCCCAGACGGGCTCCGGACAAATTGGGTCATGCACGAGTACCGCCTTGTGGAATATGAAACCGAGAAAAATGGAAACCTGGTGGTATAGTTTTGTCCAAAAGAGTTACTTACTTTCGGATTGGTATATTCCTAAGTTAACTTCCTATCTTATCTCAATTCTTTGTTTGGGTGCAGCAAGATGCGTATGTGTTGTGCAGAGTGTTCCACAAGAATAACATTGGGCCACCAAGTGGGAACAGATATGCGCCGTTCATGGAAGAGGAATGGGCTGATGATGGAGGAGCTCTGATTCCTGGAGTGGACGTTAGGGTCAGGGTAGAACTGCCACCACTAGCCAATGGAAACAATCACATGGACGAGGTTTGTGCTTCCTTCATAACCCAGAAGCTGATTAGTTTCATTTCAGTATTTCTTATGTGCAAAATCTCTGTGATGAAGCCTTGTAAAGTGATTCACGTTCTCTGAATTAGCAAGATATCATGTTTCTTATATGCAAAAGCTCTGTGATGAAGTGAAGCTTCTTTAAGTACTGTTTCAGTAGGCTGAGTCGATTGAGTTTGTTACCTACTCTTGTAGAATTCAACCTTTATAGATTTATCTGATGAATCGTCGCTCTTAATTTACAAGATATTCTGAAGTCTTTTTTCTTTGGTATTTATCCTCAATCATGCTGATTACAAGATCTTTCGGACTTACAGTCCTCATTTTGCATTATATGCGCTCACACAGTTGATCAGTGCATGTTGATCAGAAAAAAGATTTGTTGTGTTGTGGTGAACATTTCAGTTTTGATCTTCATCTGAAATGTAGATCGACGCATTTGGTTTCAGATATTTTATTTGTGCCTTCTGGAGTATACATAACTTGAAATTTGTGGTAGGAAATCGAGTCAGCAAGCAAGGACCTCATTAACATCAACGAGCCACCAAGAGAGACTACTCCAATGGACCATCAGAATCATCATGAGAATGCCCTCAAGCTGCAGGAGAATAACAACAATAACCATTATGATGAAGGTGAGGAAGCACTCAAACGTGAGCATGCAGAGGATGAAGATGAGCGTCCTCCTCCTTTATGCGTTCTAAACAAAGAAGCTCCGTTACCTCTCCTCCAATACAAACGCAGACGCCAAAACGAGTCCAACAACAACTCAAGCAGGACCTCACAGGACCACTGTTCGTCCACAACAACAACCGTGGACAACGCAACAACCTTAATCTCGTCATCTGCTGCTGCCACCAACACGGCCATCTCTGCATTGCTTGAGTTTTCTCTCATGGGTATCTCGGACAAGAAAGAAAACCTGCAGCAGCCACTACGTCCTCACAAGGAAGCTTCTCCTCCTACTCCACTTGCATCTCCCGAAGAGAAGGTTAATGATCTGGAGAAAAAGGTTCACCAGATGTCTGTTGAGAGCGAAACTTTCAAGCTTGAGATGATGAGTGCAGAGGCTATGATCAGTATTCTCCAGTCGAGGATCGATGCACTGCGTCAGGAGAATGATGAGCTGAAGAAGAACAACGCCAAGGGACAAGAAATGCTCTAAAACCATCTCTCTAGGTTTCTTCGTCTTCTTTGCCTTTGCTCTATGTAGCTGTAATCTTCAGACGGATTGAGAACCGTGTGGTGAATCTCTCTGTTGTAAAATTAGGGATAAACGGATCAGAGCCGCTGAGCTGGGTGCTTTTTTTAATTTGTCCTCTTTTTTTCTTCTTCTTCTAATGTTTATGCATCTTTTGAGAACTTTTTCAGGTTGCTCCATTGTCATATATTTATCCATCTAGTCTTTTCAGTCTCAAGAACTCTATTCAATTTGTCTCAAGAAAATGTTCAATCTCCATGATAAACTGATAAAGAGCTTGTTTGGGCCGCAAAACCGCTATTAGTGATCAGGTTTGAGGGCATAATCGTCATTTTAAGTTGCCTTATAGCTGTAACCTCACTAATATCATGAGCTTTCATATGTTTTCCGTCTCCATGAGAACTGGGAAGAGAGCTTCAATCTTAGGTTACCTCGTGATTAGTAATAAGGTGAGGGTATAACCGTCATTTAACAAATCGGCTAGCGTTACGATTTACGAATGTGGTTCCGTCAACGACGTTAGAAGACTTTCGTTACACGTAATTTGCAATTATTTTAAAAAGCAAAAAGGGATTGGTACGATTTATGCCTCGATTACATTTTCAAATAATATATCGACTAAAATTTAATCCGCGCTAATTATAGCGCAGAGTAATTTTAAAAAAAAAAAGTTTTGAAATTTAAAAAAATTACTTTTATCTGAATTTTAAAATATATCTAACGAATGATTATATATAAAGTTGTAAATTTGTAATAATTTATCTATTTAATCCGTTTTGCAGTGAACTAAAATATTATTCGAACTAACCCGCAAAAACTTATAATCTTGAAAACATAATTCTAATATGCACCGTTAAATGACTCTAGTTTTTCTGGTTAGTTTACGAACTATTAAAAAAAATAGTTTTCTTATGTCTAATTTTTTATAAAATTAGTAAAAAATTTTTTAACTTTTGTTTTGATATATATTCAAATAAAATATAATAAATTATAGTGAAAAATATAGCAAGATTTTGAATAGATGTTTTTTTCTTTTAATATATATGAATTGATTATTATTTTAAAATATATAGTATTAAAAATAATTAAGAAATTAAATAATAAATAACTTTTTAATACAAAATATATACTTTCCATACTGTAATCAATAATTTTAAAATATTATTATATCATTTCCTATTTTAATTATTTTTTGATATTTGTAATGGCATTTCATGTAATAACTTACAAAAAAAGTTCATTTTAAAAATATCTTCTTAAATAATATTATAGAGAGATATATACTTTAATTCAATTTTTTTTGTTTCAACCAAGATTTCAGATTATTAGTTAAACTGAATTACAATCGATGAAGAAATTAATAAAAAAGGAGAATATCTATCTATATATTAAACAAATTCGGACTAAAATCTACGACTTGTCTCAAATTTCCACGTGTCGCTCCAGTAGAGCTGCCACAGCACCGTCACTTGAACGGCGTAAGTAAAACTTCACATATATTTTTCAACGGTCGGTTAGTTCCGATGAGTTCGTGTCTTCGTGGTCATCTCATCTCTCGTCTTCGCCGATCTTCTTTTTCTCAGTTCTTCAAAATTCTAAAACCTCCTTAATTATTTCCATATAATACTTGCTTTGTCTTTTTATCCTTCTTTTTATTCGATTTGACGACTCGGTGCAGGATTAAGGAGAAAAACCTCTTTAATTTCTTTCTAGACTCGGTGGTGGTGGCTAGGAGTGGACCACTACTTGGCCTGGCCGTATTTACTTGGCGGTTTAGCTACCTGTGACGGAGCCAATGAGATTTAGACCGGAATTTGTCTGATTTGCAGCTGCAAAAGCCTCCGCCATGCATGTAGGAATATGTTTTTTTTTTTTGTGCATCTTATTAAAGCTTAATCTACAAGCTTCTAGGTTTATTGTGTAAAAATTATCTTAATCTTTTAGTTTATTTTAGTGTCTAATTAACACCTTTTGTTTATGCATGATGTTTTCAAAGAAGAAATTTTATCGGAGTACATTTTCTACATAGACGTATTTCGGAATGGTTTAATATCGTAGGTCTTTATCAAATTGGGTGGATTTTTTCGATTTTAGAATATGTCGTTATGAATTATGATATACGGAATATGTCTATGTTTAATAACTCTTTTCTGGATTTATTGTCTGTCTATCTCATTTATGTGTCCATTGTAGAATGATTGTACTTTTTTATTGTAAGTTTGCTCTTTTATTACTTTAGAAAAAAGAAAAAAGAAAAAAGAAAAAAGAAAAAAAAATGGTTATTTTTTGGTTTTTAATACATATTATAGAGTTTAAAAAGAAAATTTATTTTTGAGACCACTAAGACACGACAGCGTTTCCTTTATCTTATTACTACATAATACGACAAAACCTATGCAGTAACATTTGCTAGGGTTTATTACTGCAACACTCTAAAAAGAGAAAAAGAAGAAATGGGAAAATGAGAAAAAGAAAATTGGAATTGCAAATCCGAAATACTTGTTTCTAGCCTTCTGGGAAACGCGAAAAGAAATAAATTTCTTGCAATTGAAGGTACCTTTAATTGTGGGCTTCTTCTCTCTTTGGTTTCTTCTCCGCCAAATCAAAAACCCATTTGCCAACTTTTTTTTCGGGGTGTTCGTCTACTGTGTTCTGGGAAAGAGAGATTTAGAAGAAACCCTAGAACAAGCACGGTCTTTGCTTAATGGGTCGCGAATCTGTGGCTGCTATGTCCTCGCCGCCATCAGCGACTGCGCCGGGTACTGCTGCGGCGGCGACGGCGCTTGCTCCTGGCTTCCGATTTCATCCGACTGATGAGGAACTCGTGAGCTATTACTTGAAGCGAAAGGTTCTGAGCAAACCCGTACGTTTCGATGCGATTGGGGAGGTCGATATCTACAAGCATGAGCCCTGGGATTTAGCAGGTCCGTTGGGTTTCTCTCTCTTTTCTCAATCTTTTCTGCGCATCTGTATGAGTTTGGGTTTTAGTGTGAGACATGTGAATTTGTTGGAGCGCTTGTGATTTGGGATTTTTGTGGATTGGGCTTCTTCGCGGTTTCAGTCTTCTGACTCAATTTTGGGAGAATGGTTTAGCTTTATGGGCTCCGATTCATTTTCTGGGATAATTTCGTTGCTGATTTACCTCTTGCTATGTTTAGGCTGTAAAACTGTGAAATTTTTTCCATCCAATAGCCTATTTAGTGGACAAAATCTAGTTTTTTCCAGATTCCTTAAGAATTTCTTGCTAACTTGTGCTTCAGTTTTGTTTGCTTGTGTTTCAGGAAATGAAGTTTGTTGTTCTGTAATTGGTTATCTGAAGTGTTGAGTTTAATGTTATTAAGTCAGGTTTCATTTTTTTGTCTTCTGGTGTGTTTCGTCTTTCAGATTCCCTAAGGATTTCTTGCTAACTTGTGCTCCACTTTAGTTTGCTTGTGTTTCAGGATATGAAGTTTGTTGTTGTGTGTATCTCAAGTATTCAGTTTAGTGTTATTATGTATGGTTTGATTTTCTCTTCCGCTGTGTTGTTTTTTATCCAGTGTTTTCGAGGTTGAAGACGAGGGACCAAGAATGGTACTTCTTCAGCGCGTTAGATAAGAAGTACGGGAACGGTGCTAGAATGAACCGGGCAACTAACAAAGGATACTGGAAAGCAACTGGAAAAGACAGAGAAATCCGCCGTGACATCCAGTTACTCGGTATGAAAAAGACGCTTGTTTTCCACAGCGGGCGTGCCCCAGACGGGCTCCGGACCAATTGGGTCATGCACGAGTACCGCCTTGTGGAATATGAAACCGAGAAAAATGGAAACCTGGTGGTATAGTTTTGTCCAAAAGAGTTACTTACTTTCGGATTGGTATATTCTAAGTTAACTTCCTATCTTATCTCAATTCTTTGTTTGGGTGCAGCAAGATGCGTATGTGTTGTGCAGAGTGTTCCACAAGAATAACATTGGGCCACCAAGTGGGAACAGATATGCGCCGTTCATGGAAGAGGAATGGGCTGATGATGGAGGAGCTCTGATTCCTGGAGTAGACGTTAGGGTCAGGGTAGAACCGCCACCACTAGCCAATGGAAACAATCACATGGACGAGGTTTGTGCTTCCTTCATAACCCAGAAGCTGATTAGTTTCATTTCAGTATTTCTTATGTGCAAAATCTCTGTGATGAGGCTACCTTTTAAATGGACTAGTCTATTGATGAACCTATCTACTATTTTAATGTTATTAAGTGCAAGTGTCAAAATTTCTTATATGCAAGAACTTTTTGTTCAAGTGAAGCTTCTCTAAGTACTGTTTCAGTTGGCTGAGTTACATGAACTGGACTACAAGACTAGGCCATCGAGTCTGTAACCAACTCTTATAGAAATCAACCTTAGAGATTTAGCTGATGAGTTATCTCTCTTGATTCACAAGATATCTAAATTTTGCTCAGGTCCTTTATTTTGGGGGGGCTTTATTCTCAATCTAGCTTATTACAAGATCTTTTAAACTTAGTATCCTCGTTTGAGCAGCGCTTGCCATTTTGTATCATGTGAACTCAATTTGATCAGGGAATGTTGATCAGAAAGAAAATTCAGTTATGATCTTCATCTGTACAGTTGACCGAAGCATTTGGTTTCATTTTGTTTTGTGCCTTCTGGGGTTCATATAACTTGTAATTTTTCTGATTTCCAGTCAGCAAGCAAGGATCTCATTAACATCAATGAGCCACCGAGAGATGCTACTCCAATGGATATCGAAATTAACCATCAGAATCATCATGAGAAAGCCATCAAGCCGCAGGAGAATAACAAAAATAACCATGATGATGAAGTTGAGGAAGCACTCAAACGTGAGCATGCAGAGGATGAAGATGAGCGTCCTCCTCCTTTATGTGTTCTCAACAAAGAAGCTCCACTACCTCTCCTCCAATACAAACGCAGACGCCAAAACGAGTCCAACAACAACTCAAGCAGGACCACACAGGACCACTGTTCGTCCACAACAACAACCGTCGACAACACAACAACCTTAATCTCATCATCTGCTGCGGCCACCAACACTGCCATCTCTGCATTGCTTGAGTTCTCTCTAATGGGTATCTCCGACAAGAAAGAAAACCTGCAACAGCCACACAAGGAAGCTTCTCCTCCTACTCCACTTGCATCTCCCGAAGAGAAGGTTAATGATCTCGAGAAAAAAATTCACCAGATGTCTGTTGAGAGCGAAACTTTCAAGCTTGAGATGATGAGTGCAGAGGCTATGATCAGTATTCTCCAGTCCAGGATCGATGCACTGCGTCAGGAGAATGATGAGCTGAAGAAGAACAACGCCAAGGGACAAGAAATGCTCTAAAACCATCTCTCCAGGTTTCTTCTTCTTCTTTGCCGTTGCTCTATGTAGCTGTAATCTTCAGACGGATTGAGAACCGTGTGGTGAATCTTTCTGTTGTAAAATTAGGATAAAACGGATCGCAGCCGCTGAGCTGGGTGTTGTTTTTTCTTTCTGTCGTTTGGATGTTTATGCATCTTTTGAGAACATTTTCAGGTTACTCCATTGTTATATATATCATCTTAATCTTTTCAGACAAGAACGCTCTTTGGTTGTCTCAAGAATGTTTAGTGAGAAAAAAAAGAAGGGAATGTTTAGTGAGAGCTTTTAACGGCAAAACCGATATTAGTGGTGAGGTCTGAGGGCATAATAGTCTTTCCGACAAGAATTTTAATCTCCTAATGTTGTTGTCTTTATGACAAAAAGAGCTTTTAAAGTAAGACCGTGATTCTGTGTCAGAACCAAGGGTATAATCGTCATCGAGCAATACGGGTATAGGTTACGAATGCGGTTGCGTCAGCGACGTTTGATTAGAAGACTTTTGTTACACGTAATTTGCAATTATTTTAAAAAACAAAAAGGGTTTGGTACGAATTTTTTTTTTATGATTCATGGTTAAATCTCAGGTCCATGGAAAAGTTCAGATTAATTTTATGGAGATGTACCACCAACGGATTAAATGTACAACCGGATTTGCAAATGGGGCATATACATTAGTCCAATATCCCATTTGGCCAAATTAGTATGAACTTAGTTTCTAGCGGGAATCGAAGTTAGGGAGACTATTGTTCATGGGTAAATTTCAGGTCCATGGAGAAGTTCAGATTAATTTTATGGAGATGTACCACCAACGGACTAAACGTACAACCGGATTTACAAATGGGGCATATACATTAGCCTCATATCCCATTTGGCCAAATTAGTAGGAACTTAGTTCCCAGCAGAAATCGAAGTTAGAGAGACTATTGTTCAAAGATTCCCAAATCGACCCCTACAACCAGGCCACCACTAATTTGGTAGGTACGATTTTTCTTTTTGTTAAACGGTTTTCTTGAGTTGAGTCATACCTGAAAATTCTAACTGCCGCAGCCTTGTTTAGTAACAAGACAGAACGGTCAATGAGTCATGACCATTAGTCCATTACAAACAAAAAAGGAAGATGCGTGAAATATAAGCCTGGATTCCATTTCTCAGATAAATAAATATTTTGTTATTTTAGGTTTATAATTTATATGGAATTTAACCCTCTTAACATTCAACCCAAAAAAATAAAATATTTTTAAAATGTGTCTTCGAATTTTTGATTTGCTAATATTTTTCTGCAAAAGTGGATAAAATACTATAAATGTTAAAAAAAAAAAAAAAGTGGATAAAATATATATTTGCGGCAACCAACAAATTCCAGAGACAAAAACAAATCTAAGACTAGTCCAAGACTTCGTACGTGTAGCTGCAGTAGAGACTGTCAGCTAAAAACTGTCACAGCATGTCATTTTATGTTCTCTCTTGGCACACTTTCCTGGAACTCGTTTATATATTTTCCACGGTCGCTTAGTCCCGTTGGCGTAGGGTTCGTCGTCATCTCTCGTCTTCTCCGATTTGCCTTTTTCTCATTTTTCTTTCTTTCTAAAACCCCAATTTTCTCATATTACATCCGCTTCCTTCTTTCGACGACTCTGTGCTGGATTAAGGAGAAATCATTTATTCAACCTTTGTGTTTGCGTTTGAATGGGTCGTGGCTCAGAGACGTCGCTTGCTCCTGGGTTCCGTTTTCACCCAACGGAAGAAGAACTCGTTCGTTACTATCTGAAACGCAAGATCTGCAATAAACCCTTTAAATTCGATGCCATCTCGGTCACCGATGTTTACAAATCCGAGCCGTGGGATCTCCCAGGTCAGTTTCGATTTGTTTCCTCCCTGTTTATTAGATTAGATCGATGAATTGTGTTTGGTGGAACGATCGTTAATGATATTGGAATCCTGCTTGATTTTTTTCTTTCAAATTAGACAAGTCGAAGCTGAAAAGCAGAGACTTGGAGTGGTACTTCTTCAGTGTGCTTGATAAGAAGTATTCACATGGATCGAAGACGAACCGTGCGACTGAGAAGGGATACTGGAAGACGACAGGGAAGGATCGGGAGATTCGTAATGGGTCAATAGTCGTAGGGATGAAGAAGACTCTTGTTTATCACAAAGGTCGAGCTCCTCGTGGCGAAAGAACCAATTGGGTTATGCACGAGTATCGGTTGGTTGATCAAGACCTCGAGAAAACTGGTGTCCAGCAAGTAAGATTTGTATGTTTAATCTTGTTTGCCGTTTTTATACATGCCATGGGAATGGGATTGACTTTGTTTTGTGTCTCTTGGGAAATTGTGGAAAGGGTGCGTATGTGCTTTGTAGGATATTCCACAAGAGTGGAACAGGTCCTAAAAACGGAGAGCAGTACGGTGCTCCGTTTGTTGAGCAGGAGTGGGAGGAGGAGGATGATATGACATACGTACCTGATCAAGATCCTGGAAGTGAAGATCATGTTTATGTCGACATTGATCAGGTTTGTGTTGTAGTGTAGGTCCTATTGCTTTTCTTGATTCTTTAGGGTTACACTAATTTACAACAATTGGTGAAATGTTTGATACTGATGGATGGATGATAAGGATTTGTACAAATAGGGTGGGATTTGGGAGAATGGATTACAAGTCTTTTGGTTTATCGGGTTGTTTGGAAGCCTTAGGGATTTGAGAGCAATAAGAGTGCTCTAGAATTCACTCCTGATTTAGCGTTTGGCTCTAATGTTCACTTATATCTGTTGGTTAGCTTTTGGTTGATTGATGTGTTCCTTTGTATTCATCAAGGATTCACTCTGAGGAATAAAGGAAGCTTCTTGTTCAGATCTCTCTCTCTCTCTCTCTCTCTCTCATTCACTGATCTTAACAGATTCCCTTTGAGGCAGGCTATCTTTTATGTTTCTCTATTTCTGACATCGAATTTTGCTTCTTGCAGAAGCCTGACAACCTTGTGGTCTTTGACGCCTTTCCTATTCCGTTGGACTTTAATCTCGGGGAGTCCAGCAATAATGTCGAAACTAACTACTCAGACTCCACAAACTATATCCAACCAGGAAACTACGTGCACTCTAATGGCTACTTTGAACAACCAGCGGAATTTTCTGAGGAAGAGCAGAAGTCTATCATCCGTGATGGTAGACTTCGAAATGATGCATTGTTTCCAAATGAAGAAAACGGCTGTGGTGTCCAGGACGAGAGAACAGAAAATTTGCAATCTTCTGACAACATCTTTGAGAATGATACATCACACTACAATGATTTTCCGGTTGAGAGCAACTACTATACCGGTGAGGCGTTTCTGAATCTGAGCAGTAATCTTCTGCAGAACGATGGTCTGTACCTGGAAACGAATGATCTCAGCAGTACTCAGCAAGATGGTTTCGATTTTGAAGATTATCTTACCTTCTTTGATGAGGACGATGAGAATGCTCAAAACTTGACTTTCGATCCTTCTCAACTGATGGGAACTGAATATGTTATTGCCGATCAGGAAGAGCTCTTTCAAAAGGTATAAACCTTTATCTTTTGACTTGTTTTAGTTTCATTTTAACCCACATTTCTAAACAACAGGCCGAGACTGAGGAATTGGAAAAAGAGGAAGGCTCAGGAGGCAAACAATTGGTGGAAGAAAAGGAAAAGGATGAAGCATCTTGTTCGAGACTAGTCGATGCAGATGCAACAGAGTTCGAGCCAGGTAAAAAAAAAACCTTTTACCTGAATCAGAACTTGCCCCCATATGATAGTAGGCCTTGCGTGTTCTGATTAGCTGATGGATCAATTCCTAATAATGCAGATTACAAGTCTCCGATCCTCAAGAAGGCAAGCCACATGTTGGGCGCTATCCCCTCTCCGCCTGCATTTGCTTCTGAGTTATCCACAAAGGATGCAGCTATCCGGCTATACGCAGCAGAATCATCTGGTTCGGTTCATGTAACCGCAGGTATGATCACAATATCAGACAGCTACATGGGCTGGTCATATGGCAAAAACGGGAACCTTGACTTAATCCTTTCATTCGGGTTGGTCCAAGAGAATGGGATTGAGAAATCAGGAAATAGTTTAACAAGCGCAATGTTAATGTTCATGTGTTTCTGGGTCCTCGTACTTTCAGTTAGTTTCAAAGTTAGCACTTTGGTCTCTTCCCGGTGAGAAGTACCACTTCTTAAAAAACAAGACCTTTGTGTTTGTACCCATTGTTATAGGTTTACTTGCAGTGTTCTGCTGCTCAATCAATGTTTTATTCTCTAATTATATTCAATATCTCATTTTATATCAAAATACAAGATCTATATATCTCATTTTGGATTTAATATTAAAACGAAAAGAAGCAAAATATAAGTAACTAAAATATGTTTAATTTGGATATATGCAAATTCCAAGTAAATTTAACTAAAATATATGATTGTAAATACACTCGTAACCATGTCGGTTGGTTCATCATCATTCCTAAACCCCATATATTCTTGGAAGAGTCTCCCGTCACTTTCGTCAACCTAACCTTATCCGGCGGCGAGCCACCCTGCCTCTTTGCTCCCCCGGCCCGCTAATTTAATTTATAATGAATGTTAAAAGAAGAAAAAACTGAAACTTAATGATTCATTGGCTGGCTGAAGCAAGATACTAATTTGTGTCATCATGCAAACTGATTTTTAATTCCACTGTATTCCCTCATCAATTTGATCATCTCAAATCCAAGATGAGCCTTGATAAATTTGTTTTTGATGTTGCTGCTGCTTCGTTTCCTCCAGGCTATTTTAATTTGTTGTTCAAATATGCATTTAGTTCAAAATATCCACTTCACTCCCTAATAAATGATCCTGTATTTTTAACACATGTGTATGATATTACATTCAATCTATCTTACCACCTAAAATCAATAGAAATTTTCATGTCTTGGTCAAATAACAATTTTTAACTATAATTACCTCAAGAGAAAACATAGTATTATATTCCATTTTAGGAAATTTAATGAAAATCTTGTTTTTTATATAAAGAATTTATGAAGATCGTTTAAAATTAGCTTTTTAATTTAATGTGGTTATTATAATACATGGATTTTACCATTCATAAATTATTGATGATTTAGTGCAATTGTAATTAGTAAAGAGTCTACCTTGTCTCGTAAGAGGACTCCCTCTCTTGTGCCATCCATATATATCTTTTATCTACTAAAACACAAGTCACTTCACCAATTACACGTTGACAAGTGGAAAGTAAAAAAAAAATTAACTTAAATAAATTTTTGTCCCCAAATTTTGGCTTGAGTTAGCAAGCAGTTAAAACTGACGTAAATTGTTCGAGTTCCTTCCAACTGTTCTCCCCACTTCCCACCTTTCAACGATCTTTTCAATTTATGAAACTAACCACTTTATCCACGGTTTTCTTCTTCAATTAAACAATTATATAAAGCATTCATCTCAAAACCACTAGATAAGTTTTCTCATCATCTACATTGTCTCCCAATCTAAAATTTTACTTACCCTAAGCTAACTCATCGCCGCTTCCCCGGAACTTGAAGAAGGCATACGAACACCAACATCTTTTTGTTCTGATTCAAGGTAATTTATCATCTTCTCCTCCTATATCGTATCTCGATTTAGGTTTTTAATCTCTGCAAAGGCGAAGCTCCGATAAAATATCTATGGTTC
Source organism: Eutrema japonicum (assembly GCA_030161315.1). Taxonomy (NCBI): domain Eukaryota; kingdom Viridiplantae; phylum Streptophyta; class Magnoliopsida; order Brassicales; family Brassicaceae; genus Eutrema; species Eutrema japonicum. The sequence continues at coordinate 43,362,571 of BSQW01000002.1, read as the reverse complement.
TTTATGCATATCAAACATATAATCTATGGCTAATGTCAAACTCATGGCGGGTTCTATTGCCTCCAACCATATACTCTCCTCTGTAATTCTTTATTTTCTGTTTATTGTAACAATATACATTGAAATCTTTGATTTTACTCGGCTGTCAAAGTAATCTTAATTTTAGTTCGATTTTCTGAGTTTAACAATTTCATCAGACAACAAATTGAAAGTTGTCATAAACCAGAGTTCTTCAGCAAAAATGGAGTTATAGAATTTTTGCTGTTTTAGGTCTTTCAGATATTGAGTTAAGCTAAGTTTCAGAAATATTAGAGTTCTACTTCGCTCATACACATTCTTTGTGAATACTTATTTTTCAGTTACTTATATTTCATCATACATAATGTCAAAATCACTGATTTGAAAAACGTTTGTTCATTTATCAACGAGAAGATAAACAAAAATTGCAGATAGAATGGAGAAGTTTATGTTTTCCTTATCAAAGAGAAGATAACCAGCAACCAGTAACCTTTTGTATTTTTTCGTAGTCAACAAGTAATATTTTTTTTTAACGTAGTTTTCTAGCAAATCATGATATGTTGTTAAACTAGAAATTCTAGCGAAGGAGTATAAGCGAGAGAAAGCCCAAATGAACAGTAGGACGGCCGGATAAGAAGCTGAAGAAACAAGAACAACACAAGGATTGCAGCAAATTTCTACAAAATCTGGACTGGCATGTTAATAAAGGAAGCAATGAATGTCAATAAGCAAAGTCAAATACTCTGTTAACATCTTACAAAAAAAGAAGTTATAATTCCTGCTCTGTAATCTCCACAGCTTCTGATTCTCTGTATTGCTATATGTGTTGTAAAAGAGTTATAATTCCTGCTCTGTAACTCAATGTTATAAATGAAAAGTAAGTGGTTTCATGGGGAAAAAAGAAGCAGTCAAATACTCGGAAAAAGGTCTAATAGTATTCGTTATGCCAAAGATTTAGTTTAAATTTGTTCGTACTATATAATTTGATGTTCCTTTTTCATTTTCTTAATTTAAATTTGTTTTGAAACTTGGTGAGTTGTAATTACATGACATCAATAAAAAGAATATTTAAATGGTTCTTATAAGTATGGGCCAAATACTAGTATATATATAAACAACGGCCCCTTCAATCTCTTTCCGGAGTTTTCTTCCTTCAATTTCGCAAGTTTATCGATTTTCGTTTTAATTGTTTTTCCCCTTTTGGTTTCGCCATTGACGAAGAAGTACTCGAAAAAGGTATGTCTCTCGATCATCGTTTTCCGGCACAATCGATTAATTCTCCATCGGAATAATCCGTATTGCTTTTCCCTTTTATCAGGAAAGTGGAATTTGGGGATTTTCTGGCTGGTGATTGAGTTTATCAGGTGAGATCAATTAGAGTTGTGAAATTTGGGGATTTTCTCCCGGGAAGCTCCTTGCGGTTTAGATTCTGAGTGTGATGAAGCTCTTTTGTGTATTGGATTCGAAAAACGAAAAGAAGAAAAGGGCTTTGTGAGGGACTTTCGTTAAGGTGTCAGGATGACTGATATTGATCCTCTGCAACAAAAGACGGAGTCTATGGATGCTGAGTTTGATCGAGGTTTTGAGGATTTCATGGACGATTGCATCTCCTTTGAGTCGTGCAGCTCCGTTCACAACCCAGACAATGATGATCAAGAGGATGAACATCTTTTGAGGAGGAGAAGGAGGTCTGTCCTCCAAGGTCATGATATAGCTGAATCCTCTGCTGCCAGAAGGAGGCAGTCTCGGATTCTGGGCCGTTGGGTTGCAAGGCAGGCTCAGGAGATGATTACCACCATTGAGAGGAGGAACCGCGAGTCCGAACTCATTGCCATTGCTGGTTTGCACGCTGTCTCTACGCTCGACTCTTCTTTCCTTAGGGAGTCACAGTCTCCCTCTTCCAGGCGTCAGGCCGCTGCTGCTGCTACTACTGAGAGGCCTAGAACTCAAGCTTCTGGGATTTTGCAGATGTGGAGAGACTTGGAAGATGAACATGTACTCAACAGGGCACGTGAGAGGATCAGATTGAGGCAAAGAAATGCTGATTTGCCGGGCTCTAATGCGTCTGAGAGTCAGGTGAGTGAAAACAATGAGAGCCTGAGGGGATCCAGTGAGAGTGATAATGAGAATGATTATGGCTCGTCTAGTAGAGAACAGTCTCCAGATCTTGGCGATGTTGAGAGTGAGAGGGTGAGACAAATTGCGCGTGGATGGACGGATAGTGGAATCAATAATCATTCATCTAATGCAAGACAGAGAGACGATAATCGTAGAGGAGAATGGCTTGGTGATACTGAAAGAGAAAGAGTCAGGATTATCAGGGAATGGATGCAAATGACAAGTCAACAGAGAGGAGCTCGTGCAAGTCGAAGAGAAGATCAACCATCTCTTAGTTCACAAGATGACAGGATTCATGAAAGTGCACAAGTTCAGAGGGTTCGTGAAGGGTTAGCCGTTGAGAATGAGGAAGTGCGACGGGAGCATACTCGTAGAGACTTGCGGAGACTACGAGGAAGGCAAGCATTAGTTGATTTGCTCATGAGGACTGGAAGAGAGCGACAGCGGGAGCTCCAAGGTTTGTTGGAGCATCGTGCAGTCTCTGATTTTGCTCATCGCAACCGGATTCAGGTTTGTTCTTAGGAAATCATCTGGTCATCTTTATTTAAGGTGTATTGTACGCTAAGACTGGGCTACGAACACCATATATTAACGTAATGATAGAACCTTAGGTCCTTGTAACCTGATTCCTAACATTTGTACACTTTGCCACAGTCGCTTCTTAGAGGAAGATTCTTGCGGAACGAGACACCTGCAGTGGAAGTTAGAGCTCGTCCATCAATGGCAGCAAGTGAACTTCGCCAGCTAAGAGAAAGACATACAGTTTCTGGTTTGCGGTAAATTTTGTTCATTCCCGTTGAATGGTTAAACATTTACCCATACTTGTCACATGGTCGGAATTGTGAAGTGTGGATATATTATATCCTTGCTTCGCATTTACCTTCCCCCGCTCATTAAAGATATGCATATAATGGTTGACTTTGATTTTTCATTTTATTGACTTAACTTTTTTTGACATTTAGCTTACTCGCGGCTAATTTCTCAACATTGATATTGATTGTCACAGGGAAGGAGTCCGTGACAGGCTAGAAAGCAACACTCACGGCGATAGCATCAATACTTCCAGGAATAACCAAAGGACTGCAAATACTGCTGAGGATTCTCAGCGGATAACTGAGAGTTTAAATTCTTCTACACAGGAGAACGGTACCCCTCTCTTACCTATCGACTTGGGCAGGTCGAGGAGAAACCGGGCAAATGCAGATATAAATTGGGAAGAAGATACCAGTCAAGAAAGGGTCTGGCCTGAAGTTTTCACTACAGACGAGAGGCGAAATTCGCTGCAAGCATCATTAAGCCAGTTCAGTGAAAGGGATAATGGTAGCACAGGTCTAAACGGGCAAGAAAACTCAGTCAATGACCTGCACCACGATGGAACTGGGAATTCAGATGAAACTATAATGGTAGAAGGTCAGAGTGTAGGGCCTGCAGATAGCTCTAGACAATCTGATGGTAATTGGCCTGAGACACGGGTTGGAGCCCCAAGGAATCGTCGTGTAGTACCAATGAGAAGATTAAACAGGCTCCATCTACCTGATGACGATAATGTTTACAGCATTGAACTTCGAGAGCTACTAAGCAGGTACAGAGATAGTGGATTCGTTTTGTCTGTTTTCCCAGCATATATTCTGTTTGTTTAATGGAACTATTTTCCTTTCACTCTTGTAGGAGAAGTGTTTCAAACCTCCTACGCAGTGGTTTTCGTGAAAATCTGGATCAACTGATACACTCATATGTTGAGAGGAGAGGAGGGCTTGCTCACGTGGACTGGGATTTGCAACCAGCAAGACAAGATTCTCAAGAACATCGTACAGAGCAACCAGGGTTTCTACAGGACGAGGATCAGCTTGATGGCATCAATCGATCACAAACGCTGCCAACTCCACCGGTGCCTCCACCACAGCCAATATGGCATCACACTAGCTACGCTCGTCACTCTTTGCACCGATCTGAACTTGTAAGCCTAAAATTTTCAGGCTTTCTTTTTTTATTTATTTCCCTCCTAACAGCTTTATTTCTGGTGCTTTATCATGCAAATTGTGTATTATTGATTCTTATCACTTTAAAGGGCTTAATGTGGTTGGTGCTGGTGATTAGGAATGGGAGATAATGAACGACTTGAGAGGTGATATGGCGAGACTTCAGCAAGGAATGTTTCATATGCAGAGGACTTTAGAAACCTGTATGGATATGCAGTCTGAGCTGCAGCGTTTGGTTAGACAAGAGGTTTCTGCGGCTTTAAACCGATCTCCTGGTGACAAAGGTTTTTTTCCCCTTTCGATCCAAAATCTATTCCTGGTCTGCATATCGAACAATCTGTAAACTAATTGGATAATGCCATCAGCTCTTGGACCAGGAACATCAGAGGATGGGTCGAGATGGAGCCATGTAAGGAAAGGAACTTGCTGCGTCTGCTGCGATACCGACATAGATGCACTCTTGTACAGGTAAAATATATGCTCAAAATCGGTATGTTTTTGATTTACAGAACCAAAACAAGTGTGATGATATCTTTGAAATCTGTAGATGCGGGCACATGTGCACTTGCTCAAATTGCGGTAACGAGCTGGTCCGAACAGGAGGGAAATGCCCATTGTGTAGGGCGCCTATTATCGAGGTAATCCGGGCCTACTCCATCGCTTAAGCCCTCTGAAACTGGAGAACAATGAAGTTAAAGAGAAGAAAAAGCAAATAAGAGAATGGGATTGTATTGATGTGTGAGCAAGAAACAGGTTCAAAATCTTTGATGTTGATTAAAATAGCTTCATTCCTTTCGTCGTCTGATTAAGTAAGATCCCTGATCTTTTGTTCGATCATGATGTCTTTAAACTCTTGAAGCATCGTCTCTGCAGATTGTTAAAGCGATGTAAACGCTCAGAAAGGGGTCAAACCAAGAGCAGATACATATTTACTCTGTCATCAATAGGTTTTGTTTTTTCCCCAGTTACTGAGTGCATGTAGGTGTTTGGTGAAAGAACACAACCAGATCACAGAGATGCTGGGTTGAAATTATCACAGTTGTGTATACAGATTCAGCATTTTAATTTATGAGGAGACCATTTCATGAACAGCTAATATTGCATGTTACTGCATATTGCGATAAAATTAGTTAATTACATATTTTTTTATGCATACATAGTTCTAAGTAGAATTAGATATTTATTGTGGTTCTCACCAATTCAAATGCGTTTTATTGATAAAACCATAGCTAGACAGCATACTTTCTAAGATGCCTCACTATTTTCCACACAAAAAAAAAAAATTACATTTAACTTTCATCTAACAGTAGCAATTTGTGCTCCATTAAAAACTCATTAATATAAAAGAAATTGTTCAGATTTCGTCATTGTTTTGAAATAAAATTAGATATATGAATACTTAAATAATAATAAAATAAATCTAATTTGCGATTGAATTGACTATAAAAATAACGGATTTTTTTTTCATTTTTATTATTTATCTATTTGAAAAAATTAAGTATTGTGAAATATTTGGTGTAATACAGTCGGATTTGAAACACAAATATATATATATATAAATCGATTCAACCGAAAATATTTATCATAGATAACATTTCCAAGAAAAAACAACCTATCATATATATCTCGTTAGAGAGCTCAAAATCCTTCTTCAAAAGCAATGATCGTAGTAGAAAGCCAAAAGAGCAACATATAGTACATACACACACATAATCATCATTCATATATATATATACTAGGATTCAACACGCACTAGTTATATAATGCATAGTAATTTTTGTTTAAAAATTATTTTGAAATTTAAGAAAATTTGTTTTTATATGAATTTTAAAATATGTTTAAATAATGATTATAGATAGAACTGTCAATCCAGACTAACATATCTACATACTTAACCCGTTTTATAATAAACTAAAATATTATCCGGATTAACTCGCAAAAAACTTATAATCTTGAAAACATAACTCTAATATGCACCGCTTAATGACTATGATTTTTGTGGTCAGTGCACAAACTCTTAAAAACAATTTTCTCGTGTCTAAATATTTATGAAATTAGTAAAATATTTTATAATAATTATAGTAAAAAATATTGCAAAATTTCGAATATATTTTTTCTTCAAATATGTATGGATTGATTATTATTTAATAATATCATAATAATTAAGAAATTAAATTATAAATAACTTTTTTAATGAGAAATAAATAGTTTTCATATTCTCATCAATAATTTTAAAAGATAATTATATATTGTCTTATTTCAATCATCTTTTCTTATTTGTAATAATATTTCATGTAATAATTTACAAAACAAAATTAATTTTTAAAAATATGTTCTTAAATAATATTATAGAGATGAGCTAGCATGCCCAAATGATCTTTAGGTTTTTTTTTTTGATGATCTTTAGGGGTTCTATGAGTCTTCATGTTTCATCTCGGTCTTAATGGCTAAAGCCAAGTGATCATAAGCTTGAGACCAAGCTCCTTCCACTTCTTCATTGTATTTCTCTCCCAACCCTTCCTTCAATGTCCTTACCAAAGCCTCTTTCACAACCTGTATATATATTCACAACCGCATTTAATTATTTAATTTCTTTTAAACTGAAAATCAATGGAAAATGAAAATGATATATATAAGAGACCTCAAAGTGAGGATCAAGAACGCCGCTTTTGAGATGAACAGAGCCCAAGTATTGGAGGGTTGTGTCAGCCACCACCACCTTTCCTTTCTCCCTTAGCTGTATTGCTGTTTCACATGTCTACACCCAAAAAATGAAAATTTACATATAAGATTCATTGATTTTATGTTTAAAAAGTTAAGATATTTTATAAAAATTCCTTGATTTTATGACTAAACCAATGTTTTTATTGTCCTACTACTATACCAAATAAATAAAAAACACCACTTAAATTCTTCGGTAACGTTTAAATTTGGTATAGGAAAATGTGTGTTTGTTTTACGTGGATTTTATGAATGAGCCAATATATATTAATTATTCTGTACTATAATATGAAATATTATTTATTTATCTCGATGAAGAAGACAAAACCAACTAGCAAAGCCCAAACAAGAATATCGTGTGCACATGGCTACGTGAATAAAAGAAAAGAAAATAAGATTCATATTAATTTCCTATAAAATATATAAAGTATATATATATATATATATATATATTTTTTTTTTATTGAGTCAATAAAGATTCTTAGCAATAATGAACCATTTTAATTTTAATCTAAGAAGTGTAATTAAGAATATGATATACGATTCTATATATGTAAGTGATACACATATATGTAGATGTATGCATATATATCACAAAATAAAATTTAAAAAAGTAAGTAATTACCATCTTGAAGACTTTAACAGCATGAGCTTTGAGTTTAGGATTGTTGTGAGGGACTTCATCTGAGTCTCTCAGGAAAGAGAACATGTCCTTTGCTGCTGGTGCTATCTCCAATATCCTATATATCATCATTATATTGTTTATTAGCTCACATATATATAAACAACATATATAGATTTTATATATATGCTTTGTATATATGTATATATGTATGATTACGTACTGTGAGAAGAAGTGAAGGCTGTATTTGGGGATGTCTTGCTTCAGTATCTCCCAAGACTCCTTCACCAGAGCTTCTTGCTTCTCTGTAAATCCAATATCTGCCATCTCTCTCTCCCTCTCTCTCCTCTCTCTCTCTCTGACACTAATTTGTATGTGTATCTCTATATATGTGTGTGTGAGTTTTTTGTCAACACTTTAGCCTTGTAACTCAATGGTCCTTTGGTTGTATCTGTGAGCTCTTTTGAAAAGAAGCATAGAAATCGTAATCATGTACTTGATTTGAGCAAATCAAATCCAAATGTGGAGAACTATTTAACTTGTATAGTTCCCATTTAGAAACTAGATCAAAATTCAATAAATAATTTTCAACGAATGCGTTAAAACTTCTATTAAAACTTTCGTTATTTCTGTAATCTTTTCGCCCGAGTACAATTATGGGTTTTTCTAACTTTCAAATGTATATTCTTGAATATAAATTATTATCATGGGCCATATGGCCTTAAGCGATCCAAAATTATGCCCGGCCCAATCCACATTCGGAAGTTCACCCCCATAAGTTAACCACCAATAAACCAAACCAAACAAAAATGAAATTTGATTCAACGCGGCAAGTTTTCCAACTAAAAGAATCGAAGTATTCATTAATTTATTATAAAAAAAAAAATCAAATTGGTTTAAAAAATCTATATAATATTATTTAAGAAAACATTTTTGAAAATAAACTTTGTTTTGTAAGTTATTACATGAAATGCCATTACAAATAACAAAGAATATTTGAAATAAGAAATAATATAATTGTCTTTTAAAATTAGTGATAAGAATATGAAAATATTTATTTTGCATTAAAAATATTATTTCTAATTAAGTTAAGAAACCCAATTCGGTTTACTTGAGAATTTGGTTTTTACTTTATTTAAAATTCAAACCAAATTTGGTTATGAATATTTTAACGCTGTATATAATGATCCATATCTTCATTTATCAATTAATATGACTATTATCAGTAGAAACTTTGGAAATACAATAATGGAACTAATCAAAATATTCTGGTTAAATTTTAACTAATCATGTTCCTAGGATTTATCCCGCGCTATAGCTAGGATTTATCTTGCGCTATGCGCGAGATCATAGCTAGGCATATTGGTTTGACAAATTAATATCTCTATATTATTATTTAAGAAGTTATTTAAGAAAATAAATTTTATTTTGTAAGTTATTACATACTATACTATTACAAATAAAATAATTGAAATAGGAAATGATATAATTATCTTTCAAAATTATTTCAGAAAATATGGAAAGTATTTGTTTTCATTAAATATGATATTTACTATTTAGTTTTTAATTATTAAGAAATAAAATATTATATATATTAAAATAATAATCAATCCACATATTTTATAAAAAAAAAATAGAGATCTTGCAATATTTTCACTATATTTTGTATTGTTTTATTTGAATATATATCAAAACAAAAATTTAAATGGGTTAAGTTTAAGTTTACATTTTAGTGCATTGCAAAACGGGTTAAGTAAACAGGTTAGTCCGGTTTGACAATTCTATATATAATAATTAGTTAGACATATTATAAAATTTACAAAAATATCAAAACAAATTTTAAGAAAAATACACCGCGCTATAGCGCGGATTCAATCCTACTAACCGTAACAAAATCAAAGATAAATTTTGTTTGATTTTAAAAATATATAAATCCATTAGTCAATAATAATAGAAAGCTTTTATCAAAAATAAAGTAAAATAAAAAAATGTACCTCCTCTTCTTACATTACATGCGACATGATGTTACAATATACTTTTTTTTGTTTGTTAAAAGAACCAATATGGTATGTACACTCTTAAATTTCTATTATATAACACATAACTCAATCATGAAGAAGTAAAAAGAGTATCTTGTGTTGTAAGACAATTACTTGTTGGATGCGTAGACATGGCTCTTCCTTTGTCGCAGGTCCATATCATTACTTCAAATTTAATTTAACATTCAATTTTATTGTTCTAATAATGAATAACGCCCATTAATTCCATTTTGGTCGCAGGTCCATATAATTACTGTATATTTAATTTCCATTTAATTTTGTTGGTCTGGTGAGTGGTGAGTAATCTTCTTCATTCTGTCCGCCAATAAAAGAATTTAAATTTTGTCCTCTCAATTAAAAAAAAAAATTGTTGAAAGAGACACATGCACACGCATACAACACTTCACTTTTTCTGGAATCACGGTTCAATTTATTTTCCTTTTTGCTATCTCAAAATACTGTAACAACTAAAAAAGTAATCAATATGTTTTAAATGATATACTCCTTCCGTTTTACAAAGAGTGTTATTTTAAAATTTTATTTTTGTTTTACAAAGAGTGTCGTTTTATGTTTTCAATGCATAATTTTAAACAAAAATCCAATTTTACTCTTATTATTTTAGTGTATTAATTAGAGAGAGAAAAAATTGTTTAGTGTATTAACAAGGAGTAATATTAAACTTTTAACAGTTTTTTTAATATGTGTGAAATGTGTCAGAATGAAACTCTTTGTGAAACAGAGGTAGTACTAGATTATAATTCGTGCGGGATAAAGTTTTTTATAAACTAAATTTTGAAATATATAAAAGATGAAATTAGAAATAAAATATAATTTAAGTGTAATTGATTCAAATATGTTAAATTTTTAATTCTTAGGTTTTTAGTGAAAATATAATATTTTGTTGAATTATTATGTAATATGCGTTTTTATGTTTATACCATATTTCTAACTCGTGCTATGTGAAATTTAGATTATAATCCACGATATGTGCATGGCAATAATTTTTATACATATACATTTTTGTAAAAAATATATTGAACAAACACTAATGAAAATAATTTTAATGAAAAATTTCATGATTATGTGATTTATGTAACCTTAAATGATAGCAAAGTTTGCTATCTAACAAAAAAAAGTAAATTGTTATATGATGTTATTATATGGTGGATATTAGTATCATATAATGGATATTAGTAGAATATGAGTATGAGTTAGTTAAATATATTTTGATATAATCTTAATTTTAAACTTTGTTATTATGTAAATTTAGATTACCACACAACTAAATGTTTTATTAACATCAAATCTCACAAATTATATATTTATAAGTGTTAAAACGGGTTAACCCATCCTTTTAATATTTCTCGAATCAGCATGTTATCTTGCATGTTTTAACAAACCAACCCTAAAAAAACCGTAATTGTAAAAACATAACTCTAACCCGCATCACCATATTACTGTATAATATAAATATTTACTAATTTTTAATATTTAAAATTTGATCAAATTAAAATGACATTGATAATAAGATTTATATAATTTGATTTAATTATGGCTCAATTAAATAACGAGATTAACTCAAACATAAATTTTTAAATTTGAATAACAAAGTAATTTTACAAAAAATGCACGCTGATAACAAAGTCGTTTTACAAAAATAAAATCAAGTGTGTTTTTTTTAATCGTAATCAAGTGATTTATATCATCGCTTTATTTTAGTATCGTAAAATCTACATAACAACTGTAAATTAACAGTGTGGGTTTTAACATATGCATAATTTCCAGTCATAATCTAGTTTCATTTCAATTATCTTCTAACAGTTCCTTAAATAGTATGTGAATGATATTGGAGATCGTACATAATTAAACGACGAGTATCAACATCGAACTTTGAAATTTTTAGAATATTTTATTATTAGTATTTAAAATATACAAAAATGTAACCAGGTTGTTGGTGGTCGGGTGGTTCTCTTCCTGCGGTGAGTGTCGGCTATGTTGGTCTAGGTCAGGGATCGATTCTTCGCGGGAGCGGAATTACTAGGATAAGCATTTGGCCAAGTGAGGCATTATAAGTGGGTTGTGTCACTCCCACCCGGAAAATTAGTCTGGATCTTTGAGTTTGGGATTACTCCCGAAAGCTGAAAAGCATAAAAAAAAAAAAAAAAAAAAAAATCCCAAAGTTGCGTCCATCGCTCTACCGGCCGGTCAAAATGTCAGAAACAAGCATGAATTTCAGATCAATTACTATTAAAATATATATGAACACTTTTTTTACTGAGCAATTAAAACATTAGTTTTTTTGTTTGAAAGAAATTTAAAACATTAGATTAAAATAGATATTTGCATATATGAAGGCTTTATTATCTTCCGTTGTTGCTTTCACGACGTAGGACACGCAACTGATACATCTTCTACCAAATTAACACCTAAAACTTATAAACGCCATTAGCATTTTTGATAAACCTAATTACCTGCTATCATTATTATTATTATTATTATTATTATTATTATTATTATTATTATTATAAATAAATTCACTCCTTTTGAAAATGACATCTAACACTTATAACTTTATTTGTGTCTTGTTCAACGGAATACAATTTTTGAAAGCACACCATTATAACTAAACAGTAATAGTAATAATAATAAGTGTATGTATGTCTATTCAAAAAGTTGACATAAATTTGTATAATAACTTACAAAACCTATATAAATCTATATGAAAATAAAATGGCGTGTAAGACATTAATCTATATATGAAACTATAGTGAGTATGAAATTTTGTTTCATATAATTTCCATTAGTTGGTTGCATAAATGCAATGATTTCAAGAACATGTAGCACCAAGCTCATGAATCAACGCTGTCACTAATATGATATCACGGTAACTTAATACAGTATATAAGATAAAACAAATTTTACATATATATACTTTTAATTATACGTCATACCAAATTTTTTTAAACAAAATTTGTGGCTGTAGATATTTTGCTTCATAATTTATTCCCATTGGTTCAGTTGTAGAAATCGAAATATTTATCGAGTTGGACATATTGTGAGATTACTTCCCTTTTTTTGTTCATGACGCTGGATGATAAATAAGTCGATCTTGTCTCTTATAAGTTACAAATGACATAAATATCCCAATTATTATTAGAAAACTTGGCAATTGGAATTAAATTTCATTTATTACGGAATTTGCAACATCGACCCCTCCATGCCCCAAATTAATATGCGGTTGCAGAAAATTATCCATCCATTTTCACAATTAAAAATTCTAAAATGATAATATTTTTTTTAACCTATAAGTATATATATGATTGGTCACAATTTATATGATTTCAATTTTTTTTTCCCCATGACGCGCGATGGATGATAAATAAGTCGATTGGGCAATGGGAATTAAGTTAATTTATTACGTTATTTACAAAATTATTACGCGGTTGCAAGAAATTATCCATCCATTATCAAAATTAAAAATTCTAAAACATTTAATGATTTTTTTATTTATATATGATTTCACAATATTTCCAGTAAAACAGTAAAAATGTATATCTTGAACTAAAGGCTTATCTTCGCGCACAATAAGGGTAGCTTCTCCGCCGTTTCGCCGTCGTCGACATGTCACTATATACGGAGGAGAAGAAACGGTCAATCTCTTCCCGATTCATGATAATCTCACAAGTCGACACTATAAGCTTCCTCTTGCACGATCTGATCATCCGAGCCGCCGTAGCCGACGGTTTTGACGGCGGTTGCCGGGGTTTACGCGGCGGAGGAGGTGGAAAATCGACCACGGAGGGAATCTTGTGTTCTTGGGATGTGGGTGTGCTGCAGCTGAGGCCATCGTCGTCATCGCCGTCGTTGCTGTTTCTGGAGGTTTTGGATCGGATCTTGAGGGTTGCGGGTAAACTGAATTCGGACAGATCTTGTAATAACTCAAGATCCATATCTATAATTGTTGTGTGTGTTTTGTTTGTTTGGGGAAACTTTTTTTTGTGGATGTAGAAAACTTGTTGGAGAAGGTGAGAGGTTGAGAGAGGTTTGTTATATGTGTTTGTGTCTTTACATACACGTAAATACACACACATATCAAGTTAGAATGTCGCATTTAATTAGAAATGAGAGTTACTTTTTTTACATGAAAAAGAATTAAAAACAGAAATGAAGATACCTAAAAATTTATATGGGAATAAAGGAGAATATATATAGACGTAGTTTTCCGAATTTAGAAAAAAATATATTGTAGGATGATGATAACTGATAAGTTACTTTGTATAGTTGCATCTGTATCTGTATGTATGTTATAACTAGAGCACACCATTTTGAAAGAGTTTACCTAATTTTGTAAACAATTTAATTTTTATTAATGAGTTTTTTAATGGAGCACGATAAAGTTAAATGTAATATTTATATTAGGAAAATAGTGAGGCAAGTTTGCTGGAAGAATTTAAATGCTATCTAGCTATGGTTTTATCAATAAAAACGCATTTGATTTGGTGAGAACCACAATATATAAAAGAAATTTAAGCTGAGTTTGTTTAAGCGAAAGTAAATTTTCTTAATAGTGTTGTGACTTGTGGTGATATATATAATTAATCCACATGATGCATGAGTGGGGGTGTCTCAATCCAAAGTGGTAGAAAATCGAACTCAGTCGCGTAGAGAGTATGCATTGCTCACACCGTCAATGTAAACGATCTTGGTTCACGATGAAGACATTTGATTATGTGGATGGGACTGTATCTAAGGTCACAATTAATGTTTTTATAGGGTGCTTATATATATATATATATAAGCTATATAATGGATTTATGATGAATGACATTAATTAGCAATGATTTTAATTACATGTGAAAGTATGAGATAAAACATAAAAAGGAGTTTGTGGTAAACGAGTTTTTTTTAAAGAATCCCACCGTCACACAAAGGTAGTATCCATAGGCCAATTTCGGATATAAATTATTGAGGATCAATAGACATAGACGGTTGAGCAGCGATTATGTTATTAATTGTAATGAAAAACTGATTAAAAAAACACTTATTAAAGAGTAATACAAACTACCTATTGGAATCTCATCACTTAATTAAGATATATATAGATATATATATATATATATATATATATATATTGTTGCCTAAATATTAATTAGGATTTTATTTCTCTTGATATTTTAAATATAAAACCTCTAAAATATTTGGGATAAGCTTAGTATATATGCCTCGTAAAGTAAAATTTGTTGAATCAAAATAAATAAATAAAAGTTTACAAAATACTAGGAAGACTAAAGTTTTCGTAAATAAACAAAAGACAAATGAAAATAATAAAGTAGTACTGAGAGATTGAATCAGCGAGGGCCACAACAAATGAAACAAAGGCAAATGGTGTTCTCGTACCATCGGTCTCCCATCTAAAGACGTGTGGGTTATGCTCTCTGCATCAACATTAAAGTGTGTATATACATAAACTTTTACTTGATAAAAAGAACTATAATTAACCATCAAAACAATAATAATATAGGTAAAGTAAAGTACATATATATGTACAAATTGTGGATCAACCTATTACCTTTAGATCTCAAGCATGAAATTTAAGTGTCTTGTACCCACGACAACCTAAAGACATGGCATGTGTATAGATTTAAACACTAGTCCATGCATCATTATATTTTATGTCTATCAGTTTTTTTCTTTTCTTTATTAATTAAATGTCCAATGTGAGAAGTTGTACAATTTTCATGTGACATTATGATTTCCAGGTATACGATGGACCCACAACGTTTTACACGCGCCGAGTTTTGATAATGTAAAAAACTAACACTTAACCAACGCTAATTCTAGTAGGTGGTAATTTTTTTTTTGTTTTTCAATTTAAAAAAAAATATTTTTATCTAAATTTTATAATATGGATAACTAATGATTATAGATAAAATTATTAATTCGTAATAATTTGTCTATTTAAGCTATTTTGCAGTTGACTAAAATATTATTCGGGTTAATCCACAAAAACCTATAATCTTGAAAACATAACTTTAATATGCACCGATAAATGATTATGTTTTGTAGTTAATGTACAAATTCTTAAAAAAATATTTTTCTTATGTCTAATTTTTTATAAAATTAGTAAAATATTTTTAACTTTTGTTTTGATATATATTCAAATAAAATATAATAAATTATAATGAAAATATAGCAGGATTTCAATTTTTTTTTTTTGAATATATGGATTGATTATTATTTTAAAATATATAGTATTAAAAATAATTAAGAAACTAAATAATAAATAATATCTTTAATGGCAACAAATATTTTTCATATTCTCTTTAATAATTTTAAAAGATAATTATATCACTTTCTATTTTAATAATTTTTTTTGTTATTTGTAATGGCATAATATGTAACAAATCATAAAATAAAGTTCATTTTCTTAAATATAGAGATATAGAAGAATCCTTATAGGGCAGTAATATGAGTTTGCTACTAGTTGCATACTCTTTATTTTCGTAGATTATTTATGATTCAAGTCTTATTAGTGATTTTATTTTGGTTTATGTATTCAGTTTCATAAGATATAAATAATGAGATTACAACCGCATATATATATGGTTTTTAATTGGTTTATATTTTGCTATACGTCGACTTTTTTTGACATCATTATGCTATGTCGTATTTGAAATTAGATTTGATCACTCTTAATTAACAACATGCATACATGCACTAGCTGCGCTGCGTGATGTACAGTATGTATTTGATATAATTACAGATGCTGTGTAAAATATGACATATTTTGGACATGCCACGTATGACGCATCGAGTGTGCATGTGGTGATTATATAGAGATCGATCGTAGATATGTGGAAGTGAGTCAGTACGTAGGAATATCCAAATAAACAAATGAAAGTACTGAACTGGAAAGATCTATATGATCTCTCGCAGGAGATCTCAATCTCTTGCCTTTGCTTCTTTTTTTTTTTCTGTCAACCTTTCCTCTCTTTCTTTAACAACAACAAAAAAAAACATTTCCTCTCTTTCTTTTCTTTTTCCAATTTTGTTTTTCTATTGTTTATTCTAAACCCTTATTTTTTTTATTTTTTTTTGTCTATAGTCATGGACACGTTTTTTGGTTTGATTTACAAAGGGAGGCTTGGACAGCAAGATGTATGAGGGAATTAGGATAAGCCGATGATATTTGTGAGGCCACGAAACCATACAATCACAATCAACAATCTGTAGCATTTTATAATCCATCAATTATATTCGATGTTGAAGTTTTGGTGGTCCAGTAACGGTTCTTTAATTTGGTTAAATCAAACCAAATTACTATCTGTTTTTTTAAACCGAAAATTAATGAAACGGGAAATAAAAATAACGTAACTGATCTGGAAGTCTGAAATAGTCCCACAGACTAAAAATGCATCGTAATAAAATACATTACAAAATAAACAAAACTCAAAATCTACAATGAAATCATAGTACGTTTAATCAGTTTAAATTAGATCTTGTTCGAAGTACTGGTTTCAACATATATATTTCCTATAAATGGAAAATTTCAATGTTATAAGATATTCATAATATTGAAATTTCTACAACTTGAGCTAGAGGAACGAGATTCTTACATTTTCAAGGCATGAAACACGATGGCCCTACATTACAGGTTGATAACAAAGAACGTACAGTTAATCACTATTACAGGTGGATAACAAAGAAAACAAACCTAAACTGATAAGAATGAATTTGATGCATATGCATAGGATTCCAAAACATTTCTGTTTTATTATCTTTCGACTTCTTTTGAAAGTCTTAATTATATAGGCTATACATAAAAAATTAGTACACACACAGAGAAGAAGACAAATAAATAATCATGTACGTCTTTTATTAATATCACATTAAATGAAAAAGTTCAAGTAAATCTTAATTACTAGATCGGAATAATTAAGGTAATTGTAATAAGTAACAAATGGTTTCAAATTCGTAAAGTTATACTATAATCTTATGTTGGGAGATATTTAGATTAAAGAACAAAGTTCCTAGCAAAATCGAGCCCGGCTTAGTTTTATGTATAATGACTCATTTAGAGTAGCAAATATCACTTACTACAATTGTTACACGGGTGCACGATTGACGTAGTAAGTCCGTTTTTTTGTGTGTGTGTGTGTGTGTAATAACATGGATTATACGGTTTGAATCCGAATGATGACGCATGCAACGACTGTAATATAAACCACTGTGATGTAATAATAAATTTAACTATAAGACTAGTTAGTAAATTACTCTCTGTTTTAGCCTAATACATTACATCTGGGAAAGTTTTGATCCGTAAGAACTATGTTTAGAAATATAGTATTTTCTATTCAACGAATGAATTTTGTTTTTCACAGTATTATACTACTAAATTAGTTTACATTCGAAAGCAATTGATTAAATTTCGTGTTGTATCTGTGTATTTTATAATGTGTAGAGCTAATTTACAAGTTGACAAAAAAAGAGAGCTGATTTACAAACTTTATTTTTTTTTGGTAAAATGATCGATTACATTATAATAATAGATTTTGGCTCATAATTGTGCGTAGTTAGCTACATATTATTTTTAATGGTATTTCTTACATTTTTGTATTGATATGAATAAAATAAATGATTAGTACGTATCACCACCGTTTTAGCATTTTATTTGTTGTAATGTACAATGTAGACAAAGAAAGCAAGTGAAACGTAACGTGCATGGCCTCCAAATCATGTATACATTCCTGTATCCTTTTTTTTATTTATTCATATATATATATATAGCTATTTCGCAATAATAAATTTTCAAAAACCATAAAATTCCAAAGACTACCAATCGACACCAAAAGTAAAGATAAGGAGCATGATGGCTCTCCCTTGGATGGTTTAGGAAACTTCATATCCAATTGTCTCCCTATTTATAAAGATGAACGAATGTATCGATCATACAAATTGAAATTGACATATACATATATCAATCTAACCAAAGGAAAGTTATCGCAATAGGTTGCTGATAGTAATTGTTTGCTACTTGCCAGACGAGACCGCCCGAGTCCTGACCGGACCAGCAAACCAGCAAACCAGCAGCCACATGCGGGACCAAGATTTGTTTAATATTTACCAAAACAGATTTGGTTCCTTTTTAATCTATTTATAGGAAGTTTTTTTTTTTAAATGGTTATGTTTGATTTGGAGTAAAACTACGAAATGTAAATGCTTGGATGTCCTTTCATTACATTTTATGAAAAAATATTAATATAAAAATGTAATAAAAGAATTGTTTTTTAATAATTAAAGCATGACTAATCCTGGAAACGAATTATAGAATTGGAATCCAATGTTTATTTTTAGAGCTACATAACAAAAAAAAGAACAAGCAAACAAAGAGCCCTACGCCTCCAAAATTAGCTAGATAGGTCGGTCCTGTCCACGAATATGTAATGTGTCAAAACATTAATTGGAAGTTATAGAATATACGATTTTTTGTTTTTGTAGATTTCTTTGTACATCTTGTAATGTCATAGACTATTTTGTTAATGGTTTTTCAAACTCTCGAAAACTTTTTTTTTTTGAATAGCCGAAGTTCTGGGCCCATAGGCTCATACATTCCCGGAGCGGGACCCAAACTATATTAAAGTCATTCATTCGGAGAAGACCCCTCCCAACGAAAATCGAACCCAAAACCGATAAGAAGGACACATATCCATTACTCTTTAAGTACTAGACCAACTCAGCGTTGGTAACTCTCTCTAGAAAAATTAACTAGTCACAAAGTTTGTTTTAGATGTTAATCATAGTAGAATTCACAACAATAGTCTAGCTAACTTCACGTATTGTCTTAGCCCAATCAGCTCATCAACCTAACTGTTTTTTACTTTTATTATAATCAGGAAATAACGCAAAAAAACGAATCCTATAATATATCAAGACAGAGAGGAAAGACTTGGAATCGCAGAAGTCATGCTATGTCATCTTAATTGATCAAATAACATTATCATTATCAGCATGAAACATACATACAACAAGCATAGTAGAAAAAAAAGAGTCATACCAAAGGTCAACATGCTTACGTCACCCACCTTGAAATGGCTTTTGTAGCTTCAAGCGAATATGCAATTACATCTCTAAATCTGTAGAAGAGTAATCACTGTCTATAAATTTGATAAATAAATGGTATAATAATACAAAACAACCGATTGTTATTAGTTCGATTGAAAAAGTATTTTAGGCAAAACTTAGAAGTCATATGATAATAATAATAATACTTATTATGTTCTAATATAAGTGATGTTTAAGGTTTTTATACACAGATTAATGAATCATTTAATTTAATTTTTTTTCATACTAAAAACATAATTTGTTATCTATTTAAACACATTTTAACCAATAAAAAAATAATTTACAGAATACAAATAGTCAAAACAATAAAAAAATATTTAATTTTATATTAAAAATTAAAAACATCAGTTATTTGAAAACAAAAAAAACCTTTAAACATCATTTATTTAAGAACAGAGTGAATACAAAACAATGTATTTATTATATAAAATGTGATAGAAATTAACTTGTTCGTGGGCCTTGATAGGCTCTTTTACCAGATTAGGCCCAATTGTGAGTACTCTAGGCCTACTCAAATATCTTTATTATGTATTTTTTAGTTTGTAAATATTATTATTTCTCTTGTAAAACCCGAAAATTACAAAACCCTCAAATCCAGTCAGCGAAGGATCCATGTCGGAGACCTTTTACTAAACCCTAAAATACTTCACGCCACCGTCGTGTTCTGTCCTTCCTCCGCGCCGCCTCCTCTAATCTCTCAAGCTCGCACCTCTCAGGTGAAGCTGATATAAGTTTTCTATCTTTTCTTAGGTTTGTCTCGATCTTCCTAGCTCTTGCCGTTCTATTTGAGTAAGGATTCAATCGGAATCTTTAGAAATCTAATTTATTGCTGGATTGTTGACCGGATAATTACTCTGGATTTTCAGATTCAATAGACGGAAAAAGGATTAAACGATTATCCGTCTGGATTGCTGCCAATGTCTAAGTGTAATGAGTTGTTTCATTCGTTTAGGTAATAAGGATCAAGATGGAGGCCAATTCAGAGGATACCAATCTCATGGAGAAGGTCTTGCCTCCTGATGAGCAGGTTTTGCCTTCGTCTGGTTGAAATTTCAAATACTTCATGATTTGTGGGGTTCAGCAAATTTGAGGACTTTGCTTTGAATTTGTTGTATGCAGGAGATCGATGTTGAGTTGGAGGCTAAAGAAAAGAAATATCTTAGAGGAGAAGCTGCTAATCTAGAGGTATAGATATACATTCAGTTTTAATGATTGTGGCTTTTGGTTGCGAAATGCAGAAGCTAAGTGTTTTCTTCTTGTTCTGCAGTCATTGAAAGATAAGAAACTAAAGACTCAACTTGCTTCACGAGAAAAGCTGTATGGCAAATCTGCAAAAGCTGCTGCTAAAATCGAGAAAGTAAATCTACTTCTCCTTTCAGCTCTGTGTGTATCTTGTTTTACCCTCTTTTTTTCGGTGCTTCTTTGGAGATGAAAGAAACTGTTCTGTTTCAATTGACGTTGAGCAACAGTTTTTTTATTATTCTGTTGTTCAGCTGGTTTCGAATTCTTAATTATTGTCTTGTTATCTGGTTTGTTTTTATGTAGTGGCTCTTGCCGGCTGCAGCAGGTTACTTGGAGACTGATGGTCTAGAGAAGACATGGCAAATCAAGCAGACAGATATTGCCAACGAAGTAGATATATTAAGCTCAAAAAACCAATATGACATAGTGCTCCCAGGTATATGCTCAATAGCTTCTTCTGAAAGGGAAAAATCGTATCCTATGTATGTGAAATGTTAAGTTAGGTTAGTCTGTGATGAAAATACTCGGCGTTTCGTGTGCTTCTAATTCATTTTACTGACACTGGTGAAAATATGTAGATCTTGGCCATTACAAACTTGATTTTACTGCGAGTGGTCGGCATATGCTAGCTGGTGGTCGCAAAGGCCACCTTGCTCTCGTAGACATGATGAATATGAACTTAGTTAAAGAGATCCAGGTCGGTTTTTATTTATTTATTTCATAATAATCTTAATCCGGGCTTGTTTTATGTAATTTATGATTTAGATCTCAACAAAAGTTGATGATATCTGCAGGTAAGAGAAACAGTACGTGATGTTGCATTCCTGCACAATGACCAATTCTTTGCAGCTGCCCAGAAGAAGTATGTATTGTCTCTTTCAATAACATCCAAAAAGTCGAATATCTGAAATCTACATTCCTTGTATTATAGAGAGTGCTTGGTCTAATATCTTAACTTGTTACAGGTATGCTTATATTTATGGGAGAGATGGAACTGAGCTGCATTGTCTGAAGGTGAGATTTGTGCTTTTCGGTTGAAAGAAAGAAACATATGCCTAGTGTTCTTCTTCTTCGTTATTGACTTCAAACTTTGTCTACTTCAGGAACGTGGTCCAGTGGCCAGACTTCGGTTCTTAAAGAACCATTTCCTGCTTGCATCAGTAAACAAAATTGGGCAGCTACATTATCAAGATGTAACCTATGGTGACATGGTGGCTAGTATCCGAACAGGTAAAGGCCGGACAGATGTAATGGAAGTGAATCCTTACAATGGTGTTGTTGCCTTGGGACATTCTGGTGGAACCGTCACAATGTGGAAACCCACTAGCCAAGCACCTCTAGTCCAGATGCAGTGTCACCCTGGGCCAGTCTCCTCTGTCGCGTTTCATCCAAATGGCCATCTCATGGCTACATCGGGTAAAGAGCGCAAAGTCAAGATCTGGGATTTGCGTAAATTCGAGGAAATTCAGACAATTCACGGTTTTCATGCCAAAACGCTGAGTTTCAGCCAGAAAGGTTTGCTAGCAGCTGGAACTGGATCGTTTGTTCAGGTTTTAGGAGATTCTAGTGGTGGTTCTTCACATAACTATAGTAGATACATGAACCACTCGATGGTGAAAGGTTACCAGATCGAGAAGCTTATGTTCAGACCATATGAGGATGTTCTCGGGATTGGTCACTCGATGGGTTGGTCTAGCATTCTGATTCCCGGGTCTGGAGAACCCAATTTCGATTCATGGGTGGCTAATCCATTTGAAACATCGAAACAGAGACGGGAGAAGGAAGTCCATTTGCTTCTTGATAAACTTCCACCTGAGACAATCATGCTAGATCCTTCAAAGATTGGTGCGATGAGACCTTCGAGGAGGAAAGAGAAGGCAACAAGAGGAGAGATAGAAGCTGAGAAAGAGGTGGCCATAGAAGCAGCAAAAAGCATTGAGCTGAAGAACAAGACGAAAGGAAGGAATAAACCAAGCAAGCGGACCAAGAAGAAGAAAGAGATGGTGGAGAATGCAAAGCGAACATTCCCGGAGCAAGAGCACAAGACGGCAATTAAGAAGAGAAGAATCGGTGAAGATGCTGCGGCAGAGCTACCCACAAGTTTGAAAAGGTTTGCCCGAAAAAACTGATTGTGATGGAAAACTCAGACAAGCTTTGTGGCAATGTCTGAAGATTTGTGTTCTATCTAATTTTGTTTCCCTTCTTTCTCCTAATAATAATGGTTTCTATTAGGAGAAACTTGAACTTTCACGATTTAGCAAAAAAAAAAAATCCAAGTTCCGTTGAGCCTGAAAAAGTCAATTTAACTGATCATGAGCATAGTTTCAGCCTTGGGATTATAAATTCAAAAATCACGATTTCTATCCTGAAAATCCCCTAACAGATCCAAACATAACTTGGGAGAAACAAAAAAAATTCAATAGGCCGTTCGTTATCTTTGGGAAGGGCTGAGAATACGCAGCGTTTAATTCCAACTCCTCCCGGAGCCATTTCCTTATCTTTGTTGATTGAAATGCACGAAAAGCTAACTGTTTCTCCCCTAAAAATATCATAATAAGAAAGAGGAAACTTAGCACTCATTGTTTGACCTTCAATAAAAATAATAATTCATAAAAAAAAAACGATTTTCATACTAAACCTATTATTCATCAATTCTCTAAATTAGCATCATTGTAAATTTAATTTCTGACCAAAAGCAAAATCATGCGGCTCTATGTTTTAATTTATAGGGAGTAATTTTAAGACCTGTAACGGGAATAGCTAGCTAGTATGCCGAATTCTCTCTGCAAGAAAGCTTTAGCAGCTTTTCTCAGATCCTCTCTTGGAGTAATGCTGGTTACCACCATTTTTGGTCTCGGCATCACTAGACATCTCATTTTCATATGTTCTTAGACCAAGAAAAATTCGGTCTAGAACCTCGACAATGATCTTTACTTGATGCGTTTAAGCTGATGGGTTTCTTCATTAGGTGAAGATGGTAATCAATACATTCCTTTTGTGGAATTCACAGTCGCTACACTAGCATATAGTAATGGCTTAGAGTAGAAATCTCCATTGTCGAAAAGGCTCCAAGAAATCACATGCTGCAATTTCTTTTAGACCAAATGTTGTGCATCCATATGTCTGAACCAATGACATGACACTTTCTTCATGTTGGTAATAGTTCTGATTGTGCCCACATGGAACATGATTCTCTTCTAGTTTACTAAAACCATAACACCTTTCTTTTCCTTAAGCTTCTCGTGGAGAGTGAAGCGGCTCTCAATCTCTTAACTCCAAAAGGAAACCAGCTTCCGCATTTAGCCAGCAAATCAAAAAATTATTTTCCTTATCTTGAGCTTCTCATCGAACAAGGATCTTCTTTGGATGATGTGAATATAGACGGTGACACTCCCCTTCTCGCATCTAACTTCAATGCTGCTCATGTTTTTTTTTTTGTTTTTTTTTGTTGTCTTGCCACTTTAGTCAGCTTACACTGACACATTAACCTTCATGACAGCTTCTGCTAGAAAGAGGAGCAGACATTGAATCTCGAAATGAGATGCATGAAACGCCTCTTCACTATGCGTGTCAGTGTGCTAACATTGAGAAGGTTAGTATCTTTTTGGTACGCGTGAATTAAGTATTAGTTAGAAAGATCACTTACGTAATTGTTTTATTGGCATCTTCTTATTGACCGTGGAGCTAATCTGGAAGCTCAGAACATGTAACATACTCTTCTTGATGCGGGAGAGGAGACATTTATATTGAACAATGATTAAATGGTATAAATGCATTCTCCGCTATTGTTTCACATGCATTTTAGAAATTGTTTTTCTTCCATCTAAAACACAAAAAAACAAAAATAAGAAAGGATTTCGAATTTTGTTATCTTCAAAAATACAATTTACAAACACATAAATCTTATTTGCGGACTCCGATTTTCATTCAGAATTGGTAATATTTTCATAAATTATTCAATAGTTTGGTAATAAAATAAACTATATGGTTAAGTAAAATGTGACGAATGATCAAAATTTCATGTTCAAATATAGTGCACAACCAATTTTTTTAATTGCTTCTAGCCTTTTAAATCTCAGGGCCGACTCTGGTTTCATCAATCGTATTTATGACTCCGACAAAAATAATTTTTGGGTCCGCCATTGGACAAGCCTGGAGACAATGTATCAACTCAAATTCGCATAGTTGATCGCTTGATGCTTGCTGGTACTAATCCACGACTACCAATTCATTCTGGACTCAAGGTAAGATACAAAAAAACCATTTATGTGTGCATATATGTATTAGTTTGCTGTTTATGTTTCATAATCTTGAAATTTAATTTTGCAGCGACCACATGAAGCTGCCATTCAAGCTGAAGTCAAGGATCATTTGTTTCTCAAAGTTTGGTTAGATTACAAAAAGACGTAATGACGGCTGAGTTTTGTTTTTTGCCATCATGCTCCTTACCTTACTTTTGGTATTGAGAAATGGACAGCTGTCAGAACCTCGAGAATGTTGATAATCTTAGGATTTTGTGATGTTATATTTTTATTCTTCTCTTGTGTTCATCTTGACGAAGCTGTTATGTTCTTTACAATGATTTTGTATCTCACGTTTACTCTTTTTCTTCATAGAATACACACAAATAGTAAGTGTTCGATGAAGGTCTTTTGAAATGTCACTTAAATGCAAATTCAAAGTGATGATATTTGGCGCTTTCTGAACCAGAACTAAACATGTGGAAACCGAATTTTGCAAACCTATATGAAAAAGTTTTTCTTTTTTGTAGTCTATCACAAAGGTGAAAGAAAAACGATTGGTAAAACTGAAAAACTTGCAACTTATTGGCTTCATCTATCCTCTTACAGATGATGTCGTTCTGAAAAAACGAGAATATGGACAAGGATTTGTTAGTGAATAACGACACTTGGTGTCTTCATTCATATTCGTCGTGACGTTCAATAGTAATGTTTCTCTTATTTGTCAATTTAAGTCTGATGTGGTTTTGAATCGAGTTTGGTGTGGTTCGAAACTATAATCGAGTCTTTCCTGATTCAAGTTCGGTGTTGGTTTGAGTCAACTTAGCCGGTGTTATGTTGGGTGGAGTTCAGATTTGCATCAAATACTAAAATCTGTGTAGAGTAAGTTGTGACGAATCAACCAATTGTTGCCAACTCGACTGGTAAAAGTATTCTAGGCGAAACCTTGAAGTCACATGATCGAGTGACGCTTGGAACGAGACCATTTAAAATGCTCTAGTCCCGGGCCAGGGATGTACGGGCCTCAGCGCTGAACCTCGTGGTAATTAAAAAAAAAAAATTGTGACGAATCTGAGTCGAGTTAGTGGTACCGAATTAACCGAAATGAACAGTAAGTTGTGACGAATCTGAGTCCAGTTAGTGGTACCTAATAAACCGGAATGTATTGAAATGAACCGAAACACACAGATTTTAACCAAAATTACCGACAAAAAGTGTTTTTTTTTTCCTCACAAGTCACAATACACCGAATTGAAGTTGATTTTCAGTTCTAATCGGCATCAATATTTTTTTTTTATCATGAACCGAACCGAGCTTCTCTCATCCTAACCGTACCGGTTCAATTCGGTCACATTTCTTCAATTTCAAATAAACCGAAATACCGAACCGTACGGAACCGATGTTCACGAATGTCCAAACCTACCGGCTTTAATCAGATTCTTAAGAGTGATGTATTTTTACTACATTAATCCGCAATAGAAAATCAATGATCCTTGCATTTTTCTTCCATGCTTATTAAATCATGTAACTAAACTTGTAAATGCAAAAAATCTTTAAGAGGTGTAAACTGAGATCCAAATTCTAACAGATCTTGTTGCTCACCTCTTTAAATGCAAAATATCTCACTACAAAAAACTAGTCTGTATTGGGATGTTGAAAAGAAAGAACTTCATGATATAGTATTAAGTAATTTATGAAACATCAGGCCTTAAATCCCCTTAAAATAAACAATCGCCATATATATATATGAACACAGGTTTAGTTTTGCTTAAATTTAAAAACGTTTTGCTTAAGTTACTAGGAATTTTCTAATTTATCACTTGTACATGGCTTGATCCCCAAAAAAGGAAATTAATTTTGTTATTTTCGAATCGAGATTATGGGTCTGGTTCGATCGATTGCAGAAGACGGTGAAGAGAAAACAAAGGCAAAAAAAAAGGTTAGCCTGTCAGACAACCGTGCGACCACCCCGGAGAGGTCTAGACCTAACCAGGTAGCGATCATCTACAGCGAGGAGACTCCGAGAAGAATCGTAGCCGTCAATCACACTCAAATCGCACTGTCATGAATCATCAACCAGGTTTAAGGGCCTGTCTCCTTAGAAATCAAGGATACAGAAGTACGAACCTATAGAAGAGATCCTGTTCAAGTAAGGTCGTTACCTAAACCATCCTCTCTGCGATATATATACAACACAGCTTATCTCTCTATTACCGATGTGGGACTAAGAAAACAACTTCACATGCCCAATACGTTGTCGTTTTCATAGCCCAATACTGAACAAAGGAAGGTTTCTTCACGGGCGAATCAGAATCTCATTTTTGCTTTAAACCCGAAACCCGAGAACGCTCTGCTGTAGAAGTTCGACCTAGGTCTTTGATCGGAAATCATAACCCTAATTTTGGGCCTTTGATTGACAAACCTTAATTTGTGGCTGCTCTCGGGTGTATCTATACTGTTGCAATGAGGTGCATTACTAGCTTGGCTTATCTCGAAAGGGTCAGGGAGTACATGGCAAATTTGGAAGATGATGAGAATGCTGCCGCTGCTACTCTGGCGAAGAAGATAAAACAAGGTGTCCTGGCTGAGGAACGCTGCACAGTCCCTAACCTTTTTGATGTTGAAAAGGTTGATGCTGCTGAATTTGTCGATACAGAAACTATGTCTTGGCTTTGGGAGTTGGAACATAAACATGGCTTCATGCTCAAAGATGATGAAGTGGACTGCAAAACTTGGCCAGGAGATCCTGTCTCTGCCATTAGCAGCATCCAAGCCTTGGCGATTTAAGAGCTTCATTAATTGCTTATCTATCTATCTTATCAATCAATCAATCTGCTGAAGAATCAATGTCTCTCATCAGCTCTTTATTTTATTTTTATTATGCTATGTTAGTTTGCGGATCTTATGTTGTGTTTAAAAACCTTCTTCATCGTTATGGGTTTTTGACTAATTACATATCTTTGGTTCAGTTAAATGTCATTTTTCCTTGAAGACGAATCCATTGTCGTTTTTCAAATATATGTTCCCAATGATCTCACATCGCAGTAGAAGATGTTCAAAGGTGTTACAAAGGCAGCAGCTTGTCGTGGTAAGAGATCCCCATCTTGCAATACGGACTCTGGGTGTGCAAGATTTAGAATCCAAAACAAGAAGGGCTGTTTTGGTACCAAGTATTTGTTGTCCAAGGTTGTAACGGCGATCGATACTGGTCTGACACGAGCTGGAGAAAGCGGAGGAGACCCTATTTGCCATGTTTCCCCATTACCAAGCTCACATATGGTCAAGGTCAAGGTCCTTGATAAACCAAAATAAAAATCTTTATGGTTCGTTAGACCCAATGGCTCTCAAAAATAGAAATGATTATATTTTCTTGAAAAAACAATATTAAATGGAGTTTTGAAAGAAAATGATGAAAGTGTCTCCGATTCTTCTTCTTCACCTCCGATTTCGATTCTTCATCTAATTTCTCTCTTTTTGGAACTCAGCACCTGAAAATTACCGTTAATAATAATAGATCCTACTGATTTCGATTGTCATTTTTCATG
Source organism: Eutrema japonicum (assembly GCA_030161315.1). Classification (NCBI taxonomy): domain Eukaryota; kingdom Viridiplantae; phylum Streptophyta; class Magnoliopsida; order Brassicales; family Brassicaceae; genus Eutrema; species Eutrema japonicum. The sequence continues at coordinate 43,333,924 of BSQW01000002.1, read as the reverse complement.
TGTTGTGACAATGGAGAAGGAATTTGATTCAAAGCTTCTTCTTCAGGAGAATTCATCTAATGCTGCTGCTACTATTTCCAGAAGCAAGAGCTTCGCTTTTAAGGCTCCTCAGGAGAATTTCACCATCCAGGATTTCGAGCTCGACAAGATCTATGGCGTTGGCTCTTATTCAAAGGTCTCCACTTTCTCGATCCCATTTTCGTTTCTTCTCATTTTGATCAGTTTTTGTTGCAATCTGCTTCTTTTTTTTATTGGAAATGGACAACTTCTTCATAGCTTCAATTTGCCATCGAATCAGGTTGTTAGGGCAAAGAAGAAGGATAATGGAGCTGTGTTTGCCTTGAAGATCATGGACAAAAAATTTATCACCAAGGAGAATAAAACTGCTTATGTCAAATTGGAGAGGATTGTTCTTGATCAACTCGAGCATCCCGGGATTGTCAAACTCTTCTTTACTTTTCAAGATACATTCTCACTATGTACTATTCCGCTCGCTTTCTTTTGTTCATACTCTCTCTCTCTCTCTCTCTGATTGTGAAGTGATCTTCGTCTTTCTCATTTTGTAGACATGGCGCTTGAATCTTGCGAAGGTGGGGAACTTTTCGACCAAATCACCCGAGTAAGATTCAGAGTCTGTGAGATTGCTTCATATTCTTTATATATATAGTTGCATTATTGTTTTCTTCTCTTTTTTTGGCAGAAAGGTCGCCTATCAGAGGATGAAGCTCGCTTCTACAGTGCAGAAGTTGTGGATGCTCTTGAGTATATACATAATATGGGACTGATACATCGAGATATAAAGGTAGCTTCTTTTTCAACATATCATCTCTTTTAAGACCCACCAACGACATTATTATAGCTTAACATTTTTCCTTGAATTTTTAACATGTAGCCGGAGAATCTATTGCTAACGTCAGATGGACATATTAAGATTGCTGATTTTGGTAGTGTAAAGCCAATGCAAGACAGCCTAATCACAGTACTTCCTAATGCAGCTTCCGGTAATATGATCCTTTTCTATATTCTTGAACTTAAGGTCTTATTGATGATGATTGTTTTCAGATTCTCTGGATTAAGCTTGTCTGTAAACTGGTGACTAATGCAGATGATAAGTCGTGCACTTTTGTTGGGACAGCTGCATATGTTCCTCCTGAAGTTCTCAACTCCTCTCCAGCAACTTTCGGGTAAGAGTTTTGTGCTACAAGTTAGAACAAACGTTCCACCACTATGTGATGAATAAATGGAAGTAGCCTTTTGGTTCTGTGGGATTACTGCAATGCCTCTTACTTTGAACAATTTTCTTTGGTATTTCTTCAACACATTTAAACAGAAACGATCTATGGGCACTCGGCTGCACTCTGTACCAAATGCTTTCAGGAACTTCTCCATTCAAGGATGCAAGTGAATGGCTGATTTTCCAAAGAATTATAGCGAGAGATATAAAGTTCCCAAATCATTTCTCAGAAGCAGCAAGAGACCTCATTGACCGATTACTGGTAAGATATGCTCACTTTACCCAGTCTTTGCTCATCAGGAATCACAAGTCTTGAGCTATGGTACTCTCTCAGGATACAGATCCTAGTAGAAGACCAGGAGCTGGATCAGAAGGTTATGCTTCTCTCAAGAGACATCCTTTCTTCAAGGGAGTTGATTGGAAAAACCTTAGGTCACAAACTCCTCCAAAACTAGCTCCAGATCCTTCGGTATTTACCTCCTTATATATTCCTTACTGGCACGTCAAAATGTTTCCGCATTGTGCTTCTCTTGATCTGGTTTTAATCTTTCGCAGTCTCAGTCAGCATCTCCCGAGAAGGACGGTTCTCCATGGAACCCAACACATGTTGGAGATGCTTCAATGATGCAGAACGATGGACACGGTGGCCATTATTCAACTTCCGAATCCTCAGGTTCCATAACCAGGCTTGCCTCCATAGACTCTTTTGATTCGAGATGGTGAGCACTACTAGACTGTACTGTTTTTTTCCGAGAAAAATCTCTGTTTTCAAATCCTAACCCGGTTTTGTAATGCTGTTGGCATTTTAACAGGCAACAGTTTCTTGAACCGGGAGAATCAGTTCTAATGATATCAGCAGTGAAGAAGCTACAGAAAATCACAAGCAAGAAGGTGCAGCTAATACTGACCAACAAACCGAAGCTGATCTATGTTGACCCATCAAAGCTTGTTGTAAAAGGGAACATCATCTGGTCTGACAACTCCAACGACCTCAACGTTCAAGTCTCAAGTCTTTCGCATTTCAAGATTTGCACAGTAACCAATAGCTCTCACTTTTTTTTTGTTTTTCTTAATTATTTCTAGGCAATGAAACTTGACTGTTGATTCTTGTTGGCATTTTTTATGTTTGGTTTGGCAGCCAAAGAAGGTTTTATCGTTTGAAGACGCGAAACAACGAGCTTTGCAGTGGAAAAAGGCAATCGAAACTCTTCAAAACCGTTGAGACTCAGTAGGCTGATGGCGTCAATTCATAAATCCCCATTTGTTTTGTTTATTTTCCCATTAGTTTCTCTTAATTCAATTGATCACTACATCTCGTTGTATGCAAAGAGAGAATAGTCTTAAGAGAGAATAGTCTTCTCTACATTCAAGGGCGTTTCTTGTGCCGTAAGTTTGTCTTCTCCGATCCCGGAAGATGGTTATTAAGTTTTGAATCAGTCTTTTTGATTCTGTTTTTCAGATATATAACAAGAGAATCTATTTTAACCATTAAGATTTACTTCAGTTTATGAATCTTTCGGTTATAACTTGCAAGAGATCTTGTCTGATTCAACCATGTGCAGACTCTGCAGAATTTGTACAAGAGATTTTTAAAAATATATATATTTAGAGACGAATAATCGATTTATATGAAACTTTACATCACAACCTTATTAATTTTAAGGTACCAAAAAGAATCATAGATCTAAAGCAAATAGTGGTTAAAATAACATCAGGAAATGTATTAGCCTCTACTATAAATTCTCCTACCTTTAGCTATACACAAAGTAAAGAGCAGAGACTCCCTTGTTCCAAAATCTCAGGGTGTCAGTTTATATGGTTATGCTCCCGCCTTTTCTTTTTTGACGGTTTTTATTGATGACTCCATTGCCTTTATTCTGTTAAAAATTACAGCTTCCTTGAGGTTTTGATTCCTTCATTCAGACTGGAAATAGCTATCGTGGATGGCAAGCCGATCAAACGCATCAAAGTTTGCTTTTAACCCGACAAACTGACTTCCTAGATGCGCACATCCCGCTTCAGGCCATCTACATACTCCTTCTCTTGTACGCAATGGACACAACGCTTCACAAACTCGTCCCATCGGGTTTCCAGATCTGCTTTCTTCAGTCATTAGTGAGATTGATACAGAAACATCTGAGTTGTTCCCGTGTCTGTCTCGCCTCCTAGGATTATTATTCTCCATAGAGCATGTTCTTGGGTCGTCTTCCACATCCGATGTGGTGAAGTTAACGTTGCAGCCAAGTGATTGTACTGCTCGGGTTAAAGCTGTGAATTCCTTGGTGGCTCGGTTTGCAGATTCTCTAACTGACCAGCTCATACGCCTTTCTCTTAGCAACTCCCCACTTAATGACTCCATAGCAAAAGATATCTCGTCCACTCTTCTTTCCGCTGCTTCTTTATCCTGTTTCAAATCAATTTTGAATGTGAAAACATTGGAACACAATCTATCAAAAAGGATCAGATTAGTTAATTAAGTTACCTTTTGCATTTCGGAATATTTCACTCTCATGGCTCTACATTGGACCTCGATATCCGCAGCTTTAGCTTCCTCGGGACAGGCCCACCGGAGATGGAACTGGGGCCAAAGGGTGGGGGCTAGAGATGCTGCTGGAGGTAATAATGGCCCGTCGTATTTCAAAGGATCATAGAATGGGTTACAATGGACATGAGAAGTTGCAGCAAATGAACGCAAATCAGTCAAGTACGCCCATAGGCATCCACAAGCTTCAGCAATCCCACATTGCTGCCTCTCTTTTTCACTGAAATTTACATTAGCTCACATATCGGTCAAACGTAATGCCAATTAGTTTCACAATCACTTCTGTTTGGAGCTTCAAAAGAAAGATTTACCTATTGCATAAGAAGTTCCCAAAACGACATGAAAGCAAGCAATCCATGAAATCCACAAGGAAAGTCTGTTATACCAGATTTGAAGGCCAATGAGTACTATTATTACTGAAAGAAGTTGAACATGAAATTGTCTGTAAAAAGTGTTAGCCTTCATGCATACCGGAGAAAATTCAAAAGCACAAGGATACATCCGCATTAGCTGTGAAACGCTATCAACCCACTGCAACCACATAGTTGTCAACATAGTATTAACTGTTTGTGTGCCAACCCATCGAAATAGATCTAAACAGACCAAAAGGATTACTATAGTTGCAAGGAATAGTTGCTCGCTCACCTGTGTAAATATAGGTGAATAATTGTTTTGTGCATGGGAAGAGCTTGAAGATTGTGAGGCTGGTGATCCTGAAGACTGACGCACTGGAGATGAAGGGAAACTTCCAGCAGAAGAAGACTGCCTTGGTAAGTCAAAATTACCAGGTCCTGATATGTTAGGCATTCCTACACGATCCGAAAATGGGTGACCAAAAGCAAGCCAATCTTTTTCGACAAGAGCCTGATGTGAGGTCAATGGAAAAGATTACATAAGACAAGGGTGTAGCAAACAAGAACCGCATATACAATGTTGATACACAATTAGTTGGAAATAACATATGAATGATATGGTAACATCTTCATTGGGTGCACAGCAAAACATGAATGAATACTAAGAATAGTATTCAGTATGGTACTCCCAGTCTACAGATGTAATCATTAACAAATACGTCTAGTAACCAATTTCACAAAGCTAAAACATATTTTATGAGAAACCAAAGTAAGCTTCAACTAAAATCTGAACTAGATAAAGGCTTTATTATAGTTAGTCACACACAAAAACAAGAACCCGGAAACACCAAAATAAGCACAAGGAATACCTGAAACCCAGCAAATGTCCTATAGTATGGATCAAGCATTAAGCACGCAAGAGAAGCCAGCTGAGTTGTTCTGTCCCATCCATCACTGCGCAATGACATAGACTATAAGAGTCAGAAAATAACAACAAAACACTGACAACCATAACCCGCCTTTTCTTCATCCTGATAATAATAGAAGCTTCCGCTTAAAACAGATGCATCTTCCTCTTATCAAAGAGATAGAAGCTGGTATCCAAGTAAACAGTTGGGTGGTGATTTAACTTCAAGATAGCTAACCTGCAGTGCACAAGAACCGATGCCGACTCCATTGCAACACGTGCAGCAATCCATGCTGCACCAGCTAAGACGTTCTGGATGTGTATCAACCAACCACTGTCTCCAAGTAAAGACACGGAAGCAGACATACTACTAAGATTACCTCCTCCCCAAGTCCAACCACCGTGTCTCTACAGATTCCACGCATACAAATATCTTAATAATTAGCAAAATAAGTAAAAAAGTAAAAGTACAAAAGATCATATTATATCCTTAAAGGAACTCTGCCAAAACAGTTAATACATTATAAAACTATGTCCTTTTGAATGAAGTTCTCATCAGCTTATAAAACTTTAAAGAACTCATCAACTTTTATTTAAAAAAGGACATTCATTTCATTCCTGAAACTATCTCAAGGCCACATGCTAATGAGACAGTCGTAAAACGCATTATTGATGTGGCAAAGAAAATTTTGATATCTATACCAACTGTAATTACAGAAAGTTCCTGGAATTTCAGTACTCACCAAGAACGATGATCTCCCATCAGATGATGATGTACCGTGCATATCTAAATAATCTCTAAGTCGGGAAAAGCTCTCCCTCATTGCATGTATGTTGTCTATGCCAAAGAAAACAATCTGAAGAAAGAAACACCGTCACTAAAATCAAGCAATTCCAGAATATCAAGACTTCGAGCATCAAACCACAAAGATCATTTACTGACTTCAGATTGAAAATAATTTGAAGATGATTCTGAGCCGCCTCCCATTGCTCCATTTGCTAATGCATTTTTCCTAGGTCTCGCATCGGCAATATAAAGCTTCCTACGCAGTAAGAAAAAAATACGATGAGATAAGTGCATCTTTTTCAATATCAACCATATGGAATGAGTTCAGCACATCCTTGTGAATGGGAAACCACTGTCAACCATATTGGATATTCAACAGCAAACAAAGGTATTTTCATTGCAACCAAAGAGACCTTTTGATGCATTCAAAAGATAATCTCCCGTCCAGCATGACCAACTAAATTGTTAATTTCCCGTTGTGAGATGCATTCATGATTCATAATTCATAATTCTCACTCTCTATAACGACACATAAAATACAGATCAATGGAACGTCAGAAGCTCACCTTCGTTCTCCCTTAGGACCAGCTAACTGAGTGCAGAATGCAGCAACAAGTTTTTCATCAAAATTACTGTCGAGATAAGTGAAACAAATCAAACTTCAAAATCTATCGCTTCAAGAACTTTGAAATCCAAAATTAAAGCTAAACTAAGTGTATCTTCATGACATTGGAAGTTTAATTTACCTCCTCATATTCATCATGAGACCCACTAAAGGTTGTGATGAGCGTGCAATTACAGCTCCACTGCCTGCAATCGCGAGCAAAAGTAGCATGTCAGTGTGGATGCAATACCAATCAAATTAAAATGGAAGCAACCAGAATATCTCCATTTCTACCTGGCTGACACCACGTGATCACAGGTAAGCGACATTTTGCCCGGAAAGAAGACGCCTGGAGCAGATCTTCATCACTATCAGCAACAGTGATATCAATACTCACTATAAAGATGGTCTAGTTCCGACACGGAAAAGAGAGACATGCCAAATCAGTGAAGATGATTTTTTGGTAAGGTCCTAAAAGATAACAATGTCCTACCTTATAGATTTTGGAACCATAAAAGCAAATGGGTAACTCTGACACAAGTTATAATTGGAGTTCAAGTCACTTATCCGCCACAGCTCATTCGACAATGTGAATGATCCATCTTCAATCATATCCATTGATGCTCGTAATGAACTTTTACCGAGAAGACGAAAATATTCATTAAGCAATCTTTCCTTTGGGTTTGCGTTACCAAATTTGGAAGGTCCGCATGCAAAAGTATAAAGATCCCATACTCTCTCCGGCTTGCTACACCTCAGTAATGCATCAAACACAGTACGCCTCTGCAAAAATATGATCATAAGATCATACAGATTTCAAGGAGAAATGAACATCGTAGCTTAAGAAGAAGTGAGAGTTTCACCTGCTTGGTTTTAGGACGAAAGCCATAAACAATTATCCTCATGTCTTTGCCTGCAAAATGCAAGTGGTCACAGCATATAATGTCAGAATCATTGTGAAATGTCTATCGTCCAAGATAATATTGAGACGTCAAGGAAAAAAAAAAAGAAACACAATAAAACGTCCTACTGAATTTTGAGATAGGACGCAAAAAAGAAAAACAGACAAACAAACCTTGCTCAAAAATCAGCTCTTGTATATAATTAAATCTGGAAACATACCAGTGACCTGTAAAAGACGTCTTGGTGGATATTTGTCGGACTGACGGTTGCTTGATTGAACTTTCAGCACCTGTGTATGGCACCCATGAATCAAAAAGTACATACAAACAATAGCATTAAGCCGAACTTAATTAGTATTAATGATATAGCTCTGTCTCCACGGATCTAGCAACTAACCATTTTGTTAAACTTCTCAATAGTTGCCAATGGGATTGTTCCAAGTGGAATGACCTTTCTGGTGCCTTCACTCTTCACAAAATAAAAACAAAGAATACATCGATCACAAGTGCTTGAGAAATGAAAAGTTCTAATGCAGGGATAGAGTTCATAAGTAAGTTTAAGACGAGCATTAAAACTATTACATTGGCCAAAGAATTATATCAAAGCGCATAAGATCAGACACGCATAAGAAACAGAGGAAATACAGTATCATACCAAAAACAGAATACGGAAATTTGTGACCAACAGGGTTCCTGCCTCATCGGTGTTAATAAGGACAACTCCATAACCCTGTAAAACAAGGTCCCAAATCAGATGAAAGATACAAGAACAAACTTCAACAAGAAACTCTCCATACTCTATGATCATGGACAAATGCCATAACCAATATTGCATACCAAGTCTCAATTTCAATACCCGGAGATGGTAACAATTGCTACAGGGAAAAAAACAATATCACTTTGACCAACTCCAAAAACATACCTCTACGACGACCCTCTCCGATTCCAGCAAGCAACCCAAATTCGCGAAAGACGCTGACCCTGAAACTGGCTGCGACTAACCCAAAGAGAAGCCAAAAACAAAACGAAACAAAATTGAGCAATGAATCCAACAATACCCAGAATATGAACTTTTTGAATCCCCAAAAAACGTAATTAACGTGTTGTCAGTTCAAATTGTGGGTAAAAGGAGAAAGCGTGAGAAACCCTAGAATCGGGGAGAATTGAAAGAGGAATTACATCGAGTTTGGTCCATTCAAGCGTGTCCCAACTACCGGTGCCTTCCATGATCTTCTCTGATTCGGAATAATCACGCAGCGACCTTGCTCGCCCAGACGGTGGTCTCGGCGGCGTCATGAGAGAGAACGAGAAATCGAGAGAGAGAGAGAGATACGGTGACGGAGCTTCACCTGCCGATCAACGGGGGTCCGAAAACGACGGGTTTGTCACGCTGGCTTCTCGCCACAACAAGCAATACGACACAGTTTTGGTACGGCTTTTCTTATTTTCGTTTGTACTTTCGTTCCCAAATGGAAAAAAAAAAACAAAAACAAACACAAATCTAAAATTTATTTTGTTAGTGTTGTTATATCTATTTGTATCAAAAAAACGAAAGTCCAAGGCAATTAACTTGAGGTCAATTCACAATATTAATTTAATTAATAAACAAAAATTAATATAATTTATTATTTTAATGTATACTATTGAAACGAAAACAATTTTAAAATTTATTTCCAAACATCTTTTATTTTAAAAAAAAATTGAATCGATTAACAAACAGATTGTAAACATGTTACCAAACATTCATTTTATCAAACAGGTTATAAACATGTTGCCAAACATTCATTTTATCTATTATAAACTTAAAAATTACAAATTAAATATATTTGAATTATTAACACTTAAATTAGTTATTATTTTCATGATTTTACATTTTATATATTAGTTTAAAATCTAGTTAAGTTTAAAAGTAGATTCATCTTTTTTTCTTTTTTTGACAACAAACTATATTCATATTAACGAAGTATTTTGTATAGAAATTTAACTAAACGAATCAGCAAGAAAAACGCACATGAATGTTAAAATTTGTGTTTGTATTTCTCAGTTTGTAATGTATAAATTTAAAATTTGGACGGTCGAACTTATCTTTAGTTGTCGTCACCGTCTTAACAACAAACTACGAAACTATCCACAGGTGTTTGTCAACAATTTGAATTGTAGCCAACTCACTTGGATAATCCAAGTTGGATTAAAAGACCAAAACCAACACTCTATCGGTTTTAAATTCTTATTTTTATTCCGTCATTGTTCATCCTCTAATTTAATCCCCGAATTTTCGCTCTTTATCGTATTAACTTTCTTTTGGACTCAATCATTTTATTTCAGCTTAGATAAATCACTACAAAACCTGAATACCTGAAAAGGAGAAAGACCAGATTACAAACAAGAAGTCAAGAAGACGTATGTTTAACGAGGCAAGTGACAATTGTCAATTATTGTTGGTGATGCTTATAACGGAAAAATTTGAACTTCGTGTCTTAATTTTTAGAATAAGAAAACAATTACATTGAAGAAAAATAAAAATAGTGAGACATCCAGAATCTGATTTTTATTTTTTTTTAAAAGACAAAAAAAAAAAGACCTATTAGTTCACACCAAAAAAAAACAAAAACAGATTGTGTATCGTTCGTAGGTATTTCGAACGTGACCAAAGGTTAAGGATCAAACACTTTCAACTTCCCTATTAAAGGCTTGTTTGGTTGTCCATCCAAATGGATCATCTGGGTGAAGATGACAAATGATGTTTGTTTAGGGCATAAAATGATCATCATCCAAATGATCTATCTCACTGAGCTTTAAAAATAATGAACAAAATTTCTGGTTCATCTGACGGTTACAACTTGGCTCATCTGGATGAAACAACTCAGTCAAAAAAATTAAAAAAACAAAAATACCCCTGATGAAATAAAACAATTACAATCTGAAATCTAAATCTAAATCTGAAACCTAAATCTAAAACAATTACAATCTTCTCGACTCGACTCTTCTCTTCTCTGACGTCGGCGACACATCTCTCTCCGTTGGCTTCTCTCAGACAACTTCCCTCCAGCGGCTTTTCTCTCTAGTGAGCTTCCTCTCTCTCTCTCTCTCTCTCTCTCTCTCTCTCTCTCTCTCTCTCTCTCTCTCTCTCTCTCTCTCTCTTAGCTTTTTCTTCAAATTTTCACTCCGAGAGCTTCTTCTGGTGATTCTGGGTTTAAGTTGAAATTAGATGGGTAATCTAGCTTGAAGCTTCTCTTTGTTCAATGACATAGCCATGGATACTATTTCGAGATACCACCTAGTTTTAAAAGAGCCATTTTTTTAAGAGCTTGATTTTTTTCTGGGGTCATCGTGGAAAAGAGCTTGATTTTTTTTTCTGGGTTTTGATTCGATCGATTTTTTAAAAGAGAAATGGGTTATTTTGGAATAGATCTTTCTCATGCTTGTTGGGTTTTGCGATTTTACTTTGGATCATTGTCGAATTCCATGAAATGTTTATAGCAATCGATTTGATTCAAGCTTTTTCCAGTAATCTGTTCAAATTACCTGTATGATTTTGCTGATATATGGTTTTGAGGAAACACTCTTTTTAGTTTTGCAGAGCAAGTTTGAATCAAAGTATAGTGTTCTTGAGGTCGATAGATATAAATGTTAATTTCTTTAGTGATGGTTCATCCATGAACGTCCAATTATACCTTTAGTGATGGTTCATCCATGAACGTCCAATTATAATCTCTTTGTTTCACATCTTGAAATGGATTTGCTTGAATCGAAAGTTAGTTATATGTTCTCATCAACTTCCTGGTTCAGTATGTGATTGAATTTGGACATCTTGTAGGATATTACAATCATAGATCAAAGAAATTAACATTGCGTTATAGTGATTTTCCCGTAGTTTGCATCTAGATTGTGTGAAAAATAAGTTTGAATTTTAGAGGTATGTGATACTCCTTTAAAGTAGTGTAAGACCGTAACTTGTGTTTTAGAGGAATCTGATATGTCTTGATTGGTTTCCTATTTTCTAAAGATGTTCTGTCTTGAAAATGGAGTTCTTTATTCTGTTTCCAAGTTCTAGACCGTAACTTGTGTGTGTTTTTTTTAATATATGTCATGTGTGTGTCTTGTGTGTCTCAGGACACTGTCTTGTGTGTCTTCAAACAATTTGGGTTGATACTTCAATCACATTTGATCTTAATAGTTCTCTTATGGGTTTACTTGTTTATGCATTTATGCATCCATTGTTGTTTCGGTTTTGAAGTATGAACAAGTATGACTCTTGTTTGATTATCGTAGCACTTGTTTGATTGTTCAGGTCATAGTTTCTTGCACTTCAGCAGAGAAACAATGCGTGATTCAATTACTGAAGATTTGGCGAGAGGAGCTAGACTCTCATATTAACAGGTTATGATTGTATTTTTTCTATCTTGAGAGATTTGAGGGTGTTGAAATTGATTCCGAAGAGCATGTTTTGTTTTGTGTTCTATCTTATATCCCTTGGTTCTTGCTTGAGAGTGTTTCGTTTTTATGAATTTATATGTATTTATGATGATTTCAAATTTTATGAATTTATAATTTTTTATCAATTAATTATATGATAAAATTTCTTATAAAAATGTTATATTTCATGAATTTAAAAACTTATATGATTAAGATCATGTTGTAAAACTAATATAATTAAGATCATGATTAAATAAGAAGATGTACATTTACATTAATGTGAACAAACAAACATAGATTCATCTAGATAAATCATCCAAATGAATAACAAAAATAGAAACAAACATCATCTAGATGATCCATCTAGATGAATCATTTAAATGCATCATTTGGATGTTTATGTCAAATGGACTACCAAACAGGGCTTAAACCAAAAGTTATTAGGACCCCACGAAAAAAAATATTTAAACAAAAAATAAGTGAGCATATGATTCCTTCGAATTACCTATAGCATTTTGCATAGTCATCTAGATTGCCTTCTATTTGGGTGTTCTCTTCGGCTATCTTCCCCTTTGACGTGAACACAGCTACACAAGCAACAAGAACATGATCAAAAGACAAAGGGCAAAAACTACAAGAAGGAAAACACCAAAAGAACAAACGTTTCAAAATGTTGTGTAAATCTTGCAACTACAAGTATTCTAGAAAACTATATTAAAGTCGCAGTTTAATTTGCTCACGGTCGACTTATTCTGGCTGGATTGAATCCTTTCCGATGGAAATGCACTTGACTGCGAGAATATGAATTTCCCAAGGATCGTATGTAACTTATTTTGTGCATTGGTTTTCTATGAATCATGTGCGTTATTGCATATGCTATCGTATCGGTATGCAGTAGCGGACCCATTAAGGAAGAAAGGGGTCATGTGACACTCCTTAAATCTTTATATAAATGTTTTTGTACATAAATTTAGAGAAAAATCAGTAGCATAGTTGGTAAATGCAGCTTATTTAACTCCTAAACCCAGGTTCAACTCCTTAACTAACTATTTTGATATTTAAAAAAAATAAAAATTAGTTGATAAATTGACACCGGTTAAAACAAAAAAATGGGTCTGCCACTGTCGTTATGTGAGAAAACTTGGTGTATATAGCATATTTTATTATTCTAAAATTAAAGTGGTTGTGTTTCTTAATTTCCATAATCTCCGGATAATCCAAAGCTATGGTTGGTGAGAATTCTCCTTGTTTCTGTGCACCGCAAGAATTAGACTGACCAGTTGGGAATGGTCGCACGTGAAAAGATATGCATGGTTCATTATTATTTTTTTGTGATATAGAGAGTCGAACTATATTCTGCGTTTCTTTAGATCTTGTGAAACATCAACAAACCATATGATTGAACTATATATTAATAACAATTTCTCCTAGTTATTTGATGGTATATGAGTGCAATCCTGCAGTTTCATTTGTGTGGATTCAACGAAATATATCAATGAGTCTACTGTGATTTCTTAAAGAATTCATGATGTTTTGACTATTAGCAGGTCGCATAATGATAACTCTATTTCATTTCATACGGAGTAAGTAAATCCATTACAGAAGATCGAATCATAACCTGCTTTTATCACAAGTTGTACGAAGGCTAAGATCATTTCTTGCAAATAGATGTAGATAATTTCCTTAACAAATAGTATCGGTTTTGACCAGTTTTAAAAAGAAAACATTTTTTAAAAAATCTTTATATTAGAAGATCTAAGAGATTATGAGATAGAAGTTAAACAAAAAGTCAACATTTGTGTATACTTACCTAATGCTTATAAAAACGTTAAAATTGTAATTGAATAATAAAACGTTAAAGAAATTAGAGCATGTGCCCACCACGGATCCTATTAGCCCTTGGAGCTCACGAGCAGCTAAGTAGGTGAGAGTCGCTCGCTGTACACAGCACGTGTGTGTTTTTGATTCAACCACTTACCAATCAATGCCTGCCACGAAAGATTTTATATCATATTATGGTGCACTTACACGCAGAAGATTGCAGCTTATTTTCTTCAGAATAACTGAGTTACCATCAACCTTGTATCCTGTACCAAATACCGGTCAGGTTCTTCTCCATAATCCGAATTTAATCTCACGCGCCATTTAGCCGCAAACATTAGACACGCGCATCGATTTCCTCATCATCGAAGGTTGGTGTTCTTCACGCGCTCTTTCGGATAGTCACCTCAGGTGTGTTTTGACCATGGTCTCTAATTTTGTTTTTCCTTTTTCGTTTTAATTCCATTTTTTTCTTATATGACCACTAAAAAACCCAAAGCTTTCTTTAGCTTTCTCAGTATTTTTCTCTATCTGAAGCGATGACGACGTCGTTTCGATCTCCGGCGGGCGCCGCCACTGTGTTTTCTGCCGATCAGAAGATCCGGCTTGGGAGACTCGACGCTTTGAGGTCCTCTCGTACGGTTTTCCTGGGAAGAAACGTGCGTGGTGTCCATCCGGTGCCTCCATCGTCGTCGTCTTCTTCGTCTATCCAAGCCGTATCGACGGTGAGAATTGATACCTTATCCTGATTTAGCTGTAGCGTCCCTGCTTAGACTGGATTTCTTTTCCAATGGAAATTTTTGGAAATCTAGAGGTTTGTAATCGATCGATGCTGTTTTTGGGCAACGAATTGGTGACTGATTTTTGTGTTACGATGTTAGATTATTCAGGGTTTAGGTCGAACGAGAGATGTTTTTTCTTATTTTTTCTGATGATTTTTACTCTTCAGCCGGCGAAGCCTGAGACAGCGAAAACCACCAAGAGGAGTAAGGTTGAAATAATCAAGGAGAAGAGTAATTTCATTAGGTATCCTCTTAACGAGGAGCTTTTGACAGAGGCTCCAAACGTCAATGAATCCGCCGTGCAGCTCATCAAATTCCATGGAAGCTACCAACAGTACAACAGAGAGGAACGTGGTGGAAGATCCTACTCCTTCATGCTCCGTACTAAGAACCCAAGTGGCAAGGTCCCAAACCAGCTCTACTTGACCATGGATGACTTAGCCGATGAGTTCGGTATCGGTACGCTTCGTTTGACTACTAGGCAAACATTTCAGCTTCATGGCGTTGTGAAGCACAATCTCAAGACCGTGATGAGCTCCATTATAAAAAACATGGGTAGCACTCTTGGTGCTTGTGGTGATCTCAATAGAAATGTTCTTGCTCCAGCTGCACCTTATGTTAACAAAGACTATCTGTTTGCGCAAGAAACAGCCGATAACATTGCGGCTCTTCTCAGTCCTCAATCAGGGTTCTACTATGACATGTGGGTTGATGGAGAGCAGTTTTTGACAGCTGAGCCACCTGAGGTTGTGAAGGCTAGAAATGATAACTCTCATGGAACTAACTTTGTCGACTCCCCTGAGCCCATTTATGGCACCCAGTTCTTGCCAAGGAAGTTCAAGATCGCTGTAACTGTGCCTACAGATAACTCGGTCGATATTCTCACCAATGATATTGGCCTTGTTGTCGTTTCAGATGAAAATGGGGAACCCCAGGGTTTCAACATATACGTAAGTCTCTCTACATTTGCTTTAGCATCTCCAAAATTTTATTAATTTCTTTCAAATTGCTTATTGGTTTTTTTTCCTCTTTCAGGTCGGTGGAGGTATGGGAAGAACACACAGAATGGAGTCTACTTTTGCCCGCATTGCAGAACCATTAGGTTACGTACCTAAGGAGGATATCTTGTATGCTGTGAAGGCCATTGTTGTCACACAGCGAGAACACGGGAGGAGAGATGATCGCAAATACAGTAGAATGAAGTATCTGATCAGCTCCTGGGGAATTGAAAAGTTTAGAGATGTGGTTGAGCAATATTATGGTAAAAAGTTTGAGTCGTTCCGTGATTTACCAGAGTGGGAGTTCCAGAGTTATTTGGGATGGCATGAGCAGGTCAGTCACTGGCCAATTTTGCAAAATGTTACAGAGCTTCTCTTGTCCTCATAATCAATTACCTCTTCTTTTGTCAATCGTTTACAAAACTTGCAGGGAGATGGTGCTTGGTTTTGTGGTCTTCATGTAGACAGTGGACGCGTTGGTGGTAACATGAAAAAGACACTGAGAGAAGTCATTGAGAAGTACAACCTTGATGTGCGTATCACGCCCAATCAAAACATTGTATTATGTGATATCAAGAGCGAATGGAAGCGCCCTATTACCACGGTGCTTGCTCAGGCTGGCCTATTGGTAAGCAGTTTATTTTTCTCATGGGGAGACCAAAAATCAGCTTTCGACAGTATTAGTTTTACACAGTCTTGCCAATGTGAAATTAAGTTGACAAAGTCTAATAATTTGAGCAGCAACCAGAGTTTGTAGACCCTCTAAACCAAACCGCAATGGCTTGCCCAGCTTTCCCTTTGTGCCCTCTAGCTATAACCGAGGCAGAGCGTGGGATCCCCAGCATTCTAAAGCGAGTGCGAGCAATGTTTGAGAAGGTAAGATCTCATGGATACATGCTAAAAAGATAACTCCATTCAGTTTTGTGCCATAACAATGGTTGATGTGCAAACTCTTTCTTGTATCAGGTTGGTCTTGAATATGATGAATCCGTTGTGGTAAGAGTGACTGGTTGCCCTAATGGATGTGCTAGACCATACATGGCTGAAGTCGGTCTTGTCGGGGATGGTCCAAACAGCTATCAGGTAATTACCTCTCCAGCTAGCTTCCTTAAATGGGTTCAAATCGACAAAAGCTCATTGCCGGTACTTGTGTTGTTGTTTCTTGCAGGTTTGGTTAGGAGGAACACCGAACCAGACACAGATAGCGAGGGCTTTCATGGACAAGGTGAAGATTCATGACTTGGAGAAAGTCTTTGAGCCATTGTTTTACAACTGGAAACTCGGGAGACAATTGAAGGAATCATTTGGAGAATTCACAACCCGCATGGTAAGAATCTCCTCAGGACTTTTGAAAAAAATAATATAGAAAGATTAGAGATGGAATTTTGTCTAACCGATAAATATTTCAGGGATTTGAGAAACTCAAGGAGATGATAAATGCATACGAAGGATCTCCTAAGTAAAACAAGAAAAGCTCATCTTTTGGAATTACACAACAAAAAGTATCTATTCTCTTGTCGGACTGTTACTCGTCGGTAACATCTGACGCAGAAAGATTATGTATCTGATCGACTTTTCTGTACTTTTACAGTTTACTTGAGCTGAGACCATCAATAAGCATTTAGCCTTTTTCCTTTTTTTTGGGAATGGTAATGTAGTTGATATTTGCACAAAAGATCAGTAATCATGTTCTTGGAAATAAAAATGTTAAATGTTATCTGGCTGATACTTATCGGGCTAACATCGATACGTCACTAAACCTGATCTCCTTAGGAGTTAGTTGTGTACTCTTCCTGAATATATCATTGTAAGATTAATTTACAATCTTTCTCGACTCATTTTTTTGGGTAAGATTTCTCAAATTCCACCACTTCAATACAAATGATATGTCGGTAGAAATATATTCTAATTTTTCCCGCCACTTATCTGTCAAACTTTAATCACTTTAAAACCTAAGTCAACTTAAAACACATAACATGTTGTTTCTTCCTACCCTTAAAAAAAAGCTACACATGAAATCGGCATTTTCGAAATCTTGGGTGATTTTCTGGAAAATTTTGGATAAGATCTGATGCAATTAGTAACTAATCAAACATTTCCATCTACGAGAATTCACTCAAATCACTATTCACTGTTGAACGGATTTCAATTTTCATCAAATATATATAACGTATAAAAAGGTGATCTCATACTTGTTATAACATATTAACTGATTGATATCTACATGTAAATATATATGACATGTAAATAAATTAAAGTATATCGAACATAGAGATGGTAAGCAATCATACGAAGGTGTAAAGAAAGCATTAGTATAAAGAACCTTTCACTCAGTTTTAATAAGCTTCCTCTTCTCTTCTTCTTCTTCTTCTTCTTCAATCCTTCTAAGCTAACAAAAAAAATGTCACTCCTATCATTTTCTCTGACTTATCTTGAATTATTCCCTACGGTCTTTTTGGCGATTCTCATATCCGGTTTAGTTTTAATAATCATCACGTACCGGAATCACAATTCTAACCGTAAAAACCTCCCGCCGGGCCCATCAGGATGGCCGGTGATCGGAAACCTGTTTCAATTCGCGCGCTCCGGGAAACAGTTTTTCGAGTACGTCGAGGAGATGATAGATATCTACGGTCCAATTTTTACCCTCAGGCTAGGGAGTCGGACTATGATCATCATCTCCGACGCAAGTCTCGCACACGAGGCGTTAATCGAGCGTGGGGCCCTATTTGCGACCCGACCCGTCGAAACTCCGACCCGGAAAATCTTCAGCTCCAGTGAAATCACAGTCCATTCTGCCATGTATGGACCTGTGTGGAGGTCACTGAGGCGGAACATGGTTCAGAACATGCTGAGCTCAAATCGGCTCAAGGAATTTTGTTTCGCGAGAAAATCCGCCATGGATAAGCTTATCGAGAGGATCAAATCGGAGGCAAGAGACAACGAAGGACTCGTCTGGGTTCTGAGAAACAGCAGATTCGCCGCGTTCTGTGTTCTTTTAGATATGTGTTTCGGAGTTGAGATGGAGGAGGAATCAATCGAGAAGATGGATAAGCTGATGACGGCGATATTATACGCCGTCGATCCAAAACTCCACGATTACCTCCCGATTCTAACGCCGTTTAACTCCGCAGAGAGAAATCGCGCTCTGGAGCTTCGCCGGGAACTTGTGGATTTCGTCGTCAAATTCATCGAGAAACGGAGGAAGGCGATTCGGAATCCAGAGGGATCCGACGAAACGGCGTCGTTTTTCTCGTATCTCGACACTCTCTTTGATCTCAGAGTCGTCGAAGGAAGCGAAACGACACCGTCAAACGAAGATCTCGTGACGCTTTGCTCGGAGTTTCTCAACGCCGGTACGGATACGACGGGAGCGGCGATCGAGTGGGGAATCGCGGAGCTGATCGCGAATCCCGAGATTCAATCTCGACTGTACGATGAGGTTAAATCGACGGTGGGAGATCGTGCGGTCGAAGAAAAGGACGTGGACAAAATGGTCTTCTTACAAGGCGTCGTTAAGGAGATTCTCCGGCGACACCCACCGACTTACTTCACGTTAAGCCACGGCGTAACGGAACCGACGACTCTCTCCGGCTATAATATCCCTGTCGGAGTCAACATCGAGTTCTATCTTCCTGGAATCAGTGAAGACCCGAAGATATGGTCCGACCCGAAAAAGTTCGACCCGGACCGGTTCGTGTCCGGGCGGGAAGACGCCGATATAACTGGAGTAGCCGGAGTGAAGATGATGCCTTTCGGTGCTGGCCGTCGGATCTGTCCGGGGATGGGAATGGCGACGGTTCACGTGAATTTGATGATAGCGAGAATGGTTCAGGAGTTCGAGTGGAGCGCGTATCCACCCGGAAGCGACGTAGATTTCGCCGGGAAGTTGGTGTTTGCGGTGGTGATGAAGAAGCCGTTGAGAGCCAAGGTGAGGCCTAGAGCTCGAAATTGAAATCCGCGAAATCATTAGCATATGAATTGGGAAAACTTTTTTTTTTTTTTTGGGACGGCAGAATTGGGAAACCCATTTTAATAAACTCGAATATGCATGGACAATATAAAAACGAATAAATCTTAGAGAAATACCCTAATTGGTTGAACATATATATATTAACAACTTGTGAGATGAGATCTGGAAGAAGAAAATTGTCAAAATGAGATTAATTCTTAAGATTCCATTACTTGAAGAAATTCGAATCAAATTTTTCTTGTAAAAACAACATTTCTTAAATTGGATTTGAATGGTAAATATAGAATAGTCAAATGATAATTATCTAAATTTTTAAAAGGAAAATTGATTCTCAGCTACACGAAGTATACCATAATGCATGGCTACACATCCGAAGTAAAATAATGTTCTAAAAACAACATCAACAATTGATATAGCATAGCCAACTACACGAAATAACGATAATGCATGGCTACACATTCAAAGTAAAATAATGTTCTAAAAACTATATCAACAATTGATAAAGTATAGCCAGCTACACGATAACCATCCGAACAAACATAAGTCATATGTGTAACACCATAACCATATATTTCCGGTAAACCATTCATCGAGCTCCGGCGTTGACTCGGATTTTATACAATAAAACCCAGCCAAATTTAACCCGACTTGACTTAATCCGACCCGAATATTACCACTCGTGCTACGCACGGACACATATATATACATTTTATAAAATTAAAAAATATTAACTGAAATTCCTTGATTTATTAAATCAAATTTAGTTAAATTGATTTGACTATTTAAAACTAGCAAAATATAACTGAAAACATAACATAAAAACGAACGATTAGACACATAGTCTATACACTACATAATGAAGAAATATTGTTTTTTTCAATCATCCCTCGCTATGTATACTTCATTTTCTTTCTCGTACTATTTTTAGTTTTCTTAAAGTTATACTTGTTTCCACAAATTTATTTCTGAGAGAAGTTACAAATTTGGTAAAACTGTATAAAACAACAAAATCAAGATATATATTGATATGAAACCAAAGAAAAATAATAGCTAGACATGGTCTTGGTCTAGACATGGGATCATTCACGCATTTCCCTACCATCCGAGTTTTTTAGGCCAATGTTCGTTGTCTTCAAAGGAGATGAGAAAATGTGATTGACCTACTTTATTTACTTTTATAATTGTTACTCGTAAATATTTTATTAATTTTATAAAATGTATATATATATATATATATATATATGTGTGTGTGTGTCCGTGCGTAGCACGGGTGGTAATATTCATGTCGGTTTAAGTCGGACCGGGTTAAATTTGGGTGGGTTTTATTGTTTAAAATTCGAGTCAACGCCGGAGCTACAAAGATTACTCATGTTTGTTCGGATGGTTATCGTGTAGCTAGTTATGCTATATCAATTGTTGATGTAGTTTTTAGAACATTATTTTACTTTGGATGTATAGCCATGCATTATCGTTACTTCGTGTAGATGGCTATGTTATATCAATTGTTGATGTAGTTTTTAGAATATTGTTTTACTTCGGATGTGTACCCATGCATTATGGTATACTTCGTGTAGCTGGGAATCAATTTTTCTTTTTAAAATACCAAAAATATAGTTTTAGTAGATTAAAAAAAATTCATTTTTGGTAGTTGAGGAGAAAAATAGCAGTGTGTTACAAATGTTAGCAATCGACCCCACGAATGATTTACCCTATTTTAATCAGGTTTACAACTACTAATCATGTATGAAACAAAAAAAGACTTTAATAAAATTCATCGTACCAAACTCAGCCTTACAAAATTAAATGACTTGAGTCACAAAACCGAAAAGAGTCGGATTACTTTTAATTCTCCTCACCTAAATTTTCATGCACTACTCTGTTTTTATAGCTTCTTCTTCGTCTTCTCTCCCACTCATTCTACTAAATCCTCCATAGCTACAAATCTCAGTGAAAAAAGCAGAAGAAATAAGAAAAAAGAGAGCTAAAAATGTCTCCCCTTTCGTTTCCTCTCACTTCCTTTAACATCATTCCTTCACTCTTCTTCACCATCCTCGTGTCCTGTTTCGTTCTATTGATCATCACGCGCCATAGTTCTAAATCGAAGCGCGTGAACCTCCCTCCGGGTCCTCCAGGTTGGCCGGTGGTCGGAAATCTCTTCCAATTCGCGCGCTCCGGGAAGCAATTTTACGAGTACGCCGATGATCTGAGGAAAAAATACGGTCCGATTTACACGTTGAGGATGGGGAGTCGCACGATGATCATCATCTCTGATTCGACTCTCGCCCACGACGCTCTGATTCAACGTGGACCCACGTTCGCGACCCGACCAAAAGAAAACCCGACCCGGACCATCTTCAGCTCCAACACTTTCACCGTCAACGCTTCCGTGTACGGGCCCGTGTGGCGGTCACTGAGACGGAACATGGTACAGAACATGCTGAGCTCGACCCGGTTCAAGGAATTCGGATCATTGAGACAATCCTCAATGGATAAACTCGGCGAGAAGATCAAATCGGAGGCTAGCGATAACAACGGGCTTGTTTGGGTCCTGAGAAACGCTCGATTCGCTGCGTTTTGCATTCTACTGGAAATGTGTTTCGGAATCGAGATGGATGAAGAATCCATTTTGAAAATGGATCAGATGATGAAGAAGGTGTTGATCACAATCGATCCAAGACTCGACGATTATCTCCCGATCCTTGCTCCGTTTTACTCCAAGGAGAGAAAACGCGCGCTCGAGGTTCGCCGTGAACAAGTCGATCTCGTCGTCGGGTTCATCGAGAGACGACGAAGAGCGATTCAGAATCCGGGATCCGATAAAAAGGCGTCGTCTTTCTCTTACCTCGATACACTCTTCGACATAAAAATCGAAGGTCGTAAAACGACGCCGTCTAACGAAGAGCTGGTGACGTTGTGCTCGGAGTTTCTCAACGGAGGCACGGACACGACGGGGACGGCGATCGAGTGGGGCATCGCGCAGCTGATAGCAAATCCGGAGATACAATGTCGGCTCTACGATGAGATCAAATCGACGGTGGGAGATCGTTCAGTAGAGGAAAAAGACGTGGAAAAAATGGTCCTTTTACAAGCCATCGTCAAGGAGATTCTCCGGAAACATCCACCGACTTACTTCACGTTGACTCACTCCGTGACGGAGCCGACGACGGTGGCCGGCTACGATATTCCAATCGGGATCAATGTCGAGTTTTATCTTCCTGGTATAAACGAGGATCCGAAAATCTGGTCTGACCCGAAGAAATTCGACCCGGAGCGGTTTATTTCGGGTAAGGAGGATGCGGACATAACCGGGGTAACCGGAGTGAAGATGATGCCGTTTGGCGTCGGGCGTCGGATCTGTCCGGGGCTATCGATGGCGACCGTACACGTGCACTTGATGCTTGCGAAGATGGTCCAAGAGTTTGAGTGGAGCGCTTACCCGGCGGGAAGCGAGATTGATTTTGCCGGGAAATTGGAGTTCACGGTGGTGATGAAGAAACCCTTGAGAGCCATGGTTAAGCCAAGAGGGATTTAATAAATTTATTTTTACTTTTGAAATTTGTTTTGTGAATTCTAGTAAAAGTTTACATTTATTTTCAAAACATATCAATAAATGAGATCTTGCTTTTTGTTCAGTGTATGGCGATGCTAATAATATGATTTTCAATTGCCACCTGAATTGATCGGTTAACGGTAGAATGTCACATGAAATAAAAGACGATATCAAAAAAAAGTTAGGAATGATAAATTTGATACCTAGAAATGGAGATTTTAATAATATAGCCAACAAAGTAGATGTGTGCATATGTGAGACGTGGTTGAGTCGAACGTATTAAGAGCCGCCAAAATTAGCTCAGATTTTGATCGTGAATCATTAATGTTTGAAATAACACTTCACAATTTAACAACAATTATATCCTCTGCTAAGCTTACTTTGTGCCTGAAATCATCTTTTTATGTGGAGTGAACAAAAGAATATTGGAACCTTTTTTCCTACGAACTTGGAAGCACTAAACATCAGTTTATATGTTATTGAATGCAATAAGTATGTATATACACTATAACACAATTGAAACATTTCTTAGTCAAAATAACACTTTATTGATCAAGATAACGATGAAAAAAAACACAAATTAAAAGAAAAAACCACCAAAACATCCCCAATCTTCTTTCCAACTTATCCGAACTATCGACACATCCATAAAAACAAAACCACTAAACTCTAGAATAATGAGAGCGTCTTCCAACATACTTTATATGTTCTATATTAAGTGATGTTTGAGGTTCTTACATACAGATTAATGATTCATTTATTTTTTATTTTTTCTATGCTAAAAATATCATTTATTGTATATTTAAACACAATTAAACCAATAAAAACAATATGCAAAATACAAATTTAATTTTGTATTAATTTGTGAGAACATCAAGTTTTTTAGAACAAACACAAATATCTAAAACATCACTTATTACATAACCGAGGGAGTATTGTTTTAATTTTTTTCACAAATCATTTTGTAGTAGCTTAATTATTCTTTTTTTTTGTTCTTTAACCATTAGAGTACAATGCAATAAAAAACCTCCAATAATTAAACATTACAAAATGAATTAGAATTAAAAAAACACAGTAAAATGAAATGAAGAAAAGTGGCACAAAGGTTTTAGGGTTAAGACGGAAAGACAACACGACACAATGGACAAATCCCACTATTTGTAAGCCACTTCTCTGCACAAGTGCGATGAAACATGTGCATACACGGCATTCGACCCACCGCCACATTTGATCCAACCCTGACCTTATCCATGCATATCACGCAACGATCTTCACTCTCAACAACCACCGTCTCCAAGTGTTTCACCACCGCCTCCTTGCATGCCGGAGCTACCGCCAATCTCACATCATCATAATCGCGAGGAACATCATCGCCAGGAAAGCTCACGACAATAACATTCGAAGTTACTTCTATCCTCTCCACTTTAGGTAAGGCAGAAATCGCATCACGCTTCTTCAAATCCAAGATCTCCAGAGTGAGTATCCTAACAATATCACTATAAGAAGGAACATCGATCATATCTAGAATGTGATAGACGGTAGCTTGTATATGATCCTTGTCACCACCTATCAACCAGTTTCTATCAAACTCGTGAGTTTGACAAATGGTTCGAGTTTCAAAATCCGAAAAATCAAATTACTTCGAAATCGAAAATAAAATTTGGATTTGTGTGAAAACAGTCGTTGTGATCATTGTTGTGTTGGCAGGAGTTGTAAACCGGTTCGAAAGAGATGAAGCTCTCGGGTTCATCATCGTTGGCATTGGCATACCAAACCATGATGATTTTTGTTGAGGAAGAGATTGGTTTTGATATTTGCTGTCTAGAGTTTTGAATGGTAAACAGAAAAAGAGATTGGATTTAATAAACTGATCGTGTGTTATTATTATTAAGTATTTAAAAAATGTGATTTGCCTTTTTCGTAATAATTTTGTAGGATATTGAATTTATCGTGATAAATAATAATGATTTTCATTTTTTTCTTTTCATAAAATAGATTTTTATGTTTGGACTACGTTTGTTTCATTAGTGATGGAGAAATGGCCCATTGTCTTGGCCCAATACCAAATACCACCAATCTATTATATAAAAAGTGAGTATGTCTCACAAGGGTTTGACAACTCAGCATTTTTGTGCTCTTAGAATGTGACACTTCATCATTTTTCAACAACCAATTAGAGCATTTTAATTTCACACCTAAGCTTTTAACTTAAAAGACTAAAAACCAATCATACGATAAAATCTTGAAAATTGATCTTCTTTCATTTAATGTTTAAGGTTCATAAATCTTGAAAATTACTCCTTTTCAGTTTAACGCTTTAGAATAAGTCATGATGAACCTTATCGCCTCCCATATCTCAACGATTCGGAACCATGCAACATATCAATTATCCTTACCTTTGCCCACTCATCCTTACTCACCGCTGGGTTTCAAAGGTCGTTGATAAAATAATTAGTATTTAGGTTATCACAACAAAGATAATGGAATGTCAATGGCGTCTTCACGAACTTAACCACACGTGGTGGTCTTGGACTTATCTTCTTCTTTTTTTTAAAAAAAAAATCAGTCTTGGACTTATCTTGAGAGGTTAATTAGTGTAATTTTCTCTATTGTTATTATCTAACCCTTATAACTATTGGGAGAGTCTTTCTGCTAATTTGGAAATAATGATTTCTTAAGTTTTTCTAATTTTTCTATACATAATTTTTAGTTATAAGTTATTATTTTCATTAATGTGGTTGTTGATCGTTGTCGTATTAAGACATTGTCTTAAGAGAAAAAAGTAGTTCTTTTTTGGATTAAGAAAAAACAAAATAGTTCTTTTTTTGCTTTAAAACAAAATAGTTCTTACTAAAAGATAGTTTAATAGCAAAAAAATAGTATCACTCAAAGAACAAAAGCACCTTTGGACGATGGATGTTGGATAATCTAGCTGCAACATTCATGTCCATGTAGAAATGGGTCAAGGCTCATATTTAAAACACTGCATGTAAATGAGAAGTATATATATCAAAATTCCAATAAATGAATGAATCTATGATCATTTTCTTCGTTAATTGGGTTTTGTTGATGATGTTACTCTAATCGAGAAACTTCTTCTTACATATTAATTGTGTTTTGCTTTTTCCGTACGATATGGCAAGATTGTATCCAGTAGCTAAAAGTTATTGAGAGGGGCATGCCTAATTTTGGACGTTCATCAATCTGGAAAAAGCAATTGATTAATGTAGTGCCTAGGTGACCTGGATATACAAGCTTATTGGTGATCGTTTCTTTTTTATTCTGAGTTTAATATTTTGGTAGAAGGAGACTAAGTTTCGCATGTAATTAGGACCAAAACTTTGAGATATCATTGGTGGTTCTATCTTGATAATGTGTAAATGTATAGATTTGGAGAAATTAAAAACATCAAGTACTAATTATTGTTTTTGGCTATAAGATACCAGTCAATCACTAGCGTATATTACTGAGGAGCTTAAGGGTTTTGCTTGTGTATGATGTTATACATGAAATTGCACGTTTGAGAACGTTGAAAGATGGCTGAAGAATATGCTGAAAAGAGGTGACTTTAATTTATAGGATAAGATTTCCATCAAATGTGCTTAGATAGTCTACCAATGAGAGTATGATTGCATCATTTGGAGGTGAACGTTTATATCAACCTTTAATATTGATTTTTCTTCTTTTTTCAACATACTTTGTGATTTTCACTATTCTCTAATATATACAACGATATAGATCAAAAGTTTTCTTTTATATTTTTGTCTTCCTCTTTATAAAAGAGAAGTTCTGTGTTTCGATGGTAGTTGTAAATTTGTTAAACAGTTCATTTAGTTTCATTACGATTAGTTAACATATTTTTTTTTAAAATTATTTGTTTGCTTAATTGGAAAATTGGATAGAGATAGAAAGCTTATAACTGAATGAATCCATCAATGATTCAATCACGTACGCAAACATTGTTTGAAAGGGTATGACGTTGGCACATTGTTTAGAGATTTAATATACGTTTCTAATCAAATTCTTGACATACATATATGTGATACATAATACCACGCTGAAATAATCAATTTACTTTATTTCTTGAATATCAGACTTAAGGAATATCAATTAATATTTATACATAAAATTAAGCTAATGAAACCAAATATAGTATTATAATGTATATATTGATTGATCTCCTTATCTTTATCTTTTGTAGATTGATTTGAAGGTGTACTTTGCTCTCTCCTATAGGATATTAGGATGTACAAAGAGGTTTCAAGTATTATGTTTCGTGGTTTTTTAAAGGAACAATGATTTATAGAATTCAAATTTGTTAAATTATAAATTCAATTTTGAGTAAACGAAAAGTGTTTACACTCTTGAGATTGTCTATTCAAGAAGGATATAGATCAAGTTAGTAAGGGGTTGTTTGTTTCATCATCCAAATGCAGTTTTCAAATGTTATTCGTTTTTGTCAAATTTAAAGTGTTTCAATGATGGAGACTCACCCTCATCATTATAGTCTTGCGTGGGTGAATGAAGGCGCCATTGTTAGTGTGTTTCATCGGCCTCTTGTTTGTTTCTCTATTGGGCCTATTTACAAGAAAAAAGTATGGACAATATCATCGATATTTGGATGAACAGTATCGATGGGGTGATGAATAGTATCGCTGGTGTACTCCTCAGATCAATAACACTAAGTGTAATAAAGAGAAAGGAGAAGGAAATTTTGGTCTTAAAATATTTATCTTTCCTATCCACCTAATTTTAAAATTTCTATTGATATATACCTAATTATTTGGTCAACCAATAATATATACTAAATTCATCATTTATTTTATATTTGTCTTAGTTTAATAATAAAAATATAAGAAATATAAATTAATGATACAGTGATAAAACAAATTCATCAAATGGCCAATTTTCTATCCCGAATTAGATTGTATTTGTTACGGTATTTTCTTCCAAATAAAAAACTTAACTCCGAAACACTAAATATGAAATTTATCATATTATACTAAACACAATTTATAAAATATAAATAAAATACAAATTCGCTTGTACACGCGGGTCTTCACCTACTATCTAATTAATCTCTTGCTCGCTTCCTTCTTCATCATCATCCTCTTCTTCTTCTTCTTCTTCTCTTTTATGAGCATAATAATCAATCTCCTCGCTTAGGGTTTTCATTTTGCAAATTTATTTTGTGGAATCAAAGCTTTGTATGATCTTCTTCCAACACTTGCGACATGGATGCAACTGGTATTTGGGGAGAAATTGAACGTTCTGAGAGGTGATTCTGAGAAAATTGATTTATATTTTATTTTCATGGTTGCTAATTTTTGTTGGTTCTGTACTAATATTGGCGATGCGTAGAGTGAGAAAAGAATGGAATTTTTTAATTGCTCCTTGTGTTTTTGTTTGCTGTGCATAGTTACCTCGTCTGCTCTATGTATGAAGACGCGGAGTCATTATCTTCCTCCATACTGAAAAGAGTGTTTGGCAACATTGATGTTTTATCTGAGGAAGCTCTTGGTGATCATCAATTTCATGACATGTTGGAATCTATTGGCATGGTTTTAGTCCAATCCTTGCATGGACTCGGCAGGTATATTTCTTTTCCCTCTTACTTCCGTTTGTAATTGGATGCTGTCAGAAGAAACTTTAGAGTTTAGTACACTTGTTTTAGTTTTAATCTGTGATACTTCTTCCAACAAATGGATTTTGTCATGCAGGGCAGCTGAGATTGTAAATTAGTTAAGACAAGTGTTTGGCGAAATTGTAGCTATTCCTGTTCAAGTTCTTCTCACTGGGTATTTTTCTTGTTCTGTTCCTTTTCCCGACATTATTACAGCTCGATAATGCTTGAAAAGGAGGATGTTTGGTTCTTTCTACCATAGGTTTCAGAGTAAATGACACTCACAAACGAAGGGGTGAGCGAGAGAAAATAATCTTAACAAAATACTTAACATGTCGCTGTATTTGCTAACTTTTGCTAATTAGGGGCAGTACGATATTGCTCTCTGACTGCATTAGCATAGACAAAACTCATAGAACAAGATCGCGGATGTCTATTTTTGCTGATCTTGTATTTTTTTTTGTTTTCCCCTTTAGAATTTGCCTTCAAATATCAAACGGTTCCTACTCGGGTGTACGTGAGATTCTGGAAGAGTTCTTTAGCATATGGGTTTACAAGGACAACCACTACATTCTAAATGATGGTGGATTAAGTGCAAATGGATTCCATGGGAAAACACATTTGGATATTGATGAGTACATGGATGTTGTGGAGCTGTATACCCTTGGAATCCTTGGAAATGTTTCAAACGACTTGGGCCTAGCCATTTCATGGGTTGAGAAGGCTGCACTGCCCGAGGAAAGACGACAGGTACTGTTGAATCTATTCATGTGTTGTGTATGACGAGTTGTGAATCTGTTCCAAGTTCCAACTAAAATGCTAGACTA
This sequence comes from Eutrema japonicum, assembly GCA_030161315.1. Classification (NCBI taxonomy): domain Eukaryota; kingdom Viridiplantae; phylum Streptophyta; class Magnoliopsida; order Brassicales; family Brassicaceae; genus Eutrema; species Eutrema japonicum. The sequence continues at coordinate 43,304,605 of BSQW01000002.1, read as the reverse complement.
AACTCTCTGTTTCAGGGGCTTTTGAGAAGATTGCATTCTTTACTTTCTCTCAAAACAGCAAATGTTCCAGAGGCTATTTCTTTTGAGGAAGATTCCAAGGATTCTTCTTATGCTGTAGTGAACAACAAGTCTTTGGCTAATGAAAAGAAGGATGAGATTGAATCCGTCCTGAAACTCTCTAAACAACATGAACCATCGTCGCTTTGGTCATCCCACCCTCTAAGCCTCAAGCTTGGTAATACCCAATATAGCATATCCAAGGGAAAGGTTGCCATAAGCCTTGCTGGATTAATCATCTTTTATGCTTTAAAGAGAAAACGAGCTGCTTTCATACGGTAAGAATTCTTCTAAGCCTGTTTCTGAACATCGGTATTTTTATTTTTGAATGATCGAAGTTTAGTTGATACATTGTGTTTTTTTTTAATATAAAAAAGTAAGATGTGGGCGTTTGTTTACTTGTTTCAGGATCATTCGCAGACAAATGGAGTCCACGAAAAAAGCATTTGTGGATTTTTGGAAGCTTGCGTTTTCATACCAAGTGAACCCTCTCGCAGCTATTCAATCCATACCAAGCACCGCAACATGAGGCAATAGGTGCACAATTCCACAGTCGAGAAGATGGATCAAATACCTGATTTTGCATTGAAATGTAGCTGCATCCTTTTTTGGTTTCCGGCTCGGGCTTTATCACACCCTATATCCAGTTACTCAAAAGTGTGTTGTATAATGAGATCCATACTCAGTTTTGTGTGAAAATGTCTATCTGTGTCAAACCAACACTAGCCTAGGCGCTTATTTGGATAAAACAGAAGATAATACCAAAGCAGTAGTCTCGAATATTTTCATACATTGGCTCAAACTTGGTTAAACCAAACTGTTATCAATTGAAGATATCTAAAGAACCTTTTGCATTTGATGAAGGATTGTATATCTTGGGACATGATAGGTCTGATTATACAATGTTTTAAACGACAGCATTTCAATGACTAAAAGAAGGTAGCTCCACAAAGCAATGCTCAGCCACAAGTCACAGTAAATAGAAGAAATATATAAAAAAAAAAAAGATTCCATACAGATTTTATTAAAACAGAGTCGCATGAAATGCTCTGCTTCTCCTTAGGCCTTGGCGGTCTCAGCCTCGGCGTCCCAGAAAGCCGATTTCTTTCCTGTTTTTGATACTGTCTGCAAAACCGCGTCTGGCTGCACGTTGCCTTTCACTGTCACCTTTTGCTCCTTTATATCCACGTCAAATGACTCCACGCCTGCCAAAAAAAAACCGAGTCAAGTGATGTTCATGCTCTTGACTCTTATCGAAACTCGAAAGGTGTTTGTGTGTGTAGTCTTTGGTAGGACGGAAGTTTGAAGCAAAAGAAGTTAAAAAAAAAAACGAGAAATATGTAGATTACGCGAGACTGAGAATCATTTTGTGGAATCTATATGTTACGGTAGGAAGAATGGGATGAGAAGACAATTGGTTTAAAGCATTTTGGAGACAGAACATAACGTCAATAGTTATGGTAGTCATAGAAAAACCAACCTTCCATTTTTCCGAGGACTCTTTTCACAGCTCCAACACATCCCTCGCATGTCATAGCCACTCTGAGAACAACGGTCTGCATCGGAAAACAGCTTAACTTGGGTAAAAACTGAGATCAAATGGACAAAAGACAAATAGTAACAGTGCTCTGAAAATACTGCAGAAAACGGCTTGTTCTATTCAAAATGCGAGATTATTGGAGAATGAGGTTTAGCAAACAAAATGACCTATAAGCCTTTGAAACACTGATAAAAAAATCATCTCAGAACCAAACAGAAGACATCTCAGATTCGGGATCTGTGTTCATGATTATGTCCTGTCCTCACGAGTAATTCCAATGGATGTCCATATATATATGCGACTGAAACTAGAGCCAATAGATCGATGCAACCAGAGAGATCATTGTTACAGTAACATGACAGCGAATAATACACACACCATAACTAGATCGAGACAATGGAGAAGGAATCCAATAAGATCAGACCTTGGATTGAAAAGTTTGAAACTTTTATCTCTATCAAACGGGGAGAATTGCGATAAAGTAGAAGAATTTACGATGACCCAGATCTCGAAAATGGAATTCAAAGAAGAGAGTCAAAACCCGATTGAAATACCTGAGACATAGCTTCGATCTCTCACCGAAATTTAAACCACAGTGAAGGCTTGAGAGAGAGAGAGAGATTGCAGTGATAAAGTTGCTGCGATTTATGTTTTGAAAGGATATGGCTTTGTACAAGTCAAGGCAATCTAATGATTGTGATATGATTGAAAAAAACAAAATACGTAGATAAAAGGTTTTTTGATTTGATTGGTTGTATATTTTTTTTCATACTTATTTTAAGCCAATCATGTTATTGCCTTATTTGTCCTTAGGGGCCAATCGCCAATTAAAAAGGCTATGCAAATATTCAGTAGTTTTATGTTTTAAAAAAAGAGGTTACTTTAATGGTGAGAGTGTTGCGAATATTCACTAGTCTTGTGACTCTTGTCAATACAAAGATACAAAGATACAAAGATACAAAGATACAAAGATACAAAGATACAAAGATACAAAGATACAAAGATACAAAGATACAAAGATACAAAGATACAAAGATATACTCCAAAACCACACGCACACAAAGAGATAGATACTAGTAGTAGTTTTAGCTTTTAATGTTTTGGATATCTATGATTATATAAATCCCCGGATACTTCGATTTTTTTTACCGATTTCGACCGATTGTATCAGATTTTCGAATAATTTTTGACAAACGATTCCTGATCTATTTTTCGTCAAATGTTGATAGGAAAGAGCTGTTTCCATTTCCGATAGATATTCTGAACTTTTTTTGTAGTTAGATGATCGTGAATCACATGGAAAAACTATTGGAGGAGGTCCTTAGTTACTATAATATTATATTTATTAAAAATAAATGGTATTTGAGTTTATATATATGTGAAGTAGTCTTTAGTCGAATTCTACATATTGTAGAGTGATGATTAATATATGAATTTATAAATTAGGTAGCTAAGTTAGTACATGTTTGCGTCTAAGTTTGTACAAGATGATCAGAGGTCGATAGTTCGACTATAAATGTATTTTGGGATAATCCAAAAGCTAGATCACAAGATTGAATGGCACATGGGACAAATAAAAATATTAAATATTGGCCCGAACCTAGGGAGTGTATGAATTTTTAGCCCAGAACTTCTTGGTTATCCAAAACAAAAAATAGTTTGTACAAGATGCAATTTGGTTTATATATGTAGTAGTTGAATTTTTATACATGATGCAGTCCGGTCGACATCCTAGATGGGGATTGGCTACCACATGCCAAACCAATAATATTTCGCGTCTTCCGACTATTGCTTAGAGTGAGTTGGCCCAATTGACAAAGCCTCCTCACGGGTTTTCAACTGGGCCAAAGCCCAGTGCCAGCTTCCACACATGGTCGTGATTAATGTTTCGAACACCAGTGCATAGGGGGAATCGAACCCGGGTTCTTCATTGGTAGAACAATCCCACCTCTCCACTACCATTCGACCACGCCCATGTGGGGTGTAAATATAGTTGCTACATTTATTTATGCTATAGAAAACACCTTATATATACATGTTGTGTCAGGATTCATACATTACGTAAATGTATATTCATTCAACAATAATTGACCTCTGAATTCTAAAAATAGGCGAGAAACCACTAGAATGCAAAGATCTGGTTAGTTAATCCAAAAATATATATTAAAAGTAGGACTATTTTATCTTAATTTCTAAATTTTGGTAGTTGCCAAGAAAATCTTGTAATTCGGGTGAAATTGGGACGCAGGACAGAGTTTTTGTTGTTGTAGTAAATTCACGTTAAATCTTAGCCTTGATGGTTGCAAAAAGTGTGCTGTTTAAAAGTTAAAACCGCGTTTTATTATTAACAATCTTTTAAACAATATAGCAAATAAAGAAAACGAATTACTTCTTTTGGGAATTCATTATTATCTTTATAAATAATGTTTTCTTGTTTATTCCTAATTTTCGGTACCCTATAAGTTCTCGGGGACAAGTTTCCAGAGTAATTGAAAACGAAAACCTTACAAATCGTATAATACTTATTGGGATCAAAAGAAAAGGAATGAAGAAAATTACCAAAAAGCTATCGACGAAGTACGTGAAACTCTACAAGTGCCGGCTCAGGCAAGACGGGTCCATGAAGTCAGAGGAAGATGATGGAGAGCTTTTCCGGGGGAAAAACCATTCGCCGGAAAATGAGGGAAGTAATGAAACGAAGGAGACACCTAAGGTTACAAAGATTATGGAGTCCATGCATCGTAAGCTGATGCTCAAAGAGAAGGTACAAAAAAGGAATATCCACGGGGACGGTCACGATCAATCCCAAATATTGTCTGAACGTTCAGTTAGGAATGGTGTCCGTGATCGCAAGGACCAGCATGAAAGCTCGGTTAAAAACATGAATCGTGATGGTATGGACCAGCTTGTATGCTCATTTAGAAACGGTCATATGGATCATCTTGAATACTTGATTAGGGGGCGTGATCGTACGGACCATCTTGAAGGGTCCATTAGGAACGGTACTCGTGACCGTGTGGACCAGCTCGAAGGATCTAGCAAAAAGGGTCAGCGTGAAGATATTACTCCTAAAACAAGCGGTCAAGTAGATCAACCTGAAGGATCAACTAAAAACCCTTCTGATTTTGCTTCGAAAAAAGATTATCTTGATTGGATTGAATACGTGGAAGGATCTAGTCATCATTGTTTCGATCGGTCTGAAAATTCTGAAAACCCATATAGAAAGCACAATATCGATCATGATCAGATTAGTGTTGGGATATCAGAAGGATCGATAGAGGGGAATAACGACGAGATCCTATTGCTCAAGAGCTCTAAGTATAGAAAAAAATGAGAAATTCGAAGATTCAAAAGGTTATAAGAAAGGCAAAGGTAGCAAGGTCAAAGATTCATTGAAAAGTCAAATGGTTGACTAAAGGTTGAATGACCAATTTGATCCCCAAACGAAAAAAAAAAAGTCTTTCACATTGTATAATATGATCATTGATCAAATTAGTTAGTGTGAACTACTGCTACTACTACTCTGTATGACCATTATTTTCAATAAAGTCCAAGTCACCAAATTGTGGCTGGCCCATCACAGAGTCCAAGTCGGATCCACGGACTGTTTCATTGTTAGCATCTACCGAAGTTATGTCATGGATACTTGAGCGTTTCTTTGCCTTACTCTCCAGGCTTTGCCTCAAGAAATACTTCTGTGCATGGCTTGCGACTTGCGTTGCGGTCCTTGACCTCACAAACTCCTTCGATATGTTCTTCCAATATCCTTTCCCAAACTCGTCTAATCCCTTTAGAAATTGTCTGAAATATCATTAAATCAATCAGCCAAAAGCCCATAACCAAAATCGTTAAAAATCGACATCTTCGTAATAAATATGATGCGTTTATATGATTCCCTAAGCAACAAAAACCCTGAATCAGTAGGAAACCCTAATAATCGAGCAAGATTTGAACGTTTAGTTGATACTTTCCCTTAACCAACAAAAAAAACCTAAATTATCACCCCGAAAAGTGTTAATCCATACCCCCCCAAATCAAGAAATTCCTAAATTCAGACTTTGCACAATCAACAAAAACCCTAATTCTTTTAGCAAAAAAAAAAAAAAAAAAACCCTAATTCTCATCATCAGTCTTAAGACTAACCCGTGTTCCTCTTGTGACCAAGGAGTTCCCCTCTTTCTATCTTTCTCGACGTTTTTGGACGACTGCGATGAGATTCCACCTGAGTAATCCGGGTAATTGGGTACAGCAACCCGACCCGATTCGACAAGGTCAATATCGTGGACCAACGCGTCGTAGTAGTACATCACCTCCACAAGCGGTAACTGCAGATGGTCGGCGATAGTCTGAAACCTATTCGGATGATTCTCCGGGAATCGCACCAGAGCTCCCTCAAGCCGCTTGTCATCGCTCCTAGTCCATTGCCTCCAAGCCATAAAAATCATATCCTTAGTCTAGTCTCGTGATCCAAGCACCAAGAATGTCGTTGGGAAATAATCTTTATCTCCCAAAACATAAAGAAATCTGCTATCGAGGGTTTCCCGTTTTACTTCTTTTTGAGGTTTATATAGCGATGTCAATCGGGCTGGCCCGGACCCGGTTCGAAACCCGTAAAGCCCACATATATTTGAGTTTGACCTGACCTGAAAAAAAATTGGGCCTATATTTCAAAATCCGGTTTGGTTCGGATATGACTCTAGGGCTTTACGGGGTTTTCTGTACAAACAAAAAAATTCACAATTCTCAAATGAAAAATAATTATAACAAAATATTTATCAAAATAAATCTAAATTAAAATGTATTATATTAAATCTAATTAAATTTAAAAGCAAAAGTTTGACCAAAAAACAAATAAAATTCAAATAAATTGTATTACCAAATAAAACATAAAATCAAAACACTTCAAATCTAGGTAGGAGAGTTTATATTAGAATCTCTTTCATCGTTTTCTAAATCCTCATCACCATCAAGAGCTACAGATAAAAATAAAAGTAAAATAATATTAAATTTTGACATGTATAAATCATATAGAAATATCATTGAAAGTCTATAGATAATGGTTTTAAAACCATGAAGTAAATATGGATGAATAATAATGGTACATAGATCACGAAATTTATATAAAATATGTCAAATTAATATTTTTAAAAAGATAAATGTTTAAATAAAATCTCTAACTAATTAAAATATAAAGTTTCGGGATTTCCGGGCTAGCCCGAATATTGAAAGTTTATTGATAATGATTTTAAAACCATAAAGTAAATATGGATGAATGATAATGGTACATGGATCACGAAATGTATATAAAATATGTCAAATTATTATTTTTAAAAAGATAAATATTTAAATAAAAGCTCTAACTAATTAAAATATAAAGTTTCGGGCTTTTCGGGCTAGACCGAAATGCCCGATTTTTTTTGGGTTTATATTTTTAAATCCGAGCCCGCTGTTTTTCAGAGCCGGACCGGGTCGGCCTCAGGTTTGGCCCTACCTCTAAGTTTATAGAGAAAAATAAATATAAACCGCCAAAGAAATCTGTACAAAGGAAAGCCCCAATAAGCCCATAGATTACACACAACAACAAGATACAACATTACAAAGGACAATGTCAATCGGGCTGGCCCGGTCTGAAACCTAAAAAGTCCTTATATATTTGAGTCTGGCCCAGCCCGGAAAAAAAATCGGGTCTATATTCTAAGGTCCGGCCCGTACATAGTTATAAGGCTTTTCTGGTTTTTCTTTGACATGATTAAATCGTATAGAAATATTATTCAAAGGTTATAGATAATGATTTTATAAATATGAAGTAAATATAATGAATGATAATGTTACTTTCATCACAAAATTAACGTAAATCCATCTAACCAAGTGCGTGTACAAATCAATGATTCAACGTGTCTCGGTAGAAGACGATTTCTATATTTGTTCAAAACATGCACACCAATACTAAATGTAAACTAAGACATTTATAGTAAGGTAAAACTAGGAAATTATGGTTTTCGATCAATGAAAAATATATAAGAAATACTCTATCTTATTATATAAAGCAGGATCCCTCAACGTGAGTGTGACAAGTAAGCAAAATTATAACTTACGAGATCATGACATGTGTCGTTGTTAATTAAGATCGAGTCATGTGTCAATTTAATTAAAAAATAAAAATAAATTAAAGTAAATATTAAAAATGTTAAACTAAAAATAAACAAATTAAAAAAAAATATGAATAAGTAAGGAAAACTTACAATAAACAAAATTGACAAAAAGAAACTTATAAGTTTATACCATGACCAAACTTAAGAGGAAAATTATTAATATACGACGAAATTTAAAAGTTTATAATCTTTTCCATTATGACAAAAAAAACTTAAAAAGGAAAATATTTAATATACAACCACGACCAAACTCTATATAATAATCAACACGTTTTAATTTTAAATTGTGTGACATTTAAAACTTAAAAATCACACATAATATTAATTAAAACATAAATATAAATATCTTAATTAAAAATCACACATAATATTAATTAAAAAATAACACAAAATCACACATTTTTTCAAATGTGTGATTCATATAAATATATTAATTAAAACATAAATATATTTATCTTATAAATTGAAAAAATAAAATTTATTATTCCGTTTAACTAAAAGAAAAACCACATAATATTTTATTAAAGTTGAATATGTGTTATTATTTATTTACAAAAGATAAATATATACTTTTACATATTAAAATTAAAAATCCAATAATCGTATCCAAGGGTATTTACAACATATGTTTCACAAATATGTTTCCTCAAAGATTTATTTCTTAAGTTTTTGAAATTAATCATAAATTTTTTTAAAGTACTTGATTTCCTATATGTTTAGATTTTATATAAAAAATCTAAACCTGTCAAATTTTATTTATTATGTAAAACAGAATGTTTCAAAGTTAGTAATTCGAATGATCGCGACACGTGTTAAGTCAAACAATCAGATTTTTACAAATGTTTAATAAATTTCTAATTATATTTTGACACGTGTTTAATAAATTTCTATATTTTAAACGTGATAAGTTAATCAATTAGATTTTACCATATGTTTAATAAATTTTCAACTATATTTTGACACGTGTTTGATAAAATTCTAATTATATTTTCAAACATAATATTAACAATAAAAGTAAAATTTTAGGAATCTTAAAAGGTATTAGAAAAAAATAGGCAAAAACTATAATCTTAAAATGTATTAGAAAAATAGTAGTTATGTTTAGATTAAGGAAACTAAACAAAAACTATAAATGAAAACCAATTTTTTTTTTTAAAAAAAAGGAAAAACTATATTTCAGATTATAATAAAGAAATTAAACAATAAATAACAATCACAAAAAAAAAATGAATAAAAGCCAAATAATTTTTAAAATAAATAAATAATATTTCAGTTTATAATAAGAGAATCTTATAATATAAAATTGAATGTAAAGTTACTCAAATCAATTAATAACCGATTTATAATCTTAAAATCGATTAATAAAAAAACTCGAAAATTTTGAAAATTTAATAAACGATTTATAATCTTAAAAGGTAAAGTTATTAAAAATAAAAATTTAAAAAGTATCCTAAAAGGCAAAATTAATATAAAAAAAGAAAAAAACAATATTTTGTTTTTCTATTTAGATTAAGAAAAATAATTATAATTTCTCACTTTTATATAAATTACAATTTGGTATTGTATCAATTACACACCAAAACATTAAAAGTCCAATAAACGTATCCAAAACTATTTTAATGCATTTATTCACCAAATTTTTCTTTCAAAGTATATATTTATTTCGTCGTAAACTTTGTTTCTAAATTTATGTAATATATATTTTCACGGATGATCTAATTTTTTTTTCTATTTTTCGTCTTTAATTTTTTTTAACGGGTTATAAAATATTAAATTACAAATCCGCATATATTCAGATATTTATTTAGTGTTTTATAAAGTTAAATTCTTAAACAAAACCTCTAACTCAATGAAAATATTTATTTTCGGGCTTTTGAGGCCGGACCGAACCTGATTGGATTAAGCCCGAAAAATCTACTAATCCGAAAAATCCGATTTTTTTTAGGTTTATATATTTAAGTCTGAACCCGATGTTTTCAATGCCGGTCCGGGCTGGCCTTGACATCCCTACGTGTGTGTAACGTGTGCGTTTTGGGGTAAACAGAACATGTCAATCCAACACGTCATCGCCGACTGAAACTAAGAAATCTCCACTGTAGACTTCCTCCGTCGGCGAATTTATCTGAAGTTCTTCGGTTCCGCCGTAAAACTTCAACTACTGCTGGTCTTCGCTTGTACGGGAGCTACCTTTTGCACTTAGTCGCCGGAAAGAATTGATTTGATCTATCTTGAGCCATCAGAAATTAAATCCTCAGCCGATCAGATCGGAATATTCATCAGAGGACCGTCAAAACACGACTTGAACTCCAAATCTTCATACTCCACTCTGACATAACCGCGTCGACTCGATAAATCAACCAAGGAGAAACCAGCGCCCTATGTATATAAACCTTCGAAGCAGAGCGAGGAATTACTCTTGCCGTGATGAAATATCAAACTTCCGGAAGATAAATTTCAAGCCGAGCACATGCAAAAAACACAACTAAAGAAAAGAAAACAAACAAAAGCCGAACAACGTCGAAATTTTATCTGAAAAAGTTGGAATTATTAAGATCCGGAACTGGAAACTAAAGAAAACTAAAACAAATTAAAAAAAAAAAAAAATCCGAAACAAAATCTCCGAATCTAAACGGAGATAATTATTTAGTATTTAACCTCCAACTAGATTATACCCAGTGCGGGCGCACATAAATTTAATTTACATATTTTTTAAATAATCAATTTTATTTATAATTTTAAATATTTAATTTCATTTCTGGCATAGCCAGAATTTTCCTAATTACGAATTAAAATTAATATATATATATATATAATCAGATTAATTAATTAATTAAACTACTCTTTAATTGAATTAAATGAATTTTTAATTGAACCAAATTATTCTGTTTGGAAACATGGATTGTTATCCACAAAAATCTAAAATTTAAAATTTATCTTGGATAAAAGTAGATTTATTTTCATTTTTTTCTGTTTAGACACAAAATAGCACTCTATTTTAATAGATTAGATATACTCCCTAACAGTTTTTTTTCCGTCAAATTATATATTATATTATGATGATAACGGAATTCAGTTTCTACAATCTGAAAAAATAATAACCAATGCTGGAGGTAGATTAACAAATGATTAAACTATACATTGATCCAATGCTGAATTTGTGAAATTGAGTTTTGCATATCCAAAATTTATGACTAGTTTCAAAAAAAAATTTGTAAACTAAATTTTAAAATATACAAATGATAAAATGAGAAATAAGATTTAATTTAACTGGTATTTGATTCAATATTTTAAAATATACAAATGATAAAATGAGAAATAAGATTTAATTTAACTGGTATTTGATTCAATATATTGAATTTATAATTTTTTAGTTTTTAGTGATCAGATGGTGATATTTTGTTGATTTGTTGTGCAATATATGTTTTGATGTTTATACCTATATATATTTTTAATCTGTGTTATGCGAAATCTATATTCTAATCCGCGCTATGTGCGGAGCAATAATTTTTATATATTATTTTTTGTGAAATTTAGCAAACACTAACGAAAATGGTTAATTTGACTTAAATTTTAATGAATTTTTTATGATTACATGATTTTCCTGTATACTTAAATGATAGAAAATTTGTTATCTGATAAAAAAATTAAATTTTTATAAAATTTATATGATGTTATCATATGGTGGATAATATATAGTAGAATATGAGTATGAGTTATTTAAGTATATATTAATGTAATCTTAATTGTAAACTTTGTTTTTATGTGAATTTAAATTACAACAAAACTAATTTTTTATTGTTTTACTAAAATCAAATTTCATAAATTATATATTTATGAGTGTTAAAATGGGCTAACCCGTCTTTTTAATTTGCTTCGAATCAGCATGTTATCTTGCATGTTTTGACAAACTAACCCACAAAAGACTGCAATTGTAAAAACATAATCCTAACTGGCTCCACCATATTACCGTATAATATAAATATTTACTAATGTTAAATATTTGAAATTTTATCAAGGTACCAAAACAAACACCTACAAAAATAAAATTTACATTTAATCGCTACAATAATGTTATTATATTTTAAATATTTTAATCAATTAATAGATATTAAATGGTGTTTATAAATATTATAATTAATTATAATATTCATATCTAACAATAAACAATAAAGATATTATGTAGATTATTTTAAAAAGACATGTTTGGTAACATATATAATTATCCAGATAAATTATAGCCTTATAAGAATTTTTTCTTGTTTGAACACAAAAAGTGTTCATGTTGTAACAGATTTTGTTTTTTAATGAAATTTTGTAATATAATTTGTGTTTATTTTTTGTGTTTATATATAATTTGTTTTTGTAGATTTAATTTTTGTAATAAGAGACACATATTTATTTTGTGTTTAGATATAATTTGTTTTTAGATTTAATTTTTGTATTATGAGACACATATTTATTTTGTGTTTAGATATAATTTGTTTTTGTAGATTTAGTTTTTGTAATATGAGACACATATTAATTTTGTGTTTAGATATAATTTGTTAACAGTTTTATTTTTGGAATATATTATATTATATAGTTTTCTAAAATTTTAATCCACAATGAGGGTATGTGACAATTTTTTATTTGCTTTTGTTTTTATGTTTTCTATTTTGTATGGAAAAAATATTTTTTTGGTATGACATGTATAATTCAAAATTAGTGATTTTAGATACCCAAATTTTCCGATCCGTTTTGTTATATAGATTTTCAGTTCTATATTTTATTTTAAAATAATTTGTAATACCTAAATTATCAATTCAAATGTTTTATACAAAAAACAATGTATACAAAATATATTGCCCCGCACACATCACCTATTAAATATATTTCAGCTCTATATTTTATAATAGGTGTTGTGTGCGGGGCAATATATTTTTTATACATTGTTTTTTGTATAAAAACGTTATGTATACCAAACACTAACGAAAATAGTTTAACTATAATTTTAATGAAAATTTTCATGATTATTTAATTTTTGTAATTTTAAATGATAACATTATTTGTTATCTAACAAAAATGTAAAATGTTATAAAAACTATATGATATTGTCATATTGTGTATATTAGTATAATAAGAATATAAGTTAGTTAAGTATATATCGATGTAATCGTAATTGTAAATTTTGTTATTATGTGAATTATTATTATTATTTTTTATTTGGGATAAAATGTGAATCTATCAGCAAAAAGGAACAAGAGTTTAGATACAAAGCTTATGAACCAGAAGCTTCAGGGGCCCAAAAAAAATAAAAAGCCAGGCAGAAGCTAGAGTAGGAAATTTGAGTCTTATGCATAAGAACTAGGCATTGGAAAACCATTGAGAAAGTAAGCCTTGACAGCCTTTTTTCGAAAGACGGGGAAGGAGAACATCTCTGGTAGTTCGATCAATAAGCTTGAAGAGACCCTCGACGGTGGAATGAGAGTTCGAGTGGACTTGTTCCGCTCTTTCCAAAGAAAATAGACCGTTGCTTGAACAACAATGCGTTTAAGCGTTTTGGAGACCTTTTGGGACGGAACCATCATCCAAGAAACGAGAGACTCCCAATTCACAAGCAGGGCAATTGAATGACAAAGTCGATGAAGAACAAGTCTCCAAACCTATTATGTGAATTATTACTACACAACCATTTTTATATGAATGTTAAAATGGGTTAATATGTCCTTTTAATATGCCTCGAATTATATAACTATCTTGTATGTTTTGACAAACCAATCCACAAATGACAGCGATTATAAAAATATAATACTAACCCGTTTCGTTTATATTACCATATAATATAAATAAATATTTACTATTTTCAAATTTTAGCCTAATTGATTATGATAAAATATACAATAACATATTTTATTTATCATATATATGTATTATTATGAAAATATTGTTTAAATTCGAATATCTAAATTAAATCTAAATTGTTTTAATTTTTTTGTAAAATACAATAAAAACTAATTTTGTATTTTTGTTAAGTAATCTAACCTATATTTAAGGAAATTCAAACTAATTTGAGTTAATATTTAAAATTTCAAAATTAAATATAAAATAAAATACAATTTTATTAATATTTTATTAAATTGACTTGTCTGGCAACATGAATAGTATTTATCCAAAATAAGAATAGATTCATTTGAATGTGTCATTTTTTTGTTACAAAATGTATACCCCTTTTAATAATATAGATTTATTGCTGAATAAATAATATATAATTAAATTATAATTTAAAATAAACAAAATATGGTTTTGCAAAAACGCAAAATCCTTTTACACGCACAATAGAGGACATTAATATCCTGAGGCTTGAATAAGTTTTGCAACAATTTTTGTTTTGTTTTGTTAATACGGTCATGGAAGATGTGATTCGGTGTAAGAAGTCCTATCTTGTTGGCCCGTTGAGTCCACCATAGTTATGTCCTTGGCTCTTCGCCGTTTCATCACATTTTTCTTTGCGTTTTGCCAATGGAAATAGTTATGTGCATAGATCGCGACTTGCATCGGGTTCTTGGAATCCAATAAAACCGCTATTTTGTCCCAATCTTTCCCAAACCGCTTTAATCCGATCAGAAACCATCTGCGTTATAATTATCACAGATTCATATTCGTTATGAATGTGAGATCATCCCGTTTTTAATCATGTTTCACCATGTGATTATTTAATGATCCAATTGAGATTGAAAATAAAACTATGGCAAAAAAGAATTCTCTGATAACCTGTTACAACTATGCGAGTTTTGTAGTAACTAAGAAGAGAATGCGTGAGTCGTATCGATTCCTAAGATAGATCCACAGAATAATACCACTATATATACCTACCATATCGATGTTATAGCTATAATATAGACTACCTATACGTGTATGAAATTGTATATTCAACTAACTTATAAAAAAAAAAAACATGAACTCATAATATTGTATACTTACTCATGCTCTTCTTTTTTCCATATGGTTCCCTCAACCGGATACAAACTCTGCGCAATTGCATCAGTCAGCTCATCTGGTAAAGCTATTTGAATCGATCCGATCTCTAATAGGTCATCGACCAATTCTTGGTAATGTTCCATAACATCGATCACCGATTTCTGCAGATGATGGGCGATACTCTTGAACCGTGTGGGCAAAAACGTTGAGAACAACTGCAATGCATTCTTGAACTGCTCGTTCTCCTCTCTCGTCCATGAATTCACATCCATAATTCCCAAAACAAAGTAATTAAGGAATCGCGAAGTTGAGAAAAAAATGTTGTGAGCTTTGGAAAAGTATATATAATTCACAGATAAAAACTATTGTAAGGGATGTGACAACCCATAAACCAAATCAACTTACTGAAAATGTATGGCTTCTCTTCTCTTCAATTGGATTGTTTTATGGTTTTCTTCCTTTTTTCTTATATTCAAAGGTAACTTCTTTATTTTGCTATGCTCTGTACAATGTTTTTATTTAATTTCTTTCTCTTCAATTTTTTGTTTCCATTCATTTAGTTACCTATTTCTTATTATCACAAGTCCAATGAATTTATTTCATAGCCACAATTGACGATTTTTAATCAATTAGATTGTGATACGTGTAAAAATAAATTTGTATTTCGACACGTATAAGATATTTAAATTTAAATTTGAGCACATATGATAGAAATATATTGCAAAATCTTATAGAAAGGAAACATTTTTTCCCAACCAAACAAATTTGACCAAAAAACAAAACAGTCAAGTTTTCATTTTGTCAGAGAAATATTTATACAAAACTTTCTTTTTTTTTCGGGGGGAGGGGGGGGGGGGGGGGGGGAGTTTGAATTAATAATCATGAAAAAGTTTTACTCGATAAGAAAGTACTAATGTAAGCGTAGCTATTTAGCTAAGAAATCTCCTCCAAACAAATATATAATAAGAGAGTTTTTTTTAATTGTGCACATATTTAAAATATTCGTTTAATACATGTATATTTATATTTATCTTTTTTGTTTAATATAAATTACAAAAACACAAAACTCATTATATAATAAGAGAATTCTCTCTCAATCTAGAGTGTCCACCTCATCACTAAAAAAAGATTTAACATTAAAACATATTTAAATTATTTATTTAATACATGTCTATTTATATTTATCTTTTTTGTTTAATACGAATTACAAAAACACAAAACTTAGTGTAAATAAATAGAAAAATGTGACGATTTGATATTAAAAAATAAATAAAATTGCTATACTTATTGGATAAAAAATAATAAAATATTTTATCGAAAACGATATATTGTTAGATTTTCAAACAAAAAATTGAATTGAAGATTTATACTATTTAAAATATTATAATATGTTTATGAAATTAAGAAAACAAAATATATTTTACTACATATAGTGAAAAAAAATAATTTATTCAATTTTGGTTCGAGAATATATAATTTTTTATAATGAACTTTACATCATCTGAGAGTCACAAAATAGTATAAATTTGTGGTATAAGTTTTTAAAATTAATTTTACAAACTTGAGAATATGTAAAATAGGACAAAGATAAGACTAAATAAATAAAATTATGGATAAACGATACCAGAGAAAAAAAATAGATTTAAAAAGGAACTAAATGATTATAAATAGTCAGAACGGTCAAAAAAAAAAATAGTCAGAACTAAATAAAAAATGATTGTTATGAGATTAAATTCAAAAGAAAATCAAGGATAATTAAGTATTTCGGAAATCTCTCTACAAATTTGTTCTATAAAATAAGAAATTAAGTCAAGAATATCTTTTATTTTGCTTACATATACCATAGATGGAAGTTGAATATTTACAAGTAAATTTCATTGGAACCATATAAGAAAAGCTTCATATTTTTTACATGGTTTGAAATTTTAAAATGTTATGATATTGTGTTTTTAACAAAAAAATAATATATATATATATATATATATATATATATATATATATATATATAAATATATATATATATATATAAATTTCAAAACTAAAATAGTAAAAAAGGGAAAACGATATATTTCCCCAAAAACTATTGTCATATCCCTCCAGATCCCCACCGAATTATACCCTCTGTATATCTCCCTATGAAATGAAAGTTAAAGACGTAAATCCTCCGAAAATAAAGTTTGAGGCTTAAATCCCCTCGGATATCGGTTTCTATGGTTTGTAAACTAAACCCGAACCTAAACCATTAAACCCCTAAACTAAACCGAAAAAAACCCTGATCCAAACTAAAAACCCCGACTCGAATAGCCAGTTTCTCCAAAATTAACAAATCGATAATTTGCCTAGTTTGCAATCGAACTTGATTGGTGGATTTGAGTTCAAATTCTGGGTTGGATATGATTAGATTCTTGGATTGGATTTGAGTTCAATTGCAGAGGAGTGGACATAAGAAATGGGTGCTAAAGGTTTATTGACGATGGAGACATTCACTATGAAAGCTTTCGCTGCTGCGAAAGAGAGGAAGAAAGTTGTTGGCATCTTTGAGTTGATGAAGAAGTAAAAGAATCGAATTCTATATTTAATAAGAAATTTTAAAAATAATAAATTAGAATTTAATATAATTTTAATTCTGACTATGAATTAATTATTGGCATATAGTCCCCTAGCGTTGTCATACTTGATACATTACATGTGTGTAGTACGAAATGACGTACTCAATATGATGTACTCCCGTTTTGTCCAGATTAGTATTTTTTTTTTTATCTATATATATATATATATTTGAATATTTAACTAGATATCCGATTTGCTTCTCAAATACTACAAGTTATACAAAGGAAGAATATATAGATATGGTAACTCAATAGAAACATTAGCTAGTTGAATTATGAATATGGTAACTTCATAGAAATATTAATTGAACCAAGAAAGTTTCCGTTTAAACAAACAATTGTAGAAGAAAAGATAGAATATTGTAAACAATTTTTTAAAAACATTACTAAAAAAAAACAATTAATCTAAGATATGTGGTGTTGAAACTTAAAATAAAAATAAAAATTGCTGGACATATGGGAGTACACAACAATCTTTGGGTTAGTATATCTTTCTAAACTATATGCTTACGTGATTTACATATATTAACCGATGCTTATGTGATCATTGGGTATTTACACGAAAAGCCACTGGACTCTATCTTCTTTCTTATTTTTTTATTGTTCGTTCTCGTTCTCGTTCTCGTTCTCTTTCTCCCATTATAAAACCACCTCTTTCAAATGACTCTTTAAATCCAATCCATATTGACCCGACCCGACCGAATCCGGAATGGAGGCCCAATACCGCAACCACGGCGGAGACACCTCCTTCTCCAGCCTCCGGGTCTACCTCAACTCTCTCTCCGACACTCCCTCCCGGTTTTCTCGCCGCGCTGTCTCCGTTTCAACCTCTTACGACGAGATGAGCCGCGTCCGCGCCGTCTCCGGCGAGCAGTTACGCCGCACTCTTCGGTGGTACGATCTTGTCGGACTCGGAATCGGAGGGATGATCGGTGCCGGAGTCTTCGTCACCACTGGCCGTGCTAGCCGCATCTTGGCTGGTCCCTCGATCGTCGTATCCTACGCAATCGCCGGCCTCTGCGCTCTCCTCTCCGCCTTCTGTTACACCGAGTTCGCCGTCCATCTCCCCGTCGCCGGCGGTGCCTTCAGCTACATCCGTATCACATTCGGTCAGCATATACTCTCCCGCCAAAATCGAACAATTCCGTCTCAATCTAAAAATCTGTAACCGTTTCTCGGGAATTTTCCGTTTCAGGCGAGTTCCCAGCGTTTCTAACCGGAGCGAATCTGATAATGGACTACGTTATGTCAAACGCCGCCGTTTCGAGAGGATTCACCGCTTATCTCGGATCTGCATTCGGAATATCCACTTCCGAGTGGAGATTCGTCGTCTCCGGTCTCCCAAACGGATTCAACGAAATCGATCCAATCGCCCTTCTCGTCGTCCTCGCCGTCACCTTCATCATCTGCTACAGTACGAGGGAGAGCTCCAAGGTGAACATGGTGTTAACGGCACTGCACATTGCCTTCATAGTGTTCGTGATCGTGATGGGTTTCTGGAAAGGAGACACGAAGAACCTAACCCGACCCGCAAACCCGGAAAACCCATCCGGATTCTTCCCTTTCGGAGCTTCGGGAGTGTTCAATGGAGCGGCAATGGTTTACCTGAGCTACATAGGATACGACGCCGTTTCGACGATGGCTGAAGAAGTAAGAGACCCGGTAAAAGACATCCCCATGGGAATCTCTGGCTCAGTCGCAATAGTCATTGTACTCTACTGCTTAATGGCCATCTCCATGTCCATGCTCCTCCCTTACGATCTGGTCCGTTAAAAAGAAAGTGGGATTCTTTTTATTTTTAAATTATATTGGGTAATGATCAGTACTGTGTACGCAGATAGATGCTGAAGCACCATATTCGGCGGCGTTTAGTAAAACGGAAGGGTGGGAATGGGTGACGAAAGTGGTTGGGATCGGAGCAAGTTTTGGGATATTGACGTCGTTGTTGGTTGCGATGTTGGGTCAGGCTCGGTACATGTGCGTCATCGGACGGTCAAGAGTGGTCCCCGCTTGGTTCGCTAAGGTCCATCCCAACACATCCACTCCAGTCAACGCTTCCGCTTTTCTTGGTATGTTATTAAGTTTTGTCTTAACTCTTTACATTTATTAATTAATACTACACTATTTACGGAGTACTAAACTTAATTTAATCCCGTAAATTTAATTTAAGGTTATATGTTGGAATTTTCCTTTCGTTGAGATCGGTTTATAAAGAGACAATTGAGGAGTGGGGACCCATTTTTTTGTTTTTCCATGATCTTTTTTTTTGATTTGAGTGTTATGTAAATCATACTTTCCACGTGATTGCATACATTTATTTACGTGTAGAAAAGGACCCCAACAAAAATCAAATCTTTTATTCACTATTTAAAACAAAACAAAAACAACTCCCCCAACTAATTTCGATTGTCATTGTGGTTGTAGGCTTCTGGCTCTGACTGTGTGTCTATATTAATGTAGGCCATGTCTTATGTTCTTGTGTGATTTTTTTTGTGTTGGGTCATATATTTACAACTTAGAATCCGAGAAAATGTCGTGCTCATTGTTCACCAACGCCTCCAAAAGTTTCAATCTTTTCAACGGTCTTGATTGTGACATATTGTTGGGTCTCTTTGGTCCCTTTTTGTCCTTTAATGTTAAGTTATATATATATATATATTCAACCTCTTTCTTTCTTTCATGCTCTCAAATTACGAACTTTATGCAACTTTTCCGCATAACATCTTTAGGTCTAGGTCATTAGTCTGGCCAATTATGTATATATTAGTAGCTAACTAGAATTTAACTCGCGCTAAGTATAGTGTGGGGTAGTTTTTTTTAAAAAAAATTGTTTTGAAATTTAAGAAACTTATTTTATCTGAATTTTACAATATGTCTAACTAATGATTATAGATAAAGCTATCAATTTGTAATAGTTTATATATTTAACCCGTTTTGCAGTGAACTAAAATATTATTCGGATTAACCCGCAAAAATTTATAATCTTTAAAACATAACTCTAATATGCACCTCTAAATGACTATAATTTTTGTGGTTAGTTTACGAACTCTTAAAAAAATAGTTTTCTTTTGTCTAACTTTTTATAAAATTAGTTAAATATTTTTCAACTTTTGTTTTGATATATATTCAAATAAAATATAGCAAGATTTTGAATAGGTTTTTTTCTTTGAATATAGATGAATTGATTATTATTTTAAAATATGTAGTATTAAAAATAATTAAATAATTAATAACTTCTTTAATGCAAAATATATAATTTCCATATTCTAATCAATAATTTTAAAAGATTATTATATCCTTTCCTATTTCAATTATTCTTTGTTATTTGTAATGACATTTTATATAATAACTTACAAAACAAAGTTTATTTTTTAAAATGTCTTTTTAAATAATATTATATAGATTATTGGTCTGTAAGATCTTGGTGAATCATTACATATTTAAATTAAAATTTGCCCAATATGGACGAGTCGTGTCGTGGTAGCGAATCTAGACCCACAATTTTCTTTTATTTGCATATTCCTTCTTATAAGCATTGTTTTTCTTCTCATAGTATTGCTGATCTAAAGAGTTTGGAATTTGGATACTATATTTTATAAACCGAAAACTTTTGTTAAAAACAAAATGTATTGAAACTCAAAAAAACACTTTTAGTTTGACCAATTTTGCATCCACTAACTTCTAGAAAAACTTGGAAATATTGAGAAAACTATAACCCATCTTATAAGAAAAAAGTGTTTTGTTTTAAAAATTTGGAAATATTGAGACTTTGAACTATAATCATTTTGGACATAATTCACAACGAGAGATCTTGAACGTCGAATAAAACTCAGATATTTCCGCATTTTGTTTGGAGATCTTATCCACCAAGTGAGCTAATGGAACATATTCCTCCAATATCTTCACTTTTATTACGAAATCGTCTTTGTACATCTTCGAATATATCTGCGTTATTAAATACTAGCTAATATGATTGATCGCGAGCTAATTAAAAAAATAAAGAATATGGATCTTAACATATCCGTCTGCTTAACTTCTAAAATGGTGTATTGTGTTTCTTCAGGAGTCTTCACGGCCGCGCTCGCTCTCTTTACCGACCTAAACGTCCTTTTGAACCTCGTTTCAATCGGAACACTCTTCGTCTTTTACATGGTCGCAAACGCTGTTATATTTTGGCGTTATGTAGCGATTGGATACACCAAACCCTGGCCCACACTCTCCTTCCTTTGCCTATTCTCCATAACCTCAATTGTCTTCACCTTAGTCTGGAAACTCGCACCGTCAGGCCCACCTAAATGGTTCATGCTCGGAGCCAGCGCGGTGACGGCTATAGCCATCGTGCAGATATTCCATTGTGTTGTACCTCAAGCTAGAACTCCTGAGTTTTGGGGTGTACCTTTGATGCCGTGGACTCCGTGCGTTTCAGTATTTTTGAACATATTCTTGCTTGGATCGTTGGATGCTCCTTCGTATGTTAGATTCGGGTTCTTCTCGGGATTGGCCGTGCTCGTGTATGTGTTTTATAGTGTTCATGCGAGCTATGATGCTGAAGGCGATGGGTCTCTTGATTTCAAAGACGTGGAAAGTTTTGAAAGAATCAATAGAGTTTTGAATTAAAAATGCGTTTTAGTAGACAAAACTTGGTGAAAAGTTTGTTGTCTTTTTGTTTTTCCCCTTTTCTTAGGGGTTGTTTAACAAAATTGTCTCTTTGAAACAACGCATTTGTCATTTTGTGTTGGAGAAGTAAAGGAGATCTAGACTACAGGGAGTATAGGTATAATAATAAGCCCTAATTTTTAGTGTAACATTTGCATAAAAGTAGGAACTTTTACATGGGTGAGTTTGGGATATATTGATGATACTTGATTATCATGTTAGATTTGATATATACAGTAACTAGGTAAATCAAACGTCATTTAGTTGCTTTAAGAGTGAAATCTGAAGTCAATAAACTTCAAAATATATGTTTTCTTAATAGTAATCATGTATAAATGTGATATATAAATAGAAGTCAACTCCCCTGACCAAAAAAAAAAACTGAAGTCAGCCACTTTTGAAGCATTCAAGGCAAGCTGTGCAGAAAGAAGCTAGCGAATGTTCATTGTCATAGTCAGTCAGTCACAGACTCACAGGCTTGCCTTTACTTTTCTAGAATTTCAAGATGTTGACACTTGACAGTGTTTGTCTTTTGATTTTTGTTGACTTGCTTTTACTTTCTCAAAGATTGTATTTTGATTTTCCACATTTGTTTTTGACATTCGCCTTATACAGAAATAGAATATTCTGTAATTCTATAAAAAAAAAACAAATATTCGAAAGCCACTAGAGTAGAGACAAACCCAAATATATATATTTCAAGTATACTCCATTTCTTACGTATATATTTTGTTCAGCATAGAATATGTAGAATGGTTAGATTAGATGATGTTGATATATGTTTTGCCCCAAAAAAAAAGGTTAGATGGTAGTATATGTCAAATTGTAATCATAAAAATATCCGATCATCTAGTTTTGTTAAAATCGATAGATAACATGCGTAATATATATATATATATATATATATATATATATATATATATATATTTTAATATAAAAAATGATATTCCCACAATTTTTTAAAAAACGGATGAGCCTTTTGATGAGATGCTCAAAACAGCATCAAGTCTTGGCAACTTGCAAGATCGTACCAATAAAAGTAAAAACAAAGTTCGTTTTATTCCATTCGTTATGTCGAAAATTGTAGTTGTCCAATTAGTAAAGTCGTCATGCAACTAAACACATGGATAATGTATGTTATCCACGAAAAGCCTATAAATTCAACCGGGTTTTGTTCGGTTGGAACTTGAAAGAAAGAATCTCATTAAATTTCTTTCTTAACCTCATTAAGAATAGTTGTTAATAAATGATGATTATGGGGTTTGATGAAATATTTGTTGGTTGTTGTTGTTGTAAACATTACTAAATTTTTTTAGTAATCTCGAATCCTAGGCTTGTGAAGAATTTAGATTTTGGAGGGAAAAAAAGAGAGAGTCAACGGACGATTAAGTTGAATCTGATATTGGGCCGAGGGGTTATCGGAACAATGATGACCCATTAAAGCCCACGAAGAAGAGCGACTATAAAAACGATTCCTTTTTGAAGAGCACATCTCTTGTCTCACTTTCCTCCTTCAAGGTATAAGTATGTCCGAAGATATTCCTCGCGATTGTTGATGTTTACTTATGTTCTTTTTTTGCATAGGTTTAGCTTTGTTATTCCGTTTGATGTTTAGATATTTTTTTTTTTATTATCGTGCTTGATTATCATAACAATGTGTTTGATCTTCTTCACTGCGCTCTAGCTTGAAATTCTGCGTTGCTGACACTCTTCTTCAGATAGCTAGTTAGCTGCTGTAATTCGTGTGCGGGTTTTCTTTATATCCGTTGTATTGTATCATCGAGATTTCGTTTTGCACTTAACGTGTTCGATAGAATGCCTCTGAGACAGATACCCTTCTGGGTTAACTTATCTCTGTCCCTTCATTTTTCTCCTGACATCTTGTGTTCATCGATCGCAGTAAACCAACCCTTTTTTCATTTTTCGAAGACATGGGAAAAGCTTCTCGGGATAAAAGGGTATGCCTTCTTCAATGAAATCTATTAGCTTCTTTTTGAGTTTTGGTGGTGGGTTAATCAATTGTTTCTAGGATATCTACTATCGAAAAGCCAAAGAAGAAGGATGGCGTGCCAGAAGTGCGTTTAAGCTTCTTCAGGTTGACGAGGAATTCAACATATTCCAAGGTGATCTCCTCTGAATCCTTAATATATATATATATATATAATATATTTGAATAAGCAGGTCAGTGAATTGCCACACCTGAACCCTCATCGATAGACTCTCAAATTATAATCTCACAGAGACATTTGTCAAAAACTATTAATTGAATGAATGCAGCACTTTTGAGCGAAGAATATGCAGCTGAACAATGTGATATATCAAAAACGATTATGTAAACTTTCCTGATTTTTCTTAGTAATAATATGCAGGAGTGAAGAGGGTTGTAGATTTATGTGCTGCACCTGGTAGCTGGAGTCAGGTATGGAAATCTTGAGTTGATTTTTTTTTTTTTACATTGGGCATAATGTGATTCGACTGAGTCAGTTAAGTAATCTCTTATGTGTGCAACTACTGCCGACCTTTTTGCATAGAAGAAAAAAGAACCTGTTCAGAAAGTCTAAAGCTGAAACTAGAGCTATTTTAGATTTTCAGGGTATATTTTATCACTGCGCCAAACTTTTTGCATAGGATTGTAGTTGAGTTGGAATCTCAGTTAGCTTGATAACTTAGTTCGGTTAGTGTAGTTTGGGAGGTGACAGGCATCGGGAAAATCGATTTAGGAGAGCAGGGATGATCTTGATTTCATCTTTGGTTTGGTTTGTTCTTAGTTGATTGTCTGTTCCTCGATTCGCAGTGGATAAAATAAGAGAAACATGTTCTGAATCTTACCAGTGCACCTTATTGTAGGTTTTGAGTCGTCAATTGTATCTTCCTGCAAAGTACTCAGCTGAGTCAAAGTAAGTTTCATATTGTGTAAAATAGTCACATAATTTTCACACTTGAGCGTAGGGATGTTGTATTGGGTTAAATAACCCTACCCGACCCGAGCTTGAAATGAGCCCGCCCGAAATGAGCCCTGTTCGAAATTACACTGTCGGGTTTTATTACCTTTTCAGTGTAACCCGAAAAAACCCGCGGGTTTAGGGTTTACCCGCGGGTACCCGAACCTTTTTTTTTGTTTTTTTTTTGTTTTTTTATGTTTTAATAGTATGTTCAGGTTTGATTTGATAAAAACAAAAAAAAAATCAATAAAACATAAAACATATAATATATATAACTATAACAAATACATATATATTATAATTTGACGAAGATATTATTTACAGCTCATCACACAAAGTCACACATACAAGTTATCCAAGTAATTAAAATTTATTTCTTGTATAATCATTACAAATTCAAAAAATTATAGATAACCACGCTAACTTAACCATGCTATAGTATAATACTTAAGTACTTAGTTATATACAATATATTCTGATCATCTGAAATTGGATAATTTTATTTTATTAAAAAGTCTTTTACCAAAGGAAAAGTCCATACGAATGCTGATTATATGCCCGCAATTCGATTTAAAAATTATATTTCTTCGTAAATAGCACTCTAAAAATCATATTTAAAAATCAATTTAAGTTGATTTAAGTGTCACACATATAAATAGCACTCTAAAAAACATACACCACAAAAGTCATACAAATATCCAAAAACAATCGAGATCTCACATGTTTGATAGTATACTTATACTCCTGAGCTGCTTGCCGTCGTCGTAGCATCTTCGTTTCCATCATCAAAGTTATCTTCGATATCACCTTAAATTTGAAAATATGAATTAGGTAAATAAAATACTTAAGTAACGAATTTCTAAAAAAGTTTTAATATTTTACCTTCAAACTCTGCAAAACCACGCAACCAATTGCGCGTGCAAAGTAATGCCTGAACATTTTTTGGAAGAAGATGGTTTCTATACGGATTCAACACCCGACCTCCAGTACTAAACGCTGACTCTGATGCCACTGTAGTGATGGGAATGCTGAGCAAATCACAAGCTAGAGAAGTCAAATCACCATGGCGTTGCCCGTTGTTTTTCCAATAGTTCAAAACTTCAATGTCTGTAAAAGATCTCAAATCTAGCCTGGGTTCCTCCAAATAAATATCCAAATTTGATTTTGTATTATCTAAACCAGGTTGGATACTCTTCTCAAGCTCAAAAAGATCCTATATCAACGAAATTTAAAAGATTCAAAGTTAATTAGATATAAACATAATAAGATGCCAAAAAATTCACCAAACATCTACACGTATTCAAAATCAGAATCTTTACGAATTGAATAACACTTTAACACTTTAACAAGAGATGATTAGAAAAAGACTTACATAGTTGAGATCATCTTCTAGTGGTGATTCGGTAAGAAGCTCATGTGGAGTTGGTGTTGCTGAAAAGGTTGAAGAAGTCCAAGATTTGTTCCTATATTCTTCATAAAGCAACTTCAGATTTTTCTTAACAATTTCAACCTTTTTCTCAGAAGTTCTAGGATCCACTTTGTCATAAGCTGATTTAAGTATTTGCGTCTTCAACCTCGGATCTAAAACAGCTCCCATAGCTAGAGTGAGACTGTACTCATCCCAATACTTTGCAAACTTAGACTGCATCTTCTTAGCCATTTCCTCCACTGCACTATCACCACAATTGGCATATTTCCTCAATAAACACTCAATTTTCCACACTTGTAGAAAATAGATATTAGCCGTAGGATATTTAACGCCGGAGAAATAAGTTGTAATAGTACTAAAAGGCTTCAAAAAATCACAAATTCTCTCTCCGCGATCCCACTCATCCTCTGAAGGTAGTGATTTATAATTCCTGTCACACTCTTTAAAACTAGCAAATGCCTTACGGAACTTCAAAGCTCTAGCAAGCATATCATAAGTTGAATTCCAACGTGTAGGGACATCTAAAGATAACCCAGCTCCACTTTTGATCCCTACACTTTCAACACATTGTGCAAATGACTCTATCCTTGATCCAGATGCTTTGACAAATCTCACACTCTCTCGAATATTTTCCAAAAGATTAGTGGCTAGCTCCAATCCTTCTTGCACTATGAGATTCAAAATATGCGCACAACATCTAACATGAAAGAACTTCCCATCACACAACAAACCGTTACCACTGATCATCTGAAGACGATGCTTAAGGATGTTCTGCATACTAGTATTACTAGTAGCATTATCCAAAGTCACAGAGAATACTTTTCTCTCTAAACCCCATTCCTTCAAGCAACCTAGAACTTTACTAGCTAATTCTTCACCGGTATGTGGAGGTTTTACATCACAAAAGGCAAGAATTTTGTTGTTCAACCTCCAGCTATCGTCAACATAATGTGCAGTCAAACAGATATAGCTCATCATAGTGTAACGAGCTGTCCACATATCTGCCGTAAAACTCACTCGACCTTTGTGCTCTGCAAATACCTTTTTTAACATTTCCTTTTCATTCTCATATCTCTTATAGACATCAGCTCCAACAGTTTGTCTACATATATGTTGAACATTCGGGTTCAAGTACTTATCTCTAGTCCTAACTTTTTCGAACTCAACAAATCGGAAAGGCTGATCATGATAGATGATAATCTCACTCATCATAGCACGGTCTACTTTGTGATCATAATACCTTTCTTCACTTAGCTCTGGAGGCCTCTTTGGGCAACATTTTAAATGACGCTTCATAGCTGATGTTCCTTGACTAGATTCCGTTACTAACTTCTTATTACAATGGATGCAACTACTCCTATGTTTGCCATCTTGCTCTACTCCTACTGCCACAAACTCTTTCCAAACCTCAGATTTTTGGCGTTTATTAGAGTTAAATACCTTTTGAATTGGTTGAGTACGTTGAGTTGTTGGTTCTGTTTCAGCCTCATCATTTATTTCAATGAACTCGTTCTCAGCATCATGAGCTGCCATTGTCTCAAGTGTCTGTGAATCCATGAAGAAATTCTATAAAACACACCAAAATCAGTCTCGCAAATACAAATCAGTTTTGAAGAAATTCTATAAAGCACAAATACTTTTATGTACGTGAGTGTGTATGCCAAGAGCAAACATGATTCTGACTTTATACAAGAAAACAAGGCCACATAATGTGAAATCATGAATACGCTTCAATACAATATACAAAGCAGTGTGAAATCATAATTTCCCATCACTGAAATCATAATCACACACACACACAAATAAATCAGTCTCGCACACACACAAACACCAGAACAAATAAATCAGTCTCACACACAAACACTGAATTTTCTCGCAAATACAAATCAGAACAATCATAGGAACAAAACCCAGGAGTCACAGGAATCGAACTAATCCTAAAGTTTCACAGGAATCGAACAAAACCCATGAATCGAACTAAGAAAACCCAGAAATTACAAGAATCACATGAACAAAACCCAGAAATCACAGGAATCTAACTAATCCTAAAGTTTCACAAGAATCGAACAAAACCCGTAACACAAAATTTACACCCAATAATCACCTAAGAAAAGAAGAAAGAGAAAAAGGAGAGATAGATACCTGAGTAAAGTCCTCGAGAGAGGAGAGAGCACGATGGCGGAGAAGATATGAGAGCCGATATGAGAGAAAGAGGCAAAAAATCGTGATGAGGTTGAAGATAAGGTGGAACGACATCGTTTGGAAATTTGCTCAAAAACCCATGGGTACCCTAAACCCGATAGGGTAAAACCCGAAAGGGTAAATTAAAATTAGGGTACCCGCCCGTTCTAAACCCGCGTTTTCTAAGTAAAAAAAACAAGGTAATGGATTCAAAAAATATTCAGGGTTTCGGGTACCCATCGGGTAAAAACCCATCATAACATCCCTACTTGAGCGTCGTTTTTCTTTAATTGTTTAACTGTGCTCGTTTAGTAATTCACACTTGTTGAGGAAACCTGTTGCTGCTGAATCACTTTGCAGAGAAGGAGATCTTCCTCTTATAGTGGCCATAGATTTGCAGCCTATGGCTCCAATCGAAGGTGTCATCCAAGTTCAAGGGGACATAACTAATGCTCGGACTGCCGAAGTGGTGAAATTTTCTCGACCCCTATCTCTTAGATTTATCTGCATCTCTTTAGAGTTTGTGTTTGTGTATCTGCATCTGCTTGGATTTTGTGTTTAAATCTATGGCTTACCTATGTTTTTTGGTTTTTTTGTCAAGGTCATTAGACACTTTGACGGTTGCAAGGCTGATCTGGTTGTTTGTGATGGTGCTCCAGATGGTAAAACAATAGTTATAGTCTTTTCCACCGTTCAATTTTTTACCTCATGCTATAGAAATAACACCTTCCACAATTTGGTTCGCAGTTACCGGTTTGCATGACATGGATGAATATGTCCAGTCCCAACTCATACTAGCGGTAAGCAGCTTGGTTTCTGTTTACAAGAATCGGCATGCCATGTTTAAACAAAAATTTAGGATTAACCTGAAGCATGGATGATAACAAATAATAAACAAATCCGTTTTTTCGTTAGGGCTTAACGATTGTAACACATGTTCTTAAAGAAGGTGGAAAATTTATTGCGAAGATATTCAGTGGAAAAGATACAAGTCTCTTGTTCTGTCAGGTAAGTTTTTAGGTATTGTGCTTATGAAATTGACTGTTGCTTTTACTGATATAGTTATTTGCTTTTATATGTAGCTGAAGTTGTTTTTCCCAGCTGTAACTTTTGCGAAACCTAAAAGCAGCCGAAATTCTAGTATTGGTAAAAGAGTATAACTTTCACATGTGCAAATATGATTTGCTTACACTTTAAGGCTAATCATCAAAGAGGTAAAATGTTGCTTTCTTGAGAGATTCTGATTGCATTTCTCCATTTTTTTTATAGAGGCTTTTGCGGTCTGCGAAAATTACTCCCCACCCGAAGGATTTAGCCCGAGAGATCTGCATTGTCTCTTGGAGAAAGTTGGAAGCCCTTCAGGTGGAAGCGATCTCGGTAAAAAAAAAACTCTTACCTTCACCTTAAAAATCAGAAGCTCTTCAAGTTAGACACAACTAACTTGTGCATTGTTGAGTAGTACACTTTTAAATGACTCTTTCTCAACCTAAAATGCTCTCTTGATGTGAATTTTAACCTTTTGGATAAGACAGAGAAATATTCTTGATTGGTCTTGAGATATTCTATTTTCTTGGTTATTTGCAGACTGCAGTAGTGGTTGGCTTGAAGGACCCAACAAAGTTTATATTCCATTCTTGGCATGTGGTGACTTAAGCGGTTATGACTCAGACCGGTCTTACCCACTCCCGAAAGAAGCAGATGGATCGTCATACCAGAGTTTGGACCCGGTTCAGCCTCCGATTGCACCGCCTTATAAACGAGCTCTAGAGCTCAAGAAAGCTTCAGCACAAAGCTTCAACTCTTGAGGTAATACAAAACAAAGAAAAAGAAGAAAGCTTTTCATTGGATTATTTAAAAGGCTGTAGTAAGTAATGTTGAGGAACTTGAAAAAAAGAATATTAGCTTGAATAAAAATTGATAAATCAGACATTGTTGCAATCTCAAATCTTGCACATGGTTTTTAATGAACCAGCAAAGCAGTGAAGAAAGGCTTTTTCATTTGGTCTCTCTTTGAATTAACTTGTATACATACAAGGAGACTTGTCACGCCCAACATCAATCATTCTTTTGATTTGATTTGAAAGAGTTCCTTAAACAAGCCAGGTATATTCTGAAATTCCTAGAGCTAGCGAATCATTCTTTTGATTTGATTTGATAGATAAGCATTTTTGAGTCTGCGGGAGCCGTTTGTCTTACCAACAGTGTAGCGCATTTCTAAATATCAAGGAACTAAACGCACGGAAGCAGAGCCGGGAGGTGATAAACCCATTTTACCTACTGCTCAAACCACACATCTTTCAATTTAGTATAATGAATCCTAGAAATCATATCATTGAGAGGAGATATTCATCTTTACATATCGTTTTCTCACAAGCGGGCGTTGAAAGGAAACACCAACCTTGAAGGTCATATCATTGAGGAGATATTCATCTTTACATATTAATTTGGTAGGAAACAACTAACTTGACATACCAAATTAATAAATTAGGTTTGTGAAAATGCCATGTGCCAATTCTGCAACAAAAAAAATTATTGCTTGGTAGCAAGACACCCCTTAGCTCATAATGTTCTAATTGTTGCATTATCTTTAAACTAATCCTGTGAAAAGCCAACCGCTAATGAGCCCGGCCCATAAAGGTAGCTTAATCTTATTGGGCTTTAAATATCGGTCACTGGCCAGGTCTTTCTCCATCTTCTTCTATCAAGCTAGCTCTAGGCGACAATACGCATGCATTTACCGGAAACGACAGAGATCGCCTTGCTTTTGGTACGAAAACCGAATTTGTTCGTTTTTCTCATACTGAAATTTGGTAGTTATCATAGAGAGAAATGGCATTGAGGCAGAAGTTAGGATGGTCAGAGGGAGATTTGATGAGATCAGATGCAAAGCCATGTTCAAGGCTGATGAGACAAACTGCTGCCATTTTCACTGTTGGTGGAGCTCTTGGTTTCTGGGTTCTCTGCAGACTTCATTATGGTAAAAATCTGCAAAGCTTCTCCATAGAGTTATTGTAGCCAATGTTCTGTGTAACTGATTGTTAGAAATAGATGAATCTTTCATATATTTCTTATGCTGAAAATGAATACAAAAGAAGCATTCAAACCTTGTTAATTCTATGTTGAATAATTTGATTAATGATTGGACCTTTACATGTTTCTGGAAGCAATCGGCGTTTGCGGTTCCTATTGCCATTGCAATGATTCTTGGGGATGGTTTTCTTTTTTTTTTTGGGGGGATTTATGATTTAAAGGAACATATAATAGTTGAGTGACAAAACCTAAGATACAATGGTTATAGAAGAATATGTTGACCCGTTCAATTCATGAATGTTGCCTCTGGGGAATATGCAGGTCCGAGGATTACAGTGCCAAGGAGTCTGCGATGGGCTGGGTGTGGAGCTGTGTCCATGAGTATATCAACTGCAACACTTGTCCGTCTCTTCAGCCCTGAATGCGAACCCCAAAACATTGCTGCATATGACCAGCTCAAAACCCCTCAAGCTTCACTACTCCCTTAAACCATCAGCTTATGGACCTCAACTTACATTCTTTACATTACATGAATTTAGGTAACTATCAATAATACTACCAAATTCTCTGTCACTTTATGCTTCTTTATTTGACATTATGTTTTGTATTGTTCATACTGTCTTTAGGTTGTAGTGTTAGAGACTTGAGAGTGATTCCAATTGTACTGTAAAAGCATTAGAAACGTCCTTGAATCAGTGTCCTTTCCTTGCTGAAGAAAAACAATCTAATTTCAAGAGGCATTCATTATACACGTTGTTACATAACTAGATTTTGTTGAAATCCATTTTCTTCCTCGCGATTGATGGAGCATGGGACTCCAGTTTCCTTATATTATAAAAGGATGTCATGAGAATCGAGCAGGAGCTTAAAGATGAAGTGGGATCTTTATCGCCAAGATCCATAGAATCAATTCCATAAGCAGAGAACTACCATGATTCTCGAACATCAGATGGATCTCTCGAACATCAAATCCCACATTTTCTTCTAAATACCACCAATTTCTGTAGACAAGGTTTCATGACAAATCATTTTTAAAAGTTTTGGACATGTATAGAATAAACAAAAATAGCGTTATTGAAATCTACCATGAGGTAGATATACGTGTGTTAAATAACGCTCATTTAGATATACAAAAGAGCGTTTTGGTGTCTTTCAATTAAGCTTTCATTCTCATTTAGTTTCTTGCACTTAACAAAGCTCATTTGAGCTATTTCAATTTCAATAAAGCTCTAGAGAGCTATGAATATATCTTTGCTTTAATCTTGCTTACATGTTTCACCATGTAATTATTTAATGACCTAAATTGATTGTGAGATTGAAAATAAAACTATGGCAAAAAAGAATTCTCTGATAACCTGTTACAACTATGCGAGTTTTGTAGTAACTAAGAAGAGAATGCGTGAGTCGTATCGATTCCTAAGATAGATCCACAGAATAATACCACTATATATACCTACCATATCGATGTTATAGCTATAATATAGACTACCTATACGTGTATGAAATTGTATATTCAACTAACTTATAAACAAAAAAAACATGAACTCATAATATATTGTATACTTACTCATGCTCTTCTTTTTTCCATATGGTTCCCTCAACCGGATACAAACTCTTCGCAATTGCATCAGTCAGCTCATCTGGTAAAGCTATTTGAATCGATCCGATCTCTAATAGGTCATCGACCATGACTTGCAAAATATATATTAGAATACTAGTTATATAGAAGTTTAAAATATAAAAACCAGTATATTATATAAATATATATTTGCAAGTCTTGTTTTTCAATATTTCACGAGTATTAAAAGTTTGACATATATTAAAAAATCCATTTTTCAAAAATTAAAAGCAAAATCAATTATATATTGAAAAATAACAAAAAGATAATGCAAAAGCATAAATTTAAATTTGTATGTGAAAACAAAATTTTGGTTTTCAAAGAAAGAAGATAAAATCATGAAAAAATGTCTTTTCCATAACTATCGTTTCCCAAAGAAAAAGTTATAATCAAATTTTTGCATTTAATAAAGATAGAACGAGATTTTTGCATTTATAAAATAGATAAACAAAAAAAAGAAAAATTTAAATGAATAGAGTTAAAATAGGGAAGAAAACTTATCAAGCATTTAGAAATAAGAAACCGTAGGCAGAAAAGAAAAGAGCGGGGAAAAATTAAAAATGATCACGGGGGCATTAATTTGAATTGACTATAATTAAAATGTAATTTAACAATTTTACCAGGGGCAAGTGACCCCACTACCGTACATGTAGTTCCGTCCCTGCTTGGTAATGTTCCATCTAATATGCACCGGTTAATGACTATGATTTTTGTGATCAGTCCACAAACTCTTAAAAAATTAATTTTCTCGTCTTTAACTTTTTATAAAATTAGTAAAATATTTTATAATATTTATAGTGAAAAATATTGCAAGATTTCAAATATATTTTTTCTTTGAATATATATGGATTGATTATTATTTAATAATATCATAATAATTAAGAAACTAAATAGTAAATAACATATTTAATGAGAATTTAATATTTTCTATATTTTTATCAATAATTTTAAAAGATAATTATATCATTTTCGATTTCAATTTTTTTATTTTTTATTTGTAATGACATTTAATGTAATAACTTATAAAACAAAGTTCATTTAAAAAAATGTTTTCTTAAATAGTAATATTATAAAGATTTTTTGTAAACTTAATTATGTGTTGAGTGAAAAGAATTACAAAACTTTCATAAATACAGAATTGAAGCGTTTATTCCAATGACAAATCGATACATGGTTGCATTCGAACGGTCGAACCCTGGGGAAGATGGTTTCACACAATAATGGGCTTGAGAAAAATTGAAGGGCTACGATTAACACAATATTTTAACTTATTGGGCCGACATTTATTGGCCCACGAAATAACAGCGAAAACCCTAAATGAGAAGAAGGCATATATTCAGCTTCCGGCTGCTGTAACCGCCTCCTTGCACCTCTTTTCTCTTGCTCTCTCTTGCTTTCATTCTCCTCCAAGGTTAGTCCGATTCTTGATGTTTATTTGTATTCGATTTTGCATAGGTTTTGCTTCTTCTTATTTTTCTGACTCCTTCTGATGTTTAGTTGACCAATGTCTTTAAGTTTTGTTGTTGATCTGTGTTTATCGTCTTTGTTTTTTACACCAATCCCTTGTTGTCTATGCTACTGATGTTTCTTAGATCTGTTCTTAGTGATGGTCTAAAGATGAAATTCCGATAAGATCGAAAACTTTCCTTAAAAAAAAACTTAATATGTCTCTTGATTATCAATGGCTTAGATTTTGATATTATGTTTTCACACTTCTCTCAAGTTCAGTGTTCATATGCTGATGGATTTCTCTTGATTCATCTGCAGTTCTATAGACTCTAATTCACATAGCAATTCATGGTTTTAGTATCATACCATAATGTTAAATATTAAGACACAAACCAACTGTGCCGAGTAGTATCTGGATCCTCTAATATTGTTCTTATGTTTGAGATCACCATTTCAATGTGTTTTCACCCGAACTTTGATATTTTGGGACACAAATCCACGCTTTAGTGAATTTCATGATACTGATGAACATGGATCACGGATTTGGTTCTTCTTCTTTATTAACACAATTTGGTTCGTCTTCTCTTAGTAGGTAAGTCACAGGCAATTGAAAGATGGGGCGTGTCCGAACCAAGACGGTGAAGAAATCTTCTCGTCAAGTCATCGAGAAGTACTACTCTCGGATGACTCTTGACTTCCACACCAACAAGAAGATCTTGGAAGAAGTTGCCATCATCCCTTCAAAGCGACTCCGCAACAAGATTGCTGGATTCTCCACCCACTTGATGAAACGTATCCAAAAGGGTCCAGTCCGTGGAATCTCCCTCAAGCTACAAGAGGAAGAGCGTGAAAGGCGAATGGACTTTGTCCCTGAGCAGTCAGCCATCATGACCGATGAGATTAAGGTGGACAAAGAGACTCTACAGATGCTTGCTGCTTTGGGAATGTCTGATATTCCCGGGTTTTCTGAAGTGGAGCCACAATCTTTGGCACCGGGCCATGTTGGCAGGCCTGGAAGAAGATTCAACCCCTAAGTGTTATGGATTCAACGTTGTTTCCTTGTTCTGTTGGAGATTAATGTCTGGCTTTGTTTTGAATTTTTGTTTATCATCTTTTGTCTATTTTGAACTAAAAAACTTGGGAGTTGCAATCAGTTGAAAACCAGACTTAGTTTACCTCTCTGTTTTTATCTAAATAGTGTTTTGTTTAAAACGATTACACCAAAAAAAAATAATTGGATTTTAAACTCCTTATCAAATTAACCAACAAAAGTACAAAATTATTGAGTTTGTGTAAATTATTGAGGGTAAAGTATTTTTCCGTAACTAATCAAGGGCAGAACGGTCCAAATAGATATTATTCCCTGGAAAGTAGGTTTGGCTCGAAATTGAGTCGCCACTTTTTTTTAATGGCAGTGTACCGATCCCTTGTCTTACATCATCCAGCTCCTCCGCCTATAATTCATTCTTTCCGAAATTACCCCTTGAAACCGCTCAAATTCTCCAGCCTGCCCTCCTCCGCTCGGTGCTCTTCGTCCATGGAATCTCCTCCCGAAGGTTACAGAAGAAATGTCGGTGTCTGTCTCATGAATTCTTCCAAAAAGGTGACGGAAACTTGCTCCTTCTCCGCAGTTTGTTCTTTTTTTTTTTCTGATAACTCGGGTCTCAATAACTGCAGATTTTCGCTGCTTCAAGGTTGGACATTCCCAGTGCTTGGCAAATGCCTCAGGTTGATCTCTAGATTCGATTTCTTAGATTCGAATCGTTTCTCTCCCGTATTTCTGATATAGGTTGGAATCTTCCACGTTCCAGGTTTCTGATTTAGATTCAAAATATTGCCTTTTGTATTGATGTTGAAAGGGTGGAATCGACGAGGGTGAAGATCCAAGAGTTGCAGTCATGAGAGAGCTTAAAGAAGAGACTGGAGTTCACTCCGCTGAGATTATCGCTGAGGTTTAGCTTCTTCTTTAACCATATTTCATAGCCTTTAATTCCAATCTCAGCTTCTTCTTTTTGTCTCTAGGCACCTCACTGGGTAACGTATGATTTCCCTCCAGATGTTAGGGAGAAGCTTAACGTCCGATGGGGATCAGATTGGAAGGGCCAAGCACAGAAATGGTGAGTCTTTCAGACCAACAGAGATATATATATATAATCAAGAAGATTCACGTCATTTGATTTTGAGCTTGTTGAATCATAATTACTGTTTCCTTGTGGCCATTCTCAGGTTTCTCCTCACATTTACTGGGAAAGACGAAGAGATCAATCTTCTTGGCGACGGAACTGAGAAACCCGAGTTTGGGGAATGGTCCTGGATATCTCCTGATCAAGTCATTGAACTTGTGAGTGCAGTTTTCTTCTTTTATACCAATTGTGTTTCAGTTTCTACTACTTCACTACTCATCTTCTTCTATTTCCGTTATTTCAGGCTGTGGATTTCAAGAAGCCAGTATACAAGCAAGTCCTGTCAGCTTTCGCTTCTCATCTCCAGTAAAAAAAGAAACCGAAACCCCACTGTGTTTTTGGTTAACAAACTCGACAATAAGACATATTTGCTTTTTGAATAATCCATGAATGAACTTACAATCTTTGTTCCCTCGTTTCCTTATTTGATCTAAGCAACGTGTGAGATCATGTCATTTTCTTATTTTCTCTTTAAAGATTCTCTCGATTTGATCTGCAACAACCTTAGCGACAACCTCAGGAGCAAAATTCTTGACCATGTCGTCTCTTCCACGGTTCCCTTTAACCTTAGCCTCATCAGGTTTACTCATTACATGCCTCATTAGAACCCTAAGCTTATCCACAGGTGGCTCTGCCCATTGATGCCCTTCAAAAGGCCCTTCCTTCACTTCACTCATCTCCTCAACCACCAACGGGTAACCGTTATGTTCTGTCAGATACTCCGTTGGTCCTGACCAGTTTGTTGCGATCACAGGCAAAGACATTGCCATGGCTTCCACTATTGGCCGTCCCCATCCTTCTCCTCTTGTAGGCAGCACAAACGCATCAGCCGCTTTGTACAACCGAGGCAAATCAACTTGAGCTATGTGTTTATCAATCACATACACGAAAGGGTAACCATCTCGAGGCTCTTCTAGATTCAAAGCTTCTACGAAATCTAGAATCTTGTTCCCGAAATTGCCGTCCGAGTGATACGGGTTTGTCAACAAAAACAGAGCAACATTGTCTTCACCAGAGAACTCTTTCAGGTAAGCTTTCAACAACACATCCCAACCTTTTCTCTGCTCCCACTTAAACACACTCAAGAACACAAACCCTAAGCCTGAATTTCTCATTCTAGAACCCAAAACCAAATCCCCAATCGCTATCAGATCCAACGGTTCGTACTTGGAAGGATCGAAGAAGTCGACATCTACAGGTTGCACAATCTTGACGACCTTAGATGAATCAACCCCACTCTGTACAAACGAAGAGACGTGGAACTCAGTAGGAACCCAAACATGATCCATCTGGTTGCATCGCTTCACGTGCTCTGGATTGACTCTATCAGTCTCAAACATTGTTCTACCAATCACAGACAAGAAATCTCCGTAACCAATAGGAGGACAAGGAAGAGTCTCGAACAATGGTGGATACCAAGCACCAGGCTCGCTATGGCAAACGACGATCGTCTCGTTGGGACTACACTGTGTTCTGTACATTTCGATCGCTAGCTCTTTCGTCTCCTTAGATAAACCATTCCAGAATTCCAGCGATTCCAGATCACCATGATGCTCTATTGTGATTCGAAAACTAGGGTTCCTGAGATTGTGGCGAAGTGATAAAATGTAAGACCAAGCTTCTGAGCTGTAACCACCACTCGAGAGGAAAGGAGCCATCCATAACACGCAATGGGACGTAGAAGACGCGAGGTTTTGGGTTTCGGATTTGGATTTGGGAGTTCCGTCGTAAAAGCCTAGAAGAAATTGAACATAGCTATAGAGACGGTTCGCAGTGAAGGTGAATCTCAGACTTTGGGTTTTGTAGAGATAGGTCGTAGTGAAGCTGAGTAAGAATATCGCAAGAAGAAGGATTAAGATCGAAGAAGAGTAGACGAACGTGGAGAATTTCCATGGTCGCTTGCTCCGATCTGGTGGCTGTGCCATCGATGCAGAAAGAGAAGAGCACAAAGAGAGACAGAGAAACAGAGTGGAGAGGGGGATTCAAAGCGGGGAGAGGCCCATTAATATTTTGTTGGCCCATTTAGCCGATTTTTGGCCTTTCCGGATTACAGTCATATATGTGAAAATAAGAACAGGATGATTCTGCCAATTAGAGAAATCTCATTTGGGTTGTAAAAATATAAAGATCTGATATATGTGAAATAAGAACAGGATGATTATTACACCAATCTTGAAGCTGAGATTCAATTATTTAATAAAATCCAAAAGGAAAGTTAAAAACGTTATGCACAAAATGATTAAAATGACTAAGGCTAAAAAAAAAGAAAGCTTAGCAGCTCCACTCCAATAAGAGAATCGCCGGAACTTATCCCCGGAGAGAAGCTCGTGGTACCGCCGGTAATCCAAACTCGTCCTCAGCCTGTTAATCACATCGTTAAACCTCTCATTAGCCATCCGTTAAGAGCTAATAATACTTTGAAGCATTTCAATTTCGTAAGTTAAAATACAGAGTGTAAAGACTAAAGAGAGAGATAGAAAAGGGTTTAGAAAATTAACCTGAACTCGACCCGATGGAGCTCCAGTGCGTCCTCCTGGTGCGTCAGGCAAGTTAAGCTCATCATTGTAATCAGTTTCCTTATCAGGTTGGAGATAAGAAGGCATTCCATCTGCTTCGGTCTCGTTTCCCATATCAGCTTCAAGAGCTTCAAGCTCTGAAATTCACCAAAACCCGTTGAAAGTTTATAAGTGAAAATGTAAAGAGTAACGTAATCCCAATTACGCAACAACAACTTTACCTCCCATGAGATCATCTTCGTCAAGGCCATCAGGAACAGTGTAGCTCCTACCAAGTGTTTCTTGAATTTCAGAACTCACATCCATCAGATCCATCATCTCGTCTTGCAAATTCTGTACCATCAGAGATCGAATCAGGCAAATAAAATAACCAGTGAAAAGGTTGAAGTAAGATAAACCAAGTTGTTGTAACTTGTAAGTAACTTAACGTACATCGATATCTTGAATCTTTACAGTTTTCATCATTCCTTTCAGCTCCTTGTTGGCAGATTTTAGTGCAGTCATCTGCAGATCAAAATAGATAACACAGAATATTCCACATAAAACACCTCTTAACTTGATCTTTTGTACAAGGGTGTGAGATAAATACAGTTTGTTGAGCATCTTTGAGGCCTTCAGCGGCGAATGAAACTTGATCGAGATTGAATGTCTGATTGTAGAGCATGTCGCGTTGTCCTTCGTACCTAACAAGAAGAATGTTTTTTTATCAACTATATCGAGCGATGATTGGATAGTTCATATAGCAATTCCCTCGTGACTAATTCAGGAATGCCTAGTGACTCACATTTTCTTCTGCTTCAGAACCCTCATAGCACGAGCTTTGACAGCATCTTGAGCTGGACCAGGTCTTGTCTTTTTAATCTGTTCTTTGAAATTGCAGAGCTCAACATCAAGCTTCTTTATCTTATCTTCTACTGAATCTCCTCTTTTATTTATCTGTCAAACATAAAATTGCAACGAAGCTGAGTTTTTTGTTTGTTTCGATCTTACTGGTTCCGAAAACATTCCTACGAATCCAAAGTGAAATCTCCAAGCCCACTTATCTATAAAAGAATGATCGATGAACAAACACGATTAAACCCAGAAATCCCCTAAACCGCAACGCGAAGCCCTAATTCTCCACATTACATACAGCCGATTTGAAGAGGAAATCCCCTAATCGAAACCGGAAAAGAAAAAATAAGGAATAATAGAAACGAGAAGAGAAACCCGATCAGAGGCATCCTGAATAGATGGAGGAGGCTGTGTTTTTTTTCGCGCCGAAAACTCTCCTCATCTCTTCTACTCCGTGAAGAAATCTGGGAAAATTGGATGAGACAGAGACAGAGACGGAGGCTTGGAGAAATCGAGAATTGAAGAAACAGCCTTTAAAGGGATCTAACTTCTTTACAAGTTAATTTGCTCTGCTTTTCAATATTAAGATATTATAATCCTTTTTGGAATGAGTCAACACGAAACATTCAATTAGTCAACGAAAGAAGTTTCTTACAAGGTAATCGATTTGGGTTGGGTTTATTCGATTTTTGTTTGTTTGGATAATTATTAAACCGACTTGAACGAGGCATTTAGCAATGTAAAACCAAAAAAAAAAACGTAAAGAATTTTTTGACAAAGATGTGTTACAAACACTACAATAGAGTTTTTTTTTATAAAGAAAACAAAAGAGAGAGAGAGCCAGAGCTACTCTTACAGACTCCAGTATTTTTCTGAAAAAATTACAAAACTTTCCTACAACTTATAACCCTCAACATTTTAACCCCCAAATCCTGACTCTTGACAACGAAAGACCGATGAAGAAGCTTAAACAAATCCCACATTTTCACTTTTACCTCTTCCATCAAAACACGATGTCCTCTGAATCCAAGTTGCCCGAGTATTATAGAGACCAAAAAGGCTGATAAAATGACTCTTCACGAGAAATGTGTTTTGTATAGCCACTGCTTATTTCTTTCTGTTGGTTTTCTTCGCTTTGAAGATTCTGCGGCCTGTCTTATCGCCGCCTCCAGTGCTGCCCAGTGAGAAGCTCCCACCTCCTTGGAACTCTAGACTGTGGGATGCCTGGAAAGGTGATGCGTTTTGGGGTGTGCTTGCAATCGGTTGGCCTCCAAACTGGAACGGGTTAGCCATTGATGGAGGCGGCGTTGCTGGTGCTCCGCCAAAGCCAAAGCTTGGTTGAGGCATTGAGACAGACGGTTGTCCAAACATTGGTTGTTGTACTATGGATGCTTTATTAGCTTGGTCTGTGTCTTCTGCCATACTGTCTTCCATGCTCATTTGTTGGCTATTGTTGAAACCATTTGTATTTGGTGGTGGAGCAGTTGCACCAAATGCAAACCCGGGAGTTGAGTTACCAAACAGAGACTGTGATGGTGTCGCCAGAGGGGCTGAGTTACCAAATACTGGCTGCTGAGGAATGGTAGGAGCGCTTGAGCTGAAACCAAAGATGGGTGAAGATGACGCCATGCTGGTAGATGAACCAAAGATGGGAGCAGAAGCGCTTGAACCAGTAGCAGTACCAAAGATGGGAGCAGAAGCGCTTGAACCAGTAGCAGCAGAAGATCCTCCAAATAAAAAAGTAGGAGATGAAGAAGTGGTGAATGAGGAACCAAAGACTGGAGCAGAGTTGGGAGCTTGCCAGTTTGTCCCAAATAGGGAAGAGCTCGTTGTACCACTAGAGCTTGCAGAGGAGTTTGCCGAACTCAGTTGAGGGGTTGAACCAGAAGCAAATACTGCAGGTTCCGACTTTGATAATCCAAATGGAGAACTGCTTGATGAAGTGTTGTTCCCAGACATACCATATGAGGGAGCTGAAGCAGATGACGCAATTGAAGTTGCGGTTCCGCTACCAGTATTAGCCGTCTGAGCATTTGCAGCACCGAAAAGATTTGAGGCCTGAGATTGGGAGCTAGCAGCAGAAGCTGATGAAACAGCATTGAATCCAAAAACACTGCTTGCGGTACTTGCAGCTACACCTCCGAACATGCTACTACCAGAGCTTGTAAATGCAGGAGAGGAAGTTCCAAAAATGTTACTTCCAGTAGTACCTGCAGAACTTCCAGAAAATTTGCTGGTCTCCGTCCCAGGGGTTGAGGAAGATGTCACACCAAATATTAAAGAGCTCCCAGGTGCAGAAGATGCAGCAGTAGAAGGGTTTAATGTGCTGCCACTAACCGCAGAGGATGTCCCACCGAAGATATTTTTACCTGCATCAGCCACAGCAGAAGATGAGCTCCCAAACACAAAACCTGGCGTGCTTTTAATTTCTGAGGACTTAGCACCAACTGCATTTTCAGAGCTCGTATCTGCTGACGCCATACCACCAAACTTGAAACTGTTTATATTTCCAAATGTTGGTTTTTTTTCTTCAGTCTCCTTTGAGATCTGACCGCTAGATGCAGAAACTGGAGCTGCTGCAGGTTCCCCAAATTTGAAAGATGATGTAGAAGAGAGAGGAGGTGCTGGAGTTGATTGTGAGTTGCTGTCGTTGCTGGTATTAGCAAGCAACTTTCCAAATCCACTCGAGGCAGTGGGAGTAGCAGCAAAAGATTGCACAGTGCATGACAACTCACTCACAGAATTATTGGAAGGCATATTCGAAATACTAGGTAAGAAGGAAGGGCTTGAGCCAAGAGAGCCGTTAATCTGAGGTTGACAGATAGCGTTTGCTCCGACTGAGAATATACTACCATTGAGGGTTGATTCAGCTATGGTAGTTGACTCAGCTCCAGAAGCACTGTTACCGACAGTTTTATTTGATTCAGTTGGGTTTGCAAAAGCCTCTGATACTCCAAAAGCAGAGCTGCAACAGAAAGAAAGAGAGTCAGAAGTCAGAAGTCAGAAGCCAGTAAACCAGGTTAAAACTTTCACTACGAATATGGATGAGGCTCACTAGTGGATTGACTAGAGTAATGAAATTAATGTCTATAAACTGAGAGGGATAATTATGCCACCAACCTGCTCGGCTTTTCTAACTTGATGTATGCAGATGCACCAGTGTTTTGATTTAGTAAGTCAGTGGCCGCCGGTGACGGGAAGATGTTGGGAAACACAGCAGCAGCTTTTTTAGGCTCTTCCCGAGAGATAACCTTTTCCTCTGAGGTTAGCTTGGCAGGAGAAATACTCGATTTCTCAATCCCTTGGATGAACTTTGAAGTTGACTCAGAGGGCATATTACTTTGCTGAACAGCTTCAATGGGTAAAGCAGAAAATTGGCTCCTTCCAGTTTCCAGAGATCCATTAGAAGTACCCTGAGAGGCGTCTCCATTAGAAGAATATGACGTAGAGGGCATGGCCTCAGATGAAGTATGTAGGTTCTCCCCTTTAGACATGCTGAAACCAACACTTTTCTCCACTTTTAAGGCATTCTGTTTTTCTGCCACTTCAAATGGAGCAGATGCAGCACCATGATCATCATCCAACTCCAAGAAATCCTGCATTATTTAGTTCACAGTTGTACATACTGATGGTCAAAGGCTTGCAGTAAAAATATGGTCAAAGGTAATACACACATGATAATCAACTATGACAAACAACATAATTTTTTCCACGAAAAGGAAAAAAGAGTAATTGGAAAATATAAATGGGAAAAATTATAAATGCAGCTAGAGGTGTTAGGGTTGGCATTTCTAGGATTGCCCGCTTTGACACTCTTATTTGTATCTCGTTAACATTCAGGAAAAATAAATACAAGAAATAAACAATATACCTCATCCGCAGTCATCCGAAATGCTCTCTTTTTTGGAGGATGCTCTTCCAAAGAACTCGTGAGAGGCATATAAGAGCCTTTAACTCGAGTCTCCTGATCTTTACTAGAACTTGCTATGCTTGTGTAATCAGCAGCAGCACCAGTCTTCTCACTCAGAGCAAAAAACTCTCCGGAGCCACCCTCTCTAGATTTTTCCTGCTTTTGAAAGCTAGAACCTGGCGAATTTGCCTTCTTTTCAGGAAGGCTATCCAAGAACTTTGGCGCCTCCACATTCTGGAGGCTTTTGAGAGCGGGGCCACGTAGCATAGATGGTGATAACTTACTTGGTGATTTCTCTTTTGTTGAAACCATTTTATCAAGTTGCTGCAATATTTTTGAAGCTGTCTCACGGGACTTGGAAGGGACAAGGTTAAATCT
This sequence comes from Eutrema japonicum, assembly GCA_030161315.1. Lineage (NCBI taxonomy): Eukaryota > Viridiplantae > Streptophyta > Magnoliopsida > Brassicales > Brassicaceae > Eutrema > Eutrema japonicum. The sequence continues at coordinate 43,260,164 of BSQW01000002.1, read as the reverse complement.
TGAACCAGCAATATTCTCTGCACTATCTTTAGATGTATGTGTAATGTTTTGTCCACCACTGGCACGAACAGAAAGTGGGCTTTCTGAGGCAGGCAGAGCCAAGCTTCTAGATGAAAGGTTAGATTTCTGGCGAATCCTCCTTACAGGGCCCACAGATCCTATATCATTATCTAAGACCGAGCTCCTCCGTTTGAGACCCTACAAAATAATTAAAAAGTCATGTCAATATTTTGTTTCAGAGATCAATCTGAAATCCGTTTGGTGCATAGTCCAAAAAGTTCACCGATTGAAACCCATGTCTAGAACCAGAAGATAAGCTATCTTCCCATGTGCTTGGAGATGCCTGAAAAAGAGACCCAATCTGGAAAAAAAAAACAAACTATAAAATTGGAAACAAGTTGCGAACTCTATAATAAAAAAGTAATGGCGCAACATTGAAACCTTCACAGTGGACTGAGGCCTAGAGTATGGTGTTCTGGCCATGCTATAAACAGCAGATCTTCCCAGAGATCTAGGGGTCATAAAACCATTTTCCAGAGGTCTTTGTCCAGAAGGCTTTGGCACCAGTGACATTGTAGGTGACTTTGACGGAAAAGGGGTTCTGTTCAGGAAAACAGAATCTTCTCTAACCGCTTGACCACGCAACCCCAGCATAGAAGGAGTAACTTCTGAAGGTCTGCTACCCATGTAGGCTTTTGCAAGCTGTGCTGGCGAAGCAATGCACTCATCGAGAGCCTGGTAAGGATGTCATCAAAAATCAAAAGATCAAGAACGCCATCTTGCATGAAGGTTGGCATAAACAGACAAGTATATCTCATATGTCTAACAACGTTCTTACCCTCGAACTTCCAAGAGGTGTTGAAACAAGGGCGTTCATACTTCCAAAATCTGGATGCCCCCTATCCCTCTCATGTGATGGCGGATGTCTCACAATATTCACTTCATTTCTCTGATCCCCATTTACAGTGGATGGATCAGCAGCTTTTGAGCGCAGCAAGGTAGTTAACCGATCAACTTCAGATCTGTAAAATCATAAAACGTGATCAAGGAATTTCAAAAAGCAAAGACGATGCTTATACATATTGTAATGAAACGCACCAAAAATACGAAGAGATAAAAATATTAGGGACTGATATTCCACTCTTCAATATTATGAATGTTGAATGCATGAAAAAGGTAAAGAAACTTCTATAACCTTGGGGGAAAAAGTTGTTACTCTACTGGTTTATATGAACAGCGTAAAACTTGTAAGAAGGTGTACCTTGTAAAAGTTTTCTCCTTCAAAATTTTCTCAAGATCTGTAAATCCATCCTTGGTTGGATTGACGGATGCATTGGCGTCTTCCATCCGAATCAGATCATTCCTCATGGACAACTTTACATAGAACACATCAATAGATAAATCATGGGTTACACTACAGAGGATGAAAGAACAAGGAAATCCAAAGGAAAAAGAACAGAAAATTTCATTAAATGATGCAGCTCATTTACTTACAGCAGAGGTGTCTTCCCTGTGTCCTACCTTGGTCTCCTGAATCACATCTGATCCATGAAAACAAAAATAATACACATTAATAACCTGAATTTAGAAAGGCGAAAAGGAATCTCATACACGATTGCTAGCAACAGCCAGCTCCTAATACATAAATAATCTCATACAGAACACATCGAGCGGGAATTACAATCATTCAGAGGGAAGATAAAAGAAGAATTTATGATACTAGATTATAACCTAGCAGGCTAATTCAATTATATGCAAACTAGGTTTTTGAAGAACATTCCAATAACGTCCGTGTAAAAGCAAAATATCCGCAATTACTAAAGAACACTTCTCTGAGACTCTAAGAAACTGCGAATGGGACAAAAAGAAATAACTTTTGCATCGAAAAAGTAACAAGCCCCTTACCTCTTTGTGGAAGCTGCTGCTGTTGCTCCGGTGACTGTAAGGGCGTCTCACCTGAGACAAGGCGTTTCTGGAAAACAGATGCGAAGAGCCTATGAGCGCTATAAGTAATAAGCCTCTGCGCCGGATTCACCAATTTCGACAACCAGCCGCCGCCTCTGTCTTCTCCACCCCCAAGTCCAGAGTTCTTCACAGAAGTCGGTGGTCGATCATACGGAGTTTTCTGAGACCTACGGGCCGTCGGCTTCCGGAACTTTCCGCCAGTTCCCAATCCGCCGCCGTATGGATTGCTGCTCTCTCCCCGTGCCGCACTCGCCATTAGCCAAACGTAAAATGAGGCCGAATCTAGGGTTTCAACGAACCTTTCCGCGTAAGGAAAAATCGAAAACTTATTGAGAATAGAAGGAATTGAAAAATTGGGGAGTTAGGGTTTTTTTTTCTAATTTGTGGCACCGAAATCGAGAAAATATTTTTTTTTTACAAAAACGAGAGGAGCGTAAACTGACGCACTTAGACAGGGTATATTCGTCTTTCCCATAAAGCAAAAGCTAACGAGAGCGTCCGTCACGTAAAATAGCAAGACAGATGATTTCGAACCGTAAGATGAAACCCATCCAATGGTTTAAGATTCAGCTTTTGACAATACTACCGTCACACTAAATTTATCCAAGCGAAACAGTGATACTTAGTGGGCTGGGCTTTTAGAGGACATAATGGGCTCCACAACCACTAAATAGAGATTGTTTTTCTCTTTTTTTCCTCCTTGGCTTCAATTTATTGGGTGTGAAATGGTGCGACTATGGTCGATCGCGAAGGTGCGAATCGGGGAAGTTTCGAATTTCTGCAAGGACGTAAGAGTTGGGAGACGACGATGGTTCACGAGCAGGGTGCTGAGCTTCGGTGACGGAAGCCATGGCGCGCTGGGGCTGTCAGGCATGGGAATGGGAATGGACGCTTACGAGCCTACTCTCATTTCTAATTTGCCTACCGACGTCTCCTTCATATCCGCCGGACACTACCATTCCCTTGCGGTTACATCCGGCGGTGAGATTTGGGCTTGGGGTCGCAACGAGGAGGGGCAGCTCGGTCGAATCGCTTCTAGGAATTCAAGGAGTGAGCCGAAGAGAGTGGAAGGTCTAGAGAATGTGGGTGTGCGGGCAGCATTTGCGTCTGGAGTGATGTCAACGGCGATCGGAGATGATGGGTCTTTCTGGGTGTGCGGAAGATCGAAAAGAGGACAGCTTGGTCTTGGAAAAGGTATCATTGAAGCTCTAGTTCCTTCAAGAGTTGAAACTTTAGCTGAAGAACAATTCGTTAAGGTTTGGTGTACATGGCTTGGATAAACCCACAACTCTTGGCTTTAAAAACGCACTCTTTTCATTCGATTCCGTTTTGACAGGTGTCATTAGGTTGGGGGCACGCACTTGCGCTTACTGTGGATGGTAAAGTTTTCGGGTGGGGTTATGTAGCTGATGGACGAGTAGGCAATGTCGGACTTCCACTTGAGCCATCTCTGCTAGATTCACTTACAAATGGGTATGATGATCACCAGAATCTTGAGGATGCAGCTGAAAACAAAGTTGAGGAAGCTATGAAAAAGGAGAACAACATGCCTATAGCTTGGGAGCCTCGTCTGGTGGAAGAATTACGTGATGTGAAGGTAGCAGATATTGCGTGCGGCTCCGATCACTCTTTAGTCCTTTGTCATGATGGCACACTTTTGAGCTCTGGGAGCAACATATATGGTCAGTTGGGTCGTCGGTCTAAGCAAGAGCTAGGATTGTCACCTGTTGATATAACCGGATCTCCAATATCTATAGCAGCTGGTCTCGGTCATTCTCTAGCTATCTGCAATATCCAGTCAGATTCTAACACAAGGAGGATTGCTTCATCATGGGGTTGGAACCGGAGTCAGCAGCTTGGTAGGGTAAAACCAGAGAACGTGCCAAGAGAAGTGGAGGGTTTAGATGGGGAAACTCCAGCTTCATTATCAGCAGGGCGTGTGCATTCCTTGTGTGTAACAGAGAAAGGAGAAGCTTGGGTTTGGGGTTGTGGAAAGAATGGTAGGCTCGGTTTAGGAAGCTCGACCGATGAGCCTGAACCGATGTTGCTGGAGGACGTTGAGGGTTGTGTTCTTCAAGCAGTTGCTGGGTTTGATCACAGTCTCATCTTAGTGACTGACCTGGATGTTTGAGTTATTAACACGAATGCTTCTTATATAACAACTTGAAATGTTGTTTGTCATCAGGTTTTTGTTGTTTGACATCATTTTTGTAAAACCAGAAACATAGAAAAATGCAGAGAAATAAATCAAAAACCTGATCTCCAGGTGGGTTCTTTTATCATAAATTGTTGCTGTATTCTCTTCATTGCACATTGATTATAGTACTCCTCCTCGCCTCTCACAGTGGCCACAAGTTACAAACAAAAATGTGTATATGCATAAAAGTACACAATACAACAAACAAAAAAAGATATGCCTAAACCAAGTCTAATAACAAAAAAAATTCATCAGAATATTGAGGAAAAAACACAATCATCATCATCATTCATAAATATGACGAAGCTCTTCGTGATTTTTGGGTTTGTAATCTGAAAACTAGTGTTTCAGTGAAATGCTAATGCTCTTCTCTAAACCCATCTTCACAGGTCCTCCCATGATGCTCCCTTTCTGCATCATCGCCACAAACTCGTTGTAGTCTATTCGTCCATCCTGTAACAATGATTCAATGTTTTAAAAGTGCAACAGCACAATCAATCAACAAGAAGAGGTTTCAATATCATCACTCCCAAGCTTGCTTATAGAGTATTGAAATGAAAGTTCTCACGGAATTGCAATTTACTACAATGCAAGAATACTTCAAAGATCTCTCATTGTTAGGAGTTGTATGTATCGTTAGCTCATCACTGTTGAGAATATAATGAAGTTTAGGATGAGATGAGAAGGTGTAAAAAGGAGCTTTTACCTTGTCTTGATCAACATCGCGCATCATTTCTTCTATGCGGGCATCTTCGACACCAAACTCCTCACAGGCTTGTTGAAGCTCGTCCGGGGTGATAAATCCGCTCCCGTCCTTATCAAAGTAGGAGAAGGCAGCGAACAAATGGTCCTCTCTCTCTATTTTGTTTAGATGCAATGTTGCTGCTATGAACTCTTTGTAGTCTATTGTTCCGCTATTGTCCACATCAGCCTGAGTTAGATGAGACAGAGCATACAAGATTATTGCAAAACCCAAGCAAAGGATGAAACTATTATCAGAGTCAAGGAAAAGAGTGAAAGAAACCAGATTTGTTAAGAGTTGAGAGAAATCGTTTAGTGTTCTTGAGTTAAAGACTTACAGCTTGCATCAGGTCAAGAATTTCTGACTCTTTAAGATTGGCACCAACTCGTTTTAGTCCTGCTTTCAATTCCTCAAAAGTTATCTGACCACTATTGTCCGCGTCAATCATGTTGAACATTTCTTTCAAACCGGCTATTTCTTCTTCGGATAAGCTCTCGGCTATGACCTACAACAAGTTGAAAAAAGGGGGGAAACTTATTCTATATATCGTCTAGGTTTTCTCTTTCGTTAGGATCCTGTTTGGCATTAGAAAGACAGCTTACTCTAAGAGCCATTTTCTTGAACTTGTTCATGGCAGAAAATTGCTTCATACGGCTCAGAACAGCCGAGTCCAGAGGTTTGTCTGGAGCCACACCATCAATTTGAACCCATGGATGACCTGTTGAGAATAAAAACTTCTTGAGAAGCAGAACGATGAAGTCCAAACACGACAATGTATTTGGAAAATCAACTAGCATATACCCGGAAAGAAAACGCACCATTGAGGTCTATATATGCTCATAGGATCAAGATGAATGTTTAAATGACTTACATAATACTTGATGTGCGGTTAGTCTTCGCTTGGGGTCCCGTACAAGCATTTTCTTCACCAAGTCTTTTGCGCTTTCAGAGATGCTTGGCCACGGATCAGATGAAAAGTCAAGATCTCCATGAAGGACCTGCTCGAAAATACCTTGTTCGGTTTCTGTTCATGTCATGGAAATAAAACCTTGTTTCAGAACCTAATAAGAACAAAGCAGATGCTTTAGTCTAAATTAATGTGCAACCGCTCTTACCGGCCCAGAAAGGAGGAACGCCGCTTAACAAAATATAAACAATCACGCCAGCACTCCACACGTCTGATTCAGGACCATAACGCTTTCTAAGAACTTCTGGAGCTACATAATATGGACTACCAACAACATCTGTAAAAACCTCATCTGCAAGATTGAAAGGCAACTGAATTTCAAACTCAAACATAGATGTTGTGTGAATTGAATGATCAAAGACAAAAGTGACTACAAAAGGAAAACCTGGCTTAAAGAACATTGAGAGTCCAAAGTCGATCGTTTTCAAGAGGGAGTCTTCTTCTTTACTAACAAATAGAAAATTCTCGGGCTTGAGGTCTCGATGCATAACACCAAGAGAGTGACAAGTCTCTAAAACCCCAACAATGGTTCTCGCGAGCTCAGCGGCTTTCCTCTCAGTGTAATGTCCTCGTTGAATAATCCTGTCAAAAAGCTCACCACCTGAACACAACTCCATCACAAGGTGTACCGCCACAACATCCTCATAAGCTCCTTTGATGGATATAACATTTGGATGGCCAGCCAAATGATGCATTATCTGAATCTCTCTTCTCACATCTTCAACGTCCTCATCTGTCAAAAGCTTCCTCTTGGAAATCGACTTGCACGCATACTCGTTCCCCGTACCTTTCTCAACGCATAAAAACGTCGTCCCAAACTGCCCTTGTCCGAGTTTCCTTCCCAATGAATAGAACTCTTTAAAGTTTTCAGTTTTCCTCTGCAGCACTGACTCAGTCCTAAGCCCTGCACTGGACACTCTCTTCATATGTTTCGGCTTCTTAGGTTCAGGTTCAGTATCCGGCTTGGTTTCATTCTTTGTTTCTGGTTTTGGTGTCTCCGGCTTGGATTCAGACTTTGTTTCTGGTTTTGGTGTCTCCGGCTTGGATTCAGACTTTGTTTCTGGTTTTGTTGTCTCCGGCTTGGATTCAGACTTTGTTTCTGGTTTTGTTGTCTCCGGCTGCAAAACAACTTCCTGCTTGGTTTCTTCAGGTTGGATCACTGCATCGGGTTTCGGTTTAGTTTCGGTTTCAGGAATGGTCCTTGGATTTGGCATTGTGACTTGCTCAGGGGGTTTATTCTGGACTTGATCAGGTAATGGTCCTGAAGCTGCTTCATTGGCAACATCTCCATTACTATGGGAAGAAGGTTGCTCAACTCCGATCCGAGGCCGCCACATTGCAGCTGAAACAGTTTGCAAGAAACCATTTCCAGAAATGTTTGGTCCTACGCAAGCATTACCCATCAAAAATATCTCTCTACTTAATTATAATCCTAAAATCAACTTCTCCAGAATCGCATTCAAGCTTTCCACACCAAGATCTGATCAAAAGAACACAATTTGATCTGATCTGATCTCATTCCTAATGATCGGAGACACTATAAGTGAAAGTCAAATACCACATAAATGTAAGACTTCCTTCTCTTCTCCAAAGACAATCGGATATCATAGAAAATCGATCAAACCGGATCAGGCAATGATTTCAAAACTCCGAACACAGATGCACAAGCAAAAACCCTACTCGGGTCGATGCACTAAATGCAAAGAACGAGTCTTTCACAATCAATAGGCCAAAAAGTCACGAAATTTTTTCTACAAAAGGGTGATGGGAAAAATCGAAATTTGAAACGAACCCAAAACAGAGAACGATGGAATGAAACCGAATCCAGAAAACGAAAATGATCTGAAAACAAAGAGATCTGAGATACAAGAAAAAAAAATAGAAAAGAAGAATGATATGGATTGGTTTGGTTTGATTTGATTTGATTTGGTCGGAAAAGAAGCGAGGGATGGCTTGATAGCACTACATTTGCATAAAACCTCAGGGGCTTGTATAGTTTGTTGTTTAATAAGTCAATTGTGGAGAGGATGATCGAAGATGATTGAACGAGTTTGAAAAACGCGTTTGGGTAGCGAACTTTGCGCTCTCCTTGTCTGAAATTAATTCCTTTTTATTTTATCTTTGTTGATAGAATAATCAAACTAATTTTATTTTGTCAAATAATGTAACATCACTTGAACATAATGGATTATTAACTGAATTTTGTTGTTAGTTACAAAAAAGTATGGAAGAACTGTTCACCAAGGAGACGGACGGACAGAAAAACCAAATACAAGAGTCGATCATGCAAACCAATGAAGCCAAAAAACCTACCGGTCAAAGATTGTAGTGCATTTTCCAGACATCATCTTCAGCCTCCATTGTCTTTGACCCATACACAACACTCTGGTCTCTCGAAGAAGGAAGAGCGGTTTTCTATGATCTGCAATAACTAACCGGATATCGCTTTGTAGCCTTCCTTTTCCAGTAATTTCGCCAAGGAGTTGTCTCCGGTTTTAATGATTCTTCCATTCTCCTGAAACCGAGCAACATACATGAACCATTGATAAGCGAGCCCACATGATCTTTGTGGACCAAGTAAAGAAGGCTGGTTTGGCAACAATACTCACCATGATGTGTATGAGCGTTGGTTTGATGTAGTCAAGCAGGCGTTGATAGTGTGTTATCATCAGAACAGAGTTTTTTGGTGTCAAAAGCCCGTTCACCGCCTTTGCCACATCTTGAAGAGCATCAACATCCAACCCTGAATCAATCTCGTCTAGTATAGCTAACTCGGCTCCAAGGACCTGAATCAATCTCGGTTACCAAATGTTGCATTAGTGTTCACTATGAAGAAAAAGAGACTTAATGGCCTCATGTTTAGAGCTTTAAGATTAAGTGGCCCGACCAACTCATGTCGAAGCATTTTAAAAACATAATATAAGCTCTAGATAAGATAAAGTTTCTTTATAGAAACAACCTGTACCTGCTTAGGCAAGTCTGCCCAAATATCCTAACTATTAGCCTCGTGTTTTTTCATAGTTATGGAACAAGCACAGTATTCCAACTACCTTCAGTTACCACATTTGTTTCTTATCATATATGGTGCTTGTGGCAACTAAGAAACAAGGGGAATTGGAGCAATACCGCTAACTGTAGAATCTCATTGCGTTTCCTTTCACCACCACTAAATCCTTCATTGACATTTCTGTTCAAAAAATCGGTCTTCATATTCACAACTTCAAGTTTTGATACTACGTGGCCGTAGAACTGCATGAGCCATGTTATATCCGTAAGAAAAAGACAGAAGATATGCACAATTAGACAGTTCTTCAAAGGGGACCAATTGGCACACAGACACACAACAACAACAAGTAAGAAAGAATGCAAAGTAAATCCAAATACTCTAAACTGGTAACTCCTGTTTGAATGATTTGGCATGGCACCTGGATTGGATCAAGCTCTGGCTGACCGAGCTTTCTTTTTCGAGCATTGAATGCCATATTCAAGAAATCCATATTGCTAACACCAGGGATCTCAACTGGGGACTGGAAACTCATGAAGAGACCAGCAAGAGATCTTTCCTCTGGTTCCATATCAAGCAGATTCTGCCCTTTAAATACAATACTTCCTCCCGTCACTTCATAATCGGGATGACCAACAAGAACCTACAAAGAATAAGGGTCGGTGAAATAACAAACAGGAAGAGAACAATACTATGCAGCATAGAGGAATCCTGAGATACAATATGTTCTCTTTCTCCTTACGATTTTGGTTTCAAAGACGTTAAGATAACAGATAAAATCATACGTTAAGATACAGTCGAAAAGCTCACCTTAGAAAATGTGCTCTTCCCTGAACCATTTTTCCCCATCACTGCGTGAACCTGTGATTTTGTTAGCGACCACGAAACAACAATCTATGAGGATCGACCAAAATTCCACAAAAAGAAGCCATATTTTACAATCAGCAGAAATGCAAATGATCCACACAAATAAAAATTGTCCGATGTTTCTACAACTGAAGCAACCAAAAACATTGAAATTCACAAGTTCAATGTCTTGTTGACTCATTACTTCTGAGCAGATTTCAAACACAAACTTTCTCAGATGATGAGACAATTCCAATTCGAACTTTCTTGTGATAAAAGTTCAAATCAACCTACAAAAGTTCACTTATTGATGCGTACCTCTCCTTCGTATACAACCAAATTGACGCCTTTTAGTATCTCCTGCCTCGATTCAACAATCACAGCTCTCAAATCCTTAACCTCAAGCAAAGGGATCCTGCCCACGTCATCCCGATCTCCCACCAACGAATCCGAAGAGAGGGAAGAATCGACGGCCGAGGAAACGGAAGACGCAGCAACAGTATCTGAACGACGAGTGGGTCGCAGGGTTGCAGCGGCGACGGAAGTAACTCGGAGATTACAGAAGAGAACACGAGATGGTGAAATTCCGAGCCGAGTTCGCTGAGGAGGAGGAGAAGGAGAAGAAACAGTTGGAACGAATTGTGCAATAGAGTATGCGTGACGGAGCTGTAGGTTTGCGCCGGCCATGAAGACAGAAATTGCGGCGGAAGACGACGGAGGTTATCCGGTGAGTGATGGAGTATGCGTGAACGGTGAATGCCACGTGGTATTTATATAGGCTAAAAAAAAAATAGAAAACAACTCAAACGATGTCGCTTCATGTTGATGCAAGTCCTCTTCACTTCACCTGGGTGTCAATTAGGGTCAAAGCCTGAGGCCCAGTCTGGTCCTAAAAAACAGCGGATTTAGATCTAAAAATAAAAATCTAAAAAAAATCAGGTTTTTTGGGCTAGGGTGTTTTTCGGGCTTAGCCCGATCGGGTTTGAGCTAGCCTAAAAAGCCCAAAACTATTTGATTACGTATGTCTTATTAAATTTGGGTTTGCTTATCATATGATTTCAAAACGTATAAAAAACGTATCATTATAGAATAAGAAAAGTCTAAATTAATTCTATACTTAGAAGACGATATGTTGGAACTGGCTTTTTATGAAGACATAGATATTTTATAATGATAGAAGTGTCAATTCACAACATTATGGTGAGTTAGCTCGTATGGCATGTGATGTTCTAAGCATTCTGATAACTGAAGTGACATCACTGATGTTGGTGTGCATATCTTGGATAAATATAGAAATCATCTTTTACCAAAAAACATTGAAGCACTCTGATTTGTACATGCACTTGGTTTGATGGGTTTACATTTCATGATTCATGTACCATTATCATTCATCCATATTTACTTCATATTTTAAAAATCTTTATCTATAGACTTTTCAATGACATTTCTATATGATTTATACCTCTAAAAGCTTAATATTATTTTATTTTATTTTTTATCTGTAACTCTTGATGGTGATGAGGATTTAGAAGAGAATAAAGGAGATTCTAATCTGAACTTTACTACCTAGATTTGAAGTATTTTGATTTTATGTTTTATTTGGTAATACAATTTATTTGAATTTTATTTATTTTTTGGTCAAACTTTTGCTTTTAAATTTAATTGGATTTGATATAATACATTTAAATTTAGATTTATTTTGATAAATATTTTGTTTTAATTATTTTTCATTTGAGAATTGTGAATTTTTGTGTTTGTAAAAAAAATCCCGAAAAAGCTCGAAAATCCCGAAAAAGCTCGAAAATCCCTAGAGCCATGTCCGGATCAGACCGATCTTTAGAATATAGGCCCGATTTTTTTTCGGGTTAAACCGAATCAAACTCAAATATATGCGAATTTTACGGGTTTCGGGCCGGGCCAGCCCGATTTACATCCATATCTTCACCCTTTAAAGAGAGAACTTAAGGCTTATATGCTTTCCTTGTAGCACAAGAAACCATTATTAAATGATATGATACCTTGGGACGAAGAAACAGACAACGTCAATACCCTAAAGCAATCCTAAACCCAAACCTTAATCTCGAAACCTCCCATTACCTGTAACTATCTCCTGCTTATATACACAGATATATCCTTCAAACACATTCAAAATATCAGTTTCATCACCGTTTGTTCAAAATTAAAAGACTCAGTTTCTTGTCCTGATATACATTTTACATATGGCGATGATCAGGAGGCCAAGACCGGTCGGTGGCCGTCACCCGCCACCGCTGGCTCCGACGGTGAGCAATTTCAAGCCGAGAGCTCAGTGGAGCAACTCCGGAACTTCCATTTTACTCTACGTCAATCTTCCTGGTCTTTTCTCGTCTCTTCTCTCTCTCTCTCTGAGATCAATCTTTAGTTGATACAAACTTTATGAATTACTCGTTTATTTTGTGGAATCGACAGGGTTTTATAAGGATCAAATAGAAATAAAGATGGATGAGAGGGCACGGACTATCCAGATTCAAGGCCAGCGACCGCTCTCTACTCAGACCAAGGCTCGTTTCAATGAAGCTTACCGTGTCCCTGAGTCGTGTGATATGACGAAGTTGAACACCTCCTTCTCACATGGAATTTTGACGATAGAGTTTCCGGCGGTCGTGGAAGGTGAGAAAGCTGAAAAATCAGTCCAAGATCAGGGGAAGATTGTACAGAGGCCTAATCAGGAGCAAAGTAGAGGGACTGGTCTTAATGGGAGTAGCTTGGGACGAAAGAAACCTTCGGACGAGGAGCAACAAGTGGGAACAAGTCAAGAGAAAACTGCTCCAATGGCGAAAAAAGAAGAACCCAAAACGTATAAATCAGTGGTTGAGGGTAAGAGAGCGGTGCCAACAGCCAATCGAGAGAAGACTGAACAGAAAGTGAAAGAGAGAGAAGCCAGCCCTAGCTTGGGCCGTAATGAACGTGCGAAAGAAGAGAAGGTGGTTGAGAGAAAGGAGGCTGCTCTAAAGACTGTACAGAAGGTAAAGGAGGAAGAGGATGTACTTGCAAAAGAAGAGAAAGTAATTGAGAGACTGAAAGATGCTGACATAGGTCTTAAAGAGACTGGACAGAAGGTGATGGATCAAGGAATTACTAGAACGCCAACCATTGGTGGTAGCTTGGAACCCAAGGTACATGCTAAAGCAGAAGAAGTAGTTGAGAGAAAAGGCGATGGTGAAAAAGGTCAAAAGCTGAAAGAGGAAGGAAAGGTTAACTTGGGACAAAATAAACAGGAGAAATACACAAAACCAGTTGTCGATGATGAGGCAAGAAGAACAGAAAAGAAAATTGCTGCGGCGAGCAGAGCAGAGGCTGAGTTAAAAATGAAAGAGAGGGTTGAAAGAATAGCATTGGATGTTAATGGTAACTTGAAAAGCAAGCAGGATGAGAAAAATGAGAATATGGTTGGAGGAAAGGTAAGTGAAGGAGAGGTTCAAGAGATAGTGAAACAAAAGAAGATAGAAGAAGCCGGTTTAGCCAAAGAAACAGGAGATGTGAAGGATAATCTTAAATTCATGGAACCGAGAAGAGTAGATTCGGGTGATCCTTTGAAGGAAGAAACAACCCAAGGAGGTGAAGATAGAGAGAAGAAGAGTTCAGAATCAGAAACCAGTCCATTACTAGTCGAGGAAGGACAGAAGAAGACCAACTTGGATCCTTGTGCGATAGAAGGAAGAGGACTGGAGGAAGAAGAGAATAAGAAATACGACATATCTTTGGTTAATGTTGGAGTAGCTTCTCTTGTGATCATGGGGTTTGGTGCTTACGTCTTTGTACCGCTTGTAAAAATGTTCTATTGATTCTGTTAAAAACAAAACAAAAGTAGGTGGTGGCTAATTTATACTCTTTTATGTTTCAAAGAAGAATTAATTTGGTTTCAACTTTTCAATCAACATCTTTTGTTGGGATAATTTTTCGAATAAACCAAAGTAAATACCAGGAGATACGTGTTAATAGCCGATTACAATTATGGTCTTCTCTTCTCGTACTAAGTAACAACATCAGAAAACAAAAATAGGAAGAGAAGAGTTCGAAAGCATAGACACTAAAAATCTCTGTACGGGTTTGGATTGGGATGGTAAAATCTACAAGCTAGCGGCTTCTTCCAGACTCAGAATTCCTTCGCCTTCTTCTTCATCTGCTGCAGAGATTAGCGACGCGGATTGAATCTTTCCGGCATGATCAAGTCGCATAAGAATCACTCCCCTGAGAAATTCAAATGAGAAAACACATATATAGATAAACACAACTGCCACACATAGAAAAATTACTTAATTGGGGGTGGCGGGAATAAACAATACCGTGCACGGCGTGATTGGATCGAGATATCCCTGACTTTGATCCGGTTCACTGTTCCGCTTTGGCTCACTAGAACCACTTGTTCATCGCTTTCTCCATCCTCTGCAAGAAAACCCATTGGTGAGATTATAGAAAGAACACTTTCAGAGCAGCTAAATACTTATTTGTGGAAGAGTGTAATTTACCAGCTAGGGAGTAACCAACCACGAAAACAGCAACCAAACAATCATCCTCCGCAAACTGAGAAATTGAGACGAAAGAAGAATGAACAAACAAAGCTAGCAAGAGATAGTAATAATCCAGATCATACCTTGGATCCAATTAAACCAACTCTGTTCAAACGCGAAGGCTTGAAGCTACTCAGAGGAACACGCTTTCCATGGCCATTCTCACACACAAATAATAGCCATGGACCGGTGGATTGTTTCCTGCTTTTGTTTTGTGTTAACAGAGTAAAGAAGACAAGAAAACATTAATTAGAGTGATAAGGACAGTTTTAAGAGCAAACATTAGCAGATAACTAAAGAAACACATACACAGTTGAAGCGTCTCCTGACTTCTCTTCCATATCTTTCCGCAGAGATGCAGGTATGATGTCCATGCTCGCCATCTTATCCTCTTTCCTAAGTCTCATGGCAGTCACTCCCTTTGTATTTCTGCTCAGAGTTCGAACCTAATAAACAATAGCCATTAGAGTTTGCCCAAGTAACAAAAGGTTTACTTGGACGAAGAATCAAGAATTGCAACTTACACCATCACATGTACTCAGGACGACCATTCCGTTTTGGGATGCCATGGCCACAAGATCATTGCTTGAGCAACAACGAACCCATTTCAATTCATCGCCAGAATTCTAGAGACAAACAATTATGTTAGAACAACCTTTGTTAAGAAGAGCGTACCAAAAATTTGACTAGAAAGAAAAGGGACAAACCAATTGAATTGCAATGATTCCAGTTGAGCGTATCCCTGAGAATAACTTCAAAGGTACTTTCTTGATGCAGCCATTCACTGTAAGCATCAGGAGATAATGGTCTTCAGCAAACTCGCTAACAGGAACAATGGAGGTTACTCTTTCACCTTCTGACATGGATAATATCTGCTTCCACAAGTCACAAGAATACAGAAAAGCATTAGACATTAATGGAATCAATACTTTTTCCACATAGCAGAAGGAAAGCATATATATGTAGATACATGAATTACCTGAACCAAAGGTGTGCCAGCTGCATTGCGGGAGCATTCTGGAATTTTATATGCACGGGTTGAGTAAACTATACCCCGATCACTGAATGTAGAACAAGTGTAAGTAATTAATTACAAGGCAGAAAATCCAAGTCGCATGTGTATGGCAAAAACAAAGGCGATTTACGTTAAATATACCTGAAGAAGAGGACATGGTCATGTGCATGACAAACAAGAAAGTCAGACATTGCATCATCAACTCTCAGTTTCCCAACAGATTTACCAATGGTTCCCCGATGCTGAAGATTGAACGTATCAGGCTTCATCCTTTTCACATAACCCTTTTCGCTGACTGCCTAAGATCATCCAGAAATCTCAAGTCACAAAGCAATCAAAGTTTTCAATGTTGAGAAACTTTCTAGGTTTAAGCATGCAACATACCATCAGCATCTCGTCATTTGGAATAACATCTATATCATCCAGATCACCACTGTCAGAATCTTCCAACATTGAACGCCTGGGACTTGAGAATCTGTCCTTCAGCTCTATTGCTTCTTGCTCGATTAACTAAAGAAAATTCGAGAAGAAAGCGAAGGGAAGAAAGTAGTAAGTACCATGAACCTGAAGTAAACAAAGAAAATAGCTATATTTTCGTCTACAACACAATCATCATGCATCAACAATCTTCCTAACGTTGGCCCAGAATAGCACAAGATTCATTCAACAGAACACTTATGTATATATGTATGCAGTAAGGGACTTTACAAATAGAAGGCAACAAGCACCAGTCACTGTTTCTTGAGAAAGCCGAGGGTTCCATTTAGCAAATAGTAAACGAAAGAAGCATTAGAAGGTTTGTTACCTTCAAAATGTTTGTTCTGCTTGACAGTAGTTGATCCAACTTTGTAATTTGCTCCGTCAGTGAACTACTCTCATCAGTAAATTTTTTCCGCTGCACAGATGTGAAGGCAGAATCTAGTTAGAACATCTTCAGGATTACAAGTTTAAATTTCAAAAATGAACTTAAGAAAAAACTGACGAGAATTAAAAGGCACCTCCAGAGCAGTTAGTCTTCGAAGACTTATCTCCAATATAGCCTCAGCTTGTTTCTCAGAAAGCCCATATTCTGTATAGATAAATTTGACCATGTTAAATCCCTTAGAAATATTTGCAAGCAACAAAAAATCTAACACCAAATGAAAGTTGATTAAATAACCAACACTTCCAGATAACGAGACGAGAAACATATTATGTTGTTCATATCTAATGTATTCATTTGAAAATGTGGATCCTAAACTATGTACATCAGTCCCTTTAAGAAAATGGCTCGTGTAAAATACAGCTCACCGCTCTGTAAAGCAGCCGCAGCAGAGGAATGACTTGAGGCTTTTTTGATGAGTTGGATTACTTCATCCATATTATCAAGTCCAACCACAATACCCTACAGTGAAGCAATTAGAAGGAAAATTTAGGTAAATAGAGTTTTACATAGTGAAATTGTGGTCTTCATGCGTCACAATCAGATAGGAAACTTCGAGAGTACTTATAGTTAAAATATGTAGCATAATTTAAGAACACTAAACATCTCAAAACACACCTCAATAATATGCTTTCTTTGTTGTGCATGTGAAAGCTTGAACCTTGCGCGCCTTTCGACAACAGAACATCTGAAATCAATAAATGCCTACATACATGCCAAAAAAAAAGTTAAACAGAAAATATCGATTCCACTGTGATAGTAGTAGCGCATAATTAAACATTCTATCTCTGTTTTTCACTTTTTATTACTCATTTACTCCTTCTGGCCTATGTTCTTGGACATAAGCTTAGTCCATGAAAATACATTTGTTAGAAAGATCAATTTTCAGTATATTTTTTATATAGATCCGGTAACTTAAAAAGACAAATAATTTACATAGGCAAGTAGTTACCTGAAGTAATTCTTGTAAACCCATTAGCTTGGGTTCTCCATTACAAATACTACAAAACACATAATATTAAAAACCAGTTACGATCAACAAATATAACATACTCATTAGAGAGTTTTTGATGAGTCAACCAGTGAAACCCCAAGTTTCTTCTATATGCTGTTTCTATCAAGAAATACAAGAATCTCTATGCAGCAAAGACAGGATAAACGAAGTGCAAAGTATTGATTGACACATTCCTCTGGACCCCAATCATAGTCACCTATGTCCATGACTCACCCATGTGTCTCCCAATTCTTAATTTCATTATTGAGATATAATAAGATGTTTGTTGATGCATTCAGCTTAACCCAAATCATAATCCCACAATCCATCTTAAATTTCTCCCAACGCCCGAACTGCAGGACTTTGTAGTCAATTTTTATACAGAAACTGCAAGAGTTCCTTTAGATAACGAATGTGGATCCTTTTTTCCTGTTTCGTCCACAAGTCTCGACTCTTGGGTTAAATAAAACAACAGGCAACAGCAGAATGGTACTTCAAAGTAACTCACCCCACCATGTTGCAGCTGAAGCTTGATTGGAGGGCAGTATGCCGGTAAAGGTTATTAAGCACAAGTGCAGGATCCCCTCCTCGTTTGAGCTATGAGAAATATTTCATAATTATATCAAACCATTACCCTCCACTATGGAATTTTAAAGCAGACATTACAGATTAAGTGCAGAGAAAACAGTGTAATACCTCAATAACCACACGCATCCCATTACGATCACTCTCGTCGCGTATGTCACTTATCCCCTCTAGTGTCTGAAATTAACAAACACCTAACGTCAATGAATGAAAAAAAAAAAAAAACTTTGCAAACATCAACCTAATATATCTTTGCCTGATAGATCAGTATCAGTTTTATTATTCATAAAACTGAACCAGAGAGAGTGCTAGGAATGTAACATGCCCATGAACAAAATATGACATACTTATAAGCTCATCACGATAAACATTAAACGTGCTGAGCTTAGTTGGCCTTCCTCTTCGTTCATAACATGTGTCATCAAGAAACCCAGCATTTACAGACATTTTAGACCACACATCATTGAGTACCTTATTTTCAACAAGTTCGGCAATCTTCTGGACAAGCGTAGCTTTGTTTGTCTGGTAAGGAATCTGCAATAAATTTTATTAAAGAGGTTACTCTACCTGCTTATTACCGTAATGATACTGCTATAAACCTACGCAAAGCCTCCTCCTTGGAGATCAGTACATAAATCTGAAATCTAAGTCGATCACCTCTGTGATGATAACTGCATTGCGCTTTGTCTTTGGATCCAGCAATTCAACTTTGGTTTTTCCTCTAACTACAACACGCCCTCGGCCAGTTCGGTAAGCATCTAAAACCCTGAAAATGCATTCACACATTAGACAACTATAAGGAAACAACATTAACAGCAGGAAATGGCATATGCATGCAAACTTTTTTTCTTTGTGGTAAAGGTATCCAACAAACACGAAAAAAAAAATTCTCTGTGTGGATGTATTACATAACATGTAAACTTTTACAATACCATCAAAAATACACAATGATTCTAAAACTGCATAACACAGGCAAATAAAGAAACCTATTACCATACTATCCTTCACGTTCATCTTGTAGGAACTTTAGTTTTCAGACACAAGTACACTTCTGTAATCTGTTAGAATCATAGATCTGACTAACGGAGAGAAATTGTATCTCGATATCCATTGTTATTTTCTTTAAAAAATTACAAAATGGCTTGCAGGCCCTTCGATTTGATCCTATAGAGAGCTTAGCATGCTCATAAACTAACAGAGATATTAATCAGAAAAGCAGAGTACGCATATAACAGAATTTACTACAAATAGACTCAACAAACAAGATGAATAAAGAAAACTCATATTAAAGATGATCCCTCTAGTGGGGAAACTGGAAAGCAAATACTAACCCAAGGTTTCCCATTATTATTCCTCCAGTTGGAAAGTCAGGTGCAGGCATGTATTCCAGCAATTCTTGCAGCTGATGGGGCAAAGAAGAAAGTAGAAACAACATCAGATGAATTAATAGTCATGTCTACTTATAAAGTGGAAGTTTTCAAGTCAGACAAAAGACCCCACAATATTGACAGTCACACTAAAGCAAAGAGGAGAAGAGGTAGCTTTGGTACCGTTGCTTCTGGATTATGGATTAAAGCGCAAAGCACATCTACCAACTCTCCAAGATTATGAGGAGGAATATTTGTCGCCATGCCAACCTAAACAGTGTGAAATGATCTCAACTCAATTGCATATATAATCTAAGTAACAAAGTCAGAATTAAGGTTTGTCAGATTATTTTACCGCAATCCCAGAAGCTCCATTCAACAATAAAGCAGGAAGACGAGCAGGCAACACTGCTGGTTCTTTTTGTGAGTTATCAAAGTTGGCCACAAAATCAACCTGCAAAAGATTAGAAACAAAAGAGGCTAAGAGACAATATAGTACAGCATCAGTAAACTAGGCATAATGTGCAGCCGTGTGATTACCGTATCTTGGTCAAGATCAGCTAATAATACTGCTTCTGCAAGTGGCTGTAAAGAAAATAAGAACAATCAGCCGAAGACACTAAACAAAAAAAACTGCAGAAAGAAACGGCAAATTGCAGGGAAAAACATGTCAATTTGGTGAAAGTCACTCACGTCGAGTCTGCATTCTGTGTATCGCATAGCAGCAGCAGGATCTGCATCAATCGAGCCAAAATTTCCATGGCCTTGAATCAGTGGACATCTCAAGGAGAAACTCTGCGAAGAACAAGATGTAAGAAAAAAGAAAGAACTTTGGGGAGAATCAAAGCCGCCTGGAAAAAGATACATTATTTGAAGACAGGACAACATTCAATGGATTCAGACATTTTACCTGAGCCATCCTAACAAGAGAATCATAGACAGCCGTATCTCCATGGGGATGAAATTTACCAAGAACCTTTGAAATGAAAGAGTTCAACAGCAAAATCAGAACCACAAGCAGAAGAATTTAAGGCATCTGAAGGGAGAGAACATTTGGAAGAAAAATGACTTAACCTCTCCAACAACTCTTGCACATTTCTTGTATGGTTTTTTGGATGACATCCCCAATTCGTGCATGGCAAAGCTGGAATAACAAAAACAAAAGTTTAAGAAAGGAAAATTTTGAGTGAATAAAGTTAAAATTTGAGAAGCATAAAGGCGGAACACTCAACAGGATTCTCCGATGGACTGGCTTGAGACCGTCTCTGACATCTGGTAAAGCGCGTCCAAGCAGAACAGAGAGCGCGTACGCCATGTAAGACTCGGTAGCCTCCTTGTGAAGCTCAAAGGGCACGATACGAGAGTCGCCGTTGTTACCGTCCCCGGAAACCACCGAATCGCCATTGATGGCGGACAGTGGAGGAGCGGATGAGATGAAGCGGGCGGCGGAGGGTTCACTGCGGCGGAGACGGCATAATGGGTGGGTAAGGGGAAAGCGGAAGTGGCGTGAGTGGCCGAGGGAACGACGGAGGAGTGAAGAAGAAAGGCGGAGGGTGGAGGAGAGAGACATGAGAGAGTTGGGGTTAGGGAACGATACGGTGGAATGGCAAAATGGAGTCATGCCCAAAGGAGGGTTTATTGGATTTTTACAAGAAACGGATTAAAAAGCTAAAACCCTAAAAGGCTACACCGGAGGAGGATTTCCACAGGCGCCAATTTCAAGACAAAACAAAAACTAATCTACATTTTATTTTATGCAAATCTATTTATCACTCTCGACTCTATAGACTATAGAGTATAGGAAACACGTTGCAAGCTTCGAATTAATTATTTAGTTCACTCCTCCCTACTAAACTGCAAAACATTTTAGTTTTACCCCCAAGTTTCAAATTTTACTAATCAGCCAAAACAAAAAAAAAAGATAGATGAATGATTTACATTGTGATGTATTGTCAAAGTCTTAGTAACAATAGAAACGTAAAAATCAATGCTCCATTTCTACAACCCTGCAAAATCTATCCTGATGAAACCCTGACCAGAGACCAGAGACTTTCTCAGAGAGAATCAAAAAGAGATGAACAAACAAGAGCTTCGAAAATGTCTGGTTTAAGCGACTTGTCAAATAAAACCAAAACTCTGGGTTTGATCAGAGAACACGAGCTGAGTCACCTGCTTCACAGATGAGAACAGGTTTTCCTCCATTCACTTTCTTGGCAAACTCTGGTTGGGCCTTTTCATATTCATCCTTCACATATGAAGCAGCTGCCTCCGCTTTTTCTGCATCTACAAAGGCCACACAACATCCCCTGAAGCCTGCACCACTGAACCGAGCACCATATACACCAGGAGCCTTCAGAAGAATCTTGTATAGCTGAATCAGTGGCTCCGCACCTTCACCAAACTCTCACACTTTAAAACCCAAATGATGAATCTAAGAGAGAGAGAGAGAGAATGTCTGTGAAAGCATACTTGTCATCTGTGTTCACGTTAGGATATTTTGCAGTGGGAGAGAAGGAAGGAAAGAGAGTATACCGCATTCGTAATTCTCAATAGAACTCAAGCCGGACGCTGAAATCAGCTTTCCAAATTCTTCAAGATTGCCTGAAGCCCAGGCTTCCAATCCTGAAATTTAAGTATCACACAAACACTCATACAAGTCAAGCATCATCAAGAGCTTAATGAATCATTTATGCACATAACGAGTCTTCTATAAGAATTTTAAGAGCATTTGCCTTTAGTAACCCGCATGTTTTCCGAGAAGTAATGCTCTGCTCTTCTAGCTAAAACCGGTTTCAGCTCATGCTGCACAAGCAAGTAAGATCGTATTACATAAATTTATAGACCTGATATATGTGGAACCTGATTTGCCACAAGTTTAAGTATATTGTTTTCTCACCTTGTGAGCTTCATAGACCGCATGCTCAACTGTTCAGTGGGACAGTAAAGAGAGGGCAACGGAAAATCTTATTAGCGTGCAAGGAATAAGAGACATAAATCCAAACTCAATAATTTTTACCATTGCACAAGGTAGGTTCCAGCTCGCTGTTCCCAGATGCACTGAAAAAAAAGAAAATCAAGAGAAGGATGTGATGCAAAGAAATGAGTATCACAAACAATAGAGTACATAATAGACTTTAGAGCATTTCCACTAAAATTTTAATATATAGAAGGTGACTATGCAGATAAGTGTGAATTAAGTTGATTAGCACATACGCCAAAAGAACTTTAGCAGCCTCTTGACACTCAGAAACTCGCAGATTATATCCTGGGTTGGTGGTCAATGCCTGCCTCAAGCCTGAGAATGCTAATAATATCCTGAACGGTTTCTCCAGTTCAGGAGCCTGTACAAGCTTGTGGTCCATAGTCTGCATATTTCAAACCATTCTTCTGAGATGGCAGTTTCTGGATAAAGATAGGCAAGCAACATTCATGTTTCTCAGGAAAGCGTTGTGAACGTTGTCGATCTGATTTGAACGTGAGTCAGAGTTTCAGCTTAACAAACAAAACATATCTCAGGCATCCCATGGTAACTTAAACTGCCCCTATAGAACAGTCTTGGTTTTACCACATGAGCAAGCTTCTTGCTTTTTTGCACACTATCACCAATAAATCAACGAAATTTTACCTTGCAGTCCATGTATGTTAGACACCCATAACTCGAAAGCAAAATAGCTGATTGATCCAAAATTCCATTCCGCAGACCCAGATACCCATTCTCAATAAGTCTGCAGATGCAATTAATCACATGTAAGTCGACCAATTTGCAGCACTAATTGCTGATTTTACAGAGAGGCAACTGCTCATGAAACAATATAGATGAGCTTCTTAGTTACATTAAAGAGAAAGTTGTATTTACCTGTCATATTCGATATTTTCTGTTGGGGATACAGTCAATTCGTTTGCATTCTCTAAAGCTAGCAGGTATGCCACACCAACCTGTCACATTTCTGGCGATCAAAAAATAATTTACAAGATTCATTTTACAAAAATGACAAGTAAACACCATTCCTCATATTCTAAAAGTGTTTAGGTACTAGTAACGAACAGGAAAAATTGTCTTTCCGGAGAAAATCCTGCTGTACGAAAGATGGCGGGTTATAGTTACTTACAGCAGCTGATGAGCTTAGCCCAGAACTATCTAGTCCATCCGAGCCACTGATGCAACCAACAATGCCCTTCAAAGATCAAAACAATTACTTAGAAACACATTCAAATACCTTTTGCTTTAAATACAGTTACGTAAACTATTATGGGAAAAGCAAGGCCTAAGAGATTAGGCATGGCAACCAAAATAAGGGTGAATGTGGAATCCAGAATATCAGACTGCAAATGTGCAGGCTAAATCTCATTTCCCTTTAATGGTCAACTTTATCGATAGCTGTAAACGGAAAACCAAATTTAAACCCATTACCTGTTTAAGATTCTTTTTGCTCATCTGTAACGCATAAAGCGCTCCTCTGGCATAAGTGCCCCAGATGCTTTTATCTTTTGATGCACCATTCTTATTTGCTAGGCCTATTGGGTGCTGGATTTCATCAACTCTATAATTTCGGAACCCAAAAAAGCTATAAGCATTATACAAAGAAGATCTGAAATTCCTTTGCCACCACAACGAGTACAAAATTGAAACCCACTACAGAAATTAATAAATATATATACCTGTCGCAAAGCTAAAACATTAAGAATGCATGAAACAGAAACTAGGAAAAAACATGCAAGCTTTTCCAACACTGATACTCTTGTTTTCGTTACATCTCTAAGGGTCCTCAATTTCCAATGAATTCTAGGGGAAGATGCGCAAAACGAAAAAGTTGAACCTGGTAGATGCCTAAGACTTGAAAGATGAGTTAATCTTATACTGGAGTGAGATATAATGGAATACTGGCAAGATCGAAATAGGCTTCTAAGATATCCAAGATGCTACTTTACCCATTATGTGGCTTAGTAACCAGCTAGTGCATGTCTGAGGCTGGACATGTAAATTTGAAAACAATATTGACAAGATGAGAGATCTTGAAAGACATACACACCTGAAACATACTTCTCCTTCAAATTGTGCAGAACGCAACTGAACCTGCATAGATATGAAAAAAGAGGATAAATGGTACAAAGACTTCAAGGCTCGAATCAAACACACAGACCATACGCAAAATTTCCCAACTCAGCAGTATACTCAGTTTCCTGTCTATATACCACATTCAGTTTGAAATTTTCCAATTTTTTAAGCTATCTATCTCAGGTGAGAGACAAAAAAGAGACCAGGACACCATATTCTACATTATTAAAATCTCCATCTACTCTCAAACTGAACCACGCCCAAAATAATGAATGATATTCAAAAGAATTGCATTAGCATTCATCCAGAAAATAGAATGTTGCTTATAAGAAACGTGGAGAAATAGCGAAACAGATGATAAGAATCATCATAGCTAACAACTCTTAAAAACCTGAGAATCGCCAGATGGAACAAAACCAAGAAGGATCCCTTTATTAATCGTCATAGCTGATACAGCTCCACCCTGTGAATACCGAAGATGATTTGAAATTACAAGAGAATGGTATGAATCAGAGAACTCTATAGCTTGATCAAAACCGTGATTACATGGCTATTATCACAAACCGACCTGGTGATCAATGTGAGCTCCCAAAGGACATATACGATAAGGTGCGACCACCACTCGAACTTCCCCTGTATCTCTTCCGGTCATCTTGGACACTGCCTCCTTTATGGCAGTTAACTGGAAAATGAACGATCTCGTAAGATTGTGAAACTACAGAATATCGACACACACACAGAAACAAAATACTCGCGTATATCCACAGAATATACATTCAGCTCCGCACACAGACTGATGGAATTGTGATTTGCATTCCGCCGGGAAAATGGGGAATACATCTCTTTCCCTGGTTTCTTACGAAGATTAACATAACGGAAGAAATTGGCGCCGATTTAACCAGAATTCGTGGACGATATAACATGCAGATCAGCGCGAAAATGGAAAAAAGAAAGATTAACCTCGGAATCCGTAGGCCAAGACATTGTCGTGAAGCTTTTGGTAGATGAAGATCTGAGGACGCTTAGATTGTCGTACGATCACTGGGCTGGAGGGAGACGAAGAAGCGGGCAGAGGAAGTGCGAGATGTGGGAGTGAGCGTCGAAAAGAGGAAGATGACCAAATAGGGCGGTGTTTGGTAACACATCTATTTCCATCCTTTTGCGAGTGTTTGGTAATTAATCTTTTAAGTTTTCCTTCGTCCAAAAGCTTTGTTGTATTTATTATTTTTAATCAATGCAAATTTTATGTAAATCACTCCATTGCTTTTTGTTTTTTTTTTTTTTTTTTTTTTGATAAACTCTATCGGCTGATCCGGTCAGTTCCGGTAGGAACGTACTGAGATGCTACGAAGAGGAGTACTCCCAAGGGTTCAACGGACACCATAAGCTCCACAACTTTGTTGGGTTGTCAATGGGCTATGACCATGAGATCCATGAGATTCATATGGGCCACCACATCGCATGTCCCGAGTTTGAATGTTTTCCGACTAATGCTAGGAATAGCCCGGCCGCATGCATTTTAGACTACCAAGTAAACCAATTGGGTCAAGACCTAACTGACAGACTTTCCAATAAAAAATGTTTAATAGCTTAGGAGGAGGATCAAACTCAGGTTTGAGAGTTGCATCATTTACTCTGGACATGCCCTACCACTGTGGTGGGCATCACTACATTGCTAAGACTCTTGAGACAGTGCCACTGATGATTATTCTGTTCATGCATGATGCATTTGCAGTAAACGTTGTTCATAATTTTCTTAGTTGTTTTTTCTCATGAGTGAAAAAAAAACAAAAAAAGTTGTTGCGATGAACACTAGAAAAACTGGTCATATTTTTATATATGTTTGTCTTGTGCCAATGATAAATGAGAAGCGTTATATATTTCAAAGTTGTATATATTGATTAAAATCATTTATCTAAAATTATTGTTTCGGTTGTTAGTAGAGATTTTAGCACTCTCCGATTTAATCCGGTTCGAATTGAAACCGGTTTAATTCATCTTGGTTTACGACGGCTCATACTAAGAGAAAAAAGGTCCATGATCGCAAAACCGGCCTCCGAATCCGAGTCAGGCCCCATTTTGTCAGGGCACCGACCTCCGAGCCCCCCAACCCATGAGTGTAACAAACAAAAAAAAAACACTAAAAATTGTTCGGTTCACTACATACATCCCAACTATTACTATTCACATCCTGAATAATTGAACGTCATGAAACATGATTTATATATTCAGCCTATTCACACCATGAATCAATGAACATCGTGAAAGAGGACTTGATTTTATTTATTTTGGCTTAGAGTAAAGATTCAAAATAAAAAGGCCCATAGTTGTCCATGTACATCAGATCAGCATATATATATGTCATTGCTCAAAAGAAGGTTTAATAAATATATTACAGATCAGGAGAAAACATCTGCTGACAATGTTGAAAGAAAAACAAATGAATCGAGCTTTCAATTTGTTTTATCAAAAATATTCTTTGGCAGCTTTATATATCAAACATATTTAACCATCCAAAGTTGACCATATAATCCCACTATATATTGCAGCAATGTTGAATTGTAAGATTTCGGGAGAATTCAATTATTAAACTAATAATAAGTGATCAATTAATATTTGTGATAGCTAGATAGACCGAATAATTCCAAAGTTGACGATATAACTTACAACATATAAAATCAGGATTTGACGAATAAGAAAATATAATCACACTATTGACAATACAAAAGAGTAATCAATAAATGAACTGAACCATGTTACAAAAAAAAACAAAAAAGAACTGAACCGAATATAGGAAACATAACATGAATATCTTCCCAAAGTCTGTAAACTTAAGATCAAAGCATACAGGTCGTTGAAAAAATCAATTAGCTAAACCTAACTAGATTCAAATTTTACAAGAAAAAAAAACTGAATATACCAAGAAACAAGAGCCGAAAACATAACTTAATTAACATTTTTTTTTTTGAACATTAACTTAATGAACATTGTTACCAAGAAAACAAAAAAAGTGCCCAAAACATAATGACTGATTTCAAAAAAAAAAAAAAAAAATATAATAGGTGAAAGGAAATTGAAAATGAAGTAGTTACGACTTGCGACATTCGAAAGAAAAAAATAGGTTTCACCAACATATGCTTATATCACATTTAAATAAAACATGAGAAATACATTGTTGATAACCAAAAAAAATTCCAACCCCCTTTGTGCCTCGCACGTCAGCAAGTTGTTGGTTTTATTCAAAGTATTATAATTTTTTGCTATGTATTTATATCGACCCTCCACTATCTCCAAAAACCAACAAACGAAAAACTTGAAAAGAAAATAGAAAATATTAGCAGGAAAGGAGGCAACTACGAAAATGTCCTCCTCCTACGGCAAAGTCGACGAGCGTGAACACGTAATGCTCGAAGCTCGTCGTAAGTCGAGAAAGAGAATCGCAATCATCGCCGTTTCTCTAGTCGTTCTCGCCGGAATCGTGGTCGGGGCCGTGTTGGGAACCATGGCTCAAAAGAAGTCAACGACGGTTGAGACTAACGTTAACGGAGACTCAATCTCTGTTTCCGTTAAAGCCGTTTGCGACGTTACACTACATAAAGACAAATGTTTCGAAACCGTCGGATCAGCTCCAAACGCAAGCAGTCTCAATCCAGAGCAGCTTTTCAAATACGCAGTCAAAATCACAATCGCCGAAGTCTCAAAAGCTCTTAACGCATTCTCTTCCTCCTCCGGGGACAACACAACCATGAATGCTTGCGCCGAGCTACTTGACCTAACGATAGATAACCTCAACAACACGTTAACGTCGTCATCAAACGGTGACGTCACGATACCTGAGCTAGTCGATGACCTCCGTACATGGCTGAGCTCAGCCGAGACGTATCAAGAGACTTGCGTGGAGACGTTGGGTGAATCTAACGATCCAGAACTGAAGACGTTCGGAGAGAGTCATCTCAAGAACGCAACGGAGATGACGAGTAACGCCTTAGCGATCATCACATGGCTCGGCAAGATCGCTGACTCTTTCAAACTGCGGAGGCGTCTGCTTAGTGCTGACGTGGCGGTGGACTTCCACGTGGGAAGGAGATTGTTGCAGAGTACGGATTTGAGGAAAGTGGCGGATATTGTGGTGGCGAAGGATGGTTCGGGGAAGTATAGAACGATAAGTAGGGCTTTAGAGGATGTGCCCGAGAAGAGTGAGAAGAGGACGATTATATATGTGAAGAAAGGAGTTTATTTTGAGAATGTGAAGGTGGAGAAGAAAATGTGGAATGTTGTTGTGGTTGGAGATGGAGAGAGCAAGAGTATTGTCTCTGCTAGACTCAATGTCGTCGATGGAACTCCCACTTTCCAGACCGCCACATTCGGTAAATCTCTCTATCTTTTTTTTTTCTTCTTTCTGAAACAGAGAGGACTTAAGTTGGTTGTTTTACCAACTATTTTATGCTCCCAAAACATAACAAGATACACCAACTAATCTTATAACCTCAAAACAGAATATTTCGAATGTCATTACAATTATGATTTTCTAATAAATGAAATCAACTAGGAAAAAAAAACACACAGATATAACCAATGCTTGTCATCCAAGAAATGGGTCGGTTTGCTCTGTTTCTGCTGCTTGCATGCTTTGCGCGGGAAAGGGATCGAAAAACAGATAAAACGAAATATATTAAATTTGATGCTTGTTTTGTGGCTACATAATATACCAAAACAACCCAAATAAATCTTATTTGAACTAATATATCCACAGGAAAGATATCTCTAATCACTGCTTGTCACCTAAGAAACCAGTTTTGACTTTGCTATGTTTTATACAGCTGTGTTCGGGAAAGGGTTTATGGCAAGAGACATGGGCTTCGTCAACACAGCCGGTCCATCCAAACACCAAGCCGTAGCTCTAATGGCAAGCGCGGATCTCGCCGCTTTTTACCGATGCACAATGAACGCATACCAAGACACGCTTTACGTGCACGCACAACGCCAGTTTTACCGTGAGTGCACCATAATCGGAACAGTCGATTTCATCTTCGGCAACTCAGCTTCTGTTCTCCAAAACTGCAAGATTCTCCCTCGCCGACCAATTAAGGGACAGAAGAACACAATTACGGCTCAGGGGCGGACCGATCCGAACCAGAACACAGGAATCTCGATCCACCGTTGCAACATCTCTCCGCTCGGTAACCTAACCGATGTTCAAACGTTTCTAGGTCGGCCGTGGAAGATTTTTTCGACGACGGTGATAATGGATTCTTTTTTGCACGGCTTTGTTGACCGGAAAGGTTGGTTGCCGTGGACCGGAGATTCTGCGCCGGAGACGATATTTTACGGTGAGTATAAGAATACCGGCGCTGGTGCGTCGACTAAGAATAGGGTTAAGTGGAAGGGATTGAGGTTTCTAAGTACGAAGGAAGCGAATAGGTTTACGGTTAAACCGTTCGTAGACGGAGAAAGATGGCTTCCGGCGACGAAAGTGCCGTTCAGGTCCGGTCTCTGAGTCTGTTTTCCGATAACGAGATTTCCAATTCAGATCTCTTTTATTTTTGGATATGTGTATTATATATAACAAAAATTATAACCTAAGTGTTATTGTTATTATCTTTTATCATTTTTTATTTATTAAATTCAAATTACATTATTTAAAAATAATATACAAGACTAACATATTGTGAATTTGTGATGGTCTATATTAGTTGAAGATTTTTTTTTTCTTATTTTTGCGAATGCTACATTTAGGAGAAGCTGAGCACACAGACGGCGGTTAGAATAACACGCCACGTTTAACTCTAAGCGAAAGCAAAGAAGAATGAGAAAATTGTCTAAAAAACTATGAATTTTTAAATTTTGACCATTAAAAACACAAATTATCCGGTTGATAATTTAAATCATCATGTTCGGCTGATTTCAAAATCAAATCCTGATCTTTTGTTGACTAAACCAAAAAGTATGACATTAAATCCGTAAATGAAACTCATAAACGGTGTTACAACTCCGTTTTAATCTCCAGTTTAATAAAACAACGTAATTTTTTCCCTTATCTAAAAATAAAATAAAAAATCATGTGTCACCATCTTATTGCAACTGAGTTTAAATCATGGGTCACTAATACTTGTCATTAGAATTTAGTGATTAAGAAGTAGATCATTATGTCGTCAACATATGATTACTGATATATTAAGATAAATTGCAATTGATTGTGAAGTCTGAAAAATTAAGTGTTAGATGATGAGACAAAAACATCAAATCTATCCATACTATATTTAAATTAAAATAGTTTAACACAAAAATGGAATAACTCTATTTATTATTCTATTTTAGAGTTGTAAATGGAATAAGATTGACGAAGATTTTATTCCAAAATGGTTGATGTTGCAAAACATCCAAAATAGAGTAATTCTATTCATGGTTGATGTTGCAAATTTTTAATAGTTCGAAAAGTTTTATCCATACATGTTTTTTCCTAGATATAAGATTATAGAAATTTAACTTCTACGAACTCATAAACTTGTTACGTACTTTAATATGGTTACACTCAAAAGAGATAAACTTTTGTTTGTTTTCATATTATGCAAAGCCAAATATGGTTCGACTAATAAACTGATTTTATTAATTTTATGGATCAACTTGCCACAACAACAAAAATATATAGATCCCAATACTAGAACAAATTAACTACTTTTATTGCTTTATTTTAAAATGAAAAATACATATAAATATATTTTTAAATAATATGATGCTCTTTTCATTATTTGCGAACCAAACCACCATAGAAAGGAATATCGGTTTGAGGCAACCATGTATCTCCCATCGTAAAGTTGTAAACCGTGAAGCTCATGGCTTGTGCCATGTCCAATAAATTGTACCCGAACCACTGCACTCTCCGGTCTGTCTTTGCCCCCGGTCCAAAGTTATTGAACTCACCGTAGTAAATCGTGTCTAATCCAGTTGTACCGTTCCATTCGAGCCACCCAACTGGTTGGACGATATCACTAATATATGACTGCATGTAAACCGTCCTTGAGTAAGGCTTCCATGGCCGCCCTAGGAATGTCATGGTTGAGTTAGGATCAGCTGCAAGATCTGGAGCGGCTTTGATCGTACAGTTGATGATAGAGATTCCGGTATTCTGGTTTGGTTCGGTTCTTCCATGGGCTGTTATTGCATTCTTCTGCTTTGCTATTGGTTTTCGAGCATATATGTTGCAGTTTTGAAAAACTGCGGCTGCATTTCCGAATATAAAATCGATGGTACCTATAGTATAAAGATAGAAAAATAGGACATATATATTAAAATGTATCATCAATGAAATATAAAACTATAAAAGAGTTGGCACCACTGGATGCATAATTCACATCGCGTTAGAGGCAATTAATTATGTTAAAGTTAAGGTCCAAATGATCATTTAAAATCTAAAAATCCATATATGTGATTGTCGTGTTTTCACATTTTTGGTGAGTCCTAACCACTAAGAAGTAGATCTAAAGTTATGAGACTGAGGCTAGCTTTGAAACTCATATATATTCCAATAACAATAAACAAGTGTGGAAACGAAACAGAAACAAAACTTATATTTACCGTATATATCGCATTCGCGATAGAATTGTCTGAGAGAATGGACATAAAGAGTATCTTGATAGCCTTCAAAACTACACCGATAAAAAGTGGATCCTTCCGCATTATTCCTCAAAGCCACAGCCTGATGTTTCTCGGGACCAGCCGTGTTTCTAAATGTAATATCAACCGCCATGAACCGCTCTCCAACCACCGCTAGAAAATACAAATAAAACTATATATAGTTAATATATCATCATCATAAGCTAAAGTAATTTATAAGGCACAATTCCAAATTGGAAAAAGGTGAAAAAAGAAGATTAAAAAACCAACCAAAGCTCGAGCAATTATACGTAGTCCAACCATCAACAACATTATGGTTTCCAGTAATGATCGTCTTATTGATTCCATCTCCCATAAGCATTAAGTTCTTTTTGTTGATCGGAACAACAATATATTCTTCGTAGACACCTTCTCTTGCGTATATGACAAAGTAACCATCCTCCGGTCTAGTGTTATTAGGTGCGGCTGCAATTGCGTCAGTGATGGTTGTGAAGTTATCGGTTTTGTACGGACCGACGATAACCGCTTGACTGACGAGGATGGAACCGCCGCTCGTCTCTCCTAACTCCCCCAAGTTCCGGCTAGCTTTCCGGCAATCTTTTTCCTTGTCGCATGTTTTACGTAAAATCTATACCCAAAAAAAGAAGGGTATATCATACCGAGCCAAAAATTAAATTAATATTCGAACCTTATTGAAAAACATGTTTTTTTGCCCTTTAAAACATTAATAGTTTATGAGCATGATCAGCTTATAAATTCATGTCTTTTTAAAATCAATGTTCATTGTAGTCAACATCAAATGACGGTGGAAATCTTATGATGAAGTTGGATTCGAGGGGGTGGGACCAATTGAGATTTTTTTTATAAAAAAGTCAAAGATGGGACCCATTTGATCATCGTTGATTTGTAATAAAATGTGTGTATAGGCCATGTGACATTTACTCTCTTACGCGTCTTGGCTCACACAGAACAAGAGCACGTCCATTTATGACTCGATCTAGAACATTTCAATATGTTGGAATATTAAATCAATCCGCAAGTCCTAAATAATTAAACTCAAACCACATATAAACTTAAGCAATACTCTCTCCATCCTTAAAATTGATTTTCTAGGTCTATCAATATTTTTGAAGTTAACAATTTATTGACATTAACTAATATAGATATAGAGTACCTACACAGCTAAAACATCAATTTTTATGAAAAAAAAAACTTACAAATTCAGTTTATAAGGAACATAGGAAGTATGTCCTAAACACGAAAGCTTAGATATTATATATATATGTATATTGTTTTACACATTTTCTCTAATTTGTATTATAATCTACGATCCCTTTGTTTTTTTTATAAGAGGTTTTTTCTAAAAACACAAGAATTAAGAATTTTTTTTTTGCTTGAAACACTACCGTAACAGCATTTAGTTATCCAATTAAGAAGAAGAGTATTAATATTTTATGATAGTACCGAGACTATTAATGAGTATAATTAATTAAATTTTGAATGAGAATGTGAAAAACTTAAATAAAAAATAACAAAACAAAATGTCTAAAACCCCTTATAAAAAAATGGAGGGAGTATAACCAATGAATTAGTATATCGCTTTTAATTTCGCTAACTATTTTTAGCATTTAAAAATAATGTTTAGATTACTAGAATAGTTAAGTAACAACTTTTAAAATGGATAACGATCGAACATGTATAAAAAACAAACAAAAGAAACCAGAATAAGAAGAGGTAATAATTAATTACCTTAATCAAAGTCTCGAGCGGCTCCCGATAGGTTGAGTTTCGACCACCAAGAATCTTCCCCTTAGAGGCTTTAAACCTCTTCAAGTTACGGTTAAGCGCGTGGCTCACAAGCCCCAACGACACACTGTAAAGGCGCGTGAGATTCCCCATCGGCGATCCTATAGCGGCGGCGAATCCACTCTTCGCCTCCACGAGTCCGTCAAGGCAAGTCTGCTGATTCGTCACCACACCACTTAGAAGACTGTTCACATGCTCCACGAGCGCTGATGTCATCATATCCGCCTGTTTGAGCTCCGTCGTGACCGTTTCGAGGTAGCTCACACTCAGCTCAGCTAACTCGCCGCAATCCTCCACCGCGCCGATTTCTTCGGCCGTCGTGGAGCCGGGTTTGTTTCTCAAGCGCCGTACGTATCCGTTCATGACTTTGGAGAGCCGGCTTGCTTGTTTGAGGCATTGCTTGATCGTGAATTTGCCGTAACGGTAGGGATCGGACGGTGAGGATTTGACAGCGGAGAGGATCGTACGGCAGAGCTTAGGGTATGGAGTTGACTTACAAGCCACATAAGTTGACTGTGACGGAGGCACAGAAGGTGGCAGTGAGGGAGACACCGAAGGTGGCTGTGACGGAGGGTGTTGTGGTGAGATTAGGAAAGCAAATGAGAGGGAAATAACAGACAGGAGCAAGAGAGAAGAAGAGAAGTGTAATGTTTGCATTTTTATCTTTTTATACATTTGTTAAAATTTATGGTTTTTGTTGCTGTATATATAGGGAATACGAGGAGGTAGAGCTATTTAATGAATGCATGGGTTCGAGTGAAACTAAATTATGTAATGCATGTTGGTCTAATAATTAAATACGATACAAAATTATAATTTCGTTTTGGTCAAATAAAGAGTTTTCTGTGTATGATTCAATTGTTTTTGCAGCTGGTGGTCCACCGTCACGATGACCAGAATAGGGTTGACTTGGTTGGATGAGTTTTTTTTTTTCATGTGATTTAACCGTAAAATTGGGTATTTCTTGTGTTTAATTTTTGTTTAGTCCAAATTGTTATGCCAATTAGAAAAAAAAAACAGACATGTTCATACATCTCGAGATTAATTTGCATTAAATTCTATTTAACATTGGCCAAGCTGGGTTGACTTGGTTAGAAGAGTTTCATTTCATATGACTTGACCGTGAACATGCATGTGATGTGTTGGAGAGCACGGTGAAGACTGAAGACAAGGCAAGGCGGTGAAGCCGTGTCTTTTCCACATTCACACTTGCAAGTTATGGTCCAATTAATTATTCCTATTCATGACATATCGTAATAATACCAATGTATAATCCAAAACCTATCGTTGTTTCAACTAGTAAATCATGTATGTGTTCTCTACTATAATTTGTGGGAACCATACTAAAGACATAAATATGACAAATATGTCTATATATCTTTCGGCTATTTTAAATATTTATAATATAAATTCACGATTTGTAAACACAACAAACTTTTTTTGTTTGTCAACAAAGATTTAAGATTACTAGAATTTGGTATGGATTCAAAACAAATCGAAATGTGATAATAGCTTTTTTAGTTTTCTCTTTTTATAGATTAAAACTTTCGTTGTGCAAGTTTCAACCGTAAATACTTGTTTACATTTGTTTATGAAAAATATTATGCCGCGTAAGTATTAACCTAACTAAACCGAGTAATATTCCAATTACTATCATCACTATTTTGCGTATTTTCTGAAATATTATGTGAAAACTAAAAGAGAAACACTGTTACAAAACCAAACCGAATACCAAACAAATTTATATTTGGTTTAAATTCGATGTGTTTCCTATTCCACAAAAGTAAAAAAATCTAAAAATAGAGAAAAGAAGAAGCTAAGAATACGAATACTTAATACATCACAGACTCGAAGCTTTTCCACCCCCATAAACGAGCAAAAAAAAACAGAGAGATATCTATGAGGGAATGTTACAAAGAGAAGAGGAGTTTCACGTGGATTTCAGGTCAAGCATGAACAACAGAGACTGACTCTAGTTCACGGCCGTGAACCCTGAAGCGGTAGATGCAAGTGTGTGAAGAGCTTCCATGGTTGGATGTGAAGTCTAGCCTTACAGTGTTGACAAGTCCCGAGTGAGCTGAATCTGCAATGTCAAATGTCTGTGCGTTCGACCTGTCTAAGTCGTAACTGAACTCTGTAAGAAGGAGCATTCTCTCACTTTCCATATCTTTGTCTTCTAGCCATCCTGATACACGGCAATCTTTGGGGGCGCTCGATCTGTCATACGCTACAGCCTGCTCGATTTCATGGTGCACAACTGTAAGATCAGTATCGCTTGTAGTGGTCAAACCAGAAAAACGCTCAGATATATGTTTACAAAGACGAACAACGATGGAAAGCAAAAACCAGTGACCATCACATTAAGCTCTGTAACAAAAAGGACTATCCGATGATTGAATTTTTCGTTTTTCCCCTTTGCTAATGTCTGGGATATCTCGTAATCACGAAGATATCCCAAATCAAAGTACAAGAAGACATAGGGGATAGATTCAAAGAAACTCCTAAAGCCAGAAGTTTGCAGATAAGAGTATCTGATAGAAACCTACTTCTTGATGATGGAAACAGATACTGGTTAATCAAAATCTAAAGCCTCATCAATGCATACTTTCACAGCTAGTGACCTAAATTGAACATCGAGCAACAAAGATCAAATTTACAAAACTAGATTCTTGTCCTCTACTCAATAACACAACATCACCAGCAATTCAATGACATGAAAATGGCATCTAAAGATCAAAACATTTCACAGAGACATAGCTGGTATTAAAATTATATAAATCGATCATTCTGTGAAAGTATAGCATGAGATGTTAGTATTACCTTAGAGACATGTTCCAAGGTAACAGCCTCTGGTATTATTGGTGCTCTTAGCCTGACTTGAATATAGCCATTGCTTCCTTTCAGAGGAAAACACTGTCCAGGCTCCCCGAAACTCGGGGTTAACATCTTAGCCGCTTTGCTATGAACCCGTCGCCTGCTTGTCCCAAACCAATAACCCCTATTTCCAACAAGATAAGGATCCGAATGATCCATTACAAAAGCCCCACCAGACGCTAATGCATAGTCTACTCGGCCAAGGCCATCTGCAGCATGCTTTCCAATCTCTTTCTCCACTATGTCACGAGCATAGGCCCTCAATTCATCAATGTTGATATCGCTAACAGAAGAATCATGGACCTTACCCTTCTTCAATTCCTCGTAAACCCTCTCTAATTCCTCTCTAGACACCAAAGGTTTAGAATTGACTTCGTCTACGGAAGCCTGTAGTGTCTCTGTCCTAGACTCTATCTTCTTCAACTCAGTCTGCAACGCAGAAGATGTGGAATCGATTGTCTGCCTCAGCGCTCTTGTTTCGCTTTCCATCTTCTTATCAAGAAATTCGACTTGAACCTGCATCATCTTCGTCGTGGTCTTTACTAGACCATCGACTGCCGAAATCCGACTCTCCAATTCCGAAAGCACCATCTCCGTTTCAATTGGAAAAGTCGAGGAAGATAGAGGGGTATCCTTCAGAGTCACTTTCCTAATCAATTGAATCAACCCGACGAGTAACAGAAGTGCTCCAAACTGCTTCGCGAATACCCTAACCACTCTCTTCCACTGCGTCTTCTCTGTCTTAGTCCCCTGGACCTTCCGGGTTCGACGCTGCGTGGTGGTCGTATTAGTCCCCGTCGCGGTGGATCCCGACTTCCTTGTCACTGGACCGACGGCAGCCTCGGAGCGAATCAGATCCCGGTCCGTACCAGCGGACTCTCCAATGGCCGCATTCGCATGCGATTCGCTCGGCGGGAAATCAAGGTTAGATTTCTTCTCACCGGAGAGAACCGGCGTCCGCCTAATCGCCGCCGTCGGGTTAGCGGTGATAGACACCGTTGATGCCGACATGATCTGGAAGATTGGACTGCAGAATTCGAAATCCTTTCCCGAAATGCTCTTCCTTTGAGATAAACCCTAATTTTGACTAGAGAGAGATATATAGAGAGAAGGTTGGGAGATTTGAAATGGAAGAAGAAGATCAAGAAAGTTATATACACAGGAGAGAGAGGGTGAGTACAGTTATGTTTATTTTTTTTTAACTTTGCCCTTTTTTTTTTATAACTTTACCCTTTCCACCGGAGATTTGTGATTAAAATTTGATAAAAGTGATATATGAGATGAATACCCTTTTCTTATGGATTTTCACCTCGTATACCATTATGTGAAATTTTTTAATTATCATTACCTTAAGTTAATCACAATACCCCTCTCTCTAACTGAAACGAATACCCTTTTCTTATGGACGTGTTTCGCCATTTTTGTTTCTTCGGCTCCTCCAATTTTGGAATACATTCAGATTATGTTGGGCTTTTAAAGCCCAAAAAGTACATAGGCCCACATATGCATCGTCTTCTTCTTCTATGAACCTGGTTCTAGAGGTGGACATTTCGGTTTAATTTCGGGTTCGGTTTGGATTCGGTTGATTCGGGTTGAATAAAACTCTAGCCGAACTCAACCGAAATAAGTTTGGTTCGATTTGTGTTCGGTTTGGGTTTAGCTCGGTTTGGTTTTAAAAAAAATCAATTTATAAAAACAAGAATCTTACGAAGCCATAAAAAAAGTATTCCTTAAAAATCTAAAACAAAAATGAAACTATCCCACTTAATCAAAAAAAAAAAAAATCAAAAACAAATACGTAGCTTCGTCCCTCTCATGCCATCAAAATGAACATGCAAGTGTGCAACAAGTCAATAATTTAAATATAAGTTAATTATACAATTCAATATTTATTCAT
Organism: Eutrema japonicum; assembly: GCA_030161315.1. Taxonomy (NCBI): domain Eukaryota; kingdom Viridiplantae; phylum Streptophyta; class Magnoliopsida; order Brassicales; family Brassicaceae; genus Eutrema; species Eutrema japonicum. Next base: position 43,221,763 of record BSQW01000002.1, on the reverse strand, counting down.
CTCTTTTATGAACCATTATAGGTTTATAGCATTAATATATAATTATTATAAAAAAATCATTAACCTTAGCAAAACTAAGAAAAATGGAAGTTGAAAACAAAAAAAAAAAACGTGGATTTAGCCGTTTATGATCTTTAACCTAGAGAATATGTATTTATATATTTAATATTATTAAAAACCTAATAAACAAAAGCACATTGGGTTATCGGTTCAACCGAACCGAACCGAACCGTTCGGATTGAGAAAAACTTCAACCGATTGGGTTATATATAGAATATGGTTTGAATTAGGTCGGTTGGTTCGGTTTTTTTGTCCCACCCCTACCTGGTTCCTTCTTGTTGTTACTTTATTCTTGCATATCAAGTTATCCAAAGGCAAGATATGCGTCATGATTAAAGAAAGTAGCTTCATTCACCAAACTGTTATTATTTATACACACGGGTACGCATATATACTATAGAATTATAACATTTTTAACCACAAGAGACTTTTTGACATGAAGTAATTTTTATACTCCTTGTCATCGATTCTCTCTTCACACTTTCTGATAGGAAGAAGAAGAATCATAAATTGGCATTCTTATCTTTGCAGATTCCTTCAACAAATCGAATGAAGAAAACGAGTGCGGCGGGAGAACAACCGTCAGATCCTCCTCAGCCATCTCTAGCAAGCTTTCATGTGGCATCACCTGCACACAAACAAACAAAATCGGATTAATTTTCAGCAGTAAGAAACAGAGGAAAACTCAAACTTGTGATGATGATTCGTCCATTTGCTTGATTTACCTTCTCTGGTTGTGTGAAAGAATTTTCATCCATCACATTGGTAGATGTAAGTATTGTCTTCTTTGATCCCGAAACTTTCATCACGTTCGGGTCCAATCCAGTAACCAACACCTTCAGGTTCACTGAGCTAGCTCCGAAGTTTACAGCCTGCAAATAAAATAAAAAGTTCACAGATTTTAATAAAAGTGTTCTGTTTTTTTCTTTTCTTTTGAGGTCAGAATCAGAACTCAGGCTTTGGTGTTTCTGCAGATATTTCTCTCGGTGTACCTTAATGCGTATGTATTCTTTCCCATTGTTTTGCCAGGAGATTGCGGATGCCACAAGAGAAGAAGAGTTTCCCTTGAGCGTTGAAGCGAGAAGAGTTGATCCGCTTGACTCAGCAAAGAACCGTTGCACCCAATAGCTAGGAGTTCCATATAGATGAGATGAATTGAAGACTATTGCATCAGGGTTCCACCTGAAATCAATTCAATAGTTTCTGATTGTTGTTGCCTTGTTCCAAGCGACCATAACAACGGAAAAAAAAGAAGAAGAAGAAGTCGAAACTAAGTTAGATTTACCGTCTATCGTTTGTGTTCACAAAGAGCGGTGCATAGCTTGCCATTTCCACAATGTCACTGCAACAAGGAAAGCATCAGATGTTTTACTCATTTGGTGTTTTTAGTTGCAGCAATCAAAGCCCGTGAAAGTGGACAGTTGAAGAAACCTGTTCTTTTCAAGACCAATGAGAAATGCAGCTTCTGCAAGAGCGGCGAGAAGGCTTCCTGTACCAGCATCTTTTCCAGTCACAGCGTATTCACTGACAAAAGCCTGCAAACAAAGTTCCACGAGTGAGCAAAACGCTGAAACCTTCATCTTGTCTTTGTTCGGAATTACGTCTTGTATTATCACCACACCTTTGGACCATTGCGTGAAGTGCGGTCAAACTGATGATACATGGAAAACAAACTGCTAGCAGAAGTGTATATCTGTGACAAAAGGAAACACTTTCTTTCAGATAGAAAACACAAAAGAACATTTCAAAGTTTTTGTCAAGAACTAATTTCTACGTGAAAATCATAGTAATCAGCAGGGTGATCGAGCGGATGAGATGATCCATCACAGTTGGAGATGATTTTGATATCTGGATACGCCTTTTTGATAGCATCATAGAACACAATATAGTTTCCTGTAAAAGTTGTAATCTTATTTAGTATCAAAGATGCTCAATAAAAATCTACGTCAAATGTGATCATAGAGAAATGCAAAACCTCTGTAGTAAGTCTTTCCACAATCCTCATTTCCAATAGCAACATATTTCAGTTCAAAAGGTTCTTGGCGTCCCATTGCAGCTCGTACCGATCCCCATGTAGAATTAGCATCTCCCCGAGCAAACTCGATACCATCGAGTGCTTCCTGAAAAGAAAAATGGGGAACAAGTTTTAGTTTTTGGCTTCTTCGCTAGTGAAACAGAGGAGGGTTTCGCAGTCATACTTGAACAAAGGGCATGACACTGGCAGTTTCAACTTCATCATTGTGGCTAATCCCTGCATAAAGATGAAGAGTAATGTCGATGGATTTGGAATACAAAAGAGATATAAATCTGGTTACAAGCGGGTTTTCAGAGAATGAAAGAATACCGTTGTTAAACACCCATATCGGGGCTGCGCCAATGTCTTCTGCTAACTAGAACAATATTCATTTAACATTTGATTAGAGCTTAGGGAATCATTACAGATCCAAAATTGCAGAGTTTTATAGACTCAATAGAAGAAGAAAAAGAAGTCTCTCACTTGAAAGAACTCAAAGTGGCCAAGGCCATCATCAGTCCAATACTTCCAAACATCACCAAAATGTCCTGGTCTCTCTTCCGAAGGTCCTACGGTTTCTTTCCACCGGAATGCATTACTTAACCATTCACCCTCGACAAAACAACCACCTAAGTCCACAAAGATCCAGAGTGAAGAATAATCTTTAGATGCGTCTATGGACAGAATACGCAACAAAATGTTACTAGCCTTAAATATTACCAGGGAAACGGATGAAACGGGGTTTTATGTCAACCATCATTTGGAAAAGATCGTTTCTGAAGCCATGTCCCTGCAATCAACCAAAAGAGATTGAATATTTGTTTTTTTTTTCCCAATTCTTTTCTCTATCAGCAATCTGCAATCTTTCATTTCAAGGCTCTATAAAGAATCAGAAAGAACCTTGTAAGTATCCACCGGAATGGCCGAGACTTGGTCAATCCATATTGACCCTTTCTTGGTTGTTGTTAACTGAAGTCTTGCACCATGATCTGTCCCTTTTGCCTCCAAAAGAACCTCCTTTTTAGTCCATTTCGAAACATCGGAAGCAGAAGCTCTACATTGAAACAAATGAAAGCACAAAACTGAAACTTTCTCACATTGAAGCGACAACAGAAACGTATTCAGACTTAGCTGAAGAATCTGAAAGTGTTTCTTACATGATCTTTTCAGAAGCAAGAGTCAGCGATCCATTCGAGCTAGTCAACGACACAGACAGGTCGATATCACCAGTTGAACGCACATAAAGAGCCACCTTGTACTTCTTTCCTTCTTCAATATTCTAAGAGAAGATAGAAAATGAAAAAAAGTGAAGAAAAAAAAACACCTCAACTCATATACTCTTGACACCGAGCGGAAACAGCAAACCGAGCTGTAAATTTTTTTCACAATATACACTCACCATGCCCCAGTAACCGGGGTTGTAAACTCCGACACCTCTTGATGGACAACCATTGCTACCGGCTTTGCTATCACAGAGCACATCCATTCTCAATGCGATTTTATTCCGTTCAAAGCACGATGAGCGGTCTGTAGCTACATATATGGATGACTGATCACCAACAATGGACCAAGGCCAAATATTAGATGGCGTGTTTTGCCCACCAGCTTCAAACCCTGGAAACCAAAGTTTTCGCTTAGAGTAAATTACCGCCGTTTTTCCCATCATGTAAAGAAAGGAAAAGAAGCCTAACAATGATTGGTTTCCATGGATTGTGCACCAGAAAGAAGATAAAATTCTAACCTCTGTTGCTAACAAGTTCGGCCCATAATCCACCGGCACCAGCATGGTTAATCTCCTGCAAATGATTTGACCATATTGCATATAAAACTCATGCTTAAACCATAATTTGACCATATTGCATATATAGCAGAGATCTATTGGAGGCTGTAACATTCACAAACCTCGAAGAATATACCGAAAAGCGTTTGAGGAATGAGTCGTCCAGCTCCATTAGAAGCATCTACTTGCAAAGTCACGGCTGGTTTTGTATCTTCTTGAGCAACAACAACACGAAGGTTTTGATATTCAAAGCAAGAGCCAAGGAGGAAAGAAAGTATGCAAACACTTCTGAGAAACTTCCAAGACTCCATATCCATAATCACCACATCCAAATAAACCAAGACCCTATAAGAGACAATTATAAAAAGGTTGAATCTTTTTCAGCTCAAGCCGTTAGATTTCCAAATAAAAAGCCTGAATAGAAGGTAACAGCAACAAAAACAAAACTAATCTTTTTGCTCATACTAATCACTTAATCAGTTTATCTTAACCAAAAGGAAGATAAACCCATCAAAGTATATAGGATCACTATTTTTTTTTTTTTTTTTTTTGTCCTTATTGGAACTGCAAGAATTTGGCATTCAAACATAAGATATACCAAATTAATGAATGATGCCACATTAGAAAATCACAAAACAAGAAATAGAAACAAGGAGATATTTTGAAAAAAAAAAAATGATTTGATTAGAGCTTGTTGCAAATCACGAGTGGCTTTGATCTCAACTCCTAGAGTCAAACCTTCAGACATTGAATCAAATTGGCTTCAGAAACTGAAACAGACAGAAACTACAGGAAAGGTTGGTTCTTTTTCGGAATGTGTTTAGAGAATCTAAAATCTTAGTCATAAAGTTAGAGCTTTTGTCTGGTTGATAAGTAACTAATTTAGAAAAATTACATAAACAGTGAATAACCCAGAAGTGGAATCAACAAGAAATAGAAACCAAACCTGGAAAACAACAAAGGCAACGGATTGATCGAGACGAGACAAGAAATGGGTGAAGGGATCAGACAGAAGAGGGATTGAAGTATAAAAAATGTTTGTTGAGGTTAGGTCGATTTTGCATAGAGTTAGTAGGCAAAATCTAAGGAAATCTTGCTTTCACGTTTGTTTGAATTGCTTGTTTTCGTGGAAGATGTGGAAGTTGATTAGAAGCGACGACTACTGAACCCTCCACATCTGTTCATTGCTTCTTCTTCTTTTTATTTTATTCTTCATCTTTTTGGATAAAGATGTTTTCTATTTTGGATAATGATAACTTTTATTTTCTTAGAATTAAATAATTATGTTTTTTCCACCATAATATTGACTGGATCATTTTGATTGAATGATTTCAATAAATTGTTAAAAGCGATTGTGGTTTGCTTCTAAATTGTAAATTTACTAGAATTTAATCCGCGTTATAATTTTTTTTTTTAAATTGTTTTGAAATTTAATAAAATTACTTTTATCTGAATTTTAAAATATAGCTAACTAATGATTTTAGATAAATATGTCAATTTATAATAATTTGTCTATTTAATTCGTTTTACAGTGAACTAAAATATTATTCGGGTTAAACTGCAAAAAAAACTTATTAATTTGTCGAGTTTTTTTTAATTATACTAGTTGTTTGATTAAGTAATACAAGCAGTTAAAAGGTTGGATATTCTTGTCTTCTTGGAAGGTAGATCGTGAAATTTGATCTTGGCCCAATTATCAGAAGCCCAATAAGAAATATTCTTCGAATGCAAATTTAAATCTCTGCTTTATCAAATTAATTAAGAGCATGATTATTGCAGGTTCTTAGAGGAGGTTCTTAGGTTTTTTGGGCCCAAAAATAAATAAATAAACATATTTATCTAAGAAACGGATCTTATTTTGGATCCTTAAGAACCGTTTTTAAGTGCCACGTGTGGCTTCATGATTGGTAAACAATTTTTTTTCCTTTCTTCTTTCTTTCTTTCTTTCTTTCTTTCTTTCTTTCTTTCTTCCTCGACGATTTCTCCTTTTCTCGACGAAATCGCCTTCTTCGTCGCCTTGACCGACTCCTCGGCTTTTCCGATCAAAGAGATGTCTGTCGGAGCTATTTTGGGTCTTTCTGTCAACGCCGAGGTAAGCGATTTCTTCTATGTATATTGTCTCCTCGATTTCTTCGCTTATCTCCTTCTTCGATTTTGTTTTGTGTTCATTGTTGCTTGCACAAAATTGATTAACTATCCCAAATGTCTTTGATATCAACTTGAATATCTTGATAAGATTCTATGTATCATACCTTTTTGATTGTGTCTCCTTGTTAGATTCCACTATCGGTTGGAATCTACTATCGCTTGAAATTGGCTTGATTAATTTGTAGAATTTGAATGTGAACATTAAGCCAATTTGTTTGAACATTAAGCCAATTTGTAGAATCTCTCTCTCCCACCATCATTAATCAAATTGACAAATTCCAATCGATAGTAGATTCCAAACATACCTGAATATTTTCAGTGTTCTCATTTGCTCACTGTAAATGTTCAAAGAATGTTCAAAGAATATGTTCAAAGCTAATTTTACTTGTACCATTCAGTGTTCTCCTTTGCTCACTGTAAATGTTCAATAGATAATAGTTGTGTCACTGTAAACAGGCCCTTGTTTGGATTAAGGGTTTTGTGATGAATCTGCAACCATCCGAGGCAGAAGCTGGTTTCGACATTCGTATCCCACCCACTGCTGATTTACAAGCACTAGAAAGACGTGTGATTGAGGAATGGGCACCTCCTGCCAGGAACATGTCCTTCGAGGTAATTTTTTTTAGTAGTGTGGCCATAACTTAAGAAAGTTGTATCTGATGAAGAGTTCTCTCGGCATGTATGTCAGCTTTGGCGATTCGACCAGAATCTTTCAGGGAAGCAGTCACTTACAGCAAAAGATTATTCAAATCTATGGTGGGGACTCTTAGAAAATGCTGTGAATGCAGCTGGAGGGAAGACTAGTGAGCCTGAGATCTTCCCTGCATCAACAGATTCTAAGTATTTCCGGAAAGCAGGCTTGCCTGCGATTGGGTTCTCTCCTATATCAAACACCCCGAGTTTTCTTCATGATCATAATGAGGTACTACTGTCTTCTGTGATTTTGATTGAAACAATGTTTCGCCCTAAAGTATCCTTCAATTTGCCTATTATTTGGTGGATTCACCACCACCTCCCAGGAGCAATCTCTTATGCCATTCTTCCATCTCGCTTTTCTTGCAGTATCTGAGTCAATCTGAGTACTTAAAGGGCATTGATATGTATGCCTCGATCATCAAGGCTTACACATCATATGCTTCACCTGAAGGATAGTGTTTCAAGAGCTGAGTTATAAGGGTATGTGTCCCACACAGTTCCCTCTTCCTCAGTCTTATATCTGACAATAGGAGTGAAACTCATCATGCTACCACATGAACTTCTCTTGTAATCAAACTTGCATGAGTATTATCACACAAAAGGGTTTCCAAAAACTGCTTATTCTTGTTATCTCTTTGTTTTCTCAACCATCTGAATGCTAACAGTAGTCACCGCAAATGCACAACCTCCATCCTTCAAGTTTCAATGTGAGCTTCAAAAAGACATGATAGTCCCCACAATCTCAGATTCTTAGTAACCATCCCAGACTTGTTCAGCAGAGAAGCCAGCTTTTTCTCCCTCTCAGAAGATCCAAGCCCTCATAAATGTCCCAGCACCAATGATCAAGTTCAAAAAAACAGGTAGAAACACTTGAAGAGATTTGTTACCTGTTTGTTTTTCTCTTTGTGTGCTTGTCCATCTACACACCAAACCAAAAAAAAACTCCCAATCTCGTTAACTTGTTTGTTGCTACATGCAGGAAGCTGCTGTTTGTCTTTCTGAGTTGGAACAGTCTCCACCAGCAGCCTTTTCTTGATGCAGTTATAAAACCTGAAATTCTCAAGCATCAAGACAAGGATGTCAAGCTTCTAGTTGCAAGTTGCGTTTTTGGTTTTTTTTTGAAATGTATTGTTTCCAAATATCAGTATTTGAAAGGTATTATTTCCAAACATTTGTTTTTTGAATGTTTAAAAGATCTCATCTTGAATGTGAAAGAAAAAATGATGAGAATCAAAATGAATGAATAGCATAATCAAATATATGGCTTTACATAATCATATAAAACAAAATTATAATTTTTTTTAACTTATTACTTAAGATGAATAACATAATCAAATAAATGTGTATGCTTAACATAATTAATTTAACATAATTACAATAAAACAAAATTATAATATTTTTTTTGTTTTAAGAACCCCATCAGGGGTTCTACCATTGGAGCATACAAAATTTAAGGTTCTTAGAAAAAGTTCTTAACTTAAAATTTATGATTAAATATTCATAAGAACCCCATAAGGGTTCTTGCAATAATCATGCTCTAAAGGGTTTCCTTCTTCGTGATGTTTTTTATCCCACAAAAAAAACTTAAAAGATGTCCAGCAAAGACAGGATCAGTGCGTTGCATGACGATTTGCTGTTGAAGATATTGTCTCAAGTCCCAACAAAAGAGGCAGTGAGGACCATGATTTTGTCAAAACGATGGGGTTTGGTGTGGACCATGGTATACACGAAGAGAAAGGGATAAGAGCGTATGGTGCTTCCTTGACAAAGTCTTTGCAACTCCACAAAGCACCTGTACTAGAAAGCTTGCGTATCCATGCTGATCATGACCTTCCCGATGATGCAGATGTCGGAAAGTGGGTCTCGTACGCCGTGGACCGCTTCGTTGGAGAGCTATCTCTTATTTTGCCCGTCTCTCAACCACCACCTCAGATCCTACTACCACATTGCCTTTACACCTGCAAAACGCTTGTGAAGTTGATTCTTTCATGCAAGGCTCTCGTCGTCGATGTTCCTCACCTACCTTACCTTCCGTCGCTTCAATCGCTGTTCCTTGTCGATGTGGTGTATAAAGACCAAGATTCTCATGTTAGGCTTTTATCGAGTTGCCCTGTTCTCAATCATCTGTTTGTGATGCGAGAGAATGGTGACAATGTGACAAGGTTCATTGTGAAAGTTCCTTCTTTAAAGAGGTTAACATACATTCAAAACGGAGCTTCTGGTAGGTATTTGGTTTTAGACTCCCCTGGATTAAGTTACCTCAATATCTTCGATCCTTTTGGAGATTATCTCTCCATCCAGAATACGCCTCGCCTTGATGTGGCGGTTGTGGACGTTGTTACTACATCTAGTTCTCACCCGAACGACAAGTTTCTGAGATCTTTTTCCTCTGTCATGTTTCTCAGTTTGATTTTGACCGAGGTAACCATTTTGAATATCCTTCTTTCTATGTGATCTCTTCGCTGTGTTTTTACTTATGTTTGTGTTCAATTTTTATTCAATTGCAGGTTGCATGTTGTAGCGCCATTAACTTCTCTCGACTCATAGAGTTTAGGCTGCGTCTTTATTCTTCAGAGTGTTGGTTGGAACCACTTATGCTTTTGCTTCATAACTCTCCTAAACTAAAAGTTCTTAGGATCAACTCTGTTAGCACCTACCTCTCTCTCTTCTTATAACATTTTCTTTATTTGATTTTGATGGGTATATAATATTCTTCCTCATTGCTTCTCAGGACTCCATGGATCTCAGACTTTCATTGAACCAGCCGAGTTCTGTACCTGTATGCTTGCTGTCTCATCTTGAGATTTTTGAGTGGAAGGCATATAGAGGAAGAAGAGAAGAGAAACAATTCGTGGCTTACATCCTCGCAAACTCAAAATGTTTAAAGACGGTGGGGATCTCCCGGAGACTTTCTTCCAATATCAAGGAGAAACAGGAGATGAGGGAGGACTTAGAATCAATGTATAAGGTTTCAGCATCATCTCAGCTTATGTTTTGTGACCATATTCCATGGAGATTTAGAGAATGGCAATAAGAAGAGAATCGGGTTCATAAAGTTCCTTGTATTGATTCATCATATTCTCATGAGAGGTTCAACCTCAAAACCCATTTCTTATACCTTGATTCTACAATCCTGGAAGGGCAACAACTTAGTAATAATATTGTGCTTCTTCGCTGGAACAGTTTGTTTACGTGAATGACTTTAGTTCTATCATGCTAAATTGCTAGCTTCATATTTGTGTTCATGGTCTTTTGCCAGTTTTTCATTCTTTGATTCTTATTAATGAACATGTTTGAGATGAAGAAGAAAGGATTTGCTGCTAGCTTTGCCTGAAATGGATTCTTATCAGAGATTCATCAGATAATTACAACTTTTATTTGTTTTTCAACCAAAAGATGATGATGTTGATGACATATATGATCGATCTTTCTATTTTGATTTTGTTGTGACCTGACGCATAATCTCTCTGTTTCCAATCTTTGGTTCTGAAAGCATTTCCAAAACAAGCTTATTAATTAAGAGATAGAAATTGAAATAGCTCATTGGAGCTTTATTTGTGCAAAGAAAAGTAAATGAAAGGGAAGATTGCTTTAGGAACATCATCTATGTACAAACCTCTACATCCTTCAACTTCATACTGATTTGGCACAAAGCTAGAAATCCCAAAACATGTGTTTTCTTGCTTGGTTGTTTGTCCAAAACAGAGGAGTCAGACTTTGCTCTTGGGGCATGTGACATAGGGAATAACGAATGGGCTTCCAACTAAAATCTGAAAACATATACCCAATACACCAGAATGTTACGATAATACCAAAAGATATATTGTCTTTGTTAAGATATTCTCTTGGACTAGATTTGATTCAATCTCTTTGTATCTAGATAGAGTCAAATCTCTTTCATTCGTTGTATATATACATGTGTAACTCCTCAATCCTCATTATCATTCAATATATAGAAATCAAATCAGGGTTTTCTTGTGAATAGCAAAAAGGGTCTAGGGTTCTGGCTCACCTGATCTCATAGGGTTTCGTATAGATCTTCTTCCTCAAGTTAATCGAATTTTGTTCTCAGAGAAAAAGATGCCACCGGAAGTCGAAATTGCAGAAAAAGGTTCCGAAGACAGCATCAGTGCGTTGTCTAACGATTTGCTAGTGCAGATATTGTTGTTAGTCCCAACAAAAGACGCAGTGGCCACCATGATTCTATCGAAACGATGGCGTTTTGTATGGAATATGCTGCCTAAGATTGACTACAGGGAAAGCTACAAATGCGAGAAGAGCGTTTGGGACTCACTTGACAAGTCATTGCAACTACTCAAGGCACCATTACTAGATAGCTTGCGTATCCAACTCCGTCGACAACGTCCCGTTGATGAAAATGTAGGAAAGTGGGTCTTAAACGCACTTGACCGATGCGTTCGAGAGCTAAACCTAGAGTTTAACTTTCTCGAGACCGCAGATCCTACCAGCTTGCCTAAGAGCCTTTACACCTGCGAAACGCTTGTGTACTTGACTCTAGCGAACAAGATTCTCGTCGATGTTCCTTCCTCGGTTTGCCTCCCGTCCCTTCAATCGCTCGACCTTCACCGTGTGGTGTATAAAGACCAAGATTCTCATGTTATGCTTTTATCGAGCTGCCCTGTTCTCAAAGATTTGTATGTGTTCTGAAACAAGGATGACAATGTGACAAGGTTCAGTGTGAAAGTTCCTTCTTTACAGAGGTTAACATATATGGATTATGATGTAGGCCGAGGTTCTCGTAGCTCCTTCGATATAGATTCCCCTGGATTAAGTTACCTGAACATCAATGATCGTTTAGGAGACAATTGCTCGATCCAGAATATGCCTGGCCTTGATGTGGCGGTTGTTTCTTGCGAAGATTCTCACCCGAATGACAAGTTTATGACATCGCTTTCCTCTGTCATGTTTCTCAATTTGGGTTTGACCCGGCTGGTAACACCGTTTTGATACCTTTCTCTGTTTCTTGTGTTTGTATGTACGTGTGTTTTAATTATGCTGTCTTGTCTGTTTTGTTCAATTGTAGGTTGCGTGTTGTAGCGCCAGTAAGTTCTCTAGGCTCGTAGAGTTGAAGCTGCATCCATATTTCTCAGACCGTCGTTGCTTGGAGTCACTTATGCTTTTGCTCCATAAATCTCCTAAACTTAAAGTTCTTATGATCAACTCTGTAAGCACTTTCCCTCCCTCTCTCTCCCTCAAACAAGTGTTGATTCTGATAATTAATCATCGTTGTTTCTCAGGCTTTTACCGGCAACGGCTACTACTATTCACTTTCGTGGGAGGAACCGAGTTCTGTACCGGGATGCTTGCTGTCTCATCTTGAGATTTTTGAGTGGAGGAGGAATACAAGAAAACCAATTCGTGCGTTACATCCTCGCAAACTCATTGTGTTTAAAGACGGCGGGAATCTCCATTAGATCTTCCTTCCATATCAAGGAGAAGATGATGGAGGAGTTAGAATCTATGTATCGGGTTTCAGCATCATCTCAGCTTCTTTTCTCTGCTAAATTGCGATGGAGATGTAAAAAATGAGCAGGAAGAAGAGAAATCAGTTTCATTATGTTTCTTCTATTGATTCATCGTATTATAAATTTTATCCAATCCTAATTTTCGGATTCAAAAGCAGTATTTGATTCCCTCTTTTGACACTCAGCTTCATAACCTTGAATAGGTTTAAAACAAAATTTTCATCTGTATTGTATTTGATCGACTAGTTTTTTAGTATTATTATTGAATGATTTCGCCTTTGCTTGCAAGTGATCCCAAATTGGGCCTTGAAATTAGTCCAAAAACATGCGAACGGATTATACAATTTAGAAAAACAGAGTCAAGAAACAGAGTCGAGCTGCCCTTTTCTCAAAGATTTGTTTGTGGTCAGAAATAACGATGACAATGTGAAAAAAGGTTCACTGTGAAAGTGCCTCTTTACAGAGGTTAACATAACGGAGTATGTTATCGGGTTATGATAGGTCCTTGGTTATAGATTCCCCGGGATTAAATTACGTTCGCATCGATGATCCTTTATGCAATCAAAAGAAAACAAAATTTTACAACTCCATAATGATACAGAATGAAGTTTTGATGTTAGTTTCATCTTATTATAGTATTTGATTGACTAGTGAATGCTTTTGTCTTTGCTTGTAAGTAAGCGAACCAACTTAATTATTAGGCCTTGACATTTCTCCAAAAAAACATAATTATTTTTGGACAATGATAGTGTTATTATACTCAAACAAATTGTCAAAAACTATAGTCTATATGTAAACCAATTAACACGTTTTTATGGCAAAAATAGTTGTAATGTTATTTTTCCAACCCGAGTTTTTTTTTTTTGTGCAACCTTTTTTCTCATTAAAACAGACTAAAACAAGTTACAAGCCAAGTCTCTGACAGCCTGTTTGGCAATTGAATCAGCTATAACATTAGCTGTTCTAAGGATACACTTAGGCCCTGATTGGTATAACATATAGAAGAGCAGTAGCATTATGTAGTAGAGCATTATGCTGTTGAAACTATATGCTTTATTAAATTATGTGATTGGTAAAAGCAATGAACAGTTAGATAACAAATTACCAAAATAGACATAACTATAATTTTATCTATGAAATATGTATTTCACAAAATTAAAATTAACAGAGCAAACTCAAATGAATCACGTAAATAGTCTTTTGAATTACTTTATGAAAAACAAATCATACGAAAAACAAAGTTATTCGAACATATAATTAATATCAAGCAGTCCAAATCATTTCTGCAATATGGTTACGAATTCCAGACATGTAAACATCTCCGGTAGGTTCATAACGCGTGACTTCAACTTCTGGTTCATCTTCTCCATTTAAAACATGCAATGCTTGTTCTTCAATCCTTTCGAACTCATCAAAATCATCATCGTTTATGTTTGACGCATGTATAAAATTATGAAGAGCCATTGTTGCAACAACTATCTTGCATTGTGTTTGTAGGTTGTACCGCGCCTCATTTTTCAGAATTCGCCATTTCGCTTTCCACACACCAAAAGTACGTTCAATCACTGAACGTAAAGATGAATGTCGTTTGTTAAACCACTCACTTGCACTATTAGGTGGTTCGTTACCTCACTGATGCGGGTGGTATCTAGTTCTACGGTACGGAGCTAAATAACATTTTCTGTTCAGATATCCAGAATCAACAACAAAATATTTTCCTTCGGGAGGTGTCGGAAAAAACGTGTCATTTTGTGCACAATAGGTAAGAACTTTAGTATCATGTGCTCTACTTGGAGTCCCGACGTATGCGTATATGAACTTCATATCCAAATTGCAAATAGCAAGTATGTTCATTGAGGCGAAATGCTTTCGCACATTCCAATATCTCTCTTTCGGATCACTTGTAACTCTTACCGACACATAAGTACCATCGAGAGCTCCGATACAACCATTAAAATAAGGCCAGTATCTTGTATCAGAAGATAGGCGATTACTAGTCTGTTAAAATTCATCTTGACGAGGCTTTAAAATATCCTTTGATAGTAGAAGGACAGCTTATAATACTTCCATGAATTTTCTGTTTACCGTCTCTTGGCTACGCTGAAAATTCTTAGCGATTTCTCGTTGTACTTCATCATGCGCAAGTGTTTCTAAAAACATTGCCACTGCCTCTTCCAACGAGCATTCACGTGATTCTTTAAGATTATAATCATTCCTTAAAGTATCACATAATTGTCTGAAGGTTTCTTGTTTCATTCGCAAGGTGTCATAGCACTCTCTACCAGAACCATTAATCATCTGCATTGTATGACGCAATCCACGACCTTGGTCCGTTCTCATCAATTGCCTATCACGGTATGGATCAGATTGTTCGCTTTCAACCAGTAATCGAATTACCGCATGTATGTTCTTATTACAAATCATTGCAACTTCCTACAAAACAAATATAATATATATAAATGGAATTTGCATGCAGTAAGCTATATATAACAATGTTAACTAAACTTGTAAAGCTTAGATGCTGAGCACACGAAAACAAAAAGGAGACCACAAATGATCCAAAAGCAATTAACACATAGAACCAAGTGTCTGATGCAAGTACATGCAAATTTTAAAGGAACATGTCATCAAGAACACTAAAACCGTAATAAGAAAATCAAATAACCAAATTCACATAAACTAGGACGCAAGAATGTGATTAGCGATTAAAAGTTGAGGGGAACTCACGTAGATACTAGTAGAAATTCTTAAGTCCATAAAAATAACCACACCAATACACAGAGCATGAATTGCAACAGTTTACAAAGCACATGCAGGAAGGATCAATATATACTGCAACTTGCTGGCGATTAAGCACTACTCTGCATACACAATATATCAAAACTTCAAACACTTATGTTAATAAAGAAACAAAAACTTACTTTCAACTTGATTTTTCTGATGAAATTGTTGACGGTTTTTAGGTTTCTGGCAAACGTAGGATTCTTTTTATTTATACCAAACTTGTACGTAGTTAGAATTAAATTAGAGAGAATATTATGATGTTATCTTAAAAAAAAATTGAATAATTATGGGTATATTTGTCATTTTAAATTGATAAGGTTAAATGCTTCATAATGGAGCATTATAATATGGAGCATATTGAACCCGTTAATGCTCTCATACATGCTTTATTGATTGGATACTATAAGGCTTTAAGCCCAACTAAATACCTTACCAATCAGAGCTTTAAACTTGATAGAAATAAAAGCCGATGAAAGGAGGGAGATGTCGTAACTTGTATTCTGTATTCTGATTCTGATCAACCCGAGTAATATATACCTCTTTAGTCATAACTTGCAAAATTCATTAATTAGGCCTTGAAATTTTATGATAGAACCTGCCGGGATGTGTAAAATCTCTTATGCAAAGACTTGTTATGATCTTTGCTTAGTGTTTCATTGACAGAATTTAGTTTATTCATAAACTTTCCATTTTTTAGCTTGAAAAATTTCATAATTAGGATCCGAAATTAAAAAGAAATTCATTTCTAGAAAGTTTTTCGAATTAGAAAAGGCAATCAAAGGAAAGGCTGGAACAGTTAGCGTCGGTCGAGTCTTTACATGACTGAATATCCAAAAAACTATGTAATAAAAATATAAATGAAATGTTTAGTTATTGTAGATTTGGTCATAAATTAGAGATGAAAAGTAAGAAAGAAGATCCACCTCGAACTTCTCTCCATCTTTCTCAATCATCATCATCTATTCTCAGATTCCGTCTCTTTCCTTTTTTTCTCTCTTCCTCTTCAAGCCATTAAATATCTAAGCTTCTTTCCTTTTCCTCTGTTAATTTTCCTGGAAAGTTTTGTCCTTTTGAGTTTGTTTTTCTCTTTTCGATCGAATTTGACTTTTCTCGTCTCAGTGAAAGCAGTTTCTGAAATCAAACAGGTGAAATTTTGCTCTCTTTTTTGAAGATAATGAGAGAAGACGATTCCGACTGGTTCGCAAGATGGGAAGAAGAGCTTCCATCTCCGGAGGAGCTCATGCCGTTATCTCAATCTCTGATTTCTCCCGATCTCGCTCTCGCCTTCGATATCCGAAGCCCTACCCACGCAAACGGAAACGGAAACGGAATCTCCGCTCAACCTCATCACCACCAATCCACGCCTCCCACGCCGTCGCAGCTCCAGCTTCCGTCTTCACAAGCCAATTCCTCCGCCGAATTCGCCGCGGATTCTGCAGATCTAGGTTCCGGAGCTGCCGGAGACGAACCAGCACGGACTCTCAAGCGGCCGCGTCTCGTCTGGACGCCGCAGCTCCACAAACGCTTCGTCGACGCGGTTGCGCATCTCGGGATCAAAAACGCCGTCCCCAAAACGATTATGCAGCTCATGAGCGTCGATGGGTTAACCAGAGAGAACGTCGCGAGCCATTTGCAGAAATACCGGCTTTACCTCAAGAGAATGCAAGGCTTATCTTCCGGCGGCGGAGCTGGATCAGATCCGGCCACGGATCGTCTTTTCGCTAGCTCTCCGGTGCCAGCTCATTTCCTCAACCCGAATCGAGTTCCAAGCTCAGACCATTTCATGCCGTCTTTTGTCCCAATCGCGACTCTTCAACAGCAGCAGCAAATGGCCGCAGCCGCAGCCGCTAATCCTCATCTGCAACCGCCTCAATTCCACCACCACCGTCAAATCGCCGCCGCACATTTCGGCTATCCGACAAACGGTCAATTCAATTCACCGACGGCGAATGGGAAATTCGACCCGTCGTTCTTGGCGAGGCAAACGCAGCAACCACTTCACAGAATGTCTACACCATCGTTGCACAGTCCGGTCGGTAATTACGCTGAGGATTTGGAATCTGCAAACGCCAATGGAGGAAGAACAGTCTTGACTTTATTCCCAACTCGACAAGATTGAAATCGAAACTGAAACTTGCGGTAATAAAGACACTTGATCAATGTACACTATCTGTAGATCCCACACTTGTGACCATCCAATTTGATTCCTCTATATATGTTCAAAATGTCTCTGCGGTCTTCAAGAACATTAACACAACTTCTCTTCAGTGTGTAATTGAATTAGGATGGTCGACCATTAAAAAACTTATGATAATCAATCCATCTCCAGAATATGGATTTGCTGACATCCCAAACATGTACCTGTTCATTTCCATTGGAACACAAACGAGTGTAAGTTTCAAAAGCAGCTCCTTAAATACCAATAGTAACTTCCAACTATTAAGCGAAACAATGTTTCTCTGTTTGGGATATCTAAGAAGGAGATTCTAGTGTAAGAAATCATGAAACCCTAATTTAAAAGCTGATTACCCCAGTTATACTTGAATTCAAAAGGCTTAGCATTGACAGACTCATAAATGCCACTTTCCGCAACCTCTTAGATTCGTAAGCGATGAAAACCTGATGATGCTTGAAAGTTGAAATTATGACCGTACCACAAATTACACCAGATAAGTGTTTTGTCAAGTATATGATCCGAGAAGCTAAAATGGTGTATAATTAGTTACTAGTATTATTGGTATCATATATAGTAAAAGCGAAGTGAATTTTCCACTCTCTTATTCACCTTAAACCGTAAAAATCGGTTAATACCCTTTTTATCGGTTCAAATTAAGTTTTTTTAGATTTCGTAATCGGCTGTACCGATTTTCTACCGGGCTTATGAGTTTATGGGCTCTTAATTCAAGGATTTTCGTAATAATGGGCTTGAAATTGACTAGGGTTTTCGTTTTTAATATTTAGTTGTCAAAAAAATCTTTAAAAAGCAAAAAAAAAAATGAAACCCTAGCTTGACCAGTGATCTATAAATACAACATATTTAAGCCGCTTTTAGGGTATTCAGATCATGTTTTCAATTTATATCCTAATTTTTTTGGGTTTCACGCATTCATTTATAAGATCTAATGTTTTTTTTTTGCTCTTGAAGGTTGTTCTTCATGTTTTTTTTTTTTTATATCTTAATTTTTTGGGGTTTTACGCATTCGTTTATGAGATCTAATGTTTTTTTTTTGCTTTGTTCTCCGCTTTTTGAAGGTTGTTCTTCATGATTTTTTATTTATATCTTAATTCGTTTATGAGATCTAATGTAAAACTCAATTGTTCTCCCTCTATCGGTTCTATTTTCTCGAGGTATATCTTAAATCTATGTATAGTTTTATTTTTTTAATTCACGGCGTGGAGTTTGTGTAATTATTTTTTAGCCGTAGAGCTCATGTTATTTGTGTGATTATCGGTCATGTTCTTCTCCAATTGTACATACTCGGTCATACTTGTATCGGTCATGTTCTTCTCCAATTTGTGTTTCTTTCTTTAAGATGTATTTATATATATAATTGAGTTTCATTGTTTTTTTCGTATGCAGTTTTTAATATTTGTGTTGTTTAAGATCTAATATTGTGATTTTTTTTTTTTCGATTGTTTCGAGCTAGGCTGGTCATCGTAGACAGCCGAATTACATAGGTGTTCTTCGTATTCTGTGTTTATATATGATGTGATTTGTATATATAAACAAAGTTGATCTTCATATCTTTCGTATTCTTTGTGTTTATATATGCTGAGATTTACGAAAGTTTTCTCAAGTGATTTACGGCGGATGAAGAGAGAGACGATAGAAGGATGGAGCATGATTTATTGCCTTTTTCAATTATATTGATCTATTGATTTTCTGCTTTGTTGGTTCTGAGCGGTTTAAAATAGATTGTCTTTTTTCATTATTCTCTTCTCTTTTTTTATATTCTTTTGGTTTCATATTATGATTCAGAACTGCCTTCTAAGAAGTTGAATCAGGTAAACATCAACAATAACAAAAGCAGTGTTTCCTTTTTCTAAAAACTTATTTTCGACACTAAGAGGTTTTTATTGTGTGTACTAGATATTTGCAACATCGGGAGACAAAAGCCAAGGAGGAACTCACATTCTTTACGATCCATCTCAGAACGAGAGAGGTGCATGCGTCTGTGTTGCACGTGCACCAAGGAAGAAATTTGTAGACGATTACCAACCAGAACCAGTAATACACAATCCTCATGCATTACCATTGTTCATAGACCCACCAAGTCGTAAATGACAAAGAGAGAAAACATTAAAGGATCCTGCTAAAGCCCATAAGCCTGAGTTTCCCATGACTGGTCCTGGTCATGGTGGAATAGTTGGGACAACTGGTAGTGGCGCTGCGGTATCTTCTTCGAGTTCTTGGACTCGGGTTATTTGTGATTTGTAATGTCTTGGAATTTTGTCGTTGTTGTCTGTTTTGCAGCAAGGTGGGATGATAAAAGAGACTTGGATGAAGAAAGATCCAAGAGAAGCGACTGATGTTAAAAAAAAAAGGAACTTTAATTTAAGGAATTTTTTAGCAATACACACCTTTCTTAAAAACGAACAAAATTGTATCCAGATATAGTATCTAGATGTAAGAAACTAATTTAAGAAGCGAACTACTTGAGTCTGAACGCAGCATCCATATACAAAATAGAACGGGCGTATTAACGAAAAATGCAAATTAGATGCTAAGCATGTCTGCATATTGAAGAGTAAGAGAGCATAAATATGTTTTCCTGTGAGGGTTGATTCTGTTAAACTACATGTAGTGTACAACTTCTTCGATATATATCATAGACTTTTCGTCTCTTTTCTACACACCCCAAACAAATTTATTTTTTTACTAAACATCATGAACTTTACATTCTCTTATAATTACAACATAGCGACTAATAATTGTCATTGAGTTTAATAAACCGGTAACCGCGTTTTAAAAAACCACGATTAAGATAATCTGACTCGTTCAACCCCTAACCCAACTCCCTAACCCGACTCCTTAACCCGACCTCTTAACCCATGTTTCACATATATAAACGATTAATTTAATCTATCCACATAAGCTATTGAAAAAAAATAAAGAAGAAGAGAAAGTTAAATATACTTGAATCATGTCAGTTTATCAATACTCCACCCAAACTCCAATCAACAAGCCTTTTGATAAGTGAAAAGTGTTTGCGTGTCGACTTTCCATAAGATTTGTATGTCGACTTTCCATAAGATTTAATATTCCTAAAAAAAGCAAACCCAGAAACCCAAAAAAAAAGCAAATCAAAAAAGCAAACTAAAATTGGGAGACCAAACAACTGTAACAAAGCAATAAGACCAAAATTGAGCAGACTAACCAAAAAATATAGAAGATTCGGAGAGACAAACGAGCAATGAAAGCGATGAAATCTCTGCTTTTTTCTCTCTAAGGAACCCTAATTTTAGCTCCAAATCAATGTTGAATTTTAAGTAAGTTGGGTGTATTCAGTTTTGAGTTGGTTTTGTTCCGGGTCGGGTCAGATTACCTTAATCGTGGTTTTTAAACATGATTTTCTGGTTTTCTAACCACAATCACGAGATTAATTCGATATGTTGCAATAATAAGAGAATATAAAGTTCGTAACGTTTAGTAAAAAAAAAATTGTTTAGAGCGTATAGAATAGAGACAAAAAGTCTAGGATGTATACCTAGGAATATGTATATTACAAGTAGTGTACCAGAGTCAACCCCTCATGTGAGAGAATTATTGTGAAACATCAAATCAATCACTTGAATTAAGCAAAAAGGGTTAGTGTTATGTACAACCTCAACAAACAAAAGCTTCTATTGAGCGGTGATTAATTTACAAGGGCGGGAAACAAGTTTGTTGATGACAAAAGCTTATGTTTTTCTGTTTTCTTACTTTTTCTACTGCAGTAAAATCTGACTTAAAACATTTGTATTCATCACCTGTAAAGTCTTTTGCATATAAGGGGTAGTAAAGTTACACTCTTTTGCTTTCCCTTTTTTTGTTTATTAATATGATTTGACTTTGGTTGGTTTCTCCAATTTGTACGTGACTTTGGCTGGTTTCTTGAGTTTTTTTTCCAAAAATATACAATACTCTCTCATAATTTTAATTAGATACATGATAACATCGAAAAGTAATTAGTTAAATAATTTTTTTTTAACAAATTACGATAAAAATCAAAATAACAATGGAAAAATAAATCGTTCAAATAACAATTATAAAAATGTCAAGATCATAGTGATGAAAGAATTAAAATCCGAAGAGTGAAAAATCAAATTTAGACTAACAACTTTTAAAAAAGTGTAAAGATTAGAATTATGGACGACGAAACAATTATATTATTTATATAAAAATAAAAAATCTTAAAATCAAAAATTAGATAGTGACCCAAAATAAAAATGTTAGCCCGAAAAAATTCATGATATCTTTCCTAATTTCACAAGAATTTTTATACTACCTTTAATGAAATTGATTATCTACAAATCCATGCAATTATCGATTATAATTTCTATACAAATATAAGAAAAACAAGGAGGAAGACGAAGAAAAAAAAGAAGAAGAAGAAGAAGAAGAAAAATAAAAAGTCAAAAAGACGACGAAGATGTCGAAAGAGACGAGGAGGAAGACGAAGAAAAAGTCTTATAACACCCGGAATAAAAAGAAAAAGACGGATAACACAAAATAATGAAGAAAGGTAAGGATAAAAAAATGTGGAAGTTAAAGAAAAAGAAGAAAACCGGAAAACTAGGAATAAGAAGTCGAAAAAGTTAAAGACGAAAAAAATGAAGAAAATGAAGTAGAATAAGAAGAAAACCGGAAGATGATATAAACGAAATAGTAGAAGGTGAAGATGAGAAGAGTGGCTAAGAATATGAAAGAGAAGAGGAAGAAGATGAGTAAACACTGGAAAAAAAGAAGAAGTAAAAGTCGGTGAATACGAATATGGTGACAAATAAGTCAAAGACGATGAAAAGAAGAAGGAAAATACGAAAAGAAGGTAAAAAAAAATATAGAGGGAGTAGATGAAGACGAAGCAAGAGAGGAAGAAGACGAAGAGGAGAAGTAAGAATAATAGGAAAAAAAGAAAACTCAAAAGAAAGAAGACGAAGAAAAACCGAATGAAAAATAAGAAGCATAAGTCGGAGAAGCCAAAGACGATAAAGAAAGAAGAAGTAGAAGTCAAAAACGATGAAGAAGAAAAAGGAAAAGACGAGGAAGATGGAAAAATAAGAGGAAGAAGAAGAATATGAAGCTGATGAAAAAGAATTCGGAAAATATGAGGACACATACGTTAAAGATGAGGAAGGATACCGGGAAGATGAAGATAACAAAGTATGAAAAGGTGACAATCTGCTTCAATCATATATATTTGGCACAGTCTGAAGAGGAAAGATTACGTGACCAAAGGGAGAGAGAAAGAAAAACCTGAAGAATAAGAATTCTGAAACGACGAAGACGGTGAAGAATGAGAGGGAAGAAGAAGATGAAGAAAAACTAAGAGAAAAAAAATAGGAGACGAAGAACATGCTCGTGATGATACAAAACTAAACCAATATCTATTGTAGAATTTTCCATTCATGAAGGAGAAGAAGAAGAAGAACATACAAAACTAAGGAAGCCGAGAGAGAGAGAGAGAGAAAGATAGGAATTCATAGAAGTCAAAGATGATGAAAAAGACGAAGACTAAGATGATGAAGAAAAAGTCGGAAAAGACGAGGAAGATGACAAATACAGAGAAAAAGAAATACCATAAGTAGAATAAGAAGGCGGATGAGACCAAGACGTTGAAGAAGAAGAAGGAGGAGAAAGTTAAGGATTTGGAGAAGAAGAAGGGGAAGAAGGAATAGAAGAAGACGAAGGTGATGAAGAAGAAGAAGAAGAAGATGAAGCCAAAGACAATGAAAAAAGAGAAAAGAAAAATACGAGGGAGAAGATAAACAGAAATATAAAGAATAAGAAGAAGAAGAAGGCGAAGCAGAAGAATTTGAGGATGAAGACGGGACGAAGAAAAACCAAAAGAATAATAAGTCAGAGAACGAAGACGATGAAGAAGGAAAACCGGAAGAGATAGACGAAAACAAACCGAAAGAGAAAGAAGAAGAAGAATTGTTGGAGAAGACAAAGATGATAAAGAAAAAGAAGTATAAGCCAATGACTATTAAGAAGAAGAAGAAGACGAAGAAAAAGAAGGAAAAAAAAATCAAAGACGATAAAAAGAAGAAGGAAAAGACGAGGGATAACCGATTAGAGCGAGACACACTTACAACAAAATGGAGAGAGAGTTCTAGCGATGTAGAGATAAAAAAAAGAATTGCTTTACATACAATTTGTAAGTGAATGAAACATTATTCAATATGTTCTCGAGCTCTATAATTGCAATTGCTTTATTTCATATTTTTTATGAATAAAATTGATTGTTATTTCCTTTTTTTTAGGATTGATCGTAAATCTAACATTGTTGTTATATTTGTGTTTGGTTTTTTATCGGTAACAAAGTTAATAACTTAATGAGGTAATTAGTTTATGAAACATATCTGCCCGCGCAAGGCGCGGACTACCTACCTAGTAGTATAAAAGAAAGAAGCCGACGAAACACAGTTTGGTGAAGCCCAAAGCCTATTAGAAAACAAGCAAGAAAGCCCATTAGTAGCCCAAAACTAGGCGGAGTAATAAAAGAAAATTTTGATGATTTTCGACCTATATAGGGTTTTTTTTATTTTTTTGAACTGTGGATGATTCTTCAATGGGTTCAATAGTCTCGTGGAGCAAAAGCAACAAGAGTTTCATCATTTGAGATCCGGTAGGGTTTCACAGAAGGATTCTTTCGGAGAGCATAGGTATATGTTGCGTCACTTGGCCAGCGTTTTTCCACGGGTTTGTGTTGCATGTAAGTAGGGATGTTAAAACGGGTGGGCCCGACCCGTTTAGGTCCGTCCGTTTAGACCCGTTAAAATTAGTGTGGTCCGTTTAGATTCGTTTAGGCCTGTTTAAAATTTGAAATATTTTTTAAAAAGTAAATATATAAATTTAATTATTATGTTATAAATAATATATACTTTATATATGGTTTCTAAAATTTAGGTATATTTTTACTATAATATAACTAAATTTAAAAATCGAAAAGAAAAAAACTAAATATAAAAAAACCAACTTCTTTGTTAAAGTTCAAAATCAAAATCTAAATATATATATATATATACTTGCATAAAAATGTATATACTTGCGTAAAAATATATATTTGCATAAAAATAATAAATGAAACAAAAATATATGTATATACCACAATTTGTGGATTTTGTGGATTAAAATCATATTTTAAAAATATTTTATGTCAATGCAAGTCAATTTTTGGGTAGAAATCGTATGATCCAAGTTTTTATTCAAGTTAAACCGAATTACAAATTAGTTTTTTAATAACCAATTAGAAAATCTTTACATATACTTTATCATGATATGAATATCCGTTTTGAAACAAAATTAGTGTACAAATTAGTTTTTTTAATAACCAATTTATATAATATTTGCATTATGTTATTAAAAAAAAAAAAAAACTTAAACGGGCTAAACGGGCTTCCCGTTTAACTATGTCAAAGTCCGTTTAAACTTATATGATAAACGGGCTTAAACAGGCTAATTTTTAAAAACATGCCCGTTTAGGCCCGCAAAATTCTGGTCTATTTTAACATCCCTACATGTAAGTTTTGGATTTGCAAGATTTAACTCTAGTCGTCATCGTCATCTCTCTCTCTCTGACTCATCTTTGCTATATGTGTTGTTGGTATAGGGATTTGTGAGATTAAAATCTGAGCACTGTGAATTTGGGCATAGTAAATATTTTGTGATCTTATGAGGAAGATGCAGGCATTGACTTTTGAGGAGTATATGCTTAAATATAGGGCTTTTGAGGATAATAGGCGTAAATATACGGCAAATGAGGCTAAACGCGTTAGAGAGATGGCATTGGCGGATGGCTTGCCTCATTTACGTATTTGAGCCTTCTCCTTTAGTAGGCTGGTTGCTACGCTCGCTTTTCATGAGTTTGTTGTTTGTTGCTTGTTTCTGTTTCTTTCTTGTATCAAATATCAATACTTATTAGTTTGGCATGTGGTAATCAATCCCCATATCTACAGTCGGATGTCGACCGGACAGCGTAGGTCATCAAAAAAAAAAAAAAAAAAATCAATACTTCGGTGTCTTTTGTTGAGATAATGATATTTGGGTGTGCTATGTTTTATCGATTGCTATTGAAAGTCGTGATGAATGTTCCATCAACACATAACAACAACCAATATATATATATGTGTGGTCTTTAGTTTCCTTTCCCATTCTTATCTGAGATATCGGTTCGGAGATAGCATAACTACAAGGCTGTTCCTTGACTGCTCAATTTGTGATTCCATGAAAGATTTGTATTGTCATAGGCTTTCACCTCTCAAAATGTTCATTAGCCCATGAAAGGTTTACTAAAACAACGTCTCTTGTTGTAAGTTATTCTTTACCAACAAAATTGTTAAGTAGGCCAAGATTTTTGAGTGTCAATGTAAATTCTTCTTCATTGCTGACATTTGATGCGCGTCTATTAACACAATGCGTCTATGAAATTTATTCATATAGTTATTCATCAAGTACGAATCAGAATCACAAGGAAACGGGAATCGGGGACACATCCATTATGCGAGTTTGAACATGAGATGTTCAAAAACATCCATTATGCGAGTTTGAACATGAGAAATCCAACACACATCAATCTTTTAGTTAGAGTTTAAAATATACTCTGTTATAAATCATTCGGAGAAAAGAAGAAAAATTTAAACCAAAAAACATTGTAAATGTAAGTAACATTGAGGCAATCCGGCGTGCGTTGATGTGTGATCAAGTTCAGGTCACGGCTCGTTTAACCCTTGTAGCTTCTACTTTATGATTCATGTACAGATGAGTTCTTGTAAATTCGTACGGGCGCACTCTAAGGTTGGAAAAAATGATCGATCTTGATTAGAGAATATTTTACTTCACAATGTACTTTTGCTTCCCATTTTCTTGCCTTGGTTTTTTTTAGATTTGTTCTTGTAGCTTTTACACTGAAATTCTCATAAAAATATATTGCAGCTACTAAAACTGTTCATTTTTTTTTTTTTACTATGCATCATCTAAGGTTTAGATTACAAGAATCAAGCTGGTGGTATAACCTGAACACTGGTAATTTAGTAACCATAAAAAATGTGTTATTGGAGAAGATATTTATGCATGTGTGATTGACCAATAATAATGATGCAATAGAAAAGTTTACAAATGACATGAAGCAACCAATAAGCAAAAGAGACAATGCATGTGAGGCAGAATCAGAATCCAGGATCTGATGCTCTCACTTCCCTAATCATACCAAACTTATTTTACTACCAAAATTATAAAGTAGCATATATGCAAATGTCTATGGGATCATTGAAGGGACAAAACCCAATAAAAGTATTTCGATCCTTTGTTTTTGCTACATAATGAAAGTTAAATCATTTGGGAGAGGAGGACTCATGATTTAAAGCAATGGTGGTGGGTTCATAGCTGGCATGTCCTGATCTCCTTTGGTTTTATTTTTCTTTTTAAATGATTAAAAATTGTATAGATCCTTTGGGTTTTTTCTTGAGAAATAAATTTGTCAATCAAAACATCTTTTTCGGTTATTCACATAAAGAGTGTGTATTTCGGTTTCGTTCTATCCAGTTTCTCTTATTCGTCACTATTTTGACCAAATTATTTAAATTAGTGACCAAACCTTGATTGGTTTTTTTTTCTTCCTATAAGTCTAATCCGATCTTGTGATTTGAGACCAACAGTCAAAAGAGTTTTGGAGTGATTGATTATTCGTTTAAGAAATTTGGGAAACTACTTTGTCTCTCTCTCTATAGTTAGACAAGGACCCTCCGAGTCTTCACCACCTGAACTGTATCTTTAGTAAACACGAGAGAATCTTTCCACAAATATAGAGAATTCATATAAGAATCAGATATTTCTTTTGAACATTTTGGCTCACCAAAAAGAGGGAAACGCCATCATCATAGATTGGTTTTAAAGTATCGTTTAGGGTTCATGCAAAGTTCGATAATAATATAATTAAGAAAGAAAAAGAAGAGAGTAGATGTTTGTTATATATAAAGATATAAGCAGCCATTGTTCGGAACAGAACAGAAAGCTCCTAAAGGCTAATATCTATAGAATCTGTTTTCTCATACAGACATTGAAGTACTCGAAACACTACTTGTCGTCAGGGATTGCTTGCGGAAGGATTCCTGCAGGGAAAAGACGAGTAAGCAATGGATATGAGGGATAGTCAAAAGGCGAAAACACCACCAACAGTTTAGTATGAGCAACCTGAAAAGATTTGTGTCTGGACCGTTCAATGACTGCGCATAGTTCATAGCGGGTGGGTTTGGCCACGGTGTATAAGCAGCCGCGTTATTAGTAAAGGGACTCAAAGCCGGGTTTAGCGGATGCCCATAGTTTAGATTAACTTGATGACCTCTCGGCATCTGCGGGAAAATCCCGTCATGAAACGGAATGTGAATTGGCATCGGACTGAAGCTTTGGCCAGATGGCATAACCCTAACGTACCTACAAACATTACCACAAGAAAAAAAGATCTTACTTTTTGCAGAGCAAATACCAATTAGTTTTCTCGAATGCCGACCTATTAAGAGATGGAAATGTTTACCTGTAGGCGGGATCCACGACATACCTGTCATAGCTCCTGTCATAATCCGGGTCATATCGATCTTTCTCTCTATCTCTGATAATGGCTACTCGAGAAGTCCGTCCAGATTCTCGAGTACCAGCATCCACAAGATTATTACTGACCGCCACTTCAGTCTCATTTTGGTTTACACATGTGTTTCTCCCTTCAAGAGGAAGAGGAGCTCGTAGTGATGAAGAATCTTCGGAGTCGGAACTGCTCGGGCTGTTAAAGATCCGAGCCCTGGCTTTGTCGTACTCTTCTTTTCTCTCCTCAACGCTTCTCAGAAGATTCTGTTGTACTCCTGATCCGCTACCTCCACAACCAGATCCTCTTTTGGGTCTAGGCTTGATTGCGATTTTGAAACCCTCAGGTCTACCATTCTCAGGTTGCTTAACAGGAATTTCGGATAAGCAGACATAAGGAAATCTACTTTCCGCTGTTTTCGTTACCAGGATCCTGTTCTCGGATCCATCTCCTGCACCACTACCATTGTCCAAAGCCATGGTCACTAGTCCATAATGCTGAGCAACTCGATGTGCAGCAAGACGCAGGTAAGATGTTGGAAAAGGCCGGAATTCGAACTGAAGCTGCTCAGGGTTTTGAAAGAACTTCTGAATATCGAGCTCCATCCGCAAAACTAAAACATACACCAACAAAAGAGGCAATCTTTTTACTACCCATCAACCACATTTGAAGAGAATCTTTCCAGAAACAGAAATTAAACTTCAGTGGGAGAAAAAAAAAGAGGTGTTGACAGATGATGACAAGATGCTTATATATGTTATATTGAGCTTAAAAAGGACCAAATTAGACGAAAGGTAATGCAAAACAGAGTGATTACTTAAGCTTTAATGTTCATGGTGCCGATGAAACAATCGCAATCATGAGAAGAATTCAGACTGAGCTAAAGAGCGAGTGATTCTGATTTTGGGGATAAAGCAATAACGGGGATAATTAATAGTCGTCGATCTAATCGTTCAAGCACGAAAACCAAACCCTAATCACAAAAAAAACTATAAACCAGAAAAATTGAATTCAAGCCCTTCCCAACAAAGGATCAAGAATTAGAGAAACTCATAATTCCCCAATTCTATGAAACCCTAGAAAACTACCGATGAATGACATGACCAAAATCAGATCAACCGAAACACAGAGAAAGTAAAATCGAATCGTGGGTTATCGAGAAATTGACTAACTGGTGAGACGATGACGAGGGTTCTGGAGAGCCTCGACCAAAAAAGGATCCACCATAGCTTCCTTCTCGGTCATAGCGGCCATAGGTAGCTTCTCTCTCTCTCCTCTGCTTTTACTCCCTGCGTCTTTAAGAGAATCCTTCTTCACGATATTCGTTTTGCCCTTCTCTCACACCGGAGATCAGAGGAGAAAACACATCAAGGAAACAAAAAGGAGATAATTTCTGATGAGCATTCTGAGAAAGAGGGAGAGAGGCGAAACGATGAGGGTGAAGGAGAGGAAAAGACCTTCTCGACCTTTATCTCTCGCAATCAAGTTGGGAGAATAAAAAGAAAGTTGCTGCCTTTGAGTTTTTTTTTAATTTTAAATTCATTTATAGGTGTGGATTATTGAATATGACATTTTTCGAGAAGTGGGTTTGGTGGAATCATAAAATATACTCTTGTGACACTTCTTCATTCTTCATGGTTGAGTCGTTATGGAGACATTTCTCAAACAAATATATCGATACACCGTTCATGAGAGCAGAGGCGTGTAAAGGTAATTATCATCAAGGTGACTGTTAATTCAGGTAAACTAGTTCAATAGATATTGTAAATTATATCTGGATTCAACAAAAGATATACCATCCTTACTCTATTAATAACATACTGATATATATATATATAGCTTTTTCAAAACTGACATGAGATCATTTTCCAAATATAAACGTTTAGATTAGATTATGTTTGAAAACCAATATTACACATTTTATCCTAAAACTCGGTATAGTGTTTTTTTTTTTTTAAAAAGAACAACTCGATCGGTATAGTGTTAATATTTGCTTTATGAGTCTTTAATTACTGTCAACAACATGTTATCATCTTTGAGAGAGTGTAATCAATGTTTTTTTCATTCTCAACTCATAAGTGATAAGTGGTAACTCAATCCGGGGAAGAAAATTTAAAAAAACTCTCATAAGCTTACATCCCAATGTCTAGCACTACATACCAACATGCCGACTCTTTGACCCGTGAGAAATGAGAAATAGCAAAAAAAAAAAACAAGGTATTTTCTCTTTTTATCAAATCTGAGCAGTTAATTTCAAATGTTTTACAATCTACGTAGTAATCCAAAACACATTGTATTATGCATATCCCAAATTAAAACCTCTAGTTATGAATGTAATTACATACGACTACACAGTGTTTGGAAAAGCCAAACCTTTGTGAATCTGTTCTTTTGCTCGTTGCGCCTTTATCATGCCGTATTGCCATGCCATTCCACAATGTGATTTCTATGGAATTTGAAGATTTAGAGACGTTAAAAAACAGATATGCGTTGAATGCTTTTCTCTAGATTTAAAAAACAAATAGTTCTCTTCAAAGATTTTAATTTGTTAAGATAGAAATATAAAATATAATTTAAGAAAACTCAATGAAATATTGTGAAAAATCTTTTTGTTGAATTTATTTACTTATAGAGATGATATTGTCTGGTCAAAATCAAACGCAGTTTCCATCTAAGTATAAATACTCCAAAAACGGCTCACGGCGCGTTAACAAATTGAGATTCATCACATCTTACATGGCCCTTCCTGATTGGATAAAAAAAAAAATATACTAATGGTTACAAAACTTACATCTTACAAAAGAAAACAACAACCTTTAACCCCATTGCACGCGCCACTGCCTTAAAACCCTATTCTGATTTTATAACGTCTTAAACTCATCTCTCTAAAACAATGGCGATTTCACCGTTACTATTCATTGGTTTGATTTGCCTAGCATGCGGTGGCTCTCTTTTACCGGCGACGGAGGCGATATGGTTAACGGTTCCAAGTGCCGGCGATAAATGCGTCTCCGAAGTGATCCAAGCTAACGTGGTCGTCGTGGCCGATTACCTTTGCATCGATCAGGATAACGTGGGACTTGGTCCTACAATTGATATTCGGGTATGTACCATTCATTATTCACAACCATACTTCATATTCTTCGTAAATTTTCGTGCTTACTCGTATATAACTCACCACTTCTATATGTGCTAGCGATTGATCGGTTTAGGGATTTTTTCTCCTTTTAAAAAAGATTCTTTGACTGCATATAAAAGGGCTCTATATACATGAAGGATTTCTTAGCAAAACATGTAATATTCACTTTTCTAGTCCGGGAATCAATTTGTTCTTAGGATGGTTTATTGGCTCATTGGTTTGTGTCTCAATCTCTAATAGATAAATGATATATGACGAAAAATAGGTTTAGATAAACGATAATTTCAAAGTTGATATATCGAAAATCAACAATGTTACACACGAAAGCTAGCTAATCAACCAATTAATTATTTTTTTTATACCAAGAAATTTCTAGTCTTTAGTACGTTAATCTTATAGGGTCAGGTTAAATTAATCTATTTTTCCGCCGGTAATTAAGAAGACTGAAACTGATAACAATCTATATATATATATATATATCTGGTGATCAGTGATATAGAAATGATATATATAACTTTTAGTATTGGTAGAGTAAGAGAAAGAGCACTCAATTATAAAATGTGTATGTCATGCGTTGGTTATAGGTAACATCACCGTACGGGAAGGAACTGTACAAGAAAACAAACGAGACTCACGGTCAGTTTGCCTTTACAACGAGCGAGAGTGGAACATACTTAGCTTGTTTATCGATGCATCACGATCAGACACATTACACAGTCAATAGCACTGCTATCGTCAGTCTTGACTGGAAGATGGGTATCGGAGCCAAAGACTGGGATGCTATTTCTAAGAAAGAAAAGATCGAGGCATGCAATATTCCTTAATTCATTCCCAATTAATCTTCCCGCAAATTAAAACACATGTGGTTGAATATATTGTTTGCAGGGTGTGGAGCTTGAGCTTCGAAAATCTACAGAACGCGTAGGTGCAATTAGGGCAGACATTATCTATCTAAGATTCAGGTTATTTAACTATCATCTCAATTTTGTATGTAATTTGAATTTCAAAACTCTAATCTCTCTCTTCTTTTTTTATGAATATTCTTGTCTCTCTTTCTTGATATAAGACTTTTTCCCCCCTAATTATAAGAAGAAAAAAAATGGTGCAGGGAAGCATCTATGAGGGAAATAAACGAGAAGACTAACAAGAGGGTTACGCAGCTTAGCATTATGTCTTTAGGACTCTCCCTTGTCGTTTCACTTTTTCAAGTTTGGCATCTCAAACGCTTCTTCCTCAAAAAGAAGCTTCTCTAACCCAATATAATTATAGTATTATTTTATAATATCTGCAATCTTGTGCCTTTTTTGGGGGTTACAATATACCAAATCAATAAAGAAACACATGTTCAATTTTTGTCCAGAACAACACTAGTTGCATCATCTATTAGCTAGGAAAGATGCACTTATCATATCTATATATATATATATGTTTCAAAAAGTCATATAGGCCAAAGATCATATATAATATTACATGCATGTCCATCTAAATTCATCTATCACCATTATCTTTGACAAAGTAGACTTATAATAAATATGATATTTTCCTTGGTTTATACTGAGTGGTAAATGTTTACTTCATAAAAATGATGTATTTATAATCAAAATTTAATGTGTTTTTAATAGGCGTGAAAACTTAAAAAAAACTATCAATAAAAAACTGAGGGAGTATAATTTAAAACATCACTTACTGCTATTAACTTTTTCATATATAGTAGTCTTTAGCTGTTGATACTTGATAGTACGTGACCGATAACTGATAATTGGGTTGGTCGTTGGACATGTCGCACTATTTGGATTGACCACCTCCGCGTGTGAGTCACGTGGCTCGCCTGATTAGTTAGTTCGGTTGCCGAAAGTCATATGAATCTTGTGCGTCTCAAACAATGATTAGTTGGCTTTTCAAAATGAAAATTACTCCACCGATTAGGTTATATTTATGTTTTCATTTATTAGAAAATTACTTTTCGAATTTCATTTATAATACAACAAAAATACATATATATATATATAAGAATGTGTTTGATGAAATATCATCAACATAAAAGAAAAGCTAAACTTCATATTTATTGATTTTGAAATTTATCTATTACAATTAATTTCTTACCCTAAGGAACACTTTTGGTCGCACTCGACAACTCGTGTACTGACTTTGATGTACACGCGCGCGGGATGCGCGTGGAGGTGTTTACCCATTTAATGTATAGTTCGTCAACGTTGGTCTTCTTCCAAAGTTTATAAACGTGTGGAATAATAATCGAGAAGCGAAGCGAGAGAGAAAATTCACCCCTCCGTGATGACGGGATCCACGTCCGTGATTGCTCACCCGCCGGTGATGCCTGATCTGAACCCTAACATGCTATCGGATTCCGATATGATCCCTATTCCACCGCTAGATCCTCTTTTCCTATCTGCTTCTGATCCGATTTCAATGGAACACCCGATCTCCGATCTCGACTTCTTACTCGACGATGAGAACGGGGATTTTGCGGATTTCGATTTCCCATTTGATGATTCCGATGATTTCTTCAACTTCACCTTCGACGCGGAACCCGCGGCAGAGGAGCTTGAGAGCTCTGGAGATCAGAGCCCAGAAGCGATCGGAAATCATGCGAGTTTGGATTCATCGGAAAACAGGAACGGCGATAGAGGCTCAGAAGAGCGATCTGATTCTGTTCATTCTCAGGCGTCATCTCAAGGCTCGAAGACTTTTGTATCCGGTGCTTGCGATACCGTTGACGTGTTATCCTCCCCTGATTCGAGCAATCTAGGGATTCACCAGAAATCTTCTGTCAGCAAGAGGAAGAAGGAAAAGGGAGACTCCGGAGGCGAATACAGTAGCTTCAAGTACCAAAAGTCCGATGATAAATCAGCCGCTACAATCGAAGAGGATGATGACAAGAAGAAGGCGAAGATGATCAGGAACCGTGAAAGCGCTCAGCTTTCGAGGTTGAGGAAGAAGCAACGCCTTGAGGAGCTTCAAGGAAAAGTGAGGAGTATGAATTCCACCATTGCCGAATTGAATGGTAAGATTTCATATGTTATGGCCGAGAATGCAGCGCTAAGGCAGCAGATGGCTGCTGCTTCTGGTGCACCTCCAATGAATCCTTATATGGCTGCACCGCCATTACCGTATCAATGGATGCCTTATCCACCGTATCCAGTCAGAGCTTATGGATCACAGACTCCATTGCTTCCCATTCCTAAATTGAATCCTAAGCCTGTCTCTGGTTGTAGGCCAAAGAAGGCAGAGAGTAAGAAGAATGAGGGCAAAAGCAAGCTCAAGAAGGTTGCTAGTATTAGTTTTATTGGAATTCTCTTCTTTATCTTCTTGTTTGGTACGTTGGTTCCGTTTATGAATGTAAACTATGGAGGAGAGAGTGGAAGCTTTGGCGGTTTGACTAATTATGAGGGTCGTCGGTATTATGAAGAACATAAAGGGAAGGTTCTAATGGTTGGCGATGGATCTGATGTTAGAAGAGAAAGTGGAATATCTGAAGGAAATATCCATTCTAGTAGGAGGAGTCATGGTGAGAGAGATAGTTGTGGAGGAGTAGATTATAATGCTCATCCCAAAGTAGAGGGACGACCAAGGTCATTGAGCAATGCCAGTGAGCCTCTCTTTGCTTCTCTCTATGTCCCAAGAAACGATGGGCTTGTAAAGATCGACGGGAACTTGATCATTCACTCTGTTTTGGCGAGCGAGAAAGCTAAGGCTTTCGCGAAGAAGAATATCTCTGAAACCATAAAAAGCAAAGAACCCGATTCGACAATTCCGGGTGCCCCGTCTTCTGCATTAGCTGTCCCTGAGGTCAGAGGAAATGGGGCAATGCTTCCACATTCCAAGGCGCTCTCTTCTGGTTCGGCCGAGGGGAAAAGACTTCACCAGTGGTTTCATGAAGGTGGCTCAGGTAATTCTTGAGCTCTGTGTAGTTGTACGAAATGGAATAATTGGGATGTAACTCTTTACTGCATTCTCTTGCAGGGACGCTAATGGATTACAGCATGTGCACTGAGGTTTTCCAGTTTGATATTGCTCCTGGTGCTATAGTCCCATCATCAGTCTCCAACATTACACGGGAGCATCTCCAAAATGTCATCACCCACGACAAGAGAATGAGGAACAGGAGAATTCTCGAGGGGCTTCCGGTTTCACTTGTGGCGTCTGAGCTGAACATCACCGAAGCCCAGTCGACCAAAGACGCTCAAAACAAGAGCTTCCATGGGAACACCAACAACAAACCCACGTCATCCTCCATGGTTGTCTCAGTGTTGCTTGATCCAAGAGAGATCGTTGACTCTGAAACCGAAAGAATCATGCCCCCAAACCCGAAATCACTTTCCCGGATCTTCGTGGTGGTGCTTCTCGACAGTGTCAAGTACGTTACCTACTCATGCGTTCTTCCCCGGTCGGGTCTCCATCTCGTGGCCACCTGATCCGACTAGGTCGTTTCTTACTCATCTTGACCCAAAGTAGACGAACATTGACTTGTTTATACATAGACCTTGCGACTTTTTTCCCCGTGTGTTATAAAACGCAATGTTTTAAGGTTTTGAATTTTAATTTTAAGTTAACCATAAAGTGAAATCCTTGCTTTCACATTGGGCAATGCCTGTGACTGACGGTGGTTTTAGGCCTGAAAATTCATTCGACGACTACTGAACATTCTCTTTTAGAAGATATAATATACAAAGAAGCTCTTAGAGCATATGTTCAATTGGGATATCAAGTAGAAGGCTGCACCCTTTTGCGCAGCAACATTCTATAACAACTCTTCCTGTTTTGTTTCTAGTGTCCATATCAATTCATTTTTATACACTTATGTTCTTGAGTGTTCGGTTGAGGGAGAGTAGGTGGTTTTGATACAGTATACTAGACATGTTAATGTCGTTATTCACGAAGCCTGGCCGCTATCAGCATGATTATAACAATCCATGGCATAGCGGGTAAATTCAAATTAGCTGCAGCCAAAAACAGAAAGAAAAAGCGTCTTGATTAGAGTTGGTACTGTACGATTGATAACTCTTGCTAGATTGGAATACTTGTATAAGTAGCAACTTACATGAAGAGGACTGCGGTTGAGGATGAGCACCTTCGTTTGCGTGCTGTGCACTTGGTTTGGTTTTGGGTGGTTGAGCTGCATGGGCAAACACCACATGTGGTAGAGGGGCAGAGATTGGAACTATACGAGTCTTAGCTGCAGGAATCGGGGCTGGTGAGTGCAGCTGATGATGTGGTTGCCGCGCAGAATAGCGAGGAGAACGATGTGATGCAGGAGTAGGAGAAGGAGCGGCGGAAGGTGTAGATGAGAAATGCAAGTGTTTATCCTTGAAATGTACTCTTTGTCCTCTTCTATTCCCTGAGTTGCAGGGTGGAGGTGCTAATGGAGGTCTTCTAGGGCTTCTCTGAGGAACAGGAGAGGCAACTGGTGAAATCTTGGGAGCCATATTCGGGCTAAGATGATGGTGGTGGTGGTGGTGATGATGATGGTTGTGGTGGTGGTGGTGGTGGTGGTGATGGTGGTGGTGATGGTGGTGGTTGGAATGGGGAAGAGGTGAGGGTGATGGAGATTTGGTGCTACTATCACTGTTGTTTGGCAAGATAGATGATAAACGAACTTGCTTAACCTTACCAAATATGGTATTATTCAGGCCGAGGTTTTTCGAGCGTGAACCTGTGATGGTATCAGTCAGTTGTTTCAACCTTGGGCTTGGATTTGAAGTCCCCACTCTTAGCAAAACTGACGAGTGAACAGTTGTAGGGGGAGAGACGGTGGAACCCTCTGAGTTTGATAAGCTTACATACAAATTCTGCATTCAGACAAAATCCATGATAAGAACAATCTAACTCAACGCATTAACAACTACTAATGTATGCATAAGCTTCAACATGATTGAAAATTTTAGAAAAGGAAATATTATGGTAGAAATGACAAACCTCGTATGGTGCAAGATTCAGGCCATTCTTTAGTTGAATAGCAAGGGTATTGAAGTTTATCTGTATCTGATGAATAGAGTAGTTTAGGGTAAAGTTGAAAACAATCTTGAATTTTTGCAGAGGGAAAACACTTTGTGGTGGAATCACAGTGATTCCTCCTGGAAACTTTAGCACTTCGAAAAGGAAGGTTTCCCCAAACAAGGATTTGGTAAGCTGAAGAGTGGATTGATTTATGAGCACTGATTCGAACATCTCTTTGATTGTACTCAAGGACAGAGGTAATATTTCTGGGTGTCCCGTATCATGGTCAATTCCAAACACAACCTTTGTTATGTTCGATCCATCTGACGGATCAAAAGCCAGGATAGTTACCTGTTGAGTCATTTGAACCAAGTTGTATCAGAAGAGAAACGAGATGATAATTGGAATCAGAAATTATAAAAAGGGTTAAGAAAAAGATGAAACATCGTCGTACATTGATGGAAGTGTAGCTCATCTCTTGAAAGATGTCATTCTGAAGCTGCACGAAATTTTCATTAAGAAAAGAAGCTGGTCTATTGATGCTAAAACTCGCTACTATAGCATGACCTGCATCAATAGTGAACGCATATCGTGCTAAGTGTGAGAAATACTTAACAAGAAGGAACCAATATTCTAATAGTGATATCATAAAAAATGGCGGACGAGAACATAAAAAACAGCATTGATTACTATCTCATTAGTCCTAGGTATAAGAAGATGTCTTATGTTCATTAGTCATGTAAAAATTTACAGGTATCTCGAGTGAGTCAAGACCAAGTCAGTAAACTAAGAACTCTTGATGAAAAAAACACTGAAGATATGAACACGCATCACTACTATGCCAATAACCAACAGCTTCTACTTAAAATGCATCGTTAGAAAATTTGCACCAAAATCTCAAATCGCTTAAACAAGTAACTCTAATCTATGCAAATAATCATATCACTATTCAACTTTGGAACCAAAACACCTCATGAGTCAGATAGATTTACTCAGGAAAACAAATAATTGATGAAAACAATAAATTTTCCAATCTCAAAGCTTGAAAGAGGAAGCAGTTTTGACTCTTCCCTGACATTTAAGCATGAATTACGGTCAAATCGCATTCCAAAAATAGCTTTGCAATTAGTAATTACCAAATTCAGGACACGGATGATGAAACATAGACCCAAATAAGTGTGAATTCATTGCCCAAATAGGAAATTTTCTGAGTAGAACAAAGCTAAAACTTGTCCCGAGAAAGATGGACACATCGCTTGTTAGCACAGAATTGCACGAATTCGGAAATTACCTCTAAATCTGGGATCGAGATTCGAATCCTCTCGATCCATGGGAAACGGAAACGGAAGCAACAAAAACAAAGCCGAAAGAAACAAGGAGACGGAGAGAAGCAGCACGAAGAAACATTTGCACCCAACGAAGCCTGAGATCCAGCCACACCGAGCATTCCTCTCCGTCGAATCGCCGACAGCTTCGTCGCCGGCGCGGAGGTTCGCATCATCCTCGGTTTTACCCATGACAAAGCAGCTAAGGTTTCAGCAAAAGAGGCCATAGCAACGAGAAAATCTACAACAGGGAGAAAGCCCACCCTCCCATTCGGTGCCCGTCATTTAGCTTCCGCAGCTCAACAAAAACCCTAATTCACCAGATTGAGAACGAGAGCTAACTTGAAATCTCACAAAAAGGCTACTTCGAATTTAGCTTTTTGAAATCGAACAGAGAAGCAAACGCAAAAACGTAGAGAGTGAAGTGAATTTTCCGATTTCCGATTTCCGATTATATAAATTATTATTATATATTTTCACAAAAAAAAAGGGATTGGGTATCTGAGGGTTTTCTCTGTATTACTACCATCATTATCGATTATTTTCATATCCATATTTTCTTAACTCACTTCATTTCCTTCTCTAGATTTAATTTAACTCTTCTAACAAATTGTAATTTTTATTCAACTTGGCAAACTGATTAAGACATGTCATGTAGGGTTTGGTCGTGTGGGTGAGACCACCGACAGATGAGTGTTGAAGAGTTCGAACTACCGTGACGATTGGATAAATACTGATATTCCAACAAATTAGATGATAAAATTTTGGATACAAAAATAATCAAATATTTTATACATTATTACTTGCATAAAAGTACAAATCTTAGTGAGCTACAAAACCATTTCAAAAGATTAACTATATGTTGCACTTATACATGGACTGAGACAAAACCATTTCAATGAAAAGCTGATCCATTGTGGTTTGAGGCCGAGCCCGAGGAGCTGAACGGCCACAGATACAACAACGGATTTTTCCGGTCTTGCGGCAGTTCTTTGCGACAGACTGGACAAGAATTACGCTGGACTAGCCACGGGACTATACACTCCGAATGGTAGATATGTTTACACGGCATCTTTCTTGCTACCGATCCCGTTTCAAACCGGTCTTGGCATACCGGGCAATACAGATCTAAACCGAGATGCTTCTTACTGATTTTGATCTTTTGCATTGAGTGAATCGCGGTTGGTGAAGCTGGAGGAGGACCACGTCGGTCTTGTGCTGACAGCCGGTTAAACAACTCTTGAAAACTTATTTGGTTTTCAAGAATCGAGCTTCTGTTGTTGCCGCGACGGTTACGAGCTTCTTCAATGGCTAGTCCGAAAAAATCATAAGGGCTTAGTTCAACATTCTCATAGAGCCTTTCAAGAAAGTTGTTACCACAGTGAATGCAAGCTCCTCCTCCTCTTATGCCTTTTCCTTGAAGACGAATTCCTCGTCTACAAGTATTACACCAATATGTGTTTTTTGTAATAAAAAATCAAAACGTATTAAAGATAAGCTCTAAACAACTTGCCCAAATCTGAAATTCAAATACTAGAAGCAGAATTTGAAAAATACACAAAACACTAAAACCATGTGTATTAAGTATTAACAACTAGAATTATAGAAACATGACAGATCAAGAAAACGCAAGAAAATCTTCCACGCGCTTGTAAATGTAAATTTCTCAAGAATCTGAGTCATAGTCATACTAGTATATCTCTTTACTACATAGCACGCGACAGAATCGAGTTACAGCTACTTAAGCGACTTCAGACATAATAAAAAGTCAAAAGCCAAAAAAAAGGCAAACTGAATCATAAATCGTTAAACCAAGCTATAGAATCTGATAACTGGGTTAAAAAAGACAAGAAATCGATTAGAGAACCTAGTAGATCCAAATCAAACACAGAATTATGCAGAAACAAGATCCTAAATCAAAGATTAAGCTATGGAGCATAAACGATAACATGTGAATAGTGAAACAAAACGAATCAAACATCGCTTACCCGAATAAAATGAATCGACCGAAAAACTCGTGAATCTCCAAGTACGAGAGAAGATTAAAATAGAAGAAATGAAACTTCTGGAAGAAGACGAAAAGTCATTTACGTAGAACATAGTCGAGGATGATATTATTGACGAAGGAAGATGAAAGACAGCTGCGCTTCTGTAAGGGGAACACGTGGCGGATGCTGTACAAAGAGTCAAAGTATCTTAAACGCCAAACCACGAAATTTAGTGGAAATATACAACAACAAACAAACAAACAAAAAATTGTACAAACAATAGTTGTTTTTATTTTTATTTTTTTTTTAAAAATATTTCATTTTTATTTTTATTAAAAAATATTTGATTTACTTGGTTAATAAATTGAGATGTCAGTAAAAAATGAAATGTATTTATAAGACGATGGACAATACTTTCGAAGACGGTTATATAAAAAAAAAAAAACTTTCGAAGACTGATACGTAACTTCGACATAAATCCTTTGTATTTGCTAATGAAATTTATATTATTACAAATATGATTTTTGAAATAATATTTAGTTTTATAAAATAATACTTTTGATAAAAATTAAAATGAATATAGAATATCATTCATATACATAAAATATAGTTGCATTTTTCATAATATGTTCACACAATACGGCTTATGTTTTAAATTTAGATTTCAACAAATACATTTTTATTAAATAAGTGCTTAAACTGTCGATATTATTTAAGAAAAAACAATTGTCGGCATTAAAATTATCTTTATCCTCTTTTATACTCAAAGACAAAGTAAAATTTTATCCAAAACTTATAAAGTAAAAACCCAATGAAATTGGTTATTGTTTTGATCTACATAATTAACTTTTCTTGTTTATAAAAAAATTATGGAAATCGAGTCAAACTACTTTGAGTAAGATGTTTCATTCATTATGGAATTTATATAAAAAATTCAAATATTTCTATGTGAAATCAATATTATTTGCGTGTCAATGTGTAAAAGCGAGGACATAAATAATTTTGTTCATAATAAATATACTTTATAATTTTACCATATAACATGTTAGTTTGCAAAAAAAAAAAAAAAATTTAGTTTTGCTTATCCCGATAATTCTTGAACAAAATTAATACAGTAGTGTTTAAATTTGGACATATCTATATTTGTTTTATTTTTTGAATTTTTGTAAGAAAATTATCAATTCTAAAACAAAACATTTGATAAAAAAATTAAACGAAAATCAATAGATATGTAATTTTTTAATTTTAGCACTATGATTGAAAAATTAATTTTGTCCGTCAATTGTTTTATTTATTTCATCCGAAAATAAACTATTTGTAATCTAAAAAATTAATTTTGGCAAGACTCAATTCAAGTAAATGCATTGTAAAGATGGTAATGGTAAATAATTTAACTTTTCAAGTAAACAAGGAAACTTATTTGTACTACTACTACCAATGGTAAATAATTTTAAATTTCAAGTAGTCAAAGAGGAGTATCCTAATTTGTAAGATGAATATCCCATTTAATTTGTAGGACATGTGTCACTTTTATTCTCATGTGTCATTTTTAATAAAAAGAAACACATTTCAATTTTATTTATAAATAACTAAATAATTATTTTATTCATGAATAAATAAAAATATATATATAGTTATAAATTGTACAATTAATAAGAATATATTGATAAATTACAAAAAAAGCTTAATAAAATACATGATATATTTCAAGTTATTATTTATTTTATAGCGACATCAATAATTAAAAAATAACGGAAACTAAACTAATTAAATATTACTGAAAATTATACAAAGTGTATCATATCGCACGCAAATTGACCTAGTATATATATATATATATAGCATACTTTTTGGGTCAAATTGTAGTATACAAATAGTAAACCTTATATCTCAAATCACAATAATAGAGGACTTTCTTGCTGACTTGAATTTATGGGTTTTACACAGTGAAAAAGGTAACGTTAAGCTGTTCCAAGTTTGTTTATTTATTCTCTTTGTGTTCTCTTAATTGGCTTAAAAACTCTGTATATCTTTAATTTTCTCGGGAATGTTCTTTCTGCAAGAGTTTTGTCAGATTCTCTGGGGAAACTAATAAACAGCAGAGGAAAAAGACTCTACGGAATTGCTAAAACGATTTTTGTGACGATCCATATCGATTCTTCTTCTGATCGGAAAACCTAGATTTGCTGTTCAATTTTTGATAATGCATTGACATTCCGGGGAGTGTGTCTTTTGTTTTCGAGGTGTTTCTCTGATTGAATCACTAATTGAATCTTCATTCTCCCGAAAATCGATTTATCTTCTGTCTCTGTTCGACGGGAAAATTCAGCTTTCTCTGAGTTTCTTGTCGATTGAGATTTCGTTAGTTTCCAGAATCCATAAAGATTTTAAAGTAGAAATAGGGTTTCAGATCGAGAAAATTGGGGTTTAGAATCGATTTCTCGCAGACGACAAAAAATGAAATCATCGGCTTCGTTGGATAACTGGAGGGACTATTTCCGGCGAGGAGATTCTGATATTTTTGGGATCATCGATCATGCGATCATGGTGGCTGCCGCAGATTGCCCGAAGGAGTTCAAATCCAGGAGAGACGGAATCGCCGAGCTTCTCTTCTCTTGTAAAGTGAGCCGCTGCATCGGATGTGGCCACCTCGAGCTGTCGATAGCCGGAGAAGACGAGGCCAACCATTGCCGTAGGGCTGTTGGCGGCGATAGGGATGATTCTGGGGTTGCGACGGATGATGGTGAAGATGTCGGTCATGAAGATGAGACGAAATTGAACAATAATCAGATTGTTAGCAATCACACTTACGGAGATGCTGAAGCCTTGAGTGATGAACAAGAGGTTGTTGATGAGGTCATGAGGATCAAAGATATCTTGTGGAACAAAGAAGATGAGGTATTATCTCTTTGCTTTAAATTACATCAAAAACTGTGCTAATTCATCGGTTTGATTTTGATTGTCTGAGTTTTTGGTTCCTGTCATCTTTTTGCAGCCAAGTTCTGTGTTACTCGAATCCCTGAGAAAGCTGGAGTCGATGTCTATGAGTGTGGTCATTCTTAAGGTTTGCCCCTGGCCCTCTTTTGATAATGTATGATTTTGGTAGTAGAATCCTGATTCCGATCAAGATTTTCGAGTGATTTAAGGGTTTGCATTCTTGCAGGATACTAAAATCGGAAAGGCTGTTAGTGGCTTGAGGAGACATAGTTCCAATAAGATTAGCAATCTTGCAAAGACTCTTTTCGCGTACGAGTTTGATCTTTCTTATTGTGTGTTTAGTTTCCTTGTGCGCATACTCTCCCATGTGTGATGTGCATTAAATTTGGTAAAAGATTCCAAGAGAATCAACTCCATGTTTAGATTTGGATGCAAACCAGCTACCTTGTAGCTTCCTTAAAGATGTATAAATCGTTAAAATGTCACTAGACTGGCATCGGTTGATCATTAGGGAGCTGTTCTTGTGCTAGTTGAATTACCTTGAACGTTTACTCTTTCGCACCTTCTGGCTCCCGAATATAAGTATTGTGTTTTTATATATGGGATGCGCAGAGAGTGGAAGGAGCTGGTGGACCAATGGATGAACACCCCGAAGCAAACTGCTGGTAAGAGCTCTCTCTTCATGTTCCCTAGTCATTGCGAGCAGGTTTTTTGTCAAAGGATCACAATACTTGGCTCATGCAGGTGCCGAAGGGACACCAGAGTCTGCAAATTTTTCAGTACTTGATGAAGAAGAAGCCTTTCCTTCTCCTCCGCATGATATAGATATCTTTGCTCCTGAACCTAAAGGATTTGAACTCTCTCAGGTCTATAAACTATTAAACATTATCTTTCCCTCCCGTCATATTTTAATTTGGGCATAAATGAAATGTTATCCTGACAAGTTTCCTTTCTCGTCTTTGTTTCCTAATATCTTGGGCCACTTGAAGATCTTAGATTGCTTGGACTGCGATGGAAGTGAGTTAGTATACTCTTTGGTACTCTGTTCTCTACTTGAAACTCTTCCTATATGTTGACAATCACTGTGGTGAATCCCCCTGGGATCTTTTCAGATCCTCGTCGCAGTGTGGAGTCCAAACATGAAAGAAAATTGCAAAGTAGCGCGATGAGGAGAGACGAGCATACCAATGAAGGCAATGTGGTTGGGAGGTACAACAAGGATCAACAGATGAGGAGAGAGGAAGTTGATGTTAGACCTGTGAAGCACTCAGCCACCGTTTTTGATGAGCCTAGAAGACAACCAAAGCAAAGTAGAGAACAAAT
The DNA here is from genome assembly GCA_030161315.1 of Eutrema japonicum. NCBI lineage: Eukaryota > Viridiplantae > Streptophyta > Magnoliopsida > Brassicales > Brassicaceae > Eutrema > Eutrema japonicum. The sequence goes on along the minus strand of BSQW01000002.1, from coordinate 43,177,349 downwards.
GGTACTTGCGATCCAAAGAAAACCGATTGTTGTTACTGAGCAAAAGCGGAAACTTGCTGGATCTCAACAAGATGTGAGTGTGTGGGTTAATAAATGCTTGATGTTTGATTCTTTTTGTTTTTTGTTTTTTTGGTTCTAATAGCAATTGTCTTTGTTCTTGTCGCTATCAAAAAGTCAAAGCTCTGGACCCAGACGCAAAGTTTGAGTTTGCAAAGCGGAAACTCCAAGAGAGCTACCAACAACATGAGGACGGTTAGTTTTTCTCTTCAAGAGAATTTCAATATTTCCACATTTTTCGATACATTGTTGATGCCCATTTGATTTTCGACAGCCAAAAGACAGAGGACGATACAAGTACTGGAAACGATCCCAAAGCAAAGTAAAGCCCAGAAACCGCTACTCAAGAGACCCCCGCGAAGATAGTTCCATGTTTCTTCGGATGATCTATTCTACACAGTTACTATGACCATTCACAGGCGTATTGATTATATATATAAAACAAAAGTGCATTGACAGACCCAACATAAACTTCTTAGGACGGTCTTTTGTTTTGCAGATAGTTAGGGACAAAGCTTCCGTTACTTTTTCTTTTGTCCTAATTAATTACTTCCGGTCCAGTGAATATTCGGTTTGGTCCGGTTTTGTGACAAGTGTCAAGTGTGAACCGAAAGGGCAAAGAGTTAATCCATTTTCGTATTTGATTTGACCATCTCTAAACCTAACTTATGCGGCAAGCAAACCGCGTGATTTGGGGGGCAAAAAACAAACAATAAAGGTTGAATATGATAAAAAAAAAAGAGAAGAAGGATAGTTACGAGTCTCACCCTGTGGAAACCTCTCGATTTTGTTCTCAAGTCCCAAGCAAAGCTTCTCCGACTTTCCTCGTCTTGTGCTAGTAAGTTTTGGTTTATTGAACTATTTATATGTTTCTCTTTCCAAGTGGTAGATTCTTTTCGAAGGTTTGTGTCGGCGTCAGAGTAAATAGATCTCAAATCTGATGTAGAAAATTAACCTATATTTTGATTGTAAATCGAAACCCTGAATTTGTGGCCTTGATTGACAATCCTTTGTGGGAGCAGAGATTTGGCAAAATCTCTGTCTTTGTTTGAGGTTCTTGTGATGTGGATTGTGTCATTAGAATTGCATAGGGTTGGAAAAATTTTCGCTCATTGATTGGTCTTTCTTTTGTTTTTGTTTTTATTTTATCTCTCCTTTACCTTGAGTTGAACAAAAGAAAATGAATACTAATAATTCATACTTCTTCTGTTTCATAGAGTGTCATTTTATCATTTTTCACACATATTAAAAAAAATATGTAAATCATTTTTATGTCCTTCATTAATACACTATATATAAAAATTTCTCTCTCTAATTAATAAGCTATAATAATATGAATACAATTGAGATTTATTATTATAAAAATTTGTGTTGGAAATACAAAACATCACTCTATATGAAACAAAAATAAAATTTTAAAATTACATTTCTGTGAAACGGATGAAGTATTATTTTTGACTAGTACTTGTGCAAAAATGAGGAAGGAGAACAAATTCAAGAAGATAAGTGTGGTTCCCAATGAAAATGATTTTGTTGATGCCATCCTTTCTCTCCAGGACAATCAGAAACCAGCCCGTGTCTGCAAGTTTCAAGCGATCAACCCCCCTCTTGAGTATATCCATATCATCCGTTTGTCCTATGTATGCAAAAGGTCATGGCTGCAGAGCCAAGCTTTTGGGATATGCTCATTAGGGTTAGGGACGAGTTTCCTTGCCTCTCTCAAGTTGATCCCTTGTACAAGGAACTTCTCCATCAGCGCTACACAACAAATCAGTACGAGTGCGCTCTAGCTGAAGTCTTCCAAGCAGGTTTTTTTATACACTAGGTTAACACATGGATAGCTTGAGTAAAAAGATAGCGGCAATATATGGCGAAATGTAATATAATATGGCGGCAATCCTTTAGTTACTAATGGAGAATGGAGTGAATATTAAGGCGTTAAACGCAAAGGGACAGACGCCTCTACACAACCAGGTCCAATAGAAATGCTGGTCCAAGACAAGATTAAAAATGTGGCCCTTTGTAAATTATAAATTTTGCAATTAAACAAAAAAATTATTCTTTGCATTTCTGAAAAAACCAACAAATCGATAAAAAAGAACAAAATAATATTTCTGAAAAATAATCATCTTTACATTTTTTACTAAATCGTTCAATTTTTTTTTCGGTGGTCTTTAGATATATAATTATGTGACACAAACAGGGGCAAAGACACATGAAGGGTAGGGGTGACCCCTATAAATTTTAATTATTTAGTATAAGTTTTTGAAATTTTGTTTTATTGACCCCATTAAAATATTTTTACTGACCCCCATAAATCTAAACCAAACACAAATCCACGTTACACCAATTAAAAATATTTATTTGAAGCATTTAAATCTAATCTAAATCCAAATTAGCAATCTAGACCACAAAAAATAGGCTCATAACTAAAATAAAAAACCAGTATATCCCTTATATAAGTTCTATAACCGATAATAGTTTATTGAGTGCTTCTTCTTTAGAATTGGACTTTCCCTCTTTGTATAATTTTCTATAAATTTTTTTATGTTTTTTCACATATACTTACATAGCTAGTAAAAGTTACTTTTTTGTTTGTTACAAGTTAATTTATACTTTTTGTTTTGTTACAAGTTAATTTCTACTTAACCTGCAGAATGGATAAGACAATAACCTATAGAGAAGTCGCTACACAATATATACGTAAAATTTTAAATTAAATGTAGAATTATAATTATAATATTAGAACTACAAGCTACTTTTAAAACATGGCAAACAAATACAAAAGAAAATTCTTTAATAATTTTTAAAGTTTATGATATAAGAAAAAATGTTCAAAAACTATATTCGATATATTGACCCCGGTAGAAAAAATTTCTAGCTCCGCCACTGGACACAAACCAATTGTTTTTTAGTTACAAAATAATATTTTTTTTTAAACATGGAGTTCAAATTTTGTGTATTATATACTATTAACCTAAAACTAGTATTAAGAACTCCATTGTTAGAGGGGGGATTAGCACCCCCTGGTTTAACTCGGTTCGAACCGAGACCGGTTCGATCAAGGCCGGTTTACGATGGTTCGGATCGAGGACAAGTCAGCCCAAAAACATTGGGCCGAGCTCGAAATCTCGCTAAGCCCATCTCGGCAACCGATCTAGGCCCGGCGCGAGCCCAGTCCGTCACAACAGATGAAAACCGGAATATTTCCTTTTTTCCGCCGATCTCGGAAAAGGAAATATTCCCGTCGATTGAATCTTCAAGATATCAGGAAGATATCCTTATCTCGGAGAGAAAACCGGAATATTTCCTTCTCCTAATCGAGCAAGGAAAAGGAAACATTCTCTCTTCAAACCGCCTCAAGAAATTATAAAGAGGGGATGAGACTCATTCATTCAAGGATCCAGAACTTCTGCAGAGACCAGAGAATACAAGAGAGCTCTTTACCGATCTCAAGTTCTTTCTTCTTTGCCATCTCACTAAAACTCTGTTGTAACGCCGACTCTTGATCAATAAACGAGCTTCCGATTAAAGTATTGTTTTACCCCTTTTTGTGTGATTTACGGATCAACATCCATGTTTTTTTACTATTAACCTAAAACTAGTATTTAGAACTCTATTAAAAAAACATGGAGTTCAAACCTAGTTCAGTTATTTTGTAAAAGAACCTCTCTGTTTCTTTTAGAGAATCTCTATATTTCTTTTGATGAGTCTCTAATCTCTATTATGTTCTTGGTCACAGCTTCTACTGTTAAAAGGCGCGGATGTGACTGATCGGGACGGATCCGGTTGCTCGGGACAGATCCAGTTCCACGGCTCTCCACCGTGTCTATTCAAGGAACAGGGCATCGCAAATTGTGGATGTAGGTTTACTTTCTACCTGTTTTTTAATTAGTATTTTGTAGTAACACTAATCCAGCATTGTTATAGTTACTCATCACAAGAGGTGCTGATCCCAATGCTCAAGATCTGAAGTGGCGAACTCCACTTCATTTGCTTAGTGCAGTGAGGGTGAGGTGGATTGTCTCGGGGTTCTATTATTGGCGGGAGCCAATGTTTCAGCCACTGACCATCGTGGTAACACTGTAAGCCCTCCCGCCCCATTTTACTGTATATTTTGTTTTTATTTTGTCTCTCTCATCTCCCTATTATGATGGCCAACCTCTGCATAGTGCTGCACGTAACCTTGATGGAGATGTCGGCATCATAAATGTATTGCTTGAATTTGGTGCTGATCGCGGAGTCACAAATCTTTTTGGAAGGGTAAGATGCAAACAATGTCATGAGAGTTGTATAAATGTTTGAAATTTGAGTTTTGTCTCATCCAAAAGTTTTGATTTTGCAGAGACCACATGATGTTGCCACTACAGTTGAAGCCTTGAATCGCTTGTTAATGCCTTAAGCTAGGCAGAAGTTGCTGCTCGGTGGTTGACAGAAACGAATCTCTCTTTTTCTCTTTTTTTTTTTTTTTTTTTTTTTGTTGTTGATGTTGACAGAAGAATGTGTGTTTGTTTCAACTTTTAAGAGGATTTTTTTAAGAATGAGCCAATATGGATTATTCGATTAATCTAAATTATTTTGGGCTAAGGTCTTTGATCGGAAATAGTAACCCTAATTTTGGGCCTTTGATTGACAAACCTTAATTTGTGGGAGCAGATATTTGGTAAAATTGCGGTCTTTGTTTTGAGGGTTTTGTGATGTGGGTTGTATCATTAGAATTGCATAGGAATAATAAAATTGAAATTTCGGTGCATGAGTTGATTTATTACTCCTTTTTTGTCTACGTAAGGATATTTTATGTTGTTTTTGGACTAGTATTTGTGCAGAGATGAGCTTCCTACCGTGTCTGCTCAAAGTGGCTGAGAGCAGCCACCCGAGAGCAGCCACTTTGAGTATAGATACACCTCATTTTATGTTGTTTTTGGACCCGAGAGCAATCCGTTTTTGAATGAGCTTCCTACCGTGTACAATCATGACCTTCTCTTTCAGCGCTTCCCTCCATTTCAATTTATCCTCGCTCTAGACCAACTGCGTCGTGCAGTCCTAGTGATTGACCAAATTGCCTCTGGTTTTATCCGGCTACTGAAGAAGGATGCTTGTGATTCACTGGACCAGTGCAAGCGCCTCAAAGTGGCTGCTCTCGGGTGTATCTATACTGTTGCAATGAGGTGCATTCCTAGCTTGGCTTATCTCGACAGGGTCAGGCAGTACATGGCAAATTTGGAAGATGATGAGAATGCTGCCTCTGCTACTCTGACGAAGAAGATAAACCAAGATGTCTTGACTGAGGAACGCTGCACAGTGCCTAACCTTTTTGATGTTGAAAAGGTTGATGCTGCTGAATTTGTCGATCCAGAAACTATGTATTGGCTTTGGGAGTTGGAACATAAACATGGCTTCATGCTCCAAGATGATGATCAAGTGAGCAGCATGAAAGCATTGGTGATTTAAGAGCTTCATTTTCTAAAATTTATCCTCGTTTATAATATTGAATCTGTTAAAGAATCAATGACCCTAGGTTTATTTTTTATTATATATATGCTTCTTGATTATCCGTTCCATTTTCTTACGTTTCACTAAAATCTACAAGACTAACAAAACATATTATAACATCAAGATTCTCTAATTTAGTCCCAAATACATGATTTTGTTTGAGCCCAAATTTTATAGTTTCATTTCATGACACAGTGCCTTGGAACTTCAAGTCCACCTGTTGTTGTTGTTGTTGTGACCCTCCAAAAACATCCCCTAGAAACTTTTCAACAACAGATATGAACTCATCTGGCTTTTCCTCTTGAGGAAGATGACCACATTTCTTAATCACTTCGAACACCGACCCCGGTATGGCTTGTGACAGCCTCTTTGCGTTCCATGCTGGCACAATCCGGTCTGTATCTCCGGTCAGAATCAGAACTATTACCAACATGAAGAAAGTACCATGTCATTGGTTCAGACATATAATGAAAAACATTTGGTCTAATGAAAATTGCAGATTTTCTGAATAGAAAAGAGATGTTACCGGGGCATTTGATTTCTTGGAACCTTTTTGACAATGGAGGTTTCTTCTCTGAGCCATTATTATCTGTTAGTGTAGCGACCGTGAATTCCACAAGAGCTCTGTCCCATCCCTTGGCTTTAAGAGGCTGTTTTTTTGCAACAATTACAAATCAAATTTCAAACAGTTAATAACATATGACAATGCAGAAGAAATAAATAAATCCGAGAAACACCGGGAACATCACCTTTGTATAACCCTGAACGACGTGATCCGTCACTTGTTTTGAGTCATACCACGCGTTTCTAACAGCTGTTACTCCGAATTTATTGATTGCCATCCTCACCTGATGAAAAACCCATCACCATTAACACATCAAGTAAAATCCTTTTTGAGGTTCTCTAGACCAACTTTTCTTGGTCTAAGAACCATGAAAATGAGATGACTAGTGAAGCCAAGACAATAAAACCCGCACCAGCATTACTCCAAGAGAGGATCTGAGGAAAGCTGCTAAAGCTTTCTTGTATAGAGAACTCAGCATACTCGCCATTCCCGTTACCGCTCTTAAAATTGCTCCTATAATGACTTTGCTTAACTCAACTAGAGTCCCTAGAAACTTGCTCGTTGGACCTTTTTTGCCACGGTTATCTCCAGAACCAGTTGTGTTCACGGGACGAGGGGCGAATATAGCTGGAGCGATGAGAATGAGTGCAGCAACACGCTCAGGAGCTTCAAAGTAAGAATCCACAGCTACAAGGCAACCTGCAGAATGCCTACAACATATGACAAATATCTCAGCTTTTTAGTAGCACTTGAAGAAGAAATGAAAAGTCTATGAAACCTACGAACGTACCCCACCAGAATCGCCTTCTCGGTAGCAAGAAAATCGATAAAATACAGCGTAGTGAGCACGGAATACACCATGGAGTAGGGATTAAATGGTTTTGCATCATTGGCAGGACCACTAAAAGGGTGAAGAATTCGAGAAGTTAATCCAAATGCGGGTCTATCAAAGGCGAGAACTTTTGAACGGACAAGCCGAGCCAAAGGCTTCATGACTCTGTTCCAAGAGAACACAGAAGCGCCGAAGCCGTGCAATAGAATCATCGGAAACTCGGCTTTTTGTGGTCCTTGAGCATCGACGCTTGTGATTGGAACATCATCAGAGAGTGTCTGTGGATCAAAGACTTTGTGGTGTATATGAACACCTTGAAACTCACAGAAACAGCTGTCTGGATCAGCTAAGTTCAATGGATCCTGTTCTGTTCCAGTCTCCATCTCTTCTTTTCTCTGGGATCCAGCATCGAAAAATTGATCTGACAATTCATGACTACATTTTAATCAGTAAGATCAATCATCTAAAAAACATCTTTAGGGGATGAAAAGACACAATGTCTGATACATAGAGAGATTCATCAGTCTACTAATTTCATTCAATTGGAACTAGAAACCCAAAATGCTTTAAATTTAGCACAAAGTCTGAATCTTTTAGGTAAGGCCAAGAACACAGAGAGTTTCATCAAAATAATAAACGGTTTCAACTTTAGCAACAAAAAAGGTACGAAGCTCCTATAAATCTCACTATTAATGAAGACCTTTTCCTATCAGATTTTTTTGAGAAATTTGAGAAGAAGCTCATGAGTAAAGAAGCAGTAGAAAGTAAGGAACAATTTTTGATGTGACCTGGGGAGCCGGAGAGAGAAGGAGAAGAAGCAGCAGCATTGGAGACAATGAAACGGCGAGAGAATTGGCCGGAGATCGGGTGAGACATCTTAAAATGGGTTCTAGAGGAATCTAAACTAAGGTTGTTGTTGAAAGATAAAGAAGCGAAAGTTGAGAGAATCTGCTTTGGTTGGTTGATGCCTGTGGTGTTTAAGTTCATTGTTGCCTCTTAATTATCAGACAGATGAGTTAATAATCATGGTCTGGCGATTGTGTTCTGTCTTTTTTGAAATAAAATGGAAATGCGTATTGGAGAAATAAGGATCGTTGGACAAAGAAGGACCCCAAACGTAAAAAGCTCATTTGTTGCGACTTGGCAATTTTATGGGATAAGATAAATAAAGTGTTCAAAATATTCTAGGGATTGCAATTCGAAATTCTTAAAATATACTACGAAGTATTATCAATTATTATGGGTTTCCGACCAAAAGCGAAGTTAGATGTATGTTTATAATTTCGGTTTACTAAACCAGTTACCAGTTTCACACAGAATATAAACATCACCGGGTTCAAACACACAAAAAGCATATGCAAGAAGCTCCATTTCTCAGCCTCTCCACTGATCCTTCTTGTTCCTAATTTCCCTGAGTGTATCAATCGGCGATTTGCAACCGAGTTTCTCCTGGAAAAATAACAAATTTGATCCCGAGATGAGACAAGACAAAAGGGTACAAATCGATATCAACTACGGACAGTGACAACTGATAAAACCCGATAAACAAGTATTCTATAGCCTTGTTCCAGAACGTGCAACCGAAAGGAGTTAATAACCTGTATCTCTGGATTATCAACGCGCATGAATGGGTTTGTTTCGAGCTCTTCCTCTATTGTTGAAGGGATTGTGGGAAGATTTCCTTGGCGCTGTTGACGGGCCCATGATAACTTCTGCTGTATCTTCTCGTTGTTTGGTTCCACAGTTAGAGCAAATTCCAAGTTCTTCACGGTGTACTGAGGAATCGTAAGAGATGATTAGCACGTTATTCAGTTTATAGATATCATTGTCTTGAGCTGAGAACTCAAAAGACAATATTTAAGCAGTTGCTTTTACCTCGTGGCCACAGTAAACCTGTGTCGGTTTAGGCAATGAAGCCAGAGTCACACACAACGACTGATGCATCTGTTCAGCTGTCCCTTCAAAAAACTTTCCACACCCAGCAACAAACTGCATAGAGCCGAAATAAACACAATGTTTTATATGGAGATTCATGATTCGTTAGGACATAGACAAAAGTGTTGAGGATTTTGTGTGGCCAATGTGAAAGAGATGGAGAGAGCATCCAGCTTTATGTTACCACTTACCAGTGTATCTCCGGTGAACACGGTTGGGTTTTCTCCATCTTTGCCGGTCACATAATAACTAATGTGACCCTTGGTGTGACTGACACATGCAGTAACATATCAGCGGAATCAGTGGTAACAAGAGCAGAATGCCCGATCCAATAAGATCAAAGTTAGAATAGATGCATCTAACTAAGTTCATAGTAAAAAGGAACATACCAAGGGGTGTGAAGAGCTAATATGTTAACACCATGACCCAAAGACAACTTGTCACCATTATCGACCGCATCAGTGCATCCCTTCACCTTATCCAGAGAACCTCCATATACTTTGATTCCAGGCACCAACTGCTTGATCTTCTCGTTCCCACCAGCATGATCCCTTTCGAGGAAAAACCAACCCACCAATCAGAGAATGACCCGTAAAATGAAAATGTTGCTTCAAACCCCCAATTCATCACAGACTAGGGAACCAAAACTAATCATATGACACATTTATATATATTTCTCGCTCCTTCTTTTCTGATAAAACCTGAACCTTTCAAGCTTTGAGATGTGAAAGCTTGATGCCCCTACTTCAGAAAGTATACAAACACCTGAATCTAAATGAGGATTAGCATGAACATGCACCAACTTACAACGATGACTCAATTAATAACTAGGTCTGTTGAAACTGGTTGAATCAAAAGACTAAAATGGTGGGAAAATCCCTTAAGAAAACTGAAAATTCAAACAAGAATTGACTCGTTGAAGCCGAAGATTGAAATCGACAATGTTTAGTTACTATATACCAGCAGAACTTAAATACGTTGAGCTATGGGAACCAACAGAATCTCAGAGATGAATCAATTTGATAAAGTTACCGACTTCAGGTGAAAATAGAGCGAAAATGGGGGTTACCAGTGATGATGCGTGGTGAGTACGAACTTGATATTGGCACCGTGCTGCTCAGCCGATATGATCACCTTCTCGGGATCAACTGGATCCACAACCGCCGCGTCTCCGGTGCTCTCATCGATTATCCTGTTTTTTTTTGCGCAAACAATCCAAAAATTGATGATCATGAACCGAATCAGAAGACAAAGGAATGAAATTGAAGAAATATTTTGAAATCGCTCACAGATAGGAGTAGTTGTCTTGTAGACAAGGAACGTGGAAGATCTTCATCGTCTTCTTCGATCGATCGTTGTCTTCCTCCGGGAGAAGAGGATTTTATCACTGGCTAGTCGGTGGTTATCCAGTTCGGTTTACATTAACTTAATTGACCCACGTCATCCGGTTTAAATCGTAGCTGTAACCGAACCAAAATCGAATTGAAACATACGCTTCTTCGTTGGGGAAGAGATTGTTTTATTTTAGGTTAAGTTCAGAATTTTGGGAGATTCGTCGGGGAAGTGAAGAAATGGGGAAGCAGCCGGTGAAGTTGAAGGCGGTGGTTTACGCGCTTTCTCCGTTTCAGCAGAAGATAATGACCGGTCTCTGGAAGGATCTACCGGAGAAGATCCACCACAAGGTCTCGGAGAATTGGATCAGCGCCACTCTCCTCGTCACCCCAGTCCTCGGAACCTACTGGTACTCTCATTTCTCTATCTCTCTTCATCGATTGGTATAACGATTCTTTGGAGATTCCCGATCTCGTGGTTGCGTGCGTGATTGTTATTCGATCTGGTTGTTGTACGAGTTTTCGGTTTATGGGTCATCGGGCTTGTGCTGCGCAAATGGATTTAGGGTTCTTCATTTGTGAAGAAGTAGCCTTTTATGTGCTCGTCTTCGATGTTTGGTCTCCATGATGCATGGACATCAACATATGAAGAAATGTGAATGTGAAAGGATAGGATTAAGTTAGCTGAAGAAGAGTACTAAGCATGAGTAGGCAAGTATAACGTAGAACCATAATGGAAATATGGGTAGCAACTCTAGAGTTCCTTAATTGTGAATTGTGAGTTTAGATTTTGAAACTGAATGTTTGCTACAAGAGTGTTCCAGGTAACAATTATCACTGTTGGTGTGGAATTTCATTTTCAACTATTCGATTTCATCTGCATCTCATTACCATTCATTGATTAGTCTTTCTAGTTATCAATGTATCAAGTTCTTGCTTGTGATGCCACGATTTTCCGGAAAACAATTTGCTCAACCTCAGTCGCTTAATGCAACTATATGCAGTATTGTTTCTCATCTGAGAAGAGTAGTAAATTTGGTCTCTACTTTCTCATCATTTTCCGCGCTTAATCTTGGCTTACAAAAATGAATGCAGGTATGCTCAGCACTTCCAGGAACAGGAGAAACTGGAGCACAGGTTCTGAAGCATGAAGTAACTCCTTTTCTACAAGAACACATGACTTTGTTTCTTAATAGAATCTTCTGAGCCAAATAAATGTTTTGATTCATGACAATAACTTTCGATGTGCATCTTTCTTGATATGATATGGAAACGAATGGAATCTGTGTGTTATCTAATGTTCCTTAAAACAAACGCGATCTTATCTATGTTCCCTTGAAACACCAGCTACAAACGATAGGCTTGCGTTTTCAATCATAGAGACAATGTTTGCTCCACGTTAAGACCTTTTCTACACTTGACTGATATTCTGCACATTGGTATTGACACAGTAACTCATAACAAAAAAGGGGTAGTTACGTGATTGATTGAGATGAATAAGGAACTAAGGGAAGCCGCTTTCCACAAGCTATAGTAGAAGATACAGGTGAAGCAGCAGAAAGCTATCAATAAGCAAGAGACAAAAACAGATCCCAACATTGACAAGGTAACTCAAGCTGGAGAGGCATGATCTAAGGATGTGATGTGAATGCCACAAAGCCGGGGAGAATCCACAATGTCTTACCTCTCTCTCTCTCTGGATTCACTCTTCTTTTACAGAGAGTGATTTATGGAGGAAAATTGGTTTCGCTTACAAGTTACAAGCTGCAACCACTCCACACCGACACCTTCATTCTTCACACCGTCTTCTCTGATTACACTCTTTCTTCTTTTACTCCACTTACATTTTTCGCCCAAATTTATAACCGATTGACACGTAAACCGGAATTGAATTGTAAAATTGTAAATTACGAGCTTAAAACTCATTCGATTCTCTAAAGTCTAAACTATTAAAATCCAAACTAACTTTAACTAAATGAAGTTTTCGTGAGGCAAGAGAAAATTAAACAGAACCATTGGTAAGTAAATATAATTAAATAAACAATTTTGTTCTTTATTAAATATACTCTCTCGACTAAACCGATTACTTAACCGGTTTTTGAATCAACGACGCAAAAACATTTTTTTTTAAAAACATGCAATCCTTGGCTCTTAAAGCATTTAGATAGAACCTACAGAAACCGCAGCTTTGATGAGTAAACCGAAGAGAACAAAAGGGTTAGAGAAGAAAGGAGAATGGTCACTGTCCACTTCATAAGCTTGGCTCGGTGGCCACCGTTTCATCATCGCGTCCTGCTGCTCCGGTTTCATGACCCGGTCGTGCAAAGTCTTGATGTACACGCGCGGCACGTGAGCCATATCCTCTTCCTCTTCTTGTCCTTTGTCTTCTTCTTCTTCCAGTTTTGCTGTTGTGAGCGCCAGAAGCGGAGCTGGTCTCATCATTAACGCAGCCAACGCACATTCCTTGACATATTAACAAGAACAAAAATAGAGCATAAGGACAACAGATTTGGATTGGATAAAATATCTGTAATACTTGATTTGATACCACTCCAATTTGATCTGTAACATCCGGAGGACGACCATAATTCTACAAATATATAGAGCGGAGATAATCACGAATACTTATATTTTAAAATACGGATAATCACGAATACTTATATTATAACATATTCAAATGAACAATTGAACATTGCAAAATATTTTTATTAAATGTTCTGAACATCAAATATTTTGGTTCACTTTTAGTTTTCAGGACCTTGTTGAATATTCAGATTTCAATAGATATTCGGCTAGCGGATACGGACCAAAAGAAACATATCATAAATATCACGAAAACTTTTGGATATCCGCTATGCACTAACACTACAATAAAGTATAAACACATCAAAATCTTGGATCTTTGAGCTTTTATAGGAAATAAAACATAGAGAAAACCTGTTGAGGACTCATGTGGTAAAGGAGTTTTCTTCGGAATTCTGGTTTGATAAGAGCACTGGTCGGAGGATTCTCGGGTCCTAAACCAAATCCGAGCTCATAGACATCACCATGTTCTGATAGATCAGGCACTCCCTGTGACAAACAACATAACGTCACACACAAGTTAACTTGATTTTTAAAGATACTTGTTCTTTAATTACATCTTTCAAGTCTTGATCGGTCTGAAACCCGAATTTGAGCATCGAAGCTGCGATATACACAGCGAGACAGATCTTCTTAGGGAACCTCTGTATCGCGCTCGTTACGCTAAGCCCTCCTGCACTGTGACCTACAAGTATCACCTAATGACAGAAACAAAACCGAGAAAACAGAGTAAGTTTGCTTCATACTCAAGAATCACTTATATTAGGTTTTTTTGTGTGTGTCTGACCTGTTCTTGTTCGGGTAAGGAGGAGAGGAAGTCGATGAGTGGTTGGTTATATTGGTCGAAAGAAGTTAGGGAATCGGCGGAGGAAGAATCGATGCCGGAGGATTTTAGGTTGATGCAAGTGACGGCGAAGCCAGAGACTTCCATGAGACATTTGATTTTGTACCAGCACCATGATCCTAAGCCCATGCCGTGTATTAGCACAAAGTGTGGTGGTTTTCTTCTTGGTTTCAATCCTAGGGCTTCTTCTTGATTCTGATCCTCCGCCATCGAGTTTCGCCGGAGACTCTATGCTTTTTCTTCCGAGTGCTCTCTGTGTGGGTCTTTGTCACATATGTCAAGCGCATATATAGTGGAAGATAATCAAGATATTACTTTGCTTCTTTCTCAGTCGTGTGATTTTCTTCTTAATATAATATTCAAATATATAGATTTGTTAGAAATTTAACAACGAAGATAATGTATACTTATGTAGAATTTGTAGGATATTTTTCCTTTTGCAACTCATTTTTTAGCTTAACAAATTCTATCTTTGGCCTATTGAAATATTTTTGCCCAAAATTATTTGGGACAACTGATAAGTTCAAATTTTTTTTGGTAAAAATCTAATAGGATAAAGCAAATAAAAAAGTGATTTATTAAAAAGATATTCCAAAATAAAAAAGAGTCAAGATTTTTATCGAAACGAATAAACTTTATTACCATCAATTAAATAAAATCTGCTTCTTTTGTACGTACGTACAGTTCAAGGTTTTCTGTATTTTCTTTGTATGCAGTCTCTACTCTCTACGATCGTGTATTGTGATCAATTCAAACTCAATTTCGTTTGTTGAAATAATTAAAAGTAGAAGGAAACAAAATGTGTTTAATTTATGTATATATGTATGTGTGTGTGTGTTGATTTGGCTGTGGATCCGAGTTTTGTATATGGTCACATGGTTTATTGCACATTCTTATAGTTGGGATAGTCAATGAGTAATAATTGTCTGTTCTGACTATATATATATATATTCTTATGTTTTCATCCGCACTAATTTACACGTTTCTATCCTCTAAACAATATTTGAAATGCCATAAATAATTCTTGATCAGGGTTTTCCAGCTTAAAGTTTAGATTGATCTCTACGTTTACGATTACCAGACGGTGAGGAGGATATATATAACGATTTTCAATCTCTATTAATAAAAAAAAAACCTATTTGATAGCTGGATTCAATTAGATATGATGAAGAAAATATACTATTATAAAATAATGTTACATTACATATATTCAGGTATGTCACGTGTGAGACATATTGTTATGACCCGTGCTAGGATATATCTGTATTATGATTAAAGTTATATCCGGTAGCTAAATTAATTATGTAAGATAGTGGTAATAGTTTTTTGTCCGGTCAAATTGTTAATGCAAAAATAATACCCCACTTTCATTGACCAATTTAATTCTCGTTACCCTAAAGAAACTTACACGGAGCAATTTAATTTAAAGTTTTTAACTATATATAAGATTATGAACCATAAGAGTTATATAGTTTGCCCCCCAAAAAATCAAGTTCATGATAAATGGTTGTAATTCTAAGGTTTTAGTTTTACCTTACACGTCAAAACTCAAAATTATGTATTGGGTGTTGTCGGTATATATTCAACTTTTACATTCTTAAAATTCATTTGAAATTGCACGATATGACGATATTGATTTATATTTGTGGTTATAATCGTTGTTCGGAACTATCAAATACCTGTTTACCTTATCTATGTAGTTTATGTTCTTAGAGTATTACGTTTTACTTTAAAAAAATTGTAAGAATTTGCTTTCTAGTGATAGGATGAATTTTTTTGTCTATTTGTTTTTCAACTTTTTCTGTGAACCTATGTCTAATGATCAGTATATATTGCCGGGGGAAAAAAAATATAGTTCTTTAATTCTCTTTGTTTATTTTGGTTTAGAATTTAAAAGTTGGTGTTTGTTTTCGTAAAAAAAAAACGAATGCAAAGCTAAGCAAGTAAGTAAATTATACGTTAGAAAATAGAAAAAGTCTAAAACAAATAGGAACAGACAATCTTAATCGACTCAAGAAAACGTATCTGTCATGAAAATTAACGTATATAGAACCATCAAATTATAAATGAAAGAATTGTGACTTTCTTTAACCAAAAAAGGGAAAGAATTGTGAATTTTGTACAAATGTTATCCTTTCTTTTTTGTTTCTATGTTCAAAAAGAAAAAAGGAATTAGGTGCAAATAATTAAACACTGATTGAAAAGGGGAAAAAAAAAGAAGGAGAAGTGTCACAAACAAAGATGAAGATATATATCCCCTCCTTTTCAGCGAGTAACGAAAGCGTCTTTTCTATTTTTCTGTCTCCCTAATTTTCGGTTTATTTTTTGTATGATAGACACAAACCAACGTGTGAATGAAAATGACATACATGACTTATGATCATATTTCAAGTTGTTATTTTTTGGGATAATTGGCAAAATATACTATTTAAGTTTTTGAATTAGTAGAATACACTGTTTTTTTTTTTTTAAACTACACTTTTGGTTTATGTAAAAAGACTTTTTAGATCAAAGTTAATTAGAAATAACATATTTTAATTAATGAAAATAAAAATTCGAAATAATTAATATTATGATTATTTTTTATTTGAGATAAAGATATCTAATTACTTAATATTTTTAAATTTATAATTGGATAAATCTTTAAAATATTTTTAACTTTATCTCTACAAAAAAACACTTTTATTAGTCTTATATAAACATGTTATTACGTAAACAGTTTCATCAACAATTGAGCTTTCTAAAAAAAGCAGAGGAACGGAGATCCTTTGACTTGTGGTACTCTCTTTCAGTTTTCTAAAAAAAAACAGAGCAACGGTACTTTCTCTGGTCATTTTCTCTTTTTTTAATGCCTATATCTATTGATCTGTACGTAAATGACTTTGCTTTAATTTCTTTTTTGAAAAATAGCTGTTTCGTTGCTTCACTGCTAAAAGTTTATCTATGTAGCATCAACAACATATAAATAAGTAACGTAGTCAAGCCAAGTTAATAGACAAACACGCTTGAAAATAGTCGATTTGATTAGTCCAAAGGCTCGTGAAAGAAAAGTCAATGATTTACTCTTTACCTGAGATTCCGATTTTGCTTAATCGATGATGAAGATTAGGAATTTATTAAACTTAGTAGTCCATAATTAGATGTATGTCTAACTGTCTACTCGAGGTAGGATAATTGTATTATTGTATAGATGATTGACGTATTATTTTTTCTTTCTTGTAATAGATGATTTGCTTATTGAAAGTTAACACAAATTTGATTTGATTTTTTTTTTCTTTTTCATATGTTCTGTTAGAGATGGAGTACAAGTTTCAGAAAGAAAGTAATGGAAAAAGAAAGGCAGAAACAGAGCAGACATATCCGGACAAATTTGAAATCAAAGAAGAAAAGTGTTGTCCCATGCGTGTAAGTTTTATCAAAAGACTATTTTGAGGCGTGTATGATAGAATTTGAAGAAATTCTAAACAATGGCTTTGCAAAGCTTAGTTCAGAGCTTTTGGATGTGAAAGCTAAGCTAAGAGGACTTGATGAAAACTTGAAAACTTTACAAAAAACGAGAAAGGTGAAAAAAGTCAAGAGTTTAAAAACAGCCAGAAAAGTAAACAATCTTCAGCTTGATGATTTGGCATTTTGCAAATTTTGTTTTTTGATGTATTCTTATTCGCAAATAATTTTATCAATTTAAACATCAATTGCTAAAGTTAGTATGTTTTTAGATATGTAAATATATTTTAGTATTTATTTGAATAAAATTCATGATTTAAATATCTAAATTAGTATAATTATTATTTAGGTTATTTTGGTCATTTAACTTTTAAATAAGTGTAGTTATCAAAAAAAAATAAAAATGGTGTAGTTTTCAAAATATAAACTCATGTGAAGACTTTGTCAACTCCCCCTTAGTGGCAGAAGGGATGGCGATTCGGGCAGCCCTCTCTCTTGCAGCTTCAGAAGATATAAGGACTATCTCGGTTGAATCCGACTCCTTACAACTGGTGAGAGCCATCAACTTAGGCTCCGGGTTTTATGAACTCCATGGAATTCTTGAAGATATCATCTCCCTCTCTAGAAGGTTTGTCTTTGCTTCCTTCAAATTTATCCTTCGTCTCTCTAATGTAGTAGCGGACTCTTTAGCTAAAAGTGCTTTGTATGCTGTCTCAGCAGTTTCAGTTTGATCTTATAATGAAGTTGATTGTCAAAAAAAAAAAAAAAAACTCATGTGAAGACATTTTCTCAAATTTTTTTTTATTTTTTAGTATGCAAGATTCCATATTATGATGTTTTTCTACACCTGGCTCTTTAACTCTTTTTCCTCTAACCAATTTTAAAGTTTTAACCAAGAAACGTGCTGTGTGTTTAAAGACGGAGAAACCGCAAAAAAGAAAAAGAGGAGACAAATCCACAAAAAAAAGAGAGTAAAAACTGGTGGTGAAAGAGCATTTTAAGATTTATTGTTTTAAAATTGTTGTATTATACGTGTGTGGTGGATAGAAAATTTCGGCCATGTCCAAATTTTGGAAAAATAAAATTTGTTTATTATATATAATATACAGATTCTTCTCGGATTTTTTTTAAACATAATAGTGAATTTATGTCTTTTGTCGTGTGATTATATTATAAAAAGATACTTAATATAATCTAATCACATTACAAACGATCAATTCAATTATATGTAGTATATACGATTATACTAAATAGTTTTATATACGAACACGATTTCACAGCGCAGTTCTTTCCGCAACATTTGAAATCATGACAGACGGTTCTAATTGTAGCATTCTAAAACTGTTTTGAATTAATTAATTTCTAGAAACTGTAAATGAATTTATATATTTTGAATTATCATTTAATTTATTAAGTAGTATTTTTTACGTGCATTCAGTTAAATTTAGATACTTTTGATATTTAGAGGAAAGTGGAAAATGCAATAAGTGAGAGGTGACAAGTGAAATGGTCAGATCGGAGACATGTGCAAAAAGAAAGCATTTGCCAATTGTCAGTGTCTTTGTGGACATGGGAATCAGATTCATTTTGATTATGTGAACTTTTGTTGGTGGTAAACATTAGAATGAGTGTATATCAACAATCAATTTGTAGTTTCGACGAAGACGATTACCACTAAACTATCACCACTAAACTATCATCACCATTTCGTTATAAAATTTTGGTTTTTTTTTCCGTTCAACAAGCACTAGTATAGAACCACAAAGGTGGTGGTCCAGTGGTAGTGGACTCTTGGGAATGAGTTGACAGTTCTTCCCCTGGGTTCAAAGCTCCTTTTAAACAAACTCTCTCCTTTATGGTCAAATAGGATATGATGCTAATGTCTAGGCCCCATTTTCAAATTCGGATGTACATTTAGCCCGTTAATGATACATCCTCAGGGGATTGGTCTAGGCCTCTCAATGGATCTCAGATTGACCTCTGAGTCATCAAAAAAAAAAAAACAACAACAAGCACTAGTATATACTATTAGCTAGGTTGTATATGAAGGAGTATTCAATTTTGTTACAGATCAATTTTCGGAATATGGATTTTATCGGTTTGGGAAATGTATTAAAAGAATTGGAACATAGCTTTAGGTCGAATCTAGTTCATTTTGTTTGGAATCATCAACTTATCAGTTATAACAAACTGTAACGTAAACAACAACAATAAATTTGAACGATTTATTTCTATTCATATATTTCCTTAAGTATGGATATTTTAGTTGACTGAGTCACATTATTAACGGTTTTATCTCCGTTTAAATCAATGTATGTCACAACTACAACTTCAGAATTCGGGTATAAATTTTTTTAAAACCTAAAATTGATGTAGGTTTTTGCACGGTCTGTAAATCTGGATTTACACACTTGATGATAGTGGAAACACGAATAAACCATTTTTCCAAATGTTTATGGTTAGAAAAAAAAAAACTTTACTCGCTTTTTTTTTTCTTTCAAAAGTTTATGTAATAGCTTTTTAGAAATAAAAAGTAAAAGCAATTCATTGGTATTTCAGTCTTGTTTGGTTTATACAAACTCGTACGTACATGATACATATTTACATACATACTGATTTCACTGAATCAAAGGGCATACATAGAATTTGAATACTCCGACTATGTGTTGACAAAAAAAAAAGGGAAAAAGAACACTCCAACAATGTCAACTAAATATGAATCTATGAGACATGCATACAAATAGATTGGGGTAGTGGATGAAAGCCACATCCCTTTGTCTCAAAAGTTCTTATATCTATTACTTTATAACTGTTCGATCATTAAGGACTATAATAGTTAAACAGTTGGTTAATATAATAAATCACGAAACAGCAGCATTTTTTAAAAAATTATTTTATTTTATTTTTTACAAGTATTAAACCAATTTTTAATGATGTAATAACATTCATGATACTTCAAAAAGATTACGGCTGCAACTGGTTGTTTTCCAAAATAACAAAATGAATAAAAATTAGTAGAAAAAATAGAGAAAAATAATTTTCAACTTGTTACTCTCCTTGTTATTGGAGAAAAAATTTCCTTAATTTTCTCTTCTTTGTTCATCTAACTAACGTGGAATGAGTTGGAAAAATAGATTCCTCTCAAATTTCATTTTCAACCTAACTGATAAAATTTTAGAGAAATTTATTTTTCCTCTGATTTTTTTCTTCTAAAAGTGCAACCAGTTACAGTCTACGTGAGAAAGGATAAATTACATAAATTTCGGTTTATTTATATGTTTTAATTAGTCCTAATCTTCTTCTTCTTTTTTTCTTGAATCGGATTTCAGGCTTTCTTCTTAATATAACACATGCCTAACTTTACACACATCCGAATAATGTTTTAAATCATGTTACAATATTCATTTGCGTCCGATATAGTAATTTGATAAACAGTAATATAGACAAGATAATCACATTTGGTGAGTTGATGTAAAGTAATAAACTCATAAGGATCCCAAAAAGATTAACATTAAAAAAGATAAGGAAGACAGAAAAAAAGAAAAAAGGGATAAACTTTATCGTAAGCCTTTTTGAAATATGTGGTTGTGAAATGCTTGATTTTCGAATAATAGTATCTCTATAATATTATTTAAAAAACATTTTTAAAAATAAATTTTGTTTTGTAAGTTATTACATAAAATATCGTTACAAATAACAAAAATGAAATAGGAAATGATATAATAACTTTTAAAATTATCGATTAGAATATGAAAAATATATATTGCATTAAAAATATTATTTATTATTTAATTTCTTAATTATTTTTAATGCTATATATTTTAAAATAATAATCAATTCATATATATTCAAAAAAAAATCTATTCAAAATCTTGCTATATTGTTTACTATAATTTATTATATTTTATTTGAATATATATCCAAACAAAAGTTGAAAAATATTTTATTAATTTTATAAAAAAGTTCGTAGACTAACCACAAAAACTAGAGTCATTTAACAATGCGTATCAGAGTTATGTTTTCAAGATTATAAGTTTTTGCGGGTTAGCCCGAATAATATTTTAGTTTACTACAAAACGGGTTAAATAAATAAATTATTACAAATTGATAACTTTATCTATAATCATTAATTAGTTAGCTATATCGTAGAATTTAGAAGAAAAAACAATTTCTTTAAAAAAATTATTTTGCGTACGGGTTAAATCCTAATAACAAAAAATATATATTCCAAGTTAAAATGAATAAATTCGATTATATACACGACAGTAAAGTGTATATATATGTGTCGGTTATTGAGAATTTTTAGAAATGTTCGTGTAGACAAATTTTGAATTGACAAGACCGCGACTTTTAATCGTTCCAGCTTTCCCCATTGTAACTCGTATCCCTAATTTCAAATCTTCTTCATACTATTTCCCTGTAATCGATAAATCTGGGTTTCTCCTCTCAACAAATTCAATTTCAGGTCTGTAAAATCTCTCTCTCTCTCTCTCTCTCTCTCTATCTTTCTGGGAAATTGGAGTATTCGTGGAGACAATCATCCGATTTGTCTGATTAGGGTTTGTAAAATCTACTGTTCTGAGTTTCTTTGGTTTGTCGAGTTCTTTACTCTGTTTCCTTGTGTGTGTGTTGTGTTCCTTTTGTTTTTGTTTTGGAATTTGGGGGATCCTTCCGAAATTGCTCATAAAATCTTAGAAAGAGTCTGCGCTTTCACTCATAAACGCGTCTGGAACTGTAATCTCATGTTCTGTTTTACACTGTTCATGTTTTAGATGGAATTTCCAACAGGAACAGGAACAGGATCAGAGAATGTTGGTTCATCCTTGTGGCCACATAATTCTTAGTCATTAGCAGAAATATTAACAGGTGCATAGATCTATATATTCTGCCTGTCTTCTTAATTGTTTATGCTTCTTTTCTGATTAAACAATTACATATTTGTTTGCATCCACAGAGATAAATCAATATGTCCAAAGAATGCTAAGATTGATCCAAGATAGTGATCCTGAGTCAAAAGAGAAATTTCTTTGCTTGTATCAGTCTCTTGGTGAGACTTACAACGATTTGAACCAGGAGCTCCTCAACGGCCTCCTCAGATTTGATCTTAACAATGCCTCTTCCTTTGTAGCTCCAATGCCGCATTTGAGCTCCTTTAAGTCTGATACTTGTCCTTCTCTGGAGTTAGATATGGAGGCAGGAGCCTCTTACTCGTCTCTTAAGCACCACCCGGTCTCACCAGGGAGGAAAACGAGTAGCGAATTGGCGCGGAGCTCAAAACTAAATGGTGAGGTTGAGAAGAACCAGTCTGCATTTTTGCTTGCTGATATCTTTCGCGCCGAGCTAGAAACGGCACTGGGAGAATTAGAAGCTAGAAACAGAGAAATTGAATGTGAGAAAAGACAGGTGCTTGAGTTAGAGAGTAAGCTATCCGATTCAAGTTGCAAGATTGAGAGTCTAGAAAGTGAGCTCCAGCAGTGCAATGAGCTTTTAGAGGTATCAGAAGTCGAGGTTTCGAAGCTGATGGAAATGTGGAGTGAATGGAAGACCGAGAAAGCGAAGCTGCTGACCGATAATGCTGCTGACTTGTTAGATAGCCTAAGAGCAGAGTTGAGATCAAGAGATATCCAAATCGAGCAAATGGAGGAGTATTTGAACCAGGTCCAGGTGTGTGTTAAAGACACTGAGATTATGTCTGAGTCAGGAACCGACAAGAATGTCATGGAAGAATTGGAAATTAGAGTTGAAGAGCTGGAGAATCAAGTGGAGCTGCAGAGAAATGTGATATCAGAAAGAGAGGAAGAGAAAAGGGAAGCTATAAGAGAGCTATGTTTCTCTCTGGATCATTACAAGAGCAGATACATAGAACTTGTAAGATCACTTTCAGGCAATAACAAGGTATGCCTTGTAAACTGATTTGTAGAAAAATGATCCAAAACTTGTTGAAGAGATTAGGCTTAAATGATGCGATCCAATTTCATCTTAAACTTTTGAGGTTGCATAATTGAAAGAGTATATAAATACTAATAGGAAAAATTTGGGAATATATATATATATATATATAAAAGTTGGATATCATTTCAGTGTATGTTTTATTTTTGTCATTGAGATTTTTTACCTTATTGTGTGCAATCTATGAGGAAAAGAAAACAAAAGGGTAAATTATTACAGAAAGACCTTATTTAAATTTTAGTTTTTGATTTTGCGACTTAACTCTCCTTTCCCACCAATCAAACCCAACTTCCGTGACTGCTGACTAATAATATCAACCGTCGAGGATTTGTCACTAAGCACAATGGAGAGGCCATCTTTAAAATTGTCCATACCGTCGCTAATAAGGTGCCAAAACAATGCTCCCGCGGCTGAACCGCCTTTTTGCGCAGACGCGTAAATGATGTCAAACGTTGCGCTGAAGACGGCGTCTCTCTGAGCCTGAGTATAGCCTGGTGTAGTCGATGCTTTTCCGAATTCTCCTAGGATTAGAGGTTTTTTAAGAATGTTCTGCGCATCTTCGATGTGGCCTTCGAGCAATTTTCTTAAGTAGTCTAATCGAGATTTCTCATCTACGTTTGGAAACCTGAAAAATAAAAAAAGCATGGAATGGTGATCAACTTGAAACACACAAAAAAAAAACGATTCTTTATAAGCTGAAACAAAAAAAAACATGAGGGTTTTTGTGTAATGAAAGTATGAAATTGATCAGTATGAATATGTGACTTTATTATTATTACCATGTGTCAGGGTAGCAGTGAGTCGATGCAAAATCAATGGCATCAAGATTGTGGTTAGCGATGAAATCGGTTCCAAGAACGTTGGCTGCGACTGGATTTAGAGAAGTCTTTCTTTGAGGAGATGAGTCACCATAGAAGCCTTCAAGACCAGTCGAGAGGAGATGATTTGAATCAAGTGATTTTACGTAAGGAGCCATTTCACTAATCCAAGCCGTAAGGGTTTTCCCACTTGGATCTGCTCTGCATTGTGGCTCGTTCATAAGCTCCCAAGCCATAATGGTTGTTTCATCTTTGTATGCAACTTTTGTGAAGGTATTCACTCTGTTCACCATAGTCTACGTACAAAGAGAGATTTTTATATAATTTAGGGTATTAATATGTTTTTGTTATGAATATTAAATTAACCAGTCTGAAGAGAGATATATATTGGATGAAATTGTGAATGTACCTTGACGTGGTTCATGTAGAATTGTTTAACAAGAGGGTTTGTGTAGAAATCATCGTCGGAAGTTACGGATTGGCCTTCACTTTTAGCCCAATCCACGTATTGTTTCTTCCCTCCGAAGTCAGAAAAGTTATTGACAAAGGCGATTATCATTTTTATTCCGAGTCTTTTTGCTTCGGCTATCGCAAAATCCAAACCCTTTCCACCATCAAAGATATAAAACAATTTATTAACAGAAAACAAAAATATTTAGATTAAAAAGCTTCACATTTGGTGAGGAAAATCTAGACTTTTACGATGGAGTGATTATACGTTAAACTATCTTTTTATTAGAAGATCCGTAGATATATATAGACCTCTCTATATTTTATATATGTTTTTATTGAAAAATTCATTGTAAATTATGGGAAAAATAATAATATTTTAAATACTTACCTGAAATGTGAGTTCATCGTAGGAACCAGGGGCGGTCTGGAGAGCACGGAAACCGCCATCGCGAAAGCCCCATGTGCGTGCGATGGTCAAACTGTGACTGGTCGCGTTTTGAAGCGCATAGGTGATCTTAAACCTTGTGGCCGGATCGGTGGCTTCGTACATGAGCCAGTAGGCATTGAATCCATTGGCGTAAAATGGTTTCCCATTGAGAATAAATTGGACGCCTTTCCTACTCACGAATGCATCACTCGGCGCAGCTTCTACTCCTAAATCGCTATAGCTTTGCGCGGTCACAATCGCTAGAAACGCGAGCAAACACAAACACTTCATTTTTTTCTTTACTTTTCTTTTTGTTTTTGTGCTCTATTGTCTTCGATGAGTCAATAGAGTTATATTTATAGAGCTTAAGTGCTTTCTTACAATTACAATACAACCACATGCATCAGCATTCAGTAATTCGTGGATTTACATCCATTAAAATAAAAAAAATCTGCAACATATAAGAAATCAATAAACAATAATTATTATATATAATATGGAAAATTAATTCTTTTTTTGAGAGAATATCAGCATATCAATAAGTTAATAATAATATATAATTATTTTGTATTAATATATAGTTTTTGTATTATTTATTTATTTTTAATTGTCAATTTACCAACATGTTCATTATTCTTCCTGGCCATTTCAATTTTAAATTGATAATTTACCACTGTGGTCAACATATTGATATATTCTTAATCAATTTGGGTTATTATTTTTGTTGTTACCATTTTTCCTTGATATCAGTCATCAAAGTAGGTGAAATTTTTTCCCATTTATTAAAATGTTGAATTTTCAGTGTTAGTCAATTCCAGTTATGCTAATTTAAAGTTAATGTTTAAATATAAAATTAATTTTAGTATTCCATTTACAATTTAAAATAAAATAAAGATTCTCTTACCAAGTTTAGTTATGAATTTCTTATTATATATAACGAAGATGCTAAGAGAACTTGGTTTAAAATATATATAGAAATTAAATCAAGACGAGTCTTAAATTTGCAAAATTGTTGAAATGTTTGAACGCCTGATGGGAACATATTTCACAACTCAATGGTTTTATCGAGCTTGTAATATTGTAATTGACATACACAAGGATGTGATCAAAGATAAACATATGTTTTTCAGAGATTCAAGATGGAAATGAATTCAACATTATTGTTTAAAAATTGTGTATTTTGATGGTTTTCTTTAACTAAAAAGATTGGGGACATTGTCATTTCAACAAAACGTTATGATTACTATTGTAACATAGATTGTATGTTGCCTTACTCCACATTTGAAGATTTACAACCAAATGCCAAGATGGCTTCAAGAGAAAGTTCAACAATATCCAGAGATATTAATATAAATGAATTATTCACTTAGTACAAGATTGTGTTTTAATGGTTTGTGAAAATGCAAGATTACAAGGTTTCCCTGATTATTATAAACTATTTGTGTGACCTTGAAGACAACCAAAAATTTTCAATGTCACGGTTGATGGAGCTTTCGGCAAGCTCTCCATTATGAGTGAAGCCGCCGGGTGGAAAAACATAACTCTTCCATAGGGCGTGTTGTTATCTTCCAAGTTTTCTTCATTGTAATAAAATATTTACATTCTCTTTTGAGTTGGCGGGAACCGAATTCCATTGATTCATTTTCTATTTTTAATTTATTTGCGAGACTTTTCCAAATATTTTTGAATTTTTTACGGTTTATTAAGAGAATATTGTGTTTGGTTTAAGAATTTTGAAAAAAAATAACTTAAAACTATACAAAACTTTAAATTAAACTATATCGAGAATAAAAGGAAAATTCCGGTACCTTCTAATCCCGCTATAATTTTAAGATTGTTTATACGTTATAATTTTAAGATTGTTTATACGTTAACAACAACAAAAAGGAAAAGTGAGTTTTCATAACCGTTTATAAAAAACAATTCTAAACGTTAAGCTATTATCTGGTCCCTTCAATAAAATTTCTGTGGGCCACTAAGAGAACAATAGTTGGAACATTGAGGCCCAATAAGACCCATAGTAGATTGCCATTGCCAAGTTTCAAGTATAGACTATAGAGTAACGCAGTTCGTCGATTGTATTTGATCCTTCCCATATTTGTTTTTGTTTTGTGGTATTTAATTTTTAACAAAAATGTTGCACGAAAATGCTTGTTCGATTCATCTTGTTCTCTATCTAAACTCTCTCTCTCTCTGTTTAAAAAAGAAACGAATTGATGAAAGGCTGAAAGTAAAGAACACAAGAGAATTTGATCACCCAGGGTTCGCCTTCGATATGAATGACTACGTCCCTGGGGCTGGATCGATCGCCAGCAAGATTCCACTATCAATCGAACAAAGTTACACGATCTCTCTCAAGAACCAGAGAGAAACTCTGTTACAACGAAGAAGAAGAAGGAGAAGAAGAAGAAGCGATGCGATGTAACTGACTCTGTTTGTTCGTTAATCCTCTTTATAGAACAGAGAGGATAAACCAACACTAAAACCAATCGATCTAATCCCCTAAACCGGAAGACGAAAACCTTAATATGAACCGCTTCTGATTTCGTTGACTTCACCAAGTCTGCGTTGACCCGAGCTGAAGCACATAGTTAACAAACTCCACCTTGATTCAGCTCAATACACACACCTTCGATGATCTCCTGTGGAACCTGCCTTACTGACGATCTAACCTCCAGCTACAGAGCCTTGCGGCTCCTTCAAGCTCTTGTGAGCTTGAGTAAGTCTAACGCTGCATTAAACTTACTCACCGGCACAACCTTTGTTAAAACATCTGCCGGATTGCAACTTGTATGAATCTTCAATACCTCAACATCACCTTCTGCAATAATGTCCCGAATGAAATTGTACTTCACTGCCATATGCTTAGTGCGCTCGTGATACATGTTATTCTTCGAGAGACATATCGCGCTCTGAGAATCACACCAAATACTGACACACCTTTGGCTGAAACCAAAATCTTCAAACAATCCCTTTAACCATATTGCTTCCTTCACATCTTCTGAAAGGGAAATGTATTCAGCTTCTGTTGTTGACAGGGCTACTACTGGTTGAAGGCTTGACTTCCAGCTTACCACATTCCCTGCAAGTGTAAACACATATCCAGATATCGATCTCCTTCTGTCTAGGTCTGATGCATAATCAGAATCACAATATCCCTGAATCTTCATTTCCTTTTCCCTTGTGTAAGAAATTCTGACATCCACAGAACCTTTGATGTATCGTAGGAGCCATTTGACAGCTTCCCAATGCATGATACCTGGCCTGCTCATGAACCGGCTTACCATTCCCATGCCATATGCAATGTCAGGTCTTGTTCCCACCATTGCATACATGATGCTCCCAATAGCTGATGAATAAGGCGTTGTCTCTGTATTCACTTCTTCTGTTGCATCGCTGACTGCTGCTAGCTTGAAATGAGCACCTATGGGAGTTTGAGAAATCTTTGCATCTTCCATTCTGAAAGTTTTAATCACCTTCTTTAGATACTCAGTCTGAGACAAATGCAGGACTCCTTGTGCTCTGTCCCTGACAATATCCATGCCCAGAATTCTCTTAGCTGCTCCTAAGTCCTTCATCTCAAAAGTTGAACTCAAATGATCCTTAAGTTCCTGAACCTCTGCCCTGTCTTTCGCAGCTATTAACATGTCGTCCACATATAACAACAAATACAAGTATGAACCTTCTGAAACCTGCTTTGTGTAAACGCAAGAATCATGTTCACTTCTTGTAAAACCATTTGAAGTCATAAACTGGTCAAACCTTTTGTTCCACTGCCTTGGACTTTGCTTTAAACCATATAATGATTTCTTAAGCAAGCAAACTTTCTTCTCGGGATCTCCTATCTCATATCCCTCAGGTTGTGTCATATAGAGCTTTTCTTCTAGGTTTCCATGCAAAAATGCAGTTTTCACATCCATTTGTTCCAGCTCTAAATCCAGATTAACAACCACAGAAAATAGCATTCTTATCGAGACATGCTTAACCACAGGAGCAAAGACTTCTTGGTAGTCTATTCCC
Organism: Eutrema japonicum; assembly: GCA_030161315.1. NCBI lineage: Eukaryota > Viridiplantae > Streptophyta > Magnoliopsida > Brassicales > Brassicaceae > Eutrema > Eutrema japonicum. The sequence goes on along the minus strand of BSQW01000002.1, from coordinate 43,148,598 downwards.
TCTCTCTGTGTGAACCCTCTAGCTACTAGTCTAGCCTTGTATCTAGGGGGTTCAGAATCAGTCATACCTGGCTTAAGCTTGAATATCCATTTGCAGCTTATCAGCTTCTGGTTTTCAGGCTTATCCACTATATCCCAGGTATGATTTTTGTTTAGAGAAACCATTTCTTCATCCATTCCACCATTCCATTTTTCCCACTGTCTACTTTGTCTTGCTTCTGCATAACTCTCAGGTTCATCTGCACTAAGAACAACTTCTGATACTGCTAGTGCAAATGCAAACACATTTTCTTCATCATCATACCTTGCAGGAGGCTGAATGTTCTGTCTCCTGACTCTATCTCTAGCTAACTGGTAGTTTGCTAGACTCGCAGCTTCATTTGATGTAGCTTCGGTATGGACTTCAATATAAGAACTTCCTCCTTCTTGAACAGATTCTGAAGTGACTCCACCTTGAGTTAAATCACCTGGAGTGACACCACCTAGAGTTGATGCACTGACTGTAGAAACCTCAGTAGTAACCCATCCAGGCCCTTTGTTCTCAGACCTTTCTTCCCTTGATGAACCGTAGATGTCCTTCACTAGATCTTTGTAAAGTTTGTCTTCACAAAATTTAACATTTCTGCTTATGACCAGCTTCTTCTCATCAAGCAACCAGACCTTGTAACCTTTTGTACCAGGAGGGTACCCAATGAACACACCTTTGAGAGCCCTTGGCTTAAGCTTCCCTTGATCCGTGTGAACATAGACTATAGAACCAAACTTCTTTAAGTGCTTGTACCCTGGTTCCTTCTTCAACCAAATTTCCTCTGGAATCTTGTAATCAATAGCAGACGCAGGAGATCGGTTTATGATGTACACTGAAGCAGCTGCAGCCTCAGCCCAAAACCTCTCCTCTAACCCTGACTCTACGAGAAGACACCTAACTTTTTCCATTATCGTCATGTTCATCCTCTCTGCAACTCCGTTTTGCTGCAGAGTATATGTACAAGTCATATGCCGTGCTATTCCATTTGACCTGCAAAACTCATCAAACATGTTATTACAAAATTCAAGACCATTATCAGTTCTAAGACACTTTACCTTCCTGTCAATCTGATTTTCAACCAAGTGTTTCCATTCACAAAACTTTGCAAATGCCTCATCCTTTGTCTTAAGGAAATAGATCCATACTTTCCTAGTATGATCATCGATGATGGATAGAAAGTATTGATTCTTGGAGATGGATGGCTGGACATTTGATGAACCCCAAAGATCAGCATGCACATAATCTAGAGGATGTTCTGTTTCATGCTTTCCTACACCAAAACTGACTTTCTTAGCTTTTCCCATAATGCAGAATTCACAGAAATCTCCTTCTTTCCCAATGTCTTTCTTCTTGATGATGCCCCTCTGAACGAGACGTTGGAGATTCTGATAACCCATATGACCAAGTCGACTATGCCACAAAGAGACCTGAGATACTGGTTTTGCTTGACAGGCTTCTGGTAAAACAGTTTCCCCATCAAGTATATATAGACCATTTCTCAATACTCCTCGTAAAGCCACCTTGTTGTTCTTGTGAAATATCAGCTTACCCTGACCACCAATATAAGTATATCCTAATGAATCCAATGTCCCTGTAGAAATCAAGTTTCTCCTCAGACCTGGAACATATCTGACATTACGCATTATGTTGACTGATCCTCCATGTGTATTCACCCTTATTGACCCTATCCCAAGAGTTTCCATTGTATGATAGTCACCAAGTAAGATCTTGCTTGACCCCTTTTCCTGAAAATCCACAAACCAGTCTCTTCGAGAAGTCATATGGTAAGTACACCCGGAGTCTATTACCCAATTTTCATTTGGCTCATCCCCTGATATATTCAGAGCATCTACCACTTTGATTTCTTCTATAAGAACCGCAGCCTCTCCATCACTATCACTATCCATCTTCTTCTTACGAGCAAAACAATCTTTCTTCATGTGACCTTCTTTCTTGCAGTACCAACAAACCACCTTTGACTTAGGCTTCGACTTGTTTCTGCTGTTTTTACCTTGAGAGTTGTAAGTCTCTCTTTTCTGTGATCTTCCTCTTTCATGTGTGTAGAGTGCTGAAGCAGATCCCCTCTCTTGAGCAACACCAGCAGTTAATTCTCTCTGCTTGGACCTTGCAGCTGAGATGATCTCTTCCAATGACAAGGATTCCTTGCCATACTTAAGTGTATGTTTTAGCTGATCATACGCCGTAGAAAGAGAGCTCAAGAAAACAATTGCTTGGATCTCCTCAGACACGGTCACATTCAAGCTACTCATCTCAGCCACAATCTTGAGAAAGTCATCAACATTCACATCAATCGACTTTGATCCATCACATTTAAAAGTATAAAATTGTGATTGGACAAAGATCCGATTAGGTAGAGATTTGGACATGTATAACCTGTCAAGCAGTGACCACATCGATGCAGCCGTCGTACAATGCTTGATCTTCCTGAGAACGTGATCTCCGATGTTCACTATTATCATGTCCTTAGCTCGTTCGTCCTTCTCTAACTTCACAGGATCAAGAATTACCTTCGTCGTCAGAGGCTCCTTCTCGGATTCACCATCGGAAGGTTTCATATCCACCGGAACTGTAATCTCAAAGTTATCGCTAAGGATTACATCCTTTAATCCCGATACACCGAAGTGAGCCATCATTCTTATGGTCCATAACGAGAAGTCACCGGAACCATCGAATCGCTCTACATCAGCTCGCGTCGTCACCGTCGTATTCACCATCTTGAATCAGGAAGAACCGAAGCTCTGATACCACTTGTTGCACGGAAAATGCTTGTTCGATTCACCTTGTTCTCTATCTAAACTCTCTCTCTCTCTCTGTTTGAAAAAGAAACGAATTGATGAAAGGCTGAAAGTAAAGAACACAAGAGAATTTGATCACCCAGGGTTCGCCTTCGATATGAATGACTACGTCCCTGGGGCTGGATCGATCGCCAGCAAGATTCCACTATCAATCGAACAAAGTTACACGATCTCTCTCAAGAACCAGAGAGAAACTCTGTTACAACGAAGAAGAAGAAGAAGAAGAAGAAGAAGCGATGCGATGTAACTGACTCTGTTTGTTCGTTAATCCTCTTTATAGAACAGAGAGGATAAACCAACACTAAAACCAATCGATCTAATCCCCTAAACCGGAAGACGAAAACCTTAATATGAACCGCTTCTGATTTCGTTGACTTCACCAAGTCTGCGTTGACCCGAGCTGAAGCACATAGTTAACACAAAAAGAAAATATTGTAAGAAAGAATTCAAAAAATAAAATATCCATAAAGAATGAACATCACAGTAGCTATGAAATTACTTGGATGTAACTGTTGCATGTTGAAAAACATATTTCTTCCGCTTTTAAATAAACGATGCTAAAGACAAGATTAAAACTAACAACATTTTAATAATTATTAATATCTCTTTTAAAATATATATGAAAAAAGTTTTGAACTTTAGACCTATAATCTTTTCAAAGCGAGACCGATTCAGGTTAAGTCCATTTCCTCTTGAGAACTCTTTTGTTTTGGATGGTGATGTCATCATATGCTAAATATATCCGTTGAGCTATACTTATACTACTAAACAAAACAAAAACAAAAAGTGGAAATACTTGCTTTGTTTCAAGTTCCAAACCCCCATATCACACTAAACTCACAAGAATACATATGTGTACATAATCACATTAATTTGCACATAATAAAATAAGAAACAATTACGTAACCAACCAACCAAAACCAACCAAAACCACGCCCACCTGAGACACAGCAAAGTTAAGAAATCCCCATCAAGTTATGTCCCTACGACTACGACAGAAACTGCCACGTCATCATCCCGCCGGGAACCACCACCCATCGGCGACGGTTGCTCAAGGAGAAGCGATTGTCTACAAGTAGGACAAGAGGAACGTGAAAGCAACCAAGTGTCGATGCACCTCACGTGGAAGCCATGGTTACATTTAGGCAAAACCCTAACTTTCTCTCCTTCCACGAAATCTCCGAGACAGATCAAACACTCCGTAGCTTTCATGTTAATGATCCCTGATCCGTACAATCCCACGGGGATTTGTTTCAACGCCCGTTTCTTCATCCCCGTGGTAGCCGCTAATTGTCCCGAATTTGCGCTTGCGTTTGAAGCGTGTGGGTCCTGGTCCGAAGTGAATCTCCTTGTGAGGCGCAGCACACAGCGCAAGGCAGAGTTGAGGCTTAGAGCACATATTAGAGCGCAGAGTAGAGCAGCTAAAATAATGACCATATTAGTGTCGAAGTAGGTGTCGTTAAAGCCTGTTCTGGTTTTAGGGTTTGCTTCGGCAGGTGCGTTTGCTTGCGGATCAAGTAAGACCCGACCCATCTTTGAGGTGTGCTTGAGAAACAGAGGAGATCAGAAAACTTGATTAGTTCACCTTCAAGATTCGTCTTGTTGCTCAAATCGGATGACGAAAGAGATGGAGAAGAGGGAATCAAAATCCCTCATGTTATTAAGAAACCCACAAGGAGTTTTTCTCTTCACTCTTTCTTTCGGAGCTTTGATCTTTTGTTTCGATCTGAAATCAAATTTTCCTGATTTGTTTCTTCTCGTGACTTGTGAGTGAAGATGAGTAAAGGCAAAAAAAAATTATGTCAAGTTGTGATAGAAGATAGTCATAAATGGATTTATGGGCGACTCTCTTTAGAGAGTTATAGAGAGAAAGATGATGTGGTTGGTCCAAGAAATTCTTCGTAAAATAAAATTGTTATATATATATATATATATAGCAAGTGAATGGTCACTATTAATTTTGTTTTTATTGCTTGGGGTCAGTTTTTTATCGCTCTACTAACCGTAGTCAATTTTTTTGCATGTCCTATATCAAATGTTTTTATCTATTTTAATAGATGCAAAACAAAAATCAAATGTTCATATTTTTTTATTTTCATGGTTATTATTACTTCATTGGCCGATAGCTAGTAAAGTTTTTTTTTCCTTTTCCGAAAATACTGTATAAAACACAAATTGGAGCATGTATCGAGCCACTACATAATTTATACCTTAATGGGACCCTATTATTTTGTTCAATTCTTTGTTGGTTCGGTGTGCATTTATAAAGAAAAATATAAAGGATAGAGAAAAGAAGAAGACAAATAAGAAAACGATTAGTTTAGTAGATATCAGAATTGACAATTAACAAACTCATTATTAGTGGTTTTAAGAACTTTGGAATCAAGCTAAAAGGAATTAATTCTCAAATAAGAAGAAACTACAAATGAGATTTGATGTAGAAAATCAATATTTGATTATATAAAACTGTATGGTTGGGGTATCATATTCCCAACTAATCATGAAGAATATAATGAACATATGATATCATATAATTATTCCATGTTTTAATTGGTTTTCTTTGTGGGTAGACACATCATTAATAATCAAAAATGGATTTCATCAACTGTTAGGTATACTGCTTTATTCTTAGAAATGAAAGGATATAGAGTTTTGGCCACCATAGTCAATGGATTTTCCATTTTTCTGGTTAGGTCATTACAAAATCCACATGATGGTTTGTGAAACTCTAAAGTTAATTCTAGATTCCGATCCAAGAAATATATTCCGATGATGAAAACTTATGTGTAGGTAGTTGGTTTACGAATTGAATGGTTCATAAAAAAAAGCTATGTGGCGTTTATGGGTCCACAAGTATAAGAAGTCCTTTTAGTGTAAATGACTCCACTTATTAATGTAGAAATACAAGTTCACGCAAAAGACACAACACTTGTCTCTCTTAGCTTCAATAGTTCCATTAGTTGACAACAACACTCCAACGTGTGAGATCCATCAATCTCATACACGAATCTATTGTGTGTGTATTTACTATTCATACAAAACTAATAGTATGCTTGGTTAGAAGTGCTACGGGTCTCGTGTATTCAGAAAATTTAAGGTACTCATATTTATATTGCACTATATAGATAAATTACTCTATTTTAATATGAGATTTGACCAATTCAATTTGTTAGAAGAAAAAAGTCATTTAGTATTTAATTTTAGTTGGTGACCAGTTTCTACTGTACATAAAATGATATTATATTAGTTGAAGGAATTTAGATTGTGCTAATGATATAACCTAAAATTTGTTTATAATATAAAAAAAATTGATTAGAAGATAAAGAGTATTGTATAAATTTTTCAAACATAACATACAACCAAGTATCTAATAAAAAAAACATACAATTAAGTGAATAATTTATCGACGGAATTGTTTTTGTAGAAATGGTTGGGAAGCAAGTCCTTACAAAAGAGCGTGATATCAGACGTCACTCGTAACATTCTTTTAATTAAGAAAATTGTATAGTAGATGTTGGAGGACTATTTAGTTCTATAATCTCCATTTAATTACTACTCATATAATGATAAATGATAGTAGTTGAAAGAAAATATGATTTTTTTTGTAAATTGAGAAACCGTGGATCCGTAGGAATCTCCTCACTACATGTAAATAGAGTTTATTCATTGGATCCGCATGGAATTGACATACATAACAGAAGTGACTACTACTACGATTCATATTCTAGTCATTAGTTGTAGACTTGTAGTCTTGTATTCGTATAAGAAAAAAAACTTGTTGGATAATGGGCTTTTAACGTTGGGCTGGTCAATCCTGAAAGGAAACTGGATGTGCTTTACTTTGTGTATGCAATGAGCATATCAATGAATTCAAATTCTACTATTTTTTTAAGATAAAGAGAAACAATTTTGACTAACCAGCTTTTGGGGGAATTATAAGGAGAACAAATGAGAAAAATACACAAAAACATAAGAAATTTCCTCTTTAAAAAAAAAAAAAAAGAGAATTAAGTAGGAAGAGGGGAAGCTGAGGAAGTATGCAGGAAACACGGACTGTGATAGAGGTGGAGAGGTTTCAAGCAGTGGACGTGAGCATAGCGAGAGATTAGCGGTAGCATTTGGGATTCTCAAGACTGAACCAGGCACAGAAATCCTTGTGATAAAGAACCTGAGGGTTTGTGAAGATTGTCATGTGTTTATTAAGATGGTTATAGCAAGATTGTAGATCTCCGGTTTGTTGTAAGAGATGCATCTCGATTCCACTTTTTCAAAGACGGCTTCTGCTCGTGCAAGGATTACTGGTGATTTTTCAAGAGTCTCACAAACATGATGCTCAGATAATACGATTTGATTTTGGTATGTATTTGTCTAAATAGAAGACTTGCCGGAACATGTACAGTCACCCCACAAGCAATTAATGAATCTGTGTGGGAAATACAAAGGTGGGTTATTACACCGATTCATAAAATTTATATCACATTTTATGATTAATTTTAATAATGCTTTTTGGGGGTCAAAAATTTAATAATGTTTTTTGAACATGCTATCACCTCAAAATCGCATGCATGAAAGAAAATCATTAAATTTCCTTTTATAATTTGTTTTTATTTTTCAATTTTGGAAACATACTCAGATTTGCATTTTCATATCTGTATCCTCAAATTTGTATCTTTTATTTGATTAAAAAACCGAAATTAAGAAATTCAGAATCATGTTTAATTGGTTGGAGAGAGGTCTCCGATCAGCATCCTGTGATATTTTCGAATCAATCTGTGGTCCAGTTTTCGAAACATCGACTAAATTAGTATACTCCGATTTGAACGGCATAAATTAGTTAGTATGAGAAAACGAAAGATATGTAAAGGGGGCCTATCGTGTTCCACATGGTTTTAAGGATTTTATATGGCATAAAACATTTACATTTGGGACAATTTGTCCATACATGTTTTTTTTTTTGCTAGGAATGAAATTGTCCATACATATTTTTATTGATATTCGTTTTTTGGTTAGCATATTCGAGTTTATAACAGCCAATTTAATTAAAAAAAAAAGACTTTGATGTTGCTCATGATTAGTGCGATTGCGGCCGTTCTTCCATTATTAATTTGATCAAACGAATAAGCGGTTATTTTCGGTTATTCCACTAAAACTCAAACAAAATCTTATTTTTCCTATCTAAACACAACATCATCATAGCTCTCTCAACACGTTTTTGATATGTTTTTTTGCTAAAGGTCAGTCAGTTAACAGTAGCCCCAACATCATAGCTCTCTCAACACGTTTACGGACGGATTCCCACAGTCATCGATTGGTTCTTTCTAACTCGACTGAGAGTGAGATACAAACTGTTAAAAATATTTTGTAGTTATTATGTATTTGCAGTTGAACCAAAAAAAAGAGAGTTATTATCATATTATGTATTTACCAATCGTAACGTGACATACAGACCACAAATTCATAAAGGACCATAACGCGACATATAAACGCCACCAAATTTATGGTTACACCACCTTTTCTTTATTCGTACGAATAAATTCGAGTGTATTTTTTTTTTATATATAATTAAGTGGTGATCCGGATTTTTACTACCGAATCTCTTTAAAATTAGTGTAGCTGTCGAATAGCCAATTCATCGGGTTTTTAAATGGATCTAAAGTATAACACTATTTTGACTGGACAAATGGAAGTTGTTAGATAATTTCATGCTTATCGGAAATCGTTTGGCCTAAACTAATAAGGCAACTTATCCACACGTGAGAACCATTAGTCCACTACCACTTGGTTAATTCGAGGGTATTAATCGGAGTTTCGTGCAGGGGCCGGCCTAGGGCTTTTTTTTTTTTGATTTTTTACATACAAAAAAAATATTTGGGCTCAATTTGTTTTTTTTTGACAGATAAAGAGCTCAAAAAAAAAAAAAAAATTCCCCCAAATTTTTTTTTTTATGGCCATGGCCCCTCGAAAATTTAGAACTGGGCGTTCCACATGTGTAAGGCTTACGTGGCAAGGAACAAGTACATTTTGGACAAATAATTTTGGAGTATATATTACAGTATATTGTATAATAAGACCCTACATGGCACATGCATGCATTGCAACTAATATTCGTTTTTTGGTCAGAAAAATTATTATAAACAAATTTGCTAATTCGAGTATTACATTAATCTCACATTCTCACACAAGATTAAACGAATCCTCGTCAGCACAGAGTATGTTCACACGTATTTAAGATTAGTAGATTCTGACCTTCACATTCTTAGTCTTTAATTACTAGAAATGCTACTCGTCAATGCTCATCTCAACTAGCACTTTTCGTTTATTTTACATTTTAAATTCTTATTTTACGTAAATTTTATTATGAAATAATTTGAAATGTAAAATGCATCTGCGTGAATATTATACAGTATTGATTTTTTTCTTCGATCACTTTTTTGTCTTTTTTAATACAACATGATTGTCAACAATTAAAAAAAAAAATCGTGTTTGAAGGATTTCATATTTTTCGGGGTCATACCTTTTTATTGTTTGTTTTGTTTTGCTTGTCTTTCACTATTTTGTTTATTTTCCTTTAAATTTACTAAATCTAAAACATTTTTTGGTAGGATTAGACAATATATTCGTAATATCCATTTTGTTTGTTATCCCTTCCGAGTTGATCCAAAAATTTAGTTAACAAATATTAAAAACTAATATCTGTTAGATGCAAAAAAATACTAATATTTAAAGACATCAGTATTTGTTCTATTACGAATATTGATATATATCTCTATAATATTATTTAAAAAAACATTTTTAAAAATAAATTTTGTTTTGTAAGTTATTAAATGAATTGACATTACAAATAACAAAAAATAATTGAAATAAGAAAGAATATAATAATCTTTTAAAATTATTGATTAGAATATGGAAAATATATATTTTGCATTCAAGAGTTTAATTATTATTTAATTTCTTAATTATTTTTAATATTATATATTTTAAAACAATAATCAATTCATATATATATTCAAAGAAAACAAAATTATTCAAAATCTTGCTATATTTTTCACTATAATTTATTATATTTTATTTGAATATATATCAAAACAAAAGTTAAAAAATATTTTACTAATTTTATAAAAAGTTAGACGCAAGAAAACTATTTTTTAAAGAGTTCGTAGACTAATCACAAAAACTAGAGTCATTTAACGGTGCATATTAGAGTTATGTTTTCAAGATTATAAGTTTTTGCGGGTTAGCCGAAATAATATTTTAGTTCACTGCAAAACGGGTTAAATAGACAAATTATTACAAATTGACAACTTTATCTATAATCATTAATTAGTTAGCTATATTGTAAAATACATATAAAAGTAATTTTTTTAAATTTCAAAATAATTTTTTTTAAAACAAAATATTTTAAGTTATAATTAGCGCGGATTAAATCCTAGTAATCTTACAAAAACGTAACACGGAAATGAATTTTGCTGAGTTTGATGGTTACTGATATGGAAACTATACCCACGTATCATCGTCGAGGCTTTCTTAAAACTTTAATTACTCTCATATATATACTTCATGCATTAAGTTCTTTGGAATTTGGATAGATCAAACTACACGTTACTTATAACTACATATAAATACCGTAGACGACCACCAATAAACACTCTTCTGCAACAATCTATAACAACCTCACGAAATCCAAATCGGTATTACTTGAATCTATAAAATTTCAAAATAGGTAGGTAGATGATCAAGTCCGAAAACTGAGGATAGAGAGGGATTATAATTTTTAAGTCCATAAATTTATTGGTTATGTACACAAAAATATAACTACCTCATAAATCACATCCTTAGAAATTCACCTTATTTACAGAGTTGCGCATTTCAATTGTAAACCGAGGTTAACTAAAAGTCAACAACAGAACAAAATTTCAGAATCAATATTCTATAGACTTGGCTTTTATAGGTTTAATGATAAGTATCTTCTAGTGAAAATAAGTAATCTCAAGGGCTGGCGTACGTGTTTCATACGTTTTTAAATGTACTACTTGATGAAGATATCTCTCTATAAATTGAAGTGCGCGTGAGGTGCATCTTCCACACACCAACATCTTCTGATAATTCTCCTCTAATATTATCACTAAATAATAAGTACGATAAAAAAAATGGATTCAAGATTCATCGACACCATTCATTCCTTGAGGTTATTCTCTCCAATTCATCATTACAACACATTCATATAATCATATATCCTTAATTGTGCATGCAACTGTATGCAACTGTACTAATATCTGTACTAATATATGTATATCGCGATGCAGCTATAATGATGATAAGATTGATTATGAATATGCGTTTGTGAGAGCTCTACGTATGAGTGGTGGAGATGGAGCCAACAGTTACTCCGCCAATTCTCTTCTTCAGGTTCTTCATTATGATCAAAATTGTAAATTTAAATATTAACCAATGAATTTATGTTTATAAAAAACAAATTAATTTAAATCTTCTATATAAAAATAACGTATTTAAATTTGTTTATATGATTCTATCAAAATCCAAATATATTATATTATTATGCATGAAATAGAATAAAAAGCTATAAATTATTAATCAATACAAATAATTTTTCAATTCTATTTCCTGAATTGAAGGTTTTTTTGACCAATTTATCGTGGACGATTGATAATATTCATTTGGTTTTTATTGGAAACTAAATACTTGTTTTAAGTAGTATATCTCTTTCTTTTTTTTGTAGAGAAGAGTTTTATCAATGGCCAAACCAGTTTTGGTAAAAAACACAGAAGAAATGATGATGAACTTGGACTTTCCTAAGTACATCAAAGTTGCTGATTTGGGTTGTTCTTCGGGACAAAACACATTTCTGGCTATATCTGAGATCATCAACACCATCAATGTGTTGTGTCAACAATTGAACCAAAACCCACCGGAAATTGATTGTTGTTTGAATGATCTCCCGGAAAACGATTTCAACACGACTTTCAAGTTCGTACCTTTCTTCAACAAGGAGCTCATGATAACAAGCAAAACATCGTGTTTTGTCTATGGAACTCCAGGTTCCTTCTACTCAAGGCTCTTCTCTCGCAATAGCCTCCATTTTATACATTCCTCTTACGCTCTGCATTGGCTCTCTAAGGTACTTATGAATTTTGAGATCTTGTTATAACATCTTTACTTATACAAAACTTTTGAGTTATTTGGTATTTAAATGATGGAATTATGTGTTTATATGATTAAAAAGGTTCCTGAAAAACTGGAGAATGATAAGGGAAGTATATACATAACAACCGCAAGCCCTCAAAGTGCGTACAAGGCTTACTTGAATCAATACCAAAGAGATTTCAGGATGTTTTTAAGGTTGCGTTCTGAAGAAATTGTCTCTAATGGACGTATGGTTCTCACCTTCATTGGTAGAAACACTCGTAATGATCCATTGTTTAGAGATTGCTGTCACTTTTGGACATTGCTATCAAAATCTCTCCGCGACCTAGTCTTCGAGGTATATCAAATCAAGTTGTTCATTTTTTTTGTTAAACAATTCAAATATGCATTTTCGTGGTTTCAAGCGATTAGGATCGTGTATGAGCAAATCAAAACTATTTGGAAATTTCGCCATAGTTGTCAAAAATAAGGTCAAAATATTAAAAAGAAAATAGTAAAGAGTTACTTACTTTTATTCTCTAAATTTCTTTGAGATATTTTCTAGCTACCATTGTTGCTAAGGATCATAAGTTCCTAACCAATAGCTCATGAGTTTATTGGGAGTCAGGCCCGGCCCAGAGGTTAGGCAGGCTAGGCCATGGCTTTGGACCACTTTTTTTTTAGTTTTTGATGGGCCACAAAATTGATGTTTTCATTTTCTATAAGGCCACCAAAATTTTTTTATACTTATCCTTTTTTATATCAAATTATCAAGTTATTTTATTTCTTTTTTTTCCAATGATTTTCAAATTAAATTGGAGTTATGCCTTAAAACTTTTATTTTATACAGTTTACAAAGGGCCACATTTTTTTTCCTTGTCTCGGACCACTATTTTTGTTGGGCCGGGCCTGTTGGGAGTTTTGATGAAATCATATCGAAATTATGGAAACATGAATATGAATATTTATCAATATCTTATAATATTATGAAATTTAGCTTTATCTTAAATATAATATATCCATATTAGTTTAGCAAACTTAGTTACTTTCATCTCTATATTTAAGATAAAGCTAAATTTCATAATCTAAGATGTTTGTAAATATCTATATTCTTCTTGATCTTCATGTTTTTCATAATCTCAATTTGGTCGATATCATCGATATCCCAATAAAATTTTAATTAGATCATTGTCAAACTCAATAATAATAATAATAATAATAAATAAAAACAATTTCTCCTTGTTTTCTTTTCGGGCATCAATCTTCCGTTCTATGCTTCTATTTTAATGCCAACTACTTTTTTTCCAAAGTGATCAACAAATTAACATTTGTTTTGATATTTACTCAAATACAGACCATGATTATTATTTTGCTGAATTTTAAACACACGATCTTTATCGTATAATCTTTATACAGGGCTTAGTAAGTGAATCAAAATTGGATGCATTCAACATGCCGTTTTATGATCCGAACGAACACGAACTCAAGGAAGTGATCCTAAACGAGGGATCTTTTGAAATCAATGACTTGGAGACACATGGATTCGATCTTGGCCTTAGTAACTGCGACGACCGCGAAGAAGATGACTCTGAAGCAGGATACAATGAAGCCAAATGTATAAGAGCCGTTACTGAACCTATGCTCGTTGCTCACTTTGGAGGAGACATCATCGATATCTTGTTTGATAAGTATGCACATCATGTGACTAAGCATGCGAGCTGCAGAAACAAAACGAGTATCACTCTTGTCGTTTCGTTGACTAAGAAATAGTCATCTTTTGTGGTATAAATGTTTTTCAGGAAGCTTTTCCGTTAATAAATTCCAAGACTTAGCACCCATGTAATGATGTGATGCTACCCTTGGGAAGTAAATTGTGACTGTATGTTGTGTTTTATTTATTTTAAGGTCATTTTGTTAATATATAAGTAAGATCTGTAAAAACAAATGGTAAATTTATAGTCAATTTGGTAACTAAAGCCATACTACTTCAGATTTGGTAACATAACATCTATATACTAAACATAAAGCTTTAGCAAAGAAAAAAGAAAGGACGAAGCATAAAAATATGTTGTTAAGTTTTATGGGTTTTTAATTCAAAATAAATTAGCAATGAGTGAATTAATCCATGTCTTTTATATATGACTTGAAAACTACCTTAATTTTTGATGTGTGTACGTAGCCTAACATATGTCGCACTTCTTTTTATCACTGTTCTCGATTGGAGCATAAGTCGGAATAGTTGAAAATCTTGAGATGCTAAAAAATATTGTTGCTTTTTTTCAGATCTCTTATAGGCTTTTTGAGCTTACCAAACTCTTTGAAAACAGCCTTCATATAAATATTTAACCAAAAGATCTTCACAATCTTTTGGTTAAATATAAATACTTATCAGTTTGTTATTACTAACAAATTAAGCTAAACTATATTGTGGGTATGCGGATCATCCTCGGATATCTTCTGTATTGTTTGTTATTTCAGGATTCCTTCTTCTGTATCAGACTATGAGATCTTGTTATCCCGGTTTAGTGTAAACCAACTAATTAATCTCTATTAAAGAGAAACGATTGTAACTGAATAAAGTTGAGAGAAATATTATTCATTTTCTTCGTTTTCTCTCGAAGCTAACATGGTATCAGAGCAATTGCTCCGTTTTGACAAGAGACAATGATAGTTTAAGTCTCTGTTACAGAATGGAGACAGTTAAATTAATTGAACAAATAAACCATCTGATATATTCATCCTGGACATCGTCTTTTAGTTATACTACATATGGTGAATACCAATAAAACCAACTAGAGAAAACTAATCGAAAACAAGTCGAACTTTCTCAAAATCACCAAAGTTAGCTCAAGAATCTTTGTCCTTGGATAAGCTCCATGAGAGTCTGCTTATAACACTTTCGTCCACTAGCTTATAGTGATGAGACAACTGCCTGTGAATCAACCCGCAACACTTGTCTACTTTGCTTTGATATTTGCTGTACAAAGCCGGTATTGTTACAGATAGGATGGTCCCTGATCATACCATAAAAGAGTAAACTTCATATAAGACTTTGTTTCACTGAGTTTAAAGGAGCAATGTCGCCTGAAGACATTAACCGAGTAACAATAAGGAATTAAAAGGTATGAATAGGGAAGAGACTGAAGGATCATCAAATAACGAAAATGTTTTTTTTTTTTGTGCATTTAGGGATCAAGTTACTAACCAATATAAACAAGAGTGCAGAAAGAAATATAGCTACCAATGGCAGAGAGAAGCCACAGGCAAATCACCACCTGCTAAAGAGAAATTGTCAGACCGCTAACATCTAAGCACATTGTTCAAATGCTGATGTTTTTTCCCATGTAATTCCAAGAAAATGTAAATTAATAGTATCATTGTGAGTTTCATGAAAAAGGTTAGCTTCATAACCTTGAAGAAGAGCCGAAAATCGTTGCCAACTGTAACATCATGAGCCATTACAAGCAAGTGGTTGAGTTTTATACGGAAAGAAGCTGCGGCACTGTTCACCATTTCCTCTGATAGAACAAGCTCTGGTAATGAATTCGCCTGTCTGCTTATACAAAGAAAACAGGAAGCGATCAGTCATATAAACAGCAAAGAATTTACGGAAAAAGACTAGCAGCGTGTTGAGAAGCGATGCCGCACCTATTCCTAAAAGCAGAAACCCGGGCATGGACAAATGATATTATAATCCCGATCAGTAAGACATCTGAAGAAACAGATAAGAAAGGCAATCCGGAAAGCTCAAATATAAGCCAAGCTACAGTTGATAAAACGATAACCCCCAAAGAAAGATTTATTCTCCTCCATAAGAGCAAGTCAGCAGCTGCATCAAAGAACAAAGCCATACAAAAATGGTTGAGTGTCACTTGCAAAGGTTCGAAGAACTTCACAAACAGTGACTTTTTGCTTGACTAGGCTTTTTCTAGCCCAGAGGAAATGCAGTCCAGATTTGAATCCATCTAGTTCTCATTCAAGATCTAAAGGTAACCTAAATTTCACCTGCCAAATTTTCCATCTTCTACTAATATCCAAAATGCTAAATGTAGTTGAACACATGACAATTTCAAATTTTCCATCTTCTACTTTTCCAAGTATTATCTCCAATATGCATTTTCTGCTCTGTAAATCCGGAAACTTGTCATCGGAACTACCAAATTGATAGTAAAATTCAGAATTGTAAATGTACTCGCACACATAACAATTCCACAACCCAGTAAAATCAGAAACCCTAAGTATCATCACCAACAATTCTGGGGTCGACAAATTCTCATCGTAAACTACCCAAATGATGAAAACAAAAATCAGAAAAAGGAACTCGCCTTTGCCGCCGCCCATGAACTGATGAACCGTAACTTGCCGACCCAACAATCGGTAATCCGATGAGGATCCTCCTTCATTCCTTCCGTCGCAATCACCCTCGATGTCACTTGAACTGTCCATCGGAGATTTCAGGACCCGAATTTCGATTGATTGAAAAGCATCGCCTTAAATCTGCGATCCCGGAATCGTCTGGGTACAATGGTGGTTTCTGGGCTCGGAGAAAGGAACTAGATTGATCGGAGAATGACGGCGATTGTGAATAATGAAGGAGGAGGAACCGAATAGAAATGGCCGTGGTGGCTTTTACATGCATCCAAATTCAACATTTGGAATTTCTCCGCTTCTAGTCAACTTTCTTCATTTCTTTATATCCCTAATCATCATCATCATCATCATCATCATGTAGAATAAAAAAGAAAAACTTTTAGCCGTGAATAAATAGATAAAAAAACATTACTCATTGCAAATTAAGGCCTTGGGCTTACTAGCCCAATATTGCGGCCCATATATCTAATCACAATTACATGTCTACGTGTCATGACTGTTACTTTAGTAAAATGTGACAGGCAGTGATATTATCATTCCTCTCAACTTAAAAACACATTTTTTCATTTTTAGGCGACCACTAACTCACGAAGGAGAAAGAATATCTCACACACAGATCAACAATGGCGATTCGTTCTGTAGCGAGTAGAAAAGCCCTAGCCGGCTTGAAGGAGACATCTTCGAGGCTTCTGGGATTCCGTGGAATCCAGACCTTTACGCTTCCTGATCTCCCCTATGATTATAGCGCGCTGGAGCCGGCGATTAGCGGCGAGATTATGCAGATTCACCACCAGAAGCACCACCAGGCATATGTCACTAATTACAACAATGCCCTTGAGCAGCTGGATCAGGCCTTGAACAAGGGAGACGCTTCCACTGTCGTCAAGTTGCAGAGCGCCATCAAGTTCAACGGCGGAGGTGTCTGACTTTTTTATTCGAATCGATTTTCTTATTTTCGATCTCGATTCTGACTTTGTTTAATCGATGGGTTTGTGTTAGATCGTGCTTAGATGGAGTTATTCTTGTGTGCAATGTAGGATCAATCAAATTGAGTTTAAGAAGTTTAGCGATTAAAGTAGTTTATTTAGTAGAGTGATAAATTGTGCTGAATATAATCTGATTTTCAGATAAGACTTTCGATAAAAGTTTAATCAGTAATGCAAGCTGGCTTAGAAGTACTTAGGTTGCTGGGTCTTGAGCTCAGAATCAGTTGGATTGATTGATAGAAGGAAATTCAAGAAAAAAATTGAACTAGAGTTTTGGTAAGAAACTATGGGAAATGGATTGAGGTTTTTGTGCTAGAGAATGAAACTCATTGGGTCTATTTCTAATGTGCAGGTCATGTGAACCACTCGATTTTCTGGAAGAACCTTGTTCCTGTCAATGTGAGCTTGTGTTTTGAGTTTCTTTGTCTAATTCTTCCATTGCGTTGTTCTGTGCGTGATGGTTTGTTTTAACATATAACAGCAAGGTGGTGGAGAGCCACCAAAGGGAGCTCTTGGCGGAGCGATTGACACTCACTTCGGCTCCCTTGAAGTTTTGGTGAAAAAAATGAATGCTGAAGGTGCTGCTTTGCAAGGCTCCGGATGGGTGGTCAGTATGTTAGTTTCACCTTTTAATGTCATCGGGTCACATTGTTGACTTGGGTGCTTTACTTAATAATCATGGTCATTGATTTGCCTGTTTTCTCTTGATTTGATCCAGTGGCTCGGTTTAGACAAAGAACTTAAGAAGCTTGTGGTTGACACAACTGCCAATCAGGTACTTATCCATGATATAGATTTGTTCAAAAGATTTTGGCATTCTTGATATTCATAAAGATATGTGATTTTTAATGGATTTTAAAGAAAAAGAGTTTGTTGGGTCACAGGATCCACTAGTGACAAAAGGAGGAAGCTTGGTTCCTCTGGTGGGTATAGATGTTTGGGAGCACGCCTACTACTTGCAGGTAACAACACTTGTGATCCCTTAAACGCATAAGTTAAGACTCTTCAATCACTAATTTCTCTCTTGCAGTACAAGAATGTGAGGCCTGAATATCTGAAGAACGTGTGGAAAGTGATCAACTGGAAATATGCAAGCGAAGTTTATGAGAAGGAATGCCAGTGAATCGTTAAAAGATAAGATAAAGAGATGAACCAGTTCCAGCTCGGCTTTTGTTTTAAAAGGTTGTCTGAAACAAACTTATAATGTCTCTTTTGTCTTTGAGTTAGCTCAACTGAGCTGTGTGGATGCAATAATACGTTTGTTTTATAAAAGAATTTGCAAGAATAAAAGTTTTGCTCGTTTTCTTATGAAGAAACAACAAAATTTTCATAGTTTCAAAAAACACTCATTAACTTTGTCTTCTTTCTTTTAAATTTATACATATGTTTGAACAACAGCGAGATTTGGAATTGTTATTAATTAATACATACACATACTTTTGTGAAAAATACGCGTAATTTACGATAAGTGTTGGATCTTTTAGAAGAAGAAGAACTACTTGACTATGCAATTAATTCACTTGTAACTTGGGTCTATTGTAAAACCGAAGAAAGATTTCGGTCTTGTAATATCTAACCAGGCCTAATAACGAAATGCCTGATTAGCTATTTTATGGGCTTATTCAGCTCATTAGAAAAGGCCCACCTTTTAAGTCTTCTTCTTCCCAAGCTTTATGTTTGTCCCACATCGTTTATCGGAGCAGCGAAACGATTGTTTATATATCGCTAGAGTCAACAAAGTGATTGTCCCTTCGGGGACATCCGATAAAATTGGAACGATACAGAGAAGATTAGCATGGCCCCTGCGCAAGGATGACACGCACAAATCGAGAAATGGTCCAAATTTTTTTTGGAAAATCGGTTTCTTCTTCATCTGTTTTTTTGTTATGAATGATAATCAAGTGTCGAATTCGGTAGTGTAGTTGAAATTTGAAAACCCTAAATTTGTTTCCATAGAGTTCCCGAAATTTGTTTGATTGAGAATTTCACTTCATCAGCTTTTTTTTTAACCCTAGGTTTGAATATTGAGGATACCGGAGATTCCTTCTTAAAACATCTACTAGTGCATATTAACGGTGTCCATTGTTGCAACTCCGATGATCGGAACCTAACTCCCAGTTCTGGGTTTGACTCTCCGACACCAATGGGATTTTGTCAACCAGTTTTCCGGTAGTAAATCTAATTTAACCGGAATGAATTTACTCTCCGACACCAATGGGATTTTGCTAACCAGTTTTTTCGGTACAATTCTGGGTTTGACTCTCCTTCTCAAATGGCTCCAATGGCTACAACGCTAAACAATTCCTTGGACGTTGCTCAATACATGATCGAGGTACGCACACTAAGCTCGTCGCTGATGCTCAATTGTAAACTAGGATTACTGAATTTCTAGAGACCATTTTCCCTCAGATTTGATCAACAAGAGATAACATATTAGGGGTCTTTGACCATTTGGCAGTTGAGAGCTTTTGGCTTAGGGACTCTATAAGCTGTTCTTCTTCTTGCTCTTCCTTTGTTTGTTCCTATCAAAATTGTAGCAACTTTTGCAGGTTGTTCTTATTTCATTAAATCTTTTAAGTTGTCCTGCTAGATTGTATCTGTGTAGTAATGGATTTGATTTATCATATCTGCAGCACGGTGGTGATGTTAATGCAGCTGATAATATACAGCAGACACCATTGCATAGTAAAGGGTTCCATTGAGATGTTGCAGACCTTCCGTGTGAAATGGATCAGAATTTATAAGCTTGGCTCACGCTAGTTGCTTCTGTTAGCTCGTATTTTAGATTACCAGCTATAGAAGATATGAATTTAACTTTGGTCATACACTTCAGATAAGCCATTCAATATGTTTTCTGTGCATGTTGCTTCTCAATATGGACAGAGAGCCTTCTTGAATTACGTTATTGTGAAATATGCGGCTGACTATAATCTGTATGCATTGTGGAAAATGGATCATAATAATCTAGTATCATAAAAGACGCGTCAAGTCTGACATTCTGAGTTTTAAATTGGGATTTTCCAAATTTCCTTTTTTAAAATCTTAGCTCTTTCTTGGAACCACCATACAGTTTGTTTCCCAGGAACTAATACAGTGTCAAGTCAAATGGTATCCTTGGTTCAACTTATATATGCGTCTAATGAAATAAATAAATAATCATAGGCAATAGAAATCATCAAAAAAATATTGATACACAAATTAGAATCTAACATTCTTGATCATTTCAATTCAAAAAGACCAAACAGGATCTAAATTTCCTAAAATTACACTCTAATTTCTGTAATATAAATAACATTTACAAGATTTTCTATTCAAAAGTATAAATCAAGAATCTATGTAATCTGTATATAAAAAAGAGAAAGAATTGAGCCAGAAAAATCAGCAAGAACAGTTCTAAGTCTTGACGTCATGACTTTTCTTGCTGGGCCCAGATACCGGAAGTCTCCCTCTCGGTAGAGCATTCAACACCAATGAGCCGAATTTTCCGGCGAAGACTTCAGGAATGTAAGAATATTCCTCCGTCTTTGTCTCCGGCGCCGCGCCTCCGCAACCCACCACCGCTTTCGAATCAGGAGAGATATCTCCGGAGAAGATGACGTTACCGATTACAGGAAGAAACTCTCCTGGTAAGTTCCTAGCCGTCGAAAGAGAGACGGAGATGAAAAGGAGAATCAGAAGCAAAGATCTGCTTTTCGCCATCTTTTTAAAAATCTTTTTTGTTGTAATTAGTCTACTTGGTTAGAAATATGAAGTGGGTGAAGATCAAAGAGAGTAGTTTACACATATATATATGTAAACGGAGTGTGTGAGCAGAGAAAGGTCAATGGGAGTTGGAAAACTTACGCGGCAAGTGTCGGACTCAAAATTAGAGTCGAAAGAAGAATCGTTCCTTTCGAGATTACGGTCCAACTAAAATATCTTTTTTTTTTATTAAATTCTAAACGTATGATAGCTGAAAAAAACATACAATACATGATTCGGCTATCAATTTTCAATACCGTTCTTAATACACGAAAAAAAGGTATAGCAATTCACAAGCTCATGAATTAAAAAAAAATGTATGTTACTAATATTTTATTAGTGCATGTTTTGTATGGAAATTTTGAATAACATTCACGAGTTTCGCCATCGATTATAATATTAACAAGAATAAACTAAGCGGTGGTGATGGGGTGATTTCGGCTTGTGCAGATGGGTTGTCATGTTAGTTTAGGTCAGACATCGACTCTTTGCAAACGCATAATTTATCAAATCTTTACCATTTACCCAGGCGAGGGTGAAATAAATTAGATTCATGAGAAAACCTGAAAGTAGGTTTTTCATCGGTATCATTCTCTAAAAGGATTTAGTTGGATGGTAAAAAATCTGGATTATCTCTTGTTAAAAAAAAAAATATTAAACACGTTTGTGGGATCGTAAATTTTGTAGTATGGGGCAAACATTTTCACACGAGTAAAAAAAACAATAGCAATAAGGAGAAAACTGAGCAAAACATTTTTCTTCATTTCGTATTTTGCACATAGCCACATATTGATTGTTAAATGGAAAATAAAACAGAAGATAATAGTTGCACTTTATTTCATTAATGGAGATTCCAACTGCTACCAATAAAAGCCGAAGCACCGTCAGTTTTGACCGCGTCCTTCTTCTTGTTCCCCAAGTCTCTCCTACACGCTCACCGTCTCACTCTCACCCACACATATGAACTTACACTTATATTAACCTGTGTGTGAACATATAATTAATTTTTCTCCTTCATTAGCTCAGCCAAATTTCAACTTTAGTTGTAGATAACACATTGGATATTGCGGTGCAACTTTTTTGACTTTATGGTTACTCAAGACATAGTTATTTTATTTATTTTTTTGGTCGAATCTCAAGACATAGTTAAAAATATGATTTTTGAGCGTAGAAAGTAGAAGTATTGTCTTGCTGTTAAAGGTATAGATAAAGCAGAGTCTATAGTATTGATAGATTCACATAGACCATATAGGTCCATAGGCCAAGAAGAATATAGAAACCACATAATATTTATGGACAAAATACATCATCTAGGTATATAGACTTCATCAATATCCAGAGTTACTTGTGATATTTGGAAGAGCTAAGATAATTTTATGCAAGTCTTGAGCAATACCTCATATATTAAATCGCATATGGGATTTTGTAACCATTAGTAGCTTATTCAGAATATACAAAAGTTATGATAACTTATTCAGCATATACAGAATTTCTGATAATTATTTGAAACCATACATATGATCTATTGATTTCAAGTTCCCCGGATGGCCCGAACACGTTCTTGAATCAGTTTCCTCTCCCAATCTGCAATGTCCTCGAAAGCGTTCTCAGGGAGATTCTCAAAGGGCTCTTTCCACGGATCGTTCTTTGCCAGATCATATGTCGCTCCGCGGATGGCTCCTTTGTTAGGACCACATTGACGCTTTGATACCAATGTGTCATAAGCCGTGTTCAGCTGTTTTGAAACGCAGAATCAGATCGCAAAACGTTTGAAAACTTTCTTGGAGTGAAACTGAGTGAGACTGTTTGACTTACGTTCATGTCGCAGAACCAATACATATAGGCAATCGAAACCGCTGGAGCTCTTCCTAATCCGGCTGTGCAATGCACATAGACTCGTCCTTTACCTTCCGAAACCGCCCATTCCAAAGAAGAAACAGCTTTCGGAAGTTGGCTTCTTAACGAAAGTGGATCAAAGTCTTTTGCCTAATAGAGTTGTAAACAAGAAAATCCAATTGATAAAAATCTCGTATTTACATGATTCTACAGGTTGAAAGCAAGAAATGTTCCTTACGGGCCTTCTCATGTGACGGATTCCAAGCACTTTACATCTTTTGACAATAGACTCGAGGTCGATTCCCCAATACTCAATGTCCTTGTCTTGTTGCAGGTTAAGTATGTAGGCAACATTCTCTTCCTGTTTCGAGTGATCTATATCTTCAGGTTTCTGCGGCTGTGACCCAACTATCAGTTCGTCTCTTATCAATGTATAGTTCATGCCTGAAAACAGGTCAAATACCAAAAATCTTAGAAACATCCTCCTCACTTCAATAGATTCACATGAAAGACTTTCGATAAAAATCGGAGTTTAGATCTGTCATTATCTAATTCTAGATAGTGGAATCACTTATTTACATCACACTAATATCAGATATATTAAACTGAGGTAAGCTTTTCCTATTTCAATCCAATGAAGCTTCACTTTATGTTTAACCTTTAGAACCGAGGAAACTCTTCAGTATAGCTTCAAAAAAACTACACTAAATCCTTAGAAACACATATCAATCTCGTAAATTTATCCCTAAGGTCAAGAAACCATAGCCTCCAAACAACGAACTACACTCAGCTTGCTTGAGCAACTCCCACAGTTCCAATCTACTAACTAAGGCACTATTACATATACTACCAAACCTAATCACAGAGAAAAATGAAAACTTTTAAGTACTAAGAAAGAAGAAATCATTAAATCGTATCTGAAAATCAGTGAATTTTGGAGAAAAATCGATGAAAAAAAAATATATATATATACCCAGATCGTGATGATACTCATACGGGCTGCTCATCAGTCTCTTCATAGCTGTATTGTAATCCTCCATCTTGTTCTTGGATCTGAGAGAAACCCCATTCGTACCTGGATTCTCTCCAACTCCACTCCCTGAGATTTTGCACGAAACAGCGGCCGCTCTGCCCAGATTTCTGGTATCAATCGGCGATTTATTAATCGAATTGAGCCAAGAAGATTTTCTGTTGTTTTTTTGTGAAAAAACTTGTTGATATCTGATGCAGTACGCCGTGAAGAGGAAAGCAGGCGGTGCATACACTATGAAGTAAGAAAGAAAGAAAGAAATTGGTTTTCCTTGATTCTTCTCTGTTTCTACATACATCTCTCTTTGAGTAATTCAATTCTGATTTGGTGTTTTTTTTTGTTATTTCGACAGCACGGCCAGTGCTGTGACGGGTAGGAGTACCATTAGGCGGTTGAGAGAGCAAACTGAGAGCTAGATCAAGAATCGTAACCGTTATCACACAACTACACAAGTCATTTTTGTCCTATCATATATTGAGTTCTTAGGCTTATGTTACCTTTTTTTGGTTCAGATTATCAGGAATGTGTCCTGTTCTCTATTCTTTTCAGTCTTGACTCTTTTTGGATTCATTCTTTTGGTTTTTGGTTCTTTTTTTTTTTTTTTTCTGGATTTTTGACCAAGGTTTCTTCCTTCTAAATAAAGCTCTTGTCAGATAGTATTCATTTTCGATAATATATCCATAATAGTGTTGGAGTGTTGAACAATTCAAAAACCAATTCAAAAACCATGCTTAATTGTGCCATTCAAATTTTATTTGTTTATATTCAAAATCATTAACAAATGTCATTATTAGCTTTGAAACTTTGACGAGTATTTTTTAAAAAAAATCTAAAAACTAGTGATATGATTTGATAGAAATCTGAAATGGTTTTAACTTTTAGCCGATCTCAGCTGTGTCCAAACTTAAATAAAAATAATAATTATCGAAAAAATTACATTTTTCTTTAATTTTTTCCCATTTTTACAAATTTCTTTATAAAAATTCTACAAGAGAAATAAATCAATAATCTCACCTGTCCTTTCTTCCTAGAAAAAGAAATCAATAGTAAGTAACAAAAATGTGAAATTAAAAGAAAGAAGAAATCTAAACGGTATGAGTGTTGCTAACTTTGACAACTCCATTATTATTATTATCATCTTCCTCAACTTTCCTTTTCAAAAACCCTAATTTCACCATACCTTCTTCTCCCCAATCCCAAAGATGCAGCACGATGTAGGTTCCAATCCCTCCGATCAATCCGTACGCGACGGAGTATGTCAACGGCATCATAATCATTGTCACGAATGCCGGAATCGCCTCCCTCATATCTCCCCAATCGATCTCCGTCACCGATTTCATCATCATCACTCCCACAAGTATCAACGGCGGACCAACCGCCCAGGCCGGGATCGAAGCTAGCAACGGCGTGAAGAACATCGCCAGGAAGAAATAAACCGCTACCGTAATCGCCGTAAGCCCCGTTCTCCCTCCTTCCCGTATCCCCGTCGACGATTCGATGAACACCGTCACCGGAGATGTTCCTAGCAAGGATCCGATCACGATCGCAGACGCGTCGGACATAAACGCGAAATATTGTCCTGCGAAATCTCCTTTCTCGTCGACGAATCCGGCGAATCTAGCCATGGAGTAAAGCGTCCCCGTCGTGTCTAGAATGTCGACGTAGAGAAAAGTCACCAGAGCTTCCCAGAAATGTCCCTTGCTTATCCCGGAGAAACTCAAAGCTCCGGCGGTGTGCTTGATGACGTGTACATCGACTACCTTTTTGAAATACTCGTGAGCGGCGTCTCCGGCGGCTGTGTTTGGAAACGCCGTTACCTCGGTGTTGCGGAACCACGAAACGGCCGTGACGAAGACGATCCCGTAGATCATTGCTCCTTTCACGTTCTTCACCAAACAGTAAGCTATGATCACGAATCCGACTATGCCTAGCCAGAACGTGGGGCTCTCCATTCGTCCGTGGAGGCACATAATGTCGCCGGAAACTGATCCGCCGGCGATCAAACTGACGGTTCCGTTAGCTGACGTTATAACGGGAGCTAAAGATGCTCGCGATGAGCTTGGACAAGCGGCGAGAGTGACGAGAGTGGAAGGGCTGTAACCGACTAAACCGAGTCCTTGATTGTTCTGTAATCCGATGAAGGCGAGGAAGAGTCCGATTCCGGCGGAAGAGCTGATTCTGACTGGTTTAGGGACGAGTTTCGCGAGCTTTGCTCTGAAACCTATGGCGGAGATGAAGAGAAATATCAATCCCTCGATGAAAACGGCGGCGAGAGCTGTCCGGTAAGAGATTGACCCGGATCCGTGAAAGCCGACGACGGTGTAAGCGAAATACGCGTTTGTTCCCATCCCTGGAGCTAAAGCTAGAGGGAGATTCGCCATCAATCCCATGATTACACAGCCGATGAGAGACGAAGCTACGGTGGCGACGATTAGATCCTTCCGAATTCCTTCGACGCAGGCGGCGTAACCGGGATTAACCGGGTCGAATTTACAGCTCACGTCGGGTTGGATCAATCGGAGAGCCGGTCCGGTACACTGGGAAGGTGGGATCGTTGAGTTTGAGCAGAGGGGAACACAATCGGAAACAGAGCAAGTACCACCGGAATCAGAGAGGATTGAGGCGTTGACGGCGAGGATATAAGCCATGGTGAGGAAAGTCGCCGTACCAGCACGGAGCTCCGTGGTGAAAGTTGAATTCCGTTCGGCGAGTTTGAACCGCTTACCAACCCGGCTCGAACCAACGTACGTGTTGAGTCGGTTTAGTAGCTTCGGTTTGGGTCTACTAGTAGAAGGTAGTTCTTGCTCCATTAGAGATCACAGGAGAAATGAAAAATTTCGAACTTTTTTTTTTGTTTTCCTGATTTTTGTAATTTAGTGAAGAGAACAGGGTTGCTTATATATATATTACATATTATATATATATATATATATATCATCACTGTGTATATAATATGAGAAGAGAGAGAGGAAAGATTCTAGTTAGATGAAGGGGATCTTTATTAGAAGAGAAGTATCTCACATGTGTCCTTTTTGTAATATAATCTGTAACTGTTAAGTTTGTTCGGGATTGGAAATGTATTTATATTTTTTTCCCTTTTTTATTTAGACGTATTTTACGACAAGTGTATATCTTTGACAGGTAAAATATTATATTCTTCTCTTCTTTTTTTCAACTGATATTCTGAATACTTTTACAGGTAAATATAATTAGTATTCAAATGCGTATTAAGGTATACAATTCTCTTAAAATTTGTGTGTGTGTTGCAAGTTGACTCATCTGCCTTGATCTCATGTACTGTAGATTGATTACTGAATTCCATCACTCAATATATTTGTTCAACTAAATAATACTCTATCTAACTAGATTATTCTAAACATGCACGCCAATAATGTTTTTTGTAATATATAAAATATAAATTGAAGAATAAGAACTAATTTAAGTTTTATTAATTCAAATATATTTAATTTTTAAGTTTATAATAGATTTAATAAATATTTAGTAAAATATTCAATTTTTTTTTTTAAATAAAAGACGTTTGAAATTAAATTTCAAAAGTACTCATATTTTAATAGTATAGATGCAGTTTTTTTTTTTGGGGTCAACAGTAGCTTTTTGTCAACAGTTAAATATAGGGATTTGGTGATTAACGTTGAGTTCTTATTTATATTTAAAAGAGTAAGTATTGACTTAATTATTGTTAAAACGTCTAATGGTGATTATTGGTGTTGTATAAATGACAATGCTTTGTCGAACATTTAAATGATCAATTCCAAATGAACACTTAATTTTTTTTCTTGATAAAAATTTCATTTTTAAAAAGATGCAACACGAATATATTTATTTGGGAGTTCACCCATTTTAGTAATATCTTCTATTCAAACACGTTTAAATGTGAAATTTTAATGGGATTCGGAACATTATGTTGATATAATCATACTCTACAGAATAAATTTTACGATTGGTAAAACGTTTCTACTTTCTAACGAACAACTGGTATTTGCTTTTTGAGTTAAACACACAAAAATACGGTTCATAATTGAACAATTGTGGCCATTATTTGGTTTTTTTATTTAATATGATTACGGTGTGTATGCATATGTGCAACTACGGCCAAAGAGGAAACGTTACAAATTTGGATACAAATTCAAGTGTGAACAACTCTTAACTAATTCCTCGTATATATTGACCAGCTGACTAACCAAATGTTGAAATGCATTATAATTTACAATAATAAGATACGATTATTAGATTAAATTATATCATAGGAGAATGGATCATTTATTTTTCAAGTGGACCATCGTTTTAGTCAATTTTTTAACTCAATTTGTTGGTGGGAAGTCAAAGATACCGGTTTGACTACAATAATCGAGTTGTTGGATTGACTAAAAATGTCATAAAATTACGCTAGTTTTTAAGTAACGCCTGTTCTTTTGTTTTCCATATACATATATGAGATGCAGTTAGTTTTTATCAAAATAAAAAGTGCATCTGAATGTAAAAAATGGATGTAAAATAAAATGCATCTAAAATAATTGGATATTTTAAATGCACTTGAAACTAGAGTTTGGATGTGCATCCAAAATTACAAAACTCTAAAATAGCCTCATTTACAATCAAAACTTAAAATATTTATATTTTATTATTTTCAAGAAAAAAAATTACGTCATTATAACGAAATCGCAAAATTCCACTAAAACTACAAAATAGTGTTTCCCGTCAAAACCGCAAAATATAGTTTTCCCATAAAAACTTCAAAATAGCGGGTTCACACCAAAACCGCAAAATAGAGTTTTTCCGTAAAAACTTCAAAATAACGGTTTTCTACCAAAACCTCAAAAAACAATTTCCCACAAAAATCGCAAAATAAAGTTTTCGCGTAAAAACTTCAAAATATCGGTTTTCCACTAAAATCGCAAAAATAACTGTTTACCGCAAAAACCACTAAAATCGCAAAATAGCGATTTTCCGCTAAAACCGCAAAAAATGGTTTCACGCCAAAACCCACAAAATAGCAGTTTTCCGCCAAACCCGCAAAATAATTGTTTCCCGCCAAAACCGTAAAATAGCGATTTCCCGCCAAAACTGTAAAATAGCGGTTTTCCGTCAAAACCGCAAAAACCAGTTTCCCACAAAAATTGTAAAATAGTGGTTTTCCGCCAAAACCGCAAAAATGCGGTTTCCCACCAAAACCGCAAAAAGCGATTTTCGGCCAAAACCGCAAAATAGTGGTTTCCTGCCAAAACCGCAAAATAGAAGGTTTCCGCCAAAACCGCAAAAAGGCGATTTTTTTTCCAAAATCGTAAAAATCGGTTTTCCACCAAAACCGTACAAAAGAGGGTTCTCGCAAAAACCGCAAAATAGCGATTTCTCACTAAAATCGCAAAATAACGGTTTCCTTCTAAAACCTCAAAATAACGGATTCTCACCAAAACCGCAAAAAGCGGTTTTCCGCCAAAATCGCAAAAAGCGGTTTCACGCCAAAACCGCAAAAAGCGGTTTCCCGCCAAAACCGCAAAAAGCGGTTTCCCGCCAAAACCGTAAAAAGCGGTTTCCCGCCAAAACCGCAAAATAGTGGTTTCATGCCAAATCCACAAAATAGCGGGCAATTTTTTGCCAAAATCGTAAAAAACAGTTTTCCACAAAAACCGTAAAAAAGGGGTTCTCGCCAAAACCGCAAAAACGGTTTCCCACCAAAACCGTAAAAAGTGGTTATCCGCCAAAACCGTAAAATAGCGGTGTCCCGCCAAACCCGCAAAATAACGGTTTCCTGACAAACCCGCAAAATAACTGGTTCCCGCCAAAAATATTTATTTTGTTTTTCATACATTAAAACGTTTATTTATTTATTGTTATTTAAATTTTTTTTTAAAAAAAATTTAAATATAATTCTTTCATTAATCAAATTTTATAAATTATTGAAATATTAATTTGATAATTATTTAGTTGTAAATATAGTTTAGATTAAACAAATTTTTATAAACATAGAACATGTCTTTTTTGGTCATTTGGTTTTAAAATGTATCCAAATAAAATATGTAAGCACACAAACAAACATAACTATATCCAGATGCAATTTCTAGTTGCAAAAACTAAACACATAAACGAAATGCGTCTGGATATTGCGTCCAGATAATATGTCTAAACACAATTTTTTGACGGGACACCGAAATACACAAAGTAACATGCCCTAAATCCGAGAAGATACGTAAAGGAAAAGATTTTCAAATCAACATACATCTTACCAGACTTAAATAAATAAATAAAAAATTGATAAATCAACATCATTAGTACAGACCAGTGAACTATTGGACTATCCTTATCTTAAATTTAAATTAATTACGACTTGAATCAATATTTGTCAAATAACTGCATTGTATGCTTTTTTTCTTTTTTTTTAACGTCTGAGATTTCATTGTATGCTTATATATAACATTTACATTCCTTAACATAATCTAAATATCACTTTAACAACCAAAAAAACATAATCTAAATATATTATAAAAAAAAATTAATCCTAAAATATTTTGGATAGTTGCTCATGAAGTAAAATAAGTAAATGGTAAGAAGATATAATTGAACGAGAGAAATTAATATTGTAGATTCGGAGGTCGAATATCTTTTCGTGGACATTTTATTCATGTGTCTTTGTTACGAGTGCCATGCTATTTATTGTTTGGCTCTGACTTTTATCTTACAAGTTACTACAAGTCTACAAGTTATACAACTCATATGATATCATTCTATTTACTTTGGCCGTAGTATATATATTTTTTTTTCCAAAATCTACGACATAAGAATTGTTTTAGAATTCGACAAAACATTGTTCTTTAAATATAATTCTGATTATAAATCACTGGGCTTGAATAGTATACGTAGTTTTTTTCACGTTTTCATTCCATCAAATTCATACAATTCAAAATAATAAGCACAAAACGATAAAAAATGAAAATTAACAAGATATTTTTTAATTCATCCCGCACGTTTTAAATTTATAATTAATTTATACAACAATTTATTCATCTAATAAATAGTAGTTTTTAATGTTTTAAGTTTTTTCGTCTAATTGATTCCAATATTTTATTATTCAGATATTCTGCTATTTTGATATTCATCTGACATACCGGTCAAGCTCACTCTTTACTATTTTTAAAGAGCGACCTATAGCTATATCTGTCTATCTACACATTAGCCGACCAATCCACATCGTATTGATGCAGCCCGTTATTAGAAATAGTATCAGATACAAAATAAATACTCTTGTTTCAAAACATAAACAAAAAAATACTCTTTCGTATACCATATTGTTCGAACATTAGTACTACTCCACTCATAGTATCTGCTTTACATAACGATTTTTTTTACAAAGAACACAACAAATAAATTATACGGCCATCTTATCTATATATGGCCAAAATGATGATGAAAATAACGACGGATTAATCAAATATCAAGTAGTCAAAATATTGTATATGTAGTCGTCCTTGCGGCTTTATATATATCTGTAGAAGATGTCCACAAGTGCAACCGCGCCAAATCAACGAACGCAAATTAAAGGGTGTCTCATGTACATCAGAAAGATCAATGCATTCATGATTTTAGGTAAGTATTAAAATAATTGAATTCCAAATGACATGCAAGTGATTCTGTTGTATATATATATATGGTATATTTACATGTAATAATATATTAGTGGACTATAAGATGCATACCTTTTGTTGTATACCTATTAATCTAGTCTTGTTAATCTCCTCAAAGGTAGGAATTCTTATCACAAGATCACACAAAATCTACATAAATCCTAGACCTATTATTGAATGTTTTAAATATTTCGTTTTTACCATCTCAGTCCAAATTTGTTTCAATATGCATGTTAATGTTTCTTATTAAAGTAGAACAGTTTTAAAAATTAATAATAATACTATTAGGTTTGTGAAATTATATCAATTATTGGAATATATAGATTGGTGGTGGCCGACTTCACGTGAGGAGATGCCCTCGCTCGGCAGTCGTTTTGCTTTTGGAGTAATAAGTTTGCAACTAATAAATGTATTTCAACTACTTGACAACAATTTCAATTTTTTTTTTTTTTTTGTAAAAATTCAAACATATTTATGTTTCTCGATCATAATTCAACGGCTCCACCTTGTCTGATTTTATCTCGTCCACATACCGTAAATTAAGGTTGGTTTCTAGATAATCTATTATACTATTTATTTAAACAAAAACAGAAAAATCAATTATACTAGTTGGAATGATAAAAATCTTCTTTAAGTATTCGCTTACGAGTTATGGCTTTCTTAATAGCATGCACTTATATATTTTTTAAAAAATTACTAACGAAAGATGTGTCAGTAAATTATTATAAAATGATAGAATGTCGTAATCCATAACCATATAGACCATCAAGGTCTCGCATATAGCGAGCAAACAAAAGGTTTGAGTTAGAATCATTCTTTATAGACATGATGTATAAGAAATATGTGTAAGTGATATAGTCAATGTCAATATTATTCTAAAAGTCGATTCCTCATAGTCCAATTTATAGCCATGTATATATCATTTGACACCCATCATTCACTGTCTACCATTTTAATTTGTCATTTTTTGGTTATTTTTGTTCGGGTCATTGTTTAGCGCTTAATTATAAAAAAATGCCACTAAAACAGTCATTGATGATGAAGTAATTATAAAAAAATGATGTTTTTTTGTTTGTATGGATAGTGAACTGAAATTAAAAAGTTAGATTTTTACAAAGAAAAAAAAATACGGCCTATACATTTTGGGTGCATGACAGTGTGACAACATGCAATATCCCGTAAAATTTTTGATTAACTTTTCTGTTTCAAGTTTTTTACTCGCAAACTGTGTTTTTGTCGACTATTTTTACTGCACTCATAGTGATAATTGTATCATTTTTCGAGTGATATAATACTTACCACTAAGATGATAGGTACAACCATACAAATAAATATTGTATAAAACATCATTTTTTTTTTTTTTTTTTGGATTTGATAGTAATCTCAGCCCCTAACATGTCTAGAATAATCTCTCGAAAGGTGTGAGACCGCCCAATTACACTCTATATAGCTAAACGACTGTGTTGATAATTCCGCTCACGCATAGAATTGAACTATAGTCTGAATCAACATAACGATTCTTCCAACAAGAGAAAACTATCCCACTACCACCTCTCATTTAAAACATCAAATTATTACTACATTACATTAACAAAGATTAAGTTTCAAAGCAAAATATTAATAAACCGACCACCCCCGACTTGATATAGTTTTAGGTCGGTAAAAAGGAACACAGTTCGACATGTTTCCACTTTGTAGTTTTGTATCCAACTTAGAATTATAGTATTTCTTTTATTTCGGTTATTTTTCTATTGGATAAGTAATAAATATATCTTAAATTAGTGGGTCCTCCATCGAAAAAAATCATACAGTTTTGTATTATTTTTTTTTTCATCTAATCTTTATTTATATAAAATTCAAATTACATAAAATACATAAAATATAAAAATTACAATACAATAAAAAACGAAAATACAATAAAACAACGAAAGTGAATGTGACGATTCTTTTCTTCGACAAATTTTGCTTGCAATTAAAGTATCCACTCTTTCTTTCCTTTTAATCGCATTCGATCTGATGCAATTTTGATATTTGGCTATTGTCCATCATTTTCCTTGTTGTATTATATTGACTCATTCCCAATTAAGAGCTAAAGATGTTCTTCGAATAAAAACCCAATTTATTGATTCGTTCGATAGAAAAAGATATTGGGATTG
The DNA here is from genome assembly GCA_030161315.1 of Eutrema japonicum. Taxonomy (NCBI): domain Eukaryota; kingdom Viridiplantae; phylum Streptophyta; class Magnoliopsida; order Brassicales; family Brassicaceae; genus Eutrema; species Eutrema japonicum. The sequence continues at coordinate 43,114,854 of BSQW01000002.1, read as the reverse complement.
CCAATTTTCAACGACTGTACGAATGTCGCCATACAACAAGGATGGTTACGTTCCAAACCATTGTTTCCTCCATGGCGGTTTCCATGGTGTTTGTTTCCATAAAAATGCCATATTTAGCAAAATAAAATATCCGAAAAAATCGTCATAGAATCATCAGATCCACAAGTTTCTTCCGTTGATATTGGAATCCTTCTTCTACCTCTGACCCTTAAGATCTCAACATCATATTTCAATGGCCAGAAGTGACAGAACACCACTATCTCATCTTGTAGTTTCTCCGTCGGATTATCTTCCATTAATAAAAGGAAGATAAATAGCCGATTATGATACCGCTTAACTAGTTTTGGGATAATTCCCGAAACTTCTTTCGAACAAATCATTGAACGGCCATCGATCGTGGACATGGTGACCACGTCTGAGATAACATATTGGGTGTAGATGAAACAACATCTCACTCCAATCGTTGTTTCAATAATCCCGATGTGAGATCGGAAGAAATAAAAATCAAACCGATGGCTAATCGACTCGCATAATGGTTGTCGGATCGTCATCGGTTTAAAGACAATCAAAAATATAATTACGGAGAGGAGGGTTTGATATCGGTGGAACAACAAACGCCGATGAAGTGAATCTGTTGAATTTGACGATGTGCGTTTTTGATGATCCATGGCTCTATCGCTTCTAAAATGTTGCAAAACTTCTTCTAATTGTTCGCTTGCTGAAGAAGAAATCAAACAATTGACTTTTATCTATAATAACCAGATTTGAAAAGTCAAATGGATCACCATAGATCCATCGCCTTTTCAATCGCCCTCAAGAGGCTTTGTATTTGTATCTCTCTCATAAGCATTTATCGTTTTGTAGAAGGCGTTATATATAAATATATATATTTTTTTTTTTTTATTCTTGCAAATTCAGAAGTAATCCCAAATATTAACGTGCTTAAATTAATCTTGTAAGAGACATGAATCCACTCAATTACATCTCATGTGGCCAAGTAATTATGTTGGTAATTTCGCTTCTACGAAGAATCGATCTCTGGTCTGGACCAGCAGGACGATTCTTCAAACAGGACAATAAATTTATTTTTAAAAAATTAAAAATATAAACCGTAAGAAAATATGAAATGAAATGAATGAAATTTCATGGGAAAGTATCGGTCGACCACTCTTTTTGCTCTGTCAGTTTTTTGTTCGCTTCCACATGATTTCGACAACCAACAAGGCACTATCATATGAATCTTAGCTTCCTAATTTTCGATATATAGTGCAATATTTTCCCCTTTTTATTTAGTTTTAAATTTCTGTGTTCTTATCAACAACATATATTTTAGAACAATAATTATTTAAGAAATATGTTTTTTATCAACAACATATATTTTGTTGAATTTGAGCTCAAATATGACAAATCGACGACAATAATACAAAACCCCTAGGTTATATGATTTTATTACTAAAAAAAACTAAATATCAGTAAAGAATAAGAAAAGTTATAGTCAAGTAGAAAGAAACACAATACTATTTCTTTGAATGCAATCCATTTTAGAATTGCTATTGATTAAATACATATTGGTCATAAAACGCATTTAATGATGTAGATAACCATATGATTTATTTTTAACTTTCTACATATGCAATTATATATTCAAAAATCAAGGTGTTGCATGATAAGAATGAAAAGAAAAAAGAAAACAGAAAAAAGAAAAACGAAAAAGAAGAAGAAGAAGACAAAATGAAAGCTGATGAGAAATAGAGAGGAACAAAACAAAGGGAGCATCATGGAATTGGGCTCTCAATCAATCACTTTAGGGTTTTTTTTTTTTTTTTTGTAAGATACGGATTTCACCGATCTCATAAATAGTCGATAATTAGTTTGGATTTAGAAAAATTTCTTATTAATGAAGCGGGAGTTCGACGATTATGGGAACAAATTGGTTCGTCCGGTTGACAAGTTAGATTGAAAAAAGTATACTTCAAATTTTATTAATTTTTTAGTTGTGTCTTGTGAAAGGTTGCATACGTACCTTTAGAACAAGGATCTAACCATTCATATTTCATATTACATAGTGAGAGAAATATTGAGGTGTCTAGGTGCGAGTAATGATTTATAGATTAGTTGTCGGTAAGCATGTAATGATAATATTGGTATTCTCGAGGGAGTTTATGATCAATTTTTGGGAGAGCTCGTCGGGAAATCTCAATTCTGGGTGAGCTTGCTGAGAGAACTTCTCTCTCGATGAGCTCGTCTGGAGAACTCGTATGGAGAATTCGTATGGGAGAACTCGTATGGGGAGTTCGTCTGGGAAGAATTTGTATGGGGTTAACCATTGGATTACATTAACCCATTATAATTCAACCTATTTCAATTCAACCCATTTCAACTCAATCTATTTGATTCATCAACCCATTTAACCCATTAACCCATTTTATTTAATCCATTTGATTTATTAAAATTAATGAATTGGATTAGATTAGGTAAATCCATATATTGATCTAGATATTTAAGCGATTTTTGATGATTAGTCTTATAAACATATGAAATAAATTTAAATAGGTATGATTAGAGATTCAGTGGATTTGGGAGAGGTTAAGAAACTTTTAATCAGTGGAGGGATTTGAACTTTTTAATGATGGAGTTGGCCAAACCAAAGTGATTAGTGGCGAAGTGTTGGCCTCTACTTTTCCCCCTCTTGTGTTCATCGTTTTTTTAAAACCCACTAAAAATTCATTAAAATTTTATTTGTCACTTGTTAATCTTTAATATCTTAGTGCTTATTTTAAATAAGCAATGATACAGACAACTTTTGTTTTTCCAAGACCATTGACCACATCATATTAATTAACTTAGGCCTTGAATGTTTAGTGCGTTTTTTCTAAACGTCGTGTGTTTTACAAAACATGTCAGCATTCACCGTTTAAACGCAGGTGTGGTTAGGTGCGGTTGCGGTTATGAAAAACAGCTGGGTGCGTTTCAGAAACAGAAAGAAAACATGAAACGCACGTGCTGTTGCAAAAGAATCAAAATAGGTGCGGTTAGGTGTGTTTTTTTTCTTTTTCTATCAACGATTAGGTGTGGTTTACAGTTGACTTATGTATATATGTATCATATAATATTTCATTTTATATAGTTATTTTAATTCAAAATAAAAATAAAAATATTTGGATTATAGCTTTGAGAATTATTATTGTCTTTGTCTAACTGATGTTATTAGCTTTAAGACACACGCTAATAGTTTTTTAGTTTTATAATTTTACATATATATATATATATATGTTTTAAAGCTCAGAACATTTTGAAATAAATCATATATGTTAACTTTATCAAATAACAAAATTCTATTTGAAAAAAATAAAAAAATGTCATTAACAACGTGAGGTTGGACTAGTGTTTGAACCCATATAAGTAAAAAATGTAGACACTTAAAAGAACATGGGAAAATCAACGTACTCGATAATATTATATGATTTTACTTGGTTTTTGTGGATGTATTTTTTTGAGCAATAAATATATTATTGTAAAATGTCAAACAAATTTATTAAATTTTAATAATTATTTATTTATGGTTCATAATTAATTTATGAAAAAGACTTAATCATTAACAAATTAATAATTTTAATTTATAATTATATTAATATCATTAATCTATTTTATTTATAAATTATTTTTAAAAACTATATATCTCGCACCACTTTTTACATTTTCACCATTCACACATTTGAACCGCACTGCATGTTGTTTTTTTCACCATTCATATATTGTCATGCACCGCTTGTTCCGCAGTAACCGCACTTGTTCCGCATGATGCGTTTCTTCCAACCGCACCGCACTAAAACCGCACCGCACCTCCTAAACCGCTTGTTCCGCACCGCTCAAACCGCTGTCACCATTCGTTAGATTTGAATTTCGCTCTCTATAATATACGGCTAAAACAAGACTACAGTGTTTTAACAAATTCAATGAATCGATTTATAAGAAACTACTACCTATTCAAGATTTCGATAATAATCAGTAGTAGACTTTTGTTCCATTTTATCTAAAGTGTGTAGGCAACACAAGCAACATCTTGTCGATAGGAAAATGGACATTTAATTCTCCAACTATTTAAATAGGCAATTATTGAAAGCTTAATTTAAATTTTGAAGTTAACGTTGATTTCAGAAATTTAGGTATAAAAAAATCAACGTTAACTAAGAAAACGGAGATGTTAACATTGACTTTTTATAAGTCAAATTTTGCGAAATCAACGTAAACTTGAGAAATTAATTTGCCAACCTAAAAGTTGAAGAATTAATATGCAAAATTGTAAAACTTGAAGAATTAAATGATCTTAATTAAAAAATTATACACATAATTGTTAAAGTTTAGTTTCAGTCTATTTTTAAAACAATTGATAAAAAAGAAAAAGAAAAATCTTTACATGACCAAAAAAGGATAAGTAGTGTTTTAGAAAAAAAATTAACAAACATACATTTTTTAATTTTTTTTGTTGCTCTTAGATGGTTAATTATGTGACACAACCCATTTTTTTATTGGAAAATAATACTTTACAGAAAACATAAAAATTAAATTTGGTGGTCTAAAAAGTATATATTAATCTAAAATAAAAATGTGGCCCATAATTGTTTTTTAAAATCGGTGGTCTTAGGCGATGGCCTATCCCGTCTTTCCTATGGATCGGACATGACTATATATATATCTATAAACATATGGTGGTGTTATCCAATAAATTTAGACATTCACGCATCAATAATGAAGAATCAACTAATATTACTTTATTAATAACGTAAAATACAAAAAATACTTTATGTAACTATGAAAAATAATCAATTAAGTTCTTATATTGTTGTATATAGATGTTTTGATTTTTATCAAATTAAATAATTTTAAATGTTACATGATAATTTTGAAATTATTATGAATAAACCGTAATAATTTATGTGTATATTATTAAAATGAAGACTAATTTTGGTTAAAAAACATACTATATTTTAGAAATGATAATTTAATTCCTCAAATTTTATAATTTTGCAGATTAATTCTCTAACTTTTAAGTTGGCAAATTAATTCCTCAAATTTATGTTGACTTCGCAAGATTAAACTCATAAAAAGTCAACGTTAACGTGTACGTTTTTTTAGTTAACGTTGTCTTTTCTCATACCTAAATTCATAAAATCAACGTTAACTTGAAAATTTAAATTGCACATTCAATAGTTAGGAAATAAATATACTAATTACAAATAATTGAGAAATTAAATGAGTATTTTCCCTCTTGTCCACTTATGTGTTACTTGGACTATATTACTTATGGAAGATCTCTTTCTTTGAAAAATATATGTGAAAATTATGTATTTTTTGAAAGCAACGTATAAAAGGTTTTCTGGAAAAGAAGATGGACCTACGCAGTATATAAAAAATATAGATCAACTCACTCACTATCAATTAGTGTTAAATTAGAAGTTTATGTAACTTAACATTATTCATCTTTATTTTATTTCATCCAAATGAAATTCAGTGTGTTAGTTCTGATATCATTGCATCTAAAAACAACACATTTAGTTCTATATTATGTGAAGTGTTGGTATATTTCGCAAAAATATAGTGGTTGAAAATCCATTCAATAATAATTCATCATTTTAATGACTCAAACAATATATCGAAAGAAATTATTGAACAATTTACCTCACTTATATATAGGCTATCTTCTAGGTTATATTTCAAAACGTATTTTAGTAGGTTCTTTAATTATCATAAAGTTTGACAAAGAAAGGGAAAAAGACTAATTAAATAATGAACAGCTTTTTAATTCATCTATACCATTGTTTTGGTCATTTTTCTACATTATCCTCTACATGTCAAAATCAACATTTTGCTGTCTGGGGAGAAGTGGACCCAATATACAAATTCGTCCATAAGTCGCATTACAATCACACCCACTTAATTCATATGAGAATAGATTAAGGTAGCTAAAAGCTCAGATCCAAATGGGTGAGTACAAATTTCAAATTCCAAAACTTTCTTATATGCACCTCCTTTTCTCTCTGATTGTGTTTCACAAGGAACGTGTCATTAACATGTTATATATAACTTTAGTTAGTTTCGTTAATTGTTTCAGTACCTTTTTTCGGGGGTAAATATCTAATTCTTATTAGAATTAAACGGTCTCAACTTTTATGAAAAGAGAAGAAAATACATCCAAAAAAAAAAGGAAATACAATGAAATACATCAACAAGTGCCTAAAACACCATCACAATTTGGTTAAACGAGGGATAGATTGAAAATGCAAATAATTGGAAGATAGCGTAAGAGATCGATAAACATGTATGATCACGACAGCTAATTGTTCAATCGCATCCAGTACTAACATTTGTATATTGTTGGATGAGAATGCAGATATTAAGATCCATAAATAAAAGATCTACTATATGGAATATTTGTTTCTTTTTTAATCAGTTAGATCACTTTAGGGTTTATAAGGAACGAAGTTATATGTCAAAAAACAAGTTCTTTTTAACAATTTATACATTAATAGTAAAACAAAACCAATTTCATTCAACTAAATTTATGTTTGAAACTTTTTTTCAATGCATAGAAAATATATGTTTACAACAAAGCCTAATAGCTAATGACAGTTGGGGACATTAATTGGAGAATCTAATCATTACAAGTTTAAGCTATGCACGATGGAACAAACAAAGGATAAGAAGTCTCTCAAAGAACATTCTGATTATGATTAGTGTACAAAACATAAAAAGAGACCCCACTTTTTGTTTTTCTTTTTCTAAAATCCTGCCAATAAAAAGCCGAAATGAATTAAATACATTCATTATTTAATAATTAAAATCTTAATCTGAGATACAGGAGAGATATATATATATATACTTTATAAAAGTTTTGCGATTTATGCGATTCTGTAGAGTACAATTAATAGGGCACATGTCAATCAAACTCGCAATTTGAATCAAAAGTTTTAGGTTTACTTGTAACTATCAAATTGCTCCATTTATCCATTTCCCAAAAGGACAAACTCTTTTTTTTTTATTCTCTTCTAATTCGACCTAATATATATGCAATTTCTACATTATAAATCAAGTAATTAGCCATAATCTGTTACACCATGGAGACAGAGCAAGTGAGAACTTGAACTCCATCATCTCGAATTATTAAACTCACGTGGACAAAGAAGTTAATTTATTTCTATAATAAATCTCTGATCCTGCTAAAGTTGATGGAGGAATACAATGTGTTCAAAGAAAAAATCATATTTTTACTGAAAATATAGTTTAGATAAATAATATATTTAAGACATGGTCGGATTTACTGAAAATATAGTTTAGATAAAAAATCATATTTTTACTGAAAATATAGTTTAGATAAAGTGTTCCTTCATATTTCATATACTTCTTTTTATCAGTTTTTAAATAAATTCTGCAAACGCAAGTTCATGGCAATCAAGACGGATATGAGCAAAGCATATGATCGAGTGGAATGGACTTTCATTGAACACCTATTGAGGAAATTTGGTTTTGCGGAAAAGTGGATTTCAGGGATTATGTGGTGCATACAATCGGTACAATATAAGGTACTCATTAACGGTAATCCAAAAGGACAAATAACGCCATACAGAGGATTGCGGCAAGGCGACCCATTATCTCCATACTTATTCATCCTCTGCACGGAGGTCTTGATAGCCAATATACGGAAAGCAGAAAGGGAGAAATCACTTACGGGGCTAAAGGTAGCGAGGGCAGGGCCATCGATCTCACACTTACTCTTTGCGGACGATAGTTTTTTTTCTGCAAGGCTACGGTACAAGAGTGTCGCACTATACTACATATACTTAAGCAATACGAGTTGGTCTCAGGGCAACAAATTAATTTTTCAAAATCTTCTTTAAATTTCGGACACACGGTTCCAGAAACGGTACATGACGAGATAAAACTATTGCTAGGAATCCAAAAAATGGGAGGGATGGGTACTTATCTGGGTCTGCCGGAAAGTCTCGTAGGGGCAAAGAGCAGAATTTTCAATTTTGTTGTCGAAAGATACAATGATAGAGTCAACGGGTGGACATACAGACTCCTGACTAAAGGAGGTAAAGAGGTTCAACTTAAATCGGTAGCCACGGCTATGCCAACTTTCGTCATGTCATGTTTTCGGTTACCTAAATCTATTATCGCAAAGCTAACCAGTGCGGCAGCACAGTTCTGGTGGAGCTCAGACGGTCAACAGAAAGGAATGCATTGGATGGCATGGAAGAAGATGTGCCGGAATAAGTTAGACGGCGGAATCGGATTTCGATCAATAGAGGAATTCAACACAGCATTACTAGCAAAACAGCTATGGCGGTTAATGGAACAACCAGAATCGCTTTTCGCTCGGGTTTTTAAGGGACGGTACTATCGGAACACAGACCCTTTAGACTCTATTAAGTCGTACTCCCCGTCCTTTGAATGGAGGAGTATCATTTCGGCTAGACCTCTGGTTACAAAAGGGTTCATCAAAAGAGTTGGTTCAGGAGGCACCATATCAGTATGGAATGACCCATGGATACCATCCTCTCCCCCGAGGTCTGCAACATGCAAAGGGTACAATTATTACCCAAATCTCAGGGTCAACCATTTGGTTGATCCAGCGACACAAACGTGGAACCTGGAATTGATAAACGCAATCATCGAACCGGCCGATGTGGAACTGATACGCGGAATACACATCAGTAGTTTATATCGACCAGATACGCATGGGTGGCACTATACAAAATCAGGGAAATATACGGTAAAGTCGGGATATCAGGTTGGCCAACAAATCACAGACAACGACGAAAACTACTTCTACGGTCCAGATATAAAGAAGTTACAGGCTCACTCATGGAAATTGACTTGTCCACCGAAATTACGACATTTTATATGGCAAGCAATCTCGGGGTGTCTGTCGGTCACAGCGAATCTACGCGCTAGAGGAATAAATTGTGACACACAATGTTCTAGGTGTGGTGTGGAGGGGGAAACGATCAACCATGTATTGTTTGAATGTCCACCAGCATTACAAACATGGGCACTCTCCCATATTCCATCGGCCCCGGGAGCTTTCCCGATGACATCGGTTTTCGCAAATTTTGATCATCTATTTTGGAGACTTCCAGATGAGGAAAAGAATATAATGTTTCCGTGGATTGTGTGGAACATTTGGAAAGCAAGGAACGACAAGGTGTTCTCAAATGTAGATAGAAACCCACAAGAGATTCTGAGGATAGCGGAAACAGAAATAGCAACTTGGGAAGCGGCACAAAATAGTGAACCTGATATATATCCCCAATTACCGGGTCTCAATAAGAGAATAAATGAACAAAATGAATATAATGGGTTTACATGCTATATTGATGGATCATGGAAGGAAGGGGATCAATTTTCTGGTTTAGGATGGTTTTGCTTTCAGGAGGGAATTGAAGGAAAGATTTTGGGGCCCCGTAATCTACGTAGAAGCCTATCCCCGCTACACGTGGAATTGGAAGCGCTCATCTGGGCGATGCATTGCATGATTACAAACCACAAGACGGCGATAGTTTTTGCTACAGACTGCTCAGAGTTGGTGAAGATGGTGTCTACACCGAAGGAGTGGCCGGCATTTACGTTACAGTTGGAGGAGTTCAAGAGGAGCAAGGAGGTTTTCACCTATTTCTCTATCACACAAATCCCGCGCACAAGCAACACAGTGGCAGATAAGTTAGCACGAGGTGCTCGAGTCTACCAATCAGTTTTCACCTATGTAAACTCGATACCCCCGATTTGGTTCACCGAATAGGGTTAGGTATCAAAGCTGTTGACAAAAAAAAAAAAAAAAAAAATTCTGAAAACTTATTAGTAAAGTAATTTGATAATTTCCACAATTTCAGACATGGTCGGATTTACTGTACTATGTTTATGCAAAATGAAACAAATTTCAGAAAAACAAAATCTATTATCAATTTAAATAAATAAGCAACTTCTCATTTTTCTACTATGGTAAATGACACATTATTTTAAGCAACACCCATGGGTATGTCTCAGTTACATCACTTCGCCTAAACGGTCACTGTTCCAGTTTTGTCTTTTTGGGTTCTACTTTAAAGGGATCTGATTCGTTTCAACAGCCCACCATTGATGCCATTGTCCAAGGCTCCCAAAAATGTTTTATTGGGTCCACTTTCTCATCGCTTTCTCAGGAAAATACTTGAGATAACGGCGATTACAAGTTCGGAATTTCACTCGGTAGATCCGGTTTCCGCATAGCATCAACCATAACAACAAGAACTTAGGGCATCACCATCAGTGAACCTCTAACAAAAGTTCTTAAGAATATTTTATAATTAATTTGTGAATAATTTAAAGTTTAGAACTCTTAAAGAGTTCTTAATTTTTTTTGGGCTCCAATGGTTGAACCTCATTAAAGGTTCTAAAAAAAACCAATGCTGGCTTTAGGATCCTGTAATTTAGGTGAGATTCTTTAGACTTACGGTTAAGGGCCAGATCGGGATAAGTAATCAATGCTGGCTTTTCTCGGTCTCCATAGACAATGACAGACACAACACCACACGCAGTTTTAACACGATGCTCCTAAACACAAGAAACCAGCAAGTTTTAACAAAAGTAACAACCACCAAAGGATCACAATGTACATATTTACACACACATATTTACATAAACACATACATAAACACACACATATTTACATAAACACACACATATTTACAATATCCCATTATTGACAACACCACATATGGACAGATGAAGACGCGTTGAAGAAGAAACCACGCGAGGAAGACGGATTCGATTAGTAGAAATCTTACAGGGAGGTTCGATGAGGTTCGATGACGAAGAATATGACGACGAATCGGCATCATCGGCTACAACTCCGCTCAGAACACAATACCCAAATCGATTTCGCTTTCGCCGTCGCCGATACAATCGAAGAAGGAGAGAAAAATGTCGACATCGGCCAAAAAACAAAGAACAAAATTTTATCCCGTCTTTTCCTTCCCCAATTACAACCTTACACGTGCCATTAAGAACCGATCCTTAAAATCCTTATTTAAGGATCGGTCCTAAACATTTGATCAGTTTTTCCTTTTTTTTTTTTTTTTTTCGCTAAGATACTCACGCTGAACCCCTCATAAACCTCCGATGGAAATGGTCTTAGAGATAACGAACCTAATTGTAGAAACTCTATAAATTAATAGTCAGATAAATTAATAAACATGATAAATTAATAAATTTATCTGGTCCGGATTCAAAATATAACACAATTCTATAATAATTTTTTTTAAATCATATACAAATACATTAATATCATAAAATAATAATTAGTATATATATATCCCCTCTTTTTCACCAGTAAATGATGTTTTAGGGAAAAAAATTTGTTTCAAATTAATTATTTTTTTAATCATTCATATAGTCGGTAGATTGTTTTATCATTGTTGAATTGTGTTTTATAATGTTTTTATACCTAAACAATAAGATTTTTTTTAAAAAAATATGTATTCTAGCTAGGTTTCTTTTATTTTCATTGTCTTATTTAATTGGCTTGCGTTGAAAAATATAAAGTAAGCTGACTTTTAAATAAAGAAAAATTCAAATAGAATATGAACTTAAATAAAATTTCTAGATTTAGATAAATAAAAAACTATAGAAATTATGGACTTAAAAAAGAAGTTCCTTTCAACCAATAATTATAAATTTATAGGTTAAAAACTTGTTTTGATGCTACTTTAGGATATTTCTCATAAAGTAATAAATCTATAAATTAATAAAATACTATAGTCCCAACATTATTAATCTACATAGTTTTGATTGTATATGCCACGATCCAATGCCTTAGAATATGGTATCAATGGTTAGCTTTCTTTTGGGCGGCGATTTTTCAATGATTTGTTTCTCGTGATCCATAAATGTAGAGCCTCTGTTCGCAAATAATCTTCTGAGGTTTATCACCGAGAGCTCAAAAAAGTTTCCAACAGCAAGATCAGCCTGAACCAGATCATACCTGCAGATTTGTTTCAATAAAGTTAGCTGCCAGAAATGCTTCTGGTTCCCAAAGAGGATAAATTTTATACTTACGCTCGATGAGCACCGATTAATCCAACTGCCATCATAGTACAATTGTGAGCCGCAGTTATACCCCTAGGATCATCCTCAAACACAACACATTTCGACGGTTTTCTATCCAACTGCGCAAAAGTTTTAAACTTTTCAACAACATTTCTCAGAAAATTGGCAATTGAATCGTTAAAGGTATACCTTCACAGCTGCGGAAAGAAATCTATGAGCTATCGATTCCATACCATCTTCCTCGGAAACTACTGCCTGAAACAGAGAATGAGTACAAGTATCAGCAGATTTAGCCATTTATCTAAAAAAGGTAAGATGACTCTCTAAAGCTATTACTGGCCTGGAAATACTTTTGAAGTCCCATCCGTTCAAGAGCATTGATCATGTTTTTTCGATCCAGATTTGAGACAACAGCACAGGGAATGCGAGCAGTTGTGACAGCGTCGAGCCAATCTCTAAGTCCTTCTTTTGGTTCCGTGAGCTGAAAATATCGAACAACTCAGGGGAACCAAAAAAACCATGGATCTTAGTGGTACAAATATTGATAAAGAAAGACCTTACTCTGAGAAGATTTTCGTAATATATTCCCAATAGCCTGAGTTTCAATCTGTCGATTTCGCTTTGCGTATTTTCCCAAAACAACACCTGAAATATTTGGAATCAACCATCAACTCAATCCGTTTCCTTATGATATGAATCTAGCAGAAACATAGAGCTCGTTATGGCTAACTCGTAAATATAAAAGAATATCAAGGGAGAAGGGATTGAATTCACAAGTAATATTTATGTCATTGCCTCCTTAAAATTTTATATCCAAGAAAATGGTAACTGAGAAAAGAAATCTCAAACCTTACTCAGCACATGGTCAACGCCTGCATAAAGCATCAGTCTTTGGATTTCATCCTCCTCCACAATTTCTTTTCCTGCCAAACCATTCAATGTTAAATATAAGTACGATATATTTAATGCCTCTGAAGTATAATACATACCAGCAAAAGAGCCAACACACCAGATTATCTCAATAGAACAGTTCATATATCAGAACTCTACGTAAACTAGACAACTATATACTGCAATGACCATCCAAAGCAATTTCTATATAGACAAGGCCTTTAATTGTTTCAACTGCAAATTTTTCCATCTGCAAATTATTGTTCCAATAATTTAGACAGAATATTTTCAATTTTTATGATATATTTTTGCAAAGTGTAAAAGCAAAAGGACGATTTACAAAGGAATTTTGATTGAAACCTAAAGGTTGTGGGTTTATTTTAAGGAAACACACACTATTATAACATTTAAACGTCAAAAGAGAAAGCAAAACAAACAATCGAGGCCTAAATGAAGATAATCTAACGTTGAGTTCATTGATATCTCTGGACACTCTTTCGAAATTCCTTAGAAGGGTACATGGGCAGTACTAAGTAGATATAGATTGATATCTCTTTCCGCTCATACGTATGCAAAAAGAAAATAGGTTATATTTGGGTAAAAGCAGGAGAGAATAAAAACTTACCTTCTTCGGCAGCTAGCTGCTTCCAAGCATCCAACTTCAAACTTCGAGTATCAGCCTACAAAATATGAAAAATGAGAAATTTCAACTCCTGAATCCACAATTAGTAAGCATGGACCTTGCAAATCTACTATGGACATGATTGCATCATCTAAAAGAAGCAATAAACCGATACTTCAAAACTAAAATGCAAGGACAACGCAATTCTATTCTACAACTTTTGAGATTTACCAAATAATAGGGGCAGCATCATCGAAACAAACTAAAGACCGATATTTATAAGACAAATCCTTCCTCATAGGCCACCAGAAGAGGAAGCTATATAGTAGGTATTCTAGTTCTTAGCTACAAGAGCTTTCAGTAACGAACTTGAAAACATAAAGATGGTGCCAAAGAATTACCACGACATTATCCCATGAGAAAATAAGTCCATAGGCTTCATCTGGTTTCATTGCGTAACGTATTCTTTGAAGAAACCCATCCTGCAGTTTCTCATTCCAGAAATCCTACTTACAAGTAAAAAAGGAAATCACATGTTACCTTCATAACAAGCTTTCCAGAAGCAGCTCCGGATCGAATTCCCCGGCATCCGAAGAAGCGAATGGACTCAAAATATTAGACAAATAAAAGATTCAGAAACATAAATAGCTCTTACCACATCCACTTTAAGAGGACCATCCTGTCTAAAAGTCTCAAACCCTTCTCCGTACTCAGCTCCAATCGCCTATAATTCAGCAGATCATCAATAAATTCATCAAATTTCCTCCTCAAAGCCCAGGAAACACAAGAGACGTCTCTGGTTTTACATTTTCACCAAACAAGAGTCTATATATTTGAAGGAAGCTATCGGATAAAAATGACCTCTTGCATAAAGAGTTTGTTTGGCTTGAGAGGAAACCCATTAACGTCGCCGTTTTCAAAAGACCCAGAAGAAGAACTCCTCGCTACCAGACGCTGCTTCACTAACTTCGTATCTTTCGGTATCTGAAAAAAAAAAGGCACAGAAATTTAAAACTATCCCCATCGATTTCGAATCAATATAAAGATGCTTCTACAAACCAGTAAGCTGAGATTCGATGCGGGGTTAGAGCGAGGGAATCGAAAAGACGGTTCGGAAGAGATGAGCAGAGACGAAGGGCGAGTACTGCACGAGCAGTCCATGATCATTAATTAGGGTTTCTTCGAAATCAGAAACTGGGAAGAAGGTGAAAAAGCATTCGTTTTTGTATGATTATTGCATATAATTTAGGGTTTGCACACGGAACTATCTAAAAGCCTTTGTTCTGGTTCATACGTTTGGAGCCAGACAACGTTTCTACTCTCTTCAGGTGGGTAAAGACAGGGAGACAGAGAATGAGAATATTAAACGCCATTATCCAAAGGGCATATGGTTATTCAGTTAGGTTTAATTATTTCGATTATGTTAGTTAGTAATAGTTTTTGGTTCGGTTATCATTCGGTTTGGTTTGGTATGGTTATCAAAATTAATAACTGTTTGGTAACTGAAATTTTTTGGTTAACCGAATGGTTTCGGCTATTTTCGATTAAATTTCAAATATTTTCGGTTATTTCAGTTAAGTTTCGGTTAAATTTCAAAATATTTTGATTATATTTCGAAATGTTTCAGTTATTTCGGTTAAATTTCAAAAATATTTCGGTTATTTTAGTTAAATTTCGGTTATTTCGATTCGGTTATTTCGGTTAATTAGGAAAAATAAATCTAATTTTTTTTTTTAATATCCACGGATACCCATTGATTATCGGTTAATAACAATTCGATTATCATAACCAATGGATATAAAAAAAAAAAATCATTCAGTTATTATAAAATAACCATTACAAAACCGAATCATTAATTTCGGTTCGGTTCAATTATTATGTCCAGCACTCCAATGGATCACACTGTGGATGTCGTTTTAGTTTCTCGTATGGATCACACTGTGGATGTCGTTTTAGTTTCTCGTTATGAGACGTGGCGTCGTTTTGAATGATGTCTAACGCCACGAAGTCTTCATCTGACAAACATAAACGCTTATAACTTTTTTCATGACTATATAGAGTGTTTATGTTAATGTTAATGGGCCAATCAAATCAACTAAAATAGGGATATTAATGGGCTAATCAAATCAACTATGTAATTTTTGGGGTTTTGTGGCCTAACCCAACTGATAAAAACTTATTTTTGTGTTTAGTGTCCCAAAATAGCTCTCGACATAAAAACCGACACGAGAGGATCCGAACCAAACTGACCCAATCTGAAAAACATGATTTGGTTCAGATTCGGTTCTTCAATAAAACTCGAATGGTTCCTCTACATATTTGATTCGGTTTTCGATTTGGGTCGGATTTTACCCAAAAACCATTCGGGACCCCGAATAATCCGAAATGGATGACAATCCTTGACTAAAACGTCAAACTTGACTAACATCCGAAGCATTTTGTAGGGATTTATTTGCAAATCTAATGAACTAATCAAAATTGTGAAAGTTACATTCACATTGATGGAATTGTCTCACTCGACATGTTCTCATCTCGTGGGAAGACAACATCAAATATGTCATGAGAATTGAGAAGTAGTGTCGTAGAATCACTAATTATTGTAGAAAAAAATAAGCGAAAGAGTTCTCGTTTATGTCGGTTTGTCATGCAGAGAACAATGACTGGATCAGATCAATTTTATCCAAATATTCGATGATTAATGCGAATGACTGATGCAAACCAAAAAAAAAAAAAAAAAAAACGAATTTCAAGTTAAACCTCAATATATGGAAAATGCTTCAATGTGCAATTGGTAAATAGACGGTTCATAACCGCCTCATTTCAACTTTTGTCTTACCCGTTTATCTAATTTGTATGTTTCAATTGTATATACCATCAATATTACGTGTTAGATATTCGTAAATGATGAAGCGATTTAACATCCAACCGCCTCAAATTGGATTATTAAACAAACCATGTACACGATTAATGACATTAAATGTAGATTGGACGGACTGCTATAAATAAAAAATAGATTTTCTTTAAACAAAATAAATAAATTTGGTACTTGTTCGAATGTGAATATCTACTTAATTTGATCTGAAATGTTTTCTAATAATATATGGAAAATACAGAATTATATTCTTGAAAACAATTATTGAAATATATAGCAGTTTCTTTTATAGAAATATATGGAAATTCATCTAAGGATTTGATTTTGTTTATAACTTTTTCCTCATTATTATTTTCTCGTATATATATATATATATACATATATATATTATTTATATTTTAATTTAGAAATAAATATTTATTTTTGTTAAAAACATGTATTTTGTTAAATATTTTAGGGTTTTCTGCAAAAAAAATCCGTCAACTGGCTCGGATTTACAAAAAAAAACCCATCACCACAGAAAAATACATGTCAATCATCCACCCGATAGTCAAACCGTAAAACAGCCCTCTTGGCTAACAAACGTTATATTGATGGACGATGAGTAAAACACAACTGTTTCAAGATTGGCTTTTGTTGAATCGCAACTGGATAATGGGCTTTTGTTGAATCGCGAACAACCAGTTGTTTTGGGAAGTCTAATTGACTAAAACACAACCGTTTCAAGATTGCGTACCTGGATCAGACAAAATCGGGTTCGAAGGCCAATTCTCATCACTGATAATCTTCTTCCTCAGTGAATTATGTTGCCTCAAGTGACAATTCTCATCACTTGTCACTTGATACAAACAAGTGAACCAAATATAGAAAAAAAAAACATATAAAATCCCATTAAAAATCTCTTGTAAGATTTCCAATCATTAAATCAAATGAACCATATACAAAATGATGACTTACCACAAAACATGATTCCTCTAACATATATAAGACTGCACCCAGCCACCCACAAGGGTGATAAGTTATCTCTCTCTGTTCATAATTAAACTTCCCAGGAAAAATGAAGCAAGTCTCTAACATTCTCATTTTCTTTTACCTCGTATCTCTCCTATCTCGTAAGTATATTTATCTTTTACATGAAAAACCTAGTTAAGATTATACCGGTTATTTTTTCATTTGTATAATCTAGAAACTTAATCAGCGCCATAGCTCTTTTCTAAATTCTCTCAGTAACAATTATTATTTATATAAAGATTAGCAATCAACTTACCTAGTTTTAACGTTATAGATATAACATTCTCAAGTATTGGCGTGGTGGAGAGTAGAAATACATTGCAAGACGAGGAGGCCATCTCGCATGTGATACACCAAAAGACTTCTCTACATGTTGAGCATCCACAAAAAGCTCCATGCGCTAATTGCACTTGGCCATGTGATCCTGTTGTAGTTGGAGAAGGTTGTATTTGCCGTTGCTAAAATTTTCTATTCTATTCAAAACATTCGTCCATAGTGTATTTGGACCTTTGATAAAATCATTAATAAAAATTACAAGCTCGTTGATCGACCGGATAAGAAGATATGAGTTTCTTTCTCGTAACAACACAAGGATCCAACCCAACTATTTTGTTGTATACGCAACGCATAAATGACGACATACGTTTTATTTATAACACAATAGGCCATGACAAACAATTCTACATATATATAACACACAGACAGTATACCATGAGAAAAACTGCCTCTAACAACCATCTCTAATAACTAGAGCCGGTCCTGAATTATAAAAAGCCGCAAGCTAAAAAAAAAAAAAAAGACTATTTTACAATACTGGAACTCATGGCCTTTTGAATGGTCTTTTATAATTGTACCACTAGAATAAAGATTTTTTTGTAATTTAAGGGCTGAAATTTTTTTTATAAAAAATAGAAGTGCAAACATAGGTTTGTTCTGCTCGGGCTCAATGCCGGCTCTGCTAAGAATTTGCATAATCAATTTATAAAAAAGACTGTATGTTCCGGAGGTTGAATCCAAAACTTGGTATAAAAACACTAAACATTTAGGTAACCAATGACTTCGATTCTGACATTATAATATAAAACATAACTTTGTGAGAATCTCGGTGTAATCGAGATCGATATAAACTTATGATTATTTTCCATCAGTTCAGAGATGGTGAGAAGGCTTTTAATCAGGTACTGTATTTATAAATGATCAAAACGTAAAACTACAATGTGAAAAACATATATAAAACTACGTTTTTTTGTTTTGTTTTAAACTTGCATTAGATTGAAACTGAAGTACAAAATACTAGTAGTAATTTTGGATTAGATGTGATATTAAAACTACGTATTATCTGACAAATATTTGGATATTAAAACTACGTATTATCTGACAAATATTTGTGTATAATTTGTTTTTGTATATACAATAATAAACTCAAAACGTTTTTTTTTTTTTTAAAAGTAATTGGGACGTCCAGACTGGCGGGTCTGATCAATAACTCTCAAGTTAACTGCTACCAAGAGAAAAAAGAATCTGAGGAGAGTCTTGTTCATCAATTTCACACCAGAAGCCTTTACCTTTTGATCCCGCGCTTATTGCTTCTTCTTCAAAGTTTCCATTTTGAAATTTCTTCGTCTTCTTCAAAGTCTCTTTCTTTTTCTGGGTTTTTTTTTTTGGTTTTCTTTCCCTGTATTTTGGGCATTTTAAAAATTCGATCCAACGAGTTTCCCAATTAGGGTTTGATTCCCTTTCCTTTTCATCTTTTATAGTCAAATCTGAAGACTTGGTTGGTTTTAATGTGCTGAGAGAAGCTTCGTCGTCGGCAAGTAGAATCTTGTTTGTCCCCTTTGAGTCAATTTTTTTAAAAATATATATATTTCATCTTCTTTGTGGGTTTTATATTCTTTGCCAAACAATGTTTAAGCTTGCAAAGCATATATGCCTTTGAGTAGCTTTTTCCCCCACGAGATTTGATATTTCAAGAGAGAGAGAGAGATAAAATGGGATCGAACTGCGATGGGAATTTGAAAGGTGAGATTGAAGAATCTAATGGTTCTGGGAAAACTAGGGTTCTTTGTCCTCTCGATGTTTCAACATCTCGAAGAACTCTGATCGGTGTTGGTAAACCTAAGAGTTGGTCGATTCCCGATGCTTCTAGTCGAGCCAAGCTTCTGAAATTCGGTTCTCCTTCTGCTAAATTCATGAAAATGGCTGAGCAAAGAGACGAGGTTTCAAGGTCAGTGACGAGCTCATCAAGCAGCCATAATTTCCGGGAAAGAATCAGTGGTGTGCTTCACCGGAAAATCGATTGGACTTCTCTCATGAACATGGGGAAAGAATGGCTTAGGAACCCAATCAACATGGCTCTCTTCGTGTGGATACTCGTTGTTGCAGTCTCTGGTGCGATTCTCTTCATGGTGATGACTGGTATGTTGAATCATGCTTTGCCTAAGAAGTCACAGAGAGATGCTTGGTTTGAAGTTAACAACCAAATCCTCAATGGGTTGTTTACTTTGATGTGTCTTTATCAGCATCCGAAGCGGTTTTATCACTTGGTTCTTCTTTGTAGATGGAAGCATGACGATATTACGAAGCTTAGGAAAGTGTACTGCAAGAACGGGACTTATAAGCCGCATGAATGGATGCACATTATGGTTGTTGTCTTTTTGCTTCACTTGAATTGTTTTGCTCAGTACGCGCTTTGTGGTCTTAATGTTGGATTCAGAAGATCTGAGAGGCCTCCCATTGGAGTCGCCATATGTATCTCTGCTGCGATTGGAGCTCCTGCAGCTGCGAGTTTGTACACTATGCTTAGTCCACTTGGGAAAGATTATGTTGATGATTCGAGTGTAGACGAGGAGAATCAACTGCAGCGTGAAGAAGGGTCTGTGAATCGCCGGGTTACTTTAGAGAGGAGGTATTCGTTTGCTTCTACTTCTGCTTCCACGGGTGATGGGATGGTTCCGGTGAGTGATCCTCAGTGGAGTGGTGGAATTTTGGATATTTGGGATGATATTTCATTGGCTTATCTCTCTCTATTCTGCACTTTCTGTGTCTTTGGATGGAACATGGAGAGAGTTGGGTTTGGGAACATGTATGTTCACATAGCGACGTTTATTCTCTTCTGTTTGGCACCTTTCTTTATATTCAACTTAGCTGCGGTTAATATCGATAATGAGACAGTTAGGGAGGCACTCGGGATATCTGGAATCCTTCTTTGTTTGTTTGGTTTGCTCTATGGTGGATTCTGGAGAATCCAGATGAGGAAAAGATTCAAATTGCCGAGTTATAAGTTCTGCTTCGGAAGAGCCGCGATTGCTGATTGTACGCTTTGGTTGTTCTGTTGCTGGTGCTCTCTAGCTCAAGAAGTTCGGACTGCAAACTCTTACGAGATAGTGGAAGACAAATTCTGCCAAAGAACGCAAGAGAAGAGCCTGGTATCTCCTTTGCCTCGTGAAGACGGTGTGTTTGATGCTAGGTTTGGTCTAGGGAACTCCCCGAAAAACATCAGCGGGGCTAACTCTCCTAGCCCAAGCAGGTTTTGGAAAGAGGTTCATAGTCCAGATGTACAAACACCTAGAGAGAAAGATGAAGGTAAAAGCGAGGTTGTTCTGACTCCACCCTCTCCTCTGTCTATACACAGAGAAGCTTAATTTGAACAAAGTCTGATTAATCTGTGTATCCGAATCCGCTGGTAATTCTCCTTGCTTTGTCTTCGGTTGTTGTACAAATTTGATTTGGGAGAAACTTTTGTATACAAGTCTCTTTGAATGTTTGGGTTTACAAAGTTTGATGAACCGGTTAGTTATATAACATTTCAGTTTCTGGTTTAAATCTTTCCCGGTTTCTCGTTTTGTTTTTTTTATTCTTTTTTTCTGTAACGTAAATTTGTCTGTCATGTTTCAGTAGGACATTTGTGCGATTTATGTGTGCCTTTGCTTGCATTGCAGGCTTTGTTTTTACTTACGGGTGTCTGGTAAAAATGCCGGTTGACTCATGAGTCGAACCGAGATATATTCTCAGATAAACCGTGGGAGATTATGAGAGTCATGTCTCATCTTTGGTCCAGGCACATCTATTGAACTAAGTAGAACCATTTATTTTCTTTTTTTCTTGGGTTAAAACCCAAGGTGTTGTCCAGTTTGGTATAAGGCTTTGATGTTTGGTCATTTGGGTTATTCGATCTAGCAAATAGAAGGATCGAAAGTGAGAGTAGCTCATTACACTTAGGAATGGACATAAGAACACACACCTAACTAGACAAAAATTATGAACAGTTTTTTTTTTGTAATAACGAATATATCAAACAGAGTTAACTATCGATAAAATGAACCAAACTTAGAATCGGATCAAACTGGTTCGTTTGCTAGTCTGCTATAGGTAACTCAAATAAATAAATAAATAATAATAAATCGAATCCAACCGAAAAAACGGATGTTCACACTCCTAATAACGATTTCATTTTCGAACAATTGTTGTATTTATATTTGAAAATCTTATAGAAATTATTGATAGACTTTGTTCGGTTTGTATCTTCTCTCGAGACAGTATGTTGGGTTTGCAAACTAAACCGGGATATTCCAGTTGAAAACTTCGTTTCGATGTCTGGTCTGGTCCGTGTTTATTCCTAGGCTCAGTGGATCACATGTATATAGACTACAAATTACTTTTTGAGACTGGTAGTGGTATTTTTGCATCTGCTTTAGAAGAGATTCCATAAACTTTAACAAATAACATTAAACCAAATATAATGTCGCAAATTGTCATTTTAGGCTAAGCTCACTATCATTACGCAATATAGGAATTAGGCGTCGCTGTCAGAGGAGTTATTTTCGTGGAGAACCGCTTCAGAAATCCACTAACGTATAAATTATTGGTTTTTGTAATCAACTTGTTGTCTAATTTCAAGTTTTATATTTTGAATTAAAGCTTGCCTTTATTTTAACCTTGAGAGTTTCCCGTTTTTGATTTGAGGGCATTATCACCATTTTAACCTTGCCTACGTATGTATAATAATAACATTAATACCACACACACCCTAATGAAACGGTAAAAACTTTTGAAAATTATCAAAATATTGGACTAACTATTCGCTGTTATAATCTTTTGTTTTATAATGATTGTTCACACAATTATATATTGATGTCTATATCTGGTCGATATTAAAAATAAAAATGCATCTTAGCTGGACAATATAACCAATATAACTTGTTTTATCTATAAAAATTCCTTACTGCTATATAAGGAATCGAACGTGTCATGGTCACAAAATTAGATGGACATTAGGTGGCCACTCTACTGTACGTGGACTCTCTGCTATATGACACGTGTCTAGACGATCGTGCATTATTAAAGCATCACATTGGTTTAAAATGTTTGTGTTTTAAGGTATGTCTCACATTAAAAATATATTAAAAGTAAGAGAAAGAAAAAGAAAAGGAGACACAATATCTTCTTTGAAACAAAAAGAGATATATATCTCAACTTAAAAAAATACTAAAACATTAAAAATTATTTTTTATTGTTTGAGACATAAATCTCCATTGTGGATGGTCTTACTTACTTTGAAACTTGTGTGATTGGTTGGTGGGACCAACACACTCGTTGAACACGTTTCTTAATTACTATTAATAATGTTTGTTAATGAATAATTATCGGCGAAAACTCCTTTTCAACATTATTATCAAGAACCAATTGATTCCTTTTCAAGAACCTAAGTTTGGGTTAAACAGATTCCAAAATGGGACAAGAAAAATAAAGAAATCGATTCCTGGTAAAATCAACCAAATATTTACCACTAGCAAATTCAATTAAATTATTCACCTAATAAGACAGTGGGGTCAAACATTAGCTGGCTCGACTTTTAAGGAGCTTTATCTCCGGGGCCCACAAACCAGATTACCCCAATAACAAAACGCCACGTGAGCTAAAAACCCTGAAAAATAGGATTGGATGCACAGAATCAAATCCCAAACCCCATAGCCTGCCGGCTATATAAATCCACATCGATTTTGAATAATCTACGAAGCGTTTTTCTTCTCTCCCAATCCTAATCCAAATCCAAATCTCCCACCGTTTTTTTCATTTTCGATTCCGGAAACTCGCCAAGAACTGGATACTCTGGCGGATTCAGAGACCAAGAACCGAGACGTGGTTCTGAAACTGTATGACGCCCTGAGATCTCGAGACGTCGAATCTGTGCACCGGATCCTAACCCCAGATCTGGAGTACTGGTTTCACGGCCCTCCGCCGCACCAGTTTTTGATGCGCATCCTCACCGGAGTCTCTCCGCCGTTCGAATTCCTACCGCTCTCCGTCGTCTCCTTCGGGTCGACCGTCATCGCCGAGGGCTGCGACTCCGCCAGCTCCATCTCCTGGATCCACGCCTGGACCGTAGCGCATGGGATAATCACTCAGGTGAGGGAGTACTCGAACACTTCTCTCACCGTCACGCGGATAGGTAACGTCGCCGGACGCTCTGCTGAGATTACGCCGTCGCATTGTCCCTCCGTGTGGGAAAGCCAATTCTCGGGTCGGGCTGGAAAATCCGTACCGGGTCTGGTTCTGGCGATTTAAGATAAAGCAACAGCCACGGGAATAACTAAATAAAGGCTGCGTACGTGTCAGTGTCTGGTTGGTTTGTTGTTTATGGGTTGGAGGATTTGTGCGGTTGAGACGCGGTGTGGGCTATAACGGCTAAGGCCGCGTTTTGCCTGTCGCTAGTTCTTCTTTTTTTTTTTTTTTTTTTAATTGCTTAAAAATCGTGCTTTTGTGTTTTAGTGGGTACAAACAAACAGGCATGGGGAAACCCAAATTGGCTTGTGCCGTTGCGTCTGATGTAACGTTTGGTTATGTTATCATTGAAATACAAAACTGCTTTTGGGATCTTATTATATTCGTTAAAACGTTTTTATAGTACGAGAATGTTCTGCATTTGTCGATGTCAAAAGAAAAATTGAAACAAAATAAATAAAAAGCTGCCTATTCGGCTCATATATTTGAGTGGATTTGTCTGTGTATAGCTATACTTGTGTTTAATTTGATCATCAAGCTGAGTTTATAAAGAATTTAGATCACAAACCAATTGTATTCGTTTCTGATTTGGATTTTGAAAATTATAAGATTTGTTTTTACCCGAAAATTATAAGATTTAAACAACATAGTTAGTTTTTTTTTTTAATGAAAAACAAAATGTAAAGGTTGTTAAATGTAATCGTGGACGCAAACAAAAAATAAATTGTGAAAAAGAGAGATTCGGAGTGGGAAGCAACGAGGAAGGTCGCTCATGCGTCATTTTGTGGATGTGGACACGCAAGCAATTATCAATCTTTTGGCGTCGTTTGGTCAAAATGGTGTGACGATAGAACGATATATTTTTATTTTTTTGTACTTTATTGATTTTGCAAATCACTTGTTTACAAACGAAAGTTTGGAAGATAAAACCAAAGAAAAGTATTCATATGGGCGTCTTTTATATTCCTTTATCTAATTTAATCCTGGTGCAGTGACTGTGACACGAATATTGACATTCATTGAATTAGATTTCGATAATGTCCCATGCCCAAAATATTCGTAAAATATTTAAATGATTATATTCTATATTTGCCGGAAAACATATAATATTTAAAATATTTATTTATCTATGTATGATATCTTCAAAAACTCTGTTTCTTTTATTACTACAATCATCGAAAACTTATGCATTCATATAATTTCGCAGATTCAGTCATGATCTGAAGTCCACAATTACTGCAGTTTTATGGGCATCAAAGCTTAGCTACATTAACTTCCTAGGGGCATAATTTAACAAAATGTCATAAGTATGGTAGTAAAATTATCTTTTCTTGGCTTCAATATCTCAGTTTCAAGCCAAACCTAGTACAGAAAAAAGCAAAAAAGCATTAAAAAAAATATCAGTAATATACAACCTGTGATATTGATGTATATTACAACCCATTCTTCTAATCATATGTTTGATTAAAATGTATATATGAAACCCACTCATGAGATTAGTATACATCTTTTCTAACGTAGATTGGACGTATCATCTGCGATTACAAGTAACGCGACGACAAATGCGAAATCGACATATGGATTTACTCTCACTTTGAAGCTGTAATTCCCTATTATAAGTCCTCCCCATGAGAAATCATGAACCACCTGTAGCATTCAAGCTCTCATTTATTCATATTTAAGAAAGAAAAAACAAAACTATAGCATAGACGTTCCTTCGAACACTAAGCTATATATATATATATATATATATATATATATATATGGGTGCAAATATTGGGGATTAGCCAGAGGAATAAGCTGAATAATATCTAAAACTTGACATAATCTACTAATTATCGAATAAACTCTTTTAGTTTGATCTGCCGGTTAGTCTCGGCAACAAGTTAACAATGGTGAACGTACGTACCTCAGCAAGAAGTGTATTATGAATTGGTTCAAAGAGTTTGAAAGAAGAACCGATGTAACAACCAGATGTTCGAAAGTCTGGCTCGATGCTACTAATGTTCGTCGAAGGTTGTTGTGGCGGTAAATAGATATCAAGTGATGTTTTGAAGGAGAATAGATTTGGTTCCCTTGCTGAGAAAAGAAGATCCTCAGATTCTGTGCTTTCTCCTTTGTACACCTCCCATTTGTATCTCATTGTCACAAGTCCCTGGAACATTATACATTTCTTCCTTACAAAAAAAAAAGAAGAACAAGTCTTTTTATCGTGATTTCTTGTAATGTACTCAATTGGTCGTGAGATGGAAATCGACTTTTACTGAAGAGAAAGCATAAATTAGTTATGTTGTTAGACACTTATAATAAACACATATATATCTACGCGTAGATGGAAAATTACTGTGTTTATGATCAGATCAAATTTCAATTATTTTCCGAACGACTAAAAGATCCAACTATTTGTAAATAATACGCCACTAAACATTAAATTACATTTAAAATAAATAAGAAGTTATAAATTAAAATTCAAAAGAGAAAAGTTGGCAAGAAAATTTGGTTTTATTAGGCCATTTAACCCTTCAGCCGGTATAATTAATGACATCTACCGATTTTCTAAAAATTGAATTTAGGCATTACTAGAGTTGGGTTCTAGATGGAAAAAAAGAAGAAGGAAAGATTATGCAGCCAACTAAAGATATTTGTATTCACTTCAAGATCATTGCTAACCATTTTTACAGTCGTTTCATCAAAATCTAACCAAATCTCATATACATAACACATGTGATCTTCCCTCTACTATATTTTAGTAGAAATGGGATATAGAGGTAATTAATGAGGAGTGTGTGTGTGTGTGACCTTGGTGCGCATAGAGAGAAGAGGAATTCCGGTGGCGTCACGGAGGACACGTTTACGGCGGATGTTCCAAGTGCCACCGTCGATGGTGAAGATGAGATTGTCGGAGAGATCGAAAACGTCGTAACGATCTCTTTTCAGGCTCTCACGCCGCCTTCTCACCATTAGTTCCGTCGTGTACGGATTACAAAACATCTCTTCCACAACACTCACCATTTTTTTTTCAAAGATTCTTTTGAACAAGTATGATACAAGAGAACTAAGATGGTTAATTTCCTATATCAAAGGATCGCATTCTCTTTGATTTTTCCACAATTTAAAAATATTAAATAAACAAAGAAAAGAAAAGTAGAGTTTAAAGTCGATTTGACGCGGTTTTTAGATTGCTTGATGAAGGATAGAAATGATTATTCATTTAATCTTATTAAAGTGTTTTTAATGTGACATGAAGAGGGGAAAATAGTGTTTTAAATTTGAAATTTATTAAGCTGAACAAGACCTCGTTGTCAAATTGACGCCTTATGGGCATCCGAAGATGATTTTTTTGGGGTTGGTTGTGTAATCGAGCTAGAGAACGGACGAAGAACCTTCAGCGCTTTTGCGAATGAAAAAACCTTATCCCCCATTTATGCTGAATTTAATACCTTATTATGGGCCATGAAGATCGTCTTGCTTTTAGGAGTAGTAGCAATAACTTTTGAATCAGATTGTCTACCAATGGTTAAGGTGATCAATGAAGAGGAAGATTGGCCTGCTCTGGCCTCAGAAATTGATGAGTTCAATGCTTTATGTTCTACTTTTGTCTATTTTGATATTTCTTTTATTCCTCGTGTTTCCAATGTCTGTGCCGATGCTCTTTTAAAATGGGCTCGAGTCCGAGGTATTGTCTTTTCCCATGTAGACTCTTTAATTCCGATCTGGATGGCCTCCGATGCCACCATACTCGAATCATCGTAATAATATATGGAGGTTGTTGACGTCAAAAAAAAAAAATTCAAAATTTACTAAACTTCTTGATCATGTCCAAATCAAACTGTTCGTAGTCAATTTTCTTCGTTGACTAAAATAAAAGAGATAGTCTTCACAAGATTAACTTCATCAGTAAATAAGTTGCATGCATTGATAATGAAGTTCAATGAACGTATATGGTTGGTTTGGTTAATTAGTCTCTTCTTTGCTTCTCCTCTTCTAGTATTCTCTCTTTCCCTTTTTCGTCAAGGATTGTCTTCCAAAATTTTCTCTCCGATTGGAAAAAGAATGAAGACAAACAAACACAGCCAAATGTTTCATGCGATATTCATGTTTGTATCTAAACAATGCTCAAAGTTAAAAAAAAAAAAAAAATCTCAAAGTAAACGAAATCTTTAAATCGGAACTAAAACATATACTTAGGATACCATAATAGTATGTTTTGTAAAGGACATAAGAAGGAAACTCTTAATTATATGAATATCCTCCTTGTCTATCTACGGTAGCTTCTATAAATACATTAACCTAGTACACTCCCATTGTACCAATATATATATCTGTGTAAGGTCTTGGAACATGAATAAGACACACATTCTACATGGTATCAGAGCCATATAGGATACCCTAAATTTTTCGGCAGCCTCCCTTCTCTGTCTCCTCTCAATCTCTTCTTTCCCCTCCTTTTTCTTTTTTTTCTTTTCTCTTCCACAATTCCTATACGATGACAGCCACTGCTGAAACCATCGATGTCTCACAACAAACTGTTCTCAATGTGAACATGTCAAATGTCACAAAACTGAGTTCCTCCAATTACCTGATGTGGAGCCTTCAAGTCCATGCCCTCCTTGATGGCTACGAGCTAACAGGCTACCTCGATGGATCCATGGTACAGCCGCCGCCCTCTGTCACCATCAACGGTGTTGTC
Source organism: Eutrema japonicum (assembly GCA_030161315.1). Taxonomy (NCBI): domain Eukaryota; kingdom Viridiplantae; phylum Streptophyta; class Magnoliopsida; order Brassicales; family Brassicaceae; genus Eutrema; species Eutrema japonicum. The sequence goes on along the minus strand of BSQW01000002.1, from coordinate 43,086,183 downwards.
ACACCAAATCCTGCCCATACTATATGGAAACGCCAAGACAGGCTAATCTACAGTGGTCTTCTCGGAGCTATCTCACTCACGATCCAACCACTACTCTCCACCACCAAAACTTCTGCAAAGATCTGGAGCATTCTAGCCGACACCTATGCTCGGCCCAGCAGGGGTCATACCCAACAAATCAAACATCAGCTGAAATATTGGTCTAAAGGTACAAAATCTATTGATGAATACGTACGTGGTCTCATTACTCGCTTCGACCAGCTGGCTCTCCTCGGCAAGCCTCTTGAACATGAGGACAAAATTGATTATGTCTTAGAAGGCTTACCTGAAGAGTATAAGTCAGTGGTGGATCAAGTCGAGAGCCGCGAAACCACTCCGTCTGTCACTGAAATCCATGAGAAGCTTCTCAACAAAGAAGCGAAACTGCTGTTCACCGCTTCTGCGTCTGCTGAAACTCCAATCACAGCAAACACTGCCTACACTCGCCAGCGCAACAATCATTCCTGGAATCAGGGAAAGCAGCCCCCTCGTTCCAGTCAATCCTGGAATCAAAATCAGTCTCAAAATCAGTACAACGGTCAGAAACAGGAACCTCGATTCACCAAAGGATATCAAGGTAAATGTCAGTTATGTGGTGTGCAGGGACACGGCGCAAAAAGGTGCCCACAACTATCTGTTCATCAGTCTGGAACAGCAAACAATCACTCACCTCGTCCTTGGCAGCCCAACGCCAACCTCGCTATTGGTGCTCCGAATCCTGCTACTGCCTGGCTCATGGACAGCGGTGCCACTCACCACATGACGAGTGACCTCAACAACTTAGCCATGCATCAGCCCTACACCGGAGATGACAATGTTCTCATTGGTGATGGTTCCGGTCTTCCGATTACTCACACTGGTTCACAGTCCTTACCCTCTCATTCTCGAAACCTTACCTTAAATAATGTCCTTTGTGTACCTCACATCCATAAAAATCTGATATCTGTCTATCGATTATGCAATACTAATAAAGTATCCGTGGAATTTTTCCCGGCTCACTTTCAGGTGAAGGAGCTCAGCTCGGGGGTCCCGTTAATTCAAGACCAAACTAGCGGTGAACTGTACGAGTGGCCGATTTCATCCGTTCCTGCTGCTTCGTTCTTTGCCTCTTCTCCACCAAAAACAACCTTCGCTGACTGGCACTACCGCCTAGGCCATCCCTCTCCTTCTGTCCTAAACAATATCATCAGACAATTTTCTCTTCCCTGTTCGCAATCTACTACTTTAAATCTCATATGTACTGATTGCTCCATAAATAAAAGCCACAAGCTTCCCTTTCACCACTCAACTATCTCCTCCAAACGTCCCCTTGAATATATCTTTACCGATGTCTGGTCTTCTCCTGTTATTTCGTGTGACAACTACAAATACTATCTCGTCCTAGTTGACCACTACACCCGATATACCTGGCTTTATCCCCTACGAACCAAATCTCAGGTCATCGACATGTTCAAACCGTTCAAAGCTCTCGTCGAGAACCGATTCAATACAAAAATTGGCACTCTCTACTCGGACAATGGCGGTGAATTCATTGCTCTCCGATCATTCCTCTCCACTGCTGGGATTTCCCACTTCACCTCCCCACCTCACACACCGGAACACAACGGTATGTCAGAGAGAAAGCACCGCCACGTCGTTGAAACTGGGCTTTCACTCCTCACACATGCTGGAATACCAAAAACCTATTGGACGTATGCATTCGCTGCTGCAACATACCTTATCAATCGCCTCCCGACGCCGGTGCTCGAAATGGCCTCTCCGTTTCAAAAATTGTTCGGAACTACACCAAATTACTCCAAGCTCCGTGTATTTGGTTCTCTGTGTTTCCCGTGGCTACGACCATACAACACCACCAAGCTGGAAAACAAATCCACTCCATGTGTATTCCTTGGCTACTCATCGACGCATAGTGCATACATTTGTCTTCAGCCTAGCTCGGGTCGGATCTACGTTTCCAGACACGTTAAATTCGACGAGACAGTCTTCCCCTTTCATCATCTCAGCCACTCGACGTCTGGCTCAACCTCCTCTGAACCACCCATCGCAGCTCCACCAGTCGACACCCTCCGTGTCAATCCGCCACTCGTACCGTCGCCGCCGCTGCTCCCTTCGCCTCTGCTCCCTCCGCCGCAGCAGCAGGCGTCGCCTTCGTCACAATCGACGGGACCCACGAGCTCGCCTCTTCACAATTCATTGGAAGGTATAATCTCTTCCCCTGAATTTTCTGCAGAAAATCACGATGACAGTATCAATGAAGAACCCCGACTCCAAGGCCAAAATTCACAAAACCAACCTAACCCAATTCACTCAAGCCCACCTCATCTACATGAAGCCCCAAATGAAATAAGCCCACCTCCACCTCCAAACGGGCCCAATTCAACAAATACCCATTCAATCCCAACAAACACAAATCACCCATCCTCGTCGTCTCCCCTTCAAGCCGTTGCTGAAACTCACCCTCCCGTCAACATCCACCCCATGAAAACTCGCCGGAAAAACCAAATCTCCAAACCCAACACCAAATACAACCTGTCTGTGGCTCTATCCACTCACCTACCACCCGAACCCATGACCGTGAACCAAGCGATGAAAGACAAGCAATGGAGAGGAGCAATGACGTCTGAGATGGACGCGTACACTCGTAACCACTCCTTTGATCTCGTTCCGCGACCACTGAACAAGAATATCGTCGGTTGCAAGTGGGTATTCAAGTACAAATTTATGCCTGATGGCTCTCTTCATAGGTGCAAAGCACGACTCGTTGCAAAGGGATATAATCAACAATTAGGTCGAGACTACACAGACACGTTTAGTCCTGTGATTAAGTCCACAACGATTCGCCTCGTTCTGGACATCGCAATTACAAGGTCTTGGCAAATTCAACAACTTGATGTCAACAATGCGTTTCTTCAAGGCACTTTGACGGAAGAAGTCTACATGGAACAACCGCCGGGGTTCACTGATGCAGATAATCCCAATCATGTATGTCGTCTTCGGAAAGCAATTTATGGTTTAAAGCAAGCTCCCCGAGCCTGGTACACAGAGTTGAAGACCTATTTGCTTAGTCTCGGATTTCAAAACTCTTTGGCTGACACTTCCCTGTTCACTCTACGTGTCGGTAATGATTTTCTCTACTTGCTGGTGTATGTCGATGACATATTAGTCACAGGAAGCAACAAATCAAGCATTGCTCGCATACTGTCCCTGCTCGCACACAGATTCTCTATCAAAGATCCAGAGGATCTGCATTATTTTCTTGGATTGGAGGTTCACCGCACAGAAGCTGGTCTTCACCTGTCACAAAGAAAGTACATTCTGGATTTACTTCACAAACATCACATGCTTGCGGCCAAACCAGTAGAGACACCAATGGCTTCTTCGCCAAAACTCACACTGTTTTCGGGTACTTCTCTTTCTGACCCCACAGATTATAGACGCTTGGTTGGTAGCCTGCAGTATCTAGCGTTCACCCGGCTTGACATTGCCTATGCGGTAAACCGTCTGTCTCAATTTATGCATCGTCCGACGCAAGATCACATGCAAACAGCGAAGCGAATACTTCGATATTTGGCGGGTACAACGACTCATGGTATTTTCTTCTCCTCGAAGAATAATCTTGCTCTCCATGCTTTCTCGGATGCAGACTGGGCAGGTGACTCCGATGACTACGTCTCCACCAATGCTTACATCATCTATCTGGGTCGGAATCCGGTCTCATGGACAGCAAAGAAGCAGAACAGTGTCGCTCGGTCATCGACTGAGGCTGAGTATCGGGCTGTCGCTAATACGGCAGCAGAAGTCCGATGGATATGCAACCTGCTACGCGAGCTTGGGATTGAACTTCCCACAGCTCCAGTTGTGTACTGTGACAACGTTGGGGCTACGTTCCTGTGCGCAAACCCCGTTTTTCACTCTCGTATGAAGCATATCGGTCTCGACTATCACTTCGTAAGAGGACACATTCTACATGTTTTAAATTCAAAAGGAGATTGAAAATTAATAGTGTATATTATACTGTGACATGGAAAACAACAACACATATTTATAACAATATTGTCAAGAACACCATTTTTTTTTGAATATATTAAATTTTCATAAGCAAACATGGAAGTGAGTTAGAGTTTACCAATATGTTTTTTTTCTGTTATCATTGGGAGTTTGGGACTATATCGATGGTGGTATGCCTTGTGTGATATGCACAGAATTTTTTTAATTATAGTTGCATTTTATTTTCTAAAAATAAAAGTCTAACCATTCATCTTAACTAGTTAGAGCATCCAAAATCACAAATTCGAGCTTCTGCGGTGAAAAGAAAAACTAAGAAAATAAATAATCTCCTTTTATTTACCATTCAAATTCCAATTTTTGAAGCGTTACACTTTTTTTTTTGTAACTGGTATTACACCTATTTCAATATTTTGATTAAATGCATTTAAAATGTATATAAAACTAGATGTGAATGAAAAATCTAAAATAAAAATATTTTCTTACTTACCATTCAAATTCCAAATTTTTTAAGCGTTACACTTTTTTTTTTGTAATTGGCATTACACCTATTTCGACCTTTTGATTAAATACAGTTAAAATGTATATAAAACTAGATGTGAATTAAAACTCTAAAAGAAAAAAAATTTCTTCTTATTTACCATTCAAATTCCAAATTTTTTAAGCGTTACACTTTTTTTGTTGTAATTGGCGTTACACCTATTTCGACCTTTTGATTAAATGCAGTTAAAATGTATATAAAACTAGATGTGAATTAAAACTCTAAAAAAAAAAATCTCTTCTTATTTACCATTCAAATTCCAAATTTTTTAAGCGTTACACTTTTTTTTTGTAATTGGCGTTACACCTATTTCGACCTTTTGATTAAATGCAGTTAAAATGTATATAAAACTAGATGTGAATTAAAACTCTAAAAGAAAATATCTCTTCTTATTTACCATTCAAATTCCAAATTTTTTTAGCGTTACATTTTTTTTTGTAATTGGTGTTACACCTATTTCGACCTTTTGATTAAATGCAGTTAATATGTATATAAAACTAGAAGTGAATTAAAACTCTAAAAGAAAAAATCTCTTCTTATTTACCATTCAAATTCCAATATTTGAAGCGTTACACTTTTTTTTTGTAACTGGTATTACACCTATTTCGACATTTTGATTAAAATGTATATAAAACTAGATGTGAATTAAAACTCTAAAATAAAAAACCTCTTCTTACTTACCATTCAAATTCTGATTTTTTAAGCGTTACACTTTTTTTTGTTGTAATTGGCGTTACACCTATTTCGACCTTTTGATTAAATACAGTTAAAATGTATATAAAACTAGATGTGAATTAAAACTCTAAAAGAAAAAATCTCTTCTTATTTACCATTCAAATTCCAATTTTTTTAAGCGTTACACTTTTTTTTTGTAATTGGCGTTACACCTATTTCGACCTTTTGATTAAATGCAGTTAAAATGTATATAAAACTAGATGTGAATTAAAACTCTAAAAGAAAAAATCTCTTCTTATTTATCATTCAAATTCCAAATTTTTTAAGCGTTACACTTTTTTTTGTAATTGGTGTTACACCTATTTCGACCTTTTGATTAAATGCAGTTAATATGTATATAAAACTTGATGTGAATTAAAACTCTAAAAGAAAAAATCTCTTATTATTTACCATTCAAATTCTAATTTTTGAAGCGTTACACTTTTTTTTTTTGTAACTGGTATTACACCTATTTAGACTTTTTGATTAAAAGCAGTTAAAATGTATATAAAACTAGATGTGAATTAAAACTCTAAAATAAAAAATATCTTCTTACTTACCATTCAAATTCCAATTTTTTTAAGCGTTACACTTTTTTTTTGTAATTGACGTTACACCTATTTCGACCTTTTGATTAAATGCAGTTAAAATGTATATAAAACTAGATGTGAATTAAAACTCTATAAGAAAAAATCTCTTCTTATTTACCATTCAAATTCCAAATTTTTTAAGCGTTACACTTTTTTTTTGTAATTGGTGTTACACCTATTTCGACCTTTTGATTAAATGCAGTTAATATGTATATAAAACTAGATGTGAATTAAAACTCTAAAAGAAAAAATCTCTTCTTATTTACCATTCAAATTCCAATTTTTGAAGCGTTACACTTTTTTTTTTGTAATTGGTATTACACCTATTTCGACCTTTTGATTAAATGCAGTTAAAATGTATATAAAACTGGAAGTGAATTAAAACTCTAAAATAAAAAATCTCTTCTTACTTACCATTCAAATTCCAATTTTTTTAAGCGTTACACCTTTTTTTATGTAATTGGCGTTACACCTATTTCGACATTTTGATTAAATACAGTTAAAATGTATATAAAACTAGATGTGAACTAAAACTCTAAAATAAAAAAGTCTCTTCTTATTTTCCATTCAAATTCCAAAAATTTTAAGCGTTACACTTTTTTTTTTGTAATTGACGTTACACCTATTTCGACCTTTTGATTAACGTCAAGCAAATTAAAAAATGTAGGCTACATGACATAAGCTAGATATGTAACAACACAACCATCTTTTCAAAATTAAATAAAAAAATCATTGTTCTTGATTTTATAATATTTTAAGTTTAATAATTTATTTTATTTTCCATAATTAAAAAAAGTAAATTATGTGCATTGCTTGCGGGACAGTAAAACTAGTCAATATACGAAAAATGTATTATTTGGGTTTAATTCTCAAAAGGATATACGAAAAATCAAGCTTCACTCGGTTTCATAGATAGTTTAGATATAATCGATTATGATTTTATAAATCATTTTACAAAATAGATGATTCTTAACTAACTGTTTTTCAAACCGACGGTTTTATCTTTAAACTTATTTTTGATTTGATTTTTTTATAATATTCTTTCAAACAATTGATTTATAAAAAAATTGAGGATATAAATGAAAATGATCATAATTAAATCAAATGTGACCCAAAAAAACTTGAAAGTGCTCATAACAATTATAATATTTTGTTTGGGAAGGAATGAGGATCATATAACAAAATCTCTACTTTATTTACGCAGAGTATTGACGTGCAACTGCAACGTCTCCCTGCATCCGCAGATTGATATTACCGAAACGCCCTTTATACTTTCCATTCTAGTATCAGAGCCCAAAACCCCAGAAGGTTATAATCGTCTCATAAATATTTCTTTTTCGCGCTTCATCCATTTTTCTCGTCTCGGAAAAAATTGCAGCGTTTCTGCGCTTTTCTCAGTCTAAGTACCTTCTTTAACTCTCTCATCATACTAAGCCATTATCACCGAAAATCGAAGAACCCTAAATTTTTCGTTTTGACTTTCGATTTCTCTGTAAATCTCTCCTCATCGCATGCATTTCTCCACTGAAATTTGTGTCTCTAAAAGGTTCCAGACGCTGTTTTCTTCTCTCTCTCTCTTTCGATCGTTCAGGTAAGGAAATTTCTCCAGATTTTCTATGAAATTTCTTCCTGTTTATACGAGAAATCGCTCTCACGTTTCTCTGTTTCCTATTTATATGAGATTTCTGTTTCTCGTCTTGTATAAACCTTCGATTTTGTTTGTTACTGATTGTTTTCTGTGAAGAGCTAATGTGCGTATGAGATTTGTCTATGTACGCTAAAGTTAGGAGGTGATATCATCGACGTTTCAGTGTTTCGGGATCCTCTAGAAATCTCTCCTGCTTAGAGTTTCTGAACTTAGTAGAGAGATCAGAGAACAGATTTCTTCATAGTTTCTTCGCTAATCACGATTTTTTTAAAGGTTTTGTGCTGTTAGCATTGTCTCTAAATATGAAAATTGCTCGTGCTTAGGGTTTCTGGAAGCGATTTCTTTAGAGAATAGGCGCAAATTGCTTGATGATTTTTTGGAGACAATTTTGTGTTAAACGATTCACTTAACTCAATATCAATTTTGCTTTTCTTAAGCCTTCTTTTGACAAATACCTTGATGTTTTCTGTTTCTGGTGAGAAGCAGAAGCAATGGGTGCAGGGAGGAAGACAGAGACCTATACACTGGCTCCGGATGGCCAAAACTCATATGGAACTATGTGTGTGAGGAATCTCCAGAAGGGAGATCTTTGTGGGGTTATATTTGGATGCAAGTTCAGCACTATCAAAGAGTGTTTCGCTAAGAAATTGTTTGGTTAGTTGGCTATGCAATCTGTACAATCTTTGAGGCTAAATCTTTAGTGACGACCAGGTTTTGAAATTGATACTTGTTCGTGACCAGGTTTACCAGCCCCTCACATAGCATATATCAAGAACATCGAACCCGGTTTGACACTGTTCCTGTTCAACTACAGTGATAGAACACTTCACGGCATCTTTGAAGCTGCAAGTGAAGGAAAACTGAACATTGATCCCAAAGCTTGGTCTCCAAATGGGACGGATCCAAGTCCATATCCTGCTCAGGTATCTTTACTTGGTACACAACACTTCCATTTGTTGATTCACTTACTTCAACCCAACATGTATCTCGTTCTGCGAATGTTTTTCTACAGGTAAAGGTACGAGTCCGAGTGCGGTGTGAACCCTTGTCTGAAGAAAAGTTTAGTCCTGTAATTGCTGATAATTACAAGGATGAAAAGATGTTTTGGTTTGAACTAGACCGAGGTCAGACCAACAAGCTGCTCCGTTTGTTTTCACCATCACCACATGTAAGGGCACCATCAACATCCAAATATGCTGCATCACCATCCAAAAAGGCTATTCCGGCATCTTCTCTTGTAGAGATAGGTGACATAGGAGCAACTCGTGTTGATAAGTGGAGCAGTCTTTTCAAATCTTCAGATGATTCGAGGGAAAACAAAGGAAAAGACTCAAAAGAAGGCGCACACAGTCACATAGCAGGTTCAAGAGTAGTCAATCTTGGAAAAAGTGGAGGATGGGAAGTAGCTGCCAATAATGCGGATGAGCAAAAAGCTAAAAAATCAGTGTCACAATCTGGTGCATCTTACTCATCAGTTATGAGAAACATGACTGAATCTTCAACTCTGGAAAAGAAAACTTTCCCGACAAATGAAGTTCCATCTCAAGCAAGTAAAGGAGTTGAAAATCCTTGGTCATCTGCTTCTCGAGTACAATCTTTACGCCAAGACAGTGGAGGATTCAGAAATGCTTCCAAGGAAGGGGAAGATGTCAAAGTGAATGCTTATCATCAACAAAATCTCCATCCAACACAAAAGGGAACTTCTGCTACAGCTAACAACGTAATAGGACTAAGCAAGGAAGATTCCGCTGAGGATACATATTCAGAAATCGATTGGGATGCTGCATCATCCTTTAAAGTCCATCTGGATGGACTGAACAGAATTTTGGAGGATCCTAGGGATAAGGATGGTTTCAAGAGATTTGAAGGTAACATGGGATTTGCTGCTTCTTCTTCTTCTATGGCGCCCAATCACTGGGAAGATGAGAAGGTTCCCTGGGACTTTGAAGGAGGGAATATAGATAAATCGCCGTGTGGGTCCTCGTATGTTTCCGCCATGACAGGAGATGCATTTGAGGACAATGAAGAAGACAAAGAGAAGCACCATATGGATCATTTCATGGAAATGGGATCCTCCACATTCCTAGATATCTTGAATGAGGTAAGTTGAGGTCATCCATTGTTCTCTGAACTATGAAAACAGTTTTCTTATGGATGAATATCTTTTTCTCTTCCAGATATTTGCGGAAGTGAAAGAGTTGAAGCGAACTCAGATGAAACAAGCTGAGTATATGATTTATTTGGAGAGTGAGCTGGTAAACTGTTACTTCTGTTTGTTTTTTGTTTTTCATGAGCTTCAAATATAATAAATTCTCGTCTTTTTGTTTGGGTTTTTTGCAGCATGAATCAAGAGATGAGATACTTCGACTGAAAGGGCGATTTGGAAGTTCCTAGGCATATATATGGTAACAACGAACGAGTAAGAACTAAACTCCTGGAATTTGCAATTCCCTCTACCTACTTTTTAATGTTTTGATAAAACTGGGGAAAAAAAGTTTGAATATTTTGGGTACAAAATGATGTTTAGTTTGTTGAAGCTTGTAA